>OX297870.1:0-2835101 GCA_946478455.1 Eupithecia vulgata
CCTAACCTAACCTAACCTAACCTAACCTAACCTAACCTAACCTAACCTAACCTAACCTAACCTAACCTAACCTAACACCTAACCTAACCTAACCTAACCTAACCTAACCTAACCTAACCTAACCTAACCTAACCTAACCTAACCTAACCTAACCTAACCTAACCTAACCTAACCTAACCTAACCTAACCTAACCTAACCTAACCTAACCTAACCTAACCTAACCTAACCTAACCTAACCTAACCTAACCTAACCTAACCTAACCTAACCTAACCTAACCTAACCTAACCTAACCTAACCTAACCTAACCTAACCTAACCTAACCTAACCTAACCTAACCTAACCTAACCTAACCTAACCTAACCTAACCTAACCTAACCTAACCTAACCTAACCTAACCTAACCTAACCTAACCTAACCTAACCTAACCTAACCTAACCTAACCTAACCTAACCTAACCTAACCTAACCTAACCTAACCTAACCTAACCTAACCTAACCTAACCTAACCTAACCTAACCTAACCTAACCTAACCTAACCTAACCTAACCTAACCTAACCTAACCTAACCTAACCTAACCTAACCTAACCTAACCTAACCTAACCTAACCTAACCTAACCTAACCTAACCTAACCTAACCTAACCTAACCTAACCTAACCTAACCTAACCTAACCTAACCTAACCTAACCTAACCTAACCTAACCTAACCTAACCTAACCTAACCTAACCTAACCTAACCTAACCTAACCTAACCTAACCTAACCTAACCTAACCTAACCTAACCTAACCTAACCTAACCTAACCTAACCTAACCTAACCTAACCTAACCTAACCTAACCTAACCTAACCTAACCTAACCTAACCTAACCTAACCTAACCTAACCTAACCTAACCTAACCTAACCTAACCTAACCTAACCTAACCTAACCTAACCTAACCTAACCTAACCTAACCTAACCTAACCTAACCTAACCTAACCTAACCTAACCTAACCTAACCTAACCTAACCTAACCTAACCTAACCTAACCTAACCTAACCTAACCTAACCTAACCTAACCTAACCTAACCTAACCTAACCTAACCTAACCTAACCTAACCTAACCTAACCTAACCTAACCTAACCTAACCTAACCTAACCTAACCTAACCTAACCTAACCTAACCTAACCTAACCTAACCTAACCTAACCTAACCTAACCTAACCTAACCTAACCTAACCTAACCTAACCTAACCTAACCTAACCTAACCTAACCTAACCTAACCTAACCTAACCTAACCTAACCTAACCTAACCTAACCTAACCTAACCTAACCTAACCTAACCTAACCTAACCTAACCTAACCTAACCTAACCTAACCTAACCTAACCTAACCTAACCTAACCTAACCTAACCTAACCTAACCTAACCTAACCTAACCTAACCTAACCTAACCTAACCTAACCTAACCTAACCTAACCTAACCTAACCTAACCTAACCTAACCTAACCTAACCTAACCTAACCTAACCTAACCTAACCTAACCTAACCTAACCTAACCTAACCTAACCTAACCTAACCTAACCTAACCTAACCTAACCTAACCTAACCTAACCTAACCTAACCTAACCTAACCTAACCTAACCTAACCTAACCTAACCTAACCTAACCTAACCTAACCTAACCTAACCTAACCTAACCTAACCTAACCTAACCTAACCTAACCTAACCTAACCTAACCTAACCTAACCTAACCTAACCTAACCTAACCTAACCTAACCTAACCTAACCTAACCTAACCTAACCTAACCTAACCTAACCTAACCTAACCTAACCTAACCTAACCTAACCTAACCTAACCTAACCTAACCTAACCTAACCTAACCTAACCTAACCTAACCTAACCTAACCTAACCTAACCTAACCTAACCTAACCTAACCTAACCTAACCTAACCTAACCTAACCTAACCTAACCTAACCTAACCTAACCTAACCTAACCTAACCTAACCTAACCTAACCTAACCTAACCTAACCTAACCTAACCTAACCTAACCTAACCTAACCTAACCTAACCTAACCTAACCTAACCTAACCTAACCTAACCTAACCTAACCTAACCTAACCTAACCTAACCTAACCTAACCTAACCTAACCTAACCTAACCTAACCTAACCTAACCTAACCTAACCTAACCTAACCTAACCTAACCTAACCTAACCTAACCTAACCTAACCTAACCTAACCTAACCTAACCTAACCTAACCTAACCTAACCTAACCTAACCTAACCTAACCTAACCTAACCTAACCTAACCTAACCTAACCTAACCTAACCTAACCTAACCTAACCTAACCTAACCTAACCTAACCTAACCTAACCTAACCTAACCTAACCTAACCTAACCTAACCTAACCTAACCTAACCTAACCTAACCTAACCTAACCTAACCTAACCTAACCTAACCTAACCTAACCTAACCTAACCTAACCTAACCTAACCTAACCTAACCTAACCTAACCTAACCTAACCTAACCTAACCTAACCTAACCTAACCTAACCTAACCTAACCTAACCTAACCTAACCTAACCTAACCTAACCTAACCTAACCTAACCTAACCTAACCTAACCTAACCTAACCTAACCTAACCTAACCTAACCTAACCTAACCTAACCTAACCTAACCTAACCTAACCTAACCTAACCTAACCTAACCTAACCTAACCTAACCTAACCTAACCTAACCTAACCTAACCTAACCTAACCTAACCTAACCTAACCTAACCTAACCTAACCTAACCTAACCTAACCTAACCTAACCTAACCTAACCTAACCTAACCTAACCTAACCTAACCTAACCTAACCTAACCTAACCTAACCTAACCTAACCTAACCTAACCTAACCTAACCTAACCTAACCTAACCTAACCTAACCTAACCTAACCTAACCTAACCTAACCTAACCTAACCTAACCTAACCTAACCTAACCTAACCTAACCTAACCTAACCTAACCTAACCTAACCTAACCTAACCTAACCTAACCTAACCTAACCTAACCTAACCTAACCTAACCTAACCTAACCTAACCTAACCTAACCTAACCTAACCTAACCTAACCTAACCTAACCTAACCTAACCTAACCTAACCTAACCTAACCTAACCTAACCTAACCTAACCTAACCTAACCTAACCTAACCTAACCTAACCTAACCTAACCTAACCTAACCTAACCTAACCTAACCTAACCTAACCTAACCTAACCTAACCTAACCTAACCTAACCTAACCTAACCTAACCTAACCTAACCTAACCTAACCTAACCTAACCTAACCTAACCTAACCTAACCTAACCTAACCTAACCTAACCTAACCTAACCTAACCTAACCTAACCTAACCTAACCTAACCTAACCTAACCTAACCTAACCTAACCTAACCTAACCTAACCTAACCTAACCTAACCTAACCTAACCTAACCTAACCTAACCTAACCTAACCTAACCTAACCTAACCTAACCTAACCTAACCTAACCTAACCTAACCTAACCTAACCTAACCTAACCTAACCTAACCTAACCTAACCTAACCTAACCTAACCTAACCTAACCTAACCTAACCTAACCTAACCTAACCTAACCTAACCTAACCTAACCTAACCTAACCTAACCTAACCTAACCTAACCTAACCTAACCTAACCTAACCTAACCTAACCTAACCTAACCTAACCTAACCTAACCTAACCTAACCTAACCTAACCTAACCTAACCTAACCTAACCTAACCTAACCTAACCTAACCTAACCTAACCTAACCTAACCTAACCTAACCTAACCTAACCTAACCTAACCTAACCTAACCTAACCTAACCTAACCTAACCTAACCTAACCTAACCTAACCTAACCTAACCTAACCTAACCTAACCTAACCTAACCTAACCTAACCTAACCTAACCTAACCTAACCTAACCTAACCTAACCTAACCTAACCTAACCTAACCTAACCTAACCTAACCTAACCTAACCTAACCTAACCTAACCTAACCTAACCTAACCTAACCTAACCTAACCTAACCTAACCTAACCTAACCTAACCTAACCTAACCTAACCTAACCTAACCTAACCTAACCTAACCTAACCTAACCTAACCTAACCTAACCTAACCTAACCTAACCTAACCTAACCTAACCTAACCTAACCTAACCTAACCTAACCTAACCTAACCTAACCTAACCTAACCTAACCTAACCTAACCTAACCTAACCTAACCTAACCTAACCTAACCTAACCTAACCTAACCTAACCTAACCTAACCTAACCTAACCTAACCTAACCTAACCTAACCTAACCTAACCTAACCTAACCTAACCTAACCTAACCTAACCTAACCTAACCTAACCTAACCTAACCTAACCTAACCTAACCTAACCTAACCTAACCTAACCTAACCTAACCTAACCTAACCTAACCTAACCTAACCTAACCTAACCTAACCTAACCTAACCTAACCTAACCTAACCTAACCTAACCTAACCTAACCTAACCTAACCTAACCTAACCTAACCTAACCTAACCTAACCTAACCTAACCTAACCTAACCTAACCTAACCTAACCTAACCTAACCTAACCTAACCTAACCTAACCTAACCTAACCTAACCTAACCTAACCTAACCTAACCTAACCTAACCTAACCTAACCTAACCTAACCTAACCTAACCTAACCTAACCTAACCTAACCTAACCTAACCTAACCTAACCTAACCTAACCTAACCTAACCTAACCTAACCTAACCTAACCTAACCTAACCTAACCTAACCTAACCTAACCTAACCTAACCTAACCTAACCTAACCTAACCTAACCTAACCTAACCTAACCTAACCTAACCTAACCTAACCTAACCTAACCTAACCTAACCTAACCTAACCTAACCTAACCTAACCTAACCTAACCTAACCTAACCTAACCTAACCTAACCTAACCTAACCTAACCTAACCTAACCTAACCTAACCTAACCTAACCTAACCTAACCTAACCTAACCTAACCTAACCTAACCTAACCTAACCTAACCTAACCTAACCTAACCTAACCTAACCTAACCTAACCTAACCTAACCTAACCTAACCTAACCTAACCTAACCTAACCTAACCTAACCTAACCTAACCTAACCTAACCTAACCTAACCTAACCTAACCTAACCTAACCTAACCTAACCTAACCTAACCTAACCTAACCTAACCTAACCTAACCTAACCTAACCTAACCTAACCTAACCTAACCTAACCTAACCTAACCTAACCTAACCTAACCTAACCTAACCTAACCTAACCTAACCTAACCTAACCTAACCTAACCTAACCTAACCTAACCTAACCTAACCTAACCTAACCTAACCTAACCTAACCTAACCTAACCTAACCTAACCTAACCTAACCTAACCTAACCTAACCTAACCTAACCTAACCTAACCTAACCTAACCTAACCTAACCTAACCTAACCTAACCTAACCTAACCTAACCTAACCTAACCTAACCTAACCTAACCTAACCTAACCTAACCTAACCTAACCTAACCTAACCTAACCTAACCTAACCTAACCTAACCTAACCTAACCTAACCTAACCTAACCTAACCTAACCTAACCTAACCTAACCTAACCTAACCTAACCTAACCTAACCTAACCTAACCTAACCTAACCTAACCTAACCTAACCTAACCTAACCTAACCTAACCTAACCTAACCTAACCTAACCTAACCTAACCTAACCTAACCTAACCTAACCTAACCTAACCTAACCTAACCTAACCTAACCTAACCTAACCTAACCTAACCTAACCTAACCTAACCTAACCTAACCTAACCTAACCTAACCTAACCTAACCTAACCTAACCTAACCTAACCTAACCTAACCTAACCTAACCTAACCTAACCTAACCTAACCTAACCTAACCTAACCTAACCTAACCTAACCTAACCTAACCTAACCTAACCTAACCTAACCTAACCTAACCTAACCTAACCTAACCTAACCTAACCTAACCTAACCTAACCTAACCTAACCTAACCTAACCTAACCTAACCTAACCTAACCTAACCTAACCTAACCTAACCTAACCTAACCTAACCTAACCTAACCTAACCTAACCTAACCTAACCTAACCTAACCTAACCTAACCTAACCTAACCTAACCTAACCTAACCTAACCTAACCTAACCTAACCTAACCTAACCTAACCTAACCTAACCTAACCTAACCTAACCTAACCTAACCTAACCTAACCTAACCTAACCTAACCTAACCTAACCTAACCTAACCTAACCTAACCTAACCTAACCTAACCTAACCTAACCTAACCTAACCTAACCTAACCTAACCTAACCTAACCTAACCTAACCTAACCTAACCTAACCTAACCTAACCTAACCTAACCTAACCTAACCTAACCTAACCTAACCTAACCTAACCTAACCTAACCTAACCTAACCTAACCTAACCTAACCTAACCTAACCTAACCTAACCTAACCTAACCTAACCTAACCTAACCTAACCTAACCTAACCTAACCTAACCTAACCTAACCTAACCTAACCTAACCTAACCTAACCTAACCTAACCTAACCTAACCTAACCTAACCTAACCTAACCTAACCTAACCTAACCTAACCTAACCTAACCTAACCTAACCTAACCTAACCTAACCTAACCTAACCTAACCTAACCTAACCTAACCTAACCTAACCTAACCTAACCTAACCTAACCTAACCTAACCTAACCTAACCTAACCTAACCTAACCTAACCTAACCTAACCTAACCTAACCTAACCTAACCTAACCTAACCTAACCTAACCTAACCTAACCTAACCTAACCTAACCTAACCTAACCTAACCTAACCTAACCTAACCTAACCTAACCTAACCTAACCTAACCTAACCTAACCTAACCTAACCTAACCTAACCTAACCTAACCTAACCTAACCTAACCTAACCTAACCTAACCTAACCTAACCTAACCTAACCTAACCTAACCTAACCTAACCTAACCTAACCTAACCTAACCTAACCTAACCTAACCTAACCTAACCTAACCTAACCTAACCTAACCTAACCTAACCTAACCTAACCTAACCTAACCTAACCTAACCTAACCTAACCTAACCTAACCTAACCTAACCTAACCTAACCTAACCTAACCTAACCTAACCTAACCTAACCTAACCTAACCTAACCTAACCTAACCTAACCTAACCTAACCTAACCTAACCTAACCTAACCTAACCTAACCTAACCTAACCTAACCTAACCTAACCTAACCTAACCTAACCTAACCTAACCTAACCTAACCTAACCTAACCTAACCTAACCTAACCTAACCTAACCTAACCTAACCTAACCTAACCTAACCTAACCTAACCTAACCTAACCTAACCTAACCTAACCTAACCTAACCTAACCTAACCTAACCTAACCTAACCTAACCTAACCTAACCTAACCTAACCTAACCTAACCTAACCTAACCTAACCTAACCTAACCTAACCTAACCTAACCTAACCTAACCTAACCTAACCTAACCTAACCTAACCTAACCTAACCTAACCTAACCTAACCTAACCTAACCTAACCTAACCTAACCTAACCTAACCTAACCTAACCTAACCTAACCTAACCTAACCTAACCTAACCTAACCTAACCTAACCTAACCTAACCTAACCTAACCTAACCTAACCTAACCTAACCTAACCTAACCTAACCTAACCTAACCTAACCTAACCTAACCTAACCTAACCTAACCTAACCTAACCTAACCTAACCTAACCTAACCTAACCTAACCTAACCTAACCTAACCTAACCTAACCTAACCTAACCTAACCTAACCTAACCTAACCTAACCTAACCTAACCTAACCTAACCTAACCTAACCTAACCTAACCTAACCTAACCTAACCTAACCTAACCTAACCTAACCTAACCTAACCTAACCTAACCTAACCTAACCTAACCTAACCTAACCTAACCTAACCTAACCTAACCTAACCTAACCTAACCTAACCTAACCTAACCTAACCTAACCTAACCTAACCTAACCTAACCTAACCTAACCTAACCTAACCTAACCTAACCTAACCTAACCTAACCTAACCTAACCTAACCTAACCTAACCTAACCTAACCTAACCTAACCTAACCTAACCTAACCTAACCTAACCTAACCTAACCTAACCTAACCTAACCTAACCTAACCTAACCTAACCTAACCTAACCTAACCTAACCTAACCTAACCTAACCTAACCTAACCTAACCTAACCTAACCTAACCTAACCTAACCTAACCTAACCTAACCTAACCTAACCTAACCTAACCTAACCTAACCTAACCTAACCTAACCTAACCTAACCTAACCTAACCTAACCTAACCTAACCTAACCTAACCTAACCTAACCTAACCTAACCTAACCTAACCTAACCTAACCTAACCTAACCTAACCTAACCTAACCTAACCTAACCTAACCTAACCTAACCTAACCTAACCTAACCTAACCTAACCTAACCTAACCTAACCTAACCTAACCTAACCTAACCTAACCTAACCTAACCTAACCTAACCTAACCTAACCTAACCTAACCTAACCTAACCTAACCTAACCTAACCTAACCTAACCTAACCTAACCTAACCTAACCTAACCTAACCTAACCTAACCTAACCTAACCTAACCTAACCTAACCTAACCTAACCTAACCTAACCTAACCTAACCTAACCTAACCTAACCTAACCTAACCTAACCTAACCTAACCTAACCTAACCTAACCTAACCTAACCTAACCTAACCTAACCTAACCTAACCTAACCTAACCTAACCTAACCTAACCTAACCTAACCTAACCTAACCTAACCTAACCTAACCTAACCTAACCTAACCTAACCTAACCTAACCTAACCTAACCTAACCTAACCTAACCTAACCTAACCTAACCTAACCTAACCTAACCTAACCTAACCTAACCTAACCTAACCTAACCTAACCTAACCTAACCTAACCTAACCTAACCTAACCTAACCTAACCTAACCTAACCTAACCTAACCTAACCTAACCTAACCTAACCTAACCTAACCTAACCTAACCTAACCTAACCTAACCTAACCTAACCTAACCTAACCTAACCTAACCTAACCTAACCTAACCTAACCTAACCTAACCTAACCTAACCTAACCTAACCTAACCTAACCTAACCTAACCTAACCTAACCTAACCTAACCTAACCTAACCTAACCTAACCTAACCTAACCTAACCTAACCTAACCTAACCTAACCTAACCTAACCTAACCTAACCTAACCTAACCTAACCTAACCTAACCTAACCTAACCTAACCTAACCTAACCTAACCTAACCTAACCTAACCTAACCTAACCTAACCTAACCTAACCTAACCTAACCTAACCTAACCTAACCTAACCTAACCTAACCTAACCTAACCTAACCTAACCTAACCTAACCTAACCTAACCTAACCTAACCTAACCTAACCTAACCTAACCTAACCTAACCTAACCTAACCTAACCTAACCTAACCTAACCTAACCTAACCTAACCTAACCTAACCTAACCTAACCTAACCTAACCTAACCTAACCTAACCTAACCTAACCTAACCTAACCTAACCTAACCTAACCTAACCTAACCTAACCTAACCTAACCTAACCTAACCTAACCTAACCTAACCTAACCTAACCTAACCTAACCTAACCTAACCTAACCTAACCTAACCTAACCTAACCTAACCTAACCTAACCTAACCTAACCTAACCTAACCTAACCTAACCTAACCTAACCTAACCTAACCTAACCTAACCTAACCTAACCTAACCTAACCTAACCTAACCTAACCTAACCTAACCTAACCTAACCTAACCTAACCTAACCTAACCTAACCTAACCTAACCTAACCTAACCTAACCTAACCTAACCTAACCTAACCTAACCTAACCTAACCTAACCTAACCTAACCTAACCTAACCTAACCTAACCTAACCTAACCTAACCTAACCTAACCTAACCTAACCTAACCTAACCTAACCTAACCTAACCTAACCTAACCTAACCTAACCTAACCTAACCTAACCTAACCTAACCTAACCTAACCTAACCTAACCTAACCTAACCTAACCTAACCTAACCTAACCTAACCTAACCTAACCTAACCTAACCTAACCTAACCTAACCTAACCTAACCTAACCTAACCTAACCTAACCTAACCTAACCTAACCTAACCTAACCTAACCTAACCTAACCTAACCTAACCTAACCTAACCTAACCTAACCTAACCTAACCTAACCTAACCTAACCTAACCTAACCTAACCTAACCTAACCTAACCTAACCTAACCTAACCTAACCTAACCTAACCTAACCTAACCTAACCTAACCTAACCTAACCTAACCTAACCTAACCTAACCTAACCTAACCTAACCTAACCTAACCTAACCTAACCTAACCTAACCTAACCTAACCTAACCTAACCTAACCTAACCTAACCTAACCTAACCTAACCTAACCTAACCTAACCTAACCTAACCTAACCTAACCTAACCTAACCTAACCTAACCTAACCTAACCTAACCTAACCTAACCTAACCTAACCTAACCTAACCTAACCTAACCTAACCTAACCTAACCTAACCTAACCTAACCTAACCTAACCTAACCTAACCTAACCTAACCTAACCTAACCTAACCTAACCTAACCTAACCTAACCTAACCTAACCTAACCTAACCTAACCTAACCTAACCTAACCTAACCTAACCTAACCTAACCTAACCTAACCTAACCTAACCTAACCTAACCTAACCTAACCTAACCTAACCTAACCTAACCTAACCTAACCTAACCTAACCTAACCTAACCTAACCTAACCTAACCTAACCTAACCTAACCTAACCTAACCTAACCTAACCTAACCTAACCTAACCTAACCTAACCTAACCTAACCTAACCTAACCTAACCTAACCTAACCTAACCTAACCTAACCTAACCTAACCTAACCAGTCCCACTTGAGCCGCGAGCCCGAGCGCCACGATTTTAAGCCGCTCCGCGTTCAAAAAATCGCAAAAACCGGGTTTTTTGACGTTATTGACGTGTGTGATACATCATTGGATGCGCGCTGTTGCAAGGATTGCAGTGTTGAAATTTTTTCAAATCGGACCATTTTTGAAGGCACCAGAGCGAAAAAACCGAATTTCCACCAACATCTGGATCTTTGGACCGAAGCGTTGCTCGATTTTAAGCGACAACCCCCAGTTTTTCTACTGCACATCGACGCGCATCAAGTGGGACTACCTCTTCGCAGACTTTTGGATTTTTACTATAATAACTCGCTGAGTTATTGACGGAAAACCTAAAAACCACGTGGCACGTGGTCAAGGTTCCAGACCTCTGGGACCAGATTGAACTGCTTACCTTTGTGAAGGACGCCGAGACCTGCCAGCAGACACCTCGAGCATCAAAATTGGACCACCCCCTGGGAAGATATAAGGTTTTTAAATGTACATGAACTTTGACCTTTTCTATCTTTGAAAAAAGATCTTTGACCTTATGTTTTTAAAAAGTCAAAATATACTCCTAATATAGGATAACTTCTATGCGAAATTTTGGAATTTTGCGAAAAGAAGTTCCCGAGATATAACTGTTTGAAGATCAACACAGAACAAGGGTGACGTCACGTGTTCTAAAGTAGGTTTTGTATTATATTTATTTTGTATAAATTTAATTTATTTTTAAAGTACTAGTAAGAAAATACATTTGTATAGACCAGTAAGTAAATCTTAGATCTTTAAAATATATTTTTTTTGTGTTTTAAGACAAATTGGTACATAGTGTACTTATACACTATCTGTAGGCTTTAAATATTTATATATATACTTTTAAGTTATTTTGACACTGGAATTAAATTCCTTAATAAAAAACGAGTCATTTAAGCCCAAACTCGGTATATTTAGCACCTAGGGTTACACTAATAGACGTCTACAAATAATCGAAAGTTAAGGGGTAGTTTTGGAAATTTTTTAAACATAGTTGCACTAAACTTTTTTTCAAAATTTAAACGATTTTAGCTTTCTTATATTGTCTTCTAACTTCACGATTTTTTCCAGAATTTTCATGAGCCAGGGGTAAGCAGAATAAATTTTTATGTGTTTTTTTGCGGTTGTTGGTTTTTCAACCCCTACCTTCAAAGAGCTCCCCCCACTAAACAAAAAATAAATCACATCATTAAAATTTAAAATTGACTGGTTCAATTCATTGTTAGTTAAAATTAATTTTTGCAGATTTTTTGGATACGTAGTTTATTAAATACAGATTTTTCAAAAAATACCTTACCTCTCGACCAACCGCAAATAAACTTGTTTTAATTCTAGGGGCGAAACTAGGGGTGCTAGAGCAAATCTGACGTTTTTATCGTGGTCCCCCCCCCTAAAACCCCCCCCACGGTATCCAGGAGTCGGATACCCTTCAGACCATCCCTGATCATCTGGGTAAAGTTTCAACCCCCTACCCCCAAAAACGACTTTGGACTTAGAAAAATTTCAAAATTTTTTCAAAATTTTTTCTCCCAATTTTTTCTTTAATTAAATAAGTTTAGTGTAATTAACATCATAAAACATTAATTAAATAACGAAATCACGAAAATCTGCTCGAGAGCAAATTTAGTGGTTGCAACCCCCTTTTTTGGCATAACTTAAGAAATTAATATCTCAGGAACTAAAAGTCTCACAGCAGTGCGGTTTTTTGCAAACTTTAGGGCTTGAGCTGCTTTATTTTTAAGAAGAGTTTCAAGACTCTACGTAGAGTCGAAAAATTTTATGAGAAAAATTTGTTGTTTTGTTTGTGTTGTCTCTAACTTGTTAGTTATTTGACTTGGGCGATATAGTGTAACCCTAAAATAGAGACCTTGGTAGAGTCAACTCTACATCATCAAGATTGTTTAACCCATTGTAATATATGTTTTGTGTATTTCTCGACCAAAATATCTGACTCTACCAACCTTTGGGCAAATTTTTTTTTTTTAGCGACTCTACCAAAATTTTTTTTATTGCGTTTATTTTATTTACATTTGAACTTGACGCCCTTTACACGTCATACTTCAAATTTGCGAGCCCTACCCCAAATGGCGACGATCAGATCCCCTGTTCCAAAGCATATGCCGGCCGTTGAAAAAACTGACAAGCCTCAGGATATGATGGAGAGTATCGAAGCGACGGAGAGGTCCGGCACCTCAACACAGACGGACAACCAGCCCAACAAGGTGCGGCTGAGCGTAGACGCGTTTGACGCATTGTCTTCGACGCCACCGCCGGCGCTAAACAAGACCACGTGCCAACCGGGGCAGTCAAAGACCAAGTCGGTGTCGACTAACCCCGTGCACAAAGATAGCTCTTTGAAGGCGAAGGCGGGGACGTCGCAGCCAAGTACCTCTGGGGATTTCCCAAAATCCCCAAAGCCCAAATATCTGACTCGAACAGCTGAGGCAAGGGCCTGTCTTACCAAGGCCAAAACCAACATCGAAATCAGCCGCAACCTTAAAACCGAGATTAAGGTAAAGGTCTTGGAGGCCGTCGATAGATTGTTCATCCTGGTGAAGGAGTCCGAGGAAGGCAGAGCGTTGACTCTACCACCCCCGGATAGAGCCCCTCACACCAAAGAAAACGAGAAACATAGAAAGGAAGAGGAGAGGAGAACGGAAAAAACAGGACAAGGGGAAGAATTGATAAGGAAGATAGAGGAGCACGGAAGGTTTCTCGAAGATCATAAGAAGGAAATGGAGAGATTGACTGAGACGCTGAAAACTCAGCAGGAATGGTACACGAGTAGAGGATCCTACGCGAGTGTTACGGCGGGATCTCCAGGCAACCAGGAGCCAGAAAACACCGCCATGCACTCCATCATAGTTTCCTCTACGAATGACCAGGAGACAGGCGATCAGGTGTTTGAGAGGATCAGGAAGGTGGTTAACGCAAAGGAAGAGGGAGCAAGGGTTGACAAAATAAGGAAGGCAAAGGACAGAAAAATAATAGTTGGATGTAAGAGCGAGGTAGAACTAAAGAAGATAAAGGAAAGAATTGCGGAGAGGGAAGGGCAACTTAGTGTGGAGGACATAAAAAATAAGGACCCCCTTGTCATCCTTTACGGTGTCCTGCAGAACAATACGGATGAGGAGATTAGGAAAGCCATCCGCACACAGAATGGGCACTTACTGAGGGGCGTGACCGGCGATGACGACCGTATGGAAGTAAGTTATCGTCGTAGAGCAAGAAACCCCCTCACCTCCCACTTATGAAGGTATCGCCCCGACTCTGGCAGTGTCTTACCAGCGCAGGGGCTCTACACATCGACATGCAGAGAGTTAGGGTCGCCGACCAGTCCCCCCTTATACAGTGCTCGCGCTGTCTAGGGTACGGACATGGGAAGCGGTTCTGCACCGAAGCAGTTGATGTGTGCAGCCACTGCGGTGGAGCACACTTTAAAACGGAGTGCCCTGACTGGCTGAGTGGAGTTCCCCCCTGCTGTGTAAACTGCAACAAGGCTAAGATTGCAAAAGCTGATCACGGCGCCTTTAGCAATGAATGCCCGCTGAGGCGCAAATGGGACGCGTTTGCGAGATCCACCGTGGCCTATTGCTAAGGGCGTCCAGTACAAGATCATACAAGCAAACCTTAGAAAGAAGCAGTTGGCTACAGACGAGGTCTTCCTTGAAGCCACCAAGTGTAAAGCCGCAGTACTCCTCTTACAGGAACCTTACATTGGAGCCCCCAGGAAACTGAAGGTGTACCCAGGCACTAGGATCTACCAGAACACGGAACAAGGCGAGGGGATGGCAAAGGCGGCGATCGCAGTGCTAGACTCTACCTTAGATGTTATTCAATACCCGCTTCTGACCACCAATAACATCGCTGTAGTGGGGATACGAACTAGTGCCTGGGAGGTAAATTTGGTCTCCATCTACTTGGAGGGAACTGAGCCTCTGGAACCATACCTGGAACAACTGTGTAGGATCACTCAGGAACTGGGGTCAAAGAGGCTCATCGTCGGAGGAGACGCAAACGCCTGGAACACCTGGTGGGGAAGCGCTAAGACAAACCCCAGAGGGGAGGAACTTATGATGTTCCTAGATGATTAGGGCCTCCAGGTGCTCAACATTGGCTCTACTCCGACCTTCGACACAGTGAGAGGGGACAGGAGGTATGTCAGCCATGTAGATATTACGGCCTGCTCGGAGGACATGCTCCCTCTGGTGGATGGATGGACCGTAGTGGAGAGCATGACGAGCTCGGACCATAATGGCATCACATTCAATATACAACTACACAAAGCTCATGGAACACAAATCACACGCACAACAAGGCTCTTTAACACAAAAAAGGCAAACTGGGTCCAGTTTCATGAGAAATTGACCCAGTTTAAACTAGACCATCACCTTACACACACAAAAGTAGAGCAAATACAAAACATCGAACAAATAGAAACAGCCATACACACATACACCCAAGCAATAACACACGCATGCACACATACCATACCTGCAAAGAAACACACACAAACACTTACCATGCCATGGTGGTCCGAGAAACTCGCACAGCTAAAAAAGGAAGTCGCCACCAGGAAGAGAAGAGTCCGATGTGCCGCACCAGTCCGGAGGTCGGGAGTCATTGAAGAGTACCTGGAAAAGAAGAGAGAATATGAGTTAGAGGCTAATAAAGCAAAGGCAGAGAGCTGGAAGGACTTTTGCTGTAAGCAGGACAGGGAAGGGGTATGGGAGGGGATTTATAGGGTTATAGGCAGGACTAGAAAAAGGGAAGAGGATGAACCGCTTCAGGTTGAAGGGAGAGCACTCGATGCCAGAGGCTCCGTGAAGGCCCTTGCCGAAACGTTTTATCCGGAGGACCACACAGAAAGCGACAATGCCGAGCATCGCAGAATCAGAGCTGAAGCAGAGATGGTAAATAGTGGTGAGCAAGATGACTCTTATGACCCACTATTCACGATGACCGAGCTAAACACTGCGATGAAAGCGTTCAATCCGAAGAAGGCACCTGGAGCAGACGGTTTCACGGTCGACATATGCGTGGAGGCCATAAAGAATGACCCGAACATGTTCCTGGGTATACTAAATAAGTGCCTAGAACTTGCCCACTTTCCGGATCCATGGAAGGAGGCCACCGTGGTAGTGTTGCGAAAACCTGGAAAGCAGAGCTACAACACCCCGAAATCCTATCGGCCAATCGGGCTCCTCCCAGTGTTAGGCAAAATCTACGAGAAGATGTTGGTCACTCGGATCAAGTTCCATCTTCTGCCGAGAATGAGTACTCGCCAGTTCGGATTCATGCCCCAGAAGAGCACCGAAGACTCCCTCTATACCCTAATGCGATACATAACCAGTAAATTAGAAGAAAAGAAACTGATAACGCTCGTGTCGCTGGATATAGAGGGGGCCTTCGATAGCGCATGGTGGCCATCAATCCGAATCCGACTGGCAGAGGAAAAGTGTCCGGTAAACCTGAGACGGGTGATTGACAGTTATCTTCGAAATCGAAGAGTGAAGGTACGCTACTCTGGAGAGGAGTACGAAAAGCCTACAGAAAAAGGGTGCGTGCAGGGGTCAATCGGTGGTCCGATTCTTTGGAATCTGCTCCTAGATCCACTTTTAAGAGAGCTGCATGGTAGAGGGGACTACGTGCAGGCGTTTGCGGACGACGTAGTGCTTGTTTTCGATGGGGAGACCTCGCAAGAGATTTAGAGACAGGCAAATGCCGCACTCGAGCATGTTCGGACGTGGGGAATCAGGAACAAACTTAAGTTTGCGCCACACAAAACGATGGCCATGGTCATCACGCGGAAACTTAAGTACGATACCCCACGTCTTAGCATGGGCGGGTGCGACATTGTCATGTCCAGAGAAATCAAACTGCTGGGACTCATCATCGACGACAAACTGACATTCAACTCGCATGTCGCAAACGTCTGCCGTAAAGCCCTGAACTTCTACAAGCAGCTCTCAAGAGCTGCAAAAGTGACCTGGGGCCTACAACCGGAAGTGATCAGGATCATTTACACGGCAGTGGTAGAGCCCACAATCATGTACGCCGCAAGCGCATGGGCACCGGCAACAAACAAGATCTGCGTTAGAAAGGAGCTGGAAATGGTGCAGCGTGGCTTCGCACAAAAAATCATCAAAGGCTACAAAACTGTTTCACTTACCTCGGCGCTATTACTCGCTGGGTTGCTTCCACTGGACATAAGAATCCGGGAAGCAGCCTTGCTCTATGAAACGAAGAAAGGTCACACCCAGCGAGTAATAGGAGACCGAGATATTGAAAAACCAGTGCCATACGCAGCCACGCCACATTCGGCGCTGCAGTCAGAGTTAGCATTCACCTGCCTGGGGGACGAAGCTGCATTGGACCAGAACATGAACAGCTGCCTGAATATCTTCACTGATGGAAGCAAAATAGAGGGAAAAGTCGGCGCCGCATTAACCATCAGGGAGGGCAACGCCGAGATAAGTACCCGCAAGCTGAAACTGGATGAATGCTGCACAGTCTACCAGGCGGAATTGCTGGCTCTGGCTGAGGCCACGAAAGAAGCACTGAAAAGGCGGAGGCCAAGTTGTAGCATTTTCAGCGACTCACGCTCAGCTCTCGAAACGGTTACAAATTTGAGTTCACCCCATCCCCTCGCAGTCCAAATAAGAGAAAGAATACGTGAGCTAAGAAAGGACAACAAAATACTAAGATTATTTTGGGTAAAAGCTCACGCGGGGTTGGATGGGAATGAACGAGCCGATGAGCTAGCGAAATGCGCAGCATTGCAGCTCAAAACAAAGCCGAAGTACAACAGCTGCCCAGTTTCATTCGCAAAGCGAGAGATTCGACGAGACTCGCTTTGCGAATGGAACCAACGCTACGTAAGCTCGGAACAGGGTGCGATAACAAGAATTTTCTTCCCGTGCGCAATAAGGGCGTACCGGCTTATCAAAATGCTACCACTAAACTCGATCCTTGTCCAGCTCTTCACAGGGCATGGTGGATTCTCCTCGTACCTGCACAGGTTCAAGTGCAAGGAGAGTCCATCATGTCTCTGCGATCCAGATGTCGACGAAGATGTTATACATCTTGTAACCAACTGCCCAAGGTTTGGAAGAGAGAGATATGAGGTCGAAAATAATATAGATTTAGAAATAAGAAAAGAAAACTTATGTATTGTATTAGAAGATAAGAATAAGAGAGGAAATTTTCTAAAATACTGTGAAAATATTGTAAAAATAGTTATAAGTAGAAATAAGTAGAAATAAGGTGTCACAATTGTATAATTTTTATTATATAAAATATGTGCCCCTAGTAAAGTAAAGTAGTATATATAAAGAAAATGTTAATATTAAAACTTAAAGAATGTATAAGTAAGGCTTAAAATAAGAAATAAAGAAACCCATCCCATCTTGAAAAAAGGTCTCTGATCACGTCAGAGGAAAATAGGTAGGTTAGCTCGCGGGCCGGGACATAGCTCCCGGACAGGATAGCTCGCGGGCCGGGACATGGCGCTCCCGGACAGGGAAAAAAAAAAAAAAAAAAAAAAAACCTAACCTAACCTAACCTAACCTAACCTAACCTAACCTAACCTAACCTAACCCAGATACTAACTGGGCACGGCGGATTCTCCGAGTATCTCTACCGATTCAAGTGCAAGGAGAGTCCGTCGTGTATCTGCGATCCGGACTCAGAAGAATCACTCCTACACGTAATTCTTCACTGCCCCGTACATTGCAGAATAAGACACGACCTTACCCAGCGGCTTGACACAAGCCTTACAATGGAAAACCTGCAGAAAATCATGGAGAGTAATACGGACTGTTCAGGTTTAGAACATAAGGGAGCCTAATTTTTGATAAATTAAACTCCAGCGTACTTGTTTCGTGATTTATAATTAAAAATGCAAGGATACGTCTGTACAGTGTGAAGCGAGCTTCGAGAGAGAGGTAGTTTCTACTTTTTTCTAAGCATAGGCGCGATGCGCGGGCTTGAACATCTTCCCGCCCCGGGAAAGTCAAAGAAAATGTAGACTTTAGTTAACAAACATTATAAAATAAATGCGATTCATTTTAAAAGTTATACAAAAACTAATACCTGCTGTACAAAAGTTTGTAGTAAGTAGTAAGTAGCAAAACGTAATGAAAAATTATTATGAGACAGGTATGTTAACTAAAATTGAAGTGAAATTAAGAATTTAAATCTAATCTTAATCTAAGGCTTCAGCTGTGGGCAGCGGACAAAGCCGTGTGAGGGGCCGTCGCACGCAGCCTCTCGCCGTGGTGACGTCTGCAACTCTTGTAACGCCATCCGGTCCAGGGAAAAGACGAGTTACTCGTCCAAGACGCCAACAAAGAGGGGGCACATTGTCTTCTTGCATAAGGACCATGTCATCAAGCTTCAGTGTGCCATTGTTAGTCTTCCATTTGGTCCTTTGTTGTAGCTCAGCAATATACTCCTTCTGCCATCTGTTCCAGAAATGCTGACGAATTCGCTCAATCCGAGCATATCGTTGCAGTGAGCTTTCTTGCCGGTCTTCCAGAGCTGGAGATGGCATGGCAGTCAGCGGTCTTCCGATAAGAAAGTGCCCTGGAGATAAGGAAAGAAGGTCGTCAGGAGAGGAGGATAATGGGCACAAGGGACGACTGTTTAGTATTGCCTCCACTTGTGCAAACAAAGTTGACAACTCTTCGAAAGTTAAATGACTATTTCCTATCACACGTCGTAAGTGGTGTTTTGCGGACTTTACACCGGCTTCCCAAATGCCACCGAAGTGGGGTGCGTAGGAGGGTGAGAAAAAGAATTTGATACCTTCCTGACTTGCAAAATCAGATAGAGGTTCCGCAGTGGACTTCAAAAAAACTCCTATCTCTTTCGCGGCAGCTACAAAATTACCACCATTGTCACAGAATATTTCTGCTGGCTTTCCTCTGCGAGCTATAAAACGACGAAGTGTCATTATGAAAGAATTTTTACTTAAATCGCTTACTGCTTCTAAGTGGATACACTTGTAACGTAAACACACAAACAAACAGAGGTAACACTTTATTAAACGGCTGCCTCGTCCTTTACGATTAAGTATATAGAATGGGCCTGCCATGTCAATACCTACAGATACCCATGGGTGATTCACCGTTATTCGCTGAGCCGGGAGCGAACCCATCTTAGGCACCAACGTTTTACCACGTAAACGTCTACATCGTACACATTTATTTACGGTACGCCTAGACAAATACCTTCCATTGACCGGCCATACGTACTCACGTACAGCGGCTAATAATAACTGCGGACCTGCATGCATATTACGTAAGTGTTCCTTATCGAATATTAATTTTGTTAAATGGTGTGACGCGTGCAATAAAATCGGGTGCATCTTATCGTAGGGGTACTCCGAAGCACTAATACGTCCACCAACCCTAATTAAACCCCTACTGTCAAGGAATGGAGACAAAGATAGTATTTTTGCTTTACTATGCAAAGGTTTATTGTTGTATAGACAATCGTATTCAGTGGCAAACAACTCGCGCTGCGCCATAATACAAAGCGAATGAAATGACTCATTCAATTCATCGACAGTAAGAATTCCAGTAATTTTCTCATTTTTATTTTTTAAGTTATAAATATATCTTTTTACATAGGCAAAGGATCGTTGAAGTTTTATCAATTTAGAGTAATTTTCGAATTTAATTATGTTTTCTTTGATTGTGACAGTGTTCGATTTTATCTCTGGTAACTTATCGGCTACTTTAGCATTTAATACGGGCCATTCAGACTCGTCTTTAGTTAAAAAACTAGGGCCAGTCCACCATAATTGCATGGACAATAACTGGCAGGCATCCACCCCCCGAGAAATTAAATCAGCTGGATTGGCTGCGGTGGGTACATAACGCCAAGAAGATTTATCTGTAAGCTCTTTAATTTCGCTTATACGATTCGCAACGAAAGCCTTAAGCTTACTTACGTCACTATTTATCCAAGCAAGAACTATGCTAGAATCGCACCAATGCACGACGCGCGTAGGTACATATCGCAGTGAGTCGATAACCGATCTACTCAGTTTAGCAGCTAGTAGACCAGCTGCTAGCTCCAGCCTCGGAACTGTGGAAGGCAGCAATGGACAGACCTTAGATTTTGCTGTCAACAATCGACTAGTGATGTGACCATTCACATCAGTGGATCGCATGTAAATACATGCACCGTACGCATGTAGCGACGCATCACTGAACGTATGCAATTCTATGCTTTGAGTAAAATCGCACAGAACCCTTCTAGGGATCTGTAGATTCTTAAGAAACGATATATTTTTAGCAAATCGTTCCCATTCATTTTTTATTTCGAGTGGAACCGGCTGGTCCCAGTCCAGCTTATGTTTCCATAATTTTTGCAACAACATTTTAGGTTGAATTATAGATGGACTCAACAAGCCTAACGGATCAAATATTTTAAATGATGTCGACATAATAACACGTTTAGTTATTAAATCGGGCTGAGTAACGTTTTTTATTGGAAAATTTAGCGTATCACTCGCCGGACACCATCCCAACCCTAGAGTGCTCGATGATTCACTTATTATAAGGTTTTGCTGAGTCTCTTTATTAACATTTGTAAATAGATTATTTAGGTTACTTTTAAATTTTCTTAAATTGAAACAACCTGTTTTTAGTGCATGTGTAACTTCCTTTTGTATGTATTTTAGCTGCGCTTCGTCGTCGGCGCCTGTAATGAGGTCGTCGACGTAAAAATCGTGTTTTATTATTGTTTTTATCAGTGAGTCATCGTGTTCCTCTCCTACTTGCTTAAGACAGCGCGTGCTTAGGTAACTCGCGCTCGCGGTTCCGTATGTCAATGTGTTTAGTCTTAGAGTTTTTATAGGATCAGTCTCATTTTCCCGCCACACTATCAGCTGTAAGTCGCGATCACTTTCAGCGACCTGAACTTGCCTGTACATTTTTTCAATGTCGCCAGTTAAAAGGTATTTGTATTGACGCGCTCTTATCAGTATGTTGAACAATGAATCCTGAACGTTCGGTCCAACCATCAAGATATTGTTTAGCGAGTACCCTGATGATGATTGTTCCGAGCCACTAAAAACAACACGAAGCTTAGTCGATTCGCTTTCTTGTTTTAAGACTGCATGGTGACAAAAGAAATAGGAAGGAACCGGTTTTATTACGGGCGATTCAGATAAATGCCCCATAATGCCATATTCTTCAATGAACTTAGCATATTCTATTTTTAGGTCTTCATTTCGTCTAAACCGTTTCTCGAGATTAAATAATCGCCGTTTCGCTAGGCCGTAGGTATCACCTAGGCAGTCTGGGGACGTGGTTAAGGGCAATTTCACACAAAACCGACCATCGTCCAATCTTATGGTATTTTGTAAAAAGTGTTTTTCGCAAGTTTCGTCATTTTCGCTCAAAACTTGTTTACTAGGCAATTCTTCTATTTGCCAGAATTTTTGTAATGATTGATCTATTTCGTCTGACATGTTCATAGCGGCGTGATTACATTGAACCTGGCTGAAAGTACAATAACTTTGCGAGTTGATCGGGCCGGATATTAACCAACCTAGTTTAGAGCTTCGTAGTTTAGGGGCCTTAGGGCCGAGAGATTTTTCCTCGTTACCTAAAACATCCCAAAAAACGTCAGCGCCGATCAACATGTCGATGGATGCCGGTGTATGAAAAGTTGGATCGGCCAACTGGACATTGTCAGGAATTTTTAGCCTGTCTACGTTTATCGAAGATCTTGGCAAATTGCTTGTTAGCTCGTTTAGCACAAAGCATGACAGTAATACACTGAATGATGTATGAAGCGACTTTAATTGAACGTCACTTTTTTCGACAACCCTATCCGAACAATTATTGCCAATCCCAATGACCTTTAGCGCACCAATGGGACATGAATTGAGTGATAGTTTTTCTTGTAGTCTTTTCGTTATAAAGGTAGACTGACTCCCACAGTCTAACAGCGCGCGAACCTTTTGTGTCTCCTTTGTTTTAGGGTTCACTAATTCGATTAGCGCTGTGGATAGCAAAACTTCGTTGCAGTTTTGCTTACCGAAGTTTACAGTTGTTTCGTCCTGAGTAGCGGAGGCGTGGTTTACCACTGGCTGCTCCGTGCTATGCAACAGGGAATTGTGTTTTTTGTTACAAATGCGACAAGGTCCCACACGACAAGTACGCTCAGGGTGACCTTGTCTTAGGCAATTGGAACATAATTTATATAACTTAACGTCTTCTAAACGTTCCTTTAAAGTTTTATCTTTGAATACGGCGCAATCATATATTCTGTGATCCTTTCCGCAGATAACGCAAATGTAAGATGATTTTTGATTTTCATCATGTACAGTCGCGAATGATTTTGTTTGGTTTGATTTTTCTTGTTTGTATTTATTAGCATTAGAGTTATTCCTGTTATTGTTATTTTGATTGCCTTTATTACTTTTGTTTTGATTATTTTGTTCCGAACCGCGCGAATTTTCTGATGTATTTTTAGTGGTGGTATTGTTCTTATTTCGATTGAGTGACTCTAAAACATCTGCGCGATCGGTTAGCAATTTGAAGAAATCGTTTAGAGTAGGCTGATCAGTAATTGTGTTTCGATATTCCTCCCATTTAGCTAGCGTTTGAGAATCTAATTTCGACGACATCATAAAAATTATAAGAGTATCCCATTTGTCTGTGGGTTGTCCTAGACTTCGTAAGGCACGTAAGTTCTTCGTTACTGTATCTACTAAAAACCGAAGAGACTTTTCGGTTTCATTTGCGGCGCGTTCAATGCTAAACAACGCATTTAAATGATGATTAGTTAACAATCTTTTGTTATTGTAGCGGTCACAAATCAACTTCCAAGCCTCCTCGTACGTATCGGCGGATACCTCTAAATTGGAAATAATTCTTCCAGCATCCCCTTCTAAATACGAGACCAAATAATGGTATTTCTGAATGGGTGAAATTTTAATATTTTCGTGAATTAAAGTCTTGTAGGTATCGCGAAACTCAAGCCAGCGGAAATACGAGCCATCAAATTTTGCAATATTTATTTGAGGCAATTTAACGCCAATCTCTTTATCGTGAGAACACTGAGACAGAATTTGAATAGATTCTCGCCTTTGTTCGTTCTCTGCCTTTAAATATTTATCAATTAAGTTTTTAGCTGCGGCAATGTTGTGAATAAACTCATGCTCAATGCTCTCTCGCTCCTCTAACTCTGTCTGTAAGTTAACGTGATTTAGAACCTCAATCTCTTCTTGCAAGTTATCAAAACGAATCGATAATGTCTCAATCTTATGGAGTTTTAGTTGCAATTCAGTCAACTCAGTAGCAGAATAGTGAGTTTTTTGTATTTGAGACAGTAAATAGTTCTTAAACTTTGTGATTTGACCCTTCACGGAACTTCGCCTTCTAAATAACTCCTCCAAAGTTGAGGCACCATCGCCCTTTGATGTCATTTTAGTAATTTAATTAAGTTAATGTTTTAATTCTCACTCTCCTCGTAACCCCAAATCGCCAGATGATCCACACGGCAAAACTGCAAAGCACCACGTACGCCGCGCTCCTCGCCGGCCGAACGAACAATAGATGACGTATCACCTAGCTCGAACCGCTCAGCTGAGTTAGGATAACCTGTAACGCGCCGACAAATCACATAAGCAAGGTGAATTTAAAAAAGAAACGAGGATTGAAGTTAATTTGATTGATATTTACGGGGTTATCGTGATGTCAAACACACTGGGCAGGTTACGTACCCACGTTGCAATGTACATAGGTACTTACTTACTAAAATCTTTGAAGAAATTAACTTAATTTACAGAATTTGGTGATTTATCGCTAACACAACCTTAACTACACTTTAACAACGGCTTAACAACACTTCATTTAGCACAAGTGAGACAAATTAAGACTTGGAATTTAGTAGAAATTTGAGGTTAGGTTAGGAAGAAACAATGGAAAAGGGCACTTATCTTTCTCAGACTGCAGCTCCTGGGGTGAATCTTTAGCTGATCCACTGACCGATACCATAATACCACATGTCTTGATCAATTGACTCCTTTATTTTATTCGGATTGAAAGAAATTCTTCAAAGTCCAAAGTCCTTCGCCAACCGCGGGGAATTCCAGAATTCCTTGCTTCCTGGTTTTACTGTTCCCCTCATGGGCCACCAATTTATGTTCAGGTTTAGAACATAAGGGAGCCTAATTTTTGATAAATTAAACTCCAGCGTACTTGTTTCGTGATTTATAATTAAAAATGCAAGGATACGTCTGTACAGTGTGAAGCGAGCTTCGAGAGAGAGGTAGTTTCTACTTTTTTCTAAGCATAGGCGCGATGCGCGGGCTTGAACACGGACCGCGGCATCTTCAATACTGTAAGCAAGTGGCAAAACTGGTAATAAACAGAAACAAGCTTGATAGATAAGAACTGTTGGCACCATATAGTGAATATATGTCTGTGCAACAATTAAAAATAAGAGTTAGAAAATAAGAAGATGTAAAAGTACGATAAAAGTAAAGGATGTAAAATAAAAGTAATAAAAATAGAAATGTATGAAATAGACATAAGATTGTAATATTGTAAAATTTTATAATTTTATACTTAGGAACGAAACTGATAACATTAACATAGAATAAGGATAAAAAATAAGATAGAATTAAGAATGTATTAATAAAGATATTGTGTGAAACTGGAAATCCCAGACCCCCATCCCATTAAAATAAAGATTAAGAAAGACTCTGATCATGTCAGAGGGATATGTAGGATAGCTCGCGGGCCGGGACATCGCTCCCGGACAGGAAAAAAAAAAAAAAAAAAAAAAAACCTAACCTAACCAATCAAATTAGCAGTATATAGAATTAAGACAAAATATTTTAAAACTTTTACAAACTTTTATTTTATTGTTCAATTTTATTTCTATTTATTTAATCTTTACTCGTCGTCCCCTCTTAAACTTAAAAATGCTTGCACGCACACCCGCCAAAACGCTCAACGTTACCATCGACATTGATCGAAAATCCCCTCCCCAGACGCAAAAAGCGGGACCATCAGAGGCAAAAACTTCTGTAACACCGAAAACATCGAATGTTAGACGAAGCATAGGAGAGTGGGAGACCGGAAAAACTGCGGCCGTTCCCCCATCCCAGTCACCTGATGCAAAGCGGAAGACAGCTGCTATCTCAACCAAAAAAGGGTACAGCGTCTACGACTTGTAAGTCAAAGCCCAAGGTGGGGCCCTCCTATGAAACAAAAGTGGTACCCCAAAAAAGCTCATCCGAAGCTGTAGAGAGCTCACCGTCGGGGAGAGTTAAAATACAGATAGGCTTGCGGAGGCGAAAGCGTGTGTCATGAAAGCGAAACTTAATCTTGGAAATGCTAGGAATCGAAAAAAAACGAGGTTACAATCGCCATTGACAGACTCTTCCAGCTTGTGAAAGAGGTTGAAAGCGTTAAAGGAAATGGAAAGAAGGAGGTAAATAAAGAACCAGAGGAGGAAGAAGAGAAAAAGGTGAGAGGAAGAGAGGAATCCATTTTACTACAAAAAATGGAGAAACACGCCCAACTCATAGGAGGAGAGCAATGAAAAAATGGAGAAATTGAAAGAAGCCATAGAAAAGCACCAGGAAGCACAGGAGCGGTTAACCTTCGCTAACATCGCGTCGAAGCCTGCAAAGAAACAGCCTTTAGAACAGACGGCGCTGCACTCGATAGTGGTTACCGCAAAAAACGAGACCGAAACAAGTGAAGAAGTTCTAAACAGAATAAGAAAAGTGATCAACGCCAAGGAAGGAGGAGTTGAAATAGAAAGGATAAGAAAGGCAAAAGATAGGAAGATTATAGTGGGATGTAAAACAGAGTAGGAAAGGGAAATAATCAAGGAAAAACTCAAAAGGGCAGAAGACCACCTGAACGTTCAGGAGGTCAAAAACAAAGACCCGCTTAGTTAACCGTTTAGTTAGGTTTGATGTGTCAACTATGTTGACCTTAGACGTAAAATGTAGTTCATCTTTATCATTATACCAACCAAGTCCGAGTGTTTTGTTTTGCGCAAGGTAGTCAATGCAAAGTTCTTTTGACACATGTTTAGAATCGAAATTGAATGTCCACTTTCGCAAAGGAAAACACCCCGACTTAAGGATATTTGATGTTTTTTCGCATATATCGAGAAGCGTGTCGTTATTGTCATGCCCTGTCAGTAAATCGTCTACAAATATGTCCTCTTTGATCACACGAGCTATGTCATCATCCTCACACTCTAATGCTAGTTGCCGTATGCATCGCATGCTGAGAAAGGGCGCAGAAGTAGTCCCATAGGTTACAGTATTCAACTTGAATATACCTAGCTCATCAGTAGGGTGTGATCTCCACACTATCATTTGCAATGACCTTTGATCGGGTTGAATGAGAACCTGCCTAAAAAGTTTTTCCACGTCCGCGCATGCGACAAACCTATATTGCCGAAAGCGAAGCAATATGGCGAATATGTCATTTTGTAGCGCTGGGCCAGGTAACTGAATATCATTCACCGATTTCTGTGAGGTCGTTTTTGCACTACCGTCGAATACTACGCGTAGTTTTGTAGTTGTGCTACTTTCGCGGTATACTCCGTGGTGTGGCAAAAAGTAGTAAGGTTTATCCTGTGTATATACGCGTGTCATGTGACCTAAGGTTGCATATTCATGCATGAAATCGCAATACATCTGTATATACAGAGGTAGCCGCTCAAATTTCTTTTCTAAGTAAAGCATTCGTTTTTTAGCTATTTCTAATGAATCACCAAGTGCATCAGCTGACTCGTTTAGTGGAATACGAACCGAAAACCTACCGTCCTTTTCGCGTGTAGTCGTATTGATAAACAGTTCCTCACACTTTCGTTCACTTGGTGTAAGGACTTTGTCCACCACATCAATAGGCGGTATATTTTCGATTTCCCAGAATTTCCGAAGCTGTCCGTCTATAGCTTCAGTAAAATTGCAGTGAATGTCACTTTGGTGGGTTAAGTTCCTTGTGATGATTGGTCCAGAGATCAACCAACCCAATTTTGAACTTTGTAAAAATGGTCCCTTATGGGGTAATCGTATCCTGTCCTCTTCTAACAAATCCCAAAATATGTCAGCCCCTATAAGTATATCGATTTCGGCGGGCACTGCAAAACCAGGATCAGCGAGAGTTACGTTTTCAGGTATTTGTATATATCGTGTATATTCGCATATGCTTGACGACGGCAAGCGAGGGGTTATATGAAGTAAACTATTATGTTTTTCCTTACATAGCAGACACGGGCCGAATAAACATTTATCAATAACATGACCAGAATTCTGGCACAATTTGTTTTTGTTTACAAAATCAATCCTTTCCTCTACTGATGAATTTAAAAATTTAAAGCAAGTGTAAAGTTTGTGTTTGCCATTACATTGTGGACAAATAAAATTGGCCTCTTTATTATTCTGCTTGCCTTTCTGAGAAACCTTTGATGAGTTATTATTATTGTCTGTTGAAGCAAAACTTTGAATTTGCTGTGCACTTTTACTTTCATTTTGACCGCTAGATTTTGTTTGTGATTTTGAATGATGCGCATTTATCATTTCTAACATAATATCTGCCCGGTTTCTGAGAAATGCAAGCAGTTGTTCTAGCTTCAAAGCATTTTCTTGGGAACCCTTGAAACTTTCCCATTCGCGTTCTGTGGATGACTCAAGTTTTGACACCACAAGGTAAATTATCAAAGTATCCCATGAATCTGTCGGCTCATTTAAAGTTTTCAAGGCCCTCAAGTTTCTAAGGACAGTATCAATTAGTTTTCTAGTTTGAACTGAAGATTCTTGTTTTAAGCTGCCAATATTAAACAATGATTTTATGTGATTGTGCACTAGACACCTATGATTGTGGAACCTGTTCTGTAATTGGATGCAGTAAACTCTAAGGCTCCTATAACCTGCAATGCGCTACCGCTGAGTGAGGCTCTCAGGTAATGAAACTTATGAATGGCATCGAGATCCTTTCGGTTGTGTATCATGGTTAGGTATGAATTCCTAAACTCCAACCACTCATCAAAACCTCCTTTGAATGAAGGCAAACTAATCACAGGCAACTTTACTAGAGCTTGTGTTGAACTTTCGAAGGCTGTGCAATGTTCAGTTTTACTACCAGTCTCACAATAACTATCAATTAAACATTTTGCCAATGCCATTGAATTAAAATATAATGATTCTACTTTTTCAATATAGTCGAAGCGAGATGCAATGTCTTCCTGTTTTGAATGAATTTCTATATCGCTGATAATCTTATTGAACTTTTCAAAGTGTTCGCTAGCCGTTTTAAATCTCAATTTCAACTCTTCTGTCTGAAGTTTAGTTAGAGTAGCACCTTCAAATGATTCTACATACTTTGTGAATTGAGTTAACCTACCTTTGAGATGACCTCGTTTATTTTTTAACTCCTGGATATTACTATCAGTCCTAGTAGGAGAATGTGGTGGTATAGGCGAAGGGCTATTAACTCTTAGATTATTCTCAGTCATAGTGGTGGATTGATAGAAACGGAAAGGTACTCACACGTGGCCGCAACACCCGACACGACTGCATCAGCTTTCGGCAACTACAAAAAGACAACACAGTTTTAGATGGAACGGATGGTCTTCGGGACTAGAACGGGACTTCCTGACTGTCCACTTGTGGTGTCGCTCGTTCTCGAGTAATGACGACGCGGCAATCCCCAAGCGTGGTCTTCAGGATTCGCTTTTTCTGGTTCAGCTTGGCTGCGTTCCGGCTCGTAGGTCCAAATATTTAGGCCTGGTCAGGATTAGTCCCTCGATGAATGAAAGATTCTGTAAACTGACTGTTTTTAATGAAAATATAAATCTTGTTACAAATTTGTGTGCTCTCATCAAGATGGCTGAGAGAAGAAGAGAAAAGCCTATTCGCAGGGGGGCACAGACATTAAATTTTTAAGAGGACACACGAACTAAACGTCACTGTCAATGTCTTCGAGCTACTCCTTGTACCGGAGAGATGGCGCTGTCTGCAACATACTGCTGTCCGCAACAAAATTGTTAAGGCCTTTAAAACGGTCTCACTCAACTCGGCACTATTACTTGCTGGGTTGCTTCCGCTGCACATTAGAGTCCGGGAAGCAGCCTCGCTTTATAGAGTAAAGAAAGGTCACACCCAGCAAGTAATAGGAGATCGAGAGATTGAGACACTAGTGCCATACGCAGCCATGCCGCACCCGGCACTGCATACGGAACTAAAATTCGCCTGCGTGGAGGACGGAGCAGCATTGGACCAGAACTTCGACTCCCACCTAAACATCTTCACGGACGGGAATAAAATTGAAGGGAAAGTTGGCGCCGCATTATCCATCAGAATCGGCGCCACAGAAATCAGTTCCCGTAAATTGCGGCTGGATGAATGCTGCACCGTCTACCAGGCAGAGCTGCTTGCCCTGTCGGCAGCCACGGGAGAAGCGCTGAAGAGACTGCAACCAAGCTGCAGCATCTTCAGCGATTCACGCTCTGCGCTCGAAACGGCAACAAACTTGACTTCCCCCCATCCCCTCGTAGCACAGATTAGAGACAATTTAACCCAGTTAAATTGACAATTTAACCCAGTTAAATTGTCTTAACAAAATAGTAAAATTATTTTGGATCGAGGCTCACGCGGGGATGGAGGGAAACGAGAGAGCCGATGAGCTGGCTAAGAGCGCAGCACTGCACCTTAAAGTTAAACCTAATTACGATAGCTGCCCGGTTTCATTCGCAAAGCGAGAAATCAGACGAGACTCGCTTTGCGAATGGAACCGTCGATACACGGAAGCATCACAAGGTGCAGTCACTAAAACCTTCTTCCCGGATGCCATACGGGCACACCGCCTAATAAAAGTCCCACCACGTCCAACTCTTCACAGGACACGGCGGGTTCTCCTCATACTTGCACCGTTTCAAGTGTAAGGAGAGTCCGTCGTGCCCTTGCGACCCCAAGGTAGAAGAAACCGTCCTTCACGTAATAACTAGCTGCCCCAGATTTGGAATAGACCGGTTCAATATAGAAATAAAGATATACCTATTTCGGTATATCTTTAGAAATAGGAAACATGGCATTAATAATAGGTGATAAAAATGTTAGAGATAAGTTTCTAGATTACTGTATTAAAATAGTTAAGATAGTTGCAAATAAAAATAAGTAGTAATAAGGTAGCACAATTATGTAATTTTAGTTATATAATTATTGTGTCCATTAAAATATAGTAGTTAAGAAAGAAATGTAATTTAAGATGTAATGTATAAATAAATGTAAAGATATTAGTTCTAAGAAATAAATAAAATACCCTGTCTCATAACAATACGAAATGAAAAAGGCTCTGATTACGTCAGAGGATGTAGGATAGCTCGCAGGCCGGGACATCGCTCCCGGACAGGAACAAAAAAAAAAAAACCTCACTTTTTTTTTTTTTTTTTTTTTTTTTATTATCCTGAGGGAAATGCGCACGCATATCGCACTGCCACGGGGAGACAGTACGATTATGTGGGACTCCAACCCACTAAAACCCTCAGGGTGTTTCCGTCTCTGCCGCTTGTGGTGGGAACATGGGAACGTTTTATCATCTCATCCACGAACCCACCACGGCTGCCCGATATCGGGCCCCCCCTCAATGGGGGGTGTGAAGCACCCCCCCTCGCAACACGCCAGAAGCTCACCTCGGGGACCTTACCCGCCAAAAGTGCGCCGAACGACCCCGTGTCCAGACGCCCTAGGTCCCCCTGCGACGGGTCAGTCAAGTGGCCCCGCCGCCTGCCACACGGTCGCAGAGGATAGGGAGAGCGGCCCTCGCAATACTGACACTCCTCCTCCCCTGCGACCCCACCGCGTCCGCCATCGAACGGTGGCGACCCCGCCAAGGCCGCGGAAGGTAGGGAGAGCGGCGCACCGCAATACCGGCACTCCTCTCCCGCCGCGGCCTCCACCTCCCTGCGGCCATGCTGCCCATACAGCACAGCCGCCCGCCTCAGTCACGGCGCCGCCCATACAGCACCGCAACCTACTACCACTCCAACTGGGTTTACCGCCGGTGACCAGTCCGCGATTACTAAGCCCCCCCGCCCCGGCAAGGCGGGAACCCCTCGGGGGGGAGCCCCTCAGCCTGCTTCACCTTAACCTCCTTCCTGCGAAGGAACTCCGATCTTCGGCTGGTGACTTCTTAGTCTTCTTCTTAGACATCCAAGATAGGGTGCTCTGGTCTCTCAGATGCCACCCCTACGCTTTCCACAGACGACCCAGAGACCCTCTGCGGCGTCTTTTGGGTCCACTCTCCCAAAACCGGTTTTCGTCAGATGACGCTAGTGTCGACTCGGAGAGAGGGTTTAAAACAACCCGAAGCTCCCGCGATATGCCACCGCTACCACTCGCCTCCGATGGACCAGCATCCACCGCCATCTCCTGCACGGAGGCACACGTGCTCGCCTCTGGTTGGCCTTCAGAAAGGCCGTTGGGGTGGCCCTGAGAAGGGCCGTTTGGAGAGATTGAATTATCCATACAAAATCCCACGAGTACCGGGGAAAGGTACGACCCAGACAGTGCCCACGAGTATCTGGGAAGGGCTAGGTGGACCTAACCTTGGCGCGTACGCCTAGAAGCAGTACTGACTGACTTTTCCGGCCAGCCATCCTCAAAAAAGAATGGGCCTCGTGCTGCTTCGCCACTTGTCCTTCGGGATTTTTTATAGAGGTTATCTCCTCGTGGCCCGGGCGGTTAAGCCAAAGCCCTCGGTCAAGACACCCGTTACGAGACATGTCCGCAACGAATGTCAAGGCTCCGATCTACGACGCTGGCATGGAAGACGGAATATTCCAATGCCTGCCCGGCGGCAGTGTAAGTACATGCCGGGCACGTCCCTCATTCCATCAATTGTACTGTCTGCTAATCAGAGAGCACGCAGAGGAGTCCATCCCGGTCACGTTGGCCTGTGGTGAGAAGTATAATAAACAAAGAAAATTATTGCACCTCTCATCAGTTTCCAGGGAGGACCACGTGGAGGTGTGACCATCCCCCCCAACCTTTTTTTTTTATAGTGGGGGAATCCTCTTGGATACCGTTATTTTGTAAGAGGCAAAATAACGGTTATGCCGGACTCCTACCGGCTAAAACCACCACTGTGTTTCCGGCTCTGCACCTGTTTGCCGGGCCTACGGGTATACTTGCGAATTCTTCCGCGGGCCCGACGGTGATGGCCTGCGAAGGCCCCAACTCAAGATGGAGTTCCTCTTTGAGAGGCGCGTGGAAAACACCGCGCGCGCCGTCTCCAGGTCCTGAGTGCCGACGACGTCCACCCCCCTGGCCGCCGTCATGACCTGTTAGTTGTTTATGGTGGCCGGAGGAGAGCGTGGAAGATTCTCCTCCGACGCCCTGGTCTCTTCCTGCGGATAGGTAGGTCAGTAGTTATCTCTCGCTCCCTCTCCGCAGTTTCCTTCTGTGTAAGGATTTCTTCACAGAAAACCACCACCGCATCCCAGACCTCCTTCGAGTCCAGCATCTCCTTCAACAGTACACGAAGAGATAGGGGCAGGCTGCTGTTTGTTACCTATCACACTGCACAGCTCCCGACGCGGTCTTTCCCAGGCCGGGCACTGTTCGAGTGTGTGTTGTCTTCTTCGCAATCACAATGGTGACATCTCTGATTAGGTTCTCTTCCGGCTATATGACAGAGAAGTATCCTGTCTGTGTGCCAAAGCATCCATGGCCTGAGAGCATCTGTGTCAGCCGGAAGGTTAAAGAACCGTGTTCTCTGACGAGCCAATTCTCTAGAGTTGGCCGTAGAGCTTCTATCGTCTGTAAGCCAGCCCTTGGTGTCATCAATCGCTCCTTCCACCTGTCTATCAAGGCTAGTTTGGCTTGTCTCTGCCATGCGACAATTTCCTTTTGTTGAGGATTTTCTCCTCTACGCTTCAGTTCAGCGCGCCATTCGTACATTGCCGCATGAATTTCTGCCTCCAAATCCCACGGAGGAGATCCTGCTAAACCACAGCTGACCTCGTACGAAATAGTGCGGTATCCACGTATGGTTCCAACAGCCATTACCCTCTGTGGTCTTCTTAATAAGGGAACTGTTTTTTCTGACAGCGCTTTCGTCCAAATCAGCGCACCGTAGAGAGCCATCGATCTAATAACTCTCAAGTACAGGCGCCGGTTAACTCCTTTTGGACCTCCGAGATTCGGCATCAGTCGCTTTAGAGCGGTAGCTGCATTCATAAGTCTCGGAGCCATGCGCTTAAAACGTTCCCCAAACTTCCACTTGCTGTCTAGGAACAACCCGAGGTACCTCATACAGGATCCTAAGACAATTCTGGACTCCCCTAACAGAATGTGACTGTCTTGCGGCAGCGCTCTTCGATGTCCATAGAAGCATATTGCCTCGGTTTTGCTGATTGCCACCTTAAGACCTAACCTCAATCCGGTTAATAACTGAAGCTACCGCCCTAGTGCTCAGATTGAACGCTTCTTCATAGGTAGCTCCACGAGCTGTAACCAACGTGTCATCAGCGTAACAGGTTACGTTAGCACCCGCGCTAAGTTCACCTCTTAGGACCCAGTCGTACCCGATGTTCCACAGTAGCGGTCCTAAGACCGATCCCTGTGGAACACCGCACGACATTTCCCATTCTTGCCATATTCCTTCCGCACCCAAAAATGTTACACACCTCTTAGAAAGATATGCCTCAACAATTCTTCTAAGATATAGAGGTACCTTATGATATCTTAATGACTCTGTTATACATGGCCAAGGCATAGTGTTAAAAGCATTAATAATATCTATTGATACTACAACTAAAACACCCTTGTCTTCAAGTGCGCTATCAGAGAGGGCTTTGACTCATTTAATAGCATCAATAGTCGACCGGCCTACTCGAAAACCGAATTGATGCTCGGAAATATTTGGCCCTTCACTACATAGGTGATTGGTAAGGCGAGCTGCGATAATCTGCTCAAAAAGTTTATCCGCTTCATCCAACAACTATGGGACGATAGGCAGAAGGAAAATCCGCTGGACGCCCAACTTTCCGTATTAAAACTAAACGGCCAGTCTTCCACTGCTTAGGGTATGAACCTGACTCTAGGCATGCGTTTAAAAGCCTCCTAAACCGGTCACCTATTTCTATAAGTCCTAATACCCAATCTCGACCTGGAGTACCATCCGAGCCGGGTGCCTTGTTTTTGGCTCGGAGTTTCAAGACTGCAAGACGAAGCTCTACTTCGGAAACATGTGGTACATCATCTGACTGAGATGTGTTTTGTACCGTTGTGGTGGACATCTCGGGAGGCGTGAACCCATCTCTCCGCGGAAACAAGGTAGAAACTACTTCTACTTAATCTTGGTGATAATGTTTCGATCCCCCCCAACCTAACCTAACCTAACCTAACTTCTGAGCAATGTCTATAAGTTGTTCTCATGAGTGGTCACGAATTGTCTCGCCAGAAGACTCGACGAGTTCTAGCCACCGGAACAGAGCGGGGGATATGGCACCATAGACCACATACACACAGTGAGGCAGATTATACAGAAGTCCGAAAAGTATAATCAACCCCTGTGTCTGGCCTTTATGGACTATGAAATAGCCTTTGACTGAGTCGAAACGTAAGCTGTTCTGGAATCCTTACCATCTACCGATCAGTTCAGATAATTACGAAGCGTGTTGGGAACTTCTCAATCATCGTTATGACAACAAAAAACTAATTTTGACTTCGCATGTCAACATTCTTCTCGGCCTTCCAACCATGCAACAGCAATCTTACGCCATGATAAAAAAGCTGCACGACGCTACGAAGGACTGGTTGGGAAATGCCTGGTTGAGGAGTGCTCGATCGACTTGACATACCTGGATTGGCCTCCGCTTCTGGTACACGAAGGCTACTTGGTTGTGAAATTGTTGTTCTCTGCTCTATCTGGTCAATGGTTTTCTTAATGACATTTTCAGCAGCTATGTAAACTTCTTCGGCTGTTTTGTAACAGCCTTTTGAGTAGTAAACATAGTCAAGTTCCGCTAACTTGCTCATCTTACTGAGATTTTCAAGGTACGTAGCCCAATAGGTTTTTAAAGGGTCATTCTTACGCTTACAATAGTCATATCGTCGTTGTGGTGCGAGAAGTCACTAACTAACAATTTTGGCTAAAATGACTTAATGATGCCAAACTATTTTTACACCCATTATGTACCTTCTGAGAAAGTAAAAGAGCTGTTTTTCTTTTAATTTCGGGAAATACAAGAATGTCAAAACTACTTAACTGCTTGATGAGCCAAAAATCTGTCTACAAAAAAGAACTAAGGGTACTTAAGTAATTTATTTAAATCGTTTACTACCATATTTTTCAATTACTGGGGCTGCACTGCTCATTAAAGTCACTTAGTGACATTTCGCGTACAATTTTATTTGACACGATCTACCATAATGGCTCTTAGTTATTATTTGCACATAAAAAACTAGAAATGAAATGAAATTCTGTTGTCCGATAAGATTCATTAACAGATATTAAGTAATATTTAATGAAGGTGTTCGCGCATCTTTTAGTCTTTACATTCTGCGAAACCTAATTAAAGTACGTCAATTAAATCTGTATTGCTACTTATTTAGTAATTGATATTGTTTTGTGGCTACATTCACGCTATCCCCGCTCACCCGCGTCCGTGTTTGGATTCAATAACGTCGTCATCATCAGCCTATAGTTAGTCCACTGCTGGACAACGGCCTCCCCTAATGAGCTCCATAGCACCCTGTCTTCAGCTTGCCGCATCCAGCATCTGCCAGCAGCCTTTCGCAAATCGTTCGGAGAGCGTCCTACACTACGTTTGCCGAGTCGCGGTCTCCATTCAAGAACACGTTTACCCCAGCGGTTGTCGACTCTTCTCGAAATATGGCCAGCCCACTGCCACTTCAGCTTGTTAATCCTTTGAGCTATGTCGATAACGTTCTCTGTCGGTTGTATTCGTTGCGAAACCGAGAGAAACTCCGAGCATCTCTCCATAGCTCGCTGGGCAACCTTAACCTACCGTGAGTGTCCACGTCTCAGCTCCGAGTCCGTAGGTCATGACGGGTAGGACGCACTGATTGAAAATTTTCGTTTTCAAGCATTGCGGTATGGATGACGAGAAGACTTGACGTAGTTTGCCAAACGCGGCCAATCTAGCTGGATCCACCTCTTGACATTCTTCTCGAAATTGTTTTTACCCAACTGCAGAGTCGGCCCAAAGTAAATACGCCAAAAAAATTTGAGAAGGTGACCATGTACGACGACCGGTCCCGGATCAATTTGGCCATTGATCATGATCTTGGTTTTATCCAAGTTAATGCCAAGACCGATGCGTCGCGAGGCTAAAGCTAGGCCGGCCAGCATCCGGTTCAGCTCCTCAAGCGACTCTGCCATGAAGACTAAGTCATCAGCAAATCGCAGGTATTGTATGAGATGTAATCGCCGTTTATGTTGATGCCCTTACCTTCCCAGTCCAGCGTCTTAAACACATCTTCCAACGCGCTTGTGAACAGTTTCGGGATATTACATCCCCCTGTCTCACTCCTCTGTGCAGTTGATTTTGATAGGTTCAGACTGCTGCCCCTGTACTTGGACACTCATGGTGACGGTTTAATAAAGACATCTCAGCACCTCTATATAACAATAGTCTACTTGGCATCGCTGTAAGGATTCCAGAACAGCCCAGGTTTTCACAGAGTCAAAGGCCTTTTCATAGCCCACAAAGGCCAGACAAAGGGGCTGATTATACTCTTCGGACTTCTGTATAATCTTCCTCACTGTGTGTATTTGGTTTATGGTGCCACATCCTCCGCGACATCCGGCCTGTTCCGATAGCTGGAACTACGAGTCTTCTGGCGAGACGGTTCATGACCACTCGTGAGAACAACTTATAGACATGGATCAGGAGCGATATGGGCCTGTAATTTTTAAGGATGGTTTTGTCACCCTTCTTAAAAAAGAGCACCACCAAACTCCCGCTCCATGCCTTTGGAGTTCTTCCACTGTGAAGGACGGCATTAAAGACGTTTTGTAATTCTTGTAAAACAGGGGTTCCTTCGGCTTTCAAAAGCTCTGATGATGCTCCGTCTTCACCGGGGCTTTTCCATTTTTAAGCTGCCCCAGAGCCAACACGATCACGTCTTGACTGATGTCTGTCAGTTCGTCGGTATAGTGGCGTGTCAGGGTGGCTCTAGAATCGTGGTCATTTCGTTGGGCATGAGGAGCATGTGCAGCGTAGCGTATAAATGGCCATAGAAATCCTCGATCTTGGCTAAGATCTCCGGCTTCGACAAAACGGTCCTCCCATCGTGCGTTCACTCAGCGTGCTTCGTCAGGTGGCTCCTGACAAGCTGCTGAGTGAATACTTTGGATCCTCGGTTTCGCTCTATCACCTCTTCAATGAGACGTGTGTTGGAGCTCCGAAGGTCACGCCGCACCATCTTTGCAATTTGCTTGTTCAGGTCTGACCTCTCTGACGAAGTCGCCTGGGTGGTTTCCCGTTTTTTTTTGTCATCAGCCCTAGAATCTCATCTGAGACTTTAGACTTTCTGCCAGTGTGCTGCATTTTGCAGAACCTGATGCCCTCGTCTCTCAACGTTTCGACCAGATTGTGTAGGGTCTCGTCAGCGTCATCAATGGGTTCCAAGGCAACAAATCTATTCCTGAGAAGCTGCTGAAACTTCTTAGTGCCCGCCATGATTTCGATAGATAGATAGATTATGATTAGGATCGGAGCGTGGACCTCATGTTCTTAAATAATTACCTACCTAACTCTTTTTCACATTTAAATTGTACCTGTGTTATCTTTTCAACTCATCTTTAACATTAGCCTTAGTATTATGCTGTTTTCTAGTGATGTTTTTAATTATTTTGATTTTGTATTATGTTCATGCCGTTTTTTAAATAACTATATTCTCGTTTTCACATTGAAATTGTATTTATTCTTTTGAACTCATCTTTAACATTAGTCACTAATTGCTATCTGAAACAAAGCTATACCAAGAATAATTACTTAAGTAACATGAAAAGTTAATTAACTAACAATAATGACATCTTATTGAGTTTGTTAGAATTAACTAACTTACATTTTACTAAGTATCTCAGTAACCATAAAAATATTTACATAATTTATTAAACTATAGGGTGTATGGTAAAATTATCTAAATTTTGTTTATAGAAATAATTTTTGTAACTATAAGCCCTAACGAGTTACACCGATTTCAAGATCAAAAAAACTTTGATCGTGATTATCTCGCAACTAACTTTTTGCACTTAGTGACTTCTCGCACTACACCGACGATATGTCTTCCTTTCCGCCCCCGCTTTTTTTAAATTAACCAGCAGTTGTTTTATTGCTTCGTAAATTTCTGTTTGGTTGATGAAAAGGTTATCCATGGTATAAAATAGACACAATGCAATAAATTAATATGGTTTGGTCTGACCAGGTCTGACCTTATTTTCCGCAACCTGCGTCTGTCCTCACTAATCACTGTAATCCAATGGTATGGTTTCACTTCACTGTATCACTTAGGAGCTGGTAGGTTTTTGTTTTCGAAAGACCATGACAAGGGTTATGGCTGGGGGTTGTGGTAGATGGTGCTGGTTGACCCCCAAACTGCCCTTTGAGGTTGATAATTGGTATGGTAGGTATGTGGTCGAGGAAAAGTCACTGGTTTGGTATGGTACGACTGTATTCACAGGACACACATAAACTGGTAATTACTCTACTGGTATGAATGGTATGGTATGAAATGGTTAATGGTTTGAACCCGCGTCGATGGCGGTCGATCGCGAACTGAGCTAGTTTGGGTAACCGCGAGCAGATACGCATTCAATTGCAAGCGCAGCTAAAATGCATATTTGCTGCGTGGTCGGTTTACCCGAACATTGATTATTGGTTTGCTGGGTATTCTGTCACAGGGGGCCGCTAGGAGAGGTTCGTAGGTTAAGGCCCTGTCCAGGATTTGGGCATTTGGACTATCTGTGGCCCCCCAGAGTCCCGTGTTTCGTAGTCTTAACGCAGACATGGTAACCTCTTGTTGTATGTTTAGGTCTAGTGGCGCTAGGTCTAATATTACCTCTAGGGCAGCGCCCGGTGTTGTCCTCATGCAGCCTGATATCGCCGAACACACCAATCTTTGAAAGCGTTGCAGTTTGGCTGCTACGCTACCGTGTTCAACTCAGTTCTGGTCCACCATACTATGATATGATGGCTCCATAAGTTAGTATCGGTCTAATGACAGCAGTGTATAGCCACATGGTTATCTTCGGAGAGAGACCCCATGTTTTCCCAAGCATTCTGCTGCATTGGTAGAAGGCAGCAGTGACTCGCTGCAGTGTATAGTCAAGATGTTTGTTCCACAACAGTTTACTATCTAGTATGACCCCTAGATTCTTGACCTCGGTTTTCAGAGTTATTTCGGTGTTGAATAAACTTGGTAGTTTCATGTTTCCCAGGTTACGTTTGTGGGTGAACATATCAGTTCAGTTTTTGTGGGGTTGACTGATAGTTCATGGTCGTTACACCATGCTTCAATGGTTTTAAAGGCTAGTTTTATTCGGTCATATAATGTGTTCTCGAAACACCCGGTTGCTAGGATCGCGAGGTCATCCGCGTATCCCACCGTCACCAGTCCGTGGCCGTTAAGCCTACGATGAGCTCGTCAACAACTATGTTCCATAGTAGGGGCTATAGGACGCCACCTTGGGGGCAGCCCCTAGCTACTACGCCTCTTGTGGTTTCATTAATGGTGACTCGTACTGCTCTAAGCCTGAGCATATTGTTTATCCACTCTGCTAAAGTCGGCGCGACACCAAATGCTGGTAAATCTGGTCTTATCAAAAGCTCTTTCAATGTCTATGAAGGCCGCCAGAGTTGGTTGTTTTGACTTTAATCCACTTCCTATGCGTGATACCACGCAGTGTAGAGCGGATTCTGTTGATTCGCCTTTGCTGTAGGCATGTTGTTGCGGGTGTAGTGGGTTGTGTGAGAGTGTGTTATCTCTGATCTCTCTATCACTAGTCTTTCGAGTGAGAAGTAAGAAGAAATGATGTTTATACCTATATGTACATAATATAGCTTGTATAATTCTTAGGATAATTTAATTTAAGTTTAATAAGTATTTAATTTCTGTTTAATTTTTATTTTTTAATGTCAATTTATTTAATCTAACTATATTTTCTAGTGAATCCTACTGTAATTAGTATAATTGGCTTAGGGTCGTTCTAATTACACAATTAAATAAATAAAATAAATAGCTTCTAAACATGTAGGTACAGGAGAAAATATATTAGAAGTGTACATAACACTTCTAATATATTTTCATTGATCTATATCTAGAATGGATTCATTTTATCATAGCTAAGATTAATTACATATCTAGATTATGCTAGATTATCATTCGAATTTATACTTTGAATAAATGTTTAGATCTTTATTTAATTTATTATAAACATGTGCCGATATAGCTACGTTTTGAATTACGTTTATAAGTTAAGGTCGTATGTGATAGAGTGGTGTAACTTGATAACCGAATGCAATTATGTATAATTTACTAATAGACAGAGTATTTTTTAATGAGTATAACATTTCAATCGGGTACTACCTAAATGGTCTAAAAAACATTACTTTTAGTAGAGATCTCTGTGCTCGTTCTAAATAGTTTTAATAACCCGATTAAACCCATTTTCAGGAAAATTTTGAAAAATCCTGATATAAATAAATAAATAAATAAATAATGCTGGACAATTCACACAGCATTATCTAGCCCCAAGGTAAGCAGAGCTTGTGTTATGGGTACTAGATAACTGATATACCTACGTAATATTATACATTACATAGATAGATATTTTTTATTAAACATAGAAAACACCCAGACCAACGGAACAAATTTCTGCAGATCGTACACAAATTTGTTCCGAGGCGGGGATCGAACCCGCAACCTCTTGCGTCGCAGGCAGACTCTCGCCCGCTGCGCCACTGAGGTCGTCACCTTATGATATACCTACCTAAGTTTTCAAAATTTTTTTAATTTAGTATTTTGTGTAAGTTTCATGCAAATCGAACCATTATTTGTTAAATAAAAAATCTCAATAACTTGAATCCCCATTTTACCTTTCTTTAGGGGTTTTTGTGAAAATGCCTGAAACACGTATTTTAATTTATTGTGTATTTTATATACAAAAAAGAATTCAATTTTCATCGAAATCGATGAAAATGTGGGTCAAACACTATAATAAGAACAGAAAGCCGTCTGTTCATAAAATTAGTTACGCATAATAAACTCTTATTTATTGTGTATCGATGTACTCCTTGATCGTTGATAGCAATTTCGCAATGCATAGCGGTTTTCATAGTATGACCACAGATCCATTTTACAAGAAGTTGAAGCTATGGCTAAATATAGCATGTCGCACGCACGCAGCTGTCAGTGTCACACTGACTGCAACCATGTCAGTAACACGTTGCTTCACAGCTGCTGCGGCTAGATTGCGGCGACGGGTAATTGTATCAGTTGGAGGCCCGCGTTCATCAGGGTCTCAGTCAGTCGGTGTGGGGTGCAGAGCGTCGACAGCAGCCGCGCGGACCCAGGAGCTCACAGCCATGTTCATCACGGAGGAGAGAGGCTCGCCATACGCGCACGACTACAGAGTCTATTTCAGTGAGTTGACATTCTATGAGTAGAGATTATGCGATGCGATAGCACGCGGGCACTCGACGCTCGATGAGTTCCGCGTCGCGTTATCGCACGTCCTTGACTTTCCTTTAGCGGAAGGCTCTCGTCATTTTAATATACTTGTCTCTGTGCATCAGTAAGTACCTGATCCATCTCATTATGCATCTGCGTATCTGCTAGGGGCCTCCTAAGGACAGCTCGGATAGGTAGATAATGTAGTACCTATGTACCGTTTGTTTGTTTCTACCTCACGTCAAAATTATTGAATGGAAACATGGAATAACGTAGGTAGGCCCTATATGCTGGGCTGCTACCCTATAAACTATTTCATAGAAACAGTGTGTGTGAAACCACTGGCAGAAACTAGTAACGATAAAATAATTATGTAGTACTAAAATAAAAAAGGTCTAAGAATGTTTATCTGAAAAATTAACTAGTTTGGCTAACTAGTGGGATTTTGCTCAAAGTCGAAAAATAACAACTAACATGTCAACACTTTCATGGCTGAAAACACAGAGTGCGATATGCAAGTACGTGTACCGACGGCGCGCCCCTGCAGGTTGCACCGCCGACACTAGCAGTGATCGTGTTTTAGGTTCCTTCGCACCACAGAACTGTACCGAATAAGTACCTAGTGTAAATGTTGAAGGTACTTAGCTTGTTTCTTTGCTATCTGTATGTGTACATTTCCTGTTTGGTGTCTTATCGTGATGCTCTTATCAACTGATACAGTGGTGAAGGTGGTTATTATAGTAGGTGTAGTGTGGTTGTGCCAATGATAAGGACACTTGTAGCGATGGCTGCATTTTGTGGGCTTTTATCCATGAGTTAAACTATTGACAATTACATAACTGATAGGTACCTGTGGGGAATATTCAGTTAAATATTGGTAGGTAACATTAGATGGGGGCTAAGTTCTGCAGTAGTGTCCACGTCTCTAGTCACCGTCACCAAATGTGTAATTAACTGATGTTACATAAGTATGTTGCCATCTTAGATAGTGGCAATGTCTTCTAGGTAGATCGGTAACGGCCAACAAAAGAGAGACATTGAGACTAAGGGATATGGTTCACCAGCTAACCGTGTAGTGAATTTCTACAGACCCATCTGTTACAGAGGATGCGAGCGGTCCCATCTCTCCCCTACACGACATACCTCTGTTCGCGGAGAGGGGCGCGGGGGAGAACGAGGAGGCGGGGGCGGTGGGGCGGCTCGTGAACATGGTGGTGGAGGTTCCGCGCTGGACCAACGCCAAAATGGAGATCTCACTGTCGGAGCCGCTGAACCCCATCAAGCAGGACGTGAAGAAGGGCGCGCTGCGGTACGTCGCCAACGTGTTCCCGCACCGCGGGTACATCTGGAACTACGGCGCGCTGCCGCAGACGTGGGAGGACCCGCGGCACGTGGACCCCGCGACCGGGGCGCGCGGCGACAACGACCCCGTGGACGTGCTCGAGATCGGCAGCCGCGTGGCGGCGCGCGGGGACGTGTACCCCGTGCGCGTGCTGGGCGCGCTCGCGCTCATCGACGAGGGCGAGACAGACTGGAAGCTGCTGGCGATCGACGAGCGCGACCCGCTGGCGCGCAGCTTGCGCGGCCCGGCGGACATCGAGCGCGAGATGCCAGGCCTGCTGCGCGCCACCGTCGAGTGGTTCCGTCTCTACAAGGTGCCCGACGGCAAGCCCGTCAACCAGTTCGCTTTCGACGCGCAGCCCAAGGATGCAGACTTCGCACACAAGGTCATCGACGAGGTACGTCACCTGCGGCCCTACCCTCTGGGGGTGAAACTTATTTTATAAAAAAATTGTATACATGTACTACATGTAAGTGTATAATTGTACGTACTACATGAAAGTGTATAATTGTACGTACTACATGAAAGTGTATAATTGTACGTACTACATGAAAGTGTATAATTGTACGTACTACATGAAAGTGTATAATTGTACGTACTACATGTAAGTGTATAATGGGGGCTCTTTTGTTAATTAGTGCAAAAAAAGAAAACATTGAATTATTTCAAAAATAAATAATAACAAATAATGCTGGACAATTCACACAGCATTACCTAGCCCCAAGCTAAGCAGAGCTTGTTTTATGGGTACTAGATAACTGATATACATAATATAATACAATACATAGATAGATATTTTTATTATACATAGAAAAAGACCAGAACACCCTGAACAAAATGTCTGGAAATCATACATACATTTTGTCCCATGTGTCCTGTTTATACATATATTTATTTTTATATTACATTTCCGATGGAAAACTTAAATGAGTAGAAACACTGGTGGTAAAAATAAAGCTTAACAGTTTTCACCTTCAGAACTATATGCTTTAACTAAAGTTTAATTCAAATACCTAAGGTAGTACAAGTCATTAATTACCTAATGAGTAAAATCAGTTAAAAGTGTTGTTAAAAGTTGTAATAGTTGTGACTCCTTATACAGATTACTCTAAATATACCTTAAAATTTACCTATCTTTTATCGATAACAATGATTTAAAGTGAGAAATAACATTGAAAAAGTGAGAAATAACATTGAAATGGTGGACATTTTCCACTAAGCTCGCTCAATACAGAATACGAATATCAGCTTAACTCGTCCTCAGGTGCACGAGTTCTGGCGCGCGCTGGTGTCGGGCGAGGTGGCTGACAACGCGGCCATCAGCACGTGAGTGTACCGCGGAGCTAGGGCGCGCGGTGCGGCGCGGCGTGGACACTTGAGTATACCGCGGAACTAGGGCGCGCGCCGCGGCGTGGACACTTGAGTGTAACGCAGAGCAAGGGCGCGCGGCGCGGCGTGGACAGCACTACAGCACGCGTCTTGTTGCAGGATGAACGTGAGCGTGGCGGAGTCGCCCGGCCTGGTGGAGCGCGCGCACGCGGGCGTGGCGCTCGCCGCGGCGCCCGTGCGCGGCCTGCCGCAGCCGCTGCCCTCCACAGGTGAGGTGACCGTGGCGGAGTCTCCCAGGCTGGTGCTGCAGACTGTGACCTTGCGTGTTTGTGTTGCAGTGGACAAGTGGCACTTCGTCTCTAGCCTGTAGCGGCCCCAAGGCGAGGACGTGCGTGCACTTCGTCTCCAGCCTGTAGCGGCCCCAAGGCGAGGACGTGCGTGCACTTCGTCTCCAGCCTGTAGCGGCCCCGAGGCGAGGACGTGCGTGCACTTCGTCTCCAGCCTGTAGCGGCCCCGAGGCGAGGATGTGCGTGCACTTCGTCTCCAGCCTGAAGCGGCCCCGAGGCGAGGATGTGCGTGCACTTCGTCTCCAGCCTGAAGCGGCCCCGAGGCGAGGATGTGCGTGCACTTCGTCTCCAGCCTGAAGCGGCCCCGAGGCGAGGATGTGCGTGCACTTCGTCTCCAGCCTGTAGCGGCCCCGAGGCGAGGACGTGCCTGCAATTCTGAAGACGTTCGTTACAAAAGGGAAACATTCCGATTTCGTGGCTGAGGACTGAAGATGTGCGAGGTTACCTAGGACTTGTAAGAGAAATACGTGTACCTACCTACTTACCTGCCTACTATACAAATATCTGCAGGTAGGTATACATTGTAATGATATTTATTAAAGGTTGTCGTTTTTACAATTTCTGTGTTTTTGTTTTGATCCCGCAGCGGATACTCTCAATGGATACTTGTGGATACCCTCTGTGGATGGATACTAATGGGTGGATAGTGGATCCTGCAAAAGAACAGAGTTATTTATTTTATTTATTTATTTTAGGGGATCTTTCAGCACTTATATACAATATAGAGATGTGTGAAGATAACGGGTGGAGTTCACTTAAATGAGATTGTATTTACATTATTCTTAAGCTTAGTACTACTTTAAATAATTAATTAATATACCTACATATTATATGACACTATCATTGTTAGTAATAGGTAGTTAGCTAGTAAGTTAAATTTTAGCTTAAAATATTATATTTTTTTAGTTTAGTAATAATTCGTACCGTTTGTTTAGCAGACTTTGTCATAAATGTGTTGTTTTAATTTTTCCTAAATATGTGGAATGATAATTGATGTTATCAGGTAAGGTAGTTGGTCCGTGGACTTTAGTTTTAACTTATATTTATAAAAATAAGTTAAAACTCAAATTCTACAATTTGAGAAATAAAAATAAGTTAAAACTAAAGTCCACGGACCAACTACCTTACCTGATAACATCAAAAACTGCTTATCATTCCACATATTTAGGAAAAATTAAAACAACACATTTATGACAAAATCTGCTAAACAAACGGTACGAATTATTACTGTGTATGTTTTCTTTGTTAGTGTGACTTGTGTATGTATTCTATTAGTAGGTAACTATTTTCCTAACAAGGATACAATACAAGTCAGGTAAGTATGGGCCATTTTCATAAAAGTTGTACCTGAGGTTTTTAGGGTGTCCCATGACATTATGGAACGATTATTAAGAAAATGCCACTTATACATACATTACGGATTTTAAATTTTATTCTGGTTTCTATGACTATTACTTAGTTAAAGTACTGGTTCTTATTTAACTAGGTTGATAAACTTAAGAGTCCTTATATAATTTAACACAGGACGATACCTAGTTTATGCATGTCCCATGCCTACTTTGAAAAATTCCAATGAATTTGTGACAAATTTTACTAAGTACCTAATGTATTATAAATTATTTTATTGTTTATTAGAATTTCCCTCGTCCCTGTTTATTAGTATACATATCCCGTAACATGTTCCAAGGTTTATTTAATACTTAAATTACTTTAAAATAACAAAAAAATAATCAATTGTCGTGTCCTACAATATCACGCAAGGTGGAAAACTCCATTCCGAAACCACAATATTTTAACCAACACAATTAAAAACTACTACTTTGGGATAATTTAAGAACTCTGGCAACATTTTCGGCCATCGGAATGTAGGCGCCATGTTGATTATGCTGTCATTTCACCGCCTGGCGCGACTTTTGTCACACCTCGAGCCGCGTACGATTGTAAACCTTCCACCTTCCGCAACCAAAAAACAAGGTAAGTTTGCATTATTTGTTCAATAACAGTTATTTAAAACCGATGGGAACTATCCCCGATTCGAATTTACTTTTTTTAAGACGTTTTGCTTGTGAAATTCACAAAGATATTAGGTGATATTTGGGCTTGGGTAGCATTCCGAAACCTCCTTTCCGAAACGAAGTTTGCGGTAACGTAGAAGTGGAATCAAAATGGTTTCGGAATGGAAACTAAAGTAGACTATACATTGTCAAAAAGACTATCATCATCATTAGCGCAGAAGACGTTCATGAATTTCTGCAAACTTTTTGGTAGTGTATAGGTAAATATGTAAATGTCACACATTACTTTTTAGGGTTCCGTACCGAAGAAAATGGGACCGTATTACTAAGCCTCCGCTGTCTGTCTGTCCGTCCGTCCGTTGTCAGCTGGCAGTATCTCGTGATAATATTAAATATTTTCTTTTTAGATGCCTCTCACAGCAGCGGAGAAAATGAAGAGATACAGAGAATTTTTTTAAAAAGATCCAGAGAAGTATGAACAATACAAAATCAAAACAATCAAAATCGTCATTGTTTTGGGGATGACTAGGCACTAAGTACCTACTCATCATCATCATCATCAGCCTATACCAGTCCACTGCTGGACATAGGCCTCCCCTAATGAGCGCCATAGCGCCCTGTCTTCAGCTTGCCGCATCCAGCATCTGCCAGCAGTCTTACGCAAATCGTCATCCCACCTGTGGTCGGTGGGCGTCCTACACTACGTTTTCCGAGTCGCGTACCTACTACGCCTGCCTAAATCTATAAAGTAGCTGATTACCAAATGTAAAGCTTAGTGATTCAAATCCGTCCAATTTTAGTATTAATAGGATAGTGTAAAGTATCCTTTATAATTTTCTTCCGAAACCAGGCCAGTCCAATCCGTGACTGTCCCATGACGATCTTTCGTAATTTTAATTTTTTATTGAGAATAGTTTACATTTTTAAAATGTTTAAAGGTTGTGCCAATGGTTAAATATATATTTTATACTCTAATATTAATGGATCTCATCTATAAATAAATAAATAATAAATAATGCTGGACAATTCACACAGCATTATCTAGCCCCAAGGTAAGCAGAGCTTGTGTTATGGGTACTAGATAACTGATATACGTAATATTATACATTACATAGATAGATATTTTTTATTATACATAGAAAACACCCAGACCAACGGAACAAATTTCTGCAGATCGTACACAAATTTGTTCCGAGGCGGGGATCGAACCCGCAACCTCTTGCGTCGCAGGCAGACTCTCGCCCGCTGCGCCACTGAAGTCGTCATGTACCTTAATTTTGAATAGATAAAGAAATATAAGTTGTAAACTAGCCAAAGAGTAACGGAACTGATTAACAAGCCTGACTAAAATATGTAAATTTAGATATTATTCTTAATTTTATTCTACTTAATTTCATGATTTGTGTCCAGTCAACGTTATAATAAAAAAAATAAAAATAACACCCTGGTTTTTGTTTATTATCTTCACACCTAATAGGTAACGGAATGGAGCGTCAACCTACCCAAACCAAAGACAAAATATTAATTTTTACTTACATTAACATATTTAGCTATGTGAAATTTGCGTTTTCTTGAAGTTTAATAAATTTTCTATAGATACAGATCTAAAAATCTGACAAATTCTAACAAAAAAAAATAGGGGGTATACTATCACGTCTTGTACAACTTTTATGAAAATGGCCCGTATATAGCTGGTTGATATTAAAAAATTTAGTTTTCTAGTTAGGTAGTCATATTTGTATAGAACTTTAATTAGCTTATTCTGAGATATTTGTAGTTGTTTTAGATTCGACACTGCCGCCGTACCGCCGTACCCCATACTTCCAGTAGATATTGCAAATGAGACTTAGCCAGGGAATTATAGATAGTCGTTCGAACTTTACGTGGCAGGCATCCCACGGATCTACGCAGTGCACCCGTTAGTGAGACTAGTTTATTTCTTACATGTTCAATATGAGATTGCCAATTTAGGCGGTCGTCGAGTATGAGACCTAGGTACTTTTCTTGGTGCGAGCGATGTATTATCGAACTACCTATGTATAGTAAGTGACGGAAATTGAGGGATTTTTTTATTTTTATCTGCGAAAATCATGAGAGGTTTTTTTTGCGTTGACTGTCATTAGATTGCTCTGACACCCAGATGTTAAACTTAAATAAATCCGCCTGTGCGTCTTTTACCAGCGCGCCGAGGTTCGGGCCGAAGTAGAATAGACAGGTATCGTCGGCGTATAAAGTAACGTGTCCCGTGAGTCCTATTTTAACTTATATTATTAATATAAATCAAAAAAATTAAAGTTCCTACTATGGAACCTTGAGGAATTCCGTAGGATATTTTTTGATGACTACTTTCACTATTTCTTATCTTTACGACTTGGTAGGTACCTATCGGCTAGGTATGATGTAAATAGTTTTAGTGCTGTATTTTTGATTCCTAGGTCGCAAAGCTTTTTTAAAAGGATGTCGTGGCTGATGGTGTCGAACGCTTTTTGAAAATCAATAAATATTCCTAAACAATACGATTTTTCGTCTATATTTATTTTAATTTTATTAAATCAATAGTTGCCGACAAAGTGTTCGAGCTCGGTCTAAACCCGTACTGATGCTCGTATAGGCAGTTTATTTTAGTAAGGTGATGCTCGAGCCGATTGTACATAACTTTCATAAAGATCTTAGAGATAGCAGCCAGCAGGTAACACCGATACGGGTCTGTAGTTACCAGGGTCGGATTTATTGCCCGATTTGAAAATGGGGGTTACTTTGGCAATTTTTAAACTATCCGGGAACAGACCGTCTTGAAGGCATTTATTGATACAATTGGTTAATGTCGGTATAATTATGTGGGAAATACATTTAATTGATTTGATGCTTATTCCATCCAGGCCGGTGCCGGTGCCGGTGCTGGACGACGAGATAGGTTATGTATTATTTAGTAAATCTCGTGTTCGGTACCTACAAGGTCGCAGGTCGTGCATTTCGTCGGGCGGTTTGTTTTGCCGGTAGGTAAATGTGTAGTAGGCATTATTTGAATAAGTAGTCGGGATATCTGCACTTCTGCAGCTAATTTTGCACCTATTGTTGAAAAAAATATGTTAAAATGTTCGCAAATTTGAATAGGATCGGTGACTTCTTTATCTTTTATTATTAATTTGGCAGGCGAAACTGGATTTTGCATTTTGTTTTTAACCAGCGAGTTGATCAGGCTCCATATTTTTTTGGGGGTTTTGCACTGGTCGAACTCTTTGCAAAAGTATTTTTCTTTTGTAGTTTTGATCAACATACCTACATTGTTTCTTTCTATTTTAAAATCAGTTTTAAGTTTATGGTTTTAGTCTTTTTTTTTTAGTCGTGCCCACAAAATGTTTCGTGTGTTTATTGCTTCAATAATTGATTTATTTATCCAGTCGTCCCTAGGTCCCTTTAGTATTTTTGTTTTAGTGTTTTGTGGGCAGTTTTTGAAAAATAGTCAAAAAAGGGGTTTTTTTTTCAAAAGGGGGTACCTACCCATGTGGGGTCTCAAATGAAAGGTATCGTTTCGGCCATTTTAAAACACTTTTTGAAATTTCTGTAAATTTCATACTTTTTGAAATATTTAAAAAAAAGTCGAAAAATTTACCATTCCTATCTCCGAAGATTGATGACCGATCCATGTACAATGTATTAGGCGTTTGTAGATAGGGATCTATATTTTACAGGAAAATATAGAAAAGTCTGTTAAAATGACATAGACATAGACATATCATTTATTTGCCACTACAATTACACACAATAAATTTACAATACTGAAACAAAAATTAAACACATTCATAAATGACCATTTTTAGGGTTCCGTACCTCAAAAGGAAAAAAGGAACCCTTATAGGATCACTTTGTTGTCCGTCTGTCAACCCACTTTTCTCAGAAACGCGTAGGGTTATCGAGTTTATATTCACATCATATACGCAGGCTTGTAACCTCTTGAAGCCTCGACATAAATCAAACTTCTAAGTCAACGCAATCAAAAGTTACAGCTGTTTATGTCTATTTTTTTTTCAATTTTCCAAGGGAATCACATGCACACAAAACCTATAGGGTACTTCCCGTTGACCTAGAACCATGAAATTTGGTGAGAAGCAAGGTCTTATAGTACAAGTAAAGGAAAAAATCCGAAAACCGTAAATTTGTAGTTTATTCACAGAAAAAATATTTTTTTAATCTTGCCTTGGACCAAAAACCTATAGGGTACTTCCCGTTCACCTAGAACCATGAAATTTGGCACGAAGCAAGGTCATATAGCAAAAATAAAGGGAAAAATCTGAAAACCGTAAATTTGTAGTTTATTCAGAGAAAAAATATTTTTTTAATCTTGCCATGGACCAAAAACCTTTAGGGTACTTCCTGTTGACCTAGAACCATGAAAATTGGTGAGAAGCTAGGTCTTATAACACAAGTAAAGGGAAAAATCCGAAAACCGTAAATTTTTAGTATATTCACAGAAAAAATAATTTTCGAATCTCGCCATGGACCAAAAACCTGTAGGGTACTTTCCGTTGACCTAGAACCATGAAATTTGGCAAGAAGCAATGACTTATAGCACAAGTAAAGGGAAAAATCAGAAAACCGTAAATTTGTGGTTTATTATTACAAAATAGTACATTGTTACACTAGGGTTGGACGTAACTTATTTAGTCTCGAGACGCCAATAGTTAGAGGGACTAAATAAGTTACGTCATAATCGTTATCAAATCAGAAAATTATTGTGCCTTATTCGTCTGGATTTGACTGATTTCTTTGCTAAAGAGTTTGTACGGAACCCTTGATGCGCGAGTCTAACTCGCACTTGACGTTTTATTTTTGAAAAAAATACATATTGAGAATGGTCGAAAAGGGGGATATTTTTTATCGAAAGGGGGCTATCTACCTATTGGTTTATCAAATGAAAGGCATTGTTTTGTAAATTTTAAAACAGTTTTTGAAATTGCTGTAGGTAGGTATCGTACTTTTCAAAATATTGTACTAATCATTCATCATTCATGAATAATGAACTCTTATATAGGAATGCTCTGTTTCGGGTAAGTAGTTCTTTTTCCTGAGGATAAACTTAGATATAACAGAAGTTTGTGGTTTTTTTACTCTTATTATGTCTATAAATATTGACCAAAGATCAGTAGGTGAGTCGTCCATTATTTCAATCAACCTTAGGTTACTTAATTGTAGTTGTTCAAACTGTAGATGAATAAACCATCATAGGTGAATTCTCCTTTATAGATATCGTTCATTAGTTTTAGCAAAATTCTATGAATCGATCTGTGTATAAGTCTGAGTCTGTAAGTATATTAAACAGTAGGTCTTTTGACCGTAGTTATTTCAAAAATAGTTTACTTATTACAATATTATGTACCTACCTAATCGTATTAGCATAGGTCTTAGGTATAGGTAACTTAGCAAAGGTTTGACAGTCTAGTCTACTGAGGCTATTTCATTCTTAACCTGTTACTCGCATTGGTTCCCACGATACACAGGCCCAGCCTAGTGTGGGTGTGGGAATCGTTGTCATTTGAGATGTAGGTAAATCTTCTCTACTTACACATAAATTAATTGTACTTACACATAAATTAATTGTATTCAGTAGGTAACTAACGTTAGTTATAATTATGTATTATAACTAATTTTGTGTAAGCAGTAATAAATATATTTTTAATTTTTTTCATTTTGAAGTTACATCTGTGCCTGAGTGGAGCTGGAGCCTAATGCGCTAAGAACGTGGTATTCCTTATTATGGACTAAAGTTTTCTGTAAAATAAAGATTGATCTACATAGGCAGTAGGTACCTACACAGGTATATAATATAAAGGAGAAGAGAAAACTGGGTGACGTATCAACTGAAACCTCAAGAGCTACGAAGCTGACATTTTGCATGGAGTTTTCTTTGAGGACGAAACCATCCCCTAAGAACGGATTTTTGGATATTCACTTGAAGGATTTATAGGATTTCTCGGAACAATTTTAAAATCGTAAAGAATTGATTGTTAAACTTTGGCGTTGATAGTTTACTGGAAACCAATATTACGTAGAGGTACTTATTACTAAAGTCCACGCGAATGAAATTGCGGACGGGTCAGATGGTTCATTCATAAACTATAAAGAAACAAATCCTACTGACGCGGAGGCTGCGCGCGCAGCACGCGGGGGCGGGGGCGGGGGCGGGGGCAGGGCGAGGGCATCGCGCCGGCGCGGCAGGCAGTGGTGCGGGAGAGCGGTCCCGTGCAGCCTGTCCCTGCGCGAGTCTGTCAAGCGAGATGCGACTCCGCGTGGCGCTGTGCTGGTGCGGCGTGCTGGCCGCCTGCGCCTCCGCGCGCCGCCTCGACCAGGACTTCGAGTTCGAGGACGAGGCGGACCTGGTGAGTCCGAGCCCGAGCCGCGCTCTGCGCGCCGCGGTCGATACCACCCACCTACAGCACTTACCTAACCTACCCAGGTGCAAGTCACTGCTAACGATCTCCCAACTAGCTCCCTGTACGTACCTACCTACCTGCCTGCGGCCAGTTATCCAGACCTAGTGCTAACTTGCCTACCTGTACCTACCTACCCTACGAGACTCGGGTACATAGAGAACTACATACCTGAGCATCATCATCATCATCATTAGCCTATTTGTCCACTACTGGACATAGGCCTCCCCTAATGAGCGACATAGCGCCCTGTCTTCAGCTTGCCGCATCCAGCATCTGCCAGCAGTCTTTCGCAAATCGTCATCCCACCTGGTCGGAGGGCGTCCTACACTACGTTTGCCGAGTCGCGGTCTCCGCTCAAGAACACGTTTACCCCAACGGTTGTCGGTTCTTCTCGAGATATGGCCAGCCCACTGCCACTTCAGCTTGCTAATCCTTTGAGCTATATCGATAACCTTAGTTCTCTATTTTTATTGCTTAACAAAAAATAATACAGAGTTTTGTATGTATTCCTGCACCCTGTCAAATAGGGTATGGCAATAGTTCTTAAAAGTAGGACTTATACACTATACACTATATTATGGTATTTTATACAAAATTACTGAGATGTTCTAGTAACAAAGTTCTATTTTCTAGATGCACCTACTTTAAAATTATGTTGATATAATATCTATAGATATGTTTAAGTTATATAAATTTGTCTGACTGACTGTCAGGCTGTGCTTAACATGAATAAATAAATGTAGGTAGGCAATTATTTTAATCAGGACCTGAGCCTACTAACACATAAAAGTAACATTTTCTCGATAGGTACTTACCTACTTAGGTACCTATATTATTAAATACGATGTAGTAGGTACGTAGATGGCGGCGACGACGACGACGGTCATCGAACGCGAACACCAATCTAATGTAGGAAGCACTGGTAGGTAGGTAGGAAGGTACCTACTTAGGTTCGATAAGCTTTATTAGCCCTATTTCAGCTTGTCCAGCACGGGCTGCAATGCAATGCTGGTCTCAGACTATTCTGAACATTTGTTAGAGCCACTAACTCCACTCCCCTTCCTTCCTGGCTCCTAGTAGATCAGGCTGTTACCTGTGAGTGTGGACCTCCTGGCTGACTTGTAATGTTTGCAGCTGGCGCCCGCCGGGATGGACGGCGGCGGCGGCGGCGGCGGCGGCGGGGTGCGCCCGCGCCGCTACGTGTACGACCCGCACAGTAAGTATTTTGTATTAGGTATATTCGGTAAGTACCTATATTCATCTTTTATTCGATGTTTTTCTAATATCGACCATCCCTAATCCCTATTGATGAACTTATTTTTACTTTTGCAATTACTTACTGTGTAGGTAAATAGAAATTAATTTTTTTCGAGTTGAAAATTTTATATTGATGTCTAATTTAGAAAGGTTTGTACAAAAGGGTGTGTTATAAGAATATTTTAGTGTTTTATTTTGAATAACTGCACTTCACTAGGGATGTAACGAATATTCGCAGGATTTTCAATATTTGTATTCGCCAAAATCTATGCGAATAGGTATTTGGCGAATGTTGATCTGGCAAAAACATAATATTTCTTAAACAAGATCCTTCAAGTACGAGTATAACCATAGTATAGCCCGCGCGCCGAGGGTTTCGAACATTTGCCAATTATTAAGAAAGTCAATTTTTCGACTTTTTTCGAATAACAATATTTTGAAAAGTATGAAATCTATAGAAATTTCGAAAACTGTTTTTAAATTTACAAAACAATGCCTTTCATTTGATACCCCATTTGCCCACCTAGGTCTCTAATGAAATTTCAAGATCACAACTTGTAGGTACCTACTGAAAATATTCATTTTCATTTATATTTTTTTCTCTAAGTCAGTAATGGCGCACGAAATGTATCTTTAATACAAATTTGAAGTTAATAGCGGTAATAGTTCAGTAACTAGATACCTACCTACTACTGCAATGAACTAATAGTTCAGTAACTAGATACCTAACTACTACTGCAATGAACTTTCCCGCACTTTCTTAAATATCTCATTGCTCTGTGGAGCGGACAGCGCGGACAGCGCGGACAGCGTGGACAGCGCGAGACCTAACATAAGGGATTAGAAACCAATCTCGAAACCCTACCCTAAGAACTGTACTCTATTATTCTTATGTAAATTAAGAAGAAAATTTTGAAAAAAGTTCTAACGACAGTTGACTTTTGACTACAATACTCAACAAAAAAATAAAAGTAGCATGGCAAATTGTGAAGGAACAGGATTCGTAGGAAGATTATTCAAAAACGGACAATTCATAAAATTCGCAATTCATTTCAAGCCTTTATTGCTTAAAATATTGTTACATAGGTAATGTTACTTAACTTTTATTGCTTAAAATATTGTTACATAGGTAATGTTACTTAACTTTTATTGCTTAAAATATTGTTACATAGGTAATGTTACTTAACTTTTATTGCTTAAAATATTGTTACATAGGTAATGTTACTTAACTTTTATTGCTTAAAATATTGTTACATAGGTAATGTTACTTAACTTTTATTGCTTAAAATATTGTTACATAGGTAATGTTACTTAACTTTTATTGCTTAAAATATTGTTACATGTAATGTTACTTAACTTTTATTGCTTAAAATATTGTTACATGTAATGTTACTTAACTTTTATTGCTTAAAATATTGTTACATAGGTAATGTTACTTAACTTTTATTGCTTAAAATATTGTTACATAGGTAATGTTACTTAACTTTTATTGCTTAAAATATTGTTACATAGGTAATGTCGGCGACCGATATACTTAGGTGTAAATTAATTCGGTTTAGCTAGTTTTAAGATTTTATTTCCACGCATTGTCAGTCGAACATTCTAGAGAGCTTTCGAGAGACGTAAAGAAATGCGTAGAAAACTTTAGAATATTGTACAGGATAACGTTAGATAGATAGCTAGAACTTATCATAAAGGCTTAGAGTTCAAAATCGAACAAACTCTGCGAGTGATAAATTACAGAATAGGCAATAGTATGTATCTCCGAATACGCCATAGCATACAGACTCGAATGTTCCAACCTACTTATTTATGTATATAAGTTCTAGAACGAATCGAAAAGAAAGACAAGGAAGTTATAAAAGACAGAGATAGGTATAGCTTCCAGAAAAGCGTGGAAAATTGTAGACAAGGACGGCTGACAATGCGTAGTATGAGTGAGTGAGACAGAACTAGTTCTCTAGAAATCTGTAGATTTTTCTAGTGAGTTTTGAAGGCCCCGACGGAGGTATAAAAACCGGAGCTTGTCCGTCGGTTAGTGAGTTCTATTTTAACCGTGAATCTCACAGATTTATAAGTATTGGTGAATCTGAAGTGATCTAATACGAAGAAGTGAACAAGTTCTGATCTGCTCTCAAGGCCCGAGCCTGAGGAAAAGTGTTCCTAGTATAGTGAATTCCTGAACGTTTCAGTGTTTCAGTGCTTATAAGTGTTTAGTGTTTGAAACTAGTGAAGTGCCGTAAGAATAAGTCCGATAGACGTGCTTAAGTGCTAAGTGTTTGTGTGTGCGGAAATAAACGCATATCATTGGAAGGACGGACTTTTACTGCATCATCAGGGATTCCTTCTAGTATACGCCGGTAGCTGGGTTCGATTCCACTACAGCGCTGGGTGGCTGGTTAAACAGCTGCTTGTAAGTCATCTACTTCACGCCCCTCGTCCACGTCACCGGACAACAGACGCAGACCGGGTTTGCCGAGTGCCACGTGTAGAGCACCGAGTTGAAGCTTTGAGCTCGCACACCGCGAAGCTTGGCATTGCCTGCACTGACCCTTGGCCTGGCGATTGAGTGTAGAAGCTGGTATCTTGATCCGATTACACTCGCCGCAACAGGTAATGTTACTTAACTTTTATTGCTTAAAATATTGTTACATAGGTAATGTTACTTAACTTTTATTGCTTAAAATATTGTTACATAGGTAATGTTACTTAACTTTTATTGCTTAAAATATTGTTACATAGGTAATGTTACTTAACTTTTATTGCTTAAAATATTGTTACATAGGTAATGTTACTTAACTTTTATTGCTTAAAATATTGTTACATAGGTAATGTTACTTAACTTTTATTGCTTAAAATATTGTTACATGTAATGTTACTTAACTTTTATCGCTTAAAATATTGTTACATAGGTAATGTTACTTAACTTTTATTGCTTAAAATATTGTTACATAGGTAATGTTACTTAACTTTTATTGCTTAAAATATTGTTACATAGGTAATGTTACTTAACTTTTATTGCTTAAAATATTGTTACATAGGTAATGTTACTTAACTTTTATTGCTTAAAATATTGTTACATAGGTAATGTTACTTAACTTTTATTGCTTAAAATATTGTTACATAGGTAATGTTACTTAACTTTTATTGCTTAAAATATTGTTACATAGGTAATGTTACTTAACTTTTATTGCTTAAAATATTGTTACATGTAATGTTACTTAACTTTTATTGCTTAAAATATTGTTACATGTAATGTTACTTAACTTTTATTGCTTAAAATATTGTTACATAGGTAATGTTACTTAACTTTTATTGCTTAAAATATTGTTACATAGGTAATGTTCAGGGTTCAGTACTAGATCCCCTGCTCTTTTTGCTGATGGTGAATGATCTACCCGCCTCCGTAAAATTTGCAAAGTGCCTTCTTTACGCAGACGATCTTAAGTTATATATACCTACTCCACCATTGAGTCTCTGGAGGATTGCTTGGCTCTACAGGTAGACATTGATGCTGTGTGCCAATGGGGCCATTACCAATAAAATGGAATTTAATATTAAAAAGTGCTCAGTAATGACCTTTGGGCGGGTGCGTCACCCAGTAATCTTTGACTACAGAATACACGGTGACGTTATTTCTCGATCAAACACTGTCAAGGACTTGGGGGTCACATTTGACCAAGGGCTTACTTTCCATGACCACATTAGTTACTATGGTTGCAAAGGAATCCTTCCAGAGACTTGGTTTCATCTTAAGAAATGCTCGCGACTTTCAGAGCGAGCATGTTTTACGGCTGCTGTTTTCTACTTTGGTACGAAGTAGGCTAGAGTCAAGCTCTTGTATATGGAATCCATATGAATCCACCTACGCGCTCCTATTGGAGACGGTACAGAAAGCGTTCCTAAGATTCCTGTACAAACATAACCAGGGGGATACTATCCATTTATGTACCCTACGAAATTCCTTCTTGGATTTCTTGGCTTTAATTCTCTCCAAACGCGGAGAGCGCATGATCAGCTGACAACTATCTGCAAAGTGTTTCTTATAACACAGGTAAAGGGAAAAATCCGAAAACCGTAAATTTATAGTTTATTCACAGAAAAAATAATTTTCGAATCTCGCCATGGACCAAAAACCTGTAGGGTACTTTCCGTTGACCTAGAACCATGAAATTTGGCAAGAAGCAATGACTTATAGCACAAGTAAAGGGAAAAATCAGAAAACTGTAAATTTGTGGTTTATTATTACAAAATAGTACATTGTTACACTAGGGTTGGACGTAACTTATTTAGTCTCGAGACGCCAATAGTTAGAGGGACTAAATAAGTTACGTCATAATCGTTATCAAATCAGAAAATTATTGTGCCTTATCCGTCTGGATTGATTTCTTTGCTAAAGAGTAGGAGTTTGTACGGAACCCTTGATGCGCGAGTCTAACTCGCACTTGACGTTTTATTATTTTGTTTATACCAATCTTGGGTTAAATAGGTTTGTGCATTTTGACGTCAAAGTGACGACAGTATCCGATGTGTCCATATCGATATTATTCAAAAGCGCGTCTATGTATGTAATGTACCTACCTTCTTGAAACTTTATTTTTATTTTATTTTATTTTTATTTATTTGGGAAACAAAAAGCTTATTCTTATTAAATAACAAAACATTTCTAAAGCTCCGCTTCGCTTCGCTCCTTGCCTTAGCCTTCTAACCTAACCTATCCGTGTCGGTTCTGCCTCGTTAGAAAGTTTAACGGGTGGTTAAAAAAAAAAACCACGAAGGCTAAGGCAAGGAGCTCCGAAAAAAATGGTAAAAAAAATCTCATCTTTTTTGCCTTGAAATTGAACGACACACTTTGACCTCTAGCGCCGAGGTCATTGAACTTTAAGGTCAATGACCTGAACAAAAGTTGCACCCCTAGTGACCCCCTTCACGATACCGTAAGAAAAAACATATGTTAATTATGCATAAAAAAATCGTGAAAATTTTTCTAAGTCTTTTTCGCCTTGCGTCCCGTCAACTACAGTCCAACCCGAAGTTCGACTAGGCGGTACAGTTAGTCCTATTCCGGATAAAAGCGGGGGTGAGTCAACAATATTTAAGATTATGTTCAGCAGTAGAGACAGGTCAGCAGCTTCTCTTCTCAGCTTAAGGGGTAACAAGTGATGATGTCTGCAGCTATCCATGTAGTTTAGTGTTTATGGTTACAAAGAATAACAACAAAAACCGGACACCGTTTACAATGAACCTGTTGTCTTTCCATTAAAGAGCTAGATTTTTTTAGGTAGGTATTAAAAAGAATCAAGATTAGGTACTTACATAATAACTGTAGGTACCTATATGTATTGTTGTAAATTTTACTAGGTAAGCAGTAATTACACCAATGTATATTTTGTATATGCACAGTCAATGGTTTCCGAGAAACAAGATTTTGCAAAACGTTATCTATCGGATACGGTCAATTTTTCGACATTTGTCGAAATATTTCGAAAAGTATTAAACCTACAAAAATTTCAAAAACTGTTTTGGATTGTACAAACCGATACCTTTCATATTATTTGAAAGAAACCGTATAATAAAATCCACGCTCCCGCCTAACCCAATTCAAATCATCTTGGGCACCGAGAAGTTCCAGCAGCTTCTCGGGGATAGATTTGTTGCCTTCGATCGAACCCACTCATGAAGCTGACGAGACCCTACACGATGTGGTCGAAACGCTGAGGGACGAAGACATCAAGTTCTGTAAAAAGCACCTAACTGACATAAAATCCAAACTCTCGGTCGAGACTCGGGTTGATGACAAGAAGACGGGAAACACCCAAGCGACTTCGTCTGAGAAGTCAGACCTGAATAAGCAAATTGCGCTGATGGTACGGTGCGAGGTTAGCAGGCAGGAGCATGACGAAGCTTAAAACCCTCGATGGGAGGACCGTATTGTAGAAGCAGGAGATCTCTGCCAATAAAGAGGATTTCAAATGGCCGTTTATACACGCACATGTCCCTCATGCCTAAAGCGACAACCGCGTGTCAGAGTCACCCTGACACATCACTACACCGACGAGCTGCTAGACATCAGCCAAGAAAAGATTGTGTTGGCTCTGAGGGAGCTTAAAAATGGCAAAGCCCCCGGTGAAGACGGAATCAGAGCTTTTGAAAGCCGGAGGAACCCCTGTTATACAGGAATTACAGAACCTCTTCAACGCCGTCCTTCACAGTGGGAGAACTCCCAAAGACGTGAAGCGGGAGTTTGGTGGTGCTCTTTCATAAGAAGGGAGATAAAACCCTTCTTACAGCTACAAAGCTACAGAACCATCTCGTTCTCACGCGTAGTAGCGAAAAATCTCGCCAGGAGACTCTATGTCTTTTATTTTTCGCTACTGTTCGAGTTCCAGCCACCGGAACAGGCCGGGTTTCGCGGAGGAAATGACACCATTAGACCACATTCACACAGTGAGGCAGATTATACAGAAATCCGAAAAGTATAATCAGCCCCTGCGAATGGGTTTTGTAGACTGAGTAGGCCTTTGACTCTGTGGAAACCTGGGCTGTTCTATAATCCTTACAGCCACGCCAAAAAGACTGTCCTTATATCGAGGTGCTGAGATGTCTCTACAAACCCACCACCATGAGCGTCCAAGTCCAGCAGCCTAAACCCATCCAATTGCGCAGAGGAGTGAGAGAGGGGATGGCATATCCCCGAAACTATTCACAAGCGCGTTGGAAGATGTGTTTAAGAAGCTGGACTGGAAATAAAAAGACATGAACATAAACGGCGATTATATTATCTCACTCACACCTGCGATTGCGAATGGCATAGTTTTAATGGCGGAATCGCTAGAGGCAGCTCCTCTATCCAGACAAATGCTGGACGGCCTGGCTTCAGCCGCGCGACGATTCGGTCTTGGAATGAATTTGGATAAAATCAAAGTCATGATCAATGGCCATACCTACCTATTGATCCAATACAGGTCTTGGTACATAAATACCTACATGGTCACCTTCTTGAAATCGTCTCCGAATACGGCAGATCCTGCAGTTAGGTAAAGTACTATTTCGAAAGGGAGGCCAATAGGAGAATTTAGCTAGGTTGGGCAGCATTAGCGTCCTACCCTACCCGTCATGACCTAAGAAGCTGAGACATGGACACTCACGGTAGGGCTGGTCCACCAGTTCAAGCTATGCAAAAACCTATGCTCGGAGTTTCTTTGACGGATAGGATTCATACCGAATAAATCCGACAGCGAACCAAAGTTATCGACATAGCTCTGAGAATTAACAAGCAGAAGTGGCAGTGGGCCGGCCATATCTTGCGAATAACCCCCCACTCAAGAAAAGGAGTGGGGGCCACGACTCGGTAAACGTAGTGTTGGATACCCTCCGGCTAGGCCAAGGGGATGTCAAGCGTCAAGCTGAAGACAGGGCGCTATGGCGCTCATTAGGGGAGGCGTTTGTCCTGCAGTGGACTAACATAGGCTGATGATGATGAGAACGTATAAGATTTACCTACTTGTGCAGATCCACTGTGCGCGGCGCTGGTGTGCAAGAAGCGCGAGCTGTGCCTGCTGCGCGACGCCTTCACCGCGCTGTGCCAGGCCAAGCGGGACGTGCTGCGGCAAGGGTCGGTACCTACAGTAGTTGTGTTGTGCAGATCCACTGTACGCGGCGCTGGTGTGCAAGAAGCGCGAGCTGTGCCTGCTGCGCGACGCCTTCACCGCGCTGTGCCAGGCCAAGCGGGACGTGCTGCGGCAAGGGTCGGTACCTACAGTAGTTGTGTTGTGCAGATCCACTGTACGCGGCGCTGGTGTGCAAGAAGCGCGAGCTGTGCCTGCTGCGCGACGCCTTCACCGCGCTGTGCCAGGCCAAGCGGGACGTGCTGCGGCAAGGGTCGGTACCTACAGTAGTTGTGCTGTGCCAGGCCAAGCGGGACGTGCTGCGGCAAGGGTCGGTACCTACAGTAGTTGTGCTGTGCCAGGCCAAGTGGGACGTGCTGCGGCAAGGGTCGGTACCTACAGTAGTTGTGCTGTGCCAGGCCAAGCGGGACGTGCTGCGGCAAGGGTCGGTACCTACAGTAGTTGTGCTGTGCCAGGCCAAGCGGGACGTGCTGCGGCAAGGGTCGGTACCTACAGTAGTTGTGCTGTGCCAGGCCAAGTGGGACGTGCTGCGGCAAGGGTCGGTGCCTACAGTAGTTGTGCTGTGCCAGGCCAAGCGGGACGTGCTGCGGCAAGGGTCGGTACCTACAGTAGTTGTGCTGTGCCAGGCCAAGTGGGACGTGCTGCGGCAAGGGTCGGTGCCTACAGTAGTTGTGCTGTGCCAGGCCAAGTGGGACGTGCTGCGGCAAGGGTCGGTACCTACAGTAGTTTTGTTGTGCCAAGCCAAGCGTTAGGAATCCTTAGTAATGCAAGCACAGTGTGTGTGGGTATACTGAGTAAGATATTAATGTTGCAGGGACGTGATCGTCTGGGGCGCGAGTGTGGGCGAGGACGAGGACCCGCCCGACGACGTGTTCTACGAGAGCGGCGCGCGCGACCCGCCGCCGCCGCCCGCGCCGCCCGGCAGGCCCAACCGGTGACCACCTGTCCTATGCTATCCTAGTCTGCGCAATCTGCCAGTCCGAAAACGAAGCTATTAGAATTAGAAGGCCGATGAAGTGAGGTCGGAGACTAGTTTTAGGCGCTAGGTAGGTACCTACTGCCTTCGTACTCGTAGCCAAGCAGACGACGCCAGCGACGACGACCTCGGTTGTCGTGACGCCTCCGTCTTTGTTTGTAGGTCCTCAATGTATCCAGGGAACTCCGTTCGTGTGTGATAGAAAGGACGCGAAGGGTTGCATGCATCGGGCTCCGGGTAGTTGGACCATTACTTGAGTTTGTTGCATTTTTTTAATTTTTATTTTATTTTTCCTAGAACTTTACATCAACTTTTTATAGAGTTTGATTACGAATTTGTATAAAGTATGACTACTGGGAGAGGAAGTACTTCACGCACTATTTATACATATAGCATTTACATTAAGAAAACCTTGTTTTCTATAGGAACTATTTCGGTTCTTAATGAGTACGCTAGCATAACGCCAGCTCAGGTGTTATTTTATAGTCTTGTTCCATATCTCTGTTCCTATGAGAGCAATCATTATGGAGTTTTGCATAGCTGAAACGCTATTTATACTCTATTTTTGTGTATAAATTTTGTTGCTATAGTATAAGCCGTTTTTGAGAACGGTAGTGTGTATGTACGCTAGCTTGATCGTTATGCTGGCGTACCCACAAACAATGGTCATTATTTCTGAAACCAAGAAGGCGCTACTTATTTTACTTTTGCACTGATTATAGGTACCTACTCTATTTATACGCTATTTATTAGGCATAACAACAAACGTGAATTCGGTTATGTGTACGCTACCATCACGGACACGATCTCAAACACTATTAAAAGACGAAAAGTTAAACCTTTCATAACACAGCCGTGCAAAACTACATTTGTCCGTAGACAATACTCTTTCTTGGCTCCCTATCTTTTTAACAAATGAAAATAAAAGATTCTGTAGTTGGGTAAAAACAATTTCGAGAAGGAGGCGAAGAGGAGGGTCCGCAATAGGTTGGGTTGGGCCGCGTTTGGGAAACTAAGTCGAGTCTTCTCGTCATCCATACCGCAATGCTTGAAAACGAAAATTTTCAATCAGTTCGTTCTACCCGTCATGACCTATAAATAAATAATAAATAATGCTGGACAATTCACACAGCATTATCTAGACCCAAGCTAAGCAGAGCTTGTGTTATAGGTACTAGATAACTGATATACATAATATAATTTATATAATACAATACATAGATAGATATTTTTTATTATATATAGAAAACGACCAGAACACCCTGAACAAATGTCTGCAGATCGTACACACATTTGTCCCGAGGCGGCAATCGAACCCGCAACCTTCTACGTCGCAGGCAGGCCTTCACCCACCGCGCCACTTCGGTCGACCTATGGAGCTGAGACGTGGACACAATTACGGTAGGGCTGGTCCACCCCACCAGTTTAAAGTCGCCCAGCGAGCTATGGAGAGGAGAGAGCTATGCTCGAATTTTCTCTGAAGGATAGGTAGGATTCGCAACGAATATCTACATCCGACAGAGAACCAAGGTTATCGACATAGCTCAAAGAATTAGCAAGCTGACGTGGCAGTGCGCTGGCCATATCTCGAGAAGAACCGACAACCGATAATACCCATCGGGGTTACAGACAACAGGGGTTATCGGTGTTCTTGAGTGGAGAATCGGCAAACGTAGTGTTGTAGGATGCCCTCCCCTCCCACCAGGTGGAATGATGATTTGCAAAAGACTGCTGGCAGATGCTGGATGCGGCAAGCTGAAGACAGGGCGCTATGGCGCTCATTAGGGGAGGCCTATGTCCAGCGTCAGTGGACTAAATAGGCTAATGATGATGACCCGTAGTTTCCTCATGACAAATTTTGTGCCGAACACCCTGTCTAAGTAGGTTTTGTGACGCTTCGTTCGTTCGCAGATGCGTGGGATGCGGCGGCGGCGGCGGCGGGGACGGGGGGTTCCTGTGCGGGTCCGACAATCGCACATACTCGTCGCTTTGCCGGCTCGACCTGCACAACTGTGTGCGCCGGCCCGCGCCGCCCGTCGCGCTCGCCTGCCGCGGCTTCTGTCCTTGCCGCGTGTCTGAGCGACCCGCGCGCCCGCGGCGCCGCCGTCCGCACGACCCGGCGCGCAACGACGTGCTACCCGCGCGGCCACGTCTCCGCCCCGCCGCCGCCGCCTGCGCGCTCGACAAGATGGCTGACCGCCTGCTCGACTGGTTCTCCGTGCTGATGGAGGAGGCCGAAGCTCGCTCGCCACCCCCGCCCCCGCGCGCCGGTGAGCACCGCGACCGGACTCCGCGACACTGCACACGAGGAGACTGACAGCGCGCCCTCCTACCGTTGTTGCAGGGTTCCCGGCGGACTGCAAGCCCGAGGTGCGCTGGATGTTCGCGCACCTGGACGCGGATGGCGACGGTGCGCTCTCGGCGCGCGACCTGTACGCGCTGCGGCACGACGAGCGCGAGCGCTGCCTGCGCCCCTTCCTGGCGTCCTGCGGGGGCGGGGGCGGCGCGGGCGTGTCGCGCGCGGGCTGGTGCGGCTGCCTGGGGCACGCCGCGCGGCCCTGCACGGCGCTGGCGCGCGCGCACGCAGGTGCAGCGGCGGCGGGCGGGTACGTGCCGTCGTGCGACGCGCGTGGGTACTACCGGCCAAGACAGTGTCACGCGCAGCTCGGCGTCTGCTGGTGCGTGGACGCGCACGGGGCGGAGACGCCGGGTTCGCGCGTGCGCGGGGAGCCCCCCTGCCCCCCTCGCGCCGCCAACCCGCCCTCCGACGACGAGGACGGGCCGCAGGGCAGCGGCGACGGTGCGCCGCCGCCGCCGGACCGCGCCTACTAGCCGCGGCCGTAGAGAGAGACAAATCCTAACGTACCGTTGCTGGATGTTCTAACTTCTAAGGAGCTGTAGTTGCGGAGGAACTTGGGAGATGAGCATCACAGGAGACGCGACTCCTTAGACAATCAATTTGCTTGCCTATGCCGCGCACTGGCGCGTGTTACTCGTATCGGAACTGGCGCAGGACTGTCCTCGTCGATCGGCATATTCCTTGTTCAGAGGTCGAACACTATTCCACTGTGTACGACCTAACTACCTACATACATACATTAGACATCACGTTTAGTTACATAATGAAATGAATGAATGATTGTGAAATAATAATGCTAAGGGATTGTTCAGCATTGTTAAGTACTGTTTTTTAAATCGGAGGGCCTTCATTGTCAATCATTAGAATATGCCATCTGCCATGCCATCCTTGTAAAGTAGGTACAAAAGGAACATGCAAAGATAAACTAAAAAAGAAACAAAAAAATGTGTGTAAACAAACAGGGCAACATCAGCATTATCTATATCACATTATTGGAAAAAGATATACAATAAATACGAGAATCCCACAACACAATGCCTGCGCAGCTCCACTACATTAGTATTGATCGAGCGAGACGACTCGTCGCTCGATACATTTTCAGAAAGTTTTGTTGCTTTATGTACTTACCTAAATCTTATTTCCACACTTCAATATATGATTTTTTAAGAAAGGGAAAATAGCCAAAATAGCCTTTAAATTTTAGATTCATAGTTGCTCTATTAAAATGTACCTATCTATTAAGTATAGGTAAATAATTACCTATGTATTTTTATTGAATAATTACAATAAGGTAGGCAATTTTAGGCATAGGCATGTACTAGATATAAAATGTAGTCAGTAGTCAAGGCATCTTTCCTTCCTTACATGTATCCAAAGTATTCAGGTATACCATTAATACACTACTGATAAATGTTAATTATTTGCACTTTTTTATTGATAGATTCACCATAAGAATAATAAAGATAAAAATGTAACATTTCTAATGGTTTATTATTATTAATTACCCAACAAAACAATACATATACCAACAATACATATTATTATGAACTCATAGAATGCTCGAATGTCGCTCGCTAGAAAGCACTCTCCTGCTGTCTTGCTCAGATTTGATGGTAGCTGAGCAGGACAGCATGTGAGATGACATCATTCACACAATCCTATTGTATAAGTATGCAGGATAGACAGGGAGTCTCAAAACGGTCCAACTATCTTAAGAGTGAACGAGACACAAATAAAGTGGGTGGAGATGACGGAGGGGTGGTGTTTGAAAGATGTTTTCCTTAAATTTTTAGTTGCCACCATGCCTTACACGGTAACGCAACGCTCACTGGGCGTGCGCGCGTATTTTGAGAACAATTGATCGTTTATTCATGTTCATCTGTTATTTGGACTTCATTGAGCAGTATTGAAGAAACCATCTTGTTCACTCTCAAAATAGTCTGACCATTTTCAGACACCCTGAACTATGGCTACGGAATATGTTCTAAGCAGAGCTGGTTTTGGGTAGGCGAGATGACAGACTGACTTACTACTACTAGGAATGGTTGATTACCAACTATACAAATCCAACAAACATTTGTTGAGAATTGAGATTGTCCTAATGTAGCAGGCAGGTTCTCATTCAGAACAGCATCACCCCCTGGCGTGGGCTTTGCCTGCTCCAACGGGCCAGCCAGCGAAACCCTCATCTAGTAGGTATGTTTGCCAATGCTGGCCATTAGCCAACTAAAATGTTTAAATACTAAGTGATTCATAATGTGATTCGCTACCTAGTATTTTTATGAGGAAATCAAAATATTCAGTAGAAGGACAATGTATGCCTCAAAATAGAACCAGAAACCTGTCAAGTTGACTATCAAGGAATCCAGTGAAACAAAAATTCAAGATGATCAGTGGACACTGGAACCTACTAGCACTGTAAACAGAAAGAAGGGATCGTTGAGCGATAAAATTTAACCACAACACCTGGTTCAACAAACAACGTATAATAATAACTTAAATCACCTAACTAGATGCGCATATTCTCTAAGTGGAGCAGACTAGGCGTGTGGTCGAGGCCGGGGTCGGTTCAGGAAGCGGGCGCCGCCGCCTCCTCCTCTTGAGCGGGGAACTTGCCTCCGTAGTAGGGGATGCGCGTCACCATCACTTTCCAGTCCGTGAAGTACACCAGCCCCAGGAAGGCCGTGCCGCCGAACGCCGCAGCGGATGAAGCAAACGTGGTCGCGATTTCGATGTGTTTCTTGCCTAAGCGCACCATTTTGGTTACTAGCGTTGCGAGCTATTACGTAAGTAAACCAACAGATTTGCTTATAAGCAGAATGAATGATGGACACGGATCGGATGTACTAGGGATCTTCTTCTTCTTCTTATTTTTAAAGCACGGCAGGTTATCTTCGAACAAAACTAATGGACTTTATGTCTTGTCTACGGGTTCACATATCAAAATCAAATCGTCGACTAAATTCGTTTACCCCGTAACTCCATTTTTGGACGAAATATACTTTTTGATGCAGTTTGGTAGGAAATTTTTAAACGAATCCCAAACGATGATAGAGAAGTTAAGGAGGTGACTTATCATGGGCAATATCTCCTCAATAATAGGAGTGATCATGTTACGACCGATATTGTCACCTCCCATTGCACTAGAGGAGATAGACAAAATGCTCTTTTTAACATCACATGCGGCGAATGGACTAAAGCTAAACGAAGGATAGTCAGGCAGAGGCAAGGAAGAAAGATAGTTGAGAGTACTAGTTTTGACATTTATATCCATGTTAGAAGTCGAAGAGAAGTGAACGTTAAGTGAATCAATATTAATATTAGATGTACACGCCTCTTGACGTGCCTTGCCAATTCCCAAAGTTCTTAAAAATTTCCATGCTTTAGCTGGGTCAGCATTTGAGAGTGACGAGTGAATATAGCGGCGTTGCGCATCCCTACACATCCTATTGCAGCGATTCCTGGCGAGATTATACCTTTCCTTGTTATAGTCATTAGCACAGCGTTTGAATCTCGCTCTGGCAGCTGCCTTCTTGTGCATAAGGGACTTTATATCGTCCGTGATCCACGGAGCCGGCAGTTGCTTTATTTTGACCAAGCGGATTGGTGCATGAACGTCAAATAAATTAGTCAGGGTGGAATTAAAAGCTGACAGCTTAGCATCGATCGTATCAACTGACATCACTGGAAACCAGTCGACTTCTGATGCATCCGATCTAAGTTTTTCCAGATTCATACCACTAAAATTGCGCTGAAGAATAGTTTTGTGTTTATGTTTAGGAGGGCGAAGTTTATAGGAGAGGAAAATAAGATCATGGTAGGAGAAGGCATCAGCTGAGCACTGGCCGTGCTTAGCAACATGCTGTAAAGATGAAGTGAAGATTAAGTCGAGAAGAGATGGGGTGAGATTAGGAGAGTGATGAGTTGTACTAAGAGGAAGAATATGCAAGTTGCAGGACTGTACTACAGATTTAAGGGCGGATGCACGCGAGTCTTGTTTGACGAGGCAGGTGTTAAAGTCCCCCATAATAATAGAATGATTGTAAATAGGTAAAAGATTTTCCAGGAGTTTTTCGAAAGATGAGAAGTAGTTTATACGAAGGGAAGGGCTGTAGTATACTCCGAGAAGAATTTTAGTGTGAGAGAGGCAAATCTCAATGAAAAGATGTTCGCCAGCATTAGGGGGGGGAGGTTGTACAGACATGCTAACAACTGAGAAGGCAATGTGTGAGCGTAGGAAGATGGCCACACCACCCCCACGATTGCCCGTGCGGTCGTTACGTATAAGAGTGAAACCAGGAAGAGAGTAAAGGGCAGAAGGGAGAGAAGGCTTAAGCCAGGATTCGGAAACAAGAATAGCGTGGAGGTTCTTATTGTCAAAAGAAGCTAACATGTCTGAGAAGTGTGCAGGGATGCTCTGGGCATTAATATGAATAATGTTAAAATTTTTAGCCACGTCACTAAAGTGAGAAGATAGGGAATCGGGGAGGGAAGGAATGCTCATAAAGCTGTCGGCACTACCAGAACTCGAATCAAGTGTTGAGATTGAGAGGAACACATCACCATCATCTGTGTCACTATGTATAGACATTGAACATAAAGTACTCTAAAATAAATATATACTAATATATAATGTATTAAAATGAAATTAAATGACAAAATAATAAAAAAAATTAAATATATAAAAACAAAACTGTTACTAACAGCAGATCAACAAATTAATAACAGTACCTGCACTCCATCTGCCAGTTAAACCTGGGCATACGTAACACATTTTAGTTAGACATAAAAATAAGAAAATGAAACAAAAAAGAATAAATTAAACACAGTGACACTTGGCACCAGGCATAGTTGCCAGCAACAATGCAGAAAAGTCAATTAAATTACACAATAATAAAAAAAAAACAGATAGGCTCAAAGGGTATAGCGCGCACGACAAAAAAAAACAGCAAATTTTAGGCATTGACATCTCTGATTGACAGTTTTGACAGATGAACCCAAACGTCAGCCATCACATCAGTCATAGGTTAACAAAAAAATGTAAACAAGAAACCTTGGAAAAAAACTAAAAAAAAACTGTGCCGCGCGCGGGTAACGAGTAAAAACGATAATTTAATACATCTACCGCCTCTTCTGCAGTCGGCAATTCGATGAATGATCGAGGTTATTTTCTGGACGAAGAAGATGCACCACCACTGCCGGTCGCGGCTCGCCTAGCCGTCGGGGGCCTGGTCCTCACGGCTGCCTCGCTGGCAGGCTTTCCGGCACCTGCTGGCATCAGCTGGTTGAGCTCGCCGATACTGCATATGCGGTGTCGCTGACCGTCCGGCGTGGCGATATGGATGTAGCCATCCCTTGTCCAGCATGACTTTACACCGTAGCGCTCCCTGGCCGCCATGAACGCGAGATGTCGGGGCCTCGTCAGAAACTCGGACAGAGTGATGCTGCTGCCCTTAAGTTTGGTTTTTGAAAACCAAACTTTATCCCGCACTGCTAGGTCACTAACCTTCACGAGGATTGGACGAGGCCTTTCGCCCTGCGTCGCACGACCCATTCGGTGGCACCTTCTAACGAGAGCTGTTGAGAACTCTGGCATATCTAGTTTCTTACTCAGAGTGGCCGCTACAACTTCTGCTGTGTCCTCCTTGGGCACCTCCGGTATGCCATGCACGAGAACAATCTTGCGGCGGCTCCGCATCTCCTGCTGGTCGGCGTCACGGGCGAGCATCTCCACTTGCTGTTGGAGACTCTTGAGGACACCCACGGTGAATGATTTGAAGGCTGCATAGTCCGCTGTGATGGCTTCCAGTGTTATGGGTGAAGTGGACTTCACCAAGGCTCCCTCAAACTGTGTCATCCGATCATGGAGGGACTGAATGACTTCAGACAATGATTGTCGGCTGTCCATGATGGTGCACAGTGTACCTTAGTTTTGTGCAGTTATGTTATGTTTAATATTTTGGAGATTTCTATTATGGCAGATGGAGCACTAAGGTACTTAAGCAATTTATTGCATTAATTTGTTCAGATATGTTGTTAATTTAATTATTTGATTAAATAATGTACAGAGCAAATTTCAATCAGTGTTTTTACACCTACCCGCCAAGGCGAAAAAAAAAGCATAAGGTTCATCTTGACTAACCGTTCTAATAAATTATTTGTAAATTTTAATAAAATAAGATTTTATGACAATGCAATGAAAATACTACCTATTGATGCTATAAAACACCCCCGTTTTCGAGATTTTTTCGCCTACTATCATTTTTACACTCTAAAATGGAACAATACGGCATAGCTTCGGAAAAATGAATTCGCCGCGAGACTAGCAACTCGACATGATGTAAGAACACGACTGATATCAGTTAAGCGTAACTACGCATAATTGTGGCACGCGTGCCACGCCTACTTAACACTTCCACTAATTTTTTCTGTTCCGTGCTTATCGCCATGTGAAAAACCGTTAAATTTAAAATTGCAAAAACGAAAACCTCGTAAGTTTTTCCCGCCATTTTGCCAACGGTAAACCTCGTAACGAGCACTTCAGTACTATGCGAAACGTGGTCGTAGTTCTTGCGCGGGTGTTTTGCGCTGTGTTGCTCCAGGTTTCGACTAAAATGTAAGTACTTATTACGTTCAGTATACATTAATCTTTCCTTTTTTAAACTTGTCATGTTTTTTATCCATAATTTTGGTTAATAACCCGTTATTATGAAATTATATGGATATACAAGGTTTTCTTCTTATATTACTCGTAATTTGGTAGTTACGAGGATTTCCATACGATAATTAGAGGAAAACGTGAGTTACTGGTATTGTTTGTTTTATTTAGATTGCGTTGGGCTTATTCAAATAAGTGCGATTTTATCTAATAAATAAATTTTATTTGATCGCAAAAACAAAGGGCTTTGATCATATAACTTATAAGTTTATTTTGTGAGTATATCTGTGTCCTCGTCCCAAGCTGACTGTAGAGCATTCGTAGCTATGTTTCAAGAATAACAGTTCAGCCGTTCGAGAAGCATGATTTCGTTTCTAATTGTTGAAGGGAAAATAAGCAACTTTTACAGGTCTGATTGGCTCTAAATTCGGTATTATATGACTTCATTGACATGGCAAGTGTATAGTCATCATGACCTGCTGCAGCATCACCTGGAATCCTCAGGATACCTAAATTCTTGTCAATTTACACTAGATGTATCGTTTTTGAGCTCGTTGGAATAGTCTCAATAAGTAGGTTATAGAAAGATGGCCAAAACAAGCGGAGATGCACTGCTACAACACTCGCAATGCTGCAGGTGGCTGGCTGGTGCCTGCGGTAAGACGTCTGGCCAAATCGGATAGGTTGACGCACGTAATGGGACCGGCTACATACAACAAGCTTCCAGACAGGGTTAAGGACACACCAAGTCTCGAACATTTTAAGAATAAACTTAAACTCTGGCTCGTGGAGAAGACGTTCTACACCTACGACGAGTTTATAAACGATTTATAATATGTTTATTAATTTGATTTTTATTTTTATTAATTTAGACTTTATTAATATTATTCAGGTGAAAATATTTTATGTTAAAATAACTAGAATAACTAGATTACTTATATTATGATAATTAATTTAAATTGTGACGTATAATTTGACAAATTATTAATAAAATGTTTATCTGTTTATCTGCCTCCAGGGTCCGAACATGCTGCATTATCACCTGGAATTACTGCTCACTCGTGGACATCATTTAGATAGTAAGATAATAAGTCGGATTTTTTTTAATAATTAAGTAAATTAACATAATAGTTTAATGACAATAAGTTACATTTAGTTTGTTATCCTAATAATAAACTACTAAAAACACGTTTTTGTTACAGAAACAATGGATCCTAGAAGAAAAAAAAGAATACAGAGAATATTCTCAAATTTAGATCCCAGTTCAACGTTAACCAGTTACGAATTGAGTAATTATGAAGTCAACTATGACGGATCATTAAATCTGGTGGACAATAAGATTCGGTCGGTATCATTCCTCAAACCTAAAGATATTATAATAAATAAAAACAAAAATTTAACCACTGCTTAAACACCACCTGCATACCAGATTTTACAACACGCGAACCTAACCGGGATGCTACTAATTCGGCCACCGCTTTTGCTGATCGTGATGACTGCCTGGATGCTGCTCATCAAGCCATCGCTTCTGCTGATGGCAAAAACTGCTTAGACGCTACTCACAAAGTCACCACTTCTGCTGAAAACAGTTTAAATTTTGATTGTGAACCCAATGATTTCCTGAATTCTTCTGCTTTTGCACTACAACCTGAAGATTGCTTTTACACAACCCAACCAGTCGCAACTTTTAGATGTGAACCAGATAACTGCCTGAATACTGCAATTACAAGTCTCGATGGTGAATACTGCATTGCACGTGAAACTACCGACTATACTACCGCTATTTCAGATAATTCTGTACTAGGGATGGTAATTACTTAATGACTGATTACGGTTCAAGTATCACTATGTTTAATATAACTTATTTTTGAATATTTAGATTTTTGTGTTTTATATTAATAATTATTAGTCTCAAAAAGTGCCATTATTAGATTATCGCAGAAAGTCTGATTAAATTTAACCCTCACTGTTGTTTACTTTTTTAAATACTTTGTTTATTTATGGTATGCTCTAAGTATCGTCATTATTATTACTCTAAATATATTAATAAAAGTCTTTCTTAAACTTGTAAATCCAAAACGACAAAATCTTAAAAAAATAGGTAGGTATGTAACTTGTAGAACTCTTACGAGTGTCTCCAAGAAAAACACGTATCTCCGGACGACGGATCAAGTAATACTCGTAACTCCTTTTTTTTACTCTTTAAGTGAAATATCAGGCAGTTAGAGCTTATTATTTCTAAACCCCTTTTACCTATATAAAAAAACTATCATAGTGGGGTTATCATATAATTGTTTCAAGTAATTCAGTTTTTTTCACCTACTGTAAAATTTACGTCGATGGAGATACTGGGTTAACGAATTTAGCCGACGAAATATGACAATTCCCACCCCCTTCCTTCACACTTCTTGCCTCTCGTCTCTGATTCTGATCAAACCGATCAAACAGTGAGCCATATTGGTTTTGCTATGTTTGTTTACTTTGTTTGAATTGTTTGTTTGCGTCGAGCTCGTTCATATTGGTTCCCTAAAATTCTTCTCGCAACTTCTGAAAGCTGCAATAACATCTTGCAATATGTACAAATAGTGAAAGGGACGTGAGTTTACATAATGTTCCCAAAAGAGACAGAACTCGAAAAGTGGTCACGTGGCATCAATAGTGAAAGACAGACTGCGAGGATTGAGTCTTCAGAAACTTCACCAATAGTTTGTGTGTTAATTTTGGTGCAACGGTGCAAAAATGTTATGCGAGTGAATTTTCAAACCAAAACGTTCCTTCAAACAAATTGTTTGAAACAATGCTATGCAATCCAAACCTTTTACAATTATGTAAAACTAAACGAAACAATAAAAAACATAAATTACACTAGTATTTTTTCTTACTTTCCTTTCCTTATTCAATAAATTTAGGTAAGTTAATATAAATTGAAAATATTGTAAGAATAGTACATGAATGACTAGCATAGATTGTGACGTCATATCCGGGTCTAAACAAATAATTAAAAAAAAAGAAGCTGTCATTCTTGATATGTGAGCTTTTTAGTGTCGAAATCTTGTCTATGGGAGTGCCCCGTCTATACGTAGTATACTTCTTAGTAGGGATGTAACGAATGTCAAATTTTCGACATTCGCGAATGCGAATGCGAGTATTTGATGCTCACATTCGCGAATGCGAATGCGAATGTTGGTATTTCGAACTTGCCGCCAACTTTGCGCACTGTTTATTGGCGCGCGCGTTGTCCAATTACCAACGCTTGCTATTAGCTATCTTCAACTACCAATTACGTACGAGTAATAATGTTTATGTCATTCATTCATGTAATTGACAATTCACAACCTTGATAACCACAGAAATTGAAACTGATATTGGTACTTATGTATCAAAACTGGTGCAGAGCCAAAAATAAAAGGAGATGAATGGCTTGAAAATTGATATTTTCGTCTACAAATCGCGTTGTTTGTTTGATACTACATATTTTTATCCACACATTTGTCGGTTGGAGTAGGATTTGTTTGTCTTTTTATGTTATTATGGGAAAAAATGAGTGCCTCCATTAAAACAATGAGTAAAATTTAGACCACGTTTAGACTTATTTTACTTAGTAGATGCGGAACATGCAAAATGTAAAGTTATAAAAAGGGGTACTAGTTTAAAAGTTACAAGCACAACTCTATTGATATGACACATTACGCTATTGTAGGTACTGAAATTTTCTAAGTGTATAAAAAACAATGGATTGAAAAATGCATATCTTATTAAGAGTTTTCTTGAAAATTTCTAATATTCGTTTTTCAATCTACTATTTTTTATATACTCAGAAAATTTCAATACAATAGCGTTAAGCGTTAGAAAGTTACTGCCCTTTTAATTCGGAGCCCAACTGCAAATCTCAAAGAAGAAACACTTAAAAAGCTTCAATCCTCTTTTCCTTTGGGGGTGTAATTTCCAAAACGTTTCGTTCGGAGCTTTTTCATTTTTACTGCCGGCAAGTGGCAACACCTATATATTTTAGTTAGCATCCCTAGTCCCTAGTACATCTGTGTAGTAAACAAAAATTCTTAGAGGAAGAAGGTTAAATTCTTAAGCAAAAATTACTGAAAATTACATACAGAGGCAGCCGAGCCGAGGCAGACATTACTTATTTTATTATCCATCCATACATTTTATTAAATAATGTACATCAGTACTACATTAGGTATTTAATAAAAAATGAGAAAGTGAGAATCGTATCGATCGGATAACTTTACGTGTAATCTTTGATCGTCGTCGGTTTTATTTTATTTCATTGTACAATTTGTACATTGGTAGCTTGGTGAACGAGACAAGGACAATTACCTTTAAAGTAAAATTGTAGTCACAAATGAGACGAAATAGGGGTGCATGGAACGCTATGAGTGGAGTAAAGCATGTACAAACTGTACAAAGATGAGAGATAATATTCCCTCATCTTGAGCATGTAGGCTTGATTTGGTTATTATTATGTCTAGATCACTAGATATAGATAGAGCGTCGCGCTGCAAAGCAACGATAAAAAAGTAGTTGTAGGTGGCATGTTCGTGGACGGCGCGCTACTTGGGGGCCTGCCGCCCAAGTTCTACGTGGCGCTGACCGGCACCTCCTCGCTCATATCGGGCCTCATCCTCATCTTCGAGTGGTGGTACTTCCGCAAGTATGGCACATCCTTCATTGAGCAGGTGACTAACTAAAGTATACATGTCAATAATAGTGGTAATAGTAGTAAATAAATAAATAAATAAAATGTCAATACTAGAAAATCAAAGCTCTTTGCTGCAGTTTTGGATGGCACTCATTCAGCCCCTGTATTCAATATTTGACTGACCTGGTTCAGTTTAAAGTTTTTTAAAATTTTGCAATGCGATGGAAACGGCAAATAAATACAAAAGTTCTACACTAAACACCCAATGAATCTTTGTTTCAGTTAAGTATTAGTTCTCGCTGATGAAGAACTTTGTTTCTGATTTAAACTGTACATACATTCATTTCATATATTTTTACAATAATACATCGACTTTATACCCAATTGACTCCTAATACCTATTTATTCGCTACGCAAACAAGTCTGTCAACCAACTGAGGTGTGCGGGCGCGGGGAAGTGAGTGCTTATTGATCCGTTCAAGGTTACGACAAATCATAAACATAATTTGGGATGGGGTACTTAGTTTATATGAAAACAATAATCGATACTTGTCACAAGGTAGGTATATTTACTAAAAGATAACACCGTGATTGAGTTCATTACCAAAAACTGGCTTTTAATCATCTACCTTCAAATAGGTTACTTGTTGTAAATCCACCCTCAACTGTCAAATACATAACATACCTTCCTTCTCTATATTGGTATACACACATATAAATTAACACAATTATATAAATCAAAATATCTGACTCAACATTAAATTAGGAACACAATATAAACTAGTCAGAACAAATAGGTACACCAATAATATCCGGACACGTCTCTGATGGTGGTACTTCAATGCCGGGCTCAGCAATTGCCTGAGAGTCTGAGGCAGTTGTATCTCTGTCTTCACTGTCAGTTAATCTAGCTTCTGCTGTAACTGTTCTCGCCAGTATCTGATCCGAATGTCTACGATGTAGCTCTCCATCTTCCGTTCTCACCCTGTAAGAGCTGGGTCCCTCCACCATCTCTACAGTGGCCCTCTGCCACTTCTGCCCGGCTCCATACATGTGTATCAGCACGGGCTGGTCCACCACAAAGGCCCGTGCGGGCGGGCGCTGCGCCGCCGCCTCCAGCTGTTCCTCGCCTCGGCTCTGCCTAGAGTCTGGATGAAGAGACATCCTGTACTTGCGACCGTTGAGCATCTCAGCTGGAGTTTTGTTTGCTACGCTATTAGGCACTGTTCTCATGTGAAAAAGCACTTTACTTATCATTTCACTCCATGGCATATTTAAATGCTGCATTTTCTTTACTTTATTTTTAAATGACTGAATAGCTCTCTCTATCTGTCCATTTGTCGCTGGGTGGTAAGGTGGGGAGAATAGGTGTCTTATTCCATTTTTCTGTAAAAATTTACTAAACTCATCTGAAGTAAATGCTGTGCCATTATCAGATACCACCACATCTGGTAAGCCTTCCCCCCTCACCTCACCTCAACAGCCTATAACTCCCACTGCTGGACGCAGGCCTCCCCCTGATAAGCGCTTTTATCTCATGGGGTGCAATGCCCATAAGCTGGTAAGCCTTGTGATGCAAAAATTCTTCTCATCACTGTGATTACAGCTCCACTACTCATGGAGTTCACAATCTATACTTCCATCCATTTACTGTGACTATCAATCATGACAAAGAAAGTCTTTCCTAGAAATGGTCCAGCAAAGTCTATGTGTACCCTCTGCCAGGGCTTCTCAGACATAACCCATGTCTGCGGATCTCTTGGTGGACTGTTCTTTACTAGCTGGCAGTGTTCACAGCTGGCCACCATCTGTTCAATCTGATTATCCATCTGAGGCCACCATACATAACCTCTTGCATATGCCTTTGTTTGAACTATACCCGCATGCGGGGCATGTAAGAATTTCAGTACCTGTTCATGTAACTTAGCTGGTACTATGACTCTGTTACTCCACAATAAACAGTCTTTAGTGTGTGAAAGAGCCTCCCTTCTCGTCCAAAATGGCTGCAATTCAGAATCAGTATTTTTATTTGGCCAACCATGTAGAACATGAAACCATACCTTCTGGAGCAAAGTATCTTTTCTGGTCTCCACAGCACAATACTTTTAGCGCTCATGTCCCAGCCTCTAGGTTGTTCTTCTAACAACAATACTTCTTTCAGGTCATCTTCAGCCAATGTCCCTGTAGTTGGTTCAGTCCATCTACTTAATGCATCTGCATTACCAATAGATTTACCTGGTCTGTGCTTGATGGTGTACTCGTAACATGCCAACTTTAAAGACCAACGTAGCATCCTAGGTGAAATCTGGTCAGCGATTTTTTTACCTGGATTAAACAAGCCCACCAATGGCTTGTGGTCTGTTATTATGCAAAACTTGCGACCCAACAAAAATTCATGGAATTTTAGTAAGCCAAACATAATTGCTTCCTTGTCAATCTGCCCATACTTCCTCTCATGAGCTTGCAGGGTGCGCGACGCCATCATGATCGGTCTCTCCGACCCATCTTCCATCACATGTGCTATGATAGCGCCAACTCCGTATTCAGATGAGTCGCATATGAGCAGTAATTCTTTCTTCAAGTCATATCCCACCAATATCAGATCGGACGATAATAAGAGCTTAGCTTTATCGAACGCTCTTTGCTCGCTTTCAGTCTACCTCCAAGCCGTTTTAGATTCCAGCAGCCTATACAAAGGCTCCAATAAAGTGGCTCGGTCAGGTAAAAACTTCTGGTAAAAGTTGTACAAACCCAGAAAAGCTCTCAAAGTTTCTTTATTTGTAGGGGCTGGTTTTTCTTTAATTTCTTTAATTTTGGCAGGTGCTGGATGAATTCCTTTGCTATTAATCATGTGACCTAAAAATGTGATGCTATTGGCAGCAAATACACATTTGTTGCTATTCAGTCGGAAGCCCACTTCATTAAGTTTCTCCATCACCTTATGCAGCCTCTGGTTGTGCTGTTCTAGCGTTGCACCTGACACCGCCACATCATAAACATAAAAAAACATAAACATAAAAATATATTTATTTCAGCAAAAACACATTAGGTACAGTAGGTATTTAACTTAATGGGTAGGCAGGTAGAGTTTCATTATAATGTATTACAATGGTCTGTTAAACTGATAGAGGTTATTGCTGAGGGTTTGGAGACAATGTTTTTACTTATGGATCTCACACTAGGCGGAGCCTGTATCGTGAGATCCAAGCTGGTGATTCTTACAGACACATGCGGGTACTTTGTCTCGGTGTGAAACGTACAATACTTAGTTAACACTTAAATTATCTTATCTAGTGCTAAAGTTCACAATTGAGCGAGTCTAATAATTTTATCAGTACAATATAAATAATTTCTCTTTTGTCTTTTTGGTGGTGAAAGGAGTATAGAAAAAATGGTTGACTTTGATTTTCAACCACCTGAGATTCTGAAAGACAAAAATAACAAAACTTACCTATAATTATCCTTATTTATTAACCTATAATTTTGACACAAACAAGAATAAAGAAATTAATAGCTAACTTATTATTTTGAGAAAATTCTCAGTGTCCGTGTAATTTAAGGTCAAAAGCCATTTGAATATGGTTTGTTTAGCTTCACGGACAGACATATCTCTAATATCACAAATTTTAACTACCTTGTTATATACATATGACCGTATATGCTGCCCAAAACGGTGAGCAAAGGATGAGTTTACCTGTGGAGTAGGTATTTTAAAGACTCTTTTTGTGACCAATGTTGAGTAATTTTCTGAATTTATTAGTGTTCTATGTGCAGCTAAAGTAATGCGAAGAATAAAGAGTTGACGTACACTAAGGACCCCACATTCTTTATATAATTGTGCAGTTGGGTATCTGTACGGTTTTCTATACATGACCTTTAGTACAGAGCGTTGTGCTCTCTCTACTTTTATGAGATAGGATTTTGCAGCGCTTCCCCAGCAAGTTATACAGTAAAGGATTAGTGATTGACACATAGCTAGATAAATAGAATTAAGGAGTTCTTTACTTGCAATGTCCCGGAGGCATCGCATAATGTGTATTACTTTCCTAATGCGACCTGACAGTCCTTCAAAATGTTTTTTAAAGTTTAGGTTTTCATCTATAGTAATTCCAAGATAGCTAATAGATTTAGCTCTAGTGATAGGTTCACAGTTACATATGGTATTGTTATCATTCTGGCAGGAAAAGCTATGAATTTTTATTTCTGAGTGGGGTGGGGGAGCTGATGCAGCACTTTTGTGAAAGCATATGTACTTAGTTTTCCCAGTGTTTAGGGTGAGAAGATTTTGACGAAGCCATTCAGTCATCTGATTCATTCCCTGTTCTGCCAGAGAAAGGGCTTCATGCCAAGTTTTGCCATGAAAAATTATTACTGTGTCATCAGCGTAGCAAATGATTTCCGAGTTTTTGATAGGATACATCGTCCAGCAAACAGGCCACGCCCTCCATGCCCGCCAGCGTAGAAGACATCACTCGCTGAAAAATACATGGCGCCGCACTGACACCAAACGCCAAGCGATTTACTTTCATTAGACCAATGGGCGTATTCAGCGTTAATAGCTTGGCCGTCTCATCATCAACCTTCATTTGTGTATAGGCATGTTTCAAGTCGAGTTTACTGAAAACTCGGCCTCCACTGAGCTTCTCAAATGCCTCCACTGACGTAGGAAGAGGATACTTGTCTACTTGAATAGACGCATTCACAGTAGATCGGTAATCTCCGCAAATTCTCAAAGATCCATCCTCTTTCTTGACTATTCTCAATGGAGTAGCCCATTCTGAGTATCTGACTGGAGTCAGCACACCTGCTTCTACCATCCGGTTTAGTTCCTCTTCAACCTGTTGCTTCATAGGAAATGGTACTGCGCGAGCTTTTAGAAATCGCGGTACTGCATCAGGGCGCAAGTGGAGTGAAACTTCTGGACCTTTGTATGTGCCTAGATCCTCCTTGAATAACTCGGGAAATTCATTCTTAAATGGCACTAAATCTTCTTCAGCCCAGTACAATCCAGTCACTTGTAGTCCCAACAACTGAAACCAGTTGCGGCCCAACAGGCTAGGTCCATCACCGGAGACGACGATTAGTTCACACTGCGCCTCCTTCCCGCCAAGAGCTACACGAACGTTCGCCACTCCTACCACCTTCAAAGAGTCTCTGGTCCACGTGACTAGTTTCACATTAGTACTATGTATTGTATTGTATTGTAGCTCCATCGATGACCACATCTGCGTTTATTGGAGGTTGATAGCTGTCTGCGCACACATAAACACCCATTATGTTTGCAGTTCCTGAAGACTTCTGTTTATCATCAGATTGCTCGTTATCTTCCACTTGATGTACTTTTGTCTTCCTGTCAACAAGCTCTTGCTATGTGACCATACTTTTGACATTTAAAACACTTCGCCTTCACAAATGTACACTTCTCTCTAGCCTTGTGTATTCTTGTACAATGTTTACACTCGTTGGACTTAATTTTGCCAATATCCATCGACTCAGCTGCTGCCTGAGCAGAACTAGTTTGAGCAGCCTCTGAACTCTGGCCAGGATACATGTCTTGAAAAGTAGTTTGGTGGTTGAGACACATCTGTATCGCCATTTTGCATGTCAATCCTTTGGTCTTCAGCAGCTCCCGGCGGAGACGTTCGTCTCGCACTCCCAGCACGATCCTGTCCCTCAGTTGGCGCTCCAAGTCTGTGAAGTTGCACTTAGCCGCTAGTGCACTTATTGCTGCCACAAAGTCCTGCACGCTTTCCTTATGTAGTTGGGCACGCATATGAAACTTTCCCGCTTGTAAAATCTCATTTACTTCAGGCTCATAGAAATTGTCCAAGAGTCGCAATATAGCGCCAAACTCAACTTCACATGGGCGTAACGGCACTAACAACGAAGCAATTAACGCGTAAGTGTCTTTTGAGCACTGTGACAAGAACAAAGAGCGCGATTTATCTTCGTCCTGTCTCGAGTCTCGCGACAGACCCGCCGCGTCCAAAGCACACAATAATTGTTCTTTATAATCACACCACACATGAGTTCTTGGGTTATAAGGCCCCGGCAACACAATATTCGTCATATTGAATGTCTTTTAGCCTTTTATGCACTTATTTTCCGAAGTCGCCACTAAAAGATAACGCCGTGATTGAGTTCATTACCAAAAACTGGCTTTTAATCATCTACCTTCAAATAGGTTACTTGTTGTAAATCCATCCTCAACTGTCAAATACATAACATTTACTAGTAAGTATATAACTACACATTTGCCCGACTGCGCCATGGCAAAGATTTTAACACTAATATTATGGTGTAGGTACATTACATACACTTAATAATAGCCTAAGCATAGTGAAATAAGATGTAAGTAGGTAGTCACGTTAAGCTTCTAAGTTTATGTATTGTTTATTCTCTTGCATCAAGCAAACAGACTATGTACCTATTCTATGAATTATGTAAATCACCCACTGAAACTAAATAAATAACTAGCTTATATCCGCGATATCATGGAGAACAATTATATCGATCAGTGAGTCAGTATAATAATCGGGTGATAAATATTAGGGTTAACATTTATGTAGGTACTTGACATTTAGATAGATACCATGACTGTAGCAATGTAACGGTGAATATTATTCAAATCGATTTTTACACAATTATTTATAATTAGTCCTGTATTGTAATAAACCCATATCGATATTCTGATCACTACCCGGCCCGGAACGGCACATCACTACTTGTACGCGCCTTGTCAGAGAAAAAAAGGAAAGCAAATATAAAATTGGTTATCAAAGAAAGGGATGCACCGTTGGTGACGTCGACCGGTTGATCTCCGTCAAAACTAAATGAATTAGCAAATTTTATTCTGTTTATGAAAGTCAGTTTACCTGTGAAATGTTATTCCATCGGTTTTAAAATTTGAGGTCTTGCTCTGTTTTCCACACCATTTTATACTACAAGGAGCCATTGCAGCTAGGATATTATGATATTTTTCGTAAGCGAGCGCAGAGATGTTTACGGGTCACTGATCTGGTCGTTACTGGCCGAACGTTAGAGGGCGTGGTTTAATATAAGATCTATTTTCCTAATGTGTTAACTGAAAGCGTTCTCCCTATATTAGGAGTCTACTGGGTATAAAGTGTGTCCGTGATGGTAGCGTACCTACACATAACCGAATTCACGTTTGTTGTTATGCCTAATATATAGAGTGTATATAGAGTATAACTAGTGCAAAAGTAAAATAAATAGCGCCTCCTTGGTTTAAGAAATAATGACCATTGTTTGTGGGTACGCCAGCATAACGTTATGCTAGCGTACACACGACCGTTCTCAAAAACGGCTTATACTATAGCAACAAAATTTATACACAATTTTAGAGTATAAATATCGTTTCAGCTATGCAAAATTTCATAATGATTGCTCTCATAGGAACAGAGATATGGAACAAGACTATAAAATAACACCTGAGCTGGCGTTATGCTAGCGTACCCATTAAAAACCGTAATAGTTCCTATAGAAAACGAGGTTCTCTTAATGTAAATGTTATATTTATAAATAGAGTGTGAAATCCTCTTTCTCCCAGTAGTCATACTTTATGCAAATTCGTAATCAAACACTATAAAAAGTTGATGTAACAGGAAGAGCGAAAACTGTAGGTAAATAACTCTAAAATGAGCGCGAGTGACGGAGCACTGCTGCCCCGACCATGACGACGCATTATCTCTATCTCTTTCACTTCCATGGATAATTCACATGCATCTTTCTCTATCTTTCACGTTTCTTGTCACGCTTAGCGCCATGTAGCAGATCACGGCGGAACTACATTGCAACGGAGAGCAATATCCCATAATCTTCGATTTTTATTTTTAACTACATCTATTTACCTACATACCTATATTTTCGGATGAGATTCTTTGATTAGTTGTACGAATGGAATTGCGTTTCGTTATTCCTAGATCTTGTTTGGACTCTGAGCAGTAAGCAAGTAGGTATTGGTCACAATGAAAGATAGAGAAAGATGCATGTGAATTCTCCATGGAAGTGAAAGAGATAGAGATAATGCGTCGTCATGGTCGGGGCAGCAGTGCTCCGTCACTCGCGCTCATTTTAGAGTTATTTACCTACAGTTTTCGCTCTTCCTGTTACATCAACTTTTTATAGTGTTTGATTACGAATTTGCATAAAGTATGACTACTGGGAGAAAGAGGATTTCACACTCTATTTATAAATATAACATTTACATTAAGAGAACCTCGTTTTCTATAGGAACTATTACGGTTTTTAATGGGTACGCTAGCATAACGCCAGCTCAGGTGTTATTTTATAGTCTTGTTCCATATCTCTGTTCCTATGAGAGCAATCATTATGAAATTTTGCATAGCTGAAACGATATTTATACTCTAAAATTGTGTATAAATTTTGTTGCTATAGTATAAGCCGTTTTTGAGAACGGTCGTGTGTACGCTAGCATAACGTTATGCTGGCGTACCCACAAACAATGGTCATTATTTTTTAAACCAAGGAGGCGCTATTTATTTTACTTTTGCACTAGTTATACTCTATATACACTCTATATATTAGGCATAACAACAAACGTGAATTCGGTTAAGTGTACGCTACCATCACGGACACGTATAAAGTCACCTAAACCTTTACACATCCCAGCCAAGTTGTAGAATCAGCCTATTTGTAGTAAGGCGAGGCTCGTTTACAAAACAATGTAAACAATTAATAACAATGTTATGTTGAGTCATGCATCGCCTTGCCCCCTGGGAATGTTATGTTGAGTCATGCATCGCCTTGCCCCCTGGGAATGTTATGTTGAGTCATGCATCGCCTTGCCCCCTGGGAATGTTATGTTGAGTCATGCATCGCCTTGCCCCCTGGGAATGTTATGTTGAGTCATGCATCGCCTTGCCCCCTGGGAATGTTATGTTGAGTCATGCATCGCCTTGCCCCCTGGTATACTCTGGGAATCCTTAAAGTAAAGTTTGTATATTCTAACAACTGACAACAAATAATAATAAGTACTACAAGCAAAATAAATATGACGACCGATGTGGCGTGGTGGGCGAAGGTCTGCCTGCGACGCACGAGGTTGCGGGTTCGATTCCCGCCTCGGGACAAATGTGTGTACAATCTGCAGACATTTGGTCAGGGTGTTCTCTATTATATATAATAAAAAATATCTATCTATGTATTGTATTATATATTATTTTTTATATTATGTATATCAGTTATCTAGTACCCATAACACAAGCTCTGCTTAGCTTGGGGCTAGATAATGCTGTGTGGATTGTCCAGCATTATTTATTTATTTAAATATGAAATTTGCAGGAATAGGCACAGTGGACTGAATGAATGTTGTTCATCAGTTCCTCTCGTGGTTGAGTGTCTCGTCAATGGACAATGTGCAGGTGTCACTGGTGCACGTGCACTCGTGGTGGTGGGGCGCGCGGCGGGAGGGGGGCGGCGGCGCGGGCGGCGAGGGCGGAGAGGGCGGCGCGGGCGGAGAGGGCGGCGGCGCGGGCGGCGCGGATGAGTGCCTCGTGTGGCGCAACCCCATGGCCTTGCTGCGTGGCGCCGAGTACGCGCGGCTGTGGACCTCCGCGCGCCGTGCGCCTCTCACGTACTACGACATGAACCTGACCGCGCAGGAGCACCAGGCCTGGTTCGGCGCCGTCGGCGATGTGAGTGCATTGTGTGTCTGTAGTGTGTGGCATCCCGCGCCCCGCGCGCCGGCCTGACGAGCGGTCGCTTGCAGGGGCCTGCGGAGGAGGCGCTAGGGCGCGCGTGGCGCGAGCGCGAGCCGCGCGCGCGCGTGGCGGCGGCGCGCGAGGCGCTGCGACACGCGCCCGACTGCGCCGCCGCGCTGTTGCTGCTCGCCGAGGAGGACGCGCCCACCGTGCTGGAGGCGGAGCGCGTGCTGCGCCGCGCCTGGCGCGCCGCCGAAGCCTCGCTGCGGGGCCCGGCCGCCGGCGCCGTGCGCGCGCGCGACGCCGCCGTGCTCGCGCACGTCAAGCGCCGCGCCGCCGCCTGCCAGCGCCGTCTCGGCCGCCTGCGCGCCGCCGCGCGCGCCTTCCGCAACCTGGCGCGCGAGCCGGGGGGCTGTGGGGGCGGGCCGCCGCCGCACGAGAACCTGCTCGAGGTGCTGCTGGAGCAGCGCCTGTACCCAGACTGTGCGGCGCACCTCGCGCGGCTGGAAGAACGCGGCGCGCCTCCCACCGCAGCGCGCGCCTACACGCGGGCCCTGCTGCGCGCGCGCGCCGCCGCGCTGGCGCCGGAGCGCGAGTCGGAGCGCGCGGCGGCAGGGGTTGCACTAGCGGAGGCACTAGCGTGCAACGCGCGCGTGCCCGAGTACCTGCTGGAGCTGCGCGCGCTGGCGCTCCCGCCGGAGCATGTGGTGCGCGGCGGCCGCAGCGAGGCGATCGCGTACGCGTTCTTCCACCTGCGGCACTGGAAGAGTTGCCCGCCCGCGCTGCGGCTGCTGGAGCAAGCGTGGCGCGAGGCGGGGCGCGGCGGCTTAGGGCGCGGAGAAGAGGGCGCGAGCGCGGGCTGCGCCGCCTGCGTGGACCGCGAGCTGGTGGCGTGCGGGGGCGGGGGTGAGAGCGTGCGCGCGCGCCGCGGGGCAGTGCTGCTGCCGCTGGCAGCACTGTGGTGCGCGGGAGTAGGGCTGGCGCTGCTGGCGGCGTGGCGCTGGCCGGCGCGCGCGGCGGCGCTGGCGCGGCGCGCAGACCCGCGTCCCCAGCTGCAGGCGCTGGCGCGGCTGGCGGAGCGCGCGGCACAGCCCCCCGCACCCCCCGACACCGAAGCCTGACCACACTACTCGTCCAGTAAAACCGACAAACTATAATAGAATCCCACGGACGAGGGAAATTCCCTCGTCCCTGTGGAATTCCCTATTTATTATTTTTATTTAATTATTTTAACTGATATACATATTAAAGTTCATTACCTACTACATAGATAGTTTTTTTTTATTATACATACACCTGCAAATTTTATTTATATTTATTTATAATTTTGGACAATTCACACAGCATTATCTAGCCCCAAGCTAAGCAGAGCTTGTGTTATGGGTACTAGATAACTGATATTGAAATTGAAATTGAAAATCCATTTATTCAGACATAATAATCCATTTTGTTAGTAACACGTATATAAAAAAAATATTGAGAATGGTTAGTAACACGATTACAAACAAATACCTAGTTAAATTAATAGATAACAATAATAATTTCAATTATGATGTCATGAAAATTTAAAATGTCAACTGTTATTGGGTTCCTAGATGGGGCGAGTGGCCGATGTTGATTTACTTCGACTTATGATGCCAGAATTGAAACTATAGCTATCATTTACAATTGCAAGTAAGCTGTGGGTACTGGCGCAGGTGCGGCGCATCAGTGACGCGATCCTTTTGCGAACAATTGAGTTCATGTCATCAACATGTGCATCTGCAAACATTCCTGATGCGCTACAGAACCGCGGCAGACCCATCAGCATCCTGAACCCATTATTATAATACAGTCGTGGTCAACTAATTAGGGACTTTCAAGATAGTGAAGAGCAATAACCGGTTATGTACATATAAATATAAAACCATATTGATTTCTCAGCACCTATTATTTGCATAATTTGGTCCGATTATTATGCTATAAATGGCTGTAAATAAAAGAATAAATAAATAGAATAGAATAGAATAGAAATACATTTATAAATAGAAAAAAGTATTTAATATCAAAGGTTGAACATGTATTCAATTTTAAGGTATAATTCTGTAGCTGGACATTTAATTAAGGACAGTAAACTATAATGAAAAATAGAGTTAAACAATACTTATATACTAATAATCTGCAGTATTATAATATCTTTAACAGCGCACCCCTCCTGGAACAAAGACGCAAGTCCACTTGCGTGATTTTTTTTTTATTGCATCAAAAAATCAAGAAAAACGCAATACGTATTGTCAATTTTTTTCATAATTTTTATCTTCAAAATGAAGGAATTAAATACAAATATGTTAAATATTGCAACATTAAAATATATAATATTTCCATCGTAAAAAGGAAGTTCATACATTTGCACTTCATTATTTACTAAAGTTCCATATGACTAATAGCATATTTTTACTTACGTACATTTTAAACGAGGACTTTAAAAAAATATCTCCGCATAACTATAGCTGCGCACTTGTTTTAGGGTATCATTTGGTGGGTATCGTGGTGTAAGTCTAGTTGCTTAATTTTTCCACGAAACTTTTGTCGATATTATATTTATATAACAATTGATACGTTATTTTTCCTTGTAGAGTTAAGTAGGTATCATTGTGCAAGTCAAGTTGCCTATTTCTTCCACGAAACTTTTGTCGATGTTGTATTTTATAACTATTGAAACGTATTTTTTCTAAACAGAGTTTGTAAATGAATAAGACGTAATTAGAGAAATAGCGTAGTTTAACGTTACAACTGACCCTGGCTACGTATAACGGACGCACTCTGAGGCTTGACCAACATCTAGCGCAGTTGGAAGTAGAGTTAAAGAACATTAGGTGGCATGTTCTGGGGTTATGTGAAGTCCGCAGAGAGGGCGAGGACACCGTAACCCTAGACTCGGGCCATCTTCTCTACTTTCGCGAGAGATAAAACATCCCAGGGTGGCGTAGGTTTCCTCGTCAATAAGGTCCTCTCTAGCAACGTCCAAGAAATCTCCAGTGTGTCGACCAGGGTAGCGCCTGATCCTTCGGCTATCCAAGAGGAAGCATGAAGGTTATTCTAGTTTTTATTATTATTATAAGGCCCACTTCAACGACTTTAACGGCAAGGTGGGAACCCAGAATGGCAACAAATCCCAAATAGGCCCGCATGGTTATGGATGGTGGGAATAGGCATGGTTAGGAATCACAGGGAGCAAATGCTTGTCAACTTCCTTGAGAAAGAGGGGCTGTTCTTAATGAACTCGTTCTTTAAGAAGCAGCCTCAAAGGAAGTGGACATGGCGAAGCCCCGACACTGTGACTAAAAATGAGATCGACTTCATCATGACGGATAGCAAGCACATATTATATATAATACCAGATCTGAACACCGACTCCTCCGAGGCTCTCTGAATATCAACTTGAAGCTTGAAAGAAACCGTCTGATGAAATCCATCCTAACCCAATCCAAATCGTGGCGGGCACCGAGAAGTTTCAGCAGCTTCTCGAGGATAGATTTGTTGCATTGGATCCCACTGATGACGTTGACGAGACCCTACACAATCTGGTCGAAACGCTGAGGAACGAGGGCATCAAGTTTTGTAAAAAGCAGGGTACTGGCAAGAAATCCAAACACTCGGCCGAGACACTCGGGTTGATTACAAGAAGACGGGAAACCACCCAAGCGACTTCGTCTGATAGGTCAGACCTGAACAAGCAAATTGCGAAGATGGTACGGTGCGACCTTTGAACTCCAACACACGCCTCATTAAAGAGGCGATAGAGCGAAACCGAGGGTCTAAAGTATTCACTCAGTATCTTGGCAGGAGTCACCTGACGAAACTTAAAACGCACGATGGGATCGTCGAATTTATATGTAATTTATATGATTGTAGAATATTGTCGAAGCCGGAGATCTCTGCCGAGATAGAGAATTTATATGGCCGTTTATACGCTGCACATGCCCCTCATGCCCAACGGGACGACCATAATTCCAGAGCCACCCTGACACGCCACTACACCGTCGAACTACCAGACATCAGTCAAGACGAGATCGTGATGGCTCTGAGGCAGCTTAAAAATGGAAAAGCCCCCGGAGAAGACGGCATTACTTCAGAGCTTCTGAAGGCAAGAGGAGCCCCTGTTTTGCAGGAGCTTCAGAACCTGTGTAACACCGTTTTTCAAAGTGGGAGAACTCCTAAGGCGTGGAGCGGGTGGTGCTCTTTTTTAAGAAGGGAGAATCCCTTCTTAAAAACTACAGACCCATCACACTCCTGCCTGAGCCACGTCTATAAGCTTTTCTCACGAGTGGTCACGAATCGTCTCGCCAGGAGACTCGACGAGTTCCAGCCACCGGAACAGGCCGGGTTGCGCGGAGGATATGACCACATACACACAGTGAGGCAGATTATACAGAAGTCCGAAGAGTATAATCAGCCCCTGTGTCTGGCCTTTGTGGACTATGAAAAGGCCTTTGACTTTGTCAAAACATGGGCTGTTCTGGAATCCTTACAGCGTTGCCAAGTAGACTATCGTTATATCAAGGTGTTGAGATGTCTTTATGATGCCGCCACCATGAGTGTCCAAGTACAGGGCCAGCAGTCTAAACCTGTCCAACTGCGCAGAGGATTGAGACAGGGGGATGTTATATCCCAAAACTGTTCACAAGCGCGTTGGAAGATGTGTTTAAGACGTTGGACTGGAAAGGTAAGGGCATCAACATAAACGGCGATTACATCTCACACCTGCGATTCGTTGATGACATAGTCTTGATGGCGGAATCGCTAATCGGAGTTTCTCTGAAGGATAGGATTCACAACGAATACATCCGACAGAGAACCAAGGTAATCGACATAGCTCAAAGGATTAGCAAGCTGAAGTGGCAGTGGGCTGGCCATATTTCAAGAAGAACCGACAACCGCTGGGTAAACGTGTTCTTTAGTGGAGACCGCGACTCGGAAAACGTAGTGTAGGACGCCCTCCGACCAGGTGGTATGACGATCTGCGAAAGACTGCTGGCAGATGCTGGATGCGGCAAGCTGAAGACAGGGCGCTATGGCGGTCTAGGGGAGGGCTATGTCCAGCAGTGGACTGGTATAGGCTGATGATGATGATGAATATTATACATGAATGATTTGACTTACAATGATGTACATGTAAACAAGAAATAAATGAAATGAAATGAAATGATTTATTTTGTAAGAGCATATCATTACGCTCAAAGACAACTTCAAAATATTTTATTATACCGCACTAATTGACCCCCCATGACGCTCATTAGGGGAGGCCTATATCCAGCAATGGACTAATATAGGCCGATGATGATGATGAATTGACCCGCTGCTAGTCAAAGGCAAACCTCCTCCTCTTCCTATTTGTTCCTGTCAATGGCAACCACGAATAGTCTTTTCGATAGCTCATCTCTTCCTAAAAAAGTGCATTCTCGGAAAAGTTGTAACGCAAAAATATTTTAAATTATTTATTTTTAGTAAAGCTATAATTTCAAATACAACCATAAGTAATGTTATGTTTCACAAGGTAAAAGTAAGTAATCCTTCTTACACATACTTGTAGCTCGAGGAAAATCTACGTAAACCACACTTACACTTTGAATGCACGACTAAATCAGAACGCAAATAAAGGGTTATCTGTAATTATACCAAACAGCGAGACCTCCTTTACATGTGAACAAAGCAATATTCATAAATACTCCGTCAAATGTTTAATATATTTCGAGGAATAATTAAGCAACACACCTTTTTAGGTTTTTCTCAATACACATTGAGAAAATTTAAAATATATACATGTAGGCCTATCCCAGGTAAATTTAGTAATCATTCGATGTATACTACATATTTCTAGCAATGTTGATTAATTTTTAAGACAGTTTTTTTACGCTCCTGAAAAGTTGTCACTTTTCACTTACGTATTTCTTCCACTAAGGGTGCGACAGCTCCATTTTATTGCGTGTAAAATCAGTACCCAGTAGCAAAACCTTTGTTAGTAATTACCGCTTGACACCGATGTGGCATAGACATTATCAGTTTCTGGCATGTTTCGACAGGAATGTTTGCCCATGCCTCACAAAAAGCTTCATTAAGTTCATCTAAAGTTGTGGTACGATAAGTGGCAACTTTTTTCTTGATTTCGTGCCAAAGGTGCTCGATTGGGTTAAGGTCCGGGCTATTTGCTGGCCAATCTAGCACCGATACTGACTGACTGGTAAGAAACGACTTGACTGAACGGGCGGTATGTTTCGGGTCGTTATCATGCTGAAACGTCCATATAATAGGGAGATGCTCCTCAGCATAGGGAAGCATCGTTTACTCCAATATTGCCTTGTATTGATGTTGGTCTAAGTTACCGTGAACTTTTCTCACAGGTCCAGAAAATGAACCCACGAAGCGATTAGTAGCGATTAGTAGCTCAAGGTCTTTTTAGGGTTCCGTACCTCAAAAGGAAAAAAGGAACCCTTATAGGATCACTTTGTTGTCCGTCTGTCCGTCTGTCCGTCTGTCCATCTGTCAACCCACTTTTCTCAGAAACGCGTAGGGTTATCGAGTTGATATTCACATCATATACGCAGGCTCGTAACCTCTTGAAGCCTCGACATAAATCAAACTTCTAAGTCAACGCAATCAAAAGTTACAGCTGTTTATGTCTATTTTTTTTCAATTTTCCAAGGGAATCACATGCGCACAAAACCTATAGGGTACTTCCCGTTGACCTAGAACCATGAAATTTGGTGAGAAGCAAGGTCTTATAGTACAAGTAAAGGAAAAAATCCGAAAACCGTAAATTTGTAGTTTATTCACAGAAAAAATATTTTTTTAATCTTGCCATGGACCAAAAACCTATAGGGTACTTCCCGTTCACCTAGAACCATGAAATTTGGCACGAAGCAAGGTCATATAGCAAAAATAAAGGGAAAAATCTGAAAACCGTAAATTTGTAGTTTATTCACAGAAAAAATATTTTTTTAATCTTGCCATGGACCAAAAACCTTTAGGGTACTTCCTGTTGACCTAGAACCATGAAAATTGGTGAGAAGCTAGGTCTTATAACACAAGTAAAGGAAAAAATCCGAAAACCGTAAATTTTTAGTATATTCACAGAAAAAATAATTTTCGAATCTCGCCATGGACCAAAAACCTGTAGGGTAGGTACTTTCCGTTGACCTAGAACCATGAAATTTGGCAAGAAGCAATGACTTATAGCACAAGTAAAGGGAAAAATCAGAAAACCGTAAATTTGTGGTTTATTCATACAAAATAGTACATTGTTACACTAGGGTTGGACGTAACTTATTTAGTCTCGAGACGCCAATAGTTAGAGGGACTAAATAAGTTACGTCATAATCGTTATCAAATCAGAAAATTATTGTGCCTTATTCGTCTGGATTTGACTGATTTCTTTGCTAAAGAGTTTGTACGGAACCCTTGATGCGCGAGTCTAACTCGCACTTGACGTTTTTATTATTCATTTTGAGATACGGAACCCGAAGTTGAACGGAAGAACTACGGAAAGGCCGAGGATAGAACCCTGCGGTACACTCATTGTAACTACAGACCCCGAAGACCGTTTCCCATTGATGTCCACTCTTTGTATCCTATCACTCAAGTAAGATGCCAAAAGATTCAAAGAGGTGTCCACTATTCCATAGTGATGTAGTTTCCTGATTATTGTTTCATGTTTCATGTAGGTATGGTGTACCTACGCAATCGAATGCTTTTGACAAGACCTATCAAACTCCAAATTCGCTCAAAAAACAGGAAGTTTTATAAAATTTCGTGTGTCCGTGATGGTAGCGTACACATAACCGAATTCACGTTTGTTGTTATGCCTAATAAATAGCGTATAATAGAGTATAATCAGTGCAAAAGTAAAATAAATAGCGCCTCCTTGGTTTCAGTAATAATGACCATTGTTTGTGGGTTCGCCAGCATAACGATCAAGCTAGCGTACACACGACCGTTCTCAAAAACGGCTTATACTATAGCAACAAAATTTATACACAATAATAGAGTATACCTAAATAGCGTCTTAGTTATGCAAAATTTCATAATGACTATTATATCTATTTATTAAGCACGAATAGCTATTTATTAAGCATAACAACAAACGTGAATTCGGTTATGTGTACCTACGCTACCATCACGGACACAAATTCGTCTTTACAACAACGTAGCTAAAATCTGTCAAAATGAGAGCAAAAGTGTAACTGAGGCTTAACATATCGATACCTCTGGGCTCACTTGGCGTAAAGGACATTTGGTCGAAATTTAGTTAATAATGCAGTTTTACTCAGTTTTTAATGCTCTATCGAACTGTATATTTAGTTTCCTCAAATTCAAGAAAAAAACGCCTATACGACCCAGGATTTTTATCACGAAAACTCAATTTTTTGGAAATAAAAGGGTGTAAATGACAAAACGTTATCGGAGTGTAGTCACCTTAGTAGTATAGGAAAAATACAAAACAATAGTCCTATACAACCTTTCAAAATGAAATAAGAAAATTGATTTGTCCTTTACGACCTTGCTATTTTAAATTTAAAAAACCAATTTATATTTACGACCTTACTAAATAATGCCTAGGTACTGTTATTTAGTTAGGTCGTAAAGAACAATTGATACTTTCGCAATACTTTTACAAAGGTCGTAACCTGCGAGTCTCTAGAGCAACCATCAAACTTACCTTCTACAGCAGCTGAAGTTTCTAACGCTCATCAAACTTATTCTGAGACACGTGAAGATATCTTGAACGCTAGTCATGTAGCTCTAGACATGGACTGCATTTCTCAAAGAAAAAGACGCAACACAGGCAGAACAGCAACAAAGCATGCTTATATTGACTTTTTGATGTCTGATGAGGACAAAGAAGACTACTCTGCAGGTAGTTCAGACATGTAATGAGTCAGACTCAAGTAGTAATGAAATACAAAATCTTAGCAAGAAGAAAAATGATAAAACCGAGACCAATAAAGAAATTAAAAGAAAAGAAAAAAAGATGAATAGCCGCAAGATAAACAAAAAATTAAGAGAAGAAGGAAAACCCTATCAAAATCGAAAAGGCGAAATTATGTCTGAGAAAACTATGAAAGAAAATCCTTGTGAAATCGGTAAGTGTGCCAGAGGATGTCACGATATTTCAGAAGAAAGGCGGAAATCTATATTTGAATATTTTTGGAGTCTGGACGCACAGCGCAGAAAAGATTGGATAGTGCACTGTGCTCAAAAGGTTCAAATAAAAAGTTCTTGATTTATACCTTGGATATTACTCAAAAATATATTATTTACAACATTTACACACTACAGTAGAAAGAGAAGTAATAGAACATATCTTCCCCAGGAAATGAAAAACGTAACAAACCTATATCAGATGTATTTAAAAGATTGTGTTGACCAGGCTCAAGAAGCATTAAGCGAGAACGCATTCCGAACTATTTTCAAAGAATATAATATAAGCTTTCACATTTCGAAAAAAGATAAATGCGTAACTTGCGTCAAAGCTGAAAATAATAAAGACCAAATGAGTGAAAGGGACAAAGAGCTATTGGACATTCATCTAAGGGAGAAAAAAGCTAGTTACGAAAGATTCAAAGTCCATCAAACTCTTAAGTCAAACAACAAAACCGTCACCTGCAGTTTTGACCTACAAAAAGTTTTGAATACGCCTCATGGTCAAAGCATGTTGCTGTATTATTCTAGAAAATATTCGGTGTATAATTTTACAATTTATGAAAGTGAAACACAGGAAGTTTTTTGTTATACGTGGGGGGAAAGCGACGGCAAAAGAGGAAGCAACGAAATTGCTACATGCTTGATGAAATATCTAGAAGAAAAAGACAGAAAAGGGGTTAAACATCTATTAATGTACTGTGACTCTTGTACAGGACAGAATAAAAATAAGACTGTACTGGCAGCCATGAACCATTTTCTAAAGTCTGCGGTAAATTTGGAGGTCATTCAAATCAACTATTTACTACCGGGCCACACCCATATGCCCGTTGATTCAGTTCACGCTGTTATCGAAAGAGAAATAAGAAAACTTATTGTCTGGAGCCCCTCAGTGGCCCACATATTTTGAATCGGCACGAAAAAGACCCAGACCCTATAAAATCCATGTAATGGACTATTCAGAGTTTTTAAACTTTGATCAAATAGCTGGAAATACCTTCACGCCAAAGACATCGAAAGATATAAAACTGAAAGATATTAGGGTAGCTATAGCTACTTTTAAAAAGAAAACTACAGACAATATGTTTATAAAATATTCAATGGAAGAAGATGCACAGACACACAATATAAAATTATGTGAGAAAAACTCATGGAAAGGAAAGGGCAGAGGAAAAGGGAAGAGTCAATAAAAAGGTAAGAAAAGCCAGCCAAACAATGAGTCAGGTGAAGAAATGACAACAGTAAAGTTATACTCTTGTAGGCTACCAATAGCTGCGGCTAAATATAAAGATCTGAATAATATGTGTGAAAATGGAACTATTCCTTACAGATTTCATAAAGAATATCGGGAACTGCCATGCGACTCTAAGCTTCGCGAGACTTTGAACGAAACCGATGAGGATGACGAAAAAAGTGACTATGATTAATATGCATCGAGGAGCCCACGCCTTTCCCCAGCTGTGGAACGGTTCTGAGCAAGCTGGACCCAAGCTTAGTAAATAATAGAGATTATGTTCTGTTGTGATTATGATAAATAAATAAAAGTCATTGTTTAAAATACATATTCAAGGATATTTATCGCGTTTATTTACCTATTTTTTTCCCAAAGTTTCATCAGGTTTACACTCTGCCGTGGTCACAAGATGTGCGGAATACTGGAGCTACCACCTTGCGAAGCGAATACAGCACGTTTTTTGCAAAAAAAACACAAAAATGCTTTTCCCGCTTCGCTGAGCTAGTTGATCCAGTAATCCAATCATTCCATGACCACGACAATGTAAATCTGTTAAAATGTCTGAAAAAATTGGTAAAGAAATGCGATAAATACCATTGAATATTTATTATAATGTGTTCTGATTGCGTAAAAAACCTTAGAAATTGTAATAAACCATTTTTATTTGATTCAATCTATGTTTTATTTATAGAGAATTATCCTTTCATTAAACTTAAAAGAAAAGAGCAACAATATAAACACAATACATAGAAAAATAACATTATTTATTAGCTTATTAATTAATCCTTTATGACCTCAAAATTTTTAAATTTGTCAATTACAACCTTGATTTGTACAGTTTTGAACATCAAAAGTAGCTTTACGCTCTAAGGTGCTTGCATACACTGATTTTTTTTGGGGCATATAGGTCATTTCTTTGTAATTTTATGGTCGTATAGGAATTTTATTTCAGTAAATATAAAACTAGGACAGTTAATCAACACAGCTTTAGAAAGTATCAGAAATTCTAAGTACTTTCTTCCTAGGTTTCGTCTAAATAGCATCAAAAACAAAAAAACTACAGTCAAAATAAACTTTTTTTTTTGTTTTTTGCGTCTCCTGTAAAGTCGCCTTTTGTCCTTTACGCCAAGTGAGCCCAGAGGTATCGATATAATAAAAGATTGGCTTAGTACATTAATCTATCATAAAACAGAAGAGATTCTACAAACTTCTAACTAGAATAACTACTTCCAATTTTTATTTTATTACTATTATTTCCAATTTAATATACTACTGTACTTACTATAAAATTAATGTTGTAATATTTAGTACTTTCTCATTTGTCTATTTTTGTTACCTACCTATTTTCACAGTAAACTGTCCGTAACGAATTAACCATGTATGTTCAATATTTTCGCATTTATGATTTCTTCGATACAGGCTTAGCCTAGTGAAGAAATCAACAGACAACTTCAATACTAGATACAGACAACTTCAACACTAGATACAGGCTTAGCCTAGTGAAGAAATCAACAGACAACTTCAATACTCGATACAGACAACTTCAACACTAATACAGGCTTAGCCTAGTGAAGAAATCAACAGACAACTTCAATACTAGGTATAAATAGCTGTCTGCAAATGACATAAATATTGTTACTCTTCTTCTTTTGTCTTCCTAATTTCTAAATATATATACGATACCTTTCTTGTTTTATTCATAAATACATAGTTAAGGATGTGCACTTGATGTAATTGTACCTAGTATAATAATAGTTATGTATTTTGCTGTAATAAATACTTTTTTACTTTACTTTTTTTACTTCTCCCAAGCATCAGAAATATGCAATACTAACTCTACACCAGCATCAGTAGTTGACTTGCCGCGAGTAAACCCGAATTGTTTACAGTGTTGTAGGCCATTGCCACTGAAATGCCTGAGCAATTGAAGTAGAAAAAAGTTTTTCAAAAACCTTGCTGAATTGTAGGCAATACTGATAGGTATCGGTCTAAAGTTAGAGGGGTCAGATCTACTAACAGTGGGACTGAAGTAGGCAATACTGATATCGGTCTAAAGTTAGAGGGGTCAGATCTACTGTACCTACCCGATTTAAACAGTGGTACTAAATTTAGGCAATACTGATATCGGTCTAAAGTTAGAGGGGTCAGATCTACTACCCGATTTAAACAGTGGGACTGAATGTAGGCAATACTGATATCGGTCTAAAGTTAGAGGGGTCAGATCTACTACCCGATTTAAACAGTGGGACTGAATGTAGGCAATACTGATATCGGTCTAAAGTTAGAGGGGTCAGATCTTCTACCCTATTTAAAGTTAGAGGGGTCAGATCTACTACCCGATTTAAGTTTGTCCCCCTAAGGGGATAGATCAGGGTGACAAATGGGAATAAACCATTTAAAGTTAGAGGGGTCCGATCTACTACCCGATTTAAACAGTGGGATTATTTTACTACATTTCATTAGATCAGGAAATACCTACTAATAAGGAAAGCTAGATCTGCTGCAATCTAAGGCTGCAATGGTATCAATCAACGGTTTTATAATTAAATAAATAAATAATGCTGGACAATTCACACAGCATTATCTAGCCCCAAGCTAAGCAGAGCTTGTGTTATGGGTGCTGGATAACTGATATAGGTACATAATACAATACGATATATAGATTTTATTATACCTACATAGATAAAGACCAGAACACCCAGAACAAATATTTGCAGATCGTACAAATATTTGTCCCACGGCGGGAATCGAACACGCAACCTCCTGCGTCGCATGCGGACCTTTGGCCACCGCGCCACAGAGGTCGTCTAATTCTAACGGAAATGCCCCAGAGATCTGCAGTTTACTTTGTAGGTACTTAAAGGGTTAAAGGTTTTTTTTTATCTTTTTCATTAACATGGGTAAAATTAAATTTACTTTTGCATTTTTGTACATTTTCTATAAGTAATGAATGACTTAGCGATTACTTGAGAAGAGTTTAGACACTTTGTAGTAGAGATTGGAATGTCAGTAAAAAAGTTTTCAAATTCTTGGGCTACTTTAACGTCATTTTTGACTGAGCAATCATCAACCTTTAAATTGCTGAAATAAAGTATTATTAATTATTTATAGATACTAACCTTTCCAGAACAGAGGCAGGCCGGAATTGAACTCACGCCCTTCTGCAACTAAATGAAGGGAAGTAGCTCTCACATACGGTTGCCAGATGTAGACTTCATTATGATCATCATCGGATTTCGATTTCAGAAAAGAAATCAGGTCACAAAATTGATCATGTAGCTTAACATCGTCAATCTCTACCCCTCTAATTCTCAGTGCATGAACTCAATGCATGAAACTAAATCATCATATTTTAGATTTTCGTTCTCTTTCAACAACGTCATCCAATCAAAACATTTGAAATCTTCAAAGGGTTTTATCCATTCCATCAAATAATCTTCACAAGCCTTGTAAACACTGAAAAATTCGTTAGAAATTGACTCGGCCTCTTCATTATCAGACAGCAGCTGTCTTACGCTTATTGGCAAAAAACTATTGTTTCTTCGATTTCGGAGCAAATGCAGTACGGATTGAAGAATTTTGAGAGAGAAACGTACCTATAGCAAAAGGAGGACATACAGTAGGTAAGGGAGGACGGGAGGACATTATATGGAAAAGGAGGACTTGTCCTCCTTTTGGATACCATCTGGCAACCCTACTCTCACACGAGCACGACTTTCACAACGGTGAGTCATCCATCAATGTAGATAAGTACTAGATAGATACCTATCGAGTTACCGAAAGAGAAAATTCTTAGTAGGATGTATCTAGCAACGGAATAGGCAGGTTATGGTTCAGTTAGAAGAGGTACTGGTGCGATGTCTGCGCTGCACTGCACGAGCGGGGGCGGGCGACAGCGGCGCGGCGGCGCGCGGCCCTGCTCCGTCAGTCAGTCAGTGCCCGCGCGGTCGGCGCTCCGCGAGCTCGCGCCACACACGCCGCGCCTCGCCGCTCACTTCGCGATCTAACGCAGCTGCCTCCCAACACAACACCAACCTACTCTACAATCTCTAATTATTACTTTAAACTTTTGATGACAAATATACCGGTAGCTAATAAAATAAACTTCCTAGTTAACTAAATAAATAATTTTTACGGAAATATTTAGAAAATAAAGTTCCTAGTTACTAAGTCTGGGGAGACAAGAACCAGTTGTTTAAGGCTCCAACTTTCCCGCCATGCTATTATGACGTTCGATACAACATCGCTTATTTAATAATCTACAATTTATTTGTTTGTTTGAATGAAATAGGTTCCGAAACTACTTTACGGAATTGAAAAAATATTTCACCACTATAATCCAACATAATCCTTGATGAACAGAGGCTATGGAATAAGCCCGTGCGAAGCCGGGGCGGACCGCTAGTAGGTACTTACCTAATTTATAACTTCATTAGATCAACAAGTCCTCGTCAGGTAGGTACTGTCAAACGAATGGTTTTTCAAAATGATTAGATATTTGCTTTCTGTTAAAAATAGCTAAGATCACGTAAACATTCCCCTTTAGCACTGGTGCCTTTAGAGAGCTTATTGTACAAATAGCTACCCAGAAACAGAAAACGCTGAATGGAAGCAGTGAAAGAGTGCATTCCATCAAAAACTCTATAAGCACGTGGTTCCCCTCCTCGCGTTGCTAGACGTGCTATCTTATACTTTGCAAATTCTAATGTTACGCATATTGTTGTAATGTTACGCATATTGTTGTAATGCGAATGCGATCAAATGTTGTTATGACACCCAAAATATTTACCAAATCATCTGGGTCTATTTTATGTCGCTCAATGATTTGTTCTCTACGACTCGGAAAATCCCCGAATCATACCTTAACAGAACTGTAGCACTATGCAGAGTAACTTTCTACTCCAAAACTGGGTTTACAGATAATATTATTATCTTACATTAATGTTGTTTACTGATATGTTATGCTTAGATTTAGACTCGATAAAGATTAACTGTAAAGTGGTTAGTGATTCGGATGGTTGTAAGAATACATTTACACCAAAACATAACTTTAAGCTTTTCTCAATTAACATTAGGAGTATGTATATCTAAAAATATAGACCAACTATTGGTCGCCCTTAAATGTCTGGATGTGCCCATTGATATACTGGTTTTGACGGAGTGCTGGCTGTCTGCGTCATCAACAACCCCACAAATTGACGGCTACACCTCACATAGTACCACTAGACACACCAATCAAAATAGCGGCTTAGTCATTTACGTAAAAGATAAATGGAATGCCATAGTATCGGAACCCCACATAGCCGACGCAGATAGTCTTAGTATCCACATTCCTAAAATGTTACATGTTCTTGGCATTTACCGTTCGCCATCCGTTAGGAATATCGAAGGGTTTCTTGCTTCCTTGGACAAGTACTTTGATGGGCTGAATAGCTTGCCTTTCATTATTGCTGGTGACATGAACATCAATATAATGGACACGCTAGGTGGCTCGCAGAGCCTTGAGTACCAATGTCTCATGGCAGAGCATGGGTTGCTCCCTGCTATAACAGAACCTACCAGAGAGTTGGCCTGCCTTGACCATATTTACGTCAAAAATGTCAAAAACAGCACCGCAACAGTTGGTATTGTTTGTCAACTCGCAATGACCGATCACTACCCTACACTACTTGACATAAATCTTTCCAAAAAACTTATAGATCGCCCAAATCTCATCACCATGAAAAGAGACTTTGATGGTATTTATCATGCTCTCCAAGCCGTGAACTGGACCATTGTAACAAACATCAGTGAGGTCAATAAGGCGAATGAGGTATGTAAGGATATTCTTACTGATATTATAAACGCTAATACATCGAAGGTTAAGATAAGTAGATCCCGTTACCATTTAAAACCCTGGATTACTCCGGGATTGATGAAATGCATGCGAAATCGTGACCGTTTACATCAGAGATTTAAAAAAGCCCCTGATAATCTGATTCTTAAAGTAACGTATACGCGCTACCAGAATTTCTTTGTCAACCTATTGCGGAAACTTAAGAATGATTATGAGAACAGAGAGTTGATTGCACATAAAAACAACCCTAAGAAACTTTGGCGTTCGATTAAAAATATCTGCAACCTGACCATTAATAAAAAAGACCCAATTGAACTGCTATCCTTGCCAGGCTGTAGGGACCCACACGATTCGATTAACGCAACAAACAATCACTTAGCTACAGTTGGCCAACGGCTTGCTGATCGTGTCCTCGCTAAAGCTAATACGAGTGAAGAAGAACTTGCCAAGAATGTTAAAATAATAAACTCACCAGCTGACTCAATTTTTATGGGCCCTACAGACTATGAGGGAGTGAAATACATGATCGCTAGCCTAGAGAATGATAAAGCACCGGGAATAGACGGCCTTGGCAACGCACTTATTAAACACATAAAGGATGTAATATTAACACTTATCACGCATATATTTAATCTAAGCCTGTCTAGTGGTGTATTTCTATATGTCTGGAAAATTGCACTTGTCGCTCCAATCCATAAAGGCGGGTCAAAAGGTTCCGTAGATAATTATAGACCAATATCATTGTTGGGAACCTTTTCAAAATTACTGGAAAAATTGGTAAATAAGCGTCTTGTTAATTTCTTAGAGTCAAAAAACCTCATCTCCCAGAAACAATACGGCTTTCGAAAGGGTAAAAGCACTGATGACGCAGTCACCTCTCTGATCTCAGAAGTTTCATCTCAATTGGACAATAATAGGTGCTGCGTGGGTGTCTTCCTGGACCTAGCTAAGGCCTTCGACACTGTTTCCGTTCATATACTTCTCCGTAAGCTTGAAGGTTCTGGAATTCGGGGAACTGCACTTAAATGGTTTAGAAGCTATCTTACAAACCGGAGTCAGTGTGTCAAGATTGGCCAGTTTACTAGTGATCCACAACCTGTTCGTTATGGAGTCCCCCAGGGCAGCATTTTAGGACCTACCTTATTTCTCCTTTATATCAATGATATTCACGATGTCCAAATCTCGAACGCAGATATATTGTGTTACGCCGATGATACTGCATTAATCTTTCACGGTACTACGTGGCCAAAAGCGTATCAACTTGCGGAACGTGGTATGGCACAGATCAATGAATGGCTCGAGCAAAACCTTCTCACCCTCAACACTAAAAAAACTACTTACTTGAGCTTCCACAAAACTGCGGCATCAGCCCCTGATCCTAAAGCGTGTATTCAAATTCACACTAGTACATGCTTAAATCAAATCAAGTCGTTTATTTGCTGAATACAATATTACAGGTACATGTCAGATCTTATAACTAGAGTGTAGTCAATGTATTCAACCCGCAAGCAGGTATGCAAATATTAAAATAAATGTTGGTGAATATACATAGTAAATGTTAAAATAATCAATAATAAAAATAATCTAGAACAAAAAAAAATGTAGTTAACAAACAGATACTTAATTGAGTCAAATAAATTATTTTACTTAAAATTAATATATTCCATAACACTATAAAAACATCTGTCGAGGAGCCAGTTATTTAACTTTTGTTTGAATAAATTGCCATTGAGGTCTTTAATTACTTCTGGTACCTTATTGTAGATAATGATGCACATATTGTAAACATTTTTCTTGTAGATTTGCTTATGGCATTGTGGATTGTATAACAAATTATTGAATTTAGCTCTTTTCTGTCGAGTGATAATCTCCTTACGTTTGGTAAAGTATTGTGGATTAGATTTTACAAACATACATATATCTCTAATGTACATGCAAGGTAGAGGCATAATATTAGAGTTCTTAAACAGAGGCTTGCAAGAGTCACGATACCAAGCCTTGTTAATAACTCTGAGGCATCTCTTCTGTACTCTGAAGACTCTCTCAACATCGACAGAGTTTCCCCAGAGCAACAAACCATAGTTCAGGATCGAAGACACGTGTCCATGGTAAGCTGCTAGAGCTGCGTCAAATGAGATTGTCTGGCGGATTTTCTTTAAAGCAAAGATAAAGGCAACCCTAGCGTTTACAGCTGATCGCAAATGTTCCCTACGAATTTAAATTAAAATAATTGTTTTACGAAGTCCTAAAGAACCCTTTCTGATTTCATCGCATAATAATTACATAAAACAAGTGTAGAAATAGTTTTAAGGGGTAAAAGTTGTGTAATTTGAGTGTTTTTGGCCAACGGAAAATAGTCGTTAACGTACCGGTTTTCGGATTGAAGTTTTGCTGGATTGTGTTTTTATAAGTGTTTTGTGCTTACTTATGACAATTTCTCTTGTAAGGAATACTATTTCCAACACAGTTTACATCTATAGAGTCACGTAAGTACATACAAACTTTTCGAAAACATAACCTAGACACTGTACAATTTGCCCTTCGGCAGTAGGCATACAAGTTGTGCTTACAAGTCTTACGGTATTATTCTCCTTATTTAAATTTACAAGATGATGACTCGCAAAGGCGATAAGTTGAACCAGGTCTTACTGGAATTAAAATCAGCTAAAAGGCAGATTGGACAGTTAGAATCAGAGAGATCTGAGAATGAAAATATTCTCATAGAAGCACTTGATAATAATAAAAAACTTAAAAGCGAGATGTGTGCGTTACATTCTCAAAATGCTTATATTAGTGAGGAACGGGAGAGGCTTCAATCAATCATAGATAGGTTCGATCAAAAATGTGGCATTGAGTTTGAGTCCGTGCTGCAAAGAACTTCACTACTGGAGAAACAACTGTGTGACGCCCACCACCATATCACCCAGCTGGAGGAAGCCGCCGATAGCTCTGTCACCGCGAAAACACAAAGTTTATTTGATGAGTTAGTATCCGCTGAATCGTCTTCGGGCCAAGTTTCTGTTGCAGGCTGCTACTTACACACGGTGCAAACTATTGATTTAACTAAAGATGACTCAGTGAGTAATGTGGAGGCTAGCAGCAGAAACAAAAAACACATTAGTAAAAATAAGCTAAAAAAATATGTTAAAATAAATAAGTTCATAAAAAAAACTCAAAATTTGATAAAAAATCAAAAAAATCTAGTACCTAAACTCAATTGTAAAAGAAAAATTCTTGATAAATTAGAGCTGTGTACATTACAGTTAAAATACAACCAGAACCACTACGAGGCTGAAATGGAAGAGTTGAGATGCAAACTTGGCCAGGCCGAGCACTCCCTAGGGCAGTATGTCAGCCTTTATGAACGCACTACAGAACAAACCAGGGAACTTAATCTGGCCATGGATGCACTCCTCAGAAGCCAGGTGAGTCTGGAGGGCAGAGTTCTGGAGGGCTGTGGCTGCTGTGATCCTACCCCAGTCAGTGACTGCACAAGTCCAGACAGTACGGTGTCAGCCACATCCCACCTGGATCTCAGCACTCCATGCTCAGGTACAAAAACTATAATGTACTGCGATGAAATTGGAAAAAATATGGGTCAGTTCTTGAATATGAGTATGGAACATCCTGTAATAAATAATTGTTTACCTAATTCCAACCTGCATAATATTATGCACAAAATTAACCATGAAACTTTTAATAGTAGTTCTTCAAACATAATAATTTGCCTTGGAAATAGGGGTAATGTGAACAAATCTGACCTTATTAGGTATGTGGATAAACTGTGCTCATTAAATTTAAAACAAATTGTGATGTTCACATTCCCCTACAGCGACAGCTTGCCACAATCTGAGAACAACCTTAGATATAAGCTTAATATGACGTTGCACACTATTTCATGCAACAACAATGTACATGTGATTGATACTAACAGTATTGTTAGTAAAAAATACTATTTGACTCAAGGTAATTCCTACCTTTCCAATTTTTATAAAAGACAGATAGCAATTTCGCTATCCTATTATTTTAAAACAACAGCCAAAAACTTGGCTATAAAAAATGCTTCTTTTGAGCATTGTAATGATTTAAAAAACAAGACCTAGGAAGTTATTCCAAGTAATTTAAATTAGAAATAACGACAATAGAGGAAGTCTCTAGCCTTAAGCAGTCAAATACTATTAAAAATCACAATAAAAAACAAAGAAAACAAGATTGTAAAATCAATGCAAAGTTTACCAACTTGGTGCACCAAAATATTCAAGGATTGAGAAGTAAATTATTAGAATTAGAATTGTACATGAACTCATTTGACATTGACATCATCTGCTTAACAGAACACTGGCTAAAAAGCTATGAGCTCATGTTTAACTTCAGTAATCACCACGTTGGTAGTTCCTTTTGCAGATCACATGCTATTCGTGGAGGCTCTTTAATATTATTAAATAAAATCATAAAATTCAAAGAACGTAAGGACATAATATGCTTATCCGTTGAAAGTCACATTGAAGTAGCATGTGTAGAGCTGGAGCAAAGTGTTGTAGTAAGCGTATACAGCCCACCATCAGGTTCTTTTGATATATTTGAAAAAAGTATGGATGATATTTTATTTAAAATATCCAAATCTAATAAAAATATCATAGTGTGTGGAGACTTTAATATTGATCTTTTAGAAACTTACTCCCACAGTAGTAGATTAACAAACTTATTTAATTCTTATAATCTAAAGCCAATATTTATGGAACCTACTAGAATAACTGAAACCTCAGCAAAATGTATAGATAATATTTTTGTTTGCCAAAATGAAAAAATTGTCAGTAAACAAATAATTAGCAATTTAAAATCCGACCACTTAGGTCAAATAATTAAATTAAAAATTCTAGCAAAAAATACTGATTGTAAAAGGAAAATAAAATACATACCTGTGACCACAAATCGATTTGAACGGTTGAAATTGGATTGGGAATCTAAACCATCACCTAATTACTCAATCAACAACCCAAATGAGTCGTATTGTAGTTTTTTTAACAAATTCACCAATGCGTTCAATTCAATATTCATACCCAAATCAATTGTGGTCTCAGAAAAACTTAACTTTAGTGAGTGGGCAACAGTAGGTATACACAAGAGTAGACAAAAGTTGTATGAACTGTATAGTGAAAAGCAATATAATTTTAGCCAGGAATTCAAAGAAAAAGTAAAAAAATACTCTAATATGTTTAGAAAAGTTTGTCAAATTGCAAAATCAGCTAAAATGGCTACCCATACGTCGTCGCCGGGATCTCCATATCTTGTCTTTCCTTTATTTTGTCCTTTTTAATCCTCTCTCCCCTTCTTATCTTCGTGATCGCTTCGAGTTTCTTGTCCCCCGTGGCAAGCCCTGTAGAAGTTTAATATCCCTTCGTCTGAGAACCACAAAGCATAGAACCAGCCGCTATCATGATTCGTTCACCGTGATGGCGCCCAGACTCTGGAATGCCCTTCCCTACTCAATCCAAGCCAGTCCTTCACTTAGCGTATTTAAATCTAAGGTAAAAGAGCATTATCTTTCTCTTTAGTCATAGCAGATATATATATATATATATTTATGTATATTTATATATTTATGTATGTATAGGTATAATATTCATATATTACACATTGATGTAGACTTTATTTATTTATGTATTTTACTTTGTATATTCTTTGCTTTACTTATTTAAATATTTTTTTTTCTATTCGACCTTTTTTTCTAACTTGTATGTACACTTTACTATTCACGCGCATTGCACAAACTCTCTTAATACCCCTAGGTTTGCTGTAAGAAAACTCTGTTAGGGTTAAGCTCGCCTTTGTATATAAATTTTCGTTGTTATATTTTTATGTTTGTATTTTTGTGTACAATAAAGAATTTAAGAATTTAAGAATCAAATTATATTAGCTCGAAAATTAGAAATAGTGAAAATGTTATAAAATCAACGTGGAAAATAATAAATAGTGAGACTGGAAAAGTTAGTACCTACGATAATAATTATAATTTAAAGATTAATGACTGCTCAGTCACAAACGATGTTGATGTAGCCCAAGCATTTGAAAAATTCTTCACTGACATTCCAATCTCTACTACAAAGTGTCTAAACTCTTCTCTAGTAGTCGCCGAGTCATTACTCATAGAAAATGTACCTAAATGCGATAATAAATTTTATTTCAACCATGTCAGTGAAATAGATGTTAAAAAAGCGTTTAAGCTTTTAAATGTAAAGAAAACTGCAGATCTCTGGGGCATTTCCGTTACAATTATTAAACCTTTAATTGATACCATAGCACCAGATCTTGCTTTTATATTTAATGAATCCATTAATAGTGGCGTATTTCCTGATCTAATGAAATGTAGTAAAATTATACCACTGTATAAATCGGGTAGTAGATCTGACCCCACTAACTTTAGACCGATATCAGTACTGCCAACTTTCAGCAAAGTTTTTGAAAAACTGATTTTAAATCAATTACTTAGGCATTTTAATAGCAATGACCTGCTGCATTGTAAACAATTTGGGTTCACTCGCGGCAGGTCAACTACTGATGCCGGTGTAGAGTTAGTGAAGTCGCAAGATGCTTTAGGCGTTTTTTGCGACTTGTCAAAAGCATTTGATTGCGTACACCATAAAACATTAATCAGGAAACTACATCACTATGGAATAGTGGACACCTCTTTGGATCTTTTGGCATCTTACTTGAGTGATAGGATACAAAGAGTGGACATCAATGGGAAACGGTCTTCGGGGTCTGTAGTTACAATGGGTGTACCGCAGGGTTCTATCCTCGGTCCTTTCCTATTTTTAGTTTATATCAACGACTTGCCTCATCTTGTAAAGAATAATCACGAGATTGTACTGTTTGCTGATGATACTTCCTTAATTTTTAAAATGAAGCGACAAAACACAAACTTCGACGATGTGAATAATGCAATCTCAAAAGTAGTCCATTGGTTTAGTGTCAATAATCTTTTGCTAAACGAAACCAAAACAAAATGTATTAGATTCATTCTACCTAATGTTAAACAAGTTAAGGCTGAGGTAAACGTAAAAGAAGAAACGTTAGAAATTGTACAAAGTACCGTATTTTTAGGAATCACCTTAGATAATAAACTTCAATGGGGCCCACACATAGATAAGCTATCGAAGAGACTTAGTTCTGCAGCGTATGCAGTCAAAAAAATCCGTCATCTTACAGACGTGGATACATCCAGACTTGTTTATTTCAGCTACTTCCACAGTATTATGTCTTATGGTATACTGCTGTGGGGGAACGCTGCAGATATTAACACCGTATTTGTGCTGCAGAAGAGGGCTGTTCGTGCAATCTATAATATGGGTCCCAGAGAATCCCTGCGTGATAAATTTAAAGAAATTAACATAATGACAGTTCCCTGTCAATATAGGTAGGGGACTGTGGGGCATAATGGGGACGCTAAGGAAAAACAACGATAAAAGTATCAAAAAGTTATATTTAAATAAAAACATTAATCACAGCCTGTTTGGCATTTATTAAAGTAGCATTTGGCATATTCTTCGGTAACGATAACATTTAAATAGAATATTTTTTTTTTACATTTACTAAAACCTTACTAAAACCCCATTATGCCCCTACCCCGGGGCACAACGGGGTACTGGAAACGGGGCACAACAGGGTACCTAATAATGTTCTAATTATTCTCGCAATGGATGCAAACGTGAATCTCTTCAGCATCAGAATTACTAACGCCAGCACAGGCCGTATGAGACCAACGTCCGCACAGCTGGCAACCGACCCAATCCTCTGTTGATTTCAAATAAGTGTTATTAACATCAAGACAGTAAAGACATAGAGTATCTTCGTGCTCCTTCTGTGCTTTGGAAGCAGTCTTCTCAGTCTTCTCCTTCTTACTATTTTTTTAAACCGAAGATCATTCGGATCTGCACACTTTTTTGGTCTTTTAAGAGCCTCTGGTTCATTTTTTTAAGGCGTTGAAGTAAGGATGGAACCGTATCAATTGCCTTTTTCATCCTTTCCCCGACCAACTGTTTCTCGAATTTTTTTTCATGTAATTACGAACCATTGCATATATAAAGCAATAGAAATTATAATAAACATGAGAAACCCCATTATGCCCCGTAGCTACGTCCCCGTTATGCCCCGATGTTAACGTTTCTAATAAAACATCAATAACAAAATCAAATGAATAGATAAAGTATTATCGTCCTCAACTTGACAACAACAAAGAACTCAAGAAAACATAGGAATTAAACCATACAGTTATCATCAAAACTCACCTGTTTACAAGCAATTCAGTCACAACACAAAATTAGATAGAATGTCGCAAAAAAATATAAATACCTGTAAAAAATTAACGCATGCACTCTGCCCGTAGTCGCTTACGTACTAAGCGTCGATGCAAAATGGCCGCCCGACGGTGGATAAAACACGTGACTACCGCTTGCGGTTGCGGCTACAGGGGGAAACCCCGTTCTGCCCCGCGACCCCGTTATGCCCCACAGTCCCCTATTTATGAAAACTTGTTGTACACTCATAAAAATATCAAAACCTTTCCTAAAAATAGCGATATACATAATATAAATACTAGAAATAAACATAAACTTGCTGTGCCCACAACTAGGCTTCACAAAATTAATGTATCTTTTAAAGGGCAATGTATACGCTTCTACAACAAAATTCCTAGTGAGTTGCAAAATCTATCAATAAATAAATTCAAACAAATTGTAAAAACCTTTCTGTGCAAAAGGGCTTACTACAAAATATCAGATTATCTAGAAGATAAAAAAGCTTGGGACGGGTTTTGCTCCAACTCGAAAAATAACAACTAACAGGCTAAAGGTTTCTTCATCGCTTCTTTACTTTAGTCTACATACCGAAGTGACCGAAATCAAAAATATCACTTTATTTCCGTGTCAATGTTTTATTTTAAGAATTTGGCCTTTTCTAAGTGTACATTTTTGTATTTATGGAAATAAAGACTTTTTGATTTTGATTTTGATTTTGATAAAGCGACTTATTTTTTTGCATACATCACTAATATGAACTTTCCAGGTCTTAGGTCTTTCAGGGCCTTGCAGTTGTGAACCTCTTGCTCGTTCAGAATCTATTAAGTATCTTGGAGTTCTTATTGACCAAAAACTGTCGTTTAAAGCTCACATTGGATTTCTCTCTGCGCGTATAAGAAAGGTCATTGGAATCATGAAAAGCCTTCGGTATGTAGCAAGCTTTGACACCCTTAAATCAGTATATCTCGCTTTATGTCAATCATTAATTACTTACTGCATATCGTGTTGGGGTAGTGCTGCGAAGACCTTAATTATACGAGCTGAGAGAGCGCAGCGTTCAGTACTAAAAGTGATGCTTCGGAGGCCTTTTAGATATCCCACCACAGAAATCTATAAGGATACGGTGAGTACACCGGCACTCACCGTCCGCCAACTCTACATACTCAAAACTGCCCTATGGGTACACAAATCATTCTTGTCCTCACCTGATTTTGAAATCATATCCCGCCGTAGAGTGTATAGATTGGCAACTCCCTCGACAAACTCCAAATTCGCTTAAAGAACAGGAAGTTTCATGAAAATTCGTCTTTACAACAATATAGCTAAAATCTGTCAAATTAGGAGCAAAAGTGTAACTGAGGCTAAACATATAATAAAAGATTGGCTTAGTACATTAAACTATCATAAAACAGAAGAGATTCTACAAACTTCTAACTAGAATACTTAACTATTTATTGTTATTAATTGTTTTTTTCTTTTTTTTTCTTTTCAATTTAATATACTACTGTAGGTACTTACTATAAAATTAATGTTGTAATATTTAGTACTTCCTCATTTGTTTATTTTTGTTATTTTCACAGTAAACTGTCCGTAACGAATTAACCAATGTTCAAGACTTTCGCATTTATGATTTCTTCGATACAGGCTTAGCCTAGTGAAGAAATCAACAGACAACTTCAATTCTAGGTATTAATAGCTGTCTGCAAATGACATAAATATTGTTACTCTTCTTTTGTATGTACGTTAAATGTTTATCTTCCTAAATACGATACCTTTCTTGTTTTATTCATAAATAAATAGTTAATAAGGATGTACACTTGATGTAATTGTCTATGTATTTTGCTGTAATAAATACTTTTTTACTTTTTTTACTTTTTTTTTACTTTTTCTCAATATGATTAAAGACTCTTTTTAGAGACGTTACCCAAGCGGTTGTCGGTTCTTCTCGAGATCATGCCAGCCCACTGCCACTTCAGCTTGCTAATCCTTTGTTATGTTGATAACCTTGGTTCTCTGTCGGATGTATTCCTTACGAATTCTATCCTTCAGAAAAATAGCTCGCTGAGTGACGTGAATGTCCACCCACGTCTCAGCTTCGTAGGTCATGACAGGTAGGACGCACTGATTGAAAACTTTCGTTTACAAGCATTGCGGTATGGATGACGAGCAGACCACGTAGTTTCCCAAACCCTGCCCAACCTAGCTGGATCTCCCCCTTGGCCTCCTTCTCAAAATTGTTTTTACCATATTGCAAAATCTGCCCAAGGTAAGCGTAACAATTTTAAGAAGGTGGCCATTGATCATGAGCTTGCTTTTATCCAAGTTCATGCCAAGACCGATGCATCGTGAGGCTAAGGCGTGAGAGAGAGAGAGAGAGAGAGAGAAATATTTATTTTTTTCCCAAAGATACATAAGACTTACATACTAGGTACTAATAACTACAGTTAAAACTAGGTATACAAAGAAAAAATAAATACAACATAACAAAAAATAAAACGTCAAGTGCGAGTTAGACTCGCGCATCAAGGGTTCCGTACAAACTCTTTAGCAAAGAAATCAGTCAAATCCAGACGAATAAGGCACAATAATTTTCTGATTTGATAACGATTATGACGTAACAAATTTACGGTTTTCGGATTTTTCCCTTTACTTGTGTTATAAGACCTTGCTTCTCACCAAATTTCATGGTTCTAGGTCAACGGGAAGTACCCTATAGGTTTTGTGTGCATGTGATTCCCTTGGAAAATTGAAAAAAAAATAGACATAAACAGCTGTAACTTTTGATTGCGTTGACTTAGAAGTTTGATTTATGTCGAGGCTTCAAGAGGTTACGAGCCTGCGTATATGATGTGAATATCAACTCGATAACCCTACGCGTTTCTGAGAAAAGTGGGTTGACAGACGGACAGACGGACAGACGGACAGACGGACAGACGGACAGACAGACAGACGGACAGACGGACAACAAAGTGATCCTATAAGGGTTCCTTTTTTCCTTTTGAGGTACGGAACCCTAAAAACATGTAAATGGGAAAAACCCACCTCAGCATGTGTAGCATTCGGCTAAGCCCAATGCTACGCTGGTTTTCAGGTGGAGCGTGAGAAAAGCTTATAGACGTATCTTACGAGTTTGATGGGTCTGTAGTTTTTAAAAAGAGTTTTAAGAAGGGAGACTTCTTAAAAAGTAGCACCACCGAACCCGACTCCCGCTCCATGTCTTTGGAGTTCTCTCACTGTGTAGGACGGCGGGCGGCGTTGAAGAGATTTTGTAGCCTGTTTATCAAGGGCTCTTCCTGCCTTCAGAAGCTCTGAAGTAATGCCGTCTTCACCGGGGGCTTTTCAGCCATCACGTTCTTGTCTTGACTGATGTCTGACAGTTTCTCAGTGTTGTGCTGTACCTACCTACAATACAACCATAGACATAGAATTTTTTCACTGTACATTCTAAGCCTATGAATACAACAGAGAGGCATTCGTAACCTTGAAAGGACTGTACCTAATGCTGATTGAGAGTTATTTTGCATCTTTGTAAACCTATTATCAACATAATTTAAGTTATTGTACATAATATATGTACCTACCTCAATCTGCATAACTTGTTAGCCTTATTTTCTGTATATTTTAGGGTTTCATTAAAAAAACAAACGTAAAAACAGTAGGTAAACATTTAAATTATTTACATTAAATAACATAATTTGAGTCGAAAAAGTGCGTTCCAAGCCCGCAGCAGCGTCCGCAGCGTCTGCGGGCCAAGCCTTCGTTGTTTCACATTGTGCATTGGCGTACCTAATTACCTATGGTACGTAGTATGGTCGGTTTTCTTCGATGGTTTTCTCAAAGAGAATAAAATCACTACGTTATTGGTTTTCTTTCACACGATAATCTTCCAGTGACCTTCTATTCCTTTGAATAAAGGTTTGTTCTTCTTTTGTAAAGTTAGTTGCTCGCTTTACTTGGGAAACCTTTTTTTCAGACATCTTGTGGTATTTATTTTAAATTGTTGTTTGGCATTTCTTTTTAGGGTTTTAAGATCGGTTTTGAAACCCTTATGGTCTCGCTTTGTCCGTCCCCGCTCTTTCTTAAATATCTGAATGATACTAATAATGAAATAATGATACATTTCGTGCGCCATTACTGATTCCAAGAAAAGAATATAAATAAATGAAAAATGAAAATGAATATTTTCAGTAGGTAGGTACAAATTTTGATGTTGAAATTTCAAAAGAGACCTAGGAAGGCAAATGGGGAATCAAATGAAAGGTATCGTTTTGTACATTTCAAAACAGTTTTTGAAATTTCTGTAAATTTCATACTTTTTGAAATATTTCAAAAAAAGTAAAAAAAAAAATGATCATTCCTCCCCCTTATACTCGAAGATTGCAGACCGATCCATGTACAATGTAGGAGGTGTTTGTAGATATAGATCTATTTTTTTCAGGAAAAATATAGAGAAGTCTATAATAATGAAAATTTTTGAAAAAAAAAAAAAAACATTGAGAATGGTCGAAAAGGGGGATATTTTTTATCGAAAGGGGGGCCTATATACTGGTTTATCAAATGAAAGGCATTGTTTTGTAAATTTTAAAACAGTTTTTGAAATTGCTGTAGGTTTCATACTTTTCAAAATATTGCCATTCGAAAAAACACGGAAAATTGAGTGTCCAAATAATTGGCAAATGTTTGAAACCCTCGGCGCGCGAGTTACACTCGCACTTGACGGATCTTGTTTCTTTTGTAATTACATTTCAACTTCAACTTTTTGTTTTGATAAACTAACTTGAAAGTCTTGAGACCGGTCTGTAAGTGTCGTGTCATGTGCACCATTCTCTGAGGCACCATTCTACCTCAAACCTCAAAAGAAGGAATTAACTTAAGGCGCGTACCCCACCCAAAGTGGCGCAGTCACCAATTTATTTTATTATTCCGTTGGGTTGTTGTACATTTGCCACAAAGTAAATTCGTCACGAAAAAAAGTATGTGTAGGTACCTACTTACCTACTTACCTAAGTATGTGTAGGTACCTTACCTACTTACCTAAGTTCGCCACACTTCTGTTTTATTATCTTTGGTTGTTGTAAGTTCGTCACATAGATTTTTCCGTAGAGACAGCAAAAAAATTAAACAATAAGTAGAATAGAACCAAACAAACAAACGAAAAAAAAACAAAAAGCCATTTATTTACTATTACAAAATGCTTATACAGTTTACTGGTGGTCCCCCCCCCCCCCGCACTAGCACTAGGTTCAGAACCTGTATCGCGGGAGGCCGAATTACAAAAAGAATTACTAGTTTTCAAGACTGTAGTAAACAGGGCAGGCAGTTCACTCTAGAAAATTACATAGTACTAATAATATTAAAAAATAAAATTAAAGGAGACAAACCGCACCCCTCCTGGAACAACGACGCAAGTCCACTTGCGTGTTTTTTTTTTTATTGCATCAAAAAATCAAGAAAAACGCAATACGTATTGTCAATTTTTTTCATAATTTTTATCTTCAAAATGAAGGAATTAAATACAAATATGTTAAATATTGCAACAGTAAAATATATAATATTTCCATCGTAAAAAGGAAGTTCATACATTTGCACTTCATTATTTACTAAAGTTCCATATGACTAATAGCATATTTTTACTTACGTACATTTTAAACGAGGACTTTAAAAAAATATCTCCGCATAACTATAGCTGCGCACTTGTTTTAGGGTATCATTTGGTGGGTATCGTGGTGTAAGTCTAGTTGCTTAATTTTTCCACGAAACTTTTGTCGATATTATATTTATATAACAATTGATACGTTATTTTTCCTTGTAGAGTTAAGTAGGTATCATTGTGCAAGTCAAGTTGCCTATTTCTTCCACGAAACTTTTGTCGATGTTGTATTTTATAACTATTGAAACGTATTTTTTCTAAACAGAGTTTGTAAATGAATAAGACGTAATTAGAGAAATAGCGTAGTTTAACGTTACAACTGACCCTGGCTACGTATAACGGACGCACTCTGAGGCTTGACCAACATCTAGCGCAGTTGGAAGTAGAGTTAGAGAACATTAGGTGGCATGTTCTGGGGTTATGTGAAGTCCGCAGAGAGGGCGAGGACACCGTAACCCTAGACTCGGGCCATCTTCTCTACTTTCGCGAGGGAGATAAAACATCCCAGGGTGGCGTAGGTTTCCTCGTCAATAAGGTCCTCTCTAGCAACGTCCAAGAAATCTCCAGTGTGTCGACCAGGGTAGCGTACCTGATCCTTCGGCTATCCAAGAGGAAGCATGAAGGTTATTCTAGTTTTTTTTATTATTATAAGGCCCACTTCAACGACTTTAACGGCAAGGTGGGAACCCAGAATGGCAACAAATCCCAAATAGGCCCGCATGGTTATGGATGGTGGGAATAGGCATGGTTAGGAATCACAGGGAGCAAGAAAGAAAGAAGAAGCTTGAGAAAGAGGGGCTGTTCTTAATGAACTCGTTCTTTAAGAAGCAGCCTCAAAGGAAGTGGACATGGCGAAGCCCCGACACTGTGACTAAAAATGAGATCGACTTCATCATGACGGATAGCAAGCACATATTATATATAATACCGGATCTGAACACCGACTCCTCCGAGGCTCTCTGAATATCAACTTGAAGCTTGAAAGAAACCGTCTGATGAAGTCCACGCTCCATCCTAACCCAATCCAAATCGTGGCGGGCACCGAGAAGTTTCAGCAGCTTCTCGAAGATAGATTTGTTGCATTGGATCCCACTGATGACGTTGACGAGACCCTACACAATCTGGTCGAAACGCTGAGGAACGAGGGCATCAAGTTTTGTAAAAAGCAGCGTACTGGCAAGAAATCCAAACACTCGGCCGAGACACTCGGGTTGATGACAAGAAGACGGGAAACCACCCAAGCGACTTCGTCTGATAGGTCAGACCTGAACAAGCAAATTGCGAAGATGGTACGGCGCGACCTTTGAACTCCAACACACGCCTCATTAAAGAGGCGATAGAGCGAAACCGAGGGTCTAAAGTATTCACTCAGTATCTTGGCAGGAGTCACCTGACGAAACTTAAAACGCACGATGGGATCGTCGAATTTATATGTAATTTATATGATTGTAGAATATTGTCGAAGCCGGAGATCTCTGCCGAGATAGAGAATTTGTATGGCCGTTTATACGCTGCACATGCCCCTTATGCCCAACGGGACGACCACAATTCCAGAGCCACCCTGACACGCCACTACACCGTCGAACTACCAGACATCAGTCAAGACGAGATCGTGATTGCTCTGAGGCAGCTTAAAAATGGAAAAGCCCCCGGAGAAGACGGCATTACTTCAGAGCTTCTGAAGGCAGGAGGAGCCCCTGTTTTGCAGGAGCTTCAGAACCTGTTTAACACCGTTTTTCAAAGTGGGAGAACTCCTAAGGCGTGGAGCGGGTGGTGCTCTTTTTTAAGAAGGGAGAATCCCTTCTTAAAAACTACAGACCCATCACACTCCTGCCTGAGCCACGTCTATAAGCTTTTCTCACGAGTGGTCACGAATCGTCTCGCCAGGAGACTCGACGAGTTCCAGCCACCGGAACAGGCCGGGTTGCGTGGAAGATATGACCACATACACACAGTGAGGCAGATTATACAGAAGTCCGAAGAGTATAATCAGCCCCTGTGTCTGGCCTTTGTGGACTATGAAAAGGCCTTTGACTCTGTCAAAACCTGGGCTGTTCTGGAATCCTTACAGCGTTGCCAAGTAGACTATCGTTATATCAAGGTGTTGAGATGTCTTTATGATGCCACCACCATGAGTGTCCAAGTACAGGGCCAGCAGTCTAAACCTATCCAACTGCGCAGAGGATTGAGACAGGGGGATGTTATATCCCAAAACTGTTCACAAGCGCGTTGGAAGATGTGTTTAAGACGTTGGACTGGAAAGGTAAGGGCATCAACATAAACGGCGATTACATCTCACACCTGCGATTCGTTGATGACATAGTCTTGATGGCGGAATCGCTAATCGGAGTTTCTCTGAAGGATAGGATTCACAACGAATATATCCGACAGAGAACCAAGGTAATCGACATAGCTCAAAGGATTAGCAAGCTGAAGTGGCAGTGGGCTGGCCATATTTCAAGAAGAACCGACAACCGCTGGGTAAACGTGTTCTTTAGTGGAGACCGCGACTCGGAAAACGTAGTGTAGGACGCCCTCCGACCAGGTGGTATGACGATCTGCGAAAGACTGCTGGCAGATGCTGGATGGGGCAAGCTGAAGACAGGGCGCTATGGCGGTCTAGGAGAGGGCTATGTCCAGCAGTGGACTGGTATAGGCTGATGATGATAATGAATATTATACATGAATGATTTGACTTACAATGATTTATTTTGATATGCTCTTACATTACGCTCAAAGTCAACTTCAAAATATTTTATTACACCGCACTAATTGACCCCCCATGACGCTCATTAGGGGAGGCCTATATCCAGCAGTGGACTGGTATTAGGCTGATGATGATAATGAATATTATACATGAATGATTTGACTTACAATGATTTATTTTGATATGCTCTTCCATTACTTTCAAAGTCAACTTCAAAATATTTTATTACACCGCACTAATTGACCCGCCATGACGCTCATTAGGGGAGGCCTATATCCAGCAATGGACTAATATAGGCCGATGATGATGATGAATTGACCCGCTGCTAGTCAAAGGCAAACCTCCTCCTCTTCCTATTTGTTCCTGTCAATGGCAACCACGAATAGTCTTTTCGATAGCTCATCTCTTCCTAAAAAAGTGCATTCTCGGAAAAGTTGTAACGCAAAAATATTTTAAATTATTTATTTTTAGTAAAGCTATAATTTCAAATACAACCATAAGTAATGTTATGTTTCACAAGGTAAAAGTAAGTAATCCTTCTTACACATACTTGTAGCTCGAGGAAAATCTACGTAAACCACACTTACACTTTGAATGCACGACTAAATCCTCCTTTACATGTGAACAAAGCAATATTCATAAATACTCCGTCAAATGTTTAATATATTTCGAGGAATAATTAAGCAACACACCTTTTTAGGTTTTTCTCAATACACATTGAGAAAATTTAAAATATATACATGTAGGCCTATCCCAGGTAAATTTAGTAATCATTCGATGTATACTACATATTTCTAGCAATGTTGATTAATTTTTAAGACAGTTTTTTTACGCTCCTGAAAAGTTGTCACTTTTCACTTACGTATTTCTTCCACTAAGGGTGCGTGTACATTTACAGCAATAGTTAGAAGTAACTACAATAAGACAATCTAATGAAAAATCAATAAAATAATATTTTGATAACACAACACGACTTAAGATGAAATACTAGGGCCAGAAGACATACTAGGGCCAGAAGACATACTAGGGCCAGAAGACATACTAGGGCCAGAAGACATACTAGGGCCAGAAGACATACTAGGGCCAGAAGACATACTAGGGCCAGAAGCGTAAAATATCGCGATATAGGGTATCTTTGAACCTGTTTTTAGGTATCAACCGCTAAAATTCATACATTGTTATTCATACCGTCAAAAAGATGAAGATATGCCTAATAGCTTCATTATCTTCGAAACACGATTAAGGTAAGATGGGGTAAGACAAACATAGTTTCCTGCTAGACCGGAAAGATCGGTTTTTATGGCTAAGGTATTTGACTTGCCTCTGAAATAATCATGTAATTGAAACAACAAAACTATAAGGTTTTAGGAAATAGTGAGTATATTTCCGGTAATGCATTCAGAATAGATATTTTGAATAAATTGAGAGCCAGTAGTCTTTCCCCACTAATTGGGGTAAGACTAACAGTGATGTTTTTTTGCTGAAAACTAAAACTTAGCGGAATTCCTAAAGAAAAATCGTAAATGTTAAACGTAATGTAATTTAATTTAAACTCTATCACGACGATACAACGTTTATTTTTGCGGCAATTCGTAAAAGAAATGAATTGGGGTGGTAAGACTAACACACAACAGCAATCACAGGCGCAGAACCTTTTAAGTGACATCAATAGCTTAATGTCACTTTGTGCGTTAGACATTATCATCATCAGCCCTTTGACACTTTGGAGCCATCATCATGGCCTTTCGTTTGTCTAGTACGGGCGAAATTGTTCTCATCGGAGATTTTGACCACCTCAGTGGCGCAGCGGGCGAGAGTCTGCCTGCGACGCAAGAGGTTGCGGGTTCGATCCCCGCCTCGGAACAAATTTGTGTACGATCTGCAGAAATTTGTTCCGTTGGTCTGGGTGTTTTCTATGTATAATAAAAAATATCTATCTATGTAATGTATAATATTACGTATATCAGTTATCTAGTACCCATAACACAAGCTCTGCTTACCTTGGGGCTAGATAATGCTGTGTGAATTGTCCAGCATTATTTATTTATTTATTTCAACCAGTTACCCTACATCGATAGAGAAAACCTTTTTGAAATTAGGTACAACAGGCCCAATCCAATTTTTAAATCCAATTTTTTTATCCAATTTAAAAAAAAAAAAAAAAAAAAGTACAACAGGCCCAATCTAGTGTCAAACATCAGCCAGGAGCTACTGACCTACCTTTGACCTTGATGTTGAGGTCATTGACCTTGAGGTCAGTGACCTTGGACTAAAGGTCAATGACCTTTTTGTCGACTTACGAAAGGTTTATTACTTAGAAAAAAAGTTTAACGGGTGGTTAAAAAAAAAACCACGAAGGCTAAGTCAAGGAGCTCCGCTTCGCTTCGCTCCTTGCCTTAGCCTTCTAACCTAACCTATCCGTGTCGGTTCTGTTCTGTGTTAATGTACGATCCTGGTTAGAAAGTTTTTTTAGAAAAAAAGTTTAACACGCTTTGACCTCTAGCGCCGAGGTCATTGAACTTTGAGGTCAAAAACCTGAACAAAAGTTGCACCCCTAGTAACCCCCTTCACGATACCGTAAGAAAAAATATATGTTAATTATGCATAAAAAAATCGTGTAAATTTTGTGAAAAGTGAAAATAGAAAACGTTTTTTTCGACTTGCGTCCCGTCAACTACACCCCAACCGTACAAATTCGAAAGAAAAATACCACGATGAGAAAATGTTGATTATATCTGACTTGGGGCAACACTAACATATGACTGCCTTACCCCAGAAAGACTGATAGTCTTCCCCCGTTTTGATATTTTTAGATAAGGTTTTGGTTTCGTAAAATATCAAAGGAAATCTTTAGTCTAAAGCCATAATATTATAATAACTTAAAAGACAATATTGATATGATGCTACTTACATATTACACATCTCAATTTAACACTTATTTACCACCAAAATTTTAAAAGTTTACCAGGGTCAACCACGTACAAATTTATTTTTTAACAACTGAAATTTACATTTCGGTATGTTGGCGCCATTTACCAGCAAAAGCGACATCTGTGTTTTGAGCCAAGACACTTTTCTTGAAAACTGTTTTATCGACATAGCCAACTCAACAAAAACGCGGTACTTTTCGAGATATTTGAAAGTGATAGTCTTCCCCCGCTGTTAGTGTTGCCCCACCTAACCTTACAGTAATTTGCCTCGATACAAAAAAATCTTGAAAATTGTCAAAAATCGTCATTTTATTGCAATTTTTCCATTTTACGGCGAAACAATATACAATTTTAGTTCAAAATTTATATTTTCATAAACCTTTCATCAAATCCCGTAGCAAGGTTATTAAGGTTTTTAGTAAAAAAATAGTTTTTCATTCAAAATTAAACAAAACCTACATAAAACGCTCGCACTGACGACGGCGGGGCGGCGGGGCGGCGGTTCAGTCGGCCGCGGAGCCTTGTCGCGAGCAGACACGTACTAATTCGTCCGCCCGCTCTATAAGAGACTGATAAAAATGGGAAATAAAAACAAATGCACGGGAAAAAAAAATATCCCGTTTGCGGAGAAGAAGAATCGTTCAAAATAATGTATCACCTACATACCTTTCCCACGAAATTTAATTAGATAGTTACCCACCTACCTACCTACCTATAATTTCCTTAGTATTTCACAAGCGGTAATTCTCAATCTTTGGGAGTCCCCGTGCACTTGATCTCGGAGGTAGGTAAGTAGGTACTAAGTACATAGGTAGGTATATTATGGATACCATTTTATTTTTTCCTCCCTCTCCTCAGTTTTTGACACATTTTTTTTCTTAGTAGGCATGAATGAGTAGATTCATACCTAATGAGTAGAAATAAAGGTTACTATACACTCGACTGGGTATCAGTGTTTTCTTTTTTTGACGTTATTTTTTCCTCACTAGGCATGTATGAGTAGAAATGAGAATAAGGGTCACCGCACACTTGACCGGGTATCGGTATTATCTTGTTTTAGGTACTTTTTTTCTCAGTAGGTTTGAATGAGTAAAAATGATAATAAGGGTCACCGTACACTTGATTGGGTACTGTGTAGTTTTAAAAATATAAAGATGAAAAAAATATTTAGTAACAATTCCGCGCAAGACCTTCTCCGATAAGTTCTAACAAAATGTAATCAGCGTCGTACAAGAAAATACACACCAATTACAAAATGAAAAGAAATCTATCAAAGCAAGACGTCAACTAGTTTCGTCTCTCCACGAGACATCATCAGGACACCACAATACTCGACCTTGACATTGAGAGCACTAAGCAAACTCCGGCAGGGTTCCACCAGAGATGTTACCACTCCGAGCTCCGCGCGCCAAGTGAAGCGCGGCTTTACACTACACTACTTGGCGCGCGGAGCTCGGAGTGGTAACATCTCTGGTGGAACCCTGCCGGAGTTTGCTTAGTGCTCTCAACGTCAAGGTCGAGTATTGTGGTGTCCTGATGATGTCTCGTGGAGAGACGAAACTAGTTGACGTCTTGCTTTGATAGATTTCTTTTCATTTTGTAATTGGTGTGTATTTTCTTGTACGACGCTGATTACATTTTGTTAGAACTTATCGGAGAAGGTCTTGCGCGGAATTGTTACTAAATATTTTTTTCATCTTTATATTTTGCAATGGATTTCCGCAAAGTAACGCCTGAATCTATTTTTTATCTGTGTAGTTTTGTACAATATCGATACCTCTTTTGTTAACACCATTATAGCAACCTAATAACTTGACCTGGTATCGGTATTATCTTGTTTTAGACTATTGTAGGTATGAATGAATGACGACCGATGTGGCGCGGTGGGCGAAGGTCTGCCTGCGACGCAGAAGGTTGCGGGTTCGATTCCCGCCTCGGGACAAATGTGTACGATCTGCAGACATTTGTTCAGGGTGTTCTGGTTGTTTTCTATTTATAATAAAAAATATCTATCTATGTATTGTGTAATAGCTTTAGGGCTCCTCGGGACTTCAGATAGTAATATAAAAACTGAGTTTTACATCCGTTCACATGTTTATTCATTTGGGCGGGAATCACAACTGACAATCAATATGACAACATTTTAGGTTAGGAACTTATATCTATTTATCAATCATTAGCATCATACATTACACCTCCCCTTTAACTTATTGAACCCCATAACAATAAACAATTCCTAATCAACATAAATGTAACGTTAATCTTTAATTAACAACCAATTATATCATCCCACTCTTCTGGTGGCGGTATTACCACATCGTCATTCTCCTGATCATTTGTCATTTGTTCCTGTGTTTCATTATTATTTTCAGAGCTTGCCCGACTATGCGGGGGTCTGGTTCTCAGCAGCTGGTCCACATGGCGTCGGTGTCTACCTCCATCTTCAGCTTCCACCTCGTACACCGCTGGCTCCTTCCTGCTTACTATTGTCCCCCTCAACCACTTCTTATCTGTATTGTAAAGCCGCATTAAAACATAATCACCTTCATTAAATGTTTTTTGTTTCCTTTGTGCACATTCTTCCTTCCTTTCCTCTCTCTCAATCTCTGCACTATTATCTGCATCAGGGTGAATCTGTGTCAGAGCAGTTCTTAGCTTACGGCCATTTAACATCTCTGCTGGTGTTCTCCCTGTAGCTGTACTTGGAGCAGTTCGCATTTGAAATAGCATTTTATCTATTCGCTCTGCCCAAGGCATGTTAGAAGGTTGTTTTTTAAGCTTTGCTTTGATTGTCTGAATGGTTCTCTCAGCTTGACCATTGGTGGCTGGGTGGTAGGGTGCACCTGTTATATGCTTGATTGAATTTCTTTTGACAAATTCTTGGAATTCATTAGATGTAAATGCCAGTCCATTGTCTGACACAATTATGTCTGGTAAGCCATTTTCTGCAAAAGCTCTCCTCATTATTCCAATTACGGACTTTGTTGACATTGATGAAACCATCTCTACTATGGGCCATTTGCTATATGAATCCACAACAATTAAAAATGTCTTTCCCATAAAGGGTCCCATAAAATCAATATGTACTCTAGACCATGGCTTTGATGATTTTGGCCAATCATGCTCAGTGGTGGGTGGGTTATTGCGATTAACTTGACAGATTTCACAACTGCTTACCATTTGTTCTATGTCTTCATTTAATGTGGGAAACCATAAGTATCCTCTAGCTAACATCTTAGTTTGTACTATTCCACTATGTCCTTCATGCAATCGGTTTAGTACTTGAGCCTGTAATCTAGATGGAATCACCACTCTGTTGGACCACATCACACAATCTTTATTTAAAGACAAGGAATCCTTTCTTCTGTGGTACGGCAGCGAGTCTTGTTCTTCTACTTTCTTTGGCCAGCCATGTAGTAGATAAAATTTTATCTTTTTTAACACTTCATCTTCTTCTGTCGCCTTCGCAACCATCTTGGAGTTTAACTTGCTCACATCCTGTAGTTCTTCCATGAGCAACACATCTTCACATGTCTGCACATGACTTACCGTTGGCATCCTGCTCAAATTGTCTGCATCACCCATCTCCTTCCCAGGTCGATATTTCAGGTCATATTTGTATGAGTTCATGATTATTGCCCATCTTAACATTCGAGGCGACACTAGTTCAGGTATTGGCTTATTTCTCCCAAATATGCCCAGCAGAGGTTTGTGATCAGTATATATAACAAACCTTCGACCCAGTAAGTACTGTCTAAACTTCTTCAAACCAAACATTATTGCCAACGCCTCTTTGTCAATCTGTGCATACCGACGTTCATGTTCTTGTAAAGTTCTCGATCCCATTATTACAGGTTTTTCAGATCCGTCCTCCATCTTATGAGTCAAAACTGCACCCACTCCATAATCGCTGGCATCACAAATCATATGTAATTCTTTGTCCAAGCTATAGTGTGTCAGAGTCAAATCAGATGTTAATAACAATTTTGCCTTATCGATAGCTTTTTGTTGTTCCTCTTGCCATATCCACTTTGCATCCTTCTTTAAAAGCCGATGTAAAGGTTCTAGTACAGCAGCCTTATCTTTTAAAAATCTTTCATAGAAATTATACAATCCCAAGAATGCCTTAAGAGTTGTCTTGTTCTTTGGTGGTGGTTTCTGACCAATTTCCTCAACTTTTTCTTTTGATGGGTGTACTCCATCACCATCAATTTCATATCCTAAAAATGTGACCTTATTTTGAGCAAACACACATTTGTCCTTGTTTAATGTCAATCCCACTTCATTCAATCTTTTCAAAACCTGTTCTACTCGACTGTTGTGTTCTTCTAATGTAAAGCCACTAACTGCTATATCATCAAGCAAGCAAGCTACTCCTTCCATACCTGCCAATAAAGACATCATTGTTCGCTGAAATATAGCTGGAGACGCATTTACTCCAAAGGCCAATCTATTCATTTTCATCAATCCCAACGGTGTATTTAGGGTCAAAAGTACAGCTGTTTCCTCATCAACTTTCACCTGGTTATATGCTTGCTTGAGATCTATTTTTGAAAAGAACTTTCCTCCAGTTAAATCAAAGAATGCTTCATTTGATGTAGGCAATGGGTAATTATCCACTAAGCATCCAGCATTTACAGTGCTTCTGTAATCACCACAAAGTCTTAATGATCCATCGGGTTTAGGCACAATTCTCAATGGTGTGGCCCATGAGGAATGCTTCACGGGTGTTAAAACACCATTCACAATCATTCTCTTTAATTCTTCTTTCACTTTTTTTCTCAAGGGAAAAGGCACAGGGCGTGCAGGCAGGAACACAGGTTTAGCACCCTCTTTGATGTCAATATGTACTATTGGTCCTCTAAACATACTAACCTCTGCATCATTGTACATCTATGAGATATTAAAATTTGTAATACAAAATATGTCACAATTTAATTTAATGGGAAGCCAAAGCAAATACAGTAACAGGCACCAAATGTGTTTACAATCAACTTCTCATAGACTCAGATACATGTCTAAAAAACAACCGCAAGTAATTGGACCTAAACTTTTCAACAAACTTCCATTGTGTATTAGAGGCATAACCTGTAAAAAGTCATTTTTAAATAATGTGAAACTTCTTTTATTACATAAAACCATATACTCTGTAAGCGAATTCCTGGAAAATGACTATAAACAATTTGTAATTCCACAAAGACGAACCTTAGTCTTAGTCGATAGTTAGAATTAGTCATTTATGTAATTTATACGTAGGTTTACTTGACGAGAAACTGATAACACCTAACTTAAGCTTAACATTGTTAAACGTTGTTATTGTGTATTTCTTTTTCAATAAATAATTTCATTTCATTTCATTTCATTTCATTTCATTTCATTTCATTTCATTTCATTTCATTTCATTTCATTTCATTTCATTTCATTTCATTTCATTTCATTTCATTTCATTTCATTTCATTTCATTTCATTTCATTTCATTTCTTGGTATCTATCCAGGTTATCCCCAAACAACTCAGGATATTTGCTTTCAAAGTCGCTAGCTGCTGTTTGTTCCATATGAGCCTCATGCACACCCTGTAATGATATACCCAGTGCATCAAACCATGAACGACCCAACAATGGAGGTCCTTTGCCATAGCTCACCACCATTGGTAACATCTGGATCTTGTTACCATGTTGCACTTCAACCAGCTTCGTTCCAGCCACTTTGAGTTCTGTGTTCGTCCATGTTACTAGTTTCTTTTCATAAGGTAACAATGGGCCTGGAAAGGCATGTGCATGTAACTTGTATATTCTATATGGTATGATGGAGCACGCCGAGCCAGAGTCAACTTCCATTTGCATATGTACTCCATTCACCATCATTTCCACCATACATGGATCTGCAGTAGTCGCAGCACCATCACTGGACACTCCGTGCACTCTTATGCCGAAGCTATCTTCATTTTCCTCTTCACAGGATTGTACTTTGTTGGTTCTGGTCTTACATACAGCCTTCAAGTGCCCTTTTTTATGACACTTGTGGCATATTGCTGCTTCAAATCTGCATTTTTCAGCTCCATGGTGCTTCCCACAATGTTTACATTTTGAGTTGATTTTATCCACGCTCATTGCTACTGATCCACTCTCAGTTTTCTCTGGTACCAATGTTATGCATCCTTTTTGGATAGCCTCGTAGTTTAGTGCGTGATGCACTACCAGTTCATATGACACATTTGGCAACTTTAGAAGTTCTCTTCTTAACTGATGATCTCTCACTCCTAACATGATTTGTTCACTCATACGACGCGTTAGGTCTTTGAAGTCGCATCCCACAGAGATGTCATGTAGCGCAGCGATAAAAGTTGTTATCGGCTCTCCCTCTTTTTGCTTGCGTAAGTAGAATTTTTCCACTTCAAGTATGGGATGCTTCCTTGGTACAAAGAACTTGTTCACAACCTCTATCAGTTCCCCAAACACAACTTCACTTGGCTTCCTAGGCGCCAGCAACGATACTATGAGTCCGTACGCCTCCTTCCCACACTGCGAGAGGAAGAGCGCTCGCAAAAAATAACTGCTCCCTGTAGTTTTCCCAGTTATCTTTGTAAGGCTCAAATTTTCCAGGCAGAACTAAACTTGCTATGTGTGCAGCGGCAAATCCAGTATTCGTCGTCGCCATTGTAATAGCTTTAGGGCTCCTCGGGACTTCAGATAGTAATATAAAAACTGAGTTTTACATCCGTTCACATGTTTATTCATTTGGGCGGGAATCACAACTGACAATCAATATGACAACATTTTAGGTTAGGAACTTATATCTATTTATCAATCATTAGCATCATACATTACATATTGTATTATATTATGTATGTCAGTTATCTAGTACCCATAACACAAGCTCTGCTTAGCTTGGGCCTAGATAATGATGTGTGAATTGTCCAGCATTATTTATAAAAAAAAATTAAAAAAAATGAATTGAAATAAGGGTCACCGTATACTTGACTGGGTATCGGTATTATCTTTTTTTTTCATAATTCATAATTATTTATTTGCTGAAATGTAGGTACAGTACATAGGCCAAAGGGATCTGTAGGCACTAAGAATATTGAATTGTTATTATTACTTATATTATACGGATTATACGGATTTTTGACACATTTTTTTTCCTCAATAGGTATGAATGAATAGAAATGAGAATAAGGGTCACTCACCGTACACTTGACCGGGTATCGGTAATGGTTTTGTCCAGTATCAATACCAATATTAAACAGTTACTAGAACAACACATTTAGGGACTCCTAACAAATGGGATGGTAATGTGTATTTCAGTATAAACGAGCACAATTTTATTTGTTTGCAGAACTCGAATAGTATGAAGTTGACCTAACCTATGCTAATAAAATGTAACCCTTATGTTTTTGTAATTGTCCGGATTATTTAGTCGAATAAGTTTACAAAGACCATTGTTACCCTTTAGTTTGACGACGTGAAGCGAAATCTTCGTGGAATAAGGTCACAAAGGCGTTTAGAATAGCGTTGATTTGAAGAATGCACGCGGAATAAGGTGTTAAGCGACAAAAACTGGGAAAAACGGTATTTTTTATTTTTAAAACCCACATGATAATTTAGCTGAAAACATTAGAAAACGATTTAGCAAAAAAACACACTCGCATGATAGAAACTTCAAAACTTAACTGCTTATTTGGGATATGGGGAGGTGAAAAAGAGCCCATCGTTGGTCAAATGTTGACACCTCGTAACTTACATTTTTTACGAAATCAACTTGCACACATGAAAAAATTCAAATTTACGCGCCACGCACGACTTAGAATTGCTAGCTCGTAATCCACTGCAAATATGACTCGATTTTTTTTTCCAGAGTTGACACCCCATAGTTTCATGTATCAACCTGCTCACACTTACAAGCGTGATACGAGTTGTCAATACTAACGATGAACGTATAGGCACCATCTTTTTGGCACTTAGTCCTTGTTATTTGTTATGGAAGGAGTACGCTGAGAGTTTTAATTAAGAAGAAGTGGTGGGCTGCGCATCGCGTTTCTGAGGGGGTGAGGTATGAAGCGGGGCGGGAGCAGCGCGGGGCAACCCATCTTCCGCCCCGCGCGCCGCGCGTAGCGGCGGCGGCGACCGGGCGAGCGAGTTCAATGTTTACCCTCGTATTATCTTGTTTGTTGGTTTTTTGACACATTTGTTTCTTTATTCTTTTTTGATATTTTTTTTCCTCAGTAGGCATGAATAATTTGAAGTGAGAATAAGGATCACCGCACACTTGACCGGGTATCGGTATTATCTTGTTTTAGACACAATTTTTTTCCTCAGTGGATATGAATGAGTAAAAATTAGAATAAGGGTCACCGCACACTTGACCGGGTATCGGTATTATCTTGTTTTAGATACTTTTTTCCTCAGTAGGTTTGAATGAGTAAAAATGAGAATAAGGGTCACCGTACGCTTGACCGGGTATCGGTATCGCCATTATTTTGTTTTAGATACTTTTTTCCTCAGTAGGTTTGAATGAGTAAAAATGAGAATAAGGGTCACCGTACACTTGCTTGGGTACTGTGTGGTTTTGTACAATACCGATACCTCTTTTGTTAACACCATATGGCAACCTGATAACGCATTGCTTAAATTTATATTTATTGGAATTGAAAACATTATTTTTGGCACCTCTGAGCGACATCCCACGTGTTTGTCGCGAGTCTACTAATTCTGGAAGGATGTGGTTGTGATAAAAATCTAGAATTTTTTGCTCCGTTATGTCCTTCCAAAATTGGTCGTCTCTGTTTATGTAAATCACTTCCATGGCGATGGTCATATGTTGACACCTCGTAACAATTTTATGACAAATTTGACAGTAGATAAAAAAACTTTCTAAACTCTGCAAGAGATGATTAAAAAATTTAAACAAAAATGTACCTACTTCGTAGATAATTGGTTATTTTTAAAATGAAATAAAAAAAAACAAAGGGTTTTTTTTGCAAAAAATTATTTTATAACCGTTTACGAGTAGACAATTATAAAAAAATCTTACAATGACTGAGTTACGAGCAATCAGCAGTGGCGTAAATAACGTGTTGAAGATTTTCGTTTTAGGCTTGTTCTTGCTCGGTCAGTAAAGGGATCGCTCCGAACTAGTACATTCGTAATAATGTACTAGTTCAGACTTCTAGTACTATTAGTACATTTAGTACCTCGCTCGCCAACATTTTTGAGTCCACGAATCACCTATCTTATTGTACCTAACCTAAATAACAAGAGATGCACCGTGAGCTTTCTGAATGGTTTAAGGAGATGCGTGAGTTCAGGCGCGAAATGACCGAATTTCGGTCCTCCATGCTAGGTCTCTCATCTAGGATGGATCTTATAGAGCAACGATTAGAAACGGTCGAACAAGAGCGCGCGGCACCGTCTACAGAGCTCGCGGACCTGCGGCGCAAGATAGTGCTGCTACAACAAGAAATGGATGAGCGGGATCAGGACAACCTTCTGTCGGATTTAGAAATTGGACATCTTCCGGAAGAAAAAGGGGAAAATGTAGTTCACACCGTAACTGTCCTTGCCACCAAATTGGGAGTAGCTCTAGATGAGCGAGATATCGTGTTCGCCGAGCGCGCCGGGGTAGTGCAGGTCACGGGCACCGGTGGCCAGACACCGCGTCCACGAAGAATCGTCGTGCGCCTCGCGCGCCGCCACCTGCGGGATCAGATGCTGCAAGCTGCGCGTGTTCGCCGCACACTCACGCTTTCGGACGTTGGCCGGGACCGCAGCGCCATCGTAGGTGCTGCTGCGCCCCCGCGTGGCCGCATTTTCGTGAATGAGCGACTTACCCGCACTAATCGGCTGCTCTTCCACCGGGTTCGCGAGGAGTGCCGTAAGCATCAATGGCGTTTCTCGTGGACCGCGAGGGGGCGGGTTTTCGCACGGCAAGCAGAAGGCAAGGAACGGTTCCTGTTCCGATCGATGGAGGAAGTTGCACGGGTTTTTCGAACTGAAGCAGTTTGATTTGCGTTTAAACAAAAGCACTTTTTTAAAAGTGGATAATTTATCTGGATTATATTTTACATATTTAAATAGCCGTAGTATGAGAAATTACCTTTATAGTAATTCCATTCAAATAAATGTAGATATTAGTTCATATTCAATTTCATTTAGATGTACACTTCTTGGTCAGCTACTATTTAATCTGTATTTATGTGAATATTATGTTTTCTTAAATTTCAATACATTATTATTCGATTACACAAAATTAACTCAGCGAAATGGAGCATTTAATATTTTATGCACGAGTTGCAATAGAGCACATTTGACATCACATGTTTTTTTCCTTCTTGCGTATAAAACGCTGAATTTTAAAGTGTTCTCGTTGGTTAAAAATCATGAGATGAATAATGGTTAAAGATAGAAAATTGAAAATTGGTTTGTATAATCCTGGATCACTTGGCACAAACCATGACAATTTGGTGGCTGCATTTGGTCGTTATTCTATGGATCTGGTGGCAATAAACGAGACATGGCTGACTTCCAGCAATGATAATAGAGCACCTACAATTCCTAATTATCGACTGCGCCACATACCTAGACCATCTTTTATTGCTAGACGAGGTGGTGGGGTTGGTTTTTATGTTCGAAAAGGAGTAGCCCTACGTACTTTGGCTCATCCAGTTGATCCGCTGCATGCACTACTACTACTTCTGTAGAGCAAATGTGGGTAACATTGTCGGTGAAGGGGAAGAAACTAGTCGTAGGGACTGCCTATCGGCCACCCCGCCTTAACACTGACTTGTTTTTTGATGCACTCACTGACTCCATTAATTCGTTTCCTAAATCTGATTATTTGATTTTACTCGGGGATTTTAACATTAATGACACAGGCAAACTGTATAAATTTCAAACATTCTTAGAATGCTTAGGACTTTCGCAATTGGTTACTTTGCCTACTCATTTCACGGATACAACGGAGTCACTCATTGATGTCGTATGCTCTAACTTACCTGTGAAGAGTATAACAAATGACTCAGTTGGGCGATCGAATGGGCATAACTTAATAGTATGTGAATTTAAAATTAAGTGCGATAACATACCTCCTAGATTTTTTACATTTAGACCTCTTAACGATATTATTTTTGAAATATTTAATAATGATTTGATCGCAATGCAATGGAAGACAATTGCTTCACTTAACCATGTAAATGATATGGTAGAGCAGTTTAACCGTAGTGTGCTCTCTTTATTCGACTTTCACGCTCCACTCAAAACTATAGTCATCAGAGACCGAGGTTATCCGTGGATTACTTATACTGTGAAGGAGATGATGAAGCTCAGGGACGAAGCTCTCCACACATTTCGAAGTACTAAACTAGAGTCAAAAAAATCTTACTATAAAGATCTTAAATCCGAGGTTAATCGTGCTATACATTTTGAAAAAATTGCTTATTTTAACCAATATATTAATAGTAAAATCAAAGAGCCTAAGACGTTATGGAAAAACTTAAAAACTCAAATTTTGCCCCCAAAATCTAGTGAATTGCCGCCCCAATTTAATGACCCTAATTTAATAAATACCCATTTTCTTAATGTTCCAGGTGCTCCACTCACTGACATTTCTATGCTGACCTTTTTTGAGTATCATAGGTACGGAGAAGCTGTATTTAACCTCAAAACAGTAACCTGTGTACAGTTAACAAAAATTGTATCTACCCTTAAATCAAACGCGGAAGGTACTGACAAAATTAACCTTAAGATGTTACTTTTGACTCTACCAGTAACTCTTGAATTAATAACTTCCATAGTAAATACGTCTATTACCACGTCCACCTTCCCTGACTCTTGGAAAATTGCTTCTGTCTTGCCGCTGCCTAAAGTTCTAGAACCAGTCGTTAATAAAGACCTTCGTCCTATAAGCATACTTCCATGCATTTCAAAAATACTCGAAAAGGTGGTATGTAATCAGCTAACAGAGTATCTTGAAAAGAATGAGTTATTGCCAGACGTTCAGTCAGGTTTCAGAAGGGGCCGTAGCACTGCCCTTTTAGATATTACTGACAACATTCTCAGTGATCAGGATGATGGAATGATAACCTTGCTTGTACTTCTTGATTTTTCCCGAGCCTTCGATTCCATAAACATCACCCTGTTACTGTCTAAACTGAGTTATTACGGCCTCAGCGCTGGCACTGTTAAATGGTTTAGTAGTTATCTGAGTGGACGTCGTCAGTATGTTAAACTACCTAAGACAGATGGAACTTACAGTGTGTCTGATGAGGTATCCGTTGAGCGAGGCGTACCCCAAGGGTCAATTTTAGGCCCTTTACTATTCATCATTTACTCTGCGGATATATGTCACAACATAGAGCACTGTAGGTATCACATATACGCTGACGACGTCCAGTTATACATCTCTTTTAAGCCAAACGATGCAGGTGCAGCTATTTTTAAGCTCAATCAGGACCTAGCTAAGATTGCTAACTGGGCAGAGCGAAATAGTCTGGTACTGAACCCGATAAAAACTAAATATCTGGCCATTGGTACCAAAAACAAACTTAGCAACTTTAATCCACCCATGGACATCATACTGATGGGAGAGTCTGTAGAGCGAGTAGATGAGGCACGCAATTTGGGCCTCCTTTTCGACTCTAACTTAAGATTCGAGAAACATATAATTGAATCCGTTAGATCATGTTTTTATAAGCTCAAAGTACTGTATAATATTAGAACATACTTAAGTGAGGAATTACGAGTTCAGCTAGTTGAATCCTTAATACTCTCTAGACTCAATTATGCAGATACAGTTACGGGGCCTCGACTGCTGGGCCGTACACAGCGACTCATTCAGAGGGTACAAAACGCGTGCGCTCGCTTTTGTTTTAATATTCCGCCACGGACTCACGTCACTCCATTTTTAAATCAGAACTCTATCTTAAGAATAAAAGCTCGACGAAAGCTCCATCTCGCTTGCTTACTTTTTGGCGTCATCAAGTACCGTTCACCAAAGTACCTCTATGATAAACTGAGTTGGATGTCTAGAACGAGATCTTTGCGAAAATGCTCTAAACAGCTGTCAACACAACATCATCACTCGGCAGCTTTTAGGGGCAGTTTCCGGTACGCTGCAGCAAAGTGCTGGAATAACATCCCACCGCCTATACGGGACCTACGGTGTTACCAAAATTTCAGGATTAAGCTTAAAAGTATCATATTGGCACACCAGAAAAACACCGAAGATCTCCGTAACGAAATCTCTTTTCTTTAGGTGTCCATGTAAGCTCTACCGGAACCTACCGGGCGGCCCTTTATTTAAACAGGTTTCCAATCCCGCTAGTACCTACCTATCTTTGGACGAATGCGCCTTAAGCTTGATCTAGTTTATCATTTGGTTGTTAATTATTGTTTAACTTTATTATTACTCTTTGTTTCATTGTTATTTTTGAATTTATATATTTCTTTATTTTTCCTCCTGATGCTGTACTTTTCCATGTTGTATTGAAATGAAAATCTGTTCTATTATTATGTTTAATTGTTGTTAAAGGAAAATTTAAAGAATCTGTTTTATGCTGTGTCTCGTCTCGTGCGTGACGCCCGTACCATGGTTCCGACGGAAGACCAGCGTTGTGGTAGCCTACGGCTATTGCAACATATGCTGAGTCGGACGCCATTTTGTAGCTTTTATGTTTAATTATTGTACTACTAAGTATTGATAGTCGTTAAAAGGTCCTATGTTAAGTTCCTACTTGTTATTTTATTTAATTTTTTCTTAGTAATGGTGTTAGTTAGTAGTACCTAGGTTAATTATGACTGTAACAAACATGATTGTAACTATCTAAGCTACGAATAAAGATATTCTTATTCTAAATAAATTCACATCTATTGTTGCTAATATTATAGTCTAGCCAAATTTTCTGTGTAATGTTCGTAAACAAAACGCCTGTCCATAAACCTAAAATTCAATAAACGTGCAGTGTTTTTTTTTTGCACTTCGCTAACGAACGCTAACGACATTATCTAGACAAATTTGACGGTTTTTTTAAATTTAGCAGCATTATAGAAATGTACGTCAAGTAGAATTATAGCTCATCTCTTTTACACTACAGCGGTTTATCGCTGCCTATCTCTGTTTTCCCTATTCTGTGTCTTTCAGAAACAGGGAAAGATTGAACTAACTAAAGGGAACATTAGAACGAACTAAACGACGGAATCGCAAACAGTTCTTTTTATCATTGTCATTAGAAATTGAACTTTATCACGTTGACAATAAGTAATGATTCCATAAAAGTGAACAAACTGTCGAAAAATTCATAAAAAATTACAAATTTATTCTAAGATTGAAATTGGTTCTCCCTTCTCCTACTTAGGTACTTACCATGACTGGCACACGGATTGCCGAACATTCTGTACGTATATTTTTTCTTTACATAAAAAATCCCTTTGGATATCGACATAGGCGCAGCCGTAGGTGTTGTAATGTGAGAGTTGTTGTGCGTTGTGCGTCCGCGAGGGGCTCCGCGAGGGGCTCCGCGAGGGGCTCCGCGCGCGGCATGGCGGCGCCCGCGCGCCCGCGCCGGCTCGTGCTGAACGGACTGACGGCGGAGGTGGGCGCAGGCGTCGCGGGGGCCGGCCCGGCGGAGGGGACCGAGCAGGAGTTCTACCACGAGCTCGAGCTATACCGGCAGCTGCTGGCGCAGCCGGCCGTGCGGCGCGCGCGCACGCCAGACCCCGCGCCGACACGCACGCGCGCGCTCTGCACGCGCCGCAGCCGCACGCCGGGCCCGCAGCACGAGGGGCCGCTCGCCGCGCGCTCTGCCCGGGTGAGTCCACTATCCTAGTCTTGCACAAGTGCTCTCTGGACCCCTCCCCTAGCCCGTCGCCGAGCAGAGCTCCTTGCTACACCTTCCTGATACATCGTCGGCCACATCGTCACGCTGTTCCTTCACCTGAATACTCGCCATATTATATTGTAGCGGAGAGTTGGGATGGGCAGGCCGCAGTTCGCGCTCCGCTCCGTCCCCGCCGCGCTCCGCTCCGTCCCCGCCAAGGCCCGCCTGGCTTCCGGAATGCCATTTGTAGAGATTGATCGCCGATAACCCGAGGGTTGAGTATATATAGCGGGCATGCAGACGAGCCGCGCGCCGCGCCGCCCATTATTACATTCTTTTGTACAATATCTCGTGTGAACTAGAGCTGCTCGACAAAGTAGCTAAATTTCACGTAGGTACGTAATCAGAAAAAAAAAATAGCCAATATTTTTTTTATTGCTTTTGGTTGGGAGATGTTCGAAAACTGAGACGGGACCTGTCGCTGCCCATCTGGGTGCCGGCCGGATCCTGAGCGCTGGCGGCTGCTGACCAGCTGGACAAGTCACATGTCATGCATACGCGTCACGTCCGTGACATCTACAGCTCAATGAATAAGTAACTAATGAACTGAACTGAACTGAACTGAAACATACTCGCGTCCTACACGTAACATCTAGGTGTAAGTATACCTATTGTACAAACGAGCGCGAAGTTTCAAATCTTATTTATTTATTGTAAAACCAAAAGCTTAAATTAAACAGAATATGAACAGAATTATAAAGAAACTAGAGGGCGCCTTGTGCTTGTGCGTGAGCTGCAAGCAGCTCGCGTTTGTAGGACTCTGCCTTGGAGTACGACCCTGCCGACATCAAATTCGAAATCCTCACCCCCAACTTAGTCGAAAACGATACCCATATCAGATTTTTCGGATGGGGGAGGGGGTTCAAGGGGGCTGGGGTCGTGGGGGGAGTCACGGCACGGCTCGCTTCGCTCGCCGTGCCGTTCCCCGTGGTCGCATTGGGGCTCGCTTCGCTCACCGCAATGCTCCCCCCGGGTCCAGGGGCGGGGGTTCAAGGGGTTCATCGGGGGGGGGGGGGAGGGTCAGATTCAGATTCAGATTCTTTATTGGCAACATAGTTACAGGTCTTTCTGTATATGTACATATACATATATTCTTACTTAAAGTATAATTAGTAAAAGTAGGTACATTATTCATAATTTAAATAACTAACTGTTGTACAGTAGAATATAAATTAATAGTAATTAAAGTAACAATAATATTAAGGATAACATTTTAAAAATTCAATTTTACTAATAAAACAATAAAAATTATAATCAATTCATTTTTAAATTCAATTTTACGAATAAAACATTAAAAAACGGTTCCCCGTGGTCGCTTTGTGGGGGGTTCATCGAGGGGGTCACGGCACGGCTCGCTTCGCTCGCCGTGCCGTTCCCCGTGGTCGCATTGCGGCTCGCTTCGCTTTTTCGGATGGGGGAGGGGGTTCAAGGGGGCTGGGGTCGTGGGGGGGTCACGGCACGACTCGCTTCGCTCGCCGTGCCGTTCCCCGTGGTCGCATTGCGGCTCGCTTCGCTTTTTCGGATGGGGGAGGGGGTTCAAGGGGGCTGGGGTCGTGGGGGGGTCACGGCACGACTCGCTTCGCTCGCCGTGCCGTTCCCCGTGGTCGCATTGCGGCTCGCTTCGCTTTTTCGGATGGGGGAGGGGGTTTAAGGGGGCTGGGGTCGTGGGGGGGTCACGGCACGGCTCGCTTCGCTCGCCGTGCCGTTCCCCGTGGTCGCATTGGGGCTCGCTTCGCTCGCCGCAATGCTCCCCCCGGGTCCAGGGGCGGGGGTTTAAGGGGTTCATCGGGGGGGGGGTCACGGCACGGCACGGCACGCTTCGCTAGCCGCAACGCTCCCCCCGACTTTGCGAAAAAAAAGGTCAAAAATAGGCCATTTTTCAGTTTTTTTATAAAAATGGGGGTCTAGGGGTTCAAGGGTTTCAAAATTTTTTTTCTATTCAAAACTATTTACGATTCTTCACATGACTGTGAAAAAATTTTTCCTCTACGACTCACCGTTGGAGATACAAACGGGGGGTCGAGAAAGGGGTTCCAGGAGGGGTAAATTTTTTTTTTTCCAAATCCACTTCAAACCCTCTATACGATCCCGCAATCGAAACCCCTCAAAAACGACGACTTCCAGGAGCAACTTAAAAACGGGGGTCTTGGGGGGTCGGGGGGGTCAATTTTTTTCACAAATAAAAACCATTTGCCCTCCTCTATACAGGGCTGAAATTATTTTTTGCCTACATGACTCCACCGCGGAGCCCCCCATGTGGTGGGGCAGAAGGGAGGGAAATCTGAAAAAGTTGGAATTTTCCCGAGGTCCCCCGGACCCCCCCCTTGTGCCGGAGAATCCCCTAGTTCCTACCTACCAAACAGGTAGGGTAAATGGAAACTAGGGTGACAGGTAACAAAGAATTTAATGAGGAAAAATTAATTTAAGTTTAACAATGAAAAGTAAATGACTAGCTCAATAGTAGGGCACATGAATTTATAGGTCGTGGTGGTTCGGGCTAAAGGTCACGATTACGCTATCGTTGTCGGGGTACTGTCCTGTGTGACTGGATCCGGAGAGGAACGGCCGCAAGAGGGAAGCTATCAGGCTAAGGCGCATGTGTTTATCCTCTTCTCAGCTCCGTGTACAGGACGTCGATAGGGCAGCAGCAGGCAGCAGCAGGCAGCAGGCAGCAGGCAGCAGGCAGCAGGCAGCAGGCAGCAGGCAGCAGGCAGCAGGCAGCAGGCAGGTGGTAAGTGTGTGCTCCTTATTCTGTAGAAAATATAAATCTCACGCCTTTAAGACCCGGCGTAGTTCCCGTATTCCGGAAACTGGTTGTATGTAATTAGGCTATAACTGGATAGCTTTATCGGCTAAATATAGCACTTTAATTAAATAAAATGTCGAAAATCGACCACTCTCAACACCAAATTGCTTTCTGATCCAATGCGTAATGTCCAATGGCCGGCGCCGTCAAGCTCTGCCTCTCTGGCTTGATGAGTTATGGTATTGCCACCGTGCAGAATCTACTGCTGAGATAAAATATCGATTACTTATAATTTTATTCGAATAATTTGTGTTTATATTTAAATAAAAGAATTACAGTGTAATACCTATCAAGTTTAGAATTACAGTGTAATACCTGTCAAGTTTAGTATCTAACACTTCGTTACACCCTACACGTTTCCGCAAAAAAGAACAAACCTCCCCATCCACCATCAGGGAGAACAATTATGACAATCAGTGAGTCAATGGTAATCCAGCTTTATTTATAAAGAAATATATCCTAGAAAGCTTAAATTAAGGATTTCACGACTAAAAAAAAAGCGTTTATGCGTGACAAGTCATTGCAGTAAGTATTTAACGCAGCGTTATGTATGTATGATCCTACGTTCCGTTACTATAATCTTTGTATGTAGTAGTGTAGTAGGTACCTATCCCGAAATAAAACCGAATGGGGAATAATAAAATGTTGTGTAAGCTCGACAGCCGTACATTTATATAGTAAAGCGATTTGAGCGCAATAATAACAGTACTTTAGTAATATTGCGCTCGAGTTGGCTGTTTTTGCGTCGGCCGAAGGGGACTGTTATTTGCTATTTTTTCGCATAAATGAACCCCACATCGGACATAAACCGCTGGCGCTCGGAACGACCGCTGGAAAGCTGGCAGCATCGGCTTAGGACCGTTGAGGATCACTGTTACCCATACCTACCAGTTTTTGTAGGGTGATGCTAAAACATTACTAAGGTTTTAGCCAGGGACGAGGGAAATGTTTTAGTAAGGTAAACAGTCCGACTGCCCTCGTCATTCACTGAAAGCATTCCGCTCGCTGTCGGCGGAGCACCAGCACGGAGGAGCGGGCGCGGAGCGGAAGCTATCGAGAGCACGGCCTGAACCTAAGTAAAGATCGCCGAGTGGTGGCTCAGCTCGCCAGCCGACCCTCGTCACCTCGTGCCGGCTCTCGCGGGGGTCAACATTATTGCTCCACTACTTACTGTAGGGTGCGTAGTGTGCCCCCCACAATCCTAAGTTGTTGGTGTTTGAGAGCTAAAAGAGTTTTGTAAAGTTTCACGGTTTAATCGATGGTCGCGACTCGCGAGTGTACGCCGTGACGTGTTGTCCAAAGGACAGTTGTTTGTGACTGAATGTAATAAGCCTGAGAAACACGTCATAATCATAACGTAAACTGCTGACCCGCGGGAACATGACACTGTATAATGGTATGCAAGCCGTACACCACTACCTGTGAGATAGAGCGCCCGAATCATCGGGGCCTCGCCTCTCGCCTCGCCTCTCGCTTCGCCTCTCGCCTAGCCTCTCGCCTCGCCTCTCGCCTCGCCTCTCGCTTCGCCTAGCGGCGCCGCGGCCGCCAGCCTCGTCGTGACAGCGAGGTTCGATCAGCGCCGCCTTATCCGCCACTTATCTATTAATGGACACTTTAGCCACTCCGAGATTTACTCCTCGCAGATACTGTAAAGTGGAAACGCTTCATTACCACGAAGACGGATTTGTTCTTGTTTGATTTCATTTACTCAGTTGAGAGAGAGAGGCTATTAACAAGTAAATTAAATAATGTCCTTGTAGTGGTGTACTTAGAAGTAGGAACATTCCATATATAAAACAGTCTATTGCAAGTATCCGAGCGTTTCACTAGTCATCCCAACACCCGTCCTTACATGGCGACCCTGCTAAATATGGTGTTGACGCGCATTCCTAAGCCGCGAATTAAATAAATTTCGGCTCCGTACGAGTCCGTACGAATAAATTAGTTCTCGTGAAAAGAAAAAAAATGTCTACAGACAATTTATTTTCATACTCAAAATTTAATTGAATTCTCTTCGTGAATTCGGAAAAATGGGCAAAACATACTAGAAGAGACAATAATCGCGCAAACGGCAGCTGGTGACGGCAAAAATTCGGCAACCGCGGAGACCAGTTATGCAAGTGTTAGCACTACTAACAACCTTCTGACGATCATCACCATCATCATTTTGGCTGGAGCTGGGTATGCGTTTTGTTACTTTTATAAGAAGATGCACACCGATTGGATGGAGAGACGCATGAATCGGCGTTCCCTACAACGGAGAGCGGCCTCGTCATACTTCAAGAATGCTCGTGGTCCCCGGGACGAGCCAGTTTAAGGAGTTCTTCTGCGGTCTACCTACTTCCAGAACAGCGTAATTAAATGTTCGCAAAGTGCGGTGTGACCTCAACTTAATAAAAGGTACGTGTGATCGGGTAACATATAGAAAGTGTAGAAAATTGCTTAGTGAAGTGAGTGAACCAGAAAAATTGACCATTCCCCCCCCCTAGCTCCGAAGATTGCAGACCGATCCATGTACAATGTATTAGAAGTTTGTAGACATCGATCTATATTTTACAGGAAAAATATAGAGAAGTCTGTAATAATAATAAAAGAAAATAAAAATAAAATAAAATAATAGTTTTTGAAAAATGGTCAAAAAGGGGGGGGGGGTTCAAAAGGGGGGGTACCTTCCCATGTGGGATATCAAATGAAAGGTATCGTTTGACCATTTCAAAACACTTTTTGAAATTTCTGTAAGTTTCATACTTTTTAAAATATTTCAGAATATTGATTGCCCAAATAATTGGCAAATGTTTGAAACCCTCGGCGCGCGAGTTACACTCGCACTTGGCGGATCTTGTTTTTTATTTTATTGGTTGAGTTGCTTTGTTCTTTAAAAAGTTTCGATACAAAAAAGATCGTGTTCAACAGTACAAATAAATTAATGTAGGTAGGTACCTATTGCTTGCTCATTTCATACAACTTTGTGTTTATATAGATAATTTCAACTTGTACGTTTTTAATAAAAAAAACTTTCACTCAAATTATGTCTTTTGATTTCTCTAAAATAAAGAAAACTTTGAATTCCCCATTTTGTACGTGACTAAAACGCTATCCGCGAAAAGCGAAAACGAAACCTCATTCTTTTAGTATATGGCCGATCGCCATTATTAGATGCGCATAGGAAAACTGATAAATGTTTCCCGCCATTGCGAAAAAACTTTCACAACTCGTTTTCACTGTTGAAATTATAGTTATTTATTTTATTCACAAGTGTGTTGAATAACGTCGTATGATACACGTGTGTATTGATGATTACCGTCCTCGGCTCTCTTATGACCCTCGCCTGACGGCTCGGCTCTCAATAGCGCCTCAGCGGTAATTATTAACATTACACACTTGTATTACCCTTGTACCATAATGTATCTACTATTATTGTGTACCTACTGCTAATGTAGAATTTCTGCCAATCAGCCAGTACGTCTTTTTATAGCGAATCTCTAGCTCTTTCTTTTTTCTTTTTGACGTGAGCTTTCCAGCGCCGCTTGGCGTCTAAAGTCTAAGTACAGCAAATACTTTGCTGTACTTTCGCATGGTATGATGGCCCCGTTGATGAGACTGGATGGTATTCGTTTCATTTATTTGTGAAGTTGATGTGACTGGACTTCGATTCATTTAATTTTATTCTCCAGGTTTTGGTCCAGTTGTGTATATTAGTAACCGCAACTGGATGAACCTTTACAACTATTTTATGGAAACGTATCCCGATAGCGGAGCGTCCTGCGAGAGCGTCACCCCGGGGAGGCCCGGCCGGACGCAGCGTGCCGCGCGAGAGCGTCACACCGGGGAGGCCCGGCCGGACGCAGCGTGCCGCGCGAGAGCGTCACACCGGGGAGGCCCGGCCGGACGCAGCGTGCCGCGCGAGAGCGTCACACCGGGGAGGCCCGGCCGGACGCAGCGTGCCGCGCGAGAGCGTCACCCCGGGGAGGCCCGGCCGGACGCAGCGTGCCGCGCGAGAGCGTCACACCGGGGAGGCCCGGCCGGACGCAGCGTGCCGCGCGAGAGCGTCACACCGGGGAGGCCCGGCCGGACGCAGCGTGCCGCGCGAGAGCGTCACACCGGGGAGGCCCGGCCGGACGCAGCGTGCCGCGCGAGAGCGTCACACCGGGGAGGCCCGGCCGGACGCAGCGTGCCGCGCGAGAGCGTCACACCGGGGAGGCCCGGCCGGACGCAGCGTGCCGCGCGAGAGCGTCACCCCGGGGAGGCCCTGCCGGACGCAGCGTGACGTTGTACGGATGGGCCGGAGGCAAGTGAAACCACTGAAATCCAGATTATGACTACTCTATATTAAGGAACGTTATTACTCCTATACTACAGATAAGATACTTATTACAATGATTTAGTGTATACATATAAGTTACTACACCTCTCAGACCAGTGAATTACAGCTCTCGGCGCGGCGGCGGCGCTCTCGGCGCGGTAGCAGCGCTCTCAGCGCGGCGGCGACGCTCTCGGCGCGGTAGCAGCGCTCTCGGCGCGGCGGCGGCGCTCTCGGTGCGGTGGCGGCGCTCTCGGCGCGGCGGCGGCGCTTCGGCGCGGTGGCGGCGCTCTCGGCGCGGCGGCGGCGCTTCGGCGCGGTGGCGGCGCTCTCGGCGCGGCGGGGCGGCGCGATCCGATGAGTATATCGCTAGTAGTGTGCGCGAATCTTCGCAGACTTTCATAGATTTCTGTAAAAGCCCTGTCTGGAACTGAAATAATAGGTATTGAATGTGGTGTAGGGTTCATCGCTACGTCAGCAGAGCCCGGCTCGTCAGTCACGCACACAGCTGCGGTCGAGGGTCAGCGCTGGGCTTGTCTCGGGGGCGCCTGTCTCCCCGTAACCCCCTGGTAGACGCGAGCGAGCGGCCGGTGATAGATCGACAATATTCGCCGCATAATGGGATGTAGTTTTTGTCGAGAAGCCATCCGCTCTCCGAGTAACTGCCTAGGTATTCAATAATGTTGGACGCGTCGGAATAAAAAATGTCTATCAATTGGTCATTTTCTGTGATTAAATCTAGAGGTTATTTTGTTTAAATCGAATGAATATTTCCTTAAGATTATGTTGCAGCGAACCGTTAGTAGTTGAGTAGATGCGCTTGCAGTAGGAGTACCTAGGTAGGTTCCCTCGGCGCTCATCTTTGTGCAGTTTGCGGGAGTCTGTCGGATGTAAGTTTTTGCGGGAGTCTGTCGGACGTAAGTTTTTGTTCGGCCCACTTGTTCGCGCTTTGTTGCATTCGCCTCACGACAAACTAATAGTTCAGCCCGCGCTCGCTGCCGCTAACTAAGGCCGCATGTTCGGTGATAGCGGGAGCGGAGGAGGCGGCAAATTTTGGACGTTTTGGTAGAATATATAAAAATTATTTTTGGCGGCGATGAAAGATTTCACTGAAAAATGTCAAAAACTTGCTTTTGATTCCCCCGCACTCGCCCCGCACTGTCCACTGCGAGCGCGAGAAACCAACGCGCCGGAAAGCTCCTTTCAGCTCGGTGGCAAGCCTTACTTGGAAATTACACTGGAACTGATATGGACATAAATTTTAGTTAAAAAATAATCGATTTGAAATGTATTACATTGCTACGGGATTATACTTTGAGTAGGGCGTAGTCTAGCGTAGAGGAACAAAATAATTATACTTTGTGTAGCGCGTAGTCTAGCGTAGAGGAACAAAATAATTATACTTTGCGTAGGGCGTAGTCTAGCGTAGAGGAACAAAATAATTATACTTTGCGTAGGGCGTAGTCTAGCGTAGAGGAACAAAATAATTATACTTTGCGTAGGGCGTAGTTTAGCGTAGAGGAACAAAATAATTATACTTTGCGTAGGGCGTAGTCTAGCGTAGAGGAACAAAATAATTATACTTTGCGTAGGGCGTAGTCTAGCGTAGAGGAACAAAATAATTATACTTTGCGTAGGGCGTAGTCTAGCGTAGAGGAACAAAATAATTATACTTTGCGTAGGGCATAGTCTAGCGTAGAGGAACAAAATAATTATACTTTGCGTAGGGCGTAGTCTAGCGTAGAGGAACAAAATAATTATACTTTGCGTAGGGCGTAGTCTAGCGTAGAGGAACAAAATAATTATACTTTGCGTAGGGCATAGTCTAGCGTAGAGGAACAAAATAATTATACTTTGCGTAGGGCGTAGTCTAGCGTAGAGGAACAAAATAATTATACTTTGCGTAGGGCGTAGTCTAGCGTAGAGGAACAATATAATTATACTTTGCGTAGGGCGTAGTCTAGCGTAGAGAAACAAAATAATTATACTTTGCGTAGGGCGTAGTCTAGCGTAGAGGAACAAAATAATTATACTTTGCGTAGGGCGTAGTCTAGCGTAGAGGAACAAAATAATTATACTTTGCGTAGGGCGTAGTCTAGCGTAGAGGAACAAAATAATCGATAAATAATCGACAAGTTCAATGTAATGTGTAATTAGATAGATACGTCTGTAGAAATATTCCTGTTCAAATAGAAGAATACAATGTGTAATTCAAACTATGCGTGTGTAATCAATGTAACCTCAATTCCTCTTTCCTATGTTCTTATAGCTTAGCAATATCTATAATACGTGAGATTGTAATATCGATTATAATCTCACGGTTATAATAATAACAATCATTTATGTCAGACCATAGAACAGTTGCAGATCTAATTTAACTAATGCTACAGTCCATAGTAATATAGGTATACATTAAAATTAACATACCTACATATTATAATATTAAAAATTTAATTAATGACTCGTTTTTGTATTATTTCGGCGTCTCCTTGCAGGCGGCCAGTGAGCCGTCGGAACCTGACACCCTTCGACCGAAACTCTTACGTAGTAGGAAGTCAGAACCACGTTTGAGAACTACGTATTCTGAAACGTGATTCTGACCTTCCGCATTATATCTTCATTATATCTTCATTATATCTTCATTATATCTTCATTATATCTTCATTATATCTTCATTATATCTTCATTATATCTTCATTATATCTTCATTATATCTTCATTATATCTTCATTTTAACTTAAATCTAAGTAATAAACCAGTAGTGAACTATCGTCGCCGGAGTAGGTACCAGATCATTTCCTGCTACCTACTACTTTTGGTGACCTGTAATTGAAAATTTTTGACATACCTTTTCTACCCTATCGATAATTTTATACTTACTACATAAACAAACTATCTTAATTTACTTTTTCTACCATATCTATAATTTTATACTACCTACATAAACAAACTATCTTAATTTAGGTTATTGTTATTACCTATGAAATTGCCGTTTTGTATGGAATAAGTGAAAGTTCTTATTTTTTAAAACTTTTTTATTTCTATTATTCAATCAACGTAATTCCTTCATTCTTTGCCTATGAAGCAGTGTTGGCAGGTCGCGACGTAATTCCTTCATTCTTTGCCTATGAAGCAGTGTTGGCAGGTCGCGACGTAATTCCTTCATTCTTTGCCTATGAAGCAGTGTTGGCAGGTCGCGACGTAATTCCTTCATTCTTTGCCTATGAAGCAGTGTTGGCAGGTCGCGACGTAATTCCTTCATTCTTTGCCTATGAAGCAGTGTTGGCAGGTCGCGACGTAATTCCTTCATTCTTTGCCTATGAAGCAGTGTTGGCAGGTCGCGACGTAATTCCTTCATTCTTTGCCTATGAAGCAGTGTTGGCAGGTCGCGACGTAATTCCTTCATTCTTTGCCTATGAAGCAGTGTTGGCAGGTCGCGACGTAATTCCTTCATTCTTTGCCTATGAAGCAGTGTTGGCAGGTCGCGACGTAATTCCTTCATTCTTTGCCTATGAAGCAGTGTTGGCAGGTCGCGACGTAATTCCTTCATTCTTTGCCTATGAAGCAGTGTTGGCAGGTCGCGACGTAATTCCTTCATTCTTTGCCTATGAAGCAGTGTTGGCAGGTCGCGACGTAATTCCTTCATTCTTTGCCTATTAAGCAGTGTTGGCAGGTCGCGACGTAATTCCTTCATTCTTTGCCTATGAAGCAGTGTTGGCAGGTCGCGACGCGTACGTTGGCAGGTCGCGACGCGTACGTTGGCAGGTCGCGACGCGTACGTTGGCAGGTCGCGACGCGTACGTTGGCAGGTCGCGACGCGTACGTTGGCAGGTCGCGACGCGTACGTTGGCAGGTCGCGACGCGTACGTTGGCAGGTCGCGACGCGTACGTTGGCAGGTCGCGACGCGTACGTTGGCAGGTCGCGACGCGTACGTTGCTCTTGCGATCGTTAAGTTCGTGGGACACCCATCTATCAAGTTTTTTTACCTTGCCTATATTTGTCGCAAATGGATCAAAATTGTTTTGATGCTAACATCAAAAGCTGCTGCTAGCTCAGTTGTAGATTGAGTTTCGTCAGCTTCCACAATCAAATATCAAAATATCAATAACGTTTATTTCTTTAAGCTTACAAAATAAGCACTTAGACAAGTCAAATTTTATACTATAAACAGGTTTATAAATAGTCATTATTATCAAATAAGAAATATGATGTTATTGATTTTATTCGCTTCAATTTTTTGTCCACTAGTGGAAGAAGCGTACTGTTTAAATTTACGAATAGGGAGCTCAGTTGCTTCAGATGGAAGCTTGTTACAGAAACGTACGCAATTTCCCATAAATGATTTCCCTACCTTTCGTAATCTATATGATGGGATGTGCAGTTTGTTCTTGTTTCTTGTATTTACTTTGTGAACATCACATTTTTTTAAAAAGCTATCTTTGTTTTTGTGCGTATACATTAGATTTTCATATATGTATTGCGATATTACTGTCAAAATATTTATGTCTTTAAATAATTCCCTCAAAGAGTGGCGTGGCTTTAATTTATAAATTGCGCGTACAGCCCTTTTTTGGAGAACAAAGATAGTCTGAATGTCGGCTGCCCGTCCCCAAAGCAAAATACCATAAGACATGATACTATGGAAGTAACTGAAATACTTAATATATCTAATTGTTCGAACCGCATATGCTGCTGAACTAAGTTTGCCTGCGAGAGCATCAATTTGCGGTCTCCATTGAAGAGAGGAATCAATATGTAACCCTAGGAAAACCGTTGAGTCGACAAGGTCAACGATCTCATCCTTTAGCATTATCTTAGTTGGGAGTTCTCTTACATTTGGTAACATGAATTTTATGCATTTGGTTTTTTTAGCATTTAGTAAGAGGTTGTTGGAGGTGAACCAATCTAGTATTTGTGAAAGCGAGTTATTTACATCGTCATAATTACATTTATTTCTGCCAACTTTAAAAATCAATGAAGTATCATCAGCAAATAACACTATATCACAGAGATCTTTTGCAAAAAAAGGGAGATCATTTACATATACAAAAAATAAAAAGGGACCTCATATTGATCCTTGTGGAACGCCTAATTAAATTTTTGAGCCCCGAGATCTTTCTTTACCAATATCTACTTTTTGAACTCGACCAGATAAATAAGATTGCATAAGGTCCAGTGCCTTGTTGTCAATACCGTAATGTTTCAATTTTCCAATTAGTGTATAATGATCTACACAATCAAAAGCCTTAGAAAGGTCGCAAAATATACCGATGGCGTTTTTCGCCTTATCCCAGGCATCCAATATATGCTTTGATAGAGCTGTACCAGCATCGGTTGTCGATCTACCCTTGTTGAAGCCAAATTGATTTTTATGAAGTAGTCTATTAAGGTTAAAGTGAGAGGACAACTGAGTAAGGATAATCTTTTCAAAAACTTTACTCATTGTGGGAAGTATTGAAATTGGCCTGTAGTTGGCTGGATCAATGTGACTACCAGATTTATAAAGAGGTACCAATTTACTATATTTCATGAGATCAGGAAAAACTCCTGCGTCAACACAACTATTGAAAATGTAGGCCAAACAAGGAGCAACTTCCTTAATAATTGAACTCAGTACTTTGGATGAAATACCCCAAAGATCCTCAGTCGCCTTTAATTCATCATTGTTGACCAAAGTCTCCGGACGACCACGAGCTTCATTTTTCAAGTCAAAATTTCCAGAACGGAACCGGAAAAACCAATAACGGGTTGTGCGTTCGTTTGTACAGTTCTCTCCGTAAACGTTTTTGATGTTACGTGCCGTTTGAGTTGGTGCCACGACGAAACTCATAGGTATTCCTTAACTACACGAATTTTTAAAGTAGGTATCCATTATAACGAAAAATGTTCAAATGTAATAAAAATACAATACTAATCAATAAACAAAAGACTAAGTTTGTAAAAAGAATGTCATGTTTTTATATCAAAATTAATTTGAATTTAAAATACAAAGCCATTCCAAACTTTTTTCTATTTGAAATGACCAGTACTGAAGAACGGCAATTTCATAGGTAAATGACCTATTAATAATAATAGTGTACGTAAATAATAATGTTAAGTTTGCTCGGTACCTCGTATCCACCACACCTACAAGCGGAGCACAAGCGGAGCACAAGCGGAGCACAAGCGGGCGGTGCTAACTGGATACAGTACGGATATAAGGCGCGCGGATACGAGCCACCTGCAGTCCTGGCGGAGCTGGTATCGAGCCACCTGCTGTCCTGGCGGAGCTGGTATCGAGCCACCTGCAGTCCTGGCGGAGCTGGTATCGAGCCACCTGCAGTCCTGGCGGAGCTGGTATCAAGCCACCTGCAGTCCTGGTGGAGCTGGTATCGAGCCACCTGCAGTCCTGGCGGAGCTGGTATCGAGCCACCGCTGTCCTGGCGGAGCTGGTATCGAGCCACCTGCAGTCCTGGCGGAGCTGGTATCGAGCCACCTACTGTCCTGGCGGAGCTGGTATCGAGCCACCTGCAGTCCTGGCGGAGCTGGTATCGAGCCACCTGCAGTCCTGGCGGAGCTGGTATCGAGCGGACACTGAGCCACTACTTAGCTATCTGCGGACCTCTCGGTACCACGAAGCGAGTGTCGTGTAAGATGCATGTCAGTTAGCTATCTGCGGACCTCTCGGTACCACGGAGCGAGTGTCGTGTAAGATGCATGTCAGTTAGCTATCTGCGGACCTCTCGGTACCACGGAGCGAGTGTCGTGTAAGATGCATGTCAGTTAGCTATCTGCGGACCTCTCGGTACCACGAAGCGAGTGTCGTGTAAGATGCATGTCAGTTAGCTATCTGCGGACCTCTCGGTACCACGGAGCGAGTGTCGTGTAAGATGCATGTCAGTTAGCTATCTGCGGACCTCTCGGTACCACGGAGCGAGTGTCGTGTAAGATGCATGTCAGTTAGCTATCTGCGGACCTCTCGGTACCACGGAGCGAGTGTCGTGAAAGATGCATGTCAGTTAGCTATCTGCGGACCTCTCGGTACCACGGAGCGAGTGTCGTGTAAGATGCATGTCAGTTAGCTATCTGCGGACCTCTCGGTACCACGGAGCGAGTGTCGTGTAAGATGCATGTCAGTTAGCTATCTGCGGACCTCTCGGTACCACGGAGCGAGTGTCGTGTAAGATGCATGTCAGTTAGCTATCTGCGGACCTCTCGGTACCACGGAGCGAGTGTCGTGTAAGATGCATGTCAGTTAGCTATCTGCGGACCTCTCGGTACCACGGAGCGAGTGTCGTGTAAGATGCATGTCAGTTAGCTATCTGCGGACCTCTCGGTACCACGGAGCGAGTGTCGTGTAAGATGCATGTCAGTTAGCTATCTGCGGACCTCTCGGTACCACGGAGCGAGTGCGGCGGGGGCGGCGGGGGGCGGGGGCAGCGGCGAGTACTGTTCGTCTAATAATATACTAATAAAATTGTTTCACGATCGGGCGGTTAAGAGAATTTCTTGGGTGGTTCTGCCTGGGAGATCGTTAGCTTTTGAATTTATGTTAAAAAAATGGCTTATCGATAAATCATTTTATACTGTATCCGAATTCACGAAGCACAATGCTGAGTGTGGGCCATATTATTTGCACTAGAAACTGCTACGCACAAGAAAGATTTAGACTAAGTATAGGTTTAATTTAGTTTATTATTGTGTTGTGTAGTTTTAAGGCAAATATTTTTTTTTCTTTCTTTCTTCTTCTAATTCCTCAATAAATGATAAATAATGTATTCGAAATTGACATAGTATAAATTTACACACATTCTAAGATTAACTCAATTTTGTATAATATTGTTAAATTTTTATTTCTATTCATTTTATAAATATTTTGCTCAATTTAAATGTATATTATAGTTTTCTTGTGTCTATTTTGCATGCCGAATAATTCGGTGAATTATGTGGAACGAATTTTAAGCTTAACACCTTTATAAAACCTTTATAAAACCATTTTTAAGCTTAACACCTTTATAAAACCATTTTTAAGCTTAACACCTTTATAAAACCTTTATAAAACCATTTTTCATGCAATAAAGTTATTATGATGATTATTATGATTATGGCAAGATTCGAAAAATATTTTTTCTATGAATAAACAAAAAACTTACGGTTTCCGAATTTTTTCCTTTACTTGTGCTATAATAAGACATTGCTACTTGCCAAATTTCATGGTTCTAGGTCAACGGGAAGTACCCTATAGGTTTTGTGTGCACGTGATTCCCTTGGAACATTAAAAAAAATAGATATAAACAGCTGTAACTTTTGATTGCATGGACTTAGAAATTTGATTTATATCGCGACTCCAAGAAGTTACGAGCCTGCGTATATGATGTGAATATCAACTCGATAACTTTACGCGTTTCTGAGAAAAGAGGGTTGACAGACGGACAGACGGACAAATTTTCAAACTGCGCGATAACGCCGCGTCGCGCCGCGCCGCGCCACCATTAGCATAAGGGAATGATTTACGCCATCGCCGGATCAGCCTATTTCCGATATTATGTCCTTATCATGCTCGTATTTTAACAATTTATTCAATTTACCTTCTTCATTATCTATAGTATCCATCCACCTATCCCATTTTGAATATCAGATAATTTTAATACGATGTAGGTACCAAATCAACGTTAATCGAACATGGTATAAAATATTGCGCCGCCGCTTCGCCGCCGCCGCGCTGCGAGTTTTGCGTCACAGTTCACTGAAGGATGCCGCATTCATCCGGAACAGTTTCACATTTCAGTTTTATTCTGAGATTGAGTCAACAAGGCGTTCCCCGTGTGGTGTCTGTTGGCTTCCCCGTGTGGTGTCTGTCGGCTTCGCCGTGTGGTGTCTGTCGGCTTCGCCGTGTGGTGTCTGTCGGCTTCGCCGTGTGGTGTCTGTCGGCTTCGCCGTGTGGTGTCTGTCGGCTTCGCCGTGTGGTGTCTGTCGGCTTCGCCGTGTGGTGTCTGTTGGCTTCCCGTTGCTGGAGCGGCGAGCGACTGACTGTAGTGAGTCTAGACGGAGCACCTTCCCGTTGCGGGAGCGGCGAGCGACTGACTGTAGTGAGTCTAGTCGGAGCACCTTCCCGTTGCGGGAGCGGCGAGCGACTGACTGTAGTGAGTCTAGACGGAGCACCTTCCCGTTGCTGGAGCGGCGAGCGACTGGCTGTAGTGAGTCTAGACGGAGCACCTTCCCGTTGCTGGAGCGGCGAGCGACTGGCTGTAGTGAGTCTAGACGGAGCACCTTCCCGTTGCTGGAGCGGCGAGCGACTGGCTGTAGTGAGTCTAGACGGAGCACCTTCCCGTTGCTGGAGCGGCGAGCGACTGGCTGTAGTGAGTCTAGACGGAGCACCTTCCCGTTGCTGGACCGGCGAGCGACTGGCTGTAGTGAGTCTAGACGGAGCACCTTCCCGTTGCTGGAGCGGCGAGCGACTGGCTGTAGTGAGTCTAGACGGAGCACCTTCCCGTTGCTGGAGCGGCGAGCGACTGGCTGTAGTGAGTCTAGACGGAGCACCTTCCCGTTGCTGGAGCGGCGAGCGACTGGCTGTAGTGAGTCTAGACGGAGCACCTTCCCGTTGCGGGAGCGGCGAGCGACTGACTGTAGTGTACGGCCGTGCTGTGGCTTTTATAGGGACGAGCCTGGGCCGAGATCGCTGACGCTGTGCGGGGTCATCAATTTGCGCCGGCAGGAGCGCGCCATGCCTCAGGCCGGTTGCGCGCTATTTGTACGCTACAATATTATTTATGTAACAAAATTAGTTTCAGAACTGTGATGTGTGCACACTGATGTACGTACACCCGTGTCGTGTCACGTCACGATCGTCAGGTACGCGATTACATTTTAATATTATAAGTATTCAAAATACAAAACCTACCATGTTTATACTTACTTATATTTTGTTAATGTAACTCATACATACAAACTACATGTATTATATCTAAATACTACTAATACAAAAATGTATTATACTTACTCAATAATAAAAATCAAACCAAAACAACAGGAAATCATAAAATAATATTGCAATAGGTCCTGCTGCCGCCGGTGGGCCGGTGGGCCGGTCGGCCGGTGGGCCGGTGGGCCGGTGGGCCGGTGGGCCGGTCGGCCGGACGGCCCTTTGAGCCTTTGTGCTATGTCGATAACCTCTTTGTTACGAATCCTATCCTTCAGAGAAACTACGAGCTTAGCTCTCTCCATAGCTCACTGGGCGACTTTAAACTGGTAGACCAGCCCTACCGTGAGTGTCCACGTCTCAGCTCCGTAGGTCATGACGGGTAGGGCGCAGTGATTGAAAACTTTCGTTTTCAAGCATTGGGGTATGGATGACGAGAAGACTCGACGTGGTTTGCCAAACGCGGCCCAACCTAACTAGATCCTCCTCTTGGCCTCCTTCTCAAAATTGTTTTTACCTAACTGCAGAGTCTGCCCAAGCTAATACCTATACCTACTCGGAAACAATTTCGAGAAGGTGACCATGTACGACGACCGGTCCCGGATCAATGTGGCCATTGATCATGACCTTGGTTTTATCCAAGTTCATGCCAAGACCGATGCGTCGCGAGGCTGAAGCTAGGCAGACCAGCATCTGGTTCAGCTCCTCAAGCAACTCCGCCATTAAGACTATGTCATCAGCGAATCGCAGGTTCCCACCTGCGTAATCGACGTAATCGCCGTTAATGTTTATGCCCTTGCCTTTCCAGTCCAGCGTCTTAAACACATTGATTGGGTTACAATCAGTAAGCTAAGCTGGGGTAAACGCTATGGGATGCTAGCTAGCTGAGGGTGGTAAAACTCCGAAGAGATTAAAATAACCAAACCCGTTGAGTGATGGTAGAACACTGAATTTTATTGTTTTCACAGTAATCGCTAATTGCGGTCAATGCAAGCTAAGCTAAATTTACATCAAATGTTCGGCTTAAAATATACCTACTGCATGTACATATGCGATAGCTTGTACACACATCTTCCAACGCGCTTATGAACAGTTTCAGGAATATAACATCCCCCTGTCTCACTCCTCTGCGCAGTTGGATGGGTTTAGACTGCTGGCCCTGTACTTGGACACTCATAGTGGCGGCATCATAAAGACATCTCAGCACCTCGATATACCTAACGATAGTCTACTTGGCATCACTGTAAGGATTCCAGAACAGCCCAGGTTTCGACAGAGTCAAAGGCCTTTTCATAGTCCACAAAATTCAAAATTCAAAGTGCTTTATTTCCTTTAGACCTTACAGGACTCTTGGACACGTCACAAAAACTCAGATTACATAAGTAAAACTAGGAAATAAAGTGATCACTTTGATTTTTTGTCCACTTCAATCTTTTTAAGGTAAAGTAAAGAAGCGAACAAGAAACCTTTACCTTGTTAGAATGTTAGTTTTCGAGTTGGAGCAAAACTCTTCCCAAGCTTTTTTATCGTCTAGATAATCTGATATTTTATAGTAAGCCTTTTTACAAAGGATATGTTTGACAATTTGTTTGAATTTATTTATTGATAATTTTTGCAACTCACTTGGAGTTTTGTTGTAGAAGCGTATACATTGTCCTTTAAAAGATACATTAATCTTGTGTAGCCTAGTTGTGGGCACAGCGAGTTTATTCTTATTTCTAGTATTGAAATTATGTATATCGCTATTTTTGGGGAACCGATTGATATTCTTATGAGTGTACAACAAGTTTTCATAAATATATTGACACGGTACTGTCATTATATTTATTACTTTAAATTTATCACGTAGGGACTCTCTGGGACCCATATCATAGATTGCACGAACAGCCCTCTTCTGCAGCACAAATACGGTGTTAATATCTGCAGCGTTCCCCCACAGCAGTATACCATAAGACATAATACTATGGAAGTAGCTGAAATATACTAGTCTAGAAGTATCAACGTCTGTAAGATGACGGATTTTTTTGACTGCATATGCTGCAGAACTTAGTCTCTTCGATAGCTTATCTATGTGCGGGCCCCATTGTAGTTTACTATCTAAGGTAATTCCTAAGAATACGGTACTATCTACAAATTCTACCGATTCTTCTTTTACGTATACATTAGCCTTAACTTGTTTTACATTCGGTAAAATAAACCTAATACATTTAGTTTTGGTTTCGTTGAGCAAAAGATTATTGACACTAAACCAATTGACTACTTTTGATATTGCATTATTTACATCGTCGAAGTTTATGTTTTGTCGTTTCATTTTAAAAATTAATGAAGTATCATCAGCAAATAATACAATCTCGTGATTATTCTTAACAAGATGAGGCAGATCGTTAATGTAAACTAGAAATAGGAAGGGACCGAGGATAGAACCCTGCGGTACACCCATGGTAACTACAGACCCCGAGGACCGTTTCCCATTAATGTCAACTCTTTGTATCCTACCGCTCAAGTAAGATGTAAGAAGATCCAAAGAGGTGTCCATTAATCCATAGTGTTGCAGTTTCCTGATTAATGTTCCGTGGTGTACGCAATCAAATGCTTTTGACAAGTCGCAAAAAACACCCAAGGCATCTTGCGACTTCTCCCAAGCATCAAAAATATGCGTTACTAACTCTACACCGGCATCAGTAGTTGACCTGCCGCGAGTAAACCCGAATTGCTTACAATGTAGCAGGCCATTGCTATTGAAATGCTTAAGCAATTGGTGTAAAATAAGTTTTTCAAAAACTTTGCTGAATGTAGGCAATACTGATATCGGTCTAAAGTTAGTGGGGTCAGATCTACTACCCGATTTAAATAATGGTTTTATTTTACTATGTTTCACAAAAGCCAGACACAGGGGCTGATTATACTCTTCGGACTTCTGTATAATCTACCTCACTGTGTGTATGTGGTCTATGGTGCCATATCCTCCGCGAAACCCGGCCTGTTCCGGTGGCTGGAACTCGTCGAGTCTCCTGGCGAGACGATTCGTGACCACTTGTTAGAAAAGCTTATAGACGTGGCTAGGAGTGTGATGGAACTGTAATTTTTAAGAAGGGTTTTGTCGCCTTTTTAAAACAAGATCCGTCAAGTGCGAGTGTAACTCGCGCGCCGAGGGTTTCAAACAAGATCCGTCAAGTGCGAGTGTAACTCGCGCGATGAGGGTTTCAATAATAATTATTTGGACACTCAATTTTCCGTCTTTTTTCGAATGGCAATATTGAGGTGTAATATAATAATATATTATTAATTTACTGAAATTGATATGTTTGAGAGTTGAGATGTGATGAGATGATTTTATTCGTCGTCCCATCCAGTGTCGTCCCTCACTCATCACTTATGAAGCTTAATTAGAACTCGCTATTGAAGAGTACCTTCTCGTACCTGTTTTTATTAAATACGCCAAACTAGTTTAATTAGCACTAAGGTATTGAGGAAGCACTCCATGTCCTTTCAAAATGATTTGACAATTTGTTGCTAAGGTGAATTAACAAGTAGACGCAAAACAAAGCAATGATCTGATAAGCAGTCCACCTCGGCCCGTCGCTCGACAATAACAACAACAACAGACGTTAAACAAATTCAATCTGACGCTCAAAGGAGCCTAAAAAGAAACGCATTATCTAAAACGGTGATCGCGTCAGTAATTCTGTAATAAACTTTACGTTCTATTTGGAAGCTATTCCTGTAAGTCGACTGCGACATCATTTAATAATTAGGAAAAGAGACAAAAGCCGCAGCTAGCCCCCGGGCTGAGCCGGGCTGAGCCGGGCTGGTCCGGGGCGGGGGCGCCGTTCCGTTCCGGGGCGGGCTGGTCCGGGGCGGCGCGGTCCCGAGATCCAGTTACACCAGCCCGCAAATAATTCTGCCTCTGCGCTGTACACAATCCTAATTTCAAAAAGTATGAAACTTACAGAAATTTCAAAAAGTGTTTTGAAATGGTCAAAACGATACCTTTCATTTGATATCCCACATGGGTAGGTTCCACCCCTTTTGAAAAAAAAATCCCCCCTTTTTGACCATTTTCCAAAACCTATTATTATTACAGACTTCTTTATATTTTTCCTGTAAAATATAGATCGATATCTACAAACGCCTAATACATTGTACATGGATCAGTCTGCAATCTTCGGAGCTAGGGGGGGGGGGGGGGGGGGGAATGGTAAATTTTTCGACTTTTTTATATTCACTATGTAGCACTCTCGTAGCACTATGTAGCACTCTCGTAGCACTCTTGTAGCACTCTCATTGCACTATGTAGCACTCTCGTAGCACTATGTAGCACTCTCATAGCACTATGTAGCAATCTCGTAGCACTATGTAGCACTCTCGTAGCACTATGTAGCACTCTCGTAGCACTCTCGTAACACTATGTAGCACTCTCATAGCACTATGTAGCAATCTCGTAGCACTCTTGTAGCACTCTCATTGCTCTATGTAGCACTCTCGTAGCACTCTCGTAGCACTCTTGTAGCACTATGTAGCACTCTCGTAGCACTCTCGTAGCACTCTCGTAGCACTATGTAGCACTCTCGTAGCACTCTTGTAGCACTATGTAGCACTCTCGTAGCACTCTCGTAGCACTCTCGTAGCACTATGTAGTACTCTCGTAGCACTCTTGTAGCACTATGTAGCACTCTCGTAGCACTCTCGTAGCACTATGTAGCACTCTCGTAGCACTATGTAGCACTCTCGTAGCACTATGTAGCACTCTCGTAGCACTATGTAGCACTCTCGTAGCACTATGTAGCACTCTCGTAGCACTATGTATCACTCTCGTAGCACTCTTGTAGCACTATGTAGCACTCTGGTAGCACTCTCGTAGCACTATGTAGCACTCTCGTAGCACTATGTAGCACTCTCGTAGCACTATGTATCACTCTCGTAGCACTCTTGTAGCACTATGTAGCACTCTCGTAGCACTCTCGTAGCACTATGTAGCACTCTCGTAGCACTATGTAGCACTCTCGTAGCACTATGTAGCACTCTCGTAGCACTATGTATCACTCTCGTAGCACTATGTAGCACTCTCGTAGCACTATGTATCACTCTCGTAGCACTATGTAGCACTCTCGTAGCACTATGTAGCACTCTCGTAGCACTATGTAGCACTCTCGTAGCACTCTCGTAGCACTCTCGTAGCACTATGTAGCACTCTCGTAGCACTATGTAGCACTCTCGTAGCACTATGTAGCACTCTCGTAGCACTCTTGTAGCACTATGTAGCACTCTCGTAGCACTATGTATCACTCTCGTAGCACTATGTAGCACTCTCGTAGCACTATGTAGCACTCTCGTAGCACTATGTAGCACTCTCGTAGCACTCTCGTAGCACTCTCGTAGCACTATGTAGCACTCTCGTAGCACTATGTAGCACTCTCGTAGCACTATGTAGCACTCTCGTAGCACTCTCGTAGCACTATGTAGCACTCTCGTAGCACTATGTAGCACTCTCGTAGCACTATGTAGCACTCTCGTAGCTGCGGAGTGTCCCAGCTGATCCGAGCGCGCTGTGCATTCTCCTTGCTCGTTGCACAACACGTAAGTAATTATAGCAAAGGCGATTATACAGACTTATTATAAATTGTTTGAGTTGTTATAAATTGTTATTATGAATAGCAATGTCTGTTGTTCGTGCGAGACAGTTTGCATAATAAATGTATGCACGTGCTGTTAGGTACTTGTTGGTATGTGAGTGAGCTTAGCGCAGTATTACAATTAATATTTATAAACGTGTTTATAGTATAAAATTTGACTTGTCTAAGTGCTTATTTTGTAAGCTTAAAGAAATAAACGTTATTGATATTTGATATATTTGATTTGAGCTGGTGTACATTGTAGCGGGTACTCCGCATAATGCTTACGTAGCCAGTTCAGAACAACTGTTTTGAACTGGTCAAAACAATACCTTTTATTTGATACCCCATTTGGGTAGATAGCCCCCTTCCGAAAAAAAATTCACCCCATTTTTAAACATTTTTCAAAAATGGCATTTTGCAGACTTCTCTATATTTTTCCTGTAAAATATAAATCTATATCTTGTTTTGTTTCTCTGTTTTGAAATGTACAAAATGATACCTTTCATTTGATACCACATTTGCCCCCCAAAGGTCTCTTTTGAAATTTCATCATCACAATTTGTACTGAAAATATTCATTATCATTTATTTTAACACTTTCAGATTTATGTATTAGGGTTATTTATTCTCGAAATTAGCCTGGGATTTATTGTGTTAACTATGTATGTCTCTGATAGGTATACCAAAGCATGTAATGGATACCTTAGTTGTTTAACGACCTACAAAATAATGACCGTAACCTGACTTATTTCGATGTAGGTATTTGCCTATCCTACTTTGGACCTATATCAACAGTGCTCGGTTGTGAGGTCACCTCTAACAGGTTCCACCTGAAAACCAGCGCGACCTTGCATTAATGTAAGGTAGCATTAAGCTGAGGTGGAACCCTTTGATCAACACCGGTACAGCATTGAGCCTACCTATTTTTGTTCTTGTTACTTACCGATTGTTATTAAATAGGTAGGTACATATTATTAATGTTGTATTTTTAGATTATATTCTTTAATGTTATTTTCTTTTATATGTAGTAACATTTTTGTCTGTGCTGTAACTGAGTTTTGTCAATAAATGTTTCTCTCTCTCTCTCTCTATTTATAAAAAAAATTCTTGATATAATTTATGGCGCACGAAATTTATCATTATATAAAATTTCAAGTTAATAGCTGCAGTAGTTACTGAGATATTCAAGAAAGAGCGGGGACGGACAGAGCGAGACCATAAGGGTTTCGAAACCCATGTCGAAACCCTTGAATGGTAATAATTATGCATTATTCAGTTTAGCTGATCATATGTACATTTAAAGATGTTAAGGAGAGAGGATCGGAGGAGGTATGATCCGGCTCGAAGGACCATGAAAAGGGTTGTGGATGGGGGTTGTGGTAGATGGTGTTGGATGACCCCCAAACTGCCCTTTGAGGTTGGTAATTGGTATGGTATGTGGTCGAGGAAAAGTCACTGGTTTGTTATGGTAAGACTGTATTCACAGGACACACTATACTAACGATACTGGTAAGAATGGTTTATGGTATTGGTTTGATTTGAACCAACGTCGATGGCGGTCGATCGCGAACTGAGCTAATTTGGGTAACCGCAAGCAAATACGCATTCAATTGCAAGCGCAGCTAAAATGCATATTTGTTGCGTGGTCGGTTTACCCGAACAGGTCATAAATATCACACGAATTATTCGTTCCTTCAAAGAATAAACCTTACTCCAGGCGCAGTAGACGCGACAGTCATGTCCAACCAACAGAGAATAAACCTTACTCCAGGCGCAGTAGACGCGACAGTCATGTCCAACCAACACAGAATAAACCTTACTCCAGGCGCAGTAGACGCGACAGTCATGTCCAACCAACACAGAATAAACCTTACTCCAGGCGCAGTAGACACGACAGTCATGTCCAACCAACACAGAATAAACCTTACTCCAGGCGTAGTAGACACGACAGTCATATCCAACCAACATAGAATAAACCTTACTCCAGGCGCAGTAGACACGACAGTCATGTCCAACCAACACAGAATAAACCTTACTCCAGGCGCAGTAGACACGACAGTCATGTCCAACCAACACAGAATAAACCTTACTCCAGGCGCAGTAGACGCAACAGTCATGTCCAACCAACACAGAATAAACCTTACTCCAGGCGCAGTAGACACGACAGTCATGTCCAACCAACACAGAATAAACCTTACTCCAGGCGCAGTAGACACGACAGTCATGTCCAACCAACACAGAATAAACCTTACTCCAGGCGCAGTAGACGCGACAGTCATGTCCAACCAACACAGAATAAACCTTACTCCAGGCGCAGTAGACACGACAGTCATGTCCAACCAACACAGAATAAACCTTACTCCAGGCGCAGTAGACGCGACAGTCATGTCCAACCAACACAGAATAAACCTTACTCCAGGGGCAGTAGACGCGACAGTCATGTCCAACCAACACAGAATAAACCTTACTCCAGGCGCAGTAGACACGACAGTCATATCCAACCAACACAGAATAAACCTTACTCCAGGCGCAGTAGACGCGACAGTCATGTCCAACCAACACAGAATAAACCTTACTCCAGGCGCAGTAGACGCGACAGTCATGTCCAACCAACACAGAATAAACCTTACTCCAGGCGCAGTAGACGCGACAGTCATGTCCAACCAACACAGAATAAACCTTACTCCAGGCGCAGTAGACGCGACAGTCATGTCCAACCAACACAGAATAAACCTTACTCCAGGCGCAGTAGACACGACAGTCATGTCCAACCAACACAGAATAAACCTTACTCCAGGCGCAGTAGATGCGACAGTCATGTCCAACCAACACAGAATAAACCGTACTCCAGGCGCAGTAGACGCGACAGTCATGTCCAACCAACACAGAATAAACCTTACTCCAGGCGCAGTAGACACGACAGTCATTTCCAACCAACACAGAATAAACCTTACTCCAGGCGCAGTTGACACGACAGTCATGTCCAACCAACACAGAGTAAACCTTACTCCAGGCGCAGTAGACACGACAGTCATGTCCAACCAACACAGAATAAACCATACTCCAGGCGCAGTAGACGCGACAGTCATGTTTAACCAACACAGAATAAACCTTACTCCAGGCGCAGTAGACACGACAGTCATGTCCAACCAACACAGAATAAACCTTACTCCAGGCGCAGTAGACACGACAGTCATGTCCAACCAACACAGAATAAACCTTACTCCAGGCGCAGTAGATGCGACAGTCATGTCCAACCAACACAGAATAAACCGTACTCCAGGCGCAGTAGACGCGACAGTCATGTCCAACCAACACAGAATAAACCTTACTCCAGGCGCAGTAGACACGACAGTCATTTCCAACCAACACAGAATAAACCTTACTCCAGGCGCAGTTGACACGACAGTCATGTCCAACCAACACAGAGTAAACCTTACTCCAGGCGCAGTAGACACGACAGTCATGTCCAACCAACACAGAATAAACCATACTCCAGGCGCAGTAGACGCGACAGTCATGTTTAACCAACACAGAATAAACCTTACTCCAGGCGCAGTAGACACGACAGTCATGTCCAACCAACACAGAATAAACCTTACTCCAGGCGCAGTAGACACGACAGTCATGTCCAACCAACACAGAATAAACCTTACTCCAGGCGCAGTAGACGCGACAGTCATGTCCAACCAACACAGAATAAACCTTACTCCAGGCGCAGTAGACACGACAGTCATGTCCAACCAACACAGAATAAACCTTACTCCAGGCGCAGTAGACACGACAGTCATGTCCAACCAACACAGAATAAACCTTACTCCAGGCGCAGTAGACGCGACAGTCATGTCCAACCAACACAGAATAAACCTTACTCCAGGCGCAGTAGACACGACAGTCATGTCCAACCAACACAGAATAATCCAAGAGAGCAAATACCACATCTTGATAAATGTGACTGCGCCTCGGTTTAGTATTTACCTCGCATGTTCCAGCATACAATCAAATCAAATCATTCGCGCGGCGTTCCTTCAAGGTCTGTCGCGACTCTTTCTAATAATTAACTCCATGATGGGCTCCGCTCCGCCCGCCTTCGCCCGCCTGTCCTTCTGGGAAATATTTTATACATTTTTAGGGTTTCAAACATCGGTTTTGAAACCCTTATGGTCTCGCTCTGTCCGTCCCCGCTCTTTCTTGAATATCTCAGTAACTACTGCAGCTATTAACTTGAAATTTAAAATAATGATACATTTCGTGCGCCATTACTGATTTCAAGAAAAAAATATATAAATAAATGAAAAATGAAAATGAATATTTTCAGTACAAATTTTAGTGTTGAAATTTCAAAAGAGACCTAGGAAGGCAAATGGGGTATCAAATGAAAGGTATCGTTTTGTACATTTCAAAACACTTTTTGAAATGTCTGTAAAATTCATACTTTTTGAAAAATTTCAAAAAGAATCGAAAAATTGACCATACCCCCCCCCTATCTCCGAAGATTGCAGACCGATCCACGTACAATGTATTAGGCGTTTGTAGATATAGATCTATATTTTACAGGAAAAATATAGAGAAGTCTGAAATAATAATAGTTTTTGAAAAATGGTAAAAAAGGGGGGGAAATTTTTTTCAAAAGGAGGGGTACCTACCTATGTGGGGTATCAAATGAAAGGTATCGTTTTGACCATATCAAAACACTTTTTGAAATTTCTGTAAGTTTCATACTTTTTGAAATATTTCAAAAAAAGACGAAAAATTGACCATTCCCCCCCCCCTATCTCCGAAGATTGCAGACCGATCCACGTACAATGTATTAGGCGTTTGTAGATATCGATCTATATTTTACAGGAAAAATATAGAGAAGTCTGTAATAATAATAGTTTTTGAAAAATGGTAAAAAAGGGGGGGAATTTTTTTTCAAAAGGGGGGGTACCTACCCATGTGGGGTATCAAATGAAAGGTATCGTTTTGACCATTTCAAAACACTTTTTGAAATTTCTGTGAGTTTCATACTTTTTGAAATATTTCAAAAAAAGACGAAAAATTGACCATTCCCCCCCCCCTAGCTCCGAAGATTGCAGACCGATCCATGTACAATGTATTAGGCGTTTGTAGATATCAATCTATATTTTACAGGAAAAATATAGAGAAGTCTGTAATAATAATAGTTTTTGAAAAATGGTCAAAAAGGGGGGGAATTTTTTTTCAAAAGGAGGGGTACCTGCCTATGTGTGGTATCAACTGAAAGGTATCGTTTTGACCATATCAAAACACTTTTTGAAATTTCTGTAAGTTTCATACTTTTTGAAATATTTCAAAAATAGTCGAAAAATTGACCTTTCCCCCCCCTATCTCCGAAGATTGCAGACCGATCCATGTACAAAGTATTAGGCGTTTGTAGATATCGATTTATATTTTACAGGAAAAATATAGAGAAGTCTGTAATAATAATAGTTTTTGAAAAATGGTAAAAAAGGGGGGGAATTTTTTTTCAAAAGGGGGGGTACCTACCCATGTGGGGTATCAAATGAAAGGTATCGTTTTGACCATATCAAAACACTTTTTGAAATTTCTGTAAGTTTCATACTTTTTGAAATATTTCAAAAAAAGACGAAAAATTGACCATTCCCCCCCCCCTATCTCCGAAGATTGCAGACCGATCCACGTACAATGTATTAGGCGTTTGTAGATATCGATCTATATTTTACAGGAAAAATATAGAGAAGTCTGTAATAATAATAGTTTTTGAAAAATGGTAAAAAAGGGGGGGAATTTTTTTTCAAAAGGGGGGGTACCTACCCATGTGGGGTATCAAATGAAAGGTATCGTTTTGACCATTTCAAAACACTTTTTGAAATTTCTGTGAGTTTCATACTTTTTGAAATATTTCAAAAAAAGACGAAAAATTGACCATTCCCCCCCCTATCTCCGAAGATTGCAGACCGATCCATGTACAATGTATTAGGCGTTTGTAGATATCGATTTATATTTTACAGGAAAAATATAGAGAAGTCTGTAATAATAATAGTTTTTGAAAAATGGTAAAAAAGGGGGGGAATTTTTTTTCAAAAGGGGGGGTACCTACCCATGTGGGGTATCAAATGAAAGGTATCGTTTTGACCATTTCAAAACACTTTTTGAAATTTCTGTGAGTTTCATACTTTTTGAAATATTTCAAAAAAAGACGAAAAATTGACCATTCCCCCCCCCCTATCTCCGAAGATTGCAGACCGATCCATGTACAATGTATTAGGCGTTTGTAGATATCAATCTTTTTTTTACAGGAAAAATATAGAGAAGTCTGTAATAATAATAGTTTTTGAAAAATGGTCAAAAAAGGGGATTTTTTTTCAAAAAGGGGTACCTACCCATGTGGGGTATCAAATGAAAGGTATCGTTTCGGCCTTTTTAAAACACTTTTTGAAATTTCTGTAAGTTTCATACTTTTTAAAATATTTCAGAAAATTGATTGTCCAAATAATTGGCAAATGTTTGAAACCCTCGGCGCGCGAGTTACACTCGCACTTGGCGAATCTTGTTCAAATTGATCTTAATTTTTTCTGCGCTTTTCCTTTGGGAAAATCTAGCTTCGTAAATTGTATTAGGCGTTCTATTAATAATATAATCCTCCACTATAGTGTATTGCGTTAAGTTCCCTCGACACCCTAATTGAAGAACTTCTCAGAAATGGCTCGACCGATGTGTGGTGCTTATACTGTCGCGTGTCCATCCAAGTGCGGCGCGGTCCGACCTCAAGTCAGGCGGCGGTGAGTGGTGGGCTCCATTCATCACGGTGCCCATTAGCGACCACTGCCGCCGTCGCCGCCCCGCCGCTCTCACGTGGCCGTCCCGCCACCGTCCCGCGCGTCATCCCGGGCGCAGCCACGCGTCGCTTCACAGCCTCTAATTACCTCTTACAAGGAACATAAACAACACCTCGCTTCGTTAATGTATTTTAGCAGAGACACTCGTACCTTCACATTTACTTATTTATTTATTTTTATTCGGATTGCCATCAGCCTTAACTATTAACAATAGAACTTGAAATAGATACAGAAAGATAATAATAGGCACTCGCTAATAGAAACATAATGAAATACCTAAGTGTGAACACAAAACAAAAAAAAAATCGTCGACAATTTCGTACTTAATAAAGTAATAAAAGAACAAGTAGTTACAATAAGTAAAAATTAAAAATATAGCTACATCAAGTGCAAAAGAAGTTAAGAGTTATGCATGTTCAACATCACATTAACATTAAACTAGCTTGGGAAGAAATAAATAATAAAAGACACGGTGTTGCATTATTCCTAGATCTATCGAAAGCGTTCGATTGTGTTTACCATAATATTCTCCTAGGAAAGCTAGAAGAAACGGGAATAAGGGGAGTAGCTCTTTCTTTATTAAAATCCTACTTAGAAGATAGAAAACAATCAACTGTAATTGAAATATATAATAAGAAAACTAAAACCATTGAACATATTGATTCTCGTTTTGAATCTATTTCGTTGGGTGTTCCTCAGGGCAGCGTCTTAGGCCACTTTTATTTTTAATTTACATAAATAATTTGCCATATATAACAAAACATCTTTGTGTCATGTTTGCAGATGATGCCACTATTTTTATACCCCAAATAAATAATAATATACAGGATTTTGAAAATGAAATCAATAAAACCCTCGAGAATATAATAAATTATCTATGCAACCTAAATTTAAAAGTGAATATCGGTAAAACAAAATTTCTAAGATTCAAAAATTATAAAACTCGTTCAATAAATCTAAACATAACTAACATGGGAGACAGCATAGAAGAAGTCAATGAAATAAGTTTTCTAGGAATAAAAATTGACAGTTATTTGAATTGGAAATCTCATATTATTCATGTAAATAACAAAATCTCCAAATACTGTTACGCTCTTAATATCCTTAGTAACGTTTCGTCCAAAATTGTAGCAAAAAACGCTTACTATGGACACGTTTTTCCTCAATTGTGTTACGGGGTGATTTTTTGGGGAAATTCAGTTGATGTGAAATCAGTATTTATCATGCAAAAGAAATGTTTAAGAGCTATCTTTAATTTCGAAATTAACGAGTCTTTGCGCAATATCTTCAAAGATAATGATATCCTTACTCTTACAGGTATTTATATTCTAGAGATCTGTTTATTTGTTAAGAATAATCCATGTTTTTTAAATATAAAATCTAATAGACTGGAAATCTTGAGAAATAAGTATAAATTTAACGTAAATATACCCCAAATAAATAATTCTATGTTTTACAAAAGCACCTACATATCAGCTATTAAAGTATATAATAACATTCCATTAGAAATAAAGAAACTTAATGGAAATATGTTCAAAACTAGATTAAGGAACTGGCTTGTAAATAGTGTGCACTAAAACTTAAATGAGTTCTTTGATTACTAGATAACAGAGATAGATATATAGGTTTAAAAATAAGAGGTTTTCACTGTTTGCAATTTCTGCGATTGAAATGTTTAAATATTGTATGTCCGAAATGGATAAAATTGTTGTTACCAAATTATGCTATAAGACCTTTCCTATGGATGTTTTACACAATTTTACAATAAATATATTCTTATTCTTATTCATTCTGCTGAATTCATTGAGAGTGCCGCTCGCTCGCACTATAAATGAATTTTGTCTATAATTAGTTCCAACATGTTGGACATGTAGTAAGGGATTGTGTCTAAGCTGCCTACGTGGTACATTGAAGTCCAATTTGCCAAGAAGTTCTGGACAGTCGACATCGTTGTTGATAATCTTAAGTATATAAAGATAATCAGCTATGTCACGTCTACTTTTGAGTGCCAAGAAATGGAACCTCTTGCAGAGTTCATCATAGGTTAAAGATTTGTACAGGATCTTTACTCTAAAACACAGGTATCTTAAGAAACGCCTCTGAATACTTTCTATACGATCAATGTACTTCTGGTAACGCGGGTTCCATCTGAGATGCGTATTCTAGATTTACGTTTTCAGAATTCAAAATTAACATTAGCAAATAAAGTTTTGTCTCAAAATCGGGTTGGTATTAGTCAGAATCTGTATAATTTAAAAGTAAACTTGTTATTTCGGGAACCTCCTGGATATTGTAACAAAACTTTGCTAAGCAATGTTCTATGTTGATACACGACGGCGGCGGCAGAGCGTGTGCCCGACCCGCCCGTCAACACGACGGCGGCGGAGCGTGTACCCGACCCGCCCGTCAACACGACGACGGCGGAGCGTGTGCCCGACCCGCCCGTCAACACGACGGCGGCGGAGCGTGTACCCGACCCGCCCGTCAACACGACGACGGCGGAGCGTGTGCCCGACCCGCCCGTCAACACGACGGCGGCGGAGTGTGTGCCCGACCCGCCCGTCAACACGACGACGGCGGAGCGTGTGCCCGACCCGCCCGTCAACACGACGACGGCGGAGTGTGTGCCCGACCCGCCCGTCAACACGACGGCGGCGGAGCGTGTGTCCGACCCGCCCGTCAACACGACGGCGGCGGAGCGTGTGCCCGACCCGCCCGTCAACACGACGGCGGCGGAGCGTGTGCCCGACCCGCCCGTCAACACGACGGCGGCGGAGCGTGTGCCCGACCCGCCCGTCAACACGACGACGGCGGAGTGTGTGCCCGACCCGCCCGTCAACACGACGGCGGCGGAGCGTGTGCCCGACCCGCCCGTCAACACGACGACGGCGGAGTGTGTGCCCGACCCGCCCGTCAACACGACGGCGGCGGAGCGTGTGTCCGACCCGCCCGTCAACAATGTTCTATGTTGATACACGACGACGGCGGAGCGTGTGCCCGACCCGCGCGTCAACACGACGGCGGCGGAGCGTGTGTCCGACCCGCCCGTCAACAATGTTCTATGTTGATACACGACGACGGCGGAGCGTGTGCCCGACCCGCGCGTCAACACGACGGCGGCGGAGCGTGTGTCCGACCCGCCCGTCAACAATGTTCTATGTTGATACACGACGGCGGCGGAGCGTGTGTCCGACCCGCCCGTCAACAATGTTCTATGTTGATACACGACGACGGCGGAGCGTGTGCCCGACCCGCCCGTCAACAATGTTCTATGTTGATACACGACGACGGCGGAGCGTGTGCCCGACCCGCCCGTCAACAATGTTCTATGTTGATACACGACGACGGCGGAGCGTGTGCCCGACCCGCCCGTCAACACTCTAGAACACTGATATTTATACCGTAGGTACCAAAGTTGCTTTTAATTTACACACGCAATTTCAGAACGGGGACACAGCAAATTAGAAATAACAAATGTATTGGAAACCTCCAGGTATGTACATGTGACGTATCTCCTGCACCGACTCTGCACTCGCGTCCCGTGTCCACAGGCTGCTGTGTGTGGGGGGCAGGGGGCGGGGGGGTGGGGTAGTGCTGGGTCTGCATGCCTGTGTGTGTCTCGCTTGCGGCCGGTAGGTACCAGGTTGTTGTTACAGATAGCTTTTATTTTGAGCGAATTTTCAGCTCACCCGTGTCTGGCTTGCAATAAAATATTTTCTACTGTTTATTTGCCGCGACGCGTTAGTTCGATCCCGTTCCTTTCTCTTTGTATTTAGTATCGCAACATGTGCCGTGTCGCAGGGCTCGAGGGGCTTACGTTATAATCGTTATCAAATCAGAAAATTATTGTGCCTTATTCGTCTGGGTTGATTTCTTTGCCGAAGAGTAGGAGTTTGTACGGAACCCTTGATACTCCTTGAACTCGCACTTGACGTTTTTTTGTCGTTGTTGTGATCCATTTCAGCTGCTATTTTGTGTTTGTTTGTGCATTGACTGTATCGATTGTACGAGGAAAATGAATCTAACATAATAGGTACACATTTTCAAATATTTACTTCATTCGCTGACATAAGCTACCCAAAGTAAAAGGAAATGGAAGAATTTGAAGGAGGCCTACAGTAGACACTAGTCTTCTAGTTGACAAAAGCTAGAACTAAGAAGACCTTCACTGGCGTGCAGCCCGGGTGGCCTCGCTTCTGTATGCGATTGGTGTATGTCCGCGGTGGACCGGTTAGTGCAGCCCGGGTGGCCTCGCTTCTGTATGCGATTGGTGTATGTCCGCGGTGGACCGGTTAGTGCAGCCCGGGTGGCCTCGCTTCTGTATGCGATTGGTGTATGTCCGCGGTGGACCGGTTAGTGCAGCCCGGGTGGCCTCGCTTCTGTATGCGATTGGTGTATGTCCGCGGTGGACCGGTTAGTGCAGCCCGGGTGGCCTCGCTTCTGTATGCGATTGGTGTATGTCCGCGGTGGACCGGTTAGTGCAGCCCGGGTGGCCTCGCTTCTGTATGCGATTGGTGTATGTCCGCGGTGGACCGGTTAGTGCAGCCCGGGTGGCCTCGCTTCTGTATGCGATTGGTGTATGTCCGCGGTGGACCGGTTAGTGCAGCCCGGGTGGCCTCGCTTCTGTATGCGATTGGTGTATGTCCGCGGTGGACCGGTTAGTGCAGCCCGGGTGGCCTCGCTTCTGTATGCGATTGGTGTATGTCCGCGGTGGACCGGTTAGTGCAGCCCGGGTGGCCTCGCTTCTGTATGCGATTGGTGTATGTCCGCGGTGGACCGGTTAGTGCAGCCCGGGTGGCCTCGCTTCTGTATGCGATTGGTGTATGTCCGCGGTGGACCGGTTAGTGCAGCCCGGGTGGCCTCGCTTCTGTATGCGATTGGTGTATGTCCGCGGTGGACCGGTTATTGAGGAATATAAACAGAAGAATCTTATTCACCGGGCAATGGATTACAGTGGAATCAAAGCCATCAATGCACAATGTTCAGTGGCTTAGAGCAGATCAGGCAGTTCGCCGGCGTGCTAGGAGCCGGTCGAGTGCGGAGCGTGTCGGTGTCGGCCAGTGTTCGTAGCCGAGGAGTGCCGCGAGGCGAGAGCGGTGCCCCCCGCCCCGCCCGCAGACCCCCCTACAACTCTGAACAAGCGGAAGCAATCTCATTATCGGCCGCTGAGCAGAGGACGCGCGCTTTGTGTTTTTGTTTATCGAAACTTAAAGTAACGATAGAGAGCTAAGTTTAATATTATTCGAGCGGTTCAGGTCCTTTCTGCGAGTTCCAAACTCGAAGATAGCTTGTATTCAGAAAGCGGCCCAGTTTGCAGCTCTCAGCGGATCCGCGGTGAAGCGGCCGCTAGCTCAGCGGATCCGCGGTGAAGCGGCCGCTATAACAGGCTTATACATAAACCACTTTGTCTTGTTATGGATAGCGCCCTCGCGCCAGCACAACGCCAGCTCGTCCCGCTCCGCTCCCGCCCCGCTCCCATCCCGTTCCCGTCCCGCCGCCTCGCCAGGCAGGAATGCGAGGCACGCGCCGTGCTTTGTTCACTTGTGGCCTTAATCAAGCTCATGCCTACGTGAGCACACCTCGCCGGAACACAAAGGACATTCACCACGACTCAATAACCTAAAATATTATTCTGAATTTTGTAAAGTATCTTATTCTCTGTTACCTGTTCTAGTTGCCTCCGTAACTTCACCGGGGGTGCCGGGGAGCTCCGCGTCTGGATGAAGAGTGTAATATTAGTCTGGTGCTTTGTTAATATCACGCCGTATAGCAGGCAGCCTCTAGCTAGCGCGTGCACTGTTGACGCAGTCGGTGGTGCTGGACGTCATAATATCACGCCGTATAGCAGGCAGCCTCTAGCTAGCGCGTGCACTGTTGACGCAGTCGGTGGTGCTGGACGTCATAATATCACGCCGTATAGCAGGCAGCCTCTAGCTAGCGCGTGCACTGTTGACGCAGTCGGTGGTGCTGGACGTCATAATATCACGCCGTATAGCAGGCAGCCTCTAGCTAGCGCGTGCACTGTTGACGCAGTCGGTGGTGCTGGACGTCATAATATCACGCCGTATAGCAGGCAGCCTCTAGCTAGCGCGTGCACTGTTGACGCAGTAGGTGGTGCTGGACGTCATAATATCACGCCGTATAGCAGGCAGCCTCTAGCTAGCGCGTGCACTGTTGACGCAGTAGGTGGTGCTGGACGTCATAATATCACGCCGTATAGCAGGCAGCCTCTAGCTAGCGCGTGCACTGTTGAGGCAGTCGGTGGTGCTGGACGTCATAATATCACGCCGTATAGCAGGCAGCCTCTAGCTAGCGCGTGCACTGTTGACGCAGTCGGTGGTGCTGGACGTCATAATATCACGCCGTATAGCAGGCAGCCTCTAGCTAGCGCGTGCACTGTTGACGCAGTCGGTGGTGCTGGACGTCATAATATCACGCCGTATAGCAGGCAGCCTCTAGCTAGCACGTGCACTGTTGACGCAGTAGGTGGTGCTGGACGTCATAATATCACGCCGTATAGCAGGCAGCCTCTAGCTAGCGCGTGCACTGTTGACGCAGTAGGTGGTGCTGGACGTCATAATATCAAGCCGTATAGCAGGCAGCCTCTAGCTAGCGCGTGCACTGTTGACGCAGTAGGTGGTGCTGGACGTCATAATATCACGCCGTATAGCAGGCAGCCTCTAGCTAGCGCGTGCACTGTTGACGCAGTAGGTGGTGCTGGACGTCATAATATCACGCCGTATAGCAGGCAGCCTCTAGCTAGCACGTGCACTGTTGACGCAGTAGGTGGTGCTGGACGTCATAATATCACGCCGTATAGCAGGCAGCCTCTAGCTAGCGCGTGCACTGTTGACGCAGTAGGTAGTGCTGGACGTCATAATATCACGCCGTATAGCAGGCAGCCTCTAGCTAGCGCGTGCACTGTTGAGGCAGTCGGTGGTGCTGGACGTCATAATATCACGCCGTATAGCAGGCAGCCTCTAGCTAGCGCGTGCACTGTTGACGCAGTCGGTTGTGCTGGACGTCATAATATCACGCCGTATAGCAGGCAGCCTCTAGCTAGCGCGTGCACTGTTCCTCCCCAGCTGTTCCTCACCAACCCCAGCTGGCTAGTCTCCGGTGATGCTGGCCGTCGCTGAACCCCAGCTGGCTAGTCTCCGGTGATGCTGGCCGTCGCCGAACCCCAGCTGGCTAGTCTCCGGTGATGCTGGCCGTCGCTGAACCCCAGCTGGCTAGTCTCCGGTGATGCTGGCCGTCGCTGAACCCCAGCTGGCTAGTCTCCGGTGATGCTGGCCGTCGCTGAACCCCGGCTAGGAGGACACCATCGCCTGTTGTCTGCAGCCGCGGTTTGATACAGAACTCAAGATGGACTGAAACCTATGTGATTATTATATTGTGTTATCTGCAAGATATTAGCTAAAACAATTAATGGTTTTAAAAACTAGTAATTTGTAATAAATTATATGTACATACATAGGTGAAACTATAGGAATATTTTTAATAGTTTTCAGCTTTTACTGATTTAGTAACGTTTGGTTGAGGAGCGGTCACTCCGCTCCAAGACACGGAGCCTTTCATCACAAGTTTTATCGATCCCGATAAAACTTGTGATGAAAGGCTAGGGAATTAAAGTAGGTATATCAAAGTGTGATCACACTTGATCTCTCCCTCCCCACACACTTACAGTACAAGGAATATCAATTAGCGGGATCCACAAAGTCTCGGAGATTTCTTTTAAGCTAGATAAGATAGATTGATTAGTAATAAGGCAACCGTGGTCAGATGCAGTCGTTTTAATTCAACACCTAAGCCATAGTTCTCTTCAATCTAAGCACACATCTAAACTTTTGTATTTATAATATTAATGACGTGACGGTGTGATGTGATGAGTAGGTACTTATCTATATTTTACGGTCACGTTAATCTTTTTCTATTTTATTACGTTGATGAATACTTACTATACGAAGTTATGTCCGTACAAAGATTTCTTTATAGTTGCATTAGATTGAAGAGCACTACCAGGGTCGGTACCTGATCCTTCAGCTATCCAAACAGATTGAAGAGCACTACCAGGGTCGGTACCTGATCCTTCAGCTATCCAAACGGATTGAAGAGCACTACCAGGGTCGGTACCTGATCCTTCAGCTATCCAAACGGATTGAAGAGTACTACCAGGGTCGGTACCTGATCCTTCAGCTATCCAAACAGATTGAAGAGCACTACCAGGGTCGGTACCTGATCCTTCAGCTATCCAAACAGATTGAAGAGCACTACCAGGGTCGGTACCTGATCCTTCAGCTATCCAAACAGATTGAAGAGCACTACCAGGGTCGGTACCTGATCCTTCAGCTATCCAAACGGATTGAAGAGCACTACCAGGGTCGGTACCTGATCCTTCAGCTAGGTATCCAAACGGATTGAAGAGCACTACCAGGGTCGGTACCTGATCCTTCAGCTATCCAAACGGATTGAAGAGCACTACCAGGGTCGGTACCTGATCCTTCAGCTATCCAAACAGATTGAAGAGCACTACCAGGGTCGGTACCTGATCCTTCAGCTATCCAAACAGATTGAAGAGCACTACCAGGGTCGGTACCTGATCCTTCAGCTATCCAAACAGATTGAAGAGCACTACCAGGGTCGGTACCTGATCCTTCAGCTATCCAAACGGATTGAAGAGCACTACCAGGGTCGGTACCTGATCCTTCAGCTATCCAAACAGATTACCTATTCAGGTTTGTTGACCTCAACACACTTGGATGAAGTTGAGGATAACAACAAAGACATATCCAAAGCCTTACGCCATAACCACGACATTTTAATGGCAAGGTAATAGACCCGCATTGTTATGGAGTTAGGAAACACAGGTGGCAAATGCTTATCAACTTCTTCTAGAAAGAGAAAATGATCTTAATGAACTCCTTCTTTAAGAAACAGCCTCAAAGGAAGTAGACAACTGTAACTAAAAATGAGATCGGCTTCAACATGACAGATAGCAAGCACATATTCAAAGATGACTGAGTGATCAACAGTTCAATACCGGATCTGATCACCGACTCCTCCAAGGCTCTCTGAATAAAAGAACCGTCTGACGAAGTCCATGCACCGACCTAACCTAAACTAAGTAAAGGCGGGTACCGAGAAGTTCCAGCAGCTTCTCGGGGATAGATTTGTTACATTGGAACCCACTCATGACGCTGATGTGATCCTACACAATCTGGTCGAAACGCGGAGAGACGAGACCATCAAGTTCTGTGACAAGCAGGGTACTGGCAAGAAATCCAAAGTGATGAGACTCTCAGGTTGCCCGAGATAGCCCGATATCTAAAACTTTGTGTTCTAAATTTAAACATTAAAAAAGTGATGAATTCTATTATTTTAGACTCTAGTCTAGACTGCTTCGCTAGCTCGGGATTTATTATCAGCACGTTCAACAAAAATCATTGTGCCTACTTGTTGAACGAATAATAATTGTTGTTATGTGCTAACGCTACGGCGCGCTCGAGGACTGCTATTGTTGTTTTTCGAACATTAGTATCGGATGAAATTCCATCCTATTTTGATGGCGAGCGATAACTTTTTGTAGCAGGTTAAGGTTAAGGTAGGTCCGTTTGGTGACTTTGTGTAAGATGGAGTCGGAACTTGTAACGTTACCGCCGTACATCGAGCGCGGCCGCGGCCGTCCTGACCTGACGGGGATCATTGCGGTCTTACTCACTAGTTCTCAAACTATTTTAATTTTCCCTGTCCCCTCGCCCCGCACACCGCCGCGCGCCGGCCCCTGGACCTCAAACGGAGGGCTCCTTTGACCGCGTTCTCTATTTGCGACTTTTAATAAAGATAGGACGAGCAAGGGCTTTCAGAGGATTACGCCCTAATTACAAGCGTTACCATAATTTATAACTGCTCTAGACAAGGACAAAATTATTCCATACACCTACCCATAAGGGGACAGATCAGGGTGACAAATGGTAATAAACCCTGTTATGGCTGAGACACCGACGTGATTGCGAACGCACTACAATATGATTGTCCTGCATTAAACTCGATCATTACTCTATTCCGCTGCCTCAGCGGGCGCGGCGCCTCGTGCACGGCTCCGCCAGTTGGTACTAGTTTCGGCTGATCCGAGTAGTCACGGGTGGAGTTTTTCGCCGAGGCTGAGCGCCGGCGGCCGAAGCCAATCTTTGATCTTGTATCATATGACTTATTTTGGAGAAAGTTGAGAGACAGGGGTGTACCGGTGGTAATACTAAATCTGTTCCGGTATTGGTACGCGAATCAAACCAACTGTGTTAAGTGGTCCAACATGTTTTCGGAGGCGTACGGGTTGGAGTGCGGGGTGAGGCATTGAGGGGATAAGCTCTCCTAAGCTCTTCAATCTGTACGTCAATGACCTCATAGCTGAGCTCAGCAGCATGCGGGTCGGGTGCCGCGTGGATGGTGTTAGTGTAAACAACATCAGCTACGCGGACGACATGGTGCTGCTGGGCCCGACTGCGAGGTCTATCGAGGGGATGTTGAAGGTTTGCGGATCCTACGCTGCATCGCACAGCCTTACCTACAACGTAAAAAAATGTGAATACATTGTCTTTGGGATCGCCGGTAAGACCCCAGAGAACACTCGCGACTTAACACTAAATGGTACTAACATCAAGCGAGTTACTGAATTTAAATACCTAGGGCATCTACTTACCGACGATCTCAAGGATAATGTAGACATAGAAAGGGAACGTAGGGCGTTGGCGGTTCGAGGCAACATGTTGGCCCGTAGATTTGCCCGTTGCTCTGACGAAGTGAAAGTAACGCTATTTAAAGCTTACTGTCAGAGCCTGTACACGGGTAATCTATGGGTTAGCTACACCAAAAAATCGTTGGACGTCCTACGTGTCCAGTATAATAATACTTTCAGGATGCTGCTGAGACTCCCTCGTTGTTGTAGCGCCTCAGAGATGTTTGCTCAGTATCGAACTGATGGTTTCCATGCCATCATTCGGAAGAAAACAGCATCTCTGATGAGCAGGACGAGGGCCAGTCATAACAGCATCCTAAAAACTGTGGCGGGGCACTGTCTGTCTCCTATATGGACACAATTTGTAAAGCGTGTTGCACCATTCTGTAGGTATGATGCGTGAGTGGATATTAATCGTGGGTAATTTAATTTAATCTTATGTAATTTAATGTATTCTCATCAAATTTAATGTAATTTAATCTAATTTATTCTCATTATTATTTATTATTATTTTGATTTTAATGATGATTTTAATTTTTTATGTTTATATTTTTTTATGTTCTTATTTTTTATGTGTAATATGGAGTGTTTAATTATCTGAAATAAATGAATACAAAATACAATCAGAGGTGAGCTCGGGAAAGACGACGCATCAAATTGAAACGCGGACATTATCAGGCGCTCATTGAAAAGTGTTCATCGATAAGTAGGTGGGATGGTTCCGCGGTAATTTCCCCGGGGACGGGAGTCGAACCCGCGCTTGTAACGACATTGTTTAATAATGTCCTCCTCTGATGCCGACAATCGAGTGTCGATTGCGAAGGGAGATCGCCGCCGCCATTCCCCGCTGCGATCGAGTGTCGATTGCGAAGGGAGATCGCCGCCGCCATTCCCCGCTGCGATCGAGCCCGCTGATAGCTTTATTGCCTCACTTTTACATAATTATCATTATACATCTACTTAGCTTCCTACAGTCACAGACAATTATATGAATATACCGCTCGCGTTTCACAATAATTGTATTACAAATACTGGAATAGTTAGGTACGCCACCGCGAGTTTGTGAGAGTTCGCGTAGAGGTACCCAAACGGATAAAATGAGTAGCACGGAAGCCCTGAGTCTCGTCTCATTGAGTGCCGCTGTGATCCGCTTAGACGAGTCTATCATGAGTCTCGGCGGAACCTCAGTACATCAGTACCTACACGCGTAGATTGGCCCCGAATGGTGGCCTCGTGGGGGATTTCATTCATCATCATAATCAACTGAACCATCAGAAGAACTCTCTTAGGTGGTTTCCCCTCTTCTTGTCATCAACCCGAGAGTCTCGGCCAAGAGTTTGGATTTCTTACTCGTGCGCTGCTTTTTGCAGACATTGATGCCCTCGTCCCTCGGCGTTTCGACCAGATTGTGTAGGATCTCATCAGCGTCTTCAGTGGGTTTTAAGGTGACAAATATATCCCCGAGAAGCTGCTAAAACTTCTCGGTGCCCGCCATGATATGGATTGGGTTATGTCGGAGCGTGGACTTCATCAGCATGCATGCTGTGTCGGCCTGTAAGAGGTTGGTGCACTTACCATCACTAATTTAGGTACAATCTATTTTAAATGCCTTGTAAGTTTTAGTGTACTCGCTGTAGGCTAACCTTATTTTTAAAATAAATATCAGACGGTTTATTTCTAGCTTCAATTTGATATTCAGAGAACCTCGGAGAAGACATCTCTAAAAAAGTGCATCCTGATGAAGCCGATCTCATTTTTAGGGTTTCAAACATCGGTTTTGAAACCCTTATGGTCTCGCTCTGTCCGTCCCCGCTCTTTCTTGAATATCTCAGTAACTACTGCAGCTATTAACTTGAAATTTGAAATAATGATACATTTCCTGCGCCATTACTGATTTTAAGAAAAAAAAATATAAATAAATAAAAAATGAAAATGAATATTTTCAGTACAAATTTTGATGTTGAAATTTCAAAAGAGACCTAGGAAGGCAAATGGGGTATCAAATGAAAGGTATCGTTTTGTACATTTCAAAACACTTTTTGAATTTTTGAAATATTTCAAAAAAAGTCGAAAAATTGACCATACCCCCCCCCCCTATCTCCGAAGATTGAACACCGATCCACGTACAATGTATTAGGCGTTTGTAGATATCAATCTATATTTTACAGAAAAAATATAGAGAAGTCTGTAATAATAATAGTTTTTGAAAAATGGTAAAAAAGGGGGGGATTTTTTTTTCAAAAGGTGGGGTACCTACCTTTGTGGGGTATCAAATGAAAGGTATCGTTTTGACCATATCAAAACACTTTTTGAAATTTCTGTAAGTTTCATACTTTTTGAAATATTTCAAAAAAAGACGAAAAATTGACCTTTCCCCCCCCCTATCTCCGAAGATTGCAGACCGATCCATGTACAATGTACTAGGCGTTTGTAGACATCGATCTATATTTTACAGGAAAAATATAGAGAAGTCTGTAATAATAATATTTTTTGAAAAATGGTTAAAAAGGGGTGAATTTTTTTTTCAAAAGAGGAGGTACCTACCCATGTGGGGTATCAAATGAAAGGTATCGTTTTGACCATTTCAAAACACTTTTTGAAATTTCTGTAAGTTTCATACTTTTTGAAATATTTCAAAAATAGTCGAAAAATTGACCTTCCCCCCCCCCCCCTATCTCCGAAGATTGCACACCGATCCACGTACAATGTATTAGGCGTTTGTAGATATCGATCTATATTTTACAGGAAAAATATAGAGAAGTCTGTAATAATAATAGTTTTTGAAAAATGGTCAAAAAGGGGGGGATTTTTTTTTCAAAAAGGGGGTACCTACCTATGTGGGGTATCAAATGAAAGGTATAGTTTTGACCATTTCAAAACACTTTTTGAAATTTCTGTGAGTTTCATACTTTTTGAAATATTTCAAAAAAAGACAAAAAATTGACCATTCCCCCCCCCCCCTAGCTCCGAAGATTGCAGACCGATCCATGTACAATGTATTAGGCGTTTGTAGATATCAATCTATATTTTACAGGAAAAATATAGAGAAGTCTGTAATAATAATAGTTTTTGAAAAATGGTCAAAAAGGGGGGGAATTTTTTTTCAAAAGGAGGGGTACCTGCCTATGTGTGGTATCAAATGAAAGGTATCGTTTTGACCATTTCAAAACACTTTTTGAAATTTCTGTAAGTTTCATACTTTTTAAAATATTTCAGAAAATTGATTGTCCAAATAATTGGCAAATGTTTGAAACCCTCGGCGCGCGAGTTACACTCGCACTTGGCGAATCTTGTTTGTCACAGCGTCGTCGGGTCTACGCCATGTCCACTTCCTTTGAGGCTATTTTCAAGATCGGTTTCGAAACCCTTATGGTCTTGCACTGTCCGTCCCCTGCAGCTATTAACTTGAAATAATGATACATTTCGTGCGCCATTACTGATTTCAAGAAAAAAATATATAAAAAAATGAATATGAATATTTTCATTACAAATTTTGATGTTGAAATTTTAAAAGAGACCTAGGAAGGCAAATGGGATATCAGATGAAAGGTGTTTTGTACATTTCAAAGTCGTTTTTGAAATTTTTGTACATTTTATTATTATTAAGGAGAGGAATTTTTTTTCAAAAGAGGGTACCTACCAAAGTAGGGTATCAAATGAAAGGTATCGTATTGACCATTTTATAAAACTGTTTGAAATATTTAAAAAAAAAGTCGAAAAATTTACCATTCCCCCCCCCCCCCCCCTATCTCCGAAGATTACTCACCGATCCATGTACAATGTATTAGGCGTTTGTAGATATGGATCTGTATTTTACAGGATAAATATAGAGAAGTCTGTAATAATAATAGTTTTTGAAAAATGGTCAAAAAGGAGGGGATTTTTTTTCAAAAGGGAGGGTACCTACCCAAATGGGGTATCAAATAAAAGGTATTGTTTTGACCATTTCAAAACACGTTTTGAAATTACTGTAAGTTTCATACTTTTTTAAATATATCAAAAAAAGTCAAAAAATTACATCATAGAAAGTAAGAAGAAAGAAAATGAGGAAGGGGAAGGGAAGACCAATTAGCAACTACCTATACCCACTGTATGAACCAGATCAAGGATACGTTCGCAGCCATGTCGAAGTAAAAGACTTAGGACGAGAAAAGTAGAGGGAAGTAGAATAGATGTGTCACCATTACAATACAGGTGAACTATCCCACGTAGCGGCAAGCACACCAGTGAAAATATTATTTAAAAAATCACACTTGATAACGAAAGTTTTCAATCAAGGTTATCGAGATAGCTCAAAGGATTAGCAAGCTGAAGTGGCAGTGGGCTGGCCATATCTCGAGAAGAACCGACAACCGCTGGGGTAAACGTGTTCTTGAGTGGAGACCGCGACTCGGCAAACGTAGTGTAAAACGCCCTCCGACCAGGTGGGATGACGATTTGCGAAAGACTGCTGGCAATGTTGGAAGCGGCAAGCTGAAGACAGGGCGCTATGGCGCTCATTAGGGGAGACCTATGTCCAGCAGTGGACTGGTATAGGCTGATGATGTTGATGATGTATATTCAAACTAAGATTGTAGGAAATAAATATGTCCTTTCATTTTCAATATGAATTTCTTTACAAAGATTGATCTTTATCAGCAACCAAATATCTGCAACATCGTGCAAAAAAATAATGCGTCTAATTATTTTTGGATATCCGGTCAGACATTTTCTGCAAAAATAAAAGATAAAAACAAATTATGCATTCTTTTTTTTTCTTATGAATCATAAACACCTAAACTAACAGGTAAACACCTTTCACAACTTTGCTTTATCTCTCTTGGTTTCACTGTTGAACTGTATAATTCGATTATTTAGTTGAGTAAGAGTTTCTTGGAAATCTTTACTCACCAATAAGTAACAAAAGTTTCCAAACTTGTACATTGAGATTATGCTCTTACATAATGTTAGTAGGAATTGTTCATTCACATGTTTGAATTTATTTATTAGTGAGTACCTAGCTAGGTACATAACCTAACCTAACAATAAAACGTAGATTGCGAATAATGAGCGAGCCATCTTCCTCGAGACTGCGTCGGCGGCTCCGTTGAACTAATATCGCTTGTGAAGTTGTAATGCCCGTAACAGCCCTTTAATTTGGGAGGGCTTGGTCTCGGGTTTATTGCGGCGGAATTATGTGTCGTCTCCCGCCGCAGGAGCCCGACGCAGGCTCAGGCCTGTCCGCAGGAGCCCGACGCAGGCTCAGGCCTGTCCGCGGGGCTCGGCGCGGCTTATTATGCGGAAAGAAATCATAATTGGCAAGAGATTGGGTCGACGCGCGCGGCTCGTTAGCAGCGCTCCGGGGAACACCTACTTTCAGATAAGTAGACAATCTTCAAAAGCGCTATCAGATTTCTGAAAGCTCGTTATATCGCGCAGTATCTGCACTTGAGAGGCTGCGCTCAAACATTTCAAACGAAGAAGGGGAAGGGAGCAGAAACGTTTAACGCTGAAAAATTCTTTTCATTCCAGTGTCAGGTCGAGCAGCGAGCGAGGTGCGACGTAAACAATGTGATGGTTATTTCATTTAATTTTTTTATGAGGTAGCGTAAGAAACAGCGGCGAATTGGGATTTTTCTACTATTGTAGTGTTTTTCTTCACAGAGACTGTTTGTCAGTCGTTCCCGGGGCGCCGCCCGCCCGCGTCTATGCCGAATGTTTACGACTACAATAAAAGCGTTTCACATCCATTTTTACGAGCAAATCTGTGCTTTAAATGTCCATAAACTTATATCAAATCGATCGCGATAATCGCATTATTTCCGTGTCTATGCCTAATCTACTTCGCTAACCTGGGTTTCCTGGCGGCCGGCGGCGTGCTGGTTATCCACCGGTGGATTTTGGTGATGGAGCTTCTATCCTGATCGGGCACAGCTATTTCGAATATCACATAGGTAGTTTTGGTCAGTCTAGTGGGTTTGATGGTTTTGGAATCACAAAATAAGCACAAATGTTCAATTTTTGGAAAATTCGATCGAGCAGCGATGCGATCCTTTTTCTGTCGCGAACGGAAGTGATTTTGCCCACAGAGGGCGCTGTCTCTCGTGTCTCACGCTGTGATTGGACACATCGATCGGTGATGTACGTCCGGCGCGCGAAAATATGAACACCAGGGTTGCTATTTCGATATAGGCTAGACCTTTTATATTTATCGGTGCCGTGCAAGTTGTCACAAATATCACAAAAAATAATAATAAAGAAAATCCAATTATGGTACAAAACATGCCGCTCACCTTGAAACAATGAACTTATTGTTTTAAAAAAAAATGTAGGTAAATGATATATACCTACCAAAGAACTAAAAATAAAGAATTATAAATTAAATGAGGAAAGTAATTGTTTACGCGGGAAACGTTAACTGGGTAACTCGATAGAGCCGATCACAGAAATACCATAGAAATGCAAGACTAATCGCTTTCACTTACCCGAAACAGCTGGGACCGATCTCTAGGATGTTCTAGATGGACTCCGAGCGAACGTGATGAGTAGCAACCTGCTTGATGCTGTGAGAAACTTCGCCCACACCTCGACGCGACGACGGCGCAGTCCGGGCGCACTATGTTTTTCACTGCTTAATCACTTCTTATAGTTTTTAATAGTTTTAAGGGTAACAGAACACCACAAATCGTTTTCTGGATAGCATTAACGCGAACGAAAGATACGCGAGTGACGTGACCGAACACGCAAAGCATCCCCAAGCAACTGCCTCGCTCGCTGTATCGTCGAGCCGACTATATAGCCGTACGCGCACACAGCGACGCTATCTTTGTCTTGCTCTCTCTCAGGCGTTCAAGCATGGCTTCGCTCTCAAGTTTCGCGCTCGCACCCCGGGTTTGTTCTATACGGTGCAGATGGCGCTGGCGTCGGTAACCGCTCGGTTTGGTGATTACGAAAATCCTACATAATATAGCAAATCTATGATCTGGCTCAAACACAAGCCCCCAGCTTGAAAGGTTCTCTTTCAAACAGAAGTAATCAAAATAGAATCTCGGTCAAATAAAGGGTGCAATGGAAATATATCTAGTTAGCTTTTCGTTTAAACTTAAATTCGATAATAGGGATTGATATTTATGATATATAATAATATACAATATAATGTTGGTGATACATAGCTATTCTAATCATTGAGAGGGCAAAGGGCACAGCCGCACCACTGGACGAACTAGACTGCCAGCCTTTGTCTTAACCAGAACGGTCCGGATTTTCCGATCTGAACCAGGGTATGTTTCTTGAATGACACCTAACGGCCAATGAAGGGGTACGGTGTTATTTTGCATAATCAAAACAACTGTACCCTTTTTAATGGGTTCTGTGTCCACTAACCATTTCTCTCTTGTTTGTAAAGTGTGCAAATATTCCATACTCCATCTCCGCCAGTAGGATTGTACCAATTTGTCTAACAACAAATACCGAGACAATAAATGCTCACAATTTTCCTCAACATGAGCTATAGGTAACGATCCTAAGGGGGTCGCATGAAGAAAGTGAGCAGGAGTCAAAGCTACCGGTTCCGAAGGATCTGGGCTCAACGCTCTACCTAAAGGCCGGGAATTAAGGACGGCTTCTATTTGACAAAGTACGGTTAATAGTTCTTCATACGTCAAGATTTGAGAACCTATTACTCTAAACAAATGAGTCTTAAACGATTTTACAGTTGATTCCCATCCACCACCGAAGTGCGGAGCGTTTGGTGGGATCATTTGCCAGCGTATACGTCGGTGAGACATTTCTCCTTCCCATTTCTTGATATGATCAGCTGACTGTAGAAAGGAATAAAGCTCGTCTAAGTAGGCTCGAGCTCCAATGAAATTAGTACCATTATCCGACATTAGTTTTTCTACTGGGCCTCGTCTAGAAATAAATCGTTTCAAAGCATTAAGGAACGCATCTGTACTTAAGTCAGGTGCAACCTCTACATGTACGGCTCTCGTAGTAAGGCATATAAATACGCAAACGTAAGCCTTTTGAGATTTGACACCACGCTTTCGTGTTAATGTAATATTTAAGGGACCAAAATAGTCCAAGCCAGTATGTGCCCAGGGTTTCGATAACTGAAGTCTGCATTCAGGCAAATCGGACATGATTGGCGGGATACACGGTTTGGGACGTGCCTTAAAGCAGAAATTGCACAAATGCACGCGAGACCTCACCAAATTCCGCCCCGAAAGTATCCAAAATCGTTGTCTCAATATGGAGAGAAGCAAATGTGGGCCGGTGTGACAATTCTTGCGATGCATATCATCAATGATGAGATTTACTACGTGATCCTTTCGTGGTAGGAGAATAGGGTGTTTATGATCAAAAGTTAAATCAGCCCTGCCTAACCTGCCTCCAACTCGTAACACTCCATCGACAAGTATCGGTCGCAATTTTTGTAAAGACCTTGAAGAAGTCTGATTCGTGCTAATAGCACTTATTTCGTTGCAAAAGTATACCATCTGCAAGGCCTTGATAACCGCAATTTCGGCTGCTATTAAGTCATCAACTTTTGGAAGACCATTCGATTTGAGCCGTTTTATAAATCTCAGTACGTAAACCACAATACGAAGCAGCCTGGACCAAGACGATACTCTTTGCGCCAAGTCATAAAGCAGCGGTTGGGGTGGCGATACGTTAACCATCACGACCTCGGGTTTTGCTTCCGGTATGTTTGTCTGATGGGGCTGAAACGGCCGGACAGGCCATGCATTTGTACTTTGAGCGATCCATGGCGGACCTCGAAGCCACAGAGGATGCTCAATCAATTGACCTGGAGTAAGCCCACGAGACAAACAGTCACTAGGATTATCTTTTCCTGCAATGTGATGAAAACATGCCGGATTTAGATTTTCATGGATTTGTGCCACACGATTGGCTACAAAAGTCTTCCATCTATGTGGACTAGAATGTATCCAATGCAAGGTCACCGTCGAATCCGTGAATGCAAGTATCCTGTGAAATTTGCAGCGTGATTCGTAAGTAGTGAGGATCGATCTTATTAACTTAGACAATAACAGCGCTCCACACAACTCTAGGCGTGCCAAGGTCGCCGATTTCAACGGAGCCACGCGTGACTTAGCACATAGGAGATTGACCACAGTCCCAGTTGTCGATTGGATATGGAGATAGACGGCTGCACCGTATGCTTTCTCACTGGCATCCGAAAATCCCAATAAGGTAACTTCACATCCATCTGAAACACCCACATGACGTGGAATGCTCATATGTGATAACAACGGCAACTCCGTCTGAAACTTGGACCATTTCTCTACTACATATTGAGGAGGAGCCTCATCCCAATCCATTCTTAACTGCCACAGTTCTTGGATTAACAATTTAGCATAGAGAATCACCGGGGCTGCAAATCCAAGTATGTCCCACAATCTAGCGACAGCAGAGAGGATATTCCGTTTTGTGCAGACCTCTTTGCAAGGAGCTATGTCGAATGAGAATCTGTCAATTCTGGATTCCCATTTTACGCCTAGAATCTTTTGCCCGACATCATTATCAAATTTAACGACCTGAGGATGCAAGTGAGTCGCAGGAAGGTGAGACAGCAACTCTACCGAATTACTAGACCATTTCAAAAGGTCAAAGCCTCCTGCCTTGAATAGCCTGATCAACTGTAACGCCGCTTCTGTTGCCGAGGAATCTGAACTTTCGCTGGACACAATATCGTCCATGTACAAACTTCGTTTTATTATCTCTACCGCCATTGGGAAATTGTGATTCTCGTCTTCACAAAGTTGTCGCACAGTGCGCAACGCCAAAAAGGGACTGACCGACAGACCAAAACAGAGCCGCTGGAACTCGAAAAGCTGAAGTCTATCACTTGAACTGAACCTGTAAATCATTCTCAAGTATTTAAAATCTGGTGAAGCCATTTTGATTTGTAAATACATTTGCTTAACGTCGGCACAAAATGCTACTGGTAACAATCTAAAATTCAGCAAAATTCGAAAAATATCGCCCTGCAAGTTCGGTCCCGCATGTAGCATTTGGTTCAGCGAAAGTCCTTTATCCGTTCGGGCACTGGCGTCTAATACCACGCGAAGTTTAGTTGTCACTTTATCGCTGCGAATAACTCCATGATGGGGAATAACATAACCGCTTACTTCCTCGTCTTTCCTTTGAACTGGAGTGATATAACCCCTGGATAAGTAGTCCCTCATGACGTCATCATAAGCATCGCGGAGCTGTGGTGACTTTGTCATTTTTCTCTCTAACGCTAAAAAACGTTTTTCGGCCAAAGGGAAGGAGTTGCCCATGTTTTCCGGGTCTGACTTAAACGGGAGCGCAACTGTATATCGACCTGTGGCATCCCGAGTGGTAGTAGCCACATAAAATTCCTCACATTCTTGTTCTTCCCGACTCATACGCGCCGACGCACAAGACGGAACCTCTTCTAACTCCCAGAAACTACGGACGACCTCGTCTAGTCTTGGGCCGGTTACCGCACAAAATACCGCGACGCGGTCAGACCTCGTTGGTTTTATCAACGGTACTTCTCCCATAATGATATATCCCAGCGTAGTCTGTAAGGCGTCAGGTCGGCCAGGGGGGCCATAAATTCGACCCGCGAGAATCAATCGCGAGAATAACTGCGCTCCAATCAACATTTCAATGTCTCCTGGACGATCGAATGTGTCGTCAGCCAGCGGAGCACCCTTCAAATAATTGAGCATTGATTTGTCTATAACCGATGCTGGAAGTCGTTGAGTAATGCATTCCACTACTAATGGACGTATTTTATACGGGCGACTCCTGTCGAACCGTGAGAAAAACTCAAACTCTGTCTCCCCTGAAACAGGATTGGAGCTGCCTCCAAATCCATTTACTGAAATTGGAGATCTCGTATCACGTAATGTTAAGGACAATCGCTCGCAGCACTGCCTAGTCACAAAATGATTTTGCGATCCACTATCTATCAGGCACCGTATCAAATGCGCTTTTCCAGATGAATCTAAGACCCTAACTCGCGCAGTGGCTAACAATATAGTGGATGAAACTGATCCTTGCCTAGAGTCGTTAGTCGATGCTTCCTGCATAGAGCACAACGTAACTCCGGCATTGGATACATTTTCGGCCTCTGGGGCCTCTACTTCAGATGTGATAGCTTCAGAGGTTCCATTTGTAACGATTCCGTTCGTCCGTTCGCTTCATAAATTTAAACTAACGCGCCACGCGCTGCACCCAACTTCGGAACGTAGTGAATAAGTTGGCGGCATTGGGGCTATGCGTCGGGAGCTTGTCTCGGACGGGTTTGAGGTGACGACGCTTGACTCACTCGCGGACAAAGAATCTATTGTTTCGCTCCATTTTTATTTTCATCATATCTTTCCTTTGTAATTAACTCAATCAAAATACAAGTGAAACCCCATATCGGGTGAGTGTTGCATTATTGTTTTTAGTGTGTATTTAGTGCTATAAGTTTTGTGTTCTAGGTGAGTCGGACGGTCAATGACCTATCTAACGGTTATTGTGCCAGGAATGCTATTACGCTTTTTCACATCATTCTATCCTTATTCACTGTAAATTGTCTTACAAAAATCTATTCTATCCTATCATTTTAACATTCTTTATTGATTTTCTGTTCTCATAATTATTTTCTTGACTCGGTAACCTATCTCACAATCGAACCGATTTAGTGAGGTAGGTAACCGTTATTCCATTTCCATTGTTTTAGATTTAGTATTTCATTTGTATGACTGCCTCATCATCGATCACCGTAAATGCTTGTTGCCATTGCGCTTACGCTTCGAGTCGAGGATGCTGCAGTCACACTGTAAAACCGGGCAACTTCTAAAGTGTCTGGACGTGGATTCCAGGGTTCCATCCTACGGGTTGCGGTTATCCGGAACCATTCTCCACATACCACTGCACTACCCTGTCGGCCACCCGACGACGCGGCCACACTGACGCCGACTCTTCGTCGTCACATCGAGCATCCGGCATCTGGAGGGATTCGCCGGTATCCGGAGGAATACTATCCTGTCGGCCACCCGACGACGCGGCCACACTGACGCCGACTCTTCGTCGTCGCATCGAGCATCCGGCATCCGGAGGGATTCTCCGGTATCCGGAAGAATTCTGTTCGTCGCTTTTGCCGCTAGCCCGCGTACCTGGTTCCACTTACGCCCTGCGGCGTCGGACCTCTCTCCAGCTAAGGCCAGTGGCAATTAATATCTAAGTAACGTAATTCGGAGACAACGAACTCAGACCCAACTATATTGCTTCAATATATTTGTAAACACTTTCTCCGTGTTTCTTTTTTGGCCAAGCCACTTTCCAACTTAGGAAGGTCACTAGAAAAACAATAGTGTTTCACTGGCGCCCAATACAGGTAACTTTGTCTCCGAATCACGTTACTTTCTGCATTCTATGGTTTCTTTGGTGTCGGCTATAAAAATCTTAGTTTTAAGTTAGATTTATGCTACATCTTGACCTTGTGTGATATTTTAAAATTCTGTTCAATTTTAGAAATATTTTAAGATATTCATATTTTAAATACCACTTAAAGGTCCGGCCTATCTTAGTTTTAATTTTGCTTTGAATCATTGTACCTAGTCATACTCTACTGCAACACACACTCGGTATGGCGTTTACCATTAAATTCTTATCGTTACAAAAACCCGAATTAGAGTATGAAGTTGAGTTGCGCGGAGGTAACAGTGGTTCCGTCCAAGAATTACGTAAGCAAATTGTAAAACTTGCGCAAGATGCGCTATCTGAGGACATTCTTGAGTCCCATCTCGAGCCTGAGCAAGATTTAATGGGAATCCATGACGTTGAAGTAAAAGCGCAAGGCAACTTAACTACATTGAGGCAAAAGTTTGAAAAAAATCTTTTTTCACGAACGGAAACGTTACTCCACCACCTTTACCATAGGATTAATAGATTAAGTAGCATCGAGTCAATAGCTGGTGGGTATCTATCATGCCGTTCTACTTTTGAAGCCCTTTACAAGGAATTATCTGCACTAAAGCCTCACAATCCCCAAACCAGACCTACCTCGTCACCTACAAACCTTAGTGGGACGTCTGAACAAATTGCACCTGTTCTTTCCGTAACATGTGAGCGCAATACTGCTGCGGACATCAGTAAACTAAAATTTTCGGGGAAATCTTGTGTGCGCTCTTTCATTTTAAAGGTAGAAGAATTTGCCCTATCTAGGGGTATTTCTTATGAGAAAATTTTATCCTTGGGCTACGAGATCTTCACTGATGATGCTTTACACTGGTATCGCTGCAATAGAAGTAGGGCCCAATCGTGGGAGGAATTGTGTAAGCTTCTGATAGAAGACTTCAGCAGCAGTGACTACGACTACAGGCTTGCTGCTGAAATCCGAACAAGAACTCAAGGCGAGACGGAAAACATAACGATTTATCTTTCCATAATGCACGGCATGTTCTCTCGTCTGAGTAAGCCGCTATCGGAGGATGATAAATTAGAGATTTTACTCCATAACATTAGGCCATGTTATGCTAGTACTCTGTCCGCTTTTCCCGATATAAAGACTATCGAAACTCTCAAATCTGTATGTCGCAACTTTGAAAACGTTCAAGCACGGTTCGCTTACTTCCATGAACCACCAAAAGCATCTGCGAGCACGATTGCTCCAGAGTTCGCATATAAGGGTAACAACGATTTAGTCACTAACACTAAAAAGGCTGGTGTCGCCTCCGTACAGGAAGGGGAAACAATAGCAGCTTTAGCGCCCATATCTAAGGTAGCTAAATACTGTCCAAGATGCAGAAGTACTGATCACTCTTTAAGGTATTGCAAACAAGAACGCTTTTTAATTTGTTTTAGATGCGGAAAGAAGGGCTTTCGTATTGCGGATTGCCCCGATTGCAACAAAACTACTTCCACTCAACCTCAACCTGCTTTAGAGGACCAAAAAAACTGATTCGGCAGGATTGTAAGATACAGCATAAAAATTTTAATCCTTCGGAATGGAAGGATTGGCTTAAATTTATCACTTCTTTCTCTACCTATAATGCTGTCTCTTCAATCCGTCATAACTCAGTGGTTGATAAATCTCGACCATACGTTGCGGTTAACCTAAACAACAAGCAACTGATCGGTCTACTCGACTCCGGCTCTTCTACCACTATCTTAGGCAACGGAAGCCACGAGTATCTCTTAACCGCCGGGTTCAAACTAGAAACTGTAGATAATATTAACTTCATTGCCGCCGGTGGCAATAAACTTAAATCTATTGGAGTTCTAAATCTTCCAGTTGAGTTTCAAGACCAAACTCACACTTTGAAGTTTTTTGTGGTTCCTGGTATCAAGCACTCACTTATTTTAGGTATGGACTTTTGGAGGACCTTTGGCCTCTTCCCTAAGTACCTAGATCGCATCGCTTATTATAAGGACTCTGATACTATTCTTGCTGTTACTGATGTAGTGTCCAGTGACAGCCACAATCTCTGTTCGTACGAGCATCTATCGGTGGAAGAAAAGGCAGTAGCTGATCAGATGATTTCTCAATTCAATGACATCTCTTATGAGAAACGAGGCTTAGGTCGCACACATCTAATCACGCATGTTATAAACACAGGTGACGCCGCCCCTATCCGACAGCGGTACTACAGGATGTCACCTGAAAAACAGCGTATCTTAGTCGAGCAGCTGGATGAGATGATTAAAGAAGATGTCGTCGAGCCATGCGAAAGCCCTTGGTCGTCTCCGGTGCTTCTGACACCGAAAAAGAATGGCGAGTTGCGGTTTTGTTTAGACAGCCGTAAACTCAACTCGATCACTAAAAAAGACGCGTATAGTCTCCCTTACATATCTGAGATATTAGACAATCTGCGCGATGCTAAATATCTTTCCAGCATAGATTTATCAAAAAGTTTTTGGCAGATCTTAATCCAAGAGGAGGATAGAAAAAAAACGGCTTTCTATATTCCCTCCCGGGGAACTTTCCAATTTAAATCCATGCCTTTTGGCTTAACAAATGCTCCCGCTACGCAGCAGAGACTGGTAGACGCCTTATTTTACGGGCCTGAATTTGAGCATAGGGTGTTCGTCTTCATTGATGATGTCATCATTGTTTCTAACAGTTTCGAACAACACATGTCTTTGCTCAATCGTGTTTTGCAAAAACTAAAGATGGCTAATCTGACAATCAACTCAGATAAAAGTAAATTTTTTAGAAGGCAATTGAAGTATTTAGGTTATATTGTTGACTCTAATGGACTGCAACCAGACCCCGAAAAGGTTGAATCGATTCTGAACTATCCAGCTCCAACAAATCGTAAGGAGGTCAGACGATTCCTGGGAACGGCTTCTTGGTATCGTAGGTTCATTCCAAACTTTAGTTCTTTGGCTTCCCCTCTGAATAAACTTACTTCTCAAAAGAAAGATTCACCTCCTTTCGCTTGGTCCCCTGCAGCAGATGACGCTTTCAAAAAACTTAAATCCCATCTCGTATCTGCTCCCATTTTATCATGTCCTGATTACTCCAAACCTTTTGAAGTTCACACCGATGCGAGTGACTATGGCATTGGAGCCGTACTTACCCAAACGTTGGATGGAACGGAAAAAGTTATCGCATATATGAGTAAGTCACTGTCACAGCAGGAACGCAACTACAGCGCTACGGAACGTGAAGCACTAGCCGTCCTCTCAGCTATTGAGCATTGGCGATGCTATCTTGAAAATGGCCTAACGTTTACTGTATTCACAGACCATTCTTCTCTAAAATGGTTCCTCAATCTAAATAACCCAACTGGAAGGTTAGCTAGATGGGGTGTACGCTTGTCGGCCTATAACTTTGACATCAAACATAGAAAAGGTTCCGAAAATATCGTTCCCGATAGTCTTTCTCGCGCTGTTAGTGTTGCGGCCATTGACCCTACTACACCTTCCATAAAAACCAACGACTCTTGGTTCTTAAATATACTTGAAGGTTGTAGAAAATCTCCCACGTCGTTTTTGAATTATCGCATAGAAAATGGTAAATTATTTAGGTACATGAAGTCCTTGAATCCTCTAACGAGAGAATTTGAATGGAAGGAGGTTATTCCATTAGAACAACGCCTAGATGTTATTTCTAGAAATCATTCGGAACCAACATCGGGTCATTTTGGTATCTTTAAAACCCATAAACGTCTAAGTCTAAACTACTTTTGGCCAAACATGCACAAAGATGTTGTAAGTTTTGTATCTAATTGCGATAGCTGCCTGTCTCATAAACACTCAACACAGCCCACGCTTGGAATAATGGGTCGGCCTAAAGAGTGTAGTCGGCCGTTCCAGATGTTGAGTATGGACTTAGTAGGGCCCTTGCCAGTCTCGAAGAAGCAAAATACGTTCCTGTTAGTCGTCACTTGTTGTTTCTCCAAATACTGTTTGCTTTTTCCTATACGGAGAGCAACCGCAGAAATCATTGCTCGAATTCTTGAAGAACAAATATTCTTGGTGCACGGTATTCCAAGCACACTACTAATGGATAATGGCAGGCAATTTACTAGCAATATTATGCGCAATTTACTAGCTAGCTACAAAATACCTAATATTCACTATACCCCACTATATACTCCACAAGTGAACACTGTCGAACGTTATAACAAAACAATTATGACTTCTATTTCTACTTTTATTGAGAATGACCACCGATCTTGGGATTCCAACGTTCCGAAAATTCAATTTGCCTTGAATAGCGCTGTTAATGAAGTAACAGGCTATACCCCTGCATTTCTGGTTTTTGGGCGGGAATTGGTCAGCTGCGGATCTCACTACCTTGATTCTGACTTAGGTAGTGATATAGTATTTACACCCCGCGACGGTTATGCCGAAAACTTCGGGACTCTTCACAAATTATTCGATAAAGTACAATTATCCCTCATTAAGTCTCACTCCCGGAACAGTACTCACTATAACCTCCGGCGTAAGAATGTAGAATTTGACGTAGGTAACGTAGTATGGAAACGTACATTTTATCTCAGCGACAAGGATAAAAGATTCTCGAAGAAATTGGCCCCTAAATTTATTAAGTGCCGCATTAAAGCAAAGAAGTCAAAACTTGTGTACGAACTTGAGGACATGTCTGGACACAACTTAGGGTTATGGCATGTCAAGGATTTTAAACTGACCTAGTTCTTGGTTTTGGATTTTACTCAGGAAAAATCCTAACCTAAAAAGGGGGGTATGTAACGATTCCGTTCGTCCGTTCGCTTCATAAATTTAAACTAACGCGCCACGCGCTGCACCCAACTTCGGAACGTAGTGAATAAGTTGGCGGCATTGGGGCTATGCGTCGGGAGCTTGTCTCGGACGGGTTTGAGGTGACGACGCTTGACTCACTCGCGGACAAAGAATCTATTGTTTCGCTCCATTTTTATTTTCATCATATCTTTCCTTTGTAATTAACTCAATCAAAATACAAGTGAAACCCCATATCGGGTGAGTGTTGCATTATTGTTTTTAGTGTGTATTTAGTGCTATAAGTTTTGTGTTCTAGGTGAGTCGGACGGTCAATGACCTATCTAACGGTTATTGTGCCAGGAATGCTATTACGCTTTTTCACATCATTCTATCCTTATTCACTGTAAATTGTCTTACAAAAATCTATTCTATCCTATCATTTTAACATTCTTTATTGATTTTCTGTTCTCATAATTATTTTCTTGACTCGGTAACCTATCTCACAATCGAACCGATTTAGTGAGGTAGGTAACCGTTATTCCATTTCCATTGTTTTAGATTTAGTATTTCATTTGTATGACTGCCTCATCATCGATCACCGTAAATGCTTGTTGCCATTGCGCTTACGCTTCGAGTCGAGGATGCTGCAGTCACACTGTAAAACCGGGCAACTTCTAAAGTGTCTGGACGTGGATTCCAGGGTTCCATCCTACGGGTTGCGGTTATCCGGAACCATTCTCCACATACCACTGCACTACCCTGTCGGCCACCCGACGACGCGGCCACACTGACGCCGACTCTTCGTCGTCACATCGAGCATCCGGCATCTGGAGGGATTCGCCGGTATCCGGAGGAATACTATCCTGTCGGCCACCCGACGACGCGGCCACACTGACGCCGACTCTTCGTCGTCGCATCGAGCATCCGGCATCCGGAGGGATTCTCCGGTATCCGGAAGAATTCTGTTCGTCGCTTTTGCCGCTAGCCCGCGTACCTGGTTCCACTTACGCCCTGCGGCGTCGGACCTCTCTCCAGCTAAGGCCAGTGGCAATTAATATCTAAGTAACGTAATTCGGAGACAACGAACTCAGACCCAACTATATTGCTTCAATATATTTGTAAACACTTTCTCCGTGTTTCTTTTTTGGCCAAGCCACTTTCCAACTTAGGAAGGTCACTAGAAAAACAATAGTGTTTCACATTGTAATCATCACTATCATCGTCGTCATTAGCACTGGAAATTGGCAATGAAGTACTTGTATGTGCTTTAGTGAAATGCAACAATGTGTGGTGCGTCCTAGAATGACAAGTGGTGCAGTTTCCTTTGATTGTACACGCATTTGGCTTATGGTGAAAACTCAGACAAAGTACGCATCCGTTATTTTGTTTCACATTGTTGAACCGCTCCTTGACAGAAAGTTTTACGAACTCTGCACAACGTGAAAAATTGTCATGATCGGATTTTTTGCATAATGGGCAGTCCGCGTTCGAGGTGACCAACGATCGAGTAGCTCGCGCCACTGCAGTCTTCGAGCTCAATGGTTGCGAAGGTTTAGACGGCGGCGCCGTATACCTACTGCTACTATTAGGCGCATAAACCCCGGTTCTCTCCATGATTTTTGCTTGTTCTTTAACAAATTTAGCAAAACTCGCGTATGACGGAATTTTCTCGTTACGTACGGAGTTTTCAAATAGACGTGCAGTTTCGACGTCGACCTTTTTTATTGCAAGGTATAAAAATACAAAATCTAATTTCGCGGGAATATCCAATTTTTCAAATGCCGAAACGGACACCGAAAACTTATCGATAAATGAATTAAGTCCCTCGACAGATGGACTCTGCATCTTTTTTAAATTAATTATCTCTTCCAAGTAGGCCGTGCCCAGAGAGCGAACGTCTTGGAATTTGTTAGTGAGTGTTTCATAAATTAACTCGTAATTATCACTGGTAGGGGTGATACCTGCGATGCACCCAAGTGCCCTACCAGTCAGCTGTCCACACAAGTAGTACACTTTTTCCGCGCTAGAAAGCTCCGGATTATCATGGATTGTATTGTTATAACATTCTATAAACATAGGCCACGCTTTAGTGTTGCCGTCAAATTTTGGCAATTCTATGGGTGGCAACCTAATTTTAGGTGCTGTTTTCGAAGGACCATAAACTTTAATATCATTAACCTGATTTCTGAGTGAATCGACCTTTCCTCGAACCTCCTGATAAACGTTTTCGAATGCTTCTAATTGTTCTACATTAGGCTCAAATTCTTCACAAATCTCCATTCTGTACAGAGATAATTCGTCAAATTCTTGGTTGAACTCTGTTCTAAGCACCGACAATTGAGAAGTCTGTTCCAGCAACAATTGAACTTCTTTCGAGTTTTCTCGATTCGTTTTAGAAGAAAGTTCGTGTAAATTCTTAATACGAGAGTAATACGCACTCAATCTCGCCTCTAACAACTTTATCTTCAACGCCTTTCTATTCTCCTCCGCCTTCGACATTTTGCCCCAATCAATTCCCTTACCTAACTTCGATAAACTACTTAGGTGGGTACAATTGAACTTAAAAACAAATTATCATCAAATACCTACATAAGTACCTACCCAATCATACACAAAAAAACAAACACGACACCCTGCTTAATAAATAATACCTACAAGGTAGGCACCTAGGCACCTACGTATTATTCCTTTAATCATGAATAGGTCGTTAAGTACCCACCACCTAGGTAGATCTAGATACGGCAAAACAACTGTTAGAAGAACGTAATGAATGATACCTACCCACCAACAAGAACAAACCTACCTAACTAATCAGTAGCAAATCGCAATCGATTTGCCAGATTTTCGGAAGGTAGGTACATAGGTACCTACCGTACACATATACCTTAATACCTTTACCTATCCAACTATAGACATATACTATACCTATAGCTAAACAGAGTACCTACACCAACCTACCGCGCGAACGATAGATTGGTAGGTAGGTAACTATACAAAACTTATTCAGTAGGTATGTATGTATCTCGTTTTCGACTACAGGACCGTACGCCCCAGCCAAATAGGTAGGTAGGTACCCAGGTATGCCGCTCTCTGATCAGACCAGCTATGTATCACCAGCTATTATAACCTCTGTAGGTATGTGTCCGAATAGGGAGAATTTATTTACTCAGTTCTTTGTAAGTTTAGGTACCTACTAAGAGTCTTAGAGTAATTGTTTTATGAAACGGAATAAGGGCAGAGAAGCAAAGAAAATCTGTGATTGAATGCTTATTACTTTAACTGCACAAAATGACAGACAAAACCCGTAGGTAAATAAACAAAATATTTACGAAAAAATGAATTAAAGTTATTTTAAACTACCTATTGAAAGTAGATAGGCAAACGATGTAGGTATACTCTTCACGCACGTCTACCCAGAGGGCGCTACGACGAGTAGGTATACATAGACTAAATACGCACCTAGCAACTATTCAGGTAGAAAGTTCTTACCTACTTTTTCACCCTTAGTGGGAAAAAAGGTTAATAAATGGGACTGTATTAACAGGGCACTGGAAACCGATAATTCGGCTCGATAATAACCAAATTGTTTACGCGGGAAACGTTAACTGGGTAACTCGATAGAGCCGATCACAGAAATACCATAGAAATGCAAGACTAATCGCTTTCACTTACCCGAAACAGCTGGGACCGATCTCTAGGATGTTCTAGATGGACTCCGAGCGAACGTGATGAGTAGCAACCTGCTTGATGCTGTGAGAAACTTCGCCCACACCTCGACGCGACGACGGCGCAGTCCGGGCGCACTATGTTTTTCACTGCTTAATCACTTCTTATAGTTTTTAATAGTTTTAAGGGTAACAGAACACCACAAATCGTTTTCTGGATAGCATTAACGCGAACGAAAGATACGCGAGTGACGTGACCGAACACGCAAAGCATCCCCAAGCAACTGCCTCGCTCGCTGTATCGTCGAGCCGACTATATAGCCGTACGCGCACACAGCGACGCTATCTTTGTCTTGCTCTCTCTCAGGCGTTCAAGCATGGCTTCGCTCTCAAGTTTCGCGCTCGCACCCCGGGTTTGTTCTATACGGTGCAGATGGCGCTGGCGTCGGTAACCGCTCGGTTTGGTGATTACGAAAATCCTACATAATATAGCAAATCTATGATCTGGCTCAAACAGTAATTATTATCTATTCTATTGGGAGAGGGCAAATTTTTACAACTGCTCTCTTGAAGAACGTACTTCCTGATTGTAAAGTTACCACCCGCGTTATATTATCAGAACCAGGATGAAGAGCGTGCACGCGAGCTAATTTCCACTGGAGAGGCGGAAGATTATCATCACACACCACAACAATAGTACCCTCACGGATAGGAGGACCTTGGTCCCGATACCATTTACCGCGTTGTTGAATTTCATGCAAATATTCCTTACTCCAACGTTTCCAGAAATGCTGTAAACATTGTTGTACCCATCGCCATCTGAGTAAACGGTTTGGATTTGATTCAGTCAGAGGGACATCTGGTATGGCCGTCAGAGGACCACCGATAAGAAAATGGGCAGGGGTCAACGGTAAAGGATCGTCTGAGTCCGCACTTGTCACACAAAGAGGCCGCGAGTTGAGGACCGCTTCGATTTGGTTCAACAAAGTATGCATCTCGTCGTAAGTTAATGTTTGGGTTCCTATAACACGCTTGAGGTGGTGTTTAAAACATCGTACCCCGGATTCAAAAAGGCCACCGAAATGCGAAGCATAAGGTGGTTGAAAATGCCAAGTAATACCTTGTTGTAACGTTTGTGCATTTAATGCGTTTTGAATAGTATCGTTCTTAAGGAACTGATACAACTCCTTCAATTGGTTATTACAACCTACAAAGTTTTTACCGCAATCAGAATAAATGTCCGTGCATAAACCACGCCGCGATGTAAATCGACGTAAAGCCGCTAAAAAGGCCTCGCTAGTTAATTCTGAAACCAATTCGAGATGTATCGCTTTTACGCTCATGCATACAAAGACTGCAACGTAACATTTGATCACCTTTGCGTCGCGAAGTTTTTAAGAATGGCCTCTCAGGCCTGACGCGAGCCGCAGGAAGCGGGGCTATCCTCGGTTGTAGTCTTGCAGGCCGCGTTCGAAAGCAACGTACACATTTGTGGATTCGTTGACGAATGATGTCTCGACTAGATAATATCCAATATTTCTGTAGTAGTAAGTATTGAACAGTCTGTGTACCTGCATGCAGCTGAGTTCAGTGAGCGTCATCGATTATTAAATTTGTCAAGTGATGTTTTTTAGGCAAAATTAACTGATGTTTGGATTGAAATGCTAATAATGACTTGTGGATGCGTCCACCGACGCGTAAAAAGTTATCCTTATCTATAAATGGATTAACTCTTTTCAATTGGTTCGAAACAAATTTATTTTGAGATATATTTTTAATATCTTCAGAGAAAGTGGACTGTTGAACTAAATAAATTAATCTATTTAGTGAGAAGTTATATTCCCGTACAGAAACGTGCGAGGGAAAGGAAAGTTTTTCTTTGTTAATTTTACCTTTTAAAAGGTTATAAAATCTAAAAATGTACGATGTGACTCGGACTAATTTATTCAAGGTTGAAAACCTGTTAATTAAATCATGTTCGTTAATCGGATTATTATGAACTGCCGTGGTGGACGTCAAAGGTATAGTCCGTTTTTCTTCTGATGTGCAAAGAATATCCTTTCGTACGGGCCAAAAAGACTCTTCTTGAGAAAGCCATTTAGGACCGTGAAACCAAAGATCATTCTCTAAAAACGTAGAAGGTAACATTCCACGAGACGGGGCGTCCGCCGGATTGTCAACAGAAGGCACATGTCTCCACCTAGCACTAGGGACAACAGTGAGAATTTCGCTTGTCCGATTCGAAACAAAAATCTTCCATTCATATGGCGGAGATCGTAACCATGTCAGGACTATAGAGGAGTCCGACCACGCATATACCTCGTCCGTTTCTATGCGACCGCGATATGTACGTAGCACAGTATCTATAAGTCGCGAAAGCAATAAGGCCGCCATCAGCTCCAAACGTGGAACAGAGAGAGACGGGGATATAGGTGCGACACGCGTTTTTGCGAGAAGTAGGTGTACCCTAGACTGGCCGCTTTTATCTGTGAGACGTAGGTAGACACACGCTGCGTATGCCTTCTCCGATGCATCAGCGTAACCGTGCAACTGAAGGGAACACGTATCGTAGAATACGTGGCGTGGAATACACACTTGCGATAAAAGCGGTAACTCTTGAATAAATGCTACCCATGAGTTTATGATACTAGTGGGAGGACGGTCATCCCAGCTGACACCTGATATCCAGAGCAATTGCATTAAGTGCTTGGCATACACTTGTAACAGTCCAGACAGTGGCTACACTGTTTTATGCAAATATTTTACATTTAGCGTTTCTTTTAAATAATATTTAACCCTAAAAATAAATCAATTATAAAACTGCTTTGGTGAACTACATAAAAACCTCTTTAAACTTCTCTGAATAGAAGTATAGACAGATAATTTGAATTCGTGGCGCGGACATAAGGAGAATACAGAAAACAAAAGGGGAGTGGGTTGGAAAATTGCTTTCAGACGGGACGAATGTAATTTTGTAAAAAAATAATTTATATTTTACCTAGAGAAACGAATAATGCATATCGAAAGAATACAACGTTCAGCGGTTATAATACGTTAAATACAAGGGAAAGATTTCCAACATTTGGTAATAGCGTTTACCGGAATGAGGTCAGAAATCTATTTTATTTCCAATTATAGGGCTATTTCAAGTTCGTGCGTATATCATTCCTATTTCATCATCTAGGTCATCTTCGATTCAACGACATTGTAAATTGTATATTACCTAAAGAGTGTGGACTCCAAGTTTGCTCTAACTATCTTTAAATTGAATATTGTATTTATGGGTCTTTAGTAGGTATGTGAAAAGCAACCGTACTGAAGACTTTAAATTCGGCAAGCGGAGAGGGAGCGGTAGTCTCCCATAATCCGTGAGACAAAGAGCTCGGCTGAAGGAATATCCTTAGATGATCATTTCGTCGGATATTTCAGGGATATTATTTAAATTCTTTCGGTCTAAGAGATATAGTGAAGCTTGGAATTCAGATTTTAAGGTTTTAGAGTAGTTTAGACCGGAGGAATAGAGGGGAGGCACACCTGAATCTACAGGAATCAGAGGATTCCTAGTTTTGGGAGAGATTAATATGAATCTCAGTAAATGTAAATGTTGGAACATTTGATTCTTTTGGGTTCAAGTGTTGGGGATGGGTGGAGGCCTTTCCAGGATATTTAAAAAATATCCTAGTTTGAGTATCTAGCAATTCAATAGTTAGTTCATGTTTGTATTAATAATATTCTCTAATATTCTTCTAGCTATTTTATTCGACTGTGTAAACGGAGGTTCTTGTTTGTCAGGTTTAGGTAGGTTCTCTTCAGAATTAGGGTATTTTGTAGTTTGTTCGTTTGTCTTAGTTTCTAAAAGAATCTGAGTTACTACAACATAACGGGTGTCCTACCACTAGACGACACTAGACGATCACATTGGCCATTATAAATCACTTTTCTATATATTCGTTTATCTTCAATAACTATCTCTTTGGAGGACGTTTCTTTGGTATAGGAAGATTTGCAGTTTCTTTCTGAATTTTAAGATAATCATAAATTATCTAATGATCTATGTTTAATAAGTTCTGTAATAAATGTCTATATTTATTTTATTTATAATAGATAGGGTAGGGGTGTTACACACTGTAACAGGGGACAGCCAACCCATGGGGTCATAAATCTTGGCGATTTGAGATAAAATCGTACGTTTGGTAATTTTATCAGAACTACACTGAACGCTGAAGGTGAAGTGATCGGAATGTGGGTTCCATTGTAGTCCAAGTACTTTTGCTTGATGGTCGTTCTCCATGGGTGCAAAAGGGACACTGCTAGGCCGCTCACCGTGACTATCTACCGTCTGAATTGCAGCGAGTATCGCTGGCGAGTTGCACTTACGTAACTCGAAGCCGGCCGTCGCGCAGATACCTATTAGGTCCCGCTGGAGAGTTAGGGCACTATTCTCATCGCATTCACTGGTGATAATATCGTCGACAAAAACTTGGTCTAAAAGGACCGCAGAGGCCTGACCAAAGCGTGACGCTTCATCGTACGCTAATTGCTTTATCGTACGAAGGGCTAGGTAGGGCGATGAACTTACACCAAAAGTAACAGTGCGTAAACGAAATTCTTGGATAGGCTCGTGAGGTGACGATCGCCATAATATTCGTTGAAAATCCCGGTCGCATTCTCTGACAAGAATATTCCGATACATTTGTTTTATATCCGCTGTGAATACGATAGAATGTACGCGAAATTTTAGTAAGATATCTACAATATCTTGATGCAGTTTTGGACCTGTCAACAAGACATCGTTGAGCGAATTACCATTTGAGGTTTTACAACTCGCGTCGAACACTACGCGCGTTTTCGTTGTTTCGCTCGATTCCTTGACCACGCAGTGGTGCGGAATGTAATAAGGATGACTAGAAAGAGGGGCATCCTCGACCGGTTCCATATGCCCGAGGTCAAGGTATTCTTGAAGACATGCATGGTAATCGGTCTTGAGTTTAGGGTTGCGTTCTAGCCGACGCTCGAGCTTATGAAACCGAACGAGGGCAATGTCCCTAGATTCGCCTAAGGGCTGGGCGTCAGGCTTCAAGGGAAGTGCAACCACATAACGCCCGGTGCTGTCACGAAGATGTGAGCTCTCATAAATTTGTTCGCATAAGCGTTCCTCGGGCGTTAGTACCTTCTCTTCAGGCACCGCCTCCAGCTCCCAAAATCTTTTCAAGTTGCCGTCATCGTCCAATGAGCTAAAACAAGCTTGAATTCCGGGAGGAGTCGTAGACTCGAACGAGAGTGAACCTAGTAATAGGTAGCCGAATATACTGTTCATCGCGATCGGAGAACCGGGGGAACCAGTAACAACATTGCCTAGTAATATGTGGGACAGTATGTCCGCTCCTACCAGCATCTCCACTTCTTGCGGATTGTAAAATGACGGATCCGCTAATTTTAAATTTTGAATATGTGGCCACCCTACTTGAGGTAGTGGCATGCTAGGCATTTTAGGTATTAATTTCGGAAGAATAAGGGCTTCAACCGGAATTGACGGTTGAGGTGCATCGGTTGGTGTTATGCGACATGAAACAATGCCTTTTGGTAGTACAGGTTTGCCATCACCTATCCCGTGAACAGGTATTTTTGCATGTCGCCGTTTTAACCCTAATCGCTGTGCGCAGGATTCAGTAATAAATGTCGCTTGACTTCCGGTATCAATGAGACAACGTACGGTAGTTCGCTTATCTATACCTACACAAACACTAACGAGTGCCGTAGATAGTAGCACAGTATTCGCCCGTAGAGACGAATTCGGCGCAGACCTACCTGGCATCGCATGGTTTGTTGAAGCCATCGCTAAGTGTGCGTTGTCTAGGTCTGAACTCTGTAACGTTGCAAACTTTACTTAAAACTTAATTTATAAATCCTACATTACCTACGTACCTATCTAGGTAGGAATATAAAAATAAAATTTGTATTCGCTTGCATTGCGCGTGACCTCGAGCCGCGCGCCACGGCCGGCGGCTCCGCCGCTGGAGGGGCGAGCGCACTCGCGGTCCGGCAAGCAAGCAGATACGATCTGAGCATGAAGGAAACCTAACGCTGCCTTGTCTCGTCAATCTAACGACAACTTTTATTTAAATTTTAAAATATTTAACTGTCCGGTACATATAAGTACCGGGCTTGTACATAGATTACCTTAACCTCAGTGTTTAAAGTGTTCCCAATACTGGGTAAGCTGTGCTTAATTATTAAAACTTAACGGCTATTTTGAAGCGTCCTATCTTTCTTACTTTGCACTTGTAAACGCCGCCTCTTATTTCTCTTAGCCTTGGGGAAGCTTCTAGTCTTTCGGTTAACTGTACAAACCTCAGGCTTCCCCTACAAACCGCTTACGCTGGCGTGTCCCTAATCCTAGGTCTGGATTTCCAGGAACACCTTACGGCTTGATAACCGGAACCACCTTTCCGTTCTACACCGCGGACACTTATCGTGGCCGGAGCTAGCCCTTTCCGCCACACGTTCCTGGACGTGGTGTCGCCGTAGAAGCGCCCCGTTCCTGACGCTGCGGATTCCCGGACCGGGATTGAAGAGGACTGGCGCCGCGGCCGGACGGGATTGCCCTGCAGGAGAGTGCGGTTACCGATACCTACCTACCTAACTATCGTGAAGTTTGACCCGGCCGACCTACGAACCCTTTTCTACTCTAGTAAATTCTTTCTTTATTCTCATACCTATTCTTTTATTTTTGCTCACCCCTAGAGCTATCTAGGTAGGTGACAAGTGGCGCCCAACGTGGTCAACGGTCAAATTTCACGGTTTTTAGTGACTTTTTGTTTCTTCCTTGGTGCTGGATTTATTTGGTGTGTCGTAGTTAGTTTTTTTAGCTTAAATCGTCGTCATCACCTGTGGTCGTGAGTCAGTAAGTACCTAGTTATAAGTAGTTTCTCTTCTCTATTATTTAAATCTGTGCCTCAGTTATTGTGCTTTTGTTTCCTTTGTTTAAATTTTTGCTGTGACTCACACCTCAACGGAAACTTTGTACTTTTTATATAACGGTTTTTTGGACACCCTCATTTAACGATTTGTTTTTGTTTCTTTGCTTTGCACAATAATTAAGGCTTATTTTTTTATTATTCTTGATTTTGCTTGTATTCTTAAGTGTAATTATTTTAATTTACTGCCGGAATAATTTGCACAGTTTACCTAGATTAGGAATTACTTACTTTTATATATTTTTTTCTTTTCCTGCTTGATTTTAAAGCCTTAACTATGTCTTTTCCTGTAAAATTTTTACTTTTACAAAAGTCGGAGCTCATGTACGAGGTTTCCATTAGAGGCGAAGCTCCTTCTGAGAACGTTGAAGGCCTCCGTAGGCAGGTTACTAAGTTAACACAGTTATATCCATCTGAGGATATATGTGAGTCTGTGTTTCCATTCGCTGATGATCTTACAGGGGCAAACGATACCCTCGATAAAGTCCGTCATAACCTGGAAGCGCTCAAATCCTCGACTTCTTCCACAAACTCATTGGTCAATAGGACTAGGGCCTTACTTTATCATTTACATTATAGGCTGCAGAGAATAGATAGACCAAGCAAAGTGGAGGACGCTGCTTTGCTCGATAAAGTGCAGGAGAGTTTCCAGCGGAACTTAAACAGGTTTTCTGCCGTAGAGTCTATGTCTAGTTCTACGCCCCATGTTTCTGCCGCCGCCGGTTCGGTTCCTAATGCGACTGCAGTAGCGGATGGCCTTGACATTGATCGCCTAAGCGTAAATGTAACTTGTGATCGTGGAATTACGTCTGAGCTTAGTAAACTCAGATATGACGGTAAGACATGTGTCCGTGCTTTTATACAGAGGCTTGTGGAGTTTAAAACCTCGAGAGGTTTGTCAGACGACAGAATGCTGAGCTCGGCTACAGATCTATTCATAGGCGATGCTTTGCATTGGTTTCGCGCGATCAAACCAAAAATAAACGACTGGAGGGTTCTGTTGGTTTGCTTGAAGGAGGACTTTGACGTACCTGATTTCGACTACAAGATGGCTGCCGAAATTCGTGGTCGGACTCAGGGCGAGACTGAGAGTGTGGTCGTTTATTTTGCTATTATGGAGGGAATGTTTAGTCGTTTGAATCAGGCTATGTGTGAAGAAGAGAAACTGGAAATACTTTTACATAATATTCGCCCTTGTTTTTCCGCTATCGTCGCCGCTAGTGTGGTAACAACGGTCGACGCGTTGAAGGTAGCATGTCGAAATTATGAACGCATCAAAACTCGCTCTGATAACTTCAAAGAACCTCCGGCTGCAAGCTCCGCTACCTTGGCTCCAGAGTTTGCCTACTGTAAACGAAAGGAGGCTGCTACTAATAACGATAGGCAGAAATATGGTAGTTTTTTCAGGTCGAAGTATTCTACTAATACTGGCGCAGGTAGTTCTAAGTCTGGCCAGCCTAAGGAATCTGATAGTGCTTATCGTACGGCTGCTATTGCTAATAATTTCTGTTACCGTTGTAAAAGCGATGAGCACTCTATGAGAAATTGCACAGCGGAGCGCACAATCTTCTGTTTTCGTTGTGGCGAAAAAGGTGTTAAGACCCCAGACTGCCCTAAATGCTGTAAAACACCCTCAAAAAACTAGTGGAGGATTGCGGAAAATCGAAATCTGCCCATTCTAAAGACTCGGATTGGAATGATTGGATCTCGTACCTTAGAAATTTCTTTTCTAATTATTCTGTTTCAGCAATCTTCAATTCTAAGCCGAGTGGTGACCCTCGTCCTTACGTCAAAGTTGGTATCGGTGATCTCACACTGTATGGTTTGCTTGATTCTGGTTCGGCTATATCTATACTTGGTAATAACTCTCATACTCATTTGGTAAACTATGGTCTTAAAATATGCACTGAGGACCTGATCACCGTTACTGCTGCAGGCGGACAGAGAATGACCTCTGAGGGTTATATTCTTTTACCTGTCGCTTTCGAGGATAAATTTTCTTTGATTAAAGCACACGTTATTCCGAGCATAGAAACTACTTTGATTTTAGGCATAGGCTTTTGGTCTGTCTTTGGTCTTTGCCCGAAATACCTCACAAATTCAGAAAATTTGTTTGCTACTGATCCTGGTCTCTCTGAAATTGCGGATTCATCTAATTATCAGTTGAATTCCTTTGATAATCTTCTCGATTCTCAAAAACTTGTTGCTAATAGTATCATCGAGCAGTTCCGTGACATCTCTTTCGCAGCTAGGGGCTTAGGTCGTACGAATCTGATCAAGCATCGCATTAACACCGGGGACGCTGAGCCCATTAAACAGCGATATTATCGCATGTCACCTGATAAGCAACGTATTATTTCTGAGCAGCTTGATGAGATGTTGTCCTTAGATGTGGTTGAACCCTGTGAGAGTCCTTGGTCTTCCCCAGTGTTGGTGGTTGGAAAGAAGGACGGTAAACCTCGTTTCTGCCTAGATAGCCGTAAGCTAAATTCGGTCACAAAGAAAGATGCGTATAGCTTGCCGTATATATCTGAGATCCTAGATAACTTGAAAGATGCTAGGTATATATCTAGCGTCGATCTTTCTAAAGCTTTTTGGCAGATTCCAATAGAAGAGACTGATCGGGAGAAAACTGCGTTTTACGTTCCTGGACGCGGTACCTTCATGTTCAAAACTACAGCATTTGGCCTTACGAATGCCCCTGCTACGCAGCAGAGGTTGGTGGACATTTTGTTTGGTCCAGAATTTGAGCAGAGGGTATTCGCCTACTTGGACGACATCGTCATTGTTAGTGCCACCTTCGACGAGCACGTAGCTTTGATTCTTCGAGTCCTTAAAAAGTTAAAGATGGCAGGATTAACTATTAACCTAGATAAGTGTCAGTTTTTCAGGAGTCAATTGCGATACCTAGGCTACATCGTTGACTCTCAGGGCTTAAGAACTGATCCGGATAAGGTAGAGGCTATAATTAACTACCCTAGACCTACTAATAGGAAGGAAGTGAAGCGTTTCCTTGGCACCGCTTCTTGGTACAGACGGTTCATCCCTCAATTTAGCACGTTAGCTGGTCCACTAAATAAGCTAACTAGTTTGAAGAAAAATGCGCCAGTTTTTGTTTGGTCTCCAGAAGCAGACAAGTCCTTCTTGGACCTCAAGTCGCGTTTAATCCAGGCGCCTATCCTGGCTTGTCCTAACTTTGACTACCCATTCGAGGTACACACTGACGCCAGCAACTATGGTATCGGTGCTATGTTGGCTCAAACGATCGATGGCGTGGAACATCCTATAGCGTTCATGAGCAGGTCCCTAAGCAAGCCGGAGAGGAACTATAGTACGACTGAACGAGAGGCACTTGCTGTATTAGCTGCTTTGGAACACTGGCGTTGTTACCTGGAGAGTGACAAAACTTTCACTGTTTTTACAGACCATTCGGCTCTTAAGTGGTTTCTATCACTATCGAACCCAACTGGTCGTCTTGCAAGATGGGGTGTGCGTATCTCATCATTTAATTTTGAAATCAGACATCGCCGTGGTAAGGACAATATTATTCCTGATGCTCTTTCTAGATGTCCTATTGCGGCTATTGCAAATTCTGATGTTTCTTCTATTCCAGTCTCAGAAATAAAGGATGAATGGTATCTTAATATCTTGAATGGCTGTCAGGATTCTCCGGTCAGTTTTCCTAACTATAGAGTGGAAGGTAACGACTTGTATAGGTACATGAAGAATAGGAATGTTCTTACGACGGAGTTCGACTGGAAGAAGGTGATCCCTGAAGAGCTGCGAGAACAAATTATAGCTCAGTGTCACGCGGAACCCACAGCTGGCCATTTCGGCGTGTTTAAAACTTATAAACGTTTGGCACTTCGTTTCTACTGGCCTGGTATGCACGCTGACGTGGTAAACTTCATTTCTTCGTGTGATACTTGCCTAGCGTACAAATTGTCTACCTCAGGTACATTGGGAAAAATGGGTAGACCAAAAGAGGTGTCTCGACCATTTCAGGTACTGTCAATTGATTTGGTTGGTCCTCTTCCTAATACTAGAAAACAGCATAAGTATATTTTTGTAGTCACGTGCTGCTTTTCTAAATATTGTCTTCTTTTTCCTCTGCGTAGGGCTACTGCTGATCTTGTCAGTAGACACTTAGAAAACGATGTCTTTCTTATCCATGGCATTCCTCAAACGGTCGTACTTGATAATGGTTGCCAATTTATTAGTCGTGAGTTGGAAAACGTATTCAAAAAATATAAGGTTCCTCGTGTAAACTTTACTCCAAAGTATACACCTCAAATAAACACTGTAGAAAGATATAACAAAACTATTGTTACAGCTATATCTACTTTTGTCAACGAAGATCATAGAACTTGGGATCTAAACCTACCTCAAATACAGTTCGCTATGAATAATTCGATTAATGAAACTACTGGTTATACACCGTCATTTTTAGTACACGGCAGAGAGTTGGTAACATGTGGATCTCATTATCTCGATAACGATAATCCTAATGACTTAATTTACTTGCCTCGAGATTCATATGCTGAAAATCTTGGTCACTTAAGTGGAATTTTCGATAAAGTTCAAACTGCTTTGTGGCACGCTCATGTAAAAAATACTCAACGCTACAATTTGCGTCGCAAAGAAGCTGAGTTTAGCGAAGGTGATATTGTTTGGAAGCGCTGTTATTTTCAGAGTGACAAAGATGCGTACTTCTGCAAAAAACTAGCGCCAAAATTCATGAAATGTCGAGTAAAGCTTAAAAAGTCTCCTTTGGTTTACATCCTAGAAGATATGAATGGTCGTGATCTAGGAGTCTGGCATATTAAAGATCTGAAGATCACTGGTTCTCGTTGATTTTTTATAATTTTTTAAATTACTTATTTTCTGTATCTGGTTGTCTAATCTTGTTTTTTTTTGTTGTTCTTATTAGTTATTGTATAATAGTATTGTTGAGGATTGGATTTGGTTGTAATGATGTATTTTCTTAGCTGTTGTAGATCACTTACAGTAAAAATCTTGCTTTGTCTTACCGTGGTCCCCTTGTAACCACGGCGAGAACCTTGGTCCCCTTGTAACCATGGCGAGAACTTTATCTGTTGAGATAACTTGTACTATGAGTTGTTAACTCTAACATCGGGTGGTGTCCCTTGAAGCCACTGCGATGACTAATTGTTTTTCCTAGGCCCCTCGAACCTAGTTGAAAACACGGTAGTACCTATATCTATCTACTTCTTAAATAAAATATTGTTGTCAGCTTAATCTTTACAATAATTATAGTATTTTTTTCCAAAACTCTTACTTAACTCCGTACTGTACTTATTATTGTTTTGTGTACTTACTTATAAATTTGCAATTTTATTTCTATCCACTAATTTGTTTATTTGGTAAATTCGTGTAAAACTTCTGCTCAAATGACCTATAGCTTCATGTTATTTTTATTGATTAATTACTTGTCATTATGAACATGATGCGTTATATTTTATATCTTTCAATTATTACACTTGGGTGTTTGGCAATATTATACCGAACACTCTGTTTGTATAAAAGGTTGCGTCAATTTATGAACTAAGATAAATTGGTTGTTTTTTATGAAAGTTTGGAATGTTAGAGATGAATGTATGATTATGAAAGATGAGGTGTACTTGGGTAGGTGTAATAAGTTGATATTTTGCTGAGCAGGTTCTGAGTTTTGACGGATTTTATTGAGAGCAAAAATCCTTTTCTTGGAAGGGGGGTAATGTAACGTTGCAAACTTTACTTAAAACTTAATTTATAAATCCTACATTACCTACGTACCTATCTAGGTAGGAATATAAAAATAAAATTTGTATTCGCTTGCATTGCGCGTGACCTCGAGCCGCGCGCCACGGCCGGCGGCTCCGCCGCTGGAGGGGCGAGCGCACTCGCGGTCCGGCAAGCAAGCAGATACGATCTGAGCATGAAGGAAACCTAACGCTGCCTTGTCTCGTCAATCTAACGACAACTTTTATTTAAATTTTAAAATATTTAACTGTCCGGTACATATAAGTACCGGGCTTGTACATAGATTACCTTAACCTCAGTGTTTAAAGTGTTCCCAATACTGGGTAAGCTGTGCTTAATTATTAAAACTTAACGGCTATTTTGAAGCGTCCTATCTTTCTTACTTTGCACTTGTAAACGCCGCCTCTTATTTCTCTTAGCCTTGGGGAAGCTTCTAGTCTTTCGGTTAACTGTACAAACCTCAGGCTTCCCCTACAAACCGCTTACGCTGGCGTGTCCCTAATCCTAGGTCTGGATTTCCAGGAACACCTTACGGCTTGATAACCGGAACCACCTTTCCGTTCTACACCGCGGACACTTATCGTGGCCGGAGCTAGCCCTTTCCGCCACACGTTCCTGGACGTGGTGTCGCCGTAGAAGCGCCCCGTTCCTGACGCTGCGGATTCCCGGACCGGGATTGAAGAGGACTGGCGCCGCGGCCGGACGGGATTGCCCTGCAGGAGAGTGCGGTTACCGATACCTACCTACCTAACTATCGTGAAGTTTGACCCGGCCGACCTACGAACCCTTTTCTACTCTAGTAAATTCTTTCTTTATTCTCATACCTATTCTTTTATTTTTGCTCACCCCTAGAGCTATCTAGGTAGGTGACAACTCAAAGAGTCAGCCCGCCTTTTATCCTCCTGCGCAGATACAGGCAGGGAAACCGCGTTACTGCTACTGTCCACCTTATCAAAATGAATCAAAGTATGATGACGTTTGAAACAAGTACGACACACAAAGTTTGATTTGCATTGTCGTAGATCGTGGCCTATGCTTAAACAGTTGAGGAGGTCCGGAACAAAAACCGATAAAATCACTTTTCGTGTTTTTTCAGAAAATACAAAAGAATGATTTACGAAAAATTGGTTATGCTGTTAACTAAACTAATATACCGTAAATTTGGCTTGTAGGAATGGCTTTTATATAGGTTAGATAAAAAAAATATAGTGTTGATAGTTTCCCGACAATTTAAGTTTTAAAAAAGGAATTATCGGGTTTTGGTCCAACTATACTGCAATTATCGGGATTTGAACGGCTATATTGTATTTATCGGCTTTTGTCCCGGTACTTAATCATAATTTCTGACTTTTACCGATATTAAGTTGTTGTATTAAGGATACATCATAGACAAGTAAAATACATGCTTATTTTTCTAATCTTAAATTTGTCGTTTCATTCTTCAAAATTAACAAATTCTTATACTAAAACATTGCTTTCTTCTTCTTCATTGCAATCACACAAAAAGTCTGCATCATCTTCATGCTCATGATGGTTTTCATTTTCTATTAAATCTTTCATCATCATCAGCCTACATCAGTCCACTGCTGGACATAGGCCTCCCCTAATGAGCGCCATAGCGCCCTGTCTTCAGCTTGCCGCATCCAGCATCTGCCAGCAGTCTTTCGCAAATCGTCATACCACCTGGTCGGAGGGCGTCCTAAACTACGTATGCCGAGTCGCGGTCTCCACTCAAGAACACGTTTACCCCAGCGGTTGTCGGTTCTTCTCGAGATATGGCCAGCCCACTGCCACTTTAGCTTGCTAATCCTTTGAGCTATGTCGATAACCTTGGTTCTCTGTCGGATGTATTCGTTGCGAATCCTATCCTTCAGAGAAACTCCGAGCATAGCTCTCTCCATAGCTCGCTGGGCGACTTTAAACTGGTGGACCAGCCCTACCGTGAGTGTCCACGTCTCAGCTCCGTAGGTCATGACGGGTAGGACGCACTGATTGAAAACTTTCGTTTTCAAATCTATTATTCTCTTAAATCTTTATACCACTTATTCCTCATGACTACTCCATTCATTACCGAATTGCTTTTTCATTAATTTATTAACGTCTTGTTTTTTTGCTGCACTTAGCTCTTTAAAGTTATTTTTGTTTAATAGTTCTGTTGGGTGTTGTATTTGAAAAAAAGGACAGTGTAAAAGAAAAAATACATTTATCGGTTTTTGATCTGAACAGGAAAAAATCTTCAAAAATTTGTATAGGATTTATCGGTAATAGTTGCGACTATACGAAAATATTAAAATAATACGTGTATTTGTCGGGTTTAGGTCTGGCTGCCCATCTTTAGAGTATTATTTACTACGTTTTTAACGGGATTTGCTGTGACCTGAATGATGTATTGTTTGAATAAGTACCAAGACTAACAGAAAAAAAATTAAAAAAAAAACGGGCATAATGTGGAAATATCGGTTTTTGTTCCGGACCTCCTCAGTTATAGCACACATTATTGTCCTTCACTAAATTAAACCTTTCACTTGGCGAAAGATTTAAAAACTTGTTGCATTTTGATAGGTGATGTGACTCACCGCATGCCAAACAATTTTTAGCCTTAAGGCTGTCGGCCGACGGCTTAGATTTGCTCGCGCTATACTCGGGTTGCACGTTAACGGAAAGTGCTTGCCTTGGTTGATTTTTTATAATACTACCCCCACTGGAACGCGTGGTGGGTCTACCGGCACTTTGAATTTTGTTCTTTATACTACTCGAATCTGAGATTACACAAGCAGACAGTTCTCGTTCAAGAAACTCGATTAACATTTTTACATTCGGAATATCGGTAGGTTTTTGCAAAGAAAGTTCAAAGCGTTTACGCAGCGAGTTAGGAATTTTACGTAATAAAATACCTAACAATAAGAAACTCCATTGATCAACAGGCAACTGCATCCTATCCAAAGCTTGCATATTTTCGTGATACGTGTTTAGTAGTTTACGCAAACTTTGTACGGATTCCGAGCAAGACTCGATATCTAAAATGCGATCTAAGTGTTTCGATGCAATTGCGCGCTTGTTTTGATAACGAGCGATAAGGATCTCGAACGCAACTGAATAGTTTTCGTCCGTGATCGTTATAGATTTAACAAGATTGAGAGGTTCATCTTTTAACGTTAATAATAAATACCTAAACTTCTCAGTATCCGTGTAGGTATTCTTGTTGTGAACGAGTGACAAAAACAAGTCGAAATACGATTGCCAATCGGTTGACTCGCCGTTGAAAGAAGGAAGAGGCAACGTAGGCAATCTTTCGTGGTTGTGTGAACAAACTGTAGGCACAGTAAACGATCGACTCGCGCGTCGCTTTTCATTCTGACTTTCTTTTAGAGTTTCAGTATGACCTAAGATCGTATAATAAAGGTCATTGAACATAGTACGTATACCTAACTTGTCTTCCTTGACAAAAGTATTGTTCTTCATGAGAGTTTTCTCTATTTTTGTCTGTAATTTAAGAAACTTTCTTTGATTTGGGACGATATCCCTAGACCTAGCTAAAAACTGTAGTTCATCTGATGGAAATAAGTTTAAAGTGTGTTTTAGCTCGTCTAAAATAACTTCGCGTTCGAATAAATCCTGTTCCGCCATTTTGTCGGACGCGTAACGTCGCAATTATAAGCACAAAACACGGACAGGTTGAAAATAAGAAAATGAGATATTGTGACAACAAAACACTGAAACACTGACTAATCCTGCTCGAAAGGATCAAATTTATGTCTATGCCTAATCTACTTCGCTAACCTGGGTTTCCTGGCGGCCGGCGGCGTGCTGGTTATCCACCGGTGGATTTTGGTGATGGAGCTTCTATCCTGATCGGGCACAGCTATTTCGAATATCACATAGGTAGTTTTGGTCAGTCTAGTGGGTTTGATGGTTTTGGAATCACAAAATAAGCACAAATGTTCAATTTTTGGAAAATTCGATCGAGCAGCGATGCGATCCTTTTTCTGTCGCGAACGGAAGTGATTTTGCCCACAGAGGGCGCTGTCTCTCGTGTCTCACGCTGTGATTGGACACATCGATCGGTGATGTACGTCCGGCGCGCGAAAATATGAACACCAGGGTTGCTATTTCGATATAGGCTAGACCTTTTATATTTATCGGTGCCGTGCAAGTTGTCACAAATATCACAAAAAATAATAATAAAGAAAATCCAATTATGGTACAAAACATTCCGTTATTTTAATCTTTAGTGAATTACGTATGGAGGATATTCCAGTTCGTGCCAAGTACAGATTTATCCACCGGCCGTGCCCGCGGCAATGCGCGCGCCAACATTTATTACACGCTTCGCGATAATGCTCCTTTGATTCTTTCTTCTCCAGTGGAATAAATAATGACTCTCTGGAAACTTAAAAAAGGAATCTAGTAAATCAATAAAATGCACAGCGCAAGGTTTCGCACAGTTTATGACTCGAAATCGTTTACAAAAATTGAAATTGTTTTCATCAGCATACAATTTGACACATTCCTTTGTTTTCGGCAATTCGTATTCCGTAAGGAACTTTCCTGGAGTTGTAATCGTCAAGCTGTCTCGCCGTCAATATTCACAAAGGTACGGGATAACGAGTGAATACTGAGCGTGATGCGTAAGCGTGCGCGGCTTCCGGACCTCAGAGAGAAGCTCTCCGCTCACCTCGTGAGACGAGGCGGTGCGTGAGCGTGCGCGGCTTCCGGACCTCAGAGAGAAGCTCTCCGCTCACCTCGTGAGACGAGGCGGTGCGTGAGCGTGCGCGGCTTCCGGACCTCAGAGAAAAGCTCTCCGCTCATTTCGTGAGACGAGGCGGTGCGTGAGCGTGCGCGGCTTCCGGACCTCAGAGAGAAGCTCTCCGCTCACCTCGTGAGACGAGGCGGTGCGTGAGCGTGCGCGGCTTCCGGACCTCAGAGAGAAGCTCTCCGCTCACCTCGTGAGACGAGGCGGTGCGTGAGCGTGCGCGGCTTCCGGACCTCAGAGAGAAGCTCTCCGCTCACCTCGTGAGACGAGGCAGTGCGTGAGCGTGCGCGGCTTCCGGACCTCAGAGAGAAGCTCTCCGCTCACCTCGTGAGACGAGGCGGTGCGTGAGCGTGCGCGGCTTCCGGACTTCAGAGAGAAGCTCTCCGCTCATTTCGTGAGACGAGGCGGTGCGTGAGCGTGCGCGGCTTCCGGACTTCAGAGAGAAGCTCTCCGCTCATTTCGTGAGACGAGGCGGTGCGTGAGCGTGCGCGGCTTCCGGACTTCAGAGAGAAGCTCTCCGCTCATTTCGTGAGACGAGGCGGTGCGTGAGCGTGAGCGGCTTCCGGACCTCAGAGAGAAGCTCTCCGCTCATTTCGTGATACGAGGCGGTGTTCCAGAGGAGCCGCCGAGGGTGAGCAGCGCCTCTAAGTCAGCAGGGGCGCTCACACTGATCAGCTAACTGATTCACAGAATTCCTGAATCCCTAATTACGCCGAGAGTGGTATTTTCACTGCAGTTGATTGTATCTAGCTAGACTATATAATGGAAAAGCTTCCGCGGTATAGTTAACTGTACGAGCTGAACCAAACCTCTACTATTGAACACGATCTTTTCCCTCTGGCCACGTAGTCCTACTGCCTTAGTCCTACCGATCGGACTACATGAACTTTTTTTTCCGGTTGATAATGCGTATGCGTTGGCCATTAATTCCTCTCTTCTGCACTGCACAGCTATAGCTGCCTGGGTTATTGCTGCACATTTGCACTGGAATATGGAGCTGTGTTTTCCTAGCGTTATTGATATATTAATATTGAGGTCCAACGAGTGAACCCCAGCATGCGTACCTATATTGGTTTTGGAGCCATCTGTGTAGATTCTCACTTCGTGGGTTCCGGATTCATCCCTTTGGCCCTCGTATAGTTGTATCTGGTAGTGTTTATCTATTATTGGTTTACTGGGGATTCTATCACAAGGGGCGGCTACGATGGGTTCGTACGCTACGGCTCTGTCCATGATCTGAGCGTGTGGACTGCTTGTGATTCCCCAGAGACCCATGTTGTGTAGTCTTAGAGCCGACATCGTAGCTTCTTGTTGTATGTATAGGTCTAATGGTGCTAAGTCTAGAATTATGTCTAGAGCAGCGCTGGGAGTGGTTCTCATGCAGCCTGTAATCGCTGAACATGCCATTCTTTGGAAGCGCTGAAGTCTTGTTATCACGGTGGACAGTTCCGTTCTGGTCCACCAGACTATCGTTCCGTATGTTAGTGTTGGTCTAATGATAGCAGTGTATAGCCACATGGTTATTTTCGGTGAAAGTCCCCATGTTTTCCGTAGCATTCTGCTGCATTGGTAGAGAGTGGCGGTGGCACGTTGTAGTTTGTAGTCAAGATGTTTATTCCACAGCAATTTGCTGTCTAGTATGACCCCTAGATACTTGACTACCGTTTTTAGCTTTATCTCTGTATTAACACAGATATTATTATTATTACAGTTTAGGGAGTTTTAAGTTACCCAGATGTCGCTTGTTGGTGAACATTATTAGTTCTGTCTTTGTTGGATTTACTGAGAGTTCGTGGTCATCACACCATGTCTCAATGGTTTTAAAGGCGAGTTTCATCAGGTCACATAGTGTATTCTCGAAACAGCCGGTCGCCAGGATTGCGAGGTCATCCGCATATCCTACCGTGACCAGCCCGCGGCCGTTGAGCCTGCTCATCAACAACTATGTTCAGGGCGGCGTTTTGTCGCCCCTACTATGGAGTAGGGGCGACAAAACGCCGCCCTGGAGGCATCCCCTGGCAACTACACCTCTTGTAGTTTCATTGATTGTGACTTGAATTGCTCTCATTCTGAGCATGTTGTTTATCCACTCAGCCAACGTCGGCGCGACACCATATCTAGTGAGAGCTCTGTATTTGCTGGTGAATCTGGTCTTGTCAAAGGCTCCTTCAATGTCTATAAAGGCCGCCAATGTTGGTTGCTTTGACGATAATCCACCTCCTATACGTGAGATTACGCTGTGTAGGGCAGATTCCGTCGATTTGCCTTTGCTGTAGGCATGTTGTTGCAAGTGAAGGGGGTTGTGAGAGAGTGTATTTTCTCTTATTTCCCTGTCACAAAGCCTTTCTAGTGTTTTCAGAAGAAATGACGTCAAGCTTATAGGCCGAAATGATTTCGGTCGAGTGTAGTCACTTCTTCCTGGTTTCGGTATGAATACTACCTTCATTTCCCTCCATTTGTGCGGTATATATTTGTAGGCGATACATGCTCTGAATAGCCTAACCAGGTATTCGGAGAGTATGCCACTGCACCATCTAAGCATACCTAGAAAGATCCCACCCAGTCCTGCAGAGTGATTACGCTATTCTCAATGGATCAATGGATGGGCGACTGGGTTCGATTCCATGGGACAAATAGAATTGCACTATATGGCTGGATGGTCAATGTGAATGAACACGGAGTGAACGAAGTGGATTTCCCATTTTACGTTTCGTTTTCGATTTTGCCTAAATATTGTCCTAAAACTGATGATTTAACAAATTTTAGAAAACGTCTCTTTTTTTCTCCAAGTACGTTAGGAGCTTCATAGTCTGTGTTGAAATAATAAATATTAAGGCTGAAACATTTAATAGTTGGGTTGCCTAAGAAAATATAAGGGTACATTAAATAAAAATATCATGAAGGTTATGTTACTGTATTTGGAGTCAGAATTGCGGCAATGAAACGTTATCAAGAACATGCATCGGAACTTTCATTGTCATGTTAGAAGTTTTCAGTGAAATGTTGCCAGTTTAGCATATTGGGCCATTTTCTTGCCCTTTTTCTTTTTGTTGATTTATTTATCTATTTTTTACGACTACCTACGTACCTACATTTCATTTTTTATCTTAATGTGAATGTGAGCAATATCAACTTTTATAACATCATAATGAGGGGTTTTCTATTAGCATTTTAAAAAGAAAAAAAATAGTTCCAAATAAATCGATAGGTGGCAGGGGGCGTCAACTGGAAATTAGAGTATGTCAATGTCAAATGAAAAGAAAACAACCTTACGTCAAAATCGTTCTATTTACTGTCAAAAGCATTCATCTCATTCATTCATGGGCTTCAATTTCGGCTGGGACTGGCAATCGTCTCAGTGACGGCTATTTTATTTACAATTGGATGGATGGGAGGCTCGAAAGCCATCCTACGGGCTTTCAAATGTCAAATTTGGGTGGGGTATTTTACCGTAATCGATCTGCTGGTGCTTTGAAGGGAAGGAAGCTGTTGATTGCCCAGAGTACCTTCTCGCGGTTTATCATACTGTGGGCTGTTGTCCAATCTAGGTCAGTAGGCGTTCGCTCTGATATTTCCTCCCATGTGTAAGTGTCTGTAACGTTACAGCCTGGGAAGTGTGTGTTCAGTAGCACAGCGTTTCTGCATCTGATTTAGTGTAGGTGTTGTCAGTTTTGATAAGGCAACCGAGCGTGCTTTCGGGCACGTTAGCCAGTATGCTTCTTATACGGGTGGCCTGACTGTTGTTTTCAATGTTGGTGTTTAATCCACTAGCCACGTGACCTGTTTTAGTTCCGATGCATAACTAGATGTCGCTAGTAAAAGTGGACGAGCGCTAGATCGCGCTGACGAAAACTCACGGTCTTGATATAAATAGTTTTGATTAAAATAATAAATTCAGTCTACTCCGCCGAGAGTTCAAGGTGTTTTATTCTCAAGACTCCTCTTCAGTACTGAAAGTCGCGGTAGGGCTCAAACATTGGTCCTTATCGAGTCTGATGATCAGTGACTGCTTTTTAAGTTGATCCTAGTGATCGACTTATTCGGAGTCGGTGGCTACCATACCACCGACTTATGCGGGTGCGGAGAAATCCCCCGCGACCATCGCTCTGAGCTGACTACCTGTCGGCTTCAGTGAGCGCCACGTATTCGGAGTCGGTGGCTACCATACCACCGACTTATGCGGGTGCGGAGAAATCCCCCGCGACCACCACCGCTCTGAGTTGACAACCTGTCGGCTTCAGTGAGCACCACGCAGAGGACCGGCAGCGTCCCCGCGGAACGAAAGGTCATTGACCCCTTCATTCCCACGAAAAAGACGACATCCGAGTCCATTGAATCCCAGAAAAGGAGGAGAACAAAGCCGGGGTCGGTTATTACTACCTTCCACCGTGCTCAAAGAGAGTTCAACGCGGGCGGTTGAGGTAGTATCGGAACTGCCTCCCCCCGCACCACAGACGAGGCGATATTATACCTGTCTCCCCTGCGTGCTGAAGATAGACGACTGCTGGCTGACGCGAGGACACCAGCCAGCAGCTCCGAGTGCATCACATCCAGGATCACAGTGCGTAGGTGGTAGCTGATAAAACTGTGAGTACTTTTAATTTTAAAGCGAAGACAATTTTGAGAGTTTACCTAACGTGTCGTGTTTTTAGTGAGTTCAGTGATGGTTTTATACATACCTATACCTATCAGTTCGGTATAGAATGTTAGTTACGTGTTAGTTTAGTACATTTTATCATAGTTTAAAAAGTGCATTTCGTGACAATTATTTCATATCTATACCTACTAGTTCGGTGTAATGACATTTGTGTGATTTATGATACCTATTAGGTATTCAGTGTTAGCTATTTTGTAAATACTTAGGTTAATTTGTTTAAGGCTTTAAAGTACCTATCTAAGTATCTACCTTCTGGTCAAAATGGATCTATTTATTATTGTTTAGCAAGTTTCCGAAAGAAGATATATGCAAAAGATCTTACGCTGAAGATAACGTCAATGAACAAACTGGGGATAATTATTTGATAAGTAAATGTTACATGAAAGACACGTGGGAAAAGAAAACTGTAAAAATCTTACAACCATTTGAACCAGAGAGTAGTCAAGCCAAGTCTGAGATGAGAAGTTCGGCCTCTTCATTAGCTAAATTGCCAAAAATATCAATTCCGCATTTCTCTGGGAAATACGAGGAGTGGACTACGTTTCGCGACCTATTTATGTCCCTAGTCCACAGAAATGCCTCCCTAGATAATGTACAAAAACTTCATTACTTAAAGGCTCATCTCACTGACGAGGCAGAACAGCTCATCAGACACACTGATAGCGGACTCAAACTACACACGTTGTTGGGAACTCCTCGATAATAGATATAATAACAAAAGGTTCTTGTCAAAATCAATCTTGAATAAACTGTTCAAACAACGTGCTATGGTAAAGGAATCCGCTTCGGCATTGAAAGATCTCTTAGACACTAGTGCAGATTGTTTAAATGCTCTCAGTTGTTTAGGCGTACAGGTGACTACATGGGACATTATCATCGTTCATAATATTAAGTTCAAAATTAGACCTAGAAACGCAAAAACAATGGGAACTTTCGATATCGAACCCAGACAAAGACATGTATGAGCTGCCTACATTCGCCCAGTTTAAAGCTTTCTTAGAAAGTAGATTCCGAGCATTAGAGTTTGTGGAACCTGAGAAGCAAGCACACGTACAGCGTAGTAGTCCGAATCACCAATCAGTCGCAAAAACATTTGTTGCAACCTCTGAGAAGAAAAACCCAAGTACATTGAAGGAACGCTCTGCGCTGACAACCACAAGATCACATTCTGCAAGAAGTTTGCTAGACTAGACCTAAACAAACGGCGAGAGTTCGTAGTGAAAGAGCGAATGTGTTATAACTGTCTCGGTGGAAATCATAGTGTACTCAATTGTAGAAAACCCACAAGATGTCGGATTTGTCAAAGATGACATCATACTCTACTGCACATCCCACGTAATCCAACCAGATCCCCGACAGTCGAAGATTCTCCACAAACTGCCTCAAAAACTACAAGTTCAGAACCAGTGATTTCATGTTTATCCAGAGGTGTAGATCAAGTGGCAGTCACTCTCCGTAGATACGGCCTTCTTGTTTCGTAATCTACTTCACCAGATTAGCTCGCGTTTCATTAACCAGTTGAAGTGGGTCTATCTACTAGAGCTAACGGGAAAACTAAAATACATAATGAACATTGAATTTGAATAGAAATTAATTCGATCCGCGTAATTATTGTACCATGGTTCTGATGAGACGTGCTCTAGGTTCGGGCACGGGCCTCGCACGACGCGGGACCGATCCGGAAACTGTGCGGTACTTGAGTCCAAACGACTCATTATTATTAGTGGTGTATCATGCAAGGAGTGGCGCGGCCATGTCGCTGGAGCTCGCCACAGAATGGTACGCCGCCCCCCGGGAGCGATGTCCGCGTGCGCGTGTCGCGAGCACAGGCGTCACGCGGCCGGCGCGCGGCGCGCGGCGAGGCAATCAAATCTCGCGGTGTTTGTGTCGCAACAATAATGTCCGCGGATTGGCTCCTCCGCACTGTCAGGAACATTACACAAATGTTAACAAAAACACGACAAACTTTCTGATTGCTATGGGTCGTGTATGTATATCATATCGGCTTCGGGCAGCTGAAGGATGTCTGCCGATATTTCTTGGGACTCGTTGCATTGGTTTAGCTTGTTTGATAGGTAATATTATGTAAACTATATATCTACTTATAAATAATATTTATTGATACAAATTCAACTGGTTTGGCTCCTTGATAAAACGCTATGGAAACTTACTTTATGGTAGGCCTTACGAAAAACCAAGCGAAGGTTGTTCAATTTTCTAAGCAAAGTGGAAAGATCTTCCAGAATGTGGTCACTCCGAGCGGAGCGGCACAGGAGCAGAGAGGTCACATCAGCACAGAGGTGTGCGCGGACTCGCATTAGCGACGGTAACCTGCAGGTTGGCGATGTTCCACTCGTGTCGGAACATTAGCAACGGTAACCTGCAGGTTGGCGATGTTCCACTCGTGTCGGAACATTAGCGACGGTAACCTGCAGGTTGGCGATGTTCCACTCGTGTCGGAACATTAGCGACGGTAACCTGCAGGTTGGCGATGTTCCACTCGTGTCGGAACAACGCTCGACATGTCGAGGGCCCTTCGGAACTTCTTTGATTAAAACTTATGCAAATCGGAGACGAGTCAAGTGGCTTCGGCAGCTCACCAAATGCTGAGGGCCGGCGCGCGGCCTGAGCGGCGGCGGGTAGCGGGGAGGACGGACAAAGCATTGTGGCGACAATCATACTTCTTACCTTATCTCTGCTCTGGCTCACCTTGTACTGACATTTGCGTACTTCAGTAATGTTGACTGTAGGTATAGTATCATTATATCTGTGACTGTGGATCCCTAAAGATTTTACTTATGACATAAATGTCAATTAAATAGTTAAGTAGTAAGTAATACTTATAAGGAAAATTTTATTCTACACCCAAGTCACGATGAGGTTTTATAAAAGTTTGTGTTGCGGAAGGTGACAGTCGGATGACAGTCGCGCCCCGCTGTCAGTCGCGCCCCGCTGTCAGTCGCGCCCCGCTGGCAGACGCGTCCCGCTGTCAGTCGCGCCCCGCTGGCAGACGCGTCCCACCCGCGTGCCGCTCTGCACTCAAGTTTGTTTGTTCTTGATAGATTTGTTCGAGCACTGTAAGAGTGTAAGTACTTACACTAACAACATTTTCGTCTTTGCCTAGCTCCTAAATAAATGTTAGTGTTGGGGACATCAAAGAAAAGAGTTTGTTTTTACACTTAGACACGATTTATTACACAATTAATACTTATAAAATGATTGATGGGAAAGACGTTACAATGATCCGCGATGTTTATGTGGACTGGCGCGGATGGCCGCATGTCGCGCCTCGAACGGTCCCACGGTACGTGAATGCTGAGTTGCATTTACTTAGGTACTTATTGTACGAACCGTACATATTCCGGGGCGCGAGATGAAGTGCGTGAGCTGAGATGTTTGGGTTAGTAAGCGAAAATCTATCGTGCGTGATACATGGTGATTAACTTAACTAAACAATGCTTTGTTAGTAAACGCAGAATGATACCGACATTTTGATCGTGTAACTATAGACGCAGTCAGATACCGAACTTAATCACTATCGCTTAAAAACCTAATTTTGCTAAACGTGGGCGTTGTAGCTTTCTCACACTTAACACTATATTGTTTTTTATCACTAGATTTACGCACATTCACACTGTCTTCACCATCACACACAACACTACACTCATCACTGGCGCCCTGCCTAGGGGGCGCCGCACGCGCCGGAGGTACGGGCGGCGCGCCCCCGGAGAGCGCGGGCGGCGCGCACGGCACGAGCGTGGCCCGCTCCGCGCTACCGCCGCCGGCCGCGGCCAGGGAGGCGGCGGCGCGGCGCGATCGACACCAGGCAACCGCGCCCGCAGCCGCCGCTGCTGCTGCAACCGCGTAGATAGCTACGTAGTGGTGTACGTCGTGAGACGAGATCTCATCCCCTTGCTCCAGTAGATCCGTCGTCGCCTTCATCTTTGCGATGCGCTGATCTATGCGCTCGATCGATTCCTTGAAGTCGCTGCTGCTCTCTTCTATATGGCTGATCGGTATCGTCAGATTTATAATGGCATTAACTGGTGCGATCTCTATTGGATATATGTCTGGCTCAATGTTTATTTTGCTGGAGTGTTGTTTGTGTGACGTAATCGTGAAGGCCTCGCCCTTGATGACGCAGTCATTACCTAGTGCGATTATATTCACACCTGATAATTGTTCCTGTGTAACTTGGTAGCCACAGATAAATCTTACGGTGCATTGACCGCAACAGGTGAGCATGAATGTGTTTACTTTGATAAGCTCCGTGTAAGTAGATAGACACGTACTTATTGTGGTTTTACATTGATCTTTTTGGCGATCTTTGACGCAAAGATTGTCCCCATTAGCTTTCTGGTACACCGGCTTCTGAAGGTCACATAGGCGTAGATTTTCTTCGTAATTAGTGCATTTTTGATATAATTCATTCTCCGAAATTGGTAAGTAGGTATCCTTTTGTAGGTTTATTGCAAAATAAGCCGCTTTCGCTGTAATGCTTACCATTGCGTCCCCCACTTGCCGCGGAACTGAGTATGTCTTGAATAGCTCATAGTTGTCTCTGTTCACCAAAGGAATTTGTATTTCGAAAATGAAGTACTGTGAAGTCATGCAAGCTCTAACTCGAAGAATCTTATAAACCTTTGTCAGATCATTTTGAATGTTGTTGCTAGGCAAAGATAAATCCTTAGACAGCTGCCCTGAAATGATGCTGAGTTCTTCACGAAGCTGCTTTGGTGTAAGTAGATGGACGTTGAATTCATGTGAGTTTGTGATAGTATCGAGCAAAGCGTCTTGAATGTTTTTTAGATTAATGTAGATGTTGTTGGCGATGATGCTTGACATTATAAACTCTTCAACGGTCTCTATCTTGACAACCGCGTCATTTAACTTGAGTTCTGACTCTTCTAATTCATTTATGTGATGAATGAACCTCTCCTGCTGTTTTTCCATAGAGGTTTCAATCCTTTTAAGCAAACTGTTCTCTGCTTCTATCACCGAGGTTTGATTTTTCCATAGAATAGCCAAATGCTTTTGGTTTTCTCTAAGCTTGGAAATGTCATTTTCATATTGTTGTGCAAAACGGCTGTCTAAAACACCGAACAAGCTATTTGCGATGTTCCCCACTCCGTCTATAAGGCCTCGTTTCGATCGAGAGCGCTTATCGCCATACTGCAGTATGTTATTGTTATATTCCAATTCTGCGAATCCGTGACGTAGCTGGAGTGTTATGATGTCACAATGGGATTTTCGTTCCGTGAACCGTGAGCATAACTCGCCGAGATGTCTATTGTAGGCAGTTAGTAGTTGTAAACCTTTCCAGTACGGCTCCATGTTGTAGTAAACAATGAGCTTCCACTTGTCCTGTACAATTCGCATGTCTGAAACTTTGTCAAAGTAGATGCTGTTGTTACTTTGAACCGATGTGACGTTGTAAGCGCCGTGGACTGTAGTCGTTACACACAACATTGTAAGGAAGAATATCATAGTCATTATGTTGATGCATGACGTCATGATGTTAGTTTTCTTCTTTTTTACTTGGGTTGGTTCTGTGGAACCAACCTCTTCCTTCTCCTCCAAAACAGAAGGTGCTTTTTGTACGCCTTCGTTGTTTACTGGCAGGATGGAAACCTTGACGACGGGTCTTTTGAGGATCCCGCCTTTTGTCTTAATGCTGACCACTCGAATATGATTATCCTTTCCAGGATGGAGCTCAACCACGCGGCCTAAAACCCATCTACCTGCAGGCAGATTCGCGTCATGTATTATGACGATATCATCGACTTTTATGTTAGGCCGTGCTTCTCTCCACTTGCTTCTGGCCAGTAGCTGCGTAAGGTATTCTGAGCGCCATCTCTTCCATATGTCTTGGAAGATTTTTTGTGTTAGGTGCCATCTTGTTCTCTGATCTTGCTCTGTTTCATAGATTGTTAAAACTGGACCGCTCGCGAGGAAATGAGATGGAGTAAGATAGTTGATGTCGTCAGTATCTTCACTCAGGGCGCACAAAGGTCGGGAGTTTAAACATGCTTCTAACTGCGTGAGAAGAGTCGTAAATTCCTCAAACGTAAGTTTTTGTTCTCCGACTACTCGGCGTAGGTGGTGTTTTAAGCTCTTCACTCCTGACTCCCACAAACCCCCTGCTGAAGGCCATGAAGGTGCCAGAAAATGGAACTCGATTTTCATCTCATTTACTTCATTTCGGAACTCATCTGTAAATATAGATTTTAATTCCACAAATTCCTTGGTAAGAACTTTATTCGCTCCAACGAAGTTTGTGCCGTTGTCGCAATATATGTGGCGCGGGGTACCTCTTCTTGCTGAAAATCTTCTCAAGGCTGCCAAAAACGCTGACGATGATAAGTCTGATACAAGTTCAAGGTGAATGGCTTTTGTCACCATGCACACAAAAACTGACACATATCCTTTTGAAGATTTAATTCCTCGTCCTTTACTAGATTTTACATCGATAAATCCCGTGAAATCGCAGCCAGTGCGATAAAATGGCCTTGAAGGATTTTCTGTCCTTGACGAAGGTAAATCCCCCATTATTTGATGTTGTAGGACTGGGTTGTGTCGTTTGCAAATGACGCATTGCTGTAGTCGTTTTTTAACAGCGCGATTGCCCCCCACGATCCAATATTCCTGCCTTAGCCAAGATAATGTCAAACGAGCTCCTCCGTGAAACGTGCGTTTGTGTGCGTGGTCGATGAGCATGTCAGTGAAGTGGCTGCAATGTGGTATAATTAGTGGATGTTTCATCTCATCACTTATATTGGAGTGTCTCAGGCGACCTCCCACTCTCAACATGCCATCTTTATCTAAGAATGGGTTCATGTTTAAAAGTCTGCTTTTTTGGTTAACATACTTTTTATTTTTGAGACTCATGATGTCATCTGCGAATTCAGTGCTCTGAACGCTTTTTATGATTTTATATTGAGCAGCACGAATCTCATCTGTAGATAAATACCGTTGTTTACTATAACTTGGTTGTTTTGTTATCAAGCGCATTATCCAAGCAAGGACGCGCGCCAAGCGCGTGAAACTGCTATGCTTGCAAATTAATTGTTGCACAATGTTTGTACTCGCACTATCTACTTGTGTTATGTTGACTGATTGTCTAACCTTCTTTTTTTCTAAGTCGGTTTTGTATGTAATGTTTTCATCATCTTTTTTGTAGGATGGTAGCCAGGAAGGTCCATTCCACCAGAGCTGGTGATTTTGAAGTTGAGTGGCTGATAGACCACGGCTAGCGCAATCCGCTGGGTTTTCGTTAGATTTTACATAACGCCAGCATTTAAGAGGTATGACCTCTTTTATCTTTATGACCCTGTTGGCGACAAAGGGTTTCCATTTGCTTGGATCTCCGCCTAGCCAACCAAGTACTGCTGTTGAGTCACACCAACCGTATAGCTCTATTTTGTGACTGGTTAGGCTCTCTGTTACTTTGGTCATAAGATTGGCCAATAGCTGTGCCCCGCTAAGTTCCAATCTAGGCAAACTTATTTTACTTTTAATTGGATTCACCTTCGTCTTCCCTGCAAGAAGCGTGATTTTTGTGCCATCTTGCGTATGAATCCGTGCGTAAACCACTGCTGCAAATGCTTTTGAGGAGGCGTCGCAGAATCCATGAAGTTCAATCATATCGCACTCTCCGCTTCCTATCCATCTTGGTATTCTGACTTGCTCGATGTTATCGATATCTTCTCTGATCTTGATCCATTGTTTGTAGACATCTTCGGGTACTTTGTCGTCCCATTGTAGTTCCGAAGTCCAAACATCTTGAAATAGAAGTTTCAACTGGATCACAACTGGTGATAACCAGCCAAGCGGATCGAAGACTTTCGATATTTCGGAAAGGAGATTTCTTTTGGAAGGTGCTGAAGGTGATTTTGGTGACATCTTGCACGTGAAGGTGAAGATATCCTCCGCCGCTTTCCAGGTAAGTCCCAATGCTTTGGTCGACTCCTGGTGACGAAAGTCGAAAGTTTCTTGAGACACTGTGTCTTTGTTATCTCTTTCTTGTAGTGATTCTTCGTTAGACGCCCACTTGCGTAGATGAAAACCTCCCGCTTTTAAAAGTGCAATCAAATCTATTTTTAGTTTTTGTGCTGACTCTATGCTGTGAGATCCACTCAGTAGGTCGTCCATGTAGAACTGGTCTTCAAGTACTTTCGCTGCTGCAGGATACTGTCGCTTTTCATCACTTGCGAGCTGTTTGAGTGTCATCATCGCGAGGAAAGGCGCAGCCTTTGTTCCGTAGGAAACAGTGGCTAACGAATAATCCTTAATTAATTCGTTTGTCGAATTTCGATATACCACCGTTTGATATCGATGATGATCCTCGTGGACCCTTATTTGCCGAAACATTTTTTCTATGTCGGCGGTATATGCGTACTTATATTGCCTCCATTTTAGGACAAGAGATAAGAGGTCCTTTTGTAAATTTGGGCCGCGATCCATAACATCATTTAAACTGTAGCCCGATGACGTAACGCCCGATGCATTAAAAACGACTCTTAATGCGGTTGTTTTAGAATCACTACGGCGTACACAGTGATGAGGCAAATAGTAGGTAGGTATCTTGTCCCCGGTACTTACCGCCACATACATGTGACCTAATTCTAGGTACTCGTTCATGAATGTTTTATATGCATTTGCGACGTTTGGATCTTTGTTTATTTTTTGTTCAACTTGATAAAATTGAGCCAATGCCTTAATTTTTGATCTTCCTAGCTTTTCGTCGGCGTCGGAATGCAGCGGTAAACGAACGACGTATCGACCATCTGCTTGACGTTCGGTCGTTTCCTTAAACAGCTGTAGGCACTGTAGGTCCTCTGTAGACATATTATCTTGATCGACGACATCTTCAATCGACCAAAATCGACTAAGGTCACTATCGTCGGTCTGCACCACATTGCAGTGGAAGGATTTTGTGACATTTGCGCTGCCACATAATATCCAGCCAAAACGCGTCTGCTGAGCTATTGGCACGGATGGATTTTCTCTGATGATACCACTCATTATCACCTCGGAGTAGACGTCTGCGCCTAGTAATAGGTCTACGGAACGACTTCGGAAAAACTCTGGATCTGCCAACTGAATGTTTTCCAAATGAGGCCACGATGGTTCCGTGAACGTTTGATTTGGTAAGTTATTGACTACATGTTTCATGATGTAAACTTCGATGTCGAGTTCATAGTCAGAATGACGCGAAGAGATCGAGATACCAATTATCCCTTTACAAATCATTTCTTTAGCTCCTACTCCAAAAATAATACCTTTGCATCTTTTACGCTTTATTCCCAAAATTTGAGCCGCATTTTCTGAAATCAAGGATGTTTGTGAACCTTGATCGATCAACGCTCGTAAAGTTTGGTAAGTTCCATCGGCCTTGGTAACGTTGACCAACGCTGTTGCCAAAAGAATTTCCCCCGCCTCCCCCTGTAAAACATGTGCACTACCTTTCTGCTGACTCTGCTGAGAACTCTTCGCTTCACTCGGTTGCACCATTTGAGATGTTATTTGACCGCTTGTAGCATTATGCAGTAAGGTATTGTGTTCTCCCTCGCACTCGCGGCATTTCTTGCTAGAAAAACACTTCTTATTGCGATGTGACTTAAGGCATCTTTTACATAAGGATAGTTTTTCGACGGTTTTCTGTCTTATGTGGGGATCCATTTCAAGGAATGTTTCACAACTAAATATTCCGTGTGATTTAGTAGAATTACATACTGCGCATTTAGGTACTTCGTTACCAGAATTTTTGTTAGAATTTTGATCATTTTTTTTGTTACTTGTAAATGATTTGAAAAATGGCGTTTTCTTGCTGGTCGATGGCTCTTGCTGTTGAGGTTTAGAATCGCCTTTACGCTTAGATGCTTCTAGAGACGTAAATTTGAGTTCCAAAAATTGAAGTAGATCTTTAAGAGTAGGTAAATCCCTAGGATTTTTCAATGACTCGTTGTAGTCGGTATGCGTGTCGGCATCCAGTTTGTTGGTGATGAGGTATACGATGATGGGGTCCCAGGTACTTGTATCAACTCCTAGGGCCTTAATCGCGTTTAGACACTCGTTAGTGATGTCATAGACCTTTTTTATGGCTGCTGCCGTTTGCTGCTGTAATGTAGGCAGGCCGGTTAAGGTATTCATGTAGCTATTAAAGATCAGCTTTTGATTATTATAACGATGTGTGAGAATTTCCCAGCTTACCTCGTAATTTTCGGCGCTGATTGGTAAATGCTGTACCAATTTTTCACTCTCACCCTTCAGTTTGCTTTTGAGGAACTGCAATTTTTGGGCATTCGATAGAGACTGATTTTTATGTATCGCCTCTACGAATAAATCCTTGAAGGAGACCCACTGCTGGTAGTTCCCGTTGAAGGTTGGTATATCCATCTGCGGCGTCGATCTTTCCCGATGACATTGAGACCACATTTTCTCGTTGAGAGATTTTTTTATTTGGTTGAACTGCTGTTCATACTTACTGTAGCTTAGCTCGTACTCGAAGTTTTCTTCGTAGAGCTCGCTATCAATTTCCCAATGTAGGGAATCAACTACGGACCAGCGGGACTGCACTGACCGTAGAGCATCTTCGAGTTCCCACCTGCTGGTGATGTCGTCGACGCTGATTGCTTTGATCGTCCTGGAGAATGCCTTGAAATTACTTAGCTGCTTCCTCAGCATCTCATCCAGCTTGCTGCTGGTTCCCTGCCCGCTGCTGCTGCGCGGAGCCTGGAATCCGGACGACGGTGGCTGCTGCCTTGCTTCTGGCGTTCCGGGACGTGACGATGCTTGCCCCCCTGTTGCTAGGGGTGTAGGGGGACGCAGAAGCAATTTTTCCTCTGACACAGTATCAGGGGCCAAGTATTTTTGTATGTATGCACGTGTTTCAATGTAAAAACCTGATGTACGTTGGTAAGCGTCACTTACAAAATATTCATGCGTTTTATCTTGAAATTCGCACAGTTTTATGTGATTGGATTGAAATTCCTGCCAGCATGCCTCAAGAGAGCTCAGTTTTTTCTTTATGTATTGCTGAGTTTTCCGTTCAGCACCGTCTTTTTTGAAATTAGACAGGAGTTGATCCAACGCTCCAATGATGTTGCTTTGAATAGCCAAAAGATCTTCCATTTTGGTCGACATGATAGCTTTTTTATGGATAGAGAATGCTCTGACTCACCGAAGACTGCTATCTCACCTACGATCACAGTTGTAAGCTGTGTCCTTGGGCAATCCAGTTTAGGCACAAATCACGAAAAAACCACGTTTTCGCGATAGGCCCTGCCTTCGGAGGCTCGAAGGACCATTGATGTTGGGGACATCAAAGAAAAGAGTTTGTTTTTACACTTAGACACGATTTATTACACAATTAATACTTATAAAATGATTGATGGGAAAGACGTTACAATGATCCGCGATGTTTATGTGGACTGGCGCGGATGGCCGCATGTCGCGCCTCGAACGGTCCCACGGTACGTGAATGCTGAGTTGCATTTACTTAGGTACTTATTGTACGAACCGTACAGTTAGTCTTTCATAACTTTCAGTTTATCTTCTTACATATAATAATAATAATAATTATTATTATATGTATTATTATATGTCTTCTTACATATTGTTCTAAAATACAAGCTTTGGCTAACATTATTGTGGCCGACAATCAGCAAACTATATTATACCTAGCTGAGACTGGGAAGTGCGACCGGTGCGGCCGGAGAGAGATTAATCAAACTATATATACCTAGCTGAGACTCGGAAGTGCGACCGGTGCGGCCGGAGAGAGATTAATCAAACTATATATACCTAGCTGAGACTGGGAAGTGCGACCGGTGCGGCCGGAGAGAGATTAATCAAACTATATATACCTAGCTGAGACTGGGAAGTGCGACCGGTGCGGCCGGAGAGAGATTAATCAAACTATATATACCTAGCTGAGACTGGGAAGTGCGACCGGTGCGGCCGGAGAGAGATTAATCAAACTATATATACCTAGCTGAGACTGGGAAGTGCGACCGGTGCGGCCGGAGAGAGATTAATCAAACTATATATACCTAGCTGAGACTGGGATGTGCGACCGGTGCGGCCGGAGAGAGATTAATCAAACTATATATACCTAGCTGAGACTGGGAAGTGCGACGCGTCAGGGCGGGCGGCTTGACGCGACAGGGCGGGCGGCTTGACGCGACGTCGACGGGTCGGGCGGCGCGTGGCGTAATCGGTTCATGTCCTATTCTATTAAAACATTAACACGGTATTGAGACCTAATTTTTCCACTGATGAATTTCTGTGGCAGCCAGAATAATTTATACTTAATAATATAAGCTGGATTACCTCTCACTCACTCACTCGCTCACTCACTCACTCATTGACATGATTGTTCTCCTTGGAGGTCGAGGTATGCTGTTTTAAGGAAACGCTTAGGGGCCAGTTGTTTTTATTGAAGAACTTTTTTTAACCCCTGCCTGCACATAGCAAGGCCAGCGGAGCGCCCCGCGCGTCGTGCTCGCAGCCTGCTGGCGCGGGTCGGATTGCGGTGAGTGTCATTCATCACCGGCTCTCCTAAAAGATGACCATATTCAAGATGGCTGTCATTTTTTATCGCAGTTTTCTCTTTTGGATATTGATTTGGCTAAATCAAAGACGTAGGTTACGATAAGGAGAATATTATAAAATATACACACAACTGCCGTGACACACAACACAACCCTGTATACTTAAAATATACACACAACTGCCGTGACACACAACACAACCCTGTATACTTAAAATATACACACAACTGCCGTGACACACAACACAACCCTGTATACTTAAAATATACACACAGCTGCCGTGACACACAACACAACCCTGTATACTTAAAATATACACACAACTGCCGTGACACACAACACAACCCTGTATACCTAAAATATACACACAACTGCCGTGACACACAACACAACCCTGTATACCTAAAATATACACACAACTGCCGTGAAACACAACACAACCCTGTATACCTAAAATATACACACAACTGCCGTGACACACAACACAACCCTGTATACCTAAAATATACACACAACTGCCGTGAAACACAACACAACCCTGTATACCTAAAATATACACACAACTGCCGTGACACACAACACAACCCTGTATACCTAAAATATACACACAACTGCCGTGACACACAACACAACCCTGTATACCTAAAATATACACACAACTGCCGTGACACACAACACAACCCTGTATACTTAAAATATACACACAACTGCCGTGACACACAACACAACCCTGTATACTTAAAATATACACACAACTGCCGTGACACACAACACAACCCTGTATACCTAAAAAAGTCTGAAATAAATGATTACTATTATAATTATTTATTATTATTATATCTATCTAAAACTAGATCCCCATTGCTGTTCTCCGATGAAGTATTAGAAGTGATATTACTGGAGCACGCTTATCAATATTGGAAAATTTGAATATACCTCTACACTGTCGGCGGTTATTGATGACGTCAGGTCGTGGCTCAGAGCATGCTCCGCCTGTTATCATTCCGCTGTCAGCCTCCACGCCAGCTGCCGCCGATCCCGATGACCCAATAACGACCTTATCTCAATCCCCGTGAACACAATTTTCCCGAGGGTTTGGCTTAGCAAACTTTTGAGCTCGTGCATAACTGCCTTCCCAAATTGAATTTTATGGGCACGGTTTAAGGTGAGAAATAGGTTGAGCGAGGCGCGGCGCGGCGCGGCGCCGGCCATTTGTTGCCGTGAACAGTTTGATTCATATCTTGAGTTATTGTTTAGTCAGTTACCTCGCACATCCGAGATCTGAATATCGCATGCATTTCATAACTGTCAGCCGAGGGCGGGTCCGGGCCGCGCCGCATCCGGGACCTGGGCCCTACGACCTGATCCTTCCACTAGCCACTGCTGGCAGCTCGTAAACGTGATCTTTGCTGTTTACATCGAACATAATTTAGTGAAAAAATTCTAAATCTGATCGTCTTTGCTGTGCGTGAAACTAGAAAATAGTTGAATGAGGGTCACGCAACGCAAACAGACGTTAACTGTCTCATTGATTGTTTAGTTGAAATGACAATGTGTGTGTCACAATATTGACTCGGAGTGGGTCAACATCGAGCCGGTCAGTCAGTGAAGCGGGAGCGGTTGCTCGTAACCTGTACCACATGACACGGAAACATGTTTGTGACCCAGTTGAACATGTCCTGCATATCGTCAGCAATTAGTTCGGTGCTCTGCCATACTAACCGAACGCGCAACTACCTATAGCTTACTAATTTTCCCGAGTAGGTAGTACACAGTGAGGACTACAGTATGTAGGAACAACCGCCGGCACCGCCGCCGGTAGTACACAGTGAGGACTACAGTATGTAGGAACAACCGCCGGCACCGCCGCCGGTAGTACACAGTGAGGACTACAGTATGTAGGAACAACCGCCGGCACCGCCGCCGGTAGTACACAGTGAGGACTACAGTATGTAGGAACAACCGCCGGCACCGCCGCCGGTAGTACACAGTGAGGACTACAGTATGTAGGAACAACCGCCGGCACCGCCGCCGGTAGTACACAGTGAGGACTACAGTATGTAGGAACAACCGCCGGCGCCACCGCCGGTAGTACACAGTGAGGACTACAGTATGTAGGAACAACCGCCGGCGCCACCGCCGGTAGTACACAGTGAGGACTACAGTATGTAGGAACAACCGCCGGCGCTGCCGCCGGTAGTACACAGTGAGGACTACAGTATGTAGGAACAACCGCCGGCGCTGCCGCCGGTAGTACACAGTGAGGACTACAGTATGTAGGAACAACCGCCGGCGCCGCCGCCGGTAGTACACAGTGAGGACTACAGTATGTAGGAACAACCGCCGGCGCCGCCGCCGGTAGTACACAGTGAGGACTACAGTATGTAGGAACAACCGCCGGCGCCGCCGCCGGTAGTACACAGTGAGGACTACAGTATGTAGGAACAACCGTCGGCGCCGCCGCCGGTAGTACACAGTGAGGACTACAGTATGTAGGAACAACCGTCGGCGCCGCCGCCGGACTGGGAGAGCCGACAGCCTATGCTAACAATACTTTGAATGTTACTCCTACCCCCGCCCCCGCCCCCGCCCCCGCCCCCGGCTCTACACAGTTACATGTAAACGTGAATATGTCGCTCATTGAATGCAAAACGGCCATAAATAAAAAAAAATTGAAAATCGTTTTATTTCAAAATTAGGGACTAAAGCTACAATATTTTACGTTTTGCTGAAGACACCCGTCATTTTCGCTCATTTTGATGCTAAACTGATCAACCGCCTTTTTTGTATTGGGCTGACTTACGCGCAAACTTCAGAACAAAACAGCCATTTTGTCAGTTGCGACCCAGAACTCCGAGCTAACGCAAGTCAGTTCAATACAAAACGGCCACAATTCGGAATAAACACCCAACATTTAGTTCAGAGTTCTGTGCAAAGGGGCCACTTTTTGAAATGCGTCTGCTTTGCATTCCAATTTCAAGTAAGTACATTCAGATTTTTTCATGCAACAGTGCCATATTTTGGAAAACGTACATTTTGCACTCCAAAATGAAATAAAGCGATGCCATATTTAAAAATGTGTACTTTTTGTATTCAATTATTACAGAGGTAACTACTACTAATTTATGTACAGCTAAACAGCATGTTTTCAAAATGTGTTTATTTTAGAGGAATAATTGAAGTATCATAAAATGTTTATTTACTTTAAAATAACATTTACTTGTTAGAGTTAACATTCATACGGTTATCGGTTACCGTTTACCACTGCAAAATCGTTAGGTTGGTTCATAGCTTTTATATTTCCAAAATATTTTATCTTCATTACGGATAAATAAATTGCTAGTTTTGAAGATAACTTCGCATACCACCACCTTAATTTTGCACCCAAAGTAACAATTTATAATGCGCATTGTTTCGCTAGTAATAATAGTCTATATAATTATTTACAGAATGAATAGCATAGCAAAAATAATTTTGAGCATGGCAAATGGCCATTATAATAAAGAATCAGAAAGCATACAAAACCAGCCCGTTATCAATTCTGAACCAATTCAAGAATGTGATATTCCAGCAAGAGTTCATCATGACATTACAATGGGTAAGGTTTATTTTGATGCGGAGTCCCATCCTATCAGTCAACCTAACCCAAACGATTTGACCTAAATTAATGTTAAACTGAGGACATACTACCATCTGGAACTGTAGAGAAACAAACCTTGTTCCTCGACAACACTCAGGAAACTCAAATAGCAGCACAGGTTGGACAACAAAGAGAAACGGCAAATTATAGTTTTGATACGAAATCCTACCCTGAAAGTCAGCCTGATTACGGTATATCATTTTAAGTGGTCATGAAGAGAGCTTAAGAACTTGGAAAAAAACGATTAAAATCGTTTCTCCTAGTGACTCATCAGAGTCATCAGATAGCGACTCTGACGACAGTGACACGAACTGTTCTACGTCATCTAGTTTGACTGATTTTTCCTTGGGCGATATTGATAATTATCCTGATTTTCTACCTGAGGAAACGGATTATGTATAAATTTTTCTCTCCCCAACCGGGATCTTCCAGGGCAGATAATGAACCCAACAACATGGTAATGCAGCTTTCTGATACTGAGCCACCTATCTTAGAGACAGAACAACCACAATCACCTAGTATTAACATCCAGCCCATAGTATTGACAGCCAAACTCCTAGCATTGACACCCAGCCACCTAGCATTGACACCCCCAGCCCACTAGCATTGACATCCAGCCCCCTAGCATTGACACCCAGCCTCCTAGTATTGATTGTCAACCACCCAGCGTGAATCCTTAGCTGCTATCCCGAAAAAGAAAATGTAACCATGCATCTTGGAAGATAAATAAATCAAAGGCTCTTAAAAACAGCGGAAAGGCATATGAAACCATGTCCAAATCAAACAAACAAATAGAAGCCAAGAAAATTGGACCTGAATGTTCTGATAAATGCAAATTAAAAAGTACTAACCGATTTTTATCGAAAGAAAGAGACGCATTCAAGTATGCAAAGTATATTTTTATGAAAACACTTGCGAGTTAATTGTTTTTTACAGTTATTTCCATAGTAAAACATTTAATAAAGCATGTTTAATTTAATATTTGTTTATTTTTTTGGGATAATTACCCCTACTTTTGTTAAAATTTTGAATGCAAAAAGGGCTTTTGTTGTTTTTATCAGGTTGGATGAGTGCTACCACAGTGGTCATTATTTAAAAAGATAGAGCAAAAAATAAGGAAAACAACGATATATTAACATCATAACATTTATAAATAAAAACATATTTTTTTTCAAAAAATCATTTTTTAAATTTTGTTTCGGCTCTCGTGTAAAAAATGATGTTTCTGGTATGTGGCTGTTTTGCATTCAATGAGCGATGTGTGTTGTTGGTTTGTCTATTACTTGTAATTAAATGTTAGTAACATATTTCAGTGCCATAAGTAAGCATACGAGTATATGTATATAATGTATAATCCTTCCGCATTTGTCTTTAAATGTCTTCAAAAAATATAATGTAGTTCAAAACTGACATCCGACTAGGTAATGTCCTAAACAAGCGTTCCCTGATTGTCCTTATAATTCATTTACTACTTAGATAGTCCGAGGTGTTTGTTCTTTGTACTAGTACACTAGGTGTGTGTCCGACCAGTGAGTGCATCCGACTAGTAAGGAAAATGTTAAGGACAATCAGAAACAGCTTGATTAGGACATTAAATTTCGTAGTCGGTTTTAGTTTTTACCTACCTATATTTGTTTTTTTTTAAATTAATTTATAGTAAATAAAACGATTTTCACAAACCTTTTAAATAAAAAAATATCTATCTATGTATTGTGTTGTATTATGTATATTAGTTATCTAGTACCCATCTATGCCCGCTCCCCGCGACACCGCGTGAGGAACCTACACGTGCGCGCGTGCCTTCCCCCCCGCGCGCTTATGCATCTGTCGTCGCCGCCACCGCCGCCGCCGCAGCCTCGAGCCGCGCCCGCAGCCTGCGGCGCGAACTAAAAGGAAGGGGAAAACGAAGCCTTGTGAACCATCAGGTAGTGCTGCACCTGCGTCTGCGCCGGCTCCTGGGAAGGGGCCCTGTGACGCGGATGGATTTACCGTGGTGGTTCGTAAGAGCCGTAAGCCCGCAAATCGAAATCAGTGCGGTACTGGGCCGAAAGACCTGGAATCTGGATTCCGAGCGGAAGTACCAACTACCCGGCTCTATGTCTCACGCGTTCACTACTGTGTGGAGACTAAAGCTGTGGAGGAGTACATCAAACGGAAAGCGGGACTCGATGCGCGTCGAGAAGCTGGACTCCGCCATAATGTGAGCTTCAATTTATTTATGGTCAGAGTTCCAACTCAACATCTCTCGACCTACTTAAGCGCAGAGTTTTGGCCGATGGGTGTCAAGTTTCGACGGTTCACTGGCCGCCTGCAAGGAGACACCGCCGTGCACCGTCGCCAGCTGACACCCTGATTGCGTCATCTACACGTCGTCGCTGTTATAACAGAAAAACGTGTCATTAGTTAAGTTTTTAATGTTATATGTATGTTAGTTTTAAGGTATATATTACTATGGACTGTAGCATAAGTTAAATAAGATCTGTAACTTTTCTATGGTCTGAAATAAATGATGATTATTATTATTATAACCGTCTCTCTGTGCGCTACTGTAGAACCGTCTCTCTGTGCGCTACTGTAGAACCGTCTCTCTGTGCGCTACTGTAGAACCGTCTCTCTGTGCGCTACTGTAGAACCGTCTCTCTGTGCGCTACTGTAGAACCGTCTCTCTGTGCGCTACTGTAGAACCGTCTCTCTGTGCGCTACTGTAGAACCGTCTCTCTGTGCGCTACTGTAGAACCGTCTCTCTGTGCGCTACTGTAGAACCGTCTCTCTGTGCGCTACTGTAGAACCGTCTCTCTGTGCGCTACTGTAGAACCGTCTCTCTGTGCGCTACTTTAGAACCGTCTCTCTGTGCGCTACTGTAGAACCGTCTCTCTGTGCGCTACTGTAGAACCGTCTCTCTGTGCGCTACTGTAGAACCGTCTCTCTGTGCGCTACTGTAGAACCGTCTCTCTGTGCGCTACTGTAGAACCGTCTCTCTGTGCGCTACTTTAGAACCGTCTCTCTGTGCGCTACTGTAGAACCGTCTCTCTGTGCGCTACTGTAGAACCGTCTCTCTGTGCGCTACTGTAGAACCGTCTCTCTGTGCGCTACTGTAGAATCGTCTCTCTGTGCGCTCGTGTTTTCTATGTATAATAAAAAAAATATCTATCTATGTATTGTATTATATTATGTATATCAGTTATCTAGTACCCATAACACAAGCTCTGCTTAGCTTGGGGCTAGATAATGCAGTGTGAATTGTCCAGCATTATTTATTTATTATTTATTTATTTATTTATCTATATTTGACAGAAAAAATATAGAGAAGTCTGTAATAAAGACTATTTTAAGAAATCGACATTTTGAAAATGGACGTAAAAGGGGGTGGTTCGAAAGGGGGCGGGGGGGGGGGGCTACCTACCTGATTGGGGTATCAAATGAAAGGTATTGTTTTGTTTATTTTGAAACAGTTTTCGAAATTTCTGTAGGTTACATACTTTTCAAAATATTTCCATTCGAAAAAAGTCTTAAAATTTACTGTGGACAGTAAATTTTTTTAAAATAAATTTAAAATAAATTTTTTCAGTAAATTTGGAAATAATTGGGAAATGTTCGAAACCCTCGGCGCGCGAGTTACACTCGCACTTGACAGATCTTGTTTAAACATCAGCAGCATCTCTGCTTATACTATACAAAATAAACTATTACACACTAGTGGTTTCGTGGCTTAGTTGGTTAGACACACCCGTACTGAGAGTGGGGCGCGGGTTCGAATCCTGCCAAAACCGAAAAAATTTGAGACATTATTAAATTTTCTTGAAAAATATTACAGAGTCATTACAAAAAGATCATTACAAAAGCAAACTGCTGATTGCTGAAAATTTATAGTATTATGATAAAAAAGGTGTTGGCACTAGTATAGTCTGGGTAGAGCCTTAACGTCAACATCTTTCGAGAAATGTTTTCAAAGAAAACACTCGTAACAAAGATCTTAGGATCGTACGTTCGAATAACTGTTACTTGTAAAACACGAACAAAAACTCTAACTCCAAACTTCTCTGAAAACTTTTTACTTCTCATCCAAATTTGCCTAGCGCCATCTATGGTGTGATCTCTCTAACTCAACGCGCAGCGCTATTCACAGAACGTGGAACACAGCGTCACGCAGATCCCTCGTACATGTTGGAACAGGGTGCTGTCTCAGTACAGCCGCCTCCCAATAGATGGCGCTATGCGACTGACATTTACAAAAGCTTATTCACATTTAACTCAACTGCACTGTTCTTGTTAAAGGAAGCAAGCATATCCCTGGTAATTTTAGACGAAGCAGCATCATGAGAAAACTTTAAAACATGTGCGTTTATGTTTGACGACCTCAGTGGCGCAGCGGGCGAGAGTCTGCCTGCGACGCAAGAGGTTGCGGGTTCGATCCCCGCCTCGGAACAAATTTGTGTACGATCTGCAGAAATTTGTTCCGTTGGTCTGGGTGTTTTCTATGTATAATAAAAAATATCTATCTCATGTAATGTATAATATTACGTAAATCAGTTATCTAGTACCCGCATAACACAAGCTCTGCTTACCTTGGGGCTAGATAATGCTGTGTGAATTGTCCAGCATTATTTATTTATTATTTATTTATTTTAAAGTTGTCGGCTCTACCACCTGTCGTGTTCCACGCTCGAGTCACGACGGTGCCCTAGCGGGGTGGTGTGCTGGTGGTGATGGATGTTCGTTGGGGTGCGCCCCGGCCCGGGTTGTCGGCTCTACCACCTGTCGTGTTCCACGCTCGAGTCACGACGGTGCCCTAGCGGGGTGGTGTGCTGGTGGTGATGGATGTTCGTTGGGGTGCGCCCCGGCCCGGGTTGTCGGCTCTACCACCTGTCGTGTTCCACGCTCGAGTCACGACGGTGCCCTAGCGAGGTGGTGTGCTGGTGGTGATGGATGTTCGTTGGGGTGCGCCCCGGCCCGGGTTGTCGGCTCTACCACCTGTCGTGTTCCACGCTCGAGTCACGACGCTGCCCTAGCGAGGTGGTGTGCTGGTGGTGATGGATGTTCGTTGGGGTGCGCCCCGGCCCGGGTTGTCGGCTCTACCACCTGTCGTGTTCCACGCTCGAGTCACGACGGTGCCCTAGCGGGGTGGTGTGCTGGTGGTGATGGATGTTCGTTGGGGTGCGCCCCGGCCCGGGTTGTCGGCTCTACCACCCGTCGTGTTCCACGCTCGAGTCACGACGCTGCCCTAGCGAGGTGGTGTGCTGGTGGTGGTGGATGTTCGTTGGGGTGCGCCCCGGCCCGGGTTGTCGGCTCTACCACCTGTCGTGTTCCACGCTCGAGTCACGACGCTGCCCTAGCGAGGTGGTGTGCTGGTGGTGGTGGATGAATAATAGCGATGATTAGAGCTCCGCTCTCAAGCCACCTACACACAGGCTCGTGATTATCTCGACAGTCTGTGTTGTTTTATTTAATTCAACTTGACCTTTTAGATAAAAGTAAAGCCCAAAAGCATCGCGTGAAATTTAAGTTTAATATCACCAACTCTCTCTCTCTCATCACTAAATATACGTAAAAAAATAACGCTTTAAAATTTTCCAATTTTGGAGGGCTTTACTTGGCAGTGAGATTTATGAAAAAATCATGACAACAAAAACGCCAAGTGTACAATCATAAAGAGGTCGTAGATCGCAGCCGATCGCCGCTAATAATCGCTATCAAGCACCATTGTGTACTCTCCGCAGGGCTTAGTGTGAGTACTCTCTCCAAGGCATACAGTGTACAGGGAGTGAGTAGTACGTGGTGGTCGAGTCAGCTCACCGGGAGGATGCGGAGCTGGTCGCGCCCGGCGAGGGGTGTGCGCGCGGCGCGGGCGGGGCGGGACCAACACGCGGCCTGGTCTTACACCAAATATGTTATAACTCAATTATATTAATAAACGACAATTATATTAATAAACGGCAATTATATTAATAAACGGCAATTATATTAATAAACGGCAATTATATTAATAAACGGCAATTATATTAATAAACGGCAATTATATTAATAAACGGAAATTATATTAATAAACGGCACAATTGCTGAACTGTTTGTTCAGCGATTGCGTCGTTTATATTCCTTTAGCTCTTTCCACAATTTGTTGAACTTTACCTTGACCTGCTGCGGATTCCAAAATTGTTTAACAAATGTCAGTAAGAGTAAATGGTATTATAGAAGCGTTTGTGTTATTTGACAATCTCTGTGGCACAGAGGCTCAATATCCGCAGCCAGATGGTTACGGGTTCGATTCCCACTGTGGCACAAATTTCAAAACGAGCAGTGTAATACAATACTTAGTGTTTTATATTGTGGTCACTAATTTAAAGAACTGGGTTGAGGCTAATGGTATAATTTTAAATGTTGATGAAAGTACAATTTTATCCTACTCAACTAAAAAATCAAAGTAGAGAAGTTAGGTTTTCGGCTAGCACAGTAGACTCAACACTATTTTTCGAAAGTCATATTAGCAACGCATGCAAAAGATTAACTAGCGCCAACAGATAATGCTGTGTGAATTGTCCAGCATTATTTATTTATTTAATAGGGTATAATAATAATATGCATGTTTGTTTTAATAATTTAATTTACTGCTCACCACGTCATAGTAAAAAATATAAATGCCATTGAAAATGATTCAATGGCATTTTAAAAAATAAATTTAAACTGCGTTAAAAGTTACAGCATAACATTTCTGTGGAACATTATGGTCAGGTTTTGTTCGAGCCTTTACCACACAGATGGCTCCATCTCTTTTCACTTGTACATTATGGTCAGATGTAGTTCGAGCCTTCACCACACAGATGGCTCCATCTCTTTTCACTTGTACATTATGGTCAGATGTAGTTCGAGCCTTCACCACACAGATGGCTCCATCTCTTTTCACTTGTACATTATGGTCAGGTGTAGTTCGAGCCTTCACCACACAGATGGCTCCATCTCTTTTCACTTGTACATTATGGTCAGGTGTAGTTCGAGCCTTCACCACACAGATGGCTCCATCTCTTTTCACTTGTACATTATGGTCAGGTGTAGTTCGAGCCTTCACCACACAGATGGCTCCATCTCTTTTCACTTGTACATTATGGTCAGGTGTTGTTCGAGCCTTCACCACACAGATGGCTCCATCTCTTTTCACTTGTACATTATGGTCAGATGTAGTTCGAGCCTTCACCACACAGATGGCTCCATCTCTTTTCACTTGTACATTATGGTCAGGTGTAGTTCGAGCCTTCACCACACAGATGGCTCCATCTCTTTTCACTTGTACATTATGGTCAGGTGTTGTTCGAGCCTTCACCACACAGATGGCTCCATCTCTTTTCACTTGTACATTATGGTCAGGTGTAGTTCGAGCCTTCACCACACAGATGGCTCCATCTCTTTTCACTTGTACATTATGGTCAGGTGTTGTTCGAGCCTTCACCACACAGATGGCTCCATCTCTTTTCACTTGTACATTATGGTCAGGTGTAGTTCGAGCCTTCACCACACAGATGGCTCCATCTCTTTTCACTTGTACATTATGGTCAGGTGTAGTTCGAGCCTTCACCACACAGATGGCTCCATCTCTTTTCACTTGTACATTATGGTCAGGTGTTGTTCGAGCCTTCACCACACAGATGGCTCCATCTCTTTTCACTTGTACATTATGGTCAGGTGTAGTTCGAGCCTTCACCACACAGATGGCTCCATCTCTTTTCACTTGTACATTATGGTCAGGTGTTGTTCGAGCCTTCACCACACAGATGGCTCCATCTCTTTTCACTTGTACATTATGGTCAGGTGTAGTTCGAGCCTTCACCACACAGATGGCTCCATCTCTTTTCACTTGTACATTATGGTCAGGTGTTGTTCGAGCCTTCACCACACAGATGGCTCCATCTCTTTTCACTTGTACATTATGGTCAGGTGTTGTTCGAGCCTTCACCACACAGATGGCTCCATCTCTTTTCACTTGTACATTATGGTCAGGTGTTGTTCGAGCCTTCACCACACAGATGGCTCCATCTCTTTTCACTTGTACATTATGGTCAGGTGTTGTTCGAGCCTTCACCACACAGATGGCTCCATCTCTTTTCACTTGTACATTATGGTCAGGTGTTGTTCGAGCCTTCACCACACAGATGGCTCCATCTCTTTTCACTTGTACATAATTTATTATCCTATTGCTGAATCACCATAACATTCTCCTTCAGATCTGCAAGAAGCAAACGTTTAAATAGTTACCTACAAATAATTGTTTTTTTACCAAAATGCATGGAAACTTGACGAAATGGAAAGAAAGTTATGTTTAATTTAATAAAATATAGACAGTAGGTACTACAGGTACTTACATACCAATGTCGTAATGACCAAAGATTATAGGTTATGTTTTGATAGTAAGCACTGGCTCTCTACTTAACGATTGTATTTTAGAATAAAAACACTTAATGTATGTTATATTTATATATACATATGTATATATTTCGGTCAACGAATTAGTATTGCCATTTAACGTGGCAATGCTGCCAGCATTCTGGGCAGCCTTTTGGTGACGGCTTAGATTTTTAGAAAATAGATGTAAGTGTAAATATTAGTTGTAAGTATTTTTTGCTTCTAGGATATAAATTTATAGTTTATGGGAAAATATACTTAATGTATTATTGTATCATGCATCAAAAACAATTACCTGGCAGCTTTCACTCCTTTGACCTCAGCGGACGCAAAAACAATTACCTGGCAGCTTTCACTCCTTTGACCTCAGCGGACGCAAAAACAATTACCTGGCAGCTTTCACTCCTTTGACCTCAGCGGACGCAAAAACAATTACCTGGCAGCTTTCACTCCTTTGACCTCAGCGGACGCAAAAACAATTACTTGGCAGCTTTCACTCCTTTGACATCAGCGGACGCAAAATCTGGATTGATGAAAATACGCTTTCACCATGAACGCCTTGGCAGATTATCCGATTGTGCTTTTACAAAAGCAATTTTAAACGATTTAAAATTATTTTTCTTTCAAACGCTATACAAACATCACACAAACTTTTATGTTGACATAGCTTTCGCTTCGATTACTTTAACAAAACTAAAATTTTAACTGTTATAATTGTTTATATTTAATCGGTTACTAGAAATACATCAAGGAAGACGAATGACCAAAGAAGATGAACATACATAAATACAAAACGAGGAATAGGTAAAGAAAAACTAAATGTTGGTAAAGGTACACGAACAGGGTTTAAGCCTAAAGCTTAATTTATATTATTAGTTACCAATAGAACTTTACATTTACGGAAAAATTAAGAACTTTTCTAGAATGTAATCCATTTTATAGTTTATAAGAATGTCTTAAATTTTCATTCTTTAATTTGTAATTTTGTGAAATAATAATAATTTGTAATTTAATATAGTGTGTAATTTTGTAATGCATTTTGTAATGCATTTTGTAATGCATTTTGTAATGCATTTTGTAATGCCTCAAGGGAAAGTAGTACTCTTAAAACTGTACACTGAAAAATTTAATCAAAGAAAACTTTCTATTATATTTGCAAATAAAGAAAACTGCCTTTAAAGATTTTAGAAAATTCGCAAACCACACCCGGGAATCGAACCGACTAAAATCATCTGAAAAATTAAGGTTCCTGTACTTTTATTGCATCGATCGTTGGGGTCAATTATAAGGAAGAGATCTCTCTAAAAGACTTGATAAATTCAATGAAAGGGAAACCGTGAAATCTTAAATTATTTCAATTATTTACAAAAAAATATACTTACTATGTAGTTGCTCGAAATGGGCTAAATTTTCTTGGATACACAAATTTATTTTCAACACACTTGGTCATAAAATGGCTCTTATTTCACCGCAATTAGGCTCATAATGACATCTGTAATCAAACTGTGACTTTTTCATTACTATTATTCACAAGTGAGTTATAGGATTTTTTATATTATTGGTTGAGTTGCTTAGTTCTTTAAAAAGTTTCGATACAAAAAAGATCGTATTCAATAGTACAAAAAAACTTTTTATCTACTAATAAAATAATTATTTTATTTTATTCACAAGTGTGTTGAAAAACGTCGACTGATACAAGTGTGTATTGATGATTACCGTCCTCGGACCGACCGAGACCCTCGCCGTTGCCTCAGCGGTAATCACCAACATTACACACTTGTACCATAATGTACTATTTTCTAACGAATTCATTTCTAGTAACCATTATTAACGTGTTGTGATGAACATTATAAATCGACGGTAAATGGTAAATGACGTTAATGATAAAAAACGATAAAAAATTAATTTCATAAGAGATAGGCATCGCTTGCTGTTATACATAATAATCATATACATAAATAAATAATATTGTAAAGTACAATATATATATAATAACTAGGGTTTTGTCTAAGATTACTATTTGTACTGTAACATTTATTACTAGACATGCCAATATTAGTAATAATGCAATGGTGAACAAATTGAATTTGCTGAGTTCGCAATAAACAAGCGCAATAATGCGCTGCACAGTACACATATAATAATGCGCTGCACAGTACACATACAATAATAAGTTGTTATTTGTGTTGTTCCAGTACCTGGGTTCGTTCCCGGTGGGCGGCGCGGGCGGGGCGGCACGCGACCTGGTGTCCGAGCAGCTGCAGCTCATGCAGGTAATACCACCGGCTCTCGCGCAACCTGGTCTCCGAGCAGCTGCAGCTCATGCAGGTAATACCACCGGCTCTCGCGCAACCTGGTCTCCGAGCAGCTGCAGCTCATGCAGGTAATACCACCGGCTCTCGCGCGACCTGGTGTCCGAGCAGCTGCAGCTCATGCAGGTAATACCACCGGCTCTCGCGCAACCTGGTCTCCGAGCAGCTGCAGCTCATGCAGGTAATACCACCGGCTCTCGCGCAACCTGGTCTCCGAGCAGCTGCAGCTCATGCAGGTAATACCACCGGCTCTCGCGCGACCTGGTGTCCGAGCAGCTGCAGCTCATGCAGGTAATACCACCGGCTCTCGCGCAACCTGGTCTCCGAGCAGCTGCAGCTCATGCAGGTAATACCACCGGCTCTCGCGCGACCTGGTGTCCGAGCAGCTGCAGCTCATGCAGGTAATACCACCGGCTCTCGCGCGACCTGGTCTCCGAGCAGCTGCAGCTCATGCAGGTAATACCACCGGCTCTCGCGCGACCTGGTGTCCGAGCAGCTGCAGCTCATGCAGGTAATACCACCGGCTCTCGCGCGAGCTGGTCTCCGAGCAGCTGCAGCTTATGCAGGTAATACCACCGGCTCTCGCGCGACCTGGTCTCCGAGCAGCTGCAGCTCATGCAGGTAATACCACCGGCTCTCGCGCGACCTGGTCTCCGAGCAGCTGCAGCTCATGCAGGTAATACCACCGGCTCTCGCGCGACCTGGTCTCCGAGCAGCTGCAGCTCATGCAGGTAATACCACCGGCTCTCGCGCGACCTGGTCTCCGAGCAGCTGCAGCTCATGCAGGTAATACCACCGGCTCTCGCGCGACCTGGTGTCCGAGCAGCTGCAGCTCATGCAGGTAATACCACCGGCTCTCGCGCGAGCTGGTCTCCGAGCAGCTGCAGCTCATGCAGGTAATACCACCGGCTCTCGCGCGACCTGGTGTCCGAGCAGCTGCAGCTCATGCAGGTAATACCACCGGCTCTCGCGCGACCTGGTGTCCGAGCAGCTGCAGCTCATGCAGGTAATACCACCGGCTCTCGCGCGACCTGGTCTCCGAGCAGCTGCAGCACATGCAGGTAATACCACCGGCTCTCGCGCGACCTGGTCTCCGAGCAGCTGCAGCTCATGCAGGTAATACCACCGGCTCTCGCGCGACCTGGTGTCCGAGCAGCTGCAGCTCATGCAGGTAATACCACCGGCTCTCGCGCGACCTGGTGTCCGAGCAGCTGCAGCTCATGCAGGTAATACCACCGGCTCTCGCGCGACCTGGTGTCCGAGCAGCTGCAGCTCATGCAGGTAATACCACCGGCTCTCGCGCGACCTGGTCTCCGAGCAGCTGCAGCACATGCAGGTAATACCACCGGCTCTCGCGCGACCTGGTCTCCGAGCAGCTGCAGCTCATGCAGGTAATACCACCGGCTCTCGCGCGACCTGGTCTCCGAGCAGCTGCAGCTCATGCAGGTAATACCACCGGCTCTCGCGCGACCTGGTCTCCGAGCAGCTGCAGCTCATGCAGGTAATACCACTGGCTCTCGCGCGACCTGGTGTCCGAGCAGCTGCAGCTCATGCAGGTAATACCACCGGCTCTCGCGCGAGCTGGTCTCCGAGCAGCTGCAGCTCATGCAGGTAATACCACCGGCTCTCGCGCGACCTGGTGTCCGAGCAGCTGCAGCTCATGCAGGTAATACCACCGGCTCTCGCGCGACCTGGTGTCCGAGCAGCTGCAGCTCATGCAGGTAATACCACCGGCTCTCGCGCGACCTGGTCTCCGAGCAGCTGCAGCTCATGCAGGTAATACCACCGGCTCTCGCGCGACCTGGTGTCCGAGCAGCTGCAGCTCATGCAGGTAATACCACCGGCTCTCGCGCGACCTGGTCTCCGAGCAGCTGCAGCTCATGCAGGTAATACCACCGGCTCTCGCGCGACCTGGTGTCCGAGCAGCTGCAGCTCATGCAGGTAATACCACCGGCTCTCGCGCGACCTGGTGTCCGAGCAGCTGCAGCTCATGCAGGTAATACCACCGGCTCTCGCGCGACCTGGTCTCCGAGCAGCTGCAGCACATGAAGGTAACACCACCAGCTCTCGCGCAACCGACGTCCACACCTCTCCCACCACCCTCACAGCTCTCCCTCCTCCCCCACAGCTCTCCCTCCTCCTCTACTGCTCTCCCTCCTCCCCCACAGCTCTCCCTCCTCCCCCACAGTTCTCCCTCATCCCCCACATCTCTCCCTCCTCCCCAACAGCTCTCCCTCCTCCCCCACAGCTCTCCCTCATCCCCCACATATCTCCCTCCTCCCCAACAGCTCTCTCTCCTCCCCCACATCTCTCCCTCCTCCCCCACAGCTCTCCCTCATCCCCCACATCTCTCCCTCCTCCCCAACAGCTCTCTCTCCTCCCCCACATCTCTCCCTCCTCCCCCACAGCTCACCTCGTACGCTTCCCGCACACATATCATTTCCTATTATAGTTTCTGACCCGGCTTTGCATGGTATCTGGACAAGAAGTGACCGATGTCTTTCCTCGAAATACCTACAATTTATGTCCGTTCTACATGAAGGTTCTGCTTCCTGAAGGAAATGTTACAGATTTTCATTCCAAGAATATAATAACAGATCTCTCGTTTATTATGAATTCGAAAGTTTACCTCTGCACATTTTAAATATCAAAAAGTCGCAGGATATTTTTGAGGTCTCAGTAGTCTAAGTAAAACAAGAACCAAGACTAGTAGTCACAAATTCCGTGTCACAAGGAATATGGAATGGAGTCCCCCCCCCCCCCCCCCCGCGCTGAGCTGCTCAAATGTATTCAACGTAAACGGAACCCTGAAGAAACAGAAGCCTAATTTCCTAAAAAGAATGTCGTACCCAACTTAGCTTGTGGCTAGATAAAGCTGTGTGAATTGTCCAGCAATGTTTATTTATATTTATTTATTATTATAAAACTATATACAGGGTGTTTGGTGGAGGGTTAGACAAACTCGGTGGGTGTGTAGGTGGACCTATTTGTGAAATACAAATTGAAGGAAAAGACCCTAACTGTTTACATTTTTTTTTAATCCTGTTTTTTGTACTTTTTTAAGATTTTCCGAAATTTTAGAAATACTATTGGTCGATCTTCATGAAATATCGGCACATTGCTCATCAATTCAGGGAGGTCATTTTGCAAGAATTCCAAGTAATTGTTCCCGTTAAGAGTGTCCGGTAAGTAGTAAGGTCCAATGAGATGTCTACCAATCACACCTGCCCAGACGTTGACAGAAAATCGCGTTTGGTGCGATGTTTGCCGTACTCCGTTTTCCCTTTAAGTGCTAATTTTTGACAAGTTTGTAGATTTTTCGGCTACATGTGGTATAATATTTATATTATATCTTATTATATATTATATATATTATTTATATCCGTTGTAATAAGCGATGTTTAGAGAAATTTTTAAAAACATTTGAAATCCTCGATCGCTATTAATTATTTTTTTAAAACGATGCAAAGTTGTCCTTCTTGATTATTTTTTTTACTTTTTCTTACTTTAAGAGCTTATAACTAACTATTTACACGTTTTTTCAAATAAATAATGCCTTCAAAAGACGAAGGATACATCTGAGACCAAAAGCAAGTAAAAAATTTACTAGAAAACACGTTCCAAAAAAAAGTTCAAGAGGTAGAGAGGTAAAATTTCGGAAAATCTTAAAAAAATACAAAAAACAGGATTAAAAAAAAATTAAACAGTTAGGGTCTTTTCCTTCAATTTGTATTTCACAAATAGGTCCACCTACACACCCACCGAGTTTGTCTAACCCTCCACCAAACACGTGGTCATATAATTAGAAACACTTCATAATGAATTATGAAAGTTTGAAGTCCATGTCATCCATTCTTGAAAAATTTATAAATTCAATTTTAATAATCATGCAACAATATAGCTACTCAATTTAGAATACTCATAGAATACATTAAAAAAACAAAACTATCTAAACTTTATCATAAAAAGAGTTTAAAGCCTAGCTTATTTTCTGTTACTGGTCTCTTGGACGCCTAATTAGAAACACTTTAGAAAAGCATCCACGGCACATTCCATTTTTCAAATTGAATAAATAAAACTTCTTTCTTAGCTATTTTCTATCGTTTTGGCGGCAATTGACAATCAAATTGAAAATCCGTTTACAATTTTTTGTTCAAAATGGGCAAAAATAAAAGTTGTGACGCGTCAACTAGGCAAATAATTGTTAATTTGCACATCGACCAAGAATGGACGTACAGGAGTATAGCTAATCATTTAAAATGTTCGGTAAAGAAAGTTTTCAATGCTATTGATTATTACAAAAGACACGGAACTATTGAAAATATTCCTAGAAAGGCTCGACCGAGGAAAACTTCGCCCAGAGAAGATAAGCTAATCGTACGTATTGCTAAGAAAGACCCGTTTAAAGGCTCCAACCAGATTAAAAATTAAGTTTTTTCGCCTGATGACCCTAGAAATGTCTCGTCAAGACTTGTACGTCGTAGATTAATGGAATCAAAAGGTGCCGCTTCTTACCAAGAAACATCGAGAGAAGCGATTATTATTTGCTAAAAAGTATGTCAATTGGACGGTCCGAGATTGGAAAAAAGTCTTATTCGTTATAGTTTCATCTGAGAATAAGACTTTTTTTCAATCTCGGACCTACAACTAAAACAAACCGATATTATTTGATGCTCCTTGTCTTACACAGTGTGGAATCCAAGTTTGATTTCTGCCTGTATGTGCACATTGCCAGCCGACCGACGTTTGTCCTAAATGTGTCGCGCGCGAAGGGCACTCGCGGCTAACGAACGCTCGCATTGTGTCGTGCTGTATGCACTCTGCTGCATGCGAGAGATGCCATTACCACTGATGACGTCACCGGTCGCTTTACTCACGCCTGACCTGGTTTATCCTTCTGCTCGAAATAGCTATGAAGCGTTTTTAAATAGGTACTTTACTTTATGGTTTGACCCAGTAAGTCACATGCAAAACATCAGAACCCTTTTAAAGTAATGTGAAATCGCTTCCAATCACCCGCTTATCACGCATTCCCACACCACGTATGTCCCAGCCCACTACACAGTGACACACGCACACGCACACGCACAGGCTCGCCATTCGGGACATAATGAAGCTCTCAAAATACCGCGCTCAAACAAATGAACATCGGCCCCTCTCCCCTCACTCACTTGTTTTCACAAAAATATGAAACATTCGTAGTCTACATACATACATATCGTATTATAACCTGCCTCTATGCTACACACGAAGTTGTCTGCAAGCTCGGAGCGGTTAGGATTCCAGCTTGGAGAGTAATTTGCATTTTCTAATGGATCGTTGTGTACAAGAAACCGATCAGGCTGGTAACCGAAATAAGCAGTGTACGTTGCGTGGTGACTAAGTTATCTGTTTCAGTAGAAATTAAGTTAATTCAAGACAAACAGAATATAAAACAAGGTTTATTTCAAAGTTTCGAAAGAAGTATTATTCTTTACCAACTGAAAGCTTAGAATGATAGTAGACAAACGAAATGTAGCCAAAAAATGCGATCAATAAGTCTCATTTTCCTATTCCAATTAGATTGTATGCTATGCGTAAAAGCACTGTGTAGTTGTAATTATGTTTATCACGTCACACATACATAAATTCGTTTTTATCTTCGAAATCAAGAGAACTGTTGAGTGAGCATGTTTTACCTCTATGGTAAAGACATACTTAGACTCGGTGCATATTATATCCAATGTTTTACCTCTATGGTAAAGACATACTTAGACTGGGTGCATATTATATCCAATGTTTTACCTCTATGGTAAAGACATACTTAGACTCGGTGCATATTATATCCAATGTTTTACCTCTAATGGTAAAGACATACTTAGACTCGGTGCATATTATATCCAATGTTTTACCTCTATGGTAAAGACATACTTAGACTGGGTGCATATTATATCCAATGTTTTACCTCTATGGTAAAGACATACTTAGACTCGGTGCATATTATATCCAATGTTTTACCTCTAATGGTAAAGACATACTTAGACTCGGTGCATATTATATCCAATGTTTTACCTCTATGGTAAAGACATACTTAGACTCGGTGCATATTATATCCAATGTTTTACCTCTATGGTAAAGACAAACTTAGACTCGGTGCATATTATTTATTTATTTATTTTTATTCGGATTGCCATCAGCTTAACTATTAACAATAGAACTTAAAATAGATACAGAAAGCTAATAATAGGCACTCGCTAATATATTTATATCCAATGTTTTTTCTTGAAGCACCAATAAAGGCATTTTTGAGAACAAGCTATATTGGAGGTGCTCTACCTATTTACTTTCATAACATCAATGACTTAGTAAAGGATTCGGGAACGTTGTAGATGTTTTTAAAAACTAACTTTAAATGAAATCTATTGGAGATTGACAATAAAAATCACTTTTACAATGAGACGTCAATGAGCGTGTTTAATCTCAATACGAATGACAATTTAATTAAAACAAACTTAGGTCCTAAGAAGTAGTATCGACGCGTCGCAGACGCGCGTGGGCGAAGGCGAGGTGATAAACATTCGCAGTAGAGCCCACCCAGTTGTGCAAGCTTGCACTTCAGGCATTCAATGTTACGATGTCTCTACTGGCTGGATGTATAACTACTTTGACATGACAGCATGTCAAAGTGCAACAAATCACTCAAAATCATTCGAAAACTATCAATGATTTTGTAAGAAATTATAGGATCGTTGTCATACTGCGATAAGTAGTCCTTCTCGATCCGGTAGTGGCGCTGCAAGGCGCTAAATGTATAGTAAGGAGTCGAATTTGATGGAAGCATTTGAAGGATAATGCGTACCCGTTGTACTAATGCCTCAGATACCAGAAGGAGTTAAAAAAAATGATGTGCTTACATTTAAATTTTCTTAATTTCATTTAATGCTTGCAAGTACGAAAAGCCCTGAGTAGAATGAGCGGCGACAAATCTCCAGGGCATGATGGTATCAGTGTGGTCTGAGACATGCGGGACACCTACAGAGTGTGATCGGCAAAGGTAAGAGCACCCATAATATTACCCTTAATGGCATGAACGTAAGAAGAGTTAACGTCGCGTCACGAGTGGGAGTCGCGGGGGCAGGTGGTTACAGCTAAACGCAAGTGGGAGTCGCGGGGGCAGGCGCTTACAGCTAAACGCGAGTGGGAGTCGCGGGGGCAAGCGGTTACAGCTAAACGCGAGTGGGAGTCGCGAGAGCAGGCGGTTACAGCTAAACGCGAGTGGGAGTCGCGGGGGCAGGCGGTTATAGCTTAACGCGAGTGGGTGTCGCGGGGGCAGGCGGTTACAGCTAAACTCGAGTGGGAGTCGCGGGGGCAGGCGGTTATAGCTGAACGCGACTGGGAGTCGCGAGAGCAGGTGGTTACAGCTTAACGCGAGTGGGAGTCACGGGGGCAGGCGGTTATAGCTAAATGCGAGTGGGAGTCGCGGGGGCGCGAGTTACCAGATGCTGACCTTGATTTAAACATAATAATTACAATCTCATACAATGCAGTAGTAACAGTTTCGATGGCTTATTTTTGTTTTTTGATGAGAGATTTTTGATAGGATTGGCGCGATGGCAAGTACAAATAATGACCACGAAAATTTTGCATACTCAATGCTACATAACCATCCCTTCATTGCTACATTCGAAACACAAAGTAAGTATAAACCCCTTAAACAAACACAAAAAGGTAAAACTCAAAAACGTTTCAAAAACTTCCCCCTTAGCCTTGTCCTTGACTTTTGAGTTGACGTTGAAAGCAATAAGCGCCCTCTGCCCTACAGCGCGTGACATGGCGCGCAGACAAAGCCTACCCCTAACCCACCCCTCTTCACCCCTTGTCATAAATCTCTCTCCCCCTCGGCTTAAAATCCGCAGACAGTTTGTCACAAAACGCACACAAACTAATAATTTGTTGGTTCGATTTAGTTGTCATGTACTAGTATAGTATTATATTATCTGTGTCATGGCTGAACAATTTTAGGAACACTGGTTTACATACAAACAAATTTTGGGAATCAGTAAGTACTTCATCAAAGGTAAAGGTTGTTATCCATAGACTTTTTTTTACTTTGTTTTGATACTATCTGATTGCTTGAAGGAACGAGTACCTGTACAGTTCCATGAATTGGAGGAGGGCCCAATTTACTACACAAAATTATTCACAAAATAATTAGTAGTCATCTTGAGCTGCAAGCAAGCGTTCCTAGACTTGTACTCGTATAGTAAATAAATAAATAATGCTGGACAATTCACACAACATTATCGAGCCCCAAGGTAAGCAGAGCTTGTGTTATGGGTACCGTATGTACTGCGAGTGCTAGAAGTGGCCTAGTGGTGACTCAGCCGGGAGCGCGCCGAGATTAATGCGGGACAGACAGACAAGCAGCCGGCGAGCGAAGCGGGACAGACAGACAAGCAGCCGGCGAGCGGAGCGGGACAGACAGACAAGCAGCCGGCGAGCGGAGCGGGACAGACAGACAAGCAGCCGGTGAGCGGAGCGGGACAGACAGACAAGCAGCCGGCGAGCGGAGCGGGACAGGCAGACAAGCAGCCGGCGAGCGGAGCGGGACAGACAGACAAGCAGCCGGCGAGCGGAGCGGGACGTCATCTGTCTCCGACCTGCGAGCCTCTGCGCGACATCACTTTGTCACATCCTACTTATATTATAAATATAAATGCAAAAGTTTGTAAGAATGTATGTCTGGATGTATGTTTGTTACTTTTTCGTGTAATAACTATTAAACGTATCTGAATAAAATTTGGTTATAGGTACATATTTTATCCCGGAATTCCCACGGGAACGGGAAGAACGCGGATGAAACCGCGAGGTGCTCCTAGTTGTTATTATAAACTAGTTGTAAATGTACAAGTTTAGATGTTTAACCTTTTCACGCCAAAACTACATAACGGATTGGGCTGAAATTTTGCATAGATGTAGATCTTGTTGTGAATTAACACATTAGGTTACTTGTTATGCAGGAACAAAGCGCACAAAGCCGTGGGCAGAATCCTAGTAATCAATGTAAGCTTCTACGAATGACACGAAAGGATTAGTCAAGAAACACAATACTGAGTATTCACATTTTAATGGATTATATAGTAAAGTCACTACATATTAAATATTACTAATTTATTTAGGCTAAAATACTTTACAATAATTTTCTCTTCAATTCTGAGCAACTGACATGAATTTTACAACACTTGTTTTCTATTCGATGTTCAAAAGTAAAGTGCCTTCCAACTGAGCCTTTAGCTACCCTCGCTTGCGTCAGAGGGCTGCCTCGCCATTGGTTGTAGCGAAACCGCCATACTGTAGCTCGGCCAATAGCGTGACAGCACGAATTCCACCAATGACAGACAAGTACGTAAGCAAGACTTGAAGACATTTTAAAGACTTATTTTAACCGGAAGGGCGATAAACATTACTTAAATAATTATGTATAATAATAGCTAATTTTGTTACAATAAATCAATTATCCTATTTAATAAATACAATCAATCATTTTATGAAACTATTAAATAACCACGTTCTTAATAATTTAATTGTGGATTCCGGAAGAAGGCGAAGGCGGCGACAACATCCGGTCGTCCTGCTCACGCATCCGTCCCTGGATAGCGTTGTAGTCTGATGCTATTGCTGAGAACAAAATATAATTAATACATTGAGAAAATATCAATTCATGGTGTGCTTTTCAGTAAGAACTCTTCTTATATTTCAATCAGCTGTTCATCAATGTGTAGCGGAAATAACTTGTAGTGTGACACATCATTGGTACTCAGAAATTCTCTGTTCCATCACCGGTCAGTCATTTGAAAATTAAGACTTGTAATTTACACTAGGCGATGCCTTTGGCCAACCCTAGTTGCATATCATCACAAATCTTAATTTTACCCTGTAACAGATTTATTTTACAAGGATAAATACTGTTACAAGACTATCCTTCTGAATACCAATACTGCGTTCGAAGCAACCGCTTCAGACACCGAAGTATAGAAAGGTAAGCAAACGGCAATTGCAAGAAAATATAAGAATAGTTAGTTATAGCAATGTCAAGCTAATTTATTTAAAAGAAACACAATTTTCACAACCTCAAAAGGATTTAACTCAAACAATGGAAAATTAATAACTCAACACAATGAGAATTTCTCATATTCAACTACACTTAGGTACTTATCGCAACGATACAACAATACGCAAGAGACTGAACGTCCGTTCAGCACGACGACTTGTAGCAGAATGGGCCTCAGTCCCTCGTTCCGTCGGCTAGCATAACGAGGTGTTGACTCCACGGCGGCGCGCAGGAAAATGAGAGCGAGCGTTGGTTTGCGCCGGCTTTTATAGAAAAAGCTATTCTACCCTCGAGTCACAGAAAAAGCTATTTCTACCCTCGAGTCACATCCATCACGGCCTCTCCTGAAACTTCTGGCGCCTCGACAGATCTAGGGTATTCATGGTTGATGCCCAGGCTTAATCAAGCGTAGGCATATTTTAGGCTTGTGTAGGTCCTGGTTCCTAGTGGTCCATAATGGAAGGTTCCCAGGTTCTCGATCGTGTGGTGCAAAACAATCAGGTTGGTCAACCAGACCAGGTTGCAGCACGTTCGGTCAGTTCCTGTTCTGGGTCATCATCATCTCTCGTTGCTGTGAACAATGACAACAATGTTCAAAAAGGCATTTTAGACACATTTAATTTCAAAGCGAAATTCAAAATTTCGCTAAAACACAGCGAAGACGACGTAGACACCATTCAACGGACTGGTTCTAACGTGGACACCAACGGACTGGTTCTAACGTAGACACCATCCAACGGACTGGTTCTAACGTAGACACCATCCAACGGACTGGTTCTAACGTAGACACCATCCAACGGACTGGTTCTAACGTAGAAACCATCCAACGGACTGGTTCTAACGTAGACACCATCCAACGGACTGGTTCTAACACACACCATCCAACGGACTGGTTCTCACGTAGACACCATCCAACGAACTGGTTCTCACTTAGACACCATCCAACGAACTGGTTCTAACGCAGACACCATCCAACGGACTGGTTCTCACGTAGACACCATCCAACGAACTGGTTCCAACGCAGACATGAAATCAAAATCCACACATAAGGAGTTATTCTATACTCCTAACTTTATTTGGAACATAAATCAACAACTGGGCTCGGCCCCACCTGACCATGTTCAATCAGCCCCAAATAATCACTTCTGCGACTAGCTTCGTGGATAGCTATACGCCATCGCCGGCCTCGCAAAAGACTGCGCGATCGCCGACCACGATGTGGTCACGAGTGTCACTGCGGGATCGCCAGCCACGAGAATTCCCGTCTCGCGAACGGTCGCTCCGCAACCCCGATGGGCGTCTTCTATGACGAGACAGAGAAAGGCTCGTCCTCATGTCCTTGTTTCACTGCAAAAACACAATAAAGGTGCCGGAACGCACCAAAATTAAATAACTTCGTCAAACAACACAAAGCGTGGAATAAAACAAACTACCCGCACAACTTTTAACAAGGAAGTTACACTTCATTTTGCTTTTAAACTTATTAATGTGGAAAATGTGAACGATCCCACTTCTGATGTAAGCTTCTACGAATGACACGAAAGGATTAGTCAAGAAACACAATACTGAGTATTCACATTTTAATGGATTATATAGTAAAGTCACTACATATTAAATATTACTAATTTATTTAGGCTAAAATTATTAAAATAATTTACAATAATTTTCTCTTCAATTCTGAGCAACTGACATGAATTTTACAACACTTGTTTTCTATTCGATGTTCAAAAGTAAAGTGCCTTCCAACTGAGCCTTTAGCTACCCTCGCTTGCGTCAGAGGGCTGCCTCGCCATTGGTCGTAGCGAAACCGCCATACTGTAGCTCGGCCAATAGCGTGACAGCACGAATTCCACCAATGACAGACAAGTACGTAAGCAAGACTTGAAGACATTTTAAAGACTTATTTTAACCGGAAGGGCGATAAACATTACTTAAATAATTATGTATAATAATAGCTAATTTTGTTACAATAAATCAATTATCCTATTTAATAAATACAATCAATCATTTTATGAAACTATGAAATAACCACGTTCTTAATTTAATTGTGGATTCCGGAAGAAGGCGAAGGCGGCGACAACATCAATTCTGAAATAAGTTTTCAAACGTGTTATATTTCTAGTATTCTGTGTATGTTCCAAGCTAATTAGGCCACTGGTTAAAAGTTATAAAAAATTAAAGAACCTCGATAACGTCAACAACCATTTTACCCTTTTATAGTTTTTTTGAAAAATCCTAAACACGTGTTTTAATTTATGGTTATATCAGCAGTACCTACATATTGAAAAATTCATCGTAAATCATGTAATATAATTAATAAATTTCATCTTACGTTAAAAATTTACAGCCATTTCAATTGCGAGCCTAATAACGAATTTCAAACTTTCATAATCTTAATCATTTATTGCTTGAGTTGTTAGTATGTCATCTCATGAACCAATGTATTTCTACCAGCAGCGCGGTGTGCAATGTATTTCTACCAGCAGCGCGGTGTGCAATGTATTTCTACCAGCAGCGCGGTGTGCAATGTATTTCTACCCGCAGCGCGGTGTGCAATGTATTTCTACCCGCAGCGCGGTGTGCAATGTATTTCTACCCGCAGCGCGGTGTGCAATGTATTTCTACCCGCAGCGCGGTGTGCAATGTATTTCTACCCGCAGCGCGGTGTGCAATGTATTTCTACCAGCAGCGCGGTGTGCAATGTATTTCTACCAGCAGCGCGGTGTGCAATGTCTGGTTTATAAAATGTCACAATAAAATATGTATGTAGATAAATTAGAGATAAAATATAAAAAAAACTATATGCGTCAAAAAATCTAAAAATACTAAAAATTATGATTAATGTAAAAATTATGAAGAGTCAAAAATATACTTAAACAAATCAATACATTAAACTACCTACTACATATTTATGTATACATAATATATTACTACCAAAAAAAAGTTTTATCTATCTCTCTCTTTTCGTTCTCATACAACAATATTCACCCAATATTTATAAATATTTTGAAAAATCCTGAAACACATTTTCAATAGTTTTGTATTTTTATTTTTTAGTAGGTATTCTATGTAAGTTTCAAGCAAATCGGGCCACCGATAAAACACCAAAAAAACTTCATACCCCATTTTACATTATTAAAGTTTTTTGAAAATTCCTGAAACACAAATGTTGTATTCATTGTTTTTTTGATACACAGAAATAAATTCAGGTCATTAGCATTATATGATAAAAAGTTACAGCCATTTCAATTCGGAGCCAAACTACGACCCTCGAACTTTTAACCCATTTTCAGGAGAATTTTGAAAAATCCTGAAGCTTGTGTTCAATAATTTTATATTTTTAGTATTTTCTGTAAACTTCAATCAAATCCACTTGTTACAAAAACCACCATAAAAACTTCAATCCCCCTTTTAACCCCCTTGGGGGATGGAATTTTCAAAAATCCTTTCTTAGCGGGAGCTTACGTATTAAGAGGTTACTACCCTCCAAATTTCAAACTTCAGCGGTTTGGGCTGGGCGTTGTCCCCAGAAAATCGCTTGTTCCTTTATAATTAAGATTTCTTATTCGTAATAGATTTAACGATCGGTTGTAAAAGACCTAAGAGAGACATAAGAATATACCTTCCGCTCGAACTAAAACACTTTCACGCCTCTTCTACACTCAACTAGAGCCACTTTGTCCTCGTCGGTGTTTGTCACACCCGCCCCCCGCGCCCCGCACCATAACATAAACAACAGATATAAAAATATGATCGGAGCCTCCGCCCCGGTCCCCCGGGGCCGAGGGACACCGGTGCCCAGGGGCGCCGATGCCCAGGGGCGCGGGCCGCGAGGATAGTGTGCCAAGTGTGGGAATGTCAATCTTTTCAGGGTCATTGCCTCAATACTGCTTTTAGGTAAATTCTTTTGTTTCTGAATAGGTACATTAGATCTACATCTATGCAAAATATCAGCAAGATCAGTTCAGTCGTCATAGCGTGAAGAGATAACAAACATCCAAACATGTCAACATCAGAATGTTCGTGTTTATAATATAAGTTGAATGTGATTTGTGTTATACGTGACCAGTACACTACACGTAAAATCAATAATCAAACTCGAACACGACTTCGTGGAACATCTCAGCATCTCTCTTTATCCCACGCCTACAATAATCAAACTCGAACACGACTTCGTGGAACATCTCATCATCTCTCTAAATCTCACGCCTACAATAATCAAACTCGAACACGACTTCGTGGAACATCTCAGCATCTCTCTTTACCCCACGCCTACAATAATCAAACTCGAACACGACTTCGTGGAACATCTCAGCATCTCTCTTTATCCCACGCCTACAATAATCCCACTCGAACACGACTACGTGGAACATCTCAGCATCTCTCTTTACCCCACGCCTACAATAATCAAGAGCATCACTTCAGACAACTTTAGGTCCACCCCTACCTTTATTAACTTCATTATTCCTTCTATTCAAAGTTTGCCTGGAAGAGATCGCTTCTAAGCGGCCGTCTATTTTATATTTATTTAGTGATGTCTCTATTCAATCTATTCTTGTTGGTGTACAATAAAGTATTTTTGTATAATCTCTTTGATTTTCAAAAACATAATAATTATCATTTGCACTTGTTGAAATCAACAAAGCATTCGGTGAAATGTACTTGTTGTACCTGTTGTGAGGGTGTGGAACTGTTTTGATTTTAGGAATTATTTCAGGAAAACATAAATATGTCAATATATGTAGGTGAAAAGCAATACGTATTATACCATTTTATAATGTAGGATAGCTGCACCAACTTTTATAATGTAGGATAGCTGCACCAACTTTTATAATGTAGGATAGCTGCACCAACTTTTATAATCTAGGATAGCTGCACCAACTTTTATAATGTAGGATAGCTGCACCAACTTTTATAATGTAGGATAGCTGCACCAACTTTTACGGTGTAGGATGGCTGCACCAACTTTTATAAAGTAGGATAGCTGCACCAACTTTTATAATGTAGGATAGCTGCACCAACTTTTACAGTGTAGGATGGCTGCACCAACTTTTATAAAGTAGGATAGCTGCACCAACTTTTAACGGAACATGCCAGCCTGTGGTGGGAGACTTTCTTCCAATGAGAAGAATAGTTAGCCTATTGAAAATGATAGATGCAAAACTATAACTGAACTAATATTTTTTCCAAAAACTATCGGCATTAATCTTTTTATTTGCAGTAAAATGAATGAATGAGATAATTAAGTATGTTTCACAAAAAAAACAGAAAATATAAATATCGGTGTAGTCACCGCATTAAAAAGTTTGGCGCCCGCAGAGACTTTTTTCAGTAAAAAGTTTATAACTTTGAAATCAATAAAGATAGACCCATTATTTTGTGGTATATCTGGGTCAACACCTGATACAAGGTTGGTTATGGTCTCGCTCTGTCCGTCCCCGCTAGTAGATACAAGGTTGGTTATGGTCTCGCTCTGTCCGTCCCCGCTAGTAGATACAAGGTTGGTTATGGTCTCGCTCTGTCCGTCCCCGCTAGTAGATACAAGGTTGGTTATGGTCTCGCTCTGTCCGTCCCCGCTAGTAGATACAAGGTTGGTTATGGTCTCGCTCTGTCCGTCCCCGCTAGTAGATACAAGGTTGGTTATGGTCTCGCTCTGTCCGTCCCCGCTAGTAGATACAAGGTTGGTTATGGTCTCGCTCTGTCCGTCCCCGCTAGTAGATACAAGATTGGTTATGGTCTCGCTCTGTCCGTCCCCGCTAGTAGATACAAGGTTGGTTATGGTCTCGCTCTGTCCGTCCCCGCTAGTAGATACAAGGTTGGTTATGGTCTCGCTCTGTCCGTCCCCGCTAGTAGATACAAGGTTGGTTATGGTCTCGCTCTGTCCGTCCCCGCTAGTAGATACAAGGTTGGTTATGGTCTCGCTCTGTCCGTCCCCGCTAGTAGATAACAATCCATATTTTACAGGAAAAACAAAGAAGTTAGTAAAAATGATAATTTTTTTGAAAAAAAATCATAACTACTGAGAGGTCGAAAAGGGGGATATTTTTTATCGAATGGGGGCTACCTACCTATTGGGGTATCAAATAAAAGGCATTGTTTTGTAAATATTAAAACAGTTTTCGAAATTGCTATAGGTTTCATACTTTTCAATATATTGCCATTCGAAACAAGGAACTCAAGAAAACATGGTACCTAACCTACCTACCTTGTCACTTGAAATAAAATTGTAAGTAATTGCTAATTTAAAACAAGATCCGCCAAGTGCGAGTGTAACTCGCGCGCCGAGGGTTTCAAACATTAATTGCCAATTATTTGGACAATCAATTTTCTGAAATATTTTAAAAAGTATGAAACTTACAGAAATTTCAAAAAGTGTTTTAAAATGGTCAAAACGATACCTTTCATTTGATACCCCATTTGCCTTCTTAGGTCTCTTTTGAAATTTCAACATCAAAATTTGTACTGAAATTATTCATTTTCATTTTTCATTTTTTTTTTCTTGAAGTCAGTAATGGCGCACAAAATGTATCTTTATTTTAAATTTCAAGTTAATAGCCCCAGTAGTTACTGAGATATTTAAGAAAGAGCGGGGACGGACAGAGCGAGACCGGGTTTCAAAACCGATGTTTGAAACCCTAAAAAGACGGAAAATCGATTGTTCAAATAATTGGCAAATGTTTAAAACCCTCGGCGCGCGAGTTACACTAGCACTTGACGGATCTTGTTTTTCAAGGCCACAGAGGGAAGTGAACTATGAACTCAATTTTAGTTCACTGTTTCAGAAAATGAACTCTACATGAGTTACTTAAAAAGTTACGACCAAAAAATAGACTTCTTTTTTTATAAAATGTTAGTGATTTTGATAAAAAAATAAGTTCTTCATTAGGATAGGTTTGGATCAAGGACAAACTCATATTCCAAGAACCTAGGCACAAGTTACTGTAGAATCTGAAATAAAAAATAAGAGCAAAAAGATCATTCTCCTCGAGGAGACGTCGTCGGTCGAGTGAGTGTTCCGTATGTGACGGTTGGTACGTATCGGCTGAGAGAAAACGGCGGTTCCAATCTGTAACGGCGGGGCGGCGCGGCGGCGGGGCGGCGCCTTCAGTGAACACTACGAGTACACTATACCGGATAAATGCACTTCAACGTAGAACCCACGTTTTCTCACTAGATATAAAGATTTCGGACAAAATGAACCATGTCTCTGTAATTATAAGTACACTGCGTCATAGACGTGTTAGAGAGAGAGAGAGTGTTCACCTATTTATTGGAAAATGAATAAAATAAACTTCGGCCGTCAGGTTGCCGAGGTCGGCCTGAATTTATTGAAAAAACGATCACATGTGATGCCCACAGCCCACAGCCCACAGCCCACAGCCCACAGCCCACAGCCCACAGCCCACAGCCCACAGCCCACCGCCCGCAGCCCACAGCCCGCAGCTTATTGATATTGGAGACTTGATAGCAGGCATCCTTTTGATACTATTTATTACCTGCTGAATCGAGGAGTCTAAGAAATTTTCATACGTATTATTGTAAAAACAATAACGTTATTTTATTTATGGCGGCCGCACGTTATTTTGCAGAGGATCCGCGCCACTCCACACGGGCGAAACTCGCACGCAACTTGCTTTTCCTGATTAGTCTTTTTAAATAATGAAAATGTAATTAAAGGGTTAATGAAGGTTGTACAAGGGAAGGTAATATCCACGCACCGCGTTTCATAATTAACGCCTTTTGAACTCTCATTTACAAAACATTCCCCCACGTTGTGTTGTGTACTCCCAAGGACCCAGTGCTGTGTAAGGTCTCCGCCAGATAACGTTCAACAGTTGAACACTCCAAAAACCTATCGACATTATGAAGCAACACAAACTGCTATACCACACTATTTTAAGCCGCTAAACCCAGAGAACAGAAGTACCTGAACTTTGAATATTGGCTTAGATTTTTGCCAGTGAAAGTTTATACAGAAAAACGGGGATTAGCAAATCAAAAACAAAAATAGGATAAGGTTATAAATCGATAAGAAAAACAAAGAAGTAATGAAAATATGGTACTTGTTTATTCCTTGTGTACACAAGTTGTCGGAGTGTTTTTCAGTACAACGCTTGTTGGCGTTATCCAGACCCCGTGTTGTGTAAACTCATAAGATCGCGCCGCCGCGGAGACATCAATGACTTTACGTGAACGCTTGTTGGCGTTATCCAGACCCCGCGTTGTGTAAACTCATAAGATCGCGCCGCCGCGGAGACATCAATGACTTTACGTGAACGCTTGTTGGCGTTATCCAGACCCCGCGTTGTGTAAACTCATAAGATCGCGCCGCCGCGGAGACATCAATGACTTTACGTGAACGCTTGTTGGCGTTATCCAGACCCCGCGTTGTGTAAACTCATAAGATCGCGCCGCCGCGGAGACATCAATGACTTTACGTGAACGCTTGTTGGCGTTATCCAGACCCCGTGTTGTGTAAACTCATAAGATCGCGCCGCCGCGGAGACATCAATGACTTTACGTGAACGCTTGTTGGCGTTATCCAGACCCCGCGTTGTGTAAACTCATAAGATCGCGCCGCCGCGGAGACATCAATGACTTTACGTGAACGCTTGTTGGCGTTATCCAGACCCCGCGTTGTGTAAACTCATAAGATCGCGCCGCCGCGGAGACATCAATGACTTTACGTGAACGCTTGTTGGCGTTATCCAGACCCCGCGTTGTGTAAACTCATAAGATCGCGCCGCCGCGGAGACATCAATGACTTTACGTGAACGCTTGTTGGCGTTATCCAGACCCCGTGTTGTGTAAACTCATAAGATCGCGCCGCCGCGGAGACATCAATGACTTTACGTGAACGCTTGTTGGCGTTATCCAGACCCCGCGTTGTGTAAACTCATAAGATCGCGCCGCCGCGGAGACATCAATGACTTTACGTGAACGCTTGTTGGCGTTATCCAGACCCCGCGTTGTGTAAACTCATAAGATCGCGCCGCCGCGGAGACATCAATGACTTTATGTGAACGCTTGTTGGCGTTATCCAGACCCCGCGTTGTGTAAACTCATAAGATCGCGCCGCCGCGCAGACATCAATGAATTTACGTGAACGCTTGTTGGCGTTACCCAGACCCCGCGTTGTGTAAACTCATAAGATCGCGCCGCCGCGGAGACATCAATGACTTTACGTGAACGCTTGTTGGCGTTACCCAGACTCCGCGTTGTGTAAACTCATAAGATCGCGCCGCCGCGGAGACATCAATGACTTTATGTGAACGCTTGTTGGCGTTATCCAGACCCCGCGTTGTGTAAACCCATAAGATCGCGCCGCCGCGGAGACATCAATGACTTTACGTGAACGCTTGTTGGCGTTATCCAGACCCCGCATTGTGTAAACTCATAAGATCGCGCCGCCGCGGAGACATCAATGACTTTACGTGAACGCTTGTTGGCGTTATCCAGACCCCGCGTTGTGTAAACTCATAAGATCGCGCCGCCGCGCAGACATCAATGACTTTACGTGAACGCTTGTTGGCGTTATCCAGACCCCGCGTTGTGTAAACCCATAAGATCGCGCCGCCGCGGAGACATCAATGACTTTACGTGAACGCTTGTTGGCGTTATCCAGACCCCGCGTTGTGTAAACTCATAAGATCGCGCCGCCGCGCAGACATCAATGACTTTACGTGAACGCTTGTTGGCGTTACCCAGACCCCGCGTTGTGTAAACTCATAAGATCGCGCTGCCGCGGAGACATCAATGACTTTATGTGAACCCTGTAAAGTTACCCAGACCCCGCGTTGTGTAAACTCATAAAATCGCGCCGCCGCGCAGACATCAATGACTTTATGTGAACCCTGTAAAGTTACCCAGACCCCGCGTTGTGTAAACTCAAGATCGCGCTGCCGCGGAGACATCAATGACTTTATGAGAACCCTGTGAAGTTACCCAGACCCTGCGTTGTGTAAACTCATAAGATCGCGCCGCCGCGCAGACATCAATGACTTTATGTGAACCCTGTAAAGTTACCCAGACCCCGCGTTGTGTAAACTCATAAAATCGCGCCGCCGCGCCGCGCAGACATCAATGACTTTATGTGAACCCTGTAAAGTTACCCAGACCCCGCGTTGTGTAAACTCATAAGATCGCGCTGCCGCGCAGACATCAATGACTTTATGTGAACGCTGTAAAGATCATGATTACGACGGCTTATTGATGTTTACTTAACAAGTCTTCCGACGACATAATAATTTAATCATATTAAGACCTTTATCGTGATAAAGCTCACTTTGCGCTGAAATCCAGAGCGTGTAGGACACAATTTCGCCGATATTGTGTCCTTGCACGATAACTCGCACGATGTCGTCGTTTGATTGAATTTAATTTAATTTTATTTATTTTATTTATTTTATTTATTTTATTTATTTTATTTATTTTATTTATTTTATTTATTTTATTTATTTTATTTATTTTATTTATTTTATTTATTTTATTTATTTTATTTATTTTATTTATTTTATTTATTTTATTTATTTTATTTATTTTATTTATTTTATTTATTTTATTTATTTTATTTATTTTATTTATTTTATTTATTTTATTTATTTTATTTATTTTATTTATTTTATTTATTTTATTTATTTTATTTATTTTATTTATTTTATTTATTTTATTTATTTTATTTATTTTATTTATTTTATTTATTTTATTTATTTTATTTATTTTATTTATTTTATTTATTTTATTTATTTTATTTTATTTATTTATTTTATTTATTTTATTTATTTTATTTATTTTATTTATTTTATTTATTTTATTTATTTTATTTATTTTATTTATTTTATTTATTTTATTTATTTTATTTATTTTATTTATTTTATTTATTTTATTTATTTTATTTATTTTATTTATTTTATTTATTTTATTTATTTTATTTATTTTATTTATTTTATTTATTTTATTTATTTTATTTATTTTATTTATTTTATTTATTTTATTTATTTTATTTATTTTATTTACTTTATTTACTTTATTTATTTTATTTATTTGGGAAACAAAAAGCTTATTCTTATTAAATAACAAAACATTTCTAAACTAGAACAAATAAAGCTAGAGCAGTTTCCGCTTATAGAACTAAAATAATAACTGGTATGGGTAGGTAAATAAAACATTTAACAAAAGAGTAACGTGCCTAATTTAAAAACAATAGGTAAAAATACAAAATTAAATAAAAAAATCAATCAATTTCCTTTAGCATAGCAATAAATAGGCCTTGGCTGAGACACAAGAGTTCTGGTGCTTACAAACGTCGGACAGATGAGATAAGCTGGATGATGAGCGCAGTCTTCCTTCGACAAAGGATCTAGACAGTGCATCACACTCACCTCGTCATTACATAGAACCAAATCTAGTATTCGGTTCAATTTATTTAATATAATGATTATATTGACCTAAGTTACTGAAATTTATCATATCCATTAGTTCGGAATGATTAGCATCATTAATGTTATATTCGGGTATTAAGTAGACATAATCGGAACTTTGTTTCCAGCTTATATCACTCAGGTTAAAGTCACCGAGTAATAATATTTTGTCAAATGGGTTTTGAGTTGCGACAGTTGAGACTACTTCACTAAAGTTAGATAGCTGAGTTGTGAACGAATGTCCTAACTTTTGTTCGCATAGGTAAATACAGCCGAGGTGTAATGTCAAAGGCGAATTTTTCCCGTTACCAGTAAAGTGAATCGTAACCCAGATATCTTCCGCTGTTGAGTGCCATTCCGGGCGCGCGAACGCAGCAAGTTCCCGCCGTACAGCGATAAGAACGCCTCCGCCCCGTGCCTGGCGCGTGAGCGCATAGTCACGGTCCCGCCGCCATACAGTGTACGCGTCACTAAACAATTCCTCAGATTTGAATCCTTCGTGTAACCAAGTCTCAGTCAACATTGTTAATAATTTATTTTGTTTTAAACTTAAAGTAGTAGAAATAAATAAATATTTGGTCCAGCTGTGGCAGTAGTCATCTTGTGCTTGACATCATTGCCCATTATAAATACAGTTGATAAGTATGTTTTTAATGTTTTGTTCGTTGATTATCTGCACTGCTATACACATCTCGTTTCCCTGTAGTTGATGGCACACAGTAGGTATATATTTTCCATTGTTATCAAACCCGTGAATACCAGTAGGTAGTGGAGGCGTCGCGGCAGGCGCGGGTAGGTGGCCGTCGTAAAACATAATGAAAGGTTCGTTCCTCACGCGCCGTGTTTTAGCGCCGATCTTATCTTGCGTACCTTGTTTTACGTCCAGCAAAAAGTGGAAAACTACATAGCAAAGTTTATTAGTAAAATATACAGGGTGTCCGGTAATTAATGGATAACCCCGCAGGCACTTGTGGGGGGGCAGAAGGGCAACTCAGAAAAAAATAAAAAAAAATCTATCTGCAACGGTCTAGGATTTTTTTAATTTTTTTTTTAAGTGCTAAATTTTATACCTTTGTTCAAATTTTTGGGCACTACGGCTACAAATTGAATAATAACGAATTGATTTTCTCTGGAAATAACCGCGGATAATTGGCCTTGCTGTCGCGCATTGCAAAATATTTCTAGCCACAACTGTTTGTTTTTTACAAATACTTAAAAATAAAAAAAGTGTATTCGGATTTTTTATGATAAAGTTTGAGCGCCTGTGGTATAAAAAAAACGTAGGGAGACCTGGGTGGCCCACAGCTTAAAAAACATGCCTACTTTATTAAGTTTCTTAAACGGTATTACACTCAATTTTTTTATTGTCAATTTACCGAGTTATGGCTATTAACATACTAGAACAATGATTTTCAAAAAAAATTAAGATTTTATTTAAATTACAAAAATTTGCTTTAAATTGCAAAAAAATATTTCTAAAATCAGTGTATATACCTATTATAGGTACCTGTTATTTTTCCCGATAAGCACTAAACTAAACCGGATTAGTTGCACTTCGTGCGTCGTCGGTTTCGAGTAAACAACCAAGTAAGTCGCATTTCGTGTGTTCTGCTACGCGCCGAAAAAAATAACTAAACCTCTTGTCCCATTTCGTGCGTCGAGTATGTATGAATATTTTGAGCAAGTAATACCATAGACATACAAAGACATAACAGAATTGGCAAGAGCTTAAAAATTTTAAAATTTAAATTTACTTTAAAAGTTCTGATTATTTGCTATGATCTTAGGTATGTTCATTATTACTTGCCTAATTTTTGCAGGTGTTAGTTTTATTTCATCTACCTGGGTTATCCGTGCCTATGTTGTAAGATAAGATAGATGGTCAAACAGGTAAGAAACAATAGGTACTCTGTCTCTATCACACTTTCTTCGTTTGGTAAATGTTTTGTGAGATCGCTTGCTTTACCGCCCATAACTTAAACAACATTCTTAAACTTAACTTAAACCAACGCTGCAGAAGGCTGGAACCATCGCCTAAATTAAAAAATTGAAAAAGGAAACCTCGTTTACTTTTCGAGTTTATTCGGAAACTCAATAATGAATTAAAAGACATGCATATAAAAATTCTACAAAGAAATACCAATCAAAATCGAAAGCAGGCCACAATCGATCGCGATGGTCATATAAAATGGTGATAAGTTTTTGGTGGACAACATAACACCGGTTGGTGATTGTCTGGAACTGCTTTTACACAATATAAGTCAAACTTAACATAATTAAAGAGAATTAAAAATTTGTGATTCTAAAAATAATTATTTAGTAACAATCTGTGATTATCTGCCATATTGTATCTGATCATTATTTAAGTTTTAATTTGATTTTGTTTTGGTACTTTCCTACATGTTTGCTGATTTTTATATTAGCAACTTGCACTTTGACTGGTTTACAATTATTTATTTACTTAGTTTTAGTTAATACTTTAAATCTTAGTTTAAGGAAAATTAATCAAAGACTGATAAGTAGTACGTATTTCATAAAAACCTCTTGTATTGTTGATTATGCTAATTGTGTTACAAAAATTAATGTCTATAATACTGATTACTGTAAAAACTATTTTGTTGTTGATTATCTATAATTAGGATTTACGGTTAAAATCGTAAAAAAATATGAATAAAAATGTTATCTCATGGTAAAAATTTAAAGACTGATTACTGTAAAAACTCTTCTGTTGTTGATTATTTCAAGTAGGTTTTAGGGTTAAAATCGTAAAACATACCTAAATCAAAAAGTACCCAAAAAACTCATAATTAAAAAAACAGATTAAAAAAAGATGTTTTGTAAAAAATTTGAATCTAAAAAATAAGTCTTGTTTAAAAAACTGTGATTTTCAAGAGTAACTGTTTCAATATTATTGAATATTATGTTTTGACTACAAAGTACGTACTTAAATGCAAAGGTATAAGTACAAAATTTTGTTTTTAATTATTTTAAAAGAGAGACAGACCAGTAAAGTTAATTAAGTAGGTATATAACTACGCCATCACTTTCTATTTATCTCAAAATAATAACTACTTTACTTGTTGTAAAAATAACGTAACATCAACATTATGTATCTCAAATATACATTTTATTTACACAAAATCTAGTTTTTTATTAAATTCCTCAATTAAAGAACAAACTATGATATATTTATAATGCGACTTCTAAAAGTTTTGCTGCTCTATGTTTAAAACTTAGTTGTACATAGTTATATTGAACTCGACGCACGAAATGGGACAAGAGGTTTAGGTATTTTTTTAGAACGCACGAAATGCGACTTACTTGGTTGTTTACTTGAAACCGACGACGCACGAAGTGCAACTAATCCCTTGAAACCGACGACGCACGAAGTGCAACTAATCCACTAAACCGACTTCGCGAGACGAGCAGGTTCTAAGCGTGTATGTATTTTATTATGTAATTAATATGTTCGTCGACTTCTCCTTCAAATAAGAACTGATTTTAGAAATTCTTTCGCTTTTCTATAAAATATAAATAACGATCCCGAAACAGTCCGAAAAAAATATTCCCGAGGATTAGTTCGCTTTTCCTGGCAAGCATAAAAACAACATACCTACCATTTTAAAAATGACGACTTGTTACAACAACTTCGGTGATATCGATTGACTTGTTACAACAACTTCGGTGATATCGATTGACTTGTTACAACAACTTCGGTGATATCGATTGACTTGTTACAACAACTTCGGTGATATCGATTGACTTGTTACAACAACTTCGGTGATATCGATTGACTTGTTACAACAACTTCGGTGATATCGATTACCGATTCGCCGATTCTTATTAGATTTGATGATTGTTGTTGACGTTCTTGTATAATAGGTTAATTTTGAGGTAATGTTATATATAATGTCTATATACTGTATCTTAAGAGTCTGATCCTCGAGGAATTTCTACGTAAGTACCTCGCCGTAAAATGTATCTAGAACATCGTCACATGATAAATGTCACAAGAACTGGTAACAAATGGTTTCTATTGCAAGAGAAGTGAACAAGAAGTCGTTATCGAAATAAATATTACAAAGTTGACGAGCTGCGGATTGCAATAAACGAAGGACAACTGATTCTTTCGATGAACTACTATTAAAAACAAGATTCGCCAAGTGCGAGTGTAACTCGCGCGCCGAGGGTTTCAAACATTTGCCAATTATTTGGACAATCAATTTTCTGAAATATTTTAAAAAGTATGAAAGTTACAGAAATTTCAAAAAGTGTTTTAAAAAGGCCTAAACGATACCTTTCATTTGATACCCCACATGGGTAGGTACCCCCTTTTGAAAAAAAATCCCCTTTTTTGACCATTTTTCAAAAACTATTATTATTACAGACTTCTCTATATTTTTCCTGTAAAATATAGATTGATATCTACAAACGCCTAATACATTGTACGTGGATCGGTCTGCAATCTTCGGAGATAGGGGGGGGAAAGGTCAATTTTTCGACTATTTTTGAAATATTTCAAAAAGTATGAAACTCACAGAAATTTCAAAAAGTGTTTTGAAATGGTCAAAACGATACCTTTTATTTGATACCCCACATAGGTAGGTACCCCCCCTTTTGAAAAAAAATTCCCCCCCTTTTTGACCATTTTTCAAAAACTATTATTATTACAGACTTCTCTATATTTTTCCTGTAAAATATAGATCGATATCTACAAACGCCTAGTACATTGTACGTGGATCGGTCTGCAATCTTCGGAGATAGGGGGGGGGGGAAAGGTAAATTTTTCGACTATTTTTGAAATATTTCAAAAAGTATGAAACTTACAGAAATTTAAAAAAGTGTTTTGAAATGGTCAAAACAATAACTTTCATTTGATACCCCACATAGGCAGGTACCCCTCCTTTTGAAAAAAAATTCCCCCCCTTTTTGACCATTTTTCAAAAACTATTATTATTACAGACTTCTCTATATTTTTCCTGTAAAATATAGATTAATATCTACAAACGCCTAGTACATTGTACATGGATCGGTCTGCAATCTTCGGAGATAGGGGGGGGGGAAAGGTGAATTTTTCGACTATTTTTGAAATATTTCAAAAAGTATGAAACTTACAGAAATTTCAAAAAGTGTTTTAAAAAGGTCAAAACGATACCTTTCATTTGATACCCCACATAGGCAGGTACCCCTCCTTTTGAAAAAAAATTCCCCCCCTTTTTGACCATTTTTCAAAAACTATTATTATTACAGACTTCTCTATATTTTTCCTGTAAAATATAGATTGATATCTACAAACGCCTAGTACATTGTACATGGATCGGTCTGCAATCTTCGGAGCTAGGGGGGGGGGAATGGTCAATTTTTCGTCTTTTTTTGAAATATTTCAAAAAGTATGAAACTCACAGAAATTTCAAAAAGTGTTTTGAAATGGTCAAAACGATACCTTTCATTTAATACCCCACATAGGTAGGTACCCCCCCTTTTGAAAAAAAAATCCCCCCCTTTTTGACCATTTTTTAAAAACTATTATTATTACAGACTTTTCTATATTTTTCCTGTAAAATATAGATCGATATCTACAAACGCCTCATACATTGTACGTGGATCGGTCTGCAATCTTCGGAGATAGGGGGGGGGGAAAGGTAAATTTTTCGACTATTTTTGAAATATTTCAAAAAGTATGAAACTTACAGAAATTTCAAAAAGTGTTTTAAAAAGGCCAAAACGATACCTTTCATTTGATACCCCACATAGGCAGGTACCCCTCCTTTTGAAAAAAATTTCCCCCCCTTTTTGACCATTTTTCAAAAACTATTATTATTACAGACTTCTCTATATTTTTCCTGTAAAATATAGATCGATGTCTACAAACGCCTCATACATTGTACGTGGATCGGTGTGCAATCTTCGGAGATAGGGGGGGGGGTATGGTCAATTTTTCGACTTTTTTTGAAATATTTCAAAAAGTATGAAATTTACAGAAATTTCAAAAAGTGTTTTGAAATGTACAAAACGATACCTTTCATTTGATACCCCATTTGTCTTCCTAGGTCTCTTTTGAAATTTCAACATCAAAATTTGTACTGAAAATATTCATTTTCATTTTTCATTTATTTATATATTTTTTTCTTAAAATCAGTAATGGCGCACGAAATGTATCATTGTTTCAAATTTCAAGTTAATAGCTGCAGTAGTTACTGAGATATTCAAGAAAGAGCGGGGACGGACAGAGCGAGACCATAAGGGTTTCAAAACCGATGTTTGAAACCCTAAAAAATGACGTTTATTTCATAGAGATAGAGGAAACAAAGCAATTTGAAGTCATTAAAAGTAATTTATAGTACTTAAATGTACGTGTGCTATTTTGCATGAATAAATTATTGTTATGTGTTTTATGAGTCTGTTTAAATTTTTTGACACGCCAGATTATATCTTTTAGTTTTGAGGTTACTCGCAGACGTACACTGGACAGCATTCTATCAGAGCACCTATTAGGTGTATTTCCTACAAGCCAGTATTCAGAACCCACCTACCTATCTGTGGTTTTAATAATTTATTTATTTAACAGCAAAAAATAATTACAACTAATATTTACACTTACATCTATTTTCTAAAAATCTAAGCCGTCACCAGAAGGCACAGTGCCCAGAAGGCTGGCAGCATTGCCACGTTGAATGGCAATGCTAATTCGTTGACTGAAATAAAAACCAGCATTCCGATCACCTGTGGACTCTATTAGTAGTTTTGTAAGATCTTTATAGAAAACGTGTGCCCCAGGACCCCAAGGACCTAGGGTTTCCACCCCAAACGGCTCAAATAGGTAACCTCTGTCAAGACTAGCGTATTTTCGCCGTTTGAGGAACTCCGCTGATGTTGCTGCGGAGCCTGCCCTTACTGATGTCCCTGCAAGATGAGAAGGTGCTAGGGTAGCTACACACGTAGCATCCCAAACTAAAGGCTGACCCATCTTCCAAGGAATCAGAGTCATACCGTCAGGCCTTTTACCATCATCTCGCATTAGGCCACGTGGTTCGAGAGTAGCTGGCACACTGACGCTGGTAAAAGCCCGACGAATGATGTCATTAATTGAACCATGGCGGGACACACGTCCTGCACTAGAGACACATGCCAGTGCATGGTGACCGAACTTATCAACGGTTTCACCGCACTGGCAACGGTGTGGCACTAGGCAAGGAGAACCTAAACGCAAAGAGGTAGCCACCCGAAATGAGTTATTGTCTAAAAGGGTACCTAAATTTTTGGAAGGCAAAACATATAACCAAAGTCCTGATTCCCACTCGGAAACAGCGAGTAGACGAGCGCGTTCTGATGAGCTGGTAGACGTATTAATAAGATTTTTCCGTACCAACTCACATAGCGGCTCATCCCACAGTCTCTGAGAAGAGAGGACTTTGGGCAGATTAGTGTCAGGACAGGCTATTTTCCAAGACGCTAATGCTTGCTCGAAACCTGTTATTTGACAATTTTGTGAACATTTGGCCAAAATTTTATATATAAGATCCTTTGTACCGTGAATTGAAGACATAAAAGCTGGGAGTGAAACACTAGAAATTTCGCGGACATAGACCCCCCAATCTAATAGGAAGAGTGGCCTGGTGCCACGCTCTATCATCTAAAGGTATATTAAAAATTTTGATTAATGTGTCGCGCATGATGCTGTCCAACTGCTGTGTAAGTTGAGGATATTTCCAGAGTTGGGAGCATCGTAAATAGTAAGTGAATTTGGGAACAAAAAGACAGAAACGTAAAATAACAAAAGCCACGTGAACATTGATGTTTTGTAATTTGTCTGAAAACGAAAGAAAATTTTGAATTTTTTCATTTATGAAATTAGGCAAACACTCATCCATTATCGGAGACCCCAATAGGCAAAGTGAAGACTTATCTATCAACTTCAGGTTTGGGGCTAAACTTTCAAAGCTACTTTTTATATTTAAAAAATTAGGTAAAGCCCTTGCCGTGTCTGGAACATAAAGTTCACATTTTGCAAAGTTTAGCTCCAAGCCTATAAGCTTAAATTCTTGTTTTAAAACACGTAAATCTTCCAAAATCGTCTCCACCTCGCCTCCTATAGTGCCGTCATCCAGATACCAAACATTAAATTTTGACTCTAAACGTTTTATAATGGGATGTATGTAAGCGAGACTGAAAATAGCCGGTCCTAATAGCCTACCTATCTAACAATAACAGTTTGCAAGTAGCTATTTCCTCCTGCAACAATATGTCCCTGCGGTCGTAATGAAGCCTACAATATTGGTTGTATTGAGGCTCGTGCTGCATACTAGCGCCTGCGCCTGTAGTTGCCTATAACTGCAGCCGCGACTGTCCACTGCGGGAGACCATTGTCCGCAGAGACCATTATCCGTGGAGGCCATTGTTCGCGGCACAATCATTATTGACGTCTACTATCAGATGTGCTAGAAATGTTTGTAGTCAGTGTTTTGAACCTGTACGTAAACAGAACATTTCATTGAATGAAGGCATATTCATTCAGAGTTGGGTGCAAGTAGTCGGTAGGCATTGTTTATGTTTAGGCGCTGCGTCTACGTTTACACTTTTGTGTCTTGTGTTGGATGCACGCTACCGATGAATATTTGATTTCTATAAAACCAGTATGAAATCCACTCCCTGCGCATACCTGTGTCCAGTTGCTCCCACTTGACACATATTCATTGACGATCGAAACTAAAAGTCGTCAGTTGAAATCACAAGCAACATTAACGGATTTCCTTACAATGATAATTAGTTGCGAATTGTATTAGTGGTCAGAAGTAGCGAGGGGTGACTGTGTCCGATCACCGATGTGACATCGCGATCGCGATGTGACACGCGACGCCGGCAGCGGCACTCGCTACACTCGCGACATTCACGGAATGAGGCTGCGACGTGACACGCGACGCTGGCAGCGGCACTCGCTACACTCGCGACATTAACGGAATGAGGCTGCGACGTGACACGCGACGCCGGCAGCGGCACTCGCTACACTTGCGACATTAACGGAATGAGGCTGCGACGTGACACGCGACGCTGGCAGCGGCACTCGCTACACTCGCGACATTAACGGAATGAGGCTGCGACGTGACACGCGACGCTGGCAGCGGCACTCGCTACACTCGCGACATTAACGGAATGAGGCTGCGACGTGACACGCGACGCCGGCAGCGGCACTCGCTACACTCGCGACATAACGTGACTTTTGTTTCGCTACATTTCAAGGCCCTCGTTCTCTGTGATTGGATCTGCATTTACCGGTGATGCTTCAAAATAATTACGCGAATAACTTTTTAGATGATGTTATTATAATAAAATGTGAGTGATCCTAATTTGGAAAGTTCAGTAACGACCATCTTGGAAAGTTTTCTTGCAAAATTAAATAACCTTTCCTCGCCATATGAAAAATGTTACGTGTTGGGAAAGGAACCGTAATAGCTTTTAATAAAGTCTAAATTGCCGGAGAGAACACTGTACGTCATCGCGTAAGCATGTAATATTCTGGGAAGTTCATTTCAGGAGGGAACTTGGCGATTTGTGTTTACCTGTGTCACCACACCAAGTAACTTGAGGGAAACTCTCTCAGACACCAACAAAAAAATTACATACCTACACACAATAAATGCTCACTTATGCACTGTAACTAACTACTTTTTACTGTAACTGTTTTAACTGTAAAAAAGTTAGGTACAGTTTAAAGAGATTAATTTTCTTGTAAAATATTTTATCAAAACACTGAGCTCTAGAACCCTAATCACAAATTAGAATTTTCTGATACCAAACTTATTAAATAAATAACACACTTGTAGAATCTAAACGCTTGTCGAAAGATGCCACCAGTTATTGTAGAACCGCGGTGTTCTCAAGGCTCTTCAGTTTCCTTCAGATTTTCCATTAGCTTCGAAGCGGTAAAGTGTTGTAGTCTGGTTTCAAATCCAACAGAATTTTGAACAATGTAGCTTTATTGATCTCGGAACTTTTGATCGTTTGTTATTATTCCTCACAGTATAAATCAACATTTTTAGGAAGGCTAAATTCTAAAGCAGACTGCAGATTATTCTATTATTCGATTATTGACGATACTTTACTACATTTTTTTTAGATATTATGTTCAGAGAAGTGGCATTTGACAGCTAAGCCCTTTGGCTCATCGGAGCTTTTATGGCTCTCATTTTAAGAGACATTGGGCGTTTGTTGCATAAACTCCTACCATAAATATATTTGTCAACTTTGAGGGACATTCGGTTGTTTATTTAAAACAAATGATATGAATACAAACTTTTATTCAGTATATTATTTTAAAACTTATTTTGTGTCCTTGGACCTTTGTTATTTATTATTTATATAAACACCTACCTAAATCAGTCAATGAACCAATGACCTTATTTGCTGACGATAGTACACTTACAATAAAATGTGATGACATAAATACTTATAATTCTGACATTAATAATTCAATACATTAATCATTCAATAATTAATAAAAAATACAAGTCATTTGAGTCGAATAAATAAAAATTATCCCCAAATAGACCTACAATTCAAAAAAATGTTGAACTATTAAGTAAGCGAGTAAGTAGCTCTACCTACGCACTCTATAAACTATCTTCCATTGTTAATACACAAACACTACTTACAGCTTATTATGGTATAACAGTAGAGTCTATCCGTAGATTTGGTATAATTTTCTGGGCTAACTCTACCAATAAAGACATCATATTTAGAAGACAAAAAAGATGTATTAGATCAATGTTTAACCTGCACGTTACCGACAGTTGCAGACCTTTGTTCATTGAGCACAAGATTCTAACGCTTCCGTCGTTATATAAATTTGAAATGGCACTATTTGTTAGAAAATATCCCCATCTTTTCCATATTCATATTCATTTATTTATTTCTCATAGGCACGTTACATTGCACTTAAGAAAGTCTTACGAGTAAATTAAAATAACAGGTAGGTACATAATATATTCATCAAACAAAAAAGTAGTGTTATCTAAGTGATGTCTTTCCAAAAATTGTGATCTGAGAGATAAACCTTTATGTCGTAGTAGGCTCTCTCAGTGAGGTGCTTTTTGATGATGGTCCTAAATGCCTTTTCGCCAAGATTGGTAATATTGGCGGGCAATACATTATAAAATCTAACACAGTTTACTAAAAAAGATTTGCTAACTTTCGCTAGTCTCGTCTGAGGTAATACCAACTTAAGCTTTCCTCGCGTCTCATAATTATGAATATCACAATTTTTGGAATAACGTTTCATATGTTTCCTTATGTACAATAGGTTAAGATAAATGAATAGCGATGGCATAGTCATAATGTTAACTTTATTAAAAACGTTCTGCAGGCTTTCCCTAGATCCGAGTCTATAAATAGCTCTTACTGCTCTTTTTTGCAGTATGAATATTCTTTTTGCATCTGCAGCATTCCCCCATAAAAGCATTCCATAAGACATACGTGAATGAAAATAGCTATAATAAACCATTCTAGCTGTTTTTGTGTCAGTCAACTCTCTAATTTTACGGACAGCAAATGCCGCAGAGCTTAGTTTGCCAGCTAATTCGTTTATATGATCACCCCATTGTAATTTCGAGTCTATTTTAATTCCTAAAAATGTTGTGTTTTTAATTAAGTCAATTTTATATTCATTAATTTTTATGGGCATTGAAACATGAGTATTATTTGTCAGTGAAAATTTTATGCATTTAGTTTTAATAGAATTAAGAATAAGATTATTTGTGTTGAACCAATTTTGAATGGTTGATAAGGAGTCATTAATTATTGAGATGTCAGGATTGGATCGATTGATTTTAAATTGTAAGGAAGTGTCATCAGCGAATAGAATTATGTCAGCAAAATTATGAGCTAGGAAAGGAAGGTCATTAATATATACTAGAAATAGAAATGGTCCCAGGATCGAACCCTGTGGTACACCTACAGTTAGATCCAAAGCAGTCGACAAGACACCATCTATGTCTACGGTTTGTTGTCTTTTTGAAATGTAGGATCTTATTAGCTCGAGTGCTCCCCCTTTTACACCATAATGATTAAGTTTGTTTAGGAGTATTTCGTGATTAACGCAGTCGAAGGCCTTTGATAAATCACAAAACACTCCCAATACGTCAGAAGAATCTTCGAAGGAACTATAAATTGTTTCCACGAAGTCAACAATAGCATCAATAGTAGAACAACCCTTTGAAAAACCATATTGTTTTTTGAAAAAGAGCCCATTTCTATTAAAAAAAGATGTCAATTGAACAAGTATGAGCCTTTCAAAGATTTTACTGAGAGCTGGCAAGATTGATATTGGTCTAAAATTGCCTGGGCTATTGTGATTTCCACTTTTAAAGAGTGGTATCACTTTCGCGAATTTCATTAGATTCGGGAAAATATTTTCTTTTATGCAACTATTAAAGATGAACGACAAGTACGGTGCTAAAATATCTATGACATTACTAACAAATCTGACAGAGATACCCCATATATCTTCTGAACCTTTTAACTTTAAAGATTTGAAGGTTTTAAGTATGTCAGAGCTTGATACCACGTGGAATACAAAGACTTCGGGGCAAGAGTTCACATTTGCCTGTAATAGAGCCATTGCTTTATTTGTACAAATTTTAAGAGATTTTGTGATTTCATGCGGTACATTGTTGAAAAAATTTGCAAACGTATTCGCAACTTTACTCTTGTCTTTAATTATATTTCCATCCAGTGTTAGTTCAATACCACGATCCGTAGATCGAGTTTTACCAGTTTCTATGTTTATTATAGACCAGACCGATTTCACAATGTTACCTGAATTTTTGATTTTATTTGATAAGTAAATAGCCTTAGCCTGTTTGCACACCATTTTAAATACTTTACTGTATTGCCGTACATGTCCCCTAAAATTGTCATCAGTATACATTGTTTTAAGATTATACAATTCATACATCCTATTTCTGCTTACTATGATACCTTTAGTAGCCCAATCATTGAATGTTGATTTCATTTTTATTGTTTTAGATGTCATAGGAAATAATGAATTAAAATTATCTACAAAAATGTCAAAAAATATATTATATAAGAGATTAGAATCAATATTCTCATTCCATTTATAAATCAGATCATTATGCAAATTAATTTTAAAATTATTTAATTTATGCTGAGTGATACGCCTCGTACGAACTATACTGGTATGATTATCTATCTCTGTTTTTGGTAATTCGATATACTGACCCAAATGATCAGAGCTTAGATTGCTTACAATAGATTTTCTTATGACAGTACAGTTACAAAATATATTATCAATGCATGTTGCTGAATGGTCTGTTATTCGTGTCGGTTCAAAAAATAGGTTGCTTAAATTGAAACATTGAAAAATATTTAGCAATTGATGTTTTCGGGTTGATTCTATCAAAAGGTCAACATTAAAGTCGCCCATAACAATAAGATTTTTACTTGTATGTCCGAGTCTCCTCATGACATCTTCCAAGACCGATTCCAGTATGCCAAATTCACCAGATGGAGGTCTATATACGTTAACTAAAATATAATTGTTAATTTCTATAGACGATATTTCAATATGGCGTTCTATCGAAAGTTGAACAATATCGTCTCTTTTCTTAAAATTTACAGATTTATTGACAATTATAATAGAACCGCCCCTTTGAGCTGATTTGCGGCAATAACAACTACCTATAGTATAGTTGTCAAAATTAAAAAGAAGCTCATTATCTCTCAGCAATTCCCATACAAGTCTGATTTTATAGCGCGTAATAGACGTGATAACAGTAAACTCCAAATGCCTAAGAGTAAAACAGCTTTCCTACAAAAAAGTGTAGTCTGTATGTCACGTATAATCTACAATAAAATACCTAAATCATTAAAAGATCTTGACGACATTACATTTAGGACTAAATTAAAACGATTATTACTTAACAAATGTTTTTATAATATTAACGATTTTATGACAGATAAACTTTGACATCACCTTATTTACTATTGTGGACCTCTGGGAATAAGCTCAAGAGAATCATGGACCTCTGGGAATAAGCCCGCCTGCCACTATTATTACTTTTTAATTGACATTGACAAAATAAGAATACCTATATTTTGTAGATTATACCTAGTTAGACAATATAAATTTTAAGCTATTGTAACATTTGCATGCTAGTCTTGAAACTGTTAACATCTATGTAACCTACATTGTGTTCAAGCAAATAAACTATCTTTATCTTTATTTTTACTTACAAGCATGGTTGTGTTTATGTATGACCAAAATACGAAACTGTTTTGTCAAATTTTATAGTGAACAGGCCTATTCGTCATGTTCTCTATGACAATCTGCAAAATAATTTGGCAGTTTGGTCAAACACAAACGAACATTGCATGTGGTACATGCAAAATAAGTTTTATTGACATGGCATTTTCTGCATCTGCCATGACTTATGAATGATGGCATGTGCTTTGCATTTAGCACACGTTACTCCTTTGAGGGGAGTGAAACTGTAGGCATTCCTCTGTTTCTACCTGAAGTTACCGGTATTGGTGGTTTAGATACCTTGTCATCAGAATCAGGAGAAGCAGTTATCGGTGAAGTTACCGGTATTGGTGGTTTAGATACCTCGTCATCAGAATCAGAAGCAGTTATCGGTGAAGTTACCGGTATTGGTGGTTTAGATACCTCGTCATCAGAATCAGGAGAAGCAGTTATCGGTGAAGTTACCGGTATTGGTGGTTTAGATACCTCGTCATCAGAATCAGAAGCAGTTATCGGTGAAGTTACCGGTATTGGTGGTTTAGATACCTCGTCATCAGAATCAGGAGAAGCAGTTATCGGTGAAATTGTCCCTCTTATCAATGTTTCGCCCAGTTCAATTTTATAGGCCCGTAGCTGGTCGACCTTTCTTTTTGGCATGCCAAAAAGAAAGGTCTTGAACCAAATATTTTCGTTCAGAGAGATGTAGAGTCTTTGAAGGAAAAGGCTTGTCTGTCCAATCGATGTTTCCAGACCCCTGCGAAGCTCTATTTACAGAACCATTTCTCTGCCTTCCACGACTACTAGACTGATGACCGCGAACACTAGCACGTCTACGTCGTCCTGATACGCCTCGACCACGATCGATTTGCGTTCCTGCTCCTTCGGGTTCATATTCAGACGTGCTTTCGGACTCAGGATCATCGAGAGATGAAATAGTGTACTCCACGTCTCCTAAGTCATCGTCACTGGGTATGAAATCCCCGACATCAGAGTCATACAAGTGCTCGAAAATATCCGCGTTCCGCAACCCTGTTAAGGCGCATACAGCACCTAAACTAGCGCCACCACCTACTTTATGTTATTATTCCGTTTAACAAAGGAATTTTCAAAAATCCTTCTTCCAGTTTGTGATACCTATCATAAGCTTTTTTTTAATGCCTCTGTAATAGTTTTATTCTATTTAGTTTAGGAAGAGATACGAAAATAGATGTTGGTGGCCACCAAGGGCAACTTCGTATCTCTTCCTAAACTAAATAGAATAAAACTATTACAGAGGCATTAAAAAAAAGCTTGTGATAGGCATCACAAACTGGAAGAAGGATTTTTGAAAATTCCTTTGTTAAACGGAATAATAACATAAATTAGGTGGCGGCGCCACTTTGGGTCCGGTATGGGCCCGGCCCAATGTCAACTGGATGACACAAATAGAACCTAGGTTTATAGGTAACAAACAACCAATGTGAATCTTAATGGACAAATCGATTCAAACCAAAATAAATCCAAATACATTAGATTTTTTTTACAAATGTTGATAAACTATTATAGGATACAGATTATGCGTTAAAATTAACGTGAAATACGATAGCAAATAAAAACAATACCTATGATGTTTATGGATTAAAGTTACTTGGATTCCGCGAGGTCGCCATATTCAACCTTGCGAGGCTCTCGGCTGAGTAATATTTGTGTGTGAATTATGTCGAAAAAATATCAACCAACCACGATAGAGCAGGAAAATGGCGGTATAGTTTGAATTGTGGAGTTAACATATGAAAAACTGATTTGTCCAATCTAAGGGGCATGGGCGCTAATTATACTGAACTAATCTAAAGTTTGGTCGGTAAGGCTATAGTCTAATTTGTACAATGAAAGGTACATTGGGCATACTAGTGGTCACTTTGAGAAGTTTGCTGCTTGAAGAGTAATAAGCTGTAGTCTGAGTCCGTATAACATAGTTGTCTAAGTCCTCTTCAATAACAGTCGTGTTTGTCCGACGTTGCCCGGATGCCGGCCGCCATCTCTCTCGATGTGGGGCCTCCGCCCGCCCCCACGCCGCCGCCCGCCCCGGCTCGAGGGCAATAATGCATCGATATTTCAAATTTATTAATAAATAAAATAAAATAAATAAATAAATAAATATCAGATAAATAATCAAGGAAAGTACGTGCAAGTCTTCGGGACTTTAGTTTGACTATCTTCTTTAGTGAGTAGCATACTCACTAAAAACGTAAGCTATTTGATCTGGTAACTCAAATATAAAATAAATAAATTAATTTATAATAAATTTATTAAAAATTTACTTACATTTTAAATATTGAGAAGCTTTTAAGTATATTTTTATTACTAACAACTATGTTTTTTAATTTTGCCTTTTATTTTTAAAGTAAAGTAAAGTAAAAAGTATTTATTACAGCATAAGACATATACAATTACATCAAGTGCACATCCTTAACTATGTATTTATGTATAAAACAAGAAAGGTATCGTATTTAGGAATTAGGAAGATAAACATTTAACGTACAAAAGAAGAAGAGTAAAAATATTTTATGTCATTTGCAGACAGCTATTTATACCTAGTATTGAAGTTGTCTGTTGATTTCTTCACTAGGCTAAGCCTGTATCTAGTGTTGAAGTTGTCTGTATCTAGTATTGAAGTTGTCTGTTGATTTCTTCACTAGGCTAAGCCTGTATTTAGTGTTGAAGTTGTCTGTATCTAGTATTGAAGTTGTCTGTTGATTTCTTCACTAGGCTAAGCCTGTATCTAGTGTTGAAGTTGTCTGTATCTAGTATTGAAGTTGTCTGTTGATTTCATCACTAGGCTAAGCCTGTATCTAGTGTTGAAGTTGTCTGTATCTAGTATTGAAGTTGTCTGTTGATTTCTTCACTAGGCTAAGCCTGTATCTAGTGTTGAAGTTGTCTGTATCTAGTATTGAAGTTGTCTGTTGATTTCTTCACTAGGCTAAGCCTGTATTTAGTGTTGAAGTTGTCTGTATCTAGTATTGAAGTTGTCTGTTGATTTCTTCACTAGGCTAAGCCTGTATCTAGTGTTGAAGTTGTCTGTATCTAGTATTGAAGTTGTCTGTTGATTTCTTCACTAGGCTAAGCCTGTATCTAGTGTTGAAGTTGTCTGTATCTAGTATTGAAGTTGTCTGTTGATTTCTTCACTAGGCTAAGCCTGTATCTAGTGTTGAAGTTGTCTGTATCTAGTATTGAAGTTGTCTGTTGATTTCTTCACTAGGCTAAGCCTGTATCTAGTGTTGAAGTTGTCTGTATCTAGTATTGAAGTTGTCTGTTGATTTCTTCACTAGGCTAAGCCTGTATCTAGTGTTGAAGTTGTCTGTATCTAGTATTGAAGTTGTCTGTTGATTTCTTCACTAGGCTAAGCCGTATCGAAGAAATCATAAATGCGAAAATACTGAACATACATGGTTAATTCGTTACGGACAGTTTACTGTGAAAATAGGTAGGTAACAAAAATAGACAAATGAGAAAGTACTAAATATTACAACATTAATTTTATAGTAAGTACAGTAGTATATTAAATTGGAAATAATAGTAATAAAATAAAAATTGGAAGTATTCTAGTTAGAAGTTTGTAGAATCTCTTCTGTTTTATGATAGATTAATGTACTAAGCCAATCTTTTATTATATGTTTAGCCTCAGTTACACTTTTGCTCTTAATTTGACAGATTTTAACTACGTTGTTGTAAAGACGAATTTTCATAAAACTTCCTGTTCTTTGAGCGAATTTGGAGTTTGTCGAGGGAGTTGCCAATCTATACACTCTACGGCGGGATATGGCTTCAAAATCAGGTGAGGACAAGAATGATTTGTGTACCCATAGGGCAGTTTTGAGTATGTAGAGTTGGCGGACGGTGAGTACACCGGCATCCTTATAGATTTCTGTGGTGGGATATGTAACAGGGTTCCGAAGCATCACTTTCAGTACTGAACGTTGCGCTCTCTCAGCTCGTATAATTAAGGTCTTCGCAGCACTACCCCAACACGATATGCAGTAGGTAATTAATGATTGACATGAAGCGAGATATACTGATTTAAGGGTGTCAAAGCTTGCTACATACCGAAGGCTTTTCATGATTTTAATAACCTTTCTTATATGCGTAGAGAGAAATCCAATGTGGGCTTTAAACGACAGCTTTTGATTATAATGACGACCTCAGTGGCGCAGCGGGCGAGAGTCTGCCTGCGACGCAAGAGGTTGCGGGTTCGATCCCCGCCTCGGAACAAATTTGTGTACGATCTGCAGAAATTTGTTCCGTTGGTCTGGGTGTTTTCTATGTATAATAAAAATATCTATCTATGTAATGTATAATATTACGTATATCAGTTATCTAGTACCCATAACACAAGCTCTGCTTACCTTGGGGCTAGATAATGCTGTGTGAATTGTCCAGCATTATTTATTATTTATTTATTATTTATTTATAATATTTATCTGATAAGCCACTACGAGTCTCTCCTCACCACTACGAGTCTCTCCTCAGTCCTCACCACTACGAGTCTCTCCTCACCTCACTACTACTTGAAGTGTGCCATTTATTTTAGCAGGTTTGCTTGAGAATTAAAAACAGCATCCCAACTCATTCTAATTACAGAAAGATAAATCCTTAATCCCTACTCACAAACTACACTAGGAAGTGACCGCGACTCGGCGCGGCTCCTCTGCAGGCGCGGCCTGAGACACTCCACAAGTAGTTGAGCTGTTTTACTAAAGGTTTCTAAGCATATTGTTTGTTTATGTAAAGAGTGTTTTACGCTCATAATCAAAACCTCATCATTATTGACATCTAAGTTATATATGACACGTGAACCTCACAATCTGCTCGTTAAATGTTTATCCATCGCCTAACCCGGTCTGCGCATGTGGAGTCCTACGGCAACCACCATTACCAGAGTGTTGAGTAAACTTTACACTTTACTGCTTACAGTGCTTACCGGCCAGCCTGCTGGAGTAATTAGCACCTACTCACACACCCGTCTGTGTGTGTGGGACTACGAGTATCATAAACAACGTAAGGACTTTGTGAGTGTGTGTGTGTTTGTGACTCATTAGATTCAACTCTTAATTGGTAGAGCTTGAATATAATCAAACAAATTACTAAAAGTAACACAATTTTCAACAAACTCGTAAATTTCTACAAGACAAGACAAATAAAGCTTATGATAGGAGTTTTACGACAATTACTGCCACCCAGACTAGAGACCGCAGTCGAGGTTGTCCAGCAGGGCGGACGGCACATCACGCGACAGGGCGACATTACCTAATAAAAGTTTTTGTCGATAGGTACTCAAATTCCTTATAGTTCCTCCGGCTGTGACGCAATTCTAAGTTGAACTTCGTTTGTGTCGGGGCAAAGATTCAAGTTAGCATAATACGTTGTGAAGGGCACGGCTAGGGCTCGCGGTTGTGAAGGGCACGGCTAGGGCTCGCGGTTGTGAAGGGCACGGCTAGGGCTCGCGGTTGTGAAGGGCACGGCTAGGGCTCGCGGTTGTGAAGGGCACGGCTAGGGCTCGCGGTTGTGAAGGGCACGGCTAGGGCTCGCGGTTGTGAAGGGCACGGCTAGGGCTCGCGGTTGTGAAGGGCACGGCTAGAGCTCGCGGTTCCTGCGGCGATGTCTCGGGAGGAACGTTACTGTCACTCTAGGCAAATTGCTTGTTTTTTCATTTAAAACCGTTCTTTGTAAAGAATTTAAAGATCCCAAGAAAGTTTATTTTAATCTAATTAGGGTTGGTAGATAGGTCAGGTCACCTTTTATATGTCCTGTATCGCCGCCTTTGTTTTATAAATATTACTAAAGTTTGAAACAATGTGTTAATAACATTATAAGTGGCGAAAAGGTCGTCTTTCTGAGCTTTACAATTTTTTTTAAAAAAAGCAAGCTTTATTAAATTTTTTCTTTTAAACTGAACATTAAAATGTTTCTTTAGAGAAAAAAAATCGATTTAGATGTTCATGTTGATTTTTAACAAATTTAAATTAAACCCCATTAAAGTTGAGTCCACAAACGGCAGAGAAAATATCTAATAACGAACAGCAAAGTTGATTTTGACAACTATTTGTAACTATTCACTAGAGTCTGTAGGTACCTCAATCATAATTACTATTCACTAGAGTCCGTAGGTACCTCAATCATATTTTACTATTCACTAGAGTCCGTAGGTACCTCAATCATATTTTACTATTCACTAGAGTCCGTAGGTACCTCAATCATATTTACTATTCACTAGAGTCCGTAGGTACCTCAATCATATTTACTATTCACGAGAGTCCGTAGGTACCTCAATCATATTGACTATTCACTAGAGTCCGTAGGTACCTCAATCGTATTTAATATTCACTAGAGTCCGTAAGTACCTCAATTATATTTACTATTCACTAGAGTCCGTAGGTACCTCAGTCATATTTACTATTCACTAGAGTCCGTAGGTAACTCAATCATATTTACTATTCATTAGAGTCCGTAGGTACCTCAATCATATTTACTACTCACTAGAGTCCGTAGGTACCTCAATCATATTTACTATTCACTAGAGTCCGTAGGTACCTCAATCATATTTACTATTCACTAGAGTCCGTAGGTACCTCAATCATATTTACTATTTACTAGAGTCTGTAGGTACCTCAATCATATTTACTATCCACTAGAGTCTGTAGGTACCTCAATCATATTTATTATCCACTAGAGTCTGTAGGTACCTCAATCATATTTACTATTTACTAGAGTCTGTAGGTACCTCAATCATATTTACTATCCACTAGAGTCTGTAGGTACCTCAATCATATTTATTATCCACTAGAGTCTGTAGGTACCTCAATCATATTTACTATTTACTAGAGTCTGTAGGTACCTCAATCATATTTACTATCCACTAGAGTCTGTAGGTACCTCAATCATATTTATTATCCACTAGAGTCTGTAGGTACCTCAATCATATTTACTATTTACTAGAGTCTGTAGGTACCTCAATCATATTTACTATCCACTAGAGTCTGTAGGTACCTCAATCATATTTATTATCCACTAGAGTCTGTAGGTACCTCAATCATATTTACTATTTACTAGAGTCTGTAGGTACCTCAATCATATTTATTATCCACTAGAGTCTGTAGGTACTTACCTCAATCATATTTATTATCCACTAGAGTCTGTAGGTACCTCAATCATAGTTGTGGAATGGAAAAACTGACAATAAATAACTATTTGAAAAACTATACGCACAAACGTCAGTCGACGATGTGTATTACTGTCAACCAAGTTGTAAGTTGTGAAGTCTCGTGAGATGGTGATTGTGTCGTTATGTCCATGTACAGGAGTCGGTCCGACCCCGACCCGGCTCCGGGACGACTCGACGCTCATTAACTCGATTTGGTATTGTAATGTAATGCGGCGCGGCAGGGACAGCCCGGGGATATTTGAATACGAGCTCTAAGCTTTAATAGCTTAGTTGTTTACCTTATAACTGATTAAGTTAATAGACAAATCCCTACTACCTACATGCGAAAAGAAACACGTCGTCCGTGCTGACCCCAGCACACGTCGTCCGTGCTGACCCCAGCACACGATGTTTGTGCTGTGCTGTGCGCCACACAGCCCGATAAGACTCAGCCCTTGTCGACGGCCGAGTGCGTCTGATTCGCGATAAATCACAAATATAGAAAAAGCCCTTTGTTATTGGGGATTTAAGCGATTGGATTGGGTACTCAGTAGGATTTATTGTCATATTTATCAAAATTATTCCGAAGAAAATCCTTAACACAAAACACGTAAAACATGTGCCTTTTACTTTTGAATCTACTTTCAATTTTTCCTTTTTTTTATAATAAGGCCTACAATCCAAGTTCACTTGCCTCTGCCATAGTCTGACCACTGTCTATCACCACTGTGCTTCAACAGTCTAACCACTGTCCTATCCATAAGCATTGTGCTTTTATCTTGTCGACTGTAATGTCACCAACCCAGCCTAAAGGCTTTCTGGCTGTATGTCTCGTGCGGTGCGGAGCGCTCCGCCAGCGCCAGTAGCCGCCCCGGGCCCGCCCTAGGCACTCGCGCCGCCCGCCCTTCGCCACTCACGACGAACGAGTTCGCGGACCGAAGAAACTTTCTCGTTGAATCTATTACGTGAGTTTTATGCATATTTTTTATACGCATTGAGTTTTAGTTCTAGCCTCGTATGCGTCGGTAGATATGGTTCTTAACTTTTAACAAAAATACGAAATTTATTCAAAAATAATTGTTTAGTCTGCTATTGAATACAGTTGAGTTCTGTGTTTAATAATTGTTTAGTCTGCTATTGAATACAGTTGAGTTCTGTGTTTAATAATTGTTTAGTCTGCTATTGAATACAGTTGAGTTCTGTGTTTAATAATTGTTTAGTCTGCTATTGAATACAGTTGAGTTCTGTGTTTAATAATTGTTTAGTCTGCTATTGAATACAGTTGAGTTCTGTGTTTAATAATTGTTTAGTCTGCTATTGAATACAGTTGAGTTCTGTGTTTAATAATTGTTTAGTCTGCTATTGAATACAGTTGAGTTCTGTGTTTAATAATTGTTTAGTCTGCTATTGAATACAGTTGAGTTCTGTGTTTAATAATTGTTTAGTCTGCTATTGAATACAGTTGAGTTCTGTGTTTAATAATTGTTTAGTCTGCTATTGAATACAGTTGAGTTCTGTGTTTAATAAGTTTATAAAATTCAAGTACCTTTCTATACATTTAAAACTTTTTTTAAGTTTTTTCAAAACGAATCAATTTGGTCAAAGCATTAAAAAATGCTTTTGTTTTTGATATGGACGAAATACACCGTGATCATACAAAAATACACCGTGATCATACGAAAATACACCGTGATCATACAAAAATTTGTACCTACTTCAAATTCGGCATTATTACCGCATAGACCCTGAAATCAGAAAGCGGCATATTGGCAGCAGCTGCGGTGAATCGCGGTGCGACACTTAGCGCTGCCGCTGCTGAAACCCGTTCTGCGCTCGCCCAAGCTCGCCCAAGTTTGCCCAGGCTCGCCCAGGCTCGCCCGACACGTGCAGCGCTCATATTATCACGTCACACGGTACCTCATACAGGAGTCAATGTCACACGAATACTATCGTTTTACGTATTACCTAGAAAATGTGTTTTTACCGTTTTACATTTCATTTTCTCGCTCGTTCGTCAAAACGTTCGAGCAGGACAACGGAGGATGTAATTGTAATCAGTAACTGGGTACACAAAGTCTGCCCACAAATGACAGTCGATGGTTGGTCGAGGGTGTTCAAACTTTATGTTCGTCGTTAAATCAGATCGTTTCGTTCAAAACAATATTAAATCCCGTTGTATCCGCCCCGCCGCCATGTACCCACCGTGTTCCGTGCTCCGTGAGCCGTGCCGCGTGCTAGTGTTCCGTGCCGCGTGCTGGTGTTCCGTTCTACGGTTTCCCGGATTAGCGCGCCCTCTGCTTGTACAAACCACAAGCAGCGGCTCGGGCTCGTGCCTGACTCACCTAAATCTTGGCCCTGACGGAAAGACGTTCACATCCAAACTTGACTCCATCAACGCACAGAACTCTATTGCAACGTCTCAAGGGCGGGATTTGAACGTTTATGTTCAATGATAAAGCGTCCTGGAAGTTTGTCGGTTATTTAGTAACTTTTCCCATTGTGACGTGCCCCCTCTCCCCACTGCCCCGCGCACCTGGGGGTAGCCTGAGGGGTAATTAGACCCCGCAAGTACACAGACCCCGCAAGTACACAGACCTCCTTTGTTACTTTAGTCAGTTAAGAAAAATAAGGTATTCTCTTGTTGCTCATCTTCGTAGCTCAGTCATGAAAACTTTATACATGCCAGCCTTTTCTCAACCGTTCGTTCTCTAAAATTTTTACATTTACTCAACAGAATTTCAATCTGCACGTTTACAATTCCATTTACACAGAAATACAATTCCATATCTTGAAGTATACTTCCTGAAAGCTTTCCGTTCACGGGGAGCTTTTACTGCTATTACAGCTTTGTAGGCGGCGGCTTGGGGCTGCGTGCAGGCAGAGCTTCGACTATCGTCGGCATGGTCCAGGCACAGCTTTGACTATCGTCGGCATGGTCCAGGCAGAGCTTCGACTATCGTCGGCATGGTCCAGGCAGAGCTTCGACTATCGTCGGCATGGTCCAGGCAGAGCTTCGACTATCGTCGGCATGGTCCAGGCAGAGTTTCGACTATCGTCGGCATGGTCCAGGCAGAGCTTCGACTATCGTCGGCATGGTCCAGGCAGAGCTTCGACTATCGTCGGCATGGTCCAGGCAGAGTTTCGACTATCGTCGGCATGGTCCAGGCAGAGCTTCGACTATCGTCGGCATGGTCCAGGCAGAGCTTCGACTATCGTCGGCATGGTCCAGGCAGAGCTTCGACTATCGTCGGCATGGTCCAGGCAGAGTTTCGACTATCGTCGGCATGGTCCAGGCAGAGCTTCGACTATCGTCGGCATGGTCCCCGCAGCTCCCAGCGCGAGGGGCTCCACAACACAAGAGAGCTTACATTTTAAGTAACGTCTCTCCACTATAGTACTGTTTGCAGCGACCTTGATTGCTTCCGGCAAAGAATACATACATACATAGGGTATGTATCGCATACCTTTTGTATTATTTTCACCTACGTTTTATAACGTGACGTGATAGAACGTTTGTTGTCTGTCGGTTTGTCTCTTGACCACGCATTCCTCCGAAACTACTGATAGATTCTGTCGGTTTGTCTCTTGACCACGCATTCCTCCGAAACTACTGATAGATTCTGTCGGTTTGTCTCTTGACCACGCATTCCTCCGAAACTACTGATAGATTCTGTCGGTTTGTCTCTTGACCACGCATTCCTCCGAAACTACTGATAGATTCTGTCGGTTTGTCTCTTGACCACGCATTCCTCCGAAACTACTGATAGATTCTGTCGGTTTGTCTCTTGACCACGCATTCCTCCGAAACTACTGATAGATTTAAATGAAACTTGGCATGATGCGAGTTCATACTACTCGGAAGGACGTAGGTGACTTTTCATCCGGGAGTTCAGTTCAGTTCCCTTGCGAGAGGATGGAAGTCAACATGCGTACTTAGCTGTAGTTCATCCACGTGTTGTCATATTTCATTCACTATTTAAACCATTGTTACAAGGTCATAAAATATCAGTCATCATCATCAGCCTGTATTAGTCCACTGCTGGACACAGGCCTCCTCTAATGAGCGACATACTGCCCTATCTTATCTTGCCGCATCAAGCAATTGCCTGCAGTAATCACACCTGGTCAGAGAGCGTCCTATACTACGTTTGCCGAGTCGTCCACTAAAGAACACGTTTACCCCGTCGGTTGTCGGTTCTTCTCGAGATATGGCCATCCCACTGCCACTTTAGCTTGCTAATTCTTTGAGCTACGTCTATAAGTTTGTTTTTTTTCGGTTGTACTATATAATTGAGTAATTGCCCAAATGACTAGTAACCGTTGAGTCTGGCCGCCCCCTGGCCTGAGCTCTGGACATGTCTTTAGCCAACATCCGGTGGAAAACATCACATTTCTGATGTCTAGTATGTGTTATGCCTGTTAGTATTAGCTCTCGAGTAGAACGACACTGCATCCAAGTTCTTAGTCATTTAAAGAGCATTTATATTCAGATTAAATAAACAAAGTGATTATGCGAGCGCCGCTGTTGACCCGCGCACGCGCACTCCATTACACTCGCGAGCGCCGATGTTGACCCGCGCACGCGCACTCCATTACACTCGCGAGCGCCGATGTTGACCCGCGCACGCGCACTCCATTACACTCGCGAGCGCCGCGCCGCTGTTGACCCGCGCACTCCATTACACTCGCGAGCGCCGCGCCGCTGTTGACCCGCGCACTCCATTACACTCGCGAGCGCCGCGCCGCTGTTGACCCGCGCACTCCATTACACTCGCGAGCGCCGCCGCGCCGCTGTTGACCCGCGCACTCCATTACACTCGCGAGCGCCGCGCCGCTGTTGACCCGCGCACTCCATTACACTCGCGAGCGCCGCGCCGCTGTTGACCCGCGCACTCCATTACACTCGCGAGCGCCGCCGCGCCGCTGTTGACCCTCGCACGCGCACTCCATTACACTCGCGAGCGCCGCTGTTGACCCGCGCACTCCATTACACTCGCGAGCGCCGCCGCGCCGCTGTTGACCCGCGCACTCCATTACACTCGCGAGCGCCGCCGCGCCGCTGTTGACCCGCGCACGCGCACTCCATTACACTCGCGAGCGCCGCGCCGCTGTTGACCCGCGCACTCCATTACACTCGCGAGCGCCGCGCCGCTGTTGACCCGCGCACTCCATTACACTCGCGAGCGCCGCGCCGCTGTTGACCCGCGCACTCCATTACACTCGCGAGCGCCGCCGCGCCGCTGTTGACCCGCGCACTCCATTACACTCGCGAGCGCCGCGCCGCTGTTGACCCGCGCACTCCATTACACTCGCGAGCGCCGCCGCGCCGCTGTTGACCCGCGCACTCCATTACACTCGCGAGCGCCGCGCCGCTGTTGACCCGCGCACTCCATTACACTCGCGAGCGCCGCGCCGCTGTTGACCCGCGCACTCCATTACACTCGCGAGCGCCGCGCCGCTGTTGACCCGCGCACTCCATTACACTCGCGAGCGCCGCGCCGCTGTTGACCCGCGCACTCCATTACACTCGCGAGCGCCGCGCCGCTGTTGACCCGCGCACTCCATTACACTCGCGAGCGCCGCCGCGCCGCTGTTGACCCGCGCACTCCATTACACTCGCGAGCGCCGCGCCGCTGTTGACCCGCGCACTCCATTACACTCGCGAGCGCCGCCGCGCCGCTGTTGACCCGCGCACTCCATTACACTCGCGAGCGCAAATACTTACCGACGACGTTTACTTTCGATATACAGGGTGTCCGGTAATTAATGGATAACCCCGCAGGCACTTGTGGGGGGGCAGAAGGGCAACTCAGAAAAAAATATAAAAAAAATCTATCTGCATTTTTTTTAAGTGCTAAATTTTATACCTTTGCTTCAATTTTTGGGCACTACGGCTACAAATTGAATAATAACGAATTCAAACGAAATCAATTATATACATACCCACCGTGTCTTGCTAATACAGAGATCTATGCAGAGATATGGAACAAGACTATAAAATAACACCTGAGCTGGCGTTAGTGTTTGATTACGAATTTCCATAAAGTATGACTACTGGGAGAAGGAGGATTTCACACATTATTTATAAATATAACATTTACATTAAGAGAACCTCGTTTTCTATAGGAACTAGGTATTTCGGTTTTTAATGGGTACGCTAGCATAACGCCAGCTCAGGTGTTATTTTATAGTCTTGTTCCATATCTCTGTTCCTATGAGAGCAATCATTATGAAATTTTGCATAGCTGAAACGCTATTTTATACTCTAAATTGTGTATAAATTTTGTTGCTATAGTATAAGCCGTTTTTGAGAACGGTCGTGTGTACGCTAGCATAACGTTATGCTGGCGTACCCACAAACAATGGTCCTTATTTCTTAAACCAAGTAGGCGCTATTTATTTTACTTTTGCACTAGTTATACTCTATATACACTCTATATATTAGGCATAACAACAAACGTGAATTCGGTTATGTGTACGCTACCATCACGGACACGTTTGGAGGAGGTTTGCAAGTGACCGTCTACTCTGGCGCTGGCGTGAGCCAGGCGAGACGTTTGTAAGTGACCTACTACTCTGGCGCTGGCATGAGCCAAGCGAGACGTTTGCAAGTGACCGTCTACTCTGGCGCTGGCGTGAGCCAGGCGAGACGTTTGCAAGTGACCATCTACTCTGGCGCTGGCGTGAGCCAGGCGAGACGTTTGTCCTACATCATGCTGTGGGAGGATGTCTACGGCCTACTTACCTAGATCATTCTAAACAAATGGCTGACGAAACAAATGTTGTTGAAGTTTATGTTTTTAGTGGTCACCATACTGTATTACTTTTTTTGTTAATTTTCGTACATAAATAACATTGTTTACAAAAAACACCTCGGAAGATAGACTCGAGTACAGACATTTATTAATGTAGCTTTGTTCGTATGAATATTTTTTGCTTTAATCTGATATGAATAGTGTATCGTTTGTGGGTGACGTCACAGGTGCAGGCAGGTTCCCACTAGCAGGCGTATTTCAGCACTGACAGCGTCCCACGGAGCCCCCAGAGTCGTTCATTGCAAGGATTCAATCGTTTTGTCACGGTGTAGAATTCTAAATGTATCAGCGTTTAACACAGTTATTCCCCATTATATTGTATCTTCAATATCTTATGCGTAACTTGAAGTAACAGAATGTAACAATGTTCAGCCTTTATGAGCTCCAAGTCAAACATCAAATCTTCTGTAATATTTTCGCAAATCCCTTTCTCTTTTACATCGGCCTACTTTTAACGGTTCGTAGTCGAGAAGTTTTAGCCGCGTGATTTACCCGCCAAAACTCCGCTCCCCACACAATAACTCACCCACCGGCCTTTAAATCACTCAAAACATGCTCCAACTACTTTGAAGGATGAACTCACAACTCTGTTTTCTACTTATGACTGTCTGGGCCATTTCTACTTATGACTGTCTGGGTCATTTCTACTTATGACTGTCTGGGCCATTTCGATTCTTTGGGAAACGACTAGAAATTACTCACCTTCGTACTACCAAGAAGAATATGCTTCTCAGAATAGTGAACGCTCTTTCGATCACCATAAAGCTATCCGCACGAGGCCGCAATATCGAAACCGAAACCACCATTTACATACAAACTGCCCTTCGCACCCGCAGCCCGCTTCGCAGGCCTGCGCGTGTAGCCCGCCCCGCCCCGCCGCCGCTCCCGTACCTGTCCCGGAGCCCTGGACGGACCTGCCTCGTAGTTAGTGCTCATTTCGCGCTAATCTGCTATGATTTAGTAGTTCACAACAACTGTGCTTGGAGAAGTTTCGTAGTGGCTTCTGCTGTTTTAGTTATTAGCGAATAGAGTTTGGTCATTATTATAATCAGCGGTCTGGAGTTTTAGTTGTGCCAGTGTTCCCACAAGGCCCGTTCCACCTACACATTCCTGACAGTGGACAGACACACGAATTCACAGGATTTCATATCCCGCGTTGCGGCGCCATGCGCCAGTAACTGACACCGCGAATATAAAATGCTCGTATTTCCTAGAATTACCTATCTACAAGCCCGTTGCTATTTCACGTCACCTGAGGCAGCGTGGGTACTTTACGAGGCAGAAATATAAGTTTTACAGGAGTTTTAGTAAAGGTGAAGCATTTACCTTGTCCATAAGATGAGAGGGCGTCTCGTCCAGCAGGCGGCGGCGGCGGCGGCGGCGGGCAGGTCGGTAAGGGAAGGGTTGTTCCTGCTTAATTAAAATGCCTAATGAGTATTTCCCCTGGCAGCCCGGCTCTTCATTTTGTTTTACCACGTTGAGGACAAGGTGGGGGGGCGGAGCGAATTTTAATACCGAAGAAAGTGAATAGGTAGTATTAATAGACTAGACTAGTGTTAATAACAAGTATATATAATATATACATATACAAAATTGTGTTGTTAAAATTTCAAAAGAGACCTAGGGAGGCAAGTGGGGTATCAAATGAAAGGTGGAATTTCAAAACTCACTCACTAGTTTTCAAAATGTCTAGTTTCATTTTACAATTTTAGAAATATTGTAAAATAAGACGAAACATTTATCGATCCCCTCCCCCTATCTCCAAAGTTTTCGTAACGATTCATGTATAATGTATGTGTATGCGGCGTTTGTAGATGTAAGATCTATATTATAAAGGAAAAATATAGAAACGTCTTTAAACAAGATTCGCCAAGTGCGAGTGTAACTCGCGCGCCGAGGGTTTCAAACATTTGCCAATTATTTGAACAATCAATTTTCTGAAATATTTTAAAAAGTATGAAACTTACAGAAATTTCAAAAACTGTTTTGAAATGGTCAAAACGATACCTTTCATTTGATACCCCACATGGGTAGGTACCCCTTTTTGAAAAAAAAATCCCCTTTTTTGACCATTTTTCAAAAACTATTATTATTACAGACTTCTCTATATTTTTCCTGTAAAATATAGATTGATATCTACAAACGCCTAATACATTGTACGTGGATCGGTCTGCAATCTTCGGAGATAGGGGGGGGGGAAAGGTAAATTTTTCGTCTTTTTTTGAAATATTTCAAAAAGTATGAAACTTACAGAAATTTCAAAAAATGTTTTGAAATGGTCAAAATGATACCTTTCATTTGATACCCCACATAGGCAGGTACCCCTCCTTTTGAAAAAAAATTCCCCTCCTTTTTGACCATTTTTCAAAAACTATTATTATTACAGACTTCTCTATATTTTTACTGTAAAATATAGATTGATATCTACAAACGCCTATTACATTGTACATGGATCGGTCTGCAATCTTCGGAGCTAGGGGGGGGGGGGAAAGGTCAATTTTTCGTCTTTTTTTGAAATATTTCAAAAAGTATGAAACTTACAGAAATTTCAAAAAGTGGTTTGAAATGGTCAAAACGATACCTTTCATTTGATATCCCACTTGGGTAGGTACCCCTACTTTTGAAAAAAAAATCCCCTCCTTTTTGACCATTTTTCAAAAACTATTATTATTACCGACTTCTCTATATTTTTCCTGTAAAATATAGATTGATGTCTACAAACGCCTAGTACATTGTACATGGATCGGTTTGCAATCTTCGGAGCTAGGGGGGGGGGGGAATGGTCAATTTTTCGTCTTTTTTTGAAATATTTCAAAAAGTATGAAACTTACAGAAATTTCAAAAAGTGTTTTGAAATGGTCAAAACGATACCTTTCATTTGATACCCCACATAGGTAGGTACCCCCCCTTTTGAAAAAAATTTCCCCCCCTTTTTGACCATTTTTCAAAAACTATTATTATTACAGACTTCTCTATATTTTTCCTGTAAAATATAGATCGATATCTACAAACGCCTAATACATTGTACGTGGATCGGTGTGCAATCTTCGGAGATAGGGGGGGGGGTATGGTCAATTTTTCGACTTTTTTTGAAATATTTCAAAAAGTATGAAATTTACAGAAATTTCAAAAAGTGTTTTTTAATGTACAAAACGATACCTTTCATTTGATACCCCATTTGCCTTCCTAGGTCTCTTTTGAAATTTCAACATCAAAATTTGTACTGAAAATATTCATTTTCATTTTTTTTCATTTTTTTTTCTTAAAATCAGTAATGGCGCACGAAATGTATCATTATTTCAAATTTCAAGTTAATAGCTGCAGTAGTTACTGAGATATTCAAGAAAGAGCGGGGACGGACAAAGCGAGACCATAAGGGTTTCAAAACCGATCTTTGAAACCCTAAAAATGGTCAAAAAGAGGGGAATTTTTTGAAAGTAGGGGCTATCTATCCGAATGGGCAATGAAAGGTATCGGTTTGCACATTATAAAACAATTTTTGAAATTATTGTCGGTCTACTTTATGAATATTTTAAAAAAAGTCGAAAAAATTACCAGTACCCCCTTATATCCTCAGATTGCAGAGCGATCCATCTGAAATACTTACTGTTTTTCCGTATTAATGAAATAGCACAGTTCTGTTACCTTTTATTTGTATATTTATTTCTCCACCGTAGGTATGTACCACAGGTATGTACCACAGGTATGTACCACAGGTGTACCACCAGGTATGTACCACAGGTATGTACCACAGGTATGTACCACAGGTATGTACCACAGGTATGTACCACAGGTATGTACCACAGGTATGTACCACAGGTATGTACCACAGGTGTACCACAGGTATGTACCACAGGTATGTACCACAGGTATGTACCACATGTGATCTACCTACGGCCTATCATAACGAACTCAAGTGTATCAATATGTGTTGATACACTTGAGTTCGTTATGATTTACATAATTTGATTAGATAGGTACTTAAATATAATTATTTAAGGAGAATCTTAGCTGCTGTAAAGGGCGTTGTCAAATTAAATAGGAATAAATAAAGATAAAAAAGAAAAAATTATAACGTACATAATCTCAAATTAATAAAATTGGATGTCAATAAGATTGCTTAGATGTGCTTGTATAATATTAAAGCTATTGAGAATCTGCAAACAGTTGCATAATGGGTCGTAAACAAACAAACAAACAAACATATCAATCACATCAGCTGTTTTTCCTGCAAAGCCTCGTCCCTGGGTGTAGTAACTCTTTTTTATTAGTATCCTCCAGAATCCTCAACAACCTATACCTAATGGTGCGCCCGCGTACGCGCCCGCGCCCGCGCCCGCGCCCGCGCCCGCGCCCGCGCCGCGCCGCCGCACGCGCCCGCGCCCGCGCCCGCGCCCGGGCCCGCGCCCGCGCCCGCGCCCGCGCCCGCGCCCGCGCCCGCGCCCGCGCCGCGCCGCCGCACGCGCCCGCGCCCGCGCCCGCGCCCGCGCCCGCGCCCGCGCCGCGCCGCGCCGCCGCACGCGCCCGCGCCCGCGCCCGCGCCCGGGCCCGCGCCCGCGCCCGCGCCCGCGCCCGCGCCCGCGCCCGCGCCGCGCCGCCGCACGCGCCCGCGCCCGCGCCCGCGCCGCGCCGCCGCCCGCGCCCGCGCCCGCGCCCGCGCCCGCGCCCGCGCCCGCGCCCGCGCCCGCGCCGCGCCGCCGCACGCGCCCGCGCCCGCGCCCGCGCCCGGGCCCGCGCCCGCGCCCGCGCCCGCGCCGCCGCACGCGCCCGCGCCCGCGCCGCCGCACGCGCCCGCGCACGCGCCCGCGCCGCGCCGCCGCACGCGCCCGCGCCCGCGCCCGCGCCCGGGCCCGCGCCCGCGCCCGGGCCCGCGCCCGCGCCCGCGCCCGCGCCGCGCCGCCGCACGCGCCCGCGCCCGCGCCCGCGCCCGCGCCGCGCCGCCGCACGCGCCCGCGCCCGCGCCCGCGCCCGCGCCCGCGCCCGCGCCCGCGCCCGCGCCCGCGCCCGCGCCCGCGCCGCGCCGCCGCACGCGCCCGCGCCCGCGCCCGCGCCCGCGCCCGCGCCCGCGCCGCGCCGCCGCACGCGCCCGCGCCCGGGCCCGCGCCCGCGCCCGGGCCCGCGCCCGCGCCCGCGCCGCCGCACGCGCCCGCGCACGCGCCCGCGCCCGCGCCGCGCCGCCGCACGCGCCCGCGCCCGCGCCCGCGCCCGCGCCCGCGCCCGGGCCCGCGCCCGCGCACGCGCCCGCGCCCGCGCCGCGCCGCCGCACGCAGGCCTCTTGTACAATTATTAATACCCTCCTTATCTATTATAGTTTATCCTAAATAATTATACAACAATATATTTGGCAAATGTTCGAAACCCTCGGCGCGCAAGTTACACTCTCACTTGACGGATCTTGTTTTAAACGGACAAGACATTTTTAATACAAGTAGGTAGTTTTATTAATATTGAACACGTCTTGTTCAAAATTATGGTTGTATTGTATTGAAACAACAAATACAGCATTGAAGTACTTCCATGTATTCTGTGAATAAATGGTTCTATTCTATTCTTTAGACGGTGGCCACCTGGCCACAAAACGGCTAAGTAAACTCCTCTTTGTACAAGGAGCACCAGGTCAATGCTTACGTTTGTTTCAGGAGCGCGGATGCGCGGTGCCCGTGCTGCTGGTGGTAGCCCTCGCCGGGGTGAAGGTCTGCGACCCCACCGACCAGGTGCGTGACACACACACACTATCTGGGCATAAGGCTACGTTAGCTTGATGAAGTCTCCTGTCTCATACACATAACGTTTGTGATGCCAACCCGCGAGGTTTGCAACAACCAACGTGACTCTTCTTATTCTTATTCGTGGATTGGGAACGTAGACGATGCATTGCTGATAATAATATTCAACTTGGTTTAACTTAGCGGCTTTTGCATGCGTATCGGGTCGCGATGATCAGCGTAGCGTAGGAATCACCTTAAGAGAAAGTTGTTGGTCGCTCTCCATAAGTATATGTAATATCCTGATGATGTAATGTGTTGGTGTTGGTGTTGGTGTAGACGGAGGCATGTTGTTTGTTGTAGAGTGTGCGCATGAGCCACGCGACGCGCCGCATCCTGTTCGCGACGTGCGAGAGCGCGCGCCAGCTGTTCGCGCTGGTGGCACGCGAGCCGAGGCACGACGTGCGGCACGACGCGCAGCACGACGTTCAGCACGACGCGCCGCAGCAGTACTGCCACGCATTTGAGACTGACTCGCCCGAACAGGTACCTACCTTCTTTTTCTGCTTATAATGTAATCATTTCTGTGAGCACCCTCTCGACGCAGGGCACAGGCACGCAAGCACGACCTTCTCAAATAGGACGGTCTGTGTTCTTTTTCTGATTTCATTATAAGAGAATACAAGATTGTTTCTAAAAATATAATGGAAATACCTAATTAATGTGGACCTAAAACCGTCATGAACCTTTCAACCTAATAATTATTCTAAATGTAGTATTTACTGATAGACATAATGTATTTGTATCAGTTGTGAATCTGATTAATTAGCCACATTGTTAAGCACATGTCACATCAGCCACACGTGTACGTACTCGGGTAGATCGAGGTCCACCTCTGTAATGTAAATGCCTCATTAACATGGCTTTGAATCCGCGAGCCGTGTATGTTAATATACCTACCAGGGGCAGAGAGTGTGCTGTCTTAGCCTAATCAAACATTAGGAACCCTCCTGATAGCCCTGGAGCCAGTAGATGAGATCACACCATTTGTATCGCGGCATCGCAGAAGGACGATCTTGAACAAGACATAAGCGATGATCGTGGACAAGACATAAGCGAGGATCGTGGACAAGCAATGTTAGTAGCACAAGAGTTTGATGGCCTAAACACAGGGGTGGCTAAAATTGGGTTGCAAAATGATAATTTCTTCCGATCTAAAAGCAGTGTAAGATTTTTACGACAATCAAATGCCGATATTGCTGAGCTGAGCTCGCGGGCTGTGTCGGGTTGCGATATTGCTGAGCTGAGCTCGCGGGCTGTGTCGGGTTGCGTTATTGCTGAGCTGAGCTCGCGGGCTGTGTTGGGTTGCGATATTGCTGAGCTGAGCTCGCGGGCTGTGTCGGGTTGCAATATTGCTGAGCTGAGCTCGCGGGCTGTGTCGGGTTGCGATATTGCTGAGCTGAGCTCGCGCGGGCTGTGTCGGGTTGCGATATTGCTGAGCTGAGCTCGCGGGCTGTGTCGGGTTGCAATATTGCTGAGCTGAGCTCGCGGGCTGTGTCGGGTTGCGATATTGCTGAGCTGAGCTCGCGGGCTGTGTCGGGTTGCGATATTGCTGAGCTGAGCTCGCGGGCTGTGTCGGGTTGCGATATTGCTGAGCTGAGCTCGCGGGCTGTGTCGGGTTCCGATATTGCTGAGCTGAGCTCGCGGGCTGTGTTGGGTTGCGATATTGCTGAGCTGAGCTCGCGGGCTGTGTCGGGTTGCGATATTGCTGAGCTGAGCTCGCGGGCTGTGTCGGGTTGCGATATTGCTGAGCTGAGCTCGCGGGCTGTGTCGGGTTGCGATATTGCTGAGCTGAGCTCGCGGGCTGTGTCGGGTTGCGATATTGCTGAGCTGAGCTCGCGGGCTGTGTCGGGTTGCAAGGGGGCCGATTGGTCGACTCCGTTACACCGCACCTACTAGGTACCTTTGTATGGCGGCCGTAAAACTTTTCATTGCTTTGTTCTGCGTTCCCGTGTTAATTCGCCACAAGATGGCATTTTGATTGTGGTAGGAAAATGGAAGCAATAAAGTTAGCGATTTTTTACAATATAAAAAAAAACATATTGAAGTTACGTATCATTTATTCAGCAATAAGTTACGGATCTCATTACGGCCTCCGCCGGTCGCCGGTCGCCGGTCGCCGGTCGCCCGTCGCCGGTCGCCGGTCGCCCGTCGCCGACGAAGCACCGGTCGACGCCGCAACGTATTTTAATATTAAGTAGAGGAAACGATACCATCAATTTTCAACGAGAATGTCTAATAGGTTTTAAAGCGCAAAGTGCCCATTTATTTAATAATTTTAAGAAAAAAGCGCGATCTCGCAATTCTTTTCAAAAAAAGTAAAAGTATATTTATTGCAATTACATGTGAAAAAGATGGTACATACAGAATGGATAACAATGTAATTTGCCTTTAATGGGCAGACAATGATTTGTCTTTACATGATTATTGTACATAATAAGAAAAAATATTTTTATAAAAATTGTAGAGCATGGAATCAATTAATGTTATTAAAAATAGAGTTACATTAGGTAAGTCAAAAAAATTATCGTTCATAAATACTTCAATTGTATAAAAGCTTTTATCAGATAGGATGATCTTCAGCTTTCTCTGAAACATCGCAGTAGGCAATTCTCTTATAAAAAAAGAATAGCTTAACCACAACATACATCGTAGTTTTGCAGACAATCTTGCGAACAAAGTTAAGTGAGTTACGAACAGCTTCCCGAAGTTTTAGCCAGAGTTTTGACCCACGAGCAAGCGCTCGTGAGTGGGTTTGCTTGCGGCATAGTGGTGAGTTGGCAGTACGCTGCTGCCAGCCGCCGCGGCGCCGGCTCCTCCCGCTGAGTGCACTCCGGACCGAGTACGGATCACTGAATGACTCACTCCTCGTCACCTTCTTGTACTGATGCACTGATCAACGACAAGCTCTCTATTCGTAAATTTAAACTGTACATAAAATGAAATCTTATCAAGAAAGCCTTTTCAGCCTACATCATACTTTGGCCGTTGGTTAGAGCAGACGTGCTCAATTGCGCATAATATAATTTACCTACCTACTAAAATTCAATAATCACTTGCTGACTCGTGACCTCGATTACTAGCACCTACAGTGACATTCATAAATACGAGCGTGTATAATAGTGTTAAATCTAAAATGGGATTACAAGTTTAAAGTGTAATTAAAGTTTACAATATGGACGTACTCACTCCCTATATTAACGCTTTAAATGCAGCCCGCAGCCAACAGACGCCCGTCACGCCCTCAGCTGCCCCGGTGACCAAGTCCTGCCCAGCACCTCCGTCCCAGACAGACCAAGTCCTAGAACTGATCCATACATCAGAGATCCAGAGTTGGTCAGATGTCGAGCAGTTCCTTTCTGAAGTTTGCTCAATCGCAGAAAATGGCAAGTTGAACTCCGAACAAAAGCTTCAAATTAATCATTTGTGTCGCAAAATAGGACATGGAACATCGCAGATGGCAATGCATTACCAATCGGTAAAAGCACGGGCTATCGCATTGAACATTGAAACTCAAGCTTTGAAGGAAAAGATAGATCTGTCGCAGCGACTCCAAGACCTAAAAATTAGCATTGATGAGAGCGCTAAACCTCCCTCCGGAAATTCCTTTGCCGACATGGTGAAAAAGGGCAGCACTTACATCAAGCCCATGAGTGTCAGCTCTGTGGCTATTTTCCCATATGATAAGCTTAGGTCGAGCGAAGAGACCAAAACCCTTGCCCAAAAAATCATCTGCCCTGAAGAAATGAAGCTGCAAGTTAGAGGCCTACGCAAAACAGGGAACGGAGGGGTGATTATAAGCACTGAAACGAGGGGTGACATAGAGAAACTTAAGTAGTCAATGCAGCTCACAAACTCTGGCCTGTTGGTCGATGAGCCATTGAAACGCAAACCCAGAGTCGTAATTATTGGGGTGCCCTCAACAATGCAGGAAAAAGAAGTTTTTACTTGTCTATACAAGCAAAATATAGCTGATTATCTACCAGGCCTAACTCTAGAAAAATTCCTAACCTCAATAAAGCTAAGCCACAAGTCTGGGAAGAAGAATGCTGAGACCTGCAATTTTGTGATCGAAGTCCCTGCAGATATCCGAAAGGCCCTTATAACTAAGGATAGGGTTTTTGTAAACTGGTCCTCGTGTCCGGTGAAGGACTTCACATTGGTCACAAGGTGTTTCAAGTGTCAGCAGTATGGTCTTGGTCACGCTGCCAAGACGTGCCGAGAGTTGACCCACATCTGTAGCCACTGTGGACTTCAAGGTCATTCATTCAAGGACTGTAATAACAAGGCGGAAGAACCTAAGTGTGCCACTTGCCTACAATTCAAGAAGCCCAGTAAGGATAATACAGGCTCTGCTGACTGTCCGGCCAAAACAATGGCAGAAAATAGGTATATTAACACGGTAGATTACGGAGGCGCCTAAGAGTGACGATTATTATAATGTTTATTCATATTGTTTTTCAGCGGTGTTTATTGACATACTTAGTATACTACCCATGTAAACTAGTTAAGTGTAATAAGCATACGTTTTATTTCTAAAAGTCTGCGTTGTCGTTTTATTATAAGTAGGTACCTTTGTGATTATTGTTTATTAGTAACGTTGTTAGCACTTTTCGCCTGAGATACAGGTTTAACCTAGTTCAGGCACATGAATTATCTCTAGAATTTAAGTTATTTTTACTCTTTTGTTAACCGTTTGTCCTAAGATATTTTTAGAATAGAATATATGTATATATTTATTTCTTACAAAACTTACACAGAATACAGATGTTAACCTAAGAAATAGAACTTAAACAAATAAAATAAATTAAAATAAGTGAAACAATGGAGTCTTAAAACGAAGTGTAAGCTAAGTAACAAATTTGGTTCTGACTCAGCATAAGTTGGTTGACTAGCAGGCTAGCAACCAACGCTGGTCTTCCGTCAGAACCACTTGTTAGCGTTACGGACCAATTACTCACAACGACTAATACTAAAAACAATAATATAAAACAACATAAAAAAAAAGATTAAACTAAAACAAGGATAAAATTAACTTAAATGTGACTGTGTGTGTGGACTATATTTATAACAAAGGAAAGAAAGTTGACTAATCGAGTACATATAACAAAGATGATTTATACTAAAGAACACAATAATAATACTTTAAATAATAATACTTGTTTAATATCTATTGACATAAGTATGAGATATCTCTACACCAGACTTAACTACTATAAAGTAACCTTAGTATATCATAAAACACTTGTGTCGTGAGTAAGACTTTCCTGTTCCTTCTGATGTTCAAACAAAAATTTCTTTAATTTACATCTAAAACCTTGTAAACTTGTCAGGTTCCTTATTGGTGGAGGGATATTGTTCCAGCATTTCGAGGCAGCATAGCGAAAGCTGCCCTTGAAGCAGGCAGAGCTGTGCCGCTGTGTCGCAAGCTGCTTCGAGCAATGGCGAGAACCATAAGATCTGTAGCTGGATAACCATGACAACTTCTCGTAAAGATAAGACGGAGATTTGTACTTCATAACGCCAAACAGAAGACATGCAAGGTGCAATTTGCGACGATGCTTCATTTTTAAGACTAAATGTTTATTTAAAAACGGCGTGACATGACCTCTAAATGGGACATCAAAACAAAAACGGGCACAGGCATTTTGGACTCGCTGAATTAGTCTTTGCGTTCTTGCGAGTAAACGAGGACCAATTACGACGTCCGCATAATTCAATTTGGATAAAACAATAGACTCTACCAGCTGGATACGCAAGTCGATACTGAGGAATAAATTTTGAATAAAATTATTTATTTATTTATATATTTTACTCCATAGATGATTACATCAATGATGTTAATGCTTGGGGCAACTACAGGCCTATATCACTAGCGACAATAATAGCTAAGGTGCTGGACGGTGTGATTGATATGCATCTTAGTCATAATTTGAGCTTACATGATGCCCAGTTCGGCTTTAGGGCCGGACTGTCCACTGAATCGGCAATACTGAGTCTCAAACACACCGTCCGGTACTATATCAGCAGACACACACCTGTCTACGCCTGTTTCTTAGATTTATCGAAAGCTTTTGACCTTGTGGCGTATGACTGTGGCCGAAGCTGTCCGGTTATACAGAGCTGCCGCCTGAGTTTATCATGCTTTTAAAGTACTGGTATGGCAATCAACGTAACATTGTCAAATGGGCAGGATCGTTATCGACCGAGTACAGGCTGGAATGTGGTGTGAGACAGGGCGGAATTTCTTCTCCACGAATTTTTAACCTGTACATGGATCGCCTGATCCGTGAGCTCAGCAGCACCGGTATAGGCTGTTCAATTGATGGAATGACAGTTAACAACATAAGTTACGCCGATGACATGGTGCTGCTGAGCCCATCGATCAGCGCCCTCCGGAAGCTATTGAAAATCTGTGAGAGTTATGCGGAGGCTCATGGGCTCAGATACAACGCTAGTAAAAGTGAGCTGATGGTTTTTAAAGCTGGAACAAAGACCTATTCCACGTTCCCATCAGTTTCGCTGGCAGGCACTGAACTGAAAAAGGTAGCTGAGTTTAAGTATCTGGGCCACTGGGTCTCCGAGACTCTCTCTGATGATCTAGATGTAGAAAGAGAGCGCAGGGCATTATCAGATAGAGCAAATATGTTGGCCCGCAGATTCGCACGATGCAGTACAGCTGTTAAGATAAGTTTGTTTAGAGCGTACTGTCAATCTTTTTATACGTGCAGTCTGTGGGTCAACTACACGCAGAAAGGCTGGAATGCCCTGCGCGTCCAGTACAATAATGGTTTCAGAGTGCTACTGGGACTGCCCCGCTTCTGTAGCGCGTCCGGGATGTTCGCAGAGTCCCGCGTCGATGACTTTTACGCAATTATCCGAAACAGAACAGCATCCCTGATGCGTCGGGTCAGGGACGGTACCAGTAGCTATCTGAAACTTATAGCTGGAAGGCTGGACACGGACTGCTCTTTCATGAAGCATTGGACACGCACACATAGCGCCATGCGCTTATGAAAATTGTATTTTATAAATGTAAGTTGTTTTTATTTTACTTCTGATAATTTAATAATAATCTATGGCTGAAATATGTACTTATGTGTATCTAAGCTGAAATAAATGTATTGAATTGAATTGAATGTATTAATTTTAAGTTTTATAAAACTTACTAGTGGTTTCTTTTTCGCTTCTTCCACTAGTGGACAAAAAATTGAAGCGAATAAAATCAATAACATCAATTTCTTATTTGATAATAATGACTATTTATAAACCTGTTTATAGTATTAAATTTGACTTGTCTAAGTGCTTATTTTATAAGCATAAAGAAATAAAGTTATTGAGTTTGAGTTTTTTTGACAATGGGACCATGAAGAAGATTTACATGAAATTTTATTTCAGCAGATTCTCTGGTTTAATAACTAGTAAATTATTTTTATGATCGAATTCGTAAGAGTACTAATTTGTTACTTACTTCATTTTCTTGAGTGTAGGCGTGTTGTTGTGGATGCAGTGGCTTTGTGGTAAGTATGTCGTTCCTTATGTGCCAAACACACAGTCTCTCTTGAGTCGTGAGGAGGAACGACGCGAGACTACCCTGTAGGACTTTGTTTTAGTGCAGTCGCTTTTTCCTGGTTTAGATATGAATAGGCAATAACCTCTCTTCACATAAGCGCTACGTAGCAAAAAACCAAGGGGCTCTAAAGATAGTCGTCATCGCTCCGCCCATGGGTGCTTCACCCCATCATAGGAGACCGGGAACAGTACCATACATCCCAGGCGACTCGTATAGTTTGAAAGTGTTAATGGTGCACCTTATCTCTAGTTACCACAGAGCTGGCTACTGCGCAGTCGATCGCCAATGGTGTGACTTGACGGGTGTTTCTGTTGTCGTTTTGGTGTAGGTGTTATCAAACTTCTTAACCGAACCAATCTCACGATTCGGTTCAGCCACTAAGGCCTTCCTTATTCTGTTCGCTTCAGAACCTATTAGATTTCTATGTTTGTACAAAAGTTTTGTCCATTTTAGACGACTCCTACGGCGTAACTGTTTTTTGTGTCGGCCTAGGCCTTCTTGTATACATTCCAGTCGGAGTCGTCGTACGTGTTCATGGCTCTGTTGAAAGATTCAAAAACCTTACCCTTAAGCTCCTCCAGTCGTCGGGACCAGTCTTGCTTACCTGCATCCGTTTCTCTGATGACGGTGCGAGGGCAGGCCGCCTCAAAGCTCTTGGTAAAGCTTTGCGTGGTACCGTTGCTTCTATCTCTGTTGTGTTGTTTAAATTTGATTCCGGACCCTCACCCAGGTGCTGCTGCAGAGCGTTTCTAAACTGTACCTTATAAAAACGTCGGGATAATTTCCTTTACAACTGCAAAAAAAAAAACATCCAAATCGGTTCATTTTACTAAGAAATCGAAGAACAAGGGTACATAAAAATATAGGTTCTATCTATAGGTGCCAATATTGCATCAAGAACATTATGATTCTACTCGAGCCAGTTTCAAATTTAGTTGTGCGCAACTCTCTCACGTTCTACCCGACATTATAGAATGCTGCTGCTACCCGGTGTGCCTAAAGTAGAGGCAATCAACCGTTATCCGATAGTGGAAGCTTACTTAAAAAAAAAAGAGCAAGAAATTAAAATGAAATAAAAAGCATTCATACAACTGTTTTTAAACCAATTTAGAATGCTCTGCATTTAAAGTTTATGTTACACAGATGATTAGCTACAAGTAAACCAAACTCACTTGCTGTAAGGAAACTCCGCACAATCCGGAAGTACTGCAGCTGCACTACATCCCAAGTGAGATGAGTTCCCGCGACGACGTCTCCGCAAACAACGAAACCAATTCAATTACAGAGTGGTTTCGCACTCGCTAATACAATCACTTGTGTACACAACTGTACCGTATTAAGGCTGAGGAAATGAACAGCTTCCGGCGAGCCTCTGCCTGAGCACATGCCGACGCGACTGTACTCGCTGACATTGCAGCTCGGACTCGCCCAGGTCCTGCACCTTAGAGACTGGGAAGTGCTGCAGCTAACTCGCTAACTTGCCCTTAATATTAAACTGTTGGAACGGGACTCTTATCTCTGAATCAGGAAAGCTCATTAACTTATTCAACTTTGATGGGGGCCTTAATAAAGTCATATTATAAGTAAAATTTAAAGTTACTAATATTTATCTACCTCGAAAGTTAACTTGGTTTCGAATAGGAAATTGTCCTTAGGTATATCTTGCTAAGTAGGTAAACATAAAACCAAATAACATAAGTGTCAAATTACTAAATTCGAAAAAAGTGAGAGATATAATTTGAAACCAATGGCCTAGTACATATTTTAATGACTGTGTGTTTTATTCGGATTGAAACACTGTCTTTACGCAAATGGGACATGAAATTTATTAAGAAAATTACAATAACAGAAAAAAAACAATCACAACTAGTATTTACACTTAAAAACAATTTTAAAAAAATCTACGCAAATAGTAAAGAAATTCTTACTTGCTAAAGTAGCGCCGGGAAATGAACAGAATCCGCAGAATGCAGTAGGTCCCTACCAGCCTGGAGAAGTGTGTGAGAGTCAGATGAACAGAATCCGCAGAATAATAATAATAATAATAATGCTGGACAATTCACACAGCATTATCTAGCCCCAAGGTAAGCAGAGCTTGTGTTATGGGTACTAGATAACTGATATACGTAATATTATACATTACATAGATTGATATTTTTTATTATACATAGAAAACACCCAGACCAACGGAACAAATTTCTGCAGATCGTACACAAATTTGTTCCGAGGCGGGGATCGAACCCGCAACCTCTTGCGTCGCAGGCAGACTCTCGCCCGCTGCGCCACTGAGGTCGACTGAATGCAGTAGGAACCAGCCTGGAGAAGTGTGTGAGAGTCAGATGCCGTGGGTTCTAGGTCCACGTGCGCGCCGAGAGGCGTCGGCGCCGGCTTCCGCGCCGCTGCCCTCCAATCTGGTTCCACTTCGCCGAGTGCGACAGTTTTATTTCTACTTATTTCTCCTTATTTTCCGCTTCACAGGAAGGGGTACCTAGAGCTCAAGCAAAGGAAAGCTTTGAGGAAAATATTTACAAAACAGTTTTCTGTTTCAAGATAGTTATGTAAGATGCCTACTAAGAATTTGTACCCCATTAACATTTACCGACGACATCATTATTATTGAAGCCTCAATATGGCCACAAAACTAATAAGTAACGGGACAATTATGGGCTTCGAACACGCTCCCTGCTGCTGTTTTTCCCGTCAACCACAACCTGGGTCTCTTCAAGACAAGAGTAAATAGGTATCTTCTTAGGCCTTTGCTTATCTTCACTTTCCATCAGGTGAGATTGTGGTAAACTAAGTTCTATACACTATAAAAGGAAAGCATCTTACATCAGAGACAACAAGACAAAATCATGTAACATAATTATAATGCAATTTTAAATTGCGTTGTATGTAATACATAAATGTATGAGTATATAATAATATGATTGAAAGTATCTGCTTACAAAGATCTTTCTTTTGCGCGATAGGTCAGTGCCGTTTCTACAACTGGCAGATCGACTTGTTGAAACGTAGAATGCCTCAGGCATGTTGTTTGAAGGAACGCGGTCACACCACACGGGGCGGCGGCATTGGCATAGCGATGCTCGCAGCAAACGACCGGGTCCCGGAGAGCTCTGGCCCTTACTACGCATTACTGTACAGCTGGACCTGTCTACTTCTAATTGCAGCTTGTTCCAACAGCGCTCATTTTGTATACATCAGCTAAACTGTCCCTGACCTGGTAGTGCAGGCAGACTGTGTCCTGGCTCCTTCTGGTGATTAACAAATCCCTTATTGAACATTTCATAAGGAACATCCATCCACTTCATGGGATGTTGTTGGATGTCTTAATTTTCTTGCATTCTTTGTTCCAAACATTATATTTCATTTGAAAAATCAGAAGGAACAAAAAGCTCTCCCTGTCTCTCTCTCTCTCTCAAACAGTTGTGATTCCAATCTGCAGACAAAGCTGCTTCTCACGCCTTTTCCTTTCATTTAGCTCTTTCTAACGCAATGTGTATTAAAACATTGCAGTTCATTAGCTCTTTTTTCCTGACTGCTGTCCATTTCCCTTATCGACTTCGTTTTCACCTGGATCTTGTAATATTCAGCGTTCCTAAGGCAGCGTGTATTGAAGGCCTGCGCCAGTGGGAGGTGGCTATCAAGTAACAGTTGACCAAACATAATGTTGCTATATTCAAAGCAACATTTTGGTGGCCTCGCGACCGTAACGGGCGCGCTGGGGGCGCGGGCGCGCTGGGGGCACAGGGGCCGTGCAGAGGGTTTATGGTCCCACCAATTGTATTTGGAGACCGCATTATAAGCCGATTACAATCTCACAGGTACACGCTACTATAACTTATTTTGAAGTAGGTACTATAAATTGCCTATTTGATATTAATTTGTCAGTTTTATAGTTTTGTTTAGTTGGTTTACAGTCGGTATTGGCGACCGGCGACCGTCGTCGGTGCATGCCTCCGCGTGCGACCTTGCCATCGCAAGACCACATTCCACGAGTGAATTACAGAAGCTCATTCCGCGAACACTATCTCGACACGTCACATCCTATCATTCACTCTGCAGTCCGCCATTCATATTCACACTAAAATAGTTGACTCTACTAGGTTTTGCCGAGCGCCATGCGCCAGTCGATCATCAAACAGTCATTAACTACTGTACCGCGCGGGTCATCAACCGGTCATGTGCAGAATTGTTCGTCGCCTTTAATTTAAAAAATAAAAGATTATCGCCATCGCCACAGGTGCGCGGGCGCTCGCGTTTTCCATTGTACGCGCGGCAGTCCCCATACTAACTAGTGCTCAATCTGTGGTGATACCATACTGACTGTGCCCTCATCTATGACATACCGAGGCTCAAGTTCCAGAGCTCTGAAGTTGTACAAACGAGTTTTGAACTTGAGTTCAGTCGCGAGGTAGCTTTCGAGTTGAGCGGACACGTCTTCGAGTGCATTGGAAAGTACAAACGTAAAGAACAAGCGAATATGCGCAGTGACAGAGAGCAGTCGAGTCAGTGCAGTGATTGATTGGAGATGCCGTGCGTTGCGGAGCTGTGACGTGTCGGATGTCCCCGCGGGAGCCCGCGCCCTGGCCGCAGCCCCGGTATGCGAGAGGTTGCTTCACTAGAGCTGCTGTAGCTTGCATCGGATTACTGGTTGCTAATTCTGATGCAACTTTGTCCTTCGGTACCTTAACTGGCTTCTGCCATAGTGACTCTACTATAAAGTTTATTGAAGTGGAATGCATGAATTGATTACCTAACTACTACAAATATTCGCAGTACCGTTAGTGGCAGGCTCTGCGAGGACTTTCAGAATGTCCCCAGTGGCTAAAGATCACAACGATAGGTTAGGTTCAAAACTTTATCTACCTCTGAAAACTTTATATTTGTATGTAAATTGCTAGGTGAAGAAACTCCACCGGAAACTGCCTAGGCCATCTACAATAACCATAATCCTCCTTCTTGCGCAGTTTTGTAAAAATAACTTTGATACTGGGCCATAGTATTTATAATAATGTATAAAGCTACTAGAAGCATTGAGGGTTTATAGTGGAGTTCCCAGGTTTGTAGATAGTCATAACATAACGTGATCAGCTGATCAGTTAGTAAGTGTGTCGGGCAGCGTCCTCCCCGCCCGCGCCCCGCAGCGCCACGCCGAGGACCTGACGGGGTGGTCTCAGCCCTCTGCCCCGTCTCGATCCCGACTACCTGATCTTTTAATTACTCCTGCCTTTGTGTTCTTTCCGCCATCGTTTTGTTTAACAGCTTTGTTCCCTCGCCATTGTTGTCTGTCCGACTATTACAGACAATCCATACTTTATTGTAGCTCGTGGCGGCCGCCGAGGCGGCTTCCTAATAAAAACTTTTTATAAATCCAAACAAAACAGCGCTTTTGTTTATATAGACAACATCTCTTTTGTAAACACAGCGCTGTTGTTTTAAATATCCCATTCAAAGAAGATTCCTCGGATAATATTGAATGTGAATGGCAGAAAGTTAGTTGTTTCAGTAAAAGACTGATGATGAACTTCGTTGTTTGTTATGTATGAAGCTACAGATTATAATGACAAAGCAAATGTTAATGAATGAACCTTTTGTATTGTAGGTTCTGTGTCAAGGGACGGGCACACCCTGTCCCCGTGGCCGGACCCACTTTGACAACGTTGCCTAGAACAGCCTACTCAAGGCTCACTTTGTTTCTTCACATTTTAGGGAATCAATGTTGAGTTAAATACTTCCCGTCTTTTCTAGTCTCGTCTTTGTAGAAATTCTTTCTCAGCGGGATCCGATGTTCGCTCGTGAACCCTCGGAGTGCGAGATGTTCGCTCGTGAACCCTCGGAGTGCGAGATGTTCGCTCGTGAACCCTCGGAGTGCGAGATGTTCGCTCGTGAACCCTCGGAGTGCGAGATGTTCGCTCGTGAACCCTCGGAGTGCGAGATGCCTGAGAATGTGTCCCGCATATCTAATGTCAACGTTTTGCTGCTGTGGCAATAAAAATACGGAAAATGGAGAAATATTACCACAAACACTAAAGATCCCACAGAGCTAAAAAATATTAGGCTAAAGCCATCAAGCTGATTATAGCTTTCTAATGTTAATTTACATACCAATGATTTAAAATCGAGCTTAAAGATTCTGAAAACATAAATGTACAGCTGATGCATACACGAGCGAGGCTATTTTATGTTTTGGGACGACTTTCTTGTATTGACTTTATCCGGTTTAACTGCAGTTTCTTAAATAGCGATATAAAAAGATTATTCGTTTGAATGCATATTCTGGAAGGCATCGGTGACGTACGAGGCAGGTGTAGGTAAGTACCTATATGAACGTAACTTTCACTGTTCTCTTCCAGCCCAACGCAACTGGCCGACCGTCTGCATAACGACTGCCTGTTTGTCACTATATCTCATTTATTTGTTTGACTATTCTTCGATTTCTTTTCTTATTAATTTACCTAATTGCACAACACACCAGCATCCTCGAACTCAGCGTAAGGTAGTCCACGAATGGACATACGTAAGCCTTCCCCAATGCGCTCCTTAGAGCTAAGAATGCATAACTAAAAGGATATTTTGTAAAAAATTGGCCTGCCTTTTCACATTTTTTAAGGTTTATTTAAGTCTGGAATACAATGTGACGGTGTTGTTACTATAAATTAAGGTTAGTGGGTACTTTAAATAATACCAACTCAGGTCTCGAATATAAAAGATTAAACCGCCGTACATTTAAAATATTTCTAATGCAAATTACTAATTGCCTATTATCTCAGCAATTACAGTAAAGTCCGATAATTAGGGCTCCCGGCGTTGTCAATTTATTCCAATAGGTTTTTGCGGAACAAAGGGCGTTGATTCCGAACACCGATATTTCAGGCCGATAGATGATAGATATATATGATATGTGATAGATGATAGATGGACTAGATTGCTAGGAATTCGTTTAGACAGATGAATTCCTAGCAATCTAGTCCATTAGTCCTAGACTTCAATGTCGTGAATTGGAGAACTTTATAGTTATGCCTACATAAATAAATTCTTATCCCAGAGTGGAGGCCCAGTTATCCAAGTGAGGTTGAGTCGGCGCGGCGCCGCCCCGGCCTGTGTGACGTGTGATAAACGAAATGAACGATTTCGGGAATTTTCTGTGAAATCCCGCTGACCTTATTACAGCGGAGAGTTATGGATCGACGTGGTTGTTACTGAGGTGGTGCTGATGAACGATTTCAGATCCGGTTTATTGTTATGATGGCGGAATAAACCACTAAGCCCAATCATTGGCTAAACCTCTTGAACAAAACATAACTTGGTTCTCTTCAAGGAAAAACCGTATGGTAAGTTTATATTTTTATCAAAATGTGAACTAAATTAAATTATTTTTTTAAATAGAATTTTTCAGTTATTCTCAAAAAATCTGAATTTCAGCGGAACTTGAGTTCCCTCACCAGGGAGGTGATTTCGTGCGCAGTTGGTTAGCGCATTCCCGTACCTGGGGAAGACCGCGGGTTCAAGTCCCGCCAAAATTACGCATTTGTAGGATATTATTTATTTTCTAACAGAACCCGAGTACGAGGTTTGACGCACTGTAACAACAAAAAAACCTTATAAATGAAGTGGCCGCTTGAAAGCTTAAAAGCTTGTAAACGCAAAAACTTGCACTTATATCAAGTCTCCAAGGAAAGTTTGTACAACAAATAGATTTCCCACGTCGTCTTGCTCAATTCTAGTAGTTCCCGTGTCCGCAGGATGCTGCCAATTGACTAATGACTCCATCGGGACTCGAACCCGCACCTACTTATTACGGCCCTGTTGATGCATTGCATCCGATCAGCTGTACTACACTATGGATACAAACCTGTAGTGAACAGCTACGGATTAATTAAGTCTGCTCTAGAGCCTTCATTAATATTCTTTTTTACACAAGACATCAATGAAAAATACAATGAAGCAACCCGAATAAATACAAGTATTTTATCAAAGTCTGAAGACTCTTGGCTTGCAAATCTCATTACTCAATTTCAAATTATTTCGTCTGTCTAAAGTTAGTAGGTAAAGAATTATAATTCTTTTTGTAACAAAGCGTCAAGCTTTGGGACACCCCTATTTCTCGTGTTTTCCGAAGTATTTAAAAGCTGACAAGAAAAGTCGAGGTATTGAAGACAAATCCTTGAAGTTGATCCACTACTGATGCCGGCGGCTGTAAGCAGTAATTGAAGTTGATCCACTACTGATGCTGGCGGCTGTAAGCAGTAATTGAAGTTGATCCACTACTGATGCTGGCGGCTGTAAGCAGTAATTGAAGTTGATCCACTACTGATGCCGGCGGCTGTAAGCAGTAATTGAAGTTGATCCACTACTGATGCCGGCGGCTGTAAGCAGTAATTGAAGTTGATCCACTACTGATGCCGGCGGCTGTAAGCAGTAATTGAAGTTGATCCACTACTGATGCCGGCGGCTGTAAGCAGTAATTGAAGTTGATCCACTACTGATGCCGGCGGCTGTAAGCAGTAATTGAAGTTGATCCACTACTGATGCCGGCGGCTGTAAGCAGTAATTGAAGTTGATCCACTACTGATGCCGGCGGCTGTAAGCAGTAATTGAAGTTGATCCACTACTGATGCCGGCGGCTGTAAGCAGTAATTGAAGTTGATCCACTACTGATGCCGGCGGCTGTAAGCAGTAATTGAAGTTGATCCACTACTGATGCCGGCGGCTGTAAGCAGTAATTGAAGTTGATCCACTACTGATGCTGGCGGCTGTAAGCAGTAATTGAAGTTGATCCACTACTGATGCCGGCGGCTGTAAGCAGTAATTTAAGTTGATCCACTACTGATGCCGGCGGCTGTAAGCAGTAATTGAAGTTGATCCACTACTGATGCCGGCGGCTGTAAGCAGTAATTGAAGTTGATCCACTATTGATGCTGGCGGCTGTAAGCAGTAATTGAAGTTGATCCACTACTGATGCCGGCGGCTGTAAGCAGTAATTGAAGTTGATCCACTACTGATGCTGGCGGCTGTAAGCAGTAATTGAAGTTGATCCACTACTGATGCCGGCGGCTGTAAGCAGTAATTTAAGTTGATCCACTACTGATGCCGGCGGCTGTAAGCAGTAATTGAAGTTGATCCGCTACTGATGCCGGCGGCTGTAAGCAGTAATTGAAGTTGATCCACTACTGATGCTGGCGGCTGTAAGCAGTAATTGAAGTTGATCCACTACTGATGCCGGCGGCTGTAAGCAGTAATTGAAGTTGATCCACTACTGATGCCGGCGGCTGTAAGCAGTAATTGAAGTTGATCCACTACTGATGCCGGCGGCTGTAAGCAGTAATTGAAGTTGATCCACTACTGATGCCGGCGGCTGTAAGCAGTAATTGAAGTTGATCCACTACTGATGCCGGCGGCTGTAAGCAGTAATTGAAGTTGATCCACTACTGATGCCGGCGGCTGTAAGCAGTAATTGAAGTTGATCCACTACTGATGCCGGCGGCTGTAAGCAGTAATTGAAGTTGATCCACTACTGATGCCGGCGGCTGTAAGCAGTAATTGAAGTTGATCCACTACTGATGCCGGCGGCTGTAAGCAGTAATTGAAGTTGATCCACTACTGATGCTGGCGGCTGTAAGCAGTAATTGAAGTTGATCCACTACTGATGCTGGCGGCTGTAAGCAGTAATTGAAGTTGATCCACTACTGATGCCGGCGGCTGTAAGCAGTAATTAAGACGAATTGCAAATGACAGTGCCTTGCGATGTGGTTCCTGCGACGGCCGGAAAAGTTGCTTAGTTCACAAAACGACGTTGCGGACATCCTTTATCAAGGTCTTGTCCTTTATTTTTGTCTTTTGAAATTTCTGTCCATTCACCTTGCATTCGATCAGTAACGAGGAAGGCACATGTAAAAATGCACCACGGTCGATGATGGAGTTGGTATAAACATGTGACATAATAACTCATAAAGGTACAAAGAACAAAAGTTATTGAAATGAAATGAATGAAATGAAATATTTCTGTTTTGTTCTAAATGCAACTTTATTTGTGCTTCCTGTTAGAATAGGGCTTCAGGCAAATACTTACTTCTACTTACTATTTTTATACAATTTTAGAAACACTTGATACTTTTTTAGGAATATGTAAATACTTCATCTAATTGTTTTATTCTGTTATTGTATTTTTTTAAAATAAATTATACTCCCATAAAGGCAATCAAAGTCAAAGTATTTATCTACATAGTGGTTTAAGCAAGAAAGAGACTATAAGACCCGAAGTCATGAAAATGAGAAACACATGATAAGCGCTAAAAGTAAAAACGCTCATAAATTTATTAGACAAACCCAACGTGACAGAAAACCTGAAAAAATAAATCGATAAGTATCATAAACTTCCAGGAGGGTGTCATCAAGAGACGTAGAAGCTGCAGAACCACGCCATAACTGTCAGCGATACAAGATCTTCCACAAACACATCAAAGTTGCTCCAAAATACACAAAACCCGGTTTAAAATAACAAAACGGATATTACCAAGTGCCTTTTACGTGAAGGAAGTGATCAATAAAGCGACAGATCAAAGAATTACCACAAGTGGTAAAAATAACGTTATTGCCTGTAAATATCCGCTGACGGGTAGACTAGACACAGACGTCCCGCGCAGATGTTACATCTCGAGATAAACATATCATCATAGGCGGACATGGAGCAGCAACACAAAATGGAAATTTTAACACAAAACAAGTCATTTCAAAATGTTAAATTGGTTATTTCAACGACTATTTCCCGGAGAACGGCTAAAGTGAACTATTAATTATTGATGCGTCTGTAGGTTTATAATTATTTGAGTGCCCGTGTAGGTAACCGGCATTGATACCTCCGAGCTAGGTAATTGAATACATGCGGTGGGCGGCTAGGGCGGGCGGCCAGGGCTGGCGGTCACGTGCGCCCAGGGCAGCCCTCGCGGAGCATTGCTGGCTAAATTAAGTTCTTATACCGTTACAATAAGAGCATACTAAGTACTCGGACCTCCGCCTGGGTGTATGATGTAGGTCACATGAATGTTTTGCTAAAATTGCGAAGTTCTTTGAGAAATTCAGTAATAATATCTCCTCTGAATATTATATTGTGCCTGTAAAAACTTCTTTTCTACTTTTCAATCATATACACCTTTAATGTTTTGATTATATTTGTGGCGTTTATTGTTTCGTTGAGATAATGTAAAGTAATATACAATAATAGTAATATACAATGTCATATTCCATCACAGTGTTGTTCTTGATACAAGTTGCCCACCAAAAGTCAAGTCAAAGTCAAAGTCAAAAATTCTTTATTTCCATAAATACAAAAATGTACACTTAGAAAAAGTCAAATTCTTAAAATAAAACACTGACACGGAAATAAAGTGATATTTTTTATTTCAGTCGCTTCGGTATGTAGACTAAATTAAAGAAGCGACGAAGAAACTTTTAGCCTGTTAGTTGTTATTTTTCGAGTTGGAGCAAAACCCGTCCCAAGCTTTTTTATCTTCTAAATAATCTGATATTTTGTAGTAAGCCTTTTTGCACAGAAAAGTTTTGACAATTTGTTTGAATTTATTAATTGATAGATTTTGCAACTCACTAGGAGTTTTGTTGTAGAAGCGTATACATTGCCCTTTGAAAGATACATTTATCTTGTGAAGCCTGGTTGTGGGCACAGCGAGTTTATGTTTATTTCTAGTATTAATATTATGTATATCGCTATTTTTAGGGAAGCTTTTGATATTTTTATGAGTGTACAACAAGTTTTCATAAATATATTGACAGGGGACTGTCATTATGTTTATTTCTTTAAATTTATCACGTAGGGATTCTCTGGGACCCATATTATAGATAGCACGAACAGCCCTCTTCTGCAGCACAAATACGGTGTTAATATCTGCAGCGTTCCCCCACAGCAGTATACTACCATATGACATAATACTGTGGAAGTAGCTGAAATAAACAAGTCTAGATGTATCCACGTCTGTAAGAAAACGGATATTTTTGACTGCATCCGCTGCAGAACTGCAGTCTCTTCGATAACTTATCTATGTGTGGGCCCCATTGAAGTTTATTATCTAAAGTGATTCCTAAGAATACGGTACTTTTAACAATTTCTAACGTTTCTCCCTTTACGTTTACATCAGCCTTAACTTGTTTAACATTAGGTAGAATAAATCTAATACATTTTGTTTTGGTTTCGTTAAGCAAAAGATTATTGACACTAAACCAATGGACTACTTTTGAGATTGCATTATTCACATCGTCAAAATTTGTACTCTGTCGTTTCATTTAAAAAATTAAAGAAGTATCATCAGCAAACAGTACAATCTCGTGATTATTCTCTACCTACACCTTAGCCACCCTACCTGGTGCCGGCTCAGGCCTGCCCGAGGAAGCTGCCTTATTCCGTAAAGCTGCACTGGCGAGTGCACTGTACTATGTGTGATCCGGGCTCAGGACGAGGCGCTGTAGTTACATCTGGACGTGAATCTACTGATTGAGGATAACTCTCCAGTAATACGCGCCGTCTAATAACCTGGATCAATTATATATATGCTACATTAAAATGGATCTCATAGATATGCAGGTTCTCGAAGGATTATCTGAAGTACGAGGTGGTACTATAAATAAATAATAATAATAATGCTGGACAATTCACACAGCATTATCTAGCCCCAAGGTAAGCATAGCTTGTGTTACGGGTACTAGATAACTGATATACTACATAATACAATACAATATATACATAGATATTTTTTATTACCTAGACATAGAAAACGACCAGAACACCCTGAACGAATGTCTGCAGATCGTACACACACACATTTGTCCCGAGGCGGGAATCGAACCCGCAACCTCCTGCGTCGCAGGCGGACCTTCGCCCACCGCGCCAAAGAGGTCGTCTAAACTAAAGCGGTTAAACCATTTGCGTCAACGCGACTATGAAGTAATTTCTTGAAAATGAATACAATACGTGCCTGAGGTTGTATGTGGTATACGCACACATCTACTGAGACGCATTCTGTGAAACACTCATCATGTGATGAGTAGGTAGGTACAAGTTGTTCTTCCACTTCATCGTGTTTTCATCGTCTCGTTTTCTTTTTGTTCTTTTGTGTGTTGTATATTTACGTCGAATGGTAGGTTTATTGTGGCTTATATTTACTGCAGCCAAATGGTTCAGCTACTAGGCTTATATGGAAACATGATACAGCCGGCTCAGCTCAAGCCACAGAAGCATTACTGCACCTTCTATAGGTACGCGCGCACGACCATGTCTCGTGCAGCCCGTAAGTGCAGCGTTTGAACTATCAACCTCGGCACTTACTCACACACAACGCACACCCCTCGTAAATCAAACCGTATCTCCTAAGACCTAGACTGAATATTGAGTGGTGGCTGGAGATGGATCACGGTGTAAGTAAACTGAAGGCAGGAAACCGACTAAAGCTCGCTGCGAATGGGAATCCATCCGACCGAGTCATAGGATGGATACACCATGCATCCACAGATTGGCGTTTGTTCTGTCACTCACTATGAGAAGCTTTGATGTTTCAATAAATAGTCAACACACATAAACACCTCACAAAATAGTATTGCGTAAAAAAAAATACCAACATCAAAACATAGACCACTCTATGATAATAATGATTTTGGTACTATACTGATCAGTACATACCATAACTAACAAAGAATATCCAACATGGGCAACCAGCTCGGTCGGAGGCGAAAGGCCCTGTCTGCCACTCCAGCCGAGACAATGCAACCAGCTCGGTCGGAGGCGAGAGGCCCTGTCTGCCACTCCAGCCGAGACAATGCAACCAGCTCGGTCGGAGGCGAGAGGCCCTGTCTGCCACTCCAGCCGAGACAATGCAACCAGCTCGGTCGGAGGCGAGAGGCCCTGTCTGCCACTCCAGCCGAGACAATGCAACCAGCTCGGTCGGAGGCGAGAGGCCCTGTCTGCCACTCCAGCCAAGACAATGCAACCAGCTCGGTCGGAGGCGAGAGGCCCTGTCTCCACTCCAGCCGAGACAATGCAACCAGCTCGGTCGAAGGCGAGAGGCCCTGTCTCCACTCCAGCCGAGACAATGCAACCAGCTCGGTCGGAGGCGAGAGGCCCTGTCTCCACTCCAGCCGAGACAATGCAACCAGCTCGGTCGGAGGCGAGAGGCCCTGTCTCCACTCCAGCCGAGACAATGCAACCAGCTCGGTCGGAGGCGAGAGTCCCTGTCTCCACTCCAGCCGAGACAATGCAAATACAGCACTGTCCGTCTAATGTACTAATGAATATTTTATGGTAACAAACTGGTTACTTGCTTTACAACCCAACTCGACTTATAACCACATTCGATGCTTTAAACAGTAAACATTATTTTCTGATGTCATTGTAAACATTATTTTCTGATGTCATTGTAAACATTTCGAGGCGGTGATGTCATTATATTGCTTTCGAATTTGACAATATATTTTTTGCATCTGATTAATAAAACAGCATCGTGTCCAACTGGAGACACGACTCGGTGCCGTGGGTGGAGCGTCCGATACTCACGCAGTGGCAAACTCGTTTCCACCGCAGCTGGCTTCTCCAACAACCGAACAAGCTGGTGGCGGACGCTCTGAGAGACACCTTTGCGATCATTATGATGCAAACATATGATAGGTCATTGAGCTCTGATATCGTCACTTTGCTACCTTATGATTATATTAATGTCAAGTGAAATGATATTGGAATCGTTTATCGTATTTGTATGAAGAATATCTATTATGGAGTAAAAACTTAGTTACCTACTGAATATTTTTTAATATACAAAATAAAAAAGGTGTTTGGAAGTTTTTTGGAATTACTAGAATTCATAAACAAAATGACCTAATTAGCGTAAACAAGAACAAACAAAAGGCTGGTCCCGGTGGCTGGATGGTCGGACGATGGATGGTATGGTACGGCAGAATGACTGTAGGGGTATCTGCGCGGCTCGCATGTTCCCTGGCCGCGTCGCCGCCCGCGCTGGTCGTCTGCTTCATACCAACCCATATTGCTTATGCTCATGTCATGTTCCCTGGCCGCGTCGCCGCCCGCGCTGGTCGTCTGCTTCATACCAACCCATATTGCTTATGCTCATGTCATGTTCCCTGGCCGCGTCGCCGCCCGCGCTGGTCGTCTGCTTCACACCAACCCATATTGCTTATGCTCATGTCATGTTCCCTGGCCGCGTCGCTGCCCGCGCTGGTCGTCTGCTTCAAACCAACCCATATTGCTTATGCTCATGTCATGTTCCCTGGCCGCGTCGCTGCCCGCGCTGGTCGTCTGCTTCAAACCAACCCATATTGCTTATGCTCATGTCATGTTCCCTGGCCGCGTCGCCGCCCGCGCTGGTCGTCTGCTTCATACCAACCCATATTGCTTATGCTCATGTCATGTTCCCTGGCCGCGTCGCCGCCCGCGCTGGTCGTCTGCTTCATACCAACCCATATTGCTTATGCTCATGTCATGTTCCCTGGCCGCGTCGCCGCCCGCGCTGGTCGTCTGCTTCATACCAACCCATATTGCTTATGCTCATGTCATGTTCCCTGGCCGCGTCGTCGCCGCCCGCGCTGGTCGTCTGCTTCATACCAACCCATATTGCTTATGCTCATGTCATGTTCCTAGAATATCATACAAAAGGGCTAGGTATACAAATTAATGTACATTTTACAGAATTTTGTCAGCGCAATCAATATTATTATTGTATGATTGATAAAACGCAGAAGGTACCGACAAAAGTCCATTTCCTGTGATCTTTTTAATTCAAATTGTTTTTTAAATGTGTACTGGGACCAATAAAGTAAATGTAGCAATAAGCTAAATGTAGTTTAAAGCTGTTTTATGTATGTGATTTGATTAGATTAAAGCCGGTCGGTCGGCTCCTTTGGCGGATGCTCGTTCGTTCTTGACGTAACTGGATAGTGGTCGTCGTGAGCGACTTTGTACAAAAGTTATAAACTTGAGTTTTAAAAAATAAGTGTTGATTCCGTTACCTAAAGATGACAAAATAAAAAAAAAACATCGATGCAAGAAAGATGTATCCATGAGATGCATTGTATAGTACATATGTCAAATCACCATATTAATACATATATAGATAACATACGACATTACCATACATACATATGACATTATTTTTATTATGAACAATACCAGAATGATGTAATATCGTAAGGTAACTTGATCAAACGATTTCGTTGACACTCCTACGTCAAAATATATGATTCGTCAAACAAGTCAATGCGTGGGAGTGTTCTAATGAATGATTTAAGCGATATGAATCTAATATTAGATCAGAATAACGCTCGTGAGTGCCTCCCACACACAGCGATCACACCCACTGGAGGCTGTTTCAAACTCAACGCTTCATAGAAATAAGGGTAACGTAACTGTGTTAATTGTCTACAATTAAATATTTGGAAGTTAGCTTTGTACTAACTAATAAACCCTAAATTAAGATAAACACACACAAAGTAATTGATGAAGATAATATTATAGCCCTGAAGATCGTAGGCGTGTATTTGATAGTTTTGGTGTTGAACACAGATGAGCAAGCAGTTGGAAGGAGTGCAGATTGAACCGGGGATCACGTCCGGATTTTATGTTTTTGGGGAATTCAGGCAAGCACGTTTCATTAGGCCCTCACTGTGATGAGCTTCGGCGAGCTGTAATGGGACGCGGTGTGTATGATTGTCCGTAATGATGATTGGCTCTGGAATACGGTTACAGGCTTCTTGTAATGCCTTACCCTTACCTTTATCTACCTACGATAGTTTAGAGGTAGATAGACACTCATTATTGACATATCTACGTATATTTCTGATATGTCAGATGTAGAGGTATCACATTTGAAAGTGTATGTCTGGTTCATCTATTCAGTAAAGCTTTCGTATGTGTATATGTAGGTAGAGCAGATGCAGATACTGTGAAACAATCTAGTATTATAATATATATTTTATAATTACGTTTTATCGCCTTCCAGTGTTCTCTTCATCATTCAGATTAAGCCTAGGCTCGATAAGCAAACACTGTTAATAGCCTGCATTAATTAGGCCTCTAGAGAGATATTTACCGTTGAACATCTGATCACAATCTGTGTATTATCAGTTACCGCGATTAGTATAATTTACCACCATATTTACAATGAATCCGGCGTGTATTTCCAGTTATCTACCCTATGGTTGCATGTCGGATGATGTTCTTAGTTCGTTCTTGGTTCTTCCGGAAATAAAATGTTTATTTTGATTAGTATGGTGCGAGGGCAGTATTCAAACTGCATGTTCGCATGGCTTGTATGTGTCAGATAATTTGTTTGATGATTATTCTTGCTCACTTAAAGCTTTTCAGCTATTTTTGAAGTTGTTTACTTTAATCTGTGTTATATTCAACATTAAGGAGAGAAAAAGTCTTTGCATTAGTTTCGGGCTGATTGTTAGCCCGCAACGGATAAGAAAAGGCTAAGAAGTTCAAGATTGATTTCAATACGTTTTCATGTTTCAAAACGTTTGTTTCAGACTGTTGTCTTTTGTATTGGCATGCCACACTGCTTTTAAGGTGTTTGCGTAGTAGGCAAGTGAGAGTGTCCCGTTAGAAGCCCACGACAATAGCCGCGGCAAAGCTCACCGTGTTCACATTTCTGTCGCGCGGTCACTCAGACACACACACACTCTTGCGGTAGCGCACACGGACACCCGAGGAGCGAACTCTATTTCTACTGACACGTAAGGTTCTACTACATTTCCAAATCCTTGGGATTTATTTTCTTTGATTATAGTAGTAGTTACTTCTGTGGTAACTTCTTTTCACTTCACTTGAACTTTCTATGACACGAGCAATACTGTATAGTAAACTTTGAATATTATGTGATCGTATGTCTAGTCTTACATACCTACATAAATATTAAAGCTGTAGGTGTCGCCTCTGTGCGTCGGGGCTTGCGGTGTCGTGTCGTGGGCGCCCGACGCCTTGCACTCGTATCACTCACGCCCACCGCCACCGAAACCACCAACAAACACCAGCACCACCTTATCAACAACGCGCAAGGTTCACATTGCTTCACCACCTGCTTTCGTATAGGAAAGCCGAGATGGTCGGAAATGATAGGCAATGAATAGATCCAACACATTCCTGTCATATTTGTGATTGTTTGTTTGGAGATGGTGACGGTGGCATAGTGCATCCAATTTGTTTGGAGATGGTGACGGTGGCATAGTGCATCCAATTTGTTTGAAGATGGTGACGGTGGCATCGTGCATGCAATTTGACCTCACAAGGTTTTCATAAACCTATTTATATCACTTTTCCTATATTCAAATAGTAAGCTCAAAAACTCAAACTATATTATTTTACTTCTTTAGGCTTACAAAATAAGCACTCAGACATTTTTTTGTTTTTATTACAAAATTATTAGTAGTTTGCTACGTAATGTTCTAATTCGTGCCTCAGTCTTCACGTCATCAGCTCATGAAACGTCCAGTCGTCGGCTTGCCTCATCAAGCGTCTACACCAACCCTTTCGCTGATCGTTGTGCCATCTGGCTACAGCGCGTCCAAGCTCTATGTCTTTTTAGATGTTGTATGACTTCTAATGAATCATCCCTACCCTGTCTTCTTAATTTGTCCGTCAATAATGTGTGTAATGGTTGTATTGTTTCAGGCGGAAGAACTGAACACGCTGGTGGGAGATGCGTTCCGGATGGCGTTCGCCTCGCAGCTGCAACCCTCCGCGCCGCTCTGGGTGAGTTGTATCTGTCGTCTCTTTAACCGTCGTCTCACAGTTGTCCATGGATGAATGAAACTCTAGAGTCTAATGAAATAATGAATAAGCTATAAACGGACTTATTTTGCGTAACATTATTAACGTTTATAAGTAGTATTTGATTTCATTTTGTAAGCGTGACTACATCACTAGCAAACTCACGTCAACTATTGGTTACGCCTACACAATGTCAATCTACTACTTTTTGTATAAAATCACATCTCCATAGAAACTATATAGATTTTCTTCTCGATGTACATAGATAAGAGACTCTAGGTAGTTCGTGCGGTGCTATTTGCACGGAGAGATTGACTATTATAAAATGGTGTCGACCTTCCATCTGCAGTTTCTTTTATCGAAGATAAGAAGGCAAAATGTGTCATTCCCAGACAGTAGCATTTGTTATGGTGAAGCAATTAATATGGTAAAATTAGGGCACACACAGGGCGTCGGACAACTTTTTAAAATGCGCTTTACGAGCTTCCGAAATTGACAACGTTGATTATTTTACTTGAAAAATAATCCACTACGATACAAAATATGACGCAAAAACTATATACATGACACCACTTACTTAGTTAATATGTAGCACAGCAAGCACCGTCTATGACCGTCGGAAAAAACTTGCCCAATAACATAGACAAAGTTAATATAGGAGAGAGCAAAAACAATGGGCCCGAGTGACATGTATCGCGGGCCCTGAGGTCATTAGACAGCCAATAAGAAGCAGGTTATAGTTATAGTAGGTAATGGCAGCATTCTCGCGTGTCCGACTGTCTGTTTGTTGACTGCACCCACATTACACATGATTTAGTGTTCTTAATGACCGCGCGGCGCGGCGGCGGCGGCGCGGCGGCGGGGCGCCACAGCCCACACCTCGCTACGTAGCGCGTACCTACAGGTGTAGAAGGTTAAGAACCAGCAGGTACGTGCAAAGAACTCTCTATGATGACTGAAATAACTTGTACGCCTGTTGTTTTTTTACTGACTTCAAGAAAGAGATCCTAGGTTCAGCTGTATCTATGATTTTTTTAAATACCTATCTATGTTTGTCGACTTCTCCCTCATTATGGCCCGATTTTAATAATTCTTTCGCTATTGTTTACAGAATGATCCCGGAATGGCCCCAAATGTTATTCCCGAGGAAGTAGTAGGTATTTTTTTCGAAAGTATCATAATTTTGGTGCTGGATCTTCGCCAGTTCTTCAGATTCTTGAGGAATTTATATGTGCGCTGTAAAACGTATCTAAAACATAAACACAAGATAGTTTTCAGAATAATTATTTTCACAATCACTGATCTAAAGAGATCTTTCAAAGTTGACGGTCCCCACGTGATAAATTTAAAGAAATAAACATAATGACAGTACCATGTCAATATATTTATGAAAACTTGTTGTACACATGTACACTCATAAGAATATCAATCGGTTCCTCAAAAATAGCGATATACATAATTTAAATACTAGAAATAAGAATAAACTCGCTGTGCCCACAACTAGGCTACACAAGATTAATGTATCTTTTAAAGGCGACCGATGTGGCGCGGTGGGCGAAGGTCTGCCTGCGACGCGGTGGGCGAAGGTTGCGGGTTCGATTCCCTCCTCGGGACAAATGTGTGTACGATCTGCAGACATTTGTTCAGGGTGTTCTGGTCGTTTTCTATATATAATAAAAACATCTATCTATATGTATTGTATTATGTATATCAGTTATCTAGTACCCATAACACAAGCTCTGCTTAGCTTGGGGCTAGATAATGCTGTGTGAATTGTCCAGCATTATTTATTATTATTATTATTTATAAAGGACAATGTTATACCTACGCTTCTACAACAAAACTCCAAGTGAGTTGCAAAAATTATGAATAAATAAATTCAAACAAATTGTCAAACATATCCTTTGTAAAAAGGCTTACTATAAAATATCAGATTGTCTAGACGATAAAAAAACTTGGGGCGAGTTTTGCTCCAACTCGAAAACTAACTTTCTAACAAGGTAAAGGTTTCTTGTTCGCTTCTTTACTTTACCTTAAAAAGATTGAAGTGGACAAAAAATCAAAGTGATCACTTTATTTCCTAGTTTTACTTATGTAATCTGAGTTTTTGTGACGTGTCCAAGAGTCCTGTAAGGTCTAAAGGAAATAAAGCACTTTGAATTTTAAATTTTGGTTAGCGGATATAAAATATATAAAACACACATAGTACGACCGACTAATAATTTTATGAAGGATTTGTACTCAAACATATTAAATCTGGTCTGTTCTATCTGTCCGTCTGTCAGCGGGTTGTATTTTTTCATAATTCAGAAATTTGAAGTCGGTTTATAGTTATGTATTAAAAAACACTGAATTACTAAAAAATATTGCAAATTTACCTGAGAGAAGAGATTTTCAAATTGTTAAAGTGATGATGATGATGTACTTATCCAAGCTAAGTTCGGCCACATTGAACTGATGTATTCCCGTTTCGTCGCGTCCCAAATTTTTTTTACAGCCTCTCAGAAGAATGTTAAAAGTACAGTCAGAAGAATGTTAAAAGTACAGTCAGCGTGATAAATGAAGAGCAGTTTAAAATGTGGTCAAAACTGTTTCGCCCCCGCACCCCGCCCCGTCCCCGCCCCCGGCCCCGATGGAAGTAAGACTTGCTTGACTTATCTCAGAGTAGGGACAGTACCTGCTGTTATAATTGCATTAGATAGAGTCTTGGTTGATTACCTTTGTCTATGTACTTGTACGATATCTATTATTATATGAGCTCTACTTAGATACTAGAATTCAATTCCTGATTCTAATAAAGACGGGTACTGAAGGGTTTTTGGAACAACTTACAATAACAATAAACTAAACGGTTATTCACAGCATCATTCATTACAAGTTATTGTTAGTCAGTAAGTTAGTTTTTCATACAGTTTCATTCACTCATAACGGAGAAATATCATTTTGAAAAAGTCGTGTTAGCCCATACATACAACAGCCTTAACTTAACTAAGTACTAACAGATTATTGTTAGTGAGGGAACTATAATTAGATGTTCCGTTTCCAAGTGCTCTATAAATATAATGCTATATATAAATAGTTGTTTGAGGCGCACATAAACTACAAATAGCTTCCTGGTGTTTCCGGGAAGTATTACTTATTACTTGACGACCGTTAGCGCGGTGGGCGAAGGTCTGCCTGCGACGCAGAAGGTTGCGGGTTCGATTCCCGCCTCGGGATAAATGTGTGTACGATCTGCAGACATTTGTTCAGGGTGTTCTGGTCGTTTTCTATATATAATAAAAAATATCTATCTATGTATTGTATTATATTATGTATATCAGTTATCTAGTACCCATAACACAAGCTATGCTTAGCTTGGGGCTAGATAATGCTGTGTGAATTGTCCAGTATTATTTATTTATTTATTAGGTTCACTTAATAGTAATCCATTAAAATTGTTATTTTTGCCATTTTACCTTCTTTTACTTTTTTCTACTAGTAGGTAGGTAGTAGGTACCTACAAGTAAGGTGGTACTTACGTCCGTAATATTTAATTCCTCGGATTTCTTTTAAAATTTTCCCTCCTTACTTAATATTTAGATTTTCAAAAAAAAAAGATTGTGGAACAATAAAGACAACGGGAGGTTTACAAATCCCTTGGGAATGAAATGTTTATGCGACAAATCGGGATCATTCTCCAAAAATTGGCAAAATACAATTTCAAATCGGTCCATAATTGACAAAGAAATCGACGAATGTACAAAATAAAACATCAAGTGCGAGTTGGACTCGCGCAGCAAAGGTTCCATCTAAAACATACTTATACTCGTAAGCAAAATCGACCCAGACGCGCAGTTCACAAAAAAAAACTGATTTGGTCACAATTACATCAAGAATATAAAAAAATACCGTTATTAGATTTTTTCCTTTACTTGTGCTAGACCTTCTTTCTTAAATATTTCATGATTGTATGTCAACGGGAAATATCCTAGATTATGTGTGATTATGGAAAATAAAAAAAAGGGTTGTAACTATTTGAACGATTGCGTTGACTAAGAAGTTTCATTTATATCGCGGCTCCAAGAGATTACGAACCTGACTAGTATTATGATGTGAATTCCAACTCAATATCTCGCGGCTCGGTGCTCGGTGCTCGGTGCTCGGTGCTCGGTGCTTTCCTGAGAACAGAGAATTGAGAGACGGACAGACGGTCAACAAAGTGTTCAAATATGGGTTCCTTTAAACTCTTGAGGTACGGAATCTTAAAAATAAATACAACCGAACTTCATTTCTCCTAAGTAACGCCGTTAAAAAAATATGCAAATAAAGATAAAGATAAAGATACATTTATTTGACACAACAAGAACAGCACAGACAAACATACACACACAAGGTAGAATACAAAATTAAGAATATTTTACGTAAGCAAACACAATATGAGATGGGTGCAACATTCCAAATTCTACCCATTATTCGTGATTATCCGTGCTGCCCAAGCATGGGCCAAAAAGGGTCAAACTCAGCTATGTGTTGAACCACACTGGTGCGGATCAACGCTGGTTTTCAGTTTGACCCTGTTTTGGTGGCATCACGACACGCCAGAAGAGAAGAGTACAGCTTTTTCAAACATATATAATAAAATATTGAACTATAGTACATGAAAAATATTCGTACATAATAATTAGGTAGGTACATAAATTCTAAGAGGACGCTATAATATAACACACATGAAAGAAGAAAATTAAACGGTAATGAAAACAAATCAAGAGAAAAAATAATAATATAGCGTGGTGATTTCTTTCGTCCACAAAAAGGTAAATAATACGATAATGCCATCACACACTGTCTTGTTAATGTCAGCTGTCATCCCTAGACACGTCATCCATCGTCTACGTGGCAGAACAAGAAAAGAAACGTGTTTCTTTCAAATGAAAGAATTCACCACGCACGTTAACACGAACTACAATGAATTCATCAATTCAACTACCTGATTATTCGGAGCTAACAACATAATAACCAACCATACATACATACATACATACATACATACATACATAATATATCGACTAATTTCAATATCGTTCCCATAAATAATTCCACACCTTTATAGTTGTGAATGACTATGATTAGCGGCGTTATTTCAATAGCGGCTGTTAGGGGGATGTTCAATCAGGGGCATTAGGGGGCCGAATTGATAGTGGTGTAAGTGGGCCGAACGAGGTTTGAGATGAGTGGGGCCCACGCGAGGGTGACGGATTATACCACTATTTACCTTCTTGTGGGTTTTTTTGATTGAGTAACGAAGAAAGTGCGATAACAAAATAAAGTACCGTTCTATCTGCTTTCATTTTCAGGGTTCCGTTCTGTACCTGAAAAGGAAAACAGGAACCCTAATAGGATCACTTTGTAGTTTGTCTGCCCTCTGTCAGCCTCTGTCAGCCTCTGTCAGCCTCTGTCTTTTCTCAGGACCGCGTTGAGGTAATGAGTTTTAATGAAGATCAGATACTCAGGTTCGTAATCTCCTGGAGTCGTGCAATAAATTAAGCTTCTAAGTCAACGCAATCAAAAGAAACAGCCGTATACGCACAATTTTTTTGAGATTTCCAATAGAATCGCATGCATACAAAACATATAGAAAAGTTTTCGGTCAACAGGAAACAAAACATGATTCTCGCCGACAGACCATAAATTAAGCTAAAAATATAGTTAGATGCCAGATCTTATAGCACAAGTAAAGGAAAATAAAAAACCCGTTTATTTAAAAAAATATGATTCTCACCCTTGACCAAAACCTTTAGGTAGATACTTCCCGTTGACCTAGAATATTTTTGTTCACTATTTTTGATAGATATTTGGCAAGCAAGAAGGTCTTACGGAACTGGAATATGTAATGTAACCTACTCCGTGAAATACTTGAAAGAACTCCTGTATATACCTATGTACCTATAGATTTGTTTGGAGCATGAAATCACCTAAATATATAATAGGCTATATTGTTCGCAAACTATTTATATTGTTTTCACAAAAAAGTTTTGAAGGGGCTTTTATTTCTGACTAATTTCTAAAGTAACTTTTAATGTTAATAAGTCTAATATTAGGTACGTAGGTACCTACCTTATACTTTAGTTCATTATCTTGGGAGACTCAAAGCGCCTACAATACAATAAAGCGACTTTTGCGTCTCAAAAAATTTAAAATGTTTCTTTCATTTGCTTTGTTAACTTGTCTACAGTCTTATTTATGTTCATTGAAAACACTTTCTAAAATTGGATTCTTGCCCTCCCCGAACATCCCGTATAAACTACATTCAATAGAAACAGAACTCTTTTCTATCAAGCAAGAGTCTAAATTCGCAGAGACATTTTAAATAACAAATGTGTCTCGGTTCTATAGAGCATTGTTAAATCCTGTTTTATAATTAAATCCTTCCCTAGCCTTGCCTTACTGCCTCCTTGCACGCCAATCTGTCTGACCTTATATTTTGTCTCGCTTTTCCCTACCCGAGTGCGTATTCTTTGTCCTTGTCTCAAGAAAGTGACTGTCGGATGGTATGCCGTTATTGTCGACGAAATGTAAATGGGACACGCTTGTTATGTGCGTTTTGGACTTTTTACTGCTTAAATTAACTGCAAAGGGTGAAATAATGTCCTGGAAAGTATTTTAATTAAAATTTCTTTTTTATTATGCTCTACATACCTTATGCGTAATAACTAATAACTTAAACTTTGTATGTTATTTAATATTCGTCCTTTAGGTACTTATACTACCTACCTGCTTTCATTAGAGCTCGACTTTTCATAAAGCTCGGAGTCTTGGCGCAGCATAACAAGTCATAACAAGTCATAACAAGTCATAACAAGTCATAACAAGTCATAACAAGTCATAACAAGTCATAACAAGTCATAACAAGTCATAACAAGTCATAACAAGTCATAACAAGTCATAACAAGTCATAACAAGTCATAACAAGTCATAACAAGTCATAACAAGTCATAACAAGTCATAACAAGTCATAACAAGTCATAACAAGTCATAACAAGTGTGTGCAAACGACCGTCAAAATCGAAACAATGTGACGACGAACAGGATTCCACTGTTCGACACGATTATTCCCGTAATTTATCGTTTATCGTTTCTCGGAGTAGGTTGAAGACCTCTAAATCGAGCTCCATTTGATGCGATAACTTTACGGCTCACACATTCACGTGTGTTCCGTGCGATTGTTTGTGCCTACGCGGACATAAATTGTTTCTTTAGTGCCCGATACCACACTATACCATACCATACCACACCATACCATACCATACCAGCGCGATCGTGTCGGGTCGGGCGGGGCGCGAGACGTTGCAGTGACCTTCGCGGAAGTCACGCACGGAGTTGTGAACTTGGCGAATGGGAAAGCATTGCGAAACGACCAGAGATATCAATTAGAATTAGAGGTGTCCGGGATGGTAGCGTACACATAACCGAATTCACGTTTGATGTTATGCCTAATAAATAGCGTATAAATAGTGTCCGTGATGGTAGCGTACACATAACCGAATTCACGTTTGTGGTTATGCCTTATATATAGCGTATAAATAGAGTATAATTAGTGCAAAAGTAAAATAAATAGCGCCTCCTTGGTTTAAGAAATAATGACCATTGTTTGTGGGTACGCCAGCATAACGATCAAGCTAGCGTACACACGACCGTTCTCAAAAACGGCTTATACTATAGCAACAAAATTTATACACAATATAGAGTATAAATATCGTTTCAGCTATGCAAACTTTCATAATGATTGCTCTCATAGGAACAGAGATATGGAACAAGACTATAAAATAACACCTGAGCTGGCGTTATGCTAGCGTACCCATTAAAAACTGAAATAGTTCCTATAGAAAACGAGGTGATCTTAATGTACGCTCATTTTAGAGTTATTTACCTACAGTTTTCGCTCTTCCTGTTCCATCAACTTTTTATAGTGTTTGATTAGGAATTTGCATAAAGTATGACTACTGGGAGAAGGAGGATTTCACACTCTATTTATACATATAACATTTACATTAAGAAAACCTCGTTTTCTATAGGATCTATTTCAGTTTTTAATGGGTACGCTAGCATAACGCCAGCTCAGGTGTTATTTTATTGTCTTGTTCCATATCTCTGTTCCTATGAGAGCAATCATTATGAAATTTTGCATAGCTGAAACGATATTTATACTCTATATTGTGTATAAATTTTGTTGCTATAGTATAAGCCGTTTTTGAGAACGGTCGTGTGTACGCTAGCTTGATCGTTATGCTGGCGTACCCACAAACAATGGTCATTATTTCTTAAACCAAGGAGGCGCTATTTATTTTATTTTTGCACTAATTATACTCTATTTATACGCTATATATAAGGCATAACAACAAACGTGAATTCGGTTATGTGTACGCTACCATCACGGACACGTATAAATAGAGTATAATCAGTGCAAAAGTAAAATAAATAGCGCCTCCTTGGTTAAAGAAATAATGACCATTGTTTGTGGGTACGCCAGCATAACTGCATAACGTTATGCTAGCGTACCCATTAAAAACCGAAATAGTTCCCATAGAAAACGAGGTTTTCTTAATGTAAATGCTATAATATAGCAAGAGAGGAAGTACTCACACACTATTTATACATATTATGTATAAATAGTGCGTGAAGTACTTCCTCTCCCAGTAGTCATACTTTATGCAAATTCGTATTTAAACACTATAAAAAGTTGATGTAAAGTTCTAGGAACATGACGAGTGACGACGCATTATCTCTATCTCTTTCACTTCCATGGATAATTCACACGCATCTTTCTCTATCTTTCATTGTGACCAATACCTACATTGCTCACTGCTCAGAGTTCAAGGGATATTGCTGTCCGTCAGTTGCAATGTAGTTCCGCCGTGGTCTGCTAGATAGCGCTTATAGTCGTAGTAGTTGTTCCATAATTATCTCTGTTCCTATGAGAGCTATCATTATGAAATTTTGCATAGCTAAGACGCTATTTATACTCTATTATTGTGTATAAATTTTGTTGCTATAGTATAAGCCGTTTTTGAGAACGGTCGTGTGTACGCTAGCATAACGTTATGCTACCACAAACAATGGTCATTATTTCTTAAACCAAGGAGGCGCTATTTATTTTACTTTTGCACTGATTATACTCTATTTATACGCTATTTATTAGGCATAACATCAAACGTGAATTCGGTTATGTGTACGCTACCATCACGGACACTTTAATGAGCCATGACCTGAAATAAATTAGGTTTCGGTTGTGTTTAGGATTACTTAAGTAGTAAAGTAATCCTAAACCATAGACTTAGAATGTACAAGACCAACAGTGACGGATTAACGGTGTTACAAAAAATGAAATGTAAATGTGTGCGTGAAATAGTGCTGCCTTGACTCTAGCATAATATTATTGATAGTCTTACGGGCGAAGTCACAGGACATAATGAGTTAGTTTAACAAAGTGATATAAAAAGTATTTTATAAGTAATGTAAAAAATCAAATACTTTTCAAATAGGTAAACAAATAGCAACATAGCTAAAGCTAGGTAATCTGGTATTTATAAATGAAATGACTTGGCTCAGCTTGTATGAAATAATGTAGGTATGTTTATAATACCTATAATATGGATATTTAATAATAGAGATAATCTCATGTTCTTCTTTCGTTTAGACGTGTTTAAAATGTTGATGTCTTGTGTTAACTAGTTTCAAGGAGGTTTCAGTGTTTTGAGCTTCCGTGAGATCTTTGTGAACTCGAGTTTTCTATAACCCCTTATCAGAATTTTTTTTATATTTCGAAAGAGAGCGGAGCCACTGAAACAAAGACGGGGGTTAAAAGAAAAGCAAAAATATTAAAACAGAGATCTTTTTAAAATAATCTGGGAATAGAAAGTAGTGTTTTATTGTACTTTACAAATCTAAGCCTGATAAGCCTAGCCAATCACGTCGAACCTACCGGCCGACACGTATTATCGACTATCGATAAAATCAAAAATTCTTTATTTCCATAAATACAAAAATGTATACTTAGAAAAAGTCAAATTCTTAAAATAAAACACTGACACGGAAATAAAGTGATGTTTTTGATTTCTGTCGCTTCGGTGTGTAGACTAAAGTAAAGAAGCGACGAAGAAACCTTTAGCCTGTTAGTTGTTATTTTTCGAGTTGGAGCAAAACCCGTCCCAAGCTTTTTTATCTTCTAAATAATCTGATATTTTGTAGTAAGCCTTTTTGCACAGAAAAGTTTTGTCAATTTGTTTGAATTTATTAATTGATAGATTTTGCAACTCACTAGGAGTTTTGTTGTAGAAGCGTATACATTGCCCTTTGAAAGATACATTTATCTTGTGAAGCCTGGTTGTGGGCACAGCGAGTTTATGTTTATTTCTCGTATTAATATTATGTATATCGCTATTTTTAGGGAAGCTTTTGATATTTTTATGAGTGTACAACAAGTTTTCATAAATATATTGACAGGGGACTGTCATTATGTTTATTTCTTTAAATTTATCACGTAGGGATTCTCTGGGACCCATATTATAGATAGCACGAACAGCCCTCTTCTGCAGCACAAATACGGTGTTAATATCTGCAGCGTTCCCCCACAGCAGTATACCATATGACATAATACTGTGGAAGTAGCTGAAATAAACAAGTCTAGATGTATCCACGTCTGTAAGAAAACGGATATTTTTGACTGCATACGCTGCAGAACTAAGTCTCTTCGATAACTTATCTATGTGTGGGCCCCATTGAAGTTTATTATCTAAAGTGATTCCTAAGAATACGGTACTTTTAACAATTTCTAACGTTTCTCCCTTTACGTTTACATCAGCCTTAACTTGTTTAACATTAGGTAGAATAAATCTAATACATTTTGTTTTGGTTTCGTTGAGCAAAAGATTATTGACACTAAACCAATGGACTACTTTTGAAATTGCATTATTCACATCGTCAAAATTTGTACTCTGTCGTTTCATTTTAAAAATTAAAGAAGTATCATCAGCAAACAGTACAATCTCGTGATTATTCTTTACAAGATGAGGCAGGTCGTTGATATAAACTAAAAATAAGAAAGGACCGAGAATAGAACCCTGCGGGACACCCATTGTAACTACAGACCCCGCAGACCGTTTCCCATTAATCTCAACTCTCTGTATCCTATCACTCAAGTAAGACGTAAGAAGATCCAAAGAGGAGTCCATTATTCCATAGTGATGTAGTTTCCTGATTAATGTTTCATGGTGTACGCAATCAAATGCTTTTGACAAGTCGCAAAAAACGCCTATAGCATCTTGCGACTTCTCCCAAGCATCAAAAATATGCGATACTAACTCTACACCAGCATCAGTAGTTGACCTGCCGCAAGTAAACCCGAATTGTTTACAGTGTAGCAGGTCATTGCCATTGAAATGCCTGAGCATTTGATGTAAAATAAGTTTTTCAAAAACTTTGCTGAATGTAGGCAGTACTGATATTGGTCTAAAGTTAGTGGGGTCAGATCTACTACCCGATTTAAACAGTGGGACCACTTTACTACATTTCATTAGATCAGGAAATACGCCACAATCGATAGATTCGTTGAATATTAAAGCCAGATCCGGTGCAATGGTATCTATCAATGGTTTAATAATTCTAACGGAAATGCCCCAGAGGTCTGCAGTTTTCTTTATATTTAAAAGGTTAAAGGCTTTTTTAATATCTTTTCCATCTACATAGTTGAAATTAAATTTATTTTTGCATTTTTGTACATTTTCAATGAGTAATGACTCAGCGATTATTTGAGAAGAGTTTAGACACTTTGTAGTAGAGATTGGAATGTCAGTAAAAAAGTTTTCAAATGCTTGGGCTACTTCAACATCATTTTTGATTGAGCAATCATTAACCTTTAAATTGTAATCATTAACATAGGTACTGACTTTTCCAGTTTCACTATTTATTATTTTCCAAGTTGATTTTATTACATTTTCACTAGTTTTAATTTTTGAGCTAATATAATTTGACTTTGCTATTCGACAAACTTTCCTAAACATTTTTGAGTAATTTTTAACTTTTTCTTTGAACTCTTGGCTAAAATTATATTGTTTTTCACTATACAGTTCATACAATTTTTGTCTACTCTTATGTATACCCACTGTTGCCCACTCACTAAAGTTAAGTTTTTCTGAGACCATGATCGATTTGGGGGTGAATATTGAATTAAAAGCATTGGTGAATTTGGTAAAAAACCTGCAATAAGACTCATTTGGGTTGTTGTGTGAGTAATTAGGTGAGGGTTTAGATTCCCAATCCAATTTTAACCGTTCAAATCGACTTATGGTCACAGGTATGTAATTTATTTTCCTTTTACAATTATTATTTTTCACTTGAATTTCTAATTTGATTAATTGACCTAAGTGATCTGATTTTAAATTGCTTATTATAGTTTTACTTACAATTTTTTCATTTTGGCAAACAAATACATTATCTATACATTTTGCTGAGGTTTCAGTGATTCTAGTCGGTTCCATAAATAATGGCCTTAAATTATAAGAGTTAAATAAGTTTGTCAATCTAGTACTAAGGGAGTAAGCTTCTAAAAGGTCAATATTGAAATCTCCACATACCATGAGAGTTTTATTTGATTTTGATAATTTAAATAAAATATCTTCCATAACATTTTCAAATATTTCAAAAGAAGCTGATGGTGGGCTGTATACGCTTACTACAATTGTTTGCTCCAACTCTACACATGCTACTTCAATGTGGCTTTCTACGGATAAGCATGTTATGTCCTGACGGTCTTTGAATTTCATGAATTTATTTAGTAAAATTAATGAGCCTCCACGAATAGCATGTGATCTGCAAAAACAGCTACCAACTTGGTGGTTATTGAAATTGAACATGAGCTCATAGCTTTTCAACCAGTGTTCAGTTAAGCAGATGATGTTAATATTAAAAGAGTTCATGTACAATTCCAACTCTAATAATTTACTTTTTAAGCCTTGAATATTTTGATGCACCAAGTTAGTAAACTTTGCATTTATTTTACAGGATTGGTTTCTTTGAATTTTTGTGTAATCAATATTATTTGACGGTTTAGGGCTAGAGACTTCCTCTATTGTCTTTATATGTAATTTAAATGGCTTGGAAGAACTTCCAAGGTCTTGGTAGTAAGTTTCTTACAATGCTCAAAAGAAGCATCTTGTATAGCCAAATTTTTGGCTGTAATATCAAAATAATAGGATAGCGAAACAGCTATTTGTTTTTTGTAATAATTTGAAAGGTAGTAACTACCTTTTCTAGTCTAATAATATTTTTTACTAACAATATTGTTAGTGTCAATTACATGAACATTGTTATTGCATGAAATAGTATGCAATGTCATGTTTAGCTTATATCTAATGTTATTTTCTATATTTGGCAAGCTGTCGCTGTAGGGGAATGTGAACATTACAATTTGATTTAATTTAAGTGAATTTAATTTATTCATATATTTAATTAAGTCTGATTTGTTCACATTACCCCTATTTCCAAGTAATATTATTAAATTTGATTTATTGTGAAATTTTATATTATCAATTTTGTGCATAATATCATGGAGATTGCAGTTAGGTAAGCAATTATTAACAGAGTGCTCCATATTCATGTTTAAAAACTGGCCCATGTTTTTTCCAATTTCATCGCAGAACATTATGGTTTTTTTGCCTGAGCATGAAGTGCTGAGATCCAGAGGGGATACGGCTGACACAGTACTGTCCGAACCTGAGTGGTCACAGACTGGGCCATGATCATAGCAGCAGCAGCCCTCCAGAACCCTGCCCTCCAGACTCACCTGGCTTGTGAGAAGTGCATCCATGGCCAGATTGAGTTCCCTTGTCTGTTCAGTGGTTTGTTCATATAGGCTGATGTATTGTCCCAGGGAGTGCTCCGCCTGGCCAAGTTTGCACCTCAGCTCCTGCATATCAGCCTCATACTGGGTCTGATTATAATTGAGCTGTGCTGTGCAGAGCTCTAGTTTATCTAAAACTTTTCTTTTACATTTTAGCTTAGCGACTACATGTTTTTGATTTTTTAATAAAGTTTTTGTTTTGTTTATGAATTTGTTGATTTTTACATATTTTTTCAACTTTTTCTTGCTTAATTTGTGTTTCTTGTTTTTGCTGCTAGCTGCCACATTACACACAGAGTCATCTTTTGTTAAATCAATAGTATGCATAGTGTGCATGCTGCAGCCTGCAACAGAAACATGGCCTGATGGTTGGTTAGCCGTTACTAGCTCATCGAATAAAGTTTGAGTTTTCGCGGTGGCAGAGTTCTGGGCCGCTTCTTCTAGCCGGGTGATGTGGTGGTGGGCATCACACAATTCCTTCTCCAGAGTTGAAGTTCTGTGCAGAGCGGATTCAAACTCAATGCCACATTGTTCATCGAACCTATCTATTGTCATCTGAAGCCTATCCCGTTCCTCAATAATTGAAGTATTTAGGCAGAATAGCGTAGACATCTCATTTTTTAATTTTTTGTTATTGTCTACCTAGCGCTTCTAAGAGAATTTTTTCATTATCATCTCGTTCTAATTCTAATTGTGAAATCTGTCTCCTGGCTGTCTTGAGTTCTAGTAAAGCCTGGTTTAGTTTGTTGGCCTCTGCCTGACGTAACAAGGCGCTTCTAGTGTTCATTTCGAATATGGAACTATGAAATGTTATTGCCGCGAGCTCAAGACACAAAATACAGAAAATACAATGTCTAGGTTATGTGTTCTAAAAAATGCCCGAAGTACTTACGTGACAGTAAAAGATGTTAGCTTACTTGAAAAAAGTAATCCTTCGTATATGAATTCCACTCACTTAAGCTCCGGATTCTTCAGAACACACAAACCAGCCAAATTTGTTGTCAAAAATAATAACCGTTAGAGCCGATTTTCCGAAGGCCAAAACACATTTGTTACACAACTTTTTACGTTTATAACTATTTGTACACTTGCTTTATGTTATTTATATACGATGAAATCGGAAAAGGCACTAGAAAACTACGTAAAAACAATTATTTTATGAATAAATGATAGGGAGCACAAAAGCGAACAGCTGTTGATAGATATTGCCCCTGACGGAGTATCTATGTAGTAATACCGACGATTTGCCGTAATTTGTCACGTTTCAGATTGAGGAGTTTTCGGGAGAATCTCGGGTTTAAAACCGGGAAGGCCTCCTTCGACTGCCTGCAATCCGGGATACTTGCCCAGTAGTCTTGGTGTTGTTTGACTGTTCGTTTCCGGATCCATGAGCGGACTTGACTGAATGGAAGGGGAATTATTGGTTCGGGCCCTAAAGGTTGCGATTCTGAACCTCTCCTCGCCAATGCATCAGCTTTGTCGTTACCTCTGGATCCGCTGTGTCCTTTTATCCATTGTAGAGTAACTCTATTAGACTTGCTTACTTGTTCTAGCAGGTGGTGGCACTGTATGGTCAGTCCCGAGTTGTGTTCTCTTCTGCTTAGAGCCTGTAGTGCTGCCGCGCTGTGCGAGAGGATTCTGATACTGGTCAGTTACCTTTCTTCGTAGTACCGCGGTTGCAGCCTGGATTATACCCACACATTCCGCCTGGAAGATGTAGTTATAGGCACCCAGTGATGTTGTTTTGTGGATGTTTAGGTCTTCCGAGAACGTTCCCGCCCCCGTACCTGTATTCATTTTAGAGCCATCTGTGTATATGCTTTGTTCTCGTATATTTGAGCTATCACTTGGCTCTTCGTGCATTTGTATAGTGAAGCCTTTAGAGTTTATGTATGTTTTGGGTACCCTATCACAGAGTGAGATTAGCATAGGGTTGTTCCTTGCATACTCGTCTATGATGTGGGTGTGCTGTGCTCTAGTGTCGTGTTCCCATAACTGTAAAGCCCAGAGTCTATAAGCAGCTGTGGCCGCCTCTTGTTGCACGTGTAGGTGCAATGGTGTAAGGCCTATTAGGGCTTCGAGAGCTGCTGTAGGGGCAGTTCTCATGTACCTTGTCGTCGCTACACAGGCTAGTCTCTGGAACTTTTGTAGTTTATTTATGGTAGTGCTTTGATTCGTTCTAGGCCACCAGACTAGGGCACCGTATGTCAGCGAGGGTCTGACTACGGTGTTATAGAGCCATAGGGTGATTTTAGGGCTGAGACCCCATGTTCTACCTATCATTCGGCGGCACTGTCAGAATGAGATGGTGGCCTTCTTTACCTTGCTTTCCAGATGAGTTGCACAGTTCAGTTTATTGTCCAAGGTTATACCTAGGTATTTGACCTTGTCAGATAGTGTAAGTTGCGTGTCGAAAAGGAACGGAAGTTGGTAGGTTCCTAATTTACGCTTGTTAGTGAACAGTACTAGCTCTGTTTTGGTTGGATTCACGGTTAATCCGTACTCTATGCACCATGTTTCGACCACCTTTAGTGCGTTATTTATAATGTTACACGCCACGCTGGCAAAGTGTCCCGATACGAGTATCGCAAGGTCGTCCGCGTAGCCTACCGTGAAGAAGCGTTGGGAGTTAAGCTTGGTGATCAGATCATTAGCCACCAGGTTCCAAAGCAGCGGTGACAAGACGCCACCCTGTGGACATCCCCTCGATACCACTCTTCTGGTGCTTCCGTCGGTGTCTACCCGTACTGCCCTTAGTCTGAGCATGCCAATGATCCATTCAACCAGCGTTGGTTCTACTCCGTGCTTCTGTAGGGCTGCGTTAATGCTGTTGAAGTTCGTTTTGTCAAAAGCCCCTTCGATGTCTATGAAGGCTGCAAGACAAAGTGTTTTATTTGAAATGTCTTGTTCTAATCTGCTAACAACTGTGTGTAGCGCAGATTCTGTTGATTTTCCTGAGGTGTAGGCGTGCTGTTGTGGATGCAGTGGTTTTCTAGTTGTCCCTTATGTGCCGATCACAGAGTCTCTCTAGTGTCTTTAGTAGGAACTAACTGAGACTAATCAGTCTGTAGGACTTTGCTTCGGTGTAGTCGCTTTTTCCTGGTTTTGGTATGAATAGAACTCTAACCTCTCTCCACATAAGCGGTACGTAGCGGAATGCCAGGCAGGCTCTAAAGATAGACGTTAACGCTCCGCCTATGTGTGTTTCACCATCCCATGCGACTTGTATGGTTTAAATGTGTTGATGGCCTAGTGCACCTTATCTCCGGTTACCACAGAGTTTGCTACTGCCCAGTCGGTCAACGATGGTGTGATCCGACTGGTGTTGCTCCACTCTATTTCACTATTCATGAGGCACCCCGGGAAGTGTGTTGAGTTTGTGTGGTCATGTGTTTCTGTTGTCAATTTGGTGTTATCAAGCTTCTATAGCGAACCAATCTCACGGTTTGGTTCAGCCGCTAAGACCTTCCTTATTCTGTTCGCTTCAGAATTTGATTCTATGTTTGTACAAAAGTTTTTCCATTTCAGACGACTCCTACGGCGTAGCTGTTTTTTGTAGTCAGCCTGGGCTTTCTTATAGCATTCCAGTCAGAGTCGTCGTATGTGTTCATGGCTCTGTTGAAAGATTTACGAACCCTACCTTTGAGCTCCTCCAATCGCCGAGACCAGCCCTGCTTACTCACATCAGTTTCTTTGATGACGGTGAGAGGGCAGGCCGCCTCATAGCTCTTGGTAAGGCTTTGTGTAATATGTTGTACCGCTGCTTCTATCTCTGCTGTGCTGCTTAGATTTGATTCTGGACCCACACTCAGGTACTGCTGCAGAGCGTTTGTGAACAGTACCTTATTTGTTTTGCGCGGGTTGCGCCTGGGTCCTGGAATAGTTTTGTTGATTGACAGTTCATATCTGATCCACCTATGGTCGGACGCGGAGGTTTCATTCGATACTCTCCAGTTGCGCACAAATTCTGAGCAATTGTCCGTTACTAGGGTCAGATCTATAATGGTTAAGACAAAAAAGACGGAAAATTGTTTGTCCAAATAATTGGCAAATGTTTGTTAACCCTCGGCGCGCGAATTGCACTCGCACTTGACGGATCTTGTTTTACATCTCTAGACCGGTTCCTCGTCCGCTCGCGATCAATCAGGCGCAGGCACGTGCCTTCTATTCCAAGTATGAATTTGGAGGAAATGAGAATTGTTTTACCTACAATCTTACACGGAGGAGTTGTTATGTAAGGTGGAGTGGTGAGGAGTTGTTATATTGTAATGATCGAAGTTGAACAAAAAAGTATGCGTGGGTAATAAAATGTCACATCTGTGATGTGACATTTTATTACCCACGCATACTTTTTTGTTCAACTTCGAAGAGTCTGCCGAATAGTGAATCTTTATAAATGTAAATTTACTTCTTATTCTTATTCCTATTTTTCTCAGACAATTAGGTAAGTAGGTACCTACTAATTTTGTTCCTCCCGGTTTATTCCAGCATTCAGCAGCTTTGTTGAAATAGCCTAAACGAAATGTAATGTGATATTTGGATCCATTTTTAGGATTACGCGCATCATTATCCCGAATACTCATTAATGAGCCCCAAACTCAGTTATCAATTTCTAATGACAATGTCATTAGAAATTGATAACTGTCATGTCAACAAGACTAGCTTGCGGATGTAATCAGCCTCCACGACAAAGACAGATCGTCTTTGTCCTTCATACATTGATTTAACCAGAAAGGCCAACAGACCTTTATCTGTAACTGCATCTTCCCCCCTCCCCCGGGCCCGGATGATTGAATCCGAGTGATTGAGCCCGCGTCCCTCCCGCCGCCCCCCGCCCCCCGCCCGGGTAATGTACTGGAAAACCCTCTTGGTCGAGGTCATCTTACCGCATCCGCTCCTAGGGAACCCTAAATCTATACAGAAATACGAGGACAAACTCAATGAAGTCGATACGCGTAGAAACAGTAGGTAGTGGAAATTTTGCTTTAAAATGAGTACATAAGTTTCGACAGCGGATCATTTATTTTATTTTACTTAAAATAGATAATAAATACTATAATTTACTTTATCATAAATTACCCTGAAAAATATTTTTTTGTTTAAATACCTGACGACCGAGACTAAAAAAGCTCTGAAAAGAAGTATATTACTTAATATCATAGCATACCTGTCTAATAAAGTACCTTGGTGCCTAATATCCTACATAGTTTCAGCAATTAAAACTGTAAAGTAACTATAACATTTTAATAGTTTCAATTAACCGGTTTAACGTTTTAATGAATAAAGTCACGCAGGTTCCGTACAATTTGTAGGCAGCCCGATACAATATTATAGAAGACCATTCCAAACGATAACCAGCCGAAACGTCGCGTTCCCATAAATCGACTCGTGACTTCCATTATTGTTTCAATTACGCAAAAAGTTGCCTGTGCGTGAGCTTCGCTAATTATTTCACAAAAAAACTGTGCCCGTGCTTCGGACACGTTCACACCGTCGGCAGGCTGCCGTGCAGCAGACTGCCGTGCAGCCCGTGCTTCGGACACGTTCACACCGTCGGCAGGCTGCCGTGCAGCAGACTGCCGTGCAGCCCGTGCTTCGGACACGTTCACACCGTCGGCAGGCTGCCGTGCAGCTGACTGCCGTGCAGCAGACTGCCGTGCAGCTGACTGCCGTGCAGCCCGTGCTTTGGACACGTTCACACCGTCGGCAGGCTGCCGTGCAGCTGACTGCCGTGCAGCAGACTGCCGTGCAGCTGACTGCCGTGCAGCCCGTGCTTTGGACACGTTCACACCGTCGGCAGGCTGCCGTGCAGCCGGCTGCTGTTATGAAATGTTTTATATGAAGCTAAATATAGATAAAAATACTCGTGACAGCTCATTTATAGTAACAAAACGACTAATTATTACTATCTTCTACATTGTTCGGTGTATTGATTCACTAATAACTTATTTTTTGTTTGCGACAGTAACTACCACAACAAATTTGTTCCTAGAACTTTACATCAAATTTTTATAGTGTTTGATTACGAATTTGCATAAAGTATGACTACTGGGAGAAAGAGGATTTCACACTCTATTTATAAATATAACATTTACATTAAGAGAACCTCGTTTTGTATAGGAACTATTTCGGTTTTTAATGGGTACGCTAGCATAACGCCAGCTCAGGTGTTATTTTATAGACTTGTTCCATATCTCTGTTCTTATGAGAGCAATCATTATGAAATTTTGCATAGCTGAAACGATATTTATGCTCTATTATTGTGTATAAATTTTGTTGCTATAATATAAGCCGTTTTTGAGAACGGTCGTGTGTACGCTAGCATAACGTTATGCTGGCGTACCCACAAACAATGGTCATTATTTCTTAAACCAAGGAGGCGCTATTTATTTTACTTTTGCACTAATTATACTCTATTTATACGCTATATATTAGGCATAACAACAAACGTGAATTCGGTTATGTGTACGCTACCATCACGGACACTAAAAAAAAGCTTTTAAAAGGTATCACAAACTACCAATGAAATTTTTGAATTTTCCATTGTTCAACGAATATTTAGATAAAATAAGTGGCGGAGCTAGTTTGGGTAGAGCCTTAAGTGTCTGTTTCCCGTGTGAACGTGCCGGTGGCGCGGGGTGGCGCGGGGCGGGGCGGGCGGCGCGCGGCGCGTCCTCAGAGTGCGGCGCGGCACGCGATCATAAATCCCGTGCTATCGCAACATCTAGTTATGTGTCTGGCCTCCGCCAGCACAGCACAGCACAGCAATGCTCAACAGTTACATTTCTCAACAATTAGCATCAACTTCCGTTTTAATAAGGTTCGTGTAATTGCTAAGCTAAGGCCCCTTGATGCCCTGCACGCTTGTTTATGTCTTCATAGAAGTCAAAATAATTTTGTCAGTAAAATCATATAATCGTTTGTTTCGTAGATTTCACGAATAATGCGTTAAAAATAAACAAATACCAAGTCTTTTGAACGTTGACTTCAAAAAGTTGATTATTTTTATGTAGGTACTAGGTATTTATTCTCTATTGATACACAAATTTAATAAATTTTGTATTTTTGGACTTTAATTGCAAAATTTCTAAACGTGTCATCACCGTTCTACGGTGAACGGTGATGACACGTTTAGAAATGACAGCGTCATGAAACTATGAACAAGATATCTTTTTTGAAAGAAAGAAAATTATTTATTAGTTAAATAAAACACAAACAACACACGTGATGATTTATATCATTTATTTGTAAAGTTCAGCGCGGCCCGCACACAGATACGAAGAGGCTTGGTGCTGGTGCAGACTCTGCCTGCAGTGTATGCAGAGGCTTGGTGCTGGTGCAGACTCTGCCTGCAGTGTATGCAGAGGCTTGGTGCTGGTGCAGACTCTGCCTGCAGTGTATGCAGAGGCTTGGTGCTGGTGCAGACTCTGCCTGCAGTGTATGCAGAGGCTTGGTGCTGGTGCAGACTCTGCCTGCAGTCAGAAACATCCGTCATATTACATAAACGAATAATACTAAGTTAATTTGTTGTTATTAATTTTAAGAAATTGATCTTTTCTGTGATTTTTCTTGTGGATATAATAAATTTTTGATTCATGTTTGTGCAAGACTTATATTCTTTTCACCATTTCCGCTCGAAAACAGTGTCTTTGCCGCTCAACAACCTGTGACCAAAATTTAACATTTTGAAACAGTTTATTTGGATCCAGAATGTGGTTCTGTATTTCGATGATGTAATAAGTTGTTAATAATCTATGGTATGCACAAAAAACGAAGAACTTGGCTTGTGAAGACCATTCTTCGAGACGGACAGCGTCATTTGTAATAAATAATTAATAAATCATGAATCAACTTTGTACGGGAAATGTGAGTTGCACTCATGTGTTAGCCTTTCCACGGGTAGGAGGTTAGACAGGGGTTACCTTCACACAAAATAATAATTTGATTCGTTCGCGGTTAAAAAGAAGGTTATACTTTTTAGCATTCTAACTAACCCGCCATTGTTGACCAGAATGAATTTCTTGTCCATGCCTTTTAAATTCCTCGCTAGCTCAGCAGCAGTCCAATTTAGAGCCACTCGCTAAGGTGACTCGACTACTTCACTATATTGGGATTTACCCCAATATTCGTGTCCGTGATGGTAGCGTACACATAACCGAATTCACGTTTGTTGTTATGCCTAATAAATAACGTATAAATAGAGTATAATCAGTGCAAAAGTAAAATAAATAGCGCCTCCTTGGTTTAAGAAATAATGACCATTGTTTGTGGGTACGCCAGCATAACGTTATGCTAGCGTACACACGACTGTTCTCAAAAACGGCTTATACTATAGCAACAAAATTTTATACACAATAATAGAGTATAAATAGCGTCTTAGCTATGCAAAATTTCATAATGATTGCTCTCATAGGAACAGAGATATGGAACAAGATTATAAGCGCCATCTAGCAGACCACGGCGGAACTGCATTGCAACGGACGGACAGCAATATCCCTTGGACTCTGAGCAGTGAGCAATGTAGGTATTGGTCACAATGAAAGATAGAGAAAGATGCGTGTGAATTATCCATGGAAGTGAAAGAGATAGAGATAATGCGTCGTCATGCTCTTAGAACTTTACATCAACTTTTTATAGTGTTTGATTACGAATTTGCATAAAGTATGACTACTGGGAGAGGAAGTACTTAAAACACTATTTATACATATAGCATTTACATTAAGAAAACCTCGTTTTCTATAGGAACTATTTCGGTTTTTAATGGGTACGCTAGCATAACGTTATGCTGGCGTACCCACAAACAATGGTCATTATTCTTAAACCAAGGAGGCGCTATTTATTTTACTTTTGCACTGATTATACTCTATTTATACGTTATTTATTAGGCATAACAACAAACGTGAATTCGGTTATGTGTACGCTACCATCACGGACACCAATATTCATAACAGTCTGCTAACTTGATGAAATAGGTTCGCTTTTTTAAGACAAGGACGAGCAAACGTCGCGCGGTGAAGGCGAGAAAGGAACGTAGAAACGGAATGACCGACCTGCGCGCAATTTCACTACTTTTACGTGTCGAATTCGGTTCTGTGTACGCTACCATCACGGACACACTTTTACATATAAATTTCTTATTGCTCTAAAATTTAAAAAATTATACTCTTGCAAAATAAAACCACAATCGTCTAATGTATAATGTAGATGTAGATGTAGGAGGGAACACGTAGACATTACATTAAGGCCCAGATAGATGTGAATTGAGCGAATTTGGGTTACATTTAAACAATTTTTCTCCGTCATTTTTATCGAAATAACTTAAAAAAAATACACAATAATCTATGGGATACAAGGCAGATCCACTTTGGCTTGAAAATTCAAAAAAGCTATTTAAAATATCAGAAATAATTGTGCAAATCTGTTTTCTTAGTTTTTACAGATTTTCCACTAAAATATCAACCACAAGATTTTTTGTTTTCATCACCATATTAAATTATTAAAAAGAAATTTAATATGGTGATAAAAAAAATCTAGAAGAATACCTAAGGCACTTTTAAACGCGAAATCCTGTTCCTATTCAAAAAATTGCGTCATATATCTGCCTCTTAAAATAACTTTCAAATGAAATTTCTTTTTCGATACTGAGAATGAAAATTTAGAGGAAACTTTGCGATTTTTTGAATCGAGTCAAGTTCAGTAAATCGTGTTTCGACGTCCTTATTTTACTGACTCAAATTCTCAATTTTGATTATTTAAAAATTACTTAAAAAATAGTGTTATATAGTCATAAAATTGTTTTTTTGTAATGTCAAAATGTACGTTTCGTTACTAATTTCATCAAAGCATAAGTTAGAGTAGAAATAACACTGCTTAACAATAATAATTATCTTGTAACTTAGTGTAGTTTGTTTTGAAGAAAGCTCAGGTATATTACTTATGTCCTTGGTTAATCCTCAGCTACAAAACAAGAAAAAAAGTAAGTAATTGTCTGTAAGCACAACGGCTCCTCAGACACTCGACATGCCGGCTACCCGCAGCGTGCGACGGTGCGATGCGGACGGGGGACGGGGGACGGGGCGCTACGGGCTGCCCCGAGTAGACCTAGTGCGGATTGAGCTGGCTACCCGCAGCATGCGACGGTGCGGTGCGAGCGGGGGACGGGGCGCTACGGGCTGCCCCGAGTAGACCTAGTGCGGATTGAGCTGGCTACCCGCAGCATGCGACGGTGCGGTGCGAGCGGGGGACGGGGCGCTACGGGCTGCCCCGAGTAGACCTAGTGCGGATTGAGCTGGCTACCCGCAGCATGCGACGGTGCGGTGCGAGCGGGGGACGGGGCGCTACGGGCTGCCCCGAGTAGACCTAGTGCGGATTGAGCTGGCTACCCGCAGCATGCGACGGTGCGGTGCGAGCGGGGGACGGAGCGCTACGGGCTGCCCCGAGTAGACCTAGTGCGGATTGAGCTGGCTACCCGCAGCATGCGACGGTGCGGTGCGAGCGGGGGACGGGGCGCTACGGGCTGCCCCGAGTAGACCTAGTGCGGATTGAGCTGGCTACCCGCAGCATGCGACGGTGCGGTGCGAGCGGGGGACGGAGCGCTACGGGCTGCCCCGAGTAGACCTAGTGCGGATTGAGCTGGCTACCCGCAGCATGCGACGGTGCGGTGCGAGCGGGGGACGGGGCGCTACGGGCTGCCCCGAGTAGACCTAGTGCGGATTGAGCTGGCTACCCGCAGCATGCGACGGTGCGGTGCGAGCGGGGGACGGGGCGCTACGGGCTGCCCCGAGTAGACCTAGTGCGGATTGAGCTGGCTACCCGCAGCATGCGACGGTGCGGTGCGAGCGGGGGACGGGGCGCTACGGGCTGCCCCGAGTAGACCTAGTGCGGATTGAGCTGGCTACCCGCAGCATGCGACGGTGCGGTGCGAGCCGTGCCTATAATTATTAATTATAGGAGGTTCCATTTCTTGCCACTCAAAAGTAGACGTGACATAGCTGATTATCTTTATATACTTAAGATTATCAACAACGATGTCGACTGTCCAGAACTTCTTGGCAAATTAGACTTCAATGTACCACGTAGGCAGCTTAGACACAATCCCTTACTACATGTCCAACATGTTGGAACTAATTATAGACAAAATTCATTTATAGTGCGAGCGAGCGGCACTCTCAATGAATTCAGCAAAATGTTGAACATTGACCCTTTCAACACCAGCATTCTCAGGGCAAGGCGATGCATAACTCTTAACTTCTTTTGCACTTGATGTAGCTATATTTTTAATTTTTACTTATTGTAACTACTTGTTCTTTTATTACTTTATTAAGTACGAAATTGTCGACGATTATTTTTTTGTTTTGTGTTCACACTTAGGTATTTTATGATGTTTCTATTAGCGAGTGCCTATTATTAGCTTTCTGTATCTATTTCAAGTTCTATTGTTAATAGTTAAGCTGATGGCAATCCGAATAAAAATAAATAAATATACATAATATTAGGTATAGTGTGTTATGTATGTATTGTATATTTCAGTAATACGCTACCATCTATACGTGTACAACTGCTTCGGGTCCATCCCAAGGTTGTCTGGAAGAGAACGCTCTTAGCGGTAAGGCCGCCCATTGTGCAACACTGTTTTTATTTTTTTCTGTATTTTTTAGTTATTTATACATAGTTCAATTACCATGTTTATTCTCAAGATCCTAACATATAACTAAACCCATATTTAATTTTGTGTAATCCAACATGGATTACACAAAATTTGGTCAAGTGGTTTGATCAAGTGGCAAAATCAAGCGATCTGGACTATGTTCCAATAACTGACTGCATTTACCTTAGGTATTCGAAAACAATAAATGAATAACTATGTATTCTTTGGCCCAGGAATTTGCCAAGCTTGATCATAAAGAGTCGCGCGGTACTTTCCCCGTTCACCTGAAACGTATGCCCGAGACTGAACTGAATATTACATTGGCGGCGGAGCCGGGAGGCCTGGGCGGAGCCGGGAGGCCTGGGCGAAGCCGGGAGGCCTGGGCGGAGGAACATTTTAGCACGAGAGGCCGTGGGTCAGCGATCGACCACACACCATAAGAATGGTTTAAAAGTAAAAAAAGCTAGAAGAAAGATTCACCGCTTAATTCGTCCTATTTACAAAGGGATTTTTTATACCGCATTCACTGCCCAGTCTCGCCGTATTTGAACTGAACTGAACAGTGCACGTTACATGTGGGTAGATTCCATTATAGCACAGTAAAGCGCAAAGTTGGGGCAAATTTTAGATTCAGCAAACCATACATAGGTACCGAAAAGGTATAGGTACTATAATGTTCTTTCCTCCCCTCCGGGCGGAAAGCGTCAATTTTCCTCCCGCGGCGCTAAACGAAAATGCCGCTTTCCGCCTCCATCGAGAAAAATAGTATTACTTGTATACTTAAATGTACTATTCTTACTCTGAAAATAATGTGAAGAAAATGTGACCACAAAAAAGGAGATTTGGGGTTCCTCCAGCTTATATTTCAGCATTCACTACGTCTGTCCAAAAGAGCAGTAAGCATTGTACTTTTGTTTATTTCCGAACAGGTTTGGAGACATACACGAGGCATCGTTTAAATGATTACAAACTTTACCGTGATGCCTATAAATATTCAATTACTCACAGTGACTCAGTTATTCCAATCCATAATCATGGCGCATGCCATTGCACTGTGCCAATTTTTTGGAAAACTCAAAATAACACTAAAGAAAGAAAGAAAAGAAAAATTTACTACCAACAGTACAAACCAGACTTACAATTAAACGTAAAATTTTACTGAAACAGATCTGAAATGGTACTACTTATCTATGGTCTACAAAAGAGCCCTAAGCGCGTCCGTTTATTTGTAAACGTGACGGGGTCCCACTCAGTGTATCGGTGAAGGCCGTGGCCGTGGTTGCTGTATCCTGTATCCGGCACTCGTTACTGAAGCTAGTTTACTTACTGAAACAAAAGCGAAACGAGATTATTTCCGTTCGTCACACGCGATGTTTACCCAAACTCCGCCGAGCCCACTTAGACCCTATTACCCTGATCATAAGAGTGCTATCAATGGAGTGGCATTCGACCCGGCATTGATTACTATTATTGCTGAGATAAAAGGGCGGTCACATTCCTAACAGCGGAATGTGGACAAAGTGAAACGCTTTGTTATGAATGCTTACGGACGGGATTACTTATAGATAGGCTAAGCATGCACACAGTCTGTTTAGTTTAGTTTGTTTAGTAGTTGCTAGAGTTACTTCAGGTACTAATAAAAGGTACCTATCCTAATTACCTAGGAGGTGGGCACTCTATTCAAGTGGGCAAGTTCCGTACTTGCCTATTTATTTATGTAGAGGAAGGGGGGGGGGTAATAATAATGGAACCTGCTAATAATTTGATTTGAACCCTCAATCTCAATTTGTTAAAAACAATGTTACTACTTACCTATATTTATATACCATATATTTATAATGGAACAAGCTATTTCTTTAGACATCAACTCCCAAACCGCTGAAGCTAGAAAGTTGAAAACTGCAATTATGGGTTTTTCGGAAATTCTATTCCTAAGGAGGCGAGAAGTGGGGTTGAAGGTTTATCTAACAACTTAACCAGCAGGTAGATACCCCGACTTGCGTGAAACTTACAGAATACTAAAAATATAATATAAAAACAATTATGGCACACGTATTTTACGTGAGGTTTATTTATTTAACAGCAAAAAATAATTACAACTAATATTTACACTTACATCTACCTATTTACTAAAAATCTAAGCCGTCACCAGAAGGCAGAGTGCCCAGAATGCTGGCAGCATTGCCACGTTGAATGGCAATGCTAATTCGTTGACCGAAATAAAAACCAGCATTCCGATCACCTGTGGACTCTATTAGTAGTTTTGTAAGATCTTTATAGATAACGTGTGCCCCAGGACCCCAAGGACCTAGGGTTTCCACCCCAATCGGCTCAAATAGGTAACCTCTGTCAAGACTAGCGTATTTTCGCCGTTTGAGGAACTCCGCTGATGTTGCTGCGGAGCCTGCCCTTACTGATGTCCCTGCAAGATGAGAAGGTGCTAGGGTATCTACACACGTAGCATCCCAAACTAAAGGCTGACCCATCTTCCAAGGAATCAGAGTCATACCGTCAGGCCTTTTACCATCATCTCGCATTAGGCCATGTGGTTCGAGAGTAGCTGGCACACTGACGCTGGTAAAAGCCCGACGAATGATGTCATTAATTGAACCATGGCGGGACACACGTCCTGCACTAGAGACACATGTCAGTGCATGGTGACCGAACTTATCAACGGTTTCACCGCACTGGCAACGGTGTGGCACTAGGCAAGGAGAACCTGAACGCAAAGAGGTAGCCACCCGAAATGAGTTATTGTCTAAAAGGGTACCTAAATTTTTGGAAGGCAAAACATATAACCAAAGTCCTGATTCCCTAAGATCCTTTGTACCGTGAATTGAAGACATACAAGCAGGGAGTGAAACACTAGAAATTTCGCGGACACCTAGACCGCCCAATCTAATAGGAAGAGTGGCCTGGTGCCACGCTCTATCATCTAAAGGTATATTAAAAATTTTGATTAATGTGTCGCGCATGATGCTGTCCAACTGCTGTGTAAGTTGAGGATATTTCCAGAGTTGGGAGCATCGTAAATAGTAAGTGAATTTGGGAACAAAAAGACAGAAACGTAAAATAACAAAAGCCACGTGAACATTGATGTTTTGTAATTTGTCTGAAAACGAAAGAAAATTTTGAATTTTTTCATTTATGAAATTAGGCAAACACTCATCCATTATCGGAGATCCCAATAGGCAAAGTGAAGACATAACTATCAACTTCAGGTTTGGGGCTAAACTTTCAAAGCTACTTTTTATATTTAAAAAATTAGATAAAGCCCTTGCCGTTTCTGGAACATAAAGTTCACATTTTGCAAAGTTTAGCTCCAAGCCTATAAGCTTAAATTCTTGTTTTAAAACACGTAAATCTTCCAAAATCGTCTCCACCTCGCCTCCTATAGTGCCGTCATCGAGATACCAAACATTAAATTTTGACTCTAAACGTTTTATAATGGGATGTATTGCGAGACTGAAAATAGCGTATTTTTGTATTTTTTAATATATTCCTAATAATAATTAAGGCTAATGTATACGTAAAAGAAGAATCGGTAGAATTTGTAGATAGTACCGTATTCTTAGGAATTACCTTAGATAGTAAACTACAATGGGGCCCGCACATAGATAAGCTATCGAAGAGACTAAGTTCTGCAGCATATGCAGTCAAAAAAATCCGTCATCTTACAGACGTTGATACTTCTAGACTAGTATATTTCAGCTACTTCCATAGTATTATGTCTTATGGTATACTGCTGTGGGGGAACGCTGCAGATATTAACACCGTATTTGTGCTGCAGAAGAGGGCTGTTCGTGCAATCTATGATATGGGTCCCAGAGAGTCCCTACGTGATAAATTTAAAGTAATAAATATAATGACAGTACCGTGTCAATATATTTATGAAAACTTGTTGTACACTCATAAGAATATCAATCGGTTCCCCAAAAATAGCGATATACATAATTTAAATACTAGAAATAAGAATAAACTTGCTGTGCCCACAACTAGGCTACACAAGATTAATGTATCTTTTAAAGGACAATGTATACGCTTCTACAACAAAACTCCAAGTGAGTTGCAAAAATTATCAATAAATAAATTCAAACAAATTGTCAAACATATCCTTTGTAAAAAGGCTTACTATAAAATATCAGATTATCTAGACGATAAAAAAGCTTGGGACGAGTTTTGCTCCAACTCGAAAACTAACATTCTAACAAGGTAAAGGTTTCTTGTTCGCTTCTTTACTTTACCTTAAAAAGATTGAAGTGGACAAAAAATCAAAGTGATCACTTTATTTCCTAGTTTTGCTTATGTAATCTGAGTATTTGTGACGTGTCCAAGAGTCCTGTAAGGTCTAAAGGAAATAAAGCACTTTGAATTTTGAATTTTGAATTTTTTGAATAGGGCCGGAACTTTGATTTTCAAAACAACTCACAAGATGAGCTTGAACAGGTACTTAGTACTTTTTTCATTGAAATGGGCCCGCGGCACTTGCCGAACGAAAGAAAAAAAATTGCATGGGACGAGAAATTTAAATTTTGTATGACAGATTCAAACTCGTTGCTAAGTTGGCGATAGCGGTGCTAGTGGTGGTGAATACATTAAAATAATATGATACCAGTTCAACGTAATTAGGTAAGTAGTTACATTGTTTTTAACAAATTTTTGAGATTGAGGGTTCAAATCAAATTATTAGCAGGTTCCATTATTATTACCCCCCCCCCCTTCCTCTACATAAATAAATAGGCAAGTACGGAACTTGCCCACTTGAATAGAGTACCCACCTCCTAGGTAATTAGGATAGGTACCTTTTATTAGTACCTGAAGTAACTCTAGCAACTACTAAACAAACTAAACTAAACAGACTGTGTGCATGCTTAGCCTATCTATAAGTAATCCCGTCCGTAAGCATTCATAACAAAGCGTTTCACTTTGTCCACATTCCGCTGTTAGGAATGTGACCGCCCTTTTATCTCAGCAATAATAGTAATCAATGCCGGGTCGAATGCCACTCCATTGATAGCACTCTTATGATCAGGGTAATAGGGTCTAAGTGGGCTCGGCGGAGTTTGGGTAAACATCGCGTGTGACGAACGGAAATAATCTCGTTTCGCTTTTGTTTCAGTAAGTAAAGTCTTAGAAAGGATTGTTTGCATGCAAATGACAAAATACCTTGAGGATCATCATTTACTTCCTCAACACCAGTCAGGTTTTCGGAAAAGGCATGGCACTGCTACTGCTCTTATGGATGTTGTTGATAACCTTTTGGCTGCTCAAGATGAAGGTATGTGTAGCATCCTTGTGCTTCTAGACTTCTCCAGGGCATTTGACTCGATCAGTATCCCCCTTCTTCTCTCCAAACTAGCATATTACGGATTTGATATGAAAACTGTTAAGTGGTTCTCCAGTTACCTTGAATCTAGAACTCAATCTGTAGAGCTTCAAATGCCAAATGGTCAGTCAGTTAGGTCTCCTCCACGTCTGGTACCCTGCGGGGTTCCACAAGGTTCTGTTCTGGGACCAGTACTATTTATACTCTACACTGCTGACATTATTAATAGGGTCCAGTTTTGTCATCATCATCTATATGCTGATGACCTCCAGCTATACTATTCTTTCCGTCCCCAAGATTGTCCAGACGCTGTAAGCAAAATTAATAGCGATTTAGCACAGGTTCTACGTTGGTCTACTTTGAACTCCCTGATCCTTAACCCCAGAAAAACAAAATATATGCTGTTCGGTACTAAAAAAAGTCTAACTAAGCTTGCAAACTGTAATATAGGCATAAGAGTGGATGGTGACTTGGTTGAGCAGGTTGAGCAGGCTAAAAACCTCGGACTTATCATGGACAGCCGTCTTCGTTTTGAAGCCCATGCTGCTGAAACTGTTAGACAATCTCTTTATCGCCTGAAACTGCTCTATAAGATTCGCCCATATTTGAGTGAAACTGTTCGTATCACTTTATGTGAGACTTTAGTGCTATCACGACTTAACTACTGTGATACAGTATATGGTCCTTGCCTTTTAGGACGTACCGAACAGCTTATTCAGCGTGTGCAGAATGCCTGTGCACGATTTTGTTTCTATATTCCTCCCCGCACTCATGTAACCCCCTTTCTCAATTCTTCCAATATTTTGAAAATGAAAGCACGAAGAGAGCTGCACCTTGCAACATTACTTTTCGGACTTATGATAACTAAGACTCCAGCCTACCTCTACACTAAACTTAAATGGGCTAGTGATACCTCTCGGTATTCTAGAAGAGTATGTACTCGCCCGATTTTGATTACGCCAAGGCACAAATCGGTTGCTTTTAGAGGTTCATTCCGGTTCGCTGCCAGTCATTGTTGGAATGTGCTCCATCCTCCCCTTCGCTTGCTGAAAACAGTTGCAACATTTAGAGCCGCTCTTAAACGGGAACTCTTGCGCATACAAAAAACTATCATATAAACAGCCGTAACACTTACCAAATATCCTTCCATTCTCTAACCTCTGCCATTTGCAACACCGGACAACCGACGCTATTCAAGATAGTTTTGTTCCACTACTGTGATCTCTTCTGTTAGTACTGTATTCTGTTTATTGACCTCCAAACCATGTGTAGAATAGAAATCAAACAACACGTTTCTTTCTTTTTTTAGAGTATACTATACATAGTTATGAGATGTGTTTACTTAGCTTATGAGAATGTAACGCTACGCTAAAACTGACAGCTTCAACTTCTTCTTTGTGGACGCTGAGTGCTAATACCAAGTCAGACTTGTTGTAAGTTTTGTAGATCTGTGTACTGTCTGTGTTGTTTCATTTTTATTTTATTTTTTATTTTAGTTATAATGTGTATTTTGTGTATAAGTGTAAAAATGTCCTAAAATGTCATGTACTCTTCCTATAACCTTACTTATTCTTTTGATTTTATTTTATTTTTCATGTAACTATTAAATGTTATCTAGCTTTGTGCCACCACACCAGGACCTGTCTGAAAACCAGCGCTGCTACTAGTTTCGGCTTTGTAGCGGCATAATGCTGAGACAGGGACCTTTTTGGACCCTTACGTAGCACTTTTGTGAATCTGTTTTTTTATTTTGTTTTGTTTCTTCATTTTTCGTGTTTGTGTATATATAAATATTTATAATGTACCTAGTTGATGTTATGTGTGTGTTATGTTTGGTTTCAAATAAATGTTCTTCTTCTTCTTCTTCTTCTTCTTCTAAGTAAACTAGCTTCAGTAACGAGTGCCGGATACAGGATACAGCAACCACGGCCACGGCCTTCACCGATACACTGAGTGGGACCCCGTCACGTTTACAAATAAACGGACGCGCTTAGGGCTCTTTTGTAGACCATAGATAAGTAGTACCATTTCAGATCTGTTTCAGTAAAATTTTACGTTTAATTGTAAGTCTGGTTTGTACTGTTGGTAATAAATTTTTCTTTTCTTTCTTTCTTTAGTGTTATTTTGAGTTTTCCAAAAAATTGGCACAGTGCATGTGCATGCGCCATGATTATGCTGTAAAAACATGGCCAAAATAGTAGCATAAGCGGTAACGTGGTGCCTGAGAGGACTCTATGAAACCTTAAACCCACACAACTCGCCGAATGCGCTCCCGCCGACGCCACTATCCCACTAGGTATCCCACTCCACTGCGTGGGCCCAAATAAACTTGAAGCTATTGAGACGCACAATCTGGAATTACGTGAGGGAGGAAGGTGGTAAAATATCGTTTTGTTCCTGCGAATGTACCTGTGAGGCCCAACGTCGCAGGTTAGTTTCTGCTTCTACGGTGTACCGCGCGCCGCCGCGCCGTCGCCGCGCCGCAACCCGCGTCACTCAGAACAACCCTAGTCACAGCCCTGGTATACCTGTATGATGAACTAACAGGCTGTCCGTTGTTTGTTCCAGTGCAAGGAGCTGAGCGGCGGCGGCGGCATGCGCGCGCCCGACTCGCTGCCCGGCCTCGCGCACCACTACCCGCACTGCGGAGACAGGTATCTTCCTACCTATCATTGTTACATCTCATTCTAAATCAGGTTGGTTTTTTACTGCCCGCATAATTTCTGCCGTTAGGTCGGCTCACGGGGGTTCCGGTAGGTCAAAAAGTCAAAAAGTCAAATGTCAAGTTCTATAACTTATCTAGTATCTAGTACTATCTATCTAGTACTTGAAAAGAAATTGTCATCATATTATTACGTCAAAATGTTACATAATGCAGAAAGTCAGCTGAGGTGTAAGGCTCTAACTAAGACTATTTCCCTGCGAGTTATGTTACATAATGCAGAAAGTCAGCTGAGGTGTAAGGCTCTAACTAAGACTATTTCCCTGCGAGTTATGTTACATAATGCAGAAAGTCAGCTGAGGTGTAAGGCTCTAACTAAGACTATTTCCCTGCGAGTTATGTTACATAATGCAGAAAGTCAGCTGAGGTGTAAGGCTCTAACTAAGACTATTTCCCTGCGAGTTATGTTACATAATGCAGAAAGTCAGCTGAGGTGTAAGGCTCTAACTAAGACTTATTTCCCTGCGAGTTATCTAAGTACAAGTGTTCATGTTTCAGATCCCCCGTGAAATGCAGCAGCATGGGACTCTCCCGCCTGCAGCTGGTGAACGAACCCAGTCCCACCAGCTCGGAGGACTCAAACTCGCCCACAGAGCTGAACTGCTACCGACGGCTCGGAGACCGCCAGCCGCTGATGAAGAGACTGGCGATGGGGCTCAGCGGGGCGCTGCTGCAGCCCTCTGATGACGACTCCACGCCGCTGGTCACTGACACACCAACCACGTATGTATCAAATGACGCACTCATTACGCACCTATAAAACTATAATATGTACCAACTAACTGTATTCAACTGGAACCTGTAGTAGTAGTGGTGAACGCGAGCCTGGCAGGCCAGCGAGGGGATACACGAAGGGAAGATGTTTAGTCAATCACACAAGTTCAGTGAAGTTCAGGATGTGACGTGGCAAACTTACCGTGAATTTACTAGATATTGTATAAAACATATATAACACATTTGCTCGTAAAGGGTCTTTTATTTCACCAATTTCAATACCGTACTGTATCACATTAGTCATTACGCACTTGTGCGGTAATGTAATGTAAAACGCACGGTTTAAAAATTCTATGTCTATGGTTTATCAAGATGATCGATCCGTCTTAAACGAACGGTACTTTTTTAAATCTTAGCAAAGAGTTTTTATGCCAGAAAAGTGGTCAACATTTTATGAATAAAATTAACTTTAGGAGGTTTAGGAGATAAAATATAATAAATAAACATTTAATTCTTTAATTTAATTAATATTGACCATAAATTACAACCATTTATCTGTAACAAAACACAAAAATATTAATTTACTTTATTAGTAATACTGGCTGTTTTTGTGCCTTTGCCTTAAAAAAATCGCTAATTTGTGGACAAGTAAAAATTATTCCGCGGGCTTTTTGTTTTCGCTGTATTGTTTTTACTTGAAAATGTCGTCTTTATTGATGAATTTATTAATTCAACACCGCCAGAAGTCTCAGAGGCAGCGAAAAAGGTTACTCTAAGCTTCTTGCCCGAAAAAATCGAACGATTGATACTTACAAGCGTATCAAAATTTATTCGAAAGACCGAGTTTTTTTTCATCATCATCATAAGCCTAATGAGCGCCATAGCGCCCTGTCTTCAGCTTGCCGCATCCAGCATCTGCCAGCAGTTTTTCGCAAATCGTCATCCCACCTGGTCGGAGAGCGTCCTACACTGAGTTTACCGAGTCGTGGTCTCCACTCAAGAACACGTTTACCCCAGCGGTTGTCGGTTCTTCTCGAGATATGGCCAGCCCACTGCCACTTCAGCTTGCTAATCTTTTGAGCTACGTCGATAACCTTAGTTCTCTGTCGGATGTATTCGTTACGGATCCAATCCTTCAGAGAAACTCCGAGCATAGCTCTCTCTAGAGTTTTATTTATTTCCTCGCAAATATGTTATAAATTTATTTATTTATTTATCATAATTATTACTATTATACGGAATCTCATCAAACTTACTCCGCACCGTCTCCAAATCGATTGATCACGTTATAGCCTACCTATTCAACGCATGTATGAGGGAGGGCGTATATCCCGTACCTCTTAAACGGGTTAAGATATCTCCCTTATATAAGGGCAAAGGTAAGAAGTCGGAAATGAAGTCCTACCGACCGATATCACTAGTACCCGCGATTAGTAAGATATTCGAGGTAGGACTAAATCAAAGACTCTTATCCTTTATAGGAGACGGGAAATTAATATCCGACAGACAGTACGCATACAGGGCTGGGCGTGCAACAACAGACCTGGTGCGTGAAGTGTTGTGGCGCGTGCTGTGCGCGCGCGAAGCTGGCCAGCACGTCGCCTTGCTGTGCTGTGACCTCTCGCGCGCGTTCGACACTGCCGACCACAACCTGATCGCCAACAAACTGAAATTCTACGGCATACGCGGTCCGGCGCTGTCCCTGCTAACCTCCTTTATGTCGCACCGTACGCAGACAGTGGTTGGCGACCAAGGGCGCGTAAGGTCAGTAGAGCTGGAGAACTCTATGGGGGTACCGCAAGGTTCTTGCCTGTCGAACACATTGTTCAGCCTACTGCTCAACGACCTACCCGAGTCCGTGAGCGACGCGCATGTTTACATGTACTCCGACGACGTGGCGGCCATTGTGACTGCGCCGTCAACACTCGAACTGGAGCTTAGACTGAACAATGTGGTTCAAAGGCTTGAACGATGGTTTAAATCAAACGGTTTAGCCCTCAATAGAGAAAAAACCTGCTACATGACCTTCCGCCTAAATGGCACAACATCGCCACCCTATACAGTCATTGCCGGTAACACCGCGCTGCAGATGGTCGACACAACAAAGCTACTGGGTTTCTATATCGACAGTGGACTCACCTGGGAGCCACATATAGAGGAGCTCTGCTCCAAATTAGGCCGCACCTGTTTCGCATTGCGGCGGCTCGCTGGCACCGCGTCTCGTAGCGTAGTAATATCGTGTTACTTTGCGACCGTCCACAGCATTCTCACCTACGGTGTGGAGCTGTGGGCGCGGGCCGCGGATGTCGAGCGGGCCTTCGTCATGCAGAAACGAGCAGTGCGCGCAATCGTGGGCGTGGATGACGATGTGTATGCAGAGACCTTTTTAAAGAGCTGATGATCATGCCTCTCCCCTGCGAACTGATATATCAAGTAGCCCTCTTTACTCACAAAAACATCGACAGATTCCAGAGGAGGGGTGTGAACTCGGACCGCGCTCTGCGCAGTAACAGGTTCGCTCACGTCCTCGTCACGCCCCCGCACAAGCTACGCAAGTCGGAGAGGTCCGTGTATATAATGGGTCCCTCGGTGTACAATAGACCACCATGATATTTAAGAATAGATTAAAAAAATGGCTCTTAGAGAGTTCTTTTTACTCTGTAGACGAGTTCTACGCTTTACCTATTATTTAAATTTAATTACAATATAAATATTATATAATAATTAATCAATTAAATGTGTATTAAAATTATATACCATTATTATTATAGGACAATATTGAATATTATATTGCTTACCTACCATATCGTTTGACTTGTAACTTGGCGTTATTAATAAAAAATTGTATTGTATTGTATTGTATTACTATTATTGCACAGCTAGGTTACCCAAGATTACCTCAAAGCAGATCTTGGCTTTCGTCACAAGATTTCTTCAGGTACCGGTATGGTTGGTTTTGTCTTTCACCAACTTTTATATATTTAACTATCCCACTGACTGTCCTACACACACTAATCAGCCCCCCCTGTTCCAGCCCCACCAACCTCCCCCTGTGCCTGTCCGGCGGCGGCGGCTACGTGAACGAGGCATCGGAGGCTGAGGTGCGCACCCGGGAGTCGAACCGCGAATCCGCGCCGCACACGCCGCGCCGACATGAGACCAATGACCACGAGGTGGACTTTAGGAAGTGCGGCATTAACAATGTTAAGCACAGGTGGGTGGAATCAAAAGCACCAGAAGGGTAAAAATTATTGATTTGAAAAAACACCCATAGAATTAGCTTTACCTAGGTACTTCTTAATTTGATATTCGACTTCACTTGCGCTGCGGCTAGGTGAGTTGAAGACTTGCGAAGGACTGCAGGCAGATCCTGTAGAAAGCAAGCTGAAGACAGCGTTATCGTTATGAGCCTCGTGCGTGGCATATTGAGAGATAATTACCTTCAGGCAGTTGACTAGTGTAAGCTGAAGTTTGGAGACCGTGTCGGTAGTGTTAGTTAATCAAGATTAAATCAAAATATCAGGTGAGCATAAAACATAATCTTAACCTGATCCTCTCTTAGCGCTGGTCTTCCGATGGAACTACCACATACATAATTCCCTAACGTAACATATTACTTAGTAACTTGCCAAGGATGTTAGGGAATGTTATGTGTGTAATGCTATGTTATGTTTTTATTCCAGCAGTCCGTCTGCGAACTGCAGTCGCACGACCTCCTCCTCGTCCGGCGCGTCGTCGTGCGGCGGCGGCGCGCCGAGCTCGCTCGGCTCTGGGAACAACAACACGCGCTCCGAGCCTGCGCTGCGACAGGCACCCTGGTTCCAACACGGGATTCCAAGAGAGGTAAACACTCAATTTCTTGCAAATTCAGCTGATTTATAATTTCCTGAACAGTAACACCTACAAGGACTTACTAACCTGGCGTAGAGGATGTAGCAGAGGGTGTGTGTGGTGTGGCGGCAAATAAATGCGCGATGTACTTATCAAAACTTCAAATTTGTTAAAATTGTAGGTAGATGTTGCATGTGTCAATAACATTCTTTGTGTTCCAGATAGCACTGGAGGTGCTCAGCGGGCAGGCGGTGGGCGCGTTCCTGGTGCGCGGCAGCACGACGCAGGCCGGCTGCTACGCGCTCTCCGTGCGCGTGCCGAGGGACTTCCAGCCGAGTGGCATCGCGCACTACCTCATACTGCGCACGCCTAAGGGATACAAGATCAAGGTAACGAACATCATCTCAGTCAAAACACTCAACTGCTGGATATCCTCCGCTTTGCCTCTTTTCTCCAATTACGGATATCTTGTCTTGACCCAACACGGAATCAGCCGCTCCCGTACAATGTTGCGCCATCTGCTCCGGCTTTCAGCCACCTGTGTATTGCTTCTGTCATCTTAATGTCGAGTCTAGGGTACTTTTTGTTTGGTGTCTTTCCGTCTACTTATCCCGTAACGTTGTGTGTGAGCTTTGGAGTGAGTGGAGTCTACGAGTCCAAACCAAGGGCAATAGGCTTTCCCAACAGTTTATTGTTTTATAATCGATTCTGGCTACCCGACCACAACAGGCGTTAGAGCACAGAGCCTTGATTAGCTTGTGTTCGATTGTTCTGTTCAAATTTAACCAAATAGCTCCTAACTTACAGGGCTTCACGAAAGAGTTCACGTCCCTGTCAGCGCTGGTGACGCACCACAGCGTGATGCCGGAGCTGCTGCCCGTGCCGCTGTTGCTGGCGCGGGGTGCGGCGGCGGCGGGCGCGATGGGCGCGGGGGGACGGCGCGACCACGCCGATATCGACGCCGTCGCGCCGCCCCCGCGCCGCGCCCCGCCGCATCACGTCGCGCACTTCCTTGCGCAACTGGACGTGTAGAACAACTGTAGCTACATGTGACTGGATGTTTGGCACCCGGTCTATGACGTAGTGAAGTTTGGCTAAGTTGGTGAGAAGTGACAGATATCACGTGCGAAGTGATAGCGAACGCTGGTATGTTGAATGGGTTCAGGTGACGCTCTTCGGGTGAACTACCTAGGTATCTAGCCAGTGCATTCTATCGAAGGTGACAAGACTACCTACTATAATTTAAAAAGCACACTTTAAAAAGTGGAACTGATATAGTATGCGAAATATAAATGACACGTTGAAATTCATGTATTGTTATGAATGTGGTTAATCGGCTTAATAGTACCTAATGAATATAAAAAAATAGAATATAATATACAGTCCTAGTAGCGTTGTGCCTCCATACTCCGGTTCCGAGATGAGCTGCGGAGCGATTGCGTTAGCCCTCTGAGCGTTAGCCACATGTCTAATGTAACTAAGCTTCTGAGAGTTTACGTAAGTAGGTTGCTAAAGTTTGTATTGTAATGACAAGTTTTATATAAAATAAACGGACTTCGAAAAACACAATGTCCGAACTACACCAAACGATTAAGACATTATGCAAAAATAAAATTAACCTTTGTGATACTTTGGTAGGTAAGTACATCAGCTTACAACTTTGTAGTTTCTTGTGAATATTACAAACAATATTAATATTTTAAATCATCATAGTTATTATGATTAATATTCACTAATTAATCTTTCTCCTTTAATAAACAAATCAACTAGTATGTTTGTATCGAAATTATATATTACATGGAATTATGAAAGTTTTAGTCATTGTTGAGTCATTAAATTATTGTGTTTATAAAAATGTTGCTAATTATTGTACTAGTAGATACGTTAAATTTGATAATTATTAGTAAATATGGATAAATAATATAATGTGATACTTACAATATCAGTTAAGAAGTGTAAGTATAACGGCATTTATAAATAATGTGTCTAAAAATATATACATATATAAATAGCTGATCATATTTTATAATATAATGTGTATAAGATTTGACAGTTTCTTTATGAATTGGCTGGAAGTCTTATCTAGTCTACAATATTATTTGAATGTGATTTAGTTATTGTTTTTTGGAAGAAGTCTAATTGTTTTAAAAGTCCAATGTTGACTGCATTTGATTGTGACAAGTAGGATTTAAACAGTTTTATTAAAGAAATTATAAAAATAAAAATCGTGAATGAACTGATCTACCTTATAATTATGCAAGTAATATAAATAAATCTATTATTATATATTTTTAATGAACAAATCAGTTGCCTTTTAGCAAGTAGGTATTACTTACACTTAGCTTCTCTTAATTTTCAGAAAATGGATTCCACTAAAAAGCTACAAAACTAAACGTGCCTACAACTACTGAACCTATAAAATGAAAGTTAAAAAAAAACACTCCAGAAACAAAAAAAAGTGTTTCTGTACCCTAATTGCATTTGATTGTATAAGGTAAATGAAAAAGTATTTACAATTACAACGTCAAAAAACATGACGAATAAATCCATTTTCTGTGAATGAATAAATGTAAAATTGAGTTCACTGCCTTAGAAGAGAGAAGCGACGTGTTTGTTTGTATGGAATGTTGACGTGTCGTAGAGTTGACGGTTGTTGATGTTTATCAGTGTTTATGTGGGAAATAACTACTTACCAGCGTAGAACTATCCACATCTGACCTTGTATGTATCGTAAAAATGTTATTGTAGAGTGTAAAGCAATAAGTATGTCAGTTTTATCAGTTAACTATTACATAAATACATAATAAAAATCACTGAACCTATGACGTTAGTATTGGGTACGTGTTATCGGGCAGGACGTCTCATTGTATGGTGTCCGTGATGGTAGCGTACACATAACCGAATTCACGTTTGTTGTTATGCCTAATTAATAACGTATAAATAGAGTATAATCAGTGCAAAAGTAAAATAAATAGGGCCTCCTTGGTTTAAGAAATAATGACCATTGTTTGTGGGTACGCCAGCATAACGTTATGCTAGCGTACACACGACCGTTCTCAAAAACGGCTTATACTATAGCAACAAAATTTATACACAATAATAGAGTATAAATAGCGTCTTAGCTATGCAAAATTTCATAATGATTGCTCTCATAGGAACAGAGATAATTATGGAACAAGATTATAAGCGCCATCTAGCAGACCACGGCGGAACTACATTGCAACGGACGGACAGCAATATCCCTTGGACTCTGAGCAGTGAGCAATGTAGGTATTGGTCACAATGAAAGATAGAGAAAGATGCGTGTGAATTATCCATGGAAGTGAAAGAGATAGAGATAATGCGTCGTCATGCTCCTAGAACTTTACATCAACTTTTTATAGTGTTTGATTACGAATTTGCATAAAGTATGACTACTGGGAGAGGAAGTACTTCACACACCATTTATACATAATAATGTATAAATAGTGTGTGAAGTACTTCCTCTCTTGCTATATTATAGCATTAACATTAAGAAAACCTCGTTTTCTATAGGAACTATTTCGGTTTTTAATGGGTACGCTCTACGAACAAATAATATTTGTTCGTAGGGTACGCTAGCATAACGCCAGCTCAGGTGTTATTTTATAGTCTTGTTCCATATATCTCTGTTCCTATGAAAGCAATCATTATGAAATTTTGCATACCTAAAACGCTATTTATACTCTATTATTGTGTATAAATTTTGTTGCTATTGTATAAGCCGTTTTTGAGAACAGTCGTGTGTACGCTAGCATAAAGTTATGCTGGCGTACCCACAAACAATGGTCATTATTTCTTAAACCAAGGAGGCGCTATTTATTTTACTTTTGCACTGATTATAATCTATTTATACGCTATTTATTAGGCATAACAACAAACGTGAATTCGGTTATGTGTACGCTACCATCACGGACACCATTGTATGGGATTGGCGTGGTTCCCTATCCGCCCGCTCGCGCTATAGTGGCGCTGCTGTGCCATTCCCATGGAAGAATTAGACATCACGATCACGTGTCGATTCAATCGTCAACCGGACTCATCGCTATTCACTTCGCTCTGAACATTCCGAAACAAGTCAGACAATGATTGAATTACTTAGTTAAATACAAAATAAATATTTCACTTGCGACAAATTGCTTTTCAATTAAGGCGCATACTCCACCCAAACTAGCGCCGCCACCTACTTTATCTTATTATTCCGTTTAACACAGGAAATTTCAAAAATCCATCGCTCAGTTTGTGATACCTATTATAAGCTTTTTTTTAATGCCTCTGTAATAGTCTTATTTTATTTAGTTTAGGCAGTGAATCGAAGTTGCCTTTGGTGGCCACTAATATTTATTTTTGATTTACTGAAGTAGGTGGCGACGCTAGTTTGGGTGGGGTATGCGCCTTAAATGGATGCCATTTTTGTACCTAGGTACGGTAGGTACCTTTATTTATAAAAAAATAATGGTGTACATTTTTTCCTGAATCTTGTTGAAACACAACAATTAAACTTATTTATTTATAGCGATAGGTAAATAAAACTATTACTAAAATTTTATGTTTATTTTATTTGAATGTTTTGAAAATAAACCAATTTTGTTAGTTTAGTATTCAAGTACCTTAGTATCAAACCAACAACCGACGTGACGTGACGCCATAATGAATTGAACACAATTAAGTTAGCAATCGTAAAGATACAATGAAACTTTTTCACCGAAGTCTTATTTTATTAAAAATACCTACTTGTCCCAATAACTATCATCAGTGACGTTGATGGTCGAGCCGGTCTTCAGCTTGTTCAGTCTCCCTACCTGTCCCAATAACTATCATCAGTGACGTTGATGGTCGAGCCGGTCTTCAGCTTGTTCAGTCTCCCTACCTGTCCTAATAACTATCATCAGTGACGTTGATGGTCGAGCCGGTCTTCAGCTTGTTCAGTCTCCCTACCTGTCCTAATAACTATCATCAGTGACGTTGATGGTCGAGCCGGTCTTCAGCTTGTTCAGTCTCCCTACCTGTCCTAATAACTATCATCAGTGACGTTGATGGTCGAGCCGGTCTTCAGCTTGTTCAGTCTCCCTACCTGTCCTAATAACTATCATCAGTGACGTTGATGGTCGAGCCGGTCTTCAGCTTGTTCAGTCTCCCCAGGAATATGACGTCAGAGATGAGTTTCTCCGCGATGAACCGCTGCAGGTCGTTGAGCCGCGTGGTCATGGCGCGTCCGATCGAACAGGTCTCCCTCCGCGCTGGTCCAGCCCTGGCGCGAGACCTCGCCCTCGGACTTCTGGATCAGGTAAAGAAAGAGGCTCTTTCTTGCAAATTTTCTGGTCTGCCTAATTCGTTAAAAAACTTGACTTGAAATCAATACCTAAATAGTTTATCTTAACGTATAATATCCAGCATAATATAAAACTACAAAACTAAAATAAACCTTATTAAGAAAATATCAATCGGCCGGAGCTAAGTCAGTTTTATCGATATCGATTCGGAGTGAAAAATTGCAGAGTAGGTACATCATCCCTTCTGGAAGTCTCGGTACATAAAAACACAAAGCTTGTAGAAGTCAAAATTAATTCAAATTTAGAAATTCGTGTGTGACCTTATTACTAAATCAACAAGGCCAAAAATGTTTTCCTCTGATATGCGATTTTGGCATAAGTTACCATTAGTATAAAATTATATCGTGTACAAAATGCGTTATGTACCTACGCGGACTAGTCTCGTGGGGAGTACCCATAAACCTTGCGAAAAATGTTAAATACTCGTTTAATTGAACATTGTTAAACAAAATAAGACTTATTGCAATGGTGATATGATTAAAAATAAAATATAACTACGACGCGAGGCTATTCGATTTTTTTCATCATAAGTAGGTACTTGATTATTTAGGAAATTAGCTGATGCACTATGATAATAATTTGCAACGATTCAAATTGGAGGAAATAATCATTAATTACCTACAATAAAAAAATACTCCATGTGAATTGTGAATGAAATGAAACACCATCTTTTTGTCTGTTCGAGGTGTTTGCAAGGTGTTTGATATTTTATTACAGACGCTTACCGCACTGGTAGGCATTTTTATCAGAGCTCTTTACTCGGCCATAACGATACTCAGACTGATAAAACCTTTGATGAATTATACCTAGATGGTTGGCATGCGTGGCCGTGAAGAGAGACAGACTATACGAAGTGGTGTTGCCATGCTATTTTGTTACCCTGACCAGGTTCGTAATTTCATGTCTGGTAGAGCCGTATGGTGCAGGCTTAGAATTTGCGCTAACCGAACTCTTCTCGTCGGTGTCGTATGAGGCGACTAAGGGACATACACCGGAGGGCGGGCAGCAGCGCCTCTTGCAGAATAGATCTACCACCGAACCGAACTGCGATTCACAACCCGTATGCCCAGCGTGTCGATTATAAGCATTACCCCTCATCATCATCATCAGCCTATACCAGTCCACTGCTGACTACGGATTCCTAAAATTTATTTAATTAAGTACTTACCTTAGTATGCGGGAATAGGTAAACTGAGCATAGAAATAAAACTACGTTTAGGTATCAATTTTATTTTCTTTAAATTTATTACCACCGCCACTTATACTCTAGCTACGTGAAGAAATAATTTCAAACTCTTTAAAATACCTATACAAATCATTTTGAAAAAAATATTATTGCTAGGAAATCTATTCAAACACGATAAACAGGCACAGACTTACAATAAAAATTGCACTTTGGAAATCACATCTCTGCTAAGTATTTAATATTCATTGGTCCATAATAATGCGGAATCTAGTCGATTTCGCGACGCGTACCACGGCGACCAGTTCCACCAGCCTGGATCACCTGTATACCAACCTGGCCTGCGCTCAGAGCGTGGCCCCCGTGGGTGGACACTAATATCAGTGACCACTTCGCCGTGAAGGCTGTTTTCAGGTGCCCTAAACTACAGCCTAACAATGTCACTTATGTTAGGAATTTTAGTACTGCAAATAAAGCAAACTTTGTTTCATCGTTAGACAGTGTTGACTGGGATGAAATATTGACTAGAAGATGCCAGCCTGCTGACATGCTGACAAAAATAATTCCTTCCTTCCACTCGACACCACCAAAACGACACCATCGGTGGTGTCGTATGGAATCACTAGTCCATACGACACCACCGACTAATAGTGAGGTTACCTACATACAAAGTTGTTGATATGAAAACTCCAATTTAGTTCAAGCAGTTTCATTAACGAGGTACATATGTCATTTGATAAAGTTTATATTTAACTGTCACTCAAATGGTCATCTTGACATTGTTCATTGCAATTTGCATATTATTGTCTTTCCGTCCGAATATTTTAATTTTTCACAATGGACATGGATACTAATACTGACGACATAAAATACATAAAAACTAATGGCGGAACAGGTTTGCTCTGGCAAACGTATAAATTTCACCGTCACAAGGGATATAAAAACGGCTCAGTGTTATAGACTAGTTTTCCGGTCCGTTCTTTAATACCTACATAACTACTTACTTCACTGAAATAAAAAAATAATATTTCATAAACTCTGTTTTATTAATTATCGTTTAACTATAGATAACTTGAAATAATAACTTCGGGGTCGGATCAATGTATGTGATGGTGTCTGATATTTATTTATTTATTTTAATGAACTGGGAGCTGTTAGTCAAAAACACGCGTTTCTGGACATCACTAGGGTGGTGTCGTATGGACTAGTGATTCCATACGACACCACCGATGGTGTCGTTTTGGTGGTGTCGAGTGGAAGGAAGGAAATAATTAATATAATTAGAAATAAAATTGACATTTGCTTTCCTCATAGAATAGTTAATAGAAATAAGAGAACAGACTTATCCTGGATATCCCAGGACATAAAGGACTACAAACTATTATTATTTGACATTATTAGACTAAGTATATTAGATTCTAACAATGACATTATTCAAAATTTATTAGTTGACATGAACAAACATTACGAAATTTTATTAATTAATACTAAACGCGATTATTACAGCAACGTTATTCAGGCTAACACAAATCCCATAAAAGGTATGTGGAGTGAAGTAAACCAAGAGAGAGGTAAACATAATACCCCTCGGCTAGATTTTACGGATGTGGTCACTAATTCCAATGGTGTCTGTTTCTTAAATAAATTAGAACTTTTAAATGCAATGAACGGTCGGATTCTGAGCGCGGCGTCAGCGTGCGGCGCGCCGCGCGCTATTCTCGCCGATGCGCAACCGGGCGCCGCCGGCGGACCGCTCTCTCCGTCTCCGCCCGTTCACAGCGGCTGAAGTTTTTGTTATAATAACAAACCGGATTCCCGCTAAACCGTCACAAGACGTGTATGGAATTTCCATGAAATTACTGCGCCATGCCGTTCTCGTACTCGCCCCTATACTCGCCCATGCTTTCAACATCTGCATTCGGCTGGGCGATTACCCATCATCATCATCATCATCATCATCAGCCTTTTTCAGTCCACTGCTGGACATAGGCCTCCCCTAATGAGCGCCATAGCGCCCTGTCTTCAGCTTGCCGCATCCAGCATCTGCCAGCAGTCTTTCGCAAATCGTCATCCCACCTGGTCGGAGGGCGTCCTACACTACGTTTGCCAAGTCGCGGTCTCCACTCAAGAACACGTTTACCCCAGCGGTTGTCGGTTCTTCTCGAGATATGGCCAGCCCACTGCCACTTCAGCTTGCTAATCCTATGAGCTATGTCGATAACCTTGGTTCTCTGTCGGATGTATTCGTTGCGAATCCTATCCTTCAGAGAAACTCCGAGCATAGCTCTCTCCATAGCTCGCTGAGCGACTTTAAACTGGTGGACCAGCCCTACCGTGATGGCGATTGGGCGTGGTGTGGGCGATTACCCAACCTCCCTAAAACAGAGCAAAGTGTCATCTTTGTTTAAGGGCAAAGGAAAAAAGAGCGACATGGACTGTTACCGGCCAGTGTCGATAATTCCCGCATTGGCTAAAGTTTTGGAAAATGACTTGAGTCAGTGCCTTACGGAGTTCCTGTCGTCGACAGATGCGCTGTCGGACCGACAATACGCGTACCGCGGAGGTCGGTCTACGACGTCGATGACACGGAATGTCGTCAGTCTTGTCGTCGCCGCGCGTGAGCGGAAGCAGGAGGTCGCAGTCATGTGCTGCCTGTCAAAAGCGTTCGATGTCGCCGACCACACTATCCTCGCAGTCAAGCTTAGGCACTACGGAGTTGATGGACCAGCGTACGCGCTGCTGACGGACCTCATGCGGGACAGGTCGCAGGTGGTGTGGGGAGGCGGCATCATGTCGGACCCGCTGCGGTCGTACATGGGCGTGGCGCAGGGATCCTCGGTCTCGAATATATTATTTTCACTTATGTTAAATGACCTACCAGAAGCAATCCCTGAGGCCGAGATCCTTATGTACGCGGACGACGTGGCCGCGGTTGTCTCCGCTCTATCTGTCGACGCTCTGGAGAGCCAACTCAACGCCGTGGCAGCACGGCTTGCTGTATGATTCAGAATGAATGGGCTTGCTCTGAACTTGAACAAGACCCACTATATTCATTTTAGGTTCTCGGGTGCACCGATTAGGGCGCTGTCTGTCGCCATAGATGGGAGGGCTGTCGACCAGGTTGAGTGTACAGGGTTCCTAGGCTTTCAGATTGATAGGGGACTGATGTGGGCGAAACACATCGACGTGCTGTGCGGACGGCTGGGCAGTGCGTGCTACGCGCTGAGCCGAGTGGTGTGCGTGGACGTGGCACGAGCATGCTATTTCGCCACTGTACACTCGCAACTGCAGTATGGCGCCGAGCTTTGGTCGCGCGCTGCCGACTGGGAGCGCGCGTTCCGTATGCAGAAAAGGGCCATACGTGCAATGGTGCAGATACGTAGCGACGTGTCTGCCAGGCCACACTTTCAGACCCTAGGCATACTCACCCTGCCGTGCATAGCCATCTCGCAGGTAGCTCTTTACGTGAGGAACAACCTCGACTCGTACGCGATGCACGGCGACTTTGCATACCGAACTCGTAACCAGCATAAACTGGTGTCACTAGCGCGGTCCCTGACAAACTCGTCAAAGCTGACTCATATTATGGGCCCACAGGTGTACAACAAGTTACCAATCACGATCAAAGAGGCTGCAAACTGTAGAATATTTAAGCACCGCATAAAGCGCTGGCTTATCGAGCAAACTTTTTACAGCTATGACGAGTTCATAGGCTCAAAATGACATTTTTAATTAATTGTATTGGATGATTTTTCATTATTATTAGGTATTGATTTAAATTTTTTATATAATTTTTAATATTATTTATTATTATTATTTTTTATTGTGTTATTGTATTTAAGCTACTATGCATAAAATTGTTTAGCATAAGTAATGTGTAATCTAAGCCTAAGTCTTAGAAACGTGACATGTAACATCCTTGTTATTAATAAAGAACTATTGAACTATTACACAGGTATTGCCAAGCAAGATAAGACAACCAGAACAAGAAATTCAAAAGCACTTTTACATAATATACCAACTTCAGATAAAAGTGCAGAGAAAACCAAATAAATGACACTATTTATACCTCAAACACAGTATTACCTACGTCCTTGCTTATTTAAACAAATATTATTATGTAATAATGACTTTTGTGATTCTTATGACAGTTATTTCAATATTTATTCTCTACAAATCATAGGATCACAAATCAACTGCATACCCAACTTATCAAAATGTAGGTTTATCAGGCTTATATTCAATTATATTAATATTATTAGTACTTATATAAGTACTAATAATATTATGTGTATACATTAGTATTAACAAGTAATTGTAAATAATATAATGATGTAATTGAAGATAATATAATATGCACATAATTCATAATATTGTACGTACCTACACTTTATTAAACATTAGGTACCTACTTATTATTTTACACTGTGTGGTTGTATGTGTGTACTGGATTGTATTTCTCTTACAAACTCAAAGTTTTCATGATTTCCTTCACGTACCTTTCCCGTAGTATTTATCTTACATGCCTGAAATAAAATGTTGAAGGAAATATGAATATTATACACATATAGTACCTACTTTAAATATGGCAAGTATTAGTAACACCAAATCCCAATATGTACCATTTAAATATTTTTGAATTTGATTTGAATGGAAGGTAGGTAGACTAAAACACAAAGTATGTAAGAATATTGTTTAATCCAAGTCTCAAAAAAACTTTCAACCACTGTTGCACTGAACCATTAGTTATGTATTTATTTATTTTACTTACCAGTCTTGTAACAACACGAGGGAACAGATTTGTTCGCTGTTTCTTTTAATGAAAACATTTTCATGAATGGTTTGATACAAATTCTTGATTTTTTTTGGGTTCCCAATTTTTTGCGACCCGAGGGGCTTCTACCTATCCAAAGCAGACGTTTTCATTACTACGAGACGGTTCATTGTTTTTGGGAAATCTGTAAAAAATAAAAACATATTTTAATTTAATGTGGATGTAAGTATTTATGAGAATATTTTGCGCTATGTTTGGGGAATTTTATTGTCGAGTGCAGACAACCCTAAATTTTCGTAATTTTAGGTTGTGTTCATTAGAATTAGCACAAAACATAATTTTTGAGCCTTTTCTCAATGGAAATCTATAAATCTATGAGTTTTGAACATTTTTTAAGTCAACCAAACTTGTACTTACAAGTGGAATGATAAATTTGTGTCCGTGATGGTAGCGTACACATAACCGAATTCACGTGTGTTGTTATGCCTAATATATAGCGTATAAATAGAGTATAATTAGTGCAAAAGTAAAATAAATAGCGCCTCCTTGGTTTAAGAAATAATGACCATTGTTTGTGGGTACGCCAGCATAATGATCAAGCTAGCGTACACACGACCGTTCTCAAAAACGGCTTATACTATAGCAACAAAATTTATACACAATAATAGAGTATAAATATCGTTTCAGCTATGCAAAATTTCATAATGATTGTTCTCATAGGAACAGAGATATGGAACAAGACTATAAAACACCTGAGCTGGCGTTATGCTAGCGTACCCATTAAAAACCAAAATAGTTCCTATAGAAAACGAGGTTCTCTTAATGTAAATGTTATATGTATAAATAGAGTGTGAAATCTTCTTTCTCCCAGTAGTCATACTGTATGCAAATTCGTAATCAAACACTATAAAAGTTGATGTAACAGGAAGAGCGAAAACTGTAGGTAAATAACTCTAAAACGAGCGCGAGTGACGGAGCACTGCTGCCCCGACCATGACGACGCATTATCTCTATCTCTTTCACTTCCATGGATAATTCACATGCATCTTTCTCTATCTTTCATTGTGACCAATACCTACATTGCTTACTGCTCAGAGTCCAAACAAGATCTAGGAATAACGATATGCAATTCCATTCGTACAACTAATCAAAGAATCTCATCCGAAAATATAGGTATGTAGGTAAGTAGATGTAGTTAAAAATAAAAATCGAAGATTATGGGATATTGCTCTCCGTTGCAATGTAGTTCCGCCGTGATCTGCTAGATGGCGCTAAACGTGACTTCTGAACAAATAGTTAAATTAACAAAACCTTATGAAATCCTTTATATGAAGCTAAATATAGATAAAAATACTCGTGACAGCTCATTTATAGTAACAAAACGACTAATTATTACTATCTTCTACATTGCTCGGTGTATTGATTCACTAATAACTTATTTTTTGTTTGCGACAGTAACTACCACAACAAATTTGTTCCTAGAACTTTACATCAACTTTTTATAGTGTTTGATTACGAATTTGCATAAAGTATGACTACTGGGAGAAAGAGGATTTCACACTCTATTTATACATATAACATTTACATTAAGAGAACCTCGTTTTCTATAGGAACTATTTCGGTTTTTAATGGGTACGCTAGCATAACGCCAGCTCAGGTGTTATTTTATAGACTTGTTCCATATCTCTGTTCCTATGAGAGCAATCATTATGAAATTTTGCATAGCTGAAACGATATTTATACTCTATTATTGTGTATAAATTTTGTTGCTATAATATAAGCCGTTTTTGAGAACGGTCGTGTGTACGCTAGCTTGATCGTTATGCTGGCGTTCCCACAAACAATGGTCATTATTTCTTAAACCAAGGAGGCGCTATTTATTTTACTTTTGCACTAATTATACTCTATTTATACGCTATATATTAGGCATAACAACACACGTGAATTCGGTTATGTGTACGCTACCATCACGGACACATAAATTTGGCACTTTTCGTTCACCTTCACTTTAAATCAAATACCATTGCATCACATCATCTTTGCTTTAGGTATATTATTGTTGTGAGATGCAGGAATGTCCACAGAGTCACTTTACCACATTTAATTAACAAAAAACATTATAAAGGTCATATAAACAAATACTTTGTTGATGTCCATCGATGTGCCTGGCATATTTGTTTAGCACATGAGATGATCTAAACAATGAAAAAACTGGCACGTAGGATGAAATAGGAATAACACTTATTCTATCTCATTTTTTCTCATGCTAAGAGCATATTTTTATCTCTCTCTTGTGTGAATGAGATGGGCATTATGCAGAGCTCTATACCTACCCTTCTTCCTCTAAGGATAAAACCGATTATAGAAGTACCTAGTTTTAATAAACGACGTTGATCAAAAAATCATGGTCCTTGGCAGAGGGGTAAGATCCTTCAAGGCGAATCCTTTGATTATTTTGTCTAAGACGGTTTTAGATTAGTTTATTTTAGTTTTATGAAAGTACTAATACCTACCTACTGTAATTAAAAATTAAAATATATCAAAAAAATTGTAATAACTTATCAAAACAAAGGAAATAGAAGATAATTTATTTTACTTATACTTATGTATTTTTTAAATATATTATTAATTCATTTATTTAACGTAATAATAAATTAAAACTTTATAATCATCTAAAACTTAGATATTAGTCATTAAATAACCCGCCCCTGATCATCCCCGGTGCAAAGGTGCCCATACATAATGCTTGCAGCATTACCTCGCTGAATAGCGATGGCAATCCTTTGCTCCAAGAACGACCCGGAGCGGGAGTCTCCTGTTGCTTTGTTCAGCTTACGGCCTAATTCTCCCACTAAACACTTCACATCCACACTCCAACTACCCAAGGTCTCCACTGCTGGGTGATTCTCCGGAATCTCATTTTTAGGTTGATTTTCGTGGCACACTTTTTTTTTCTTGAAATTTGACATAGTCATGCAATATTCTGAATGTAGATTTAATTCAGACGACCTCAGTGGCGCAGCGGGCGAGAGTCTGCCTGCGACGCAAGAGGTTGCGGGTTCGATCCCCGCCTCGGAACAAATTTGTGTACGATCTGCAGAAAATTGATCCGTTGGTCTGGGTGTTTTCCATGTATAATAAAAAATATCTATCTATGTAATGTATAATATTACGTATATCAGTTATCTAGTACCCATAACACAAGCTCTGCTTACCTTGGGGCTAGATAATGCAGTGTGAATTGTCCAGCATTATTTATTTATTATTTTATTTAATTTGAAATTTATTGGTAGAAGAGGGAACTTTATTGGTTTAATAGTTACGAAGATATTCAATTTAAAAAAATATCGTGTACACGGAAATCAACAATCATATAACACTGAAATCAAAATACATAAATTATTAAATATTATACTTACAAAACACATTTTTATTAATAAACTTACTTACATATTCTTATAATGATTAAGATAGGCTAATTCACACAAAATGAATGTTTGAACACAGCTTAATTATGTTCTATAGAATACTTATCAAAGACGATGGAACTTATGTAGGCAAGAAATTTACTATGTAAATCTTGCACATTTATCATTATCACATTGGTTGAGATCATACAATCATCCTAATTAACAAGTCATGTTTCTATGTTCTGAAAATGGAATTAATATGACTAAATTACTTTCAAAATAAATTACCCTCTCATATTCATTAGATAATATCTACTGATGCTAAACTACAGAGGTTTCTGTAGCATAAAAAATTCATAGATAATCAAACTAATTAATAATAAGTGAAATATAATATTGTTAAATATTTAATTGTTTGATATCAATTAAAATAACTATAACTTTGTTTGCTCAAATTAGATAAGACTTAATAAAAAGGTTTTTTTTCCTCAATAATGAAAGATTATAATATAATCATTAATTACTGAGGACACTGATAATTAAAGATTATAATATAATATAAAGATTATAATATCATCATTAATTACTGAGGAAAATAAGCCTTTTTATTAAGTCTATCTAATTTGAGCAAACCAAGTTATAGTTCTTTTAATTGAGATCAATCAATTAAATATTTAACAATATTATATTTCACTTATTATTAATTAGGTAGATTATTTATGAAATTTTTATGCTACAGAAACCTCTGTAGTTTTACCATTATTGGGAAGCTTTTATAATTAGTATCAGATAGACGATTCAGATGCATTTTGTGAGTATTTCACTCATATTTTCTTCGCCGCTCATGGACTACATTTCGATAACTAATAAAAACAAAAGAAAATGAAACATTAAGCGACCAAAATAATACACTCACAAATGCAGCTGAATTGACTTGCCGACTGAAATAGCAGAGTCACAGCTCTTTATTTCACAATTTAGTCTTCTCCAGTCACCTTAACTAAATCAAAAAATTTTATAATCTTCGTCACTATCTCCATCATTTCTTGATAGGACTTCTTTCATTACTGTCGGAGCAATATTTTCGCAATCAGTACATGATACATGGTGTCCAAAAGCATTCATTCAGGCAACACATTCAGGCAACTCAAAACCTGATGATACAGTTTGAGAATGGCACTGGGCTTCATGGCATTCATGGCTTGATCCAGGATATTGCACTGCGTGTTTCTCTGGAACATTCTTAATTCGGGCTCTCCTCCGTCTTTCACTCAATCTTTTAGGAACTAAGCGATCTTGTGATATTCCCGGGATCACTGAAAAAAAAATTAACAATCTTGCACTGCGTGTTTCTCTGGAACATTCTTAATTCGGGCTCTCCTCCGTCTTTCACTCAATCTTTTTGCAACTAAGCGATCTTGTGATATTCCCGGGATCACTGAAAAAAAAATAACAATCTAAGTGTTTAATCAACTTGCACATTTGATTTTCGTGGTTTAAATTGACATACCATGTACTTTTTGGCCACGGAAAACATGAAAAACAATAGTTACCATAAAAATAAAAAATATGTACAAAATGATAGATATTTTCTTGAATGAATGGTTTATGATACATTGACATCTGCAGTCGAAATAAAGAACAGAACAAGCATCTATTATTAAAATAATTAAAACAATAGGATTACTATAAACTTATTTATATGATGCATGGTAATCAATACTAACGGTATACCAAGCCACGGAAAGTGTTTACTTACCGTAATAGCAGAGCGATGCGAAGACATTGACACGTGTTGTCCTCACCACTGACAGAACGCAACTAATAGCTTGTCTCTGTCTAACAACTATTCACACAGTTACTCGAGTACAGTTCTTATGAATAGTTTAGTGCGCGCCAGAGGAATCACCGCCAAGCGGCGGACGCGAAGTTATCTAGTTGTAACTTATAAACTACAGTTTATTTTTTAATAGTAATAGTGCAAGTTAAGCTAGTAACTATCTGGTTATTTGTGAACCTGTGTGAAATAGTGCTATTATTCATAGAAAAGAAGTAAAAAAATTATAACCACTGGAACATGCGGTCCGGACGCACCACGAAAGTCAAAATTTTCAAGGTTTTTATTTATTTTTACTGATTTAGAAGAAGAAAACTAAAGAACTAAAATAGGGCTCCCCTTTTATTTTTGTCTTATTTAGTTACCATCTGAAAAAAAAAACAATGGTCTTGTGATGTTTTTTGTATGTTTTTTCGAGCCGGACACGTATTTTTGAGGCCTGTGAGAATCACCCTGCTACAGGAACAAAATGGTAAAGCTGCTCAAAGGCGGCGTACTTTAGCCTTTTTTTTGAGCAGGCAACTTCGGCAGCGGCAGATGCAGAGAGCATGGTACGACTCAGGTGACTGACGGCGACAGTGCTGACGCAAGTTGCAAGAAGATAATTAGTATTTGCATGGACAATATTGTATAATTTGGTACTAACTTGCAATGAAGTAGAGAATAACTAACTATTCGTGCCCTCTGTCGACTATGTAAGGTAACTCGCACACTGTTCAGTAGGGAACATTACTCTAGCTGTCGAGCGTTGGGCTATCGCCAAATTGGAAGGCGGCGCGCGGCGAGTCTGGTACAACTCATTTATTACACCAACATTACAGCGCCAGTACCTGCTTCCGTGATGTCTCAATAGGTGGCGCTATATACAAGAAGGCAGGTAGGTATAGGTACGGTCGCGTTGTCGTCGGTACTTACCTGTCTCACAAAGTATCAGAAAAAGTTTAAGAAAAAAAATAACGTTCATTTACGCCACCGAGTCCCTCTCCTACCTCCCTCCGCTAGTCGGCAGTCCGTGCTCGTTTGACGGCAAAGGCGATGCTTTACTGCTTCTTTTTACAAGTCTTTTGAGAGTAACCTCTTTAAATTATATTCTTTTGTTTTTCTTCTGCTTGGCTTTTCTTTTTACTGAAAGAGGTAAGTTTTGAATGAAAGGGTCATTTAAAAAAAATAAAAAATGTCATTTTTCATTCTTGGGAAAAATTTAGCATAGTACTATACCTACTTATAAATCTGTGATTTAGCAGGACATACTTTTGAAAGCCAACTTGCGTTTTACTACTTTAGGATATAAATTATAATAAATAAACATTTAATTCTTTATTTTAAATTGACCATAAATTACAACCATTTATTTATCGGTAACAAATTTTTCTGTTTTTGTGCCTTTGCCTTAAAAAAGCGCTGATGCACGCGCATCGCTAATTTGTGAACAAGTAAAAATTATTTCGCGCGCTTTTTGTTTTCGCTGTATTGATTTTACTTGAAAATGTCGTCAAGTAATAATGAATTATTAATTCAACACCGCCAGAAGTCTCAGAGGCAGCGAAAAGGCTACTCTAAGCCTCTTGCCCGAAAAATAAACCGTTATACTTACAAGCGTATCAAAATTTATTCGAAAGTCCGAGTTTTATTTATTTCCTCGGAAATAGGTATGTTATAAAACGTCGTATGACATACGTGTGCTTTGACAATTACAGCCTCTGCTTTACTGCAGTCCTCGTCTACGGCTCGGGTTAGCAATATCGCCTTGGCTGTAATTTTCAACTTACCGCACTTGTATCATAATGTACTATAGTCTTTACCTTATGGTAGGAACATTATAGTTTAAAAATCACATTTAGGGATACAGGTAAGGTTGATTTCAAGTGATTTAGGTATACCTACCTACTTCTTTTGTTATTGTAGAAACCGAAAAAAATCGACTAAGATGCCATAACATCTCTCCTTAGTACCTGCTTAAGGCGACGCATTGGGGAACTAAAACTATAAAATTGCACGAAATTTTATCAATTGTAGTCGACAGAGGGCACTTTTTTGTTACGTAGACTTATACAAAATTTCACTTATGTAGAAGAGATAAACTTCTGTTCTTTTGTTTTATGGCACAATCACAAGGTACTAATGAAATACTAACTAACATTTGCCCACGGCTTTGCTATCATTGTAGGTACCTAAATATGTCTGTATCTTGGCCACGCATCACGTCGAAACTACATACTGAATGAATTTAAATAAAACTTGCAGAGGTGCACCGTAAGTTTATGGGTCCCTGTTTTAATATTACTCGGGGGCCTGGCAGGCGCAGTCGCAGCCAAAGCCTTTGTGGAGAGGTCAATCTTTCGTTTTAAGTGACCACTTTAAATAAATAAATAATAAATGCCAAGCTAAGCAGAGCTTGTGTTATTCTTATTCTTAGTATTTAAATTATGGATACCTATCGCTATTTTTGGGGAACCGATTAATATTGAGTGTACAACAAGTTTTCATAAATATATTGACATGGTAATTTGGTAGATAGTGTTCATATAGGTAGACCTAGAGTACTAATAGAGTTCAGAGTCGTTTTGCGTCAGAGACGCGACATGTACCTACTACATTATTTTGAGCTTCGCACAGTATGCGTCCGCAGTTTATTTCAGTCTGCCTGCACTCAGATGCCGTAAACTGTGCCATCCGAATACGGCACAAAACAACTACTGCTTGTAACAGAAATGTCACTTTAGATATTGGTGGACTGACCTTGCTGAAGGCTAAAGCTCTGCGCACATTAATCCAACGTCGCTACTGTGCAGCACAAAAATATGCATACAAAAAACGGCATAATAATATACTCGTTATCATTTTATTATATAATTTTTTGAAAACCCGGAGAGCCTCGGTACCCCACGAACCTAGGGTCTCGACTCCAAGGGGAGCAAATGTGTAGGCTCTGTCGAGACCTGCATATTTGCGCCTCTTGAGATCTTCGGCTAAATCTGCCGCCGCACCAGCCCTCACGGAAGTCCTAGGAAGATGGGAAGGCGCGAGTGTGTCGACACATGTAGCGTCCCACACAATAGGCCTCCCCAACTCCCATGGGACTAGAGTCATGCCGGCAGGCCTCTTACCATCGTCACGCAACAGACCATGAAAATCTATGTTTTTATAGAGCTGTTTTTGGGATTTTTTTTTCTGTTGTAATATTTAACCAATCGTGTATTCCATTTACCAAATTGAAGCAAAAAACATGAAAAATTCAAAACTACAAACATCAATTCCGAATGTTTTGTCATTCCTGAAGAAAGTTGAAATCCATGATCGGAATATTTCCATGGCGTCGTCTTAAGTCGAAAGCTATAAACCAGATGTTTTATTTAACTGGTTGTTTTATTCGTTATTAAAATAGGTTAGACTACTACGTAGATATTTAAGTATCTACTAGTATTAATACCTAAGTTATTCTATAGTAGTAGGTAGCTAAGTGATACCTAGGTAAGTAATAAAAAGTGTAAGTGCAACTTGGCCCAGCTCGCCCTGTCAGGATTCCAACTGAAAGGCGCTGCAAATGTAGTTCCGCCGGTAATGACTTCATTGCCGGCTGCAATGAGCGCCGCTAATGTAGCCGCATCGTACCTACCCCTAGCCAGAGCCTTATGTCACAAGCGGAGATCCTGCGCTTGGGAGGATCATCCTGAGATCTTACCCTAACCACAGAGGGGACTTTCAAAACTGTCAAAACAATTTGCTATCTTGATCTTGAGGAACAGCATGGTTTACTTCTCTCTTGTTGGTAATGGAGGTTTACCGCGACCTACTGAGTCAAAACAACCAACACCGTGTCGATATGTACAGTATAAAGATATTGATAACCAAGTATAAGTATAGTCGTATCGAGGTTGAGTTGAATGTCCTATCGCGAATGTCCTGTACATTAATTTACATGTACATTTAAATCGTTTGCAAGAACATAGTTATTATATTATAACATTTATAACAGAATAACAATGCATGTTTATTAACAAAGAAAATTACAATCAAATAATATAATAAAATTAAAAAATAATTACAACTAATATTAATATCAGTTGAGCTACCTGTAGATTGTTTGTAACAGTTTGCAGATAGCTTAATTGTTTCTATTGTAAATACTAGTTTTAATTTAAATTTGTTATTTGATTGTTATTTTCTTTCTGAATTTTATGAATAAAAGAATGTTGCCTTCGGGTAAAATTAACTAATATTTACACTTACATCTATTTACTAAAAATCTAAGCCGTCACCAGAAGGCAGAGTGCCCAGAATGCTGGCAGCATTGCCACGTTGAATGGCATAGCTAATTCGTTGACCGAAATAAAAACCAGCATTCCGATCACCTGTGGACTCTATTAGTAGTTTTCTAAGATCACATTTATAACTATATTAAAATATTATAAAACAGTTTTTGTTCGTTCATGTCCCAAGGTTGCCTAGAATAGATCGCTTATATCTTATTATCTTATATGAGCGATAAGGCCGCTTTTATGCCTCTCCTACTCGTTGCAATTATTTCTGGACTGTTTTCTGTGTTTATGTGGGACAATTAATAATTATCTATCTTTCTTGAAAAAAAAATAAAAAAATATGTAAAGAAATGAGAAATAAAAATGAATATTTTCAGTAGGTTCAAATTGTGATGTTCAAATTTCAAAACAGACCTAAGGAGTATTTGACCCCTTAGGTCTCTTTTGAAATTTCAACATTTCAAAAGAAAGGTATTCTTTTGACTACTTCAAAACAGTTTTTGAAAGTCGAAAAATTTACCATTCCCCCCTATTTTCGACTTTGCAGACCGATCCATGTACCTACAGTACATTGTAGGAGGCGTTTGTAGATAAAGATTTATATTTTACAAGAAAAATATAAAGAAGTTTGTAAAAATTACCATCTTTGGTCATTTTGAAAATGGTCGAAAAAGGGGATTTATTTTTCTAAGGGGGCTATAATATAACATACCTACTTGATTGGGGTATCAAAATGAAAGGCATTGTTTTGTAAATATTAATAATTTCGAATTTTCTGTTAAAATTGATTGTCCAAATAAATAATAAGCAAATGTTCGAAATCCGCGCGCGCGTGTTACACTCGCACTTGACGGATCTTGTTTGAAACCCTCGGCGCGCGTGTTACACTCGCACTTGACGGATCTTGTTTTTTATATTTTAGTAATTCTGTGATAGTGAGTTTCACTTAGATAAATCTGAATAGTAGTAAGGTAGTTATAAAATAAAACATAATTTTAGGTATACGAGTACATACTTCTGTGTATGAGTGTGTTAGATGAGGTGCTCTCGAGAACACCGGTCTCTGGAGAATCCGGGCAACAGGGCTGGGGTACCTAAATAGATTTAAAACGTTTAAAACTATCATGGTTATTAACATTAAAGTCTCCATGATCACGGAAGAACTCTTCCGTGATCATGACGCATGAAACTGTGCCGAAATATTGGAAAACTCAGAAATCGAATCATGGTAAATATCCCGTTTTAAATGACTTTAATACCTAAGTAGATTTGTGTGTGAGATAGAGCTACATGTGCCTGGCCTCTTGAGAACACCAGTCTCTTAAAAGTCTGGGCAACAAGAGGACCCCAGCCTTGGTTTCATGTTTCGTTGAGTGAGAGGGAGGTGAGAGGCCATTGAAGGCACTTTTGATTGATTTTGTATCGAGGTCGGGGGAGGTGTTAAGTATTTTGTGTCGAGGTCGGGGGAGGTGTTAAGTATTTTGTGTCGAGGTCGGGGGAGGTGTTAAGTATTTTATATCGAGGTCGGGGAGGTGTTAAGTATTTTGGATCGAGGTCGGGGGAGGTGTTAAGTATTTTGTATCGAGGTCGGGGGAGGTGTTTAGTATTTTGTATCGAGGTCGGGGGAGGTGTTTAGTATTTTGTATCGAGGTCGGGGGAGGTGTTTAGTATTTTGTATCGAGGTCGGGGGAGGTGTTAAGTATTTTGTATCGAGGTCGGGGGAGGTGTTAAGTATTTTTACCGACTTCAAGGAGGAGGATCTATGTTCGGCTGTATGTTTATTTCATGTATGTCCGTCAAAGTCTCCGTCAATTAGGGATCGATCGTGAAAATTATTATTAAATATTTTTTAATGTACATAGAAAACGAATAGAATACCCTGAACAAATGTCTGCAGATCATACAAAAATTTGTCACGAGGAGGCGGGAATCGAACCTAAACAACCCCGGCCAAAACTACTGTGCGCCTCCAGTCCAGACCTTCACCCACCGCGCCACAGAGGTCGTCCGACAATTTTTTTCTGCACACTTTACTGTATTAATGTTCAAATGCAATAAACAATGTAACTTGACAGTTTAGATTTTATACAAAAAGTGTAAAATAAATTTCTTCGTTTTAAAAATTATCTTTTGCGCTCTTTTACAAAAAAGAAACGTAAAAATTTGTTATCTTTGATGTATAGTCCATATTATTAGCTATCAAATGAGTCCTCTTTCGTCTTCCTAGGATCTCGACAGGGTGAGGAGGTGAGGAGGTGGGGAGGTGAGGAGGTGAGGAGGTGGGGAGGTGGGGAGAGAAAAAATAATAAGAATAGTGATTTATCGATAAAATGTACCGTATTTCCGTATTTCACTTCCTCAAAGTCTCCGACACAGGTGACCTGACACATTGCATAAATGTGCGAACACTTAAATCATAAAGCACTTATCACAATTTCCAAGTTACCTCGTAACTTCACCTTAAGATTTAAATTTCTAAATTAAATTTCTAGATTTAAATTCCTTCAGCGCAGCACTTAATAAACACCAATAAACCACGTAATACGACACGTCTCAGCATTTGATGCTTTATTTATGATAAAGATTTCTAAATTAGATATGATTAGGTTTATCATCAGATGTTAACGATCTCGGGGAGAGGTTGTTGCTCGATTTTAATGTGAAGGTAGTAGTTATGCTTTATGAACAGCTTTACCTTTAATGTGAAGGTTAGTTATGCTTTATGAACAGCTTTACCTTTAATGTGAAGGTTAGTTATGCTTTATGAACAGCTTTACCTTTAATGTGAAGGTAGTTATGCTTTATGAACAGCTTTACCTTTAATGTGAAGGTTAGTTATGCTTTATGAACAGCTTTACCTTTAAAGGCCAAGTTGACTTTATTTTAGAGGAACCTAGTTAAATTATTTACTTACCTACCTGAATGTTTTAAGATGGTTGAGAGAAGCGGAGACATACAATTGATGCCGCGATAGTAAATCTGAATTTGTAGTTTTGCTTACTCACGGTTTCTGTATCAAATCGAATTTGTAGATAAGATTGAAATAGATTGTCAGCGAAACTGTTTCAATCCATATTCAATGAAAGATAAAATCGTCGCAAAACAAACAAAATAAAGGACAATAATCGCGGTAAATCTTAGTCAAGTGTCAGGATCCCCGTGGTGGTGGTTGGCGCGAGCAGCTCCACTTGTCCTGATTAATAGAACTGTCGTTAATCCGAGCCTCCGAGCGGGAGTGGTCGGGCTCCGCGAGGTGCTCGCCGTAATGCCTTTCCGAATCATTTGCCCGAGAACAATGGCACCACCTCGATGCTGCTAATGAGAATTTGGTTTCGTTTAATTTGGATGGAGATTCGATTCGCTCCGATGTGAAAAAAAGGTTTAATTGTCACAAGATTATTGGAGCTTCACCACCTCCACCACTTCACCACCCTCCACCACTTCACCACCCTCCACCACTTCACCACCCTCCACCACTTCACCACCCTCCACCACTTCACCACCCTCCACCACTTCACCACCCTCCACCACTTCACCACCCTCCACCACTTCACCACCCTCCACCACTTCACCACCCTCCACCACTTCACCACCCTCCACCACTTCATTTGTGACAATTTAAATAAACGTTCAATCTTTGTGATGACTGAGCGGAGAATTTCCAAGATTTTAACGTGTTGATAGAGATCAGTCTAAATTAATTTGTGTGACATTTTTAACGAATTGGCCATTTGATAGACATATGAACATCTTTTGGAATTAAATAAATAATTCCATCTGAGACAGATTTTTGCGTGTCGTGAAAGTTTTTTCGCAGCAGAAAACTGCCGTAATAAAGTGAAAACAAAAGCTTTGAAATGAAATCGTGCTTTGCGTCCGCGAGCGGGCGGCGCGGGGGCGGGCGGCGCGGCGGATGCGCTCGTCTTTTTGTCAGTTCCGGCTAGTGACCGATATTGTTCACCTTAAATACCTTTTGTCTCCGCAATGGAATTTTATCGCGGTATTTTACTGCGAAAATTCTTTGGTGCTAGAATAATGTATTTTCCTCGACCTGTTCAAACCGAGGGTAGCTGCTATATTGAGCAGGCTTTGGTAGATTTCTGAATAGAAAACATTTTTTTTTTAAATATAAGGCAAGTGTTTTTAAATAATAAAAAAAGACAACTTTTCAAAGTAAAATGATTTTTCTGCATCAGTGATGACATTTTGAAAAGAAACATTTCTTTCAAACCTTTTTCTTGTGATAAAGCTTTTTATGATTCCCTTTGCTCGTCTCGTAACCAACGACAGCTGCGTCCATGGCGCGTCGGCCGCTGCGGCTAGCTGGCGCTGCCCGCGCGGCCCTCAGGGACTTGCACGGTATATCGACTGACTCCAATCCAAGTTCTTACAACTGTCAGCTCTGTCTCGCGGTACAACTACTCTTGAAGCTTGTGATAAACTGCCAAGTCGCCAAGTGCGAGTGTAACTCGCGCGCCGAGGGTTTCAAACATTTGCCAATTATTTGGACAATCAATTTTCTGAAATATTTTGTTAAGTATGAATCTTACAGAAATTTCAAAAAGTGTTTTGAAATGGTCAAAACGATACCTTTCATTTGATACCTCACATGGGTAGGTACCCCTTTTTGAAAAAAAATTCCCCCCCTTTTTAACCATTTTTCAAAAACTATTATTATTACCGACTTCTCTATATTTTTCCTGTAAAATATAGATCGATATCTACAAACGCCTAGTACATTGTACGTGGATCGGTCTGCAATCTTCGGAGATAGGGGGGGGGGAAAGGTAAATTTTTCGACTATTTTTGAAATATTTCAAAAAGTATGAAACTTACAGAAATTTCAAAAAGTGTTTTGAAATGGTCAAAACGATACCTTTCATTTGATACCCCACATAGGCAGGCACCCCTCCTTTTGAAAAAAAATTCCCCCCCTTTTTGACCATTTTTCAAAAACTATTATTATTACAGACTTCTCTATATTTTTCCTGTAAAATATAGATCGATATCTACAAACGCCTAGTACATTGTACGTGGATCGGTCTGCAATCTTCGGAGATAGGGGGGGGGGAAAGGTAAATTTTTCGACTATTTTTGAAATATTTCAAAAAGTATGAAACTTACAGAAATTTCAAAAAGTGTTTTGAAATGGTCAAAACGATACCTTTCATTTGATACCCCACATAGGCAGGTACCCCTCCTTTTGAAAAAAAATTCCCCCCCTTTTTAACCATTTTTCAAAAACTATTATTATTACCGACTTCTCTATATTTTTCCTGTAAAATATAGATCGATATCTACAAACGCCTAGTACATTGTACGTGGATCGGTCTGCAATCTTCGGAGATAGGGGGGGGGGGAAAGGTAAATTTTTCGACTATTTTTGAAATATTTCAAAAAGTATGAAACTTACAGAAATTTCAAAAAGTGTTTTGAAATGGTCAAAACGATACCTTTCATTTGATACCCCACATAGGCAGGTACCCCTCCTTTTGAAAAAAAATTCCCCTCCTTTTTGACCATTTTTCAAAAACTATTATTATTACAGACTTCTCTATATTTTTCCTATAAAATATAGATTGATGTCTACAAACGCCTAGTACATTGTACGTGGATCGGTGTGCAATCTTCGGAGATAGGGGGGGGGGGTATGGTCAATTTTTCGACTTTTTTTGAAATATTTCAAAAAGTATGAAATTTACAGAAATTTCAAAAAGTGTTTTGAAATGTACAAAACGATACCTTTCATTTGATACCCCATTTGCCTTCCTAGGTCTCTTTTGAAATTTCAACATCAAAATTTGTACTGAAAATATTCATTTTTATTTTTCATTTATTTATATATATTTTTCTTAAAATCAGTAATGGCGCACGAAATGTATCATTATTTCAAATTTCAAGTTAATAGCTGCAGTAGTTACTGAGATATTCAAGAAAGAGCGGGGACGGACAGAGCGAGACCATAAGGGTTTCAAAACCGATCTTTGAAACCCTAAAAGGCAAAGAAAAACTAAACGGTTTTGTTAAAAATAAACAAGATCCGTCAAGTGCGAGAGAACTCGCGCGCCGAGGGTTTCGAACATTTGTCAATTATTTGGACAGTTAATTTTTCGACTTTTTTCGAATGGAAATATTTTGAAAAGTATGAAACCTACAGAAATTTCAAAACCTGTTTTAAAATTCACAAAACAATGTCTTTCATTTCATACCCAATTCAAATCTAAAAGTCTTTATTTCCATAAATACAAAAATATACACTTATAAAAGGTCAAATTCTTAAAATAAAACATTGACACAGGTATAAAGTGATATTTTTTATTTCGCTTCGGTATTTAGACTAAAGTGAAGAAGCGACGAAGAAACATTTAGTCTGTTAGTTGTTGTTTTTCATGTTGGAGCAAAACCCGTCCCAAGCTGGTTTTATCTTCTAGATAATCTGATATCTTGTAGTAAGCATTTTTGCACAGAAAGGTTTTTACAATTTGTTTGAATTTATTTACTGATAGATTTTGCAACTCACTAGGAATTTTGTTGTAGAAGCGTGTACATTGCCCTTTAGATACATTAATTTTGTGAAGCCTAGTTGTGGGCACAGCAAGTTTATAATAGTAATAATATAATAATGCTTCACAATTCACACAGCATTATCTAGCCCCAAGCTAAGCAGAGCTTGTGTTATGAGCTGAACAAATGTCTGCAGATCGTACACATTTTGTCCCGAGGCGGGAATCGAACCCGCAACGCAGGCAGACTTTCGCCCACCGCGCCACAGAGGTCATCTCTATGTTTATTTATATTATTTATATTTCCTAAAAAAAGGGATTTACATAATATAAATACTAGAAATTACACAGTCATGGGACCCTATAATAATAGAAGAAGAAGAAAATATTTTTATTTGCCTTAAAACAACACAGTAATAAACTAAATTAATCCTATTCTTAGTCTAAATCTTTTTTGTGTGTAGCAGTTTCTAGTGCAAATATGGTCCACACTCAGCATTTTGCTGGGTAGACCAGGTGTGTCTACCCAGCGCTGGTTTTCAGTGTAGGCCAAAAAGCAGGTCACGTCACGACCGTAATCTGTAATAGTGCGTTTTTAAACAAACATATAAATCTTACGTATTTTAACATATTTACTTTAAAACTCAACATAAAATAAAATAACATAAAGGTATACATAATAATAATACAGTAAAAGTGATAACACATAAATGCATTAAAAGCTGGACCCAGAAACGCACAAAAGCTGGGAAGAATATTCATACAAAGATGAAGCAGAAGCATTGCCTACATGGTCTCAGTTTAAGAAATTTATTGAATTAAAGTTCCGAACACTAGAAATGATCTCATCAAACACTTCATTGAAAGATTCAAAATCGAACACCCACCGCTCCTATCATGTTACCACTCCTACAACAAGGACATGCATCATGTGCAAAGACAATCACACACTCAGCCACTGCAAAGAATTTAGCAAGTTGGAACCTATCGAGCGAAGCAAGTTTGCAACGAACAATTGCCTATGTTACAACTGTCTAGTACCAGGACACGCAGCTAACACAATATGTCGTCTGCCTGTCTCCTGTAGAATATGCAAGCGTCGTCACCATTCTCTATTACACAATAACAAGAAACTGGAACAAGTGGATATAACAAGAACATCACAAACACCCCTGGCTTCACAACATGTGGTAGAAGAAGAGGAAGAAAAAGAAATACAAGTTAGTACAACGACAGCATCACAAACCAATACTAGACAGTCACTGTTAGCTACAGCCGTCGTGGAAGCCATTAGCAAGCAAGGACATATCATTCTACTACGGGCACTAATAGATCATAGGTCCCAAGCCACTTTTATTAGCGAGAAAGCAAGTCAACTCCTTCAACTCGAGAAACAACCCATGAAGAGAAATGTCGTAGGAGTGGGTTCTACAAAAACAGAAATAAAGCATGTGGTTCAGCTCAATATAAGATCACAGAGTGGGACTCTAAATTTTGCATACCAATTAGAGCCTATGTAATGTCAAAACAACTGACCAAAAAAATACCCACGAAAACTATCCCAACACAACAATGGCGTCACCTCAAAGGCCTCAAGCTAGCAGATCCAGCCTACTTCACTCCTGGGTCGGTTGATCTGCTACTTGGAGTTAAAGAGATAACACAAATTTTAGAAAATGATTATATCAAAGGTCCACCAGGCACACCATGCGCCCAAAAAACCAGCCTTGGTTGGATTCTATTTGGGGAAGAATATTCAACACAACAAGACAACACCTATGTAGTAATGTAGCATCACAATTTGGAAATGGATGTCATGCTGAAAGCACTGTGGGAAATAGACACAATTGGTAAAAGAAACCTTACTGAAGAAGAAAAGCATTGCGAACATATCTATGACACAACTCACAAAAGAACTGAAGATGGAAGATACATACTAAAATTACCTTTCAGAACCAGAGAACCCATGTCACCAGAAGGAAATACAAAGGAAATTGCAAAACATAGATTACTTCAGTTAGAAAGAAGATTCAAAAGAAACCCACAGCTAAAAGAAGACTACACGAAAGTTATGAAAGCATACTTAACACTTGGACATATGGAAGAAATAAATAACAATAAAACAAATAAAGAAAAAGCAGTGTACTTACCACACCACGCCGTCATCCGTGAAGACAAAGTAACCTCGAAGACTCGCGTTGTATTTGATGCCTCAGCCAAAGGTATCAAGGTATAAAGTTTCCCTCAACGATGAACTGCTCGTTGGGCCTCAACTTCAAGACGACCTCAGAAATATTATCATGCGATGGCGATTAAAAATAATATGTTATGCAAGTGATATAAAGATGATGTACCGCCAATGCCTTGTTTTTGAAGAAGACGCTGACAAATATCAACGTATTTTGTGGCGAAAAAACAAAACTGATGATATCAAAGAATACCGCATGCTTCGGGTCACCTTCGGCACAGCGTCAGCACCTTATCTCGCGGTAAAAACTCTTTTTCTGGTTGCTGACGACGAGGGGCAAAATCATCCAGAAGCTGCAAAAATAATAAAGGAAGACTTTTACATGGATGACCTGATTTCCGGTAATGATACTACAGAAGAAGCAATAGTCAGAGCCAGAGAAGTATCTGACATATTATGAAAAGGTGGCTTCAATCTTTTAAAATGGATTTCTAACTGTCCTGATTTTATGAAATCAATTGAAGAAAAGGAACGATCTAGCCATGCACACATAGATTTCAAACTTGATGGAATGATAAAAGCTCTAGGAGTGACATGGAATATAGGAACAGATCAGTTTCAGTACCAACTGAACCTACCAGCAATCACAAACAACTTCACGAAGAGAACAGTTTTGTCTGACATTCAAAAATTATTTGATTCACTGGGTTGGATTGCTCCAAGTTTAATTCTAGCAAAGATATTGATCCAAAAACTTTGGTTAGAGAAGGTTAGTTGGGACGAAGCTATAAGCAAATCTGCAGAAGAACAATGGAAGACAGAGAAGATTTCAAGAATGTTAACAAAATTCACATCAATCGATGGCTTGGCACAGCAGACAACAAAATGAAGAATGTACAAATCCATGGCTTCAGCGACGCATCAATGCAAGCCTACGCAGCAGTAGCCTACCTAAGAGTAGAAAATCCAGATGGCACTATAACAACAAACCTTATAGCTTCAAGAACAAGAGTAGCACCAATCTGTACCGTATCCCTTCCACGTCTTGAACTATCAGGAGCTCTGTTGTTAGCGAGGCTTCTAAAACAAATTGAACAAGCCATTAGAATACCAACAAACAGATTGTATGCCTGGTGCGATTCAACAATTGTCATAGCCTGGCTATCTGGTGAGCCACACCGGTGGAACGTTCATAGCCAACAGAGTTGTAGAAATCCTAGAAACCATACACAACAATAGGTGGTACCATGTCATGTCAGAAGAAAATCCTGCAGATATAGCATCCAGGGGCATGAATCAAATCTGATCAAAACAGATGGTTTACCACCTGGAAAATGGTCTCTAGGCCGTATAGACAAGCATCCTGGAGCTGATTCTCACACTAGAGTATACAGTGTGCGGAGTAGTAGTAGTGTAGTCAAAAGGTCAATTTCAAAGTTGTGTCCTCTTCCTATAGAAACTAATTAATAATTAGGTATAGATTTTATTAAATTAATTTTCTATTACTGTCCACTATAAAGTCTCAAACTTAATGAATCTATTACTTAATTTAGAACTAACTTTTGAAGATAGCAAAAAAATATTATGATGTAAGTAAGTCCTAGCATGTATCAAAGTCTTTATTTTTATTGTTTATGTAATTGTGAATTATGTTTCATGTTAAACCTTAAAACTAATTTCACATAAATACTATTTGTATATATTATAGTCTAGCAATATTTTGAAAACCTCAAAATATTTACTGAAATTGTAAATCGTTGTAACTTATTTCATTTGTATGTTTTAGTTATAGTTATTTTCATTTGTAAATTTGCCTAAGCTGTATTAAAAATTCTTGTTAAAATTGTATCATAAACCAAAGTAAAAACCAGCCTACTAATTGATTGTTATGTACTGGACTGGCATTCAAGTTAACGTTAAAATTTTGGTTTCTTTTTCTATTAATGTTTAGAAAAGGACTAGTGCCCTTTTGGTGGGCGGAATGTTATGTCTATTAAGCTCATTTTTCACTGTCATGTAGGTAGGTCAGTCAGTCGCTAAATAAAACGTAAACAACACGTACAAAGTATTTTTCAGTTCGCATATATCCCCAAAAAATATAAAAATAAAGCTCAACTACAAACAGTGCGTTACTCGCACAGGGAAAATTTTCTACGAAAATTTAATACATACTTAATGAAAATTTTTGGGACTTTATTACTAGAAATTTTTAAATAAATAATTATGTTAGACTGAAAAGTTACTCCTGTAAAAGTGTTCCATAAGAATTATCATCATCATCAGATGATGATGATAATTCTTATGGAACACTTTCCTTTAGCTACCTGGGCCGCGCAGACAGGTAAGTAGCGCCAGCAAGCACAGGGGTCGCGCAAACAGGTAAGTAGCGCCAGCGAGCACAGGGGCCACGCAGACAGGTAAGTAGCGCCAGCGAGCACAGGGGCCGCGCAGACAGGTAAGTAGCGCCAGCAAGCACAGGGGTCGCGCAGACAGGTAAGTAGCGCCAGCAAGCACAGGGGTCGCGCAAACAGGTAAGTAGCGCCAGCGAGCACAGGGGCCGCGCAGACAGGTAAGTAGCGCCAGCGAGCACAGGGGCCGCGCAGACAGGTAAGTAGCGCCAGCGAGCACAGGGGCCGCGCAGACAGGTAAGTAGCGCCAGCGAGCACAGGGGCCGCGCAGACAGGTAAGTACCGCCAGCGAGCACAGGGGCCGCGCAGACAGGTAAGTTTCATTTTTCCGAGTACCTAGTAGTACCTAGTAGGTACTTGCTATACGGAAAAGTTTCATAAAAGTTTAACAGATTTCATGAGCAAAATCTAGTATGTATTGTTTTATGCAGAAGGTTATTGAATTACTTTACTTTTATTTGTATCTGTGAAATTTTAGAAAAAACTTAAACAGCTAGCAAACACAAAATGTATATTATATTACATGTGCTCAGGCCAATTATGAAGTTTCCACTGTGTGCGTGCTTTGTACGGAATTAAGTAACCACAAACAAAATACCATCTTTATGATACATAACTACTATAGATCACAGTAATAGCTGATCCCTTGTTAGATAACACTATGCGGACGGCTATCAGCTGCAGTGTTGTACCTGTGAGCGCTAACATACAAGGTTGTGTGTTGTACCTGTGAGCGCTAACATACAAGGTTGTGTGTTGTACCTGTGAGCGCTAACATACAAGGTTGTGTGTTGTACCTGTGAGCGCTAACATACAAGGTTGTGTGTTGTACCTGTGAGCGCTAACATACAAGGTTGTGTGTTGTACCTGTGAGCGCTAACATACAAGGTTGTGTGTTGTACCTGTGAGCGCTAACATACAAGGTTGTGTGTTGTACCTGTGAGCGCTAACATACAAGGTTGTGTGTTGTACCTGTGAGCGCTAACATACAAGGTTGTGTGTTGTACCTGTGAGCGCTAACATACAAGGTTGTGTGTTGAACCTGTGAGCGCTAACATACAAGGTTATGTGTGATTTCAATAGAAGCCGGAGCCAACTCGTCAAATATTGATGCTCAGTTCGATAAACGTGAATCCTCCAGAAGCAATACAAAGTATTTGTTCAATACTATCTGCCCGCTTTGCAATTTATGATAGGATAGGATTGTAAAATTTGTGTAAAACTCTATTTCAGTATAAATTTATAATTTATAAAATACAAATCGTTGTGTACCTCTTAATAATTGATAAGGCTCCCTAAAAGAAGCATAATTCATTATTATTATTATTACCTCTTGTCTTCCACTACATCTCTGTGGCACAGTATGCGCGGCGGAGGTTGCGGGTTCGGTTCCCGCCTTGGGACAAATGTTTATACGACCTGCAGATATTTGTTCAGTGTGCTGTAGTTGTTTTCTATTTTATAATAACAATTTTCTATTTATATATATTTCGGAGTTAAATGGATGGTTCTCTCATTCTCATTGCCACTCTCAGAATTCAAAATTCAAAGTGCTTTATTTCCTTTAGACCTTACAGGACTCTTGGACACGTCACAAAAACTCAGATTACATAAGTAAAACTAGGAAATAAAGTGATCACTTTGATTTTTTTGTCCAATCTTTTTAAGGTAAAGTAAAGAAGCGAAAAAGAAACCTTTACCTTGTTAGAATGTTAGTTTTCGAGTTGGAGCAAAACTCGTCCCAAGCTTTTTTATCGTCTAGATAATCTTTTATAGTAAGCCTTTTTACAAAGGATATGTTTGACAATTTGTTTGAATTTATATAATTATTTGACAATTTGTTTGAATTTATATATTATTTATATATTTATATAATTGATAATTTTTGCAACTCATTTGGAGTTTTGTTGTAGAAGCGTATACATTGTCCTTTAAAAGATACATTAATCTTGTGTAGCCTAGTTGTGGGCACAGCGAGTTTATTCTTATTTCTAGTATTTAAATTATGTATATCGCTATTTTTGAGGAACCGATTGATATTCTTATGAGTGTACAACAAGTTTTCATAAATATATTGACATGGTACTGTTATTATGTTTATTTATTTAAATTTATCACGTAGGGACTCTCTGGGACCCATATCATAGATTGCACGAACAGCCCTCTTCTGCAGCATAAATACTACATAATATCTGCAGCGTTCCCCCACAGCAGTATACCATAAGACATAATACTATGGAAGTAGCTGAAATATACTAGTCTAGAAGTATCAACGTCTGTAAGATGACGGATTTTTTGACTGCATATGCTGCAGAACTTAGTCTCTTCGATAGCTTTTCTATGTGCGGGCCCCATTGAAGTTTACTATCTAAGGTAATTCCTAAGAATACGGTACTGTCCGCAAATTCTACCGATTCTTCTTTTACGTATACATCAGTGAATGTGAACCTTATTGATTTTGCAATGCGCCTCGCCAACCACGTGTTTTGACGTTAGTTAGACAAATTCTAAATAATGACATAAAAGAAGAAGAAACAACTAAGTGGAACTCACACGTTCTCTGAATGAGGCTAGTATTTGGAAGTCTGCGACCATCACACCTATACACAAGAAGGGTTCTAAGCGGGAAGTTACAAATTATAGGCCGATATCAAAGCTGTGCGTCTTAGCAAAAGTCTTAGAAAAAATAGTGGTGAACAAATACATAACACGCTAAAACAAACCTTCTTAGATCAGCAGCACGGCTTCCTGAGAGGCAGGCCAACGGTCAGTAATCTAGTTTCTTTTACCGATGCACTTTCATCTGGCATGGAATTAAGCGGTCAAATTGACGCCATCTATACTGATTATAGTAAGGCCTTCGACAGAATTGACCATGTTATACTATTTAGAAAGTTACTGGCAGCAGGTATACGGGGTGATCTCCACAGGTGGTTTGCCTCTTATGTTAGGGATAGATGTCAGATTGTTGTCCTGAACGGGTTTGCGTCTTCGCCAACGTTGATCACGTCGGGAGTGCCGCAAGGCTCTATCTTGGGACCTATCCTGTTTGTCATATTTATTAACGACATCGATAAATGCTTTGTTAACTCCAACTTTTTACTTTTCGCTGACGACATGAAAATCTACAAAAAGATCAGTTCCGTCGAGGACGCTTTTCTCCTTCAACACGACCTAGATAAACTACATAGCTATTGTCTAACAAACAGGCTAGAATTAAATATCTCTAAGTGTCACAGTCTGAAGGAAAAAGCAATGAAAAACCAAACAGAAAAGAAAAGATTGTCAAAATTATATTCAAAAATAAAAAGACATATTAAAAGAAACAAAGAAAAATTTAAAATGACAATATTTGAAGAAGAACTTGACAAAAGAGGCTCAGTAAAGAGAGGGAACAAAATATATAATGTAACAAAACAGTTGATCGAAACACTAAAAAGTAGAGGTACAAAAATAACCAACAGAAACGGTATATTAAAAGTGGCTACTGATTTCTACAAAATTCTTTACAGTACACCAAGCACACTGACATCAGTCCGCGAGAGTTTACCAAGAGATCGAACAGCTAACGCCGAAGAAATACCTGAGTTCCTACCGATAGAAATAGAACACGCCATAGAAAAACTTAAAAATATGAAGAGTCCAGGTGACGACTACATAACAAACGACACTCTCAAAACACTTAAGGAGCCAATCACGCCTATGCTCACCCGGCTATTTAATGATATCATTACCCAAATACAGATTCCGATACAATGGGAAACAGCAATAATTACACTTTTGCATAAAAAAGGAGACCACCAAAACATAAACAACTACCGTCCGATTAGTCTACTACAGTCAACATACAAACTATTTACAAATATCATACTTCATAGAGTCAAAAAACAGTTGGAGTCTCAACAACCTCGAGAGCAAGCCGGATTCAGAAGCAACTACTCAACACTGGACCACGTGTTTGCTCTGCGGCAAATAATCGAAAAATATTTAGAATATGACAAACCACTTTACATAGCATTTGTCGACTATTCAAAGGCTTTCGACACGATACTACATAATGAGCTTTGGAAAGCACTGGAAACACAAGGAATACAAGAAAGATACATACAAATACTAGAAGAAATCTACAAAAGAAGCAAAGCCATTGTTAAACTAGAAAAGAAAGGCGAGGCATTTGAATTAAAAAGAGGCGTAAGACAGGGAGACCCAGTTTCGCCAAATCTTTTTAACGCAATCTTAGAGCACATCTTTAGAAAGCTAGATTGGACTCCATTTGGTATCAACGTAAACGGCGAACGGCTAAACCATTTAAGATTCGCTGACGACATTGTCATAATGACTGAAAGCCATGAAGATCTTATACTTATGCTTGAAACGCTAGACTTTAAAAGTAGAGAATGTGGACTAGAAATGAATCCTGAAAAAACCTGCATTATGACAAACGGAAAGAGAAACAATACACGTTTAAAAAACGAAATCATTAGCTATGTAGATGAATATAAATATCTAGGACAAACCATATCGTTCAATGGAAACCATATAGAAGAAGTAGATAGAAGAATTAAAAAGGCATGGAGTTCCTACTGGTCGCTCAAACACATATTTAAATCTAAAATGAAAGTCCACCTCAAGAAAAAAGCGATGGACTCTGTAGTTACACCGACCCTTCTATATGGGTGCCAAACATGGCCTATTACTAAAGAGACTACCAACAAAATCCAAGTTTTTCAAAGGTCTGCTGAAAGGAGTATGCTTGGTATAAAACTAACCGACCGAGTCAGAGGCAAAGACATAAGTGCTAAAACAAAGATAATCGACGCAGCAAAAATGGTATGTCGCCTGAAATGGCGCTGGGCCGGACATACTGCGAGGACTTTAGATAACAGGTGGAGCGAGAGACTGATGCACTGGTACCCTCGTGGCGAGCGCCGCCCGCCCGGGCGCCCGCGCCGCCGCTGGGCGGACGACATCGTATCCATCGCCGGCGCCACCTGGACACGGCTGGCTCAGGACAGGAACGAGTGGAACAGGATGGAGGAGGCCTACGTTCATAAATGGACGTCCCAGAAAGAAAATTAAATCATTTGAAATTAAATTATTAGGTACATTTATTTATTAGGTTAATTAATGCATGCAATAAGAAACATTTCGTTATCATCATTCTAATTTTATTTTAATACTGTTTTATAAGAAATGGGAATAAATGGCTTTATTATTATTATTATTTAAATGTCACAGTACACTAGATCCGAACACCCTGTAACATACGATTATAGAATCAACCGTCAATCACTTGTTAGAACCAACCAGGTGGTCGACTTAGGCGTGATACTCGACTCTAGGCTATTATTTGACAAGCATATTGAACACATAATTAAAAACAGCATGAAGACACTTGGCTCTTTACATCCAAACCTAATGTATTTAAAGGAATAATCAACAACAGTTTCTTTGACACAACACGACCACTTTCCTAAACTTATACTGCTGGACACTCGCATATTAACTTATTATTTTATATAACGTAGGTGGTACCTATATATTATAATAATTATTGTGATAACTGTTTTAACATAGTAGGTACAATAATAATTATCTATAATATTGAGTTGGTAGGAGTCAAATATAAGTGAACTATACATCATAATTGACTTACCCTTCTCCCACTTGAGAGATTGATATGGCTCTTTAAACTCTTTAATTTTCAATTTACTTAATGTGTTTTGTTTGTGTACAATATTCTCTTTCTATGTGTGGAAGCTGCTTAGATTATCGTTCTATTGTTAAGTGTTTAATTTTCTAATTCTAAAGCTTTTTGTTTCCCTAAGATAAGTAAATAAAATAAAAATAAAATAAATAAATAAAATAGATATTTTTATTATACATAGACAACAATATAGGTAAAAATTGTGTTTTATGTGATATCTATATTTATAAAAGAGAAGAGAACTGGGTGACATATCAAGATATCTCTGAAACTACAAGAGCTACGAAGCTAAAATTTTGTATGGAGTTTCCTTTTAGGGCGTAGGCATCCGCTAAGAACGGATTTTTGGAAATTCGTATTGTCAGATAGTCTAAATGTGATTAAATGACTTACCGACAACCGGTGTCAATATTAGTAAGTAGATATAAAACTACCTAATATAGATAACATGTAAAACAAGTCAATAATGGCTATGTTTATTTAATTAGGCATTTTAATGAAAAATGCCTTAGAATGTATCGATGAAGCTCTCGGTATCGATGAAGCTCTCGGTATCGATGAAGCTCTCGGTATCGCATCATTATCTAGTGGTTCTGAGCGCATCATTATCTAGCACATTTACATTAAAGAATATTTTTTTATAGCTTAGTTCCACTTTATTGAAAGCATTGACGTTGTATGTCCATTTTTTGTAGCGACCAGCGAGCATGACGATGCCATAACAATAATGTTCCCGGTGTAGGACATTTCGTAAGCAAAACGCCTCCGAAGTGCTCTAGCCCAATTTGTTGCGGTTCCTTCATGCACTTTATCAATGAACTAAGTCCTGGGCTCGCGCGAGGATCTCGGCGCGCGGCGGCGTGCTGACCGCGCTAACTTAGATGACGCGCTCTCGAGATGTGAGAGGAACGGACGGTACAGGTTGGAGAGAGGTGCTGAAGCGGGCTATAAAAAATATATGAATTGTGTACATTTCATGTACAAAAGCATGATTGCTACACTCTAAGTGGGAACATGATGTTTCAACTTGCCTAGTTTATATTAATAATAATTAATATATTTATTTAATTGATATTTTTTATTATATATACATAGAACACCCTGAACAAATAATAAATACCACTTGTAGATTATAACTTGAGCCCCAAGAGAAATCTACGTATACCTTATTTGATAGAGACGTTGAGCCACACTGCCCCTTACTTAGTGATATCTCGCCACATCCGCCACATCCAGCATGTGCTCCCAATGATGTACAAAGTTAGGACTGAGTACCCGACCTTTTAGTTATAACTTGTAAGTGCTTGTTAGAGTTATACATAGGTTCTGAAAAGTATGTCTCCGTGGTGTCGAGTCGTATCTATCTATATTGGAGCGTGGCTTTAGCCGGTCGTTGAAACTTTAACACGAGAGTGCCAATGATGCACCATCCGTGCATGTTGGAATCCCTCGCAGGTCACGACGCTAAGCCTGGCTGGCAGTACGCAACGCAATGTTTGCCTACTTTTTAACTACCTACACCTAAAAATACCAAAATGTGATTCCTTTCTTTGTTAAGATATTATCTATGTTTCTCTCTACAGCAAAATTGTCGAAACGTGAAATCATAATAATCCTTTTACAATTGAAAGAAAAGTCAGGAAATCGCGAGGTCATAATTGTGTTCAGTCGGACGCGCCGCCGTGCGCCGTGCGCCGTGCGCCGTGCGCCAGCGCGATCCGGCCAAGTAAAAGTTAAATTGAAAATGTTAACTTGTTCACAAGAGTTCGTCATGGATGTAACATGACAGGGTGAGCGGAGATGTACCTCTGTAGGAACATAGTAACGTTTGTACAACAAACGAACATTCTGAACTGATGAAGTGAATCACAGAGTCTTGTTTACTTAATTTGTGTTAGATTTACTGCGAAAACAACATCAGTGAATCAGAATTGAACCTGGATCGTAATATTAATTTATCTATGTTACTAATTCTAACAGGATTAGGTAAGGTAACTAGCTAGTACTAGGTATATCTATTTAATATCGACTGCTCCAATTTATTCCCATTCCTCTTTACTCAAGATAAAGAGGAATGGGAATAAATGTAACCAGTAGGTAATTAGTGCGAGCCGAACTAGTTAGGTTCTTATTTTAACTATCCTAGAATATTATTTTACCAAATCTAATTGTTTGATATTAATATTATACATAGTTCATATCGCACCGGCGCGGGCGCGGCCAGCCTGCACATAGTTCATATCGCACCGGCGCGGGCGCGGCCAGCCTGCACATAGTTCATATCGCACCGGCGCGGGCGCGGCCAGCCTGCACATAGTTCATATCGCACCGGCGCGGGCGCGGCCAGCCTGCACATAGTTCATATCGCACCGGCGCGGGCGCGGCCAGCCTGCACATAGTTCATATCGCACCGGCGCGGGCGCGGCCAGCCTGCACATAGTTCATATCGCACCGGCGCGGGCGCGGCCAGCCTGCACATAGTTCATATCGCACCGGCGCGGGCGCGGCCAGCCTGCACATAGTTCATATCGCACCGGCGCGGGCGCGGCCAGCCTGCACATTATTCCTCCGTATTCAGTTTCCTTGTAACTAGTGAAGGGGAACTACTTGTTAGATAAAGTGTAAAATGAGCGACTAACGAGATACAACAAGAAAACTTATAACAACTTGAAAGAAATCTTATAGTCTATATTAAATCTTATCGTCTAAATTATTTTTGTTCTTACTAATGAAAGTTGTTTTTTATCAAACGTTATTGTTAATTATTATGAAAAAAAATTCTCTGTTCTTCTTCAGAAACCGACTATATTTGAATTAGCTTTTCATATCGTTCATACAACCATCTGTTAACGAAAACATTCAATAGATTATTGTAAATGTGGAGGAAGAGGCTGCGTGTCCTTATTCACGAGGAAGAGGCCGCGTGTCCTTATTCACGAGTTCTCAACAAAACGAATAATCAATGTGAAAATATGAATCTAAATCCGCTTTCTCCGCGTCCGGATTTACTGAACCGAACGTTGTCTCTAATATCACGTTTATGAAAACCTCTTATTAATTTCCATGCAGATTTTTCTTTTTAAGAAAACTGCATACTTCATGAATCGTTAAGTTAATGTAGACAAAACGGAACACAAAGCATTGTGCTTGCAAGTATTAACTAAAGTACCAGCGAGCTTAGAGCCGCTGCTTTATAAGAAGTCTGTATTTTCAGCACAATTTCAATCGGGGCTAGAAAAGTAGCAGGTCGAGGTACGCTGGCTGCACTGAAAGACCAGTGCATTGCAAGTTTCAGTGGATATAAAATTTGTTAGAATTTCCGCCGAATAAAAGGCATTGTAGCGGCGGCGGCGCGGCGCGGCGCAGGGTACAGCGTACTCCCTTTGTGAGGAATCCTGAACATAATCATGCAAAATGTATGTCCGACCGACCCTGTGTGTTGTGAGATACAATTTCGGTAAGTGAGAGAAATACGGGCGTGGCGGCCGCTGTAGCGGGAATCCATCAACTCAAAATATTATAAGAACATTCGTTTCGTAAATGGTTGCCTACTGTAACAAAATCTGAAATGGAATAAGTTATTTTTTTCTCCTCCTAGCAGCACGCACGTACTGCGACTCAATGAGTACTCCAAAACGACGACGCACGAACAGCAACAAATCCATCAAAAATGGTGGTATCAGATAAACATATTGAACTCTTCCCCGTTTATAAAATGAAAGGTCCCGTGCAGACAAAGTTACTTGATTGATAGTACCTACGGTTAATGTTTAACATTACTAGACACTAGTGCAGTAATGTATTTTAACGCAGCGGCAGCGGCCGCCAGGATGAGACACTTTGGAAATTGAATATAACCTTAGTCAATACACCTCCAATCAGATAAGCAAATTGTAGAACTAGTTTCATTTCCGAGCGCAATTTAAGAGCTGGTGCAGTTAGGTCGATACTTGAATGCCAATTGATAGAACTACAGGGAGTTTTGTAGAGAGCTTTAAGCTAACGATTCAACTCTCTGCCAGGCTAAATTTCATCTTATTGGATTAGGTTTAGTAGTGTCAATTGAAGTGAAAGATATTGGAGTTCAAGTAAAAGCTTCATTTATAATATGCATTTATTCTTTTTATACTTACTTAATATCCTAAAAGGGGTTAGAATACAGCGTTTTAATCGAGTTTGCCGACTTCATTAAATCAAACAACTAGAAAAAGTAAAAAAAGTAAAAGTAATTTTTTTGCAATTACATGTGGAAAAGATGGTACATACAGAATGGGTAACAATGTAATTTGCCCTTTATGGGCAGACAATGATTTGTCTTTACATGATTATTATACATAATAAGAAAAAATACTTTTAAAAAAATTGTAGAGCATGGAATCAATGAATGTTAATAAATATGGAGTTACATAAGTCAATTAAATAATATAAAAAAATATATATACTTATTTGTCGAAAATTTATCGTTCATAAATTCTTTAATAATTGTATAATAGCTTTTATCAGATAGGATGTTCCACAGCTTTCTCCAGTGGCAATTCTCTTATCAAGAGCGGGATTTCGAAATAGAAAAAAAAAACCTTCCTTAAATTCAGAGATGCTTAATGCCTTGAAATTACAGCGCGAAGGTGTAATCGAGATAACGGCTCCGTTCCGAACGAACAATCTAGCTTCAGGTAGTCTAGACTTCATTTAATTAACTTTAACGAAATGATCCGATGCATTCGCAGTAATCTCGTTGAGGCCGACGGCCACGCTGACTGGTTCAGTGTTTGCCTCGGGTGATTACCTCGCGACTCTACCTGATAATTCACACGCTGACTGCTTCAGTGTTTGCCTCGGGTGATGACCTCGCGACTCTACCTGATAATTCACACGTTGACTGGTTCAGTGTTAGCCTCGGGTGATGACCTCGCGACTCTACCTGATAATTCACACGCTGACTGGTTCAGTGTTAGCCTCGGGTGATTACCTCGCGACTCTACCTGATAATTCACACGCTGACTGCTTCAGTGTTTGCCTCGGGTGATGACCTCGCGACTCTACCTGATAATTCACACGCTGACTGGTTCAGTGTTAGCCTCGGGTGATTACCTCGCGACTCTACCTGATAATTCACACGCTGACTGCTTCAGTGTTTGCCTCGGGTGATGACCTCGCGACTCTACCTGATAATTCACACGCTGACTGGTTCAGTGTTTGCCTCGGGTGATTACCTCGCGACTCTACCTGATAATTCACACGCTGACTGCTTCAGTGTTTGCCTCGGGTGATGACCTCGCGACTCTACCTGATAATTCACACGCTGACTGCTTCAGTGTTTGCCTCGGGTGATTACCTCGCGACTCTACCTGATAATTCACACTGTTATTTACTGGAAGATATTTTAAATTGAAGAGTTGGAAGTTCGGGATAGCTTTCGCCGCAATAAAAGGTTAAATAGTAAAACCAGTAAAGAGGAACTGACTTATGAAGTTTGCGTCGGTCGGTTGGTATGATTCCGACTGTTCTCTATTTTCTAGCTATGTCTACACGACAACAGGTAATAGTAAAAAAACGAAGAGACGCTGTTTGCGCATTCAGAGGTATTTAATGATATCAGGCTATACAGCGGATTCAAAATCATATGTTTCTAAGTTGGACGTCGAATTACGGAGTGGAACGCCTCATGCGCTAAGTTCGTCATCATCATCATCATCATCAGCCTATATTAGTCCACTGCTGGACATAGGCCTCCCTAATGAGCGCCATGGCGCCCTGTCTTCAGCTTGAAGTATCCAGCATCTGCCAGCAGTCTTTCGTAAATCATCATCTCACATGGTCGGAGGGCGTCCTACACTACGTTTGCCGAGTCGCGATCTCCACTCAAGAACACGTTTACCCCAGCGGTGGTAGGTTCTTCGCGAGATATGACCGGCCCACTGCTACATCAGCTTACTAATCCTTGCTAAGTTTGTAGTTGGCGCAAAACTGCATTCCAACGGACCCGATAGAATGAATCAATATAATGTAGTTTATTATGTCTCGTACCTATACCTAACCAACCAAGCTCTTTGTGCAAGTTTCTAATTGCAAGATGCGCAGGTATTTAATTTCTGAATGGTTTTAAACTTTGCAAGCTATTTATGAACTCCAGTTGCAGGTTACGAACATTTAAAAAGAGAATAAAATAAAAATTTTAGTTGCTCCTTTACAAAAAATGAAATATTTTTTCTCATAGATGTTGTACGGAACCCTTCGTGCGCGAGCCTCGCACTTGGCCGGTTTAATTTTTTTTAAATATTGTTATGGACTAGGGTAATATGAATGATCAGCCGTTGTTAGACCTTACGTCATCTCGACTGGCTCACCTAAGTGAGTTTATCGCCGGCTCGATTAACGCTTCCTAAATAATTTGTCCAGTCGACGAAGGATTGTGGATGGACAGATCGTAAGCTGAAACTTAGACTTCGGCACTTGGTTTGGAATAGTTAGCTTTTTTATTAATATGGCTGCTACAGCCATATTAATATAAAAGCTCTACTCCTTACTTATTCCCGATTTACTCTCAGACTAGTTAATCTCCGACTAAGACTGTTATTCTGTAGTTTTTAAAAGACGATTAATAAACCTGGACTACGGAGTAGCTATACCTAAACTACTCCTCTGATTAGGGTGGAAAACAGCATAATTGGTCATAAGTACTAACATAAAAATAATAAATGGTAACTTTTTACTTCATTTTCTGTGGAAATTGAGGACAGTCTGTGGAAATAATTGTAAAAAAAGTTGTCAATGAGAAACATAAGACAAGTAGAATGATATTACATGAAACGGTTCTTGAGAAGGAGTAAGGTTGTATTGCTCTGCTGTCAATATCAAACTGTAGCCGATCTTTGTCTTCCAACTATATTGGGGGGTAGTGCAGGAAAACAGAAGTTTGGTACAAAGAACGTTTATCTGAATAAAAAAAGAACAAGAATGTTAAATACCAACTACTAGCGCAGCCGATCCAGACGAGAGTCCGTATGCAGCACCACTAGTAGTTAGTGTAGTGAGTCTAGTCGGAGCACCTTCCCGTTGCGGGAGCGGCGAGTGACTGACTGTAGTGTACGGCCGTGCTGTGGCTTTTATAGGGACGAGCCGGAGCGGGGATCGCTGACGCTGTGCGGGGTCATCAATTTGCGCTGGCAGGAGCGGGCCGTGCCTCAGGCCGGTTGCGCGCTATTTGTACGCAACAAAACCACTTTTAATTACATTTATGGAATACTTGGCAGTTGCTTTTGAATATCTATATTTTTATACAAATTAATGATTTGCGAAAGTTTGAAAAGGTTTTTATGAGGTTTGTATTATTTCACACGTCTTATGCTTTGTGGATTCTCAAGTTCCACTATCTCCTCGTTAAATCTTAGATCTTGAATGTAGTAATCTTCCATAAAGATATTTATTCGTTTCTCACAAGGAACGTGACAGACAAGGATATTGTTAGAAACAGAAGACTTTGTTTTTGAAGGTTATAATGTCACTAATCAAAAAGTAAGTAGGAATAAAATTTACTCCGAGTCTAACCTCGTAATAGCCTACTTCTTCCTTATGGAATGTTTATTAATACAACTTTTAACTAAAATGAGTATTAGCGATGTAGTAAAATTACACAATCCTTTTTCGGAGTTTATTAATAAGGCTTTAGGAGTGGGGGAACAAAGCATGTCCCATTTTTTTTAGTAATTGTTTCCAGCACGTAAACCGTATCGTTTACGTACTGTCAACAATAACTAATCATAGGAAATTTTGTTATGCTACGAATGTAAAAACGACGGCGTTCATGATGAAGCAGACGTAGTTGAGAGGCTTTTAGAAAATCATCAGATCATAATTTGACAGACGTCGGAATCATATCTAGACAATGATTGGGAATATGAATATTTGATATTTGAATAATCCAAAATAAGTTCCAAAATTTCTGATTTCGACTTTTTCTCCCGACCCGGGGGGAGAAAAAAGGGGGGGGGGGGCTTTTTGAGCACTTGTTGACTGGACGACGCTTACTCAGAGCGGACACTGGTAACATTGTCTTCTTGTCATCTTTACAATATACACACAGAGATAAATAAATAATGCTGGACAATTCACACAGCATTATGTAGCCCTAAGCTAATAATAATAAGATAATTATTAGTACTATTTAACAGATATTTATCGCGTTCATTTACTTTTTAAAATAGTAGGTACCCGTTAAATAGTACTCATGATTATGTGTTCAGATCACGCAAGTTTAAAAATATTTACACATAAAGATTCGAGACTACTTCGAGTTAAAACTAAATATTTCGGAATTTAAATGAATACTAAAGCTGTAAAACTTTGATGTTCCATTCTCAAAGCATACTAACAGAATTTCAAACCAAGACCACAAGACCACAGACATCTAACCCGAGACATCTAGAGACGCTTCGTAAAATTCTCGGCATTAGGACGAAAGCTAATGAGACAAATTCAAGGACTAACCCTAGAGACTGCGGCTTGTATGAACTTGAAACATACCGTGGCGCGCGTGGTAGGTCACACACAGGATCTAATATATCACGTGAAGCGAACAACAATGCGGCCCCAGGGGAAATTACTTGTTGCACGTACGGTGTCATGCCTCATTTAACTTAATGTTGGATTTTTCGCGGAATGAACAAGCTTTCATCAGCGAAATTCGGTTATTCACCACCAGTTTGAATGTTCCATACGGATCGGCGGGAAACCGCATCAAATAAGGTCACGTCATGTTTCGTCACGAACCTTGCAATTAATATTTATAAAAGTTTATTTCATTTGAGCTCCGTAACTACGGAACATAATATTAAATTCAGTACGCAATAGCAGGAAAAAAGGCACTATAATTACCACTTGCCGTGTGGTGCCGGTAGTAACCACCCCAACTCTTCCCGTGGGTGTCGTAGGAGGCGACTAAGGGACACAAATCGGGGGGTGGGCAGCAGCGCAACCTGCAGAACAATTCGACCACTGAACTGCGATCCCCAACCCGAATGCCCAGCGTGGGGATTATGGGCATTACCCCCCAATGATGCAAGGAACCAAAAAATGGCCCCCAGTTCCCGGCCGCCTCGCTATTCCTGGCCATGGCAGCGGCCATGGTAACGGCTTGGCAGGGGGTGCTAGGAATCACCGGGCTACCTCAGGCTGCCACCAACAACTGACCCTGGCTACGTATAACGGACGCACTCTGAGGCTTGACCAACATCTAGCGCAGTTGGAAGTGGAGTAAGAGAACATTAAGTGGCATGTTCTGGGGTTATGTGAAGTCCGCAGAGAGGGAGAGGACACCGTAACCCTAGACTCGGGCCATCTTCTCTACTTTCGCGAGGGTGATAAAACATCCCAGGGTGGCGTAGGTTTCCTCGTCAATAAGGTCCTCTCTAGCAACGTCCAAGAAATCTCCAGTGTGTCGACCAGGGTAGCGTACCTTTGATGTGATCCTTCGGCTATCCAATAGGTATAGCATGAAGGTTATTCAGGTTTACGCACCGACCTCCGCACACTCGGATGATGAAGTGGAGGATATGTATGAAGACATATCCAAAGCCTTGCATAACACCACCAAGGCCCACTTCAACGTTGTTATGGGAGACTTTAACGGCAAGGTGGGAACCCAGAATGGCAACGAATCCCGAATAGGCCCGCATGGTTATGGAGTTAGGAATCACAGGGGGCTAATGCTTTTCAACTTCCTTGAGAAAGAGGGGCTGTTCTTAATGAACTCCTTCTTTAAGACGCAGTCTCAAAGGAAGTGGACATGGCGAAGCCCCGACACTGTGACTAAAAATGAGATCGACTTCATCATGACGGATAGCAAGCACATATTCAGAGATGTCTCAGTGATCAACAGGTTCAATACCGGATCTGATCACCGACTCCTCCGAGGCTCTCTGAATATCAACTTGAAGCTTGAAAGAAACCGTCTGATGAAGCTACGCTCCGACCTAACCCAATCCAAATCATGACGGCCACCGAGAAGTTCCAGCAGCTTCTCGGGGATAGATTTGTTGCCTTGGAACCCACTGATGACGCTGACGAGACCCTGCACAATCTGGTCGAAACGCTGAGGCACGAAGGCATCAAGTTTTGTAAACAGCAGCGTACTGGCAAGAAATCCAAACTCTCGGACGAGACTCTCGGGTTGATGACAAGAAGACGGGAAACCACCCAGGCGACTTCGTCAGAGAGGTCAGACCTGAACAAGCGAATTGCGAAGATGGTACGGCGCGACCTTCGGAGCTCCAACACACGCCTCATTGAAGAGGCAATAGAGCGAAACCGAGGGTCCAAAGTATTCACTCAGCAGCTTGGCAGGAGCCACCTGACGAAGCTTAAAACGCACGATGGGAGGACCGTATTGTCGAAGCCGGAGATCTCTGCTGAGATAGAGGATTTCTATGGCTGTTTATACGCTGCACATGCCCCTCGTGCCCAACGGGACGACCACGATTCACGAGCCACCCTGACACGCCACTACACCGACGAACTGCCAGACATCAGTCAAGACGAGATCGGGATTGCTCTGAGGCAGCTTAAAAATGGAAAAGCTCCCGGTGGAGACGGCATTACTTCAGAGCTTCTGAAGGCAGGAGAAGCCCCTGTTTTGCAGGAGCTTCAGAACCTGTTTAACACCGTTCTTCACAGTGGGAGAACTCCTAAGGCGTGGAGCGGGAGCCTGGTGGTGCTCTTTTTTAAGAAGGGAGATAAAACCCTTCTTAAAAACTATAGACCCATCACACTCCTGAGCCACGTCTATAAGCTTTTCTCACGAGTGGTCACGAATCGTCTCGCCAGGAGACTCGACGAGTTCCAGCCACCGGAACAGGCCGGGTTTCGCGGAGGATATGGCACCATAGACCACATACACACAATTGAAATTGAAAAATTGTAATATGTGTCGAGGCGTTACGATTGTGAGAGATTGTGAGTGCCGCCAAGTTTTTTTTTGGACTGGTGGCAGAGCTTGTGTTTTGTGTAGGTACTAGATAACTGATATACATAATACAATACATTATATTGATACACATACTTTTGATTATACTTACATAGAAAACGACCAGAACACCCGGAACAAATACCTGCAGATCGTAGAAATATTTGTCTCAAGGTGTCGAACCCGCAACCTCCTGTGCCGCAGGCCCATCGCGCCACCGAGGTCATATTTGTCAACCAAGTGAGATTCCACAACTTTACAACGTTTTAAACGTAAAATGATTGTCATAGCAGCAGCTGTTAGTATAACAAATGTTTGAAGAATCATGGCGTCTTTCCAAATATTTGTAAAACGATGACTCGCTAGCACAAGCTGTCCAATCAAATAATTTTATAGTTTGAAAAACGAACATTATTTTTTTAACTGTTTTTTAAGGTCTTTGCGATAAATACTAATTTCTCGGGAAAAATATGGCATTTTGTGGAGAATAAAATCGGTCCAAAGTTAAAGAAGAAATCAGCGAACAAAAACCTTTTTTATACATATGTATATGTTATATAAATCACGTTTGTAATGACTCCGCCAACATGGACATTACTAAAATCATTCAATCGTATTTAAAGCACATACATAAGAAATCTAAAATTAATAAGTAACTTCAATAAAAGATAACATTAGTTAGATCATGGAAACCAGAACAGAATTAATATTAATTAATCCTCGCGTACGACAGGTATACGAGTAGCACATTAGTAACTGAGTCAGGAGGGAGCGAGCGAGCGATACATCAGCCTCTATTATTGCGACACGTATTTAATCAGGGTATTGTTTCCACTCAGCTTATTACGTATTTCAGGCGCTCTCTCACCTCTATTGCATTGAGATAAACTCAGGTGGGTCGATCTGTGATGCTGACGACCCTGAGAAGGACTTTGTGTCTAGGTGCTCTTAGTACTCGTACTCGTAGGTAGCTAAAGATGGGTTTCAGTTATCTGGAACTTTAGTACTTGCAACATAATTTTGATAAACTTTCTCGTTTTTGTAAGGTAGATAAGGGTTAGATAAGTCCCAATTTTGTAAACGGTTCATCAGAATTAGCCTAGTCTACCTATAAGGCACTCAAAACTTTAAGGAGTAGCTATCAAATTAGCTTAATCCTTTGGGGAAAAAATAGTTAACTCTCTGGGTAAGCATGATAATAAAATGCATAAAAATTGAGCTTGGTCAAATATTTTTTAAAACAATTAAGCTATCTGCAAACTTAGCAGATATAATAGCTTAATTGTTTCTATTGTATATACTAGTTTTAATTTAAATTTGTTATTTGATTGTTATTTTCTTCCTGAATAAAATACTTTTAAAACTATCATGGTTATTAACATTAAAGTCATTTACATATAACGGGGTATTTACCATGATTCGATTTTTGAGTTTTCCTATATTTCGGCACAGTTTCATGCGCCATGATCACGGAAGAACTAAAGTCACTGCGAGTTGGTTTTTATTGGCAGATAATAATATATCGATCACACAACACAGGGTTCCAGATTCCGGATAATTGGAAACTTTCTTCTCGGTTGAAGTTTCTGTGTTTGGTAATCTCAATGGCCTCCTGTACAATACAATACAAAATACAAAAATGTTTATTTCTTTAACTTAATGTACTATGTGTTACAGTATTTGAGATTCCCTTTTAAGTAAAGAAAATACCTGTGTTAGGGAATCTCGCTCTTCCCAAACAAATTATATTAGTGGAGTAGATTAAGTTATTGATAAGTATCTAATATTTATAATGAAATAAAGTTAAGTTTATGCAAAAGCAAAGTTAAGAGTTATGACACTAATAATTTATAATTAAAGTTTAAATGCGTAAACGCGGACAGGCGCATGCACACTTTTGTGTGAGTGTGAAAGGGTGTATGTATGTGTGTGTGTGTGTGTATGTTTTAGTTGTATACTATATATGCTAGTATTGTGGTGTGTGCTTGGGTCTCCTGAGGCACCAGTTTCATAAGAGTCTGGGCAACCGGAGACCCGAAGGTGTTTAGTGTGCTTTTGTGTGGGTGTGTCCACCGTAAAACTCCAGACTCTTATGAGGCTGGGTGATAGGGGAAGGAATGCTTTTATTTTTTAAATAAGATAATAATATCCATCATAGAGATAATAGATTTTAGGTGATAGGAATAATAGTTATGTAGTGTTGGAGTAAAGGTAAAGGTTCCTTTAAAATAGATGTTTAGTTTAGTTTAATTTAAAAAATAGTGCTTCGGTTTCATCATAGATTAGGTTAAATAACCATTCAGTTAGAATTTTCTTGCATTTATAGTTACTTAAGGCATATTTTAAGTTTTTTATTTATCCCGTTATAAAGGAAGGCCGATTGTGATTGAAATTGACGTGCAGCAAATTTAGTGTGTACAGAATTTATTGTAACAACTTTATATTTCCTTCTTTGTGTTTGCTTGCTAGGGTCGTATTCTATATTTTATAGTTTGGTAGGGTATCTGTATAGCCTAAAGTACATTACTTTGATTAAAGACCTTTGTGCTCTTTCGACATCCATAAATTTAGTTTTTGTAGTTCCTCCCCTTACAGTTATACAGTAGGTTAAAATTGATTGTGCTAAGGCGGTGTAAATTTGGTTTAAGAGAGGATTTGGAGCTGCAAGCCTTTATATATCCATATGAGTTTTCGCACTCTGCTCATCAGTAGTTCTATATGTGCATGCCATGACAGTCGCTGGTCAATCATTATTCCTAAGTATTTAGTCGTTACAACTTTATTTATTTATTTATTTAATTAGTGTTTAGCCATTCAGATACCAACGAGAGTCCCGCCTCAGCCTTTTCCCTCACTCGTTCCATGATTTTCCAGTGAAAACGATAGCAGTGTCATCTGCATAGGAGAATATTTTAGCGTCATTTATTTGAAGGTTACAGAGGTCGTTAATGTAGACGAGGAACAAGGTTGGTCCCAGTACGCTGCCTTGTGGCACTCCGTAGCAAATGTCTTCATCCCCACTAACAACATCACCAACTTTAATCCTTTGTTTGCGTTCATGGAGGTAGTCAGAAAGCAGAGCGAGAGGCAATCCACGTACGCCACTTTTCTCTAGTTTGTGTATAAGAATGGGAAAAGAGACTGTATCGAATGCCTTCTTTAAATCTAGGAATACTGTCAGACATTTTTTCCTGGAGTCGACTTGTTTAACGATGTAGTTAGTTAGGGCCGCAGTAGCATCTTCGGTTGAACGTCCATTTCTAAATCCATACTGTGAGTCAGAAAGTATATTCAAAATCATCAAAATCAAAAAGTCTTTATTTCCATAAATACAAAAATGTACACTTAGAAAAGGTCAAATTCTTAAAATAAAACATTGACACGGAAATAAAGTGATATTTTTTATTTCGGTCACTTCGGTATGTAGACTAAAGTAAAGAAGCGATGAAGAAACCTTTAGCCTGTTAGTTGTTATTTTTCGAGTTGGAGCAAAACCCGTCCCAAGCTTTTTTATCTTCTAGATAATCTGATATTTTGTAGTAAGCCCTTTTGCACAGAAAGGTTTTTACAATTTGTTTGAATTTATTTATTGATAGATTTTGCAACTCACTAGGAATTTTGTTGTAGAAGCGTATACATTGAAGATACATTAATTTTGTGAAGCCTAGTTGTGGGCACAGCAAGTTTATGTTTATTTCTAGTATTTATATTATGTATATCGCTATTTTTAGGAAAGGTTTTGATATTTTTATGAGTGTACAACAAGTTTTCATAAATATATTGACAGGGAACTGTCATTATGTTAATTTCTTTAAATTTATCACGCAGGGATTCTCTGGGACCCATATTATAGATTGCACGAACAGCCCTCTTCTGCAGCACAAATACGGTGTTAATATCTGCAGCGTTCCCCCACAGCAGTATACCATAAGACATAATACTGTGGAAGTAGCTGAAATAAACAAGTCTGGATGTATCCACGTCTGTAAGATGACGGATTTTTTTGACTGCATACGCTGCAGAACTAAGTCTCTTCGATAGCTTATCTATGTGTGGGCCCCATTGAAGTTTATTATCTGAGGTGATTCCTAAGAATACGGTACTTTGTACAATTTCTAACGTTTCTTCTTTTACGTTTACGTCAGCCTTAACTTGTTTAACAGTAGGTAGAATGAATCTAATACATTTTGTTTTGGTTTCGTTTAGCAAAAGATTATTGACACTAAACCAATGGACTACTTTTGAGATTGCATTATTCACATCGTCGAAGTTTGTGTTTTGTCGCTTCATTTTAAAAATTAAGGAAGTATCATCAGCAAACAGTACAATCTCGTGATTATTCTTTACAAGATGAGGCAAGTCGTTGATATAAACTAAAAATAGGAAAGGACCGAGGATAGAACCCTGCGGAACACCCATTGTAACTACAGACCCCGAAGACCGTTTCCCATTGATGTCCACTCTTTGTATCCTATCACTCAAGTAAGATGCCAAAAGATCCAAAGAGGTGTCCACTATTCCATAGTGATGTAGTTTCCTGATTAATGTTTTATGGTGTACGCAATCAAATGCTTTTGACAAGTCGCAAAAAACGCCTAAAGCATCTTGCGACTTCTCCCAAGCATCAAATATATGCGATACTAACTCTACACCGGCATCAGTAGTTGACCTGCCGCGAGTGAACCCAAATTGCTTACAATGCAGCAGGTCATTGCTATTAAAATGCCTAAGTAATTGATTTAAAATCAGTTTTTCAAAAACTTTGCTGAAAGTAGGCAGTACTGATATCGGTCTAAAGTTAGTGGGGTCAGATCTACTACCCGATTTATACAGTGGTATAATTTTACTACATTTCATTAGATCAGGAAATACGCCACTATTAATGGATTCATTAAATATAAAAGCAAGATCTGGTGCTATGGTATCAATTAAAGGTTTAATAATTGTAACGGAAATGCTCCAGAGATCTGCAGTTTTCTTTACATTTAAAAGCTTAAACGCTTTTTTAACATCTATTTCACTGACATGGTTGAAATAAAATTTACTATCGCATTTAGGTACATTTTCTATGAGTAATGACTCGGCGACTACTATAGAAGAGTTTAGACACTTTGTAGTAGAGATTGGAATGTCAGTGAAGAATTTTTCAAATGCTTGGGCTACATCAACATCGTTTGTGACTGAGCAGTCATTAATCTTTAAATTATAATTATTATCGTAGGTACTGACTTTTCCAGTCTCACTATTTATTATTTTCCACGTTGATTTTATAACATTTTCACTATTTCTAATTTTCGAGCTAATATAATTTGCTTTTGCGATTTGACAAACTTTTCTAAACATATTAGAGTATTTTTTTACTTTTTCTTTGAATTCCTTTCTAAAATTATATTGCTTTTCACTATACAGTTCATACAACTTTTGTCTACTCTTGTGTATGCCTACTGTTGCCCACTCACTAAAGTTAAGTTTTTCTGAGACCACAATTGATTTGGGTATGAATATTGAATTGAACGCATTGGTGAATTTGTTAAAAAAACTACAATACGACTCATTTGGGTTGTTGATTGAGTAATTAGGTGATGGTTTAGATTCCCAATCCAATTTCAACCGTTCAAATCGATTTGTGGTCACAGGTATGTATTTTATTTTCCTTTTACAATCAGTATTTTTTGCTAGAATTTTTAATTTAATTATTTGACCTAAGTGGTCGGATTTTAAATTGCTAATTATTTGTTTACTGACAATTTTTTCATTTTGGCAAACAAAAATATTATCTATACATTTTGCTGAGGTTTCAGTTATTCTAGTAGGTTCCATAAATATTGGCTTTAGATTATAAAGAATTAAATAAGTTTGTTAATCTACTACTGTGGGAGTAAGTTTCTAAAAGATCAACATTAAAGTCTCCACACACTATGATATTTTTATTAGATTTGGATATTTTAAATAAAATATCATCCATACTTTTTTCAAATATATCAAAAGAACCTGATGGTGGGCTGTATACGCTTACTACAACACTTTGCTCCAGCTCTACACATGCTACTTCAATGTGACTTTCAACGGATAAGCATATTATGTCCTTACGTTCTTTGAATTTTATGATTTTATTTAATAATATTAAAGAGCCTCCACGAATAGCATGTGATCTGCAAAAGGAACTACCAACGTGGTGATTACTGAAGTTAAACATGAGCTCATAGCTTTTTAGCCAGTGTTCTGTTAAGCAGATGATGTCAATGTCAAATGAGTTCATGTACAATTCTAATTCTAACTTAGACAATTTAACCCGCTGTCAATGGACGAGGCTCGCCTGTTTTCCTACAAACAAAATATTCTGCCATTTTTAGCGGGAGGGGAGGAATGGGGAAAATTTATGGTGATACCTACTATCAAACTTCATTACCTCATAACATAATCATAACTTACTTAAATTTGAAAGTTTGTGAAATATTTTGTTTAAAAAATGAAATTAGAACAATTCTAATTTATTTATTTTTATTTGATAGATAGTCAAAATTAATGCCTATGCAAACTACAGCTTCCTGGTGGGCATTACTATGTATTTGTCTGAAGGAAATCAAAATCATTAATGGACTTACTCAAATCATTAGATGCGAAAAAATTGTAAGTATAAATTAGTCTCCAGAAATTACTTTTAACCTATGCCTAAACTACCAAAAATCTTGGGAAAATATATTCAGGTATCACTACTGCATGAAAGTCAAAAGTTCGTAGGGATTGATAAATATCGATGATTTCCGATGTCCATGTTTTTCACTTGGTAGCGAATTAAAACAATCATGACAAGTCCATTATGTATTTTTTAATATACATATTATTAAAATATTATTACTTAGTAATGAATAGATTTACATTAAAACTAAAATAAATAAAAATGCTAGTAATAAATTCTCTCTCATTGTTCATCAGACGCAATTTTCTGGTCTGCCTTAAAAAAACCTTTCTGGTTTCTTGTTCGCTTCTTTACGTTTAAAAAGATTGAAATGAAAAAAAAATCTAAATGATCACTGTATTAGTTTTACTTAATGTAATTAGATTTTTTGTGACATCGTTTCTTTGTAATTACACTATTATAATAATATAACTAATGTTTAAACTCAAATATAAAAAAACAGATAATGACTGAATACAGATTTCAGGATGTTTCGAAATTATCCAAAACGAGCTTAAACGGTTTTTGAATACGGATTTAAGTATGCTCCTACTCCTATACCAGGATTTCAGCTGATATCGACCTTTTTTTATTCTAAAGTTCACGCGAATTAAATCGCAAGCGGATCAGCTGGTTATTAAATGATGTATGTAATGCCTGGCTAGACATCGCTTGATTCTGAACCGACATTATATCAAATAAACATTTTTTTTTAAGAATCAGTTTTGTGTGAATGTGCCTAATATATTTTTCAGCGACGCTTTTTTGCAATATATGAGATTCTGGTATCTGTATATTTTTACATTATATATAGCTAGCTATCATAGCATAGATAGCATAGCTGTGGCTACTTAATTTTTTTTTATTAACATAAATATCTGTATCGTGTATTTGAGAATAAATCATCACCATTCAAGTGATGAAGACCTTTTGTTATTTTGTATGCAGTTGTAAATTTGTTATTTAACTTTTTGTAGTCGTCTAGGCCTAGTCTTATAAATTTTTCACATAAACGACTAAGCTTGATAACGCTTTCGTGCGTAAGAAATGAAATAGGTTCCCTAAAATTTTCGACTTCGGCGGGACTCGAACCTGCGCCCCACCCTTAGTACGGGTGTGCTCTAACCAACTAAGCCACGAAGTCTTCAGTCGGTTTAGTCGAAAATCTTTGAGATTGTTCATTTCTTAGTGATGCCCAGAGTGCGGTTAAGCACTATAACAAAAATGCTATCGTTCGTTTTTGTGATATTTGTAAAGCTTTTGTCATCACGTGGACCAAATTGAACCTTAAGGCAATTATCACATTTAATATTTTTAGAGAGAACAAATACCAAATATCCAGATAAATATGTGCTCTACGACTTTTTCTTCAAAATGCGAAAGATAAAAAAACCTATGCCTAAGAAAATGTCAATCGGCCGGAACTAACTCAGTTATATCGATATCGATACAGAGTGAGTAAACCATCCCTTCAGGTAGTCTCGGTACATAAAAACTCAAAGCTTGTAGAAGTCAAAATTCAAATTTAGAAATTCGTGGGTGACCTTATGCGTTAAGCAATAAGGTCAAAAATGCATTCCTGTGATAAGGAAATTTGGCATAAATTACCATAAGTATAAAACCATCTCCTGTCAAAAACGCCCACTAGTCTCGTGGGAGTACCCATAGAGCTTGCGAAAAAATGTTAAATACTCGTTTATTTGGACATAGTTATTCAAAATAAGACTTTACAGAATGGTGATATGATTGAAAATAAAATATAAATACGACGCGAAGCAATTCGATTTTTTTTCATATTACTTGATTATTTCGGAAAATGGATGCACTATGAAAATAATTTGCAACGATTCAAATTGGAGGAAATTATAATTATTTACACAAAAAAATACTCGCATGTGAAATGAACCACCATCTTTTAGTCTGTTCAAGGTGTTTGATTTTTTTATAAAGACGCTGACCGCACAGGTAGTCATTTTTATCAGAGCTCCTTACTCGGCCATAACGATACTGCGACTGATGAAATCGATTATAGAAGTAGTTTTTATAAACGACCTTGATTAAAAAATCATGGTCCTTGGCAGAGGGGTAAGATCCATCAAGGCTAGTCCTTTGGTTACTTTTGGTTACTTTGTCAAAGAATTCTAATAATTTACTTCTCAATCCTTGAATATTTTGGTGCACCAAGTTGGTAAACTTTGCATTGATTTTACAATCTTGTTTTCTTTCTATTAAATTTGTTAAGGTAGTGTAGTAGTCGAAAGTTAATGAGCTTTTCCAGTGTTTTAGAGATGGATGAAAGAACTGATATTGGTCTGTAATTATTAATGTCATCTCTATTACCATTCTTATACACCGGTGATAAAATAGCTTTTTTTAGGGTTCTAGGAAATATTCCTTCTTTAAAACAAAGATTAACCAAGTGACATATGATGGGTATTAGAATGTTCTTAGATTGTTTTAAGAATCTTGTAGGAATATTGTCAAGGCCAGGCGCACTTTCTGATTTGAGACTCATCATAACCATATATACCTCTGTAGCGTCTGTTTCCAGCAATACAAAAGATGAAACCTGCATAGCTGTTCTGAATGTACGGTTAGCAGTTATTGGTTGGACTGAATTACTTACAACAATACGTTCAGCTAGGTCCTTACCTATATTAGCGAAGAACTTGTTAACATAATTAACAGACTTGGTAGGTGTTGCCTTGATGTCAAGAAGTTGTATATTGGGAGTTTTTAACGGTTTGTAATATGTTATTCTATTTATAGTTTTCCAAAGATTTTTACTGTTCTTAGAATTTTTATTTAACTGGTCTCTTTCATATTTCCGTTTAAGTTTTTTAATTAAATTGTTGCAAAAATTTCTGTATCGTCTATATGTTATTTTAAGTATTTCGTCATTTGGGTTGTTCCGCAGTTTCCTTTGCATGTTGTTTCTATTTATAATACAACGTAAAATGCCCTGTGTAATCCAAGGTTTAGTGATTTGTTTACTTCTAGGTACACAAACAATTTGTGTAGAGGCAGAGAGGCAATTTTGAATAATAAGAATTAGCTGTTCACATAAATAATTAGGATCATTTTGTTGAAGTAAATTTGTCATATTAAATTCAGTTAAATTGGTAATCGCTTTGTCATAATCAGTAGTTGTTTTTAATTTACAAGAATTTGTTATATTAACTTTAGAAATATTTAGTGTAACTGTGAGATGGTCAGTTATTGAGGTGTTAACTACGGCAACGGTAGCAGAATGTTTTTGTTTATTTAGTTTACCAGTCTTATATGTAATGACGCTCTGTTGAAATTACTTGTGAATTGTGTAACTCGATCCAGTGGTTTGGGCCAGACTCGAGAAGATGCTCCGCTATGGTAGACTTCTCAGTTGCCAGATTCTTAACTGCTCGTATGTGCTCCTTGACTCTGCAGGCAATAGTGCGCTTCGTTTGGCCTATATAGGAGCTTCCACAGCTGCAGTCGATCTTATACACCCCTGGTTTCTCAAGTGGGAAGGTGTCTTAAGGCGTGCGCAGGTATTGTACGATCTTTTTTAGCAGCGTGAAAATGGTTTTAATGGAGGATTTTTGGGAGATGTTTAAAGAATATTTTATTTCTCAAAAGAAATTTCACTTATTCGAGAAAAAAAATCTTAAATTTAGTACTTAATTAAAACTTCGAGAAGCCAAACAATTAATGATAAACAACCTACCTACTTAAGTTTACAGTTAGCTAATCTTTTTATATAATACAAAACATTTACAAGTACAATTACCTAATAATAAGTTAAATAATAATAGAAGCTTTCAAATGCTTAGAAAGTTCCCTAATTCTTAAAAGACTTTCCAAACATTTTATAACTACCCGCAAAGTCCTACATATTTATTTAACCTCTATTGGAATGAGTGAGTGGTCAATACGGAGACGTTCGGTCTTATGGTGTCACAGTGAAAGCAAAAACAGTTAGTGAAGTTGTTATTTAAGTAAGGATATTATCATTAAGTATGTGTTTTTTAAGTTTAAGTTTGAAGTTATTGTACGATTCCGCATTCTTTACTTCTTTGGGAAGACTATTATAGATTTTGACTCCCTGGAAAATTAGCGCTCGTTTCCCGAATTCGGTTCGCATCCTTGGAAGAAGTATGTGGTCTTTTTTGCGAGTATTTCTTGTATGTGTCTGATGGACTTTTATGAACGTTATGTTACTATGTATTGATTTATTTAAGATTTTTCTAATGAGTGTGCAAATACTAAAGGTGTAAAGTTGTTTTATGTTCATAAGTTTGGTTAGTTGATAAACTTGACTGTGGGTGTTAAGTAATCTAGGTGGAATAACATTTTAATAATTTTGTTTTGAGAGACTTGTAGAGTTTTAAGGATCGTCTTAAGGGCACTGCCCCAAATTTCGATTAGGTACAAGAGATGCGGTTTCACAAGAGAATTGTAAATTGTATGTCGAACGTGAAGGGGAAGACAGCTAATTATACCTCGCAGGGATCCTTGTAAAGACGTGAGTTTGGACCTTATATGATCAATTTGTGTATGCCAGTTAAGGTGGGTGTCGAGTCTTAGACCTAAGTATTTTTCGTGTTGTTTTTGTTGCAGTGTCTGTCCGTCAATTGTTGGTGGTCTATGGTCTGGAACTATTTTGTATCTAGATTTAAAAATTACATAGCATGTTTTGTCGGTGTTAATTGTCAGAAGTTTGCTGTGGAACCATACAAAGATTCTGTTTAAGTCATCTTGTGCCTGATGTATGATCTGATGAATGCAATTTCCAAAATAAAAGAGACATGTATCGTCGGCATACAGAGATATGTGACCGTTGAGCGTGAGTTCGTTAATTGAGTTGATGTAGATAAGGAACAATAAAGGTCCTAGTATTGAACCTTGTGGGACACCAAATGATATGCTATGTGGTTCGCTTGAGTGATCTCCGATTTTAACAATTTGAAGTCTATTAGATGTTCGCAACTTTATCCGTTACACTTTTTATGTAAGGCAAGAATGCCGGTTTGCGTTCCACCTGTGCAGTGCAGTTTATGGCTAATGCCGTAACGAGCTGGCAAAGAACGTAAGTCTTCCGTGATCATGGCGCATGAAACTGTGCCGAAATATTGGAAAACTCAAAAATCGAATCATGGTAAATATCCCGTTATTAATGACTTTAATGGTCGAAATATATTGGACGCTACAAATATTCGCTGCAACTTTTCGTGGTCAGTATTTCCAAAACTTTAAACAAAAGCTGTCTATCCCACCGCGTGATCATCCAAAATCCAGGTTGGGTGAACTTTTTAATTTCATCCGGCGCGAGTAAAGTTGCTCTGTTATGAGAGGCGAGAACTTTGAGATTAGTTGACGTTACAGTGCCTTCAGTTTTTTAATTAAAACTAAGGTGAAGTGTTTTTGCCTGCGCCGGCGTGCGCCTTGCTAGTTGGACTCAGGAATGTGCCAGTTCTAATCCCTATGTCATTATGAAATAAGGCTCTCTGGGAATGTTAATTTATAAGGAAATCTCGGACTCTCGATCGGAAGATGCTGGCCGATAAATAATTAACGCTTAGAATAGCCAGAACGTTAATTCTAGAAAAATCCTTGGAAATAATATTTTATTTCATCTAGAAACATCTTAGCTTATCAGAAAGACTAAACTATCCTTTCATTATCTGTTGTCACAACAATGATTATGTAGTTGAAGGACTCTCGCTCTGCGACAAGTACATTTGGTTTCAGTTTAGGTTAATGCTTGTGGCAGCTAGAGTAATTCAAGAGTGAATAACAGCTAGTTCATTGTCTGCGCGTCCCGGCATACATCCGGAGTCCGTGGTCCGGCTGCATGTTGTTCCCAGCTACGCTTCCTTCCGGCCTGTCCAGGCGGAGGGTGCCTTTCCTAGTACTATGATAATTTTGTGTTAATGCTGTACGGCCATGGCCACGCTGCAAGATGCTTGGCTGGTAGATAGTAGGTGAGGAAATTACTGTATGAAAATGTCGGAGACGTTCAACACTACAAGTATCTTGCTAAGGTAATAGTTGCTTGGAAGTAGCGGGGCGATGTCTGTTTCACTGTTTTTTTTTCTGGAAGGTATCCATTGCGGCCAGGCCAAGTTATAGTTTGCTGTGTCATAAAAAGTGTTGGAAGGTCATCCACTTGATGGAAGGACGACATTACTGCGGTCGCAGGGAGTCGATGGCGGTAGAAGACCGCTATTTGTGGCGTTGTTTGGATCTATGTTAAGCAGTGAACATTAATGGGCTGAGTGATGCCTTCATTATGTCACTTCAACATTTGAAATTGAAACATTTTTAACCTTTATAATTTGATTCCAATAGGTATTACACCCATTACCCATTACACCATTATTATACTCTGTATGCGGGTAGGCATCAAACCTACCTTTGCGATAAAATATCCTAGTATTCTTAACGTCTTTTAGACTATTGTATTCTTTTCTTAGCTTTTAGTGGTAGTTATATTCCCTACTTATATGCCTCTAGTATATTACCTACTATTTGTTTTAGCTGCTAATAACGTTATGTACTTACGTAGATTTAGTTTGTTTATGATAATAGTTATATTTGGTATAGAAAACTTTTTCTCAAATGTGTAGCAACACGGTGTAACTGGAGACACTAGACAAACCTATGGTTTATAGTATCTTATAAACAAGAATAGTTTAAGTTTTTGATTTTTAAAGAAATACAAACACAAAATACCCATTATTGAAAAGTGTCTTAGTTAAATTATTTGGTGCAACTTGTCTCCCGTTTGAACTCCTGCTTGTTTGAATGACTCTGTCGTCCTTCAGGCTAACACGGATCGGATGCCGGCAACTTGAAAATTTACATTTTATACATTATGCATGTTCAGGGCACAAGTAGGTATTAATTGAGTAAAAACTTATTTTTTTAATCTAATGATGAGGAAGCTTATTTGACGCCAAACAGAATTGACTGAAACTGTTAAAAATTCGCAAATGTAATTTTCTTGCATTTAGTCGTTTCCTCGCTAAAGTGGGATGAAAAGTAACGTGTTGCACTCGAGTGTTGCACTCGAGTGCAACACTCGAGTGTAAAGATTAGAAGAGCACCAGGTTGCTCTTTTGATTCGCTCGCTAACGCTCAGGATTCTGATTTTTGAATCCTTCGCTCGCTTGCTCGGTCATAAAAATTGAACACGCGGTTAAAAAGCAACTTTGCACTCTTGTATAACAATAGTACATTATGATACAAGTGCGGTAAGTTGAAAATTACAGCCGAGGCGATATAAGCAGAGCCTGTAGGCTGCAGGAAATAAATGTAACTCGGACTTTCGAATAAATTTTCATACGCTTGTAAGTATCTATTGGTCGTTTTTTCGTGCAAGAGGCTTAGAGTAACCTTTTTCGCTGCCTCTGAGACTTCTGCGGTGTTGAATTATTAAATTCATCTTTACTTGACGATATTTTCAAGTAAAAACAATACAGCGAAAAGAAAAAGCGCGCGGAATAATTTTTATTTGTTCACAAATTAGCAATGCGCACGCATCAGCCCTTTTTTTTAAGGCAAAGGCACAAAAACCGACAAAATTAGTACTAATTAAGTAAATTAATATTTTTGTGTTTTGTTACAGATAAATGGTTGTAATTGATGATCAATATTAATTAAATTAAAGAATTCAATGTTTATTTATTATATTTTATCTCCTAAAGTTAATTTTATTCATAAAATGCCGACCACTTTTTTGAAATAAAAACTCTTTGCTAAGATTCAAAAACCTTTCGTTTGTTTTAGACGTAGCATCTTGATAAACCGTGCGTTTTACATTACATTAACGCACAAGTACGTAATCTAATGAGATACAATGTATCTCAATACGTACTTGTGCGGTAAGGCATTCATCATCGGCCTATATTTTTTTTTGGTACTTTTGGATGTTTTGTATGGTCTTTGGTAGAATACCAAGAATACGTTGGTAGGTAGTAACTTTGTGTTGCGCGTAACGAAGTCACACAAACTTTTGGTATCAATCAGTGCAAATTCTCTATATTTGTTTACTACAAACGTAAAGCGCATACACCACCCAAACTAGCGCCGCAACCTACTTTATCTTATTATTCCGTTTAACAAAGGAAATTTCAAAAATCCATCGCTCAGTTTGTGATACTTATTATAAGCTTTTACCTGTAATTTTATTCTTTTGGTTAAGGCAGTGAATCGAAGTTGCCCTTGGTGGCCACCGAAATCTATTTTCATATCTCTGCCTAAACTAAATAGAATAAATCTATAGATAATAGAGGCATTAAAAAAAGCTTAAGCTGTTAGGAACTGTGGGATTTTCTTCGGGGTTATGTCTTTTAGCTCGTCTGGACTGGTGCAGGTGCTAACCCAGGTGGATGCCACGTTTTTGCATCAGTGTTCCGCATTCTCCTAGCAGGTGGAGAGGTGTTTCCATCGCCTCTTCGCATAATATAAAATAAAACTTTTTGACACTACATCGAATTTCAGTTACGATAAGATACACTATTATAATGACACAATTTTTGAGCAAGAGAGATGAAAAAGTATTTCTCGTTAGTACTATTTCCATGGACTTTCTACAATATTTGTTCAGCAAAATTATCCAGAACCGATTTCCGAGATCTATAAGTTTGTGTATATGTATGTAGGAGGGGTATAATAGTGGTGCGTCATACGGAGAGTCTGGCCGACGACCGACCCGGAAGCGGCAATACGTGATTTATTGAAAAGAAAGGGTCGACGCCTTGCAGGGCGGGCGGCGAGCGCACAATAAGGCGGATTTTATTATTTTACAAAAATATGCCTTTAAAAGCTGCTCGAGTATTTGGTAAAGGATGTTTGAGGGTTTTGCGACCCTGACGCGCCAGTTTACTCGCCGCTGTCCAATCCTTTATTCTGATAGCATCCATAGGCTATTTATCATTTTATGTTATTGTTATTGATATGTCCCTAAACCTTTTACCGAGTTTTTGTAATGATAATCATTATGGTACAATATAATCGTATTCATAAGTTGTTGTTAGAATTAATATTAATATTGGTTGTAATTAAACTACCGAATCGGATTTATTATTTTAATAATAGTGAAATTCTCAGAAACCAGTTGTTAAACCGAAATATTATTAACCAACTAAACCTACTCTGATATTGGTGAGAAACTTTCACAAAGTATTACGTCCTAAACTCTTGCAAAGCAGATTCATCCGAAGTCATATTGTTCATAACATGTTCTCCGCAAAAATTAATAAAGTTCTTGTTAATCCGTCACGTGAGGCAAGTTGGTGCGGCTCAGCGGCCAACTGACGTCTTACCTGCCTCGGACACAACACCTTTACTAAATGCAGTAGGCTTGGTGCGGTATCTTTTACTTCCATATCATTTTATTTTGTTAATGTGAAGATATTGCCCTTGGTTGCTCTTCGCAGTTCCGCTTCCACCATATTAATCCAGATGCCAAGCGGAGGACTCGCGGGCAACTGCGCAAGCCTGGGAAAAATGGCGACTTCTATTATCGGACACACTTCGTTACGCTGAACCGTAGGAGTAGGTGTAAGATATTGCCTGTAGGAATAGAGAGTTAGTATAGTTGTAGTTATAGCATGTTTGATAAATAAATTAAAATACAAACAAATGTTTATACAAGTTAAAGCCAGCAACGTCTATCAGTAAATATAAAAGACAAGAAGTCAGGTCATTGCTGCATATTACTCACACCCAGTAACCAGGTGGTGTTTTGATAATTAAAGCTTTTTAAACTTACGCGATCTGAGCACAAAACATTATTATTTATAAATATATTTTTTGATAAATGAATTATAACGTAAATCAGTTATTATTTAACGACTAAGAAAGCTGTGAAGAATGATCTACAAACTATCTGTGTATGCCACCAGAACATTGCTTCGATTGACAATAAAACTGGTAGGTTGGAAACTTTATTACAAAGTGATCTCAAGTGCGACATCCTAGCAATCACTGAGCATTGGCTTACGGTAGACAAATTAAAAAGTGTTTCAATTGACGGCTTTAAACTAGCTTCAAGTTTTTGTAGGAGTGATAAGGCACACGGCGGCTCTTGTATTTACGTAAACAATTTGAATTGTATTGAAAACTCTAGTCTGGTCGCATATCCATTGAACAATATTGTGAAATAGCGGCGGTCGACTTGATTGATTTCGGGATATCAATCATTTGTGTATATAGAACGAACCTCATTAGCTCGAACGATTTTTTTATTCACCTAGAAAGTCTGCTCGATAAAATAACGGACCTAGGCATAGATTGCGTAATAGTAGGCGATTTTAATATAAATTGTATAGGTGAAATTACATCCGACGTAAAAAACTCTTTGACTTGCTGTCGGCCCATGGCATGACTAACTTTGTTGATTTTCCGACTAGAATAACGGCAACCACTTCGACATGTCTGGATCACTTTTACGCTAACTTACCGGCGGCCACCGGAATAAGAACGGAGCCTGTAGTTACTAACTTGAGCGATCACCTAGCAGTCCGTGGTGAGATGCTGTGTACTCGACGGCTCATGGAGCCCCGTACTCGTCTCATCCGAGACATGTCGAGAGCGAATCACCGTAATTTCTTGAGTGCAATAGAAAGCGTTGATTGGAGCTTAATTCTTGAGAAATATAATACAGGTGACTCTCTGGCTACGGCCTTAATTAATATTATGAGCGGTAAGTTGGATATTTGCTTCCCTATGAAGCGAGTTAATAACAAAAAACTTGACTCATCGTGGCTGACTCCTGACATAATGAACATGAAATCTCTTATTATTGACATACAACATTTTAATTATTCTATTTCATTTGACGACACAATATCTATATTTATTTCTAATTTAAATTACAAACTTGACATCCTAATTAAAAATACTAAAGTGTACCATTATTCACAATTAATTAAAAGTAGTAAAAATCAGTCCAAGGCAATGTGGAAGATAGTGAACAGAGAAAGAGGGAAAGACAACTCCATTCCGCTGGATTTCTCTTTCATTCTTAGGGATGATACAGGCGCCAGGTTTTGTACACCAAAACATGCGGCAGACGCGATCAATCTAAGGTTCCTGAGTGCAGCGGCAGCGTGCGGCGCGCCCATCGCTGACGTTGTGGGTGCTGTCCGCGCTCTGACGGCGGTGCGGCCACATGGTGGTGCTGGTGGCCTAGAGCTGCGCGAGTTCAGTGATGATGAAGTGACCAACATTGTAACTAAACGCATACCTCCCAAGCGGTCTAAAGATATCTACGGAATCTCCATGGACCTCCTAAGGGCTGTCATAGTGCCGCTGGCCCCGATAGTGGCCCACCTATTTAATACTTGCCTCGAAGAAGGTGCTTATCCGAAGATGCTAAAGGTGAGCAAGGTGGTTCCTATCTATAAAGGTAAAGGAAGGCGAGAGAACATGGATAGCTACAGGCCAGTCTCGATCATACCAGCTATTGGGAAAGTTTTCGAAAACGGGCTGAGCAGTCGGCTGGTGGAGTACCTGCTGGAGACGGACGCTCTGTCGCCTCGGCAGTACGAGTACCGCGCCGGCTACTCCACGACATCACTAACGCGTGAAGTGATGCGACGTGTGCTGGCTGCGCGTGAGCGGAAGCTTCAGGTAGCCGTGTTGTGCTGCGACCTGTCCAAAGCGTTCGACGTGGCCAGCCACGCCGTTCTCGCCTGTAAGATGAGCCACTATGGGATCGAGGGGGCATCATACGCCGTACTGACCGATATGATGCGCGACCGATCACAGATAGTCGCTGGACGTAATGAACGGTCGGAGCCTCTCTCCCCTACCATGGGGGTAGCGCAGGGATCCTCCGTCTCGAACATTATGTTCTCCCTCCTCCTGAATGATCTGCCTGGAGCGGTGACCTCCGCGGAGACATTCATGTACGCTGATGATGTAGCCGCGGTCGTCACTGCAAAGTCCGTAGACGAGCTGGAAGAGAAGCTGAACGAGACGGCCAGCTTACTCTCTGGATGGTTCAGGATGAACGGGCTGGGACTGAATCTAAGTAAGACCCACTATGTACATTTTCGTCTATCTGGGAAAGCGGCAAAACAACTTGTAGTGAGAATTAACGGGTCTGTTATAAGACAAACAGAATCCACCACTTTTCTTGGCTTCGAAATTGACAAAGCGCTCACCTGGGAAAGTCATATCAGTAAGCTATGTGGGAAGATGGGCAGTGCGTGTTTCGCGCTCCGACGGGTGGCTCGCGTGGTTCCGGCGGAGGTGGCACGAAGCTGCTACTTCGCAACAGTTCACTCGGTGTTGCAGTATGGTGCTGAGCTATGGGGGCGAGCTGCCGACTGGGAGCGCGCCTTCCGTATGCAGAAAAGAGCCATACGCACCCTGGTAAATATCCGACGTGACATCTCCGCTAGACCATATTTCAAAGAACTAGGAATACTTACACTGCCCTGTATTGTAATAATGCAAGTGGCAGTGTATGTACGCTCGAACCTGAACAACTTCACAAAGAACGGCGACACCCACTCGTACGGGACGCGGAACGCAGGCAAGCTTGCTACGATCGCCCACTCCCTCACGAAGTCCTCAAAGTCAACGCATGTTATGGGTACGGCAGTGTACAATAAATTGCCAGACTCCGTCACCGCTGATGGTAGTCTACAATGCTTTAAAATGAGGTTGAAACGTTATCTTGTCGAGCAGAATTTCTATTCAGTGAATGAACTACTAGGACAGTGATTGAATAATGTATTTGGTTTTGATTTTTAATTAAGTAATTATTATTATTTTATTTTATTTTAAGTATTTGTTAGTAGCTTATTATTATTAAGATTGAATCGAAGAATACAATTTGTATTTTACCTAATTATTTTAATGAAACCTTGACATGTAAATTGATTTTACCAATAAATTGTATTTCTGTATTTATGTTTTTAACTGTGTTTTGTTCTTAGTTTTTATCATAAACCCGTGTCTACCTAATGATGCTTCTGTTTGGGTGGCTGTGCTGTGGCGCGCAGCTCGACGGGGATTTGCCGATAGATTTTAATTAATATATAGTTCCCTGGAGTTATTCGAGTTGGGAACTAGATCGCGCCGCGCTGCTGGCGTAATCACAATTAATGTCACTATTCCACCATCTTTAACTCCATAAACATTTGTTTAAACACACCTACAGGTTGTTTGGTACATTGTTTGCAAAAATAAGTGGGGAGTGAGGGAGGGATTTCGCTACCTTCACAATTCATTAAAAAAATTCCACTGAGATTTTTACACATTAATTTTAAAAAATCGGTGATCCATCCGTTTACTCAATCTTTGACTTCGAGTAGCGAAGTGTATGCTTGCAAACGAGTCTTAATTATTATTTCATTATTTAGAATATTTCAAGATGATTTCAAAAAAGTATAATGATATAATAGTTACAGTTGTAAAATAAAAGACAATCATCAATCAATTACTGAGCGGCGTGAGCGCGCGTAATACCCACGAAGACCGCGCGTAATACCCACGAAGACCGCGCGTAATACCCACGAAGACCGCGCGTAATACCCACGAACACCGCGCGCAGATGTAAAAAATTTTGAAGGAAATTATCGTTCAAAGTTGAAATAAAATTTGAATTTTTTTTTTACTTTGGGGGCGATAAAGAAGTAGGTATAAGTTGTTGTTGTGAGTAATTTTGATTTCGATAGAAACGTATAATAATACAGATTAAAATAAAATACAAATTCGGAATCTAACACCTCACATGTATTAAATGCAGAATAAGTAGAATGCAAATAAAAAATTAAAACATCGACATGAAAACCTCCGTGGCTCCAGGATTTTTTTAAGAGGGTTGAGAAGGTAGCGAAACCCTCTCCAATCCCCCATTTTATAAATCCAAGCGGTGCACCAAACACCCAATAGTATTTATAATAAATAACTTGTAGTGTTTGTCAGGATCAGCCTTATGTTATTTGACATTGACAGGTAATCGTTTGTTGTGAAGGGATAATCGCCTGATGTAAGTTTCATATTGTGTCTCAGGATCTTGCATTGAGACGCTAGATGAAACATTTTGGAAACTTAATCAAACTATTTTTTCAAGCTTTACCTACCTTATTGGATAAAACCTTTCTAGTTCTGGACCGCACTGTACCGAGAGGTGCTAAATTCTTAATGAGCGGAAATCTTTATTGCTCAAAGCGGAAGGGACAGAAATCCCTTCGACGCTAACTTGTTTTATTGTTCTACGACGACCTTTAAATTTTTTAGTATTTTTGTTTCTTCCGATAAGATATTAAATTTTTTTATCGACGTAAACCTGGCCTTTACAATATACAGGGTTATAGGTAAATTAATACACTACGTGAACTGCAATTTCTGTCAATCATTACAAACACATTTGTGAAGACGCCAGCTCTTAATTCTCAAACTAAGTATTGGTAATAAGTATTTACTCCTCTCGATTAAACAGCGTATTAATCCGCATTAAAATTATTTGTTAAACCCCCGATTAATTCTAAAAACGACGAAATTCGGATGACAGACTCGTGGTCACACAGTCGCACGTCTCGCAACAAAACCGCACAAATTAAATGAATAAACCTTCAATATTGAATGGTAACAGATCGTTAACTCCACCCGATCGCATTTCAACGTATTCGAGACTTACTTCAGTGGCAGTTGCATTCTACTTCTACATTCTACTTCTATTCTTGATGATCTGTCAAATCGGTATAGTCAGCTGGTTATTTCTACAAGCTTGGGATTCAGTTTCCGAGTTGCTCTTGTAGTCAGATTCCGTAAGAAGCAGATGTAAAGCAGGCGGCCTAGTTCTTTCTGGTCGCAGCTGCCAAATGCGGCGGGAACGGGGTCGCGCGGCTTTGTTCCGCTTTTTCTAGTTGCTTTTATAAGGTTCCCGCTGTTTGAATACGTCTATGCGTTTTGACATAACGCCAAATGTATTTTTTAGTAATTTGTCTAAGAGCCTGAAAAGCTTTTGGCAATGAACGGGTTTTATTTCAGTTTTAATCGTGCGTGTTATTATTTAATGTCTTCTGTTGAAAAATGGTAAAAAAGCTTGTTGAACTGTATTTGATAGTCTCAAAAAGAGAACCATCAAAGAACTGTTACGAAAGGCATGATGACTTATTTTGAGAAACTACTCCAAGATGTTGTAAGACAGCTTGTGAATCTTTCAACATCTCGGAGTAGTTTCCCTTTTATATTTTATGCCTTTTGTAAAGGTTCATTGATGGGTCTTTGGTTTTTGGAGACCATGTATTATTCGTAGTATATTGATAGTATTTAAAGAAATAAACATATTAATGAGTTCAGTAAAAATATCAAAAATTGTCCCTAAAAATAACGTTATACATAACTAAAATACTAGAAATAAACATTAACTCGCTGTGCCCACAACCAGACTTCACAAAATCAATGTATCTTCTAAAGGGCAATGTATTCGCTTCTACAACAAAACTCCTAGTGACTTGCAAAATCTATCAGTAAAACAAAAGGTTTTCGGGTTTTCAAAAAATTATCAGAGCGTCGTCGTCTGTCACACGTCGTCAGCGACGTGTGACCCCGAGAGCTGGTGAGTATCTGGCGCAGCGCATCAGCATTGCTATACAGGGGGGCAATGCAGCCAGTGTCTTAGGACGCTTCCAACTGGTATTGATATGGATCAGTTGAGCTACCTGTAGATTGTTTGTATCAGTTTGCAGATAGCTTAATTGTTTCTATTGTAAATACTAGTTTTAATATAAATTTATTATTTGATTGTTATTTTCTTTCTGAATAAACATTTATGTAAATAAATTCAGACGTATTGTCAAATCTTTCTGTGCAAAAAGGCTTACTCCAAAATATCACATTTTCTAGAAGATAAAAAAGCTTAGGACGGATATTGTTCCAATTCGAAAAATGACAACTAACAGGCTAAAGGTTTCTTCGTCGATTTTTTACTTTACCTGTCCGAAATCAAAAGTATTACTTTATTTCCGTGTCAATGTTTTATTTTATGAATTTGACCTTTTCTAAGTGTACTTGCATTTTTGTGTTTATGGAAATAAAGACTCTATAACTAAAAAATCTGTGTTTTTTCGTAATTTTAGTTACTGTCATCATGCCTATTATTTTGTAAAAATCCATGTTAACTCATAACAAATGACAGGCTATGTCTTCATAATAAGTGTTTTGATTTACGAGGTCGGTAGGGCGCGTCGGCCCGCGCCGCCGTCGTCGCCGCCGCCGCCGCCGCGACCCCCAACGAACCCTAGATGTCCAGTTAGTCCGATGATAAAGTTTGCAGCTCAGCCCTTTTTCAACTGGGAGACAGTTTGTGACGGCCAAAGCTCGAGGGACATATGTTTATTTGATAAATTGTATAAGGTTGTTAAGATGTCTGCTTTTTATACTTTGAAAAAAGAAATAAAATGAAGCTTGAGTTTGTTTATTTAGTTTCAGTTCTTTATCTGGCTTAGAAAATTCTGAATTCTCCCCTGTAAATGTTTTGAGAGACTTATTTTATTAGACATCTGATTAGTTGAATAAAATCGGTTATCTATAAAAAATAAGATGAAATACTGATTCTAGTATCAATACAATCAAAATGAAAAGAGTTTTATAATGATTTCGCTGTCGAAAAAAGTCACGAACAATACCAAAAAGATAGGTCAAATTTGGTACCGCGCTGTCCGCAGTGTCCAGGCGGTGAGCCAAGTGACAGCTAGACTACTAGGTACAACCTGCGGACGAATAACGTCCCAAACTAATGGGTGCGTACGTGGAAATTCAATTGAACTAATTCATTGTAGGTACATGAGATGTAGCGTCTAAAGAAATGACCCCTCTGACTCAGCCCGTGAATGTTGGAGAGACGACTAAGGAAACCGACCAGAGGAAGGGCAGCTTTCTTATGTGTATTTATAACTCCTTTAGATCTGTTCACCAATCGGCTTGGCAAGCGTGCTGGTAATGGCAAACACTCTTCGTTTGTGGGAGGCAGACAAAACTGGGACGTGTAGGTTTAACAATTTATATAATAATAAATAATACTGGACAATCCACACAGCATTAACTAGCCCCAAGCAGTAAGAATAGATATAAACATTATTATCTATTCTTGTGCCCAAGCTGAGCAGAGCTTGAATTATGGGTGGGTACCATGGGCACCGACGACTGATATATCCCTCTGAAAACGTAAAAATAAACGACTGACTTCACTATATTGGAGGAAATGTTAGCCATATTTCGTGGCCCGGGGGTGATCAAAAATACATTATTTATGAACTGTCAGTGTATCGAATTTCAACATTTACAAGGGCAGAGAATGTGACGCTCTCACAAAATCTCACCGGCTTTCTGGTTGTTAGTCATACAGAAGTTCTGTGGTACTGTAGGTTATAACAAACAAACTTACGAGTTACTTTCCACCAGAAACGTACGAACGTCGCGCGATGCACGACCAAGCTCTCAGCTGATAATGGTAGTCCATTATTTGAAAATAAATTCTTCTTCTTCTTTGCCCTGGCCTTATGTCCCATTTCTGTTGGGGTCGGCCCTCCTAGTCCTCATGCGCCACTCCGGGCGCTTTTGCGTTAGTTTAAGGCTTACACCCATCGTCTTCATATCCTTTTGGACGGTTCCAATCCAAGTAGTTGGGGGTCTGCCTGGTCTTCTTTTGACGGTTTCGGTTCCGAGAGAAAGGATTTTCTTGGTCGTATGGTTTTCGTCTCTACGCATTACGTGACCGTACCATCTTAGTCGGTTCTCTTTCATCTTTTCCTGTATGGGTGCCACCTGAATGTCCCTCGTACGTACTCGTTTCTAATTCTGTCCAACATGGTTACGCCTCCTGCCCACCTCAACATGCGCATTTCGGCGACGTGCAACGGCTGTTCATGTGTCTTGCGCATCGCCCAGCACTCTGATCCGTAGAGAAGGGCTGGTCTCACTCCTCGCTTGTAGACATTTCCTTTCACCTGGATTGGCATTCGAGTATCGCAAAGTACTCCAGATGCTCTCCATTTCATCCAGCCCGATTTGGTTCTATTGGTGATGTCTAGGTCTATATTGGCGGAGTTGGTTATAACGGATCCCAAGTACTTGAAGCAGTCGACTTGGTTTAGCGGAACGTTGTCGATATGTGGCACTTGTCGCACCCTATCAGTGATACCGGCGAAGTTACAGTGCATGTATTCAGTTTTCTGTCTGCTAACCCTTAGCCCTCTTCGTTCTAAAGCGTGGCACCAGGTAGTAAGATCGTCTTGGGCATTTTTCGCTGTTTCTGCAATAAGGACTATGTCAACAGCATATAAAAGTGGCCACGGTGCTGGTTTTTGAAGTTGTTCGGTGACATAGTTCATTACCAGTTTGAATAGCAGCGGGCTTAAGGTAGATCCCTGGTGTACCCCCACTTTGACCTCAAATTCTGTGCTGGATCCGGCCGGGCTGATAACTCGTGTGTTGACATCGTTGTACATGTCTTTTAAGAGTGTGAAATATTGCTCTGGCACATGTTGGGCTCTTAATGCTTCCCATATTAACTTTCTCGGCACCCGATCGAAAGCTTTCTCTAGGTCGATGAAAATTAGGTGTAGGTCTTTCTTTAGGGATTTGTATTTCTCCATTAGAATTTTAACTGTGTGAATGGCATCAATGGTCCCAACACCGCGCGTGAACCCGCACTGGTTTGGAGTTATATTCACCAACTGTGAAAGTCGGTTCGCGAGTACTCTCTCCCAGATTTTTAGGGTGTGTAAGGTCAGTTTTATTGCCCGGTAATTCCCACATTCTGACACGTCTCCTTTGTTCTTATAAAATGGTATGAGATTGCTTTGCCTCCATTGTTCCGGCATCTTTTCGTTTGTCAATACCACGTTGAATAAGTGAGTGAGCCATTTTAATCCTGGTTCTCCGCATTTCTTCCACAGTTCTACTGGGATTTCATCCGGCCCGGCTGCTTTGCCGTTCTTCATGCTTACCAATGCTTTTTTGACTTCACAGGACGTAATATAGTCGATGGGGCCGACAATAGGTGGGGAATCGTGTAGCGGGTCTTGTGGGAATTCTTCGTTTAATAAATCCTTGTAATAACTGTGCCATCTCTGCGTTATGTCTCTATTTGAAGTTAATAATATACCTGAGGGGTCTTTTATATATTTATTGGCTTTTATATTTTGAGTCAGTTTGTTACGCATTTTTGCTAGTTTAAAAATTTCCTTCTCGTTTTTTGCATTTTCCAGATTGCTGTACAGATTTTCATCTGTGTCTGCTTGATGTTTTGTACTTCTGGTGATCCTCTTCTGTTTTAGATATCTGCCATGCCTTGAAATTGGCCTTTTTCTCTGCTATTTGTGCTTTGACTTCGTCTCCCCACCAGCTTGGGTCTTTTTGGGTTTTCAGTTTGCCTTTGCTCACTCCTAAGTTCTTCTTGGCAGTGTTTATGGTGAGTGCGTGGAATTGGCACCAAAGAGTATCATCTGTATACGCGGTATTTATGGTTTCTTTGATGTAGTTAGCTACATCCAGCAAAACAGGGGCTCCAGATGCTTTTTGAAGGTTAAACCATTTTATGCGTGGTGCGACCTTTTCTACGCGGTTTGCGTTCCACTGAGGCATTTTCAAGTAAGCGACGAGAATTCGGTGCTGTGCAGTAAGTGGTTCTCCAGGTATCACTTTACAGTCTTTGAAGAAGCTGCGCATAGATCTGTTACACAAGAAGTAGTCCATCTGAGTGGTTGATCTGCCGCTCTTATAAGTGATTAGATGCTCGTCCTTCTTTTTAAAGTAGGTGTTTATGATCGGCATCTCAAAGATACTCGCGAGCTGCAAAATACCTTCTCCTTGATCGATAAGGTTTCCGTAGCCATGATCTCCGTGGATGCGAGATTCATGCGGGGCGCTTTTGCCCACATGGCCGTTTAGATCCCCAGCGATGATTCTATTTTCGTTAGCCGGGATCCCTTGAAGAACGTCTTGAAAGTACTCCCAAAACTCGTTATTTTCTTGTCTAGTGCATCCGGTCTGTGGTGCGTACGCGGATATTATGTTAAGGCAAGGTTGTCCATTCATAGCTAGCTTAACACAAATGATTCTATCGCTGTGCCTGTCTACTTTTATGATACGTTGCTTGAGATTTTCATCTAAAATAATACCTACGCCGTTTCTTGCGTTGGTAGACCCATGGTATAAAAGTTGGTAACCATATCCTAATTCTCTAGATTTTGACCCCTTCCATTTTATTTCTTGAATTGCACAGATGTTTATATTCCGCCTCTTTAGTACCTCGGCCAGTTCGTTCCTGGCCACGTCCAGTCAGGGAACCCAGATTCCATGTCGCTATTCGCATGTTCGTAGCGTTGCGTCTTCTTCCGTCGCTTACAAGGGACGCCCTATCATTCTTCGCCCTTTGGAATCTCTGACCGTCGCTTGAGGGGGACGCCCTAGCATTTATATCTCTTTTCTTATGTTGTACTTTCATTTGGACTAGGAGATTTGTTTTTTGGCTAGAGTTTTCCGGCCGGTTGCCACCTGACGCCAAGATTGTAACCTTTATGAAAGGCTATGGTCGCCGCCGTTGTCCCTCTTTTAGTTCCTCCGCCGCCGATCCTTCTGGGCGCTCCAGCCCGAACGCCCAGCATGCCTTTAACCTCTACTCCGGATATGCCAGAAAAGCCTGAAGGCAGGGTTTGGTGACAGGAGTGACCTTCTCCGGCCTGTGGGGTCCGCGGGAGGTATTTTATTTCCTTCCAGCCCTCCACCCACCCTCAGCGTGGTAGGTGGCGAGCCCCCCCTATCCGCCACCTGGGGACGCGCCCTCTAGGGATGCAGGCTCCCCTATGATTGGCAATCCGTATGAAGATTCGTTGTTATGTACATTGACAATGAGTCCACATTATTATAAATACGACAGTTTGTTTGTAACTCCTGTATGCTTAAATGAATAATTTAATAGCAGGCTAACTTATATCCTGGATCAACAACATTATAGGCTATTTTTGATCCTGGAAAAGTACATTGTTCCCGTGGGATGATCAATAAATTTTAATACAAACTTATTTATCTCGGGAACCACCGCGTAAATAAGTGATAAGGCGACGCGCCGTCGTCGCGCTGATGCCTCGCGAGCCGCCCAGCCTCGCGAGGTGCCGCATCAGGCCGGCCCGTGGCTTCTCGCAGCGCTCATTAAAGTACCCGAAACAAAGGAAAAAACTGTCAACTCGCTCCAAGTTTAATTGCCTTAATAAATCTGAGGACGGGGACTCTGCGGCCACGAAACTTGCTGCAAGCGGATTGAATTTAGTGGTTAAAATAAATATTGTTGTCTCTCACAAAGGTTTTACGTCTAAAATTTAACTTAAAGTGAGGTATTTAATGTTTGTATTTAGTAATTAGGTTATTTCCAGCTTATTTTTTGTGATACAAAGAAAAAGTCAACTAATTTTGGTATGGATCAAAAAAGTAGCTACACGAGGTCGTATTTAGGACACGGTTGCCTTACGGAACAGCCTGACTGTTTATAAAACGTGTCGTGAACAAGAGGTCCCGACTAGCACGGTTACCGAAATCGTGCGATACTTGTTACTCACCAGCCTTTTTACCCGAATACTCAAACGAATCTCAGATTTAATCTCGTCTCAAGTGACGAATTTTTGACGAAAATGTGTCAAAAAACTGTCAAAAAACCTAGACTTGAGACGAGCTTAGATGCGATGCGAGTTGCATTTGAGTATACGGGGGTAAGCCGCCATGACAAACTTCCGGCGCGTCGTGCCGAGGAGCAGTCACGGCGCATTCGACGCCATCGCATGTGAACTAGCTTCCACAGTGATCTATATAATACTGACGACTTTTAGATTTTCATGTTTTCTCACAAAATCGTGTGCGATCAACGCCATCGGCCTGAATACTTCATTGGTATGGATTCGTCAAATTTAAACTTGTAAAGCACTTATTCTAAACATTGAATGACACTCGGCCGACACTATGCTCGGCTCCGTCCGCTAGGCGGTGTCAAACGTGTTCACTAGCGGCCTGCACAGGTAAACCGCACGCGCCGTCCCATCCCGCGCTCCGAAACGTACGTGTAGGTGCACGAGGCTGACAGTTCGATCCTAGGGTAAAACTTTTAAAATTTGTAACGTTCCACGCGCCAGTGAAAGCTGCAAACTCTTGAAAATCAATTTTTTTGTTTGTCAAAATATGAAACATTTACAAGCGGTAGAAACGGTGACCACATTTTAAACCGTAATTAGCACAATAGCGGATCAAATCCGCAGTCAAAACTACACAATATAAAACACACTGACATAGCCACATGCGCTTATGACAATTATGTTCCATAAAATTTAAGTTGTTTTATTTTACTTTAATAATCTATGGCTGAAATGTGTATCTAAGCTGAAATAAATGTAAATAAATAATTTAATTGAATTGAAAAAACCGCACGGATCCATCCGCAGTTTGGAAAGCAGTTCCAGATGCGCGGTCCGAACCTTAGCGTGCGGTTTGGAAAGCAGTTCCAAATGCGCGGTCCGAACCTTAGCGTGCAGGCCGCTAATCGCTCATGAGCATCAAAAATTAGCATCGATCAATGCAGATGCTAATGATAATACTGATCTTCGAATTGATGCGAATGCTGATCATCAGCGGATGCTGTTGCTAAGATACGCAACATCACAACAACAACCCTGTCAAACAGTGTACAAACTTACTGTTGCCTACAGGCTACAAATCTATAAACTCTGAGCAACATTCCTGCATCCAGGTATTTTGCTTTGATGAACTGCTTTGGTATGCTTTGTCCTTGTTGCACTGCTCATTCTTACTCACTTCGGAATTCCGTCCGAACTATGTGTGTGTATGCGCATCCATTGTTGCAATAATCCATGAGCCTGCTGACTCAGGCACGCTTTGTCAATCACCATCAATTCCTTCGTGTATTCATAATCTCATAAATAAAATGTTTGTAAATAAATAAACAGATATTTTGTACTTTTATTTATTTAACAGCAAAAAATAATTACAACTAATATTTACACTTATATCTATTTTCTAAAAATCTAAGCCGTCACCAGAAGAAAGAGTGATGAAGTGATGAATGGCAATGCTAATTCGTTGACCGAAATAAATACCAGCATTCCGATCACCTATGAACTCTATTAGTAGTTTTGTAAGATCTTTATAGATAACGTGTGCCCCAGGACCCCAAGGACCTAGGGTTTTCACCCCAAACGACTCAAATAGGTAACCTCTGTCAAGATATTTAGCGTATTTTCGCCGTTTGAGGAACTCCGCTGATGTTGCTGCCAAGGCCCTTACTGATGTCCCTGCAAGATGAGAAGGTGCTGGGGTAGCTACACACGTAGCATTCCAAACTAAAGGCCGACCCATCTTCCAAGGAATCAGAGTCTTACCGTCAGGCCTTTTACCATCATCTCGCATTAGGCCACGTGGTTCGAGAGTAGCTGGCACACTGACGCTGGTAAAAGCCCGACGAATGATGTCATTAATTGAACCATGGCGGGACACACGTCCTGCACTAGAGACACATGCCAGTGCATGGTGACCGAACTTATGAACGGTTTCACCGCACTGGCAACGGTGTGGCACTAGGCAAGGAGAACCTAAACGCAAAGAGGTAGCCACCCGAAATAAGTTATTGTCTAAAAGGGTACCTAAATTTTTGGAAGGCAAAACATATAACCAAAGTCCTGATTCCCACTCGGAAACAGCGAGTAGACGAGCGCGTTCTGATGAGCTGGTAGACGTATTAATAAGATTTTTCCGTACCAACTCGCATAGCGGCTCATCCCACAGTCTCTGAGAAGAGAGGACTTTGGGCAGATTAGTGTCAGGACAGGCAATTTTCCAAGACGCTAATGGTTGGAATTTTGTGAACATTTAGCCAAAATTTTATATATAAGATCCTTTGTACCGTGAATTGAAGACATAAAAGCTGGGAGTGAAACACTAGAAATTTCGCGGAGATAATAAATAAACTATAAATAAATAATGCTGGATATTTCACACAGCATTCACTAGCCCCAAGCTAAGCAGAGCTTGTGTTACGGGTACTTGTTAACTGATATATAATATAATACAATACATAGATAGATATTTTTTACTATACATAGAAAACGACCAGAACACCCTGAACAAGCGGGAATCGAACTCGCAACCTCCTGCGTCGCAGTCTGTTTTCAATGTCATACATAATATATTGTTAGAAGACAAAAGTCATAGAATAAAGCTTTGCTAACAGAGCAGCGCGGTCGGCGCGCCCTCATTACTTATCGGGACATTGTGGTGTGCGGACGTTTTTCTGTTACTTGAGGGTAGAATAGCTTTTTCTATAAAAGCCGGCGCAAACCAACGCTCGCTCTCATTTTGCTGCGCGCCGCCGTGGAGTCAACACCTCGTTACGCTAGCCGACGGAACGAGGTACTGAGGCCCATTCTGCTACAAGTCGTCGTGCTGAACGGACGTTCACTCTCTTGCGTATTGTTGTATCGTTGCGATAAGTACCTAAGTGTAGTTGAATATTAGAAATTCTCATTGTGTTGAGTTATTAATTTTCCATTGTTTGAGTGAAATCCTTTAAGATTGTGAAAATTGTGTTTCTTTTAAATAAATTAGCTTGACAGTGCTAAAAATATAATAATTTTTACTAAATGCTTATATAATTAAGTGTAATTTCAGCGAAATGTTCAGTGCAAATTTCACCGCCTTTGATCAGAACAAGCCAACAAAGTGTCCGCTGTGCTGGCCTCGCTCCGAGAGATCTCCTCCGCAGTTCAGATGCAAATGAAACTCTTTGTAACGAATCTTTAGGGATTTATTTCTCAAAATTTCGGTCGGATCGCGTCAGTTAAAGGAGGTATAATTAGTTTTTTTATTTACCTATTAGTGATAAAAAACCAACTTCATTAGGGTTTCAAACATCGGTTTTGAAACCCTTATGGTCTCGCTCTGTCCGTCCCCGCTCTTTCTTGAATATCTCAGTAACTACTGCAGCTATTAACTTGAAATTTAAAATAATGATACATTTCGTGCGCCATTACTGATTTCAAGAATAAAATATATAAATAAATGAAAAATGAAAATGAATAATTTCAATACAAATTTTGATGTTGAAATTTCAAAAGAGACTTAGGAAGGCAAATAGGTTATCAAATGAAAGGTATCGTTTTGTACATTTCAAAACACTTTTTGAAATTTCTGTAAGTTTCATACTTTTTGAAATATTTCAAAAAAGACGAAAAATTGACCATTCCCCCCCCCTATCTCCGAAGATTGCAGACCGATCCATGTACAATGTATTAGGCGTTTGTAGACATTGATCTATATTTTACAGGAAAAATATAGAGAAGTCTGTAATAATAATAGTTTTTGAAAAATGGTCAAAAAGGGGGGGAATTTTTTTTCAAAAGGAGGGGTACCTACCTATGTGGGGTATCAAATAAAAGGTATCATTTTGACCATATCAAAACACTTTTTAAAATTTCTGTAAGTTTCATACTTTTTGAAATATTTCAAAAAAAGTCGAAAAATTGACCATTCCCCCCCCCCTATCTCCGAAGATTGCAGACCGATCCATGTACAATGTATTAGGCGTTTGTAGACATGGATCTATATTTTACAGGAAAAATATAGAGAAGTCTGTAATAATAATAGTTTTTGAAAAATGGTCAAAAAGGGGGGGATTTTTTTTTCAAAAGGGAGGGTACCTACCCATGTGGGGTATCAAATGAAAGGTATCGTTTTGACCATTTCAAAACACTTTTTGAAATTTTTGTAAGTTTCATACTTTTTGAAATATTTCAAAAAAAGTCGAAAAATTGCCCTTTCCCCCCCCCCCCCTATCTCCGAAGATTGCAGACCGATCTATGTACAATGTATAAGGCGTTTGTAGACATCAATCTATATTTTACAGGAAAAATATAGAGAAGTCTGTAATAATAATAGTTTTTGAAAAATGGTCAAAAAGGGGGGGAATTTTTTTTCAAAAGGGGGGGTACCTACCCATGTTGGGTATCAAATGAAAGGTATCATTTTGGCCTTTTTAAAACACTTTTTGAAATTTCTGTAAGTTTCATACTTTTTAAAATAGTTCAGAATATTGATTGTCCAAATAATTGGCAAATGTTTGAAACCCTCGGCGCGCGAGTTACACTCGCACTTGGCGGATCTTGTTTTGAACTAAATCTACGTCACAGAAGCCTGCACTATCATTTTCTTTTGTCAAGAATTACAAAGACTACATCCATACTAAATTTTATCACATGCCAGAATAATGAAATGTGGCGTTCAGCACTATACCGTGCAAAAGCTGAAAGTAGACTTTACTCCGGCGAGATACGGGTCATGGAAATGTGGGGCGTTGCGAGGATAAGCTGGTGAGATGACGTTGAATATTGGATCTTAGGATAAGGAGTGAAGGTTGGGGATGGACTGCGGTGGTGTAAGTCATTTAGCACGGCATGTCTTGACTTGTGGTGTGTGAACAGGGAACTCTCGCGAGTAGGGGCAGTGCAGACATGCGATGGGTTCCGCGGTCTCACCTTAGCGGTGCCTCATGAGATTAGTACGTGGGGTTAGGTTGGTCGCCTTCTAAGGATAAGTAGTACATAATATTACAATCAGGAAGATGATACCTGGCTGCTTTATCAGTCCGTCACTCCTTCCATAACAAACAGTTCTCTATGCTCAGCGTCATCCTGTGAAGCCGGCGTCCATTCTGCTATTTTGCAAGTTCGTCGATGCAGTCCGTGCCTTTGCGTGCACTCACCCATCCAGCGCCTCCATCAATTTGCCGCATGTGGCGAGCGCTTTAAAGCGTAATGGAGCGATCTATGCCATGAGAATGTAGCTTAAATGTGCGCTTTACACAAAATATAACAGCAGAATGGGAGTCTTGGAGAGGGAACGCTGCGTAACGCCGTTGATAAATAAGATCACCCGCGACCAACCAGACTCCTTCGACTTCCAATTACAATTTGCCAGAATGTTCCGTGTTAAATTGACAAGATTTCAATGAAAAATCTGTTATAATAAAGACTCCCTATTACTGACATTTGATACCACCAATTTCTGACAAGCGATAGTTCAGAAGTTCGTTTTAGATTTTTTCTTATTCGTAGAAACGAATAACAAAGTGATCTACCCTGAAACTTGAACTAAAGAGGCTGATTCTACCTTATTCCCTTTCAATTGTAGTAATACCGAGAATCGTGTATGAAATATTCGTAGCGAGGATTTTCTCTAATAGAATCGTTTGTCCGAGGCTGAGCCGCCTAAGCCTCATGCTAAGCTATATTTATTCCCTCTCCGATTGCTAAATCCTAAGCCAAAGGCAAAATGCATTGCATACAAACCGAATAAAGATCCCGTAATACGCGATTAGATCGCTAGTTACTAATTCATTGGAAACTCTACGCTTTACATCGCCGCTCGTTCGTAAATACGTTATTTTGAGTTATGCACAAAGCCAGCAATGAATATTAAACCACGGTTAGCGCAAGCGATACATATTCTATCACATTTTAGTGTTGCGAGTCGATATCGTATAAGATTTAGATTGGCCATCGGTTGTCGGAGCGGCATGCTTACTGTGCAGCAGCAATGACTCGTAGTATTCCGTACCTTGACAAAACGTGGTACTTAAAAAAAATTAAAATACTTTGAACATTGCATTGTTTTATAAACACTAGCTGACCCGCCTGCGATTTCATTCACGTGGACTTTAGAAGTAAGTACCCTATGTAATGTTGGTTTCCATGTACCTAAACTATGCTGCCAAAGTTATTTATATCCAATCCTTTACAATTTTAAAGTTATTAATTATTATGAAAAACCTATCAATCATCTTTATTCGATTATGACCCCATTTAAACTACTTTAAAATATTATACTAATCTCAAATAATCCGTACTTAGCTACGGCTACTTTCATAATTTCAGCTTCGTAGCTCTTCTAGATTCTGAGATTTCGTGATATGTCAGTGAATCGCCAACTTTGACTCCACACCATTGACTTTTAGGATGTGAATTTCAATAACCCTGAAACACGTGTCTCTTTATTTTGAGTTATCTTCCTATGATACATTATTTTGACGGTCCAACAGTTACGTTTCTGAAGTTATTATGAAGTGACCTTTGACCACATTTTAACTACCTACCTTAGAATACGAATTTCCAAAAATCCGTTCTTAGCGGGTGCCTACGTCCTAAAAGGAAACTCCATGCAAAATTTCAGCTTCGTAGCTTTTGTAGTTTCAGAGATCTCTTGATAATGTCACCCAGTTTTCTGTTCCCTTTTATATATATATGTATATATAGATGAGCAAACCAAGTGTCTGTGTGTGTAGTTACCTAAAACTGGAGAGTATGAGCGCTTCAATGTGTTCCAGAGTCCCTCGCTCCCGGCGGCGATCAGCGGAAAAACTGCGGCGCGGAGTAACTAACTCGCATGCTTGTCTTCAGCGGACGATGTGCGCATGGCTCGCACACAGATAGGTTATCAATCAGATATATGTCATTGAAAAGAAGCTTTCTTTCGATTAATCTACGTTAACCATTCTTTCAGCGGATTAGACACAGCACCTACCTCTTTACGTCATCAAGATCATTCTATAGACTAACCAAACTCGGGGTTCTGATTCATAACCTAGTCTAGATAGGCTATGTTCAGTTGCCATAAAGTTGCATGTATAAAAAAGATTCGTCAAGTGTGAGTGTAACTCGCGTGCAGAGGGTTTCGAACATTTGATAATTATTTGGACAGTGAATTTTTCGACATTTTCGAATGAAAATATTTCGAAAAATATGAAACCTACAGAAATGTTGAAAACTGTTTTAAAATTTACAAAACAATGGCTTTTATTTGAGACATCTTTCTGAGAGGTTGACCCCCTTTTTGATAAAAAAATACCACGCTTTTCGACCGTCTTAATTTTTTTTTTTTTAATAGTCGTTTTGACAGATTTTTCTATATTTTTCCTGTAAAATATAGGTTCAAATTTGAAGATATGAGTCTATATTTTCAGGAAAAATACTTCAAACTGTTTTGAAATGTATAAACCAATACCTTTCATTTGATACCCCATTTGCCCCCCTAGGTCACTTTTGAAATTTCAACATAATTGTTCTGAAAGTATTCATTTTCATTCGTCATTTATTTATATATTTTTTTCATTAAATCGGTAATGGCGCACTAAATTTATTATTATATCAAATTTTAAGTTAATAGCTGGCTGAGATATTCAAGAAAGAGCGGGCACGGACAGAGCGAGACCATAAGGGTTTCGAAACCGATCTCGAAACCCTAAACGGGAAAACATTTTCTAAATAGGTCCATGGACAATCTACAGAGTCAAGTCGAGCAGAAGTTAGACATTCCAAACTATTATTTCCCGTTACATTAGCTTTGTTTTTTTCTACAATTACTAGTGAGTTAAGTGTAGTTAATATGATGCTTATAGGTGAATGAGCTGTGTGACCCCTGTTCTGGTCGGTAGACCAGTCCCGTTGTGTTCAGCTAATTAGCAACTAGGCGAGCGTTTACCTTGCGTCGACCTTATGCAGCGAATAAAACTAAATGCAAACTTTACGGGTTAGTATATTGAGGATAGTTTTAAACATCGTTACGAATGGTAATCACGTCAGCGATATTGCACGATGGTTTAGAAGTAGCTTTCAACTTTCATTTCGGAGTACTTAAAATCCCCTCTACCTTTCGTTTCTTTTGTTTTTCTCTACCAAACTCATTTACAACGCCGTGGGATTATTGCAGTAGGAACAAACTATCTGCCACAAGAAAATTTTTCATTAATTTCATCAATACATCCCCGTGTCTCCATCCCCCGCGCCCCGCCCCTCCCGCCCCGCCGCCGGTTGCCATATCTCACAACGGGCAAGCAGATGCCGCGGCCGGTGTTGACGAACTTGTATCAATCTCGTCGCTGATCAACTTACAAACTCGAATAAAGAAACAACTTGATGAAGTGCGCAGATGTCTACCGCAACCGGAAACACCCTGAAAAATTGCGTGCTGCCACGTTTTCCCCTAAATTTTCCCTTGTTTAGGGGAAAATGAGTAACGTCACTTCCTCGCTGTAACAATTATTCAGCCGTTCGTAAAGCGCGAGTTTAATTGTATTTGAATGATAGATCTCTTGGTGATTGCGTTAACGCGCTTACTCTACATTAGTGTCGCGGTGGTGCCGACTCAGATGTTCTAATCAGCGGTTCACTTAGTCAAGTGGTAATATCTTAGTAGTTACAAACCTAAGTTGTATATTTTGTTTACATACCTACTATAATAAGCAGAAATTCTTACAAACCTGTGTTTAAGGAACGCGCATGAAATATACATAACATAATACATAATATACATACACCTACTGTTATACCATATATATGAATACCTACTGTTTTTTACTTTCCTAACAAACACCATCGCCCCACTACTCCGCAGGGGTCGTCCAATTGATATTGAATTACGTTCTCTCATCTCCAGCACTTTGTTATATCTGCAAAATATTATGTTTATATTTTCATGGGAACATTAAACCAAATTATAAGGTTGCATTAACATTCATAAAGTTGATGTTATTGTAGAGTACAAGGTTCGCTTTTATTTCTTCATCACTTTTATTCGAAAAACGTGAGTTTTATTATTCGTTGCGTCATGAATAAATATGTTTTATGATCGATGTAAAACCGAAATTATTTGTGGGTACAATAAAATTTACAATCAAGTAAGAGTGGGCGGAGGAGTGTGGACCGTAACTCCTCAACATACGTTTCCAAATCACATTTCTCTTCTTGTCTTCACTGAAGTATGAAACTTTATTGTTATATCATATTTTTTCTTTTTAGAATAGCAAAAATTATAGGCAATATGATAATCATGTTGCAGAAGGAACTAAATTTTCAACATGTTAAAAATACTTTCCCGGGCGAGTTGCCAGGCCTGACGATCGACACCCATCTAAAGTGGGTCCCACATACGCAAAAAATTAAATCAAAATATCCAGCTTGACATACGCCCTCCGCGAAGTAAAGAAAACAAATGACCTAAAAAGTTCCTTTGCAATCTATTACGCCTGTGCCCTGTGTTCATAGCCACCTATCAAACTTGTGTAGGACAACCTCATGCTAATAGCTATAATAATTCATTAAATTAAGTTTTTAGAATAGAATTCAAAATCGAACATTACTTTAGGTAAACAGAATAGATAATAGTACCTTTTCCCGACAACAATAGGCCATAAATTACTTTATAGTTGTCTTGCATAATATACCTACCTATCTATTTAAGTACCTACAGATTGTTGTTTCGAAGGAATCGAAAGGGAACGTTCTAGAATAAGGAAAGAGATGGGTAGTTCTCTAGTTTTTTCTAGAAAGTTTTGAAGGTTACAACTGAGGTATAAATACCGAACTGGTCGGCCGGTTTATTCATTCAGTTTATGGATACGAACAAGTGAACAGTGAATAGTAAACCAATAGTAATAGTAATCCAGTACTGCAGCAAGGAAATATAGAAGCTCTTCTCACAGAACAGTCTTTCAATTCTTTGCCATCTTCATCTTCAACTGAGGCGAGTTCTCCAATCCAGCAATAGCAAATGTGCACCTGCTCATTCGTGATAGGCCCTTCTAGTGGGAGCGCACAATAGCAAGTGTGCACCCGCTCATTCGTGATAGGCCCTTCTAGTGGGAACGCACAATAGCAAGTGTGCACCCGCTCATTCGTGATAGGCCCTTCTAGTGGGAACGCACAATAGCAAGTGTGCACCCGCTCATTCGTGATAGGCCCTTCTAGTGGGAACGCACAATAGCAAGTGTGCACCCGCTCATTCGTGATAGGCCCTTCTAGTGGGAACGCACAATAGCAAGTGTGCACCCGCTCATTCGTGATAGGCCCTTCTAGTGGGAACGCACAATAGCAAGTGTGCACCCGCTCATTCGTGATAGGCCCTTCTAGTGGGAACGCACAATAGGTACTCATCCTATGGGGAAACAGTACTAATTCAAAAATGGTCTTTACGCAGCAAAAAAAACTTAGACGCATCTTAGCAAACATAGATCAAACAGATAGTTGTAAACCTCACTTCCAAAAATTAAAGATACTAACCCTGCCCTGTATATGTATACACTAGAAATGTGTAAATTCGTTAGAAACCATAAAAAATTCTATAAAACCCGAGAAGAAACATACCCCTCTCGTTCTTTACGATATAAACACAAACTTATAGGACCAGAATCAGATTCAAAACTTAAACTTCACTCATCGAGCCCCTATGTAATGTCAATTAAATTATTTAATAAACTACCGGATGTGTTGAAAAATGAGAATAATGACAAAATCTTTATAAAACAATTAAAGCTTTTATTAATCACAAAAGCATACTACACAGTTGACGAATATTTAAACGAAAAATAAGAAAAATACAAACTACTAATATAACTAATTTAATAACAATGACGTCCTCCTCTCTCTCCGTAATATATTGTGTGCCCAGCACCAGCAGGGTCTATAGTGACACTAAATACCTACGTAGACTTTAATCACCTCTGTGCACCTATAGAATGCAATAAATGATTGAGTATTGAGTTTTTTCGGTAAACCGTATTCGGTCATTTGATTAACTTTATTTAATTACGTTACGAACATTTCTTTGCTCCACCGTCCGGATGGTCCGTGTACGTACGTGGGTGCCAACTTTCTTTGCTCCACCGTCCGGATGGTCCGTGTACGTACGTGGGTGCCAACTTTCTTTGCTCCACCGTCCGGATGGTCCGTGTACGTACGTGGGTGCCAACTTTCTTTGCTCCACCGTCCGGATGGTCCGTGTACGTACGTGGGTGCCAACTTTCAATATAATCAGATAATTATTTCCCCGAAACATCCAAAACATCAATAAAATGTAATCGAAGTTTGATTTTCGTAATACTTATAAACACGGTCATTTGCCCGCGACGGAATCGTCTAATGTTCCGATTACTGAAATTTAATGAAATTTCACTAACAGCCGCTCTAAGCACTAAACAGCCTAACGCTTGCTAGCCCACCCCACTCATGAATCAACCTAAATCCTTGATCATAAGGTTGAGTTTGAATTGGGGAGGTTTAATTAAAATATGGCGTCTTGTATACAAAGCAATATCATTCAGATCATCTGTTCCAAATTACTTAATGTGCTAATGATTGCGGCGTAATGTGCAGATGTGGATATTGCTACACGAGTAGTTTCATTATAATTATCTCCTCAGTCTTATTTACAACTTAAATGATAATGAGCAACATCTCTGTTATACTTTTTTACATCTCTGTCATTAATTAGGCCACATTGGTTTGATTTCTCTTTCCTCTATTTCTTTTGTATGATTGTTCTATGGAATTTGAATGCCAAAATTTGAATGGCCTAGCAAGATTAAATATTAAAATTAATTCATATTTCCTAAGTTCTGAAAGACTTTGGAAGGTTTATAACCATCAAAAAATACTATTTAAATTCCGTTTTAAATACAAGCTGAAACAATAACCAAAAACTTTAGGAAGTTTTCCATTCGATTCCACTCCCCGCCGCGAGCATAACAGAAATATGTTCAGAATCTGGGATTTCAGTGAAATAAAGAAGTCTGAGATAGTCTCTGGAGCGAGGCCAGCGCTCGCGCGAGAACTGCACTTTATGCGCGTAGGCTATATTATAGCTATGAAATGTTATTATTTTATAGCCCAGGGTTACCAGATCACCATAATTGATTCGAATTTCTTCCGAATTCTCTTATAAACCTACACCCTTTATCGAAAAGATTTTCAACAATAAAACAAGCCGGTTTATGTATATTCTTTAACTTTTGCGGGGTACCTGAACTATTCATAAAATATTCATGTTTTTATTAACACACACAGAGAGTGAATATTTGTCGTACTGTATTTACACACATCAATGCGTTCATATTTGTTTTACACACAGTCACAGAAAGACGGCAGTCGGAACTGCCTTTTGAATAGAAATTCATGGTGTTAGAATAGGTTTACAAGATGCTTTGTTCGTGATGTAAGAAGGATGCCGCACGCACAGCCGCTGTTCCTCGATAGCCTAGTCTAGATACTGTGTCCAGTACAGCCATCAGCGCCAGTTCACAACGACTTTAGAACGATCATTTAATTTTATCGTTTCGAAAAATGTTGCTCTTCTCCTTTGTGCTCCAACTTTCTTGGCTTTTCAGCTTATTATGCTGTAGGTAGAGTTTGAAGCTAGTCTCGAACAATGGGCTTAGTTTATTCCTGGTCGTCGAATGAGGATTTAGGTTTATGATCGAAATCTGTTTTATATATTTTTTTTTCTTAGAAAGACCTTTCGAAAACCTTTTCAGGTAGCATTGTTAGAAATCAAACAAATGATCAGCAAGAACTAACATGGTTTTCTCGACGAAGCCACAACTTTATAGTTACGATGATCGCTTCATTTGTGTAGTTTTCCTATGCTCAGTCTTACACCAATTTTCTCCAACCTTTGTTACTCAAGTCAAGATGTATTATTAAGTTTCCCAACAAAAGTTATGTTTGTGACCAAAATCTTATAGGTCGGGCGCAATATATCTTGATGAAAGTTGTGCTCCATGATAGTCGGGTCTCGGGAAACTTTGCTAATATCGCGCGCTCCATTGTCACCTGAGTGATGAAGCCGCCGCGCCGGTCGGCGCATCGGGTGTGCGGTACATGAGCCGCCTACAAGATGACCTCGTGAACAATCATGAAAATTATTTTATTTATTCAGGTTTTCAAAATATGTAGCATAAACTGGGATGCCTAATACCTTAACCCTCTTCTTCATCGTGTTTTTATTACCGAAGGTCGAGCCCACTTTAAAAAGCCTAAGTTCACAGGCCACTTAGCTCCTTGTAGCGCCTCCTAACGGATCGAGAGGAATTACTTATCGTAGTCAAACTACGATAAGTAATTCCTCTCGATATCGTAGTTTGACTACGATCCAATGGTTTCTTACAAACTCTTACAAAGTTTTCGTATGATTTTGGGTGATTTGCTGCAATTTGACATGAAAGCGGCGGCAGTCGTGTTTGCGGCATTGATGAGAAGAGGAAAAGAGACTGGACTTAAAAAGTGACCTTAATAGAGGTCATGACAGGTGGATGAAGAACATGATGTAGGACAGAAGGAGCAGCAGCCACCGTCTTCAACTCCTCTCCTCTGGTTTTATTGAGACGCTAGATCACCCTGTACTTATACCTACGCCGGTAAGGATTGGAATTATTATTATTATCGAAATGATCTACTTGCTGCGCCTTTAGTTCCTCTGAGCGATGATGATGGTAATAAATAAATAAAGTGTATATTTTTTAATTAATGTAAAAAGCATTAATACAAAACCGTTTTTTTTTACAATTTTTCAGAGTCCAACACCGTGCTCCATCTTCTCATGATAACAAGTCGCAGGAGGCCGCAGGATAACCTCATAGAATTGTGACCTTAGTTTTGGCCAACACTCAGGCTGTGGAGGAACATGCAATAAAAATGTAAATACCTAGTGAATGAAATAAAATAAAGTCTCAGAAAAAGAGCACTTTAAAACCAAACAGAATAAATTAAATTTGATTATTATTTTATTCTGATTTTTAATGATTTATTATCCGCATATTATAATTCGAAGTGACTTGTGTCTGTTGAATCTGAAATGTGACGCGGTCGGAGTGAAGCAATGCAATGTCAGCGCTGACTCTGTGCATGTCCTGTAGAACTGACTCTGTGCATGTCCTGTAGCACTGACTCTGTGCATGTCCTGTAGCACTGACTCTGTGCATGTCATGTAGAACTGCTAAATCCACATAAATTGGCAGCAATCGTTTGATAACACCCTGTTGCATTAACACTATAATTTCTAAAATCAATATGAATCTATTTAAGGAACTTATCAAAATTTAGGGTTCCTTTTAACTAATAAAGAACACATTATTACTAAAGTAAACAAAGTGTTATCCCAACTCTTCCTGCGGGTGTCGTAAGAGGCGACTAAGGGACATACACCGGAAGCGGGCACCAGCGCCTCTTGCAGAATAGATTTACCATCGAACTGCGATCCCCAACCCGCATGCCCAGCGTCGGGATATTTTTAAGTTAAGTAAAGTAAAGTAAAAGTTTATTCGTAAAAAGCACTGATAACATGTTGAGTAATGATTACTCAGTATAGGTATCTAGGTGTAAATATTTGATTATAGCCATTACCCCCCACATAAAATAAAAAAATCAGGGGGAGGCCTGCATCCAGCAGTGGATTATTATAGGATGTTGAGGTGAGGTGAGGTGAGGTGAGGTGAGGTGAGGTCAGGAAACAAATGTGTTGATGCTTATGTTGTAAGAAACTCAATTTAATGTGTTCAGTTGGTTTTGTGAGACGAAAACTTATAACAAAGTCTTTGTCATGATGGATATCAGAGAATTCTTCTCTGACGTGTATCTGGCTTGGACGTATCCAGCTTGGACGACGAGTAAGTACATCCTCATCACTACTAGTGAACCCTTTTTATAATTGATATACACAAATATTCTACTACTTTAATGTTATAATCCTCTAAATGTACATAACAGTTTTGTAATAATTTTATAACTGCAACTTGTACTAGTCTATATTTAAAATCGTTGCCAAACAGAAAACACATTAAACAAGATTCGCCAAGTGCGAGTGTAACTCGCGCGCCGAGGGTTTCAAACATGTGCCAATTATTTGGACAATCAATTTTCTGATATATTTTAAAAAGTATGAAACTTACAGAAATTTCAAAAAGTGTTTTTAAAAGGCCGAAACGATACCTTTCATTTGATACCCCACATGGGTAGGTACCCCTTTTTGAAAAAAAATCCCCTTTTTTGATCATTTTTCAAAAACTATCATTATTAAAGACTTCTCTATATTTTTCCTGTAAAATATAGATTGATATCTACAAACGCCTAGTACATTGTACATGGATCGGTCATCAATCTTCGGAGCTAGGGGGGGGGGGAATGGTCAATTTTTCGTCTTTTTTTGAAATATTTCAAAAAGTATGAAACTTACAGAAATTTCAAAAAGTGTTTTGAAATGGTCAAAACGATACCTTTCATTTGATACCCCACATAGGTAGGTACCCCCCCTTTTGAAAAAAAATTCCCCCTCTTTTTGACCATTTTTCAAAAACTATTATTATGACAGACTTCTCCATATTTTTCCTGTAAAATATAGATTGATATCTACAAACGCCTAATACATTGTACATGGATCGGTCTGCAATCTTCGGAGCTAGGGGGGGGGGGGGGGAATGGTCAATTTTTCGTCTTTTTTTTAAATATTTCAAAAAGTATGAAACTTACAGAAATTTCAAAAAGTGTTTTGAAATGGTCAAAACGATACCTTTCATTTGATACCCCACATAGGTAGGTACCCTCCCTTTTGAAAAAAAAATCCCCCCCCTTTTTGACCATTTTTCAAAAACTATTATTATTACAGACTTCTCTATATTTTTCCTGTAAAATATAGATCGATATCTACAAACGCCTAATACATTGTACGTGGATCGGTCTGCAATCTTCGGAGATAGGGGGGGGGGAAAGGTAAATTTTTCGACTATTTTTGAAATATTTCAAAAAGTATGAAACTTACAGAAATTTCAAAAAGTGTTTTGAAATGGTCAAAACGATACCTTTCATTTGATACCCCATATAGGTAGGTACCCCTCCTTTTGAAAAAAAATCCCCCCCTTTTTGACCATTTTTCAAAAACTATTATTATTACAGACTTCTCTATATTTTTCCTGTAAAATATAGATCGATATCTACAAACGCCTAATACATTGTACATGGATCGGTCTGCAATCTTCGGAGATAGGGGGGGGGGTATGGTCAATTTTTCGATATTTTTTGAAATATTTCAAAAAGTATGAAATTTACAGAAATTTCAAAAAGTGTTTTGAAATGTACAAAACGATACCTTTCATTTGATACCCCATTTGCCTTCCTAGGTCTCTTTTGAAATTTCAACATCAAAATTTGTACTGAAAATATTCATTTTCATTTTTTATTTATTTTTATATTTTTTTCTTAAAATCAGTAATGGCGCACGAAATGTATCATTATTTCAAATTTCAAGTTAATAGCTGCAGTAGTTACTGAGATATTCAAGAAAGAGCGGGGACGGACAAAGCGAGACCATAAGGGTTTCAAAACCGATCTTTGAAACCCTAAAAACGATACAAAGCCGAAGTTTATAGAATATGAAAACGCCCAAACGGCAGAGCATTTCTTAATGCAATACGGGTTTCTCTGACTGCAAAAAGCTGTTTGGTTAAAGATACCTCACAGAGAGATTTTTTCCAGGGGACGCGGAGGAAAAGACCGTCTCATCTTTACACCACATCCATCTGAGATATCAATGAAAATGCATGAAACTGCTCGAAGTGCATTAGTTTGTCCTTTCTCTTCCCCCTGCGAAATAAAATTTTAAAAAAAAGCGTGCTTTTCTATCAGACTACCATACTCGTGGCATGGTCGAGAAAATAATGAGAAATAATATCTTTTAAACATGTGACAGCCAAGGACCACTCGATACACTTAATTAAACTACAATACTTGCATCACTTGCAAGAATTATATCTTTTTTAAAAAAAATCAGGGCACATATCAACGTGCGTTTTGTTGTGACTAGGTCGGGTTGTAGACAAAATTACGGCGTACGGAGAAATAAAGAGGGTTTTGTTGTGACTAGGTCGGGTTGTAGACAAAATTACGGCGTACGGAGAAATAAAGAGGGTTTTGTTGTGACTAGGTCGGGTTGTGGACAAAATTACGGCGTACGGAGAAATAAAGAGGGTTTTGTTGTGACTAGGTCGGGTTGTAGACAAAATTACGGCGTACGGAGAAATAAAGAGGGTTTTGTTGTGACTAGGTCGGGTTGTAGACAAAATTACGGCGTACGGAGAAATAAAGAGGGTTTTGTTGTGACTAGGTCGGGTTGTATACAAAAGTACGGCGTACGGAGAAATAAAGAGGGTTTTGTTGTGACTAGGTCGGGTTGTAGACAAAAGTACGGCGTACGGAGAAATAAAGAGGGTTTTGTTGTGACTAGGTCGGGTTGTGTACAAAAGTACGGCGTACGGAGAAATAAAGAGGGTTTTGTTGTGACTAGGTCGGGTTGTAGACAAAAGTACGGCGTACGGAGAAATAAAGAGGGTTTTGTTTTGACTAGGTCGGGTTGTAGACAAGAGTACGGCGTACGGAGAAATAAAGAGGGTTTTGTTGTGACTAGGTCGGGTTGTAGACAAAAGTACGGCGTACGGAGAAATAAAGAGGGTTTTGTTGTGACTAGGTTGGGTTGTATACAAGAGTACGGCGTACGGAGAAATAAAGAGGGTTTTGTTGTGACTAGGTCGGGTTGTAGACAAAAGTACGGCGTACGGAGAAATAAAGAGGGTTTTGTTGTGACTAGGTCGGGTTGTATACAAGAGTACGGCGTACGGAGAAATAAAGAGGGTTTTGTTTTGACTAGGTCGGGTTGTAGACAAGAGTACGGCGTACGGAGAAATAAAGAGGGTTTTGTTGTGACTAGGTCGGGTTGTATACAAGAGTACGGCGTACGGAGAAATAAAGAGGGTTTTGTTTTGACTAGGTCGGGTTGTAGACAAGAGTACGGCGTACGGAGAAATGAAGAGGGTTTGCTTGTTCTGAGGAAGTCGAATCACTTAGCTCGTGTTCGACGGATCCTGCAGGGACGAGAGAGACGATCGATGTGGCGCGGTGGGCGAAGGTCTGCCTGCAACGCAGAAGGTTGCAGGTTCGATTCCCGCCTCGGGACAAATGTGTGTACGATCTGCAGACATTAATTTGTCCAGTGTTCTGGTCGTTTTTCTATATAATAAAAAATATCTAACTATGTATTGTATTATATTATGTATATCAGTTATCTAGTACCCATAACACAAGCTCTGCTTAGCTTGGGGCTAGATAATGCTGTGTGAATTGTCCAGCATTATTTTTTATTTTTATATTAATGTGCTATGTGAATCAACGGTTATAGAAATGAAAAGAAATGCTGTCTCATATCCGTATTCTGGATGAAGGTAAAATACTTGTAACTATGAAAAAGTTTGATATGCGCCGCTGTGCTCGGTTCCTTCTATATTGTAACGGTAATCTTCATTGCTAAGGTACTACACCGGAGCAAGCTGCAGTGCTACGCCGTAGCAAGCTAAGTGCTTCGCCGTAGCAAGCTGCAGTGCTATGGCGTAGCAAGCTGCCAGTGTTATGGCGTAGCAAGCTGCAGTGCTACGCCGTAGCAAGCTGCAGTGTTATGGCGTAGCAAGCTGCCAGTGTTATGGCGTAGCAAGCTGCAGTGCTACGCCGTAGCAAGCTGCAGTGTTATGGCGTAGCAAGCTGCAGTGTTTTGGCGTAGCAAGCTGCCAGTGCTATGGCGTAGCAAGCTGCCGTGTTACGGCGTAGCAAGCTGCAGTGCTACGCCGTAGTAAGCTGCAGTGCTAAGCCGTAGCAAGCTGCAGAGCTACGCCGTAGCAAGCTGCAGTGCTACGCCGTAGCAAGCTGCAGAGCAATTAACCCTTCGTGAGCTACAAGCGCAGAACTGGCGGGAAACTGAAAAGGACAGAAAAAAAGGTAACTTCCCTTCAAAACTTTTTTTCTTTCTATTTGATAAACATAATTATTATCATGAACAAACTAAAGGTCAGCTCTCATCAAAGCGGGAAATTTTCGTACGATATCAATAAAATTTGTAGCTTTTTATTTTTACATGTAAATAAAGTCATATCTTGAATCACATCTTAAAATGTGCGCTTGTCGCTTCTTTACTTTAGACTACATACCTGTGCTACATACCTGTGCTACATACCTGTGCTACATACCTGTGCTACATACCTGTGCTACATACCTGTGCTACATACCTGTGCTACATACCTGTGCTACATACCTGTGCTACATACCTGTGCTACATACCTGTGCTACATACCTGTGCTACATACCTGTGCTACATACCTGTGCTACATACCGAAGCGACAGAAATCAAAAATATCACTTTATTACTGTGTCAGTGTTTTATTTTAAGAATTTGACTTTTTCTAAGAGTACATTTTTGTGTTTATGGAAATAAAGAATTTTTGACTTTGACTTTTTTGACTTTAGCATCTCACCGCGTCTCGGTGTGAGCTGACCCAAGTTCAAGTACCTAACATTGTCAGCAGTTAAAACAAATAGAAGTTAGTTAGTGAATATATGAGTTATTCATTTACTAATATGCATTCCTAGTCAAAATTGTGTATAATATCTGTATTTATTTTTATTTATAATTTTCAATGTTTATATTAATACTACTTTAATTTTAGCACTAGGTTAAATTATGTTTGAACTTAAACTTCATTATCTATGTAATGTTTGACTTACCTATGTAATCTAGTGTAACGTTATGGTTAATAAATGAAATACTGAAGTCAAGACACCAATTCTCAGTGTAGTTGCGCTAGGTTATTTAAACTCAAGAAGATAATTATTATAGTAGAGTGCACTTACTCGTACTTCATCCTATAACTAACCTTTACAACTTCATCCAACTCTAAGTTCGTTTTAAAGAGGTCACTCCAAGAAGCTAGTTTCACATGGAAAGTGTGAACAAAGGCCAATCCTCTAGTGCTAGATTAAACAGGAGTCATTAGCCAAGTCCCGGCTCCTGGACAAACAGGAGTCATTAGCCAAGTCCCGGCTCCTGGACAAACACCAGTCACGGAGGATCGCGCGACAAGGCGATACATTGCTTGAGCTTGGTTCATCATGGATGGAGTGGCTTTTTTACCGGGATTCTTACTGAAGCTATTTCTTTGGCTTAACACACTTGGACACTGTCTTGTTCTTTAGTTCTTGTTCTGTTAGTGGTATAGTAAATAAATAATAAATAAATAAATAATGCTGGACAATTCACACAGCATTATCTAGCCCCAAGGTAAGCAGAGCTTGTGTTATGGGTACTAGATAACTGATATACATACGTAATATTATACATTACATAGATAGATATTTTTTATTAAACATAGAAAACACCCAGACCAACGGAACAAATTTCTGCAGATCGTACACAAATTTGTTCCGAGGCGGGGATCGAACCCGCAACCTCTTGCGTCGCAGGCAGACTCTCGCCCGCTGCGCCACTGAGGTCGTCAGTGGTCGTCATAGTGGTAGTCGAATAATGATGATTGTTTAGCTAAGCTGAGGATTCCCACAGCTATTTAAGAAGCGTTAGCAGAACGATCCGTATTCTAGGTCGCCTTTTCGTTTACTTAGATGAAGCCACCGCCACCGTTGCTAAAACTTCATCTAAACCGATCCCGTCGAGCGAACACACGCCATTATAAACGAAAGAACCTCAAATCGCAGGCAGACACCCCGCCCCCCGCCACCCCGCCACGCCACCGCCGCGCCGCGCCGCGTCAGCAAACCGCACGACGGCTGCTGACGCGAACTAACATTATTATCACGGTGAGAAAACGCCATTGTCTTTCTGAAACCTCTAAACTCTATGAATTCGTGTGTGAAAAGCCGCTAGATAGTTTTGCTTACGAAGTGACATTATTTCATATATGGTTTTGCTCTAAGTTTTAGCAAAAGCTTATAGATTCAAACGTAAAATAGAATTAAGGAGGGACTTACAAGGCAAAGAAATTTAAATGCATGATAAATAAGAGTTTATTTTATTTATTCAAGATTGTGATTTCCTATTGACTTAAAATTTCCAAACCAGTATTTAGATGGAACCAATATAATACAGATGCACTTCACACGTCGACTCGTATTGGCTTCTCAAATCAATTCAAGTAGCAACATCTCTTAAAAGACACAGATAAAATGAAAAATCATAAAATGCATTCACAATTTCTGTAATGTGCTGTTTGGAGAAGTCACAAGAGTGTTATTCTGTGAGTTGCTGAGCTGAGCTAGGGCACAGATATTCGCTGGATGCGGATTACAGCGCTGTTGTTCGCAGCGCGATAAAATTGCAGGTTTTCGTGAACGCCGTTCGTAAGGATTAGTGCCTCGTCTCAGGTTTTATAGCGCAAATTAGTCTTTGTTCGCAGATTTACACTCTCATTTATACTCAGATTGTTATTTTAATGTCTCGTGAGAGTTCATTCAACTATTTTACATTTACAGCAGTGTAAGGTAAGTTCATCAAGGTAGCACACTACAGCTACGATAGTTTCTTCAGTTAATTGGCCAGCTTCGGCTATTATGAAGAGACCGTCTTATGCTTGGATTTCATTTTAGATCGTGCTGTTTTTTTATTTCGAATTATAGGTAACATATTTACAAGTAAGTTACAGTCACGTAGATAAAGATAAAAAAACTGAAAATGATATCTAGGTATATATTTATAATGATATGTGGCATGATCTCCTGCACTATAATCGAGTATTGATACGTGCCTTTTGTTATTATTTTCCCTACGTTTCCATCAAGCCGTTGCTATTAATAAATAATCATTACTAACGTTTTTATAATAATCTTTCATTATGTTACGTACCTTAGTGCTACATTTGGGAGCTTTGTTCGTAAGCTATCGATATGATGGAAACTTGTAAGATTTTCATGAGCGTATATACTTTACTTATGTATGTATGGAGCAGTCCACAAACTGGTAACATACATACCTACATGTACATCGAGGAGAAAACTTCGCTCCAAGTTAGAAGAACATGCAGCGACTTACGACACCGCAGCGCACTTACACAGAAAACAGAATGGATATACATAAGAACATGCAGCGACTTACGACACCGCAGCGCACTTACACAGAAAACAGAATAGATATACATAAGAACATGCAGCGACTTACGACACCGCAGCGCACTTACACAGAAAACAGAATAGATATACATAAGAACATGCAGCGACTTACGACACCGCAGCGCACTTACACAGAAAACAGAATAGATATACATAAGAACATGCAGCGACTTACGACACCGCAGCGCACTTACACAGAAAACAGAATAGATATACATAAGAACATGCAGCGACTTACGACACCGCAGCGCACTTACACAGAAAACAGAATAGATATACATAAGAACATGCAGCGACTTACGACACCGCAGCGCACTTACACAGAAAACAGAATAGATATACATAAGATAGTAGGTACGTAAATTCAATATTTTTAAATGATGATGAATCTACTATGGACATTTTATCTATGATACTACCTCTTATTGCATAATTTTAGATTTAACCCTCAAGAAAATAAAAATTCAATATTATAAATAATTACAATTTATAATAATTAAAATTCCTGGCATGAATTAGGAAGGAAAGCAGAAGAAAAACTTAATTTGAATTTGTAATTTCTTAAATTCTTAAAATATATTGTGTGTGAGACAAATTAACTAAGTAGTATTAGTAGAGTACAAATGATCCTCAACATCCCGCTATGAGTGATTAGAATCGTTGTTATTTATTAGACACAATGAGTAAGACATAAACTCACTTCTCCGACTTTAAACGGGGTTCTGTCTGATTCGCTAATGGCCCGCTACCGGTGTACCGCGGCTAAACAATACCGCGCGACAGAATCGACTTTGCAAGTTTATTTCATCCGATTTTATTCTCACATAAAGCAGTCGGTAGGTACAAGCAAGACGGCACCGGCAAAATTACCGGTATTTTTACAAAATGACTGTGTCAGGGAAGTGGGCTAGTCGGGCGCCGCGCTGAGGGAAGTGGGCTAGTCGGGCGCCGCGCTGAGGGGACCCTTGTCATAGATATGAATCGTCTTATCGTACAGTATCGTCATCATAAATACAGTGCTTGTCATCGGGATATTTTATAAAGAGTTTAGGCACTTTACAATATACATTTCAATATACATTCACATCGAAATTTCGCGCGTTTTTTCTCCTACTCCGTTGAATTTCTTAACCCACAAAACGCTGCTGAATGCGAATGCTTTTAGCCGTTTGAAATCACTTTTCTCAAGATTTAGCATTTTTCTGCATTTCCAATCAATAGAGGTTGAAGAAACGTTACTCGCCGATGCCTCGTTCGCCGCAGCCGTGAGATGATTGCTGAATTACGGTGATTGACGAAAAAAGGCGCCGAAAAAAGCGAATGAAAAGGATATACAGTATATGGGAGCGGACTTGAAGGAAAATATTTAAAATAATATGAAACGTACCAAAGTCAAAGTCAATAACTTTATTTCTTTAAGCCTACAAAATAAGCAGATAAGCTTAGAGATTTAGACAATTCAAATTTAAAGCTATAAGCAGGTTTATAAATAGTCATTATCATCAAATAAGAAATAAGATGTTAATGATTTTATTCGCTTCAATTTTTTGTCCACTAGTGGAAGAAACGAAAAATAACTACTAGAAAGTTATATAAAACTTAAAATTAATACATTATCTCAGTCTAAATACCCATGGTTGAGCCTAGTTACCTGCAACTGGTTGTACTACACGGGTAAAAAAGTTTTCAAACATTTATAATTCGACGCTTTTTTTCAACCTCCAGGCCGGAACACATGGAAATGTTCTATTCCTTTTGTGCTATAAAAATAAATACAAACAAAATTTTACTTACAAAACAGATATGAAAACTGTGACAATAAATAACGAGTTTGGCCATAACGGTCCGTAATGCGAGTTGGCATGCAGGTGGCGTCTCCGCCCAGGGCCTGGCGCTCTCTACTCGCACTAGGGGTAGGCGGCTATTTGTGGTCTCGATATTACCGCCGCCCGCTGCTGGGCATCTGTGCATGCACACGGCTGACTGCAGGCGAGGTACCTACACGCAGGTACCTGGTGCAGGAAATTGGATGAGCTTGGAACAATTGAATCATTCAACATGATTCGGGATTCAATGTTGGGTATTAGGGACGTACTAGAACATGACAGGCCTTTGAGTTAGATGTCTAGCAACTGTTGGTAGGAGTGTAGATTCTCTCTTCAGTTTCCTTTTGTAGAAGGTACTGTCATGCGTATAATTCATTTTCTGAGCACGACAACGTCACGTCATGATTCTGATATTGTAATTGCGAAAGTTTATACATATAATTGTTGCTCTTTTACGGTTTGTTGGCTGAACGCATTTACATACAATTTTATATAAAAATAATTGTCAAACAAAACCTGCATATAAATAAAGGCTTATTACAAAATATCAGATTATCTAGAAAATAAATAAAACTTTCGTATTTAGTCTAAAGGAAATAAAGCACTTCGTTGATTGATATTTTTCACTTCTCTTGCTCAAAAAGTGTGTTATTATAATCATTAGCAATGGGTTTTGCGGGCATAACATTCTAGAATTAGAAGTAAAAAAAAACTTTTTATTTTTTTGTCTCAAATCATGGGCCAGTACAAGACATTCGCCCTCTTACATAAAGACTCGACTTTTTGGTACTCCAATATCAAAGAACCAAAGATCCTAGGATCCTACGTTCTTTGCAAAGAACATACATTTAATTTGAATTCAGTTTAGAATTAAACTGAAAGCGCCTTTTTGGTCATTGTTGGATGTTTTTATGGTGATTCTACCTCCGTGGTGGAAATGCAAAGAATGCGCTGATAGGTAGTAACTTTGCGCGTAACAAAGACGCACAAAAAAATTGTATCAGTCAGCGCAAAATCTCTAGAATATTTGTGTACTACAAATTTAACTAAAGATGCATATTTTATTGCAAATGTCATCAAGCAAACACTAATTTAACTTTTTTATATAAGCGGATAAGCGGGGCGCAGCTAGTATGCTATAAAAGGCTAGTCTTCGAGCGATGAGTATAGTCCTTGCCACAGTATCCAATGTGCATAGTAATGATCGGTGTCTGTACATTATTTCTATTTACATATATATTGTATATACAATACATATACTAGCTTTCCTATCTAGAACTATAAAACAACAAGTACATAATTTATAACATACATTTTAATGCTTCTGAAAGAAATAACTCCTTGAAATATAATTACATAAATAGCGAAGCTGCGATTCCCCACAGTTGCATGAAGTGCACACAGAAATACGACCGTATGCAAATGGACACCTAAACTAGTATTTACAAAGTAATGTGAACAAAAGTGACGTTTTAATGCATCGGTATGTAAATACCTGAGTGCAGTGTTTAGGTGGGCATGCTACCTGCATGAAATGATAACGTGTGTATGCAGGTCTGTACCTACATACACACGCTCTCATTTCATGGCAAAACGACAATAAGTAAAACGTCAAAAGTACGAGTTGGACTCGCGCACCTAGGGTTGACGTTGTTTCTTCAAATTTTATGATCAACGGAAAGTATCCTGCAGGTGTTCCATGGCAAGAGTATTTTTTTTTTTTTTTTTTTTTTTTAATTGGCTTTCTACTTAGTTACGGTTTCCAGATTTATTCTTTTACTGGTGCTATAAAACATTGACCCAAAGTTCATGATTCTAGTTCAACGGAAAGTATAGGTTTAGTGTGCATAATGGCAATTTTTAAATATTCGGGCATAAACGGCTTTAACTTTTGATTGCGTTGATCTAGACCCGTTGATCCGCCCCCCCGAGGAGTTCCCGCCTTGCCGGGACGGGGGGGCTTAGTAATCGCGGACTGGTCACCCGCGGTGAAGCTAAGAGGAACCCATGGGGCCGTGCCAACGCAGAGGGCGAAATGGCCGGCCCCGGGATGGACCGCTCCTCTGGGTTTTGCGCTCTAAGCCCAGTTGGAGTGGTAGTAGGTTGCGGTGCTGTATGGGCGGTGCCGTGACTGAGGCGGGCGGCTGTGCTGTATGGGCGGCATGGCCGCAGGGAGATGGAGGCCGCGGCGGGAGAGGAGTGCCGGTATTGCGGTGCGCCGCTTTCCCTGCCTTCCGCGGCCTTGGCGGGGTCGCCACCGTTTGATGGCGGACGCGGTGGGGTCGCAGGGGAAGAGGAGTGTCGGTGTTACGAGGGCCGCTCTCCCTATCCTCTGCGACCGTGTGGCAGGCGACGGGGCCACTTGACTGACCCGTCGCATGGGGACCATGGGCGTCTGGACACGGGGTCGTTCGGCGCCCTTTTGGCGGGTAAGGTCCCCGAGGTGGTCGCGGCACGTCACGTGTTTCTGGCGTGCTGCGAAGGGGGGTGCTTCACACCCCCCATTGAGGGGGGGCCCGATATCGGGCAGCCGTGGTGGGTTCGTGGATGAGGTAATAAAACGTTCCCATGTTCCCACCACGTCAATACAATAATATAGCTAAGGATAAAACTTCTGTACTTGACATTTTTGTTCCAAAGTTGAGCCACTTTACCAGAACTATCAAAACAATTAATTTAAGTTGTTCTTAGTACTAAGCTTACAATGTAGTAATTGTAGGTAGGTATGCTTAAGCACTAAAGTAAGTAGTCAATTGGATTTAGGTATCCTTTTATTACATTTAAAATTTTTATGTTTTTTTGTTTTTGTATTTTCAATTTGTTGCTCTACATGTTTTGTTCGTATGATTCTCTGTATGCACATAATTTGTGAAATGATCAAGTTCTACAGTGTGGAAATTAAACTCAGGCCCTGGAGGGAAACTACTTAAAATCCTTAAGCTAGCTCATTTTACTTAAAGGAGACATTCCTTTATTTTTAAAAAGAAACAAATCTGCATTAAAATATTTTTTTAAACTCGCTTGCTTCGCCCGGGACTCGAACCAACTAAAATTTAAAAAAATAAACACTCTTTATTTTATTATACTAATCGGTAGTATTAATATTCAGGATAAAGTTTCTCTAAAAAATATTTGGTTACTGTTCACTTTTAACAAGTAAAAGACACGTAACAGTTCTGTTATCTCTCCAACACAACACGATTAGATGGCCTGCAAGAAGTCCAGACCTGACGCCCATGGACTTCTTTTTATGGGGTCATGTAAAAAATGTTGTTTATGAAACTTGCTATGAAACCGTTCAAGAGCTAAGGATTGCGGTAGAAAATGTTATCAGGGGCATACACCACAACACTTTGCTGAAGGCTACAAGAAATGAATTTCAACGGCGACTAATGTTGTGTAGCCGGAACGACGGGGCTCATTTCGAACAATTTATCAGTTAAATAATTTAAGTGTTACAAAATTGATAGTAAAATAAAGTTGATGTTAGATTTAACGATTATTTTTATTTTTAAGACCAAATGTTTGTTACAGAAACTTTATCCTGAATATTAATACTACCGATTAGTATAATAAAATAAAGAGTGTTTATTTTTTTAAATTTTAGTTGGTTCGAGTCCCGGGCGAAGCAAGCGAGTTTAAAAAAATATTTTAATGCAGATTTGTTTCTTTTTAAAAATAAAGGAATGTCTCCTTTAAGTAAAATGAGCTAGCTTAAGGATTTTAAGTAGTTTCCCTCCAGGGCCTGAGTTTAATTTCCACACTGTATACACATATTATTTAAGTTTTGTTATATTCTGTGATTATTTTATGTTTTGTGCGTCTAAATAAATAAATAAAAAAAAAAAACAAGCGGCAGAGACGGAAACACCCTGAGGGTTTTAGTGGGTTGGAGTCCCACATAATCGTACTGTCTCCCCGTGGCAGTGCGATATGCGTGCGCAATTCCCTCAGGATAATAAAAAAAAAAAAGACCCGTTGATCCGACTACTTGATGTTAATTTCAACTCCATACCACACACGCGCTGCTGAGTTAAAGGGTTGACAGACGAACAGACGGAATAAAACAGTCAGCCTGCTCATGTGATTTTTGGTTGAATGAACCGGGTGTAGAATTTATGTGGAATCGAAATTAATGACAAGACTTAGATAATTTTATTGTGCTCTGTATTTATAATATACAACGCATAGTGGTCATAATGCAGATTGATAAGCAAAAAGTACTCGTATGCATCAAGTTAATGAATTCGTACAATTACAAACTGTTGGTGCAGCCTTTTAAGCAAAAAGCAAAAAACGCTTTTGATATATTTTGTGACCTTTCTAAGGCCTTTGATTGTGTGGATCATGATACACTAATCAGAAAATTCAAACACTATGGAATTGGCAACAAGGCACTGGACCTTATGCAATCTTATTTATCTGATAGAATCCAAAAAGTAGATATTGGTAAAGAAAGATCGAAGGGCTCAAAGATTGAATTAGGCGTCCCACAAGGATCAATATTAGGCCCCTTTTTATTTTTAGTGTTTGTAAATGATCTCCTTTTTTTAGCAAAAGATCTCTGTGATATGGTCTTATTTGCTGATGATACTTCATTGATTTTTAAAGATGACAGAAATAAATGTAAATATGACGACGTAAATAATTCGCTTTCACAAATAATAGATTGGTTCACGGCCAATAACCTCTTACTCAATGCTAAAAAAACTAAATGCATAAAGTTCATGTTACCAAATGTAAAAGAACTCCCAACTAAGATAATGCTTAAGGATGAGATTGTTGACCTTGTAGACTCAACCGTTTTTCTAGGGTTACATATTGATTCATCTCTTCAATGGAGACCGCAAATTGATGCTCTCGCAGGCAGACTTAGCTCAGCAGCCTATGCTGTTCGAACAATTAGATATATTACCGATGAAGATACAGCTAGGTTAGTTTATTTCAGTTACTTCCATAGTATAATGTCTTATGGTATTCTGCTTTGAAGACGGGCAGCCGATAGTCAGACTGTCTTTGTTCTCCAAAAAAGGGCTGTACGCCCAATTTAAAAATTAAAGCCACGCCACTCTTTGAGAGAATTATTTATAGATATAAATAATTTGACAGTAATATCGCAATACATCTATAAAAATCTAATGTATACGCACAAAAATAAAGATAGCTTTTTAAAATAATGTGATGTTCACAAAATAAATACAAGAAACAAGGACAAACTGCAAATCCCATCATATAGATTACGAAAGGTAGGGAAATCGTTTATGGGCAATTGTGTACGCTTCTATAACAAGCTTCCATCTGAAGCAACTGAGCTCCCAATTCGTAAATTTAAACAATACATAAAACGAAATCTTATAAAGAAAGCCTATTACTCCATCGATGATTACATCAATGATGTTAATGCTTGGCCAGATGTCGCCCAGTTCCGCACCGACAATAGTATTTAAGGAAAATAATGTTAAACATAGTTTTATATAAATATTGACAGAGGTATATAAATCAGATTATATTTAGACTGAGATGATGTATTAATTTTAAGTTTTATAAAACTTACTAGTGGTTTCTTTTTCGCTTCTTTCACTAGTGGACAAAAAATTGAAGCGAATAAAATCAATAACATCTTATTTCTTATTTGATAATAATGACTATTTGTAAACCTGTTTATATTATTATATTTGACGTGTCTAAGTGCTTAGTTTGTAAGCCTAAAGAAATAAACTTATTGAATTTTGATTTTTTTGTACAGTAAGATATCTTGTGCAAAGTTAAAAAAACCGTTGAATCTTACTGATACGAGTATGGTACGACTTCGGTAGACATTATATAACTTATGATAGCTGTTCTACTACAAGCCTGCAAATCGCTTTACCTCACTTAAAGTGGCATAGTATGAGTCTGCAAAATACTAAAGCCGAAAAAAGTTTTTGTGAACATGACAGTTTACTGCAGTTTATTAGACAAATTTGGTACTCGTCTGGTCAGAATATAAAAAAATACTCAACTTTGAAAATTCGAAAACAACGACAGAGTTCGTATGAAACTGTTGGATCGCCGCCGCCTACTATGAACAGTGGTTCCTCTCAGTATCCGATGAGGATGCTGCAAGCGAATGTATGTAACGTATGTAATGTTGTATGTTACATAAACAATACAAAAATAATACTAAGGCCTCTGTGGTAATACTCTGAATACAATGTTCGTTCAAACTCGTTCCTTTCAGGTTCTCTGCGGAGCGGCGCGTGCTGGAAACACGCCACCGCCGCACGAAAAACCGCGGGGATGCAGATTATATAACACTATCTACAGGCAAATTTGTTTCTATATAGCCCAAAACTTTGTGACAAAAATATTAAAATCTTCTCAAGTTCGCAAAGTGTTTGGTTTGACACTTGACAGCCTGTATATAGCGAGTCCAGGCTCGCCATGACTCCGCCGTGTAGATGTGTTTTGATAATTGAGGTGGTTAAGGTTTAGCGAACGTTCTCAAACACAAAAATAGGGCTAGTTCCGGCACACAAAGGCTATGTTGAACTTAAAGAAACTATAAATTCCCTAAATTAAACTGTAGATTTATGAAGTTGTAAATGCAATAATGTATTTTTATTCACCGACATAAAGCGTACTTTCCCCTGATCGTCAGTCACAAGTAAGACAGGCATAGAGCTCGGCGCGTGAATTCCGTAACCGTTATTACGGTTTCTTATTTACAAACATTACGGCACGTACTGGGATTGCGATTTAACGCACTGAAAGGGAAAATTACATGACGATTTGTAGCAATACTGCCTTCTGTGCGATAAGGCGGATTCTTTGTAGCAATACTGCCTTCTGTGCGATAAGGCGGATTCTTTGCCCTTCAATGACACAAGAACTACTAATATCTTAAAATAAATTTTCATCCACCAGTTTTCAACGAAAAGTGATGGGTGGAAAAGGCACCACTTTATCGTAACATCAGACTTATAAGACAATATCAGACGTCTTTTTCAACGAATTTCGCAAAGAATTAAAGCTTCTCAAAACATCTCCTGATAATAACTTTGAAAGTAGTTTGTGAATGAACTTTTTAAATGACGCACAAAAAGTATGAAAAAGAGGTTCTTCAAAACGATAATGGTATTGTTGAAGTGTCTACTTCTTTTCTCTGTTACGAGTTTATGTGGTCTAAGGCAAAATAAAAAGCGATTCAATAAATGTTGGATCCAGTCATCCTTCCTCGAACAGGCCTGACTCCGTGCACGACTTAGCCTTGCACCATTTTACTTTTAACTGACTTAGAAAAATGGGTAGGTTATATGTTCGGCTGTATGTATGTATGTGTTGTATCACCGTATGTTATTCACAGTCGAGTACAGCTGTGCGTCCTCCGCACCGACATTGAAATCGTACGCAGCGTGCGCGGTAGGGAGTGGTCCCGGAATTTCCCGGGAATTCCCGAAAATTGTTTTGGTTGATTTGAGAACCGGGAACCATATTTCGGTCACGCTGTGGCGGTCTCACAGCTTGTGAGCGTCCTTTAATTTGCAAGCAAATGCATGTTATATTATATTTTTTTACAATAAATTCACGCAGCGTTATCTAGCCCCAAGCTAAGCGGAGCTTGTTTTGTGGGTACTAGATAACTGATATACATTACACAATACATTACATTAGATAACACATAGAAAACGACAACGAACGTATGAAGGATACGGAGACGGAAAGCAGGCCAATGACAATATTAACTGTTGCCCGTCTCAAAAATATTTATCAAATCCTTCGTGTTAAAATTATCTTAATTTATCAAATCTCACCATAAATAGTTCGTTGACGCCGAGTAGGATTGAAACAAACCGCCCCGCTACCGCCTGTGGCTCAGCCTGCGCCTATGCACGCCCGCTATGATTTATGCCCCGTCCGCCGTGAGTAATAGTCGTCGTAGTGAACTTTCTTCGTTATTGCTCCATCGCCTCTGTTTCATTACTGCACGGCGGCACGGCAGCACGGTCGCACGGCAGCACGGTCGCACGGTCGCACGGTTGCCTGCCAACCGCGCAGGTGACTGCGATACCTACTCATGTTAAATAAGCAGGTCCCGAATTCTGCTTAGTAATCAATTTACTATGACAATAACATCGTCACAGAATGGTCCAAAGGTAAAAGAAACTCTTGGTAGTGTGTGCGGTGGTATTTACTCGGAGAGATTGATTACAAAGGTTAAATGCCAAATGAATCATTTTGAAGCGATACCGTAATTGGTACGGTAAAACTTTAATTTATAGGAATTAGGGTACCTAGGTATTTTGAAACTGCTCTAAAATCATATATTTGACAAGCGTTTTTTGCTACAAGATCAAGTCACAAACATGTAAAGTTGAGCCAGGCTACCTGTCATGGAGGCCGGCGCGGAAGGGAGATTACTGTCACGATCAGGCGTATGCGATTCTACCAAAGTTTCGTCTAAAAATGAGAAATGAAACGTGTTTCTGCTTTGTTTGTCGACATTTTCAAACATCTGATAAAATAAGTTTGTATAAAACTCGATAGCAAGTACCGGTCAATAAGTGAGACTTGTCTCAAGCTCACCTTTGTCCGAGGCATTCTTTGTTGATAGCAGCAGCAAGCCTTACTCAGAACAAGTTGTTGATAGCAGCAAGCCTTACTCAGTACAAGTTGAACGCGTTACTCCCAGGCAGCAACAAACCTCAAGCTAAGATCAGACTTGGAGCTCGATAAATACAATATTTACTCGAGTATCGCGATCTCGAGACAATGCGCTCTGCAATTTTAAATCGAGTTTCAAACATTGTATTTTATCGCCGTTCGAACGAGTGCTAGGTACCTCTTTGCATCGGTTATTCGGGGAACTAATACACGGTCGGATTTGAATATAAGTAGGTAGTGAACAGTTCGAACGTTTTGCAGAACTTCACCGTTAGAACTTACAGAATGAGTAGTTTTATTGAATTTACAACAGTTGAATATTTTAGTACGTTTAAGAATAGGAAAATATATGAAACTAACATGTTTATTAACACTAAATTAACTTATGCGTACTATACATAAGTACATACATGTAGTTATTCTGTGGTAGAGCGCATGACGCATTATAGTTATTCTGTGGTAGAGCGCATGACGCATTATAGATACACCTTTTTAATTATTTCCATGAAGTAGAGTTTTACTTGTTACCTAACTTGCGTGCACCTAATATTAGTTTTCCAAATACATTCACAAAATAATCAACTTATACTTTATTATTTTCAATACATCAGTAGCATTACCAAACGACCATAATGAACAATATTATTTCCAACTCAATCAGTAAAAAAATGAAGCTTTAGCAATTTTAATTGATTAGTGAAGTAAAATCGCTGTTACGAAATGGAAACAGTCACGCTCCACTCGAGCTAATTGTAAACCAGTCCGTGGTCCGAATTCCTTGAAGCTATTCAGCTCTAATCTGCTTTAGATCTGTGGAGGTGAGGCTCCGGCGGCTGCTCTAAGCGGGACCTTGCGACGTAGGTTTGACTTTGGGCAAAGCGCGGATTGCTTTATTTCGATACTTATAATGCTTATTGTTTTTTAATCGAGTTTTTTTTATGTACGTACGTATGTTTGTTAGTCAATAAGTTGATGTTCATATAATTATTACCTACTTGCGGAAAAGGAAACAAATACAAACCAATTATTATTGGTTTGTATTTAGAATAAGAAAATACAGCTGTTAGTTTGTTTTAATTTGTAACTTACGAGTACATATATGTCAGTTGGACGGAGGGCGATTAATGTAAAAATCGACCAAAATGTGTACAAAATGTGTACAAATTTTCTATTTCATGCTTATAAATTAAGTGTAATGAAGCCATCGCGGTTTCACTAGCTCTCGAAAGCCTTCGATAGGGTCTGGCACGACAGCTTTATTGCCTAGCTTGATAGCTTGCAAGAGAGATCTTTACAGAAGAGATCTCTTTTGTATACAGCTTTGTGACTTTCTGAGGGGAGTCATGCTCACACCAACTATAAACTTTGGAACCTTCATCGAGTCAAAGAGCCTTCAAACTCATTGACGAGCAGTACCTTGCAGAGTCTAAGGTCCAAGAGTCCCGAATATCGCAGCAAGGTCGTTTGTCTCTCGATCTTTTATAGGATACATTTAGGATAACCCATCCAACTGCGCAGAGGTGTGAGACAGAGAGATGTTATATCCCCAAAACTGTTCACAAGCGCGTTGGAAGATGTGTTTTAAAACGCTGGACTGGAAAGGTAAGGGCATCAACATAAATGGCGATTACATCTCACACCTGCAATTCGCTGATGACATAGTCTTGATGGCGGAGTCACTGGAGGAGCTTAACCGGATGCTGGACAGCCTAGCTTCAGCCTCACTATGCATCGGTCTTGGCATGAATTTGGATAAAACCAAGGTCATGATCAATGGCCACATTGATCCGGGACTGGTCGTTGTACATGGCTACCTTCTCGAAATTGTTTCCGAATATGAGGATCCAGCTACGTTGGGCAGCGTTTGGAAAACTACGTCGAGTCTTCTCGTCATCCATACCGCAATGCTTGAAAACGAAAGTTTTCAATCAGTGCGTCCTACCCGTCATGCATGACCTACGGAGCTGAGACGTGGACACACACGGTAGGGCTGGTCAACCAGTTTAAAGTCACCCAGCGAGCTATGCTCGGAGTTTCTCTGAAGGATAGGATTCGTAGTAAATACATCCGACAGAGAACTAAGGTTATCGACATAGCTCAAAGGATTAGCAAGCTAAAGTGGCAGTGGGCTGGCCATATTTCAAGAAGAACCGACAACCGCTGGGGTAAACGTGTTCTTGAGTGGAGACCGCGACTCGGAAAACGTAGTGTAGGACGCCCTCCTACCAGGTGGGACGACGATTTGCGAAAGACTGCTGGCAGATGCTGGATGCGGCAAGCTGAAGACAGGGCGCTATGGCGCTCATTAGGGGAGGCCTATTTCCAGCTGTGGACTGGTGATGATGATTTAGGATAATGTTCACAGGAACTTCATGACCTGATTCCACTATGCCTATTCTCCTACCGCACAGCGCATTATCACCCCTACTTGGTGGATATACGGTCCAATCGCACTAAGCGGTTTTTCTACATCTTCATTATTCGTACCGCTGGGGTTTGGAACACCCTGCTGCTGTTTTTCCAGTCAATTATAACCAGGGTCTATTCAAAACAAGTGTGATTAGGTATTTTCTAGATCTTCGTGTTTCATCGTCGACCACATTTGTACTTTCCATCAGGTGAGATTGTGGTCAAACAAAAGTCTATTAACTATAAAAAACTCATAGTTTTTAGTGTCAACGTTATAATTGCATCAGTGAGAACTGCGCAAACAGCACTCGCTCTCGAGGATCGGACAAACAGTCTAGCGAGTCCAGTAACCGCAATATGATTAGCTCTCAGAGTCTTGAAGCTTTTACTATCAAACGATATGTACCTATCTATTCGTTTCAATCAGTAGGTAGACGGTTTAATTTTTCAATATTTATTTGATTTTTTTGATGTTGCGGCAGGCGAAATAAAACTAGCTACATAACTAACTAGCTAACTGCTACCTTTATATCAAAAAACATTGAATTATGAATAGGTTTATTTGAAAGCTCACAATTTTTAAAACAAACGTGCTGTAAAACCTGCATTACGAGCCCGCGGGGAGAATCGCAAGCTCACTCGCCTGTGAAATAATCACTTACACTAAAAATATTTCGTATTCGTTTGCAAAATAAGTCAGCGCTTCTGTTCCGAAACCGCTGAAAAAATGAGCATCTGAATATCCCCCGACGGCCCTCGAGCCCTCCGCCGTTACTTCCACTATCGCCGCACTTGCCAGTCATTGCTGCATTATCTACCTCCAAACTACCTTCCCATACACCCTTATCCTGCCCAAAATAGCGTTCAAACTTCTTCATCCCATGTGCGTGTAAGAACCTTGCCACATACTCGTGTTAGCAAAACTACACTTGCTGGGTCGTTGGACTCTATCTCAATGCCTTTCGATTTAAAGTCTTGGTAGATAGCCGGAGGTGTCGCGGTAAAGATCGGGCATAATGCCAGGCGGCAATAGACCGCGGCGGTAACCGCGTGTTTACATCCTAGTTACGAGCATTTTGCGGCTAATATTGTTAGGACAGGCTGCCCATTGGAAGGTATAGCTGTAATTGCTATGCCTTACTTATTTTGATTGTAGCCATTAGTAACCTTATCGGTGCGTCCAGTAGAACTATTGAAACCGTTATATTTTGTTTCAAGCGTCTCGGTATCGGATATTGCTTGATTTAAATAGTTCTGTCGCAGAGTTATGTTATTCTCGAATGACGACCGAACGAGTTAATTGAAATTTAGCGAGAGAAAATTGTTTTGATTTCAGTTAGTAACTCGGATAAAAAAAATATGCTTTTGATTATGTATTTACTGCAAACTAACTTAGCAAAACCAAAGCGCTTTCAAATCTAGTCTGTACAGACGGGCGCTGTCAAACGCTCTCTCAGCACACACTCAAATGCAGAGTACCAAACCTGCATGTTACTCCACTAAGACCATTAATTAAAAGTTGTTCGATGATGACCACAAAACAGCCAGTAGGTATTTGGTTACACTTTACCGGCTTATTGGCTCTCGCATACCTACATGTATTAAGTACCTTTGACGACCGATGTGGCGCGGTGGGCGAAGGTCTGCCTGCGACGCAGAAGGTTGCGGGTTCGATTCCCGCTTCGGGACAAATGTGTGTACGATCTGCAGGCATTTGTTCAGGGTGTTCTGGTTGTTTTCTATATATAATAAAAAATATCTATGTATTGTGTTGTATTATGTATATCAGTTATCAAGTACCCATAACACAAGCTCTGCTTAGCTTGGGGCTAGATAATGATTTGTGAATTGTCCAGCATTATTATTATTATTATTATTTTTTATTTAGTACCTTAGTTACCATAATTTTAAAGTATTGCTAATAACGCATGTTAGGTTATTATTAACAAAGGTGAGTTTAATTGTTCTCCTTCACTATAAACAGAACCTGGTTACACTGTACGTACTTATTTCGTGAAATCTCGTATTATTGCTTCAACCGACACCTACATATAATGCGGCAGTTTATTGGCAGCGAACTTGTTTTGTGTAGCTACCGCCGCCGAAACGTTTCTTACTCTATTGCTATTGGTTGTATGGAGAGGCCTAATTGTATTTAATTACTTATATTTGATATCCCTACGCCTACGCTGCTAGTCAATACCACAAAATTATAAAACGTTTGTCAGTTATTAAAATAGGCTTAGAATTGAACGTAGTGAAAAAATTCTTTGTCTATGGTTATTAAGGTCTCGTAAAAACTAGTTAGATATCTAGGCTTATTCCAGTTGTCCCCTGACAAATCGTCAATAAGAGGAAATTATGGAATTTCATTTTTAAAAAGTCGAGAATTCACCGTGTCCGGTTTTTTTATTCCCTTTTTCTTCCTCTACATTAATAATATTATAAAGTAGAATAATTTGTTTGTTTGAATAGGCTCTGAAAATACAGACCGATTTGACAAATTATTTCAACATTATAATTCTAAATTATCGCTGATAGGAAATAAAATCTAACCGTGCGAATCCGGGGCGGGCCGCTAGTTAGTCTTAAGAGTCTCACCAGTCTCTTAAACGAAACCAGAAACATTATAAAATAAATATTTTTTTGCTTTATTCTGCTTACTAAAATTTGCGGTTACTTTTATTGCAAAATAAAATAAAATTTATTTTTAATAATAAAAAATATATTTCTGACCTTTGCTCTGTTAACTATTATAGGTACTATAATCCAAAATAAGCTTGGTAGTGTCGTTAGTTGTAAACGATTGTACTTACCTACGGTGCGGCTGGTAGTGTCCTTTCCAAACAATCTTGTAAACGTGTAGTAAACATGCATTGTATTTTAAAACAATAGCGAAACGTTACTGAATTATGTCGTTGATTACAGATAAAAATACTGAATGTTGTGATTATAACCTGAGATGAATTTTATGTATGATCCCGCTAATAAAGCGGTGGTCCTGAGATAATGGGCAGACAGCCACGTTGACATTCTGCATCCATTACCTCGGGGAAGCTCCAGTCAAGCTGGTCATTATTTCCTTGTAAAGTCAGGGTTTAACTTCATTACTTGTTGCGATGCCATTTAAGTCCGAGGATGCAAAGAGTCTTTAGTTAGTTGTCCTTGAGTTTAGTGTAACACAGCCCGAGTGCCGAGGCTGTTATGATTTGACTGTTGATTGCTGACATTCTTGTACTTTAATTTTGATATTTTTTAACTATGTACTTTAATTTTGATATTTTTTAACTATGTACTTTTTTGTCGTAAATAAAACCAAAGTATCTATGTCGTAAATTAGAAACCCCCGACTTAAATTCATTATGTGATTTGTTTGTGGGGAATTCAGCGAGACAACTTTTCATCTCCAGTCGAAGATGTACTCCAGGTGAAGCTGAGTCAGTCTCTAAACACTTTGTAGTTGGTTTCAGATGATGTTGTCGCGGACAGAGCAAATTGTAAGACATTAATTAAGAATAGTAAATTCACCAGCACGTGGAACACCAGCTCGCACGAAGAGATTAACAATTTCTCGAACTGTCCAAAAATGATGACTAGGGAATATAAAATGATTTTACATAGTTTCACATATAGGGCGGGCGAGATGTCCCACAAAAATTACAATGCCAACCGCACATGCTATGCACTATTGTGCACATTCGTGTGGTTGGATCCATCGTTGATGAAAATGAAAAACAACTAATTGCACTGCACAAACAAGGTAGTTACTAAAATAAAACTCACACTTTGCAGTTAATTAAGTCACTTACCGTGAAAAACTCTTGATCGGCAGCAGTTTCCGCGTCATCGCGCAAAATGGCCGGAATGATTGCGTTGATGATTGAATTGCAGAGAATTGTCGTAATTGGATCATTTAGCGCCGGAGTGATTACAGGGCGCTGCGCTGCACTGCCGAGTGCCGACGCCGGCGCCGCGACATATGGCGATGAGTCGACTTACTGCCGCGGGTCAATCATTTTCCTGTGCCGAATTTAGTTGTTGAAAAAAATTAAATAAATTTTTTTTTTTTTATTAAATTCAAATAAACTGTCAAAAGTTATCGGGACCGGTTTTGATTTCGGTTACAACTCGAAATAGTTGTTTTATTTCTAAAGGTTCCTCGTCGCTTTTTTACTTTCGATCTACACATCGAGATTACAGAAAATATCAAAGATGTAACTTTATTTCCATTATATTTTAATTAGGTAATAAGAATTTGACCATTTTTAATTGTAATCTACTAATTATGTATGTATTTACGGAGATTAATCATTTTTATTTGGTTGACCCAAATGTAAGTAACGATACAATTTGGAACCTTCATTATATAATTTTTTCTCGATTTTGATAGAATATAAGCAAGGCTGTTTGGCACACTCTCGTGCCTCGGAAAGCAAAAAAGCATATAAAATCTTATTTTTTTAAAATTCTCTTAGTTCAAGGAAATAAGATAAAATAGGTGGCGGCCGACAGTTTGGGTTGGGGTATCGCCTTAAGCCGTTGGTCCTGCACCAAACTTCTCCCCGTTCGTGTCGGTCTACCATACCATCGGAATAAAAGGTTGAAGGAGTAGATGGACCTGTGCTTGCGCAAACACTCGTAGGTATACTATATGTATAGTGTACGAGTGTTTGTTATGATATGTCCGGCGCACATAGATATTTGTCTAGGAGGACATCACTTAACCGGGTAAAACTAGTTTAACAATTAATTCAAGTTGTATATTTTTAATTTCGCGTTTCAGATTGGAAATGATTGGATTTTGGAAACGTTCCAACCTTGGCATGACGTAGCATTGTTCAAGGCACTCGATGCGCCAACACAGACGTTAGCACAATGTTGTTACGTGCATCGTCCCGCTCTTGATTGTGTTTTGTTGGTTTCTAGGACACTTATTACTATTACTTATTACACTGATTTACGTGAAGATGGATAATATAAGTTGGCGTGTTTTAAAAAAACTATTAACTGAGTTTACCAAAGTTGTTGTAGCTAGTCGTAATTTTAAGTCTTATGTTGTTTTTTTTTAATCTTGAGTGGATAAATACTAACCTCTCAGGAATATTTTCTATGGGACCTACATGGGACCGATTCAGGATCATTATTTATTTAATAGCGATTATATTTTAAAATCATTCCATAATTGAAGGATAAGTCGACGAACATTCATAAATAAAGATACAGCCGAACCTAGAAACGAAAAACATGAAAAATAGGTAATGAATTAGGAACTACCTATTGGACCTTTAACCACTGGACGGGAAAAAAGACACATAAAATATATAAAACTATACAGGCATATCTAGCCTAGATATATTTCCAGAATACTGTGAGACAAAAAACAAGCATGACAAAGTTACCTGTTGTGCCTAGGACACTAAATCGCATTGCAAAATTTGCAAATAATAATATGATCATGAAATTTCGGCCAAAATCCCAAACGAGACGGCGCTACTCTTTATTATCTGTAACAAGTAGAAAGTGGTACAAGAGGAGCTCGCGAGGAGCTGCACGCTCCGGACCAAGTGGTACAAGAGGAGCTCGCGAGGAGCTGCACGCTCCGGACCAAGTGGTACAAGAGGAGCTCGCGAGGAGCTGCACGCTCCGGACCAAGTTTTTAATAGTGTTGTGTCACCATGCCCCGGTTAATTACTGCAGGGAACTTTGGACCTTATCGACTTCGCCAAAGTAAGGATCTGTCTGGAAGTTCGGAGCTATTGTTGCTTGAGATTAATCGGGTGATCAGTTCATAAGCCGTGTTTGTTTATTGTTTTTGTTTGGATTGCAGTTTCTGAATTCGGGACCGTTCTACAGTAACACACTGTAACACACTGTGTTTCGGATTATTCTACACTTCTTCTTCTGTATGACTCTGTGTTTTGTTTTCAGAGTATGAAATAATAGTACATTGTTTATCAAGGGATGAAAATGACCGCTTCCCGACGAGGGTGTAGTTTGAGGCCCGAAGCGCAGCTGAGGGCCTCAATCTACGTCAATACACACGAGTTGGAAATCGCATTTTCTTCCGAGTTATACACAGTGCTTTATTTATACTACACCTATGAGGATAATAAAAGAAAATTCGCGCGTATAAAACGTTTTATTTTTTAAATACTGAACAGGCAAATGAATTAAAGCATATACTGCCAAGTTTTCTTAAAAAATGCAAGTGGCCAGTAAAATTTTGGTGGGCTTTGAGATAACAACCTTTTCCGGGAGGAAAATTGACGCTTCCCGCTTTCCGCACGGAGAGGACTCCGTGCGGAAAGCGTCAATTTTCCTCCCGCGGCGCTAAATGAAAATGCCGCTTTCCTCCTCCGTCGAGGAGGAAAATGGTATTTTCACCACGCGGGCAGGAAATAAGAAAGCCTCAGATCTTATTTTCCTGTCCTAGGTGTGAAATGTACTATTATTTTGGCATCCGCCTGTTTCTAGCCTTGAATTTTGAATTAAAAAAAATAAAGGAGGGGAGAAAAAGCTTTCTTTCTCCCCGCTGCAGCAGGGGTGAAATCCCATATATTTTTGCCACCCGCATATTTGTTCGCTTGGATTTACGTGCTTCCTTCCCTTTTTTCAAGTCTGTCGTCGTATCTTTTGTTTCTTTTACGCCTTGGACCTGAAACGAACGCTGGTGGTTCACATCCTGTAATCTCTAAATTCCCTTGGAAACTCTTCAGCTGGTATGTATCCTAGTGATCAACCTGTGCGTGACTTCGGTACCTATCCGTGATTGTAAAACACGTGTGAATTTTCATAGGGCCCCACTTCTATCTACCAAGGCGTCGCGTGGCGTGGCGTCTAAAGGCGTAGACGCTCGCCCGCTTTTCATACGCAGGAGGCCGTCGTGAGGACACCCGACGTACCGGAGGCACCCCTCAAGCTCTAGCTGTGGGGCTCAGCTGAGAGTTTCCCAACTTTACTCGTCTTGTGCTGTCCTTGAAGAGAGAGCGGTCTGAGAGAGGCCGCTCGGAGGCAGTCCGGCACCGAGGGAGGCAGGCCCCTTCTTCTGCGCTTCCGCCCCTTCGGACCGACTGCGGAGACTTTCTGGTAACGCAGCTGGACCCTGTCCGCTGTGTGTTTTCTTAATTCTGTGCCGTTGAACACTAACCCTACTCGTGGACCATCCGGTACACTCCACTACAAACCTGCATTTGCTGAGCTTCGTCTGCACTAAATACTTAAATTCTTCCACTTAAATTCACTAAATTATCTGGTTGCTGAGAAGGTGGATGGTAGGCTACCACGCCCTGTGACTTTAATGATGGTAGGCTACCACGCCCTGTGACTTTACTTGTGCTCTTCCGGCTGAACCCTTACTTGATACTTAATTTTAAGGCGCCCAACATTTTCTGTACCTCTTTACTATAATAAATTTATACTTTGTTAACGCTAACCTTTTCTATTATTTACTATCTCCTTCCTTTAACTATAAGTACTTAAAATCAAAAGCGTTACAATGAATATACAGTGGTGGTCATATAATTATTAGAAACACTTCATATGAATTATGAAAGTTTGAAGTCCATGTCATCCATTCTTGAAAAATTTATAAATTCAATTTTTAAATCATGCAACAATATAGCCACTCAATTTAGAATACTCATAGAATACATTAAAAATACAAAACTATCTAAACTTCATCATAAAAAGAGTTTAAAGCATACATAGCTTATTTTCTGTTACTGGCCTCTTGGACGCCTAATTAAAAACACTTTAGAAAAGCATCCACGGCACATTCCATTTTTGAAATAAAAAAAAATAAACCTTCTTTCTTAGCTTTTTTCTATCGTTTTGGCGGCAATTGACCATGAAATTGAAAATCCGTTTACAATTTTTTTTCAAAATGGGCAAAAATAAAAATAATTGTGATGCGTCAACTAGGCAAATAATTGTTAATTTGCACATCGACCAAGCATGGATGTATAGGAGAATAGCTAATCATTTAAAATGTTCGGTAAAGAAAGTTTTCAATGCTTTTGATTATTACAAAAGACACGGAACTATTGAAAATATTCCTAGAAAGGCTCGACCGAGGAAAACTTCGCTCAGAGAAGATAAGCTAATCGTACATATTGCTAAGAAAGACCCGTTTAAAGGCTCCAACCAGATTAAAAATGTTTAAAAGTTTTTTCGCCTGATGACCCTAGAAATGTCTCGTCAAGACTAGTACGTCGTAGATTAGTGGAATCAAAATTGTTTGGGAGGGTTTCTCGAAAGGTGCCGCTTCTTACCAAGAAACATCGAGAGAAGCGATTATTATTCGCAAAAAAGTACCTATGTCAATCGGACGGTGCGAGATTGGATAAAAGTCTTATTCTCAGATGAAACTAAAATAAACATGGTAAATTCAGACGGAAAGCGCTACGTTAGACGTCGAATGAACCATGCTTTTAATTATAAATACACTAGAAGCATAGTCAAGCACGGAGGCGGCAATATCAAGGTATGGGGATGTTTTTCTGGATGTGGAGTTGGACCCGTTCGTAAGATTGAAGGTACAATGGATCAACTGCAGTACAAAAATATCTCAGAAGAGACAATGATTCCCTACTCTGACGACAATTTGCCTGTAACCTGGATCTTTCAGCATGATTATGACCCTAAACACACTGCCAACAGTGTAAAATATTTTCTTAGGGAACAGCGTATTTCCGTCTTAGACTGGCCTGCAAATAGACCTGATTTAAATCCCATAGAAAATCTGTGGCATGTCGTAAAAAAGAAAGTCTCAAACAAACGTAACTCCAGTCACAACGAACTCTACGAAGCTTTTGTAGAAGCATGGAATTCAATCCCACTAGAAAAATGTATGAAATTGCTTGAATCAATGCCACGTGGTTGTAGAGCCGTGATTGATAATAAAGGATACGCAACAAAATATTAATTATAAGTTTTAGTAGCACAGTAACACAGTATCTATTACCTAAATTATATAATTCTAAATAATTAAACCTATAAAATATGATTTATCTTTAATTTTTTGTATTGTTTCTAATTAGTTGTCCATTACTGTTGGTACTTTAAAACTCATTTAGTTGTTTGTATGAAATGTAATATTGAATCTGTACTACTTGTTTAGTTGATATTTTGTTGTTTTTTAAATAAATGATTAGTTATTGAACATGTTTTATGGTATTTGTGGTTTCATTTCCAAATAAAAAGTATTAAGGTCAAATATCTTGTATAATGTTAAGTTCCGTGGGTAGTGATTCTAATTATATGTCCACCACTGTAAAAGCAATAATCTTCACATCACGATTTCAATCACAGCAAATACGTCCTTCACTAACTACGTAATCGTACGGTAATCGAACCCGCACCGATTTGCATAGCTGGCGGAATGTAAATACATCCCTTGAATGCCTCGCTCGTCTGCGGAGGGAGAAGTCATCGCCGATCACAAATATTCGGTAATTGTACAACTTTCGTCGATAAAGACTAAAAATAACACGACTTTCTGGGACAAATAAAGAGCCGGGATCAACCGCTCCCTAAATTTAGCTATCCTCATCTCTCCTGTTACGTTATTGTATGATATGTTTCGTTGCCACTTGATATTTTTCTTCACCAAGATGATTTCCATTTTTAAACGAACAAGTTTTAGTGACATCTTCCCCATCAAGCAGCCATCTGTCAGCTACATTTTCATAAATACCTTCACAACCGTTCAGCATTATTCTTATTTCCTTTACTTAAAGAAACGAAAGCCCCTTTAAGCCCCCGCTACAGGGTGTGTCACCCCGCAGCTGCCTTTGTGTATAATTTATTTGCATAATTTGTACAGGGGAGCACGCTGTTAAGAGGCCTTTCTAACTTCGACAGATTACGAAAAAAGTATTGGCATAAGACGGTTTTGTTAATGTATGTACTGCTATAGGTGCACTAAGTCTACATTGCATAGCACTTAAGAGCGGGCCTAATGCAAAAAATTGTGAAAAGGATAGGCATAGGATTTTGCGTTCATAGTCAGTGCAAAAATCAAGTTTTTGCTTCTTTTCTATTAATGATTCAAAATACGGTTAATTAAATAAAACAGTAGTCTGGCTATGTCATCCGTAAAAAATAATATGGTGTTGTCGCTGATACTTTAGAGCATTTCAATAAAAACAGTTTTTTTAAAGCGATTTTTGTATAATTTTTTGTAAAGAAACCAGTTTATTTTTCAAAATTCTATTCGATTACTCGACTTCTATGGGTTTTTCCCCTACCTATCGTATTTTTTTAATTAGTTTTTTGTATAGGCGCACTCTTAATGCACCCTGGTGATTTCCCCCAGGTGAAATATGTGTACCGGGCCTAAATTTGGCATCATTGTTACAATACAATACAAAAATGCATTAATTTATTGTTCACCAGAAAAGAACATTACAAAAAACATTTAAGTACATGAGACAAGTACAATGGGCGGCCTTATCGCTTAGAAGCGATCTCTTCCAGGCAACCTTTGGATGGTATGAATTATATGAAGATAAGAAAGGCAGGATGTGTACAAAAAATAAAATAAACAAGAACATAACAGAATACTGTAAAACATAATTTATTATATTAAATAAAAATAACAAATTACCAATATAATATACATATACACAAAAAAGTATAAATATAATATACTACTTAAATACATAGGTAAATAACATGTACAGGGTACATGGTAATTGTTGTACATGTTCGGATGTTAAATTAATCATCCTAATAACTTTCCGGGATAAAAATAGCCTCGTTTCCGGGAAACCATCTACCTCCTTGCTAAATTTAATCAGGAATCATTTAGCTGTTTAGGCGTGAAAAGGTGAGAGACAGAAATTATTTTCTATTAATATTAGTATCAATTAGTTAGTTATAGAAGCATTTATATATTTTATATATTTCATACTCATTTAGTTTTCTAAATTAATTAATTTACAAAATTGTATTATTGTAACCAAGAGTTTCGTGAACCTTAACGCTTTAACATTAATTGTACGTATCCGCTAATATTTGGTTTCAAGACGAATGCTCTGCGATCAATCTTAAACATTTCGTGAGAAATTGACACCTTCCGTAACACTTTACAAATAAGCTTTTATTTGTATTTCTCCTACTCAAAGCTTATTGACTGGATTAAAACGGGCGCATAAAATGAGCCTCCATTTATAAAGCACTCCTTTGTCCCCACTCCCCAGGCTATCTTTGTCCCCACTCCCCAGGCTATCTTTGTCCCCACTCCCCAGGCTATCTTTGGACTTTGAGTGAAGTCCTTGTTAAACTTTGGTAAGAGCAAAACCTTAGTCAAATCATCGGTGCAATTATAACTGAAACCGCGCTCATCTCATATCCATGCAAATAGTGAAGACCAACAATGGATCGATCGCAGAACTATGCAAATGTCCGCAAACATTCACTGTCTGAGTAGCACTGTGCACTGTGCAGGTCTCGAGGCGATGCGCGGCACTCAGCGCGACCATTGCTGCTTCAACTGCAACTTGTACAGCTAGCGCCGCCGCCGCTAACTTGTACAGCTAGCGCCGCCGCCGCGTGGCTGATGCGCAATGGACTGTAAGCTGTGGGGGAGTCATAAGAGAATAGCCTTGCACATACAAAATATGAATGTAAAACCCGAGTGCGTGTACAGAGGGCAGCGTCAAAGATGACCGAAAACCACATCGAATAGTATTGTATTTGTGCCTCTGACAAGTTCGTACAAGAATCATAAAGATTATTGTTTGGTATTTAATGTTCCTTATTATTTGATAAGTTAGTTAGTTGTTAAACATTATTTAGGTATCGCAGTAGGACCGTGATGTATTTAATTATAAAGATTCTTACAATAAAAATGATTAACAAAAAACAAAAGATCAAGACTAGCTTTACCCTAATTATTATGCACAGGGGGGTTTTGTCATTTTTCTGACTGATTCCGAAGTAAATCAGCTTGTAAGTAGGTGCTATCGGATCCCACGAGCTTGACAGGATGACTCCACGAGCTTGACAGGATGACTGATGACTCATACAAATACAAAATTATATTTGTTACGGGACCTGAATCAATTGTAGTTTTATTGTATAAATAAACAAGAACACTGCCACCACCGCAGCGTGTTGTATAAATAAACAAGAACACTGCCACCACCGCAGCGTGTTGTATAAATAAACAAGAACACTGCCACCACCGCAGCGTGTTGTATAAATAAACAAGAACACTGCCACCACCGCAGCGTGTTGTTGCAAATCGTTCACTGCCTCTGCGACAGCAGCAGTGCCTTATCAGCGATGATGAATGGCGCGTCTCGCGTCATCAGATACAACACTACTGACGCGCTGTCGGTTTCCAACCATACTGCATACATTTCTGTAGATAAAATTATGCAGAGCCACTAAATTGCATTGCAAACAAACATACTTGTCGACATAGCTCAAAGAAGTAGCTGAACTTGTAGTAGAACCGACCACCGTTGAGGTAAGCGTGCTCTAGAGTGCAGACCGTGACTTGGCGTTGTGTAATGTGTAGGGCACGACACCCTGTGGCTAGGTGCGATGAAGATCTGTTAAAAACGATTAGTTCAGCAAACTGTAGACTACGCACTAAGGAATGCGTTAGAGGAGGCCTAGGTCAAGTTCATAAAACATGCAAAAAAAGTTGCGTTCAATATGTTTTATGTTTTGTAATATGAATGAATATTTGTGTTGTGGTATTTCATTAATCTGCCATTCTGAATTACAACATTGATTTAGTGTTTCAGTTTTACTAAATCAGGTTTGTCACTAATTTGTTGGTATCTCCATTAATTACGTATTCAAAGAAACGCCATTACCGGAAGACCCCGGCACGAGCCGCCAGCCGAGCCCGCCGGCTACCAGAAGATATTTATATGACGGACGGGCGTCGGTGTTCGCATTGATTCTGTAACGGCTAATTACTTTGATTTTACTGTCTTCTTGATATAACTTGACTTTTCCGCGTAATTGCGATTGCTTGTGAGATCTGAAAATATACACGCAGAATTCATCCACAATTCACACCAATGTGTAGCTGAGAAGTGGATGCGAGGTGCCCTGCGATGCGTGCGTGGTTTCATGCCCTATTATTGAATCTAGGTAGGGCATGTGTGCATGAGTGTATGTGTGGGCACTAGATTTTTTAATAAATGATTCTAAAATTAATTTGATTGTACATTTTTGAGATTGTGGCTTGAGTTAACGTCTAGGGATTGGCCTGAAGTTTTATATGGGAAGGTATCATCGATATACATAATATGTACTGAAGGTATAGTTATAGAGATTATTTCTCGAACGACAACAAACAAAATAGACTGTAAAATAACAGTACTACTGCGTCTCAAACTTTTGAATCTCATGGTTATTAATGTTTATATTTACATTACAAAATATGAGCGTAGATCGGTGAGTCTGCAATAAGAACCAACGGACAGAGACTTTAGTTATTCCATTATCACGGCGCATGTAACTGTGCCGAAATATTGGAAAACTCAAAAATCAAAACATGATTTCCCATAAATACTAGTTATAAATGATTTTTATACTGCATAACAAGCATACTTGTATTATACCGCAGAAATTTATAAGCAAGCGAAACCGAAGTGCTGGGAAAACTCTTTACGAGAAATTATTAAAATGGCTACCTACGCAGATAATGTTAACGTGCTCGTAAAATGACGTGCAGAGCACTACGTTTCAATTCACTTCGAATCTCGCGCAAACAAACTCGCATCTTTTTACATACCTACTTAAGTAATTAAAACAGATTCTCAGTATCTTCACGTTTTCTCGCACGCTGTTCCGTAATTCAAATTACGCGCGGAACCCTAATTTACAATGTATATGCAACAAACAGCGGCAGCCCGACGTAAATTTCTGCTAATAACAAAATTAAAAGGGGAATTGCTTGAGGATCTTACACATGGTTGGAAAATCTTCCCTGCCATTAATTATTTACAAGTTTCGTTCGTTTTATTTCAGTTTTCTATCTATCTGATGGTAGTCTAAGTAAGGTATCAAAATCAGGGATCAATCAAGGAATGTATTTAATTTCATCATCATTATCACTCTCACACAGCCTGGGTCTATTCAATGCTGGCAATCATATTGGGCCCTACTCTCTACTCTCTACGGTTGTTACGAGCTGCGGCAATGAACTAGCAATGGCTCTCATTTATGTTTTATGGAAAAGACGATTCGGTGTTAATCTGCGCAGATTGGTAATGATGATTTTCTAGCTACCTCTCTAGTTGCATTGCGCCCAAACAGGGCTCCCAATACCTAGCTTATGTGTTTTTTTAAGATCTCTCACATTGTATTATTTTTGGAAAATAAAATACTTGAAATACAATTTTGAGATTTTTTTTGCTCGCTCGCCTCGTTTTTTTCCGCGTTTACTGAAAAAAACAATCACGTGTAAATTCCTTCTAGAAATAGATTTGTCAAAGTTGATAATTTTCTCCAATTGTCAATATAATTCAATATAATATTAGTTTATAGGTATGGAGATTGTTGGTTAGACCCGACTGGATATTCACAGTGCAGCTGGGTTACAGTGTTCCCGGAGCGATAGGAATAATTGCAGAGTTTTACCTACGCGGGCACAGTCTGTTTATCTTCGCAAGTATGTATGATGTTTTTGCTATAGAAGCTCTTTCTGTGAAATAATTTTACTAGGTACTGTTTGTAAGATTAGGTTGATTGTTTCCTTAGTAGTTATAAAGCAGTTATAGGTATGGGTTGACATGATTTTTATTCCACAAAATCGATTGATGTTTCTTTGTCATTCCTTCATGCCCATGGGATAAATATTAAATAAATAAAAGTACAGATGAAGCGACGCACGTGAAGTGTCAAGTTTGAGACTAATAAATATGTAAAAGTATCTCTCTTTAATATTAGGATTATACGTGAAGGTTCTGCGACGATACGTTAACGATTGTACAGCAGACCTAAGCCCATGGTCCTGTTGACTGGAACACTGATCATTTTTTTTTCGGTGGTTCCGTTAAGCTAAGTTGACTGTACTCAATTGGAATAGCTGAACGGAACCACGAGCAAGAAGCCAACTCAAATCAAGCCTAGTACCGCATGAGTACAGAAATTTATTACCATGTCTACGAATGGAGAGAAAAAGTAGAGAAAAAATTAACGCGAATGACAATGGACGTGGATTGCGTATTTTTGGCCGCCGGCTGCCGGTAAAGTTTCAATTTCCCGTGTCTGGTAACGACCAGACACACAGCGCGGGCTCTGTCCGGTCTGGTAACGACCAGACACACAGCGCGGGCTCTGTCCGGTCTGGCAACGACCAGACACACAGCGCGGGCTCTGTCCGGTCTGGTAACGACCAGACACACAGCGCGGGCTCTGTCCGGTCTGGTAACGACCAGACACACAGCGCGGGCTCTGTCCGGTCTGGTAACGACCAGACACACAGCGCGGGCTCTGTCCGGTCTGGTAACGACCAGACACACAGCGCGGGCTCTGTCCGGTCTGGTAACGACCAGACACACGGCGCGGGCTCTGTCCGGTCCACTGACAAGCTGACATAATTAATATTGTTCCACTTTGATCAAGCTGTTTCACACGTTTAGATTCGAATTCGACATTTTTCCAATAAATGTTTTATTAAAATTTAAATAACCTCTTAAATAAATAAATAAAAACATTTTAAAAATATTTAGAACAAGCTGTGATATCACCTAGAGCGAAATTGGCTGGAAAGTCGAATCTAATGAATCCTACATGTTTATGTCGGTTCGTTTCAGAGTTTCTATGACCACCTTCTGTCTCCATCATCAAACCAGACCAGCTCGATGGTACATGACATCAAAATGTCATTGTACCATCCAAACTTGCATACGTATGCCAACTTTCAGCTCAATCGGTTGAGGATAACTGTTCTAAAATTATTTTGTAAGATTTTTCTTATACAAACTAACAAGGCAAGTAGATTAAAAGCTTGTAAAAAGAGAGGTTTTGCTTATTCATATTACAATAAAATTATTGTCAAGTCAATAAACCTACCAGTATCACAAATTGTGGAATTCAATGCACTTAAATTCTGTTAATGCGAATAATATAATGTAATGACCATTTTGAGGGTATTATTATTTATTATTAAGTAAATAACAGCATTGCACCTCCATGCACCCCACCTGGACCGCAGCCCATAGCCTCTATTATAATTAGCCACATTTAAGCTGAAAATCCTTATGTATCTGCTAATCGCACTATCGCGCTTGCTGGCAGAGGGGGGGGGGGGGGGCGTGTGGGTGAGCGGGGGGAGGGTACACCTGCTGCTGCGATTTATGCTGATTTGGCTTTTAGGTCTCATTAATTTAATTTTAAAGTTCTATTTCATGGATTTGATAGGAAATTAGTTTTTTAGGGTTCCGTACTTCAAAAGGAAAAAAGGAACCCTTTTAGGATCACATTGTTGTCCGTCTGTCCTTCTGTTAACCCTTTTTTTCTCAGAAACGCGTGGAGTTATCGAGTTGATATTCACATCAAATACGCAGGCTCGTAACCTTTTGGGGCTCCAATCCGCGATATAAATCAAACTACTAAGTCAACGCAATCAAAAGATACAGCTGTTTATGTCTATTTTTTTTATGTTCCAAGGAAATCACATGCTCACAAAACCTATAGGGTACTTCCCGTTGACATCTCTTCTTCATCGTGTTCTTCATTACTGAAGGTCGTGCCCACTTTGAAAAAACTTTGTTGACGAGTTGACGACAAGTTGTTCCCGTTGACATAGAACCATGAAATTTGGCAAGAAGCAATGTCTTAAAGCACAAGTAAAATAAAAAATCCGAATACCGTATTTTTTTTTGTTTATTCAAAGAAAATAGTACATTGTTACCCTAGGGTTGGAAGTAACTTATTTAGTCCCAAGAGGGTCGCTAAAATCAGAAAATTATTGTGCACTATTCGTCTGGGTTGATTTCTTTGCTGAAGAGTAGAAGTTTGTACGGAACCAATGATGCGCGAGTCTAACTCGCACTTGACGTTTTATTTTTAAGTAACATCTGACTCGTAGTGCTGGAAGATTTTTAGGTTTAGATAAGGGTCACATTACTATTTTTAAGTTTTAATGAATTCGTTTTATTGGTACAATTAAGAATAAAGTCTATCTTTATCAGATAGGTATTTATTTATTTTTATTCGGATTGCCATCAGCTTAACTATTAACAATAGAACTTAAAATAGATACAGAAAGCTAAATTAAAAATATAGCTACATCAAGTGCAAAAGAAGTTAAGAGTTATGCATCTGTTAGCAAAATCAGTTAAAACGCGAGTATCAATTAATAAATAGTAACTTTAATGATTTACGTTTACCGTACAGCATTGTAATAGATACATTTATCCATGCTTTACATCGATTCCCTTTTACTTAATATTTCTAACACCTGTTTTTTCATAATATTGTAACAATTCTCCTCCTCAACTTCAACTTCTTATTCCATGGCCCATCCCGTTGGCTGGAAATGGCTCTGTACTTTTATACTCTTTAAAAAAACAGACTATTATCATACATAAAGTTACATGTTTACTCGACTTCTAAAAAAAGGAGGCTATGTTTTGTATTGATGCTAACACATCGCCTTGCCCTGTGAATGCTGGTGTTGAAAGGGTCAATGTTCAACATTTTGCTGAATTAATTGAGAGTATAGCGATCGTCTCTCTTCTTGTCCGCTGGCATACCACGGGACAAAGCAGCTGCCCACTAATTTATCCTTCGAATTGCTATCTGCAATTCGAAGGATAAATTAGTGGGCAGCTATTTTCTAAACAGTCGCGTCGATTTTTATTTTGAACAATGAAAGAGCTAGACGTACCTACCTATTTTTTTTGCTAACTGTGTTTTAGACGGCATACGAATTATATGAATGAGTGTACCTGCGCAAGCTCACCGGACAAGATGTTTGGTAGCAACTATACCTAGCTAGTTATTTTAAGAAAAAAAAAACAAATTATAAAATTAAATTAGAACTCGTATTTGCAATAGAAACAATTGAACTAACTACAGACTGTTGCAAACAATCTACAGGTAGCTCAACTTATCCATTTCAATACCAGTCGGAAGTGTGCCCAAGGCCCAAGATACTGGCTGCATTGCCCCGCTGTATGGCAATGCTCATGCGCTGTGCCTGATACTCACCAGCTCTCACGCATAGCTTTGACCAGACGCTCAGAAAATTTTTTGAAAACCCGGAGAGCCTCGGTACCCCACGGACCTAGGGTCTCGACTCCAAGGGGAGATCTTCATATTAGCATCCCACACAATAGTCCTCCCCAACTCCCATGCCCAGCATGAGACTAGAAAGAGTCATGCCGTCGGGACTCTTACCATCGTCACGCAACAGACCATTCGGTTCAAGAATAGCTGGTTCATCGTTCAGGCTGGCATGGTGAGATATCCGACTGGCAGCCCAAGTACACGATAACCCGTGATGACCAAGCTGTTCGACAGCAGTACCGCACTGGCATTGATGAGGCGCACAACACCTTGCACCCAACCGAAGACAAGTTGCGACACGGAAAGTTACGGGATCCAAGAAAGTGCCAGTGTTATATGGAATCCAATGTCCGGACTCCAATTTCGAAACGACCTGGAGACGGGCTCGATCTGCAGAGCTGGAGCACGTTTGTAACAAACAATTCCGTGTCAACTCACACAGAGGCCCGTCCCATTGCCGTTGGGACAAAAGCATCGGGACAAGCACTATGCCAAGCAGATCAATCACGCCTTAAGGCTAAGGTGATGTTATAAGTTTGGCCAACTAGACCTTCTGAGAAAGCTCACCAAAGGTAAATAAATCGTAGTTATCAAATTACAACCCAAATATTTCTTAGAAACTACCCCGAGTGTGAGGGCTCACGCACAATGTTAACGTTACATACATCGTGTAGTTACATACATCGTGTAGTTACATACATCGTGTAGTTACATACATCGTGTAGTTACATACATCGTGTAGTTACATACATTGTGTAGTTACATACATCGTGTAGTTACATACATTGTGTAGTTACATACATCGTGTAGTTACATACATCGTGTAGTTACATACATCGTGTAGTTACATACATCGTGTAGTTACACACATCGTGTAGTTACATACATCGTGTAGTTACATACATCGTGTAGTTACACACATCGTGTAGTTACATACATCGTGTAGTTACATACATTGTGTAGTTACATACATCGTGTAGTTACATACATTGTGTAGTTACATACATCGTGTAGTTACATACATCGTGTAGTTACATACATCGTGTAGTTACACACATCGTGTAGTTACATACATCGTGTAGTTACATACATCGTGTAGTTACATACATCGTGTAGTTACATACATTGTGTAGTTACATACATCGTGTAATTAGGTAACCGTAACAGACTGCCTGTTTTAAATGTAAATACGAGTACATAATACGAGCTCTAATTTTATATGTATAATTTGTGTCTATTCTTTGATTATAACTTTGAACTTTGATAAAGGCAGTCAAATCTATAACATAATATTAATAAAGAGGATGATACATGCTAAATAGATAGATATAAATAATCTACTGATTTTTTTAAATAGGTAAAGTTTGTGAATTGTACCGTATATTGTTTGTGACGTATCTCTGGACTGGATCTACTGAAATGATAATAATTTATTTTTCACCGTTAGACAGCTTACTTTTCAAGGAGTGGCATAGGCTATGTTCTTTTCCGGATTTTTTAAGGGAACGGGAACTACGCGTGGGAAACCACGAGGGGCCTCTCTAATTTATTCATAAAAATTTGTTACTTAACTTGGTTAGTAGTGCCTTAAATCCTACGTTAGGTTTGTCTAGGCACTGGGCATAGCACGTACCTACACATTTGTGTAGCCTCATTTCCAGCCAGATTCTCGCCAGATTCTCATCTCATTAAGCATTGTCTAAAGGGTTTATTTGCTTTTGGCTTCGGCCCCACGCATGCCCCCAGAAGAATCTGTCACTTCATGGCCCGAGGTCATGGCAATAACAAACACAAATTATAGAGGCAGGAAACCTAAAAATATTTTGATTTAATAGAAACAAGTAAGAACAAGTATTTAGAAATATAACAGTTAAGAAACCCAAGTAATTGATAACCTATCTAATCACGACTTTGATGTTGTTGAGTTGAAATAAATTATGTAGGTACGTACGTATGTAGGTACATTACGTACGTATGTAAAGCTCTAAGAAGTGCAAAGAACCCTCAAAGCGGCTTCCGCGCGAAATAATTCTCATCTGCGTTCCGCAAGTGCTCGATTACGGAACTCCTAAGAATTAAGCTCAAACTTCACGTACATTAAGTTCCTAAAACTCGTCGACATGCAAGTCATTATTCCAAAACACTTGCGGCGCTCCGTACCTCGGAGGTAAGCGCAGTGCGTTCACAGGGGGTAGTTTTTCCTGTGCCTATTAGGTATTAGGACTTACAATTTTTGTCTCTGTGATACTGAAGGCGTTTTTCCCTTTTAAGAATTATGAATCTGTCACTCTGTCTCATTTGTGACCATACTGAGGTTATTGTCCCATGTTAAAGAAACAGCTGACTTTAGGGTTGTCACTTCGTAAAAGATCAGCGGTCAATGTTGAAACTTTGTTGCAGTTTTTTTCAGGAATACCAATCGAAATTCGAAAAGTCTTTTAACAAAATTATTATTTATTTATTTGTAATACAAAATCTTAAATCTTAATCTTAATTAATTTATTTGTATGACAAAGTATTTGTTTAACTCCTACTTACTGATAATTTCAACTCAATTCTTAGACTAAGTTTTAAGATGTACCTACTAGGTTTATAAATTAATGATTGACGTTTTGGAATGTATATTATTCTGTAAGTCAAGTGTGAATAAATAAATAAATAAATAAAAGTTGTTCCTCGGGGGGTGGGAATTCCCCCCCCCCCTTCGCATAGTACACATTTATGATACACGTTGTATATTTAGCATTTTTGTAACTGTAGGTGTACAATAAGTAACTTGGCATGTTTTATGATTAGAATGGCAAAACATAATATCTGGTAAGTATCTAGATTCAGACTTTATTTTCTTCTTATATTAATTACGAGACCGCTACGGGGCAAGATTACTACGGGGCAACTAAGATTTACCTATAAAAACTTCCGTAGATTGAAGAATTAATTATGAATTTAAGCGGGTTAACAACGAACCTTGTTAGTGTTTTAGAAACACCGTTTTACAGCGTTTTACTCGCTAGTGACGAACTTTTTTAGGGTGAGTGGTTGTCAAGTCACACGCGTTTTGCGCTCCTACAGCACACGTAGGAGCGCAAACCGCGCTTGAGAGCTTGTTAAGCATGATTCAACTCAACCCCATCACCCGGAAGAAGTCTCTGGTAAGGGGATAAAACGTTGGTATTCTACTATAAAAACTATCGTAGTTTGACGAATTCATTACGGAATTGACATTTTAGGGCTCGGAGGGATCGGAACGCGCGCGTCTAGAACCGCACTCACCATGAAGAAGTCCCTCGTTAAGGGATGAAACGATGGTGTTTTTCCAACATAAATAAGGTTCGTAGTTAACCCGCTTACATCCGTAATGAATGTTGGTGTTCCCCCAACGCGGACTAGGTTCATAGTTAACCCACTTATCTTACGAGTTACCTACTATATTAATTATGTGTGACATATTTCTCATACTTATACATAACATGTTTTTTGTAAGCGTTACATAACTAAAAATGTCATGCCTACATTATTTATAATTTTAAGTTCCAACTCGCCCCGTGTGATCGTCGGATGAGTGCGAGGCCGCTCAGTGCGGGGGCGAGGAATGCCGCGAGTGTGCGGCGCACCGCCCCGCGCCCGCGCACCGCCCCGCGCCGCACCGCCCCGCGGAATGCAGGGCTATGCTTCTTACATTTATTAGGTATTTTAATGCGATTTTTTTGTCAATAATGGATATCGAAATCGTAATGAGCTATATTTTTAGACTGGAAATAGAATAAATAAATTTAATTCGGTCCTGGACGTTTAATATGCGTTTCATGATTTTGAGTAACATTTTATTACAAAAAGATTTTTGTAATAAAATGTCAAATAAAAAATATTCAACCACCCAATATAATGTTATAGGTATATAATGAGAGTAATGTTACTAAACTGTTAACCTTACAATTTTGAACTTTTTAATCATGCAATGAAAACATTTTTTTTTTATATAATTTTAGAATTTGTTACTTGTCCAAGTGATTACGTTTCATCTCACGCGTATATTTAGAATCGCAAGTGCACCTCGCCTCGACCCACATTCCTGCGGCCGCGGGGCGCCGCGCCCCTACCGCGTGTAATCTGTGCGGAATAAATGCAGGAGGAAATCCTAGGCGGGAAGTGCACAGTGTAGGTGTTTTAATTGAGCGGTGTAAATGTGGTGAGGGTAGACGTACTTGTGCATGGAAAATACGAGCCAAGCAAGTTGTCCGGTGACGTACTGTCTAATAGGTAACCGCGAGGGCCAATCACGCCCCGCCATTCAACCACCTGTACTACGAACTTCAAACTGTGCATCAATTTGGTCTAAGAATTGCGTTATGCGCATCATTGTCACGTGGCTTGCCAGAGGACAACTAGTGAGACGTTTATTAGACCTACTACACGGTGGGAACGCAATCTATTAAGGTTGACGTTGACTACATTAGTAAAGAAAGATCGAAGGGCTCAAAGATTGAATTAGGCGTCCCACAAGGATCAATATTACCCTTTTTATTTTTAGTGTATGTAAATGATCTCCCTTTTTTAGCAAAAGATCTCTGTGATATGGTCTTATTTGCTGATGATACTTCATTGATTTTTAAAGTTGACAGAAATAAATGAAATTATGACGACGTAAATAATTTGCTTTCACAAATAATAGATTGGTTCACGGCCAATAACCTCTTACTCAATGCTAAAAAAACTAAATGCATAAAGTTCATGTTACCAAATGTAAAAGAACTCCCAACTAAGATAATGCTTAAGGATGAGATTGTTGACCTTGTAGACTCAACCGTTTTTCTAGGGTTACATATTGATTCATCTCTTCAATGGAGACCGCAAATTGATGCTCTCGCAGGCAGACTTAGCTCAGCAGCCTATGCTGTTCGAACAATTAGATATATTACCGATGAAGATACAGCTAGGTTAGTTTATTTCAGTTACTTCCATAGTATAATGTCTTATGGTATTCTGCTTTGGGGACGGGCAGCCGATAGTCAGACTATCTTTGTTCTCCAAAAAAGGGCTGTACGCGCAATTTATAAATTAAAGCCACGCCACTCTTTGAGGGAATTATTTAAAGATATAAATATTTTGACAGTAATATCGCAATACATCTATGAAAATCTAATGTATACGCACTAATATAAAGATAGCTTTTTAAAAAAATGTGATGTTCACAAAATAAATACAAGAAACAAGGACAAACTGCAAATCCCATCATATCGATTACGAAAGGTAGGGAAATCGTTTATGGGCAATTGTGTACGCTTCTATAACAAGCTTCCATCTGAAGCAACTGAGCTCCCAATTCGTAAATTTAAACAATACATAAAACGAAATCTTATAAAGAAAGCCTATTACTCCATCGATGATTACATCAATGATGTTAATGCTTGGCCAGATGTCGCCCAGTTCCGCACCGACAATAGTATTTAAGGAAAATAATGTTAAACATAGTTTAATATAAATATTGACATAGGTATATAAATCAGATTATATTAAGACTGAGATGATGTATTAATTTTAAGTTTTATAAAACTTACTAGTGGTTTCTTTTTCGCTTCTTCCACTAGTGGACAAAAAATTGAAGCGAATAAAATCAATAACATCTTATTTCTTATTTGATAATAATGACTATTTGTAAACCTGTTTATAGTATTATATTTGACGTGTCTAAGTGCTTAGCTTGTAAGCCTAAAGAAATAAAGTTATTGAATTTTGAATTTTACACTCGTGTGTGCTGTGTAAATGCGGCGAGGTTTAAACTCAAGCGGTCTAAGTGCGGTTGAGTCGAATTATGTAATTCGATGCGAATGCAGTTGAAGATGCAAACTTAGGTTCATCATCATCATCAGCCCGTATCTAGGTACCCACAGCTGGCATTCATATCAGTCGTGCGTAATACAGCATCAGAACAATTAAGGTAACGGCGCTGCCGAAACGCATAACAATAAAACCAGCCTAAAAAAAAAAGTCAAGTGCGAGTTAGACTCGCGCATCAAGGGTTCCGTACAAACTCTTTAGCAAAGAAATCAGTCAAATCCAGACGAATAAGGCACAATAATTTTCTGATTTGATAACGATTATGACGTAACTTATTTAGTCCCTCTAACTATTGGCGTCTCGAGACTAAATAAGTTACGTCCAACCCTAGTGTAACAATGTACTATTTTGTATGAATAAACCACAAATTTACGGTTTTCTGATTTTTCCCTTTACTTGTGCTATAAGTCATTGCTTCTTGCCAAATTTCATGGTTCTAGGTCAACGGAAAGTACCCTACAGGTTTTTGGTCCATGGCGAGATTCGAAAATTATTTTTTCTGTGAATATACTAAAAATTTACGGTTTTCGGATTTTTCCCTTTACTTGTGTTATAAGACCTAGCTTCTCACCAATTTTCATGGTTCTAGGTCAACAGGAAGTACCCTAAAGGTTTTTGGTCCATGGCAAGATTAAAAAAATATTTTTTCTGTGAATAAACTACAAATTTACGGTTTTCAGATTTTTCCCTTTATTTTTGCTATATGACCTTGCTTCGTGCCAAATTTCATGGTTCTAGGTCAACAGGAAGTACCCTAAAGGTTTTTGGTCCATGGCAAGATTAAAAAAATATTTTTTCTGTGAATAAACTACAAATTTACGGTTTTCAGATTTTTCCCTTTATTTTTGCTATATGACCTTGCTTCGTGCCAAATTTCATGGTTCTAGGTGAACGGGAAGTACCCTATAGGTTTTTGGTCCATGGCAAGATTAAAAAAATATTTTTTCTGTGAATTAACTACAAATTTACGGTTTTCGGATTTTTTCCTTTACTTGTACTAAAAGACCTTGCTTCTCACCAAATTTCATGGTTCTAGGTCAACGGGAAGTACCCTATAGGTTTTGTGTGCATGTGATTCCCTTGGAAAATTGAAAAAAAATAGACATAAACAGCTGTAACTTTTGATTGCGTTGACTTAGAAGTTTGATTTATGTCGAGGCTTCAAGAGGTTACGAGCCTGCGTATATGATGTGAATATCAACTTCATAACCCTACGCGTTTCTGAGAAAAGTGGGTTGACAGACGGACAGACGGACAGACGGACAGACGGACAGACGGACAGACGGACAACAAAGTGATCCTATAAGGGTTCCTTTTTTCCTTTTGAGGTACGGAACCCTAAAAATACAAAAGCTACTATGAGGGTATTTAACTTTCTATTAGCAGATTTTGTTGTATAATGATTATTCAGCAGAATTTGTATTGACTGGATATTTCTCTATTTTATATGTATTTCGCAAGAGAGGCTCCGAGATCGGATTGCTATTAGATCGATACAGTGGTTTACATTTACTCGTAACCGAATTAGTTTTTGGAAAACCAGTATTCATACTTATTTGTTTTTGACAATTAGTTTTAAAAATTGGATCATACTTCTCGGAAAGCAATATAAAATCCTTAAAAAGAAAAAAGTAATATTGTCATTTCTTATAGTAACGAACTACTTATTTGTACACAATAAAACCAAATAAATTCCAACAAACCAATTATTGACATAAATGCTCGCCGTTCGTACAAATTATTAACGAATGAAGCCTGCCCTCATCACAGATCGGGGTGACCGCTGATAAAGTTTCATCAAAAAATATCCTTTCCTAAATATTTGAACCTTTTGCAGAAGTTTTTGGGAAGTAATTAATTTGAGTAAGGCCGCGACGGCGGCTTGCGTGGAGCGATTTGATAAAAACCTCTGTTTATTATATGGTGCGTCAACTGTGAGAGTCAGAGAATCCCAAGCGGAGAATGTTTTTTTTTATTTTATCTTTCCCCTTATCAGTTGGTACTTGCACTTACATGTCCATGGCTGGTCGTGAATTCTCTAAACAAGTTTGCCACAACCAGCACGCTTGGCGTGCGGATTGTTGACCGCATATGTTGTAATGCACAGAATACACACTTTCTATTACATTTGCGCTAGTTATTAAATAGAATACATGCATGTGACTTAAAAAAACTGATTTATTTTTATTTTGTATTCTCTATTAATATAGAAATAGTACAACAGAGGGCGTTGCCGGCCAAGCATTGAAATTCTTGAGCATCAATAAAAAAAAAATTAAATGTGTGTAACACTAGAAACACAAACAAAACACTCTTCTCCGTATATACATGTGTACCTCAATTGAAATTGTTATCACGGCGGTAAACAGTCTATAAAATGAATGCAATAAATAAATATACACACGGTAAAATTGTGGCACGAAACTGAACTACGGAAACTTGAACTGGATACGTTAATCAAAGACTAACTAGGAAACTGTGAGACTGCATCAAAGCAAAAACATAAATTCAGATAAACAATGAACCAACGAAAGGTCAACTCTGTTTGCGCTACCCACTTTGAATATTTGTGAATGTTAACCGCCAACTTGCACTCCCGCAAATACACTAGTACATATTATAGCTGTTGACTCAAGCTCAATAGAATCGTTAATTTCCAGTGCGCATCTTGTTATCTCTAAATTTTTGGAAATTGCACTAAAATCGTTTGAGTTTCTGCGGAACTCCGAAATGTGATCATATTTACGTAGACCAAACACAAAACGTATACATACGTTATGGAGCCGTTCAACCTTATTAAGCTGCTCCTCAGTTAGGTCGAGGTAGCAAACATCAGCATAATCAGGATTGGGAAGCATGAGAGATTGAGGGAGCACAATTTTAGTAGCAGCATAAAGAAAGTTACGAAGTCTTCTCAATGACCCAGCGGATGTGAATATCTTGCGATTCACGCATCGCGTCAGTATCCATAATGATTCCAAGGTTTTTAACACTTCTGCTAAAAGGAACTATAACGCTATTGAATTCAATTTTAGGGAGACTGGACCAGTCAATTTTAGCAAAAGTGAGAGCTACCTATAATTATGGCCTGTGATTTGCTGGGGCTTACCTTTAGCCTGCAGGCCATGCTCCAATCACGAACACACCTAAAATCGGCATTAATGCGTTGAATCGCGGTGGAGAGGTCTTGCAGTGGGGCTTGGGTTGGCAGATGGTAGGAAGTAGTGAATTTAAGAGAGATATAGTTAATGAACAATGCAAATAAAACCGGAAATAATTCGCTGCCATGGACCGAGGGTAGAACCTGGCTACTGCAGGGTTCTACCCTCGGTCCTTTCCACCCATTGTAACTACAGTGACCCATTAATGTCAACTCTTTGTATCCTAGTAAGATGTAAAAAGATCCAAAGAGGAGTCCATTATTCCGTCCGGCGTGGCGATGTGAATATAGCCGTCCCTTGTCCAGCATGACTTCACAGCGTAGCGCTCCCTGGCCGCCATGAAAACGAGGTGTCTAGGCCTCAGAAACTCAGACAGGTGTTACTGCCCTGAGTTTGGTTTTTGCCAACCTAACCTTATCCCGCTCTGTAAGCTCACTAACCTTCACGAGAATTCAACGAGGCCTTTAGCCCTGCGTCGCGCGATCCTTTCTGTGGTACCTTCTAATGTGAGCCGTTGAGAACTCTGCCAAGTCCAGTCGCCTACTGAGGGTGGATGCTACGACTTGTGCAATATCTTCCTTGGGTCCCTCCGGTATGCCATTCATCTCCTGGTGGTCGGCGTCACGGGCAAGCAGCTCACTCGCTGTTGCAGCGTTTTGAGGATCCCCAGCGTAAATGCTTTGAAGGCTGCATAGTCCGCTGCAACGGCCTCCAGTTTAGTGGGTGACGTGGACTTTTCTCAAACTATGTCATCCGGTCGTGGAGGGACTGAATTCAGTGCTATCAAGTTTAGTTAAGAGATGTGTTACTTGCTTGTATAGAGATTTTGAGTTAGGCAAGGCAGGTGGAGCACTGAGGTACTATAGCAATTTAATGCCTTTTATTATTTAATGAGGTGTTTAATTTTATTTTTAATCAACAAATATATAGAGCCAAACCAAACAATGTTTCCACACCTACCCGACTAGGCAAAAAAAAGTGTTATTTTACCTTTTCTTCCATAACAAATAAAACTGTAAACTAAAATAATTACTACTACTACTTGGTGTTTTTATAAATATTTGAGAAGTTTATTGCTTGAATATAATGCTATAAAATAACTGTTGGGCACTGCAATTTACATTTAAGTCACAATTTGGTTATGTTTAGGTTAAAAATATTAAAATAAAAAAAAACTAATGTCTCATTTACAAATGTCCGTTTCAGTTGATTATTAGTATTGTTCTAAATTTATTTATCTGTCAAAAATTCGTTCACACTATAATTACATTTATTCATCAATATTTTTTTTAGTAAAAAAATACCTATTTTTAATATTTTTTATTAATAAAATATTTTTAATATTTTTTTAGTAAAAAGGTGGTATTTTGTGGCTTTGTGTGCTTTTATTTCTTGGGGCAGTTTATTATATAATTATTTTAATTGACATTTTATAAGGTGCTTTACTGTGGATACATAAATTAGATTGAGGTTGCAACAATTTATTTGTACCGGCTCTGAGGCTAGACCATATGGCTATATGGCCATATGGCTAGACCATATTATAGCCATATATAGTAGGTCGTCTAAGTTTTGGTATTATAAAAAAGAAGCCCTTCGTTTATTGGCAACATTGATATAATTTCCTTGGTAGTCGGGTCTAAAGAAATACCCACACAAGCGTATGTGGGCGAAAAGGTTTTTGAGGAGTGAACCTCAAAAACCATTTCGGAAGGATGTTCTTTATGAAATAGAATAACAGGCTATAGGCTAAAAAGGCCCAAGATATTTTAGTATTATACAACTAACGTTACCTACGTGTGTCCACATTACCAGGACCAGGCGGAGATGTTCAATGCTTTCCTCTACTTTATTTTTTTTGTTAGCAAACAAGAGTTTTCCTTATAATACCATTAATTCCAGAACCAGAACATTAAACAAGCTTCCGCAGATTAAAAGCAAAAGTTTGTCAACTACCATAAAACATTTCAAGTAATCACCGACCGTGTATCAATATTTGATAGAGGTTAAACAAATTAACATAAAAAAAACATTGCTCAAAAGCTCTTCAGAACTTTTAAATAATGTAACTCTCAAATTTAGTTTATTCAATAAGAAGTTCTATTAACAGCGCCACAATGAATAAACTAGCTTAACTTACATACAAAGGAAACTTAAAAGTGGGAATTATGTTTTAAGTTTGATGTTTAAAGAGGTTGTTGGGAGTTGGTGGACTTTTACTTCGAAGCTAGAGTCGACCACCAGTTACGTTTGCTGAAGGAAAAATGCTAATTGCTTTATAAAACTACGGTCTTAAGAAAGTCAAAACATATTTATGTACTTACAATTAAATTACTTATATTATTTAATACGAAAGAAGCTTCTGTTTTAGACTTTGTAGGTATCGTCGCAGATTCGTCCATAGATGAAGGAAAGTGTAGATAGTGCGTGCCGTGCTATTTGCACGTAGAGATTGATGGAACGGTTTCAACCTTGACACTTTTGACACACGTTTCCCTCCATCTGTAGTTAATTTCATTAGAGGAAAAGTGCCTTTTTTCAGACTATACCATTGTTTATGGTAAAGCGATTATTTTAGTAGAATTAAAGCCCTGCTTACTTCAGATGCTGGCGGCGAGTGTGTCACACATTCTATTTTCGCTTGTTGGCTGTAAGTATTCTCAATACAAGTAAAAAACAAATAAGAAATACCTGCTATAATAGACTGCGTGATACACACACCACACATCTGAATTGGCCAGCTGATGTATAGTCACTTCTTAGTAAATCTCCGTTCAAAATATTTCATGATCGCCTTCGAGTGTTCACATATTTTTATTTTCGTATTTATTTCCACATAAGCTAAGACCAGCACGATCTATCCACAAACCTCTTTGGCGATTGTTTTCAAAATTAAAAACCGACTTCGGGTCCCTTAATTTTGTACTGTTTTTTTTCTTGATAAATACTAATCCCTCATCCACGAACATACGTGAAAAACAAACATACAGCTGAATATAAAACTTTCACCTATTATTAAGTCGGTTAAAACATAATTATGGATACCTACCTAACCCTCCTTGTGCAATCGCACAAATATAATGTTGCAGGAAGAAACCTTCGTTAGGTTTTTGTTCTTGCAGTGCTTACCTCGCACTCTGGGTAACTCTGACAAAATATGACATTTTATAAATAATTTATTCAGCGGGTTAAAGTCCTGGTAAAATCAATAATTTTTTGGAACCTATAAAATTTTTAAAAACTTCTTTGTAACCTTCGATACTTAGTGGGTCAGCAGCAGAGAATGCTAACATTGCACGAGCTAGCACAATGTACCAACATAGATCCAAAGTAACACAATTTGAGCACCTACAAACAAACAAAGTGAGTTTGTCTTTCTGAACTATTCACCAGGTTCTAATACCAAATATACATTTTTGTAAACAGAGTTTGCCAAGATTTACAGGTACGAAATAGCTTGGAAAACTAATTAATTCCATATCAAATAGGTACTACGAAAATCGTAAACACGCCTCCACTATAAGCCGGAGTAGCTAGTTTGTGGAATCATCCATAAATAAGCCACAAAAACAAATTGAAAACAGATAGATCAAAGTTGTCTGAACCCACAAGAGGCTGTAGGCAATAAAAGCAGTCCAATAAAGTATGTCGTCGATGTAAGGAGGCAGACCATGGGTCCCGTGACATACCACAGGCTGCGGTTTCAGTGAGCAGAGGGAGCGGAAGCGAGTCTCTTATAGTATTTTCAGGCCTGTTCATTGTTCAGACAATCAATTCAATCTAGGATCAACGCCTTGTAACTAAAAACATCTTTGATTCACAGATAAGTAATTTTGTTCGTCAGTTTAATTTCATGGAATTAATCTTTCAGGTTTGCTTTCGTTCAAATGCCAATAAGACGCCATCTTTAGAGTTATTTGCAACTCGAACCGTTTTAAGAGGGCGATATAATGACGCCATTATATGAATAGGATAGGCATAAGATTTTGCGTTTGTTACTTGTTACTAACTTGTTACTTGTTTCTGGACTGGTTTCCGCAACTAGGCCACAGGTGGGCCCTTTTTGCGTGTCGGGTGGTGGGCTGCTAATCTAGCCACCCGATGTCCTCTAGGAAGGCCAGCAGCTCGCTGACGCCGGTGCATGCCTCCCCAGGCGTCCTCGGTGTACCAAGGTGTTGCAGTCTTGGAGAAGCTACGCTATCGCACTCTACAAGCACATGCGCGGCCGTCTCCTCAGCATTCATGCACCCCCTGCAAAGGGGGCTGTCCGTGATACCCAATATGAAAAGGTGTTTGTTTAGCATGCAGTGTCCTGTGACAATACCGACGATTTGCCGTAATTTGTCACGTTTCAGATTGAGGAGTTTTCGGGAGAATCTCGGGTTTAAAACCGGGAAGGCCTCCTTCGACTGCCTGCAATCCGGGATACTTGCCCAGTAGTCTTGGTGTTGTTTGACTGTTTGTTTCCGGATCCATGAGCGGACTTGACTGAATGGGAGGGGAATTATTGGTTCGGGCCCTATCGGTTGCGATTCTGAACCTCTCCTCGCCAATGCGTCAGCTTCATCGTTACCTCTGGATCCACTGTGTCCTTTTATCCATTGTAGAGTAACTCTATTGGACTTGCTTACTTGTTCCAGCAGGTGGTGGCACTGTATGGTCAGTCCCGAGTTGTGTTCTCTTCTGTTCAGAGCCTGTAGTACCGCCGCGCTATCCGAGAGGATCCTGATTCTTTGGTCAGTTACCTTTCTCCGTAGTACCGCGGTCGCAGCCTGGATTATGCCCACACATTCCGCCTGGAAGATGGAGTTATAGGCACCCAGTTCTGTTGTTTTGTGGATGTTAAGGTCTTCCGAGAACGTTCCCGCCCCCGTACCTGTATTCATTTTAGAGCCATCTGTGTATATGCGTAGTTCTCGTATATTTGAGCTATCACTTGGCTCTTCGTGCATTTGTATAGTGAAGCCTTTAGAGTTTATGTATGTTTTGGGTACCCTATCACAGAGTGAGAGTAGCATGGGGTTACTCCTTGCATACTCGTCTATGATGTGGGTGTGCTGTGCTCTAAGGTCGTGTTCCCATATCTGTAAAGCCCAGAGTCTATAAGCGGCTGCGGCCGCCTCTTGTTGCACGTGTAGGTGCAATGGTGTAAGGCCTATTAGGGCTTCGAGAGCTGCCGTAGGGGCAGTTCTCATGCACCCTGTCGTCGCTACACAGGCTAGTCTCTGGAACTTTTGTAGTTTATTTATGGTAGTGCTTTGATTCGTTCTAGGCCACCAGACTAGGGCACCGTATGTCAGCGAGGGTCTGATTACGGTGTTATAGAGCCATAGGGTGATCTTAGGGCTTAGACCCCATGTTCTACCAATCATTCGGCGGCACTGCCAGAATGAGATGGTGGCCTTCTTTATCTTGCTTTCCAGATGAGTTGCCCAGTTCAGTTTATTGTCCAAGGTTATACCTAGGTATTTGACCTTGTCAGATAGTGTAAGTTGCGTGTCGAAAAGGAACGGAAGTTGGTAGGTTCCTAATTTACGCTTGTTAGTGAACAGTACTAGCTCTGTTTTAGTTGGATTCACGGTTAGTCCGTACTCTATGCACCATGTTTCGACGACCTTTAGTGCGTTATTCATAATGTTACACGCCACGCTGGCGAAGTGTCCCGATACGAGTATCGCAAGGTCGTCCGCGTAGCCTACCGTGAAGAAGCGTTGGGCGTTGAGCTTGGTGATCAGATCATTGGCGACCAGGTTCCATAGCAGCGGTGACAAGACGCCACCCTGTGGACATCCCCTTGATACCACACCTCTGGTGCTTCCGTCTGTGTCTACCCGTACTGCCCTTAGTCTGAGCATGCCAATGATCCATTCAACCAGCGTTGGTTCTACTCCGTGCTTCTGTAGGGCTGCGTTGATGCTGTTGAAGTTCGTTTTGTCAAAAGCTCCTTCGATGTCTATAAAGGCTGCAAGACAAAGTGTTTTGTTTGAAATGTCTTGTTCTAATCTGCTAACAACTGTGTGTAGCGCAGATTCTGTTGATTTGCCTGAGGTGTAGGCGTGCTGTTGTGGATGCAGTGGTTTTCTAGTTAGTATGTTGTCCCTTATGTGCCGATCACAGAGTCTCTCTAATGTCTTTAGTAGGAAAGAAGTGAGACTAATCGGTCTATAGGACTTTGCTTCGGTGTAGTCGCTTTTTCCTGGTTTTGGTATGAATAGAACTCTAACCTCTCTCCACATAAGCGGTACGTAACGGAATGCCAGGCAGGCTCTAAAGATAGACGTTAACGCTCCGCCTATGTGTGTTTCACCCCATCCCAGGAGTCCAGGAAAGATTCCATCCATCCCAGGCGACTTGTATGGTTTAAATGTGTTGATGGCCCAGTGCACCTTATCTCCGGTTACCACAGAGTTTGCTACTGCCCAATCGGTCGACGATGGTGTGATCTCACTGGTGTTGCTCCACTCTGTTTCACCATCTATGAGGCACCCCGGGAAGTGTGTTTGAAGTAGTAGTTCATGTGTTTCTGTTGTCGATTTGGTGTAGGTGTTATCAAGCTTCTTTAGCGAACCAATCTCACGGTTTGGTTCAGCCGCTAAGATTTTCCTTATTCTATTCGCTTCAGAATTTGATTCTATGTTTGTACAATAGTTTTTCCATTTCAGACGACTCCTACGGCGTAGCTGTTTTTTGTAGTCAGCCTGGGCTTTTTTATAAGCATTCCAGTCAGAGTCGTCGTATGTGTTCATGGCTCTGTTGAAAGATTTACGAACCTTACCCTTGAGCTCCTCCAGACGCCAAGACCAGCCCTGCTTACCCGCATCAGTTTCTTTGATGACGGTGAGAGGGCAGGCCGCCTCATAGCTCTTGGTAAGGCTTTGTGTGATATGTTGTACCGCTGCTTCTATCTCTGCTATGCTGCTTAGGTTTGGTTCTGGACTCGCACTCAGGTACTGCTGCAGAGAGTTTGTGAACAGTACCTTATTTGTTTTGCGCGGGTTGCGCCTGGGTCCTGGAATCGTTTTGTTGATTGACAGTTCATATCTGATCCACCTATGGTCGGACGAGGAGGTTTCTTCCGATACTCTCCAGTTGCGCACATATTCTGAGCAATTGTCCGTTACTAGGGTCAGATCTATTATGGTACGGCAACGCCTAGTCACGAAGGTTGGTTCCGCGCCTTTGTTTGCTATGGAGATATTGGTGGTAAAAAGAAAATTTACCAAGTCTTCTCCTCTGCTGTTTGCAACGGGCATGCCCCATATGGGGTGGTGCGCGTTAGTGTCTGCTGAAATTATAAGTTTAGAGTTATTAAGTTCACATTGCCTTACCAAATCCGTAGCGCTTCTCGTAGGTACGACCTCGTCGCCGGGCATGTAGGCGGACGCGATCACTACGTCTTCTTCGGTTTTCCCATCGGAGACGCTCTTGAGCCTGACTGTCGTCAGGTCTCTGGAACAGAACTCTGTTAAGGGGGCAGCTGTTATGTTGCGCGGTACATATATGCACGTGCGCGGGTTGTTGCAAGTGAAGTCGTATATAAGCTTACCATTGAGGTTGCTGAGACCACACACACGCCCTGCCCTAATCCACGGCTCCTGGATCAGGGCTATGGTCTCGCTGTTCGGGGCCCCCAGCACTCTGCGCAGGTTAGCCGTAGCAGTGAGGCTGTGCTGGAGGTTTGCTTGGACGACGTTAAGAGTGGAGGGGCTTTGGGTCACCATCATCTTGGTTTCCCTTCTCCCCCTTCTCTTCCTCTCTGTCGTCCTCGTCCGAGGCCAGCATCAGGTCTTCGCTCAACTCCACACATCTCGCCTCCATCGTTCCCGAGCACGACGGTTTGGGTGATGAGTGTGGAGGTGCGGTCATTGATGGGTCGGGGCCTTCGGACGCACTTGCTTCACTAGGGCCGGGTTTGTTTTCCGGCCCTTTCGGTGCAGTTTTGATCGGCTTGCTCGGGGGGTCGTCTTGCAGTTGCCCTTCGGGACCGTAGAAACGTACATAGACACTTCCCAGCCCGAATGCCAGCCGTCGTCCTTTCTCCATGATAGTAGGGATAATGGTTTCTGGTATCCCCACTATCACTAGTAGGATGTCATCAGCTTTCCTTTGGTGGGTGTATAGAATCCACTGATTTACCAATGCCCACCTGTTCTGTTTCCCCAGTAGTACGCTCGCGGCCTCCACGGAGCTCGTACAATCGGGGAAAAAGATTGCTGCACGTACCTTCCTTGTGAGCTCGCTCTGCTTGACTACCGTGAGGTTTGGGCAGGTCGAGCTCGGGAGCTGCTCAATGGCGTCTGTAAGCCACTCGACTGAAGGCACATCCTCACACCACAGCTTCAGGGCCCCGTCGGTGAAGATGGGTTTACCCAGGAAGCGTGGAGTGAATTCGATGCTGTGGTCGAGCGCCTCGTCCATGAGCCGACTCTGGAGGTACTTCTTCAGTACGTTAGCCTGTTCTTCTATCAGTTGTATGTTGTCGGTCTTCACCACCGCCACGCTAAGGTTGCTTTGCGCAATTTCAGCGTAGCTAGAAGTGGGAACACGACGAGAACTGTCTGTTTTTTGCCTCTTGTGTTCCCCTCTCGGGGACACAGTATCATCCAGCCGCGTCCTCTTGGCTGGCTCCACTTGGATCGAGGCCGAGGCCGGGGTTGGAGCCGAGCCAGAGACTTGGGCGGATCGGGCGATCGCTTTAGCTGCGCGGTTCTGGCGATTGAGGCGTCTGTTTTCTTTGATCTTCTTCCCCTTACCACTGCCTGTATCCGGTCCGGCGGCCTCCACGAGCAAGCTCGTAGGTTTCGCCGGTGGGGCTTGTGGTTTGGAGTCAGATCCCTGCTTTTTCTCCTGTCGCTGCTTAAAGAAGAAGCTAGGTCCTTCGGCGTTCGGAACGGGTACTCCAATGCTCTGAGCCTCCTGTTCTTCTCGCTGAAGTTGTAGCCTCCGCAGTTTCTTGCGGGCGTTCTTGCTTAGGGGCGCGTTAGCCTCCCCAGAGGTTAGAACTGCAGTAGTCGAGGTTCCCGCCAATGGCTCCGTCTCTTTCCCTGCGGTCTTGCCTTGGGGGGCTTTCACCACCCCGGAGGTTCGAACTGCGGTACTGGAGGTTCCTGCCGATGGCTTTGCCCCTTTCCTTTCCCTTCTGTGCCGTTGCTTTTTGGCCTTGGGTCCAACGGTGGACCATCCAAAGCCAGCGGTAGAGTCTTCAGCAACCTTGATGGCTGCGTAGGCTTCTACCGCCTCCCCTGCTGAGGGCGCAAAGTGGTCAATTTTTTGATTGCTCATGATACTGTTTTGGTTTTGGTTCATCTTTCCGGGCCCCACCCACCACGGAGTTCAACCAGGGGAGTGTATTTTATAGCATTATACACCAGGGTTGCCGGTCCGATATAGAACGGGTGATCGCGTTGCCTACGAGCCTCAACGGCACCACTATACTCGGCGTTGACCACCACCACCGAGCTAAGGCGTGCACCGCCGGCTGCAGACCCCATCGACCCCCCCCTCTCACCAGCGGTGGCTGAAGGCCGCCCGCCATGCTGATTTGCCACGGTTGGTTAGACCGTGGCCTCCCGTTTTCGGAGGAAATTCACGCCAAAGAGGAGTGTTGCGGAAGAGACATCTGTCCGCTCAGCCACCAGGCCAGTTGCATCCCCCCTTACGGGCCCCCTACGTTCAGCATCAAAAACGTAGGTCCTCTGGTCCTCCCCCCACCTGCCAATCACTCTTTTCGGGGATGGCAGGCCCACGAAGCTAGACCACCTTGCTTCGTAGCGGAAGTATGGGTCAGGATTGGATGGGAATTGATCAAAGGGGCGGGAGAGGTGTTTGTGTCATTTCTATCCAACATCTGCTCATCGCCCGATGGTGGACCCGCCGGGACATGACAACTTCATCCCTGGCAGTGTTCGTCTGGTGGTTTTAGTTACGTCTATTTCTGAGGGAATTAGACCAATAACAGGGGGCAACCACGTGAAGGATACCCCACCAGACTTGCCTTAGGGATCGGCGACTGTTGCGCTACTCTCCCCTAAGGCCATTCGCGCCTTACATTCCTTGAAGAGTTATGTAAGGCAGGTCTGTATCTATACTAGGCAAGCAGCTAAACTAGGTATCTAGGAAAGCGAAGCGAGCTAGGCATTTCAACTATTAAAGCATGGACACAGCCCCCCCCCCAAGATTTTGCGTTTAAAGGAGACCGCTCCATTAAAAGCGAAATCTCATGCCTACAGAGCAGAGCGGTGTTAGCTCAAAATTCAAGTTTTTGCTGATTACCTATCAATTAAGACATTTGTTTGCAAAAATAAGCCAAAGGTGCCCATAAAAATCTTGTAATTGATAGTTCAGGAGAAAAATTGTAAAAACTAAGAAAACAGGTGGTACTATGCAGAATTATTTATTGTATTAAAAATAGAATTTTTTACATTTTCGAAAAGAAGGGGTCTGAAATGTATGGTATACATGGCAGACCCCTTCTTTTCGAATTAATTATTAGGTTTTTTTTTCAAAACTGTATTCGGCGGAGAAAAATGGTTTTAATGTATTTCGAATTTGCCCATTTCGCATATATCGTCGCATTACGTAAATCTAAAACGCCTCACTACTGGAACGTTCTCGAGCGTCCTTCTCCCCACCACAAACATAGGCATATCCAGGCTTGTGACAAGACATGAGAATTGAGGTAATTCGGAGCTGAAGGGAAATCTTGATGGTTTTGGAATTTGGATTCGAGACAAGGGGTAGAAGCTTGTTAGAAATGTGTTTAGTGTGAAATAGGAATTGGAATAGTTGATGAATCTGATTCAAATAAACTACGAGGTTTCTTCTATATTCACTTGAATTTTTTGGATAGTTAGGTTAATTTCAGTTAAAATTTTAGATTTTTTACGATCGGAAATAAAGATATAAATTCAGATTTGTTAAATAAACAGATTTAACATTTCGTTGTTTACTTATATTGAATGCCAACCTACCCAGGGACGAAAGAAATCCACGAAAGTAGTCTCAGTAAGAAATAAATTAAAGAACTTAGTAGTAATATGTCCATCCTCTTTATGTACGCGTACGCACTCATACATTGACATCATAGTATGTCCATCGTCCGCCATTACCACTTTAGACGCCTACGGAATTGTACTGTTTTCGACAAAATCAAAAAATGAAAAATGCCGTCTTGTATGTCTTGTCATGTCTTGTATCTTTCCGAAATTTATCAACAATTAATACGGGATTTTTACAGTTAAATTCTTATTTTTTTAAGTTATTTTTTTAATTTCTTTTTAACGTAAAATAATAAATATTTCACGTGTTTTTATTGTGATTTCGCTAGTGTTGCCAACATGTAAACATGCAAATTTCCCAGTAAGTGTGGGAAGATGGTGTGAAGGAGGTGCCGTGTGTTGCCGGCCTATATAGAATAATAATCACCCCACTCTTCCCGTGGGTGTCGCAGGAGGCGACTAAGGGACACAAACCGGGGGGTGGGCAGCAGCGCCCCCTGCAGAACAATTCGACCACTGAACTGCGATCCCCAACCCGCATGCCCAGCGTGGGGATTCCCTCCACCATCCCTTGGTCCTTGCAACCTTGCGGTTATATGGACCGAAACTGTGAGAAAAGAGCATAGGATTTGTAGAGACTAGCCTCTACAAATCCTATGCTCCATGTCCCGTACACTCTCCCCCTTCTAGGACATGCCACATCACATCACAGACTTCATTGCCAGGCTGCTCCACCCCAGCTCGGTACTGCTCTGTGCACCCCCCCCCCCCCTCCCCAATCGAAACCGTGCCCTCCTCAGCGCGCCTTTTTTGTGCCAAGCTTTAGTAAATATTTTGAGCGCCCCATAGCCCACTTCATTACTAATTAGGTGTCCGTGATAAATCGGGTCCCTCATGTCCGCTTTCTCTAACTAACCGCGTTAATAAAATGTCCCGTTCTGCTGCGCATCACGCGCCCAGCGTGGTGATTATGGGCATTAACCGCCAAATGATGCAAGTAGACAAAAAATGGCCCCCAGTTCCCAGCCGCCTCGCTATTCCTGGCCATGGTAACGGTGGGGCAGGTGGTGCTAGGAATCACCGGGCTACCTCAGGCTGCCACCAACAACTGACCCTGGCTACGTATAACGGACGCACTCTTGACCAACATCTAGCACAGTTGGAAGTGGAGCTAGAGAACATTAAGTGGCTGTTCTAGGGTTATGTGAAGTCGCAGAAAGGGGAAGGACACCGTAACCCTCGGGCCATCTTCTCTACTTTCGCGAGGGTGATAAAACATCCCAGGGTTGCTTAGGTTTCCTCGTCAATAAGGTCCTCTCTAGCAACGTCCAAGAAATCTCCAGTGTGTCGACCAGGGTAGCGTACCTTTGATGTGATCCTTCGGCTATCCAAAAGGTATAGCATGAAGGTTATTCAGGTCTATGCACCGACCTCGGAATATTCGGATGATGAAGTGGAAGATATGTATGAAGACATATCCAAAGCCTTGCATAACACCACCAAGGCCCACTTCAACGTTGTTATGGGAGACTTTAATGGCAAGGTGGGAACCCAGAATGGCAACGAATCCCGAATAGGCCCGCATGGTTATGGAGTTAGGAATCACAGGGGGCTAATGCTTTTCAACTTCCTTGAGAAAGAGGGGCTGTTCTTAATGAACTCCTTCTTTAAGACGCAGTCTCAAAGGAAGTGGACATGGCGAAGCCCCGACACTGTGACTAAAAATGAGATCGACTTCATCATGACGGATAGCAAGCACATATTCAGAGATGTCTCAGTGATCAACAGGTTCAATAAATAAATAAATAAATAATGCTGGACAATTCACACAGCATTATCTAGCCCCAAGGTAAGCAGAGCTTGTGTTATGGGTACTAGATAACTGATATAGGTTCGTAATATTATACATTACATAGATAGATATGTTTGATTTAAAAATTTTAATCATAAGAAATATTAACAGACCTGTGACGAATTATTTTGTAGTGAAACTTATTTTGTTAGGTGTAATAAGATGCAGATGCAGATCATCGGTTCGAACTATTTGTGTCGGTCTGCAAATGATCAGGAAGGACAAACATGCACTCGTATATGCCAACTTAACGACAACTTTGAAACATAAATTATAATGCCTAATATATGTATTTTATGTAAAGGTGATTCTATTTTAAAGAAAATCGTGCATTATAATGATGATAAAATTAATGATGACAAAACTTAAAAATATCAAAATTTATTATACAATTGGCGGTCTAATCGCCTATAAAGGTAATGTCATAATGGTAATGGTGTGTATAAAGGTAAAGTAATAAAAAATTATAGATATGCGCCAAAAAAAAGTAGGTGGGTTTTACAACAGTACGTTGGTTGCAACATGTTATATCCTCATTATGGGGACATCTGCATTAACGTTTTGCAATAATGATTTCATCCGGAAGTTGAAGCATGAAACATTTTATTAAAAGCTGAAAGCCGTGTTTCAAACCAGACTAGTTCCACATGAAACAGACAATTCTCAAAAATATAAATATTTCTAGGTACACATTTTGAAATGAACGTGCATTTTGTTTACGCTTTTCAGAATTATTTCGTGCGTGGTACCGTTCAAATAAAAAATCATACTCATTTTATTAATCTTCCAGCTAGCATTTATTTCTGTTTCAAAAAGGCTGAATGACAAAACAAAAATGCAAGCACAATAACTAGAGCTACTTAGTATTTAGGAAATGTGGAACAGTAACCAATTGTGAGAGTCTGGTCCAGCTCAACTGCTAAAACTTGTATTGTAGTGTCAAGCAACAATCAACTATAGGCGGTGCTCTAGCTCCGGGGTGAAACACAGAGTTATTTACAAATTTATAGCATTACAAAGTTATAGCAACACAGCATGTTATCTCAATGTTAACCCATGGAACCCATTTTCAGGATAGAAACGTCGCAGTAATGTTCTGGCAGAGCCGCCAACTGCCGAGTGTAGTCAAGGCCTGCATTTATTTTGGCTTTGGTCCATCATCATAATTATTGCTACTAATGAGCCTTTGTTAGTATTAAAGTACCTTGTATTTTTACAATCGATGAAAAATCGCGAGAACGTAGGTATGGAAGGCGTTAAAAAAACCTTAACAATCGAAAGTTTTTAAATAATTCTTTCTATATCGAGAAAGCTACATTCACAAGGAGTAGGTTGTTGCCCATCTAATTTTACCATTATTTTTTCGTTACCCTAAAATAGGCCCTTCGATCTCGCCATTACCCCGTACCTAGCCCCGAGGCTGGAGAAAACAATGTCCTTTGTTGTCCAACTTATGTATACAAATGTATACAAACAGTTCTTATACACGTACGTATACACGATGTACAATAATGTTAACCTTGTATTAGGATTCTTTGCAAGGAAATTTCTTGATCTATTTACCGTGTAAGCAGACAATTTTCTTTAATATAAAAATCTTATTTCCTGTTGTTTATTGTTATCTTCATGATAAGTACATACTCGTTCGGTACCTTAGTTGTTTCTTGGGAAGTTGGCGGAGATGATTTTACAAAAAACCTTACATTTGCATTGATAAATTGTTACACAAATTTTTTAATTCAGTTTTTAGAAACAAAACAAACAAACAAAAAGCATTTATTTACTAAAGCAGAAAAATAAAAACAGATTACTTGTGGTCCCCGCACTAGGTTAAAAACCTGTACCGCGGGAGGCCAGTTTACAAATGTGATTTAATCATCTTAAGAAAGTACTAAAACAGAGCAGTAGTCCACTCGAGACAATAATGAAATTAAATTTTTACCTAGCTTTTATTTAAAAATAACCGAAAATAACTTATCAACTCAAACTTAACTTTATAACAAGTTGAATAGGTACGTAAAGAAAAAGAATAATTAATTACTAATCACGTAACGCAAACACATTTCCTTATCATATTTAACCTATTTAATCATCTATTATGGTTATCAATATCTAGATACTAAGTACAAGACGCACAACACATACGCAGGTAGGGAAGGGGAACAGGAATTGGAGAGGAAGGTGTAGATGCGAAGAGTTCGGGAGGAGAAGTGTGTATGATAAAAATAGTTTTTAAGGATCAACTCTGAATCAAAAGAAGTCTTTCGGTGGCATCATAATCTAACGTCAGGAGCCACCTTCGAACGTCAGGAGCCACCTTCGAACGTCAGGAGCCACCTTCGAACCTTCTCCTTGACTCCGAACAGGGAACATGAGAGTAGCTCACAGTGCATTAAAATACGGCGATAAATGAACGGAAAAGAGAAAGACCGAAAGCGCCTCGCAAACGCAGATTTAATAGGAGGGACTTTAATTTTAGTTCGACGATGATCTGACTTTGATTTTTTTTAGGGTTTCAAAGATCGGTTTTGAAACCCATATTATGGTCTCGCTCTGTCCGTCCCCGCTCTTTCTTGAATATCTCAGTAACTACTGCAGCTATTAACTTGAAATTTGAAATAATGATACATTTCGTGCGCCATTACTGATTTCAAGAAAAAAATATATAAATAAATGAAAAATGAAAATGAATATTTTCAGTACAAATTTTGATGTTGAAATTTCAAAAGAGACCTAGGAAGGCAAATGGGGTATCAAATGAAAGGTATCGTTTTGTACATTTCAAAACATTTTTTGAAATTTCTGTAAAATTCATACTTTTTGAAAAATTTCAAAAAAAGTCGAAAAATTGACCTACCCTATCTCCGAAGATTGCACACCGATCCATGTACAATGTATTAGGCGTTTTTAGATATCGATCTATATTTTACAGGAAAAATATAGAGAAGTCTGTAATAATAATAGTTTTTGAAAAATGGTCAAAAAGGGGGATTTTTTTTTCAAAAGGTGGTACCTACCCAAGTTGCATATCAAATGAAAGGTATCGTTTTGGCCTTTTTAAAACACTTTTTGAAATTTCTGTAAGTTTCATACTTTTTAAAATATTTCAAAAAAAGTTGAAAAATTTACCATTCTCCCCCCTCCTATCTCCGAAGATTGATGACTGATCCATGTACAATGTATTAGGCGTTTGTAAATAGGGATCTATATTTTACAGGAAAATATAGAGAAGTCTGTAAAAATGACCATATAAAAAAAAAAGAAACATTGAGAATGGTCGAAAAGGGGGATATTTTTTATCGAAAGGGGGCTATCTACCTATTGGTTTATCAAATGAAAGGCATTGTTTTGTAAATTTTAAAACAGTTTTCGAAATTGCTGTAGGTTTCGTACTTTTCAAAATATTGCCATTCGAAAAAAGACGTAAAATTGATTGTCCAAATAATTGGCAAATGTTTGAAACCCTCGGCGCGCGAGTTACACTCGCACTTGGCGGATCTTGTTTTTTATTTAGTCAGTATTTAACCAAGGTTATCGCCATAGCTCAAAGGATTAGCAAGCTGAAGCAGCAGTGGGCTGGCCATATGTCGAGAAGAACCGATTACCGCTGGGGTAAACGTGTTCTTGAGTGGAGATCGCGACTTGTCAAACGTAGTATAGGACGCTCTCCGACCAGGTGGGATGACGATTTGCGAATTGCTGGCAGATGCTGGATGCGGCAAGCTGAAGACAGGGGGCTATGGCGCTCATTAGGGGAGGCCTATGTCCAGAAGTGGACTAAATAATAAGCTGATGATGATGATGATTGTTTTATTTATTTTGAAAAAATAAGGCCTGTTTTACTCTATTAAAGTCCTCTATTAAAGGTCTAACACATTTAGTTGGCATCTGCGAACGCTATGCTAAAGAACACTGCTTAGTTTATAATACCAAGAAGACACAGATGTATTTAGGTCGGAGAAGGGACCAGATAGTATTCCAAGTGTACGTCTCAATGGGCAGACGATTTAAATTGTAGAGAGCGTCAAGTACCTTGGTCATATTGTGACATCAAACCTAAAAGATGACGAGGATATAGAGCGTCAGCGGAGAGCGCTTTGTACAGTCGGGAATATGATTATAAGAAAATTTGCCCGTTCATCCAAAGATGTAAAACTGACGCTCTTTAGATCCTTCTGCCAGTCTTTTTACACTTGCCAACTTTGGACACAATACACCAAAAAAAGCACTTGGAGTCATCAGGGTTGCCTACAATAACCTCTTCAGGCAGTTCTTTGGTCTAGCATGGTGCTGCAGCGCCTCCAGGATGTTCCTAGAGGCAAGAGTAAGCTCCTTTGAAGCCATCCAAAGAACTCGCATCGCTAAATTCTTGTCCAGGGTTGGCAAGTGCAGGAATAGTATAATTTACTAGTATGTCTGATCGTTTGATTCTAACAGACACCTATAAACGATGGATGCAAATAGCATCCTAACCTAAGTATAGGTACATTTTGTATTTTCTTAATGTGTATTTTTAAGTATAATTTGTTTAATTTAAGTGATCATTCATATGGAACATGTGTCTGAAATAAAAATATATTATTATTATTATTTACATCTTACTCGTGTTTTTTAACTTGTATTGTTTCATAAATATTTATTATTTTCAAATTTAAAAAGATTAGTTTATTTTTTTAAATATTCAATTACAAAAACCAGCAAAAAACATTTGTTAAATATTGACAAAAGATCTTTATTCAGAAAGAAAATAACAATCAAATAACAAATTTAAATTAAAACTAGTATTTACAATAGAAACAATTAAGCTATCTGCAAACTGTTGCAAACAATCTACAGGTAGCTCAACTGATCCATATCAATACCAGTTGGAAGCGTGCCTAAGACACTGGCTGCATTGCCCCGCTGTATAGCGGTGTGTTAAATATTGTATACCTAAAGGTTGATAATGCAAAAGTGCATGTTAAAGAAAAGAACAAAATAAGGAAAGTATATAAGAAATATTTAGGCAAAGGATGGAACTGTCTGTGTTTGCAAGTGTATAAGAAAAACCTAAATTTCCAACAATAGCCTTTTCAGCCATTTTTTCCAACCGGAACATCTTCACTGGCGAATAATGAAAATCCAACGCAAATCACAAAATTTCCAAGAAAATTGATTAAAACAGCATGTCTTAATTAATTACTTTACGATGTCTAACTCCTACAAAACCTGCCATTAAGGACAACAATTTCTTAAAATTTCAACCCTTTCGTTCAAAGTTTCTTTTAAAGCTGCCCCCGGGAAGCGAAAGGATATGTCGGTGAAGTTAGCAGAGCATCTTCCAGCAGAGCATAAATAAATTAGAGTTCTGTTAGCGTGCAGGTGAGTTCTATAGTTCCTGATACTTTTCAGGAATAGTTCTGGCGTTTTTACACAAAAAAAATGAAGTTGAATTATGCTCTGCTAACTTCGCGTAGCAGAGCATTTTTCAAAAAGCTAAAATAAAATTAGGTATTTTTATACCTTTCCATAATATAAACAGTTCCTAATTGATTTCAGAAATAGTTCCGGCGTTTTTACTGCACTAATCTTAATTTAAAGATGTCATCAAGTACATTTTTGATCGAGTTGGAGTCATGACACAATGTTCCTTACATCCGAGCAAGCGACTGTTTAAATAGATTGCATCGAGAAAAAAACGAACAAAGCTCTGTTCTTAGGGATTCTACAAGTTCTAATAACTGAACTCCTGAAATTTTAATTCAAAACGGTCTTGGAAAAAATGAAGAAACGAGTAATTTCTCGTCCAAAATAAAAAAAAATCAAAAAAGCATTATAATAAGTTTGATAAGAGTTCTGTTAGCGTACATTAATTGTAAGCTTAAAAAAGGTTTGTTCTTAAAATACAGATAAACAAAAAACGCAGCACTCCTGAAATTTTCATGAAATCGATCGATGAAAATTGACAAAATCTGAGTTATGCGCCTCGAATTTGTACAGATTCAAAGGACCATAGAGGTTTTTGTTTAAGAGTTCTGTTAGCGTGCATTGAGCATAGGCTTAAAAAAGGTCTGTTCTTAACACTTAAATACATAACAGAAGCAGCACACCTGAAACTTTTATGAAATCGATCTTGGAAAATTGACAAAATCTGAGTTTTTTGCTTCGAATTTGTAAAGATTGAGAGGACTGTAGAGGCCTTTTTGTATGAGTTCTGTTAGCGTGCATTAAGTGAAAGCTTGAAAAAAGTCTGTTATTAACATTTAGATACATAACAAAAGCAGCACAATTGAAATTTTCATTTAAATCGATCTTTGGAAATTTACAAAATCTGAGTTATGCACCTCGAATTTGTACAGATTCAATGGCCTATAGGGCTTTTTGTTTAAGAGTTCTGTTAGCGTGCATTGAGTATAGCCTTAAAAGAGGTTTGTTCTTAACATTTAGATACATAACAGAAGCAGCACACCTGAAACTTTCATGAAATCGATCGTTGAATATTGACAAAATCAGAGCTATGTGCTTCGAATTTGTAAAGATTGAGAGGACTGTAAGAGGTCTTTGTGTATGAGTTCTGTTAGCGTGCATTAAGTGGTAGCTCAATAAAGGTCTGTTCTTGTAAATCAATAATAAAACAAACTCAGCACTATTAAAATTTTCACGAAATCGATCTATGAAAATTGTCAAAATCTTAGTTATGCGCCTCGAATTTGCACATATTCATAGGACTATAGAGCTTTTACTTTAAGAGTTTTGTTAGCGTGCATTAAGTTTAAGCTTTAAAAAGGTCTGTTCTTAACTATAAGATACAAAACAGAAGCAGAACACCTGAAATTTTCATGAAATCGATCTTGGAAAATTGACAAAATCTGAGTTTTTTGCTTCGAATTTGTAAAGATTGAGAGGACTGTAGAGGTCTTTGTGTATGAGTTCTGTTAGCGTGCATTGAGTTTAAGCTTTAAAAAGGTCTTTTCTTAACAATATAATACAAAACAGAAGCAGAACACCTGAAATTTACATGAAATCGATCTTTGAAAATTGACAAAATCTTAGTTATGCGCCTCGAATTTGCACATATTCATAGGACTATAGAGCTTTTACTTTAAGAGTTTTGTTAGCGTGCATTAAGTTTAAGCTTTAAAAAGGTCTGTTCTTAACTATAAGATACAAAACAGAAGCAGAACACCTGAAATTTTCATGAAATCGATCTTGGAAAATTGACAAAATCTGAGTTTTTTGCTTCGAATTTGTAAAGATTGAGAGGACTGTAGAGGTCTTTGTGTATGAGTTCTGTTAGCGTGCATTGAGTTTAAGCTTTAAAAAGGTCTTTTCTTAACAATATAATACAAAACAGAAGCAGAACACCTGAAATTTACATGAAATCGATCTTTGAAAATTGACAAAATCTTAGTTATGCGCCTCGAATTTGCACATATTCATAGGACTATAGAGCTTTTTGTTTAAGAGTTCTGTTAGCGTGCATTCAGTTTAAGCTTTAAAAAGGTCTGTTCTTAACTTTAAGATACAAAACAGAAGCAGAACACCTGAAATTTTCATGAAATCGATCATGGAAAATTGTCAAAATCTTAGTTATGCGCCTCGAATTTGCACATATTCATAGGACTATAGAGCTTTTAGTTTAAGAGTTCTGTTAGCGTGCATTAAGTTTAGGCTCAAAAAAGGTCTGTTCTTAACTATAAGATACAAAACAGAAGCAGAACACCTGAAATTTTCATGAAATCGATCTTGGAAAATTGTCAAAATCTGAGTTATGCGCCTCGAATTTGTACAGATTCATAGGCCTATAGAGCTTTTACTTTAAGAGTTATGTTGGCGTGCATTGAGATTAAGCTTTAAAAAGGTCTGTTCTTAACTATAAGATACAAAACAGAAGCAAAACACCTGAAATTTTCATGAAATCGATCTTGGAAACATGACAAAATCTGAGTTTTTTGCTTCGAATTTGTAAAGATTGAGAGGACGGTAGAGGTCTTTGTGTATGAGTTCTGTTAGCGTGCATTTAGTTCAAGCTTTAAAAAGGTCTGTTCTTAACTATAAGATACAAAACAGAAGCAGAACACCTGAAATTTACATGAAATCGATCTTTGAAAATTGACAAAATCTTAGTTATGCGCCTCGAATTTGCACATATTCATAGGACTATAGAGCTTTTAGTTTAAGAGTTCTGTTAGCGTGCATTGAGTTTAAGCTTTAAAAAGGTCTGTTCTTAACTATAGGATACAAAACAGAAGCAGAACACCTGAAATTTTCATGAAATCGATCTTGGAAAATTGACAAAATCTGAGTTTTTTGCTTCGAATTTGTAAAGATTGAGAGGACTGTAGAGGTCTTTGTGTATGAGTTCTGTTAGCGTGCATTGAGTTTAAGCTTTAAAAAGGTCTTTTCTTAACAATATAGTACAAAACAGAAGCAGAACACCTGAAATTTACATGAAATCGATCTTTTGAAAATTGACAAAATCTTAGTTATGCGTCTCGAATTTGCACATATTCATAGGACTATAGAGCTTTTAGTTTAAGAGTTCTGTTAGCGTGCATTGAGTTCAAGCTTTAAAAAGGTCTGTTCTTAACTATAAGATACAAAACAGAAGCAGAACACCTGAAATTTTCATGAAATCGATCTTGGAAAATTGACAAAATCTGAGTTTTTTGCTTCGAATTTGTAAAGATTGAGAGGACTGTAGAGGTCTTTGTGTATGAGTTCTGTTAGCGTGCATTGAGTTTAAGCTTTAAAAAGGTCTTTTCTTAACAATATAGTACAAAACAGAAGCAGAACCCCTGAAATTTACATGAAATCGATCTTTGAAAATTGTCAAAATCTTAGTTATGCGCCTCGAATTTGCACATATTCATAGGACTATAGAGCTTTTAGTTTAAGAGTTCTGTTAGCGTGCATTGAGTTCAAGCTTTAAAAAGGTCTGTTCTTAACTATAAGATACAAAACAGAAGCAGAACACCTGAAATTTTCATGAAATCGATCTTGGAAAATTGACAAAATCTAAGTTTTTCGCTTTGAATTTGTAAAGATTGAGAGGACTGTAGAGGTCTTTGTGTATGAGTTCTGTTAGCGTGCATTGAGTTTAAGCTTTAAAAAGGTCTTTTCTTAACAATATAATACAAAACAGAAGCAGAACACCCGAAATTTACATGAAATCGATCTTTGAAAATTGTCAAAATCTGAGTTATGCACCTCGAATTTGTACAGATTCATAGGCCTATAGAGCTTTTTGTTAAAGAGTTCTGGTAGCGTGCATTAAGTTTAAGCTTTAAAAAGGTCTGTTCTTAACTATAAGATACAAAACAGAAGCAGAACACCTGAAATTTTCATGAAATCGATCTTGGAAAATTGTCAAAATCTAAGTTTTTGGCTTCGAATTTGTAAAGATTGAGAGGACTGTAGAGGTCTTTGTGTATCAGTTCTGTTAGCGTGCAGTAAGTGTAAGCTTAAAAAAGGTCTGTTCTTAACTATAAGATACAAAACATAAGCAGAACACCTGAAATTTTCATGAAATCGATCTTGGAAAATTGACAAAATCTGAGTTTTTTGCTTCGAATTTGTAAAGATTGAGAGGACTGTAGAGGTCTTTGTGTATCAGTTCTGTTAGCGTGCAGTAACTGTAAGCTTAAAAAAGGACAGTTCTTAACTATAAGATACAAAACATAAGCAGAACACCTGAAATTTTCATGAAATCGATCTTGGAAAATTGACAAAATCTGAGTTTTTTGCTTCGAATTTGTAAAGATTGAGAGGACTGTAGAGGTCTTTGTGTATGAGTTCTGTTAGCGTGCATTGAGTTTAAGCTTTAAAAAGGTCTTTTCTTAACAATATAATACAAAACAGAAGCAGAACACCTGAAATTTACATGAAATCGATCTTTGAAAATTGACAAAATCTTAGTTATGCGCCTCGAATTTGCACATATTCATAGGACTATAGAGCTTTTAGTTTAAGAGTTCTGTTAGCGTGCATTGAGTTTGAGCTTTAAAAAGGTCTGTTCTTAACTATAAGATACAAAACAGAAGCAGAACACCTGAAATTTTCATGAAATCGATCTTGGAAAATTGACAAAATCTGAGTTTTTTGCTTCGAATTTGTAAAGATTGAGAGGACTGTAGAGGTCTTTGTGTATGAGTTCTGTTAGCGTGCATTGAGTATAAGCTTGATAAAGGTCTGTTCTTATAAATCAATTAAAAAACAAACTCAGCACTATTGAAATTTTCATGAAATCTATATATGAAAATTGTCAAAATCTTAGTTATGCGCCTCGAATTTGCACATATTCATAGGACAATAGAGCTTTTACTTTAAGAGGTCTGTTAGCGTGCATTTAGTTTAAGCTTAAAAAAGGTCTGTTCTTAACTATAAGATACAAAACAGAAGCAAAACACCTGAAAATTTCATGAAATCGATCTTGGAAACATGACAAAGTCTGAGTTTATTGCTTCGAATTTGTAAAGATTGAGAGGACTGTAGAGGTCTTTGTGTATCAGTTCTGTTAGCGTGCATTAAGTATAAGCCTAATAAAGGTCTGTTCTTTACAATTAGATACATAACAGAAGCAGCACACCTGAAACTTTCATGAAATCGATCGTTGAATATTGACAAAATCAGAGCTATGTGCTTCGAATTTGTAAAGATTGAGAGGACTATAGGAGGTCTTTGTGTATGAGTTCTGTTAGCGTGCATTAAGTGGTGTCTCAATAAAGGTTTGTTCTTGTAAATCAATTAAAAAGCAAACTCAGCACTATTAAAATTTTCATGAAATCGATCTATGAAAATTGACAAAATCTTAGTTATGCGCCTCGAATTTGCACATATTCATAGGACTATAGAGCTTGTAGTTTAAGAGTTCTGTTAGCGTGCATTGACTTTAAGCTTTAAAAAGGTTTGTTCTTAACTATAATATACAAAAAAGAAGCAGAACACCTGAAACTTTCATGAAATCGATCTTGGAAAATTGACAAAATCTGAGTTTTTTGCTTCGAATTTGTAAAGATTGAGAGGACTGTAGAGGTATTGTGTATCAGTTCTGTTAACGTGCATTAAGTATAAGCTTGATAAAGGTCTGTTCTTAACATTTAGATACATAAAAGAAGCAGAACACCTGAAATTTTCATGAAATCGATCTTGGAAAATTGACAAAATCTGAGTTTTTTGCTTCGAATTTGTAAAGATTGAGAGGACTGTAGAGGTCTTTGTGTATGAGTTCTGTTAGCAAGCATGAAGTTAAAGCTTTAAAAAGGTCTGTTCTTAACTACAAGATACAAAACAGAAGCAGAACACCTGAAATTTACATGAAATCGATCTTTGAAAATTGTCAAAATCTTAGTTATGCGCCTCGATTTTGCACATATTCATAGGACTATAGACCTTTTTGTTTAAGAGTTCTGTTAGCGTGCATTAAGTTTAAGCTTAAGAAAGGTCTGTTCTTAACAACAAGATACAAAACAGAAGCAGAACACCTGAAATTTTCATGAAATCGATCTTGGAAAATTGTCAAAATCTGAGTTTTGTGCTTCGAATTTGTAAAGATTGAGAGGACTGTAGAGGTCTTTGCGTATGAGTTCTGTTAGCGTGCATTAAGTATAAGCTTGACAAAGGTCTGTTCTTTACATTAAGATACATAACAGAAGCAGAACACCTGAAATTTTCATGAAATCGATCTTGGAAAATTGACAAAATCTGAGTTTTTTGCTTCGAATTTGTAAAGATTGAGAGGACTGTAGAGGTCTTTGTGTATGAGTTCTATTAGCGTGCATTGAGTTTAAGCTTTAAAAAAGTCTTCTCTTAACAACATAGTACAAAACAGAAGCAGAACACCTGAAATTTACATGAAATCGATCTTTGAAAATTGACAAAATCTTAGTTATGTGCCTCGAATTTGCACATATTCATAGGACTATAGAGCTTTTTGTTTAAGAGTTCTGTTAGCGTGCATTAAGTTAAGGCTCAAAAAAGGTCTGTTCTTAACGACAAGATACAAAACAGAAGCAGAGCACCTGAAATTTTCATGAAATCGATCTTGGAAAATTGACAAAATCTGAGTTTTTTGCTTCGAATTTGTAAAGATTGAGAGGACTGTAGAGGTATTGTGTATCAGTTCTGTTAACGTGCATTAAGCATAAGCTTGATAAAGGTCTGTTCTTAACATTTAGATACATAACAGAAGCAGAACACCTGAAATTTTCATGAAATCGATCTTGGAAAATTGACAAAATCTGAGTTTTTTGCTTCGAATTTGTAAAGATTGAGAGGACTGTAGAGGTCTTTGTGTATGAGTTCTGTTAGCGTGCATTGAGTTTAAGCTTTAAAAAAGTCTTCTCTTAACAATATAGTACAAAACAGAAGCAGAACACCAGAAATTTACATGAAATCGATCTTTGAAAATTGTCAAAATCTTAGTTATGCGCCTCGAATTTGCACATATTCATAGGACTATAAAGCTTTTTGTTTAAGAGTTCTGTTAGCGTGCATTAAGTTTAGGCTCAAAAAAGGTCTGTTCTTAATTTCAAGATACAAAACAGAAGCAGAACAATTGAAATTTTCATGAAATCGAACTTGGAAAATTGACAAAATCTGAGTTTTGTGCTTCAAATTTGTTAAGATTGAGAGGACTGTAGAGGTCTTTGTGTATGAGTTCTGTTAGCGTGCATTGAGTTTAAGCTTTAAAAAGGTCTTTTCTTAACAACATAGTACAAAACAGAAGCAGAACACCTGAAAATTACATGAAATCGATCTTTGAAAATTGACAAAATCTTAGTTATGTGCCTCGAATTTGCACATATTCATAGGACTATAGAGCTTTTTGTTTAAAAGTTCTGTTAGCGTGCATTAAGCTAAGGCTCAAAAAAGGTCTGTTCTTAACGACAAGATACAAAACAGAAGCAGAACACCTGAAATTTTCATGAAATCGATCTTGGAAAATTGACAAAATCTGAGTTTTTTGCTTCGAATTTGTAAAGATTGAGAGGACTGTAGAGGTTATGTGTATCAGTTCTGTTAACGTGCATTAAGTATAAGCTTGATAAAGGTCTGTTCTTAACGACAAGATACAAAACAGAAGCAGAACACCTGAAATTTTCATGAAATCGATCTTGGAAAATTGACAAAATCTGAGTTTTTTGCTTCGAATTTGTAAAGATTGAGAGGACTGTAAAGGTCTTTGTGTATGAGTTCTGTTAGCGTGCATTGAGTTTAAGCTTTAAAAAAGTCTTCTCTTAACAATATAGTACAAAACAGAAGCAGAACACCAGAAATTTACATGAAATCGATCTTTGAAAATTGTCAAAATCTTAGTTATGCGCCTCGAATTTGCACATATTCATAGGACTATAGAGCTTTTAGTTTAAGAGTTCTGTTAGCGTGCATTGAGTTTAAGCTTTAAAAAGGTCTGTTCTTAACTTCAAGATACAAAACAGAAGCAGAACACCTGAAATTTTCATGAAATCGAACTTGGAAAATTGACAAAATCTGAGTTTTGTGCTTCAAATTTGTTAAGATTGAGAGGACTGTAGAGGTCTTTGTGTATGAGTTCTGTTAGCGTGCATTAAATGTTAGCTTAACAAAGGTCTGTTTTAAAAAAAAAAAAAAAAAAACAAAAGCATCACAATTGAAATTTTCATGAAATCGTTCTTTTAAAATTTACAAAATCTGAGTTATGCGCCTCAAATTTGTACAAATTTAAAGGCATATAGAGCTTTTTGTTTAAGAGTTCTGTTAGCGTGCATTGATAATAGCCTTAAAAGAGGTTTGTTCTTAACATTTAGATACATGAGAGAAGCAGCACACCTGAAACTTTCATGAAATCGATCGTTGAATATTGACAAAATCAGAGCTATGTGCTTCGAATTTGTAAAGATTGAGAGGACTGTAAGAGGTCTTTGTGTATGAGTTCTGTTAGCGTGCATTAAGTGGTAGCTCAATGTAGGTCTGTTCTTGTAAATCAATTAAAAAACAAACTCAGCACTATTAAAATTTTCATGAAATCGATCTATGAAAATTGACAAAATCTGAGTTTTGTGCTTCAAATTTGTTAACATTGAGAGGACTGTAGAGGTCTTTGTGTATGAGTTCTGTTAGCGTGCATTAAATGTTAGCTTAATAAAGGTCTGTTTTTAATAAATAAATAAAAAACAAAAGCAGCACAATTGAAATTTTCATGAAATCGATCTTTTAAAATTGACAAAATCTGAGTTATTCGCCTCAAATTTGTACAAATTTAAAGGCATATAGAGCTTTTTGTTTAAGAGTTCTGTTAGCGTGCATTGATAATAGCCTTAAAAGAGGTTTGTTCTTAACATTTAGATACATGAGAGAAGCAGCACACCTGAAACTTTCATGAAATCGATCGTTGAATATTGACAAAATGAGAGCTATGTGCTTCGAATTTGTAAAGATTGAGAGGACTGTAAGAGGGCTTTGTGTATGAGTTCTGTTAGCGTGCATTAAGTGGTAGCTCAATATAGGTCTGTTCTTGTAAATCAATTAAAAAACAAACTCAGCACTATTAAAATTTTCATGAAATCGATCTATGAAAAATGACAAAATCTTAGTTATGCGCCTCGAATTTGCACATATTCATAGGACTATAGAGCTTTTTGTTTAAGAGTTTTGTTAGCGTGCATTGAGTTTAAGCTTGAAAAAGGTCTTTTTTTAACAACATAGTACAAAACAGAAGCAGAACACCTGAAATTTACATGAAATCGATCTTTGAAAATTGTCAAAATCTTAGTTATGCGCCTCGAATTTGCACAGATTCATAGGCCTATAGAGCTTTTTGTATAAGAGTTCTGGCAGCGTGCATTAAGTTTAAGCTTTAAAAAGGTCTGTTCTTAACTACAAGATACAAAACAGAAGCAAAATGCCTCGGATTTGTACAGATTCAAAGGTCTGGAAAACTTTTTTTTGAGAGTTCTGTTAGCGTGCATTGAGTAAACTCAATGCACAAAAGGCAACATGTTAAGAACAGTCCTTTATCAAGCTTATACTTAATGCACGCTAACAGAACTGATACACAATACCTCTACAGTCCTCTCAATCTTTACAAATTCGAAGCAAAAAACTCAGATTTTGTCAATTTTCCAAGATCGATTTCATGAAAATTTCAGGTGCTCTGCTTCTGTTTTGTATCTTGTCGTTAAGAACAGACCTTTTTTGAGCCTAAACTTAATGCACGCTAACAGAACTCTTATACAAAAAGCTCTATAGTCCTTTGAATATGTGCAAATTCGAGGCGCATAACTAAGATTTTGACAATTTTCAAAGATCGATTTCATGTAAATTTCAGGTGTTCTGCTTCTGTTTTGTACTATGTTGTTAAGAAAAGACCTTTTTCAAGCTTAAACTCAATGCACGCTAACAGAACTCTTAAACAAAAAGCTCTATAGTCCTATGAATATGTGCAAATTCGAGGCGCATAACTAAGATTTTGTCATTTTTCATAGATCGATTTCATGAAAATTTTAATAGTGCTGAGTTTGTTTTTTAATTGATTTACAAGAACAGACCTATATTGAGCTACCACTTAATGCACGCTAACAGAACTCATACACAAAGCCCTCTTACAGTCCTCTCAATCTTTACAAATTCGAAGCACATAGCTCTGATTTTGTCAATATTCAACGATCGATTTCAGAAAGTTTCAGGTGTGCTGCTTCTCTCATGTATCTAAATGTTAAGAATAAACCTCTTTTAAGGCTAAACTCAATGCACGCTAACAGAACTCTTAAACAAAAACCTCTATATGCCTTCAAATTTGTACAAATTTGAGGCGAATAATTCAGATTTTGTCAATTTTAAAAGATCGATTTCATGAAAATTTCAATTGTGCTGCTTTTGTTTTTTTTTTATTTATTAAGAACAGACCTTTATTAAGCTAACATTTAATGCACGCTAACAGAACTCATACACAAAGACCTCTACAGTCCTCTCAATCTTAACAAATTTGAAGCACAAAACTCAGATTTTGTCAATTTTCATAGATCGATTTCATGAAAATTTTAATAGTGCTGAGTTTGTTTTTTAATTGATTTACAAGAACAGACCTACATTGAGCTACCACTTAATGCACGCTAACAGAACTCATACACAAAGACCTCTTACAGTCCTCTCAATCTTTACAAATTCGAAGCACATAGCTCTGATTTTGTCAATATTCAACGATCGATTTCATGAAAGTTTCAGGTGTGCTGCTTCTCTCATGTATCTAAATGTTAAGAACAAACCTCTTTTAAGGCTATTATCAATGCACGCTAACAGAACTCTTAAACAAAAAGCTCTATATGCCTTTAAATTTGTACAAATTTGAGGCGCATAACTCAGATTTTGTAAATTTTAAAAGATCGATTTCATGAAAATTTCAATTGTGCTGCTTTTGTTTTTTTTTTTTTTTTTTAGAACAGACCTTTGTTAAGCTAACGTTTAATGCACGCTAACAGAACTCATACACAAAGACCTCTACAGTCCTCTCAATCTTAACAAATTTGAAGCACAAAACTCAGATTTTGTCAATTTTCCAAGTTCGATTTCATGAAAATTTCAGGTGTTCTGCTTCTGTTTTGTATCTTGAAGTTAAGAACAGACCTTTTTAAAGCTTAAACTCAATGCACGCTAACAGAACTCTTAAACTAAAAGCTCTATAGTCCTATGAATATGTGCAAATTCGAGGCGCATAACTAAGATTTTGTCAATTTTCATAGATCGATTTCATGAAAATTTTAATAGTGCTGAGTTTGTTTTTAATTGATTTACAAGAACAAACCTTTATTCAGCAACCACTTAATGCACGCTAACAGAACTCATACACAAAGACCTCCTATAGTCCTCTCAATCTTTACAAATTCGAAGCACATAGCTCTGATTTTGTCAATATTCAACGATCGATTTCATGAAAGTTTCAGGTGTGCTGCTTCTGTTATGTATCTAATTGTAAAGAACAGACCTTTATTAGGCTTATACTTAATGCACGCTAACAGAACTGATACACAAAGACCTCTACAGTCCTCTCAATCTTTACAAATTCGAAGCAAAAAACTCAGATTTTGTCAATTTTCCAAGATCGATTTCATGAAAATTTCAGGTGTTCTGCTTCTGTTTTGTATCTTATAGTAAAGAACAGACCTTTTAAAAGCTTAATCTTAATGCACGCTAACAGAACTCTTAAACTAAAAGCTCTATAGTCCTATGAATATGTGCAAATTCGAGGCGCATAACAAAGATTTTGACAATTTTCAAAGATCGATTTCATGTAAATTTCAGGTGTTCTGCTTCTGTTTTGTATTATATTGTTAAGAAAAGACCTTTTTAAAGCTTAAACTCAATGCACGCTAACAGAACTCATACACAAAGACCTCTACAGTCCTCTCAATCTTTACAAATTCGAAGCAAAAAACTCAGATTTTGTCATTTTTCCAAGATCGATTTCATGAAAATTTCAGGTGTTCTGCTTCTGTTTTGTATCTCATAGTTAAGAACAGACCTTTTTAAAGCTTAATCTCAATGCACGCTAACAGAACCCTTAAACTAAAAGCTCTATAGTCCTATGAATATGTGCAAATTCGAGGCGCATAACTAAGATTTTGACAATTTTCAAAGATCGATTTCATGTAAATTTCAGGTGTTCTGCTTCTGTTTTGTACTATATTGTTAAGGAAAGACCTTTTTAAAGCTTAAACTCAATGCACGCTAACAGAACTCATACACAAAGACCTCTACAGTCCTCTCAATCTTTACAAATTCGAAGCAAAAAACTCAGATTTTGTCAATTTTCCAAGATCGATTTCATGAAAATTTCAGGTGTTCTGCTTCTGTTTTGTATCCTATAGTTAAGAACAGACCTTTTTAAAGCTTAAACTCAATGCACGCTAACAGAACTCTTAAACTAAAAGCTCTATAGTCCTATGAATATGTGCAAATTCGAGGCGCATACCTAAGATTTTGACAATTTTCAAAGATCGATTTCATGTAAATTTCAGGTGTTCTGCTTCTGTTTTGTACTATATTGTTAAGAAAAGACATTTTTAAAGCTTAAACTAAATGCACGCTAACAGAACTCATACACAAAGACCTCTACCGTCCTCGCAATCTTTACAAATTCGAAGCAAAAAACTCAGATTTTGTCATGTTTCCAAGATCGATTTCATGAAAATTTCAGGTGTTTTGCTTCTGTTTTGTATCTTATAGTTAAGAACAGACCTTTTTAAAGCTTAATCTTAATGCACGCTAACAGAACTCTTAAAGTAAAAGCTCTATAGGCCTATGAATCTGTACAAATTCGAGGCGCATAACTCAGATTTTGACAATTTTCCAAGATCGATTTCATGAAAATTTCAGGTGTTCTGCTTCTGTTTTGTATCTTATAGTTAAGAACAGACCTTTTTTGAGCCTAAACTTAATGCACGCTAACAGAACTCTTAAACTAAAAGCTCTATAGTCCTATGAATATGTGCAAATTCGAGGCGCTTATCTAAGATTTTGACAATTTTCCATGATCGATTTCATGAAAATTTCAGGTGTTTTGCTTCTGTTTTGTATCTTATAGTTAAGAACAGACCTTTTTAAAGCATAATCTCAATGCACGCTAACAGAACTCTTAAAGTAAAAGCTCTATAGGCCTATGAATCTGTACAAATTCGAGGCGCATAACTCAGATTTTGACAATTTTCCAAGATCGATTTCATGAAAATTTCAGGTGTTCTGCTTCTGTTTTGTATCTTAGAGTTAAGAACAGACCTTTTTTGAGCCTAAACTTAATGCACGCTAACAGAACTCTTAAACTAAAAGCTCTATAGTCCTATGAATATGTGCAAATTCGAGGCGCATAACTAAGATTTTGACAATTTTCCATGATCGATTTCATGAAAATTTCAGGTGTTCTGCTTCTGTTTTGTATCTTAAAGTTAAGAACAGGCCTTTTTAAAGCTTAAACTGAATGCACGCTAACAGAACTCTTAAACAAAAAGCTCTATAGTCCTATGAATATGTGCAAATTCGAGGCGCATAACTAAGATTTTGTCAATTTTCAAAGATCGATTTCATGTAAATTTCAGGTGTTCTGCTTCTGTTTTGTATTATATTGTTAAGAAAAGACCTTTTTAAAGCTTAAACTCAATGCACGCTAACAGAACTCATACACAAAGACCTCTACAGTCCTCTCAATCTTTACAAATTCGAAGCAAAAAACTCAGATTTTGTCAATTTTCCAAGATCGATTTCATGAAAATTTCAGGTGTTCTGCTTCTGTTTTGTATCTTATAGTTAAGAACAGACTTTTTTAAAGCTTAAACTTAATGCACGCTAACAAAACTTTTAAACTAAAAGCTCTATAGTCCTATGAATATGTGCAAATTCGAGGCGCATAACTAAGATTTTGTCAATTTTCAAAGATCGATTTCATGTAAATTTCAGGTGTTCTGCTTCTGTTTTGTATCTTATAGTTAAGAACAGACTTTTTTAAAGCTTGAACTAAATGCACGCTAACAGAACTCATACACAAAGACCTCTACCGTCCTCTCAATCTTTACAAATTCGAAGCAAAAAACTCAGATTTTGTCATGTTTCCAAGATCGATTTCATGAAAATTTCAGGTGTTTTGCTTCTGTTTTGTATCTTATAGTTAAGAACAGACCTTTTTAAAGCTTAATCTCAATGCACGCCAACAGAACTCTTAAAGTAAAAGCTCTATAGGCCTATGAATCTGTACAAATTCGAGGCGCATAACTCAGATTTTGACAATTTTCCAAGATCGATTTCATGAAAATTTCAGGTGTTCTGCTTCTGTTTTGTATCTTATAGTTAAGAACAGACCTTTTTTGAGCCTAAACTTAATGCACGCTAACAGAACTCTTAAACTAAAAGCTCTATAGTCCTATGAATATGTGCAAATTCGAGGCGCATAACTAAGATTTTGACAATTTTCAAAGATCGATTTCATGTAAATTTCAGGTGTTCTGCTTCTGTTTTGTACTATATTGTTAAGGAAAGACCTTTTTAAAGCTTAAACTCAATGCACGCTAACAGAACTCATACACAAAGACCTCTACAGTCCTCTCAATCTTTACAAATTCGAAGCAAAAAACTCAGATTTTGTCAATTTTCCATGATCGATTTCATGAAAATTTCAGGTGTTCTGCTTCTGTTTTGTATCTTAAAGTTAAGAACAGACCTTTTTAAAGCTTAAACTGAATGCACGCTAACAGAACTCTTAAACAAAAAGCTCTATAGTCCTATGAATATGTGCAAATTCGAGGCGCATAACTAAGATTTTGTCAATTTTCAAAGATCGATTTCATGTAAATTTCAGGTGTTCTGCTTCTGTTTTGTATTATATTGTTAAGAAAAGACCTTTTTAAAGCTTAAACTCAATGCACGCTAACAGAACTCATACACAAAGACCTCTACAGTCCTCTCAATCTTTACAAATTCGAAGCAAAAAACTCAGATTTTGTCAATTTTCCAAGATCGATTTCATGAAAATTTCAGGTGTTCTGCTTCTGTTTTGTATCTTATAGTTAAGAACAGACCTTTTTAAAGCTTAAACTTAATGCACGCTAACAAAACTCTTAAAGTAAAAGCTCTATAGTCCTATGAATATGTGCAAATTCGAGGCGCATAACTAAGATTTTGTCAATTTTCATAGATCGATTTCGTGAAAATTTTAATAGTGCTGAGTTTGTTTTATTATTGATTTACAAGAACAGACCTTTATTGAGCTACCACTTAATGCACGCTAACAGAACTCATACACAAAGACCTCTTACAGTCCTCTCAATCTTTACAAATTCGAAGCACATAGCTCTGATTTTGTCAATATTCAACGATCGATTTCATGAAAGTTTCAGGTGTGCTGCTTCTGTTATGTATCTAAATGTTAAGAACAAACCTCTTTTAAGGCTATACTCAATGCACGCTAACAGAACTCTTAAACAAAAAGCCCTATAGGCCATTGAATCTGTACAAATTCGAGGTGCATAACTCAGATTTTGTAAATTTCCAAAGATCGATTTAAATGAAAATTTCAATTGTGCTGCTTTTGTTATGTATCTAAATGTTAATAACAGACTTTTTTCAAGCTTTCACTTAATGCACGCTAACAGAACTCATACAAAAAGACCTCTACAGTCCTCTCAATCTTTACAAATTCGAAGCAAAAAACTCAGATTTTGTCAATTTTCCAAGATCGATTTCATAAAAGTTTCAGGTGTGCTGCTTCTGTTATGTATTTAAGTGTTAAGAACAGACCTTTTTTAAGCCTATGCTCAATGCACGCTAACAGAACTCTTAAACAAAAACCTCTATGGTCCTTTGAATCTGTACAAATTCGAGGCGCATAACTCAGATTTTGTCAATTTTCATCGATCGATTTCATGAAAATTTCAGGAGTGCTGCGTTTTTTGTTTATCTGTATTTTAAGAACAAACCTTTTTTAAGCTTACAATTAATGTACGCTAACAGAACTCTTATCAAACTTATTATAATGCTTTTTTGAATTTTTTTTATTTTGGACGAGAAATTACTCGTTTCTTCATTTTTTCCAAGACCGTTTTGAATTAAAATTTCAGGAGTTCAGTTATTAGAACTTGTAGAATCCCTAAGAACAGAGCTTTGTTCGTTTTTTTCTCGATGCAATCTATTTAAACAGTCGCTTGCTCGGATGTAAGGAACATTGTGTCATGACTCCAACTCGATCAAAAATGTACTTGATGACATCTTCAAATTAAGATTAGTGCAGTAAAAACGCCGGAACTATTTCTGAAATCAATTAGGAACTGTTTATATTATAGAAAGGCATAAAAATACCTAATTTTATTTTAGCTTTTTGAAAAATGCTCTGCTACGCGAAGTTAGCAGAGCATAATTCAACTTCATTTTTTTTGTGTAAAAACGCCAGAACTATTCCTGAAAAGTATCAGGAACTATAGAACTCACCTGCACGCTAACAGAACTCTAATTTATTTATGCTCTGCTGGAAGATGCTCTGCTAACTTCACAGACACCGAAAGGATGAAACCATTCACTTCAAGTAAAATTAAAAAACTTTCCGAACCCCTGGAGTTCATTACGTTTCGCGTTTTAAGGGTAGTTTTTGAAATACACGTCCGGTTTAGAAAATGGCTGAAACTCGTCCCATTACGTGAGTTATGGAGGCGGTATTGGTATCACAAACACGTTTTTTGAACTTTTCACATGAAATAATTTTACCAACTTTATTGTCCCAGTTCATTTCAAAAGCTTTGTTTGAAGTATGTTTATGGTATTGGGGGGTGTCGTTATTTGGATTTCAAAAAACAATACAGTGAATACAGCCGGTACTGAAAATATACTTTTTTTTTCAAGTATCTGTATTTATAAAGTCTTCTTAAAATGTGCTGAATTTAACTACTCATCGTGGACTATCCTTTACGTTTTACGGCTTAGCATTTATCAAACCAGTATATTATAAAACCTATGAAAACATGCGTCGTAAACCTAACACCAACAAAAACGAATTGCCTATTGTTTGCCTCCGCTCTAGAGACGTCTAAAACAGAAATGCTTTGGCAAATTCAAGCAAAAACTGTGAAGACGAAATATGTATAAATATGTAGTATATAAAGCAAGCGATAGAGTTTAGTTAAATTCGGTTCATCATCATCATCATGATGGTGATGATGATGGTTTAGTTACATTCGGTTGTCAGATACAAATTATGAGTGTTTTGTTTTTTATAAAAAGTCGTAAAACATTTTTAGTTTTGGAATGTTTGAACATTTGGTCTTTGCATACGCGTACGATTCGAGATGTTTGGGCAAAGTCACGCCAAAGCTTGAATAGCATGTAGGCTAGTTTTATCGAATAAATATAATTATACAGTGGTGGTCATATAATTAGAAACACTTCATATGAATTATGAAGTGTTTCTAAATTATTGAAGTCCATGTCATACATTCTTGAAAAATTTATAAATTAAATTTTTAATAATCATGCAAAAATATAGCCACTCAATTTAGAATACTCATAGAATACTTTAAAAAAACAAAACTATCTAAACTTCATCATAAAAAGAGTTTAAAGCATACATAGCTTATTTTCTGTTACTGGCCTCTTGGACGCCTAATTAAAAACACTTTAGAAAAGCATCCACGGCACATTCCATTTTTGAAATAAAAAAAATAAAACATCTTTCTTAGCTATTTTCTATCGTTTCATCAAAGTGAAAATCCGTTTACAATTTTTTGTTCAAAATGGGCAAAAATAAACGTTGTGACGCGTCAACTAGGCAAATAATTGTTAATTTGCACATCGACCAAGAATGGACGTACAGGAGAATAGCTAATCACTTAAAATGTTCGATAAAGAAAGTTTTCAATGCTATTGACCATTACAAAAGACACGGAACTATTGAAAATATTCCTAGAAAGGCTCGACCGAGGAAAACTTCGCCCAGAGAAGATAAGCTAATCGTAAGTATTGCTAAGAAAGACCCGTTTAAAGGCTCCAACCAGATTAAAAATGAAGTTTTTTCGCCTGATGACCCTAGAAATGTCTCGTCAAGACCATGTCAAGACTAGTACGTCGTAGATTAGTGGAATCAAAATTGTTTGGGAGGGTTTCTCGAAAGGTGCCGCTTCTTACCAAGAAACATCGAGAGAAGCGATTATTATTCGCTAAAAAGTATGTCAATTGGACGGTCCGAGATTGGAAAAAAGTCTTATTCTCAGATGAAACTAAAACAAACATGGTAAATTCAGACGAAACTGGCCCCTCGCTATGGGCTTGTGTTATAGTACTAGTAAACTAATTTACATAATAATAATACAGTCCTACTAATATTATAAACGCGAAAGTTTGTAGTATGGATGGATGGATGGATGTTTGTTACTCTTTCACGTAAAAACTACTGAACGGATCTGTATGTAATTTTGCACAGAGATAGGTTATTCTAGAAAAGCACATAGACTATATTTTATCTGTGAATTCCCACGGGAACGGGAACGGGAAACCGCGAGGCGCTGCTAGTACATACATAGTAACTGTAATAAATAAATAGATATAGTAGACCTAGAAAACGACCAGAACACCCGTTAAAGTTATAGTTTTAGTAGTAACGTATTTCAGAATAATTTGGAATAATTCATTCATTTTGATTTAACATTATGCTTCGTAGCCGTAGATCGTAGTTAAATGTTTCTGCTTATTTTTTCCTCTGTGGTGTTTATTATGTTTCCTGCACAAAAACTACATTGTTATTCTAGACAGAAAATATAAAGTCACGTAGATGGCTTATGAGCTGCGAAGGTTTATTAGCTTATTGTTAAAGTGTTTTATAAAAAATTCGAAACAAAGACATATCATCCTACTGAGAAATTAGCACATTGCGTGCTTGTATTAGCACATTGCGTGCTTGTATTAGCACATTGCGAGCTTGTATATTAGCACATTGCGTGCTTGTATTAGCACATTGCGTGCTTGTATTAGCACATTGCGAGCTTGTATATTAGCACATTGCGTGCTTGTATTAGCACATTGCGTGCTTGTATTAGGTACTTTACTTTTGGGGCCTTGTCGTGTTGGCTCAGGTTTTCACTGCCCCGACTTTTAACGCAGGTGTTGTATGAGGTAACTAAGGGCTATGCACCGGGGGGCGGGCAGCAGCCCCTCCTGCAGAACAGGTCCAACACCAAATTGCCATACCCAACCCGCATGGAATTATGATCATGGAACTACCTCCAGTGACAAGAGCCGATAAGGCGCTTATCAGGGAGGCCTCTATGGATGAGGATGGCCTAGATGTCCAGAAGTGGACTGATTGAAGCTTTTGTTGGTGATATGCAATCTGAAAAGACTGAGTGCGGACATTCCTGTGGCCCGTGAACGTTTGAGAAGTCTTTGTGTTTTGTATTTCACGTTAATTCTCCCTATTTTTGTAAATTCGAACAAAAAATTGATTTATTTACGATAGATTTATTTTTTATTTCTTCAGAGACATGCAATATAAAACAAAATAACTGATTTCATAAAGGCACCTATTTTGTTGTTATTTTCTAGTTTCGTAACCCATTTCTTGTTAAATAGCTATACCATGTTACCCTAAATACTTGTTAGTTCATCTTAATTATATTGGATATAATGTATGTAAGTATCTTATCATTTCGCCTACGCAAAGACCTTCGCACAAAATGATTACATGTAATTCCGAGCTCATATTTCTTATTTATCTTCAGCAAAACCAGCACAAAAGACACGCTAACCAGTTTTTTGTGTACTAATCTATAAACGTTCTCGTAGATTCGATTCTATATTGCGGAACAATATTCGTTTATTTCGGCGGTTGTTCGAAGAAGTCGCTCGATGGTATTGGAATAGGCTGGACGGGGAGTATCCAATAACTGGATGTGTATGCTTGCTTACTCATAGTCCATAAACTGGATGTGTATGCTTGCTTACTCATAGTCCATAAACTTAGGTCAAATAATATGTTTAAAAAATCTGAAATTGTTTTGAAATCTGAACAATTGAGATAAGTCTTAGCTAATTCCACAAAAAAAAACATTACAAAGTCAAACATTATTAATTTAATCTAATAATTAAGTTTAGTTTAAATAATTAAGTCCCGATAGAGTCCCTCAATCCACGATGTCTTACTCTACTATAATTTTTTTTAATAGAGCCCTTGGAACATCGCTCTAGGGAGCTCGTAGCCAATACCAAGAAAAATAGGTAACAAAAAATATCTGATTTCTCTGAACTGCCTTCGAATTACGTTTACCAAATCGAATTACAGATAGGTACCAAATTATTTCGAGTTTCGGTATTCCATACAGCCACGGATGATTGCTTTGCTATAGTTATATCAAAGGCAATAAACCAAAAACCCCCATTCCTCTACAAGCAACAGTTCTCCAGAGAGTCACTCAGTTCGGTATCGACTGGACACATCTGTCTGCCGATTACTGTAACTGGGCCGCGTCGAATGAACACTACACGAGTCCTGCTCGCAAGTGGCCGTGCGGACTGTTTAGGCATTTTATGGTACACCTTTATAGTTAGGTGTAGGGTTTGGTTAGATCGAATGAACATTCAATGGGTATGGAGAATCATAAACCAACCATTCTAATCACAATCACACTAATATTATAAATGAGAAAGTTGATGGATTAAAGTATGTATTTTTGTAACCTGCTCACGCTAACACTGCTGAACACGTTAGGCTGAAATTTTGCATACATGTAGGTCTTGACCTTGGAATGTGCAATTGGTCGTTTGGGTTATGGGTAAAGTAATTAGGAATCATAGATACGCAATAAAAGAAAATAGGTATACACCTAAATTTTCGTTTTTCGTTGCGTATCTAAAACTATTAATTACTTTCCCTATAACGCTAATGACCTACTAGATTCCTAAAACCTACTTAATCATAGACTATCAAACGTAGAATAAAATTAATGATTATTGTGGCCAATAAACGTCAACAAATTTTAGAACCCTACATTGAGTGTTCTTTAGTAACCATGTTCTTTTAGATGTTTAAAGTAAAAACTTTTTATGTTTAATAAACACTTCAAATTTGTTCGTACACGTTGCACGTTCTTTAAGTCCACTTAAGTTCTTAGTTCATCTGAATTATCCGTAAAATTAATTTAACCCTTTACATTCCTCGTATTATTATATATTATATGGTTATAATCTCAGCGTTTTTATTTAAATATTCCTAATACGCATGGGATACCTGTTGTATGAGATCTGATAGATTTCTGTTAGTTTCTGTGCCTAGAACATGACATTGAACTGGTTAGTAGTTTTATAAGTACTGAAATAATAAAAAATCCTCTTTCTTTGTATTTTACTACGAACGTAAAAACAAAAATGAGGGTATTTCGGTATGTCTGCTAATAAAAACCAACTCGCAGTGACTTTAGTTATTCCGTAATCGCGACGCACGAACTGACACTGTGCTGAAATATTGGCAAACTCAATAATCAAATCATGGTAAATATGTCGTTAACCAGTCATTGACTTTAGTTTGAGGATCTAGGATCTCATTACATTGAGAACATCCATAGGAACTAAAATCCAAAAAGTCGACAGCTTCTGATATTTAAATATTCCAAGTTAGTATTATGATGATAACTCATCTCGTCAACAAGTCTCATTGCTTTGAAATTATGATCAAAACTCTGCAGCTATTCTATGATTCACCCAACCGAGATACATAATGTACGTCTCATAGCTGTTATTGGACTATCTCGCTACCGGATGTTAATCCATGGTGTCTACCGCGCCGATCTACAGCCAAGTTGAATCAAAATTTGCTGGTTTAAGAGTTATTTTAGAAGTTTTTAGTTTAATTGATAAGAACTGTTTCCCAAATAAAATACAATATTTTGTTTTCCTTTTTGTCACTACGAATAGTCAAAATTAACAAATTAAAAAGAAAAAACATGAAAGACTATATGCAAATATTTTTGTATTCTGATGAACGTGGAGAAGAAAGAAAGAAATTCTTTCTTTATTCTCCACCATCTGAACAAGCTTTAAACAATACCTGTTACTATAAGTTTTTTTTTGATGCATGCTTCCATATCTAATGTTTGTTTAATCTCCTAAATCCTATTTAATCTTAATTTGAAAGTTCCTATCTCCATGACGATATAAATATACATTTACAGATACAAATACAATATTTTGTATCTGTAAAATGTATAAAATTTATTATTATTAACCTATTATATGCCCAGAACTATTTTATGTCTCCGATTTTTGTAATTTTTGGATATGTTATAATAAATAAAATGTTATGAAACAAAAATCGAGTTTTTTCAGGTTTTACTCACTGAAAGTCTATTATTTTCAGTGGGTCGTTAACGACCCCGAGGGCATATTCGGTTTAATTACTTATCTTGTATGTATAGATGAAATAAAACGATTATCTGAGTTATCATGTTATATAATTATATAATTATGCATGAAAAACCTCAAAGCATTTGTCATGGAGGTTTACATTGCACTTTTTACACATTTTCACAGTTTTGTTCTTGCAAAGAGCACATCGCCGTCTAGTCTGACCAGCTAGAATTATGTGGTCTGCTGCGTGTACTTTTTGGAATGTTCAGGTGTGGTTTTGGTGGACCAGTCGGTACTTTAGCTGCTCCATATTTCTGGAGAAGAGACCTTGCAATAGATTGTAGATCTTACTGGTAGATCTCGTTTCACCCACTTGCGCGGACGTCGACTAGCCCGACTTCTACAAGCGCTGGTTGCTAAATTGAGGTTAGATTCTATCTCATCGGGCACATCTTCAGCAGCACTTTCTTCCTCAGGCTCAGGTTGACCTTGCTTGATGACCAATTCAGCTGGAGCCAGCAGTTGACGCATAAACTATCTGTCAAGATTATTGAACTCCTCCCCACCAGAATCACCACACCCTGGTGGCTCCACATATACGTCGGTGGTCTGTAAATTTTCTGCATCCAAACATTCAAGGGCATCCAAAATTTAATTAGTAGTGAGTTTACTACGAGACCTAAAACAAAAAATAAAAATTAGCAATACATAGACAAATTGGTATCACATCTGACCACGGGGTCGTTTGTGACCCCATCAAATATTTATCGAAATTTACATATCCTTACGACATTTTTTCATATATTTTATTATCACGCAGCATAATAGGTACATCAAAATATTGATTTTGCCTGTTATACTGTTATAAAGACAAATAAAAACAATAAAATACTTACATTTTGCACGAGCGATCCAACAAATAACCATAATCAAAACATCTTCAACTTTGCACTATCCTCATAAATTCGCTTTATTTTTTACACCTTAACATTAACCCTAGCTCACTAAACATATTTTCGAGTAACACAGTCACTAAATATTAGTCTCTCAGACTAACAAAATAAAACGATAATATTTTACTTGAAATGGCATTTATTAATTTAAAAAAGTACGTAACATGCTAGAACATGTATTTATATTTCTTAAAAACTACAAAACACAGTAAAATATTAATCCTGGCAGTCTGAGCAGACAGCAATGGTATGCTCGCCACAATTGGCCTTCCTGCGGGAGTGGCAGCACACTTTGGTCATCCTGTGCTTCTGATACGGGCAAACTGTGCAAATTTTTTGTTTGTTTAGCTGTGCTTGAGAAGTACTAGCCACGACATTTTCTATTTGCAAGATATCTTTGATACTGGCCTTTATTTCCTTTCTCAAAGTTACTGTCTCGTACCGTTCCCTCAACCATGGCTCAATGAGATCGTCGGCCAACTTTTGCACGAATGCTCTTCGTTTCAGGGGTTTTTTGTTTGTCTGGCTGATCGTGCATTGTCGATAGAAGAAACACCACTTTGTTGGATTTCGGTTTATAGGACACCAAGGTTTTGTCAGCATCGAAGTCAAACATTGAAAAGCCGACTTCCTTGTTTTTTGTTTTTTTATCTCCTGTGGTATCTCTCGTTTATTGCTGCGCAATGTGCCAACAATTGTTCGTTTGTAAGGAGGTTTCAGTAGTTCTGGAGCAAGTGGCACGGACGTAAACCAGTTGTCCATGGTTATGCTTCTGTTTGTCCCAAAAACAGGTTCACAAAGTTGTTTTATAAAGTATGTAGCCAGAGGCGTGTTTTCGATGCAGTTTGTTCCTTTACCAAATATGGCGTAGCATTATAAACATATTTTGAGATGTGTGATTTTGATTCATACAAGAAAACACTAAATAAACAACATTATTCAAAACTTACCTTGACTCAATTTACACGCGTAATCACTAATCATTAGTCTGTGAGACTAACAATTCGCCAAAACTCCGGAAGTACAATGCGTGCAGTCGTAATGCGTGCGCACGGGGTGCTAAAATACTAAATTAGGAAGGTACTGAGCGTGGTGGGGAGGGGTAGTGTCGGTAACATACCTAAACAGCGAATGCGTGGGAACCGTGTCGCCTGTGAGACTAATGTTTAGTGATCTAGGGTTAATAAGTTACGGATCACCTGATGTGTAAACATACGTTTAATAGTATTTTTTGAGAGGTTTGGCAAATTTCTAGAACAAAAAAATATATATTTCTAAGTACCCTTTTTCGGGTCGTTTACGACCCCTTGGGCATATACGGGTTAATTTTCCATAACGATTACCGATGAATCATTCAAGACCTAATGTTACATTACGAGAGGCTTAACTATTACAGATAATTAATTAAGCAGTTTAAAGCGAAAATCTTTATACCTTTGAGCCTATTGTTACAAGTGGTCATTCACTGAAATATACACTGACACTGAGTGTTTTTGTGTTTTTCTATAATAACATTTAGAGTACACAAGCAGAATGATGCTGCAACAGAGTTAGCTGAGTAGTTAATAATAATAAAATAATTAAAATGGACACGCAAAGAATAACAAATTTAAAAAGTTAAAATTAATTGTGGTTAAATCAGCTAAAAATATTTTATCTATGATCATTCTTTAAGAAAGGTAATGTAGAATTTTACGAATCTAGAATTAACCTTTACTTAAGAGTGCGCCTAATGCAAAAATCAAGCAAATTGTGTATTTTTAAACCCTTACATCTATGGTAACGAACTTAAATATTCTAATTAAAAAAATACGATAGGTAGGGGAAAAACACATAGAAGTCGAGTAATTGAATAGAATTTTGAAAAATAAACTGGATTCTTTACAAAAAATTATACAAAAATCGATTTAAAAAAATTGTTTTAATTGAAATGCTCTAAAGCAAATGTCTTAAGGCTCGTTTACGCCGAGGCAACAACGTGCAACAGTGCCGCATGCTACATATTGTGGCATGCGGCACCTTGTGGCATGCTACAAATAGAAAGCATTTGCGGCATATGTGGCATACGGCAGCCTATTTTACGCCGAGGCAACATCGTGCCTGGATATCGTGCTGTTTGCTTGGGGGACTGCATATCGGTACAAAATATTTAAATAGTACTAGTAAAATATCAGTACTCTTATTAGTGAAACAGTCCCTTGAAGCAAATAACGGTACAAGATATCAAAAAATGTCTAGAAATATATCAGTTCTTAAACGTTTATACAGAAATAATTTCTGTTGAGTTGTTTTTAGTACAATAATGACTTTAACCAGGGACTGCATATCGGTATAAAATACTTAAATAGTACTTAGTTAAATATCAGTACTCTTATTAGATAAACAGACCCTTAAGCGAATAACGGTACAAGATATCAAAAAAAAGATTAGACACATATCAGTACTTAAACGTGTATACAGAAATAATTTCTGTTAAGTTGTTTTCAGTACAAAAATGATTTTAACCGATATTTTATTTCTGTACACGAAACGAGCAGGCGGCAGCGCGCGCGGGGCGCACACTACGGAAAGGGATAGTAGCGGGGTGCGGGGAGCGTGCGACTGCACGTTGCGTTTTATGTAGTACCTACCCATAAAACAAGCTCTGCTTAGCTTTGGGCGAGATAATGTTGTGTGAATTGTCAATCATTATTTATTTATTTAATATTACCTTCTGCCCGTGGTTTCGCACGCGTTGTTCAAGGTTATTTATATCCAATGGGAACTGATTTTTGGGATAAAAAGTTAGTTATAAGCCTGTTTTATTCCAGGCGTATAACTACCTGTATGCAAAATTTCAGCTTGATCCGTTTAGTAGCTTTGGTGTGAAGAGGTAATAAACATACAAATACAACCAAACATCTAAATATCCAGACATCCAGCATTTATATGGTTGATGGTTCAATGGTTCAATTATTGGTAAACTTTATAAAATTACACGTCAAATGTACACCTTACAGTTACAATATACCTATGTATATAGATGGTACAATTCAATAGTGTGGTACCCACCGACCTAAATAAATAGTTGTCTGGAAAGTCCAACTTTATGATAGGTAGATTGTGGAGCCTATGGAATCTATAATTTCTTTTCGAAAAGTTAATGTGCACATTGACAGTACCTAATCTCTAAAGTTGTAGGATTTTTTTTTTCGACGGTATTAATTCGGCGTTAAAATCGGAACTTTCATAAAAGTGGGTCCAAACTAACCACAGAACATCTCAAGATCTCTGGTGCTGCTGTACCTATTTTTATCTCCGAAAATTTGTCTCCGAAGATGAAAAAGCTATTCTATGAGGCCCGAGAATTTGCCACAGCAAATAATTATAGATATTGCTGGGTATCACACGGGAAGATATTCCTACGCAAATCTGAAAATGGACCTCTAATCAGGATCAACCAGGAGTCCGACATCTCCAACCTGCTGACTGCAGATTGACTATTTGTAGCCGGCAATGTATTAGTATATAAGGATATTGTTATTTGTTTTATACTAACTCTAGCATTATTTTTCTGTATCTTTATGGATTATTGTTCGTTCACAAACTTAACTTTGCACAAAGGCTGTATTAGGATTCCACATTCACACTTTTATTTAATTTGCACTATACTTCTAATTTTTTATTTTACACCTCGCTGCCACAATGAGACATTCACATTTTTAAGCAAACCACACCTCGATTTAAGAATTTTCGCTTACTTATTAAGCCTACAAAAACCACCAAAGCAATCATTCTTGCGCCACTGTTCTTCATTTTTCCTTTATAATGGATAACAACCATCTCAACTCGATCTCAATTGATATAGATGATATCGAAAGCTCTACCTCGTCTTTATGCTCTGCCGAACAGGTAAGCTCCTTTATGACTAATCCTAAACATCTGAAAATTCTACACGTCAATATAAGAAGTATAATTTGTAATATTGATAAATTGTTCATACTTTTAAAAAGGATTAAGATAAATTTGGATATAATCATTTTGACAGAATGCTGGCTACTTAAGTGCCCCCTTCTACCTATTATCGATGGTTTTACTAGCCATGCATCTACCTATTCTAACCAAAATGAAGGAACAGTTGCATACGTAAGGAAAGGTTCATATAGGTACCGTGGATATTCCGGATTTTTGTGAGGCAAACTGTGTATTAATTAAATGTTCTAATAAATTTTGCGTTCTAGGCTTATATCGTTCGCCAGCTTACAAAAATTTGCAACCTTTCCTTCAAAGTTTAGACAACACTCTTAATAAGTTAAAATCATATAAGGTAGCATTTGTCATTGGTGATTTGAATATCAACATTGCTCCATATTCCAAAGATAAAGACGTGGAAGAGTACTTGAATCTCCTGGCTTCTCATGGAATGCTTCCAACCCATACCTTGCCTACAAGACTTGACCGCTGCTTGGATCATGTCATGCTTCGAGCGCCTAACAAAGCCAATACCTTAGTCCTTGATTCTTCTCTGACAGACCATGCCCCAATTTTAGTTAGTTACGATTTAAAAGAAGTTTTTACAAATAGCAAACGATCTGTTAACCAAATTGACCTCCCAGCTTTAGTAACAGCCTTAGAAAACACAGATTTTTCAGAGGATTGCTCATCCTCAGATCCTAATATTGCTGTTGATGCACTAGTTGAAGATCTCACAACAATAATTCGGAATCACACAAAAACCAGAGAAGTTTCGAGTCGAAAAAGAATTGTCAAGCCCTGGATCACTCCAGGCATCTTAAGATGCATTCGCCACAAAGACAAATTGTATCGCAAACACAAAAAACAACCAAACAATGAAATACTTAAGATCACATTTACACGCTACAGAAATTTTTGCAATAATTTAATAAAAAATCTTAAAATGGAGTACGAGCGTCAAGAATTTCATCTAGCAAAAAGCGACCCAAAAGCCACTTGGAAGATTATTAAAAGAAATGCTAATATCCCAAACAAGCAAACATCATCATCGGAGCTTTTAAAACTGGCTGTCTCACCTTCTGATTCTGTAAATATCGTAAATAATTATTTTGCTAATATTGGCAAATCCCTCGCTGATGACATTCTAAACTCAAGTTTTCACGAACGTGCCTCAGCTGCTAACATTACTTCTTCATCTCAACCCCCAGTATCTTCTATGGCTCTGTTTAGTGTTGAACATATAGAACTAGATCGAATTATAACTAATCTTAAAGATAACTGTGCCGTTGGCTGGGATGGTATCCCAAACACTGTCATTAAATCTGCCCGCCATGTTTTGATACCAATCCTGGCTCGTATCTTCAATAAGTGTTTAATTCAAGGTGTCTTCCCAAAGCCCTTGAAAAAGGCGATCGTTCATCCTATTTTCAAGTCTGGGGATAGAAACAATACATCTAATTATAGGCCCATATCTGTCCTCTCAGTTTTGTCGAATTTTTTTGAAAAAATTCTTAATAAGTAGTAGGCTCATTAATTTCTTACATTCCAATAATATCTTGTCTTCCAATCAGTATGGTTTCAGGCGGGGTAAGTCGACGGAGGATGCTGTCCTGGAACTAACAAATCATATCGCTGATAACTTCAATAACCGATATAAAACCATTGGTATTTTCATTGACCTTTCTAAGGCCTTCGATACTGTTTCTATCCCCTTACTGCTGTCGAAGCTGGAGGGCATAGGCATTCGTGGAACAGTTCTGGAGCTCTTTACGAGCTACCTGACTCTTCGCTCACAATCCGTGATTATTGATGGACATGTTAGCAGCGATGAAGCAGTTTGTTGTGGTGTCCCTCAAGGAAGTGTATTGGGGCCAACGCTTTTCCTTATTTATGTTAATGACCTGTGCAATCTTAGCCTCCCTAACTGTAAAATCATAACTTATGCTGATGATACAGCTTTACTCATCCGCGGACAAACTGGGGAAGAGACTTACCGGGCTGCAGTTTCTTCGCTTCGTATAGTGATGATCTGGATGTATGCTAACCTGCTTACTTTAAATGTCAGTAAAACCAAATTTGTAACGTTTTCGCTAAATTCATCTGGCCAACCGCTCTTCATCACTAGATTACCCGCCCATACTTGCGTTATTGCAGATTCATGTGACTGTCAATTTGTCACCAGAGTAGCTTCTGTTAAATACTTAGGGGTTATGATTGACAGTTATTTATCTTGGGACGATCATATAACACAAACAGTAAAAAAGGTGAGGAAATTGATTTATGTTTTCAAAAACCTGAGACACTCAGCTGACTTTCAATGTCTTAAAATGGTTTATTTGGCCCTTGGACAGTCAATAATATCGTATTGTATAACGGCTTGGGGTGGTGCAGCAAAAATTCGCCTTCTGCGATTAGAAAGGGCTCAAAGAGCAGTACTAAAGGTTCTTAGTTGCAAACCCAGACTGTTTCCAACTATAGACCTATACTCACTCTGCCAAGTTCACACTGTCCGACAACTGTTTATTCTCAACACACTATTACGTAAACATGGCCAAGTGCCTTACAACCCTATACCTAGCCAGACTAAACGACGTTTCCATAGAGTCTGTGAAATAGTTTCACACAGAACTGCTACAGCCAGTCGACAGTATCCTCACATCAGCTCGATACTCTATAATACAGCTAATCGTAAACTTAATATTTATCCCTTATCTCTGCGTAACTGTAAATTTAAATTATCTGCCTGGCTTTTAACCCTTTCTTATGATGACACAGAACTCCTTTTAGCGAAAATAAATTAAATTTTCATTCTATTGCCCACACTTTCCTTTAGATATATAAATTTATGATATATTATTTATGATATATTAATATAATTTATGATATATTATTTATGATATATTATTTGTCCAGATTCCCAAGTCTGTTTCCCAAATGGACTGGTATGGTACCTTATCGTTGCCCTGACTCTTATGAGACAGGTGTCCTCGAAGGTACCTACTGAAATTATCAATCGTATACACACACATTTATTTATTATTTACACCTACACAGTCTCAGCAAATTAAGCTAAATAATTACAATGGTCTCATGTAGGTAGTTATAAATTGAGTGCATATTATGTTAACTAACTTTAATATTAATTTAGATAAAGAAAAGCTAAATATTATTATTATTTTTCTGTGAAATATTATCCTTTTATCCTGTCCAGAGGAGGGCGATACTGAACGCGACACAGTTTATACTTTTAGCGTCAGTATCGTTGCATTATGTTTCTAGTTTTTAAAAATATGTAAATGGTACGAAATTAAAGTTTTTGTATTTTGTAAAAAAAAAACTTTCACTTGACGCTGTATAACCTTATCTAAGTATTCTAGAATAGATGCAAACGGCCTGTTAACTCTCATAATTAACCACCTAAGGTGTCCATTCCACTCATCCAATTTCTTTGTCCAATGTAAATTTGATCAAAGAACTTGGATGACTTCATCCAATTTACTAGCAACACCGATATTTGATCAAAGATTAGGATACTAGTTTCTATGAAAACGAATAGGAACACGTTAATTCTCTTCCATGGAAACTGAAATTTTATGGATTAAATTGTAGCCTATGGTCTATTTCAGGTCAAGAGCTACACTTAGGTATGCAAATTTTCAGCTTAATTTATAGAGAAGTATTGGCATAAAGAATAAATAAATAATGCCGGACAAATCACACAGCATTATCTAGCCCCAAGCTAAGTAGAGCTTGTGTTATGGGTACTAGATAACTGATATACATAATACAATACGAGTACATAGATAGATATTTTTATTATACATAGTAAACGACCAGAACACCCTGAACAAATATCTGCAGATCGTACAAATATTTGTCCCGAGGCGGGAATCGAACCCGCAACCTCCTGCGCCGCAGGCGGACCTTCGCCCACCGCGCCCCGGAGGTCGTCAAAGAAGAAACAATCATCCATCCATCCATCCAAACTTTCGCATTTTTTATTTAATATTAGTGTGATGTGATGTAATTTCAATGGAAATCTACTACGCAAATTACTTAAGAATCTTGGACTAAGATATTGAAAGAGTGGAATAGGCACCTAAAATGTAAGAAATACTATTAAGTCAAAATACGACTAGTTTTAAGGGTACTACTTTCCATTTTCACTTATTTTTCTGCACTCTATTCTGTGGCGAATTTAAAACACGCGTGGATGCGGAAGCTATTCCATTATTATACTAAATCAACAAACACAAAGAACGCCGCGCGGTCGGTACTCCAAAGCCCTGGTGGCACCCCGCCCGTAACAAACTATTTTAGAAAAATTAACTAAAATATGGAACAATCGAGAATAACCGATATTTAAAAATACCTATCTTAATAATATGAATATCATTAAATACGAACTGAAAAAATTCTGATACTTAATTAAACTGGTATATCAGTACAGAAATTTTACGCTGCAACAATAATTACGGTACAAGAATCATTTTGGTATGAATGTCTTACTGTTATTTTTGAATACTATATAATTTAATAATATCATTAAATACGAACTGAAAAAATTCTGATACTTAAATAATCTGGTATATCAGTACAGAAATTTTACGCTACAACAATATTTACGGTACAAGAATCATTTTGGTATGAATGTCTTACTGTTATTTTTGAATACTCGAAATTTAACTGGTATGACGTCATACAGAAATAAATTGTACAGAAATTTATACCTGTATGCAGTCCCTGAGTGACTGGTCTACTTGTTTGATCGAGGGGATACATACACCATAGAATATGGCTGATCAAGTAACTTTAGCAGCAGCTTATTTAGTACTACTAAGCCATGCAGCTAAACAACAGAAGAAGAAACGTTGGTGGAAAAGAAGATTACTTCAGAATGGCCCACGGACTAGTTTACTAACAAAAATTAAGGCAGACGATGGTGCCTTATTTAAAATTTTTACCAGAATGTCAACTGAGGACTAAAAACTGTTTTGACGCACGAAAAATGTCGCATGGAATCCATTGTGCCCGGATACAAGTTACGACAGTCTGCCACATGACGCAAGGTGTTGCCATGCCGCACGGTTCTTGCCACAATGTGCGACATTTTTGACTTTGTAGCATGCGGCCTTGTGGCATGCCGCAATGCCGCACAGTGTTGCCCCGGTGCCTTGAAACCCGCGGCCCGCGGGCCGCATGCGGCCCGCCGGGTCTTTTCTTGCGGCCCTCGGAGGCCATAGCAAATTATAATATTTTATTTACAGTAATAACTTCTTATTCACGGTTCCCTTTTTCGCGTTTTCTCTATTAGCGGGTAAAAAAATTGTGACTCGTTTCCTTTATTGAAATATGTCACAGCATTAGTATCGCTTAAAGAGAGTTCGCATCAAGGTTTGCTGACTTCAGAAAGAATGAAAACTTGATCAACCTCTTTGGGCGACCATTCAATGTATCCGTTGAAGACATGCCAGGAAATTTTCAGATGGAAGTTATCGAATTGCAGTGCAGTACCGAACTGAAAGACAAATTCAACACGGGTCTTCTGGATTTTTATTCAAAATATGTTGATAAAAATTCATTTCCAGAGATACGCAAACATGCCCAAAAAATTATATCATTGTTTGGGAGCACTTATGTGTGCGAGCAACTGTTTTTTCACATAAAAAAGGTCAAGACAGGACAAGAATTACAGACGCACATCTGGAAGGTAGTCTACGGGTTGCAACTTAAAAAATAAAGCCTGACATCGATACACTCGTCAAAAATAAACAGTGTCAAACATCGAATTAATTCAAGTTCCTATACTTATTTTGTAAGGTTTTTAAATAAATAATTAATTTTTAATAAAAAATAAACCCATAAAGACCATTGAAAATTTTAAACTTGCTTGTTTTAAATTCCTTTTTTAGGGTAGATAGTAAAATTAAATAGAGATTATAAAATAAATAGACATTGCAGGTTGCGGCCCTTCGGGCGATGAAAATGGATTATTATTGAATATGGATTATCAGCGACAACACCATATTATTTATTACGAATTACATAGCCAGACTACTGTTTTATTTAAGTAATCCTGTAGTTTTTTTATTTATTGCTTAAATTTTGAATCATTAATAGAAAAAAAGCAAAATCTTGATTTTTGCTCTGACATTGCTTTACTCTGTCCCGCTCCTATGAACGCAAAATCCTATGCCCATCCTTCCACAATTTTTTGCATTAAGGCCGCTCATTCTGACCCATAACAATAATACTCATCCGCAACGACAACCCGCAGCTATGACCATGCATATTCATCACATACCATCAAGGATGTCAAACTTCGTCCTTTCCATTTCATTAGAGACAAGGAACATCAATGTGTTATTCAGGGTTAAATCCCAAAGTTTTGCTCCTTCATTGATCCGGGATTCAAGATATTAATGAGGTAAGAATCTTAACTTAAATTGTAAAATGTATTTATTTTATTTTTGGAGACGCATCGTTGGACCATAATGTCAGTTGATAAAATTGTCGACTTGACGAACCATATAAAATATGACGAAAGCCTATAAAGCATATTATTCACCTATAAAATGACTGTCGTTCGGTTTCATCAGCATTTGCCTCAGAGTCGACGCACTAGCTACAATACCTGAATGGGCCCAAAACTCGTTATCTGGGCCCAATTTAATTGACATTGTAGTCGGGGCACGTTCAAAATTAATGTCCAAATACGAAGTAGGTAAGTACCTGAGTTGTGTACCCAGTGGGACTGCGATTTACTATTGAACCTTATTTTGGTTACTTTTTATGAAATTTATAAAGATTTTTTATGCAAACAAATAGAACACATAATTTGCGCATCTGATTTTTTTTAACTGTTGGTGATATAGAATTTTGGTCAACAGAGATCAAACACTAAATAAATAAATTTTCATGGTTAATAAGTCAGCAAACACGCACGACGACCTTTTCATGAAATGCGTTTAAAATTGTAATGCTTAAAAGTTCTTAACAGCAGCTTTACAATTGAAACTCGAAATTTAAACTCTCCTGTAAATAATTTATCCTCCATTTGCTTTACAAATCTCTCAGAGATATAAAACACAAAGGGGGTTTGTCATAAAACCTGCCGTTTGTTTTAAAGCCTCGTTCTAGTTTAGTCGTCGAAGGTGCGAACGTGCTGTTTATGAGGGTTTCGGCTTTATTGCTTAAGGTAACAGTTTCGGCCCAATTATACCTAGCCGAAATCAAATCATCATCATCACCATCGCACGAAATCGTTTGGACGGGCTTCTCGGCTTCGCTCACCATTATTTAAGTAACTTGTCTCTAATAAAAAACACATAAGTGAAAACTAGCAAAGTTCGTTTAGATAGAGGCTTCACCGATAAAAGAGCTGAGATCTTATAAAAAGGTGCCAAGTTTCTTAACAGTTCTCTCTTCTATTTGTAACATTATTTTTTATTGAATATGTTTTTAGGCGACTTTATATCAACCGCATATTTTGTTGGACTTGAAAAGACAATAAATAAATAATCAAAGAACGTTACAATATAATATTTATTATTTATGAATAAAATAATTAGTTTTACACTATTCGTGGATCTTACAAGACATTTAAAATGACAAGCCTGTAGATTCAATGTTATTTATAGAATAGATTATTGTCTTATTTTTCATGTGATTATCTTATTAAGCTGCGCCTCATTGCCAATTCTTGAGCATGAGATGATTTTGTCTATATTAGCATTTTGAGTTTAACCCTCGATGTAGCTAATCAGAATATAAATCTTACTGCATGGTTAACTCATGTTAGACTAAATTTCCTTTATAGCAATTGAAATTTCCGGTAATAAAACGCTATTAAATACGGCTCTTATGAATTTGATAAGTAATATCAGACCCAAAAGATAAACCAATGGGTTTTCAAAGAGCAACCTCACAGCGGCACCAGATGGCGCGATCAACTTATCGATCAAAATTAATTCGGCAAATTCACAAATAAGCCGAATCTCGCCCAGCACCTTTGGCCCACGTCCCAAAAGGGTCCACGTTTACGTTTATTTGAGCCCTTCGGATTTTAAACAGCCCTTTTAATACCGTGTGATAGTGCCTGTATTGGCCTGATTTATGCCCGGGCCAATTCTCGGGCCATATTTCAAATTTAATGTAAAGGGTAAGATACGGTTAATACTGTTCGGTTAATTTGGCGAGTGGGTTTATGCTAGTGTTTATTGTAATTGGCACATTAGGGCGAGTTGGGTCGAGTTATGGTAATGGACGCAAGTGGCTGTTAGGTATTAATGATGACGTGTTATCAACATGGCTTTGCGATTGTGGATTTATTGAAACTCTAAATAACATAGCACAAGAAATCATTATTAAGTTTCAATGAGCAATAGAGACTCTAACATTTACGGTATTGAGTAATATACGATACCGTAATTGGAGGAGTCTTGTTAGATTCGCTTACCAACTATAATAACATACATAACCTACTATAAAGTCTTGTCAACAACATACCCGATATCGACCAATGATTAAAGACCCAATCCCATCCAATTATATCTCAAAGCCTGTTTCAGCCTGTATCATACTGAAAGTACTGGTAGATATAATAGGAAAAATCTTTTCCATATTTTTACGTCCTGCCCGGGTTATCGGCGAATATATTTATGTTTTTAATTACGGGGACAAACGGGCATGTCCGTATGTGACGTAATTGAGAACCGCGGGCTCGGGACCGACACGCGCTTAATAATTGGCTGAGGTTTATAATAAAATTGGTTTTTTTTTTTAAATATAAAATTGAATACATATTTTAATATTATTAACACAGTTGTATTATACCTTAAAATATTTTTTTTTAGTTTGTAGTGTAGTACATAAAATTGCAGACAGTGCGCGGCAAGCAATCTTGTCGCAACTTAGCTACTCGTTGCTTTTCGCCATGCTTCGAACCTGTTTGAAGAGCATGGCGCCCTGTAGCCGCGTAGACCTTGACGCTTGCAGTGTTACGATCATCACAGGTCTTTGCCGAGCCTGCCAAGACAGTGAGCTTCTTGTCCGCTAAAACAATAAAGTGTTCTCACGGTAAGGGTAGTTAGTTGTTAACATCGTAAGCGCTTCTTACACAAACAACAAACCATTGGTTCCAAACCAACATCGAACAGCATTCCTGAAACGAGCCATGCATGGTTTCTTCCCGAGCTTGTGAAAGGATATCCGAGAACTACACAAAGAGCTCTTAAAGTGCTTTAGAGGACTTATAAATTCTAAGATTTATTAAATTCCTTTCTTCCCTTACAGCAAAATAATGTTTTTTTTTATGTTCCATTCCAGTCTTTGGCGTTTCTTTAAAATCTGTGTCCTACCGTGCTCGCCACGATCAGAAGGAACCGCTAAGATTCTTTACTGCATTTTATTCCGGCACAGTCCGCGATCTTAAAGTCGCATTAAATAGCGTCTGCTTTGCATTTTTCTAGAATTATTTTTACTCCTACTTGTCGCTTTTGTTTGTGGATTTCCATTTCAAGTGGATTTTAATCTAGGAGTGGCGGGGAGTTAACCGTGAAATCCAACTTTGAGCGACGTTAAAATTAGTTTTCTATGTGGGTATAATAAAAAATATCTATTTATAAAATTGTATTGTATTATGTATATCAGCTATCTAGTACCCATAACACAAGCTCTGCTTAGCTCGGGGCTAGATAATGCTGTGTGAATTGTCCAGCATTATTTATTTATTTATAAATCTTTTTAAGATTTTTTTTTACGTTATATTGATATCATAATAACATCATGTAAGTTCTTGTAATAAAACTGAAATGTTTAAAAAAGTTACATTTAGTTAGCTATATATATATACGTAGCACATCGAGAACGTACCGTAAATCTATTAAACTTAGTAAAGTTACTTAATGCATAATAGTTTATTTCCTCCTTCTTATTTTCTGTAGGTGTTTAATCCATAACTGTTCTTCAAAGTACAGTAACATGGGTAGGTATCGACACTCACAACATTTATTTCAATTCTAAAGACTGGAGCTGCAACACTAAGTGATTTTTAGTGTACCATTAATCTATTGTGCCGTAAAAGCGTCGTGGATTTCGTTTTATATTCTGTAGATTTATATTTTTATTAGACTTTTATAGAAAACTTTTTCTGAAATGTGTAGCAACACGGTGTAAAAACCTATGGTTTTTAGTGTCTTATAAATAAGAATAGTATAAGTTTTTTAAGTAAGAAATAAATACTAACAATACTAATACAAGCCAGACACTGTAGGTATAGTACCTAGTGGTGGTGATATTATTATCACCCACTACTTACAGTATACTACGACGATGTTGGGTATAAACGTAAAATTGGGCACCGGTTAATTTTAAGGATGTTTTATCTCATTTAAAAGCAATATCTCAAAGTAAAATCCTCAGAAACTACGAAATTGTATTGCGATTCAATTTAGTGAGAGACGGCTTGGCATTGGAGATAGTTGCGGAGGAAAAACCCTTTCAGAGTGGCGATAGGGTTGCCTGAAACACTGGCAAGATTTGGTAAAACTGAAAGAAGAACCTTTATCCTAGTTCACGGCGAAATAAAACTTACTTATAATTAGGACTTAACAATAGAAAAAATACCCCGATTTTGATAAAATTTAAAATCTTAAAGAGCTAGCAAAAAATCAAAAGGCTAAAATTGAATATTTGAGGTTTGTTAAGAATCGAATCACTTAAAAGCATATTCTGAAAAACATTTAAAATACACGCGGTGCCTGATTGACTAAATTCTTGCCTCCACTGAGATCTTGGCTCGCTCTCGCTTTGTTCAGGGTCGCTGTGGTACAGACCTGACGTGACGTCACAAATCGACGATGAAGTATCAATATCTTCTATCTCAATTTTTTCGTTTTTTTTTTTATTTCACCAATCGATGCATTTTTTCATTCTCTATCTCCTGATAAAAACACACGAATTTCGACTTAAAAACAACTTCAATACGGATCAAATGAAAATAATACTAACTCCGTTAGTTTGAAATCATGCTGGCAATACCTACTATCTGTATTGAAGAAATACCTCCTATCTCATATTGCGTGACTTATGCTGTGAATACCTCCTATCTCCTAGAGGCGCGTGCGAATCTGTTCGATGTTTCTGTACTAGATATCAGGGAGAGGGGTGTGGTCCGCGCGGGAGTTTGCCCCGCGCGCACCTTCCCCCGCTCTCCAAATGCACTGTGACCTTCCGCCATTTCGAATTTCCGCGTTACACTTGTTGCTTCGATTTATTGATTACGTGCATAAATAATACTAATTATAGTGAAAAAGTGCTTTATTTTGCTAGATTATTCCTGGATATCACTGTAAATGGTAAGTACTATGGAACTAGTGTACTAAAATATAAAATTAGTATGTTTTCAAACAGAAAATAGAATGATTAGATAGGTTTGAATTAGATAGGAGATATTGCTTTTGATTAAAATTTATTTAGTGGGAAGTGAGATAGAAGTTTTTGTTGCTCGCTAATAGATAATTCTGTTCATTTTTAGCTAAAATGCCGCGTCCGGGAAGCTCGAGATGGAAAAAAATTGTAAATGATATTAATAAAAATCAGACAGCAATGGCGACTACCACCAAAAAGCCACAACCAACGCTGGATAACGAATGTGTCATGAAAGATTCTCGTAAGTACCATAGTCAAACCTACCAGACAATCTAACATTACAAGTAATACGCCCATACCTACCTACTTCAAAGGACAGTGTAGGTACTTACATAAAGTACATACCGGCAGAGTAGCCACCTACTATGTTTTTCATGTCAATCGTTATGTTGTGTGTGTTTTGTTTGTGCGTAGGTAGGTACATGCACAATACGCAACTTTACTATCACTTACTTGTATGTAATTTATTATTGTTTTTTCAGGCATTGGAGTGGGAGACCAGCAACTGATTGATGAAGATGAGGATGAAATACAGCCAGGTAAGATTACCCTCTTAAGTAAAGTGATATTATTACTCGGTAGGTACTCGGTGTGTTAGCTTTTGGAGCCTTAACTAACTGCATACCTACTATTCAAGGCATTGACCAATATTTTTTTTATGAAGGGGCTAAGTAGGTAGGTAGGTAGGCTGTGAGGCTCTTGGGTTAACCACTTACCAAAACCAGACACTATTCATTTACGTTGTTTTACTTACTACCTATCCATGCTTCACGGAGTCCCTGGCGGCGGGGCGCGGGTTTCCTCTTTGTTTTTTTAAAACCCCTTTATGGTTAACCTATGTAATGTTAGCTACCTCTTCTTAAGTAATGTTATAACTACACGTTTAATCTTTTTTCTTTTTCTAGCTGGCAGTCTTCGCACCGCTAAAGAGAAGGAACGCAGGAAATCGTCAGAAATCGAAGAGGTGTCAGACCAGGTCCCTTTGTCATCTGTTGTACCTAATAAAACGCATACAGAGGTTGTTGGTGCAGATGAGGGCACCAAAATTTATAAAATTGTTCGCTCTCTTTCACTTTCCCATCTAACAGTAGATACCCAAAATGATTTCAGTGTACTCAAAAAGAGTTCTTCTCTTCCTAATCTAAATGACGAACGATATAATTTTGTAGACAGTTCTTTCCATGCATTTCATAGAATTTCAGCGGATGACAATCTGGATTTTATACCTGAAAGTACAAATGAGGAGATTTTTGCCGATATATCCTACGGTAACTTGAATGAGGGCAGAAAACGAAAACATGCAGCTGAACCTAGCTCTTGGAAAAGAAACAAGGCTAAACAGCTTCGTATGCGTGGTGATGAATACTTGGGATATAGGAAACCTAAAGGAGAAAAGATGCAACAAGACACAGTTAGATCTGCCAGGGATTTACAGGAAACTTGTAAATCTAAATATTGTGAAAAGAGTAAGTTCCGGGGATGTAACTGTTTCACTGAAGAAATGCGTAAGCAGATACATTCTCATTTTTGGAAGAATATGTCGTGGGACCAGAGAAAAATTTATGTCAATGGACTGGTGAAAAGCTCTGAAACAACCCAAAAGACAACAAAAGTATCAGCAGCTGGTGATGATGATGATGACTCGAGGCGGCATTGTACACTGTCGTACTTTCTGCCTATCAAAGACCATGGAAATGTTCAGGTATGTAGAACGATGTTCCTAAACACATTGTCTCTTGGTAGTTTTACTGTGCAGTCGTGGGTAAAGAAGTCAGTTTGTGGTATGACTCCTGATAGACAAACCTTGAATGAATCACGGCAAAGAGCCATAAAACCTAGAGACGAAAGAAAAGTTAATTGTGCGAATACCTTTCTCAACAATCTTCCGAAACTGCCATCGCATTACGCAAGGAAGGACACCACAAAGTTGTTTATAGAACCTTCTTATCACACTCTTACAGATTTGTTCAATGCTTACAAAAACTATTGCATGTTGAATGAAGAACCGCAAGTGTGTAGGTTCACATTTGAAAAGATTTTTCATGAAAAAAATCTATCACTTTATACCCTTAAGAAAGACATGTGCGATGTTTGCTCGAGCCACAAAGCTGGTAATCTAAGTGAAGCCGATTTTCAAATCCACACCATCAAAAAGAACAGAGCAAGGTCTGAAAAAGAGGAGGACAAGAAAAAATCTGCCAATGGGGAATACATTCTCCTGACGTTAGATTTAGAGGCCGTTAAGGTGTGTCCTTATCTCACTGCCAGTGCTTTGTATTTTAAAACAAAGCTGGTGTGTCACAATTACACCATTTATAATTTGACCTCGCACCATTGCACTTGCTACTGGTTCGACGAAACCGCTGCAGATTTAACAGCGAGCACTTTTACTTCTTTCCTCCTTGATTATTTGGAAAGACATTGCTTAACACCGGAAAAGAAGCCGATAGTTATCTTTTCAGACGGTTGTACTTACCAAAACCGTAATGTTGTCCTTTCCAATGCGCTGTTACTGTTTTCTCAAAAGAACGGAGTAACCATAACACAAAAGTATTTAGAACCCGGGCACACTCAAATGGAGTGTGATTCTGTACACAGTGCAATAGAAAGGAAACTAAAAAACAGAGAGATACACCTACCGAGTGACTACGTTTCCATCACGAAAGAAGCTCGGACGCCACCTTATGATGTCGAACACGTTAATTTTGATTTTGTCAAAAATTATGCTGATCCTGACACTTGGGTGTACAAAAGCATTCGTCCAGGACGTAAAGCAGGTGATCCTCAAGTGGTCGACATAAGAGCAATTCAGTACAATCCAGATTTAACATTATTGGTCAAGTTAAACTTTGATGACGATTGGATGGAGCTTCCACAAAGACCCAGACCACTTAGACAAGTAAGTTATTCGCAGCTTAATGCTAGTCCTCTCCCGATCAAAGGCACAAAATTTAACCATCTACAACAGTTAAAAACTGTTCTGCCAAGAGACTGCCACCATTTTTATGACACTTTGCCATATTTACAATAAGTAGCTTTATGGGAAAGCGTCAAAATATTTCTTTATTATGTTTGTCTTTTCGAGCAGATATTACTTTGTTTTTGGTATAGTTTATCTATAGTTGTTAACTTGCAAAGTATTTATTTTTCATGCGAATATGCTAAATGTTTTTAGGAAGGCCGTACCGCCAATTGTTAATTTCTTATTTTTGATAGTTTTATCATGTGACTTTTTTATTACTTTACTGCTGACACCTGCCTACCAAGGCAAATATTTTGTATGTTTGCTGTTTATGAGTCGCTGTATAAATGATTATAATAACTAAAAGATGTTTAACTTGTTGTTTTGAAATAAAACTACTTTTTTTATAAAAAAACTCTTTGTAATTCCTCCTATCAAAATCATTAATTCATCCTAAATAGAATCAATACCTCCTATGTCTGATTATCTTCTTAATTAGATATCCTACTCATAATTCACTAATAGTAAAATAATTGCCTCCAAAATAAGCTTCTTTTTGCATTAAAAAAATCTGATAATTGTAAACAAAATAAAAATTATTATGTTTTTTTCGCTTCCTGTAAAGTTGCTGATTTTGAGATAGAAGATATTGATACTTCATCGTCGAAATATATATAAGGCCTAAGGCCAAGGAGCTGTTGTCGTAGCAAACCGGCTATTCCCTCCCTCTAGCACATCCACAAAATCCCGTCTAATAACTTTACGACACTGTATTCTCATCTCTAGTCGATAAAGGCGTTTGTATGGAGACAAACGAGGCCTACTTCAGGCCGCACGTGACATAGTGACTGATGGGCCGGATATGAATCCAAGTGATTTTGTTCAACTAGCACTGTGCATGTGTGATTGATATGCGAGGGGTAAGTGATTGCTAAAGTTGCGGATACTCTGGGACGGCAAGATACCGGAAAATCTATGCCATATAGATGAGAAGGTAGGTACACAGGTCTGTGTAAACTAGATAAGCCTCCTCATTTGCTCGCATAAAATTTGATCCCTCTGACGCAACTTTTCAGTTTCGTTCACTACCTTGTAAATATATAAGATAACAAACTAGGACGATTCAACTAACGCGAAGTAACAAAGAAAAAGTAAAAGAAAAAACAAAGAAAGCGCAAGAAAAGTTCGTGATAAAACTAACACCGAAAGAAACAATTTTTTCAACGAAAGACGAGAAGGTGACGCCTGGATTTATGGCCAGGTGCTATAAATAAGAACCCTGGCCATTAGCCCGAGATAACTCTGCTTTATTGTAATTTTATGCGGCACATTAGCTTTCCGGAGAAAATGCAAAATTCCACGATTAATTAGCTTGCACGAGATGTGTCTGTATCGGGCATTTTATTGGTGGGAGATCTTCTCTTATCTTTACGACAGTGGCTTCGCCGCGGACTGTAATCATTTCTTTGTTCTCTTTGGTAATAAGCTCTTTTGATGAGGGTTTCTGAGGAAAAGGAAATTTACGGTGGGCTGATTGAAACAAAATCAAATTTACAATTTCCAAATTTAATTTTACAACAGAACAATAATATATAGTACTTAGGTTTGTTGTTAGGATTCTTTAACATTTACAATATACGTTGGATTTTTTGTTTTATTTAATAAACATATATAGCTACACAGCGATATAATTTTTACATTTTATAACTCTACTTTCTGTAATGTTGATAAGTAAATATAAAAGATTTACATTTTGAGAAGAAACAAAAAATTCGGCGGTGGTTCTTATAATAAAGTTAACTGTAGTTAATTTAACTTTATATACAAATTGGCAGGTGTCAATATTATTAATTTGATATGACTAGCTTCGTGCAAAATTATTTACAGCAAATATCTTATTTTATTTAGTAAAGAGACACATTTATAAGTATTATTAAAATTTATATCTTGTTTTATATAAAAAAAAAACGTTTAGCAACTATCGATGAATATTTATATCTAAAGTATTTCAAAACAATGACAACCACAAAGTAAAATTAGGCCGCTGGACAAACCTTCTCTGGTTTATAGTCTTGTAACTTGTAAGTTAGAATACTTTAATACTTAAAACTTACTAAAAGTATAAGTTTTTGATACATAAAATACAAAATATTGAAAAATGTGCCTCTATTTTATTTTCGCATAAATTTAATTTTTAAGAATTAAGCACAGATTGGAACCATCCAAATTGAAAACAACAGTCGTTGTTCAATTAATATAACTTCAAATTTACAATTCAGTTATGCAAAATAAATTAAATTATTCGATATCGTTGTAGAAAATTCGAAATTCCGAATAATGTATGAATAATCAGGATGTTTTACGGAGCGAACAGCGTTTTGCTTTCATGAAGTCTTTCATCTTCGATCGGGAATCACTCAATTAGGGCGCGTTGACGGACGACTGATTATTTATTATATTTATGAAACAAATTTGCTTAAAGGTTAGCAACAGTGAGGCTTTAGGTAACGTACAAATATAATGGCAAGATATACCTACTGAGAAATCGAACATTAATAAATAAATTCACACTATTCCCGGCGACACATCAACAGAAATAACTAGTAGGTTTCAATCTATCGGAAAATCCATAATTCCCAAATCATACTCCTCAATACAACACCCCCACTATCAGATTCCGCAACGCCACCAAATTCCCATGCCTCTTTGTCACGCCACCCTCTAACAACGTCACATTTTGTTCACTGCGTAAGAAACGTCACCCCCAGTCCAAAAGTCCACAACCGTACGGCACACACTAACAAAGTCCACAACATCACACTCACTGCGTCTATTGTCACGCGAGCATAAGTACCACGCACGCGAGCAAGGGCCAGGCGGCCTGCGCGCGCGCCGCGGCCGACGGCGGCCAGCCCTCGCTCCAGGGGGCGCCTCCCGCGGCGTCGGGTCACATCGTTGTCACCATTTCTGTAGAAGACACAACATTGTTTTATCTGTCCTCTAGCCAAATATTTTATCGAATTCACTGATGTGTTGCCTTGCGAGCCGTAGTGGCGTGCCGCATCTTTAGGAAGTTCAAAACGTCGAAGGCAAATGCAAATGTTAATGAAATAACTTAATAGAGAAATTTAAAAAAATCTTTATAATTATGTAGCTACGGAAGCCGCTACCCAGAGGTGGACGAGAGATGTAAAAAGACCCAGAGACAGCCCACCCGCTCGATGGCCTGACAACAATGTACTACTACTGGGAATCATTGGATTCGACTTGCCGGGGACCGGAAGCGTATCAGAGAAGCAAAGGACTCCTGCCCAATGATGGGCTCAGGTGCAGTACAGTTCCAACAATGGGTAAAGGCGTAAGATGATAATAATGTGAAATATATAAAAATAGTTGTAAATAAAAATGTATCAGAGATGCCTGGCCTAATAGTTTCTTGCCGGTTTTATTCTTACTTTCTTTGTATATAGCTAATATTGTAAAGGCGGAACTTTGTGAATAATCTAAGTTCATAAGTTGTGACGATAATACCGCTAAAACTACTAAGTAAATGGATTGAGTTGACATTTTGCATTTATCAATAAGTTCATCATAAGGTTCTTTTTAGAGTAGTGTTACCGAGGCCACGGTAAGAACCGAGTTAAAGCAGTAAAATGACACATTAGACGCTGTTGGAACTCACCAAGATTCTGCATCTGATGTTGGCTCAGCACAATGTAGGGGTTCTCGAGGCTGGGGTCCTCCAGCACCCCGCGGTGGAGCTGCTCCAGGTGCCTCTCTACGTCATCTATTGAAAAAAATAAACAACTATTATCAAAACAAAACTCAGTAATTTAAATATAAAATTACCGCAGTTTATCGGATTCATTATGAATGTAAGTACAAACCTATATACCTACCTATAACAGTTTTGTATATCATGCGCTTTAAAATCGACATGGACACTGATGGAACTACGAAGTAGAGAAAGACCGTTATGAACTTGTGCCGTCGCGTCGACTGAGGCAAACAACCGAGAGAATAAAACTAATATCTGGCGTCGCAGGCCAGTGAATCATCATCATCACCCTATATTAGTCCACTGCTGGACATAGGCATCCCCTAATGATCCTAAAAGCCCAATGTCACCTTCCACAGCTACTTTCCAATATTTTTTTTCTTACTTTCGTGTCCTTCCACTTACATGTCGTTTTCTTTATTCGGTCTATTTTGTTTTTATTCTCCATCCAAACCAAACAATGCCATGCTTTAGGTTAATAATATACAGTAATGTACATCCAAACTGAGTAATTTTTCTTTGCTATTCTGTGCCTGGATGCATGCTTCTTGTTTGATACGCATCGCTTATTGTTTGTTGCTTTTTTTTTGTTAATTTTTGTTATTTTAACAATGATTTGCCTATCTATTGTATGAAATTGTAACATTTGTAACTATTGTAAGAACATCCATGAAACACGTCTCTTTTCTTGTCTTGCCACGTAGACGATGACGTGTCTAGAGATGACACGACATTGACAGGACAGTGTTTCAGTGATGGCATTCTCGTATTATTTAATTACTTTTTGTGGACGGAAGAAACCACCACCCTATTTTTTATTTTTATTGTTCTCTTATTTTGTTTTCATTAGCGTTTAATTTTCTTCTATCATGTGTGTCCTCTTAGAATTTATGTACCTACCTAATTATTATGTACCTACAAATACTTTTCAGGTTCACTTGTTACGTAGTTATTATTATTAGGTACCATATTTGTTTGTTTGTAAAAGCTGTACATGGCTGTACTCTTCTGGCGTGTCGTGATGCCACCAAAACAGGGTCAAACTGAAAACCAGCGTTGATCCGCACCAGTGCGGTTCAACACATAGCTGAGTTTGACCCTTTTTGGCCCATCCTTGGGCAGCACGGATACATCTGTCTAATGAGTGCCATAGCGCCCTGTATTCAGCTTGCCGCATCCAGCATCTGCCAGCAGTCTTTCGCCAATCGTCATCCCACCTGGTCCGAGGGCATCCTACACAACGTTTGCCGAATCGCGCACTCCACTCAAGAACACGTAAGTAATATGGACATGTTACTTCTATAATCTGTGATAATAATACAACACAAAATGAACTGGCTCAAAATATAACAAAAAAATGCTGTAACTAGCCCCAAAATATAGCAGAGCTTGTGTTATGTACATTACAAAACTAAAATGCTATAATACATTTCATAAAATAGGATTTTTACTGATATAGAGTACACTTAGCACAGGTATCTGCTAAACGTACAAGTAGGCGGGCATCGAATCTGCAACCTTCTGCATCGTAGGCAGACCTAAATATCCAAAGTGTTCTCACTTCCGATCCAAAAAAAGTAGCAAACGCATTCAATGAGTTTTTCTCATCAGTAGGTAAATTAAGTAACATAGCCAGTTCCCCAGCGTGCGGCCGTCCGGTCATTCAACCTACTACAAACACAATGTATCTACGGCCGGTAGAACCGCGCGAAACCTATCTAATTCTACGCAATCTAAAAAATAAACGTAGCTACGGCATAGATGACATACCACCAGTGCTTTTAAGGCACTGTGCTAAAGAATTGACCCTCCCTTTCTACCTTTTAATCAACCAATCCTTCGTAGCTGGACAGTTCCCAGATTTACTAAAAATATCAATCGTGAGGCCCATTCATAAAAAAGGGTCTAAATATGACCCTAATAACTATAGACCTATAGCCTTGCTCCCGACTTCGTCTAAGGTTTTTGAGAAGGCAATGCAAACGCGACTAAATTCCTTTTGTGAAAAGTACCATATCTTTGACGACGCACAAAACGGGTTTAGAAAAAATAGATCTACAATATTGGCAATCTATAAATATATTCAACAAATTCTTAATCTAATAAATGACAAATTCTATGCAATAGGTATCTTGTTGGACATGACAAAAGCTTATGACAAAATTCAATTCAGAATATTATTAAATAAACTACATGGAATAGGTATCCGCGGTATAACACACGCCTGGTTCGAGTCCTACCTACATAACCGAGTGCAATACGTAGACATAGAAAAATTTAACGAAAAAACAGGGAAAATTGACATGGTTAGATCAAATGCGATACAGATTAATAATTCAATACCCCAAGGCAGTGTCCTTGGATGTATTCTTTTCTTAATTTATATAAATGACTTGCCGAAATGTATAAATCAATCGTGTATTTTATTCGCTGACGACATTTCATTATTGACATCTTGCAAAAATGACATTAACTTAAATATAAATCTCACTGACATTTTTAATATTATTACTAATTGGATGACTGACCATAATCTTGAAATTAATTATAAAAAAACTAAAATTATGCAATTTAGACCATATCAAAAACCTCCACTTGACATACACTTGACATACAATAATATTAAAATAGAATGCGTTGACACATTTACCCTACTAGGATTAGATATTGACACGAACATAAACTGGAAAAGCCATATAAAAAAAATAAAATCCAAACTGTCGTCTTTCTCATATGCTTTAACCGAACTTAGAAAAGCAACAGACCTTAAAACGTGCCTGTCCGCGTACTATGCATACGCATATTCTTGGATCCGCTACGGAATTATACTATGGGGAAATAGCGTAGATGCAAGTGAACTGTTCATCTCTCAGAAAAGATGCGTCCGTACCATAGCAAATATAAGAGTACCAGAAACATGTAAGCCCCACTTTATCCAATTAGGAATCCTTACCCTAGTTTGTATATACATTCTAGAAATATGTAAATTTGTAAGGAATAATCCAATCTTTTTCCAAAAAATAAATGACCAACCTCGCCGATACCAAACTCGATACAAACACAACCTTGTCATGCCCGCATCAAAATTAAAAATCCACCAATCCTCCGCCAACTCGATGGCAGTCAAAATTTATAATAAAATACCAGAAAACATCAAATGTATAGAAAAAAATAACATTTTCGAATACAAACTAAAGGCGATACTCATAAAAAAATGTTTTTACGAACTTGACGAATTCTTTAATGATAATTTTAGCGACTCGTAATATTTAATAATAGGTATATAATACAGTTTATCATAACTAGAAAGGCATGATACCTGGCCAGTCTTCCATTGCAACACCCTAAATGGGTACATACTGTGAACATTTTATTAACACTCACATAATCACTAAGACCTGATGACTGTATTAATGCAATAAATAAAATACTGAAAAAATACTGAATACTGAATACCTTCACCCGCTGCGCCACAGAGGTCTGATATTTTAAGCTAATGACGTTCACTTACATGGCATGACGGTGGTCGGCGGCGCTTCGGTCGTGGTTGTGGTCGTGGTCGTGGTGGTGGTCGTCGTTGTCGTCGTGGTAGTTGTTGTGGTCGTCAGTACTGATACAACAGAAATAACTATATAATAAATATGGTATTTAATGTTGCTAGCTAAAGTTTTTGAATCATTTATTCAAGGGCAATAAGCAGTGCCGGTTTTCAGATTTGGGTCTTGAAACATTACTTAATGATAAAGCTTGTCACATACCTGAAAAGCAACGCTGCAAAAAAATGAGCATTCAAATATGGACTTTCACTCGTAGCAATTAGATGAATTTTATATTGACGACGTCAGATGACAGACAGATGACGGACCACTCGTTTGAAGCTCCACTTGCTTGTGGAGCCATTTTGTCACTCTAAAATGTATCAGTTGAAGGTGTTGTATATGTTTTTGTGTTGTGTCACCAAAACCAATACGTTTTTGATTATGGAGTGCAGAGCTTAGTGCTGTTCATTAAACACAGTCTACCTACTTCCCGATCATTGATCTAATTAAAAGAAGCCTATTTATTCAAGCTGGCGCGACCGTCTTCTGTTTCTCCATTGAAGTGACTACGTTGACGTGACATTGTCCAAGGACGTGACCTAAAATCTGACTAAACTTGAAAAAACAAAAGAAGTTTGTAAGTTTGCTACAGCGCAGAGCCATTGGAAGGTGTATTGTTTTCGTAATCGAAGTTGTAACTAACATAATGCGCTTTCACCCAGCGGATCAGATTTTACAGGGCCGTTTTTTTAGGATCCTTGGCTACTGAAAAGTTAAATCGTTTACAAAAATCTTACAATGCAAGAACAGCTCCGCCTGCGCCCGTCCCAGCGTGTTCTCCACGTTGCACCTGTACGCGCCCGCGTCTTCCCTCGCCATGTCGCTCACCAGCAGCGTCAGCGTGTGCCGGTAGCCGCGGCTCGACATGTTTATTCTGTGCTTTGTACCTACAAAACATTCACATACTATTACACAAATACATCGGAGGAACGTAGTTTTTAGTCTATTGACCTTCGTTTGACCACAATTTCACTTGATGGAGAGTGAAGATGTGGCCGACGATGTATCAGGTTTAGAAGATACCAATTCACTCTTATCTTAAAGAGTGATCCAAACCCTAGCGGTACGAATGATGAAGGTAGAGGAAAACCGCTTAGTGCGAGTGCATGGTATTTCCATCAAAGAGAGGTGGTAATGTGCTGTGCGTCTGCTTCTCCTGGAGTAGAAGGGGGATAGTGGAATCAGGTCATGTAGTTCCTGTTAGCATTCTCCGAAATTTATCCTATAAAACGTTGATAGACAAGCGACCTAGCGGCGGTGTTTGAGACTTTGGACTGATGTCTCTGCAAGGTGCAACTGCTCGTCAATGAGTCTGAAGGCTCTTCGTTGTATCGATTCTAAAGCTGCAAGCTGGTACTTGGCCAAGCCGTCCCAAATATGGCAGTAATATTCCAAACCAGCCCGGACCTGGACTAACGGACTCTTTTTTGCAAAGAAGAGGCAGGTTTGCGTTTTTGAGGCAATAAAGTTGACCCGATTGGTTATAATTTTGCAGTGTATCAATGAAGAGTCTACGTCCCTTCATTAATAGCAAAATGTGAAAATATACACAATTCCCATCACACTATAATTTAATTAATGCGTTAGTTTGGATGGGTGAGGATACTTCTGAAAAGATTCAGCTGAAATTTTGCATAAGTGTACCTTCAAATATAAGGTTTGAAGGTACTCCTCAATAATTTTCCATGGAATTGAAAACAAGACGTGTGAAGCCGCGAGGTGACACAAGTCTATATCTGCACTGCACTCCTATACTAATGTTTATAAAGAGGACAGATTTGTTTGTTGGCGCGGTGGGCGAAGGTTCACCTGCTACGCAGGAGGTTGATTCCTGCCTCGGGACAAATGTGTGTACGATCTGCAGATATTTGTTCAGGGTGTTCTGGTCGTTTTCTATGTATAGTAAAAATATATCCATATTAATTGTCCAGCATTAATTATTTATTAATACAACCGTGCGAGGCTTCGCACGGTTGCGGTTGCGGTTGGTTATTGGGGCGGACCATTAGTTAAATATAAGAATGAAGAAGACAACAAAAGTGCAAAGGCATAGGACTTTGCTACGTGTGGAACGAGCACAGCTGAAAATATTACAGAATGTTACCTTGATATCAAGTTAGATTGATTTTGTTTCGAAAAATAAATACAATCAATTAATACGTGTATACAACAAAGATTCAAAATGCGATAGTCCAGTTAAACCAGTATTTTTCAATTTAATAAATTCGAATTGGTTCGCAGAAATATTCATAAAATTAAATTTGTTTTTAGAATAATACCTACTCGTACATTAAACTAATTAATAAGTAATTCGATGAAGTTAAAGCGCACTTCAGCAATTCTTAAAACTTTTTAACTGAATATACTCAACAGCGTTGTAATGAAACTTCCATAATAGTCATAATTGTTCGCAAACGTCAAAGTTATTTGATAATCTTTAAGTTCACTTTTATTGCGAAGGCTCTTAGATTAAAAGCTTTAGGAGATTCCATGAAATTTGAGAAATTGAATTATTAATGTAATAAATCGTTTCATTCTCGCAATAACTGGTTTTAAGTCTATTATATCAAAGTGTAATTTGAATTGTACTAGCATACGTACTGGCATACTTAGGCTGTCCTTATTGATAAATGTGGGTTAACGTCGTCTTTAGAGTCAAAGCAGCGTCGTAGCCGTGAGAATTCTCTGATGAATTTTTAGTTGTTTAAAATTTAATTTCGATTCCAAACTTCAGCAATTATTTTTTACTACAGTAATATCAGCACCCCATAGATTTTCGTTTTAATATGCGAGATCTTTTAGACAATTGCCTAGGTGTTTTCCTCTGTGCTGGCTCGCGCGCTGGTTTTAGAGTTTATTGCGACAGGATCAATTCTTGTAGATGATGAACTATGAATAAATATGTTTCGAGGACTTTGCCTGTCGCCCTTCACTCCTTACCATTGACGAGCCTCTGTTCTCCGTTCAGCGTCCAGTAGACGTTGGGAGCGGGATAGGCCTCCGCCATGCACTGCAGAGTGACGACGCCGCCAGAGGGCGCGCGGATCGCCACGCGGCCCGCCCACACCGACGGGGGAACTGTTGCCAAACAAACACATGTCTTTACTGTGGTTATTACAAGACACCTTAAATGTGTGAATAGAGAAAGAGATGGCTTTCGGTTGCATCAAATTGCCCTCCGACACAATGGATATCCATTGTGTCGGACAGTACCGTTCCTTTGATTAAACAGATTAAACAATTTATTGGTAAGAAAATTTTACAAGTCACAAGTTATTACTTATTACTCATTACTACTATCCGTTTGCTACTAGATTTTTGTTCGTATTGTTACTCTTATAATTATGTCAAACTAGCAGCACCTAGCGTTTTCAACCGCGTGATTCTTGGTCAAGTAGGAAATCTGGGATAAAAGATAACCTATGTGCTATTCTAGACTATAATCTATCTCTAGGCCAAATTTCATCCAGATCCGATCAGCCGTTCTGGCGTGAATGAGCAACAAACATCCATCTATCTCTCTTTACCTTCGCATTTATGTGATAAACAATTGCCGTTTGGTCTGGTCTTAGAATTTGCAACACCCCAACTGTTCCGGTGGTTCCGTAAGGGGCATACACCGGGGGCGGGAATAGCACCTCTTGATAGATCTACGGCCAAACTGCGATCCCCAACCCGTATGCCCAACGGTGCATTCTGGTCATTACGGTCTGGTCTGGTCTGGTCATTACACAACGGTTATTATGGGCATACACCCCCCCCAGGGGGGGGGGCGTAATGCCCATGACCCCACGAGATAAAATACAAAAAGGCGATTATCAGGGTCTCAAGTTTCAACCGACTCAATTGTCCACCAAGACTACGCCTAGTTCTTCAAACTCAAAGCGGCAACTAGTCCAAACTAGTAAAACTGAGCTTTTACCGATTACTCTTTCCACTTGGTGCCTCGTGTAAAGAGTTCGAGGTGATATTTGCATTACATGCACAGCACACCATGCACTCTATGTTAGGGTCGAAACATTATAATTTTACTACGTCCATGAAAATACTAAGTAGCCCAGTTTAAATGCTCAGCTTAGCTTCACAAGCACATTTTATGCGACATTTCAAAGGATCACTGTAATGTATTCCGTACATGAAATTATATTCCGTTTTTGCTAGCTTTGGTTAGATGCAACTTCGTTAACTGAGGAACTTTATGTCTTTAAGATAAGTAAGTTTTGTGCACTTTATTAAACAAAACGTCAAGTGCGAGTCAGATTCGTGCACCGAGGGTTCGATACTTATAAGATCTTGTTTCTTGCCAAATATCGTGGTTTATGGTTAACAAGATGTAGGCTTTTCACCCTGAAAATAAATTACCTACTTTTATTTTTCTGTGGAAAAACTAAACATTTAATATTTTTACGTAGGTTTTTCCTTTTACCTAAGCTATTAAACCTTGCCATTGCTGTTTTTTTTTATTCTGTAGTGAAGCAAAGTAGTGGTTTTGAGCCAGAGTAAAAAGCAGGTTTTTTTTTCTGCGACATAGTATTTTTCTTTCGTAAAAATTACAAATTTACGGTTTCCGGATTTTCCTTTTCCGTATGCATATATGTTTTATGAATTTCATGATCATAACTAAAGTCAAAAGTCATAACTATGTAAAATACTAAAATCGGTAGGTTTTCGGTTCATGGCGAGACTAAAACATGTTTTTCACTTCTCTTGCTCAAAAAGTGTGACAATATAGCGTAGCTAAGTTAACGTAAATAAAGTACTTTTCTTTTAAGGTACTTTTTGTTTCAAATCATCAGCTAATACAAGACACTCGTTCTCTTGCATAGGTTTGCTTTGGTTAGGCTTGCTTTGGTGTTGCATTTCAATTTATTTTTGAAAATAGAACACAAAGCGCCTTTTTGGTCATTGTTATGTTGGATGTTTTGTATGGTGATTCTTCCTCCATGGTAGGATGCGTAGGTGAGTAGTAACTTTTTGTTGCACGTTACGAAGACACAAAAAAGTTGGTATCAATCAGCGCGAAATCTCTGAAATATTTGTATAGTTACTATAAATTTAACCAAATATGCTAAGTTGGCTTATTTAATTGAAAACAAGTAAAGTTTCTAATTTTAACGTGACAAAACCTGCTCACACATCCAAAACATGAAGTAAAGCTTCCGTTTGTTGACAGATCGATACACAATATTATTTGTGAGCAAACCGGAACTATCGCGAGAAGTAAACAAAGCAATAAAACACACATCAAATACGAACGAAACGGACCGTGTTGGCCGCACGCTGACCATCGGCACTGACTATCGACTGGCGGCTCATCAGCGCCACCAACCATCGGCACTGACTATAGACTGGCGGCTCATCAGTGCCACCGACCATCAGCGCTGACTATCGACTGGCGGCTCATCAGCGCCACCGACCATCGGCGCCGACTATCGACTGGCGGCTCATCAGCGCCACCGACCATCGGCGCCGACTATCGACTGGCGGCTCATCAGCGCCACCGACCATCATCGGCGCTGACTAACGACTGGCGGCTCATCAGCGCCACCGACCATCGGCGCCGACTATCGACTGGCGGCTCATCAGCGCCACCGACCATCGGCGCCGACTATCGACTGGCGGCTCATCAGCGCCACCGACCATCGGCGCCGACTATCGACTGGCGGCTCATCAGCGCCACCGACCATCGGCGCCGACTATCGACTGGCGGCTCATCAGCGCCACCGACCATCGGCGCCGACTATCGACTGGCGGCTCATCAGCGCCACCGACCATCGGCGCCGACTATCGACTGGCGGCTCATCAGCGCCACCGACCATAAGCTTAGCGTAAGTTCATCAAAGTGATTTTGTATAGCTCTAAATACGTGATTAAATTTTATTTTATTTAGTTTTTTTGTCGGTTTATTGCATTAACTGACCCGTCTCGACCGAGAGATGAAGAAGGGTACGTGTATTGAGACACTGAAGCTTAAATTTTAGTGATATAGTGCATTGACGGCTTTTGCTACGTGCGGTTCTAGAAAAGCACGTGCGTCACTGGCAGTCAATGTGCTAAACTCCGTACTTGTTCTGTTCTGGCCCCTGGGTGTAAGTATTCTGTATAGCAGTCACAAACAGAAAGCAGTTGGTAACTCACACATCACATTGATCTGTATCCGCTTGCTGACGGAGGGCGGGACTCCGTTGGAGGCTATACAGAGGTACGCGCCCGACATCACTCGCTCCACGCCCGTCAGGTTCAGCCAGGGACCGCTTCTCTTTGATACTGCAAATTAAAATATTATTGTTTATTTCACTTAACCACAGTAAACAAAACTTTTCCGTTAGGTTTCATATTTCTGTTAAAAACAATTTTATTTTCAACGTTTTGAAATAAACCTACCGAATAACATTTACATTATTGTAGTTAGTTTTTTGTTTAACCTTAGCCTTACAGTAACTATTATGTTTATCGATATCCCGGTCCCCTTACCCTTACTAAAGCTCCCAATAATTGAGGAAAATACCAAAACATAAAGATATCTCCCAAATAACATAAAAGGCCTTGGAAATTACGCTATTACGTGGAATTAGCCCCTTCCCAGCATAATAACAAACTGTGTTTTATTTAAAGTGGAAATAGCCTTTATCTGTTATTCACACTACCGCACTCGGCCGAGGCCAGTGTCTCTCTGCTAAGAGGGCAGCGGAAATTGGTCTTTATGGCGTTGAATAAGTGAGTAATTAGGTACGACTGTATAAGACGTGTGTGTGTTAAATTCATCAGTTCTTCAAAATGATTCCATAATTGGTACTCAAAACCAACGTTAGTCAATACTCGATATAATTGATCTGAGCATCAATAAGCCTTTTCCCAAGCTTACCCTTTGACTATGCATGATTTGGCATTGACATTTAGACTTAATTTTGCTTCATAAAACACATTATACTCAAGTATGGAATTATTGTTTCTACAAAAACCCCAGTACACACAAGTCATGCCGGACAAAACAACCAACTGTGGTAGCACAAAGGCAAACTTTTGCGCCGAGGGGTATAAATTGAATGTTTAACTCTCTTATTTGCATTGTTACAGCAACTTTGACTGTCGAGTATCGCTCTCTAAGTGCTGTATTGGAACTTTGTTGCGGGCTAAGGGCCGCCGTCTACTGGAGCTCAGCTTACAGCTAACCAGGTCTATTTGTCGTAAATGATTTATGTTGGCAGGGTAGGACTTGATAGGTCCACGACTTCCGTGACCCGTGGGGTGCATTTTGTCTAGTCTAGATTACCGCAGGCAAATGGCAAAACCATAGACAGGCAAGAAACGGGAAGAAATTATATAGAACCAATTTTTGGCATGAGCAAAATATAGTTTATGAACATTAGCTATAATGTATTAAGAATAAAATAACTTTATTTGTTCAATTAGACATATGTAGTATAGTAGTAAGTAGTTTTTAGGTTTACCTACTACGACCACAAATTACTGAGTATTTTTTAAATCTATGATAACGTCTTTATTTAAATTCGGACCACACTATCTCTTTAACCTGTTGAAAAGGTTGAGTCACCAATTGCGCATACAACACCAGCCCGCGCGGGCCGGAAGTTATTTAAACAGCAAACTTTACATAATTTACTGTACAACACACAAGCAGGTAGGTAGTACGTGTAGAAAACTGGTGAGATTGCAGGCGTTTGAGGCAGAGTACCTGCATGCCTCATGCGCGGACGACGGGCAATAAATCGCGAGCTAGACGCCTCTGCATTACTTGCACTTTGTAAAGGCTAAACTTAACACGAAACTTCTCATGGACTATTTTGTTGTTCCGCGTGTTACTTTCATCCTAACATTCCTAACAGAAAATGTTGAAAATGTAAATAAAACATACTTATAATAGTTTCGTTGGTGCAACAAACTAAGTAGTTACAAGTGTAAAATAAAAGAAAGTTAAAAACAACCGTTCAAAGGTGTTCCTAATAAATATTAGCAATGGAAATAATATTCCATTGCTAATATTTATTAGGAACACCTTTGAATAACCAATGATGGATAACCATCATTGCATTTTTATACTCGGCCTTTTAGATGTATACAGTGTGGAAATTAAACTCAGGCCCTGGAGGGAAACTACTTAAAATCCTTAAGCTAGCTCATTTTACTTAAAGGAGACATTCCTTTATTTTTAAAAAGAAACAAATCTGCATTAAAATATTTTTTTAAACTCGCTTGCTTCGCCCGGGACTCGAACCAACTAAAATTTAAAAAAATAAACACTCTTTATTTTATTATACTAATCGGTAGTATTAATATTCAGGATAAAGTTTCTCTAACAAACATTTGGTCTTAAAAATAAAAATAATCGTTAAATCTAACATCAACTTTATTTTACTATCAATTTTGTAACACTTAAATTATTTAACTGATAAATTGTTCGAAATGAGCCCCGTCGTTCCGGCTACACAACATTAGTCGCCGTTGAAATTCATTTCTTGTAGCCTTCAGCAAAGTGTTGTGGTGTATGCCCCTGATAACATTTTCTACCGCAATCCTTAGCTCTTGAACGGTTTCATAGCAAGTTTCATAAACAACATTTTTTACATGACCCCATAAAAAGAAGTCCATGGGCGTCAGGTCTGGACTTCTTGCAGGCCATCTAATCGTGTTGTGTTGGAGAGATAACAGAACTGTTACGTGTCTTTTACTTGTTAAAAGTGAACAGTAACCAAATATTTTTTAGAGAAACTTTATCCTGAATATTAATACTACCGATTAGTATAATAAAATAAAGAGTGTTTATTTTTTTAAATTTTAGTTGGTTCGAGTCCCGGGCGAAGCAAGCGAGTTTAAAAAAATATTTTAATGCAGATTTGTTTCTTTTTAAAAATAAAGGAATGTCTCCTTTAAGTAAAATGAGCTAGCTTAAGGATTTTAAGTAGTTTCCCTCCAGGGCCTGAGTTTAATTTCCACACTGTATATCATCTCATCTCAACAGCCTATAATTATGGTCCACTGCTGGACGCAGGCCTCCCCCAGATTTAGGATGTATTAATGTATAAACGTATACATAACTGCAGATAAGCTTGGGGCTTCCGTAAGAAAATTCAGTGATGGATAATATTCCGTCACTAATTTTTATTTGAAACATTTTTGAACGCTTATTTATAACTTTTACGTAGTTGGGTTGTAGTTTTAAACTTTAAGTTGACAAATTACTTGAAAGATATGTAAACTACTTGCACAGGTACAATGTGCCTTCTTTTTGTACCGAGTTAAGGCGGCGATGGATGTGAAATTGGCAAATCTGGGTAACATTAATTTTTTTTTTCTCCGTCATCTTTATCGATAAAGCTTTAAAAAAAAAACATAAGAGATACAAGGCAAAATAAAAAAAGAAGTATTTTGAATACCAGAAATAATTGTGCAAAGTAGGTACCATCTGTTTTCTTAGTTTGACAATTTTTCTCCTGAATTGTGATCGATATCACGATATTAGATAGAAGAATACCCAGGACACCTTTGGCTTATTTTTGCAAACAAATGTCATAATTAATAGATAATCAGCAAAAACCTGATTTTGTCGCCATCGCGCCGCTCTGCTCTGTCCCGCTCCTTTGCCTATCCTATTCACAAAATGGCGTCATAATCACCTTAAACATATTTTCGCCCATCTCGGTGAATTTCGTTCGGGATTTGACCTTCACCATTTAATTCGATTCGTACAGCACAAGCACTACTTTATATGAAATATGAGGTTCGTGAAGCCAAGGAGTGTGGTTTAAAGTTCGGGTAGGTATGCCTCCAGCTTTAGCTAACGGTGGACCATATTTTGAAGTTGCGTAAAGACCAAAGAGTATTGTTACAAACTGGTAGAACTCGTCAAGTTCGTCAGCTAATCCTCTTCAAGCTACTTCGAGGCATTGTTTATTGAAAATCACATTACTTTCAAAGATTTCTCGTTCATTTTCAGTTCAAAGAAGATTATTGAGAAGCCTGTGGTTTCCCCATTTAATTTTGTGATCTATTTCTTGTTAGATAAAGTTTAAAGGGGAGTAACACGTAAGAAGGCGAGGCGGGGCGACAATCTTAGAAAAAAAACTATAAAGCGATAGAAATACAGCTTAGGTTTCTGTCAGACGAGATTTAGTAGCCTCGTAGTCGTTTCAAGCTAAAACCACTGTTATTTCAGTCGTGCATAAGTTTAAATTTGCTTGCAGTTGACAGGCACCTACTATTATCCTAGCTACCACGTTAGAAATATTTTTGTTAGCTGTCTTCAGTATGAGAACTGCAGCTTATCTCGGGTGGTTAGCACTTTCAGCTACCCACTCTGAATGAACAATTTCAGTATTAGTATTTTTGTGATTTTCCTATTGCTATAATCTACCTACCAATAATATTGTTTAATGTTTGTTAGAAAGAGACCTACTAGTATCTCTGGAACTAGTGGTCTAATTTTGATCATTCTTTTACCAATAAAACGCAAGTACCTACTTAATCTGAGAGCGACATAGCCGCGCGCTGAAAGTAGTTACGAATAATCTGATTAACTTTGTATCATACAAAGACGCAGGTCAAAAGCTTCCATAAACCGTAATTTCCTCAATTTCGGATTACCTCAACTCCTCCCTCCTTACAGATTAGAACCCTATACGTATACGTATAAAGAAGAAATTACCTGAATAAAACAACCCGCATCAACAGATCAGGATTTCCATCAATGAGATATCGAGGCTTAGAGCACCCTCGTTAGAGCAAAGGTAGCAAAGTACACATAGGTGTCTTTGACGGAGAAGCGCGAGATTTGTACAATCAAATCATTAGGTTTTTGCCTCAAGAGCAGGCTTGAGCAGAAACTGCGTCAGTTCATTATGGCCTTTGATAAAATGGTTTGATTTAGGTATCTCGCGAATTTTGGCGTTCACTTTTTGTAACCCCGAGAAAAAAGTAATTTGTTAAAATAATAGCTCGTTTAAATAAAATATTGGGTTTATTTATGACTTAGGAGACTTTTGCACGTCGTAATGAAAGTTTATCAAAATTCTGGTAACAATCAAGATTTCATCAAAACTACTCTGACATCCGAGTTCTAATGAAGAAGACATTAATAGTAATTAGAGAAGTAGTATCCCTCAGCACACTAAGCAGGCATACCTTCCTTTTACGGAAACTAAAGTTTTATGTAGACAATCAGCATTGTATCAGCCCACTAACTCACACTGGGACATGCCTCCCCTAAACGCCACAAATAGCGACCTTTAGCCGCATCTATCCAGGATTGAATCCCGGCGACCGCTACAATGTCGCCGGTCCATCGAGTGAATGGTCAGTATTTCAGCTATAGACCCCAACGGGACTTAACATAACCTAACGAAAAACGGCGTGTTACGCCGTTTTTTAAACCGTCTCTTGATTAAATACCTTTGTGTCCTATTGAATTTACTGACCTAAAGTTTGATTATCCATCTTAAAATGCCGTGAGTCCTCCCTCCTCCAAACAATGGTGGGTAGCGGAGTGCCCGAGGCCACGCAGCGGAGCGCCGCGTTCTCCCCTTCCTTGATCAGGACCTCGCTGCTGCTGATGTCATCATCTATGTCCGGAGGCACTGTCAGAAACACACTCATGTTCACTGACAAAATATAAAGACAACTATGATAAGAACTTTCATAAGGGGCTCATTTTTATGTATAAAGTAAAATCATATAGGATTAAATCATTGTATGAAAGGGACTCTGTTTTTTATTATAAGGGTTCCGTATATCAAATGGAAAAAAGAAACCCTTACAGGATCACTTTGTTGTCCGTCTATCTGTCCGTCTGTCAACTAAGTGGAACCCTCGTAGCGCGGGTCAAATTCGCACTTTGTTTTATTTTATTTTAATCGGGAAGGAACTCGACAGTCTTTTGTTTATAGACCGCTGTTCTAAAACTCTCACGGGGTATGCCATGATTTGTGTAGTTTTGAGTTTTCTACTATTTCGGCACAGATGCCAAATAAAGAAATCAATATCACAGTTGCATGCGCCATGATCACGGAATAACAGAGGTCACATAGAGTTTTTATTGGCAGATATAGCGATCTACCCTTCTTTGTGTTTAGGTACGAGGATTACTACTATTGATTCATACTCGAACGCAATTTCACTTGTAACGAGTGAACCCGATACAAGTCATACTAAACATCCTATATGACTTTATAAGCGTCTTTTGGGTAAAAACTTATGATAACGTCGAATTTTAATGACAACGCGTTACAATAATAATCTTCTACTGGTGTCTACTATAATACCTACTACAAAAGAAATGTGAAAAAAAAGAGAAATAACGTATTTTTTTTTAGCCGAGCTCGCAAGCCGACTGCGATTCCCAGACTCCCTGGCACGGTCTTAATAAAAAAAGCTGCACAATTCACAGATCATCATCATCTAGCTAGTAGTCATATATGTATAAAATAGTATCGTACCAACAACATGTAGATAGTGCGTTTGACTCATCATCGGCTCAGTGTTGACCTGGCACATGTAGCGGCCCCCGTCGGCGGGCCCCAGGTCCCGGAGGCCCAGGGTCCAGGCCCCGTCGCCGTGCGCCACGCTGATGCGGTGATTCTTCGTGATCACGTGGCCTGCGATAGTCAGAATGGTTTGGGTGTCTACGCGGAGCCACGCCACCTGAGGAAACATTCATAAATTTTGATATTTCAAGTAGGTCATCAGTTCTTCCTCTTTATTTATGCTACCTTAGTAATTATGAAAATCTTAAGGTGGAAAATGGTATTAAGACAGCACTATGGTATGGTTTCGTCCTCCTACTCCCCGGAGTAAGTGTAAGTAAGTATAATTATTTTATTAAGAGAAGCAATGTATTTCTGCCGTTACGGCGTGAAATATTTTGGTACAATCGTGAAATTTGGTGGATAAAATCAAAAATTCTTGTTAATTCCTATGCACATAGAAAAAGTTTATTGCTTGTTCAACAAGTGAGCAAAAACATTATGTGTTGATCATGAAAGTAGAACTCCCAGGACCTGGGCAGATCTACTTTCATGTTCAAGTAAAACAAAAATAGTAATAAATAACTTATTACATCATCGGAATTTAGTGTAACTTTTTGTACCTATTCAAATACATTTTCACCACTAACGAGCAATAACGGTGACTTTGCTGCTCAAAAACAGTAAACAAAATCGGCAATAATAGTTATTCTGTTCAATAAGTGGGCAAAACGATTTTTTGTTGAAAGTGCCGATATTAAATCCTGAACTAGCGAAGCAGTCTAGAGTAGACTCACGAGCGTAGCGAGGGGCTCTAAAGTAGACTGTTGAGCTAGCGAAGGATTAAGGGCTTGAAATTTTCCAGCGGTGTACCACAGGGTTCATTGCTGGGACCGCTCCTGTTTCTTATCTTTGTAAACGATATTTTTAGTTGGTTTTTGAATAGTCATGTGCTGAGTTTTGCAGACGACATGAATTTTTTTAAAATTATTAAGTCTCAGTATGATGCTCTTGACCTTCAATCTGACCTTTCTAGGCTAGATAACTATTGCCGTATTAATAAACTCGAACTTAATCCTTCTAAATCTAAGTGTTCCATTATTACTTTTTCTCGTAAGAAAACATTAACTACGTTCAACTATTCACTGAAGTCAGAGTCTCTGCAGAACTGTCGCGTTGTTAGGGATCTGGGTGTCATCCACGACTCTAAATTGATCTTCGATGATCACATCCATTCAATAGTTTCTAAGGCCTCTAAGGCACTTGGATTTGTCATGAGGAGTGCGTCTAGCTTTCACCACGCGAAAACATTCAAGATTCTCTACTGTACATTTGTAAGAAGCATTTTGGAATATGCTTCACAGATATGGAACCCTCGTTATGATGTCTATATTAAAAGAATCGAGCGCATTCAAATTAAGTTTATAAAGTGCCTTTGTTTCCGACTAAAAATTCCATACTCTTCCGATAATTACCTCAATTTGTGTAAACAATTTCACATTCTCCCTCTTTCTAAGCGGCGTGAGATCGCCGACTTATCCTTCTTACTTAAAATCACATTGAATAAAATTAATTGTCCTAACTTACTTCAAAAAATTAATATTAACATTCCCTGATTGGGTTACAATCAATAAGCTAAGCTGGGGTAAACGCTAAGGGATGCTAGCTAGCTGAGGGTGGTGAAACTCCGAAGAGATTAAATATAATTATATATTTATATATATATATATATAATAATTATAAGCCTATTAGATTTAATCTCCCTATCAACGTTCCTCTTGCTGGTACTAACTACCGTCAAAATTCCTTCTTGTGGCGAGTGAGTAACAATTTTAACCACTTAAGTAAACAATTTGACCTTGACCTATTCTGTACTAGCGTCAGCTCGGCCAGGTGGCGGGTCAACGGAGATTTTTTTGGCACCAATGATGATAATGATGATGAAAATTGTATTTTTTTTAAATATTGTAACTCTAAAATACATAATGTGATACGTGTAGGTTAGTCACTTAAGCTCATAGTCTTAATTTTACTATTTTGATAGCTACCCGTGAAAACCTTCGATAAGCTTACTGGTATCTATAAATTTTTAACTCTGTGTATAAAAAAAAGCTTCTGGTTTTCCATCAAATAAATAAATAAATAAATGAAATAAAAAAAACATTTGCTCTCGAATTCAACAAATACAAATTTTTACCTCAACTAGCGAGAAAGTATTTTGTTGTTTAAAAAGAGTCAGAACCATAGAGGTCAGAACGATTGAACGAGATGTCAGAAACTCATTTTGGTTAACCACCATGGAGGGATAGAATGCCATAAACCTTTTTCAAACCGCGAACGAACGAAATTATTCTGTTATATTATGAAGGTTGAATTAGGTTGAACCAAAATAAGTTTCTGACATTCGACCTCTTTTATCAAAACCAAATTAATTTCTCGCTAGTCGAGGTGAAAAGTTGTACGTAACACGAGAGCAAATGCTTTTTGTTTCGTGCCTTTTAAATCTATATGAATCGGCACATTCAACAAAAAATCGTTTTTCCTACATGTTCTATATATGTATATATAAACACAGGTAAGTTAAAATCGAAAAAAAATGTTTTTGATTTGCCAACTCATCGTTTTCGAGCGGGAGTGTTTATGAAGTCTTTATTTATAACTTCAGATAAAAATTACAACAATTTTACACCACAAGTAAGATTAAACATTAGCAAAATACCTACAGACTAATACAATAATTTTAATTAATATAATAATTTTAATAAAAATCCAAGAGAAATGTCCGTAAGCTGCATTACGCCAGAAGGCCACTAAGCGTAATACTTTGCTCAAGATGCAAAATCACTGATTTTTAGTCCATTGAGAGCAAGCAGAACAATTTGTTACCCGGAAATATATTTTATGTATACACGAAGATAAATTGGCAAAGTGGTAAATACATATCTATTAAATGAGATTTTCCTCAATAATAATTGCCCTTCATGGTCTCGTGGGCATTTATAAATTATTTATTCGGACTCCAAAAAATAAAACTGTTAACAATTTCAAGTAAATTGCAAACAATCTAACTCAGGAAAATCCCATTTCAAATTCCAAATGTTTAGAGCCGTAATTCCCGTCCCGACCAGACAATACCAACATCCAGACAACCACTCAAGACAATATTTTTATAATTCCGCAGTAAAGGCGCCGCCGACGGCGGTACGTGCTTATACGGGATCAAAGTAGAATAAAAGCTGCCAGCAATACGTTGGATAGCCCATAACCGTAAGGCGGGCTGTGCGCAGAGATAGCTGTACCTACATTAAGGAAACTGTTTTAGTACCTACCGTATGGAATTTCTAAATTTCTAAGTAGAAATACGTGTAATTAATAATGTTTAGGAAGCTCGAATGAGGTTGCAAATATTTAGATAAATAGGTTGTTACTGATTTTAACAACCTATACCTCAATATCACATTATTTTTACAACAAGCGTTATTATTTTTACTATTAGTTTTGACAACAATCTCACTTTTGTTCATGACGATGTGGCTTTCGTTGAATCAAGAAGACTTAACAGATTTAATATGTCTATTCTGACTACACAAACACAATCTCTTCAAAATCAATTAAACTTCAGAGAACAAGTTCGGAAGGTAAATAATAATCAGTTCCAGTTTTATTTTTCCTGCTAGTAGTGAAGCTTTTGCCATTGATGGAGCTTTCAAAAAAACACCAGTCCGTGACTAAGTGATCGAATGTAAAATAATAAGAAACGACGACCGACGCGACAGTTGAATAAATTTATTACCATCTCAGGTATTATTATTGGAGATAAAACCTTTTTGAGTACTCTATAGAGTTTATTTTCCAGCTTGTCCTATAATCTTCAGCCTAATAAAATCCTTTAACAAAGAATATTAAAACACCTTCAATAAAAACTTCGACCATAAATCCAAAGTTTATAGAATAATCTGGAAACGATGAATATCATCATAAAAAGTTGTCCGAGCTCATTTACCTGGCGAGTCCTCAGCGCGGAGGGAATCCTTTGTTCTTTCATTATTTTGGTATTCTCCTATTTCACGAGTTTTTCTCACATTAAACTTTTCTTAGTGCACAATAGATTTTTTTATCTCCCAAATAACTGGACAAGAGTCTAAATGTATACCAGTCTATTAATTATTGCTAGATAATTCACACTCAGACTACACAATCTCGGTTTTTGAGAAGAATCAACAACCGCTGGGGTAAACGTGTTCTTGAGTGGAGACCGCGACTCGGTAAACGTAGTGTAGGACGCCCTCTGACCAGGTGTGATGACGATTTGCGAAAGACTGCTGGCATATGCTGGATGCGGCAAGCTGAAGACAGGGTGCTATGGCACTCATTAGGGCGCGGGAGGCATATGTCCAGCCGTGGACTATTATAGAGTGATGATGATGATGACGATGAATTCTTTAGATGTCCTAAATAACTCTTTGAGATAAATAATATAATGTAAATTCTTAGACTATTTTAAACTTTTGCACAGAACTTCAAAGATGAGGTACATAGAGACAAGTTCACTCCTTGTTAGGATGGAGTCTACACACCAAAATCGACGACACAAACTGTTCCAGTGTATGAATATTGTGGAAAGCCGACAGTGTTTTGTCAATTTGTCGCCAACCTTCAACTTACATGTGCGGAATACGGAGTGGTTCGTCCTTGGAGCGAAATGTTCTCAGTAGAAAAACGTCGACAACGCAAATCGTCATGAGAGCAAAACGTCCTTAATTGAAAAGGTACTGCCTTTACAAAACGAAATGACTTTACTGTCAAACGGCCGCTCTTTAAATAGTCACGAAAGCAAAACGTCATCAATTCATAACGCACTTCCACGCAAGTGAGTAAGATATTATGTTTAATGCCAATATTTATAAGCAGTTCTTTAATTAGGTAATTGTTTTTCAACTTTATTCAGCCCATATTTTTTCAATGCTGGACATAGGCGTCCTCTAAAGAGCGCTTTAGCACCCTGTCTTCAGTTTGCTGCATCCAGCTTCTACCTACAGTCTATCGCAGGTCGTTATTCACCTGGCCGAAGGGCGTCCTATACCATTATCACAATTCCATAGCATTCATAACCCTTCGAAAAAACTCAAAAATCAACAAATTTAAGAATACGGAGCGGTTTGTTCTTAATGCACAAAGTCCTTGGAGTGATAAAGTCTTCTAACTATAACGGCCGTCTAACGAAATCGACCACAAGGAATATAGACCAGGAAGCATGTTGTCCGCAATTGAAAACGTCCTTTCAGCAAGTCGCCATGAAAGAAAAACGTCATGAACGCAGAAAGTATTACGAAAGAACTAGCAATGTAAATTTGAATACGGAGTGGTTCGTCCTTGGAGCGAAATGTTCTCAGTAGAAAAACGTCGACAACGCAAATCGTCATGGGAGCAAAACGTCCTTAATTGAAAAGGTACTGCCTTTACAAAGCGAAATCACTTTACTGTCAAACGGCCGCTCTTTAAATAGTCACGAAAGCAAAAGCCTTAATGGCGACTTGCTGAAAGGACGTTTTCAATTGCGGACGATATGCTTAATGGTCTATCTTCCTTGTGGTCGATTTCGTTCGATGGCCGTTATAGTTAGAGGACTTTATAACTCCAAGGACTTTGTGCATTGAGAACCAACCGCTCCGTATTCCATGTGCGGACTCCCTGAGGAAAGCTAAACGAAGAATATATTATTCGCAGCTCAAGCAGTCAACCGCTGAGGCGGAAACAAAACAGCCCGATAGAACAGTCCTTCTCAGAAGCTGCAGAGTGCAGATTGATCACTGCACAAGATTTATGGGATAGAGACGAATGCAAGTGAAGGATCTTGACAAATGCTAGCTCTAAATGAGATGGAGACTGCACTTCGGTGCAATTGTCATTTATCAAGCTGAGCGGTTTCCATTGATTGTTTCACGGAGTGTGGATGAAGTGAGTTATTAACTCTGTCGAAGTGTTTATGTACTTACCTATTTTACGTTACGTTTTTTGTAACGTTGCAGTTTAACCCTTTAGGATCGTTTTCCACGACAGGGATAGTTTCATCGGGAACTAAACTAAAACTGTTGTTTTAAGACTGCCTTTACTTTTGTTTTGAATATTTTGAAAAATAAAGAAGTTTGTTTTGTTAAAGTTGAAAGTCATTTGACGACCTCTGTGGCGCAGTGGGCGAAGGTCTGCCTGCGATGCAGGAGGTTGCGGGTATGATTCCCGCCTCGGGACAAATGTTTTTACGATTTGCAAATATTTGTTCAGGGTGCTCTGGTCGTTTTCTATGTATAAAAAAATATTTGTTAATGTAATGTATTATATTATGTATATCAGTTATCTAGTATCCATAAAACAAGCTCTGCTTAGCTTGGAGCTAGATAATGCTGTGTGAACCATCCAGCATTATATATTAATTAATTATTCTTTTGTGCTGTTTCTCGCATTCGTGCCAGTGACGTGGATGCCAGTGACGAGTGTAAAAGAAATAATGGTCTCACATCGGACCGCAAGAAGTTGAACCGCACGAGGCCAAGAGAAAATTCTAAATAAATTAAAATTTCCTTTGTACCTTCGGCCTGCACGTCGTAGGGTTACTACTTGTAACTCACATGATTAGAATCGTTCAAGAATGTTTTCCTGTAGGCCATATTTGTCCTAAACCCTGCTGCGCACAAAATAAGCAGCAAAACTACAATGTAGTGTCACAAGTTTTTTAAATTTTTTTGGTAGTGTGTTCTTTTAGGATAAATAAAATTATTTTAATTTCATTTAAATTAATTTAATTTCTATTCTTAATATTGATAGATTATTCAGTAAAAGGCTCTTTATCATTACCAAGTTCTCTCAGGAAAGCTTTTTCTAAACGAATGGAATAAATTGCGTTAGTATCATTATGTTCTACCCACTTCTGTCGAGACGTTCATTTTCTTACTAGGTTTCCTCTTCCACGTTACTTAGTCCCAATTACCCTTATTTCAGGGTTTCAGGTAAAAAAATCGTACGTGTTTCGCTTTACACAAAGGCTTTTTTACTCAAAAATGTACGGTTGGTTATAGGAGTGTGGCGTTATTAATAAATGGTTTAGGTATAGAATTCCGTTAAAATATCATGTAGCAGTTCAAAAATAACTATCTATTTTCTTATAGATTGCGACAGTCAGTGAACCGTGAAAGCGTTAAGTTCGTTTAGCTGTACGTGAATAGGGAACGCGCGGGTTGCGTTATAATCAAATTTCATTTGTTGTTGATTCTTTTAGCCATTTACACTTCTATGTAGTTATTGAGTGACAAGTTATCACAAGGTCTCGATGCCATTATCTCTATCCTCCTTGGATATGGAGATTATGGCGTGAGGGGTTAGTTTTCTTGCTTATCATATATTATATTTTTAACAAGCAGAGTATGGTGGTCTAAACCCGGAAAAATTATGAAGGGAAGAAGGAAGGGAAGGTTGTATTTTTGTAATTTTTTTTCATAAATCAATAAGATTTATGTTTATAAATATAGAACATGTTTAATTTCTATTTTTTATGAGCTTATTAAGAACAAGAATGTTCCAAAACCTTATTTATGTAGGTACTTAGTAACCAACCAATGGTTGTTTACAATTGCCCTACACTAGCAGGGGTAGTCGGGGTACTGGGTACCCGAGGCTTATGAAGAACCCTCGTGCATAAAGCTCACGGCGTAAGCTAGTTATTCACGAGCAGTCGTGAACGCTGTTAGCGGCTCGCGGCTGACCTCATTAGACCTACTTCAGAGGAAAGACTGTGGCCTTTTCTTTCCGAGTTTGTTTATGCAGTTAAGTATCTGTGTCTCTTTTTGTTTGTGACTCACTTAAGAATTGTTTGGCTGCTTTGTAGTATTCCAGTTTGTTACAAAAATTAAGATGGCGTACACTTCTAATCGTATATTTTTCTCCTCTACCAAAGCGCCTATACAAATGGCGTATGAAATCTATTGTGAAGATGGTAACAAAACAAGTTCAACAAAAACCCACATGAACTATTATTTTTCAAGAGTTTGTGCTTACTCAAGAATAGATCATCAACAACAGAAAACTACAAATACCTAGTTCCTACCCATACCTACTTCAATCACAAAGCAGAGTTCAAATTAGTAAATATAAAATTAAAAGCGTTTAAAGTTAATAACACAGTGTCACACTTTACAGCTAAAATAAAACGCAGTCGGAACTCCGCGAGCAATTTGTCAGCTGACTGGCTCTCCATGTTAATTACAGGTTGGTTTTAGCGGAACCAACGTGCACGCTCTCATTGCAGCGAAGGTATTTACCTACTGGAATAACCTAAACTGTGTTCAAATCAGAATTTTATTCGGTTGCTTTATTTTGCGTTGCCTTAATAGCTTTCAGATTTTAAAGTAAATTTTCTAGTATACAGAAAATGTTTATGCATTAATAATTTAATATTAATTGCTATGAAACTCAAATACTTAAGAGATCCTAATTCTTAATGAATTTTTGTTTTGCCCCGGTTTTTCAACACGATATTAAAACGCTTTTCATTCCTATTTTAATTAAAGCTGGCTCGAAAGATCAATTATACCGTAACACCTACATTGTTACCATATCAATCTATTAGTTCATAGCAAAACTTTCAGACGGCGGTATTTATTTGGGATATATTCAGCTCAATTGTCATTATATTTCAGCCAGATTTTGTACACACACATGCACAGAAGTATGAACTCTAACCTTTGTTATGAAACATTTTGTCATTGGGAAACAAGAGTTTGGATACTTTCGCCCAACAGTGGGTGAAGTCAGGTTGTAGATGATGCTAACGATTTAAGTGACAACAGCTAACAGCTTCCAGGTTACCAATCTTGATTTCTTCCAGGAACTCACGATTATAATAAAGAAACTAGAAATGCTGGCGTGATTACCTAACTAAGCCATAACAGGTTAATTCAACGATTTTATGCATGCAGCTCTATGTTTCTATGAAATAATAACTCGTCCAATTGAGTTGCACGAAAGCCATTTACAATAATTGTGAGGCTATATTGTTCCCTCGTGCACTATTTTGTGGTAACCAATAGGTGGAAGTAATGGCTGCAATGTCTGTCAATAAATAATTCAGTTAAATACATCGATATATTGGTTAAATATTAATTTGTAAATGTCACAGAAAGCAAGGTAGTGTTCGGTCACGGCATAGCCGAGGCCAGAACGCCCGCCAACTACTTAGAATAATGAAATAAAATTGTATTGAACATCGCCGCAAATACATCTAACCCAAAATAATATTTATGCCATAACAACAAACATTGCGAATTTCATCAGGAATTCGCCAGCCATCTGGCGCTCGGCAAGTTAAACGAGGCTTGTTCACCCTTTCCCTTTTTCCGGTCCAGAGGAGCTCGGCTCTAAGATTATTGGGCGAACCGACCCGGCTGATAATGCATTACTTGAATTATTGCCCGAGGCCCTTGAAGTTGGACCCTTCAAATGGTGACAAATTAGGTAGGTAACTATGCAAGAGAACCGCCTCTACATACTTGACATTCGAGAACCAACCTATTTGCACGTGTCAGGTTTAGTTACTTGCAAAGTGGATAGATTGACTGATTTTCGCAAGATTGAACACTTTTATAAATAACAATATCACGCAACTCAGCGAATACCTTTTCTAAAATATAAGAGGCCCGCCTCAGAACCCTACCAATTTTCCTCATTTAAAATCACAGCAATTTAAATTCTAGCAAAAGATTCCAAATAAGGAACCTCCGCTGTCTCCATTCCCAAGACAATTATAAAATTAGTATTCTGCTCAGTCCGCGCCCGGACTTAATATTAATGATACCTACAACTCCGCGAGTTCCAGAAACTTTTTCAATCATACAGGCGGCAGTTCGATACGAGAAATAACTGCGAGTTCGGGAACTAATATTTTCAGGATTATATGTGGCAAGGCTGTCCCGAAACTATCCAGCGTAGTTGTTGGTGTCAACCAATTGCAAATGTGTTGCTTATTTGGCTGAAATTGAGAAAATATCAACCAGATATTATTTGTGTTGAACGATAAATTGTTTCGATTCTCTGCAATACGATTGTTAATTTTGGTACAAAAAGATAGAGCTGTCAGGTTATCAAAAGTTATGGAATCGTTCGAAGGTTTCCTTTTCTCTGACCACATAGGCTTTGATGTCCAATGTCTATTCTTATTATTTCTTTGTCAAAGACGTCGATCCCAACATCGATTTCAAAATAGAGCTCGGCACTTGTATAAAATGTCTCACAAAATGGTTTGTTGTCCGACCGAAAACCGGGTAAGCTTTACGAATGTTTCAGTTGATAGATATAAAAAAATAAAATAAAAATAGCGATTTTACATTGAACAAGAAAGTACTTACAATACTCTTTATCCTCATAAGCACATACACATCCACTGCAGAACCTGCCGAAGAGGGGGCTTTGCTAGAATCTACACACGCTATGCAGGTGGATTAGTGATGGCAGTGAAGGTGTTTAAGGTACACAAAAAGAAGTAACTGCCCTTCTTTAATTAGGTCCCCTTAGTCAGATTTTACCATCGTTAATACATTACTTGCAGCCCTTAAATGTCCTTGTTTATGACTTTAATGTCGAAAAGATGAAATTGAAGGAATTGTTGGGAGACCATCCACTTAGACCGACGACGGGTGGCAGGGAGAGGATGGACGAATGTGGCTGAGTACCGCTACTCGGGTCGTGTCGGACGGAGTAGGTCTATGTGCAGCTGTGGTTTGTGGACTAACATGATGATGACCATGATTACCTTAAAAGTGAGCAAGTTGTCGACGCGGCAGGTGAGCGCGGCGTCGCGGCCCACGGCAGCCGTCACGTTGGACCCTGGGCCTACGAACCGAGGAAGATCTGCAACAAAACACCATCACTTACCACTGTTCTGTTCTAAAGAAACCAGCTGAACTATCTGTATCATTAAATAATTGGTCCAATCGGACTATGAAAGATAAGGAATAACGAGTGCACCTGTGTTTGCGCACACACTTGTGCACTAAGCCCTGGCCACAAAGCTAGTCTTAGTTGAGACTGGCCGCCGTAACCGCAAATTTGACTAGGAGGACATTCTTTAGAGTCATTTTTTAGTGACTCATGCCTAGTTTTTCAATATGAATAGGTATGAATTCTAACAAATAGGTATTTTAACAAAAAAGTGCGTTTGTTTTTGTTTGTCATTCTTCTTCCTTCTAGTATAGTATATAATAATTGAATCAATGACCGGCGAAGTCTTTCGTTGAATGTCATAAATTATCTGGTACTTGACTAACCACGTTTCGGACTGCCGCCTAACAAATCTATAGACTTTACCCAGGTTCACCTACTCGATAAAAGTTGTTTCGTTGACCCCGTTTTACGGCACCTGGCCTACCAACCTCTTTTCGTTTTGTCGGAGTGGATATTCGTTAACACCCGAAATATCAGTCGCAAAGCTCTGTTGGTAAAGAAACTTTGTACCGGATTCGAGTGGATTTCACCAAAATGCACAGCAAAATATTAAATCCATTGACAGCTTTATACTTATCCTATCAAAATTCAATTCAAAATTCAAAGTGTTTTATTTCTTTTAGATCTGTAGAGGACTATTTGGACTAGTCACAAAACTCAGACTACAAGAAACTAGAAGATAAGGTGATATTTTTTTGTCCACTTCAATTTTTTTAAGGTAAAGAGCATACAAGAAACCTTTACCTTGTTAGAAAGTTAGAAAACTCGTCTCAAGCTTTTTATTCTCTTGATAATGTGATATTTTATATAAGCCTTTTTACATAGGATATGGTTGACAATTTGTTTATTAAAAAAAATCAAATTTATCTTGATAATTTTTGCAACTCAATTGGAGTTTTAATAGTAGTAGTAATACATTGCCCTTTAAATGATATATTAATCTTGTAAAGCCCAGTTGTGGGCACTATTGCACGTTGATATCACGTTTGTACGATATATGTAGGTAAAACTCGAGAGTTTACTTAAAGTAAAAAACTTTAGCAATAAAAACTTACAGTTTTATATCTCCGAAAACGGTTAAAATAATGCTTGTATTTAAATTTTCACTATACAATTTTCCTTTTCATAACACAAATTCTAAATTTCATTTACTTTAAAAAGGTTTCGTTAAAAAACCTTTTATCAATGTTAGTCTGGCCAAAAATAAAAGGCGGTCATATTTGAATTATAACTTTTACACCGAATCCCTTTCATCTAATGTTTTTTCAATCAACAATCTGAACGAGGAACATTCAAATGGAAAACTTTTTTCTTGAATCTGTGTTCTTCGGAGGTAGTACGAACAGCGAAAGTTTATACTTAACACATCCCTCTCGCACCTATTGTAATCATCATGAGTTTGACACGATGGATAGAGATTGATTGATACCTAATGATAACTGATTTTTGATTTCTATGAAAACCATAGCTATCTATAACTTTAAACCTCAACAGCCTATAATGGTGCACTGCTGGATGCAGGCCTACCCTGATAACGGCCTTATTAGCTTTTATCTCAAGGGGGGTAATGCCCATAATCCCCACGCTGGGCACGGGTTGGGGATCGCAGTTCGTTGGTATTCTGCGCATGGTGCATGTCCCTTAGTCGCCTCTAACGATACTCACGGGAAGAGTTAGGGTGGTGCTATTCTAAGTCCGTCTACAACTACATATTTGCCAAGGTATAAATAACGACATTTTGGTTTGATATATTTGATATCCTGTGCGTGCGCCGAAGCGAGTTACGTCTCGTTACAAGATGTTAGGTGCGTCAGCTTGCTACAAATGTGCTCTGACCCAAGTCTGACCGAAAATAACCGGAGGCCTAGTTAGTTAGTTAGTGTTTGTCAGAGGACAGAAAGAAAAGCTCAAAGTAATTACAAGGTCTGTCTTACACGTCTGCGGGGACGCTCAGTGAAGTGGAAGGATTTTAGGCTGTGAGGAAAATCAACTTGATTTACTTAGTTTCTTCATGGTGATTTTTAAGATAGGTTTCTTTCAGTTCTTTTATCTTATAAAACAATATTCATCCATATAAAATATCTATAAAAAACATTATTAACGATTTACTTGTAGAGTTTTTTACTAGTTTATAATGTTTACATAATCACGTGAATAAGGATCAGTTTACCTAGTAAAACTGACGCTTTACCAAATAATGTTCTACGCAATACAAAAAACACACGTCGAATGCAAACATACACACAAACTTCATACAAAACGAACACGCTTGTATAAAATAGATTGAAAATTGAATTTTACTATTGAATATAAAATATTTTCATAAAATGTCGTATCGCGACAGTATCGGGTTCCCTCGCTGTTACTCGGTTATGGACCGGGTCCGGACCGGACGCCGTCCGATACGTTGCCGGATAACCGGTCGCGACTAAACCATATACTCGGTTACTCAACTGTTGTACTCGTTTTGTGGTAACAGAAACGAATGGTTATACCTACACCACAATAATTATAAAATAAAATTGTGGGCTTACCTTTGGCGTTATGTCAGAAGTGATAGGGCTGTCCAGATTTCAAAAACAATGGGTATTATGGTTCACCTCCTCTATTATTGCCGCTCACATAACTCGTACTCACAAAGGTGACCATCTTTTGCGCGAATCAATTTTAATTTTACTGCAATAAGTTTGCAGTAAAATTAAAATTGAACTCTCACAGTTTTATGTAGACTGTACGACGTACGTACACAGAACAGAGTATTTCAGAAAATAGCCGCAATACATAGCAACGGCGCATTTGTGATCTCAGTTAGTTGGTATGGGAACTACTTCATTAGGTTAAATAAGTTAGTCTCCCCGTTTGGTAAACTTTGTATTTTTATAATAATTTTTTACTTCGCTTAATGAAATAGCTGCCATACAAAATGTATCTTGTATCTCTCAATAATTGCATTCGCTGCCCAGCCAGTGGTTTAACCGCACACACGGCATATTTTGTCATATTATTAAATACACCCGCATCATAAACTAACGTTTTAAGTGTAAAGTCCGTCCAAATATTTCTCAATCCGAAAGTAGAAACTTTTCAAAGCAATTCTCTGTTATTCCTAGAGCTCCCAGGGCAATGCTTATAATTCGCTCGAAGTTGCCTTGAAGTGTCGATATTCGACGATCGCTCCCCGGACGGCTGAGCTCCAGCTCAGATCAAAAAACGCGAAAGGTTACGTAACTCATCATACCATTATGCTCTTTTAAAAATGTTGGTAAATAATTTTTGGCTTACTTTGATGAAATACTAAATTATGAGCTGCAGGAATCAGAAAAAGGGTATTTTTTCGTTGTTTTAAATTGTTTGTGGAAATGTGCAGAAAAACCTGAAACGTACTTCGATCTGTACAATTATACTGTAATTTTCATCCGTGACCAACATACCGCCTTTTCCGTAACGAGAGTACAAAATCGAATGCACTTCCCAGATTCGATAAGATTAAGTACCTGGGGATCGCCCCCCCCCCCCCCCCGTCACTAGATATTAATTATTTGCCAACGTTCCGGAATGTTCCGTCCAAGTTTGTATCAAGTTTGCAAGCTCGCCTGCATTGTTGCACTGGTGACCGCGGGACTATGCAAGCTACAACTTTGCAGTGATGCCGTTGTTTCAATAAACACATAACGACGATGTAGTTCTTGTTACCTACTTCTAAAGTTTACTGCCCACAGTCACATGCACATGACTGTGGTAGTCACACATGTACGCGATCGCCGTGTCGTACCAATGGGTTTTTGGTAGGTACACGGTAGGTACTTATTCCGATGTTTATAAGAACATGTTTGTGTGAGTGTGTGTATTTTTGAGTATAAATGCGAGACTCACTCCTGATAGTATGGGGTGACGGAAATGGCTATCTGGACACAGAGGTCGACATTCGCAGGTTCAACTGCGTCTGTCCTGTCTGTGTCAGTGTGTGGAGCGGTGGGCTCGCCGGCCATCTATTAATGGGAGGAAGAGGGGACGCCGCGGTAACTTTAAATGATCCCATGGTTAGGCGAAAATGGCGAGAGAGGGTTACCGGAGAGGTTTTATTGCGTATTAAGTCCTTCTCGGGGCATCGAACCCCACACAATTAAGCCCCCCTCCAGACCAGTCTATTCTAAATAGATTTGCTCGCCAAATAAAAAAATAGGTAGGTACTTATTCCGAACAAGGACATAGGATATTTTTAGTCACACAATTAATATAAATGCGTAAGTTTGAATGTTTGGATTGATGGATGTTTGTAACTTCTTCACACCGAAACTACTGAACGGATCGGGCTGAAATTTTGCATTCTGGTAGTTAGAGGCCTGGAATAAAAGAAGGGATAAGTTTATCCCATATAACAGTTCACAGAAAAACAAGAAGTATAGAAATTATCTTTAAACTTTTCCATACAAACAACGCGAAAAAACTAGTGTTTATAAGGTGTTTTGCGATGTTGATCATCATTCATTAGTTAAACAACCTGTACAACAAAACTAGTCTCAGCGAGCCAGTTATGAGAAGAACAGAATTGAAGGACGCATTACTGAGTTATGGTTGAGTTGGAGGGAGTCGACAGTCCCCGATCGCTCCCCCGACGCGGCGGCGGAAATCTGTGGATGAGCCGCTCCTCGAGGGAATAGCTCTGTGAACTGTCTTTTAGGTATTGTTTAGTTTGTTGCTTGGAACTTTTGTCGTCTTAAAGTAAGTTTTCTACATTAATACTTTTGCTCATACGAAGTACTTAGTTAATTTTTGTATGGGATTTTAACTAAGTGAGAAGTTTAACACTGACAACTTCTATGAGCTATGGGAGAAAATCCGCCTGATCGCAGTAGTGCCGGACTGAATACAATTTATCAACCTAAGGAGCGGAGCGGGTTCGACTCTCGCCGTGGGAAAATGTCACATGTTTGTACGATCTATTTATAATAATTATTCAGAACCGTTTTCTATTCTTATTCAAACAAGTCTGCCCGTTTCTGAAATCAGGCTATTTTCTTTGGGACCAAGATAATGGTGTGTAAAGTAGTAGCAAAATTTATAATTTTACCTTTACTTCTGTTTTATTAACAGAACATTTCACAACCTTTAAAATAGAAGGACCAATAACAAAGTAAAAATATATTCATAACCCAGACCTTACCTACGAATTTAGGAAAAAAATCTGAGCATTTTATAATAAAAGACTTGGTTATAAGACGTCACATAAGAATACCTGAAGAAGTAATCTGAGCCAATTTCACCTGCGTGGACCCTCACAAAGCATATCACACAATGGCCCTTCGAGCCCGTCGGGAATTCAGCCGGGCTCCAAGGGACCGTAGAGGCAGTAAGGCTAGGTGTAAACGCTTAGAGCAGCGAAGCGGAACAAAAAGTTCTGGTTCTTGCATAAGCCATAAGCCAAGAGTTTTACGCCTTCATTTTTATTCTTTCACACATAACACAAGCTCTGCTTAGCTTGGGGCTAGATAATGTTGTGTGAATTATCCAACATTATTTGCTTATTTATTTATTTGACGGACGTTAGTAATTTTATTTGCTTTGAGATTAAAGAACCAAGTTTTATAATGATAAAACGAATAACTATACGTATTATCATCACCCTGAAACTTTTTGTTAACAAGGGAATTTACAACATTTTTGTTTTTTGTAATTATAGTGCGCAAGTTCTCGCACAAGGGGTAATCTCTAAGAAATTAAGTATTATACAAAAAAAAAACGATTTTCGATTTCGGCGGGACTTGAACCCGCGACCTTCTCCCTATTTTTGGACCTTTGGGACGTTGCTAACGTTGTTAGCTCCAGCTACAGGGGAAACATTTATCCAATCATATTCAAAACTAAAAACCATTTACCTACTTCGATTTTATAACGAACCCGATTCTCAAAGGTTTTCGGCTCGGTGGCTATTTGATTTCATAGCTAGTAGGTTAGAGCATTACCGTACTGAGGAAACATGCGGGTTCAAGACACGCCGAAATTTTAATTATTTTTTAATAATAAGAAAACTTATAATATTTTCTCTCTAACTTAGGATTAAAAACACTATTAACCTTAAACATGGTAATCTTTCTGTCAATTAATAATATCTTAAAGAAAATTACAATCGAAGAACAGAAACAAAGTAGAACTAGTAATTCTAGTTGAAACAGTTGAGCTCACTGTCGACTGTTGTTACCAATCTATAGGTAACTCAACAGCTTAGTACCTACACACATAAATAGTTAGCCAGGCTAACTTCTTACGTGTGTAGAGGCTAACTTAGCCTCTTCATAACTTTTAATCAACTAGACAAATCCTGAACTGTTCTGGGGAGTTTTGTAATCAACTAATCTCTACAGGCTTGTTGTTATCACATAATGAGTCAAGCCACAAACTGTTTTGAAGCAAATTGTTCGTCTGTAATAAGCCTAAGTTGGTAAGTCGCTTGAACGCGACGAATTTAATCAGAACTAATTTACTAGACTTTCGGAAGTTTTCGCCTTTACTCACGGAGCTGCCTGACGGGATTTGTTGAAGGTACGGGATGTGTGGAAGGTACGCACCGTCTTAAATACATTAGAAAGTCTTCTGAGGAATAAATTTTCGACGTCCTCAAGAAAGAATAACATAATAATGGCTAACGATTAAAATTGACAAAAACACTGTACTCATCACATCACTCTAATATCACACTTATATTTGAAATGCAAAGATTAAGTTTGGAAGGATGGATGGATGGATGTATGGTTCTTCGCACTGAAACTCCTGAACAGATTGGACTGGAATCTATCATAGGCGCAGCCATGCTAAACATTGAATCCATAAGCTTTTAGTTTTCAATAAATGAGAAATTTCTCAGGACCGTCCATAAGCGTTGATATCAGGTAAAAGTTCCCGACCGATATTGAAAATAATAATTAGCTGATTACTACTGCCTTCAGATTAGTTACGAGGAGGCAAACGACCCCAGAGCCTGAATGTGCCAAGTTTATAATGGAATCTATACACTATAAGTAGTCGCCAGGTAGCCGACATAGCTGGGTTAGGTTTTGGCGGCATTATTTAATCCTCCTAATATTAAAATCTCGCAAAAAATTTATAACCGCTGGGATAAATGTGATCCTGAGTGATGATCGCGACTTGGCAAAGGTATGACGCCCTCCGACCAGATGGGATGCAAAAGACTGCTGGCAGATGCTGGATTCGTCAAACTGAAGACAGGGCGCTACGGCATTCATGGGAGGCCCATGTCGTCTTGATGAAAATATTATAAAGGCGAGCGTTAATGACTTGTACTGTTGTAAGGATGTTTGGCCAAAGTAAACGCCAAAACTACTGAATGGATCCGGTTGAAGTTTGCACTTTTGGTGTGGTGATATATATCTTCCAAGGTAACCAAACACTATCGACGACCTGCACCGTCGATAGTGTTTGGTTAGCGGTGGCTGACATGTCGACGACTTAAGCCCTCGGGCATGTCGGCAGGCTATGTCGGCGGGCTGGCGACCAGTGTGTAGACTCCATTATATTCCTCGGTTGTTCAGTAGGAAACATGTGTGAACTTTCGTCGTTAGGTTTATTACCTAGCAGTTCCAAACTAATTTCTTAATAGGGAGAGGTGGGTTATTTGTTATAACTTTTTCTTTTCGTTTTTTAGTATCGAACAAATCAGTAGGTAGAAGTATATTATAATAACTAGAAAATCGACGCATCGACAGTTTTATCTTGATCTGCATTTTCAGTAGCTTTTTTTACTTTTGGTTTCAAGGAAAGGAAATAAACTTTGAAATGACCGAATAAATGGCTACCTGTATATCCAATAAGGTATATTTAATTGTACCCAATAAGTATGATTGAAAGATAGATTAGTGAGTACATTGTGGCATAACTTTTTACTGAAAAGATTCGATTACGGCGTCCGTATCGACCCCCAGCTGCCGGTAGATTTCGAATAAGCCATTTCAGGGAACCTACCAGAGGGAGACAGCAGCAAGCAACTTCTCTCTGTGTAGTTTTAAAACCCCTACTGCGATCACCAACCCTCTGGCTAAGCGTGATGATCATGACAAAATCTCTCTAGCTTGGGGAAGGCAGCTTCAGCTTAGAACCTAGGTAAGTGTGTTGCAATACATGGGTACAGGAATCATGATTCCCGTAAGTGATCTATTTGTGAAATTTCATACGGACCAATTTTGTTACTTGTACTACGGACATAATTTGATTGATTTGGAAAAACTTACTCTAAATTCCTCAGTATTTACCCTATTTTCATGTTTTTCGGAAGCAATAGCAAAGGAAATATAATTTTAAATTATTGGTGTCATTTTTCTTTCCAAATCGGTCCATAATTGTCAAAGATAATATTTCTATTTTACCGATACTGTAAATGCAGTAATTTAGATGGCAGTTAGATATTTTATAGATATTTGGATAATTGTTAGATGTTCGATACTACTTCACGTCGTTGAAATAAATGTAATAAAACAGAAAACTCATGCAAAGCCGTGGACAGAAGCTATTTTTTTTTTTACTGATATACTGAATATTTGAACTACCAAGAAGTAGCTTTTTTATTGAGAGAGTTATCGCTGACCATCGTTTTTTGCTTCGTAAAATCCTTTGTGGTGTTTCTTTTTCCTTAGTAATAAAATACATTTTATGCTGTATATTTTACTTTTATTACATTATTAATAATTTGTGTATAATATGTATAATACCAACTTAAAATTAGACAATACCAACGGTGCAAATAAATGAAATGATATTTGCTGATACTTATTTTCAACCAAGAATTTTAAATTCATTTCTCTTAACAATCTGATACTTGACTTCAGCAGCCTCTACAATCTTCTTAGATAGGCCTTCTTCGCAGGGTTACTTACGCTGATCTCCTCTGAATAGCACCTTATTTGCTACTAACATTCTTCTAATACCATAATCCCCAGAATGGGCATGCGTGTTGATGGGCAATCGCAGTTCGATGAGATCTGTTCTGCATGAGGTGCTACTGCACACAACGTCAAAGTCAATAACTTTATTTCTTTAGGCTTACAAAATAAGCACTTAGACAAGTCAAATTTAATACTATAAACAGGTTTATATATATTCATTATTATCAAATAAGAAATATGATGTTATTGATTTTATTCGCTAAAAAATAGATTCAGGCGTTACTTTGCGGAAATCCATTGCAAAATATAAAGATGAAAATATTTAGTTACAATTCCGCGCAAGACCTTCTCCGATAAGTTCTAACAAAATGTAATCAGCGTCGTAGAAGAAAAAACACACCAACTACAAAATGAAAAGAAATCTATCAAAGCAAGACGTCAACTAGTTTCGTCTCTCCACGAGACATCATCAGGACACCACAATACTCGACCTTGACATTGAGAGCACTAAGCAAACTCCGGCAGGGTTCCACCAGAGATGTTACCACTCCGAGCTCCGCGCGCCAAGTGAAGCATTGCCCGCAAAACTCCCCCTTTTATACTGTCACTGGTGACACATCGTGCCTGTCACCACTGTCCGCGCTCGTGCCGGTACCGCGCGCGTCACCATTCGAAAAAATTCGTAATAACGGCGACCTAGGTAAACCCGTACTTAATTCATTCAACAATGTATTATTACTGTATTTTGTAATTTCTAAATTTTCTAAGACCGACAACCTAAATCCCTTATCACAAGTATGTAAAATAGAAAATTAGTGATTATCATTTAATGAATGACCAGATTCTAATAAATGTTTTGCAAAATTTGACTTTTCTGGATGGTTGTGGTGTCCTGATGATGTCTCGTGGAGAGACGAAACTAGTTGACGTCTTGCTTTGATAGATTTCTTTTCATTTTGTAGTTGGTGTGTTTTTTCTTCTACGACGCTGATTACATTTTGTTAGAACTTATCGGAGAAGGTCTTGCGCGGAATTGTGACTAAATATTTTCATCTTTAGATTTTATTCGCTTAAATTTTCTGTCCACTAGTGGAAAAAGCGAAAAATAAACCACTAGTAAGTTTTATAAAACTTAAAATTAATACATTATCTTAGTCTAAATATAATCTAATTTATATATAACTCAATATTTATACATATAAAACTAACTAAGCTTAACATTATTTTCCTTAAATACCATTGTCGGTGCGGAACATGGCGACATCTGGCCAAGCATTAACATCATTGATGTAATCATCTATGGAGTAAAAGGCTTTCTTGATAAGATTTTGTTTTATGTACTGTTTAAATTTACGAATAGGGAGCTCAGTTACTTTAGATGGAAGCTTGTTATAGAAGCGTACGTAATTACCCATAAATGATTTCCCTACCTTTCGTAATCTATATGATGGGATGTGCAGTTTGTTCTTGTTTCTTGTATTTATTTTGTGTACATCAATATTTTTTTAAAAGCTATCTTTATTTTTATGCGTATACATTAGATTTTCATAGATGTATTGCGATATTACTGTCAAAATATTTATGTCTTTAAATAATTCCCTCAAACAGTGGCGTGGCTTTAATTTATAAATTGCGAGTACAGCCCTTTTTTGGAGAACAAAGATAGTCTGAATATCGGCTGCCCGTCCCCAAAGCAAAATACCATAAGACATGATACTATGGAATATCGGCTGCCCGTCCCCAAAGCATAATACCATAAGACATGATACTATGGAATATCGGCTGCCCGTCCCCAAAGCATAATACCATAAGACATGATACTATGGAATATCGGCTGCCCGTCCCCAAAGCATAATACCATAAGACATGATACTATGGAATATCGGCTGCCCGTCCCCAAAGCATGGTGGATATCCCTCGACAACGGCATTAGTTAGGATGGAGCAAATTCTAAACCGGTACCACGCTGATGCATAATAATGAACTTGTTTTTCGCTACCAAATTTCATACATTTGTTCGTTATGAACATCGTTTGTAATGAGCATGACGCTGACGTGTTAAATAAACACCTCACACAATGTTAAAAGAACTCAATGTCTTTATGCCCAACGTAATGCGTTTACGTGGCGACGATACGTCTTTGTGCCGTATAATGAGCTGCGACATGCTAACGTATTTTAAGGTATTTTTATTTACCTTGGTTTCCTCGTACAGTCAGCGTGAGAATGAGTGTTCAGGCTACTAATTTTATTGACGCTATCAGAATCACCTTAATATCTTATTGTCTCCATTTAGAGGGGCCAAAATAGTGAGCAGCGTAAATCGTTGAATTAAAGTTGAATACACTATTTTGTCAATTTTAAATACGTAGAAATTGTGATTACTCTAATAGTGTAGAAAACTGGTTATTAATAACAATGAAACTCACCTGTAATAGGTACGTGTCGTTGCAGTTGTCTATCTATGCCTTAGCTGTTTCGTAGCAGTTGTCTATGCCGTAGCTATGTCGTAGCAGTAGCCTACGCCGTAGCTGTTTCGTAGCAGTTGTCTATGCCGTAGCTGTTTCGTAGCAGTAGCCTACGCCGTAGCTGTTTAGTAGCAGTAGCCTATGCCGTAGCTGTTTCGTAGCAGTTGTCTACGCCGTAGCTGTTTCGTAGCAGTTGTCTATGCCGTAGCTGTTTCGTAGCAGTAGCCTATGCCGTAGCTGTTTCGTAGCAGTTGTCTACGCCGTAGCTGTTTCATAGCAGTAGCCTACGCCTAATTAACTGCATGCTATTGGATAGTTAAACATGAAACAGCAAAACTTAGTCATAAGACGGATGCGAACGTCTAAGCTTTTACAGAAATTTATTTTTTCATAAATCAAAATCATCATTTAATGAGAAAGCAAGTAATAAAATGGCTTAAAATGAATTGAAATTAATTTTGCTCTCATTTAATGATTATGTATTTTGAAAAATAAAACAGTACAACTATTGCTATTTCTTATCCAATTATGTACGCTAAAAAAACAATACAGTATAAGGTGTAGTTCCCAAATGAATCGGAAAGTAAGTTTGTATGGGAGTTTAGAGGTTCGCACCCACCTTAATCATGCCATGGAATGCCCTGTTTTGTGCAATAAAAATATCATTTAGATATTGCATGACAATCTGAAAATAAAAAATCCGGATGATGATCATTTCTAAACTTCTTTTCAAAACTAATTCAGCCGAGAGGTAATAAAAAGTATCAAATATAACTTCATAGAAACACTCGAAAAACATAACGCGCGGGTAAATACACTGCTAAGCACCTGATAAGAATAAATATGGGTTAGCGTTTTCATGGCAACATCGATAAGGTGGAACAAAGGAGCTAGATAATAGCACTTTAATGTTATGATCTAATCTAGCTCCAACTTTCCGCTACTACTATAAAAAGTTCTCTTTGAGTGCGTGTGTGTGTGTTCTATGTATAATAAAACATATATGTCTATGTATGAAATTGTATTACTTTTATCAGTAATTTATTAGGTACCCATGACAAAAAGCTCTGCTTAGTTTGGGACTGGATGATGAGAACTATCTCCGATTTTATATAATCTTTGAACTTTTCTGTATTTTCATAAATAATAAATGCTCGAAGTTAAAAAGATAATTAGCCCAGTCTGCAGTAAATTGAAAGCAAACAATAACGAATAACGTGCGACTAAATAACGGCGAGTGGTGCTCTGGGGAGGGGTGAGAGATCGCTCCTCGGGGCGGCGTTATCAGCTATTTGTTAAGTTAATAATTTGCATGACGGGGCAGTGGAAAGTATGTGAAGTTTAGTAGTTTATGATATCATTAAATACATACAATAATAATTAAATAACGCTGGACAATCCACAAAGCATCATTTATCCTCAAATAGTTCATTAGATGAATTCATTCTGTGTCGTTGGTGGAAATCTTGCACTGCTACATAAAAATATAAAATTAAAGATGATCAAATTGCGATCTAGGCATACTGGCTACCTGGGCTTAGAGATAACCAAAAAGAAACCAACCCATTATATACATAACTGAATGATAATTGATATGGTTCTGGGCACTCTGCTTTTTCGTGAACGCTTATGTAGATTTTATGAAATTGATATTACATACATAATGTGTAAATATTAAAAGTTGTAATTAGTAGTTTTATTGTTTTTGTATCTTTATAAAAACCTAAACGTTATAACAAGAATATTAATGATTAATATAATTTTGAATATTGGTATTTACTGAACGAACGGGTAGCAAAGCAAATGTTTGATGATTTAAACATTTATTGTGTTTATTTGTGTAATGTTGTTGCCTTTTACGATTGTAAGGTTAAACGTAGCGGTGACGTAACGGTTGAACGGATCGTGATGAAACTCAACAGAGAGGTGGGCTATATCTCGAGAAAGGATTATGTTAGCTTAGGGTTTTTCAATTACAGTAGTAAGCCTCATACTTGGGTAATTTATATCAAATATCTGCAGATATTTGTTCCGGGTGTTCTAGTCGTTTACTCTATATAGTGACAAATATATAACTGTGTATTGTATTGTATTATAAATATCGGTCATCAAGTACCCATATCACAAGCTCTGTTTAGCTTGGAGCTTGATATTGTTGTGTGATTTTTTCAGCTATATTATTATTTGTTATATTTTCCAAGAAATTTTAAAATGTCCAAAAAAATCTATTTCCACGCGTCTTGAACACGTCACCCTAGTATGAGATGCGTTATCTACTGTGCCACGAGGTCAAATAACGTAGTAGTAGAAAAACCCTGGGACTTCCTTCGAACTCTTGACCTCGTGAATACGGGTTCAAGACCCATCGCAGACGATGTTTTTCGGAAAGTCTTATTAAGTATGTCCGCTTTTATTTACCTGTAACAAGTAAAAGCGCAAGTGAATTCAGATAGTTTGATTATTTATAATCGTGGAATTTGATTAGTATAACACGTTCAAAATATAAATTTATTAATTATAGCAAACTGGTTCGATGCAATTGGATGACGCGGTAGAGCTATTAGAAAGACCGATGCGTTACTGACGCGTTATAGGGACGGATGGATCACTTTCAAGGCAAAAGTAAATTAGTAATAAACCTAGTCATTAGAATTTTGCAGGGAAGAAGTAACCCCTGCTTTATGTGCTGAATAAATATAAGATAGTTGTGCAACACACACACACACAACAACACTGCCTATAACTATTCACTGTTGAAACTAAGCCTTCACTAATGAATGCCTTATTAGCTTTTATAAGGGGGTAATGCCATAAACCCCAAGCTGGGCATGCAGATTGGGAATAATCACACCGTTGCGAAGACGCTGCTGCCCATCGACGGATTTAGCACTTTTTCATGCTGATTTATGCTGAAATCTACCAGTCGTACGTCGACTCGTAAGTCAAAAACAACAATTTAAATGAAATGTAAATCCTCGTTAAGTTTAAAGTTAGTAAGAGAGGGAGAAGATTTTTTGTTTCGTTTAGTTCAATGGTACGATTGTTTGTCGTGTTCGATATTTATCTCGACGCTTTGCATCATTCTTTTGATTTTGTATTCATTTATTATTTGAGGTTTATTCAGACTTTGTTCATATAATTAATTTGGCTGGAAGTTGAGATTTTTTTTACATAAGAGGTTTAAACAAAAAAAAGTAGAAAATCAAAACAAATGAAAGATCACTTTGGTGAGCAAAATCGTAAATTATATTAATTGATGGTACTACTATGCTAACAATGGTACAACTTGAATTATTTGTTTATTAATTGTTAAAATGGCGTTCTTTACTAAATCAGGATCATTATGCATGGTTTCCCTCATCTAACAAAATATCTTCCATCACCAAACCCATCTCTCCTCGCAACTACCGTAGTAATTAGAGTAAACAAGCCTCGGCTCCATCCGCCGCTCCATCCATCATACGGACGAGGGTCTTCCCAAACTATTTTTTATTCATACATTTCACCCGATGTGAGTGCTCCAATACGTTATACATACGACCGCGAGGGCCGGCCCTTCAAATGTTTTAAGGACTCGATGAAACTGAACGTGAACTTACCTTAGGGCAGGATGAGTTTTGCACAGTTTACCAACGATTATGGATGGAAAGTCTTCGATTGCTTCCGTTGATTTAGCTCCTCACAGCCTGGGGTACACCGGATACTGAGAGAAACTACTTTTCGTAGCATGGCGGTGATCCAATAGTTTCATACTAACTCGACTGTAGTTTTCAATCGCATGATTTAAATTAATTTGTTAAATTTAGGAGTTCCTACCAAAAGTTTCCTACCAAACGATTTTTTTTAGTATTGGTACTGAGCAAACTCAAACTATCCGGATCTTCTAGTTTTGCAGTTCTGTGAAATGGGATTCCTAGTTAAATTTTAGGTTTTATTTATTATTTAAAAGCATGCTAAGTTTGCTACCTACTTGTCGACTGAACCCGACAGTCGCAAACAAATAACACAAGAAAACAGTAACAAAAGAGAAGATAATTCTCTAAAAGCAAACATCCACGGTAACGGTCGAACCACTTGAAACTTTACCCCGTCGATATAAAGTTACAAGTACCATAACTGACCGAAAGGTCAATCAATTGTGCTCCGCAGCATCAATCATAGGACGGAAGTTGGATGTGTTATGGACTGACGTTTGACGAGTTTGCAAATTGCCTTCTAGCTGCTTTGAAAAAGGGTTCAAGTTTGAATTAGTTGGGTGTGCCAGTGATAATGTTTGTTTAGGATTTCATAAATCACGTCCTTTTTATTTTTTACTTACACGAATCAAAGTCTGCTTTATGCTGGTAGAGAGTACGTAATGTACTAGCTATAAATATGTAAGTACTTTGAAAAGCACACAAACTTACGCTGCACGCTTTTTCTGTCCCTCTCCGAATATATGAATGATCTAAGTCAGAACAAGTCTCGTGTAGGATGTGACTTGATACAAAAAGATGTATTATTAGCATTATCAAATGGGTATTTATCGTGTTTATTCCTATTTAGCCAAAATTTCGACAGGCTTACACACTTTCGTGGTCACGGAATGACACAGATATATAAATAAATTTAGATTAAAACCCGTTAAATAGTACTAATAATTATAATAATAAATTAATTTTAATAATAATTATATTATGTTCAGATCGCGTATGGTTGAAATAATTTTGAATATAATTGATTTTGAACTAGTAGTAGTATCTAAGATTACGTTTTTAGTTGCAAAATCAATTATATTCAAAATAGCTAACTCAATACATTTTATTATCTAACATCTAAATATTTGAAACACAAGAGCCTCTCCGTCAGTGAATTCATCACTCGCGCCAAACTGATGTGACAGCAGGTCCGCGAGAGACACCGCACCGGCGGCGCAGGCGCAGGCTGCTGTGCTCAACTAACAGAGGTATACAAATAACAGGCTCCGCTAGACTTGGTGACATGGCTGTTGTGTAAGGTAAATGGTGACGAGAGGCCTAACAGGCCTCCGTTGAATAATGGCGATTGTACAAAAATGAATTCATGTAGCCTAACTGAGTATTCATTTGTGTTAGTATGGATATTGATTTAATAAATGAAATAATATTGTGTATTCTAAATACCAATTTTATTTAAAAACCAAAAGTTAAAAAAGCTCGCTTATTTTTAGGAAAGAACACAGTAGACAAAGTCAACATTTGGCCTTATAAATCAAATCAAGTTATTATAGATTAATTTATATTTAAGATTTTATTTTAGACTTGAATTAAAATAAAAAACAACATAAATCTTAAATCACATACATATACATATAATCACAAAACTGACAATAGATAAACTTAAAAAAAATTTAATGACATTCTGGATACAATTATTTCGTGTGCCGGCAAACATGCTTTATACACGAAACCACACTGGTAAAATGCTTTCCGGTCCCGCATAAGAGGACAAGTGGTACGTTTTTTTCGTGTATTCTGCGTGATTTCTGTATTTTGCGGCACTACATCGCTTAGATAGAATAATTGATAGAATCATGGACAAAATAGTAGCATTAGTATTGACGTGGGCCCTGAGAGGCCTCCGTGAATCCACATAACTCACCGAATTCGCGCCGACGTCACTATCCCACTCCACGACGTGGGCGCAACTAAATTTTAAGCTTTTGAGAGGCACAAACCGGGAACGCGCTAGGAAAGGGTTGAAATAATCTTTTGTGTGAATTTCAGTTTTGTAGCTCTTGTAGGTTCAGAGGTCTCTAGATAAGTCACTTAGTGTTTACTTTAACAAATATAGATTATAGGAACGCTTAACAAATATTCCGTAAATTAAAACGAATGCAGTACCTTTTTCTCTAATGTACATCTGAGTATTACTTATCGAGTTCCACGCGTTTGAAGCCGCAGATAGAAGTTTAGGTAGGTACATAATGACAGAAGAACGTGAAATTAAAAAAAAATGTTCTTACCAGGAGCTTGACTAGAGGCTAGACTATTTTTTTTTAAGAATTTCTAAAAATCTATTCCTAACGAGAGCCCACGTCCTAAAAGAAAACTCCAAACAACATTTTAGCTTCGAAGCTTTTGTTATTTCAGAGATCTCTTGATATGTGACCCAGTTTTCTCTTTTATAAAATAGAGATTAATATTTTCAGAAATCATAAGTCATTACGCTTTTACGCACGATATTGATAAGTAGGTGAAACAAATTTGCTGTATCGCAAAGCATTCTAATCAAAGCAGGCCAACTCGGCCACTACGCTACACAGGTCGTCTTATTCGTAATCCGGGTTCAGTAACACAAACTCAGCAAGGCCGCTGCTGGCAGACTATGCAAATCAAAGGATCAGTTCGGCTTATTGCCGGATCAAGAGGTACATTATGCATTCACCAGAAAGTACAAGGTTGTTTTTCAATTTAGCGGTAGGCTGATTGAACTTACTTTGAAATTCAAATGGCAGGTAATTGATAGAATTTCAAATTGGTACAATTGGGGTTCGGGGAGTTTGATCCTTGAGTAGGGTTGGCCTTTTCCTGTCGTGTTAATATTAGATGTGAGGGAAGGCTCTTCTGTTCTCCATGTAGGGTGACGAGTTTGTGACCACAAGATTGGTAATAGTTTTGCGATATTCGTTTCTGTTATTACGCGTATCTTTTTAAGGGGGCTAACGACTGCTTGTTTGTATACTGATTGATTAGTCTCTAGTAGCCTCTTGTCAAAAAGTTTTTTCTCCTACCAGGTTGACATCGGGAAGAGATTAAATCATTGATTACTGTTTAATATTAGAGACGATCAGCGTGCTAACATCAGACTGTAAAAGTACCTACATATTATAATGTCGGCATTACGAAGCTTATTATAATGAGTCACACTTAATATTATGCTATGTATATCTGTGATCTAAGTTTTAAAACTGTTTGCTGCTGAAATGTGTTTCTTTTCCGATATCAAATAGTTTGAAACAAAGTGAAAGAGTCCATAATGTACCGCCTGTATCTCAATATGAACAGCTTGATAGTGCTTTTCTGTTATATTTTAACGCAGTTTCCTTTCAAAGGAAATTAAAATGAGCTGAATGGAGCGTTATTTAAAATCAAACTGTTTCAGACTTTTTAATTTCTTCGACAGAACCAATCTATACCGCTGTTTGAATACGTAGGTTCCTAGCGGCTTGCATGACGCGTTTTGAACACAGGAATCACGTCATATTAATAATTCTTTGATAATAAATTTGAATTATCGAGTGATTGTTTAAAGCGCTTGGAGCTCTTTGTGCCTAAGTACTTGTTTCAAACCAGAACTAAAATGCGCAGTTTTGGAACCAAAGAAGATAATTTTAATCATTATTCATCATATTTTTCTTTATTTATTAATAAAACATAATATGTATAAATATATATACAATACATTAAATAGAAAACTTTTGCCCTACCAGTAACGGAGAATTATTTCCCTTTTCATCCACTCTCTTCTATCAGCCGTCATCATACTTACACCTTTCTTAGCCATATAAATATCCTCTTGTTGAATAAATCCTGTATTTTATTTTCAGCTATAACAAAGTCAGCGGTAAAAACGAAACCTTTTCCGTTTTTGTGTTGTACAAAAACTCATACTAGGTACTCAGGTTGTTCGTGTTCCGGGATCTATCAGTTTGCGAAGTAGGCGCTCGCTCGCTGACGCTGACGCTGACGCTGACGCTGACGGGTCGGGATCTCGCAACTTTGGTGTTTGCAGTTAATTCAGAAGTTGAATTCTCTAATATTCGGTAATGGGTTTGCTTCGATTACTTTTGAAATGCTTAGGTATTTATCGGATCTGGATTGGTTTACTTTTTGTTTTGTTTTTGTTTCCATCAATTTAATTTGATTGGAAGCTTGATTATTGTGTAAATGTTAGATTTGACCATAGAATAGAGCATAACTTCCAAAATATAATATTATAAATAAATAATGCTGGATAATGCACATAGCAGTTTCTAGCCCTAAGCTAAGCAAAACTTATGTTATGGGTACTAGATTACTGTTATATCTAATACAATAAAATACAAAGATTGATTTCCTGGCCTTCCATGGCCGAAGATCTCAAGAGGCGCAAATATGCAGGTCTCGACAGAGCCTACACGTTTGCTCCCCTTGGAGTCGAGACCCTAGGTCCGTGAGGTACCTAGGCTCTCCGGGTTTTCAAAAAATTATCTGAGCGTCTGGTCGAAGCGACGCGTGACCCGAGAACTGGTGAGTATCTGGCACAGCGCATCAGCATTGCTATACAGCGGGGCAATGCAGCCAGCGTCTAGGGCACGCTTCCGACTGGTATTGATATGGATCAGTTGAGCTACCTGTAGATTGTTTGCAACAGTTTGCAGATAGCTCAATTGTTTCTATTGTAAATACTAGTTTTAATTTAAATTTATTATTTGATTATTTTCTTTCTTAATAAAATACAAAGATAGATATTTTTTGTTATACATGGAAAGCGACCAGAACACCCGGAATAAATTTCATTATTCCAATTTTTGGTCCAGATTCGAATATAACGATTCGTTTCTTCGTCGACACGGTACTCAAATTTACTCTATTCTATATCAAAATCTAACTGAAATCGTCCATAATTTGAATTACTTGAGAAGAAAATAATACTAAAAGCATGAAAAGATTGTCCTTCAATAATTGGTTTGATGGATCTGTGAAGTTTGAATGTAGGTCGCATAAACATATTCAATACATTTGAACATTTCGCATTTCGTCTGTTCACGGTCTGCGCGGTAATCTGCGTTTGGAACGAAACACATTTCATAAGAATTTTCGAGAACATGGGTCAATTATTACTTCCAAAATACTTCAATATTATTTCTGTTGGTTTGCAATATATTATTATGTACCTGTACCTAACCCAATACATATTATAATATGTAGGTATTCGTGAGAATGGTTGGGTGAGACGCGTTATTATTATATCGCATATAATATCTTTTCCTCTTATTTTTTAGCTCCCGTTTGGTTCGGATTAATGTGCATCCAGCAACTCGACAAAATTGGTTCTAAGAATAGTTTTACTATTAAAAGTACTTGAACTCAAAACAAACAGGCAGGTACCTTACACACGCATTCAGAAAACTATCTTCTCTCAACGATTTACAAAAACTCCAGCAAATTCCGAAGCAGAAAGGCGTTTTAATTTCAAAGATCATTAGATAAAGTGGGTTCGATTCCGAGCCATTCCTTCGCGTAGCTATTTCGTAAATATCCTTTCGTAAGGTGGTTCAGTAGTTTTAAGCTATGCAGCGAACAAAGAACTTTCTAATACAGTTTACTCTTTGATGGAACCCAAAAGAACTTTTGAGGATAAAAGTTTCTCAAATTGGCAGCGCAATGTGGAAGACTCGTTCGATATTGTTGTTTCCATTTGGTGCTGGTAGTGGCTTTAAAACTATTGCGAAGGTTAGTTTACATGTTTATCAAATACCTAACTCAATTAACATAATATAGCTTGGGAATCAGATAAGGCTCTAAGGTTGTGACGCAGCAAAGTCGATTAAGGTAATAAACACCTATAAGCCAGGAGCTGGAGGAAAACAAATAGTGTAACTTCTATAATCACACTAGCCATCTATAAGAAAACGACTTGACAGATCAGGCTGATAGCCAGACATTGTTATGATTCAAAAATGGGCATACACTAATACACTTATAAACTGATTGACATGTAAATTGATTTTACCAGTAATTTTTATTTCTGACATTCTTTGAAAAATGACTCATGTACAATGTATTATTTATTGATTAGAAGTATGCTTTATCATGGTAAAAATGACCCGGAAATCTACAAGATCGAGACAGAATTATCCAGATTAGCATCTATCAGTGAAAAATTTAAATACTTGGAACTAAATAGCACCAGCCGAAGAATAACCAAAGAATTGTGTTCGACGAAATTGTACGAGCGTGTAATTTATTTCACTGTTCTTCGTGCCTGTAGATCATCAAACCATCTAAAGAACAAAATCATTATTTTTTCCGAAAGCTATCAAGAATGGCAAAACTGGCTCCGTTCGCGAGCACGCCGGAAACAGAAGCGTGTAGGTAGGATAAGCTGTTCGCAGGTTTAAGGTCGGTTGCTCGCGGGACGACCACACTAGTAAAATGCTCCATTCGCATTACATTTCGAGTTCGGTTCGTAGGTCTGTACGCACCATAATGTGCAACTGATTTTGCTAACATACTGCCTGTTGTAGGTACTCGTATATTAAATTGAACTGGCCCAAGCATTTGTTTTCTTTTTATTTTTTCAAGAATTTTCTTTTTCTGCAGTATTCGAACCCACGCTTAACCCTCAGTACAGGAGCGCTCTAACTAAGCAACGAAATCGATCACGTGCTGCGTTATAAATATTTGGGACCTCTTACGACTCTAGCGTCGTTATTGCCTTAATGCGAGTTACGCAATAAAAAGCAAAAACCTGATTCTGTTTTCTGTTTCGACCGAAAATGATGGAGTCAGTTTCCGGTGATGTCGTAGCGAGAGGTTTCACTATCGCGATTCGCTGATCCAATCTCCCATGATGAATGTTACACTTATTCAGTATCACTTTTGAAGCCGCTTCTTCTTCATCCACAAATTGTATTTCAATTTTGCAATGTAATTTCGGGTTTATTTTAAGAAATAAATAAATAGCGTTTTGTGGCTTATTTGGGGGTAAAACCTACTACTCTAACTAAATCCTATATCCTATGTGTAGCTCTGGTAGGTACATGCCAAAATTCAACTTATTCAAGTAATTTATGACTTGTTTATCCTCTAATTTATATGAATGAATTAAACACTAACAATACTTTAGTTAAATTAATCCAATCTATATTTAATTCGAAGTATTTAATCTTATTTTATAAGAATTATTATTTAATTTACGATTTTAATTATTTTTTGTTATTTTGACCTATCAATGTTATGATTATGTAACGAAATGGTTAAATAAAAAAAAGTTGATCTAAATCTGACATAATTTGCTTCAAAACGTATCGCTACGAACGTGCACCATTCAGGGTACCTATAGATAGATCTGTTGCATTCATATGTCAGATCTTCGATTGTAAAATGTGTATTTCGATTCGAATTCTTGTATATTCGCATGCCCAATTAGGTACTGTAGATAATAATATTACTCAGAGCGTTTCTGCCTCATTGTACTAAAATAAGATATTAGCATTTAACTTGCCGTCGCAGTATAAATCAGCATTAAACGAACAAGTAACTCATCTAGCCTAGTAAAAGTTCCGTTTGTCAGCAGAGTCAACAATCTCGCTCCATTATAGCGGGGATCAGTCCACAGCGAGAGCCGGCGTTATCAGCGAGTATCCAAGAATTATCTGAGAATCAAACAATGAGTCAGAGCCTTTCGTTTTAATCAAAGGACTCTTCAGTAATTGAGAGATTAAAACAGGAAGGGTTAAGGATGCAGGAATTGAAAACCTTTTAAGGTTATTGTACAACCTTCATCGTATGAGATATAAACAATACTGTTTAGGGTTTCGAGATCGGTTTCGAAACCCTTATAGTCTCGCTCTGTCCGTCCCCGCTCTTTCTTGAATACTACAGTAACTACTGCAGCTATTAACTTGAAATTGTGCGAAAGAGAATTATGGGGGCAAGTGAGTTGTCAAATGAAAGGTATCGATATGTACATTAAAAAAAAGTTTTTTGAACCTCGATAGATTTAATATTTTTATTTTATCAAAAAACGTCGAAAATTTACCGTCCAGACCACCTATATCCGAAGTTTGCGGAGCGATCATTATAGCGTTTATTCCCATTTGTTACCCTGATCTGTCCCCTTAGGGGGACAAATAGGACTTCACTACATAGTAATATAAAACAAAATCGCTTTCTCTGTCCCTATATCCCTATGTACCAATGCTTAGATCTTTAAAACTACATAACGGATTTTGATGCAATTTTTTTTAACAGATAGAGTGATTCAAGAGGAAGGTTTATATTTATGTACAATACATGCATAATATAGTACCCGTGCAAAGCCGGGGCGGGTCGCTAGTATTAAATAAAAAAAAGTTCTATCCGTCCCCGGTCAAATCATCTCACGGTTTCATGACTGCCTACATTCATGCACATTGAACTTTTAAATAAGTTCAAGTACCGATGGCGAGACGAGTTAGACTCGCTTGAAATCAACTCTACAACAGCTCCAGTCTGTAAAGTTTGAAAGCAGAATATTGAGGCTTTTGTCTTGATATTTTTTCAAACGCTAAAAAACCTGCACTATACCTCTATGAGTAGGTAGGTACCGAGCAAGTGTATATTATCAGTATAACGGTAGATGTCACTTACTCAGAACCTAACACAGTAGGTACTTATGCTGTACAGCACACTGCGGCTGGCACGCTTGTTGAACGTACCGAGTAACACTTCGGTTAAGTGTGCGTCACTGGCGTAATTTGTTTGTTGCCTACAACAGTTCCCCACACTTAATTATACTAGTACGAAATGTTACTAAATTTGTTAGAGGAAAGACGTTTTTGTTTGAAGATGACGTACCCTCGAGAATTTCAGCTCGTGTTAGTAGTTAGAGTTAGTAGTTATGACTTTTCAGAGGCGTTGCGATTTTTCGTCTTGATCCTATCTCAACCGGTTTTTATCAAGCAACTTATAATTTTTACTTTGATTTTCGAAATAGGTAGGTACATTAAAAAACTTGGGAGGACCAGCTGTTGTCTCCTTATTCTCTCTTAAAATGTTAAGATTGATTTTGCGAACCGAGATTATCTAGTATTTCGAAAATATAATCTACCTGACGTGATATTTTTATACACTTTTTATTGAAAATATACGACGTCCGCACGTAAAATCTGCTCACAAGGATATACTTGTGCAAACCTTATTTATTTACAGTTTTCTGGGGAAATTTAGCGAACGATGTGATAGTTAAGTTCTATTGAATAATAATATTCCGCTCACGCTCCCGCTTCTCACGGACATCGCGCCCTTAGTCTTGGTCAAACACCATTTTGCAGATTAATTCTCGCTGTCTCACTGGATGTAAATACGGACAAAATTCCTGTTATTGTCAGAAGTAAAACATCTCAGAGGGATGCTATAAATAAGTAAAAGCTGTGAATAAATAAAAGATGAAGAACAATGAGAGGAAGTTATTGCTTTTTGGTCTTTGTTAATTATATCTACGGCCATGCTTATATCCGATAAAGTGTTTGTAAACTGTAAATAATGTACCTACTTATTAAAATATAAATATACTAAAGCTCCACTCAGTTCGCGGATGTCGTAATGTCGTATCGTGTTGAATTAAGAGACCAGAAGAAGGGCAGAAGCTTCCATCTATGTATTTTAACACCTCCACTGCGAGCATTTAAGTGTGTTGATTATATCAGAGAATTGTGATTATGGTCCTCGGGAACTAAACGTTGGGGTTTTTAAACATCAACAAGGTTTGTAGCTAGCCCGCTCATATTCATAACGTAGTCATGGTCGGAGCATTAGTAGTATAACGCAGGTTGACGATGAGATATGACAATTCTCATTATAAATAACTAGCGGTCCGCCCCGACTTCGCACGGGTAAACTTCATAGTCTATGTTCATCAGGGATAACGTAGGATTCTAATGGTCAAAGAATTTTCAAATCGGTCCAGTAGATTTGGAGTCTATTCAATTCAAACAGACAAACAAATCTTTTCTCTTTATAATATTAGTAAAGATTATATGTAAGTACCTGCTGCCCGCTGCTTTTCAAGTATACCATGTCCGTCCCGGGATACTATTTAGGTACCTTCCTCCAAAATTTCATTAACATCTGTTTACCCGTTTAGGCGTGAAAAGGTAACATCACACACACACACACACAGAGTTACCTACTTTAGAATTTATAACATTAGTGGTGGATAGACTAATACTCAATTTCATTATAATTTGTTTATTCCAGAGTGGGTAGAATACTGTAGTAAGTGTAGGATTGTTTTGCCGTGTGTGTGTCACAAGTGGGTCGAGTCACGCACAGGCTCGTGTTGAGAGAAATTAACTGGAATTAACATGTGTTTATAACATAAATAGTCAATTGTGTGTTTAGGGACTACATGGTAGGAAAGCTATTGTTTTCGTAAACTCAGTGTTTGATCAGTTTCGTTTAAGAGATTAGTAATTCCAAACTTTGTAGGTATATAAACCTACGTTTTAATGTAGTTTGGTTAGTTTTCTTTACTCTTTAAAAACGGATATCTAATGAATTAAAACCAGATAAATAAAAATAAACATTCATAACAAAACATCTCTCCAACCATTTTGTTTTTAACCCTTCCAACCCCTGTGCGTTATCACGTGGAAACACGTACAGCCTTCTGACCCAAGATTTATCAGCTATTTAACGGTGACAACCATTAATCTGCTGTTGTAACGGACCTCAATGTACCGTTAATAAATCCGTGCGCACAATCACGACTCACAGCTCATGGCTGGCTCATGACTCATGCAGGTGTTGCGTGCGTCGTAGTCCACAGGGTCGTTTTGGTTATTTGGGAATTTTTCAACGATTCGTCATAGCTTTTATGAAGAACTAGTATATTCCTGGAGAGTTTGAACCTACCTAGACCTAAGTATGTATGTCCATGCAAGCAATGCATAAATTAAATTAAATTAAACGAATTTAATTATCACTTGTTGTTGCTTCAGAGTAATTACTTTCTCAAAATTTTTATGACTTATTGCAATTTTCTCCGAATTCAGCGGACTGGCGACTGTTGAGAAAACATTTTAGGCAAAATATTTTCGGATAATTGTACTTTATAAATATTTTATAGATGGAACACTAAAAAAAAAAGTTGTCCTGGCCTGGGCTGTTAGGCCGACTTTGTTAATCAATCAATTATTTATTTATCCCATGAAAACATGTTAAAAAAGTAGTTATATTATAATGAAATTTCACAATGTCTTCTGCCCTATTGGGCGTGCAATAAATAATTGTTACAATTCTAAAATAAATTAAACAAAATTTACATGCGAAAAGAAAAGAAAGAATAATAATAATAAGAAAGCAATCATTAGAACAAAATATGTAAATAATAATAATAGTTAAAATTTTAAATTGTACATCAAGTTTCAATTATATTAAAAATGTTCATGTCCTACAATTTATCGGTCATAAATTCATTAAAGGAGTATAATAACATTTTTATTGTCAAGAGTTCTGTCACCTTCCTCCGAAACAACGCACAAGGTCTCTCTTAAAGACACTGGCAGTTTATTATAGGCTATATATATTTATTATAGGTGCTGAGCAGAATATACTTTTATGCATTAGGGTTGTTTTTTGTAACGGTACACCAACCAAATCCTAGCGCTAAACAGAAGTAACCTTCGCATTATGACAAGAGCCCTAACAGGACACTGTCGCCTCAACAAGCACATGTTTAAACTGGGACTGAGCGACAGACAATCCTGCAGATTCTGTGAGGAGGCGGAAGAAACGCCTCTCCATCTGCTAGGAGAGTGCGGAGCGCTAATGCAAAAACGTAGCATCCACCTGGGCAAGCATCTGCACAGCCCAGATGAGCTAAGAGACATCTCTTCGAAGAAAATCCTACAGTTCCTAGCAGCTGCAAGGGTTAGTGGCGAATTATGAACGCCGCAGCTTCAGGGGTGAACGTATAAAGTGGCGATCACAATAGGCCTATCATGGCCGCAGTGACATTCAAGCCACCCAAAGCAAATAAAAAAAAAAAAAAATAGGGTTGTTTTTGAGTTGCTTTAAATTGGGCAGTATGTAGATAGACGGTGGTGAAATGATCCTACATCGATCAGTTTTAAAATCTGTTAATGATATTTAGTGAGGAGATAACCTTTTTTGAATTGTTAACAGCGAACTTTAGGGTTCGTTACAAAAATCTTTTTGGTCGGAATGGAACGTTTAGTTAATATTATATATTTAAATAACACTCTAAAATTAAACGTCGGTCATTCAGGTTAGTTTATTTCAGTTACTTCCTTAGTATCATGTCTTATGGTATTTTGCTTTGGGGACGGGCAGCCGACATTCAGACTATCTTTGTTCTCCAAAGGGCTGTACGCGCAATTTATAAATTAAAGCCACGCCACTGTTTGAGGGAATTATTTAAAGATATGAATATTTTGAAAATCTAATGTATACGCACAAAAATAAAGATAGCTTTTTAAAAAATGTGAGATTCACAAACAAAATACAATAAACATGAACAAACTGCACATCCCATCATTATAGATAACGAAAGGTAGGGAAATTATTTATGGGAAATTACGTATGCTTCTATAGCAAGCTTTTATCTGAAGGAACTGAGCTCCCTATTCGTTAGTTTAAACAGTACATAAAACGAAATCTTATAAAGAAAGCCTTTAAATAATAGATAGATGATTACATCAATGATGTTAATGCTTGGTCAGATGTCGCCCTGTTCCGCACCGTCCGCAGTCTTACAGAAATATTGATCTGTATCTAAATCACATTATATTTACACTTATATTATGCAAATATTGTATGAATTTATAAGTCAGATGTACACCTACTAGTGGTTTATTTTCCACTTCTTCCACTAGTGGTCAAAAAATTTAATTGGATAAAATCAAAAACATCTTGTTTGATTACTATTTATAAACCTGTTTGTTGTATAAAATTATACTGAAACAAATAAACGTTATTGATATTTGATTATAAAGTTCAATATAAAATCACAATAAGCCTATAAAACTTAAATCGTTGTTTTATGATATTTAGTAAAAGTAATTTTGGTTCTAAGAAACAACAAGGTAACTAAATTCTTGTTGTTTCTTAGAACGAAAAGGACTTTTTTACTTATGTTTTCCCTATTTAAATATTTGAGTGTCAAGGGTAAGTACTTACTTGGTGATAAAACAAAATATTATAAGAAAACGGAATAAAAATGAGTATCAGGTTTTATGTTGTAAAAAAGAACTTGTTATTTATAAACACCATATTTGTCAGATACCTTTTCTATTATTCCACTGTTACTAACACCGCAGACCACAGACCACCAACTTTAAGGCTAAAATCACAAAAAGCTTTTAAGTACCTATTATGGTTTTCCATGAATTTACCGGCGGCCTCTATTTAGATCAAAACCGTAGCATCACCGCAAAACCACGCGCCATCACTCAGCCATAAGCAAAAACTCCACGATGTCACCACAAATTTAAACTATCCCTGCCCTAATGCTGCATTTACACATCAGGCGTGAGTAAGGCGACAAAAAAGCCTTTACTAGTTATAATATATCATAAATCAGATTTATTTCTTGGATCAATAAAAATGAACTAAATTCACTAAACCTGGCAAGTTTCAAACCGACCCTAAGCCACATAGGTACACTGTTTCGACTACATTACTTATGCTTGTTCTAGAGTAATGTACGTACATTCATCAACACCGTGCTAATTGTTTTTACTCGAGTGTATTTAGTTGAAACCACAACACATTACTAAAGGTAAATAAGTGAACAGGTTTAATCATACCATTTTATTTTTATATACATATTATGTACACAAATTAGTATGTATATATAGATAGATTTATTAGAAACAAACAAAAAAAAACAGTAACTTTAATTCTTAATTCTTTATTGCACTAAAAAAAAAAAACCTTATATAAATCTTATTACAAGAGAGGTATCGCAAAGGCGAGCTTAACCCTAAAAAGAGTTCTCTTCCAGCAAACCTTAATGAGAGAGGGAGACATGTGTGTATAAGTGGGCAAGAGTGCAAAAGATATAAAGATAGATGTTTTCTATCCTACACTAATTACATAAACTAATACATAAAATAATATAAAAATATATGTAAAATACTATAAATCTGAATAAATACCTAATAAAAATAATAATGATTCTGTATATAAAATAAATACATAAAATACTTATACCTACATCGAAGTCATGAAGATAGGTAATGCTCTTTGACTTTACGCTTGAAGATGAAGAGTGAGCGGCTAGCACGAATATGGTGTGGGAGAGAATTCCATAACCTGACCGAGTCGACAGTGAAGGAGCCACCATAGCGGCTGGAAGAGTGTCGAGGAAATTTCAGGAGCAGGGACAATGATGTTCTACAGGATTTATCGCGGGGGTAAAGAAATTCAAACCGCTAAGATAAAAAGGGGTAAGAGGATTGTTCAGAATGCTAAAAAGAAGCGAGAGAACGTGTAGATCACGCCGGCGACGGATTGGGAGCCATTTTAACTGAGTTCTGAACATTGAGACGTGATCATATTTACGCAAACCAAAAATAAATCGGATGCATAAATTTTGAAGTCTTTCTAGCTTGTTGATGATTTCCTCCGTGGCGTCAAGGAAACAGGAGTCAGCGTAATCTAATAAGGGAAGTAGGAGTGATTGAGCTAATGTGATTTTGGTTTGTAAAGGAAGAAACTTCTGAAAACGCTTGAGGGAGTGAAAGGAATAATGGACTCGCTGGCTAACAGCATTGACGTGCTTTTGCCAGGAAAGCGTGGGGTCAAAGATGACACCCAGATTCTTGGCAGAATCAGAGTAGCAGATATGAGAGTTGCTATAGACGAGTGGAGGAATTGGTGTTTGCCGAACTTTGTTCAGCATGTAAGGGCTGCCGCAAATTAGGGCTTGGGACTTAGATGGGTTGACCAAAAGACCAAAAGCCCTCGCCCACGTACTAATGTGGTTAAGGTCAGCGTTAATTTGGTCAACTCCCGTGGAGATCTCATCGGTCTTGAAGTGACAATAGATCTGCAGGTCATCTGCATATAGGTGAAACTTAGAAGAAATTATAGAGGTGATAGCGTTAATGAAAACGGAGAAGAGGAGAGGGGACAGAACACCTCCCTGAGGTACGCCCGCAGTTATGTCACACCAGTCAGAATAAGACTCATCAAAGCGGACACACTGCGATCGGCCTGAGAGATATGCATTGAACCAAGAGGTTGCTGAGAGAGAGATGTTGAGAGAAGAAAGGATAGAGATAAGAATGTCGTGATCGACGGTGTTGAATGCACTGCTGAAATCCAGTAATACAAGAATAGTGAGGAGTCGGTTATCAATGGCCCATCGAATGTCATCGGAGACTTTAATTAATGCGCTCACGGTGCTGTGACCGGGTCTAAAGCCGGACTGGTAGGGACTCAGAAGGTTGTTTTGGTGAAGAAAGAAGGATAATTGCGTATGAACCGCATGTTCCAGGATTTTAGACAGAATGGGAAGGATGGAGATAGGTCTGAAATGTGATACGGATGAAGGATTAGAAGTTTTAGGAAGAGGTATAATGAAAGCTTTCTTCCAGGCGGACGGGAATGAGCTCGTTGCAAGGGAATAATTGATAATGTGAGTGATTGCAGGAACGAGCTCGCTGGAGAGGATTTTGTAGCATGTAAGCACTGATACCATCAACGCCAATAGCTTTGGTGGAGATAGATTTTAAAAAATTCGAGATATCTCTCTCAGCAACCTCGGTAAAGTTGAAGTCGGAACAGTCGGGTTTTGACAAGCGAGATAAATGGTCGATAGTGGAGCGTTTTGTATCATTGTCAATGGAGTGAGGAGACCTAGAAAAGTGGGAGTTGATAGAGTTTAAGTCAAGGGAAATAGGTGTATCAGGCGAGCCCTTACCAATTCCCAGGGAGTTTAAGAATTTCCACATAAACGAAGGGTTAGAGTTTTGGAGTTGGTTGTGAATATAGTGCCTCTTGGCATCTCTACACAGCTTAGTAACCCGATTTCGTTGCTTCTTATAGGCGGCCAAATTTCCCTCCGTAGGATTTTTCTTAAAGCGCCTCTTGGCTTTTTCGCGTTTAGTCATTGATTTTTTAATAGACGGAGTTAACCAAGGTGAAGGAGGGTGCTTAATCTTAACACGTTTAACAGGTGCATGGATATCAAAAAGATTGGTGATGATAGTGTTGAATGCGGAGACTTTATCATCAATGGTGTCAGCTTCACTGACAGATGTCCAATCCGTTTGGTTTGCCCCCTGCTTCAAGCTAACAAGGTCAATATCTTTAAAACTACGAATTAGACGAAATTTGGGTTTAGGCTTGGGACAGCGAATTTTATAAGAGAGAAATAGGAGGTCATGATAGGAAAAGGGCGCTGTCAGTTGACCATGTACTGCGACACGGTCAGGGTCAGAAACAAAAATCAAATCAAGCAGAGAGGGGGAACAATGAGGGGCGTGGTGCGTTGCTGCAAGGGGGAGAATATGCAGATTTACTGAGGAGACGAGAGAGGATAGTTTTTTTTTTATTATTGTTTTTGTTGTTGTTTTTTTTTTATTGTTTTTTCTTTATTTCTTTAAGCTTACAAAATAAGCACTTATACTTATACAAGTCACTTTTTATACTATAAACAGGTTTAAGTCTAGTAGTCAATTATCAAAATAAAGAATGAGGTGTTAGCCACTTATATTTTGTCCTCTACTGGAAGAAGGTACCAGTAGTTTCGAATATGGTTAATGAGTGTCCATAAAAGTTTCAGGTAGACACTCAGTTAATAGCTTGCTTATGTTCCACTGGTTCTACAATTGGTACTTTGGTAAATGTTTGGCATTTCCCGCGTCCACTGTGTGAGTGCGCCCTGCGCCCGTTTCCCCAGAATATGTGTGAGAAGTGAACCATAACCACGGAATAGCTAGTAATTTGGCCGACACTGAAAGGGTGGGCCGCGGCCATTTTGATAAAAGGATCTTTTATGGACGTGCTGCTTCTAATATTTTATACCAAAAGCTAAACAACCTTTGACACTACGATTGGATATCTCAGTCCTGTGTTGGCCAGAAATTTCTACAACGCTGCTTTAACTTATCGGTATTCATATAATTTAATAAAAGCCAACATGACATGCTACATGACATGCTTTTATAAACAAATCGTACAATACCTAGGTATAGGTACTGAAACACATACTCAATCAACATTATAATGTGAATTAAGAGCATGGCTTTTATAAATAAAATGTTAACACTTTAGTTTTTATTTTTATTCAATGCGATGAACAAAAGGATTGAGCCGAGAAAATAACACTAAATCTTTTTTTTCTATAATGCAGCAACTAATACAGTATTGAGTTACTGAAAAGCTGTAATAAATTCTTTCGTTTATACCTTCCTGTTTATGTAACCGCTGAGCGCGCGCTGGCTTACTACGACGGTTGACAAACAACGCCGCTGCGCTGCTCGCGCTCGGTCACCCGTGACTTTATCCGTTCAACGTAGAATTATTATTCGAGATGTAACAGTCCAGAAAGTGGCTACACTGTTTTATGCAAATATTTTACATTTAGCGTTTCTTTTAAATAATATTTAACCCTAAAAATAAATCAATTATAAAACTGCTTTGGTGCATTACATAAAAACTTCTTTAAACTACTCTGAATAGAAATATTGACAAATAATTTGAATTCGTGGCGCGGACATAAGGAGAAGACGGAAAACAAAATAGGGGAGGGTTGAAAAATTGCTTTCAGACGTGACGGATGGGATTTTAATATAAATAATGTTCTTGATAAAGAGAAGCCGATAATGCAAATCGAAAGGATAGAGCGCTCATCGGTTATAATACGTTAAATACAAGAGAAAGGATTCCAACGTTTGGTAAAGGTTTTACCGGAATCAGGTCAGAAACCTATTTTATTTTAAATACAGGGCTATTTCGGATTAGTGCGTATATCACGAGTAGGTACCTATATCATTCCTATTTCATCATCTAGGTCATCTTCGATTCAACGATATTGTAATTTGTATATTTTGCCTAAAGGAAATGAATTCCAAGTTTGCTCTAACTATCTTTAAATTGAATATTGTATTTATGGGTCTTTAGTATGTGAAAAACAACCGTACTGAAGACTTTAAATTCGGCAAGCGGGTAGGGGGCGGTAGTCTCCCATTATCCGTGAGACAAAGTCTCGGCTGAAGGAGTATCCTAGATGATCATTTCGTCGGATATTTCAGGGTTATTATATATATTCTTTCGGCCTAAGAGTTATAGTGAAGCTTGAAATTCAGATCTTAAGATTCTAGGGAAGTCTCCTGGCTTCTACTAAAGCTCCTACTCTGGGAGGAGAACCTAATAGGAGACGAATGGTGCTAAACTTCACCAGTTTAGTAGTGTTTGATTCCGCAGATAAATTTGGAACTTCACTACTTCTCTGGTTAAGTACAGCTAGGGACCAGATGACTTGACTTATCTAGCTTTTTAGTTAGAGAGATGATGTAAGGAAGAGTTGAATTGCATAATATCTTAACGTAGCTTACCCACTGAAAGGTTTGAATTAAACATCACAAAGTAAACTCCTTCTGAAAGTGTTTCATTTTAGATAGGTAGATTATGACAAGACTTTGAGGCTGGCTTAGGTTGCTAAAAGATAATGCCCTCCTTTCCCGACTGACTCTTTTGTGATATGTCCCAGTACCTTTACCTATATACACAGTAATAGGCATGGAAACCCAGCATGCGGTCTTATCTGTGTTGACGGTGGAGGTCTGTCCAGTCAGGATGTCGAGGATCACAGATGTTGGGCGGAGGCGGTGCCCTCATCCTTGCCGTCGTAAGTTCGGTGTGCGAGAGTGAGATTGAAACTTATTTTAGTCGTTTGTGTAAATGGAGGATTAGGATTTATCAGGTTTAAGTAGGTAGGTATTCGTCAGAATTAGGGTATTTTGTAGTTAGTTCGTTTGTCTAAGCTTCTAAAAGAAACTGAGTCACTACAACATAACGGGTGTCCTACCACTAGACGACACTAGACGATCACATTGGCCATTATAAATCACTTTTCTATATATTCGTTTATCTACAATAACTATCTCTTTGAAGGACGTTTCTTTGGTATAGGGAGATTTGCAGCTTCTCTCTGAATTTTAAGATAATCATAAATTATCTAATGATCTATGTTTAATAAGTTCTGTAATAAATGTCTTGAATCTTTAATTTTGAAGTTATATTTATTTTATTTATAATAGATAGGTAGGGGTGTTACAATTTGCTTGCCGCATACCAGGATTTGAAATTTAGGGTTTATTTAGAGATGGTTTTGTTATAGAGATTGTTTAGGAAGTTCGTAGGTAGCAGTAGCAGCAGGAAGAATAAGCTAGGGAAATTGTTAGATAAGTTATGATAGTTTTAGATAAAGTGTGAGCTAGTCTTACAATTTCCTGTCATAGAGTAGGTATCAGAATCGATAATTAGACTTATTTAGATAAGTAAGTAGGTAGGTACAGTTTCGTTGTAAGGATCTCTCATCAAATCTTTACTATTCGGGAGTCGTGAGGTCGAGTCCATGATTTGGATGTTAGATTTTAACTTGTTCAGGGATGATTTTATTATAGGGGTTGTGTAGGAAATTTGTAGATAGTATGGGTTTAGCGATTTATTTAGATAGTATCATTGTAGGGGTCGCATTTTATATTAGTTGGATTTAGGTAATTAAATTTAGTTATAAAGTGTGGTTTATTCCACACAATTTGTTGCATGTGAAGTGGAAAGAAGCTAAAGACAAACGAAACCCTAAAAATCTAATATTAATATAATGAAATATTTCAGGATATTTAGTTTTTCCAAAATAGTAGGATATTGGAGAGAATAAGAATAAATTCGAAGTGGAAGGAGCATGAAAGCGGGTCAAAAAGGAATATACACGGATGACGGAGGACTTTGGAGCTTAGAACAGTCACTGCAATTCAAAAGAAATCAAGGAATCCAGGATCGAGACTGTGGGTCGACTAAGGATTCACAAAAGAAGGCTCCAGTCTAAGAAAAGATAAGTGCACTTTCATAAGATTTACTAAATCTAATCATGACAAAAAAATTATGGACTAACATGGACAGATGATAATGATGATTGGTTAAAGGTCTTATAGCAGCGGACTAATGTAGACTGATGATAATAATGATTGTTTAAAGGTTTTGTGGAAGTGGCCTAGCATGGACAGTAGATGATGATTTTATTGGGTCCGAGCCTAATCATAGCAGTGTAGTGAGACCATCACTGTGACTCAAATGCGTCCATAATTCTTGTTCATTGTTCGAAGCAACCTTGTAATATAGGTAGCGATGTCCACCAAACACCACAACGAATAGTCCATTAGGTACTTGAAAAGTTTCAGCGCACACTAGGCATGTTCTTTACGAGTAGACGCAGGGTAGATAGTCATGTTCGGATGAACCATGCTCATCGCGCATGTACGTACGTGTGTATCCACCATAAGGGACGAGTAAGTGTCACGTCAGTGTCAAGTTCACAACATTATTATGACAAATAATAGTCAGAAGTGACGACTCCTGTGGCATAGTGGCTAGATGAAAAGGAAGATGCGGGTTCGACTCTCGTTTTAAAGTAAAATGTTTGTGGGAGTTGCGGATGTTTGATCAGTGGTTTCTGCTCGCCCTCTATAAAAATTAAGAAAATAAAATATTTACACTAAATGCGTAGGTCCTTGGATAGATGGTTGTTTGTTACTCTTACTCACGCAAGAGCGGCTGAACTGTACTGGTTGAAATATAGCAAAGAGGTAGACTAATATTCCGGAATAACACATAGGCTAATTTTATCTCGGAATTTCACAGGAACTGCGCAAGTGAAACCGAAAGGTGCTACTAGTTATGTACATGGGTAGTCTGGCGCGTGACACAAGCATTGCTACAGTTGTGGTTGGTTCTAGTTTTAATTATAATCATAATTATAGGAGCAGCGTGTTCAAGATCATTGGAAATGTTTGAACTACGAGTGTGGCGTACGTGGAGTTCGCGGAGATGCGGTGCTGTGTGGCGAAGCTGTGTGGGCGGTGCTGTCCGGTTCGGCTGGCGATTTGGGATAGCAAAGAAGGGCAGTGAGATTTAATTTGATTTATTTAAAAAAAAAATACAAACAAGATCTACCTAATGATGATTTTAGAAGTTTCACAACATAAGAATCGATCGAAACATACTGGAATCTTATCTGAGGAAGGCCATGTCAGCAGTTTCCTTCTATGTAGTCTTGTGAGGTTTATAATTACAATAATGAGGTTCGGAGTTGAATGAGCAAGAGAGAATTGAACAAGAATTCATTCATAACATTGCCGCTGCTAAGGACTTGAAGTTGGTACATACAAGCAGAGGGCAAGCGAAGACAGGTCGTTATTTAGGTTTTTCAGGATAAAAATCAAATGATATTTCAGACAACTAAATAAGTAAGCCAGTTCAGAGGATCTTTAATATTTTAAGAATTTTATTACTTAAATAAATCCTAATAATAAACAACACAGAAAGTTTTACCGAGGTGGTCTTCTTATTTTATTTAATTTAGCTTAATAATTAGCATAATTCTTGGAGTTTGGAATGGATCTTCAGCTAGGTACTAGGAACTCCCAGCAGCAGGTGATGATGAGGAGATTGGAGATGGGCAGTGTTCTTCAAACGGCATCTGAAATAAATAGAAAATAAAAGCCTTTCTTTACAAAATTATCAAGAAATATGCTCCAGTTTCGCAGCAGTATACATGGAGTGTTGGTTTATTTAGGATACTACATATACAGCAGTTTGGTTGATGCGACTATAGATGATATGGTTCTACACACATGCTCGGTTTCGTGTTCATGCCTGAACCATCTGTATAAAAGGATACCTGACCTAGACATAGATCCGGGATCATAAGAATATTCTTAGCAGTCAGAGGGACGTCTAACAACTGAGTTCATTGAACTTACATGTTGGAATTTTGAAGAAGGACATCAGAGCTAGCTCAGTGGATTAGCTTTCTCTCACAGGTCAGTGGTATCCAGCAGAATAGATAATACAGCTGTACATATTACGTTGTATTTATTGTTCTGTTCCTGAAATAAATAAAAATAATTTTTTTATAACCTGACATTTAGCTGTCAATGACAGAGGGAATACAAGAGGCTGTGCATAGTTATGGTCTACAAAACGTTTATCACGGAGGTATTAGTGCCTGAAGAGAGAAATTTTATGGTTCATTATGTAAACATTAGAAAATTAATAGAAATTCGTACTTACAACTAGATAACCTCTCATTCGACATCGCCGATAGCGGAGGCCCGAAAGACATTTGTTTCTTCTTGTGTGGAAAGACGAGGCCGATACATTAATGCTTCTTGTCATTTTTCAAACGATGATTTCATTAAACAGAGTGTATCTTCTTTGTGTTCTCAATTTCCGGACTATTCTTGCCAAGACCTCTTGTTCCAGATGTATACGTGGATTTTTACGAGTGAATACCAGTCATACAATTAACAATAAACAACGATGGCAGAGTGGACTGTGGATAACACGGCTTAGAAAAACACGGCTATAACTATAACAACTTCGTAAATTCAAATACTTAGATTACAATGTAAACAAAGAAACGTCCACAGATGAAACAATTTTTACTTTTACAACCAAAGAGAAAGAAACGTCACGTAACCACAGGAAACGTCTATAGATAATTAAACATGTCAACTTCAATTTGCGTTGCGTAATATAAACTCTGCATAAGCTGAGATCAAAATCAATTGAATCTAATAATAATTTCGTAAAATCATTTTAAAACAAAAAGCGGAAATAAAGTTAATTCAACCTAAATACAGATACGTGGGGTCGTTTAAAATCAAAACGTTTACGAAGTTTAAAACCAAAAATATAGCATTGCTTTTTATTTAAAAATCAGAACCACTAGATGTTGCCAAAATACAGATACGCGGGGTCGTTTAACATTACAACTCTTACGAAATTTAAATTTAATGCTAAAAATTAAAGCGTTATCACGTGTCCGAAAACTATTGTTGAACATCGGAGTTTTAAATGTTGAGGAACTATGAACTAACTCGAGGGGTCGTCGTCGGATACCCTATAAAAATAAAAACTTATCTACATAGGTACGTGTTACTATAGATTATCCAAATTTTGTTAAAAATTTTATTCGGCAAATAAAGAAAAAAAAAAGGTACTCGAGCGAAACTAATTTCTTCCGTCCGAAATTTGCTAGACAAATTCTGTCTATGGCTACCCTACCTGTCAATCAATCAATGTCAAGTCAGTCAAATCAATCGGTTTGTTTACTTTTATGCTTTCAGAAATCAATCATTCTGAATAAAAGCTTTATGTTAATTATAAATTAACTAAATAATTGTTCAATACAATTCTGAAGTAACAAATTCTAATTGTAATTTGCTGATTTATACTGGGAGAATGACAGAATGTATGAAACCAGTACGAAATCAGTATTTAGAAATAGTATGAAGCTTGAAGGGCCCATGTAAGTTATCTTTTTACAGAATTTGGTACGATTTATTTGAGATTCGAGCCATAAACGCACTACAAATAAGTTCTTGTGAAAGAAAGGTTCTTGGTGTTAGGATAATTAAGATCATTACAGTTTTTTTTAAACTGAGATCTGAGCCTCAGCTCTGTCTGATTTCCAAGAATTTACTCTATACCTATTAGGCTATGACTGAGCACACTGCACATACACCGGATTTGAAATGGGTTTAAGATTTGATGGGGTTTTTTGGGGGTAATTAAGATTGAGTTATCTTCGGTTATTGTACATTGAGTTACCACTGATCTGGTTCCTTTCTAGATCTGAGCTTGGTCATAATGTAAGGCCAGCCTGGTTGAAATCGGTGTCCCACTCGGGGAGGCTTGCCTCACAACCAAGCCCCAGTTAGTCAGTCGTTCTTTCTGTCAATCGTTGATAAATCAATAAGCTTTAATTATATTAGGTTTGAACATGGTGCTGATCCATTTTGTGATTTTAAATCTGGTTTAAATACACACACAGTAAAAATGTATATGGTTTCGAGTTTCAATGGATTAAGAATTCAATAATTGAATAAATAATGGAAAATAATAATAAACAACATCAGTAGAATCATAAACAACTTAAATAAATGCATATATTTGCAACGGTTTTGAATTTTAGGGAAATTTTTAATTCACTTACTATCTTAATAGCCCGCTGCTAAAAAATTTGGGGTCGATTGTAACAGTCCAGAAAGTGGCTACACTGTTTTATGCAAATATTTTACATTTAGCGTTTCTTTTAAATAATATTTAACCCTAAAAATAAATCAATTATAAAACTGCTTTGGTGCATTACATAAAAACTTCTTTAAACTACTCTGAATAGAAATATTGACAAATAATTTGAATTCGTGGCGCGGACATAAGGAGAAGACGGAAAACAAAATAGGGGAGGGTTGAAAAATTGCTTTCAGACGTGACGGATGGGATTTTAATATAAATAATGTTCTTGATAAAGAGAAGCCGATAATGCAAATCGAAAGGATAGAGCGCTCATCGGTTATAATACGTTAAATACAAGAGAAAGGATTCCAACGTTTGGTAAAGGTTTTACCGGAATCAGGTCAGAAACCTATTTTATTTTAAATACAGGGCTATTTCGGATTAGTGCGTATATCACGAGTAGGTACCTATATCATTCCTATTTCATCATCTAGGTCATCTTCGATTCAACGATATTGTAATTTGTATATTTTGCCTAAAGGAAATGAATTCCAAGTTTGCTCTAACTATCTTTAAATTGAATATTGTATTTATGGGTCTTTAGTATGTGAAAAACAACCGTACTGAAGACTTTAAATTCGGCAAGCGGGTAGGGGGCGGTAGTCTCCCATTATCCGTGAGACAAAGTCTCGGCTGAAGGAGTATCCTAGATGATCATTTCGTCGGATATTTCAGGGTTATTATATATATTCTTTCGGCCTAAGAGTTATAGTGAAGCTTGAAATTCAGATCTTAAGATTCTAGGGAAGTCTCCTGGCTTCTACTAAAGCTCCTACTCTGGGAGGAGAACCTAATAGGAGACGAATGGTGCTAAACTTCACCAGTTTAGTAGTGTTTGATTCCGCAGATAAACTTGGAACTTCACTACTTCTCTGGTTAAGTACAGCTAGGGACCAGATGACTTGACTTATCTAGCTTTTTAGTTAGAGAGATGATGTAAGGAAGAGTTGAATTGCATAATATCTTAACGTAGCTTACCCACTGAAAGGTTTGAATTAAACATCACAAAGTAAACTCCTTCTGAAAGTGTTTCATTTTAGATAGGTAGATTATGACAAGACTTTGAGGCTGGCTTAGGTTGCTAAAAGATAATGCCCTCCTTTCCCGACTGACTCTTTTGTGATATGTCCCAGTACCTTTACCTATATACACAGTAATAGGCATGGAAACCCAGCATGCGGTCTTATCTGTGTTGACGGTGGAGGTCTGTCCAGTCAGGATGTCGAGGATCACAGATGTTGGGCGGAGGCGGTGCCCTCATCCTTGCCGTCGTAAGTTCGGTGTGCGAGAGTGAGATTGAAAGTTATTTTAGTCGTTGTGTAAATGGAGGATTAGGATTTATCAGGTTTAAGTAGGTAGGTATTCGTCAGAATTAGGGTATTTTGTAGTTAGTTCGTTTGTCTAAGCTTCTAAAAGAAACTGAGTCACTACAACATAACGGGTGTCCTACCACTAGACGACACTAGACGATCACATTGGCCATTATAAATCACTAAAAGTAAAAAAAAAAAAGTAAAAGTATCGTTTATTGCATGAAATACATGTAGATACAGGTGTTGTTATAAATATATAATTATGTGAGTCAATGTATTCCTACCTTTACGGTGTGCAATGTCAGTATACAAATAATAAAAAATTAAAAATAATAATTAATGAAATATAAATGAAGTTTGCAATAAAAAATATGAAATTGAAATTGAAAAAGGAATGTTTGATGATAGTAACTTAAAAATAAAGAATCTCATGTAGCAGAAAAATCTTTGTCATTTAAAAAGTCATTTATAGCATAATAACATTTACTCGATAGAATTGTTTTTAACTTTCTCTGAAACTCCATATTCGGCAGTAGTCTTAGAGATTTTGGTAATTTATTATATATGGTGGGTGCCATAGCAAAGATACTCTTGCTCATCATTGTAGTTTTTCTATTTATTTGACAAACTTTATTGTTGTCACGTCTATTGCGGACAACAAAATCCGAAGGTCGACCGAAAAGATTTTGATTATTCCTAACAAACATAGCCGTTTCTAAAATATACAGTGATGGTAGAGTCATAATTTTATACTTAAGGAAAAAGGGTTTACAAGAGTCCGTTACTTTAAGGTGAAACATGGTTCTGATGCAACGTTTCTGATATTTAAAAACTTTTAAAACATCTGTTGAATTACCCCAGAATATTATTGCATATCTTATATTAGAGGCAATTATACCGTGATACGCTATTAGTAAGCTATCTATGTCCACTATTGGTTCTAATTTGTATAGGACATATGCAGAGGTATTAATTTTCTTACAAAGAGCTTCTATGTGTGACTTCCAATTTAGTTTCATATCAATATTTACCCCTAAAAATTTTGTGTTAGCGACCTCTTCAATTTTGTTATTATTAAAATAAATGTCAATTGTTTTTGCAGCTAAATTATCGCGTTGTCTAAAATGTATGATCTTTGTTTTGTTTAAGTTAATTTTGAGATTATTATTATTTAACCAGTCAATAATTGATGTCAATGCTATATTAATGTCATTTTTATAAGTGTCAGTGTTCTTACAAGCTACAGTTACCGTGCTATCGTCGGCGAATAGTGATATTGGGTGGGTGGTTGCTTTTGGTAGATCATTAATATAAATAATAAAAAGTAAAGGTCCCAGCACGCTCCCTTGGGGGACACCGTATTTTATAGTTCGTTCGCGTGATAGGTGGCTTTCTTCAGTTTTTGTTTTATAATTAATATTGGTGATCTTAGTAAACTGTTTTCTATTCTCTAGATACGATTTGATCAATTGTAGAATATTTCCTCGTACACCGTATACTTCAAGTTTGCTCAGTAAAATGTCATGTCTAACGTAATTAAATGCTTGTGTCATGTCACAAAAGATTGAACAGATCGGGTTTCTGTTGTCAACATTTCTTGTGACAAGTCGTAAAAAATCATAAATTGCCATGTTGATTGTTTTATTCTTTCTGAATCCCTTCTGTTCATTACATAGAATTTGATTAGATTCTAAGTAGTTATAAAGCGATTTATAAATATGCTTTTCAAATATCTTAGAAATAACTGGTATCAAAGATATGGGTCTGTAGTTACTCATGCATTCTTTGTTTTGTTTTTTATGTATGGGTTTAATAATCGTAATTTTTAATAAGTCTGGAAAAACACCTGCGCTAATGCTTAAATTTATGATATGGCTAATTGGCTTACATATAGTTCCAGCTACTGATTTGAGAATCTTCGTCGATATGTCGTCATACCCAACACTGCTGGTATTATTAAGGGACAATATTATTTTAAGGACATCAGTAGGTATGCAAGGCTGTATGTACATAGAGTCTCTTTGGCTCAATAATTTTGAAGTTACGTTGATGCCTGAAGATTGGATTGGTACTATTTTATCTATAAAGAAGTCATTGAATGCATTTGCTATGTCAGTAGGTTTATCTAATAGTATAGAATTATTTAAACATATTTTGCGTATTATATCTGAGGGAATTTTTCTTTTTGCATTATTTATTATTCTCCATGAAGTCTTTGATTGGTTTTTAGATGTTCTTATCTTATGGATATTCTGTGCTTTTTGCGTGAGTTTCACAATATTATTTAGAATTTTTGTGTATTTTTTATAGTTATCTCTACTTTGTTTCGATGGTTTTTTTCTATGTTCCCATAGTAGTTTCCGCTTTTTTTTACAGCATAACTTAATGCCTCGTGATATCCAGCGCACTGGCTTAGTTGTCTTAATAGTAATGATTTTAGAAGGAAAACATAAGTCATAGAGCAGTTTAAAAATGTCAAAAAAATATATTATAAGCTAGGTTGGGGTCATTTTCACTGTATACCTCAGAAAAAGATATGCCTGCAAGAACATTTGAAAACTTATTTACATTTTCAATCGAGTAATCTCGCTTTTTTACCCGCCAATATTTAAGTAGTGCATAGTTTTTAATAGGTAATTGAATCAGTTGGGCCGTGTGGTCAGACAATGCTAATTCTATAACTTTAGTTGTACACGGTTTTTTAAAATTATGGGCAAAATTATCAATACAAGTTTGACTCTTCAGCCGTGTTGGTTGTTTCAGAGCAAGTTTGAGGTTGAAGTTTAAAAGTAGGCACTGAAAATCAAGAGATACGTTCGTGTGCTTTAGGATGTCAATATTGAAGTCCCCAGCTACAATAATATTATCATAAGATTTGATTAAGATTTTTCACTTTTCTATATATTCGTTTATCTACAATAACTATCTCTTTGAAGGACGTTTCTTTGGTATAGGGAGATTTGCAGCTTCTCTCTGAATTTTAAGATAATCATAAATTATCTAATGATCTATGTTTAATAAGTTCTGTAATAAATGTCTTGAATCTTTAATTTTGAAGTTATATTTATTTTATTTATAATAGATAGGTAGGGGTGTTACAGAGACCTACAGCTACTACATTATGTTTCTGATCTGCCTACAGACCAGCAATAATACAAAAAGCGAGTAATTAAAATGGTTATTTTCTTTTTTAAATCATCATTATTATCTTGACTACAATCCTTACCTGCTGATAAATGACTAGTGGCCGATGAGGTATCACGAAGGTCTAGAAGACACATAGTTATGTACTCATGTATATCAAGATTTAGTTGGTCTGTAACATTATGGTCGTGTAATATTAAATTAGACTGTGTAACGCTAAAATACATGGCTTAAATTTTAGCTATTTAAGTCTCAAGGTTAAAACTTTATTTATTAAGTAAGACTCGAGTCTATTAGACTGCATACCGCGACCTCAGTCATGATTATGCAGCATGATCACATTACACTCATTATATTTATATTATATACAGGGCGTCCCACGAATTTTTTATTAAAAATGTTAAAATTCACTGTCTTCCTTTTATTTGTGACGCTATGTTATTTAGCAAAAAATAATCCTTATAATGAAGCTTTTCGATCGGTATGATAAAGCTACGTCTTCCTTTTATTTGTGACGCTATGTTATTTAGCAAAAAATAATCCTTATAATGAAGCTTTTCGATCGGTATGATAAAGCTACAGGGTGATTATTTTTCTCATGGAACGGGTTCGATTCCCGGTTCAATCATGTAATTATTTAAATATCTATGAATGCAGTTTAAATTGTTTTTTAAATTCGAATAATGTCTTCTTTTAGTAAAATGTTCTATCTACAATATTCAAGGTACTTTCCCTTCATGTGGCATATCTGTGGGACGCCCTATATATGTATACATTTTTGAATGCATAAGTTTGGATGTAAATTACCTCTCCTCTGCACACCAAAACTACTTAACAGATCGTGCAGAAGTTTTGGATACAGGTAGTTCTAGGCTTGGAATAAAACATAGGGTACTTTAATCTCATTAAATCAGTTCCCATGTGATAGAAATAACCTTTTACAACGCGTGCGAAGTCGTGGGCAGAAACTAGTGCAGTATAGTTTTTAAATGCCACAGATAATTTAACTACACATTATTTTTACAAACATCGTTTTGGGTAATTCCCAGTCAATTCTTCAAACGTCAAGTCCATTGAAAAGGAATAGGTATAAGTATGTACTTTTCAATGGACTTGACTCTTTATATGTTATCATTCGTATAGGTTACCACCAATGTACCTGATCGGCGAAGTCTTTCTGAATAGTCACCATACTGCGTCGGTAGTTATTGTCGAGAGGGTCCAGAGCGGTTCCGTTGGTATGAGGACCGCCTGCGAAGGGGCGCGACGTGACGGATGGCGGCTTCCACAAAACAATCTCGGGGAAAAATCGACGCAGACATGTTGATATTTCACGAAAATACTCAAATAAAACATAATGCTGAGCTCAAATGTATTGTGTGGAACTTTCTAAAGTCAGATGGATCGTAATGTGCGTATGAATGAAGCTCTTGTTACGTTCGTTTCTGTTCGGTAGCAGCAGTACAGCAACACACTGAGCTTATACAAGGTTCAGTGCTGCTTGTTGGACTGAAATTTACCTACATTGTTTTGGTGAAAAGAATATCGTGTTAAAAAGGAGACAGTGGTGCGGGCTGAAATTATGATGATTGGTAAATCTTAACCCTGAAGTATCTACTTACCTTCCAGGATGGTTAAAATTAGAAACAAATAACTTTTAAAAAGGTAGTTGGTAATACCTCATTAAACGAAATTTTAAATCCAGGGTTTAGTTTAACTTAATCTTTTGTTAAAGTATAGACAAATACTTCACTTTTCATCGTAATACTAGAAAGTAGCAGGTAATATTATAGAATGCAATCCAGATGCCCATAGGAACATGGGAAGCTATGTCACGGGCAGTCACTAACTTTATAAAATGGACCGCAGCTACATTTCCTTGCCCAATTATCACTAATCCACTTAAGGTGAGTACACATTACTGCTACAACATCCGCTCCGCTCGCATGTTACTTGAGGAAGTTACATTTATGTTTTCTCCTGTTAGCTGTACGTCTCTTTTACAGCTCTACGTCTACTATTTCTCTGCCCGCATTCATTTTAAAATATTTTAGTACCTCATACCGTCATCCTCCTCGAAGGGCGTCCTACACTACGTTTGCCGAGTCACGGTCTCCACTCAAGAACACTTTTACCCCAGCGGTTGTCGGTTCTTCTCGAGAATTTATTATTTTAATAAATTAAATATATATAATGCTTGACGAGATAGTGAAAAAATAAGCGTTTCTTAGGTTACTAAATAAAGCGCACTTTGATAAGATCTTCTATCGTATAATTTTGCTATTTCACACTCTTGTTCATGTACCTGCCACATGAACAAGAGTGTGAAACAAACCTAAAAAGCAACAATTGCTCTCCCCCTATTTAACTCAAGAGCCTGTCCCTCCAAATGCCATCTCTGACGTCACTACTCATTACCGGCACATGACACTGACAGCCTTCCCACAGTAATCCGATTCATGGAACACGTCCGAATGAATCTACACTGACTGTTGTAAGGTAACATCTAATGTGGGTTAGTAAACAATTAATTTTTCTTGGAAACTAAATTTTTTTTTTGGTGGAAAACCTCACACTGGTGGTTCATTTAATTTCATTCTAATAAATACTGACCGAGGCAAATTTTCAAGCGTTCAAGTATTAACAAAAAAAAACATGCCCAAGGGAACAACAACAATCGTTATCGTAGTTAAAAATATAGATTTTGTCATCTTTTATACCTCATGTTAGCCTTTGTTATAGTTCAGCCCGCAGTCTCACACGAGCTTTTTAATGTAGCCCACGTCCGTCCCCGGGACAGCGTGTACTTCCGACAGAGTTACTTTAGAATGTTTATCACTAATAGCAATCGTCCAATATAATAGTCCAATATAACAATGCGTTTAGGATGTTGCTGAGGCTTCCGCGGTTCTGCAGCTACTCCGGCATGTTCGCCGAAGTGCGCACCGACGGTTTCCACGCCTGCTTGCGGAAGAAAACAGTCTCACTGCTGCGCAGGTGGCGCGAGAGCTCCAACAGCATCCTGAGCTCATTGTCCGATAAATGGGACAGTCCAATGTTGAGACACTGTATTCGAACAATGTTGGAATAGCTTTCGAATTGCAGTGTCAAAATCATCAGTAGTGCTACCTATGTGAGTAGATGCTTGAATGGGTGCTATAAAAGTGTTGCCTGTATAGTACCTGTTTTAAGTAGGTACATAGTACATATTTGTAAGTTATATAATCTGCTGTACCTACTGACTTAATATAAGTCTGTACTAACAATGATATGGATCTGTGTCTGAAATAAAAACATATTGTTTTTATTTTATGGATAGTTTGGTAAATGTGAAACGAGGGCTAAATACGGTTCTTCTTGAAGATAAGATACTTAATTATGTTCTTTGATTGTTTTTCTCCAAATCATCAGAAACAGGAAATTCAAAGTAAGTTCAGAGTAAAATGTCGTAGCAGTGCGCAATATGAAAGATTATTTAAATATTTCTCGACAAATGTTTGTGTTCCTAAGCCCACCGCACCGGGACGCCATGGTAGCGTCGTTGGCCACGTATCCAAACTTTTCATTCTGGATTAGTATAGCAGCTATCTCACTTGGCGACGGTTTGGCAACGTCGTCTGCCACACAATAGTTTGGTTTGCCAGCGACTTCCCATGGCGTCCCGGTGAAATAGTACCTACCAAAGAGGTGGAGGGAAAGCAGTCGGCAGATACAGGTAGCTGCCGACTGCTTACCACATGATGTTGTGCCAGAGTGGGCGTACGAATGCAAATCCGGTTTGAACCGGATCCGATGTTAGACGTCTGACAGCAGATTGCGTGGGCGCGCCTTTCCAACTCTTCTTGTCCGAGATTATGTTCATCTTATTTACGACACTGTTGATACTGGCTTTGCTAGCTTTCAGTTTAGTTAGTTTCTCTATAGAACGTCTATCTTGACAACTTAACACGGTTAATACTGAACGTCTTCACTCACAGCGGTGGTAACGAACCATTTGTAGTTTTTTCCGAAAGCTTGTGAGATAACTGCCCTGCAATTAACAGCACAATCAAACAGGTCCATTTTTTCCCTGTGGCGATACAATGTTTACCGTGTAATCGACAACAGCCACGATGATGTCTACGAAAAAAACCTTTAGTAGTTACCACCTCTAGGATTAACGAAAAGTTATACCTACTAAAGATAAATCAGTTCGGGCATCTGATTGTTCCGTCATTAGTTTGTTTAAAACAACTTATAAATTCGAGGAATAGTAACAAGTACTTATCTTTCCGAGAAAAATAAATCTTTCAACGCATTTAAAACCAAACTTTTTTCCTCCACAAGAAAACTAAAGGCCCAAGTTAAATCAGTTCCCAAACTCACATTCTTCAAACGAAACCTCCATTATCAAATAAGAGCCTTCAACCTTTCTGAAACGGTTTCGAAAGCGGAAATCCCGGGATGGCAAACAAGTCCTGGGAAAAGCTGGTGCGGCTCGAGCGGGAACCGGCTTCTTGTACGATGTAGGTCGAGGGGTGTGTGGGGCTTGAGCTAGGCTTGCTAGTTGTTGAACGAATGACAAAAAGACGACAAAATGGCTTAACAAATTCAAGGCAACAGGCCTCTCGTCAAACAAACTAAATATATATTTAGTCTTTAAATAGGATTTCATAAACTTTCATGTTTCCCCTGTACGTGGAGCCAATGGCGCTAGAGTCCGTACCGTAGGAAGTCTATACAGACTTTTGACTCAGTGGTTACTTGATTTCGTAGCTCGCGGGTTCAAGTCCCGCCAAAATCGAAAGTTTTTGGGATTTTATGTAATTTCTTAAATTTAAAAACTAAGTCCCTTGTATGAATTTTTCAGTTATTTAGAATCAATTAATAATTTATATTAGTACATGTACTGTACATACCGTATAGTTTTTACCTTTATCTACAACTACGTCATTTGATATTTCAAGGCAGTGCACACACAATGCTATATTTGCTTTAAATAAATAAATAAAAATAAATAATGCTGGATAATTCAACACAGCATTATCTAGCCCCAAGCTAAGCAGAGTTTGTGTTATGGGTTCTAGATAACTGATATACATAATATAATACAATACATAGAAATATATTTTCTATTATACATAGAAAACGACCAGAAAACCCTGAACAATATCTGCAGATCGTATACACATTTGTCCCGAGGCGGGAATCGAACCCGCAACCTCATCTTGCGTCGCAGGCAGACCCTCGCCCACCGCGCCACAGAGGTCGTCGTTTAGAATAATAGAATAGTCACTGTCTATAATCGTTATCGAGTTCAGAATAGTCAAGGTCGGACATGCGTCAATAATGTAGCAGGTCGATAATACTCAGCGAATTAGATTAATGTATGTACCGGTTAAACAAGCATGATCGAGTTTATTATGATGCTATACCTACTGGTTAACTAATAAATAATTACATTCGTCAGTTAGTAGTAAGTTAGTTTAATATCTCATTGCGGAACAACTGAATTTACTTCATCATCATTTAATCGGATAGCATTGGAAAGCTCAGCATAATAGTTTTTCTGCTGCTTTTAAATTAGGTAGGAATACCTAAGTAATTTATATAGATTTTAAGAGCAACTTGGAGGTTTTTTACTCGTCTGCATGATATTTTAAATCAAGATCTAAAATAAATTTAATTTATAATATGTAACAAACTCAGTCTTTTAAAGTTTCTAAAAAGAACATCAAAGCAAATGATATTTAATCTTATACAGCTATTTAAATAAAACTACCCAACTACCTGGTCACCAGTTTATTATGAAATAACAGTCGTCACAGTGTTAAAGCAAAAAAAAATTGCAAAAAGTCTCTGGCTCTCAGCCTAAAGCTGTCCCCATTGTACTAGGGCACCATTGTACCACTATAGCGGTATTGTCCGTGCCACAATGCCGCTTATAGCTAATAATAAGATTTGCGAAGTGACCGACGACTATTTCTTCGCTAAAATAAATCGCGATGAAATCTTTTGTTGTCGTCAGCCAATCGTTTCGGTCAAATGAGGTTTTGTGTTAAAGAAACTGTAGTATGTTTTGTAGCGAATAAATATAACACTGCTTTATCTCCACGAAACATGAAGAAAAGTAGAAAAAATATTGCCATTATTGTATTGAAAATAAAATCGATTTTAGATATTATAAAAAAATCAAACCATATTTAAATTAAATAATTCGTATAGCACAATAAATACAATAAAACAATGGTTAGACTACTTCTTTATAATAATGAAGACGCCCTCGCAATCTGGTCCTAAAAAAGTGGAAAATATTTTTGTCCCTGTTTCGCCAAAAATACCAAGTCATGGAACCATAAATCATTTTGCGTCTCGAAGCTAATGTTCCCCGTCGCGAGATGTTGAATGAGCGGGCGTTTTGGTTGTTCTTTAAAACGGACGAAAATATTTTTTTGCCTCTTCATCAGGGAAGGAACGTTTATGTTATTGTGTCTTATTTTTTTACCTTATAAGTTCCCAAAAATACTTAAAGGTAGAAAAAACTCATTAGTTACTGATTGGCACTATCAATATAAGATGCTACAAGGTACGTCTAGCTAGGATCTTCTTTTTCCGAGGAAACGTTTACGGAAATCAAACACAGTTATTTCACATCACAGTGAATCAATTCTCGAACCCAAATAAACATAAAGGACAGTCTCGCACGGAAGTGGAACAGCGATTCATTTGAAAAAAAAACGGTGGAATAAAGCCGCGCCGCATTTTGCCCAATGAGCCGCGAAATACGCGACGTGCGACGTGTACTCGCAAATCCAGAGTCGCTCGTCGATGACGCAGATAAATTGTTGATTGATGGAACCACATACCTCGATGGATGGTTGTTTTGTTTTTCCAAATTTGCTTTCCTTTTTATTTTTCAATGGAGGACTGGCGGGAAATGGAACAGGTTAGCCAAAAATGGCGACTACTCTTTTGGCAATCATGAAACTCTTCAGGTCGCTGATTCCTATGAACAAGCTTCTGTACCCGTATGTGTAAGGCCTCAGGCGCCCTAGGCCTAAGGCCAGGTTAGTCTAGGAACTTCGTTTTCCGAGTAAAAAATTAGCAAAAATCGAACACAGTTAGTTCTTGTGTGCTGGTTTGGTACAACCTGTAATTTTATCACATAATTAAGGTCTACTCCATCTAAAAGTCTCACAGTAAGACAAAATTATTTTGTGGTGATGCTTTCGAGTACATTTAATACAAAATATTCCGTGACATAAACATCCATAATTTCAAGAACACCTAGCTAATTTAGAATGTCACCATTCATCTTAATTAAATGTTAAGCCTCAGGAGCGATATTTTAAGACACCAAAACACCTCTGGCATTTCTGTAATAATACCAAAATCAAGGTAAATGACAAAATCTGTGTAGTCAGGTTATTTCAGATTTAACACAAAATATACCCATTTATTACATACGCCAACTAAACGTAGATATTATGTAGGTATGATAAGGAAATATGTCAAATATGAAGATTACGCAAATGAGCGTGACTAAGCAACGATAAGTGTCTGATCCGTTTCCGTCAAGAATCCCGATCCGTCACGCGTTGCGAATCGCTGAGCACGAAATCTGTCAAGCTTGTTTGTGTTGTGCGCTCGACTGTACGCTGATTAGTTACAGGATTTGACAGGTAATCGAATTTCTACATAATGTGATATTGTAATGTGGTACAGGTAAGATAACAAATTCTTTTCCGTACTTATTTCATCATCATCAGCCTATATTTGTCCACTGCTGGACATAGGCCTCCCCTAATGAGCGCCATAGCGCCCTGTCTTCAGCTTGCCGCATCCAGTATCTGCCAGCAGTCTTTCGCAAATCGTCATCGCACCTGGTCGGAGGGCGTCCTACACTACGTTTGCCGAGTCGCGGTCTCCACTCAAGAACATGTTTACCCCAGCGTTTGTTGGTTCTTCTCGAGATATGGCCAGCCCACTGCCACTTCAGCTTGCTAATCCTTTGAGCTACGTCGATAACCGTGCGAATCCTATCCTTCAGAGAAACTCCGAGCATAGCTCTCTCCATAGCTCGCTGGGAGACTTTAAACTGGTGGACCAGCCCTACCGTGAGTGTCCACGTCTCAGCTCCGTAGGTCATGACGGGTAGGACGCACTGATTGAACAGGAAAGACAGGACTAATACAAGCCGCTGATGATGAGATATCAACGCCGTGTCAAAAAAATCGATTGTAATCCTTGTGTCTAAGGTTCCTGCATCGTAACCTTAATGATATGAATAAAAATTATACAAGTCATTTAATTTCGGCACAGTTTAATGCGCCATGATCACGGAAGTTCTTCCGTGATCATGGCGCATGAACTTTGCCGAAATATTGGAAAACTCAAAAATCGAATCATGGTAAATATTCCGTTTTAAATGACTTTAATGTAAATAACCATAATAGTTTTAAAAAAAAATACTAACGAATATTCATACAATTTTTTTAAGAAGAAAACGGTAACGCTATCTATATTATTCCCACAGCTCAAAAACTTTTCACGACCAAACCGCTTATTTTTTGAAGAAAACAGCGACATAACTAAAAAAACTTTTAGGTAACTTCACAAAGTGATAAATCTTCTCAAATCTTATCATACAAGTTAGTATAACGCAATTTCCGTTTACGTCACGTGTTTACTCAACTCAATTATTATTATTATTATTCATTTATTTCAGATTATAAAAATCCATACAATATTAAAAACAAAATCCATAAAATATTATTACATGAAAACTTAAAACTACATCACACGATAAAACGATAAAAAGAATTAAATAAAAATGTCACATTACAAAATTACACAAAAATTACACAAAATATACACGAAAAATACACAAAAATTAAAGTTAATCAGATGGAGCCCGTCACTATCTGCATCCACCTGTTTTGAATAGGACAGTCTGCTCGACCAACAATCATTTTCAGGATGCCGTTGCCGCTGCCTCGCGCACGCTGGAGTAAGGAAGCGACTTTCTTGCGAATTATCGCGTGAAAGCCGGCCGTGCGCGCCTCCGCGAACATCCCTGATGCGCTGCAAAAGCGAGGCAGCCGCAGTAGCATCCTGAAAATATTGTTGTATTGGACTCGCAGAGAGCTGGCAGCCCGCCGGGTGTGGTTTATCCAGAGGCTGCTCGAGTAGAAGGACGTGCAGTAAGCCTTAAACAAAGTGATTTTCACTTCCCTCGAGCAGCGAGCGAACCTGCGTGCGAGCATGTTACCCCGGACTGCCAGCGCTCTGCGCTCCCTTTCAATGTCCTCATCATCTTTCAAATCTTCGGTAACAATGTGCCCTAGATATTTAAAACTTCTAACCACTTGTAGAGCAGTACCATTGAGCATAATTGGCGGAACATGGATCGGTCGATTTCTCCCACTCTTAAACACGATGACTTCGCTCTTTTTGGAGTTATACCTCAAGCCATGTTCAGCCGCATATGCCTCACAGGTCTTTACCAGCTGGCGTACAGAACCCACCGACGGTCCCAGCAGCACCATGTCATCTGCGTAACTCAGGTTGTTTACGGCAACTCCGTCAACAAAGCAACCTGTGTGGGTGCTGCTAAGCTCGCCGATGAGATCGTCAACGTAAAGGTTGAACAGCAGAGGAGATGTGATTCCGCCCTGCCGCACACCGCACTCCAAGCCATATGAGTCGGATAACGCACCCGCCCATCTCACCTGGTTTCGCTGACATTGATACCAGTTTTTCAGAATGGAGACGATATCAGGCGGCACACCCGTTGCCCCCAGCCTGCACCAAAGCTTATCATACAGAACCGTATCAAAAGCTTTGGACAGGTCTAGGAAACAAGCGTACACCGGCGTCTTCCTCTCTGTGTAGTACCTGACAGCCTGCTTAAGACATAAGATCGCGCTCTCCGTTGAAAGCCCAGCCCTGAAACCGAACTGGGCATCGTGAAGGTGGACGTGTCGCAGCACTACGTCATTAAGCAGGCTGTCTAGGATCTTTGCCATCACGGTCGCTAGTGAGATGGGCCGATAGTTGTTTTTGTCCGACGCATCTCCTGTTTTGCATTTTACAATAGGTACCACTATAGTTTTTGTTAGCTCTTCAGGTAAGTACCCATGACACAAACACAGATTGTAAAACATGGAGAGCACATGCGGCAGGTGAACACCCGCAATGAGTGTGATCAGATTTTATGTCACATTACGAATAACTTGTTTGTTTTGTGTGCGACTGTACCGTGTAGTGTAGTTAATTACTTAGTTACAAGTATCATGTGATCAAGGTTGTTTATCTGTTTTGCTTTGACTATTTTACCAGAAATATGTTCGTATTCACGCAGCTCGCGCGCTGACTACACTTGAAAGTTTATTCATTAGCATTTATAGCATTAGTGATCCACACTTCCACACTAATATTATTAAGAGGGACGTAACTCTGTCTGTCTGTTACCTTTTCATGCCTAAACGGCTAAGCAGATATTAATGATATTTGGCAGGGAGGTAAATAATATTCCGGGGTCAGATATAATCTACTTGAAAAGCGCGTTCGAAGCCGCGAGCAGAAGCTAGTCATAAATAAACATACAAGCTAGACAATATCACACAACATCAATTAAAATAAATAATATTAGATAATTCACACAGCATTATCTAGCCCCAAGCTAAGCAGAGCTTGTGTTATGGGTGCTAAATAACTGATATACATAAAATACAATACATAGATATATATATTTTTTATTATGACATAGGAAACGACCAGAACACCCGGAACAAATACCTGCAGATCATACAAATATTTGTACCAAGGCGGGAATCGAACTCGCAACCTCCTGCGTCGCAATCTTTTCTCCTGTCTTATGGGTACCAAATGATGTAATACCTACCAGAAAAATGGAATAAATGCCTACAGGTCATACAAACATTGATGTGTTAAATAATACAGGAAGAAAAAAAAATGAAGCCATCGAGCAACCTCCTGCGTAGCAGCCGACAGCAGGCGGTACCTTGCCGGCTGTCGGAGAGATTTTTGAATAATACAAGATACGTATCCCGTCGTGTTATTGTTCAATTTCCTTATCACACTGGAATCACCAGTCCTGTGTAGTCATTTAACAATTGCTAGTTTCGTAATATCCACCGCTCGGCATGTGAGTAGAGACTCATATTCAGATAATTGGTTCATACAGCCTCGGGTAAATATTGCTCGGGTATTTTTTAACATCATTTTAGTTGGATAAAAGGCTATAAAATCATTTTTGCATACATAATTTTATTGGGCCATGAAGCCAGTTCGTTGAATCTCATCGGGTTTTAGAGATATGTTAGCGCTAACGTAATAGGCTACGCATGTGACTCTAAATAAGATTATTATTATTACTTGTAATCACTATTGTTATAGAAATATGAACGTATAATTATATTCGTATTTTTTGATGCTTTTATTGTGAAATGTAATCATTGAAATGTAGGTATAATTAAGACTCAATCTCAAAATTTATAAACGTGACGTCACCGTCACGTTTATAAATCCGTCAAGGAAGTTTTAGTGGAATATATTTTTTAAAGAAGATTATTAACTCACGAACAACAAACATGATGATATTTATCATTAAATTTTTACCAATTTTATTTTGACTGAAGAAACAGAAGCACTTTAAGTCCACAAACTGAACGGTGACGTCAAAGAAAAGGGCAGGTTTTCATGACCAGAAACAGAGTGCAGTTTTATTTTTATAAAAATTAAAAAAAATATGGTTGTTATATTTTTCGTTAGTGAACAAATTTACAACAAAATTATGAAATTGATAAAATTAATGAGGACAAAGGACATTTGGTCTAGGATCACAACTTTGAGAAATGTCTATTTCTGGAAGTAATGTCTAAAAACACTCAGATTGACAAAGTGGCACATTCGGTTTAGGTCCACGATTTTAATGCCACAACTTTGCAGAATGTTTACTTCTGCATACGTATTAAGAGTTAATAAATAATTGAATAAACAGAAATGGGTCAACTCCCATTTCTATAAATACCAGTAAAAAAGTGCCACATCAAAACGTGCACTTTCTGTTTTCTCGATTTCAATGCCAAAAGTTCACAAAATGTCCACTTCTGAAAGTACATACACTTGGATCTGAGGGTTTGAAGATATTGTCAATGACAATGTCTAGAAGTCTCTCACTCTTCTAGAAGTAGACATTTCCCGAAGTTGTGATCCTAAACAGAATGTGCCACTTTGTCTTGATAAACCTTATGAATGCAGAAATATAACAGATGAAAGATGAAGATTTTAAAGGAATGTAATCTGGGGTTCTAGAAATGTACTACTAGAACCATAGATTATAAAAGTCTGTTTTGAAATAGAATAAAAAATGTAGGTCAAAGTTGTCGAATCAACATTTACGCTCAGCGTTTTAAATTCATTCATCCTTTTTCGACCGCGAGTAAAAGTTTCTTACAAACTCAACACAAAGCACTTATCAAATTACGCTTAATTGATACTTCCATCATCCGGACCAGTCCCGGGATGCAGGGACTGCGGGACTGTGGTCCCGAATCCCCGGAATAACGTAATTATGCCCGAAAGCATGAATAAACTTAGCAAAAAAGAAATAATTTATTCGATTAAATTGAGTCTCTCAATTCAATATTTAAATGGACGAAAGGAAGTTTGTTTAGACGAATTATAGATTTATATGACTCAGATTTTAACACAACGATCAATCATGCTTGCAGCCTGGTTGTTATAGCAGAATCCGACAAAAAGAGGATTGTTCCGTCGCTCGAATTGAAACATTAGGCGTGCGGCGGCGACCCGATTCAGCCGACAGAGCCCGGGCTTTGTGGAGAAAGGACTCAATGCCTCGTTCAACTACTTCACAATGGCAAATTTCTTTTTTAGAACTGACGAATAGGCTTTAGTCTGTCTTTTTTAGTTTTTGTGTAAAACTCTTTTCATTTCAGTAGAATATCACCGTTACACGTCTGCCTGCCACTTTACGTCTCGTGATAAACATCAACATCAGTATTTATATAGGTAATTAGGTTTCGTTTGATAAAGTCATTCCTGACTCGTCCCACTAGATTCAGCCCAAAGTGGGACGAGTCAAGAAACCGAAATTAGGTGCGCTTACTGACGGAAAAAATTAAATTAATTTATTTCTTTTCTCTCATAATAGAGCTTAGAGCAGCATAGAGCTTATTTATTAGAATGTATTTTATAAGTAGTGCCTATTACCCAAGTGCGGTTATTAAGGGTTATTGGTAATTCACTGACACGGCCTGAACTAGAGGTTCTGCCCAACAACACGCTCGTGACGACCTAACCTAAATTTTAAAGCTTGGTATAGGCAGTAGGTACATACCCCTTTCAAATCAATTATCGTTAATTAGAGATACTTTATTTGATATCTATACTAATATTATAGATGCAAATGTGTGTTTTTTGTTAATGGTTCGTCCTTCACGTTTTATTTAAGCAAACAATCGACTAGATTTTTTGTCAATTACTTGTTATACCTACTATAAATCAGTTCTTATGGGATAGAAACAACCTTAGACACCACGTGCGAAGCCGCGGGCAGCAGCTAGTTAAACATAAAAAAAAATCTAAACAGAATTCACAGTGGGAATTGGAAGTGAACCAAAATTATCGACATAGCTCTAAGAATAAGCAAGCTGAAGTGGCTGTGGGCCGGCCATATCTCGCAAAGGACCGACAACCGTTGGGGTAACGTGTTCTTGAGTGGAGACTACAACTCCGTAAACGTAGTGTAGGACGCTTTCCAGCCAGGTGAGATGCTAGATGCGTCAAGCTGTAGACAGGGCGCTATGGCGCTCATTAGAGCGCCATAAGGGAGGCCTATGTCTAGCAGTGGACTAGCATCGGCTGATGACTAAGGGAGGTGGAAATTTGTCTTAAAAATTACATTTTGTTCAGGACGAACGTGTTTTAACACTTTGAATTGTGAAAAGTGATTTACAGAATTTTAATAACTAAGGCTTCTTCATGAACGTGTTCATGATGATAGGCAGAACCTGCAGCTCTCGTAGTGACACTAAATTTCCAGTAACCCTGTATAATTAACTACCATTGTGCGAAACTGGTTCCTGTTTTTGTGTACTGACAAAATAACTTGTATTACGCGGTCGTCAAGTAACAATGAATGGATTATGGCTCAGGCCTGAAATATCTGTTTTCCTATTATCTCGTTAATTGACTAGTCAATGATCAAATTTCTTGCCATCGCTCATTCGGTAACAGAAATACATGTATTTGATAAAATATTTGATTATATACTATATAACATAATTGACGTATAAACAAAAGAAATACTCTAATATACTGATGCTGACTGTACCTAAAGCGATGCGGGCAAATCCAGAAATGGACTTCTTCAGAACTGACTTTAGTAACAAATGGTCGAATTCAGGATTCATCACCTAGTAGATTAGTTATGAAAAAGGACACAAACCGCCTAAATGAACTTATATGTATAGCCAAAAGAACTCGGGGATTACGTAGCCATCAATGTGAGTGAGCCAACTGTCAGGGCATTTGGATCGGTCAGACAGCGGTAATGGTTTAGTGGTGACAGGATTTAATGTAGATGCAGACCCGATGCCTCGTTTATCAGTTTACAATGACGATTTTCTTTATTTAGATCTGACTTACAACAACTTGTAGTCTACCAGTAAAGTTACTTTTAGTTTAAGTGGGTTTATACATCAATTAATGTCAAACTTCTATCTTTTCACGGTAAATCATTGTTTGGCCATCATCTCATACCACTTGGGTTTATAGAGATGTGACCTAGCAGTGATTTTGGAGATTAGTAATTACATACTAATTAGTACCCACGATCATTTTGTGACACGAGGGTATGTTAAATAAAGCATATCGCATCTACAATTTTTTTTATAAAAACCCCGCGTTAAATGAAAAATATTCTTAAAGAAAACGCACCATAAGGAAAATGTGTGTAAAATGCGTTGATTTATAAACGGCGGTCCACGCGGGCCCAACCGGGTTTATTTTAACAAGACCTTTGTCTTAAAAAAATAATAAGTTTAAGTGCAAAACACAAGTAATTCTCAATCTTAAAAATGTATATCAAAATATCGATAATGCTCGGGATTATAAACTGGAATCACAGAGGTATTTACCCGATAATTAATTTTGATATCAACATATTAAAAACACTTCTTACCAACAGAATCCGTCGACTGTAACATCACTGAAATTCCGATCAGCACCCACTTGATAGAGCACATCACTGTCTGCGCCATGGTTCACTCAATATCAGAACCGAACTCGCATTGTAAAAGTTTCGTGGTCGTGCAGAGAGTTTCGTACCGTACAGAGAGGCGCGGTCGCGGGGCGCGCTCTGGCGGGCTCCGGGACAGACTGACTCTGCTGGCTTAGCGGAAGCCTTGGGAGACATCGCGCGTGCGTACTGGACACTTTCAATGTCTACGGTACAGTCGCTTTTAGTTACACTTCTCGAGTTTTATTTTGATGTTTCTGAATTTTATCAATACGTGGATAATTAGTTAAAAAAACTATTTATTGAAATTTGAAGATTATTTTGAAATTGTTGTTATGATCGCACTGATTGCTTGTTGAATTTATGTATTGACAGCATTTGCAACAAGCAAGTCGCCGTGTGGTGCTGGCTTAGAACTTGCACCACTCCAACTCTTCCCGTGGGTGTGTTAAGAGGCGATTAAGGGACATACACCGGGGGGCGGGCAGCAGCGCCTCTTGCAGAATAGATCTACCACCGAACTGCGATCCCCAACCTGCATGCCCAGCGTGGGTATTACGGGCATTACTCCTTAATAGTTGAAAAATTAAAGGACCCCTTCTTTTTTACCGCATGAGGGCTTGCGTCCAGCAGTGGACCGTTATAGGCTGTTGCAGCAACAAGTAATTACAATACTAATCCTTCCTGAATTAGCCTGCTGACTTAGCATTTATTTGTAAGATTACCGAAGTAATCTGTTTCTCTACATTTGAACTCAGTGTCGTGGTCTATTCAATCTGAGTTTTCCGCAGTAAATACAGTTCTCGTCTCTGTTTCCTTTTAACAGTTTTCTTCGTTTGACTCGGCGATTCTTTCACTCCACTCATTGTTTGTTTTCTCCAACTTTGATGGCTTTAGAGCCAATATGGTTGAAAAGATATTGGAAATGTTTTAAGATGCAATGATTATTTTGAAAAGAGCTGGTGTGGAAGGCGGATTAAAAGTTTTGGGCGTGAGTCTACCGGCTTCCAAACATTCACAGTAGATATTAGCAGACAATAATTCTATTTATAAAGATTTTTTTCTTTTTGAAACGTGTTTTTAATTAGGTCCCATCAGTTTCAGATAGATAGATAATACTTTTATTCATCACCTAACAAAACAGATTATGTTTTATTAAACATATTAAAAAGAAGAGCAATGGTGGCCTGATCACTTATAGCTATTTCTTTAAGGCAACCAGTTTTGACCTTATTTGTGCAAAGGGTGATTCACTGGTCATTGAAGGAAGCTATTTCCTTGATTGATTTTCCTGACTCATCTTACTATAGTGCCTTTTTTGTTTTATTTTGTGTTTTTGTTTTAATAAGTGTGATAGAAAAGCTCCTCGTATGTTTATAGACTCATGCTTGTTGTCTGAAATTGAATGTTTTTATATTATTAATTAAGTTCTTAAGCGGAATGAATACTTAAATCACACGAGAGTCAAATTTTTATGAGACCATTGCGGAATCATTCTCTATCTATAAAAAACGAAAGAACCATCCAAATCGGTCCACAACTGACGAAATTATCCACGAACATACCCGCCTACATAAAAAAAACGTACAGCCGAACACAGAACTTCTTCCTTTTTAGAAGTCAGTTAAAAAGATTATAAATTTAAAAAACAAATCGCTAACAGAACAACCGACATACCAACGATAAATTGGAAACCGCATTCTTTTGTTTTTGAAATCGCGTTTCGCTCAGAAACAATAGGTAAGGTTGATTCTCGAGCCTATCAGTTCACAAAGCCGCATCTAAATTGATTGCGCCGTAAAACAACGGTTCATTTCCGAGCGATAGATGTTTCTTTGAATATTAATATAAGGTAATAAATCATCGGCGACAGGAGTCACTATTTCTATTATTCGCAGGCAGTTTGCGGAAACATTAGCGGTAGGCGGGGGCGCAGGACGCAGCTTCTTGGATACAGCTAGACATTACATCATCATCTTCATTAGCCTGTGTTAGTCCACTGCTGGACTAACATAGGCCGGTACAGATGATGCCTCCGTTATAACGCCCTGTACTCAGCTTGCCGCACCCAGCATCTGCCTGCAGTCTTTCGCAGATCGTCATCCTCCCAGGCCGGAGATTGTCCTACACTACGTTTGCCGAGTCTTTGAATCCACTCAAAAATGAAATTAAGTGATGTATGTCTGTAAGTAAGCATGATCTTAGAAGAATTCGTCCTTACGCAAGATGAGTTACGCAAGACTACTTCTCAGATAAAAGGATTAGTGGCCAAGGCGCGAATTACATAAATAAACTATCATTATACAATTTGATTTCTTTTTCCTTATATTTAGGGTTCCGTACCAAATGGTTGGAAACAGGATCCTAATTATTAAGCTGTCGCTGTCTGTCCGTCGTCTGTCGTACAGTGGGCTGTATCTCACTAACAAACTTTAAAAAAATTATAACCGATCACTGAAGTTCAGCAGCGCAGGGCGCGGTCAGTACTTGGCAGGGCGAACGCGTCATGCATCATGAATTTTTGTTATTTTTTTTATCTGTTTTATTTAGAGTCCTAATAATTACCATCAACGACTTCGTTATAAATTTAAATGCCTTCTCATCTGAAAGCCGTTAATTAAATAAACCAGTCAAGTGCGTTTCCGAACCACATCGTTACAATTAGGTTATTATTACGTAGACGTAATAATAACCTAATTGCTGCTGTCCTCGGCTTCGCGTGCATTGTATCAGGTTATTTTATCCCCGGGGAACTGATTTAGTAGCCAACCTAAATATTACTCTCTACTCTACCCTTTCAACTAACTCTATGCCAAAAATCAGTCAATTGGTTGCTTAGTTAGTTAGAGCGTGAAAAAAAGACAAACAAACAAATAAATACACTTTCACATTTATAATATTAGTTTAGAAGTAGGTATACATAGTCAGAAGTAAGGTTGTGAAAGATGAACAGACAGACGAAGCAGACGGTTTAGACTAAGAAATAGCATAGAAAGAGCGTAAGAGTTCCGCGAGCATGAGAGAATATAGCCCAAAAATAAATTTATGTGTAACCATGTCTTTTGCGAAAAGTAAAGCGTAAACCAGCTGCTCTGGGCCACCCTGTGGCGGTGGGTACACACCATCAATCAGGGGTGCAGTCGCGGGGCAAGTCGAAGGCACCAACTATATCTAACTCTATTATCCACAAATAGATAACTGTTATAAATGGATAGACACAGTTGTAATAAATAAGAATGGAACTTGTTTTATGGGAATTTAATTTAGGTACCTCAAATCGCAATGATAAGATAACTTATGATATAGTTATGAAATGGTTAAATAAATAAAAAATTCGATGTCCGCCAAATATGATTAACAAACATGTGATAAAATCTTATTTCCGCTAGCTAGTGGAAACAAATGCTAGTTAAAAGAATCAATTTACACTTTATAACATATTTTGATAATACTTGGATTAAGGTTGACGTGTCCATCTCTTTTTTAAGCACAAAAAAACCGTTGACGCTGATTCTGCCGGAATTTGTGTGTATTTTCCGTTTGATTTTCATCAGAATACCAGGTTCATTAGGAATGTATTTAAGCGGGTGAACTAAACACATCATTTGTATTTATTTGCTACCTAAACTTTTTTTTATTTCTATGTATAGGTACCTATTATTTATTGTAATGCTCATAGTTTGACAATATTTTAATAAATTTTCCGATCTACGCGTCTCTTCTTACTATTATTTTATAATTTTACACATCAAAGTTATTTCAGCTGGTTAGACGCATGGAACGTTTTAGTATAAGCACACTAACGAACTTGTAACCCGATGTCTGCAAATTAATGATTGTTATTTGTGTTGGGAGAGCATTGATGCTTCAATTCTTCTATGATAATTGTTTTAGTGAAAAAAAAATATATAAGAGGTATTTCTAAACGTTCTGAGTGAAACTGGTATGTCTAGTAATCTATTATACATGTAGAACAATTAAAAACCTCAACATGGCTGAACCAACAACCAGATTTGCGAGTAAAGTATTAAATCATAGTTAATTGAGTGTATAAATTAGAGTGTTGTATCAGCAGAAGTAATTGCACGAAGGGATGTGCTGGACCACCGCGGGCGCCCTTCAGAGCGTGTCCATTGATATACGAGACTAATTAGATTACTCTTTATTTTTCACAGTATGTTCTTAATTAATCATCCGTGTTGTAATGTGTCTTTTAGTGCCAACAGTATATGTAATTTAGTGGTCTATAGTACTACCCGCAAATTTTCGACCAGTCCCTTACGCTAAATGATTTTCATGTTCACTTTATTTCCTTCAGATCTCACAGAACTCTTGGAAACGTCACAAAAATCAAATTACATAATTAAAACTATTAAATAAAGTGATCTAATGATCACTTTTATTTTTAGTTTACAATATCTTTTTCAATCTTTTTAAGGTAAAGTAAAGAAGCGAACAAAAAACCTTTAATGTTGTAAAAATTGTAGTTTTTGAGTTTGAGCAAAAGTCGTCCTACGTTTTTTAATGTCTAGATAATCTGATATCTTGTAGTAAGCCTTTTTACAAATTCATCTCTTCTACAACTCATACAGAGTTGTTAAGCAAGTTGGCCGCAATGGAAACGCGCGCTCATATATATATTAGTATGCGGGTCGCCGTTTTCGGAGCTATTGTGGTTTGTTTATCGACAAATTTCACAGTGAAAATACACACCTGGAATACTCCCTGTATACGTAGACTTGGATACATGATTCTGTTTGCGAACGGTCCCTTTTCAGAGGTGAGGAGAGGCTTCGATTGCGAGGGATTCACGTTTTTCAGCATAATCAAGTGGCTTTACAGAGAATACGTAATGTAGGGTCGAGGTTTACATCGATATTCCGTAAATTACTTGGTGTTTTCAGGTTGAGTGACGGTTTATCAAAGTTACGTAATGTTGTTTAAATATTTCAAGATGTTCCTGCAAAATTGATTGATAAGTTTAATTAGCTCCGGCTTATTGCAGCTTCATTATAAATTAATTGTTTTGCATTGTTTATAAAAGTTAATCGTAAGTTTTGAATCGAATTATGATTTCAGAGCATTGGAATTTGAAGTATTTGATCCAATTTAGAGACTTGATCTATTTGTTTATTGGAGCCAATTACTGAGTTTAAATTCCAGAGACAGGTTGACTTTCAAACAATGTTGACCAAGTGTTGTTGAGAGATAGAGAGAGAGCCAACGCATTTACTCACCTTGGAGTCGGGACTCTGTAGGTCCATGGGGTACCGAGGATCCCTGGTTAAAAAAAAATACACGAGCGTCTGGTTGAAGCGAGGCGTGACCGAGAGCTAGTGGTTACCTAGCACGGCGTGGCAGCGTTGCCGTACAGCAGGGCAATGCAGCCAGCGACAAGAGGTCCCTTCGGACTTGTATTGATATGGATCAATTGATTGTTTACAACAGTCTGCAGTTAGCTCAATAGTGTCAAGTGAAAATTATATTTCTAATTTTTTATATTATTTGATTGTAGTTTTCTATGCTAATTAAAATATGTGAAATCCTTTTTATGGTCTTATTTCGTTACCAATGAACTTTTTAGATCCCTACGTAAGCAGAGTTTGTGTATCTGCCGCAGATATTCGTGTATTTGTATCATTGTATCTGCTTAACCGATTAACCGATTTAATTTTTTTAGTGTTCTCTTTATCATGGTGATATTATGATTATATCCTCCTACTGCTTATCCTTATCATCCTTTAATGGTCCACTGCTGGACGCAGGCCTCAACCTGGTTTGTTATGATTATAAACCTAAACAAAAATTCTGTATCCGAGTTTTCGAGTTAAATTAGTTATTTAGTAACCACAAAATAAGTCTAAGACAAGAAAAAAAAAACTTTGCTCTAGTGTCTGGACAGTTTTCTTGCATGACTACTTAAAACAAGTAATGGGAATAGTTTTGTATCTTCCCGAAATGTAGTTGAGCAGAAAATCGAATGATTGTCGCTTCGGCGACCCGCCCGCGCCTTAACCCGATACCGTCGCGAATTAACAGAACCTTGACTGAGATACGTTTTGGAGAACAGCTGGGCAAGTTATCGTTATAAAGTGTGAAACACAAGTTTTAACGCTATCTGAAACTTTGTGCACGTAGGACGCTCTGTCGCCAGGTGGTGTGACGCTCTGCTAATGACTGCTGGCGAATGCTGGATGCGGTAAGCTGAAAGAACCCTGTAGGCCCTTTGGTGCTAAGTAGGATAAGCCTGTTTTCAAATGTGGACCGGCCCCTCTAGGACGGGGAATGTTGTCTAGGGTAGAATAGAGAAAATTACGTCACTTCGTCATCGAATGCGTAAATTATTTTTTTAATGCATTTTTTTAACTTTAATAATGACGCAATGTATGGCGATGCAATGTCATTTTTGTCTATTCCCCTAGACAGCAATACCCGTGCTAGGGGGCTGTATAGAGTGAGATGATTTTATCAATATTCCACACAGTATGACACAGTGACCCCCTCCGCAGCTGCTTCGAAGTGTTGTTCCCGGCCGCTGGTCGATTCTAAATCATAAGTTTTTGCAGCAATTATCATAAATCCGGCGCTATAGACTACTAAATAACCTCGCTTCTCGGCCGATACCTCGGTTTTGTACGCTAAAGAAACGGTGTGGGATAGTTGTGGATACAAATGGTTTGGTTAGGTAATGAACGATTGCAGGTCAAGCATTCATTTTGGTGATGGAGCTTTAGTAGCGTTGATGGTTTTTCGATTGATGCTCAAGAAGTTACCCCACAACCAAACCAGGATGGGTTGGGCAGACTATTTTATACTTTAACAGCAACACAAATGGATCCTATTAAATAAGAGTAGGTAGTGTTTTGCAGTGGTTCATGAAAAGTAGGTATAGGTAATAAAAAGTAATTTTAAATAGGTTTTTTTTGAAGTGTCGACAAACAATAAAATGCGACAATACATGAAGCAAATCAAGCAATAATTACAATCCGCATCGGATCGGCTCCTGTCATAAATACATGAAAACATGTTATTGTCTCGATTCAATGTTTTACAATTCTCGTGTTAACTTTATTGTGTTCGATTCCATTTTCATTTTCGGTTCATTAATATTGCTTTATAGTGATTATTTCTTTTATTCATGTTTCAATTGGTTAACTTGTGTAACTTTTTTTATTGAATTCTATTTATTTGTTGTTTTTTTAATGTAATTTCCTAGTTTGGTTTACTACATTTTTCTTTAATTTAGTCTTTAAAAAATCCAGAAGTGCCCATATTTTTTACCCGAAACGGGGAATATCTATTTTCACCTGTATGTTTGTTAATTTATCCGTCGATGACAGACCGAAAACATTGTTCGTTATTGTATAGAAAATGGTGGCGAGGTGGTCCCATCAAATCTCCAGTCGATGTAACCAAAAGTCCATCTATCTGGTATTCGAATCCATATGGTATTCGAAGTCGGTTATAGTCTTTTCAAAACAATTAAATATTTTGTTCCATAAACACATATTTATCTAAGATCATGTGTTTCAAAATAAAAGGTACCTTTTAGGTCGTTTAACTTATCCCCGCCCTGTTAATGAAAGGTTTATATAATAGTCACTGGTTACTAGTGTACTACCGGTATACGTGGTTTATTGTTGGTTCGCTACGCAATTCCAGTTAATTGAATTTTAATCCTCTATGAAATTCAGGATTAAAATCGATCGCAAAAAATTGAAATTAATTTTTATTAATTGGCCTACTGAAAAATAGATTAGGACTACAATTACCTATAAAAAACCAATACTACTAATTATCCATAGTTTAAAATGTACTTTTCTCCGCTTCCAAGAAAACCTATTTCTATCAAAGCTCGATTCTAAATAATAGTGAAAAATGTTATAACGAATTACTATACAACACTTCTTATTAGTCTAAATTTAATTTAATTATAATCACTTTTTAATGTTAATTTTAATTTTATAATATGGATTTTATTATTTGAAATAAATGAAAATGAAATGAAATGAAATTAATAACGTAGAAAAAATTGTCATTGTAGCTTAAGAAGTTTTTTTTTTTATTTCTCTACTCTACTAAGCCTCCGCTGTCTGTCCGTCTGTCCGTCAACGGGCTACTTTTAACTTTCTACCTTATGCGGTTCCTGGGATTAATTTTTGGTGCCGCTTTATAATAAATATTAAAATTAAAGGACATAAAAATAAGTTTTTTTTTTTGGTAATATTGTTGTACCGCCATAGGTAGAAACATGAATTTCGAAAAGTAATACTCAAATATGACAACAAATAACAAAAATAAAAAAAAACTGAAGGGTGACCCTGTTCGGGGTCGAAAAATTTAAGTATTTTATAAATTGTTGCCTGATTTTATGACAAGATGTCGCTAGGAACGGGCTGACGAGAACGCCAGCGTTGAATGTCATTTCTCTCAGTTTTTTATGGTTCTTTAGAATTTTTTCACTACGTCCTTTTCCGATATACTTTGAACAATGGTACCCTCTGTGTGCAAATCGACTCTCCCTTGGCATTTTCATATATTTCATCATCATCATCATCAGCCTACACCAGTCCACTGCTGGACATAGGCCTCCCCTAATGAGCGCTATAGCGCCCTGTCTTCAGCTTGCCGCATCCAGCATCTGCCAGCAGTCTTTCGCAAGTCGTCATCCCACCTGGTCGGAGGGCGTCCTAAACTACGTTTGCCGAGTCGCGGTCTCCACTCAAGAACACGTTTACCCCAGCGGTTGTCAGTTCTTCTCGAGATATGGCCAGCCCACTGCCACTTCAGCTTGCTAATCCTTTGAGCTATGTCGATAACCTTGGTTCTCTGTCGGATGTATTCGTTGCGAATCCTATCCTTCAGAGAAACTCCGAGCATTTCATATATTTAATACCTCCCATTTTATTTTTAATAGAATATCGGAATCCGTACAGTGGCCGAGCCTAGTATTTTGTACATAGTTCCAGTCGGTGTTCGTTGACGCGTGTAACAGTTCTTTGTTTGTTTTATTTACGGCTTGCATCCTGACAGAGGATTTATGTGAATTCTGCGAGTAAATCGAGTGAATTGAAAATTGTCGTTATAAAATTAGAGGCAGAGAAGTAAAGATTATTTTTATACAAAAATTTACGAGTAAGTATCAACATCGAAGTTACAAGTGCTTTTAGGATGTCCAGGGTAAGAGTGAAATAGTCCTGTGCCAGCCATAACCGGTTCTGTTTTAGTATATTTTCTTTAAAACAGCTTAGGGATTTTATCTGATTAATGTTATGGATGAAAAATTAACTGATCGTTTAAGCATGTCCCTGTGAGAAACACAATTGTTGCAAAGCTAACAGTAACGTAGAGGTCGCAGGTGGTTGGGCGCGGTGGCGTAGCTTTAACTATGAGACTGCTTCGCTTCAGTTGACATTTTTTTAATGATTTTTGATGAAATAACATCTCTATGCACTCTTTTATTTGTACACATTCCGGAGCTCCTTGCTACTTTATTTAGAGTGGTTCCTCAACTAGGTGTGACTTTGCCCACAGGTGGGCTATTTTACGGTTCAGCTGGAGTGCTCCTAGTCTAAACACCTACCGCCAGCAAGGCTCGTGGCTCGTTGACGCTGGTGCATGACTGGTGGACATGAGGCAGGTGACGTAAACAGAGCCGTCACACTCACGTTGCTAACTTACGCTGGATCAGGTATACTCGACACCAATCAGAAATGTCGAAACCAAACATATTTTTATTAGTTTCTAGGTTCTGCAAGGAATTAAGATAGCAAATAGGAAGTATTGTGTATATTGCAACCGCTTGTTACTTATAGAACCTAGAAAATAGTAAAACCCCAATTTTTTTACGCGTAACCAAGTATCTTTCGTATACTAAAACCACTAACTAACAAAATCTAAAACTATAACAGAGAACTCCAGTTTACATCTCGTTAGCAGATAAATAGCTAAAATTAATAGCCATTAAAGGCCATGAGCTCTGAAACAGCTGTTTGCAACTATGTGGAGTGCTGAGGGTTTTTACTAGCGGCCGCCGCTAAGTATAAGTAGTATTTAGTATAATCTTACTGGTAGGCCGCGACGTTCGGACAGGGTGGCCAGGGTGGCCAGGGTGGCCAGGGTGGCCAGGGAGGCCAGGGTGGCCAGGGTGGCCAGGGTGGCCATAGCTCTGCACTTTGGATATTCTCATATTACAAAACTAATAGTTCTAGTTGAAAAAAAAAAAGGTTTCTTCTGAAGCATATAAGGCTAAGTTCCACCAATCGTAAATTCGCATCCCGTCTAGTAGTAGGCATTCATGTAGTCTTAAAGCAACTTCTACACAATATGTTGCATGTATAAAAGGATCAGTTATCCGCACTTTGGTGTAATCATCGAAATCGTAGCAGCTATTAGACCGTAGTTCATTCAGAAGAAAACATTTTATTGGTAGGTATATTATATACTCTGATGAAAAGTTTTTATTTAGTTGAACTAATCCGAAAGCCCCCCCCCCCCCCCCCCCCGGCTGAGTCACGACATTACTTGATAACAAAATATAAATAAAACTACTTTACTTTAGTTAATTCGTAAGGTAAGCTGCTTAATCTAAATAATTCCGTTTTCGGCGTAAACTTGGAGTCGCTGAAAGGTGTCGAGTTAAGAGTTTGTTTCAAAGTCAAATGTAACTTTCTCATTACAGTTTTAATTGAAATCACGACGTTTGTGGCTTCGTGGTTCGCTGCGGCAATGGCGATTGCGAGTTTGATTAAACAATTCAAAGGAGATTTTTCTAAGCAGTAGAGTTTTTTAATTTTATAAATCTAACAGAAAACGTTTTTAGTTTAAATATTTTTCAACTCATTTTTTTTTTCATTCGTTGCCTGTACCTCGTCCCGTACGTGATTCCGCTGCTCATGCACAATGGTTACTTCTGTCCCGTTCAGGACCAGCCAAATCATTATGTTTTCAGCGACTATAAGGCAAACAGCAATGAATGCCAATTCTGTCAACGAAAAATCCAACTTCCAGTGTTCAAACCATCAGCACGTTAGCTTCGCAGGTTTACATTATTGCCACGTTCCGCCACATCCTCCACATCCTATATATAATTCGAGCATATTTCCACCATAGCGTGTTGTTTTTTATATTCGAACAGTATATATATCAGTACATATTACATTAGGTGCACATCATTAACTAAGTATGTATTAAACAAGCATCTCAGGAAGAGAAACATTTAACACGTACATAAAAGAAAAAAGCAAGGTTTTACGGAACATAATAAATGAAGTTGCGAGCAGCTGTCGCCGGATCCTTAAATCCATCATTTTTATCTACTGTGTAGTTTTATTACAAAATTAATATTCTACAATAGGTTTGTGTGTCCCATGTACTGTCGTGTTCCATTGCCATCGTAGCCGCGGACAGAACTTGCTTGTAACGAGCGTGTCGTAAGTCGCTAACAAGGATTAATTCTGCCGCTAATGCATCGTGTTGCGTCGTCGTTCCACTCCAACATCTTACGTAGTACACGGACCAGCAGGTTATCTGTCAAGAGTGGACTGGGTCAGCTTTATTGACCTGTTTTAAAGGATATCCAAACACAAATGCTATAGATAACAGCATATGCCGAGAAATTTGAACAGAAAAGATTAAAAACTAAACATGTGAAATTAATGAATGGTTGTGGTACCTATACCTAACTTATCAATGTAGGCGCTATTCTCAAAAAAAAGTTTTAATATTATGGGATCAAAATCATAATAATCCTATGAAAATAGTCAATATTGTTGAAAAAAACACGTAAAACATACATGAGATTCACGTTCAAGCCCCACCAATAACCACATCTTTTCTTTCGTTTACTGCTTTTCATTGGAGTTTTTCATAAAATCGGAAAAAAAATCCATAGAAATCGAGCGAGTTGTTTAATTCAAATGTACCGGTAGATATAAGAAATTAAAATTATTATATCGAGGCATCAGACAATGATTGCACATCATCGGTTCTTCTAAGACATGACGTCTTATCATTATCATTATAAATCTATTTGTGCTTACTGGTTTATGTTTTCACAATGTCTGTGGTGTGAAGTTCGTCGGCAGTTGCGCGCAAGTTGCCCGTTTGTCGCGATGCATCGCGGTTAATGGCTTGTTAGACCAAACATACGATACTTGCGCTAATATCTCTTGTTTGGACCATTCTATATCTATGTATAGCTTATATACAGTTTGTACGTATGTGTGTATGTTGTAATGTTCTAAGCGCTGGTGTCCCAAATTTTAGGGTAACTTGGTGGTTGTTCAACTGTTAATGGTTGTATTCACGGATATAAAATAGGCTTTTGTAAATTTACGCTTTAATTATCTAGTAAACTACCTTGAAATTAACAATGCTGGACAATCTACGGAGCATTATCTAGAACCAATATAAGCCGAGCTTGATTTATGAGTATTACTTTAATATATATTTTAGGAAGTTAATTTGTAATTTACATAGAAAATGACCAAACCCGTAACAAATATCTGCAGATGGTACAAACATTTGTCTCGTAAGGGAATTGAACCCGCAACCTCCTACGTCGCAGGCGATGCCTTCGCCCGCTGTGCCACTGAGTTTGTCAAGTAGCATATTCCACTTTTTCAGTCAAAAAAGTTTAAATACAATCGTCTAACATAGTTGTTGTTATATTTCTCTATTAGTTGGATATTAAATCGCATTACATTATCATTAAAAGCGGATTAGTAAGGCACAAAATAAGTACTCGAATAATTGAATTTAAATGATTTGTAAATGTTGCCAACTAATTGTGTGCGGTCGGACTTGGATTGTTTGTTTTATTTGTTTATTGAAAGCCAAAGCTCATCTGATATTATGTATACATATATATGAACGCATTCTCATAGCATGAATATATCATAATTATTTCATTTACTTTGCCGAGATTAGCCGAGTCATGGCGTGTCTTTACTTGAAATTATTAGTTGGTATAGTCTGCTGCGTAAAATATGTATCAACAGTATATAAAAGTCCACAGCTGGACGCAGGCCCTGATAATCGCCTCATTGGCTTTTATCTCATGGAGCTTTTGCCTACACATTCGCAAGGTTTCAATTTGACTAAATGGTAAGTAAGTGTTATAGTATTGTGAGATTTACAAATCGCATTCTGACAAGTACCTACGATGACAACTTTCTACGAAAAATGTGTGCAGATACATTACAGTACATTGCAGTGTTACATCACAGGTACATTACATTTGATTACATTTGTTTTAAAGTTCTCAGTTAAATAAAAGTGAAAACTTAAGATTGTTTACGTGTTGCAGTAAAAGGGAAAAATATATACAAACTAGCGTCTGTCCCATAGCTCTGTGCGTTTTACCGAGATAAAAAGTAGCCTCGTAAGTTATTCTAGGTTACTCCAGGTAAAAATCCATGCCAAAGGTACCTAAACTCCCAACCAAACTCCCTAAGCACCAGCCTTCTCGTCCTCGGAGCCGGTCCTGTCCCGTAGGCTTGCCGCCGCTTTACCGTCTTACACTTATAAAGGCTTGCAAATTGACTTCAGGCGAAGTATCTTAAAAGCATTCGCTCATTTATTTTAAAATGCTTTTTTAATAGGCAGCTCTATTGTGGTTTAAAATGCAGCTGGAGGAGAGTTAATTTTACAGATTTAAAGAATTGTGTGTAAACAATTTGTAAATGTTTTTCTTTATTATATTCCACCAGAGGACCACTGGATATAATATAAGGCATCACCAGTTGTGACCCCCCCCCCCCTCCTTCCAACTCAATTACAGGTAGTTACAGCTAGCATATGAAAATAAATTAAGTAATTTGACAAAGCAAACACATCTACTGATATTAAATAGTAATACTCTCATTTAAGTGCTATGCGTGAATGCACTGAAATTGTAGTTGATTGGCGACTCACACTCACATATACAAAGACTCGTTATAGATTCGAAATTGAAAAACATAATTGTTGAGTGACGTGTTTGGGTTTGACTTGGTGCTGCTCGTACGACGCAGAGGAAATAATAAAATTTGACCCAGTGATTTATTTTGCCGTGTTCTTATCTTTCTTGAAGCACCAATTGAAGGCATTTCTGTGAGCAAGTTGTTTCGAACACAAGAGTGTGTTATAGATACATGTAAGCTATGTTGCAGGTGCTCTATCTACTTACTTTTATAACATCAATGCCGCAAACGCGACTGCCGCTGTCATGTCGAAGTGAAAACTATCATCGAGTTTGTAAGAAACGATTAGATCGTTGTCATACGTAGTTCCTCTCGATCCGGTAGGGGCGCTACAAGCAGCTTAATGTATAGGAAGTACTCGAATGCAATGGAAGTATTCGGAAGATAATGCGTACAATCACAATGGCCTCTGGTACGTCAGGGCGCGTTCTCATTATGTTGTGACGACAGGGTGTTCACATATAGGACGACTCTATTAATTGTCGTCCCCTGTCATCCACGACTTTTTTTACCGTAACGATGGATTGTCAATGCAACGTCAACAGCGGGAACAGCTAGATACGATATACATCCAACAATAAATGAACCGCTACGACATAATGGGTACAGGCTGTGTTGGAGGGGCCTATTCCTACGCCTCGACCATAAGTCTAGTACCTGTCACGTCTCGTCTCCGGTGGGCGGCGAGAAGTATGTTTGTGATGGGAGTGTTCACGAGTTGAGATGCACGTGAGGCGCAGCCCTAAGAACTTAACACTGGTGTACACTGGGTATTAAATACTTACTTACACACACACTGGTAGAACATGTATTATCCCTGATGAACATAGGCTACAGAATATACCCGTGCGAAGCCGGGGCGGACCGCTAGTAGTTAATAAGTCTACAGCATCTAATTCATAAGTCTGTAACGCGAGCTCCCGCCTGCCGTTGGAAGCGTGAAATGGATGCACAAACTCTCAAATACAATTTGTACCGAGATGTGCTAACGTAGAGGAGTGACGGCGACGCAATACACCTCTGTACCTTAAGTGATTACGCGATTATAGCTTTTACTGCTGAGGGTTAAGGGTTAAGGCACTGAAAATTAACATGAAGGTATTGAAGAAATGTTGAAGACTTTAATATTTTGGGTTGCGACAGAAATTGAACGACATTATTTGATGCGACTATGTGTTTATGTTTGTCAACGGTATTTTAATTTATTTATTAATATTTAATAACCGTTACTTTTGTTTGTCTTGCTAGCTAGAAGGACGGTAGGGATTGTGCCAACCGTCAACCTATACGCAGCAAGATGACTGTTAAACACTTATAATTATGCCCAAGCAATAAAGAGGTTTCATAATGAAGGTAAATTATTAAAAAAAAGAAAAAAAAAATACTAGAAATATACATAATGTACACCAACAAAAACATAAACAAAGAGACTTTGTCAAAGACATTAGTATAATGGGCGACCTTATCGCTTAGAAGCGATCTCTTATTACCTACTCATTTATTAACCCGGCGAGGATGTGGCAGGGTCAATTTGACCCTGCTCGTTTTGTTTGATGTACATTTTTTTTTTCCTGCAGTTGCACGCGGTTGAGTTTCTCAGTAGCTGTAGTCATTGAAGTACCCTCCCCTATACGCACCTCTACTTAGTCGGGCGCCGCATGCTCAAGTAGGTAGACGTCGTCAAACGCAAATAGGGTATTTATGACCCTTCCACAACCGCGACGTAGTACTTTCGTGTCATTTTTCAATTTGTTATTTTATTGAATATTTTGTGATTATACGTGTTTTAAGTCAACATGAACAACGCTGAGCGTATACGTCGATTGTTGGAGGAGGCATCAGACAGTAAAAATGACTTTATGACAGATGGTAGTGAAAATGAAGATCACGTGAGTGAGCGCAGTCATGGTAGTAATACTGATCAAGATGCAAGTGATTTCAGTGACAGCGAAGACAATATACCGCTATCTGAGTTGCAAAATACTGCCCAGGATCAAGTTATAACAGAAGAAGTAGCCGAGCCATTGGAAAGCCAGGTATCCATAAGAGAATCAGAGATTTCAGTGGATAATCTTCACAGGAATCGCCTGCCAGAATCCCAGGTGTGCGAAAAAGGTGCCAAGCGTGCCCCTATGCCAGAGATCGTAAGACAGCTCATGTTTGCGAAGGATGTCATAAGTACATTTGTCAAGAACACATTGTTCCGTTCTGCCAACAATGTGCTGCGGGGAGAGATGATTAGTAGCTTATAAGACTGAATAATTGCTGATTTTGTTATAAAACATTGTAGATCATATAAATACCTTCCAAAAACTACTAATTACTTATCATAATATTTGTAAGTGTTGATTTTTTTTAATATGTAACGCAGTGTTCTGCTAAAGTTGATTAATATTAGACTTTTCGTATAATTGAAATAATTAAACATTTATACGCATAATGGTGTTTTTTTTTCAATAAATTAGATAAATAAATGACTAATTCGTAAGTTAACTTCGTATTCTTTGTTAAAAATTACAAATTATACTTATAAAACATAAATTAAATACAGGGTCATCATGACCCTCCACATCCTCGATGTATCCTTTTTATACCACATCCTCGCCGGGTTAATAGCATATGACTTCTTCAGGTTTCGGTGGTAAATCAAATTTAAATTCATATTATTTTTATAACTTCGTGTCTATTTTCCACTTTTTTCAATGTCATTGAAAGAAGCCTTAAGGAGAAAGACAAAGCAATATCGCTCGTTGCACAAAATCAAAAAATCAAAATCAAAAATTCTTTATTTCCATAAATACAAAAATGTATACTTAGAAAAAGTCAAATTCTTAAAATAAAACACTGACACGGAAATAAAGTGATGTTTTTGATTTCTGTCGCTTCGGTGTGTAGACTAAAGTAAAGAAGCGACGAAGAAACCTTTAGCCTGTTAGTTGTTATTTTTCGAGTTGGAGCAAAACCCGTCCCAAGCTTTTTTATCTTCTAAATAATCTGATATTTTGTAGTAAGCCTTTTTGCACAGAAAAGTTTTGACAATTTGTTTGAATTTATTAATTGATAGATTTTGCAACTCACTAGGAGTTTTGTTGTAGAAGCGTATACATTGCCCTTTGAAAGATACATTTATCTTGTGAAGCCTGGTTGTGGGCACAGCGAGTTTATGTTTATTTCTATTGCACAAATTGGTAATGTAGCCGCTAATCTGCCAAACTTCCTCCCACTTAACTTTAAGTAGGTTAAAACAACCATTACTGTTCAAATTGAACAAACACTCGGCCAATTTGTCCCAGACGCTGTAACGCCTTTGCCGGTTATTAAAAACACATTACAAGCTAAATATTCCTGAATTACAGCTCCTTCAGAGGAATAAACAAACGTAATTGAATTCAACCGTCTTTAATACAGCTGTAGTAGACAGCTGGTGAAGAGTGGTGCTGGAGAACGCTTTGGAGGAAAAGTTGGCTGGCAATTTGTATCATATCTTTGTATGTAGATGTTGTTGTTCTAAAACTATTGGAATCTACACGTCAAAGTCAAGGGGCCGCCGCCACCGACTAGTTGTCAAAACTCTGTCAGCTATATAGATAGCGACAGTGATAGTAATATATTGAATCCTCACTGATCCAACCTGAAGAGTGCGAGGGAAGCTACAAGCAGCAGCTAGTACATACATATATTATATAGATAGCTTCTGCCCGCGGCTTCGCACGAGCTTTATCGGTGTAAAATTAGCTCTAGTAGCTCTAAAGTACTACCTGCCTGTCAAATTTCATTGAGATTCTTTCAACCGACAGACAGACTTACTTTCAGATTTATAATATTAGTATGGATGTATTCATTCATACAGTACGATGTAGATAAAGCGTCGCCCCGCAACTGCCCGCAAGGCAACCATAGGATGACGCTCTATCTAGATTCAGTGAAACTATCGTTTGTTGGCGTTCGCAAGAGATTTACATTATTCCTTGGCATAATGATACCAGTTCTAAGGTTTTTGTATTATAATGCGTAAGCGCTCGCATTCTGGAAGTAATGTCTAAGAAATAACTTTAACAACAAACAACTAAAGTTACCTAACTTTATTCTTTGATCAGGTTTGGATAACTGTAAAATTTCCCGTGAAGGTGGAACTAACGGCACTAGAGCTGTAAGAGGTCCCAAAGATTTTCGATGAACCACCTAAGGATTTCGTGGCTTAGTTGAATAGAGCACACCCGTACTGAGGGCGGGGTGTAAGTTCGACTCCTGTAGAAAACAATTATTTTCCGTTTCGTGATCGTGTCGTGAGCAGAAAATGTATTTGAATAAAGTAATAAAGTGAACGAGCTGCATCCTTCTCCCGTGCTAATGTAATAGCTTTACAATTTCTGAGGCAGTTGAATCAAAAGCTCGCTAGCAGCGACAGCGCCTGATAATACGCTTTTAGGGCGGCCACTGAACTTGCCAGATATCTAGCAACTGTATCAACTGTGTGTGTATACGTGAGGGCACGTCGGGGCTGGCTAAGCAGTTTGGTTGATTTGTAGCTTACATTTTTTAATCTAGGGTTAGTTTGAATAATTTGGCATGAATCGACATGCTTAGCGTGACATGTGAGTCGTGAGAGATGAGAGACTTGCAAGTACCTATTACGAAATGAAAACAACAAAACTACTGTATTTTTGAGTCTGCAGTTAGCTCAATTGTTTCAATTGTAAATACTAGTGTGAATTTAATTATTTTATTTTGATTGTAATTTTTTTAGCATTTATCGAAAATTTTCCTATGTTTTTAATACTTCTTATCCTATTTCGGACTACGAGAATACCAACATCAAAAACAATGAAAATCGGTCTCGTCGTTCTTGAGTTATAAATGGTGTAGCTAACAAATTTTATATTTACTTTGTTTTATATATATAGATTTTCATGTACCAACAAGTCACTACTTTCCTAGTTTATTATTATCTCTGGTGCCCGCAACTTTGCTAGAGCGGCAACATTTTAACAACCCATATCTGCGTCATCTGCTAAATAAAGGCACCCTAAAGCAAAATCCATAAAGCATGACACAAATATAATCATGCCATAGTACTGTTATTAGCGAATGCACTTTATAAATTCAAAATCACTACGTTTTTTGGCCTGCGGTAGGTCAATGTAAAGGTTCAATGACTCCCTCAAACTGAGTAATTTTAAAATTTAGATTGAATAACTATATAAGGTGTTACGGTTTTGGGGTAGGAGACATGGAGACCATGACATTCAATATAAAAAAATTGTCTATTTAGTGTTCAATGTACAATTGCTTTCAATACTAAACTAACTGGGATTTATAATACACTTATGTTTCATTGCTCCATATTATAATAACGTTTTTATAAGTACTAAAGTCCCGCCATGGTTCAATTAATGACATCATTCGTCGGGCTTTTACCAGCGTCAGTGTGCCAGCTACTCTCGAACCACGTGGCCTAATGCGAGATGATGGTAAAAGGCCTGACGGTATGACTCTGATTCCTTGGAAGATGGGTCAGCCTTTAGTTTGGGATGCTACGTGTGTAGATACCCTAGCACCTTCTCATCTTGCAGGGACATCAGTAAGGGCAGGCTCCGCAGCAACATCAGCGGAGTTCCTCAAACGGCGAAAATACGCTAGTCTTGACAGAGGTTACCTATTTGAGCCGTTTGGGGTGGAAACCCTAGGTCCTTGGGGTCCTGGGGCACACGTTATCTATAAAGATCTTACAAAACTACTAATAGAGTCCACAGGTGATCGGAATGCTGGTTTTTATTTCGGTCAACGAATTAGCATTGCCATTCAACGTGGCAATGCTGCCAGCATTCTGGGCACTCTGCCTTCTGGTGACGGCTTAGATTTTTAGTAAATAGATGTAAGTGTAAATATTAGTTGTAATTATTTTTTATTGACATGGTGTTATTGTGCCAAATAAATACTTAATACCTATTAAAAATCTAAATAAAACATCAAAAATACAAAAAGTACTAAAGTAAAAAAAAAAAACAAAAGTAGCTTGTGTAGTTGCACTGTCACACTGTTATAGTAAAATCTAAGGTTGTATTTTTTCTGAGTCAAGAGTCATCCAACGCTAAAAAGACTTTAAATAAGCCCCTCTTGAATCCACGAAGCCATCATCGCCGCCCGCCCATCAGCAGTCGCTAACAGCCCACGCTGAGAGCCACCGCCGCTCTAATGAGAGAGAACTGCTCCTCGGGGAGACTTGCCAGCTGACTGGGATTTACTGCGGAGGTGGGAAAGGAAGAAACGAAATCGTTACTAGGGTTCAAAAAATATACAGTTTCACTTCACTTTTTCGTGGGATAAAATTTAACATGGTAAACTTATATTTGAAGAGATAACCTTGTAATTTATTTATTTATAATACAAAATCCACAGCTCTTCAACCTCTATTTAATAAACGTGAACTGTTTTGTGATACCCTGGATTGGCTACCATTTTAGATGACAGAGTGTCTATCCGTGGATAATTAAGATTTACAATTTACCAGATCCTAGGGCACTTTACAGAGTAAAAGCAATTGATTAAAATAATGCAACGTGCACGCCACTTGTATGTTGTGCTAGCCAACTATCGTATAGCAACATTGGGCCAGCTCGGTTATTCTTTGAAAGCTTTGTAATCGTATTCGAAAAGCTGTGTCATGGAACGGCGTATACTCACGGGACTCAGGGAAAGAAGCTTAACCAGTAACTTACTTTAATATTTAAAAGTAAATTTTGTTTTTCTTAATTTGACTTTTAAAATAGCCATGGTAAGATGAATTTTAAAATAAATTATAGTACCAAAAAAGTTAAAATAAATATTAAAAATCTTAATCTACGAATAATAATTAATAGAGAATTGTAACGGTTTAATGAAACGTTTTCAGAACTCAAGAAATGGCGTAGGTCTTTCACCGGGGAAGAGGTCAAGGGTATGTCATGTCGAAATAACAACATGACAGTCTATATTAATTTGACAAAAACGTTTTCCTTTCAGTTTGGTCAAACTATTTTTCTCATCGGATGTTACCTGAGACATGGTGAGCTTTGACAGTTCTAAACAGTCTGTCTAAATACCATCTACAACATTGTCTCTAAAATCTCAACCAAAAGATGTGATGTTGGTAGATACATGTTTGCAATTAAATCCATATCTCAACCGGCCGGTTATGCAAAGAAAATGATGACCTATTTGCATTCCAGCATGATCCAATATCCGATATTACAATTAATCTAATCAATTACTCGCTGAAATACGCGAACCAAGTGGTTATTCGATGGACGTGCTTGCAACGATGCAAATAATAGTTATGTCACACATGAGTGCCCTTAACCAACTCATTACCTATTGTATTGAAACCAATCGGATGAAAATTATGCTATAAATAAACAAGCAAAAAGCGATTTAAGAGCAATTAATATTTTATTTAAGTTAAAAAAACACCACACCGAGTGTAAAGATTTAAGGGTAAACTTTTCCCCGCGGGGGCACATGTCGGGCTAGTGAAAAATCATTTTTAACAAAATTAACATGATAACCATAAAGTATTACGAAAAGTTGCAGACCAGTTGGTTAGTTGGTACTTTTGCTTATTCAACGTCATAAATACACTTACTAAATTGAGTGGTAGGTGCTCTTCTATCCTAACCCAGCACAAAAAATCGTTTAATCATCTGCTTTAAACAAATATGCCTTTCGAAACAACTACAACAATAAAACAAATCACACACAAGTTAAACACGCATTTGATTTGGTGATATTCTAAATTATCTACAATAATAACTGATGATCTAGATATCTATAGCTACGAATGAATTAATGAGTATTTGTTAAGCTAAGGGCCGATAGAGGTGTGCTATAGTGTGTATAATTTTTTTTAGGGTTCCGTGCCTCAAAAGGAAAAAAGGAACCCTTATAGGATCACTTTGTTGTCCGTCTGTCCGTCTGTCAACCTTTTGTCAGAAACGCGTGGAATTAACGAGTTGATATTCACATCATATACGCAAGCTCGTAACCTCTTGTAGCCGCGATATAAATAAAACTTCTAAGTCAACGCTATCAAAAGTTACAGCTATTTATGTCTATTTTTTTTAATGTTCTAAGGGAATCACATTCACACAAAACCTATAGGGTACTTCCCGTTGACCTAGAACCATGAAATTTGGCGAGAAGCAAGGTTAAGACCTTGCTAGCAAAAGTAAAGGGAAAAATCCAAAAACAGTAAATTTGTATTTTATTTACAGAAAAAATAATTTTTGAATCTTGCCATGGACCAAAAACCTATAGGGTACTTTCTGTTGACCTAGAACTATGAAATTTGACAATTTCTTATAGCACAAGTAAAGGGAAAAATCTGAAAATCGTAAATTTGTGGTTTATTCATAGAAAATAGTACATTGTTACCCTAGGGTTGGAAGTAACTTATTTAGTCCCGAGACGGGGTTTGTTAATAGTTCGAGGGACTAAATAAGTTACGTCATAATCGTTATCAAATCAGAAAATTATTGTGCACTATTTATTCGACTGGGTTGATTTCTTTGCTGTAGAGTAGAAGTTTGTACGGAACCCTTGATGCTCGAGTCTAACTCGTTTTATTTAAATTATTCTCGTATTGTGTTTCTCATCAAGTACGACATCGTATTGGTTTGTTTCATAGATTCTTTACGAACGTTTTTGTGATGATGGGCAGAAACTGAAGTTCCCGTAGTGTTACTAATTTACTTTTAACTGTATAACATGTAAAAAAATCTCATAACTCCAGTCAGCCCTTGGCTACGGCGGTGTGTAAACTTGAACTTCAATTCAACTAAAATGATTGTTTCACAGTCTCTCGCGAAGAACTGACAACCGCTGGGATAACCGTGTTTTTGAGTGAAAATCGCGACTCGGCTAACGTAGTGGACGCTCTCCGGCCAGGTGGGTTGACAATCTGCGAAAGATGATGCAGGCAGATGCTGGTTGCAACAAGCTGAAGACAGGGCACAATGGCAACCATATGGGTGGCCTATGTTCAGCTATGGACTAATGTAAGCTGATGATGATGAATTTCAGGAAGATAACAATGGTATCGTCTTAAAATGACACATTTATCATTTTACATTTGATGAAAGAATTTGGCCCCTGTTGAAACGTCGGAAAAAACAGGCAAATGAACGCCATAAATATAACTAGTAAGATCATTTAGTTAATTTGGTGCTGTAATCCCATAATTAATCAGGGAGTGCCAACCATGGTAAATATGCGTCATCAAAAACTTATAAAAAAGCAGTTATGATAAGACCAGTATCCATCAAGATAGGGATAACATTTATACCTAATTTAAAACTTAAACGTTATCCGGTTGTCAGCTTTGACAGATGTCCCACTCTATTCTATAACAGCAACAATTGTCTCCGGTTAAAATTGCTTTATGCAAAGTCACCGAGGAATTCGATACACAAATCAGTTAGCTGAAATTCAAACTTATTTGCAGAGAAAATTGTCTCTTGCTTCCATGGAGAGGAAACTTTGAGTGTCTGTATTAAATCGTTATAACTCATTGATATTAAACTGTTATATTAATAATTAATATTATTTAGTCAGAGTCATAGCCTCAGCATAATTAAGTTTTTATAAATTTACACTTGTTATGTTTGATTTATGACAAAAAGGATAACTCTATATGTAATATAACAATCAACGTAAACATTGCATATTTAACTAAAGGAACACCATAAAATCTGCAAAAAACTGGGTCGAAACGAAACATTTTTGTTATTTATTTGGTGTATTGTAAGTATAATAAGGTGTAGTGAAATAACTAATTATTTTTTAATGAAAGGAAAAGGATTTATAAACAAAAACGAAACTGCAATGTTTCCAGCAGTTTTGTTGTTGTTTATAAACCTATAAACATTATCAATATCATCTAATAATAAACAGTTTAGTTTCTGTTCTAGCATTAACTTATCACCAAGAAGGCAAGTACTCGATCCTGGCTGCTGCCGGGGTAAAGACGAATGCGCACTTTATGAGAGAACGAGCATGGCGGTGACATATGACGTCATAATGGCAACGACTTGTGTACTGGAGATCATGATGATGTTTGTTGTATCTGTATCTGAAGAGATATGTTAATATAAATACTATGGTCTATTAGATCTGTTATCTATCTAACCGGTGATGGTTAGATTGATAACAAATACTCAATGATGAGTAATGGCCTCGTCACCACGTCACCCCTGGCGGTCTTGTTCTTGCCTCTAAAAAATCGACAAAAATCTTGAATGAGATATTGTATTATTTCTTAGTATTTAGATTTTGGTTTTTTTCACCAAGAAAAACTTTATCCACTGTCGCACCAACATAATAAATAGGTAATACACAAAACAAATTTGTTCGATGAGTTCCTTACATTTGTATACAACTAAAGGCATGTAGGAGTGAGTAGCAGGTTCAAGCTAAGACAAGTGTCGAGATTGAGGCATTACCCTAGGGGGGGGGGGGGTGACGTCACGGCAATAATGAATGCAAATCATCCATTAGACTAACTCGCTCGGTTCACGAAATGGAATAAGGTGCAGTGCTACACGTATGAAAGGTTTCCACGTTTTGGTGCTTTCTACTACTACTATATTGACTATTGAAGCTTTTTGCTCATTACTTTTATTAGTAAACAGTAAAGTTTCATTGTCATGCCTTATTGAGACAGTAATCAATGTTTTCTTGATTGAACAACATAGTAGCGGTTCTCCTTCACCCATATTACTCGTACTGCTAAAGTTTAGAACTGCTTTTCGTTCACTGCTTCTGTTTTTAGGCCAATATCAACCTGGGTATTTCAAAACAAGGGTGAAAAAGTGTCTTCGTGTCTTCTAGATCTTTGTGATACATCGTTGGCCACACCATTATTTACCATCACTTGAGGTTGTGGGCAAAGGAAGGTCTATTATCGATAAAAAAACACTCGGTTATGTCTTTTTTCATATCCGATAACGTGACTAACTCATTGTTCGACAGTAAATCACATTGCCCCATACATAATGCACCATATATGTCACTTTCAAAAGGACTAATCTAAAACGAATAATAAGTTTCCTTGAACTGCCTCGAAGTCTTGTTTTACTGTAACATGTTGCGGCCGCGTCGCGTCTTGGAGCCCTGTCTAAAGTACGATAATTCTGCAGCGCGCGATTGATGACACCCGGCGCGGGCTTCACGGAACCACGGGACTAAGCAATAACTCGAATACATGACACACGAGCTAAGTATTCTAGTAGCTCGAATTGTTAATCAGTCGTTTTAATTTAATTTGACGTTTTTGGCGAATGTTTTCATTAATTTTCGTCAAAGTTAACAGGCTAAGCTGTTAATTGTTCGATTATCTACCAAACAACAACCATGTTGTGAGTAAGGCCACGATCAGACACAAGACCGGTATCATGAATAACGTGTCGTACGGTAAGTGTATAACTGAAGAAAATTACAATAACATCTTATTTCTTATGATAATTATTTATATAATAAAATTTAGTTGTCTAAGTGATTATGTACATATATCTCAAATAAGGTAAAACTTATGTGTCTGACTCAATGAAATACTAAATTGGTCTAAATGTACAGTGAATTCTTGTTTGTCGTAAAAGTGACCATAAGTCTGAAAAATGAACTGGTTTTTTTTAGTGATATAATGCTTTATTGCATTATCAATCTACCTCTATGTCGCACAATTTCAGATATTACTGTATGAACAAACTGTATACCTATGTATTTTTTTCATTTTTGTCGTTTGCATGCAAGCAGTGCATTTTCACAAAATAAAAAGCGAAGTCAACCACTGTTTTAGTATTTAATAAATCCCGGGAAAGAAAATATTAAAACTTTAAAAACTACTTTCCCCTACAAAATCAGGCAGGAAGTCAACATTTCACTCAAAGAAATTGCTTCATAAACCGACTTTATTTAATCAAAAGAAATACTCGTAAGTCAAGCTTCTGCATCTCACTCACTCCTTGAGATTGAACTTTACGGTTCCTTTTATTTATCCGCTTTTCAGCAATTCGCTTCTTTGCGAGAATTGCACGGGGGTTTAACGTTTTAAAATACACTTTTCCCAAAAGTCATTTATGTAATACAAACAAGGACTTGTAAAATTATAAAGATTTTTATTTTATCAAATAATTCAGTCAAATGATTAATGATAAAGAAGGAGAGACTACAATATTCACTACCTTAATTTCAATGTATACCTCTAGTTCGAATTGAGTAAGCTGGTAAAAGTGAAATTCATCATGACATGTCTTACCGTGCCAGTACAATGAACCATGGATATTCGCGATGTAAAGTGCTACGAGCTACGCCATTCGTAGCAGGCGCTACGCCGTAGAGGGACTAAGACACTCCGTTATAATAAGCTTAGATGCGAGTGAGAAATCTTGAATTACGTTAGGTGTGCAGTGTGCACAAACAAAATGTACATAAATATTGTATAATTTTGTGTTACAAATAAAGCTGTTTTACGGGCACAGTTTTTATATGTGGTTTTACTGTAATTTTTTGTGGTTGGGTGTATGACTTTGAAACTTTCATAAACAAAAAGTCAAGCAGAGTAAAGTAAAGTTTATATCGGATTAAAGTGTAAAGCTCATGAAAAGAATATAAAGTGCCTCATTAGCGTTCGTCGCCACATCAGCATGCTCATTAATTCGGATTTTTATGTGGCCGCAGAAAATGGGACATATTTCACCCTTTCAGTTGTAAATGTTGGAACAATGGGCACGGAATAAACAATTAATTATGTGAAGTTACAGAACGATCGTGAGACTTGTCGCTTGTCTCGGGAAATGAGTCGGAGACTGACACAAGCTTTATAGATACAGTATGTTTATGTCAAACAATTAAAATCTATTGAGCAGAAAATATCATAGAGCGTATCATAATGCTGTTAAAGACAAAGACAGAGCTAAAGTTAGATTTTCTTTCTTTTTTAACGGATAAGTTAAAAAAAAAACTATCTTTATATTCGATAAGAAAAACATTTAATAAACACATGGTAGGCTATGAGATAAAGGCCAATAAAGCGATTATCATGATTACCAGTGTATGCTGTCAAAAATGAGGAGGAAGCTTTTATAAAACGTATCCGTACTACAAGTAGAACAGTGGGGGGAGACCTGAGATTACTCCACAGTGCTGCATGTCAAGCTAAATCTGGCATACAGTCTGAAAAATGACACAAAACAAATGACGATTTTTATGTCTAATATATTTTAGTAAGACACATTGAGCCCCGGTTTATACACGGATGCACGGACGCGTTGGTGTCTCTTAAGGCGCATATCCCACTCAAACTAGCGCCGCCACCTACTTAATGATATTATTCTGTTTAACAAAGGAATTTTTAAAAATCCATAGTTCAGTTTGTGATACCTATCACAAGCTTTTTTTAATGCCTCTGTAATAGTTTTATTCTATTTTAGTTTAGGCAGAGATACGAAGATGCCCTTGGTGGCCACCATAATCTGTTTTCGTATCTCTGACAGCTGAACTAAATAGAATAAAACTATTACAGAGGCATTAAAAAAAAGCTTATAATAGGTAGTACAAACTGGACGATAGATGAATAAATAAAAAATAAAAAAAGATTTTTGAAAATTCCTTTGTTAAACGGAATAATAAGATAAATTATGGTGGGGTATGCGCCTTAACTTATTTTGGCGACGTTTAGGCCGTTTGCGTCGTTATTTAGTAGTTTTCTTTTAATATTTTGTCCAAGTCATTTGGCGACTTGCGTCACATTAATAACTAGGCTCGCTACGCCGTTGGCAAGATGACGATATCCTTCTTTTATAATGAGAATTTAACCCGAGAATTTCCAGTATTTTCGGCAATGCCACAATGCAGCATCATACTATCTAGTAATAAGGCCTCGTCAGAACCTCCAAGTTTTCTGGTTCTTTGCCAAATGTTACTCTCTTTATTAAGCATATTTTTAAAATGCTCCACTTGAAAATGTCGTTTCATTAAAAGTAATGCTCCTTTTCATTTGCGGAAGAAGTCCAGGGCTCTATTATTTTAGTGATATTACTGGTCTGGAGCTGGCAACACAGGTATTACGCTTGTTAGTCGCGGTTATGTAAGTGGAAGAACTAAATTGCATCTTCTTTGTTTCTACAATTTTGCTGAAAATAACGTAAAAGACGCATTCTACTGTTGGAAAGAACTGTAACGTTATAGAAATTCCAATATCTTAAAATTGAACAGTTTTTATATCTAGTCATAATTACCCTCAATAAGAAAATTTATATATAAATAAAAAACATCTGAAGACAAAAGGTTAACAAAGGAGTAAAAATTACTTATTTTCTCGAGGCTATGCTTGAACTAGATTTAAACTGTAACTTAGGCGAAAAATAAATAATAAAATAAAAATGATGCATCATCTAGTCCCAAGCTAAGCAGAAGCTTTGAGGAGAATGGAGTGTACAGTACAACCGATAAAGGACGTGCGAAGTGTAAACGCGCCAGCGCTTCCGCGCGCGCGGTCCATCCGTCTCCGCAACTCGTCAACAAATAAATCGCGAAAGGTACTTTCTCTAGAGTCTGAGACCGTTAGCTGCCTACACTGTAATATACATACCATTATTAACATATACAGAGTGATTCAGTGCCGGAGATAAAAATACAAAGTACCTAAATAAACTTCAAATATGTAGTTGAATATTGATTTAAAAAAACTGATTTCTTGAGAACAAGCTAAGCTGAAATGTCTCACTTATGCGATAACTGGGCAAAGTACTCCTTTCCTAACAATAAAAGTAGTTCTAGTTATATCTTGTTAAAAATCACATTATACAACTTGCCCATTCAAAGCAAATTAAAACCCACCTTATCCTTCGCCTAACCCTAACATCGTGTAAAATCCAGCAATAACTTCCAAACGAAACCAAAATCGTTAACATACTTAAGGGCCGATATGATATTAAAGGTCAGCATCTACTTGGTTTAGCCCGGTATAATTGAAACCCCCTGTACAAGAGGGTTATAAACACGCATGCGTTGGCGAAGGACTCGCTCGACGAGAAAAAGACAGGTTACGGCTGGCGGCGCGGCTGGAGGGAGCGCGGTGCGAGTAGCGGGCGCAGCCTCGGGGCGTGCGTTGAGAGTGAGACAGCTTGCATGCATTATAATTAAATACACATAATTAGGAGAAGCCTATGTCCAGCCGTGGACTAATATAGACTGATGATGATGATGTTGACTCCAATAATGTATATAATTTACGACGAATGATCTACATCAAGGTCGAAGATAGGGAGGTTCTACCAATATCTTAGTCGCTTGCTTTGTTGTAAAGTTTCTGGCTTTGGAACAGAGGTTACCCTTGATAAAGTTTACTTCGCCTTTAACCGAAAAAAAATACACAAAAAATCTAACAAAAATACAATCAAGTATGAGGGCTCTAATTCTACTAAATAATTAACTTCGACATAACAATGGTATTATCCCACAATAACACAGTTTGAAATTTTACATTTGATAATAGAAACGAGATGGAGGGATGCGTCTGAAAAGTGACAAGGATGAAACTATTTGATCAATCTCTTCATGCATTAAGCACCGCACGCACTATCTAGAATTTTTCTCATCAATGGACGATTAACGTCATGAAGATATGGCATAGAAATTGAGCGCACAACGATTACGCACATGATTGTTTGAATTTAAAAATCAAATCGCTATCGCTTACCACACAAGCCATGCACTCAGACCTCAATTCCGCTCAGTAACTGCAACGGTTGGCTCGAAGACACAGCTGAATGCAAAATACAATTTATTTATTGGCACCATTGATGTTTACGCCGGGCCGCCGTGCCAACTTATGGGAGGCGGTAAGGCGAGGCTTCACCCGCGACAGCACTGAACTCCGGTCGAGTCGTCGCGGTTTGCGAATGGCGGTGGTTTCAAAGTAAAAATCTAATGAATCTTTCTTAGTTTTACTGGTATTGAATAATAACAACAATGAAGACTGGTTTTGGTGTTTTTTAAAGATCTAGTATTTTTTTTGGATTAAAATGATATTGGAACGGTTTTTTTATTTTACTGTTAACCTAAGTTTTATAATAATAATAATACAAAAAAATTGCCCCATGAAAGTATTATTTCAAAAATAAGTATTACCTTTTTACCTAACGAACGAAAAATATGTTTTTTTGATTTTATTTCGCTATTTAAACAAATTAAATTGTTAGTTTGTTTCAACCCGTTTGTAGAAAGGTAAATTAAGTAAATGCTATTAAATTTAAAATCCAAACTATACTAATCTCTCCCAGTCTGGGGAGCGAATATCGTGCAGCTTTGAACAGCCGGTTAAGCTTGCATTACTTATTTCTCGCAAGGCTGATAAAAAGTAGTGAATTCTTTTCGCTTTCTCTTCTCTGTCGCCGCTTTCGTACCTTTTTAGAGTTATTCAAGTTTCACACTGAAAATTCTCTCCAAAGAGGAAAACTGGAATTAAAAAAGCGCTTATGGTGATTTATTTTATACCTAAGCAAACTAGTATAAGAGGTTTGACATCAATAAACGCAACCGCAGTCGTCGATGTGGTCACACCTTAACATGATACCATCGAGGCCACAGATTAAATGGGTCGAATCGTTATACCATAGCTTTTTATGGGGCTGTAAAAAGTTTCCCGTTCTTGAATATGTTTTATTGCTCCGTAATTTTTATTTGATAGTAAGTACTTTATAGGGTGGCGAATATGTGCCATGTTAAGCGTGATGCGGTCTCTTATGAATAAAAGGCAATTGCTGGCACAGAGAATATTTGCTTCTAGGTACCTACACATTTACTCGTTTTTAAGGCTTTATTATTTACACGTCGTCGCTGTTATCACAGAAAAACGTGTCATTAGTTAAGTTTTTAATGTTATATGTATGTTAGTTTTAAGGTATATATTACTATGGACTGTAGCATAAGTTAAATAAGATCTGTAACTTTTCTATGGTCTGAAATAAATGATTATTATTATTATTATTATTTGTATCTTAGCTTGTTTTTATATCGGTAAACAAAAAAAACAGAGACTGTGAACGATCACTATGTTATGGTTAGATTGAAATATGCTTGCTCAATGCTACTAACAAATATACTTACCGTAATATTGGTATAATACTTGCTTATACAGCAACAAAGTGGAGCATTTTGCTTGTTTCTATCTTCAAATTTTATGTCAAAAACGTAATGACTAAGAAACAAGCTGCAATAAACCGTTTACCGATGATCGCGGGTAGAACAGAGAAAGTGCCTTTGATCGGCTGAAGTGACGCAGCTTCCACCAGAAGGCACTTTAAAATAAATGCACATTTTTGTCACATTTTACAAATCCACAAGGAAACGAACTTGCTTTCAATGCTCGTACAGCTTTCGATTCTTTTTGCGAACATCTGAATTGATGATAGAATTTGAAGTGAATTTCGAATTCGGTTGAAGAAGATGGCTTAGTATGGGAGAGCACATAATCGCTTCATATCGTAGTTTCAGGTCGATTGCGCACGCAAATGAGCCGTGAGGAATGTATTGTGTGCGAAAGAGACAAAGGCAATGGTGAAGAAGGGAATAAATTACTGTCGATTTACTCCATTTGCCGGTTAAATACGGATTTTTGAGAAGATTTGCGAGCGATTACCGTCGATGGGTTTTGTTTTAGCTTATGAAGAAAAACGGAAAACCGAGAAAGTTAGTAAAGTTCAAAACAATGCTTTTGAACTTGAATGCTTTAAAACTTACTTGTTTTAAATAGTATTTTAAGAATTGTTACATAAATCCGTAAAAAATGATAATTTTAATTATTTAAAACATCGGACGACAGTAAATTTTGGAGAAGATTTCGGTTGAAACATAAAATCATAGCTAACCAATTTATTTTCATTGTTTTTTGATAAAATTAAAGACGAAACAGATGTTATACACGAGTCAAATCTTTGTCAAATACTCGTTTTGTTGCTATTCTTGTCTAACACTTTGAATATTGTATCTGTGCACCTCGCTTTCACACAGATGGTGTAAAGGCTAGCATAAACCACTGATAGCTATTATCTGGTTAAAAGCATTTTGCTTTTGGTCCTAAGATGTTTTGAATAAATTATTTTTTATTTATTATTTGTTTTTGCAAAAGGCCCTTTTGCAAAAACATTCCCCCTTTTCGACCATTTTCAAATGACAATTTTTTTAAAAATGGTATTTTTTACAGACTTCTCTATATTTTCCTGTAAAATATAGATCTATATCTACAAACGCCTTATACATTGTACATAGGTCGGTCTGCAATTTTCGGAGATAAAATAATAATAAATAAAAAATAATTTATTCAAAATATCTTAGGACCAAAAGGATAACAAAGAAGTACATAATCTCATTCTAATGGAATTAAAAAATGCGTGTGCCTGAATTAAGTGATAACCTGTTTTTCAGGCAAAAAGAGATGGGGGATATTTTTCAACTTTTTTTGAATACCTAATTCAAAAAGTATGAAATCTTCAGAAATTTCAAAAACTGTTTTGAAATGTACAAATAAATTAATACCTATCATTTGATATTTTTTCATCATTCCCCATTTGCCCCCTAGGTTACTTTTAAAATTTCAACATCACAATTTGTACTGAAAATATTCATTTTTATTTATTTATATTTTTCTTTAAATCAGTAATGACGCACAAAATGTATCATTTCAAATTTCAACGTAGTTACTGATATATTCAAGAAAGAGCGGGGACAGACAAAGCATGGGGGGCCATAAGGGTTTCGAAACTGATCCCGAAACCCTAAAAAGGGGCATCGCTCAGCATGTGCCCAGAAGCGTTATATATCGCTAACGCGCGCTGGTTTTATGCAAGTTCTAGTATATGGATAACAGACTTTGGACGGATATTCTTCCAGCCACAATCAGACTACGAACCAGACACACAAATAAAGGCAATAAAGTACAAAGCGTCTCACTGTAAGTGCCTCAGCAGTGCCTCAGCGCCGCGCTCCACCGTCGATACACACCATCCGTCACAGGTGGCGCCATCTATCACGTCGCGCGATTTGTTCCGAGATTGGACGGGCGAACGCTTTGCCACTTTAAAATTTAAAATGTTGTTTTGTTGATGATTCAATCGAACGATAAGTATTATTATACAGAGGTCAGCTTCTGCCCGTGCCTGTGGGTAAGCACGTGTTCTTTGGGATACTAAACAGTAGTAGGTATAGGTCTCTAATTGTACATAATGTACATATAATTGTACATACTTATACTAAATTTCAGCCAAATTAGTTCAGTAATTTTGGATTGAAGATGTAACTCACGCAGTTCTCTAAATCAGTGTGACGTAGAAGAAATATAAGAAGATAGAAATAAATAATAATATTGGATCTGCACGACATTTATTACAGAGCCAATTATATTGAAAGAAGAATAAGAAAAAAGGGTTGACAGACAGTTAGACGGACAACAAAATGATTCTTAAAGGGTTCTATTCAGTTATGGAACACTAAAAATGACCTTAAACATAATATTTGTACAGATTTTAACGAATCCAACCAAGATTTGGTGAAATTACAGATTTTGCTGCGACATAATAATACCTTTAGCAGAGCTTTATAAAATATTCCAGGAACAGTAAATTTACTTTGACGAGAGAGTAGCGACATGTAAGCAGTGAGCTCTCACACGATTTATTTAAAACATTATTTTAACTTCAAAGCAACATTAAACTCTTTGAACAGTTCAACACAAAATGTTTTTCTTTCATATTTAAATCTAGAACAGCACAAAAGCACCGAAAACACAAAGAAATGAAGCCATAATCACGCGAACTTTGTAATTGTATACACGGCGGGTGAAGTAAGTGTTTCCAACTGCAAATGTAAAACATTAAAATCCGGAAAGCTACGAACGTTTACTAACAAGAAACAGAACTCTTCATACGCTTACTGTGTACTCCCTATAACCGCAGGTGGGCCGGAACCATGCACAAGAGGTAGCGATCACAATCGTGTGCCAACAAGAGTGATCATAGCATTGCTAGGTTTCTGCTTGGGTGTCCTTTTTCCAGGCGAGGCATCGTAAACCGCACTCCCAGTTTGTAAGAACTACTCTGTTGTCGATGGTTAAGCATACTTGTTAACGACAAGGTTTAGACTAATACCTCACAGATCATGAAAGAAAAGTAAACCGGCTACCTCACTCATTGACAACTCGACCCTGTAAGTGTAATTGAGATACAATATATTTCGTGAGTATTGTAAACACTGAATATTTTCAAAAGCAAGCTACCGTACCTTTTTGAACAAAAACACAGCATACCTAATTTGTGCATTTTGCAGAACATATCCTTGCCAAGTATAATCCGCTACCGCTTGTAAGTTCGCCTTCTCGCTCGCGCGCGCACTCATTATGAGCTCGCGAGACAAAGGGCTACGCTCAAGTTCCATTATAATATAAAAAGGAAAGGATCCCGCACCTCCGTGTGACTCCGCATAATGTAGCCTCGCCGTGCTGAGATCTGGGGGATTTCGGGGATGTGATTTAAGGAAAAGTGGAGGATAATCACTGTGAGTCTGGAGACACGTCAGGATATTGTTATTTGGATGGTTTGTAAGCATGTTGTAAAACCAGAGACGTGACTGTCTCTCCACGTGATGGCCGAGGCCTGCCAGGCTGTCTAATCTAACAAAATGAATTAAAAGTCATCTGCGTGCATTTGGTACCCATATAGTACAAGTTCTGTTTAATTTGGGGCTCGATGATGCCGTATGCATAGTCTAACATTTTTTTTGTGTGCTTACTACATACCAGTTCTCGGATGTTACTACATACCAGTTCTCGGATGTTTTCCTTTCTAAGAAATTTCAAATTATTTGGGCATTAACCGTGGCTGTTACTTTTTATTGCGTTTATTAGAAGTTTGATTTGTATCACGGCTCCAAGAGATTACAAACTTAAGTATTTGATGTTAATTTTAACTCAATGCCTCTACAAGATCCTGCGTAAAGAGGGTTGATAGACGGATAGACGGATAACAAAGTGATGTTATAGGAATTCCTTTTGACGGAATCCTGAAACTTCCGTGTTGTTAAAATCTTTTAGCTATATAAACAAATATTAACATGATGGTGGAAGACACCAGTAACGGGTTTTACAATTTGGTGTGTATTTTCTGGCCGTCCGAGACGCCGCGCCGCCCGCCCGCCCAGGCCTTGCGATAAAGCAAGGAGAAAAGTAGCCGCCGTCGGACGCGATACGAGTATCTACGACGTACTTGTTTCCTAGAACATGTGCTTTCAGTTTACTAGACATTTACACAACGAGGTTTTCCCGTTAAGAGAAATAAACCTGTAATAGGATAGTTTCGTTCTTAGTTAACTTGTACGTTTCAGGGAATTTGCTTTTAAAATGTGCCAGAATGTTCTTTGGAAGGCTGCATTTCTTGTGAAAAGGGTTGTAAAGTTATTTTAATGGAGCAGTTGATGATCCACCGGCGCGGTTTCGGGTTGAAGACATCTGCATGACCGGGGGCTATATCTGGTGCAGGTTTGTGTAGTTACCGCGGCGAATGGCACAGACAGACCTACTGATATTTCAAACTTATCCTAACTTAGTGTTTATTGCTCAGCAGTGGCTAACAATAATATTATTATTGCTGGACCATGCACACAACATCATCTAGCGCTAAGCTACAAAAAGCTTGTGTTACGTGTACTAGATAGCTAATACATAACATATTATTATATATAATATATTTTTTGGTTTACATAGAAAACACTCATGAAACCCGTACAGATAAAGAATTTCCCTGGGATAATATTCAATATTAGACATAATAGTCAAACTTTCATTTCCATAGTGTTATTCTGTTTTCATTGTTTTTCAATTTCTCATGCATGGTACATGCATAATAATAATATTTACATGATAAACGAGGCAAAGCTTTTTAAAACAAGGAGCGTCTTCACAAGAAAGTTTCCTGTCTCACGCCCTTCTAAAATAATACACAACAAATAATATGTAAGAGGAAAAGAAACAGGAATTCCCACACCTTAATAAATAAACAACGTAGGTACTTAGAATATAATAGACAAGATCCTTTGGGTAAAACAATATTAGAATACATATTTTTTACCTTTCGCTTTTGCGTTTGGGCAAATACGAGTAGATCGTCTTATGTTTTCGGTATATGTTTGTCGTAGACTACTCGTATGTTGTGAATAATTTACTTAGCTAAGTAATTACAGAGAAGTATACCTACAAGAATCCGGCTAAGTGCTAGTCGGTCATTCGTGTGCAAGAGCACATGAATGGTTCATGAAATAATTCAAGAAAAACACGATAATAACCCGTTTGTTGTATGAGACGTGTTGCTTTCTTTTTATTTTTTAACTATTTTATATTTTTCTAGTTTGTTTTTTCTACTCACTCTGAAATATTGAGTACAGAGCTACAGCCCGCTGACAGAAGGACCGGTAGACAGCGGAGGTTACGTTCACTCTAGTAATAACTATACCTACCTATAACTAAAATTATTTAAACCTGAATAATAATCAATAAACTTATATATTCGCATCAAAGATAATATTTATTTTTCAGGGGAATGTCGGTACATTCCCGCGAATTATTGAATCTCATATAGAGGTTCCATTCTCTGACGTCAGAGGGATGAATGCAAATAAGAAAATGCATTCATAATGAAAATGCAGAGGAAAGCCGGCTCGTCAGCGCAGGGTCAAGTAGCTCTCGGGATCTCGAGCAAGGTCAGCGAAGGCAACGAGCTAATTTTAACGCTGTTCTTGGAGAATTTTGATGGGTAGATATTTTACTATATAACTATCATGTTTTGAATTCATTGTGAATGTTATAACACAAATAAGCATTTACAACGGATTTGTGTGTGTGTTTAGAAACGAAGAGTTTTTGATAATATAGGTATTGTTACAGGTCAGCTGGCGCTAGACTGTTGTTGTTACAGGTCAGCTGGCGCTAGACTGTTGTTGTTACAGGTCAGCTGGCGCTAGACTGTTGTTGTTACAGGTCAGCTGGCACTAGACTGTTGTTGTGCAAATGTCCCACAAAACTTAAACAAACTGTTTATAATAAGGGAATTACAGAAGATTTTAGCTTATACCCGACTACCAACAGGGTTATGAGGTTCACAAACTATGTACTTATGTATGTTTGTTTGTATTATTTAGATCGTGTTGAGCTCTGTAAAGGGTCTAAAAGAAGAATTTCGGTACGCTATTTTAAATGATCAAACCTTATTATATACACGCTGACAAGTAAAAAGCTTGAACAGAAAATGCAAACCTTAATCTTTGTTTCAGAAGAACAAATTCTGAAGCAATTCAATTCAGTGGTAATGTCTATGTCTATATAGTACATAGGTAGCGCATTTAATTTAATTTATGCGAGTAAATACATTTACAAAGTAATTCATATCAATCGGCGCGGTGTTACTTTTTAACATGAGGAATATGCTAATTTATTCAGTAAAATCATTTACAAGTTTTTAAAACGTCAGGGTTAGATAAAAGCTATTATCTGAACCATATTCCATTGTATTGTATATAAATATCATATATACAAGGAGCAATGTCTCGTATGTTTTCGTTCCGACAGCAGCTTTGGAGTGAAGGTCTCCAGTTAGCTGTGAGAGAGGCCCTCTCAGTCGGACAGATAATTCTAACAAGACAAAGTACTCTTCCATGATGATTTTTGATTTATATTATATGATGAGATAAATAGTATTAAACTTCACCCATTTAGTGGAGTTCGATTCCGCAGTATAAAATGGGTCATACATTATTATTGGATGCATTTTGATCACGAATAAAAAAAATAATAAACCAATAAGCGGTGACAACAGTGTAAGTGAAAAACTCACGAATACATTGTACATTAAGCAGCTGAGCTTATATCTATTCGACCGAACGAGCGTGCCGAGAGACCCAAAAGGAATCATTGAAACAAAATACGAACGATGACTCTACTCTGGGCACTCTATTTCATACAAAGTATGTTAAAATTCGTTTCTCTCGGCATTTTTGGTAGTTAACCTGTTTGTCATTTCAGTTTCGGTCACAGAATAGCTACAAAGTAGTATGCCTCAGTCTGAATTTTGGTTATTGCCGCAAAAAAGGCAGATGTGGGTATTTGGTGAATTTCGCCCAATGGCCCATTTATCTCTCCACGCCTCGAGCCATAAAGCTATGTCAAGTCCCCATCGGACAAGCCAATGTCCACAATCACTTAAACGTCCGTTCAAGCTTGTCGTCGCATTTTTGCTGAGAAATGTCGTAAAGGCGTGATTAAGGACACAAAACGTAATAAAGGGAACGAAATGTCTCCTCAACGGGCCGGAGCATTCCCCAAAGTGTATTATCAGGATATCTTTTAGCTACATCTGTTAATGCTTCGCTTTGCCTCGATCGGTTTCGGCTCTCATATTCTTATGGTTACTCGCAGGTTCGAATTAAGACGCGACCACTCTGCAGGGTTGTCCCGTGAGGCTATCAAATCTTATTACTAGTTTTGGCCATGGATATCTAAGTTATAACCTTCCATTTATATTATTTCTTAAGTAACTTGCAGATTCTAGAAAATGTAAAAAAAATATAGGACAAAATTGTGTAACTTCAAAGATATTGGAAGATTATCAATATAGTGCCGTGGTAGATCTTGGAAAAGCATAGATTTGTAGGAACACACACAACTATTTAGTGTAAGAACCTAAAGGAGAAAATACCCTAAATAGCTGTTGTCCCTTCCTACAAATTCAATATGTGTCGAAGCAGAGGCGCGGTAACGCGATGTTTCGTTCAGTGAATAATTAAGTACACGTCTTGTCGGCCCAAGGCTTGTCACAAGCAGACCACTAAGCGGGATGAGTTGAGCATTGTAACGGATTGGACGGGGTTTCTATGAACATTGGCATTTTTTGAGAAAGAAAATGCCAATGCTTATTAATTCTCCTCATAGTTTATCATAAGTATTTTATTTCATAGCCTTAAAACACTATGTATTTATTAACAGATTACTCAAAAATATGCCGTCTATTATGCGTTCACTTAATTTCTATTCGATATAACTAACGATAGACTTGATTGTGCCATATGCGTTAATTTAATACGCTAAAAACTACTCATTCGGTTAATAAAATTATGGTGTTAAGTGGCGGCTGTGGCAAATTGACCAGTGACACTAATGAAAGAGCTTCGAGAAATAACAATTTACCTTTAGCTCTTCTGGTTCAGCCAAGTATTTTCACGAGGAATAAACGTTTTCTAAACCATACACGTTCTCTCGTTTGATCTCTTTAAACTGACTTTCATCAGTTTTGGAAACCAAAAAAGTTGGTGTTGATTTTTATACCAATATAAGCTAGTACCACTGACTAGCAACCTGCACAGGTTCAGCAAGGGTAGCAGATCAGTGAAGCTAGTAGATCTTCTTAAGAAGAATGATTCCAATACAATGTTTTATGTACATAACAATATTAGTTTACGCAGCGCAATAACTTATGCTGCCGCATTTTTTGCGACAACATAAGTTATTATCATCATAATTCAGTCCGTTTATACAAAATCATAATGAAGTATTACAACATTAAAACCTTCTTCAGGCATTACTTCATCCGTTGATGAAGCCGGGCGGCTTTTTATTTTTGGTATAGATACGAGTAGGTGTACTATTAGCAGAAAACGGAAGATATCGATTGGTTTAATAAAATTCTTAGAAGTAGTTAATCGTGTTAATTATAATGCGTGACACGTATCCGTAAATACTAAATAGTTAATCGTGTTAATATATAATGCGTGACACGTATCCGTAAATACTAAATAGGCGTTTGTGGGTGATATCCATCAAGCTATGGAGGGATTGTTTATAGTTGGCGGATTACGCAGAAGGACCGATAATCCCCCTTACTACCGGTGTAGGTAGTTATGACGCGGTCCTAAGTTATAGGAGCTACCAGAGTGGTTCTTATAAGCACAGATAATATAATACTATAAGTGATTATATAATGTAGCCTATTGTATAAAAGTCCAATCTGAGGATTTGTCAAACTGGTAAGCCTTTTTCAAAGCGTGAACGAGGAGTAGTATTTTATGGCAAGACATTTTCAACTGAGAAAACTGCTTTAGGCTACAACTTTTAACTATCTTAGCTCACTGACACCCACTGATGGATATATGCTCTTCTTTATCATATCTTAATTATCACTGTCTCGTTAATCTAGCGGTCCAGTGCTTAACGACTGATATCGAATTCCCAGATGCCAATATCGGATCGGGGCAAAAAAAAATTGTATGAGATTTTTCATGCTCGAAAAAAAGAAAAAGTTAAAGCTCCGGAGTTAGGAAGTTGGTGATATAAAACCCCACTCACTAGAGACGCATTGCCACCGGGGACCAGTTTGTAAGCGCCTTAGTCCGATGGTTATCCCCCGAGGACCGTGCCTGTAGATACTTAGTCCGATGGTTATCCCCCGAGGACCGTGCCTGTGGACACTTAGTCCGATGGTTATCCCCCGAGGACCGTGCCTGTAGACACTTAGTCCAATGGTTATCCCCCGAGGACCGTGCCTGTAGACACTTAGTCCGATGGTTATCCCCGAGGACCGTGCCTGTAGACACTTAGTCCGATGGTTATCCCCCGAGGACCGTGCCTGTAGACACTTAGTCCGATGGTTATCCCCCGAGGACCGTGCCTGTAGACACTTAGTCCGATGGTTATCCCCCGAGGACTGTGCCTGTAGACACTTTAAAAAAATTGGATTTTAGTTCAAATCAGAGTTTATACAGCTACGAGTAAAAAACATTTATAACAACAACTATGGGAAACACGGGTTCCGCCGTTAAATTGTGCCATCTCCGAAGGTGTCTCCAAGGACCCTGCCAATCCTATTGTGAAGGATTAGGGGACTCAGCCGCGACCCTCCACGAAAAACTGTAGATAAAGGACTATATTATGTGATTAGTCTCCTGCCATTTGTACTGGTTATTTCCGTAATTAATGTCGCTGCTGGTTATTTAGATCTCGTAGTCTTAGAAAGATATCGGTCGTGTGTGATGCACGTAGTTTTTATATTATATACTGTTAGTGTTACCCGTGTTGATGAACATGTTTGAATTATTTGATGATCCCTTGGGAACAATGAAAATTTTCCGATTTGTGATAATCCAAAATATAAGCCATCCTGGTAGGTACTATATTTCATCCAAATACAAACATACACACATACAAACATTACTCTTTAAAACATTAGTGCGATTTATCAAACTAAAAAAAAGAATCAAAAATAAAAGATTCTTACGTTCGCGTTGGTTCAAAACGCTCGTGGATATAATAACTACTTGTGACTACATAATTATCATCTATATTGATACAATATCATCAACATAATGATTCAGCTACCTACCGTTATGTCCAGTGCTGATGTTGTTTTAATATATGTATTGCCCGAAAATTATGACAATAGTCAATTCCTCGCAGCATTAGTGCAGCTAATAGGTCTTCATTAGGCAGTTAAACAATTTTACTAATATATTGAATCAATACTTTGTTATTAATATTTAACAAACTTCGACAAAAGAGGTTTTATTTTCGACTGTTTGCATATTTTTTATGATTATTCGTCAAATTCTCAGTCATTTATGAATCAGTTAAGATTATGGAGTTGTATATTGATAAAATTTCAAGGTGGTCCAATTAAAAAAAAAATGCAGCAGAACGACAGTTAGAGATTCTACAAAATTTAACTTAGAAATGTTAATACCATTGTATTTTCATTAATAGAAATCGGAAAGCCATAATACAGTTTTATAGGACAAATTTGCTTCCTATTCACATCTTTTGCAAGCACTCAAAAGCTATCAAACCGTCGAACGCTCAGCTCAGCCTACTCTGCTGAGCGAAAGCAATACGTTCGGAACCAACCTTTATCGCAGACAGTCTAAACGAGGCCCGCCATGTTTTCTTTACTAATATTATAAAGAGGAAATATTTGTTTGTTTGTTTGTTTGAATTGAATAGGCTCTGAAACTACTGGACCGATTTTTTTTTCAGCATTAGAATCCTACCTCATCCCTAATGAACATAAGCAATAGAATATATAAATGCAAAGCCAGGGCGGACGGCTAGTATTTAATATGTGAATGCGATTTTACTAATACAAACAAAACCACTTCGCAAATATCGGTTTTGGTTTGATAGCGAATGAACTGCTTATAGGTATAACGCGGAGCAATCCCCACAGCAGCACCTAGCACCGAAGTAAGTGGCAATAGTGGTATGGGTACTACTTGTGCTTAACTAATATACGAGTACGTAACACATTGCAATGGATAGATATTTTTTTCTTACATATAATCCACCAAAAACACCCTAGCAACTAATATCTATCCCCACTCAAGCGATAGGTACATAGTAATATTGGATTACTTTTTACGTGATAGAGTTAAAAACCAATTGCTTGAGCCAATAAAACCGTTATCTGGATGCCGTGAATCCGAACAACCCGCCCGCCCAGCGCGGCTCGATACGCGACCTCTAATGTATCTGGCCTGATCTCACCGCTGTATTAAGGAATTGTTATTGGAATTTGGTCATGATACTAGTCATTATTAAAGAAATACTACTAATTTACTTAAACTTAACTGAAATATTAATGAAATAATTTATTTACATTACCACCCGTGCGACTCACTGCTGGACACGGGTCTCCTCCAGCTTAGTGGAGGGAATAAATAATTTATTAAGGACCGGCTATTTTCAGTCTCGCATCATCAACATACAATTTTGACTCTAAACGTTCTATATGGGATTTATAATTATTGTATATCCCATTAAGTATAGAACTTTTAGAGACAAAATTTTATCGTTTATTGGTATCTGGATGATGGCATAATAGGAAGCGAGGTGGACACGATTTTGGAAGATTTGTTGTTTGTTGTGAAATTAGAATTTCGCTTTGGAAAATGTGAACTTAATTCGAAAAACAGCAACGGCTTCTCCTATTTTTAAATATAAAGATCGCTTTAAAAGTTTAGCCCCAAACCTGAAGTTGATAGATAGTCTTCTCTTTGCCTCTTAGGATCTTCGATTATGGGTGAGTCTTAGCCTGATTTAATAAATGAAAAAAATCTAAATTTCCTTTCGGTTTCCGAAATTGCAAAACATCAATGTTCACGTAGCTTTTCTTATTTTACGTGCCTGCCTTATGTTTGTAAATATTAGTTGTAATTATTTTACTCTGTTATTTTTTATATTATTATAGTTATGATATTTAAAACTTTTTGTTATTAGTTTGTTTGTTAAATGGGTAGAACTTAGGGGTCCCTGAATAAAAACGCTTCAACACAAAAAACTTCAATACGCTATTTGTTTTGTGCACAATGGTTCCAGATTTTACAGATAAATGTGCTTTTTGTTTTATGTGCCGATAACAAAAATAACTTCAACTCGTTTTCAATTTAATGCAAATAAATAAAGTTTATAATGAGCCGCACAAAGAGTTTAACCCGGCCGCGGCGGCGAGTACCCGGTCCTACTTTAAGCATTATTGTATTTCACACTCATCATATTAATAATTCCACAATTTAACCTGCAAACGAACATGAATAAACTTCATAAAATTTAATTCACTAAATTTTAAAGAATATTTCTACAGTAAAATCATATTTAGGGAAAATTCAGGGATGCGGTTTTTTTTTAGATAGAATGCATAGAAATCTGTAATGTCTAGTAAAGTAGTTTATTATGTTATAGTATTAAGTTAGAGTTAGTAATTTTTTTGTGTAATTGTTCTATTAGTAAAATAAATAATTTCCAATGTTATTTTTAATTACTTCTCTGGCATGAAGCGAGGCAATTTAGCCATTGTCTTGGTGATGCTTCCGATTGGTATTGATTTGGATTAGTTGAGTACCTCTAGATTGTTTGAAGCAGTCTACAGTCAAAACTGTTTCAATTGTTAATAATAGTTGTTATTTATTTTTATAAGGTTCTTTTCTATTCCTGTTCCTTTTTTTTTCTAATCAAATCTTAAGTAAGATTGATTTCTGGGGCAATAAAATAGGTATATTTAATAAAATACACCCAATTATTAAATACACATAACAGGGTAAGATAGTCATTAAAATATTCACCCTTGGGATTGAAATTCAGGCTAAACCCCGCTAAGCCAACACAGCCTCCGAGTACCCGAACTGAATCGATACAACAATTACTTGAATAAATAAATTTATTCGAGTCTGTTTTCGGAGGCTGTTTGTTCTATAAATCGCGGTGAAGGTTTCGGAATCGAGTCGTCTGCCATTACAGCATTAATTATTCAAACCTTCGAGACAAAGGGTGTGCCGATAAGAGCTCGTTATTCCTACTCAGCGTCTATTTTTGTTTAAGATGCTGAAAGCTTTTTTGTTTACACCTACACTGCCATTTGAACGTGTTAGTATCCAAATAAATCTCTGATGGGATTTGGAATTCCTTAAGACCTTTATGAGAAGACGTTGTAAAAAATAAAACAAAATATGCGTAACGATAGTAAGACAGTATAGGGAGTTTTGTTAAAATCAGAGAGAGATTTGTCTGACTTCAAAGGGGCTGCATAATAGTTTTGACAGATCTTAGTCTACGTACACATCTAATTAGGGCTCTTTTCGGGCTCTAAGGGTGGCCCGCACGCGGACCGAGCCCGCACGCAGCAAATTCGCATTTCGGAAAAGCCCTCATTTATTGTTCCAATTTGTACCAACAAGCCATGCAACAGGCTTTCAGTTTTCAGTATCTCGTAACAAAAACAAGACCGAAATCCATAGTTCAAAGATCGAGGCTTCATGAGGTTCAAATAGTATTCACGTGTATGATAATGTTATGTAAAAGGTATTTTAGTTATCTAGTACCCATATCATACATAAGCTCCGCTTAGTTTGCGGCTAGATGATGCTGTGTGAATTATCGGATGTCCAGTATTATGTAGTACCTATACGCTCGCTTAAGCACCGTCTGGCACAAGTACCCGATAGGATGAACTGCCGGTGTACCAGGCTTTGCTATGAGCGACACCTGCCCAGCAATCGAATTCGTTTCGAAGTTCCATAAAGGTTCTATGAATTTGGCCGAAATATTCTTAGGTATACTTTTGTGGGTCAGCGACCCAGAGTGGATCTTGGCCTCCGACACAATACTTCTCCAATATCTCCATTCTGAGCTGTTTCTAGTCAGCTGTTAGTGTTGAGTTCGCGAAAGCTTCAACTTCGTCAAACCAGAAATGCCTCTAAAAGTGTTTCTTGAAATGTTTTTCCCGCATACGCCTTCTCTGGATATGTTTGCTTTTTATATTTGTATGTAGGTATTATTTGCGTTAAAACAATACCACGCACTTGTGGTAAAACTTTTCTACAGCTAGATAGGGAGTTGGTAAACAAATTATGTTCAATTTGTCAAAAAATTACCCTGTTTGTAACTCGGGTACAAAATAACCCACAAGTTGAAAAAAATTAAAGTATTATTTACTTTTGTATAATATATGTTTATGCGCTCGAATGCCTGTTGAGATAATGAATCTCATTAGAGCTTGCCAACCAGTCTCATGAGCGAGAGCGCAGTCCAACTTCAGTTCAGAGCACCTAATCTAACAGCATTACCAATGTTTCGTGCATTCCCTGGCTGTATTTCTAATTTTACAGGTATGAGGTAATTAAGGCAGAAGAGTTTAAATTATTGTTTGAATTCAACTGATATAGAAATTAAAATCCTGGTATTAAATATACCTATATCCCTATAGGAGGTAAACTTTACGGAATTGTATAAGAACTTAGTTTAATTCTCTTATAATTTTTTCGATGCCATTTTTTCCAAATAAACCACTTGGCTTTAATAATAATAATAAATAATGCTGGACAATTCACAGAGCATTATCTAGCCCCAAGCTAAGCAGAGCTTGGGTTATGGGTACTAGACTGATATACATAATACAGTACAATACATAGATAGATATTTTTATTATACATAGAAAACGACCAGAACACCCGGAACAAATACCTGCAGAACGTACAAATTTTAAATATTTGTACGATCTGCAGATATTTGTTGTTGTGGGACAAATTTTGTCCCAAGGCGGGAATCGAACCCGCAACCTCCTGCGTCGCAGGCGGACCTTCGCCCACCGCGTCAGAGGTCGTCAAACACAGAATTCTATAAAGTTTAATGTGTAACAAGTACTATTGTTAAAGTGGTTCCCATAACTGGGCATGCGTAGTTTTACATCGAAATAGTTCTGAATAGAGCACCACATTATGTTCGATTAAGCAAACATGACCAATCCAATCACGTATGAATATTGTACGGTCACAAATTTGTTGAACAGATACATGGTGTATAGTTTGTATTAGTAGGTACACTGCGCGGCAAATAACCATGATAACAGAGACTGACGAAAATTTTGCTTATTATCTAGAAAAAATACCAGAATCAACTTAGTCATAAAAAATATTCTTTAATAATTACTAAAACATTAACAAACCAATCAGTTGTTTTATTCTCAATGTCTAATTTGTTTGCTGATTTGCATGGTCAGAATTAAGAATAATAATTAAAAGTGAAAATTATTTTCATTATTTTCAGCCGCATATTATAGGTACTCACTGCTGAACCTCCTAGCTTTGAACCATCCACCACGATAAAACAATAAAAATAGTAATCCATTGTTTAAAGAAAAGAATGTAAAACTTATTCCCATAGCAGCCCGGCAGACGGTTAGGAAAAAATAATTATAATGATATTAGTATAATAACGATATGATATAATAATGTTAAAGTAGTTACTATGTTACAACATAACATAACGAAAATGAAAAATATTATTGTGTGGACTGCGTTTGTACCGCGACCTGTCAAATGCATTCGCTCCACATACATTATTAGCTGCGGTGATTGAACGGATTACTGCTGCCGTTACTAATTGATTAGCGGGCACTAATTAGTGCGAAGTTCTGCGGTGAATTGGTTATGGGTGTTCTGGGCTCTCGTAACGCGTTGCTTATCTCAGGAAGTGATTTTCTAACAATAGTAAAAAAGAAAGACAGATTTAAACCAGTGCGTCCTACCTGTCATGCATGACGTACGAAGCTCAGACGTGAACACTCACGGTAAGGCTGGTCCACTAGTTTAAGTCGCCCAGCGAGCTTTGGAGAGAGCTGTGCTCGGAGTTTCTCTATCCGGATAGGATTCGTAACGAATAGATCCGACAGAGAACCACAGTTTATGGACATAGCTCATAGAATTAGCAAGCTGAAGTGGCAATGGGCTGACCTTATCTCGCAAAGAACCGACACCGGCTGGGTAAACGTTTTCTTGAGTGGTGACTCGGCAAGCGTAGTGTAGCACGCCCTCTAGCCTGGTGGGATAACGATCGGCGAAAGACTGCAGGCAGATGCTAGATGCGGCAAGATGAAGACAGGGTGTTCTGGCGGTCATATATTGGTTGATGATGATCATAGTGCACAGCTGGATATATGCTTCTCCTAATAAGAGCCCCCAATAAGAGTCTTCAGCTTGCCGCATCCGGCATGTACCTGCAAGGATAAACCAACTAGCAATTTATCAGATCCAACATAAACCAATAACTTCAGCAAACGTTAAACACCTAATACACTCACACATATTTCCCACCCTCCTCATAAAAGTACATTGAATACATCAAACGCAACGCATCGCGTTATTGTGCGATATTCGCACCTCCTATCATCGTATTCCAATCTTTCCATAAATCAATTTAAAGTACCGAAATCTTGTGAATAATCCAGCAGGTGGGTGCCTCGGCATACGTTACTAACATGATGTATAGCACGCGATATATTACACCGCTGGATCTATGAGCTGTCGTTTAGCGGCAAGATTGTGTGAGAAAATTGCATGGAATTTGTCCTAGATTTGGCTTTTTGCTTGAGGTGGGCACATGCTCGTATTATAAGGGTATGTTTAGCATATCCGTAGCACAACCTTATAGGAGTATATGTTACACGAGTGATACGAGAACACTTTCTGTAAGGAAACAGAATTAATGAGGAATAAAATAACTTGTGCAGGCAAAAGTTTGTGCTTTTCACGAGACATCACCACAAGCTCAGAACAAACAGATCAGGCTGAAATTTTGTACGTATAAATTTCGGAACGTAATTAGGTAGGTATGTGGTATTTTTATTTTGAGAAAACCCATTCAAAGCCGACGATCTCTGTGGCGCGGTGGGCGAAGGTCTGCCTGCGACGCAAGAGGTTGTTGGTTCGATTCCCGCCTAGGGACAAATGTTTGTACGATCTGCAGACATTAAATTTGTTCTGGGTGTTCTGATCGTTTTCTATGTAAAGTTAAAAATATCAATGTGTGTATTTATTATGGTATGTATATCATTTATCTAGTACCGATAACACATCAAGCTCTGCTTTGGGGCTGGATAATGCTGTGTGAATTGTCCAGCATTATTTATATTATTTATTTAAAAAAAGCCCCAAAGAGAAGCTAGTAGGTATCTGAATTATATTTGACTGCTTGTTATTTCAGAGACCGTCCTGCGGTTCAACGTAAAAATTGACTCCTCCAGCCCAGCTCGCAGAGTCGTAAGAGTTGACTCGTCGTGGTTGTTTTACTCTGGTTTTACTTTTATGAAGAAGGTGGGAATTATTTTTGGGTACCTACATTATGTATACCTATTACCTAATTATATTTAATATTGTATTTCTGTCTTGTAATTCAGACACAATAATTATTGTTAGTAAATGAGTAGGTGGTTACGGCAAGAACCCGCTTGTTTGACGTTAATAATGTGGGCTGATGAGGTCTTTGTGGTCCTGGGGCATACGCACTAAACAAAGATATTACAAAACTTCTAAAAGAGTTTATAGGTGATCGGAACGTTTTTATTTCGGTCAACGAGTAATGGCATGCTGAACGGCAATGCTGGGCACTCTGCCTTCTGGTGACGGTTTACATTTTTAGGAATATACTTCTTGTTGCATTTATTTTATTCTGTTATTTTTATTTTCTATAGTATGAAAGTGATTGAATTTGATACCGACTGCTGCTAAAAGACTTTAATCTGTGTGACTGACGCCCGAATAATTCATCCAAATTATAGGTATATTTGATATTCAGCTCAAATCAGATTTCAGGACGTTTCTAGTTGCCATTTTCTTGACAGGTTTTATTGAAAATCTGTCTGAATTCGACTTGAGTCATGCTTTCATTTTTTTGCGTTTACGGTAGAACTAATCAAATTACTTAGTGTGAGATTCGAACCTCAAACAAGAAATCATATTTCCTCATGTGCTGAAAAAAGTAAAAACAAAAGTATCTGTGTTGTGCCCTTTGTGGCATTTCTTCGGTGCTGTTGTATAGATAAGATACGAGAAAGGGCTTTAAAATTACATTTTATGGGCAATCAATTTCCATAAGAAGAGCTCTTTATGGGAAACTGTTCTTCCCACGCCCTTATCGTGAGCGCGGGAGATTGCGGGATGTTTATGTGCTGTAGTACAATGTGAACGGAAATGTACTCAGCAGAACCAGCCTGGCCTAGAAACTACACATAATCAAAAGACTTTTGTTTGACCAAATCTCACCTGGGTGGAATGTGACGATGTGGCAGGCATCAAGGGCATTTATTGAAACGCCAAACATATATTATACTCGTAGATTGTAGAAATTAAGCAACAGTTTTCAATGAGCAACATCCAAAATTGTATCTTGAATGCTGCTAAAGAGCGTTAAAATATTTACAGGGGTCATTAATACTTCCTTCTTTTCTTATTCTTTAACAACACGTAAGCTGACTCTAGTGTTAGCTCTGTTGAATCTTAGGGTTCAACTTGAATGGATTGCAGAATTTTCAATTAAACTTCCTTTTGGTAATAATAGCTGTATATTTTACAATGATTGATTACAGAATGTTCGGCCAGTAGCCATTTTTTATATATTTTTTTTACAATGCAAAGCAGCGAAGTGCGTTACGTTAAGTTAGGCACGGACGACGACACCCTGAAGTTAGGTCCGAGTCGTAGGCGCGGAAACATCCTCCCCCCGTTGGAAAGCCTGCTTTTCAACCTCTTCGTCATCCATTAATGGACACAGGCGAACAAGGGCTCTGCGAACACATCCCCGATTGGTAGTGACATCTGCTACACGATTTATTCCATCTGGTCCCGTGTACAGTTTAGATACTCGACCGAGACGCCAGTTTAGAGGAGGGACATGATCTTCGTGAAGCAGCACGAGGTCTCCAACCTTCAGAATGCCTTTGTTTGTTTTCCATTTCGTTCTTGTTTGTAACTCAGCAATGTACTCTCTTTGCCATCTATGCCAAAAATGCTGTCGCAGTTGTTCAACTCGAGCATATCGTTGTAGAGAGCTTTCTTGGCGGTCTGCTAGCGCTGGTGATGGCATCGCTGTCAGAGGTCTTCCGATGTGAAAGTGCCCTGGGGAGAGGAAGAGGAAGTCGTTTGGCGAGGAAGAGATAGGACATAAAGGCCGACTATTTAAGATAGCCTCCACTTGCGTAAACAATGTACCTAACTCTTCAAAAGTCAAATTAGAATTTCCCATTATTCTACGAATATGAAATTTGGCTGACTTTACTCCGGCTTCCCAGATACCGCCAAAATGAGGAGCGTAGCTAGGTGAGAAAATAAAATTTATACCTTCTTGAGATGCAAGGCCAGACAGAGATTCAGAATTTTGTTTAAGGAAGATACTTAGTTCTTTAGCGGAAGCAGTGAAGTTACCTCCATTATCACTGAATATTTCGACAGGCTTACCCCGTCTCGCTACGAATCGGCGAAGTGCCATCATAAATGTGTCTTTAGAAAGGTCAGAAACGGCTTCAAGGTGAACACATTTAAATCTCAAGCACACAAATAAGCACATATAGGCCTTTTGCAGTCTTGCACCACGACCCTTCCGGTTTAAAATGTTAAAATGTCCAGCAAAATCGGTGCCTACTGAAGCAAACGGATGATCTAAATTTATTCGGGAGCTAGGTAAATTTCCCATTTTGGGCTGGAACACTTTACCTTGAACGCGTCGACATCGAACACATCGACGAACAACTTGGCGAGCAAGGCGACGCCCGTTGATGGGCCAAACAGACTGACGAACAGAAGCAAGCAGCAACTGAGGTCCAGCGTGTAACTGATTAATATGTTCTTGATCAAATAATAACTTTGTTAGCAGGTGGGAAGAATCAAGTACTATTGGATGTTTAGTTTCGAAGCTATAGTTAGATGACTCAATTCTTCCACCGACTCGGATTAAATTACCATCCAGAAATGGAGACAAAGAAAGCAATTTAGATTTGCGATTTAATGACCTGCCCTTTGCAAGCAATTTGTGTTCATCTGGAAAGGATTCCCTTTGCGCAAAGGAGCACAATAGAGAGAAGGAATCATTCACTTCTTTAACGGATAAATGACCTAATAACTTTGATTTAGGATTTCTGCAATAAGGAAGTTTCCAATTATTTTAATTTATTTTTAAACAATCATACTAAGCTTTCTTTAAAAGCCAGTGAAAGAATTTTTAAAATCGCTTCATAAATGACGAAGTTATGATTTTTTTTCTCTTCCGTTTCCAAACTGCTAGGCGCGCTGCCTGCCGACACGCGTGTGACGTCACGGCTTCCGCCCGACCCCCCGAGCGGGAGCTCGGCTTGGCGTTTGTTCGTTCATTCGCGTGTCGGCCGGACGGCGGCAGTCAGTTTCTGTTTAAATACTCGTCGTTTCGTTGCTATCAGTATGGATACAACTAAAAAAAAACATTATAAATACTGCATCGTGCCTATGTGCACAAACACAAGCATTACTACTCCCGGGAAACATTTTTTCAATGTGCCAAAGAAAAAGAAGATAAGAGATAAATGGTGCAAAGTTATGAAGAGGAAAGAAACTTTATCGGATAAATCAGTAAGATATTGTTGCGAAGATCATTTCGATGTAAGTATTTAACTTGGGTTTTGTAGGTTAGGTACTGAATAATTTTGATAAAAACTGTCACACTTACTATACTGAACTAGAGATGGGAAAAAATATATCGATATATCGGGTTTATTGCACGAATAATTTTGGGAAATCTGTAATTTTGCATTTATTTGCTTCTAATCATGTTTACGTCTGTTACATTTAGAAATGGGAAAAAAGTTATCGATATTTTGATTTTATTATATGAATAATTTTAAAACCTGTAATTTTGAATTTCCGGGAGGAGGTGCACATTCAATGTTTTTCTATCGCTCCCAGACTATTTAAATACTTTCATGCTAGACTGGGAGTCCCAGTCTAGCATGAAAGTATTTAAATATTCTCTTGTTTTAAATACATAAACAGTATTTATTTGATTTTTAGATCGAGACTGATACTGAAAATTTTATGAGGCATCGACTTATGGGTGGCATACTGTTTCTGAAAAAACATGTTTTACCTCATAAGTTTGCTTGCCAAAGTAGCAACAAAATTCCGCAACAACGGTCTGCTGTTGAAAAGCGGCGTCGAGCAGAGTATTATGAAAAAGTCCTTTCAAAGGATGTTCAAGCCTCTGTTGCCCAACAACCCATTGAATTTATTGAATTCGTTCACAATAATGAGGAAATACCAGACTTTGAAGATCCTTTACCAATGGACAGTTTCGATGTGGAAATGGAATCCAGTGTTGAAATAAAAACAAAAAACAAGGGCATTCAAGTAAATATAAAAGATAAAAAAGCAGATAAAAGTTGTCAAACTAAATTCAGACAGAGTAACATTAAATTTACGGAAAAGAAAATACTTCAATGCGATGATATTAGTGAGGATACTACAGAAGCTTCTTCAGATAATGTTAGTCTGTCGAGCTCTTTCAGTGGAATGTCGTGTGACGAATTAGTGGAAAATTATACTAATAGTACGGTCAATAAGATTAAAAGTAACTCGCAGCTATATTTGGGGCTTTCTCAAGAAAATTACTTCTTAATAGAGAGTCTAGTTCATAATGTGAAACGGCCTCAGATAGAAATCCTAGTAGCTCTAAAGAAAATAAGATTAAATGACTCATATTCTCGATTGGCTATAGATTTTGGGCTGCAGAAGGCTGCAATCGCCAAGATTATTCGAAAAACTTTGACACCATTAGCACATTTCATGAGAGAGTTGATATATTTTCCCGAAAAATCAGCTATAGAAGAAAATTTACCTTTGGCATTCCGAACTCGTTTCTCCAAAACACAAAGCATTATCGATTGTTTCGAAATTAGAATTCAACAACCAAGTAATGCAGTTCACCAGTCATTAACATGGTCTAATTACAAGGGATGCAACACGTTGAAATATCTTATTTCAGTAACACCGAACGGATTTATAAACTTCATATCTAGTGGTTATGGTGGAAGAGTGGACGACGCTACTTTATTCGAAGATTGTAAAATAATCGATAAGATACCCAAAGGGTCAACTATTTTGGCAGACAGGGGATTTAAGCATATCGCCCCTATAGTTGAAAAAAATGGATGTAGGCTTGTCAGACCACCAAGCGTCAAATCTGGTACAGTTTGTGACAAAGCAGACGTTATAGATACAAAAAGGATTGCAGCTGTTCGAATCCATGTTGAAAGATCAATAGGAAGATTGCGAGATTTTAAAATGCTTGGACCACATGCATGTGTAAATGTGAAAATGTTGCCTTATTTTGATGATATTGTATCTATAGGCTGTGGGTTAGTCAACTTACAAAGTCTTTTAATAAAACAATAATTTTATTATTGTAAACTTAATTTTTATATTGTAAACTTTATAGCATTAGAACTTTTTTGAATACACTCTTTTTCCAAAATGCAAGACTTTTGTCCATTAATTCACTGCAAAATTGCATATCGTAATCCACGACATAAATATCCACATTGTTAGAAATTTCAAAGTCCTCATGAGCAATGCAAAACAACCCCTTTTTCTTTTCAGCAAATAACATTTGAAGGTGAATTTGGGCCCTATACTTGTTTGTGATCTGTCCGTCTTGTACATAGTTTTTAATGTTTTTTTTGCTGAATGGGCATTTTATTTCTACTACGAATTCTTCTGAAATTCCGTCCGGTGATGCACCAAAAATGGGAAAATCCTTATTGAGGAGTAGCCCACTTTGTTTTATTGAAATATTTTGTTTTGCAGCGACTACTTGTCGAACTTTGGGCTCCAAAGTTTTTCCTGAAAAGACGAACAAAACATCAAATATTTAACATTAAAGAAATTTGTATACGGCTAAGTAGTTTCTGAAGTTTTAAATTTGAACTGCCTGAAAAATAAATACATAGGTACCTCTAATAATAGCTTTTGTAATAATATCATAATACCTCTAATAATAGCTTTTGTATCTTTAAAAGAATATGCTCCTAATATATGCTCCACTAACACTCCATTATCTTTGCCACATCGTGCGAGTTCGTGCAGCTTTGAGGCAGTAATGCGGCCGTAACGCAGTTCAAACCACATTTTAGATTCAGATTGGTCTATCGTATCTTGCGAAACTGTTTTTATATAAATTTTCTGCATATGGTCCTTGCAAAATTGTATGAAACCGTCTGCATTCGGTTCCTGGACCTGGCGTTTGTAATGACATGCCATTGAATGGATGGATAGGGTAGGCCCATCATTAGGTTTATTGTACAGCATCAGCATTGAATTTATATTTAATTTGTTTGAGTTTTCAATTACTTCTTTAAAAAAAGACCCATCACTAGGAGGCAAATCTGCCTTTGGGGATTTATTTTTTTTCGATGTTGGCGTAGGCGCAACCAAATCAGCTGTTTTAATGAATTTTAGATTACTCCCTACACACGAAAGCTTGGCTTTTGCCCAGTAGCACTTCACAGCTGTGCAGGGTGGTTCTTCATAACGCCTGTTTAGCCACATAACTAATGCAATGACGTGTTTGCATCCTCCCTGGCTGGCTGCACAGTCTTCGCAACTTACGCTTACAATTTGTTGCGTCTCTTCGTTGCAAACAAATGTGCAGCTATACGGCTTACTCTTAACTTTGTGCTCAGGAGTGATTCTGGCTTTAACTATGCACAATTTCTCTTCCCTTTTCACCTGCACATAGCCTATTGCGTCATCGCCGTAACTTTCTCGAGCAGATCTGCAAAAGGTTGTATTAAGTTTATTAAAGTACTTCGTTTTATATTTTACTACGTGTATCTTAAATTTAAAAAATATAGAATTTACAATATTTGTAATGTAAAGTTACCGGAAAAAACTATATGACAGATGACAGTAAAAACCGTTCTTAAATCCGTTGCGTGCGTGCCTTAGAACTAGAACATAAACAGTTAGTTTTTGGAATAATCAATATTATCCTTAAAGTATCGATATCGATATTCTTGTTTGATAAATCTCTACAACTGTGTCACTACATAACAAACACCTAATGCACAGTTAGTGTAAGTAAAACAATAAAAGTATCGATATCGACAGTCTTGTTTAGTCAAGCTCTATGATCGTGTCAGTGTCAGTACACTTTCTCGCACTAAGAAGCGTTTTTGTGTGGGACAATGGGATAACGGTGCGTACAAACTATGCCACAAAACATTGTTTTAAAACACGTTTTCAAACAATGTTTAGTTTTGGACGTGCCACATGTTCACTAAACATGCCACATGCATACATTTGACATAATGTTTTACAACAATGTTGCATAGTTTGTACGCACATTAAATACTAGTCTACGATTTGTATAGGTACCTAAGTAATAGTAAAACATGCATGCATAGGTACAAACATACTGCAATCACAATCTCGCAGGCAGATTGCGCCCGCCCAGTGTGAGAATGTAAGTCACCGGCTGTTAATATAGGTACCTACAACCTACAAGCGCGCGCGGGCGAAGGGAAATCTTATTAATGCTTTTATATCAACTTCTGTTACGATGTCTTATGTTTATATTAGATATACTACTATCTGCTAAACGAATTACAAAATAGATTGTACTGAATTAAGTCCTGAAAACGATTCAAACCACCTCGAACCGAGGAGAAGTTACCAGGTAAGTAGGTAGGTAGGTATGTGTATGTTTGATGATTATTAAGTAAGTACCTTACCTTAGCTACCAGTACCACATATAATCACTCAGTACATACCTTGAAAGCTTGACGCCTCTGATCTCTGCACTTGTGTACAAAGGATTGTTGGATAAAAAATCAAACACCATTGACATGTCGACTTTAGGTAAATTATCTGACTGTCCGCGACTAAATCCACTCTCCATCGTCAAAAACTTATCACCTTAAGCTCGTATTATCTACTGAGAGCACGGAACACAAACGCCTTGTTTGAGATTGCGGGTCAAAATGCACTGGTGTGCCTATTATCCGTCTCATACGCCGCGGCCGGCCACCCGCACCCCCGCTCTCGGAAGCCGTGACGTCACACGCGGAACGAGCGACTAGAATTTTTGATTTTGTACGCGTTAAATTAAAAAATTCATAACTTCGTCATTTTTCAAGATATTGAAAAAAATCTTTCAGCATATTTAATGTAATACTATAATCTTATAATTAAAATTATAATTTTTAGTTTTCGTGCTATTGGAAACTTCCTTATTATGCACGAATCTTTTTACAAATGCGAACGATCTTTGAAGTTTGTTTAGTTTCGAAAACCTTTTGAAATCAACAAACGATGATTCATTGATAGATACGGTTAAAGAACTTGACTTTCTTTCAGGCAGTTCCTCAGGCATAGGTGAAGATAGAGTGGGCCACAGGGACTCGTCATGGCTCAAGAAGTTAGGACCCGACCACCACAGCTCCATATCACGAAGTTTACTGGCATTCACTCCCCTGGAGATCATGTCAGCAGGATTCATACCTGTAGGCACGTAGCGCCATGAAGAAAGTTCGGAAAGCTCATTAATCTCTCCGACTCTATTAGCGACAAATGTTTTGAGCTTGCTTGCGTCACTGGCGAGCCAGGCTAAAACGACGCTAGAGTCACACCAGTGGACGGTTCGAGAGGGTTTATTTCTTATGGAATCGACGACGCTCTTGGATAACCTGGCGGAGAGCAATGCAGCTGCCAACTCCAAACGGGGAATGGTGGTGGGCTTAAGAGGACTTACCTTAGATTTCGAACACAAGAGATTAATGGATACTTCATCCTATACACGCACGCGCCGTAAGCGCATTGAGATGCATCACTAAAGACGTGCATCTCAATTACTTTAGGCGCCTTGCAAATTACCTTCCGAGGAATCTGTAAGGTTAATAGATATGGTAAATTCGCAACAAATTCTATCCACAATTCTTGGATTGGCTGAGGAACAGGCTCATCCCAATCAATTTTGTATTGCCATAATTTTTGGAGCATTATTTTTGGCTGTATAATGCAAGGACTAATTAAACCTAGTGGGTCAAATATCTTAAATGAATTTGACATTATTGTGCGCTTAGTTATAGCTTTACCTGTAGGAGGCATATCAAATGGAAAATGCAATGAATCACTAGCGGGATTCCAACCCAAGCCAAGGGTGCTTGTAGACTCGCTGAAATAAAGTGAATCATCGTCTGTGGTTTTATCCAATAAATGAGGTACATTTGATTTAAACTTCCTCAAGGTAAAGCATGCTGATTTTAAGTTCGAAGATACCGAATTGACTATGAATTGCAACTGTTGTTCATCATCACACCCAGTGTACAAATCATCAACATAAAAATCATGTTGTATTATATTTTTGATAAACGGATCATCACACTCCTCTCCCACCTGCCACAGGCAGCGTGTACTTAAATAGCTTGCACTTGCTGTTCCATAAGTGACAGTACCCAATTGTAACGTCTTTAACGGCAAAGACTCTTCTTCTCTCCACAATATGAGCTGCAAGTTACGGTCTTGATGTTTTGCAATACAAACTTGGCGGTAGAACTTATCAATATCTCCAGTGACTACGTATTGATACTGCCGCGCTCTTACCAAGATGGAAAAAAGGGAGTCTTGTACGTGAGGGCCTTTTAGTAAAATATCATTTACTGAAAAGCCTGAGGAGGTAGGTTCAGAACCATTATACACCACGCGGAGCTTCGTAGACTCGCTACACTCCTTAATAACAGCATGGTGACATAAAAAATATGACGAAGTTGGATTAGCGATGGGTGATTCTGATAAATGACCCAAAGCTGCGTATTCACGGATAAAATCCACATATTTAGATTTAAGTTCAGAATTTTTTCTAAATCTTTTTTCTAAGTATAGGAAGCGTTTTTTAGCTATGTTGTACGAATCACCCAGGCAGTCAGGGGAGTCCTTTAGTGGCAACTCTACGCCAAATCTGCCTGAATCTAAACGCGTAGTGGTGGCCTTAAACAGCTCTTCACACCTTTTATCTTCGGCGCTCAAAAAGGACTGTGAAGGTAATTCTTCGAGAGTCCAGAACTTTGTTAACATTTCATCAATGTTATCATTTTGAACGACTGCATGATTACAATGTATATATTTTCGCGGCTTAGTATCTTTGGTATACATTGGACCAGCCAACAGCCAGCCGAACTTAGAAGACTTCAATTTTGGGTAGTTTGGGCCTAACGATCGCTGTTCAGATCCGAGGACGTCCCAAAATAAGTCTGCTCCAATGAGAATATCAATCGGACCGGGCCGGTCGAATACAGGATCAGCCAATCTAACTGTTTGTGGGATTTTTAGATTCTTGATGTCAATCGGAGACTTTGGTAATTCTCCTGTCAATTCATCAAGAACAAAACATGCGTGTGACACACGATACTGTGTGGTCAATGAATTTATCTGCGCGACACAACTTTCTGTCACATGGTTATGACACGTATTACCGATGCCAATCACCTCTAAGGTATTAAATGGATTAGTCTTTAGACCTAATCTTTTTTGTAATGACTTACTGATAAAGGTTAACTGCGACCCGCAATCTAATAAGGCGCGCACCTCCTCGCATTGATTTGTAATCGGATTTTGTACCTCAATAAGAGCAGTGCTTAATATTACTTGACAATCAATAGTGCGAACTTCTTTGGAGAAGTTGACAGATACTTGTGTTTCCACAGGAGGGTGCAAAAGGGAATTATGCTGTCCTTTGCAGCCTGCCACCCGACAAGCTCCCATTCGGCACTCGCTAACCGGATGACCCTGCCTCAAACAATTTTCGCACAACTTATACTTACTTACATCTGCTAGCCTCTCCTTTATATTCTTGGCCTTAAAAGTCGGGCAATCATAAATTCTATGATTAGCATTGCAAACCACGCACAGAAAGACGGTAGAGGGCGCCACACTAGCAAATGATTTTGTTTGATATCCCTTTGGTGAATTTGAGGATAATTCACGACCAGAAGCGATCTTTTTATCTTTAGTGTGTGATGAACTTGCACTGTTACCATTTTCCTGAGGCCGAGAACGATTTAAGGCCTCAATCACATCCGCGCGGTCTGTTAGAAATTTACTAAAGTCAGACAAGGTTGGAACATCAGAGAAACCGTTGCGTGCCTCTTCCCACTTTTCAAGAGTACGGCTGTCTAATTTTGATGATAACATGTAAATAATCAGTACGTCCCAATGCGTCGTGGGTTGCCCGAGGCTGGATAAGGCTCGCAAGTCCTTTGTAAAGCTGTCCACTAGAAAACGCAAAGACTTCTCGGATTCACGAGTAATCGGTTTCATGTTAAACAATGATTTTAGATGAAGATTTACCAACAATCTTTTATTATTGTACCGCTCCAACAACAAACTCCAAGCGACTTCGTAATTTTCTGCGGACACTTCCAAATTAGCGATTATTCGAGACGAGTCACCTACGAGGTACGAAATCAAATAATGAAATTTTTGAATCGACGATAAACGCTCATTTTTGTGCACAAGAGACATAAATGTGTCGCGAAATTCCAACCAGTGGAAGAAGGAACCATTGAATTTAGCAATCTCAATTTGAGGTAACTTCACTCCTATTTCCCTTTTCTCCATATTATAGTGACCGCTCTGAGCGCGAGAACAATCTAAATTACCTCTATTTTGATCCATTAAATCTTTCGCCATAGCAATCAATCTTATAATATCACGCTCAATAAGTTCACGCGCATCAATTTCGACTTCCATAAACTCAGAATTAAGAATCTCTAACTCACTCTGCACCTCTTCGAATTTAGAGGATAAGATTTCGAATCTTCCAAGTTTTAGAGTTAATTCAGCAAGTTCCAAATGATCCAAATCGGATTTTTTATTTATTAATTCTTCTAGGTACTTCTTGAACTTGGTTATTTGACCCTTTATTGAGCTTCGTCTAAGATTTAATGTTTTCAATTTATCCGAATTGTCGGCCATATTTTTCTCCATTCTTCAAAACAAATTACTTTAGTAATACAACTCTTAGAATATGTATAAGAACAAGAATTATCAGTTAAACAAAGCTCAAAGGATTCTTTCTAGGAAATTTATGTAGGTAGTTAATGCTCACGTTCCTCAATTGGGCGTTATCTGAAGTAGGTAGATGTCACCTGGAAGCCGGCGACTGGTAAACAACAGCTGATTCTCTCTTGTTCTCGGCGAGCGATAGGTCAAACGAGTTCAAGTTTAATATAAATATAATGTTTACCAGTTGAACGAATCCTGAAAAATTTCGTTAAATAAAAGTTAGTTTTCAATATAAACCCAAACGTTGCTAATTTATCTGTTCAGAGAAATTATTTTAGTATAATACAGATGTTTAACTTTAAACCCAAATCACAAACTTTTATAACCAGTAATAATTATATCTGTGATACAAAGTAGTTAAGTTATTTGTTTTGATTAACACTGCAAGTGAAGGAATAAGGGAAATAAGATAGTTTTAGCACATAGATTTTAATATTTAGGTAACATAGTTTTATTCAATTGCGCAGTAATTTGTAAGTTTTAGATTAACGTCAGTATTGAGCTAAGCAGACCTGTTGTTTACTAAATATTGAATTACTTTAGAGTAGATTCTGAATACCTAGTTAGGATCCTTATCTTAGCTCGTAGTTTGTAATTTTGTGAATATTTGTGCCTATTATGATCATGAATCACTTTAGAGTTGATCCTGGATAATCATTAGACATGTAATTAATTAGTTCATTGAACCAATAAGTATTTAACTTTCTTTGGGAAAAATTGGTGAGGTTATGAATGCAGGCAAGGTACAATGGAATTTAGGGAGCAAATGAAATAAAGGAAGGGCACTTTACTTAACTTTGATGTGTGTCTGAGGTACAGGTATGAACTTTGGTGTTCAATTGACCATATAATAAGCATCCAAGCAAGCTCCAAGTGCAACGCACGCAGTTTCCAATGATTTCTGAGATGGTTATGTAATCGCTGCTTCCAATTCCAATGGTAACGTCCTTTCACGGTCGCCAAATTGTTGAATCTTAGGGTTCAACTTGAATGGATTGCAGAATTTTCAATTAAACTTCCTTTTGGTAATAATAGCTGTATATTTTACAATGATTGATTACAGAATGTTCGGCCAGTAGCCATTTTTTATATTTTTTTTTTACAATGCAAAGCAGCGAAGTGCGTTACGTTAAGTTAGGCACGGACGACGACACCCTGAAGTTAGGTCCGAGTCGTAGGCGCGGAAACAAGCTCCCTTCAAACATCGGCAAATGTAACTCAGTCGCTGCTTGATAGAATAATGGTATTCAAAAGCTAAATTGTCAGGTTACATAAAAAATGGCGCTGATTACCGTAAGCAAGAGGACCTCCCCTGGTGCAGTACGCGTTAGTCTCTTCTTTTGTGTGCATCTCTCCATATAAAGTACCTATCAATAACGTATTACACCATTGAAATTCAGTGCAACACTCTGAATGCAAATGACTTTTTTAACAACATGTTAGCAAAATCCGACTTTGCTCAGTGTTTTTGAGCAGTAAAGTCACCGTTTCTGAGGAGTGGTGAAAAAATATTGATTTTATTTATTCTTCCATTTTATATTAACAGTGCTGATAAAATACACAGATTATTGCACTAGGTGGTGCTGCCAACTCTGCAGAGACAGCCAGAACAAAGTTATCATACATCGCCGTAACCATTATTATCTGTTCGTGTGTATGTATAAAGATGAGTGTGTGTTTGATTTTTTGTATGTTATAATATTTTATGAGATGCCCGCTTGTTCTGCTCGGTGTAGAGTGGACAAATCATAAGAGGAAGCTTTTGTACTTCATAAGTTACTCAGACACCATGAATGGAAGCCGCTCCTACTGATTCTTGAACAAAACAGAGCTACAAAGTAATTAGATTCAAATAATATGAGCCAAAACTCGTAAAGTTAAGATACATTTTATAATGACTGGCCAGGCTCAGGCTCAGCTTCAGGCGTTGACGGTATTCGAGCGATAGATGTTGTAAGGCTAGCTGACCGAATCGTTGGGACCCTAGTACGTTTAATTAACACTAGCATATCTACTGGTCGATACCCTACAGAGTTAAAGACTGGCATTATTCGCCCAATCCATAAAGGAGGTACTACAAATGACTATGGGAAATATCGACCAATTACGATTCTACCAGTCATCGATAAAATTGTAGAAAAATACATCAGTGGCAAAGTACAGCAATTTTACTCTATAAATGATGTTTTGTCTTCCCAACAATATGGCTTTCAGCCGAGTAAAAGCACTACCCTTCTATTATCCCGATTTACGGATGATTTAAATGATCATCTAAATGCAAAAAGGCATGTTATCCTAGTCTTCATAGATTACGGAAAAGCGTTTGACACGCTGAAGCATGACCTCTTAACTGAAAGGTTGGAGAACAGCGGATTAAGAGGCAACTTGCTGGAATGGTGTAGAGACTATCTTAGGAATCGTAGCTACCAAGTCCGAGTAGGCGACGCTTTTAGTGACAGCATTAGCGTTACTGAAGGAACTGCACAAGGATCAGTACTAGGTCCACTACATTATCTAGCCTATGTTAATGACCGAAACAATATTATCAAGCGTTGCACGGTTTACCAATTCGCAGACGACACTTGCCTAATGGCCGCTGACAGGGATCCGTTGATTGCACAAAACCAGATCCAAGAAGACTTCACGGCTATTTGCAAGTGGTCACACGATTCAGGGCTAGTCTTAAATGGAGATAAAACGAAGATTATTCATGTTCGTTCCAGTCATAATCACTGTCCTGGTAGAGAGAGTGTAAAAGTGGTGTCCCATAGTCACGATTGCCTACACTCTAACATTTGCACCAAAGACTGTCAACTAATCGAGCAAGTGATTCAGCACACCTATCTTGGACTAGTAATAGACAACAGATTCAACTGGGCGAAGCATATAAACAAAACCTGCAATAAGCTTAGAGCTATCATGGCCAAGTTCTGTATAATAAAATGTAAAATTCCAAATGACATTCTGTTGATCCTGTATAAAACACTAGTAGAAAGCATTATATCATACGGACTAAGTAGCTATGGCAGAACTTTTAAAACTTACCTAGATCAGATCCATAATATTCAATATAGACTACTCAAGCTAATTATGTGCCCCATAAAATAAAAACAAAATACGCAGGCGATCCTGATGGCCTATTTAAACACTGCGGTGTGTTGTCAATTCATAAAAAAGTGGAATTTAACTTACTTATAGAACAGTACTTCCGTTCTGATATTCAAGTCCCTAAAAGCCACAATATAGCTACTAGAAGTATAACACAGAAAAAACTTAATATACCAAAAACTAATAACTTCTATGGCAATCGGACCTCTCGTCACTTAATTCCTTATTTTATAAATAATCTACCAATGGAAATAAAAAATAAAATCAACCAAAAAAATATTAAAAACGTACTCACAAAATACTACCTATCGTAATATCATTTATACTTTTTTTTATTTATTTATTTTTTATTTATCGAGCATCACTCATTTACTTAAGAAACTTAATTAGGAAAAAGGAGCATGCTGTAGCTGAACTCAGGCGCAGTGGGATCACTGCTCGCGCGTGATTGGTGGATCGCCTGTGTGCGGCTGCCGAGCCATGACGACGGTGCGTGGTGATGTCACTGTGCTTGTGTGCGTGAATGCCTACCGCACTAATTCCCGATACTAGCGTAGAAATAAGAATTATGTATTGATTAGAGAACTCTGGTGTCTACATAAACCTAAATTAGGATTTAAGACGCTATAAACATGAAAATGTAACAACTTTTTAATATAAATAAATATATTATATTATTATATTATATTATTAGGTGCGACCCGCGGCGCCGCCAGGAGCGGATCTACTTCGGTACCCATGTGCGTCAGGGCACCCAAAGGTTTATAGAAAGGTCAGACCCCACCACATCAATACATCACGGCTTGATCCGTTGACGTACACAATTACTTCGTCCCTAATTATTAGTGTCTAAGAAACATCAAGTATGAATAATTTCCAAAATTTTATACTATTATTTTATTTTTATTTTCAAAAGTTTAGGAAAATTAGGTCTTAAAAATAATTATCTACATAACACATGCCGATAAATACCAGCGCATGTCTGCTGAATGCCAATTATATCAATAATGGTGTAATCTTATAGCTTATGCCATCCGCTAAAACGGCGCTGGTGTTCCCGGCCGCGCCTGCCAACTGCTCCAACGTTATTATTATTATCTTTTTAAAGCGGACTCCATCCGCTCATCCCGACGTTGAACCACATTTGTAAATAATTTTCAAGACTAAACTGTACAAGACTGGTTTTAAAATATGTCACGGTACGATTTACTCAAGAGAACCAGTTAGAGAAATTTTAATGAAATTAAAATATCAGTTTTTGTTTTACGCTAGCTCGTTTTATTGTCAATACGTTTGCATGCTTTAAGGACGCATCTCATATTATGGGCCGCACCGCACAAAAAGTAAACGTTCAAATATTAACTTGCTTGTAATCTTTGAATGCACTCGAGACAGCATAAACAGTGCGCTGCCGCCCACGTCGCAAGAAGCACAACAATTTGGCTCTTTGCCGATCATGCGTTGGCAGCGAGCTTGCTGCTAGCTGTTGCCGTGTGGACACTGGACAGTGTTACCACACACTGTTCACGATGACGCAAACACGATTTTAGGTGCGTGCGGCAACAGTGTGGAAGCAGTGCTTTTTATACGTGCGATGACCCTTTGTGTATAATATATTTATAATATACAGAGAAATGCTGAGACGTGCGTACATGGTGGTTCGACCACCGCGAGGTGTCTCGTTGGACGGTGACGCAATAAGCGACAACGCACCACAGTCTGTCGCGACCCGCGCTGTCGTAATTGTTTCGGAGTGGATTGCATTCGTATTTGTTTATGTTTATGATAATGTTTGGGGAATGTCAAGAATGAATAAATATAAGAAGTGTGTGAAGGTATTAATATTTATTTTACACGGTTTTACAACAATTGAGGAGGCGATAAAAGTCATTATTCATCGCGGGACAAGTATTTATAATATACAAATAAATATTAGTTACAAGTTTAACGACCTCTGTAGTACGGTGGGTGAAGGTCTGCCCGCGATGCAGGAGGTTGCGGGTTCGATTCTCGCCTCGGGACAAATGCTTGTACGATCTGCTGACATTTGTTCGGGGTGTTCTGTTCGTATTCTATGTATAATAAAAAATATCTATACTTGTATTATGTATATCAGTTATCTAGTACCCTTATCACAAGCACTGCTTAGCTTGGGGCTAGATGCTTTGTGAATTGTAAAGCATTATTTATTTAAGATAAGTCTGAGAATTTGTAATATGTAAATTCTAATGGTACATCAATCAAATGGTTTTTTCCTTATCATTCATTATCAATAATCCTGCTGCTTTAAGGGATAGATGATGCAGCGTGAAAGGTCCAGCATTGTTTAAATATCCTTCTTTTCAGTTCTAGCTCTCACTCCTGACCCACCACTACTGTTTGAACAGATCAAATAAAGCGGATCTCTAGTTATCGACCCTCGTGTGAGATTAAAGCGCTATATTGCGCGGTCTGAGGTTTGCCTATGAACTGAACGAGAACCGTTTCAGAGCAATATTAACGCAGTTTTAGAGAATAGTAGGATTCAAAATGGATTGCTAGTAGGTACTTTCTCTAAACGGGGAAATAGACGTAGTTGTAATCTAGCAATTATTCTAGATTTGATTGTAAACAGTCTCTATTTTAAACGTATGCTGATATCCATTGCCATCAAGAAAGCATCTACAAATTACTGAAGTATTGTAAATTGTGAATTTTTATAGATTTAAGCTTTTTTGAAAAATGTTGAAATAAATTAAAAGCCGCACATAGAACCTCCTCCTGAAATCGGTAAAATAAAAATAGTGAAAAATGGTGGAATAATTTTCTACTTCACCTGGGTGGTTGTTCATTTCGAGAGAGTTTTTGAAATAGAGGTTTACGTATACTTTTTAAAACATTTTGAAAATTTGCAGAGCAATCCAAACAAAATGTTTGTAGCATGTTATATAATAGAATTGCAATTAAAGGATTCTCTTTACTTTCTTGTAAATATAAAATTCATCGTATAGTTTGAAGGAAATCATAGAAGTCTGTAAGTAGAACACTTATCCGAAAAATACTAATAATAATATAATACACATCGAATTTTCCCAAGGGGGCTAATAAATTAAGTGGAATATCAAATGAAAGGCTGAAGATGTGCCATTCAAAACCAATTATTAAAAATTGTCTAGGTTTCATAGTTTTAGATACATTGAAAAGAGTCGAAATATTGACCAGTTGGTACTGGTACCTATAATATTTGTTAAATCCCTCGGCGCGCGAACCACACTCGCACTTGACGAATTTTGTTTACACAGGACGTGCAACTATCTGATAAACGAACATTACAGTAAAATGTGCTTGTAGTGTTGACAAGGTTCCCAGTGAAAAGTATTTATCACTTTAGCAACATACAGAAAGAAATCTCATAACCAAACTCGGGTAGTCTATCATTCAAATGAATTGCTTTTCCAACTGAATCCGGAGATTCAATTGAAATCCTGCTGCGTCGCGTTAGAGCGCATTTTACAGTTTGTTACATGTTGTTAGTGCCGAAATTGAGCGCGCTCAAAGACGAGCCTTTGTTGGGCAATAACCGCACAGTGCGGGCATTGCAGCGAGCCACTTCGTAAATGAAAATGACTGCACTCGAAGCGATAAAACTTATCATATGCTTATTAATTGAATAAACCGCTGGCAATGTCTACCAATCTATAATATTTATATTCTTAATCAACGCTTCGTTAAAAATATTTCTAAACATAATAAATCGTGAAAAAAAGGAGCGTAAATTCGATATTATATATATTTCTAAACATGTTTATCTATACTTAATATTTAAAAGAGAAAAGATTTGTTTATTTCTTTTAATTGAATAGGCCCCGAAACTACTGGACCGATTTCAAAAATTCTTTCACCAAAAGAATCCTGCACTATCCCTGATGAACATAGGCTACAGAATATACCCGTGCGAAGCCGGGGCGGACCGCTAGTTAACTATAAATATATTACACATTTGTTAACCTATTGTGAAACAGAAAATAGTGGACAAACGTAACTGTATTTTACTGGGATGGCACAGTTCGCTTTCACTCCATGCTACGGTCGAGTCCGCTTTGACCTCATAGATTGAATCATATCCGTGGTTCTCCGTGCCCGTGCACTTGTGCACGTGAACAACCGCGTACCTTTAATGGCTAGAAGCCTACAGTGTTACGAGAGCCGCAGGCTTTCAGCTGTTTTTAGTTCGCCAATTTTTTCGAGCCGTCATTTTTATCCTTTTGCTTTGTAAGTTTTATGCGAACAGTGTTTCAGTCGTGAGTACATAAAACTAGATAAAAAGTTTGAAAAACACAACCAGCAGTAAATTGAGTTCTGGAACTCTTTTTCACAAAACATTTTAAACTTTTATTGTACCAAAGGAAATGTAGGAATAACGAAGCGAAGTTTTAGTGATATTTTCCGGGATCAGATTCTTGGAGATGATTTCATCCAATCCCTATCTATAAATATACCTAATAATACTATTTCTCTAAATACCAAAACGCATAATCAGTAACGTCCCCGTGGCTAACTTTACAGAATCATGATAATGTTCCGACCGTCACAATTTTATGTCTGTCTAATGATTTATTCCACCTGTCACGAACCGGTACATCGCAGCAAGCGCCGGCGCAGGCGGCGCGGGCGCACCGATCGCAATCAGACGGTGGGAATTGTAGCCGTTTATACGAGAGCTATGTAATTCTCTGTTTGTTTAATTGTATGTTTTGTAACACCCCTACCTATCTATTATAAATAAAATAAATATAACTTCAAAATTAAAGATTCAAGACATTTATTACAGAACTTATTAAACATAGATCATTAGATAATTTATGATTATCTTAAAATTCAGAAGGAAGCTGCAAATCTTCCTATACCAAAGAAACGTCCTTCAAAGAGATAGTTATTGTAGATAAACGAATATATAGAAAAGTGATTTATAATGGCCAATGTGATCGTCTAGTGTCGTCTAGTGGTAGGACACCCGTTATGTTGTAGTAACTCAGTTTCTTTTAGAAGCTTAGACAAACGAACTAACTACAAAATACCCTAATTCTGATGAATACCTACCTACTTAAACCTGATAAATCCTAATCCTCCATTTACACAACGACTAAAATAACTTTCAATCTCACTCTCGCACACCGAACTTACGACGGCAAGGATGAGGGCACCGCCTCCGCCCAACATCTGTGATCCTCGACATCCTGACTGGACAGACCTCCACCGTCAACACAGATAAGACCGCATGCTGGGTTTCCATGCCTATTACTGTGTATATAGGTAAAGGTACTGGGACATATCACAAAAGAGTCAGTCGGGAAAGGAGGGCATTATCTTTTAGCAACCTAAGCCAGCCTCAAAGTCTTGTCATAATCTACCTATCTAAAATGAAACACTTTCAGAAGGAGTTTACTTTGTGATGTTTAATTCAAACCTTTCAGTGGGTAAGCTACGTTAAGATATTATGCAATTCAACTCTTCCTTACATCATCTCTCTAACTAAAAAGCTAGATAAGTCAAGTCATCTGGTCCCTAGCTGTACTAAACCAGAGAAGTAGTGAAGTTCCAAATTTATCTGCGGAATCAAACACTACTAAACTGGTGAAGTTTAGCACCATTCGTCTCCTATTAGGTTCTCCTCCCAGAGTAGGAGCTTTAGTAGAAGCCAGGAGACTTCCCTAGAATCTTAAGATCTGAATTTCAAGCTTCACTATAACTCTTAGGCCGAAAGAATATATATAATAACCCTGAAATATCCGACGAAATGATCATCTAGGATACTCCTTCAGCCGAGACTTTGTCTCACGGATAATGGGAGACTACCGCCCCCTACCCGCTTGCCGAATTTAAAGTCAGTAGTAAGGTTGTTTTTCACATACTAAAGACCCATAAATACAATATTCAATTTAAAGATAGTTAGAGCAAACTTGGAATTCATTTCCTTTAGGCAAAATATACAAATTACAATATCGTTGAATCGAAGATGACCTAGATGATGAAATAGGAATGATATAGGTACCTACTCGTGATATACGCACTAATCCGAAATAGCCCTGTATTTAAAATAAAATAGATTTCTGACCTGATTCCGGTAAAACCTTTACCAAACGTTGGAATCCTTTCTCTTGTATTTAACGTATTATAACCGATGAGCGCTCTATCCTTTCGATTTGCATTATCCGCTTCTCTTTATCAAGAACATTATTTATGTTAAAATCACATGCGTCACGTCTGAAAGCAATTTTCCAACCGTCTCCTATTTTGTTTTCCGTCTTCTCCTTATGTCCGCGCCACGAATTCAAATGATTTGTCTATTCTCCTATTCAGAGTAGTTTAAAGAAGTTTTTATGTAATGCACCAAAGCAGTTTCATAATTGATTTATTTTTAGGGTTAAATATTATTTAAAAGAAACGCTTAATGTAAAATATTTGCATAAAACAGTGTAGCCACTGTCTGGACTGTTACAATCGACCCCAAATTTTTTAGCAGCGGCCTATTAAGATAGTAAGTGAATTAAAAATTTCCCTAAAATTCAAAACCGTTGCAAATATATGTATTTATTTAAGTTGTTTATCTCTTCAGATTCTACAGATGTTGTAATAAACAACATCATTTATTTTCCATTATTTATTCAATTATTGAATTCTTAATCCATTGAAACTCGAAACCATATACATTTTTACTGTGTGTGTATTTAAACCAGATTTAAAATCACAAAATGGATCAGCACCATGTTCAAACCTAAATATGATTAAAGCTTATTGATTTATCAACGATTGACAGAAAGAACGACTGATTTACTGGGGCTTGGTTGTGAGGCAAGCCTCCCCGAGTGGGACACCGATTTCAACCAGGCTGGCCTTACATTATGACCAAGCTCAGATCTAGAAAGGAACCAGATCAGTGGTAACTCAATGTACAATAACCGAAGATAACTCAATCTTAATTACCCCCAAAAAACCCCATCAAATCTTAAACCCATTTCAAATCCGGTGTATGTGCAGTGTGCTCAGTCATAGCCTAATAGGTATAGAGTAAATTCTTGGAAATCAGACAGAGCTGAGGCTCAGATCTCAGTTTAAAAAAAACTGTAATGATCTTAATTATCCTAACACCAAGAACCTTTCTTTCACAAGAACTTATTTGTAGTGCGTTTATGGCTCGAATCTCAAATAAATCGTACCAAATTCTGTAAAAAAGATAACTTACATGGGCCCTTCAAGCTTCATACCATTTCTAAATACTGTTTTCAAACTGGATTCATACATTTCTGTCATTCTCCCAGTATAAATCAGCAAATTACAATTAGAATTTGTTACTTCAGAATTGTATTGAACAATTATTTAGTTAATTTATAAGTTAACATAAAGCTTTTATTCAGAATGATTGATTTCTGAAAGCATAAAAGTAAACAAACCGATTGATTTGACTGACTTGACATTGATTGATTGACAGGTAGGGTAGCCATAGTCAGAATTTGTGTAGCAAATTTCGGACGGAAGAAATTAGTTTCGCTCGAGTACCTTTTTTTTTTTCTTTATTTGCCGAATAAAATTTTTAACAAAATTTGAATAATCTATAGTAACACGTACCTATGTAGATAAGTTCTTATTTTTATAGGGTATCCGACGACGACCCCTCGAGTTAGTTCATAGTTCATAGTTCCTCAACATTTAAAACTCCGATGTTCAACAATAGTTTTCGGGCACGTGTCAACGCTTTAATTTTTAGCATTAAATTTAAATTTCGTAAGAGTTGTAATGTTAAACGACCCCGCGTATCTGTATTTTGGCAACATCTAGTGGTTCTGATTTTTAAATAAAAAGCAATGCTATATTTTTGGTTTTAAACTTCGTAAACGTTTTGATTTTAAACGACCCCACGTATCTGTATTTAGGTTGAATTAACTTTATTTCCGCTTTTTGTTTTAAAATGATTTTACGAAATTATTATTAGATTCAATTGATTTTGATCTCAGCTTATGCAGAGTTTATAATACGCAACGCAAATTGAAGTTGACATGTTTAATTATCTATAGACGTTTCCTGTGGTTACGTGACGTTTCTTTCTCTTTGGTTGTAAAAGTAAAAATTGTTTCATCTGTGGACGTTTCTTTGTTTACATTGTAATCTAAGTATTTGAATTTACGAAGTTGTTATAGTTATAGCCGTGTTTTTCTAAGCCGTGTTATCCACAGTCCACTCTGCCATCGTTGTTTATTGTTAATTGTATGACTGGTATTCACTCGTAAAAATCCACGTATACATCTGGAACAAGAGGTCTTGGCAAGAATAGTCCGGAAATTGAGAACACAAAGAAGATACACTCTGTTTAATGAAATCATCGTTTGAAAAATGACAAGAAGCATTAATGTATCGGCCTCGTCTTTCCACACAAGAAGAAACAAATGTCTTTCGGGCCTCCGCTATCGGCGATGTCGAATGAGAGGTTATCTAGTTGTAAGTACGAATTTCTATTAACCCTCTAATGTTTACATAATGAACCATAAAATTTCTCTCTTCAGGCACTAATACCTCCGTGATAAACGTTTTGTAGACCATAACTATGCACAGCCTCTTGTATTCCCTCTGTCATTGACAGCTAAATGTCAGGTTATAAAATATTATTTTTATTTATTTCAGGAACAGAACAATAAATACAACGTAATATGTACAACTGTATTATCTATTCTGCTGGATACCACTGACCTGTGAGGGAAAGCTAATCCACTGAGCTAGCTCTGATGTCTTTCTTCAAGATTCCAACATGTAAGTTCAATGAACTCAGTTGTTAGACGTCCCCCTGACTGCTATGAATATTCTTATGATCCCGAATCTATGTCTAGATCAGGTATCCTTTTATATAGATGGTTCAGGCATGAACACGAAACCGAGCATGTGTGTAGAACCATATCATCTATAGTCGCATCAACCAAACTGCTGTATATGTAGTATCCTAAATAAACCAACACTCCATGTATACTGCTGCGAAACTGAAGCATATTTCTTGATAATTTTGTAAAGAAAGGCTTTTATTTTCTATTTATTTCAGATGCCGTTTGAAGAACACTGTCCATCTCCAATCTCCTCATCATCACCTGCTGCTGGGAGTTCCTAGTACCTAGCTGAAGATCCATTCCACTCCAAGACTTATTCTAATTATTACACCACGGTAAAACTTTGTGTGTTGTTTATTATTAGGATTTATTTAAGTAATAAAGTTCTTAAAATATTAAAGATCCTCTGAACTGGCTTACTTATTTAGTTGTCTGAAATATCATTTGATTTTTATCCTGAAAAACCTTAATAACGACTCGCCTTCGCTTGTTCTCTACCTATATGTACCAACTTAAAATTTTTAGCAGCGGCAATGTTATGAATGAATTCATGATCAATTCTTTCTTGCTCATTCAACTCCGAACCTCATTATTGTAATTATAAACCTCACAAGACTACATAGAAGGAAACTGCTGACATGGCCTTCCTCAGATAAGATTCCAGTATGTTTCGATCGATTCTTATGCTGCGAAACTTTCCATACCATCATTAGGTAGATCTTGTTTGAGGTTTTTTTTTTTTTTTTAAATAAATCAAATTAAATCTCACTGCCCTTCTTTGCTCTCCAAATCGCCAGCCGAACCGGACAGCACCGCCCACACAGCTTCGCCACACAGCACCGCATCTCCGCGAACTCCACGTACGCCACACTCGTAGTTCAAACATTTTCAATGATCTTGAACACGCTGCTCCTATAATTATGTTTATAATTAAAACTAGAACCAACCACAACTGTAGCAATGCTTGTGTCACGCGCCAGACTACCCATGTGCATAACTAGTAGCACCTTTCGGTTTCACTTGCGCAGTTCCTGTGAAATTCCGAGATAAAATTAGCCTATGTGCTATTCCGGAATATTAGTCTACCTCTTTGCTATATTTCAACCAGTACAGTTCAGCCGCTCTTGCGTGAGTAAGAGTAACAAACAACCATCTATCCAAGGACCTACGCATTTAGTGTAAATATTTTATTTTCTTAATATTTATAGAGGGCGAGCAGAAACCACTGATCAAACATCCGCAACTCCCACAAACATTTCAAAACGAGAGTCGAACCCGCGTCTTCCTTTTCCTAAGTGGTTGAAAAACTGTCACTATGCTTTAGAAGTCAAACAAATATATTCCTTCAAAAACGAGAGTCGAACCCGCAGTTCCTGCTTTCCATCCAGCCACTATGCCACAGGAGTCGTCACTTCTGACTATTATTCGTCATAATAATGATGTAAACTTGACACTGACGTGACACTTACTCGTCCTCTTATGGTGGATACACACGTACGTACATGCGCGATGAGCATGGTTCATCCGAACATGACTATCTACCCTGCGTCTACTCGTAAAGAACATGCCTAGTGTGCGCTGAAACTTTTCAAGTACCTAATGGACTATTCGTTGTGGTGTTTGGTGGACATCGCTACCTATATTACAAGGTTGCTTCGAACAATGAACAAGAATTATGGACACATTTGAGTCACAGTGATGGTCTCACTACACTGCTATGATTAGACTCGGACCCAATAAAATCATCATCTACTGCCCATGCTAGACCACTTCCACAAAACCTTTACACAATCATCATTATCATCAGTCTACATTAGTCCACTGCTATAGAACCTTTAACCAATCATCATTATCATCTGTCCATGTTAGTCCATAATTTTTGTCATGATTAGATTTAGTAAATCTTATGGAAGTGCACTTATCTTTTCTTATACTGGAGCCTTCTTTTGTGAATCCTTAGTCGACCCACAGTCTCGATCCTGGATTCCTTGATTTCTTTTGAATTGCAGTGACTGTTCTAAGCTCCAAAATCCTCCGTCATCCGTGTATATTCCTTTTTGACCCGCTTTCATGCTCCTTCCACTTCGAATTTATTCTTATTCTCTCCAATATCCTACTATTTTGGAAAAACTAAATACCCTGAAATATTATTAATATTAGATTCTGAGGTTTCGTTTGTCTTCGTTTGTCTTTAGCTTCTTTCCACTTCACATGCAACAAATTGTGTGGAATAAACCACACTTTATAACTAAATTTAATTACCTAAATCCAACTAATATAAAATGCGACCCCTACAATGATACTATCTAAATAAATCGCAAAACACATATTATCTACAAATTTCCTACACGACCCCTATAATAAAATCATCCCTAAACAAGTTAAAATCTTACATCCAAATCATGGTCTCGACCTCACGACTCCCGAATAGTAAAGATTTGATGAGAGATCCTTACAACGAAACTGTACCTACCTACTTACTTATCTAAATAAGTCTAATTATCGATTCTGATACCTACTCTATGACAGGAAATTGTAAGACTAGCTCACACTTAATCTAAAACTATCATAACTTATCTAACAATTTCCCTAGCTTATTCTTCCTGCTGCTACTGCTACCTACGAACTTCCTAAGCGACCCCTAAACCTAAATCATCTCTAAGTAAATCCTAAATTCCAAATCCTGGTATGCGGCAAGCAAATTGTAACACCCCTACCTATCTATTATAAATAAAATAAATATAACTTCAAAATTAAAGATTCAAGACATTTATTACAGAACTTATTAAACATAGATCATTAGATAATTTATGATTATCTTAAAATTCAGAAGGAAGCTGCAAATCTTCCTATACCAAAGAAACGTCCTTCAAAGAGATAGTTATTGTAGATAAACGAATATATAGAAAAGTGATTTATAATGGCCAATGTGATCGTCTAGTGTCGTCTAGTGGTAGGACACCCGTTATGTTGTAGTAACTCAGTTTCTTTTAGAAGCTTAGACAAACGAACTAACTACAAAATACCCTAATTCTGATGAATACCTACCTACTTAAACCTGATAAATCCTAATCCTCCATTTACACAACGACTAAAATAACTTTCAATCTCACTCTCGCACACCGAACTTACGACGGCAAGGATGAGGGCACCGCCTCCGCCCAACATCTGTGATCCTCGACATCCTGACTGGACAGACCTCCACCGTCAACACAGATAAGACCGCATGCTGGGTTTCCATGCCTATTACTGTGTATATAGGTAAAGGTACTGGGACATATCACAAAAGAGTCAGTCGGGAAAGGAGGGCATTATCTTTTAGCAACCTAAGCCAGCCTCAAAGTCTTGTCATAATCTACCTATCTAAAATGAAACACTTTCAGAAGGAGTTTACTTTGTGATGTTTAATTCAAACCTTTCAGTGGGTAAGCTACGTTAAGATATTATGCAATTCAACTCTTCCTTACATCATCTCTCTAACTAAAAAGCTAGATAAGTCAAGTCATCTGGTCCCTAGCTGTACTAAACCAGAGAAGTAGTGAAGTTCCAAATTTATCTGCGGAATCAAACACTACTAAACTGGTGAAGTTTAGCACCATTCGTCTCCTATTAGGTTCTCCTCCCAGAGTAGGAGCTTTAGTAGAAGCCAGGAGACTTCCCTAGAATCTTAAGATCTGAATTTCAAGCTTCACTATAACTCTTAGGCCGAAAGAATATATATAATAACCCTGAAATATCCGACGAAATGATCATCTAGGATACTCCTTCAGCCGAGACTTTGTCTCACGGATAATGGGAGACTACCGCCCCCTACCCGCTTGCCGAATTTAAAGTCAGTAGTAAGGTTGTTTTTCACATACTAAAGACCCATAAATACAATATTCAATTTAAAGATAGTTAGAGCAAACTTGGAATTCATTTCCTTTAGGCAAAATATACAAATTACAATATCGTTGAATCGAAGATGACCTAGATGATGAAATAGGAATGATATAGGTACCTACTCGTGATATACGCACTAATCCGAAATAGCCCTGTATTTAAAATAAAATAGATTTCTGACCTGATTCCGGTAAAACCTTTACCAAACGTTGGAATCCTTTCTCTTGTATTTAACGTATTATAACCGATGAGCGCTCTATCCTTTCGATTTGCATTATCCGCTTCTCTTTATCAAGAACATTATTTATGTTAAAATCACATGCGTCACGTCTGAAAGCAATTTTCCAACCGTCTCCTATTTTGTTTTCCGTCTTCTCCTTATGTCCGCGCCACGAATTCAAATGATTTGTCTATTCTCCTATTCAGAGTAGTTTAAAGAAGTTTTTATGTAATGCACCAAAGCAGTTTCATAATTGATTTATTTTTAGGGTTAAATATTATTTAAAAGAAACGCTTAATGTAAAATATTTGCATAAAACAGTGTAGCCACTGTCTGGACTGTTACAGTTTGTTACTTTTTTTTGTAAATAAATAAAAAGCTAATAGAATTGTAAGGTTAGGTGTGAGTCAAAAATACATTAAATAAACATACATAATGTCGCTGATAAACATACATTTAATGGTCGCGATTTCGTTACTCTTCAATATGTAATGGTTTTAAAAAGAATACAATGTTGACTCTTAGTTTGAATGTTGGAACATAGTTTTCCTTTTCATCAATTGAAAAGGGAAGTAAATTAGGGCACAGTTAATATAATACCGATCAGGGTTAATTTTGACAAATATAGCATTTTGTAAATAGCCGTGAAATCAGTGATAATAAATATGTTTTATAGACTTTGCTAGAACCAAAAAATTAAAAGACTACTTGATGTGGTCATGTTTAAAAACTGTTGTCGTTAGAGTTGGGTAGATCAATATTTACCGAAAGCATCAACGTAAGCACCGATTCAGCCTACTAATATCATCAAAACCGAAATCAAAATCAAAAATCAAAATCAAAAATTCTTTATTTCCATAAATACAAAAATGTATACTTAGAAAAAGTCAAATTCTTAAAATAAAACACTGACACGGAAATAAAGTGATGTTTTTGATTTCTGTCGCTTCGGTGTGTAGACTAAAGTAAAGAAGCGACGAAGAAACCTTTAGCCTGTTAGTTGTTATTTTTCGAGTTGGAGCAAAACCCGTCCCAAGCTTTTTTATCTTCTAAATAATCTGATATTTTGTAGTAAGCCTTTTTGCACAGAAAAGTTTTGACAATTTGTTTGAATTTATTAATTGATAGATTTCGCAACTCACTAGGAGTTTTGTTGTAGAAGCGTATACATTGCCCTTTGAAAGATACATTTATCTTGTGAAGTCTGGTTGTGGGCACAGCGAGTTTATTCTTATTTCTAGTATTAATATTATGTATATCGCTATTTTTAGGGAAGCTTTTGATATTTTTATGAGTGTACAACAAGTTTTCATAAATATATTGACAGGGGACTGTCATTATGTTTATTTCTTTAAATTTATCACGTAGGGATTCTCTGGGACCCATATTATAGATAGCACGAACAGCCCTCTTCTGCAGCACAAATACGGTGTTAATATCTGCAGCGTTCCCCCACAGCAGTATACCATATGACATAATACTGTGGAAGTAGCTGAAATAAACAAGTCTAGATGTATCCACGTCTGTAAGAAAACGGATTTTTTTGACTGCATACGCTGCAGAACTAAGTCTCCTCGATAACTTATCTATGTGTGGGCCCCATTGAAGTTTATTATCTAAAGTGATTCCTAAGAATACGGTACTTTTAACAATTTCTAACGTTTCTCCCTTTACGTTTACATCAGCCTTAACTTGTTTAACATTAGGTAGAATAAATCTAATACATTTTGTTTTGGTTTCGTTAAGCAAAAGATTATTGACACTAAACCAATGGACTACTTTTGAGATTGCATTATTCACATCGTCAAAATTTGTACTCTGTCGTTTCATTTTAAAAATTAAAGAAGTATCATCAGCAAACAGTACAATCTCGTGATTATTCTTTACAAGATGAGGCAGGTCGTTGATATAAACTAAAAATAAGAAAGGACCGAGGATAGAACCCTGCGGTACACCCATTGTAACTACAGACCCCGCAGACCGTTTCCCATTAATCTCAACTCTCTGTATCCTATCACTCAAGTAAGACGTAAGAAGATCCAAAGAGGAGTCCATTATTCCATAGTGATGTAGTTTCCTGATTAATGTTTCATGGTGTACGCAATCAAATGCTTTTGACAAGTCGCAAAAAACGCCTATAGCATCTTGCGACTTCTCCCAAGCATCAAAAATATGCGATACTAACTCTACACCAGCATCAGTAGTTGACCTGCCGCGAGTAAACCCGAATTGTTTACAGTGTAGCAGGTCATTGCCATTGAAATGCCTGAGCATTTGATGTAAAATAAGTTTTTCAAAAACTTTGCTGAATGTAGGCAGTACTGATATTGGTCTAAAGTTAGTGGGGTCAGATCTACTACCCGATTTAAACAGTGGGACCACTTTACTACATTTCATTAGATCAGGAAATACGCCACAATCGATAGATTCGTTGAATATTAAAGCCAGATCCGGTGCAATGGTATCTATCAATGGTTTAATAATTCTAACGGAAATGCCCCAGAGGTCTGCAGTTTTCTTTATATTTAAAAGGTTAAAGGCTTTTTTAATATCTTTTCCATCTACATAGTTGAAATTAAATTTATTTTTGCATTTTTGTACATTTTCAATGAGTAATGACTCAGCGATTATTTGAGAAGAGTTTAGACACTTTGTAGTAGAGATTGGAATGTCAGTAAAAAAGTTTTCAAATGCTTGGGCTACTTCAACATCATTTTTGATTGAGCAATCATTAACCTTTAAATTGTAATCATTAACATAGGTACTGACCTTTCCAGTTTCACTATTTATTATTTTCCAAGTTGATTTTATTACATTTTCACTATGTAGGGTGCGTAGTGTGCCCCCTACAATCCTATAAGTTGTTGGTGTTTGAGAGTTAAAAGAGTTTTGTAAAGTTTCACGGTTTAATCGTACGTTATGTTAAAGGTTTTGTTATGGTCGCGAGTGTACGCCGTGACGTGTTGTCCAAAGGACAGTTGTTTGCGACTGAATCTAATAAGCCTGAGAAACACGTCATAACGTAAACTGCTGACCCGCGGGAACATGTCACTCTGTATGGTATGCAAACCGTACATGCTCCCGAGGGCGAGTTGAGATGAAAATGTTACATCTTAAAAGTAATATGTAATAGTTCAAGCAAAAAGTAAAAGCGATAAAAACTACGTATAAAAGTAATATAAAAGTAAAAAGTAAAGTAAGGACACAAAATATAAAATTCAACTTATAAAATGTCACTTAATAATTTCAAACACTTTCACTTGCACTAAAAAGTCTTTTGATAGTAGGTGAGGTCCCCTTGTCCACACGGGCGTATGGGCGGTGAGTCACGCTAGTATCAGGTTCGAGGCTCGTCGAAGGCACGCTCGAAGTGTGTCCCGCCGTCGTAGGTACCGCAGGTAGGTCTACAAGTTGGATGGCGGTCTCGAAGTGCTGTCTGCCCTCTCGCGTCGTCGCTGGGAGCGTCGCCGAGCGCAGGCGGGTGCGCACGCGCCGCCAGCAGTAGAGGATAGAAGCGAACAGTGCGGCACCAGCAAGTAGGTACAGTACCACAAACTGATGGACGTCATGTGTGGATAGTTGAATGTTTTCGCCTTCTTTTTCTATCTGTTTGATTTGCTCTCCGATGTTGTTTATCTCCTCCTTGAAGCCTTGTGTTTCCTTTCTCTCAAGATATTGAGTAGGAATAGTTAAGTTGAAGATAGTGTTTATAGATGGTATCTCTATCTTAAGTAGGTCGGACTGTACTTCCAAGTTGTTAGATTGCTTAGTGTGTGAGTATATAGTGAAGCTTTTGCCCTTGATGACACAGCCATTCCCAAGGCTGATTAGGCCGGCCATGTTGAGTCGCTCAGCTGTTACCTGCCGTTCGCATAGTATTCTTATCGTTCGTTGAGTACAACAGAAGTACATGTAGGTGTTTGTTTTGTAAAGCTCAATCCACACGTCCCTGCAGATTGTATGTTTTGTTGCGCATTGTTCCGTTTCTTCCTTCATTGTACATAGGCTGTTTTCAGACTTCAGTCGGTAGATAGGTCGTTGTAGTTTGCACATGAGAGTGTCCATGTTGTATGGTGTGCAGGTTTGTAGTTCGTTTTCGGACATAGGTATGTAGGCGTCCTTTTGTAGATTTATGGAAACGTAGTCTGCGATAGGTAGAATAGTCACCATAGTTTTGTGTATAAGTTGAGGGACTGCGATAAGTTTGTAAACCTCGTAGGCATCCCGAGTTATCAAAGGAATTTTGACTTCGAATATAAAGTACTTCAGAGTCATCCTTGCCTTCACGTTGAGAAGATGATAGAGTTTCCGAAGATCCACTTGGATGTCTTCAATAGGTAGAGTTAAGTCCTTCGAAAGTTGACCAGATATTATGTTAAGCTCTTCCGTAAGCTGTTGCGGACTCAATAGATGAATGTTGAATTTTCCGTAGTGAATTTCGGTAACAGTTTCCAAAAGCGTCTCTTGAAGACCTTTCAAGTTCATCAACATGTTGTTCGCGATGATCGACATCATAGTAAAGTCATTATTTGTTTTGACATCTCTCATTTCAATCGCTAGTGTGTTCACGGCCTTATTCAGTGTTATTATGTGTTGGTTATACATTTTATATTGTTGGTCGATAGAGTTCTCTATTCTCTTCAGTAGGTTATTCTCGGCTTCTAGAATGGAAGTTTGGTTTTTCCACAATAAAGCGAGGTGTTGTTCGTTTGATCGGATGCTGTCTATGTCCTTTTCGTATTTTTCGGCAAAGTGTTTATCCAGCACTCCGAACAAGCTGTTGGCGAGGTACCCAACGCCGTTGATGAGCCCCCTTCGTACTCTATTGTTCATTCGTTTTCGGTCTAAGAGCATGTTGCTGTAATGCATCAGTTCCGTATAGCCGTGTTGTAACTGGAGTAGTATTATGTTGCATTGATTGTTTGTTTCGATGTTAGTACATGCTTGTTTTAGTGTAGAAATGTAACTTTTGAAGGCTTCTATTCCTTGCCAATAAGGTTGCATATCGTAGTAAACGATTAATTTCCATTCATCGCGTACCAGGTGCATATCAGTGACCTTATCAAAGTACATACTTTGGTTGTTGTTTATGTTAGTTAGGCTGTAGTCACACCGAGCGGGATTTATTATGGCAAAGACACATAAAATCGCCCAAATTAAATTGCATGACGTTTTGTTTTTTGTTCTAGGTCGTTTGTTTTGTGGTTGTTTTTGTTGAGTTTGTTCTTGTTGTGTAGGTAAGTCTTCTTCTTCCGTGTTATTTTTCGTTGGTAGTTTAGATAGTTTAGTTATAGGTCGTTTCATGATCCCATTTTTCGTTCGAAGACTAACCACGCGAACGCAGCCGTCCTTTCCTTCGTGTAGCTCAACTACTCGTCCTAGGGCCCATTTCCCCGGAGGAAGATTGGAGTCATGTATGACTACGAGGTCGTCGATGCTCACGTTAGGTTTTCGTTGCCGCCACTTGCTCAGCGGTGTAAGTTGGGTCAAGTATTCAGACTGCCATCTTTTCCAAATGTTTTTGAATATTTTTTGAATAAGTTGCCATCGCGTTCGTTCGTCTCTTTCGGTTTCGACGATAGTTAGTGTAGGTCCGCTGGAGAGGAAGTGAGCTGGCGTCAAAAGGTCTATGTCTTCGGGATCTTCAGTTAGCGCTTGGAGTGGTCTGGAATTGAGGCAAGCTTCGAGTTCTGCCAGGAGCGTCGAAATTTCTTCGTACGTCAGTTTTTGTTCTCCGACGACTCTTTTAAGGTGGAACTTCAGGCTTTTGACTGCCCCCTCCCATAGGCCTCCAGCACTTGCCCATGTAGGGGCGTTGAAATGCCATTCAATGTTCATGTCAGCAATGGCAGAGTAGAACTCAGGGTCCACAGTGTTTTTTAAATCGATAAATTCTTCATTTATTGTGTGGCTTGATTTTGTGAAGTTAGTGGCGTTATCACTGTAGATATGACGTGGAGCTCCTTGTCGAGCTGAGAGTCTTCGCAGTGCCGCCAGGAAGGCCGATGAAGTGAGGTCGGAGACGAGTTCTAGGTGTACTGCCTTCGTAGCCAAGCAGACGAAGACAGCGACGTATCCCTTGGTTGTCTTGACGCCTCGGCCTTTGTTGTACTTTACGTCAATGTATCCAGTAAAGTCCGTCCCTGTGTGATAGAAAGGACGGGAAGGGTTGCATCGGGCTCGGGGTAGTTGGCCCATTAGTTGAGTTTGTTGTATAGGGTTGTGCCTTCTGCACTTTACACAGTTGAAAATGCGTTTTTTGACAGCCCTGTTTCCTCCAATTATCCAGTATTGTTGTCGTAGTCTCGCTGACGTAACACGAGGACCTCCGTGGAATGTCCTGTCATGCGCGTTGTCAATCAAAATCTCAGTAAAGTGTCCATCATGAGGTATGATGACTGGATTTTTCTGTTCCGCATCTATGTATGCGTTGTTGATCCTTCCCCCTACTCTGAGTAGTCCTTCTTCGTCGAGATAAGGATTAAGGGGTAGGAGTTTGCTTTTTCGGTTTAGCTCTTTTTTCTGCCTCAAAGCGTTTATCTCATCTTCAAAAGAAGTCATTTGTACATGTTTTATCAGTAACCGTCTTGCCTTTTGTATTTCGTTTATAGTTAAGTAGTAAGGTAGCATCTTGTTTCGAGGCGCTAACGCCCGTAGTATCCAAGCGATAACACGTGTAACTCGAGTAAGACAGCTGTGTTTAGCAAGTAGGTCTTTGATGATGTCATCGTTGTGACGTTGTGTAGTGACGTTTGTTTTGAACTTCTTTATCTCTTCGTTAGTTTCGTAGGTTTGAGAGCTTTCTGTGGGTTGAAACGTAGAGATCCAATTTGGTCCGTTCCACCAAAGTTGATGTGTTTTTAGTTGGGTTGGAAATATACCACGACTAGCACAATCCGCCGGGTTTTCTGCGGACTTGACATAGCGCCAGCAGATTGTAGGTATGATTTCTGTTATTTTCTTCACCCTGTGCGACACAAATGCATTCCAGCGATTGTGATCACCGTTGAGCCATCCTAAGACAGCAGTGGAGTCCGACCATCCGTAGAGGGTTAGGTTGTGTGTTGATAGGCATTCTTGAACTTTCTTCATCAAAGTAGATAGTAGTGTTGCTGCTAGGAGTTCAAGTCTGGGCAAAGATGTGGTTTTGTTTTTGGGCACAAGTCGTGACTTCGCGGCGACGATCACGACGGAACCGTTTGTTGTTTTTGTGTAGATAACGCAAGCGTAGGAATTGATGCTTGCATCGCAAAACCCATGTACTTCGACGTTATCATTTAGTGTAAGTTGTAACCATCTAGGTATTTTTAGTTCGTGGATTGCTGTTAGTTGTAGTTTGACCTTTTCCCATTCTTTGTTTATAGGTTCAGGTACTTTGTCGTCCCACTTTAGGTCTTCTTCCCACACCTTTTGAAAAATTAGTTTTAGTTTTGTTGTTACTGGACTTAGCCATCCCAGTGGGTCAAAAATTTTGGAAATTTCTGATAGTAGTAGTCGTTTTGTGACTGATTTCGTAGATGTGGTGTCGATAGTTAGCTGGAAGGTAAAGTTATCTTCAGTAGGGTTCCAGCGTAGACCTAGTGTTTTCGTAGACTCTTGGTGACGGAAGTTGTAAGCTTCCGGCGTGTTACTGGTAGGTTCTTCGTCTTGTAGTAGTTCAGCTTCGTTCGACGACCACTTTCGTAGGTTGAACCCTCCAGCTTGAAGTAGGTTTGTTAGGTCTCTTTTTATGCGTAGAGCAGTTTGGATGTCGTCGGTGTTGCACAGAAGATCATCCATGTAGAAACACGTTTCGAGAATAGCTGCCGCTTCAGGGTAGTGATGTCGCTCGTCGTTAGCTAGCTGTTTTAGAGTCATCATAGCTAGAAATGGCGAGGCTTTGTTTCCGTAAATGATCGTTGAAAGTTGGTATTCCTGAAGGGGTTGATTACTGCTTTCTCTCCACAGTATTCTTTGGTAGTTCTGGTCGTCTTTATGACATAGAATTTGTCGAAACATCTTCTCTATATCGGCCGTAAAGGCAACCTTAAATTGTCTCCACTTCAAAATAAGTGAAAATAAATCCGTTTGTAAGTTAGGGCCGCTGTAGGTTACGTCATTTAAACTTTTGCCAGAAGTTGTTTTCGCCGAAGCGTTGAAAATGACACGAAGCGGAGTAGTTGATGAGTCGGCACGTTGCACACAATGATGTGGAATATAGTAGCTCGGTTTCAAGTTGTTTTCGCATAATTGCATGTGGTGTAGGTTTATGTATTCTATCATAAATGACTTGTAGCTATCGGCCAGATTGTCAGAGGTTCTAAACCTTTTTTCAAGTTGCAAAAATTGTGCCGTGGCTTTAGGTCGAGATTCGCCGAGTTTTTCTTCTACATCTGCGTGAAAAGGTAGCCGCACGATGTAACGGCCATCTTCTTGTCGTTTGGTTTCAGTTTTATATTGTTGGAGACAGTAGGCATCTTCCGTAGATAGCTCAGAGCATTCTGCCCCAATATCTTCTATCTCCCAAAATTGTTTGATTTCGTCCAAATTGTTTAGGACTACGTTACATTGGTAGGATGTTATGTTGCCACACAAAATCCAACCGAGTTGTGATTGTTGAGCCATCGGTTGTGTTTCATCCCCTCTGATGATGCCACCTAGGATGATGGTAGAGTAGACATCTGCCCCAAAAAGTATGTCGACTGGTCGGCTGATGTTGTAGTCAGGGTCGGCCAGTGGTATCCCTTCCAAGTGTGTCCATGTAGATGGTTTGGAGAAGGTTCTGTTAGGTAGTTTGTTGACTAGTTTTTTCATGACGAATACTTGTGAGTCAAAGGTATAGTTTTTGTTTATAGATGTGCATGTTAGGTTGACGACTCCTTTGCAGTTATTTTCGCGCGTCCCCACGCCGAAAATAACGCCGTTGCATCTCATCCGTGGTAGTCCCAGCAGTTGAGCAGTGTTTTCCGTTATGATGGATATCTGTGATCCTTGGTCGATGAGGGCACGTAGAGTGACCTCTGACCCGTCGTTAGTTTTGACCTTGACCAGAGCCGTAGCCAAGAGTGTTTCGGAAATGTTTCCCATTGAAGATACATTACTACTTGCACCTTCGTTTTTATCATTTGAGTTGTTGTTAGGTTTGTCGCTGTTTTTCTTTGTTTGTGGTTGTGTTTTCTGCGAAGCGTTATGTAGCAAGGTGTGATGATTTAAATTACACTGCAGGCAGCGTTTTTCAGACTTGCATTGTTTATCTTTGTGGTCGAACAAACAATTGCTACATATGTTGAGCTTTGCAACTAAATTCCGTCGGTCCGCCGTTTGCAATTTGATAAACTCGCTACAATTGTATAATCCATGGTCGTTCTTGCAATGCGGACACTTCACGTGTTTAGGTACTTGTTTGTTCATCGTAGAGTTGAATGCGTTATTATAGTTTTTAGGTTTGTTATTATTAGAGTTAGATACGGATTTGTTTTGTTGTTGGTTTTTGTTGTAGTTAGATGAACCACGTTGTTGTTGGTTGTCCGAAGAGCGCTCTTGTTTACGTCGTACGGACTCCAAAGCCGTGAATTTCGTTTCAAGAAAGTTCATGAATTCGGCCAAGTTAGGTAGTTCTCGCGGTTCCTTCACCGATTCCACGTAATCGCTATAGGTGTCAGCGTCGAGTTTCAGCGAGAGAAGGTGTACCAGGATAGGGTCCCATGTTGAAATATCGACGCCGAGCTTTTCGATCGCGTTCAAGCATTCGTTCGCCGTATCGTGTAGTTTCTTTATGGAAGCGCCAGTTTGATTTTGTAGTGTTTGTAGGTTTAGGATAGTGTTAAGATGCGAAATAAAAATTTGTTTCTTGTTGTTGTACCTGTTGTTAAGTATGTCCCAGCAAACTTGGTAATTGTCGGAACTGATAGTTAGATGTTGAATAAGCTTTTCTGCTTCACCCTTTACCTTGGATTTTAGGTACTGCATCTTTTGTGCACCTGATAGTGTTCTATTGTTATGGATTACCTCTTTGAACAAGTCCTTGAAGGATGTCCAGTGTTGGTAGGATCCAGAGAAAGTAGGTAGTTCCATTTTAGGAGTAGATTTTTCCATGTGAGAAACAGACCACATTTTAGCGTTTATGGATTTCTTCATGGAGTGGTATTGTTGTTCGTAGATCTCGAAGATCGGTTCGTAATCTTGGTCGAGCGCGTTTTCACTGTCGATCTCCCAGTGCAGAGAGTCGATGGTTCTCCACCTAGATTCAAGAGTTTTGAGGGCGTCCTCGAACTCCCAGTTTTCGTTTATTTGTTCGATGTTGATTGTTGATAGTGTCCTAGCAAAAGCCCTAAAGTTGCTTTTCTGTTTTCGCAGTAGGTCTTCAGACTTGCTAGGGTTACCTTGGGATTTCGTTGTTAGATAGGCAGGGGTTACGTCACCTGCTTGATGTTGTGTTGTAGACAGTTCTCCCGAAGGTTGTGTGTATGCAGGGGCTGCTGCACCTGCTCGTTGTTGAGAAGTTGATGGTTCTCCCGAAGGCTGTTGAGTTTCAGATACCTGTATCGTAGGAATCTTCGTTTGAGATCTTTCACTCGGCTGAGGAGAGACCTCGTATTGTTCAATTAACGCTCGAGCTTCAGCGTAAATCTGCTTAGTTTGTTGGAAGTGGTTATCCGTAAAGTACGCATAGTTGCGATCTTCACATTGGTAGAGTTGTGTGTGGTTTGATTGAAATTCCTTCCAGTAGGAATCGAGAACTTCAAGTCGTTTCTTCAGGTAAAGAGGAGTTTTTCGCTCACCTCCATCTTTCTTGAAGTTGCGTAGGAGTATTCGTATCTCCTCTTGCAGTTGACTCTGGTTTGTTAGAATATCTTCGATATTCATGGTGTTTAGTTGTAGTTAGTTGTAATACCTAGTTGTAAAGTAGGTAATTGTTGTGGGTGGTGCGGTACTAACCTTTCAGCATGTGCGACTTCTCAATCCAACCGGTGAGACCCGCTTGTGGGAGGCCAGTCGAACCGATCCGCTACCGATAGGCAATACCTAGTATAAAAGTGAATACTCACTCACCCGGTTGTAGTTGTAGTTAGTGTAATCCTTGTAAAACTCACCGCACTCACTGTTATTTGTAAAACGTGTCCACGCGATAGAGTCCACAAGAAAAAAAAAAAAAAAAAACTAAGATGTAGGGTGCGTAGTGTGCCCCCTACAATCCTATAAGTTGTTGGTGTTTGAGAGTTAAAAGAGTTTTGTAAAGTTTCACGGTTTAATCGTACGTTATGTTAAAGGTTTTGTTATGGTCGCGAGTGTACGCCGTGACGTGTTGTCCAAAGGACAGTTGTTTGCGACTGAATCTAATAAGCCTGAGAAACACGTCATAACGTAAACTGCTGACCCGCGGGAACATGTCACTCTGTATGGTATGCAAACCGTACACACTAGTTTTAATTTTTGAGCTAATATAATTTGACTTTGCTATTCGACAAACTTTCCTAAACATTTTTGAGTAATTTTTAACTTTTTCTTTGAACTCTTGGCTAAAATTATATTGTTTTTCACTATACAGTTCATACAATTTTTGTCTACTCTTATGTATACCCACTGTTGCCCACTCACTAAAGTTAAGTTTTTCTGAGACCATGATCGATTTGGGGGTGAATATTGAATTAAAGGCATTGGTGAATTTGGTAAAAAACCTGCAATAAGACTCATTTGGGTTGTTGTGCGAGTAATTAGGTGAGGGTTTAGATTCCCAATCCAATTTTAACCGTTCAAATCGACTTATGCTCAGAATGGAATGGAATTACCTAAGTACTTCAGTGTTTAACTAAGCACTAGAAGACAAAGTGGTTATACCTAAGCAATCTGGCTGCGCTGGACGCAATTGGAGCTAACAGGCGGTCCCGAGCCGCCGCACGGAAGGTATTAATCAGGGGAGGATGCACCAGGGCTGAGTAACTAACGACGGGGCTAAGCTACAGAGTACTTGCCTCTTACTTGAACCTACATAGTATCTTCTACCATTGAAAGAAACACAACTAAAGGCTGGACACTAAACGCAGCATCATCTAGCCTACGCTAAGCAGAGCTGGAGCTTGTTTTAGGGGTAATAGATTACTGACATACTTAAAAAAAAAACATTATAATAATGTCGATAGCTATTTTTTATGCCTATACATAGAATAAACCCCCAAGCACCCCGTAAAAATATTTACAGATCGTACAAACATTCGTGGTGTATTTTCTAACACTTTCATGGCCCAGGACGCAGAAGCCTGGGTCCGTGTCGAACGACTTTGCAAATTTTTTGTACATAAACTATCCACCTTAGCAATGGTAGAAGTCAGCTACTATGAATGTTCCTATTCCTGTCGCAATTTCAATTTGAAGGTCATCCACACGTTTATATTATCTTGTTTACCAAAGCATAAAGATAATGCAATGCATTTTAAACATAATTATTGTTATTCTGCCAAAAGTAGTTAAGTATAAGTACATATTTTCCATAAAGTTAAAACACGACCTCTCCCAACTTGAGCCGAATTCTATCCCAAAGCAGCCGGCACGATGTACGCGTGAACTGAATGTAACTGAGCTCCCACTGACTCCTACCTCATCTGTGCCACTGCCCTGCAAACTATCACCTAAACTGCGACTGCTCTTGTCCAATTCCTCCCCTCTACCCCTCGTGCTAACTACCTATATCAATTTGAGAGATTGAATGCCATCGTCTCTCACGAGAAGGACCACCCAGAATGGTGCGCGCGCGATCTGGAATCTGATTTCGTATTTATGTACTGTGGAGTAATCAGATTGAATACTGTTTTACTAATGAGTCTTCATACCAAAGAGAAGTAGACAAAATACTGTTGACTCGGCTGACCATAATATTCACAGTGATAATGAATGGTCATTGTCGCACCGACCCGTGGAGCTGTAGTGTGTATATTGTAATCTCCATTAGATATTTCTCAATGCAATATTATAGTTACTAAAGCTGCTCATTTTGTAAGTAGGTGGTATTGCTGCGTATTATTTGCGAATCACTATTTCATTGATGTGCAATTCCAAACAATTTTCTGAATCCAAATAAAACACAAAATAAAACAATGAAGATCGACTGCCTACTAGAACTTTAGCCACAGCTACAGTTCTACTAGGCAGTCGGTCTTCATTTCTTACACTGATTAATTATAAATATAAGGTAGTTTATAACGATTCTAGTTTGTGTCAGAAGAGAGGCATACTAGTGGTGTTATTCCTGCATAAACTAGGTTCGTAGTTAACCCGCTTACATTTTTAATAATTGTGTGAAACTTTGTAAGATTTGATAGTATAACTCTACAATGATATTATTTTGCATGATTTTTGTTACTATGCAACATGTTTCATTCTCTATGTAAATCTGTGTCATATGTAGTAGCATTTTGTTTGCGTATTTAAAATTATGAATTAGATAAAATGTGGGTGATTTTTAACATTTAATATTACAGTAATACCAATAAGAAAAAGAGAGAAACTGCTGCTTGTTTATAAATTGTTGTGAATATCATAAGTTAGCGGAAATTGCGCAACTGTACTAAAATCTATCTCTTTTCCAGATTGTGCTTATACATAACTCATGCGGCATCCCACATTGTTTCCGAATAAATCATATGAATAAATCATTTGTGTTTTTGCTATCTTATCTATTTGTTATTTGCTCTATTGTAAACATGTTTTATTTAAGCTTGGCGCTTGCCACAAATTTTATAGAATCGAATGTATCTAAGTACCATAAATTACCAGTAAGTACATAACGCATATCAATCGTTTTTTGTTCCAAAAATGTTACAAGGTAGCTGGTACAGTTTAAACGATATTTTTGCTATAACCGTAATAATTGTACTCTAATTTTGTGGTCAAATAATTACTGCTTATTACAAAATACCAGACGAAATACCAGAGTTCCTCAAAACCAGTCAAAAATTTAATAAACAAAACATTTGTGATTTCCTGACGCCGGCTTCCCCTGGGCCGGGCCCGAGCTATGTTTAGCCGAGGAACCTTAAATTAATAGAGTAGTCATAAAATCTCAACATAAATACCTTTAAAGCACTAATTACAAAAACACTTAAAATCACACTGGCACTTACTTAAAAGAGCGCAAGGCTGTAAGGAGTGGCACAAGAATTTGAAAAGTGAAGTATGGTGGAGTCGGTCTGTCAAAACGATGGTGATGAACCACTTTACTGATTAAAATTACGGTTACAGAAATAATAGCCAACGACGGAAAATCAGAAAGACTTGGAGTGGGCCATGCATGGCCCAGTGCGACACATGAAAGAAATTCGTTGTCTTCTTGCAACCTTGCACGGAGACACCAATTTGCTCGGAGCTCCGTTTTAGTTCTGTTATGCGATTTCCAACAAATTTGAATATCTCTCATGTCATCTAAATGCACTGAAACTAGCTAGCCCCATAATAAAACAACACAGGAACTATAAACTAAATACGATCGGCACTTCAACGTTTAACAATCCATTAAATAAAATCGTAATATCTCCTATCCTGGTTTACTACTCCACGTCGACTGCACTTTACGTCCGAGCCGTGGGAATCGAACCCACTACTAGATTAAATAACTCAAAACATTGGTGCGGTTAATAATTCAGTTGCACTCGGGAGCTGCTTGCGGCTGCAGATTCAAGGAGAAACGTTACATGTGCATTCTGGTTCAGTGAAATATCTCGAGACTTAAAACTAGAGCCAACCAGGAAAGTAAAAGGTATATTTAGAATTTACCTGTTTTTTTAGCGTCATAATAATAAAAGCGAGGTCCAGTTTATTGTTTGTTTTTATAGGTTTCCATGCTCATTATTTCTTATTTCAACTTGATCCTTAAAATAAGCTAGACCTACAGATCAAAAAATGAACTAGCCCACAGATAAAAAATGAGTTAGACCTACAGATAAAAAAATGAGCTAGACCTACAGATCAAAAAATGAGCTAGACCCACAGATAAAAAAATGAGCTAGACCTGCAGATAAAAAATGTGCTAGACCTAAAACTCAAAAAATGAGCTAGACCTACACATAAAAAAAATATCTAGACGTACAGATCAAAAAATGAGCTAAACCCACAGATAAAAAAATGAGCTAGACCTACAGATAAAAAATGTGCTAGACCTAAAACTCAAAAAATGAGCTAGACCTACAACTCAAAAAATGAGCTAGACCTACACATAAAAAAAATATCTAGACGTACAGATGAAAAAATGAGCTAGACTTTCAAAAACTGAGCTAGACCTACAGATAAAAAAATTTGCTAGACGTACGATCAAAAAATGAGCTAGACCCACAGATAAAAAAATGAGCTAGACCTTCATCATCAGCCTATATTTGTCCACTGCTGGACATAGGCCTCCCCTAATGAGCGCCATAGCGCCCTGTCTTCAGCTTGCCGCATCCAGCATCTGCCAGCAGTCTTTCGCAAATCGTCATCCCACCTGGTCGGAGGGCGTCCTACACTACGTTTGCCGAGTCGCGGTCTCCACTCAAGAACACGTTTACCCCAGCGGTTGTCGGTTCTTCTCGAGATATGGCCAGCCCACTGCCACTTCAGCTTGCTAATCCTTTGAGCTATGTCGATAACCTTAGTTCTCTGTCGGATGTACTCGTTACGAATCCTATCCTTCAGAGAAACTCCGAGCATAGCTCTCTCCATAGCTCGCTGGGCGACTTTAAACTGGTGGACCAGCCCTTCACAGAGCTAGACCTTCCTGATCAAAAAATGTTTCATCTCTACCCCGGTTTGAAAAAAATTTGAAAGCTAGAGCTAGGAGCAGAGAGGATATAATTTTTGTGCCCCGGTCAGGCTTATCTTCTGCTTAATTTTTTTCAGTCAGTGTGAAGGAAGAGTGTGTTGCGAAGAGGTAAAGACAGACAAGCTAAGCAATTAAAACATTTATATTTCTAAGATTGTTTTATTGAAACTGATTTTATGTTTTAAAAATTAGTACCAACCTTCATATATTAATGATATACAGATAGGTAAAACCTCCTACTTCGTTAAAACTGAAATGTAATAAAGTTTTATTTAAACAAGATCCGTCAAGTGAGAGTGTATTTCACGCCCCGAGGGTTTCGAACATTTGCCAATGAAAAATAAGGAAAGTCAATTTTTCGACTTTTTTCGAATGTCAATAATTTGAAAAGTATGTAACCTATAGAAATAACGATAACTGTTTTAAAATTTAAAAACAATGCCTTTCATTTAATACCCCACTAGGGTAGGTAGCCCTTCCGAAAAAAAAACACCACTTTTTGAGCATTTTTCAAAAATAATTATTTTTACGGATCTCTATATTTTTCCTGTAAAATATTTATTGATATTTACAAACACCTAATACAATAAACATGGTTCTGTCGGCAATCTTCGGAGATAGAGGGGGAATTGGTAAATTTTTCAACTTTTCTTAAAATATTTATCACATTTTGTACTGAAAACATTAATTTTAATTTTTCATTGAAGTATTTATATTTTTTTTCTTGAAATCAGTGATGGCGTACAAAATGTATCATTATTTCAAATTTCAAGTTAGTAGCCTGTAGTGGTTACTGAGATATTCAAGAAAGAGCGGGGACGAACAGAGCGAGACCATAAGGGTTTCGAAACTGATCTCGAAACCCTAAAAAGAATAGAGTAATAATATTAGTAGATATGATGTGCTCCAGATTTTGAGTCAACTACGTGGTGGGCGAACTTACTAACATAACTTGGGGCTAGATAATGCTTTGTGCATTGTCCAGCATTATTTATTTATTTATTATTTACAATTATTTTATTTTGTATGCTCTTCAGAGTCAGGACATTAGCTAAATTGTATTAAATGATCACTAGAGTTCCTTCTCACCCTTCAATTTATAAAGCTAGATACACACTGCAACTCACATCCTTTGTACTGGCGATATTAACTGAAGGCACATTCACACGTCCGTCCGTCTGTCCATTGCCAAATTCTTGCAAGTTTCTGTTAAGCGTAGAGCTTGGAGCTGAACTGAGCGTTTTATTCTGCATAGGTCATTGACATATTTTGAATTCAGGTAAATCAACCTGCAGTTGCGGGATGTTGCTGAACATAAAGGATTGATTAGGGGATTCCTATGTCCAGCTGTGGACTTGCATAAGCTGATGATGATCCGCTTGGAAAGTCAAATATTTAATTTTTTTATTAACACTGAAATAGTCGAAATTACAGGAATATTTTAATATAATAATGTATATTTTTTTCTCCTATAGCCACAAACTTTGATTTGAAAAAATCGCTCGTAGCTCCTCTCATGCCTAGTTGCTTTCTTGCATACCCACACTCACCGAATTCTAACTTCAAAGGATAACTTTCCAGCAGAATGCCGTTTTACCGCTTCACCTGCAATTTCAGACATTCTTTTGAGCGCCAGAACTTATGATATTTTTGACACCAAAATTTGTAAAACTCTTCATTAGGGGCATAATAATTGTTGTACATTTAGTCTTTTTTCACTGTCTAACAATAGTTTTACAAAATTTTCCGACCATTTTTTGGCGATAAAAGGTCAGATGTATGAAATTTAAAACAACAATCCAATTCGCAACTTTCCCAGTCTCACAACAATTCTAACCACGTTACCCAATAGCAACCCCACAACAGCAACAAGCAGCCAACAGCAATATCAAATAGCTAGATAATCAGCAGCGAGCTGCAAACGTTTGCCGTTGCACTAAGATTTCCCCCGAGGCCCTGCGGCGCTGAGCGGTGGATCATAACTGATATTTATCTATAGTTTTTGTTGCGCTTGTGGTAGAATTTCGGATTGAATGGCTGAAATAGAATATTAAAGCAATGGTCAGCAACTTTGAAATACGGGTCTGCTACCTAAGCATTTTTTTTGGAAGATGCTAGATGCCGCAAGCTTAAGACAGTGCGCTAATGGCGCTCATTAAGGAGACCTATGTCCAGCTGTAGACTAGTATAGGCTGATAATGATGATGAAGCATGGGAGTATTTAAGAAAATTATTCTAGTATTCGTTTCTTTCCCATACGTTTAGCTCCTTGCAGCCCAAACTATTTCTATATAGGGTTTTCACAAGGCGAGATTTGAAAACAGAGTTTGGTGGCAGTTACGAAGAGCAACGTCTGCCTGAAAAAATAACTATTACTGAAGTTGAAAATTCCAAGAAAAATTAGGTGGCAGCACAGCGCTAGTGTAAATCGGGGTAGCCCCAACGGTTAGAAATATCTGTATATTTTTTGTTTGTTGGTATAGTTTTTAACAAATCTAATAGGTAGGGCCTTTTATTGAAAAAAAAAATTATATCAAGTGTAAATCTCATTTATAAAGCTTGACCTTTTATCCCAGCTAAGGTACCTCTGATCTGTGACACGCCGTAAAATCCGATCCGATACATTAAGATAAATACGAAACTTAGACAAAAACATGTCATAAAGCAAGTCCAGAGATAACCCAGGTTTATTGTGCACGCTGGCTGCCGGGAAACATTGCTGACCTTCTCTTTATACGAGTTCAGAGAGGTATAACATAACTAACTACATACACACACACCTATGAGACAATTATACCTAGCAGGTACATGTTTTTACTTAGACAAACGAGAGTAATCGTATCGCACATTGTCTTAGGTAAGTGTACACGTGACACTTTCTGTCCACAGGTATCCATAAAATCTATTTGCTTATGAACACTCAAAAGTGAAGGTTGATTGATTTCTTCATTTCGATTTTCATTTATTTTCAAGCATTTGAATCATAGTCATCATAAGCCTGTATTAAACCACATCTGGACATAGCTCTCCCCCTGTGCTCTCCCCTAATGAGAGCCAGAGCACCCTGGTCCGGCTTCGCCCGGTTATTTCTATCGCCTATGTTCATGAAGGATAATTTAGGATACTATACTAATGTTGAAGGAATTTTTCAAATCAGTTCAGTAGTTTTGGAGCCTATTCAATTTACATATACAAATCTTTACTCTTTATATTAGTGTCGAAATGCTACCGGCGAAAGAGGGATGTGTAACAAAAACCTATTGTTATTTTTCTGCTGCACGAAAAAACGCACATAAATTTTGTTGTTTCTAAGCAGCATAACAGCTACTTTACATGGTCCCAAATCTTTAAAATCTTTACATTTTTCCACATCGCGGAGCATACGGCGAGTAATCTTTCTATTTCCGTGAGACGATTGGAAGATGTCGCATGTTTTCAGTTTGTTCGCGCGATTGCTAGCTTAACTGGGCAAGCTATAGCTGCAAGCAAGCAAACCTTTTAAAACCTTTCATCGTTATTATTGCATAAACAATATAACTTTGCCCGGTATCATATATCATGTATAGTCCTCGAAAGTCTCTGTCTCTGTATCCTGCTTTGTCTCTGTATGTTTCCCCTTGCTTCGTGAAAAGGGTGGTGGTTTGGGATTATTTTAGATGTTATTGGTTGTTACCCAAACCGCCCTTTGAAACTCACTACTCTCTACTGCCACCAACTTATGGTAAAATAGTATGAAATGGTAATAGGGGTATTGGTTTGAACCCGCGACAACGATGGCGGTCGATCGCGGACTGAGCTAGTTTGGGTAATCGCGAGCAAATACGCATTCAATTGCAAGCGCAGCTAAATGCATATTTGTTGCGAGATCGGTTTACCCGAACACTACCTACGCTTGCGATTTTTTCCGATTTAGATGACAATTGGCGCTCAACCTGTGACGCTGTTACGTAAGAAGGTTATCTAAATAAAAAATTGAATATCGAATAGGTGCGCAAGGTAATATAAATTTAACTTTTAAAATCCATATTTCGCATAATTCTCCAAACGAAATTAGATTTTTGATTTGTTTAGATTGTATATACAAATATCAAAACAATAAATAGGTATATTGTTTTTTGTACAATCGAAATTTTACGTCAATAACTCGGAATCAAGAAAGCAGAGAGTAATCAAGTTGATGTTCCTAAAAGACACTTAACCCATAAACTTAATCAAGTTACACATTTATTTAGTAAAATGGCCAAATAAAACGTAATGCCCTCAAATTCATTAGTCGCCCATCAAATTATACGGCTACACATTTTTTAGGGACCACCATTAGGGGTCAAAGTAAACGAGAGACTCGCTATGACCTGAGGCCTATGCCAGCCACTTCAAAATAGACCAACATGATAACAACAAATGTCGAAGTTGGTACGGATGACTCTCAACAACACCGTTGCAACCCAACAAGAAAAGGTTATCTATGACATCGAAGCACTTCTATGTCTTATAGAAATTACTAGCTACTGCCCACGGCTTCGCCTGGGCTTATTTATCTTATTTGTCGGTATATAGCTTGTAGAATAAAATGTAAATGATTTTCAAAATCGGTTGAGTAGTACCAGAGATTACCGCCTTCAACTTCACAAACTTTACCTCTCTTAATATTAGTATCTATAGTACCTATAGATTTGATATGTGTCTAATTTTAAACATAAAGATAATTTACATCTGGATATTAAAGGGATTTTCTACAAGCTCCCTTGGTATTTATGTAGTTAAGCCAGTCCTGTAGAATTGGTCGTTTCATTATTTTCTAAATACTGGGTACGCTCAAGAATACGATATCACAAAACAGAATTACCGATTCTATTTCTCGTTTGCTGCTGCCGACCATTAAGGCTGTATTGCGCTGGATACTGGCTCGGAGGCGTGCCGGAGATTAACAGTCGATCCTTCTGGTTTATCCTCCTAGCTCCCGCGTCTTCTTCCGTAGAGGTGGAAATATGTAGTTATTAGGAATTTGTGTTTGATCAAGTATTTATGACTACTTTTAATATTGTTTCAGTGTGTCATGGCCACGGAAGACCAGGGATGTAGTTGGTCAGCGAGCATTTTTTATTAATATATGTAAAACAAATTTTATTATTTTATTTCTGTACCTTTTTGTGTATTTAATACCGCAATTCTATACCTAAGTAATTAACAAGAAATCGTTCTAATTCTACCGAGTAGGGAATAAGTTCAACAGAAAACCTTATTATTTAGTTTACATAATCTCTATACCTAAAGCGTTTTCTTACTTATTGACTCAGCTCAGGCTGACATGTAAATCCAGCCAACAATCACTCTTGGCTAGCTGCCCCACCGTTCACAAAAACTCCACCGAAACACCTGAAACTTTCAGGTTCACCAATTTTTGTAACACAACAAAGTTTTTTGGCAAATTGGGGATACCTGCCACAGACCACGGTGTTGTCCAAAGTAAAGTTGGCAAATTAGTTGGCCAAACTGTTGACCTGCGAAAAATAAATGTGGAATGGAAGGTCTGCAATTTTCACCTTGTACACCGAATACTTTCTGTAAGACATCATAAAAAGGCAGGTCTATTATCTCAATGTCTATTTTTATCAACTGTTACGGGTTTCTTCCCGCCCTAGGATTCATGTGGTTGCAGTTTTTTAAGTGTCAATAGTGTAGTGAATAGTCCTTTGTCTGACCACAATCTCACCTGATAGTAAGTGACGATGTGGCCGACGATGTATCACGAACGTCTAAAATCCATTTCACTCTTCATCATTCACTCTTTTCTGAAGATACCAAGGTTGTAATAACCCGGAAAAACAGATGCGGACTGCGAGTTCCAAACGTTAGCGGTACGAATGGTAAAGGTAGATGAAAACCGAAATATGAGTCAATTAACTATCTACAAGACAGGGGTGATAATGTGCCGTACGTCTGCTTGTCCTGGAGTGTGAGGGAGATGGTGGAAATAGGTCATGTTGTTTCTTTGAGCATTCTGTATATTAGTCATCTAATAGTACTAACTCTGAAGACAGGGCGCTATGGCACTCATTAGAAGAGGCCTATGTTCAGCTGTAGATTATTATAGACTGATGATGACGAGGTACTAACTAACCTATCACAACCTAGTAAAATTAATTCTGTCAATAATTCAAAAACATGTCATAAACTACCCAGTCAGAACACGTGTATGTCACATGTATTTGATGCAATAAAAATATTACTTACTTAGAATAACGAGGCAATTTACCTTCAGTGTCTAGTATAATATATATATGTCTAGTATAATAATGATTTCAGATACAGAATAGAATATTAAAATAATCCACTTTCATTAACTTTTATGGCATCTGTAAACAATAGCACTAACACAATGTATTTTTCTACGATGCTATTTCGTTAAAATACTTTTAATACACGGTGGATATTCAAACCACCGAAGCTGTGATTGTCGAACACAAAGTTCAGATTCCGTTTATTTATTGGTTACTTTTTTAGTAAAATTATTAATATAAAACCACTCAATCAATTAGACATCTCCAGGATATTGTTCTTAGAAGCTTGTTTTATAGAAATTTGGTACCAATATCACTTAGAAAGGCATAACTTGGGTTCTTTCGAGTTTTTCATTATTTCGGAACGGAATTACTAAAGTCGCTGTATTTTTGGGTAGGCATGCCGATCGTGCCTGCCAACAAAAACTTACTTTACCGTTATACTTATGTAACTTTCAGTTCGATTACTGCCTCGGGACAAAGAATTGTGCGATCTGCTGAAATTTGTTCAAGGTTCTGCTATGTATGTATGTATAATAAAAATATGGACAAATAGTTTTTATTTTTATAAGATGAACTAGATATCTAGAATCTTATCTACTACTAGATAACTGATAAGATTAATATATTACATATCTAGTTCTTATTAGAATAATAAAAATATGGACATTTTTATAAATAAACAAAATGACAATCAAATAATAGAATTAAAATATAAGTATTTACTATAGAAACAATTGAGCTATCTGCAAACTGTTGCAAACAATCTACATGTAGCTCAACTGATCCATAATATCTATACCAGTCGGAAGCGTACACAAGACACTGGCTGCAGAAATATATTTATATTTTTATTATACATAGAAGAAAACAATATAATAATCATTAAATAATTCATTGCACATTAGTTTAATTTTAAGACCAACACTGTTACTTATATAATATTCGTGCAAATAAACATCTTTAATCTTTAATAATTGCGAAAGACTGCTGGCAGCTGGATGCGGCAAGCTGAACACAGGGCGCTATGGCGCTCATTAGGGGAGGCCTATGTCCAGCTGTGGACAAATATAGGCTGATGATGATGATCATTTAATAATTTAAAATGCATCGGTCAAATCAATGTCACCGTGTATGCCTGAGTTCGGTTTATTGCGAAGCCTTATTTAAATGAGAAACTCGCGTTATAAATTAGTTACTTACGATAGTTAATGTTAGTCGTTTAGATAAATTCACTCTATCTGTTAACAAAACAAGTTAATGGCCGTTTGGGAATGATACACTATTGTTGAAATTTAAATAAGTAACAACCTTATTCCAAAATATAGTAACGTTAATTCGTAAATGGCGGAGTATGAATAAGTAATTACATTAATTAAATTTCAAATATAATTATCTATCTTATTAACTAGACGATAAGGGGCAATTAAGTTTTTATGGTAATTGGACGTTATTACTATTCTGTTTAGAAATAAATGGTAATTAATTTCTCAACATTAAATTTAAGTCAGTCAAAGTTTGGGCACAGATAGTATAATATTATACTTGTATGTTTGGGAAAACAAAACGAAATATCATTAAATAAAAAAGGTATAATTTATAGAGCTCGGCAGAAAGGCCATATTTCTAATATGACCGTCGCGGACTTATCTGTGCAATTTATGGTCTGATATAACACGCGCTTATTTCACGGCTCAGCGACACAGCCCACACGTGATAAATACTGCCCGTTCAAGGACTAACGAAGGCTTGACCTTAATAAGGTACAGTCACGACCTCAATAAAGTACAGTCTATGAGTATTTACTTCCTTGTTTAGGCATTAAGAATTAGTAAGCCAAAGTAGCAGTGGGCAGGTCGTTCAACTCGCAGAACTGATACCCGCTGCAGAGAAAAGGTTCTCGAGTGGCGGTTGCGATGCGACGCGAAATGGAGTGTTGGGAGACCATCAACTCGATAGACCATTTTCGTTGTGTTATGACAGAAAGTGAAACGGTAAAATAGGATCATTGACAGGAACCGGTCGTCAGGACCTCAGTTCTCTGAAATCAGCAGTACGATATTTGCCTCAACTGGTTCCCTTCGAAGTCTACGCAACTTTCTCCCGATCGTTACTAAAATTTCTCTTGCACAATTTGATCTCTTTCCAGTTCTTGATTCTTCCTTTCTTGATATTACTGAGCATTATCTTGACAAACTTGAGCACCTGCAGAATGTCGAAATAAGGTTTATAATTGGCTTGCGCAAATATGACCATATCTCGAAATTTCGCAGAATGTTCAAACTGTTACCGTTAGAGCATCGCCGTAATAATCACATCCTATCCCTCTTGTATTTAATATATCTAATTTCTCTTACCTGCACCCAATATCTCAAGGAACGTTTCATTTTTCTTCATTATTCTCACGCTCTTTCTCTGCGCTCTTTTGAAACTCGCTTCGAGTCCCTGTCCACTCTACTTCCTTCTAAGTCAACTCACTTACTGTCGGTCCTGTACCTGTTAGCTTTGGAACACATTGCCAGTCTCAATAAGGCGTGCAAAGTCACTACCAATATTCAAGAGTAGGATAAATAAATGTGTCCTGCTGTCACTGACCACATCATAGCTTCCCTTATAAAATGTAGATATGTATGTATGTAATTATATAGGTATGTATATATATATTTAGGTTTTATTTAAACCTATCGTTGGATAAAGTCGGCAGGTTATTGTTTTTACTAAGATTTTATAAACGATTTGAATTTTGTAATATTAGCTACTTCACACAGATCCCAATCTAACGATCCTACCCATCCACGAATGTCTGGTAGAGATCGCTCGTGGGTGATAAGGCCGCCAATTGTAATTGTTTTTAACTCTGTTTATTATTTGTTAAGTGTGCTATACCGAATTTTCTATCTATCTATCTATGTGTTCTATGGTTGCTTCGTTGTGTTTTGTGTATTCCGCTAGAAAAACCGTACTTAGTCATTGAATTTAGGAGTTGATTGTACCTATTGGATTCGTAGAAGTCATTACTTTCAGGGCTCGAACACTTCGATGGTGTAATAGATACTGAACTGACCGAATGGAAAAATTCTTGAGATTTTGTTTTGTTTGTTTCTGGATACTTGCAAAAAGTAATAGCATGTACCCTTATCTCATCTATATTTATAAAAGAGAAGAGAAAACTAGGTGACATATCAAGATATCTCTACAAGAGCTACGAATCGGAAAATTTTGCATGGAGTTTTCTTTTAGGACGTAGGCTAAGAACGGATTTTTGAAAATTTGTATTCTAAGGTGGTTAAAATGGCGTCAAAGGTAATTTTTATACTAACTTCAGAACCGTATCTGTTGGCCCCTCAAAATATGTAGCGTAGATGGATAACTTAAAATAAACAGACATTTGTTTCAGTGTTTTTTGAAATTTACACCCAAAAGGTCAATGATTTGGAGCCAAAGTTACGCGGTTCACTGACATCATCATGATATCTCAGGAACTAGAAGAGCTACGAAGCTGAAATTTTGCACGGAGGTTTCTTTTAAGACATAGTCGTAGGTAAAAAAGAATTTTTGGAAATTTGTATTTAAAAGTAGTTTAAATGGGGTCGTAATCGAATTAAGAGGGGTTTTTTTTGAGGATTTTTCATAATAACTTTAAAGTAGTAAAGAATTGGTTATAGGTATAACTTTGGAGGCATAGTTTACGTGGAAACCAACATTACTAGGGTACTTTTTTCTAAAGTCCACGTTAATGAAATCGCAAGCGGTTCAGCTAGTTTATATTATAAATGCGAAAGTTTGGATGGATGCTTGATACTTTCTCACGCCAAAACTACTGAGTGGATCCGGCTGACTTTGCATGCCCAGAATAAAATTTGAGACACTTTTTATCCCATAAATCAGTTTCCCTGGGATATAAATAACCTTTGAAATGGCCATAGAATCAAAGCGTACGAAGCAGAAACTTGTAGACTATGAGGCATTTAACAATTTTAACGACTCCGAGTTTTGCTATCAAAACAAACAATAGATCTTCCAATCCCAATGTGAAAATCAATCTTAAATTCGAAACACAAACTTATTCGGTTTTTACAAAAAACTAAGAATATTTTTCACGTCAGAAGTACGACCGCCAGAGAAGAGAATCAAAGAATTCAAAAATGGAATCAAACGTTGAAAGTTTCCGCGAAGCGGGAAGTCTTTGAAGATGGAATCTCACACTGGGGACTCAGAAACAATCCTTGTGGGCACAGTCGACATGTATCGCATGCAGTTGCTTTGAACTTCATTATTTTACCTGTTCTGAAGTTATTTAAGGCCACATTGATCCGGGACCGGTCGTCGTACATGGCCACTTTCTCGAAATTGTTTCCGAATACTCTTTTCTTGGGCAGATTGTGCAGTTGGGTAGAAACAATTTCGAGAAGGAGGCCAAGAGGAAGATCCAGCTAGGTTGGGCAGCGTTCGGGAAACTACTTCGAGTCTTCATACCTACATACCCACACACATAATACCTACACAAACACTATTACTATTTTTTCGTGACATAAAAATATGTTTATTTCTTTCTACTTGTTATTATTTTTTTTTTATTTTTTTTTTATTACACTTGATGTTGGCAATATGTAAGTAACCTGTTATTATAAGCTTTAGTTTTAAATACTTTAAATTTTTAATATTTTTCTATTTGTTTTTTTTTGTTTCTTGTATTGTACATAGCGTAGGCATGTTCGTGACGTCATCTGTGTACAGGTTCTAACGGAAGACCAGCGCTGGCTAGGTCTCTTACGGGAGCTTAGCCAGCATTATGCTGAGTTAGGACCTTTTTATAACAACTTTATACATGTATCTATTTTATAAGTGTGTCATAATTTAATTGTTTTATTGTATTGTATAGTTGTTGTAAATAAATGTATTTCTTCTTCTTCTTCTTCTTCTCTCCATCCATACCGAAATGCTTGAAAACTAAAGTTTTCAATCAGTGCGTCCTACCCGTCATGACCTACGGAGCTGAGACGTGGACACTCACGGTAGGACTGGTCCATCAGTTTAAAGTCACCCAGCGAGCTATGGAGAGAGCTATGCTCGGCGTTTCTCTGAAGGATAGGATTCGCAACGAATACATCCGACAGAGAACCAAGGTTATCGACATAGCTCAAATGATTAGCAAACTAAAGTGGCTGTGAGCCGGTCATATCTCGAGAAGAACCGACAACCGCTGGGGTAAACGTGTTCTTGAGTGGAGACCGCGACTCGGCAAACGTAGTGTAGGACCCCCTCCGACCAGGTGGGATGACGATTTGCGAAAGACTGCTGGCAGGTGCTGGATGCGGCAAGCTGAAGACAGGGCGCTATGGCACTCATTAGGGGAGGCCTATGTCCAGCAGTGGACTAATATCGGCTGCTGATGATGATGAAGTTATATAATGTGCGCCTTTCAGGCCGTTTCCCATTTGCAGCGTAAACCTCAAAAATAGCTACAAAATAATCGTGTTTTCGTGATTTCGTAAACAGTGAACGGGACGCGAACTCCCCGGAAGGAGGCATGAATGTTCGCTATCTCATCTGACAGAGTTACGCGACCCGCGCGCTAGGATGAAATGCACAATGATTAACGACCGCGTAAAAAATTTAAACAAACTTTTCATCATCATCAGCCTATACCAGTCCACTACTGGACATAGGCCTCCCCTAATGAGCGCCATAGCGCCCTGTCCTCAGCTTGCCGCATCCAGCATCTGCCAGCAGTCTTTCACAAATCGTCATCCCACCTGGTCGGAGGGCGTCCTACACTACGTTTTCCGAGTCGCGGTCTCCACTCAAGAACACGTTTACCCCAGCGGTTGTCGGTTCTTCTTGAAATATGGCCAGCCCACTGCCACTTCAGCTTGCTAATCCTATGAGCTATGTCGATAACCTTGGTTCTCTGTCGGATGTATTCGTTGCGAATCCTATCCTTCAGAGAAACTCCAAGCATAGCTCTCTCCATAGCTCGCTGGGCGACTTTAAACTGGTGGACCAGCCCTACCGTGAGTGACCACGTCTCAGCTCCGTAGATCATGACGGGTAGGACGCACTGATTGAAAACTTTCGTTTTCAAGCATTGCGGTATGGATGACGAGAAGACTTGACGTAGTTTGCCAAACGCGGCCCACCCAACAAACTTTTAGCACAAGGAAATAAAAACCATTAAGACGAATAGTGAGGCAAATGACCTTGGACCTTTCCGCGCGCCTTTATGCAGCAAAGAGTGCTTGTTTTCGGTTCAGCATACTATGTAGTGCCATAATCAACCAAATAATAGGATCCTCTGCGGTTGGGCGAAGTGTAACTAGCCAGATTTGTATCACAGATTTTGTAGGCGAAAATACGTTTTTATGTTTGATTTTATTATTTTGACTACTTTTTGAATCTAATGGACCTCCAAGAGATATGTATGAAGTATATGAATCACTATACTGAATTTGGTACTAATCGAATTTGAGACGCCGATAAAAAGTGGGTTCGAAGCCGCTACACATACACTATAACTAACACTATAACAACTACACTATAATTAACGGTAAGCATTTGGGACCGCCAAGGGACCCTTCAGGATGTGTGTTACAGGATATATAAATTTCAGAGCTCTACATTCAATATTTTCGTTGGAAAACGGGTTCGAAAACACCTAATTTTCTTGATTTTGGGTTACTATGCGCCTTAAGTGAATTTTAAAATAAATTTCTTTAAATTTTTGAATTACTAAACTATGTCGGAACCTTGGTTACTCTTATCATAGAGTTATTTTTCTCGGTTTATTTATTTACGCCACACGTTAAGCTAAAATCAGTATTAAAATACGCTACTTTTTTTACTGTTTTGTTCATACAAACATAGATAATGTTGAGATAAACTGATATTTCATTTCATTTTATTTAAAATTACTTTCATTTCATTTCTTTTCACGTTTGTGTGGAAAGATGAGCGACTCGTCGTTTTAAAAAATAAATTGGGTCTAAGCAATTCATACTGTCCATGAGAAACACCAAACGCAAAGCTCTGTTGACTCAGTCAATGTGAGAAAAAACACTGTCATTCAACTGATATAACAGAAAAAAGTAAAATTCTAACTTTTGAATGAGTAAAGAAAAACCTTTAGAATCGGGCATAACACGTTATAAACTTAAGACAAAGTGACTAAGTATTTTTATGTACGTTCCGTCCTTACTGATAGTTCCTCACAATCACATACTGTGCTGTAGTTTTGAAGCTACAGAATAAAAGCAGCATCAGCGCAGTAAGGCTAAGCTGGATGCCAGATTATGAACATAAACTTCTGGCAAACAGTTTTCTTGGCAAAGTAAATATTTCGAACCTAAAATTATCTACTCAAGCTTTGGTAGAACTTTAAACCGTTAAACACTGATAAAATGAATCAAGAAATCAAGTTTCCACATGCACGTCACCTCACCGATAGAAAGGAACAAGTTTCCACATGTACGTTACATCACCGATAGAAAGGAACAAGTTCCCACTGCAAGTCACCTCACCGATAGAAAGAACAACCGTTTGTCTGCGACGCTGACGCCGGTTGGGAGTACGATTAACGCCTTGGCAAATATGTTTGTGCGATCTACAAGTATTTGTTCCGAGAGCTCTGGGTATTTTTGTGTTAAGTAAAAAAATCTATGTAATGTATTATACCTAAGTAAGTTTATCACTCATCTTGTACCCATAACACAAAGTTCTACTTAGCTTGGGGCTATGTCGCTGTTTGAACTTTCCACCATTTAATATGAAAAAAATAATCATAAATTGATAAGGATTTTTTAATAATTTCCTAAGGAATTTTTTTATCAAGGCCATGGTAATATAAAAACTTCCTGAACCAAAACTAATTATAAGGATAGGTAAAATAACACCAATTAAATTCCTATTAAGGAGGTAATTAAAAGAATACGGAAAATATTTTTCGCCCAAAAGTTTTCCTCTATTTCCACCAAATTACTTCAGTATGCCGCAACACAATTTATAATTTCCCTGAGTTTTTAGTCAACGTTACTTCCATTAAATGGAGATCAACGTCAGCTTCGGTTTGTCGCTTTGCTTTGGACCAACCGTAGACTGTCTAAAAACTTGTATTTGATAAATTGTTGGGGAAATAAAATAAATAAACTATACTGGATATTTTCACAGGAAATTGAGTAGCCCTTAAACAAGCAGAGCTTTTGTTACTATATGAACAAGATTAAATTCTAAATAATTAGCCCCGCCCCAGCTTCGCACGGGTATATTTTATGTACCCTTTGACACTCACAAATAACGGCTTGTAAAAGAATTTTCAAAATCGAATCGAAAAATAACATCCGTACAAACTTTACGTCTTTATAATATTAGTAAAATTATGTTGGGGATAAACTCTTTTCCTTGTATTTCGAACCCTACGGTGACAACTGCATTAGCCATGGCAAAGCCTAGGCTGGGTACCTACTACCATTAAAAGTATGGGTTAGGAATCATTTTTACAAGGAGATTATGTTTTTTTATTCAAACTAAATTTTCAGTACATAAATCCAAAAAAAAAAAACAAGTTGTGAAGATCAAAATGTAATGACGCCACACGTAGAACCGAAGAGATGAAGTTTACGAATTTTGGTTCCGGAATTAATTACACATTTACGTTAATGTGAAAAGTGTTCGGCGAAAATTAAGTTTCAGGATGCCCGGATACTGTCTACTTTTAATTAAGATATTTTTTCAGATAAAAACACAGCTCATTATGAAGTAACAAGTGCACTAATGATTTTGAATTCTGAGCCTGGGAATTAGTTAGAGAATATTTTCACTAGCTTCCTGACTTATCTAGAGTAAAAAATAAGTAGTTTTTTTTATAACTCTATGCAAAATTAATGTTTCATTAGTAATATAATATACGAATGATAATATCTCAATACATCACTAAGTCAATGTAGCACTTTTTTCTGTACCGTTTATACATTTGGTGCGCCGTTATCCCCGTGAATACTTCCAAACCACCAACTTGGGACGTTAAAAAACGTTCACAGTAAAGATGTAAGTTCTTCAGCATCTATATAAGTCCACAGCTGGACATAGGCCTCATAATCACACCTGGCCGGAGGACGTCCTATAATACGTTTTCCGAGTCGTGGTTTCTACTCAAGAACACGTTATCGATTCTTTGCGAGGTATGAACAGCTCGCTTTAAACTGGTGAATCAGCCCTACCGTAAGTTTCCATGTCTCAGCTCCTTAGGTCATGACATCGTTTTCAATCGTGTAGGTACCTATATGTATATTTTAACATAATATATTACATAACCCTTGAACGCGTTCACCAACCAGATTACCAGCTACATGGTACTGTACTTCAGCATTTGCGTCGTGGGCACCCAAATTCTTAACGTTAGAAAAAAGCTATAGTTAGAAAATAGTTGTTGACCAACAGTTATATAAACTACCCAGCTGTTTCCTTTATGGCCTACTGTAGTCGGCCTTCGGAACACATTACCTTAAACAAGAAGAATCTGAAAAGGAACGCTGTATTCATTTAATCTTAACTATTTATCTTTTTAGAATGTTTTCACGAAGCTTTTCGTTTTTCAGTCTCCTTATGGAAAACAAGCTCCACTTTTATCTGCTTAAAATGGTTCTTATTCAGTTTTAGAAGAATAGAGGTATTTTGGTCCGTTTTATGAAGGACCAGTTATTAAAATCTCAGGATAAGCTTTGCCTAAGTCTACGAAAACTACAAAAAAGCTCGTTTCTTTCCTTAAGTTTAGCGCCTTGTAGCTCCCCTAGCCTACCTATTATTATATTCTCTGCTACAAGTGTATTCTAAAATAATTTTGAAAAGGAAATGTTCGACAACCAGTATTAGATCAATGTGGCCATTGATCATGACTTTGGTTTTATCCGAATTCATGACAAGACTGATGCATCACTTATGCTTTATGTTAATAACCTTTTCTTTCCAGTCCAGCGTCTTAGACATATCATCCAACACGCTAGTTAGTTAGTTTTTTCGATACTACATCCCCCTCTCTGACTCTTCTGTGCAATTGGGTGGGTTTAGACAGCTGGCCCTTTACCTACTTTGACACTAATGGTAGTGGGTTCGTAGAGACATCTCAGGACCTAGATATAAAGATAGTTTACTTGGCATCGCTGTTAAGATTCCAGAACACCCCAGGTTTTGACAGAGTGAAAAGCCTTTTCACAGTCAATGATTGAATTTCATTGATGAATTTCAATGCCGAACGAAAGGCAAACTTCTGTATTTTCTGCCTCACTGTGTGAATGTGGCCTATGGTGACATATCCACCGGGAAACCTGGCCTATTCCAGTGGCTGGAAGTCATCGAGTCTCCCGGCAAGACGATTCGTGACTACTCGTGAGAAAAGTTCATAGATCTGACATAAGAGTTTGAAGGGTCTGTAGTTGGCCAGCATTTTGTAGGCCATTAATAGTCAGGTGGCCATGAATTGGGTTCATTCCTTTTTGGTGAAAATCATTGAAGGTTAATGCTCACAATCCCCCAGCTGGGCATGCTGGTTGGGATCGCCCCCTTTGTTTATGTCCCTTACTCGTCACTTACGACACATGCAGGAAAAGTTAGGGTGGTGCAATTCTTAGCCCTCACGGCACTATAAAATTCTTGGTTTTTGTAAAACACAAAACGCCGAACCGTCCCGTCTTATCAGACGGTTCGGCGTATCGTCTTAATTAGAGCAGCAAGTACCTTTGTAACAAATGAAGCAATTAGAGAATGTTACAAGATGAAATAGCTAGAAGTGAGGCGTGAAATAAATGAGCTAACACCAAATAGGGTTCGTTTACAAAACAACTGGAATTAATAGCAATTTGTGAGGCATTCCGTCCGTTCAATTAGGTAGAGTTGTACCGAGTTGTGCACGAGGTTGTGCCGACAACTCGGCTTTTAGAGCCAATTTTTGTATTCTTCAGTGTGAAATCTGTATCTTATAGAACTTATTCATAAAATTAGTAGTCAAGTAAATCATTTGGCAGTTATTTTTATGTCATATAAAATAAATTAATCACTTATTACCTAAATGTCTTATTAGTTAGTACCATCAAATTATAACGATGTTTTTTTAAAACCTTTTTCTTCTTAATGTCCTGCCCGTATTCGTTTATAGTATAACGAAACATGGTATGAGCGATAATCCCTATATCATCCCCCATTCATCCCTCTAAACCAAACATCGGGCAGTCTGCACAAACCTTTTTAAAGGATCCTTTTTAGGATTCCGTACGCCAAGAGTGAAAATGGGAGCCTATTTCTATCCCTCCTGTATACTTATACAGAAGGGATAGAAATTTCATTAAATTATATAAGACAAAATACTTATCTTGTCTTATGTAATTTAATGTAATTTCATCAAAATTGGTAATTTAATCTAATTTATTCTCAATTTTTCATTAATTTGTCATTATACTATCCTATTTATTATGGTTTCTGGTGTAATTTCTAAATTTTGAATGTTATTTGTGTTATCTCATTTTGTGTATATGTGTGATATGGATAACAATTATCTGAAATAAATAAATAAAAATAAAATAAGTATCATAGTGATAATAATCACAGATAAGTAGGTATTATGTATTAATTCATACACGATTTAAAAATTGTTCTTGAATAAACTTAATGAAACTGAAACTCCGCTGTCTGTCCGTCCGTCTGACCATGCGTTCGTCAGCGTGCTGTTTCTCAAGAATTGTAAAAGATAGACAGTTGAAATTAAACACAGAATTAATGTTTGTATAAAAATGTTATATTATATTGCATTTATATTTCAACACATTATATACCTATGTTGTTGTAGCGGTAAGAGAGATATAAAATAAATAATAAAAATTAAATAAATAATAACATTAAAGGGCTAACGTCCATACCACGTTGAGTACCGACCACCGAAAATATGAAACGTCGGACGCGATCAGTTCCGCGTCACGCTTTTTTATTAAAAAATCCGTTTTCATTGGATCCTTTAGTGGTATTTACGATAGTACGGAACCCTGCGTGTACGAGTCGACTGGCACTTGGTGGGTTTCATTATTTTCTATCAGGCGCCATTCGCAGATGGAGCTCACTGCGTGTTACGGATTAATTGTACAAATGGACACTGGAGGCGATGTCTACGTATTTTAGGATTTTTAGGATTTCAACGACTTTAATAAGTGCTTTATTTCACTTTATTTGTTTTGCTTTGTTAAGGTCGAAGGTTAATGGTATTTTTATGGATGTAAAAGGTTCGATCTAAATAGTAAACTTAATGTTTTTTTTTAATTTAACTTTTTTATATTTACCTACAACACAAACTTAAATAAATAAATAAATAAAAATAAGAATTTGTTTACTATTATTATATTGTTTGTAGCGGACTTGTCTAATAATCTATCTGAAATTTTAAATCACAAAACTTATGTAGACTTGAAGCATCTTAAATTTTGTAAATTTTCACTATCTTTTGGAATAGGTGAGTAGCACGAATCACAATGGGTTAAATATTAAAATGACTAATTTATTTAATCCATTAGACATTTCTGACGCAAATTGACTTGAAAGTCTACGTAAATGTTATTGAACTCATAGACCTAAGACACAAGTATAATGCCTGTCTGTAATTTACTTAAGGTATCAGACCATTAACCAATTAACCTTCGAAGAGGTGATGTCATAAAATATAATTGAATTCTTGCTTCTTGCGTATTTAAACTAAAGTAACTACAAAACTAAAATTGACCTTATTGACTTTAAGAGTTACAATTATTACATAAATTTTGATTCATCATTTTGATGCAAAATCCCAACAAATAAAACCAGGATTTACAGAATTGAAATCAAAGTTGTATACTGTCAAATACACTTCGGTTTTAGGAGAGTTGTTATACCATTTATTGCAAAGCCTTTCGTAAATGGTAGACCAGGTATAATTCCTTGAATAACCGTACTCATGTTGTACAAATATATTGCAAAAGTATTCATTTAAAATTTTACTTTTCCAGTAATAAGACGATGGAGCTATAGGTTTATAACATACCAATAATTTATTTGCAATTACTTTTGGTTTTTCGTGGAACAATCATTGAATTAAACTTGTGTTTCATTGTATTGGTAAGTATTTTACTTTTAAGTTGGTGTTTTAAAAGTTCAGTGCATACATATAAGTATCAATGTACAGCTGAAGAACGTCAGATCACAAGAATTCTACACAAGATCAGGAGTCAGGCCAACCCTGTTCTTGGTAATGATTAATGATCTTCCCACGGTCCTAAACGCGGCAAATTGCTTGATGTTCGCAGATGATTTAAAAATATACAAATCTGTTAGTTCGGAGGCAGACTGTATAGAGCTACAGCAGAAAATTGACGAAGTTGTAAAGTGGAGTGCGTCGAATAGACTTGCATTTAATGCGGACAAATGCAAGGTCATGACTTTTACTAGACTCCAAGTACCTAAAATCAAAACATACTATCTGGGCATCTCCACAATGGAAAGGGTGGAGAAAATTCGGAACTTAGGACTTATTGAGGACACATGCCTTGATTTCCGTGATCATATTATGGCTATGTGCAAAACTGTCAACAGAACACTAGGTTTTATAATGAGGACGGCTTCGCATTTCAAAGATATAGGTATAGCAATCACGCTCTACAATGCTTTCGTTCGAAGCAAACTCGAGTTTAGCGCACTAAGCTGGGATCCACGAGAGGCTAAATATACTGTTATGATTGAGAGGCTACAACGTAAATTTGCTAGGTATCTTTATAAACGTATGTATGGCTATTACCCGTATCTTTTCCCTTCTCTCTTCGTGACTGGCATGGTCGGATTGGATACACTGGAGCTTAGGCGCAAGCTGCATTTAGCTATGCACTACTGCCTAATACTGCGGAATAAAGTGAACAATCCGACCATACTTGCCACTATCACTCTATTATGCACCAAATAACTACACGAGAAGCGGCCGAAGGCACCATCGACTGTTTGCTTGTCACACGACGCGGACTCAGCACGCTAATAACACACCTACTCTACGGGCACTCACTCTCCTTAACAAGTTTCTTCTGGAGTTCCAACATGTTGACATATTTGATGACAGCCTAAGTTCAATTTATAATCAGTTAAGATCTTATCTAAGTTTTCACTAGTTTTAAAACCTTTGTATTATAGATAGTTAACGTTTTGGACTAAGTAGTCTGTAAGTTAATTATTAAGCTTGAATAAAAAAATAAAAAAATAATCAATAAACTGGAAGTCAAGTTTGATTCAATAGGTAAGTAAGTAGAAATTGTTTTCCCAACTATAAACGCGCTGTAAGTTCTTGTAGCATCATGAAATAAGCAAAAGGTACATAAGTACATACACGTACATACATAAGTCAGAAAATTAATATTATATCACACCTACTCAGAAAGTTGATTATTCCTTTTCCAAACATAACCTAGAAAGTTAGTGATTACAAGCGTAGTAAAAAAACGACACGGAAAATTAATGGAATTTCATTCAGCGGGAGATACAATATTAGAGAGAATATTGTAACTATGGAAATCCATTTCTGACGTGTAATTTTTATTTATCTTCTGAAATACCAGTTATTCGTAAAAGGTCAAACGTCAAAAAGTTTTAACTCCGCATCCGCCGTATGATTTGACATCTTCCGTAATATTCGGATTTCGGAACAATAATTTTAAAAAAAGATCCATCCAAAATCGTACGGCGAGTCGTCGTTGGAAAACGTACGGCACGGGTTCGGCGACGTAGACGCGGCGGTCAGAAGAGCAGACACGGTCGGCGCTTTAACGTACGGCACGGGTTCGGCGACGTTGACGCGGCGGTCAGAAGAGCAGACACGGTCGGCGCTTTAACGTACGGCACGGGTTCGGCGACGTAGACGCGGCGGTCAGAAGAGCAGACACGGCTGGCGCTTTAACGTACGGCACGGGTTCGGCGACGTTGACGCGGCGGTCAGAAGAGCAGACACGGTCGGCGCTTTAACGTACGGCACGGGTTCGGCGACGTAGACGCGGCGGTCAGAAGAGCAGACACGGCTGGCGCTTTAACGTACGGCACGGGTTCGGCGACGTTGACGCGGCGGTCAGAAGAGCAGACACAGCCGGCGCTTTAACGGCGCCGTCGCCGGCCGTGCCTGAATAAAACGTGTCGGTAACAAGCTTCCATAGTGATCCATATACAACACTGACAACCGTGCTAGTTCACGGTGAGTAAACCACCCTTATTGTTTTTTTTAGTACCTAATCAATCTATGAATAGTTTCGTAGCTTCAAAATTACAAATAATTCGTTTTTTTTATGTACTTTCTTAACACAATGTTTGCAAAACTTCATAATTGATAGGTTTGTAAATTACTTGTAGAATCTATTATCAGTAATAGTTTTTTAATGCTTTAACCAACCACCTTTGCAAAAAGATGGTTTCAAATTGAAAATAATATCGAAACTAATTTCAAATGTTTTTCAACGAAACTTCGCTCAAAATTATTGGCGGAAGAGGGTTCCCTCCTGTTTTCAATTCTATAGTTAGTTCGAAACATTGTTTTCCCTCTCAATGAGGTCTCATTTTGGACGTCCGCACAAAAACCAGGACCGAGTCGAATGAACACAATAGAACTCTGTTTCGGGAAATATAAAGTTCAAAATCAAACAAGTTACCGAATGCAAAGTAACGCTGACCGCAAACCGCTTTTTACGAACAGCTTTAGGAGAAAACTTCGAGCAAAGTCCATTAACTGAATTAAAATTAAAACACTCCCATTAATATGCGGAAGATTAATGAACTAGCTATAACTTTTATACACAAAAAGCATTTAACATTTGCAAGTTTGCTTTGAGAGGCTTCGAGGAGCTCTGAATGAATAATGTTAGTGCCGTTTCACATTGGAAATTGTGTAAGACGTGGGAGGACTTTGAATACAAACGTTGTGGGACTCTCCAGGGCCGAAAGACAAGTTATTTACTCCTTCATAATAGTAAGTACGGTAAAAAAATAGTAGGATAACATAGCCAATTAAAAAACAAGATCTGTCAAGTGCGAGTGTAACTCGCGCGCCGAGGGTTTCAAACATTTGCCAATTACTTGGACAATCAGTTTTCCGTCTTTTTTCGAATGGCAATATTTTGAAAAGTATGAAACCTACAGAAATTTTGAAACTACTGTTTTAAATTAACAAAACAATGCCTTTCATTTGATAAACCAATAGGTAGGTAGCCCCCCTTTCGATAAAAAATATCCCCCTTTTCGACCATTCTCAATAGGTTTTTTTTTTTTCAAAATGGTCATTTTTACAGACTTCTCTATATTTTTTCTGTAAAATATAGATTGATATCTACAAACGCCTAATACATTATACGTGGATCGGTCTGCAATCTTCGGAGATAGGGGGTGGGAATGGTTAATTTTTCGACTTTTTTTGAAATATTTTAAAAATTATGAAACTTACACAAAATTCAAAAAAGGTTTTGAAATGGTCAAAATGATACCTTTCATTTGATATCCCTTTTGCCCCTAGATCTCTTTTCAAATTTCAACATCACAAGAAAATATTCATTTTCATTTTTCATTTATTTATGTATTTTTTTCTTGAAATCAGTAATGACGCACGAAATGTATCATTATTTCAAATTTCAAGTTAATAGCTGCAGTAGTTACTGAGATATTCAAGAAAGAGCGGGGACGGACAGAACGAGACCATAAGGGTTTCAAAACCGATGTTGAAACCCTAAAATCAAACGTCACTCTTTGTTAAGCAGTTATTTTTAATTTTATACAAACGGACGTGTTTCTAATGAAAACTAGCAGAGCTAGAAAAATCACAAAAAGGTAATATCAAACTCTTCTATAAGCAAAATCAATAAAACTCGGCTATTCCACGAAGCTCCACTGAAATACGTAAACCGTTATTATCGGAGCTCGTAATGAATTGATGAGTGTATTGAAGTGATTCGCAGAGGCACAAATAGGTATCAGTACCGTCTGCAGCTACGAGATCTTTCGGGCCGCAGACCAAGTTGCCGTCCTGGCATCGCTATTGATGAATTTGATGCTGATCTCGGCGAACTCCGTCAGAGTCCCCTCAGTGGCTCAGTAACCTACAAGAACCCTTGTAGGTTGCTGAGCCACAGTAAGAGAAGAGCCTGAGTAAGTAATAACTTTTTTATTTGTATTTATTAATGAAGCCTTACTGTTATATATATATAATGTTATAAATATATTTTAAGGAGGCGCACCCATTTCAGACCGATTTAAGTAAAAATGATCCAACCCACACAAACCTATTTTCGAGATAATTGACATTGGGGCTTAGAGTTTTAAATACTGAATTACGAAAATAATTCTTCATATTTTTGTAATAACATAACAATAATGCAATTTCAAATAATAATTTAACATAAAAATATGTAAAAAGAAGAAGAAAAATATTTATTAGACACAACACAGCACAACACACAAATAAAACTTTAGTACATAGATATAAACATAAGACTACTTAAGTACCTACTAGATAATGAAGTAGGTACATACTTAAACTAAGAAAACAAGGATGAATTATTTAAATACTAACACAATCCATTGGGTTATTAAAAACAACGTAAAAAAAAATAGTCATCGCAAATTACCAAATAACTCGATTATGAATTTACCTGTACCTAGTGTATGTATAGTATGTTATATACATATACATAGTAAATATTATCTGTGCCTGTATCATCTTAACTTTTAATCATACGAATGATGAATACCTACGTATTATTATTATTTGAGAGTTTATTTACTGATAATAATTTAACGTGTTTTTTAAAACTATAAACCGACTTTAAAAAGAATCAGCAAACTCGGTTGAACATAGACGGATATATCATAGTACATTATGTATGATACAAGTGCGGTAAGTTGAAAATTACAGACGAGGCGATATTGCTACCCCGAACCGTAGGCGACAAGAAAGCAGAGGCTGTAATTATCAAAGCGTACGTGTGTCATACGACGTTTTATAACATATTTGCGAGGAAATAAAATATAACTCAGGCATTCGAATAAATTTTTATACGCTTGTAAGTATCTATCGGTCGATTTTTGGGCAAGAGGCTTAGAGTAGCCTTTTTCGCTGCCTCTGAGACTTCTGGCGGTGTTGAATTAATAAATTCATCATTACTTGACGACATTTTCACTTAAAAACAATACAGCTAAAAGAAAAAGCCCGCACAATAATTTTTTCTTGACCACAAATTAGCGATGCGCGGCCACAAATTAGCGATGCGCGGGTATCAGCGCTTAGTCACAAAAACAGCCAGTATTACTAATAAAGTAAATTAATATTTTTGTGTTTTGTTACAGATAAATGGTTGTTATTTATGGTCAATATTAATCAAATGTTTATTTATTACATTTTATTTCCTTAACCTCCTAAAGTTAATTTTATTCAAAAAGGTTGACCACTTTTCTGGCATAAAAACTCTTTGCTAAGATTTAAAAAAGTACCGTTCGTTTTAGACGGAGCATCTTTATAAACCATAGACAAAGACCGTGCGTTTTACTTTACATTACTGCACTAGTGCGTAATGAGATACATTACGGTATTGAAATTGGTGAAATAAGAGACCCTTTACGAGCAAATGTGTTATAAAATAACATACAAACCTCTTCATTTCTGAATGAAATGATGCCTTAAATTTAATCTAACATGAGTATGAACTAGTAGATCTATGATCAAATTAATATTGTATCGATGTGTTATATTATTACTCCTAGATGATTGCTTCGACCAAGCCATTTTATTTCTGTCTGTATTAAGTAGGTATTTGCTTTTACTTCAATCACGTCATAATTATAGCTATAACTATCGGAAACGCGCATTTTATAAAAGCCGATAAACAAAAGGAGGGTTACAAGTTAGGTACGAGTTGGTATTACAGAAATCACTTCACTGGGGCTATAGTTTTATCGAGTTATTCCAAATTCGTCCCACTGGATTTGGCCTAAAGTAGGACGAGTCTGGATACTCAAACTTTCTCAGAAAGAAACTACTACTCCTCTAATAAGGACGCACGTGAATAGTGTCAAGGCTTATATCATTCCATCAATGTCTCCGTGCAAATAGCACTGAGTTTTCATCTAAGGACAATTCTGCGGCAATACCATTGTCTTATTAAAGCCATTGGGTAGCAGAATTTGGCCACAGGATGTATATGAGAGGACTATGGATAAGTATGACTGTAAGTAGTACCTATTTATAAGTTGGTTTGTTGTTAATTAGTCATTAAAATCAGAATGTGATAACGGTTTTTTTTAATTGCTAACTGTCATCATCATCAATTTTGAAAATGTATGATTATAGCTTAGAGTTTTAAAGTGTAGTGAACCGCTTGTTTACTACTTACCTACCATTCCAAATTTCACCTGGTACTTTGCCGGCTTTATTTTATCGTAACCTAGAGTCATTTCCAGCGTCCCACATGAGACATATTTACCTGTTCCCAACGTCCCACGCACGTCTATTCTCACCGTCTCACGTGAGATTTAACTTATTCCCAAAGTCTCACGAAAACGTTCACTTGTGTCACAGCATCGTCATTTACAATTTATATCATATTATTATGCATTATATTAAAAATCGGCTTTAGTGTAAAATTGGTTATCAAAGTAATTTTCAGCTAAAATTACAGAGATTTAGAAATTAAATTCACACTGCAAAACGTGTGCGCTCGTTGAACTAAAGTTTCAATGGTTTAACTCGCAATAGTCTGGAAATTCTAACAAGATTGCAAGTTCAATATTAACTAGTGCTCGCCCCGAACTTGCATCATCTGCAGCAACCTGCACCTTCATATCGGAAATCAGATTATTCAGCCCTTGTACGTACACCTATAGCAATTTCCATTCAAACTACTAGGAATTCTCAATTCGATTTTGGACTTATTTTAAATTCGATTGCAAATTTAAGAGTTTCTCTTGGGCTGTATGGTTTTTGTACGTTACTAAAAATATTTTTTCAATGATTTTGACCATTCTTTTGCTTTTGTATAGAGATGGCCTTAAGAGCTAAGTCAAAGTTCCCTATTGGACCTATTACTCTCTGATCCACGTTTCTAATCCATGGATTGATTCGCGTTCCCTTTTTTCCACTCTAATCCACCGTAGGATTTTCGCACCTACCGATAGATTTCTATTAAAAGCACCATTGAAAAATGGGAAAATACAAAGTTGTGCTCCTAGTTCCTATGGTACTGGTACTTACCGCTATGTTATTGGATAGATATTGCTGGACTTTATCACCAAACGTATAAAGACTTCAAAGTAAGCGGAGCACATTTTTAAACACCAAGCTCTAAAACTAACTCAGGCACATAACATCGACGTTAATAGCGATGAAAGTAGAGATTACAATTAGCCGTGCGTACGTAAAAACCCGTTTCCACAACAATGGACCAACAAAGGCTTTGTTGGTCGTCTATTGTGGCACAAGCCGGCTGCCACACTACAGCGCTTCGCATCCAGTATGATAAATAAAGGATTCCTTCGACAGATCTAACAAATACCTACTCAACAATGGCAGAAAAACGCATGATTATTTATTGCAAGATTCAAACCTCGTAATGATTATCAAAAAATAAAGTATCAAATATTTGTTTCGTTTGTGGTTCAATGTCCTATATCCTCAACCTCAACCTAAATAGCCTATTATAATGGTCCACTGGCGGACGCAGGCCTCCCCCTGGTTTTTGTATCATCTCATGGAGGGGTAGTGCTCATAATCCTCGCATGCGGGTCGGGAATCGCAGATAGATCTATTCTGAAAGAGGTCCTGCTGCCCGCCCCCCCGATGTATATCCCTTAGTCGCCTCTTACGACACCCACGGGAAGAGTTGGGGTGGTGCAAGTTCTAAGCTGGCACCACACGGCTATTCCGATATCATACTTTTTTAATTATTGAAAGTACGTTAATATTTGCCGAAAGATATAAAATCTGATAAAACTATATCAATATATTTTTTTCCTATTTCGTACAATTACTAATTCGTACAAATGGTCCCTCACCGGTAAATACTCAAACTCATGGGTCGGTCGTTCTTGGGCTCAAAGAAGCCTCGATGAGGCGTTAAAAAACAAAACCTTCCTTCGTGCGCTATCTGGTAAAAATGGACAAATCACAAAAAGCTACATATGAATACTGAGTCTGCTTAGAAATATTCAAAGACGAATACAAAAGTTTTGTGCAGAATTGCAACTTTCCAATCCTTAGAATAAGACAAGTTTCGTACTGTGGACGCGATACAAGTTTTATAGATAAATCTTATATTATAGATGTAAGTGTAAATATTAGTTGTAATTATTTTTTGCTGTTAAATAAATAAAGTAGTAACCACAAAAAAAAAAAAAAAAAGAAGATAAATCTTGTTCTTCAGAGGAGGAAAAGCCATTTTCAAAAGTGTTCAGCATCTTATCAGAATACACACGTCCATAGCAGGACAAAGGCCCCCACACCTATTTTGGTTTAATGGTGCAACATTGATAAACACAATACATGTATAACCTTTTAATAAGTGTATGAATAGTATAATTACTAGGTAGTATGTCTGATCGTTTGATTCAAACCTATAAACCTATAAACGCTGGATGCAAATAGCATCCTAAGCATAGGTACATTTTGTATTTTATTAATTTTTAAGTGTAATTTGTTTAAATTAAGTGATAATTCATATGGAACGTCTGTCTGAAATAAAAATATATTATTATTATTACAATAAATATTCATTCATTCATTCACACGGTGCCAGGGATAGCGCTCCCGAGCCTCTCCATCCATCGACTCCTGCGACCGCTACTAAGTCACCGTTCCACCACCGAGTGGATGTTCACCCAACATCGTATTGCATCATATTTGACTGCCTTTTTATCAAATTCGATATTGTGGTCAAACGAAGTTCTATAGACTAAAACAAAAAAGATACACTTACAATTTTAACTTTTCGTCATTTGATTTTTTTAAAGTTTCCGTACTGGTTTTAATGACACTGTATTTACTGTGTTTAAAATACTCTCCGCTATTTTCTGTTTTTACTCATTTGATGACTTTTTTCTTGTTTCGCTGATTTATAGATTTAAATAAAATATTTCAATCAAACAACAACAACCGATCACGAAACTGTTTCATCCGATCACGGCAAACGGCGCGAAACTGTTTCATCCGATCACGGCAAACGGCGCGAAACTGTTTCATCCGATCACGGCAAACGGCGCGAAACTGTTTCATCCGATCACGGCATACAAATAGTGCCTTCCTTTTTTATTTACGTTTGTAAGTATAACAAATAGATAATTTCATTATTAAATACTCACGAACGTTATTCGTATTGTATGTTTATTGTGATTCCGTAGTTCGAAAATAGAAAAGGCAAGATGGCATAAAACAAACAATATGGTATGATGATAACTTTTTTATTAGGTAGGTATTTCTGTTTTCAAAATCAGTCGTATTTTATAGTAAATACTAGGTTTAATTTAATTGTATTATTTAATTGTAATTTTCTTTCTTAATAAAGTCCCTGGGCTTGTAGGTCAGTGTTATTCTTACAATAAATACGTAGTCCTTACGTAGTAAAAAAGGTATAAAAATTAATATTATGGTTTAAACTATAAAATGTTTTGGAGTAAATGTAAAAAAGGCGATAAGCGTTGGTTTGTGTTTAGAAAAATGAAGAAATTCGTTTTTAAGGACGATTTTTTAACAACTACTTACAGTTTTTCTTGTAGATTCTTGGAACAACTCGAAAGCTTAATCGACTCAACAGCTCTTGTTGTTCCTAAAGTTAAAATAATAATTTGCCTCTAAATATATTTCCTATCTAAACTGCATTCTACATTGTTAAGTTATTTAGCCAATTTATTGTTGAAACGAGCGAGAAACTTCATTATTTATTCAGGTCGATATCACAAATGGAAACGAACGATTCTAGTTCCGTAACTATCGAGTTACGTAGAACAACTTAAACTAATTGCGCGAGTCAAACCTAGTTAGCTTGTTTTGTTTCATTTTGTTTTTTTCTTTTTTTATCCAACTTTAGTATTATCTTTCCAGTAGTATTAATCATCATCAGCAGCCTTAGTTAGCCATATTAGCCCACTGCTAGGCATAGGTACGCTTCCTAATGAGTGCCATAGCCTTGCCGCATCCAGCAATAATCTGCCTGCAGTATTTCGCAGGTCGTCAGCCCACCTGGCCTGAGGGTGTCCTACAGTACGTTTGACAAGTACCCCAACAGTCCTAGAAAATTTAAATAATTTAATAAATTGTTATTAAAAAAATGTATACACTTTATTAATTGTTCTTTGCGGTTGCAGTGTTTGATTAATCTGTGCCTAGCTTGTAACTGTTTAACTATTTTGTTCGTTGACTGTCCTATTGAGACCAGTTTAACAGTGCCTTTTTTCTACTGATTTGTATAATAGGGTAGTTTTCTCTGCTTTTTGACTAATTAGAATTTTTAGAACACTGGCCTATTGAAGCTCATTTTAAGGATATTTTTTTAGTAAGTCTATTCGTATATTTTTCTAGGTAGTTTTATCTCACCAGATAGATAATTTTCTTATCTTTTTCTATAATCTCCGGTTGCTAAAACTAGAAGTCAACAAGAACATTTGATGACACAGCTATTAATGACGTCACGGCTGATGAGTGAGCGATGAGCCATGCGATTACCCGTCTCACTCCCGAAAGGTGCAGGTTACAAGAGAAAGCGAGTCAGCGATTCTTATCTATATACTTCAAATCGTTACAATATAATGAAAATTCCGTCTAAATGAATAAGTGACGAATATTAATTCAATTGATTGGGACAACACGATCCTTAGATTAGAATATTGAAATTAAAATAGGTCACACAGTTTCAGCTAGCCACACACAATAAAGCGTACACGAGACGTGGACACTCACTGTAGGGCTGGTCCACCAGTTCAAGGTCGCTCATCGAGCTATGCATAGAACTGTGCTCGGAGTTTCTCTGAAGGATAGGATTCGTAGCGAGCACATCCGATAGAGAACCAAAGTGGTCGACCTTACTCTAGGAATAAGCAAGCTGAAGTGGCAGTGGGTCGGCCATATCTCGCAAAGAACCGGTATCCGCTGGGGTAAACGTGTTCTTGAGTACGACGACCTGCAAAAGACTGCAGGCAGATGCTGGATACATGGTGCTGAAGACGTGAAATTAGCTATGTGCTGGGAAACTACTAAACCTCAATTGTTTGTTTTCGACCGGTATGACGTCACAGCACAGATTATAATACACTACAATGACAACGTTAAACTTGTCTGTTTACGAAAAGTACACTTTTAAAATAACGTTTTACGGTTTCCTAGGTCCTGGTATTTTTGTCCTCTAATCGGACAATAATTAATAACTTAAGACCGACTTTAAAAAAGAGTCAACTCATCTCAACAGATTATAATGGTCCACTGCTGGACGCAGGTCTCCCCCTGATAGTCGTTAGCGTGTTATTCTTGGAATAAGATTTATACTAATTTGGTCAAATCCACCTTAAGCCTGTAACTCATATACTACAATCTACCTCGCAAAGCGGAAAACGGTACACTGTCAATCATAGAAGGCTCGCATTTATTGATTGTCACGATTGGTAGCGATTCGCTGTGCAGGCCATTTATCTGTATTACAGGAACTAATTTTTTTTTTATTTAATAATATGTCGCGAATGTATAAAGAACAACCTTAGCTCTGAAAACTATATATTATATAAGTTTTAGAATAAGTATATAGGAAAAAACGCAGCCCTGCTGCGCCACCAGCGTCAGTAGACGATGTTGAAGTGTGATCGATGATGATGAGACTCTTAAACAAAAACAAATTAAACCATAAACCCTTTTAACAGATTTTAAAATTCAAATGAGACGTCCCCTAATACTTCCATATTCAGTTCCCCGCCTATACCTACCGCTCTAATCGACTATGTACTGTAGGATTTACATCGCTTTTACATAATTATGTGAACTTTACTTCGATTCTCTGCAGGTGGCGCTAGTTTCCAACTAAAATAACACTTTGATTTTGTAGAATTAACAAAGTTTAGAAATGGTATTGTAATTTTGTACGTCTTTCTGTCTCTAAGGCAAACTTTTTAATTAATTTAATTCATCAAAAAATATCTTCGGCTTAAAAAGAATGTCGATATCGTCAAGTGTTGTAATAAGATTATTTCCATTATGAGAGTGGTGTGTACTTTTACTGCATCTTAGAACTTAAACATGGTTTAAAACGCTACATATGTAATGCGTGTTTCATCACACTTATACTATACATACATAAGTTTGGATGTTTAGGTGAATGGATGTTTGTTACTTCTTCACGCTAAAACTACAAAACGGATAAGGCTAAAATTTTGCATACAGTTAGTTCTAGGCCCGAATTCAAAACTAATAGGCCATTTTTAATCACATGAATGAATGATTGTGAGTTTATTTATTAAGAAGATTATACATGACTGTGTTTATCAATGTTGCACCATTAAACCAAAATAGGTTTGTATTGAAAATCATAAATCAGTTCCCATGGGATAGAAATACCTTTAAACATTTCCATAGAAACAACGCGTGCAAAGCCCCGGTCAGAAACTAGTAATTCATAAAGCAACAAAGCTCGACTTATCAAACTAATCATAAAGTATAGAATCTAATACGCGGAAGTTCCGCTCTAAGCTGCTGAAGCAAACAGTACCTACACTTGTTCACGAGGTAGGGTCGCGGCACTCTGAAGGGGAATCTAATACGGTACATAAATGCATGCAACTCCAAAATTTATAATATCATATTATTTATTTTTATATTAATGTAATGTTTTTATTCTTCTTAATCGCATTATTTCTAAACGAAACATCATCTTTCACCATATTGTCATGAAAAAAATTGTAAAGCTTCCATAATAAATAAGAAAAAATTTAAAGCTAGAAAATTATTTATTAGACAAGACAAATCATCAAAGATGGTTTATGTCTTGATTTTTATCACGCCCAAAAAAAGCACTCGGATTTTCAAGGCATTTCAACGTCGCTCAACTTATTTATAAGTAAGAATCGTGTGGCTTTTTTTTTATTATCCTGAGGGAAATGCACACGCATATCGCACTGCCACGGGGAGACAGTACGATTATGTGGGACTCCAACCCACTAAAACCCTCAGGGTGTTTCCGTCTCTCCCGCTTGTGGTGGGAAAATTAGAACGATTTTCTCTTCCACCCCGGCTGCCCGATATCGGACCCCTCACTGGGGGTGTGAAGCACCCCCCTTCGCGACACGCCAGAAATACGTGACGCGCCACGACCACCTCGGGAACCTTACCCGCCAAATGAGCGCCGAACGACCCCGTGTCCAGACGCCCTAGGTCCCCCTGCGATGGGTCGGTCGAGTGGCCCCGCCGCCTGCCACACGGTCGCAGAGGATTAGGGAGAGCGGCCCTCGCAATATCGACACTCCTCCTCCCCTTCGACCCCATCGCGTCCGCCATCAAACGGTGGCGACCCCGCTAAGACCGCGGAAGGCAGGCAGAGCGGTGCACCTCAATACCGGCACTCCTCTCCCTCCGCGGCCTCCATCTCCCTGCGGCCATGCTGCCCATACAGCACAGCCGCCCGCCTTAGTCACGGTGCCACCCATACAGCACCGCAACCTACTACCACTCCAAATGGGTTTAGAGCGCAAAACCCAGAGGAGCGGTCCAGCCCGAGGCCGGCCATGTCACCGCCTGCGTTGGCACGGCCCCATAGGTTCCTCTTAGCTTCATCGCGGGTGGTCACCCGCGATGAAGCTAAGAGTCTGCGATTACTAAGCCCCCTTGCCCCGGCAAGGCGGGAAACCTTAATCGGGGGGGAAGAATCGTGTGCCTAACGTAGGGTTTAATCACCTATTAAAATCTTTAAAAATACCCCTTCCATTCTCTCTAAATGTGCCTTGACCCCAAGCAAACATGATCCACGTTGATGTAGGGGATCTACACACGTTGAGTCTGATTGACGGAATGACACACAGACGTTACAGCCATTCGACAGATTTCATATATCATTCTGTAGGCAGCTTTGTACTGAGTTCTGAATATCAGAACCGAAATGATCTTCGTATTGCAATCACCATAGGTATTGGTACTCACTGATGTATTGAAGTTACCTTAGTGTTAGTACGGCTTTGAGAAATGAAATCACTTGGTTTTGAGAGTTGAAAATCACATGGTTTTCTGATAATGTAAGTTTCACGCTTCGTTTCCAGTTTCAGTTTATTTATTCAAGAACAATTTTTACATCTTGTATGAATGAATTACGTTAATATAATATCCAAGTAGTTTATCAGAGTCAATAGGATCCTGAGCTTCGAGTTTTGTTTATTTTGGGCTAGATGATGATGATGATGTGTGAAATTTACAACATAATATTTTATTTATCTTTCCGTCGACGACTGTGGGTCCTTACCTTAAACGTTTCTATTTTCAAAACGATCAAAACAAATAGCAATATCGCCCTTCCCGCGCGTTTGTGTGATGCATGAATTATACATCAGCTTTTCTTTTTACTTTTATTTCTCTTACATTTTTGAAACATCCTATTTTCCGAGCAGATCTTAAGAATAACATCACGCTTGTTTGTATTAACACAAAGCGAGCTAAGGTGCCTACGTAAAATGAATTAAACAGCCAGCCGAAACAAAAGCGTTGTAGGAACAATTATTTTTCTTCGGTTGGAGTGCGTACATGGCAAGGCAAACTCTGACAAGGCGACGGGACAAAGAACACTCTTTGTCCGTTGTCACCTTTGTCCCGTTTGCATCTTGTGTGGAGTGGGACACGTCTCGGTATAGTGTAACGATGATGAAACTCCTTGCATTCTCAAAAATTCGGTGAACACGTTTTGTTTTCATTTAGACACTGTGTCTCTGCACGATACGACAGCTATCTGTTATGTTTTTAAGTCTGGGATGCTTTATGGCGATTGCCAAGAGTTGTTTTTGTTGTGTAAAACGTTATTTCCCATCGGGCCGATTTGGATAAATGTTTTAAGAGGAAAACTTTTATGGTGCTGTTAACCGAGATATAAACAAGTGAAGATTGTGATGACAGATTTAAAAGCCTGTACGTTTCGCCATGTTCTGCATCACTCTGCTTTGTTTGCAACAGGATCACGGGATATTAAATGAAATTTCAAGTGCGAGTTGAACTCGCGCGTCAACACGGACGGACAACAAAGTAATCCTATTAAAAAATTATTCGTACCCTACCGAAGTCGAAAATGCTGACTTATTAAATTTCTTAGAGATCCTAATAGAGTTTCTTTTTTTCCTTTTAAGGTACGGAACCCTAAATACCAACCTAGTAAATACGAGTATAGTGTAAACCTACAACTAAGTACGTTCTTGTGTCAAAGAAAACAAAGCTTGTTTCATGGGTAGGTACCATTAAACCAAACACTTTCGCATGGGTAGTACTGTACTGTTCTATTGTGTTGTATTCAGAGAGATAAACTAATTTTCCGGCTCTTAGCTAGCACACACAATTAGTCCCGAGCAGGGGCTTTGCAAAGTGCTAAACAAAAGTACGCAAATAGAAGCAAATAAAAGGAGCACTTTGATGTTCAGGCTCCTAAATTACATTGATTGGGAGACAAAGGGCCCAATATCCCGCCATTCCCGGCCCAATCGAGTTATCCTTTAAACCTTCGTGGCTGTAGCCGTGGCTGGAGGCCAATTATGCTATGAGGCTGTTTTGAGTTGTTTTTGAAGCCTGTTTGTTTCGGAAACGGCACGCTATGTTTGGTTTCCTTTCAACTGTATATTGTCCTGACTATTGGGCTAAATAACAAATTACGCAGAAATACGGACTTAGGTTGAAAAAGAAAAACAATGTTCATTGACAAAGAGTCTGAAGAGAATATCCATTTACTAATTTGACCCACTAAGTATAAAAAACAATTTTACTTATTCATTGCTGCGACGGTACAGTCCGCTACTTTAGAGGAATTAGAAAATAACTGTTAAGGCCCAGATAGATGTGAATTGAGCAAATTTGGGCTACATTAAAACAATTTTTCTTTGCCATCTATATCAAAAAAACTTTGAAAAAAAAATACAAACTACTGGTGCTTTAAGTGGCCCATTGCTGTGCAAAGATTTCTCCCTAATTCCTCCACGCAACTCGATTCTATTTAAGTCTGATGCTGGAAATCACGCTGTATCGAAGTAATGAAATAATTGAAAGGTTTTACTGAAAATGATGATTGTCAAGACTAGGTAGGTACCTTGTGATTTCTGTCCAATAAATTGAAAGCAACCTGTCACCTAATTTCCATCAATAAATTAGCATAACAATCGGTCCCAGCCGTGTGGACGCCCGTTAAAATTGGTTCTGTCATTGATTTAATATTAAAATGAATAGGGGTCAATTTCGGGTTTTTTGATTTGGATCGGATTTCATAACAAATAGGGGCACTGGTTATTTAACACTCTATGCTTTTGTCATGATCTACATTTTGGCAATGCAAATGTGCCTTTTAGACATTTGTGCCGACTTTTCCCTGTTTTTTTTTAGGATTTCCTGTTTCTGCATCCGCGATCAGTCGTTGACTATAAGGCGATTTGTCTAGTGTACTACTGCTGTGTAGGTATTCCTTTTTCCTCACGGTAATAGGGTCCCAGAACATGACTTCATTTCAACTGCTTTGTTTTAGAGCAAAAAAGAAAGAAAAAATTAGCAAACTGACGTGGCAGTGGGCCGGCCATATCTCGCTAAGAACCATCGTCCGCTGGAGTAAACGTACTTTTGAGTATTAATAGACCATGACTCGGTAAACGCCGACCAGGGGGATGACGACCTGCAAAAGACTGCAGGCAGATACTGGATGTGGCAAGATGAAGACAGCTCGTTATGGCGCTCATTAGGGGAAACACATGTCCAAGAGTGCACTATTATGACGATGATGATATTTATATATATAGAGAGAGAGAGCACCCCTACAAGGGCTCTTATTCAACTAATGAAATAAAATAGTTCCTAAAACGAAATCTTATCAAGAAAGCTACAGATGATTCCATCAAAGTTTTTAACGCTTGGCCAGATGTAGCCCAATTCTACAGCGACAATAGTATTTAAGATAAGCTTTTTGAAATGTATCGAAATCACATTATATTAAGACAGCTATGCAAAATTGTGTATAATTACATGTATAAGTATTATATAAAACTAGTAGTATATTTCAGTTCTTCCACGTGTGGTCAAAAATTAAAGTGAATAAAATCAAAAACACATTATTTCCTAAGTGCTCATTTTGTAAGTCTAAAAAAATAGAGTACCTAATATAAAATTTACTTTCGCTTTGAATGAAATATTTTATTGCGTAAGTTTATCTGCATTCTGAATACAAATCAAAAACAAAACAACCAAAATCACCGGCAAAAACAGAACGAGTGAGACACTCAGACGACAGTTTCTAGATCCAATTGTCCAATCCATTTCGTTAAACACCAGATAAATTTTTTTGAAAAAAAAAATTTACTGTTTAAGTCCTATTCATCTATTTATATACTTACATGTTATCCGATTTATCGCAAAACCAAATTAACCACCAAAAAAACTAAAACTAAAACCTCCACGTATGCAGGTGTAGTGCTCAACTTATAACCCGCGTTTCGCTCGGGTAAAGAAGGTAAACTCACCTTGTATTGGAGATTTGACATTGTCTCTCAGGATCGTGCCGGTGTCGTGCTGAGTCGGCGAGCGCAAATGAGGTCCACTTACACGACACAGGGACCGGCAACTGGGTAGAGTAGGGTAACTTATCTCAAATAATATTTACTTGATGGTAGTTAAAAGTTATTTGCAAGCAGAGTTTAGAGTCAATAACCGATAGGTTAAACTTCTACAAGATTTTTTTTGTAAAAAATTAGAGGAACATCTTTCTCAGGCAAAGCGGAATTTAGTTTTATACCTACTCGTTAATTCAAAAACAAAAGCCCGCTGAAAATTTCCATTTTGAATTTTTTGCTGTCTTGACGTGAACGTACCATGAAACATGAAATACGTAACATGAAAACTACCAACTCAAAGGTACGGGTAAAAAAGTTTTACTAGGTCCAAACAGAGTACTTTTTACTTTACGTTTACTTATCCAACTAGTTTGCTCACGCTACGCCTTCGGCTAGGTGCGTCAGCAAGGGCCGGTTCTTTATTTGAAGCTTTCCATCATCAGCTCAATGTGATTTGAATTTATCAATAAATGCTGTGTTCGGTTAGTGTTGTTATTTTTGTTAGAAATGTAAGGTGTTTGGCACAAAAAACGCTATGGTGTAGGTATATAAATGTAAGTACACGCAAAGTTCTAAAACGATTCTAGCTATGTACCTACTACACGAATATAATGTAACTGAAAGTTGGCGTGTCGATGTGCTTATTTTAGAAGCCTAAAAACAAACGTTATTCTAACTCTGTTATTCATAAGCAAGATCAAGAAGAACAGCATTTTTAAGGGTAACTTTTACTTTATTTTTATGAGATTGCGGTTTTTATCAAATTCATTACGAATATAAGGAATTAGGGTTCACCACGAACTTCATTTTAATTTTCGCTTACATTCGTTATGGATGTAAGCGGGTTAACTACGAACCTTATGTGTGTTGGAAGAACACCAACGTTTGTGCATTGTTTGTTTCGGAGGGTAATAAAATAGGGACGCAAATAAGGTTCGTAGTTAACCCGCTTACATCCGTAATGAATTCGTCAAACTACGATAGTTTTTATAGTAAAACTGCTTATATTCAAAATGAATTCATGAAACTGGGATAGTTTTTTTTAGTTTTTATCAAATTTACACCACGCTGCACAAACAACAAGAATACTTTTTATGAAATTGGTCTAAGAATAAACCTTTTTACAATCTATACCTAAATGAATAAACTCTCAAGGCTTTAATTATTAAATTCAGTAAACTATATCAATCTCTTGTTTTTGGCAAAGCCAGACGACGACAGCCAGCTAGAAAAGCTTTTATAAAATCATTGTAAAATATACATTTTTGTTAAAATCGGTCTTTAAACTCTCAAGGCATAAATTACAACCTATAAACTATATCGATCTTTTGTCGTGGCAGAGGCAGGCAGCCCTCCACAAAGTTAGTGTAGCGACATTAGATCGATTAGCGTCAGATCACGTCCTTTCGAGAGCCGACATTGTACACTGCGCTGCTGGAGCTTCAAGGGAAACGCGAGAGCGGACACCTGGTTCTTCATGAGGATAAGGATTAAACTAGCATTTACAAAAGATGCCATTTCATCAGTTTCCAGCTCGCATTGCGGTAGAAGAGAGTTACAGGAAATTTGATCACTAGAGAGGCCTCTCAGAGCCTAACAGCGTGCTATAATAGCAAAACCTAAACCTAAAGAGTTAACTCAAAATAATTTCAAGTTAAATCTTTAGATATATATAGGTCTTTGTATGGAATACCTATTATTATACATCTAGAACTTGCGGTTCGGCAGCAGGCATAGAACGGACCTAGGAAGTAGTGTCATAACGAATTATTTCCAATTATTGAGGAAGGGTTTTCTGAAAGACAGCAGTAGCGTTATAAGGGAGGAACTATCGGCAACTTTTAAACGAAATATTGATGTATCAAAAACTTTCAAATCCTAGAGTACGTATCACTAAATTCTTCACTAGCACTTTAGAATATATTAAAATTCACTTCCACTTCTAACAGATAAACAAACTCTGCTGACTTGAGGCACACAACAATCCAATACTATCGGCACACAACACCTACGAGAATTTCTAATACCTGCCTTTTCTCAATCGATGGCTCTGCAAGAATTCCTTTACGGTTACACCTTCTTTGAACCAAAATCTTATATTGATCTTACATCCTATGATCTTGCAGAATTAGAGGAAAGCTTGTCTGTCAACTACTGATTGAATTTGAGTGACTCAAAAAATTGAGGTCAATAATACCTAATAATAACCTATTATTTACATACTTTATATATATCTTTGTTTGACCACAGTCTAATCTGATGACAATTACCGTGATAAATGTTGAAACGTAACAGGGTTGTTCGGTACTATACTGTTTTAAGCTTTATTACAAGATGAAACAATGTTTCGAAATGACGTTGCGGACGACCGATTAAAAGTCTGTTACCGTATGTCTTCTTTGGAGACACAGGCTGTTGTAATTGTGATAAACAAAAACCAGCAAGATGCAGGAGTGAATCCGCATCGATAACCTGTAAAGTTATTTAAAGAGCCCAATAGGTATAAGGTATACTAAATACCCAGCACTTTGCTTCATCGGCAAAGTTTTAAAAATATCTCATTTCTCGCTTATCCCACCCTCGTAATAAGGGATTTGTGTTCGAATGATCCATATTTTCACATCAAACAAGAAGCAATTCTTTTCAACATTCTAAACGAGCGTCGTAATTTTTAATATCAAGAAAGCTTTGACTAAGATACCATATAGAGTACCTTCATTTTGAAACATATTTTGTTCATGTTTTTTCTCACAAATTGGAACATATTGCGCACAAAGAAGATGCGAGAGCCCCGATACTTTTAGCAAAAGGTTTTTATTATAAAACGTGTTTTATTTGTAAAGATTTGAGGGAAATGTGATTGAACTGGAGTCGAGCATTGCTTTAGAATTGAGCTTGAAAAAGAGCTTTCATGAACGTCTGTCATCAGTGTTATGCGGATAATTAAAAGAAGCACTTTAATGAGCCTACTGATAAGGTATTTTTGTACATTTAGATTTAGATTCAAGAACATCTTTTATGCGTAACAATGTCCTAACCTTTTATCTTCATATTTGCTGTAAAACTATATAGTTTTCAAAACAATATTAAAAAAATGTCCCGGTGCTTGGGGCACTATCGTCGCTCCAGTTCCCCCGCCCCGCGCCCGCGAGTCTCGATCTCGCGATTGTTCCGCCGCTGCGCCCAATTACTCCATGCTTCTTGGGCACAATATCTGTACTGTAAAAGTGTCATGCTAGCATTAAAACGCAATGGAATTTTGGGGATAAAATGATTCAAGAATGAGATGTTTTCGATTTGCAATCTCTGCTAGAGCTAGACTGAGTCCTCGCTACGCAACGTACGCGACGTATGTGGGAATCGTCAGATGACGTGGCGTACAACTAGTGTGTATCTGGGCTATTTCTTTTCATACAAATTTAAGATATAATGCCTTGCGCCTACGTTGGATACTATATGTGGACTGACCCACGTATAGTATGCAACGTGCTTTAGTTCCAAACAGCTCGATATACGACTATGTTTTATTGGAAATGTCTAATTGAAAGAAACCAAATTTGAAGGATCAAGTTTCATCAATTATTTTCATCAGATGACTGGATACAGATGTGCCACTCTGTTTTAAAACGACTATAACGAATATTTTGTGGTCGGTATTTGTCACCAACCTACGCCAAAAATAAAGTAAACAGTAAATACTAAGGGTTATGAGTTTAGGCATGTTTTCCGTTCACCTGGACAAGGCTGGTGGGTGATCATCCCACGAAACGGTCAAATACAAGGACAAATAAACCTATCAAAACATATTTGTAAATACTATGCTGAGTCTTGCTAGTTGACAAGGCCTCTGATTAGAATTGAAGTCGTTTAAGTACTATAGTAAGTAAAATACAATTAATAGGTATCAGGAATTAAAATTAAAAAAAGCGTTATCTGATTTTACGGCATTTGAAAATTTTACCAACCGAAATTAAATTATTCGGATATTGAAACATTTACAAAAAAATTGATAGCGTTATTTTTAAGAAATTCAAGACCAATTTTGAATTGAGTCTTCATTTTCCAAAGTGTTCAAAGTACTAAAAGATGGAAACATTCGAAATAGAATTTATTTTACGAAATTATTAAAACATGAATTAATTATCTCGCCCACTTAATTAGATAGCAATTTAAGCTAGAACCTTCTTACTCCAAGAGCTTTAATTTAAAAACAACTTGTAAAATGTGGCTCTAATTTAAAAAAATGCTCTTACTGTGGAAAATTGTTATGGGCAATAATAATTAAATATGTTTTATCAATAGTAACCTTAGTTTTAAAAACATTGACAACATCTTTTTGTGTGTTTAAAAAAACTATAAAACGACTTCAAAATTCCCTATAATTGAAAACGAGTTTGGAAGGAGCACTTTGATAGCGCGATGATTTATTGAGTGGCGACATCTTTTTAAAATTAAAGTTTAATTTAGTTTGATGTGATATCACAATAAAGACCTCTTGATTACTCCAGTGACCATGGAAACAATTTGCTACCAGCGATGTAAAATAATGTATAAACATTACCGTGTGAATAATCTGTGTGTGTGATCGATCAATGTGTAAAAAATTATCAGGTGAGTCATCTGTGTGTGTGTGTGATTCATAAAAGTCTTAAAATTGTTCTGTGAATCATCACATGATATTTTTGAATGGTTCCCTCTACGTCGATTCCCTCTACGTCGATTCCCTCTACGTCGATTCCCGCTACGTCAATTCCCGCTACGTCGTCGAGTCCCGTAATGTCGATTCCCTTTACGGCGACTGCGCTTTTTCGATGTGTACTGTCGGCAGCGGCGGCATAGGGAAAGTTAATAAAAACTTTGTACTCTTGTAACTCTTGGCTGATAAAATTCTATTACTACCTACCTATGTTGTTTTAAAAAAATTAACGCATTCACTGCCCAGCATTAGCACTATTGTGTGAATAATTAATACAATTGGTTTTTTGCTCTGCTAAGCTTGGGGCTAATAGGTAATGCTGTGTGAATTGTCCAGCATTATTTATTTAAATTATTGTGTGACCCAAAGTATCAGCAAGCTAAGCTAAGGTAGCAAAACTGATGCTTTAGGTACGTTTTACAGCACACATACAAATGACTCAAAGTTTAAAAGAGACCAGCTTAATTTCAACTGTTATACAACAAGAAAATAATCATAAACTGGTAATAATATCACCAACAATGTAGACGTGATTTTTCTAACAAAATATGTAATATTTTAACACTAATAATTATCTCGGGAATATTTTTTTTAGGATCAATTCGGGTCGGTCTATAGTCTGTAACTATACAAGAACAAAAGAGTTGTTAAAATCGGTCCATAGTTGGCGGAGAAATTGATGATCAAACATAAAAAAATACATACAGCCGAACATATTATAGAACCTCTTTGATTTTAAGCCAGTAACAATGAATACGGAGTGGTTCGCCCTTAGAGCGAAATGTTCTCAGTAGAAAAACGTCGACAACGCAAATCGTCATGGGAGCAAAACGTCCTCAATTGAAAAGGTACTGCCTTTACAAAGCGAAATGAGTTTACTGCCAAACGGCAGCTCTTTAAATAGTCACGAAAGCAAAACGTCATCAATTCATTACACGCTTCCAAGCAAGGGAGTAAGATATTATGTTTGATGACACTATTTATAAGCAGTTCTTTAATACATTCTTTTCCAACTTTGTTTAGCCCATATTAGTCTAATGCTGGACATAGGCGTCCCCTAAAGAGCGTTTTAGCACCCTGTCTTCAGTTTGCTGCATCCAGCATCTACCTGCAGTCTATCGCTGGTCATTATTCCACCTGGCCGAAGGGCGTCCTATACTATTATCACCATTCCTTAGCATTAATAACCCTTCGAAAAAACTCTAAAATCAACCATTTTACATTGCTAGTTCTTTCGTAATACATTTTGCGTTCATGACGTTTTTATTTAATGGCGACTTGCTGAAAGGGCGTTTTCAATTGCGGACGATATGCTTCCTGGTCTATCTTCCTTGTGGTCGATTGCGTTCGACGGCCGTTATAGTTAGAGGACTTTATAACTCCAAAGATTTTGTGCATTTAGAACCAACCGCTCCGTATTCGTAAAAGTGAATAAATATTAGCACCCTACCTAAATTATCTAACACTTGCGGTCGCCCCGGCTTTGCACGGGTATATTCTATGATCTTTGTTCATCGGGGATAATGTAGGATTCTAATGGTGAAAGACTTGTTCGGTAGTTTCAGCGCCTACTCAATTCAAACAAACAAATATAATTATCCTCTTTATAATAGTATTAGTAAACATAGATTAACGAAATCAAACTCATGCTTTGTATTATAACGAGTCCTATCCAAAATAATTATTTTTACGGATACAGCCAGATAAATTTCGGTTTGAAAAACGAGGAATCTATAACAAAGTAATGAAATGAAAATGTCTTGATAAGTACCTACCTACAAACTTGGTACAAAATAAACAAGTTTGCTACGCGATGCTACGTGCGCGTAGCACGTCTACGAAAATGATACAATTTGGCTACGAGCTTGCTACGAGCACTTATAGAATCCATAAATTTGACGACCGATGTGGCGCGGTGGGCGAAGGTCTGCCTGCGATGCAGAAGGTTGCGGCTTCGATTCCCGCCTCGGGAAAAATGTGTGTACGATCTGCAGACATTTGTTCAGGGTGTCGTCGTTCTGGTCGTTTTCTATATATAATAAAAAATATCTATCTATGTATTGTATTATATTATGTATATCAGTTATCTAGTACCCATAACACAAGCTCTGCTTAGTTTGGGGCTAAATAATGCTGTGTGAATTGTCCAGCATTTTTTTTTTCTCAGAACTTCATAATCAATTTACTTGTTTCCGTCAGCAGGGCATGGACAACTGATGTAAGCTCGTGCTTCTTAAAACTAGAATCTAAACAAATGGTTTTAAATAAACAATAAATAAGGTAAAATAAATAATGCTGGAAAATTCACACCTTCTCGTTTAGCCCAAGCTAAGCAGAAGCAGAGCTTGTGTTATGGGCAACTTACCTGATTATGCTTAACACAATATACTACATACATAGATTTTTTTATTAAGTATAAACACAGAGAATAACCTGAACAAATATTTGAAGATCGTACAAACATTTGTCTCGAGGCGGGAATTAAACCCGCAGCCTCCTACGTCATAGGCGCATCTTTGCTCGCTGCGCCACAGTTGTCATGCTAGTTTGATATAAATAGTAGTCCATTTTGGTAGTAAGCTACAGTCTTCAACAACCGAATTCTTAGTCAAAGGTCCCTTTAAAGTGAATCCATTACGTGCTCCTCCCGTACAAACAGCCGTGTCCGGTCGACGACGTGGTCCGCGCAGATACAGATAAAGCTGAAACTCGCAAATTGGAATTAGATTTGCTAATTAGCATGCGGCCCGGGTTTCATTGAAAACTGATTTTGTTTCAACGTGTCTTTTATTTGGGTACGTTTTGAAATGATGAACATTTTTGTTAACTTTGAGTACCTAAGTAAAATTTGTGTTCAGAGTCTTTGAGTTCCCTTCAGCCACCAGCTAAATGTGCCTTCCCGCAACAGAAAGATTTGCAGGAAGATTGGTGATCGCAGTGTAGGTGTTAAAAACACAGGAAAAAGTTGCTCCTTTCATCTGGTAGGCTTCTATAGTGGTCTCTTATGACATCCACGGTTCGATTCCTTCTCGTCGATCGCCACTCGCAGAATATCTGTACATGAGCGGCACTTAGACTTTTTTTTTTTAACTTAGAAATTATCGTTAAAAACTTTGTAAGTGTAGCATTTTTCTTGTAACTGTATTAACTGGTTTCAAAGATTTGAAATTCAGAGAATGTATGTTAGTATTTGTATTAGAACGTAAGTACTAAGCAAAAAGGTTTGGCTACATTCCCATAGGATGACGAAAATAAAGTCGCAGGCGTTGACACTGAAATACGTTGATATAGCGCGGTAGGACTTTTTGTTGGAATAAAACCGGTTTCACGAAAAACAGGAGCTCAATTTAACTTTTGTTAGTTATTCCCTTTGGGTTAGATGATATTGGTGGTGTTTGTCGACGACTGGTTGTGTAAACTTTAATACTTACAGTTCAAAAATCAGCAAATTTAATGTCAAAAAAGTTGAAAATAAAATGATATATATCAAATCTACATTTTGTCTATTTACGAGCGACAACTATAATATTTCAACTATAATATAATAATACAGTAACTGTTTAATGGTCTTTTGGTTACTTCGGGGCAGATTTATTCATCAAATTTTAATTTTATTGTAAGATGATTGATAATTGTATACATAAACTGATTCAAATCAAATAACACTTATACCTATACTAAGGCCGTAGTACGACTTGTACGCATTATCCTTCGAATAGTTCCATCAAATTTGAGTCCTTCCTATATATTTAGCGCCTTGACCGGATCGAGAGGAACTACTTATCGTAGTATAACAACGATACTATCGTTTCTTACAAACTCGTTCATAGTTTGTTGCACTTTTATATATGACAGCGGCAGTCGCGTTTGCGGCATTGATGTTACAAAACACGAGAACACACGGGAAGACATTTCACTGGGTACTTGCACTGAATCTAAGTATTTAATTTGCGTCCTATGAGCGTACCAAGTCTAACCCAAACACGTCTATCATAGAGGTAAACACGCTCACTCAACAATTCTCTTGATTTCGAAGATAAAAACTAATGTATGTATGTATGAGTTGACAAACATAATTACATTATTTACAACTTCAAGCTTTCACGCATATCACTAATACGAATAGGAAAATGACACTTATACACTAACTTATACATCGCATTTTTTTGCTACACTTCGTCACTATCACTATCCTTAATCTTAATCATGGAAGATAATTATCAATGGTACTCTATTCAGTTTATCGAATGTTTTTGTATTAACTCAGAACCTCTGAACCAAATCCTACAAAACATGACGATTAGTATTATACAAACATACACACACTACGACTCTGCCCACAACTCGCTTATCAAAGAGTCAATTTCAAAGATAATCGGTTCCCCGAGTCAAGCAACAAAGGCCTTTGTGCGTATATGGTATTAACATTTAAATTCGAAAACCCATGACGCATTATGGTTAACAATACACGTATGCCAAGTCGCAGTGCCAGTGCCCTGAGGGCAGCATGGCCCTGGTTCTATTCTCGTATTCCACGGACCTGCACAACCACATAACATGTCAGAGAAATCAGTTACAGGTTGATCAGATAACAATTTAAAAATAAAATTTCCCTGTTGTGACTACTTTGGGCCGAAACAAGTGGAACGAACACGGAACACCTTTGAAATAGGAACCTGTGCGAAAGTTGGCATATTGTTTATTTCTTATTAATTTGATTGTTTTTAAAAACCTATAAACGACTTCAATTCATTACTATTTACTGTGCTTTATAATTTTAGGCTTAAATAATTATAAAATAAAATTTTGTTTATTTCCTATACATATATATCGTGTTAGTCCTGAAAAACTTCTTGGGACAACATCAGGATATTTTCCAAAATAATTGCCAAAATGAACCATAATTGATATAGAAATCGACGAACATTAATTTTATAAAATAAAACGTCGATAGCGAGTCGGACTCACGCACTAGGTACGTGTTCTGTAAGACCTTGCGTCTTGCCAAATTTCATGATTCTACGTTAACGGGACCGACCCTGTTGGTTTTGTGTGCATGTGAATCCCTTGGAAATGAACTTACAAACACTTACTAATGTTTGATTTATTTCACTGCAAAAAGTTACGAATATGAATATTTCAGCTTATTTGAACTCGATACCTCCTCCACGCATTCCTGAGAAAAAGGAGGTAACGGATGGACAACAAAGTGATCCTATAAGGGAACTATGTTTCATTTCGAGGTACGAACCCTAAAAGCAACAGAACATACAAGTACAACCTCATCTTTTGTTTTTCGTCTTTTAAAAACTACGAAACCGATTGGAAAATAACGTATATTTAGAAATCAAGAAACCTTTCTCGATGTTATGATCATGGTTTCTCACTAAAAATTACCTACTTTCCCTTATTAATTTATAGGTCATGGTCCTTGTAGTTGTTTGAGTGTGTTACATACTTGCCCGTACCTGTAATGTAATCCGACTTATGTATTCGCCCCGCGGGCCCTTTCAGCGGGAATCGAAGCGGTCCATGAATGTTTCATAACGACGTGCATTGTACTGATAATATCCTTTATTCAAATATACGTGAGATGTTAGCTTCTGGGGGTTTGGAGAGAATTCTATTCCGTGGGATGTAATTTTTGTATAGAAATAGCAAGTTTGTTCAATAATCATCAATTATCTTAAGAATCATTCACTGCCCAGCCGTTGCACATGATGTAGGACGTGCGCGTCATGACAGCAGTCTTAGACCCGTATGTTGAAAGCTTGCTCAGTCATAGATCTGTTACTTACTTGAGTGACGATTATGACATAGGAAAGTGTTACTCAAGCATAGATTGATGACTGAGTATGGATCAGTTGAGCTACCTGTATGCAGTTAGCTCAATTGTTTCTATTGTACAAAATAGTTTTAATTTTTTCTGCTTAGCTTGGGGCTAGATAATGCTGTGTGAATTGTCCAGCATTATTTATTTAATTTAATTCTATTATTTAATTGTAATTTTCTTTCTTAATAAAGATTTTTTGATGCAATATTAAAGAAAAAGGTCCATCATTGATAATACTTAAGTGGAGTTTGTAATAATTAAGTAATCAAATTATTCAACATTATTAGCTAGATATTGGTTTTTCAATGTGTTTGTTTAAACTTAGGTTGCATTAAATATTTCTATGAAATGAGGCAATCAGCGGGTTAAATTGTCGAAGTGAGGCAAGGATTTTAACGAGACTTCTGTCAAACCAACACTATTTTCAAGTAAATTATTCTTGCAAAAGGTAATAAAAGACTAGCCATCCTTACTGATTATGAGAGTAGAAGGCTGTGACTTTTCCATCCATCCATTCCACATCCAAGGACCGAATAAACTGGGATAAAAATGCCAAATCTGGTAAAAACGTAAACAGATTAGCTAATTGTAACGGCTGTTGCGAATCCCGTGCCATCCGTTCTGCATTATCTCCTTAATTACGTTGACAACAATACAGCTCAATCATTATAGCTGACTCACTAGGTACTTATTGTTAGCTGATTTTAGCCAAGCCTTTCATGCTGAGACGACTTAAGAAATTATCACTTTCTGTTTATTAGCTAATCGCATGTCTATCCGGTATAACCGCCCCAAGGAACCCTAAAGAAATAAATTTTGATGATAGATCTGACTGGCCGTGTACGAAGTTCCAGCTGTCAAACGATTAATATACAAAAATGTTGTTTTTTATGAACTACGGGGTATAGGCTTTCTGCGCACCTACCAGCTTCCAGAATTATCTAGCTGTATACGTCCACGTCATTATTTTGTACAAAGGACGCGGTAATTATGTCAGTTTTGAACGCAAAGCTACAATTTAAATCGTATTTCCGACGGTTGTACGAGTCCAGCGAAGTCGGACTCGAGTCAGACTGGAATGGACCCGAGTGGACCCGAGTCGGACCCAAGGCGGACCCTGGTCGAAAATTCCGGACGCAATAAGCAGTTAAATCTACTTTCTTGCATTTTTATGGCGTAGCTTATTGTTGTTATGACTAGTATGTAGTTTTTAACTAGGAGCTCGTAAAATTATATTTTGGAACTAAGTTCCTTATCGCGCGTTGTGAAAAGGGGCTGGACGGAAAAAATTCTCACGAAAAGTTGTAACGACACTTTTTTTGCTATAGTAAGCTATTGTAAGCCGTGCGGCGTGCGCATGTTTCTCTGTCTGTCTGTCTCTCTCTCTCTTATAGAAAGGAACTTCGTACCATCCGGGTGTCCCTTGACACCTTTCAACTTTTTGTTTTATTATTTTCCCAGTCTGTTGTTATAGAAATCTTAATATACATGCATCCAAATATTTGTTACTTCTTCATGCCATGAACTCCAAACCGGATGAAGTTCCATCCAAGCCTGACATAACTTTTTGGCTACTTTCTTTCCAAAAAATGCGCTGAAGCCGGAGGTAGATGCAGGTAGAATAGAATAAACTGTGCTTTATCAAGTACTCAAAGCCCAGATTTAAACACCAACTATCCCAAGTAATGTTAGCATCGTTTTGAAGCATAGTTTGAAGTGACCTCCGCATTATTTATTCAGCTCCCGGCGCGGCGTCCCATTGGCAAAGGATAGCGACGAATGGAGAGACAAATTATTAATGTCTTCACTATTCTGTTGGCTATTCCCAAGCTCTATCTTACCTAACCTATTAAGATTATATTTATTTATTTAAAGTAGGAACACCAGCAGTATACATATTCTAATATATATTATATCTATATAACCTAATAAATGTTTGCAATATTTTAATAATAATAATAATAACTCTGTTTTGCAGACACAATGAGCCGTATTTGAACTGACAAACGTACAAAACTTCACAACAGCTATTTAAATTTTGCTGAACAAATGACCCCAACTCTTTCCGTGGGTGTCGTAAGAGACGACTAAGGAACATACACCGAGGGGCGGGCAGCAGCGCCTCTTGCAGAATAGATCTATCACCGAACTGCGATGCCCTACCCGCAAGCCCAGCGTGGGGATCATGAGCATTACCCCCTATGAAATAAAAGCTAATAAGGCGATTATGAGGTGGAGGCCTGCGTCCAGCAGTGGACCATTATAGACTGTTGAGGTGATGTGAACACAACTATTTTTAACAAGTGCTTCTATTGAGACTCATGGACTTTGTTGTTATTTGAGAACGATACGGAGTCCACGGGGCACTTTGTAGAATAGCTACCTCTCTAGCAGACATCAAAGCCTAACCTCATAATGTTATAATACTGCTCAGAAGTGGCTCGGACTGGAGTGCACCCGAAGGAGAAATTTGGTAAACTTTGACTTGATATCACGAGCTTGGAATAATGCTATTTCCTATCTAGACTAAAAGGCACGAAGCTGCGTGCTGGCAGTAGTATTAAGTAAATGACCTGTCACACGAACGAAGTCACAGCTAGTTGATTACCAACGTGTAAGCGAACGTATATAAACAAAATCTCATTTACGAAAGCCTTTACCTACAGAGCAAGAGGGCGAAGAAACCTTTGTTATAGTAACTTCTTTTAAACCGGAAGCTCAGATCACGTTTCCGCGTTTGCTTAGTCGAAATCAAATAGAATCAGAATCACTTAGCACACAGGTTAAATTATACTTAGTAAGGGCGGGCATAGCTGGTTAAACAGTTAGTATGACGTGATTAGGACCTTTTTTCCTTTTTGTAAAATAATTCAAGAAGACTTTTTATGCAAATTTCGTTTTATTTGCGTTCATTTTGGTGAAAGTACCTACATCATGGTATTGAGATTTATATTTTGAGTTTAGTCTGTTTTGATCACGGACTTATCCATTATTAAAATAAATAGGTCGTTTGTTAGCGATGATCCAAATAAAATCGTTTGAACTTAATATTAAAAAGGGTTTTTTTTCTTTAATTAAGATTCAATTTATGTTTTGTTTTCTTAGAACTCCTATTCATGCTAACGAAAAGCGTAGTCCTCAAAGGATCACGTGTGTTTTTTTTTTCTTGATCATGGTGCATGAAGCTGTGCCGAAATATTGGATAGAACTAACTCAAGTCATGGTCATGTAATTTGAATATGATGGGGATGAGGTTTTTTACTAAGGTTTAGAAAGCCTGGATAAGAAAAGGCTAAAAAAGCTCTAATATGCCAACAACATTACTGAATCGGAACCATGTAAACACTCTCGTAAGCAGCACACGTCAGGGATGATTAGGGTAAGTGCAAATTACTCCCGCGGGATGCTGATAATGATTTTAATGTTAATAATCACAGTCGGGAAGCTGCTATCGCGGTAATTAGCTTATTCTCTAATTGTGTATGGAATTTAAATGCGAAGGTACATTTCAACGATAGCCATGGACAGGAAAAAAACCGGTGAAAAATGTGACTGCTCTGGTTTATATGATTAAAATTGTGACGAGTTTATGAGATCCGGTCAGGAAGGGTGACCGCACGATGATCAGCTGCAAAAGACTGCGGGATACTAATAGCGGCAAGGCGAAGACAGGGCGCTATGACACTCATTATGGGAGACATGTTGTAGTGGAATGTGCTGATCATAAAGATGTGCGAGATTTATTTTTCAATTCGCTTTGTGAAACTCTGGGTATGACTTCCAAGGCACTAGACGGAATTGCTTGTCTGCCTACAGCAACCAGCATTTGGGTACAAACAAGCAAAAAGGATGAAAATAACCACGTCAGCAAAAAAGAATTGCCGTTTAAATAATAAAGGTGGCATCACTGAATTATACCGACTTTGATCGTGCAAACAGTAGGTAATAGGTTAGGAAAAAATACCAATTAGTTTCACAACCTCAATAAAACCCGCCTTTACACGAACATGTTCAAACCTATTTACATAATGCCCAAACCGAGCTAGTTTCCATAAAAAATATCGCTTCAATAATTTAATACAGGCAATTTCCAATTTCACAAATTTCGTTTTATCCGCAAGTCACGTGCGAGAGTCGATGAGAGACAAATAAATTGTGGGATAAAAGCGAACGCACGCGCTCTCTACGCGTCGTTTTGCATAACATTACTACGTAAGGGCTGAACTTCCAAGGTCGTGGGAACTCTGGGACTCGCATCCAGTTTCCTGAACTGTAGATCAGCGTAGGCACGTTCACAGCTGAACATGCTTCTCCAGACGAGAGAAGTTTTGCCATTATCACCAAGGGACAGGTGATCGCAGTTGGGGTTTTAAATTTACACAGAAGAACGTTGCTGTCCTTCCTCAGGTAGATTCACTTGGTCTACATTCACAACAACCACGGGCTGAGTTGGACCTCAATTACTTAATTAGTTAATCTTACGTGACGACCGCAACGGTCTGCTTCTTGAACGCTGATTAGTAACTGACCCAATGATTTGACAACCGTTTTGCCATACAAAATGAGTAAATTGTCTAAGGCACATAGCGTTTCTGGGAACCTTGAATATAGAATGACAAAGTATGCTGATCATTTCACAGGGTAATCAACTAATCTTTCTTCAAAATCTATCCTTTATTTAGAGGACTTGACAGGCCAGATGAACATAGGAAAGACAAAGACTTTGTCTTGTGATTTGTCTTTTAAAAATTTACATTACCAAATTTACTTTTTAAAAAATCTAAAAATAGTTAGAACCAGAAATATACTTAAAAACTACGTTAAGTGCATTCCGTGTAGGTACTAAAATAGGAAATCAACCAAATGTGAACACAGCCAATTCCGAGCAAAAGCGCCCCCAAAAGGCTTGTAAGGCAAAGACCCTAAAATACCAAAAATGTAATATTAACACTTTCTGTGGCACACAAATAAAATTCCCATCAAACACCAATAAAACCGAAATTGAAAAATGTACCCTTTGTTCCTTTCCAAGGGCAAATTAAATTCGGGACCACCTCATCGGAAAACAGACCGTTACCGTACCTCTTAAGGTCGACTTTTCAATCGAAATGATAATTGTTTTGCGGTAGTTTTGGTGACATTTCGCTTTCCGCTTTAGTTTCGGTCTTGTCCCGTTGGGTTAGAGTGGTTTCTGGGGTGTGCCTTGTTTTGCGGGTAGTTCTGAAACGTTAAGTCGTTTGATGTGGATCCTTGACGTAGGTCTATCGAGATTGCGATAACCCTGGGGTCTGATTATGACCTTTGGGTCAGTGCGATTCATTTGTCATCCTGATTGGGCATGCAGTACATTAAAGATTTTGATTTCAGTACCTAAATAGAAATAGACAATAACTATATCTAGGTTTTTTATGTAAAAAAAGCTAAGGAATAAGCATTTAGTAACTCTGATGCGGGGCAATGTGAAAACCAATGAATTGAAAAATATACTCAAACTCATTACATAAGTACAACATTTGAGTTCAAAACACCTTAAATAGCCGACAAAAACAACTCGCGCGCATTCTACACTGAACTCGCTCCGCAAAATCTAGTTTATGATAATGACAACTCGCAACTTCCAATGTTTACTCAAAGTCTTTATTTGTGGACTCGTGAATGAAGCTCTGTTTTACTTAGAATTCTACATATTCAGTAGATATTCAATTCAATAGTCACTGCTATGATTGCTAAATATTTTTATACATTGAATTTTACTTTGATTTTCATACACACACAATAAAATAATAAGAATATATTAAATTCTTATTATTTTAGTCGTTAGGTAAAATTGGTATTTTTAATAGGTAACAATATAGTTTAGACGTTTATTTTGTTAATCGACGTCACAAGAAATAGCAGAAGCTTAATTCCCTTTATAGATCATACAGTGTTTCTACAATTTTTAAATCTAAACAATTTCTGAACAAAAAAAAAATACTTTCTGAACAATTTTAAATCATGATACGCGAATAGAAGACCGAGTCGTTCGATGCTTCCATAACAATATTCAAGAAATGTAGCCCATTACCATACACTCTTATAACCTACTTCCATATTCGGCATATTGGAGGGTGTAAAGGTTAATGCTGAAAGTTTAACGTATGATAATATAGATGGCGCTTTTTGTTCAGCACAATGGCGTTATTTTCTTACGTTTTTATCACTATCTGACGTCATTTTCAGACTTGGGGCATATTTTTGTTGATTTTTTTGTCTGGCGTACCTTACCTCAATTTGTAAAGTAAATCATCTTTTTTGTCAGCCAAGCTGAACCATCACGCTCGGGTCAGTTACGCTGAATCGCATTTGCTCGGCTGTAGTCGCCGTCAGCTGTCACCTGTAATGTTTATTATCGAAACAAGGCTATCATGTGTAAGTAGTCTTATTTTTTAGCAAAAATGAAATACAAATGCAATTTTATGTCGAAATACAATTGTTTATCCATACCTCGTTGTAGAGTAAAATGTTATGGATCTACAATAGGTAGGTAAACATTGCAGCTAAAGTTCGACCAAAGTCCGCATTATCGCGATCTCCGAGAAACTTCCTCGACACAATTGTCGGTCCATCCGATACAAACTTTTGCACAATTTTAGAATTGCACTTCTTGAATATTTGCAACTCTGAAACTTTTTACACTTTATGTAGATGCTTTTATTACGTTACTAGTTTCTGAAAGCGGTTTCACACGCGTTATTTCTATATTATTTTATGTTACATAGAAAATGTTATTTCATTGTCATGGAAACTGATTTAAGTGATAAAAAGTAGCATAAGGTAATGTTTTCATTCAGGTCAATTCAGACTCTATCTATCCAGCCATCCATCCATCTAAACTTTCGCAATTGCAAAATTATTTTGACTCCATCGAGTACGTTTTGGTATGTAGTGGGATTGAGTTGTTGACAGTAGGTATTGTGATATTATTTACCGAAAATTCACCCTTCGTAATGAGTCCATTGTATTAGTACCTTGGAAATATTAATTTTCTTTTGCCCACTAAATTTTGCCATTTATGACTTCAATAAAATATCTAAAAAGGCCGTTTTGAAAAATCACAACATTTTAACTCTTACTTTACTATTGACGGAACAGAAGTTCACAAAAATAAGCCTTTACCCTTTCTTCGCAAAAATTCCTAAACCCACTTTAATATTCCAGACTTAAGGAATTAACCCTGAACTGCCGAATACGCAGATTCCCGTCCCCGAGTCACGGGACAGGGAAATATTCCTAATCCCGAACCAATTTGATGCTTATTTCAATTTTAAATAAACCTCTTTTTGTTGGAAAAGTGTAGGTGAGAGCTTTTCGACGGATCCTCTTGACGAGGCAAGTAACTACACTGTTCGTCTGATTCATTGAAAAAAGAAACTGGAACTTATAATGTATTTGTATAAATAAATAATGCTGGACAATTCACACAGCATTATCTAGTCCCAAGTTAAGCAGAGCTTGTGTTAAGGGTACTAAATAACTGATATACCATAATATAATAAAATACACAGATAGATATTTTTTATTATGCATAGAAAACGATCAAAACATCCTGAACAAATGTCTGCAGATCGTACACATATTTGTTCCGAGGCGGGAATCGAACCCGCAACTTCCTGCGTGCGACGCAGGAAGTTGCGGGTTCGATTCCCGCAACCTTCGCCCACCGCGCCACAGAGGTCGTCTAAATTTAATTTTGATATGTACCCAATGCTGTTTATACTAGACGTTTTCTGTTAAATTGTTTCTGCTCAAAATGTCTCATGTTAATAAAGGTTATTGGATAATTCCGTTGTTCATATTATATCATTTATATACCTAGGTGTACACTATAAGTTTGTTTATAATTATAATGGATAACCACTGAAACCAGAGGGAAAATTAATAGACCTCTTTTAACTGAAACAAAAAAAGAATCTTCTAGAAAAGTAATACAGTTTCCATATGGCTCAATCCAGGGTAAAACTGGAATAAGCCATAGGTATGATACAACCAGCAACCTCGGTCATGCATGAGCGTCTGAGCGAAGACGCGCGTCAAGAGTTTTTATTTGCATCAGTTTGGTCTATAATGGTCTGGTCAGGCGTCCAACGTGACGAAGTACGTAAGCGAAGGCAGAGTACCGAACAAGGAGTAATCTTAACATACACCTTCCCTTTTTAACTTGAAAATGTATGTTAAGATTACTCCATTTTGTCTGTTACACGCATACACAGCTAGGCAAAGGGATCACATTTCACATCACATGTACGCACATGTTACATTTAAAGCTTTACTTGTTTAAATTTTAAATAATTAATTATGTTACCATCGGTAAAAATGTCGGCATCCATTTTGTGATTGTTGCCAACATTGCAAAAATATTCACTTTAGTTTATATTTTATAAATCAGGCACGTAAATTTTTTAACTTTGTAAGACTATCAAACTATCAAGCATTGAAACGCATGAAATAAAAATTTAGATCACATAAAAAAGATGAGTAAAAAATCTTTCTTAGACATACATAATTACAATTAGACTGTCCAATTGTTGGGCAATGGATTTCTCGCTTTTCCAAACACGACGAAAATCAATGGTGATAGATAATTTAAACCGTCCAATAAAAACATACCCCAAAACATTTTCCTGGTTTTCAAAAGACGACGATGACGACCTAGTAAGTACGACCTGTAGGGTAGAAATGACATAGCATGGTCAGTTGGTCATACTCTGCTTACAGAAAGAATCACGCATTCGGAGACAAGTGACGTATTTTGTCCCCGTGCCCGCCCTAATGGCTAATAGAAAATAGTACCAACATACAGACAGATGTCATAGTCGATCAAGACACCCGTTCGAGTAATTTCGTCGTGCTAATGCCCTCGGTTATCGCTCATTAAGGCCCGCATCCCACTTCATTATAGTCGGCCCCCATTATTCCTGAAATACTACGAGCCTTATGTATTTTACAGTTTCCTGGGGCGTAATTTCTTATTTGCGCCTCTCGGTAATTTGCCGTGATTTGTGACTGTGTTTGGACAGGACCTTCTGGATTTCATTTACTGGAAACGACTCACAACAGTTACAACATAGGCTGACGATTCTAAACAATTTGAGCTTGATGTACCCATTTATCATTTTGATTTTTACTAACTGTAACGTAAGAGCAGCAACCTTGTTGGTCCGTGAGAATTAGTATCTTTAACTAAGCCCGTAAAGGCCATAATAGCCGACACCTACCTATCTACAAAATACGATTATCAAAATTAAATACCTAGTAAAATATCATATTTCATGTAGTATTACCATCTGAATACAGTTCATGTACCAGTTTTACAATTCAATATTTGAAGTGCCCTTAGGCGCAGCCGCAAATGACCGGTTCGAGTAGAACCTACTCGTCGGAGCGGACTATGAATAAAACCGAAAAATATGTTTCTATTGACCACAGATATAAAGTGAAAATGTCAATCGGTTGATAAATTTAGGTAAATTGTGGTAACACTCAGAATCAATCAGGTAAGAATCAACGGTATCGACTTCTTTGGGACATATTCGGATCAGAAAAAATAAATAAATAATAATAAATAAATAAATAATGCTGGACAATTTTACACAGCATTATCTAGCCCCAAGGTAAGCATAGCTTACCTTGGGGCTACTTAGTTACTTAGCTATGGGTACTAGATAACTGATATACATAATACAATACAATACATATAGATAGATATTTTTTATTATACATAGAAAACGACCAGAACACCCTGAACAAATGTCCACAGATCATACACACATTTGTCCCTGCGTCATAAAATAAATCGTCAATAAAATATCTAACTCAACATTTGAAATAATGAAGATGAAATAAACAATAAAGATCCTTTGTCATTTGATCTGCTGGTCTTCTGCGGCCGCAAATGCAAAGTTCCCTGACTTTTATTATTTTTGTTTTCATAGTCAACGATAATAACAAAATAAATAATAGACTTTTATTCATCATCATGATGATGATGAATAAAAGTCGAAATACATTCATAGTGCTGGGCTTTTCAACGCGTAAAATAAAAAAAAACACAAGAGCCGGCCTATTCACAGAATTCTATGAAAACCCATCATCTGGTTTACATGCAAGTTTTAGTAGGTATATTCAATTGCGATAGTTTTTAGATCTATTTCATTTATTATTTACATTCGTTCGATAGATTGAATCTGTCGATGCAAATGGATTATTTGTTCAATAGGAAATAAAAATTGAAAACGGAAATGCAGTTTTCCAAGCCAGATTGGTTGAAACCAGGATTACGTTTTAGTTTTACTTCTCTAGCTCATTTTACTGTAAAATTAAACTTGAAAAACTGCGCAATTTGAACGGGTATAAATCACAAGTCAAACGACAGATTTAATCAAAAATCGCAACAAACTAAAAGAATCAAACAGGGTACACAATGTTGCAAGACAATAAATTGTAAAGTTTCTAAGTTTAGAGCTCATGGGTTCGATGCCCGGAACTAGAGTCTGTTGACGACAAGTGTCAGAATTGGACAAAATAGAGATGTAGTCATAGATCTCTATTATGTCTATAGCTAGAATAATGGCCGCTCATAATGTTCAATCGATCATTATTGTTAAATATTCGTAGTTTGTTATTTCACTTTTAATTCTAGGATTAAAATATTGATTCTGGAGTATACTATGTTTCAATTCCGTCCTTGGGCTCAATGTTGTACAAATTGCAGAACATTATTTCCGATGGATTACTAGGTACTGGAAACCTGAAGCCGGGTACTGACCGGTGTCACGGGCCGTAATGTAACGTGTTACACATCGAGCGTTCGTGTAGTTCATTTGGGAAAAAAAGCGCTCGCAACGACACGGATTTTGACGTTTCATTGACGTTTCATGCTCGCTGCAAATGGAACATTACCCCCCGTAACACCAGTCAATGTATAAGCTTGAAAGAGTTCGCTTTTTTCTTAACGATTATTTTGTATAATAATAACAAGACCCGTCAAGTGCGAGGGGTTTCGAACATTTGCCAATTAAGAAATGAAATAAGTTCCCAAAAATTGTTTTGAAATAGTCAAAACGATACCTTTCATTTGATACCCCACTTAGGTTGTAGCCCTTTTTGACTATTTTTCAAAAATGGTCATTTTGACATACTTCTCTATATTTTTCCTGTAAAATATATATTTATATCTACAAACGCCCCCTACACTGTACATGGATCGGTCTGCAATCTTCGGATATAAGGGGGGGGGGGGAATGTTCAATTTTTTGACTTTTTTTGAAATATTTCAAAAAGTATAAAACCTACCTTTACACTTTATTAATTTATGTTTGGAAGTTTATTATGTTATTCTTTATTACGATGAGCAATATTATTTAATTAATTTTTTATTTATATAATGCTAGATAATGAACTAGTTCTTAATATTTGTATTTGTACTGTATGACCTGTAACAAGCGTTACTAATAAAGAATCTGAATCTGAATCTGAATCCTACAAAAATTTATAAATTCTTTTCAAATGTTCAAAACGATACCTTTCATTTGATACCCCATTTGCCCCCTAGGTCTCTTTTTAAATTTCAACATCACAATTTGTACCTACTGAAAATATTCATTTTAATTTTTCATTTATTTATATATATTTTTCTTGAAATCACACATCACGTGACATTATCTAGTACATTATGGCACACGAAATGTATCATTATTTCAAATTTCAAGTTAATAGCTGCAGTAGTTATTGAGATATACAAGAAAGAGCGGAGACGGACAGAGCGAGACCATAATAGGGTATCGAAACCGATCTCGAAACCCTAATAAAAAAACAAGCTGGAAGTAGAATGTGTTCTCGCTACAATAGTTGTCATAGAAATGGAAAAACTTTTGATCATCAAAGTAGCTGTTATGTTACTGACAAAGATCATAGGATCCTACGTTCTTTGGGTACAAAAGATATATGGTATTAAATCGTTACAGACATGATCGTCAATATTTAAGCCAAACAATCTTCAACAAAGTATTTCTATGAAAACTCGTGTAGCAGCGATGACAAACAAGTTTTTATTAACTTGTCCGGTTCAGTTAGTGAAGTTTAAAAAGTACAAGTACTCATAGTGGGAATAGTAGTTGAAAGTTTTGAAAACTTCGCGTGCGCTGGAGTGCGTTTTACATTGAGTGGGTGCTTTGCAACACTTGCTTTGTTAAAATAATATTTTTAAGGAAATACAAACTAATCATGGTGCTTCATTTTTAACGCCCATTTCGAGAACGCTGATTAAGTAAAAATCGCTTTACTGGTTTTAGATGTCAGCTGACCGATGATTCAGAATAAAAAATATTAGTGATTAAATATGAATTCCTTTATTTGTCAAATTGGTTAAACAACGAATTTTTTAGAAAATTAACCTAATGATTACCGAGAAGTAGTGTTAAAACAATAGCATTTGTTTACTGTACCCGGATTCGTTCTACCATGGCATTATTGTGGGAAACAGCCTCCCACAATAGTGTGGTCACGCGCGATCTTCCACTTATCTCTGAATGTGACGTTAAATTAAAAATTTCGCCTATATACCCATACCGAAGGAACATATTTCAATGTTACAAGTAAAATAAAAATTCACCCTCCAATTCTACTTGTAACATTCAAAGTGAAGAGCGAATTCTTACTGAAACTTGTAATTCATAAAGTATTCAAAAGCTATAAGGAAAAAAGAATAAAATTAGAAAGTAATATTCCCAAACGCACTTGAACATTGAATCACTTATTCTCGGCTTAAAGAATACAAAGAATATCCTCTATGTAAGATATCTATTTTTAAATAATTACAATATTTATATGTTTTTGGTAAAATATCGAATCCAATGGATATAATTAAAATGGAACGCTGAATGTCAGGCATCAATTAGAATAAATTTAAGTAAAATAAGGTTACAATAGCAAAGCAACAGTAAAGTAAACAAACGAAGCATTTAGAAGTGCGACAAGGAAGTCATTATTTAATTTTATTTTATTTAAAGAATAAACAGTTTATTTAACAGTAAATGGTTGGGACTCCGTGTGGTGCCTATGAATTTTCACCACCACAACTCTTTCCGTGGATGTCGTAGGAGGCGACTAAGCGCCTCTTGCAGATGGATCTACCACTGAAATGCGATCCCCAACCCGCATGCGTGTGCATTATGAGCATTACCCACAAGAGATAAAAGCTAATTAGGCTGTTGAGTTTAAGATTGAGAAATGGTTGGAACCTAGCTTATCAGGTTCCGATCTCATATGAAACAAAAAAAAACAATACAATAAAGTAAGGTTCGAGACACCTCTGTCTTGGTTTACTCTAATGAATACACCACTAGTGAGAGTAAAAGTACGTTAAAAATAATGTAGTAGGTATGTGCGACTAGTAAGCCGCTCTCTAAGAAGAACCTGTTATTAAATTGAAGAACTTGTTATTTCAAAGAAATCACTTAGATAAAATAACCCGAATTCGGGAAATCCGCGTTCAAATGTAAAGGCAAAATGATGCTTGGATGGAGTTTTGAAAGGGTAGAATGTCCAATTTAATTCAGTTAGGTATGACTAATAGGGTGAGCTGGAGTGTACTCCTGATGAGTCAAGAGAAAAATAAATTTAATAAAAAATGTAAAAAGGAAACCCTCCTTTTGATTTCTTAATTATGAAGAAGGGTCCAAATCTTATTAGTGTTGACTTTCTCGCTTCTTTGAATTTGATGGATGGAAATGTGAATGATTGTTTTTGGAACCGGATATTACTTCAAAAAGAAAGTATAACAAAAAATTAATGAAATTCTAGATAAAAATTCTATTGGTTGTTCATGTAACAATGTATTCATTCGGTGTTTTGTTATACTTAATTTATGAACGCGCATTTATTAATTTGATAGCATAAAAAGATTGAGGCAGATATACGACCACGTAGGTTACTTGTCTACGACGTTGGAAGAATACAATACATTTTATTGAATTACAAAACATTACAAAAAATAATTTAGGTTAACCCAGTTCCTCACCGACAATAGTATATTTAAGGTAAATAATGTTAAGCTTAGTTAGTTTTATATAAATATTGACTTTTATATAAATCAGATTATATTTAGACTGAGATAATGTATTAATTTTAAGTCTTATAAAACTTACTAGTGGTTTATTTTTCGCGGTGGTTTATCTTCCACTAGTAGACAAAAAATTGAAGCGAATTAAATCAATATCATCATATTTCTTATTTGATAATAATGACTATTTATAAACCTGTTTATACTAGTATTAAATTTGACTTGTCTAAGTGCTTATTTTGTAAGCCAGTTATTGACTTTGACTCTCTCTGTAGCCATTGCACATTCTAGTCCCGCCGAAAATGTTCGACCATTTTTGGGAGCTTGTTTCATTTCTTAGAGATACCCAGAGTGCGGGTATAAGCACTATAACAAATCCTTAGCGATTGCACATAGTTATAAAGGTAATGAATGTTTCTTCATCGATTATTTCTTTCAGTGTCTGTAGGCACAAAGTAGCAACTTCATGAGTCCCTCTAAACTACATTGCGGAGTGGCCAAGAAGTGTTTAGCCAGTTGAGTGGTCGCCACAATAAAGTGGTAAATCTACTGCAACCACAAATGATAATTCCCTGTCATAACATTTGAAAATGAATTCGACTTACCCAACTGGAACATCAACATCGCTCGTTTTGAAAAATCAGATTTGTATTTCTGTTCGTTCACTCGCTCATTCGATTACAATGGCTCCGTTTTCATCTGTCAATTACCAGTCGACGGCTTTTGTGATGATTCCGGCGCTTGGGGAAGTTTATACCTTTCCTGGCATTTGGTCTGACACATATTTTATTAATTCGCCTATTTTGCCAAGTCTCATTCATGTTATCTCTAGAAACTTAGAAAAATAAGTCTTAGAATAATAACAGGCGAAACGAGGTAAAGCAAAAAAATGTGACCATCGTCCGGACGTCTCATTTTCCTAATGTTTCCGTGTACGCTTGATTAAGTGAAAGCACTGAGGTTATATGCTTGTCAACTCGCACTCTGTGGGTACAACACCCGTTTTTGAAACGTGTCTCAATAGATATTATAATTAGTGCTAATGCGGTAAAATAACTTTTTTTTATTCTTTCGATTAAAGCCCTAAAAATTCATGGAAAATTTACATTGTCAAGTTGCGCGCGTAACTTGACGATAACGCTGGATGCAGTGGGCGCCATATGGCTTTGTGGTCATGACGTCAGTTGGATGAAAACCTGAACAAATGTGCTGATGTTGCTGATGACAGTTGATAATTTTTAGTTTTCTTATACAACCATATTATTATGACATGATTACATTGCCTATTATTTCATGCGGTTTGGATTCTATTCATATTAAAATATTGGAATCTTCGAGTTATTTTTTTTTCTATTTATCTACTGTTAATACTGTCATTTTCTGACTGTTATTTGCCTAAACTATTTCAATAATATATATTTAGATATTTTCTTTTGTAGAGTAAAATACCCTAATGACCCTCAAAATAAGTTTCACGGGTTTTCTGTGACAGAAGCGTGTTTTTCCTCTTTGTCTACAAAAGTTGCTAATTTGGTGTCATGATGCTCAATTTGTAGTTATTTGGAGATTTTCAAAAATGTTCTTCCAACATTTAAAGGGCACGCTTTCGCGCGTTTTATATCCCTGATGTTGCACGGGTATATAGGCTATGGTAACCTCTTTCTATTTGCATGCTTTATCATTCATTCATTCAAAAACCTCCACTGCATTCTGCAATCTGCCTATCCGCCAAGCATGATGCTTGACGCCACCTCCGCAGTGGACTTACGAGAGCTGGTGCATCAAGTACCTAAACTGCTTTGTTAATGCTCGTCGGTCCTCGTATGCCAAGGTAACAGTATACAGCTGTAATTTAACCAACAATGTATTTACGTTTTTCACATCTGCATTGTTAATTACTTTTGTTGTTTGGCTTTGTACTCTTTTTGTATTATTTAGGGCTCAGTTTTCGTTTAGTAGCACTACCTTTCCAGTCCTAGTATACACTGGGACAAAAAAGTACCTATACGATTTTTGTGATAAAATAAATAAATAAATAATGCTGGACAATTCACACAGCATTATCTAGCCCCAAGGTGATAGAGATCATTATCGTTTCTAAATAGACAATATCACACTTATTATAAATGCGAAAGATTGAATGGATGTTTGTTGCCTTAGCTATGGAATTACTTAAAGATGATAAAAATTTATAATAAGTCTGTCAGTTAGAATATCAGAACACGATTTTTTACGAAAAATGACGTTCACGTGACCTGGAGCCATAACTGAACTGACGTGCTAAAAGTGTTGCGTGACGTCACGAGCCCCGTCTTCCACACTTGATGCGCTTTATTTTTGTTATTTTTTGTTTGATTGATAAAAGAAAAAGAAGTTGAGAGGTGTCAAGGGACACCCGGATGGAACGAAGTTCCTTTCTATAAGAGAGAGAGAGAGACAGACAGAAAAACATGCGCACGCCGCACGGCTTACAATAGCTTACTTTCGTGAGAATTTTTTCCGTCCAGCCCCCTTTCACAACGCGCGATAACGAACTTAGTTCCAAAAAAAAACTTCAAAGTTTTTATTAATATAACTGGCAGACTAAATAGAATAATATGATTCGAAGCCAACAACAAAAATTCATTTATTTCTACTTTAGTCATGCAATAGTATAACATTAGCAGTGCATCCCGCACTAGGACCAACCTGTGTCGCGGGTCGTGGGTATCCTATAACGTTTACCAAAGAGTAATACATAGAAACTTATTAAAACTAAATAACAACCAGCAACGGCTCACCTCAGTAGAGTATTAATAAAAAATAATATTCATGTGCATTAATTTATAAAAGAACAAAGTAAAGGCATTAACTGTGTGGTTGTAGTTACATATTACGCGCAAGTGATACTATGAATAACATTCTTTAAAAGATTAGTGTGATCAACCAATTCATTAAATTTCACTTTAGCGCTAAAAAGCGAACAAGATTTGATTGTTTTTTTTAATGTGTGTCACATTACTATAACCTGTCTGTAAATGAAAGGAAAGGCAAATAATCGAAATCGTTTTGCAAAAGAAGTTCTGATTTTAGATACATTAATTTTTATACAAATACAAAATATTTTAAGAAACTAGGATTACTTAATTGAAATTGTTTAGCAGTCCACTGCTGGACATAGGCCTCTCCTAATGAGCGCCATAGCGCCCTGTCTTCAGCTTGCCGCATCCTCCAGCATCTGCCAGCAGTCTTTCGCAAATCGTCATCCCACCTGATCGGAGGGCGTCCTACATCACATAATCATATTTGTCATTCAAATATTTCTCATAATTTCTTCATCCAACTTCTTCTTATTTATTTTTATGTACCACCACCATTCATAATAATGTAAGTTGAAAACTACATAGCCAATTATGTACCTATTTAGTGTTAGTTGAGACATTTGCGAGAAACAAAATAAGTAGGTACCTAAACGATTGTTGTAAACTTTGATAATCAGTGGTAGAAAACCTATTAAAATTTTATGCGTTTACTTAGTATATTTCATTTCATTTTGTAAAGAAACTTAGTGAAAAGGCATCGCACTCGGCTCTAACCGACCGTAGCTGGCAACATTGTCACTTTTACAGTTGCAGTAAGAGACAGGCAGAGTTGTTGTTTATGTTTTATTCTGTTCTATTTGAAAGTTATAATAATGTGCACTGTTTAACCACTGTTAAACAGTGTACATTATATATCTATATTAATAATCTTTTGTTTTATTATACTTTTAATTACAGTCTTAATTCCAAATTTCAGAGAACATTATCTAGCTAGATGAAGCATATCCTTAGGTACGTGCAATTATAAGTTTGAATATATTCATAAATCATTTGAAAATGGTATCATACTCAAACACGTTTTATTTTTTATTCAAACAATTTAGTTTCCTTAGCCTCCTCTACGTTTAAGGCCCCTTCTCAAAACGTGTTCTGTTTCTAGACAGGGAATTGTTTACATCACTCAAGAGCAGGCTCGGCTAAGGGACATAGCACATACATCCAACATAGCTACCGCAAATCACAAAAGAGCGTTTAATATGGACTGAAACTAGTTTTTGCGGTATCTCGACGCCGCAACCTTGCAACTGGCGGTCATTGCGTGGATAACGTGCGGTCAACACGATTTGAGACAGAAGTGTGCAGGCATGCGGCAACTGTGCAGGAGTGGTGCTGTGCCCCAGCACTACTCCCGCACAGTGCGGCTAATGTATCCAACGACCTTAAGGTTCATCGATGTTTAATTACAGCGCAGACACGGCGGGAATAAATCAAACGCCTGCCCTCGTTCGCACATTATTTCACTTGGTCCCTGAGGGCTCTCGAACATGATTAGGTTTGCTGTGAAATAGTTGTGTAGGAACCTACTATGTATTTATTTAGAACTTTTATACTTTTACCCACTGAATAATAGCTGAAACGTTTATGCTTTGCACTCATATATATCCTTTTTCATACAAATAATAATAATGCTGGACAATTCACACAGCATTATCTAGCCCCAAGGTAAGCAGAGCTTGTGTTATGGGTACTAGATAACTGATATACGTAATATTATACATTACATAGATAGATATTTTTTATTATACATAGAAAACACCCAGACCAACGGAACAAATTTCTGCAGATCGTACACAAATTTGTTCTAAGGCGGGGATCGAACCCGCAACCTTCTGCGTCGCAGACAGACCTTCGCCCACCGCGCCATATCGGTCGTCAAATAGGTATTAATAACGCGAAAGTTTGTAAGTATGGATGGATGGATGTTTGCTACTCTTTCACGTAAAAACTACTGAACGGATCTGGATAAAATTTGGCACAGAAATAGATTATAGTCTGGAATAACATATAGGCTATATTTTATCCCGGAACTCCCACGGGAACGGGACCTGCACGGGTGAAACCGCGAGGCGCTACTATTATAATATATTTTTTTAGATACTTAGTATTAAAAATTAGTAGTTACTTCTGAATGGGTTATCTTAGTACTAGACCAGAAATGACTTTAAAATTATCTGCCAAGAAAACGCTTTCAAAGTTGTGGACAAAAACTAGAGGAGAAATATAGCTTAGTATCAATCTAAAAGTGATATTCCCAAAGCACTGAAGGCACTTACAATCTCTCATGTAAAGCACACGGCAGGCCCCGTCACCGACCACGTCATGAGAAAGAACGCTAGGCCCCAAAAGGCCACAGCAATTTTTTCTGCCTCACGAGGGTGATAAATGGTAGACGCGAGGCGAGTTCTCGGTTTCAGTGAATTATTATCAAATTCACTCGTTATTAATGCATTAGTGGTTTGATCGAGGTGGAATCATTGTGTTTTTATGAAAACACGTTTTTCAATCCGGAAAGTGCTATTTTTTCCATCATAACAATCAGATTAATAGTATCCCTTACCTATATCATGTGAGGCTTTTCTGATAGTTTTGTTGATATAGAATTTAAAAAATAACTGCGCTTTAGGTATGTCGAACCTGCGACTTTTGATTGGTGGTCGAGCCACCTCCCGCTAGACTAACAGGTTGTATCAAACGAAACAAGAACACTTTTGTACTAAAAAGTAGAAATTTCCCTTTGGCTCCGTTCCTAAAATCTTATTATACCAGCATTGTTTCAATCCGGGCCTTTGTTGAACTTTCCAGAAGTGTGTCCGATGTTTTTTGGGAGAAATGTTTAATAATGTAAGTTTCGGCCTCTAAGGGTAAGGGTAATCAAAGTTCGCAGATGATCTTGTACCCGAAACAATGTTCTGTAAGTTGATTAATACGGGGATTATGATAAAGCGGTAGGAAATAGCGAAATGTTTTGTATGTTTTGTAGATTGTTTGCAACAGTTTGCAGATAGCTTAATTGTTTCTATTGTAAATACTAGTTTTAATTTAAATTTGTTATTTGATTGTTATTTTCTTTCTGAATAAAGATGTTTTGTGTTATCTTGCATGATTAGCAATAAGCTTAAATGGGTTTCAATTTAAACTCTAAATTGCTAAAACATGAGAGGTTTGCGAGGCATCACAAAAGAAAACAACATTACTTCACAGTTTTTGACTTTGAATTTAATATGTTTCAAGGACACAAAATAACATTACTTGTTAATGAAAATAATAAAGTTTTAGCACCAAGTAAAGTAGGTAAAACCAAGAAAAGCAGCATTATATTATATTTTGATAAACAAAAGAACTAATGTCCTGCATCAGTTTTGGCGGCATTTTTGCTACATCGCTCTCGTATGTTAGAACTAATAAAATTGTCTGTCATGTTGTCAAATCCAAATCCACTCCCAGAGGCTCTGGTTCCGGATGTCAAGGAGAAGCAAACCTCTATTTGGCGAATTGGTTGGTTGCCGTTGACTTGTGCAAGGATTCCTTCAGCTCAGGATTTTCTTTGAGCAACTTCTTCCCCTCTGCGGTGGAAGGGGCGGGTGCCTCGCCGTGGAAGGTCTCTTCAGTGTACACGAGGTTCTTCTTCCTTATGGTTCCATGAAGCTGTAGAAAAAATAATCACATGTGACTATTTTTGTCATAAATACATATGTTTATCCTGAGCCCCAAGGCAGCTATTTTTATGTTTTATTCACTTTTAGAATGCCTTAAAGTTTATTATGTATTAATTATTATTAATCTGCAGTTAGCGCCAGTGATTCCATTATAAATGATAGTTTTGTTTCTATTATTCGATTGCGATGTTCTTCTACACTAATATTATAAATAGGAATGATTTGTATTTTAATGTAACTAATTAATTTTTAATTACTTAACATTTGTTTGTAACGAATTAACTTAAGAAAACTACTGGAACGAAAAAAAAAATATTTTGCCACTAAAAACCTACATTAATCAATGAGTAACATAGGCTATAGATTATATTATCGTGCGAATCTGGCTCGTACCGCTAGTTATTGATAAATTAATGTTCTTCATTTACCATTGGTAATAAAAATAATGTCTCATTGTAATAGATAAACTCTTATCACAATAATCCTTTGCCCTGTGTTCTGCAATCTTCATTCATTAAAGTTATTTTTGATAATTTGTTAACCGTCATGCATGACTTAGGTACAGTGTCTCATCTTTCAAAACAATAAACGCAATTTTTACGTTGAATCTTTGAGAATCAACGTTCAAGTATCTATCTACACAATTTTCTTTCCGTGCAGGTCATAACCGTGTGGCAAGGAGCCAGCGCATTCCGCCCCGGATACAAATATTTTATTCTTTGTCCGTGAAATAGATAGCGCGGATAATGGTGAGAAGAATTTTAATCATAAGGTAGGGTTTCTTTGCTTTACTCTAAGTTATGTTTGAAATTTTGCAAGATGCTCGAGATGCTTATGACGTTGTCATTATTCTATTAGCCTGTCTATGTAATATTATCTGCTATTATCTACTAGTTTCTATAGAGACGATAAAGTTATTTTTATCCCATGAGAACTGATTTATGGGATAAAAGTTGATTATGTTTTGTTCTAGGTCTAGAACTTCATCAACATGATTTCAACTTGATGCGTTGAGTAGTTTTGGAGTGATGAAGTAACAAACATCCATCTATTCATCCATCCATCTACGGATGGATGGCATCCAAGGTTTCGCTATTATAGAGGGTGAGTCCCTCTATAATGCTCTATAGCTGGCAGCTCTCTCAGTCGGCTGCACCATTTACGGAGTCACAGCCAACAACTTATGCTATGCAGAGGACATGGTGCTACTGGCGATATCTACCGTCACATTTAGAGATTTATAGTCCCACTGTGAGGCTTATGCTGCCAGCCATGGCTTACACTATAATGCCAAAAAAAATATATGGTTTTTGGACATCGGCCCCAGCCAAAGTATCAGTGCCTCCTCTTTTGTTAGGTACTTTCTAAAGTTTTTAAGGTATCAGGGTCATCTGGTTATGATAGACAACTTGAGATATGAGAGAGCGAATATGCTGGTCTGCAGGTTTGCTTGTTGTTCCACAGAAGTAAAAAAACTCTTTTCAAATCCTTTTGCGAATCCTTTTACATGAACAGCATCACTCTTCGCGTCTAGTACAAAAATGCTTTCAGGGTGCTGTTGGGGCTCCCACAATTTTGCAGTGCCTCCGGCACGTTTGCGGAGGCCAGCGTGGATGTCCTTGCATCATGTACGAAAAAGTCAGCCTTACTCCGCTTACGTACGTGGGAATACCAACACCCCCTGGCACCAATAGCCGATAAATTAGATGGAGCAGAGCAGGTACAAACAATCCATCTCTCTATTAATTAAATAGAACTTAATAACTTTTTTAAAACTAGCATGGTCTAAGATTTTTCTACTAAAAAATGGAATACTATGTGTAATCTATAAAAAACATTACTTTTATTCATTATTATTTTTATTTATAATATTAGCGTGTTTATGACTCTTTGTCATGGCGTCTGTTTGTTATGAAGTGAGCAGTTTATTAAACTTACTAGGGTTCAATATATAAGGTATTGAAAGAACATTGAAAATAGTCAAAGTTTTAAGTGCCTGGTCTTGTTAGACGATTATAGTTTCTGATGATCATAAGTGAAAAATAATAAGTTTTTAGGAAATTAAATGTATCAGACTATTTCACGTAAACAGAAAGGAAGAAATTGTACTTACTTTATCCCAAACGAACATGTTGAATCCAAAGTTGCAGTGGAAGAACTCATGATGCTGGTCGTGGAACTCTGCGTCGGGCTGCCACGGCTGCCACCACTGCGCCTTGAAGTCAATGCCGGAGTGGTCGATGATGCCGTGGTAGTAGTTGTAGATCGCTATTCCGTAGAAGGGAACTGTTGGACAATACTCTTGTTTATAACATTTTTAGTATCTTCTCCATCTTGTTTCTATAAAACTGAATACATGACAAAGCTATCGTTGAAAATACCACAATTGTTAAAGAGCATAATTATACTTTGATCCAAGCATTCAGTTAAGGATATTGTCTTAAGATTGTACTGTATCATCAATTCAAGGCATGCAACTTTGGCACAGGAGTTATTCTCTTTCTCTTTGTCGACACGAATTAGTAAGTCAATAAACCTAGAAAATAGTAATAAAGAAAACAATGAAAAAGGTAAAGATGATGTTAATGTTGAAAGCTCCTAAAAAGTATGTAAAACCGTGAAGGTGTTAGATCCATTTCAAGGTTTGTGAGGCAAAGATTCACGTAAAACATGGAAACCACTATATTAGTTGTAACAATAAATAAATACCAAGCTTTCTAGGTTAGTAACGGATTCAATCATAGACACGGGATCAGTTAAATAAAAATTCCCGAAATTTATTATCAGAGAAAATATATGGAAAATATATAAATATATTTGCAGTGCCCTTCCAGGGTGCATGTACTGTACATAGACATAAACACCTAGACCTAAGTATGTATGTACGTACATGCAAGCAATTATTAAATGAAATGAAATATAAAAACGATATTCCTGCTAGATTAGACAACGAACTGTTGAACAGCTGAGTTACAGTTCCTTACTTTTTGATACACTCTATGTAAAAACACGTTACATAAAATAGTACTTACTGTAGTGAATAGGAAGGGTAAACAACGGCAGACACATCGTGAGCTGGACATGCATGATCTCGACGGGGTGGATGGCGGTCACGGAGAAGGCAGTCGGCTGTTTGTACTTGTGGTGGAGCTTGTGGAAGTGCTTGTACAGCCACGGCGTGTGGTACAGGCGATGGAGGATGTAGGTGGTGTAGTCCTAGAATAAAGTAATGTTGATATGAAATAATTTAAGTGGTCGCATGTTTTTAAATTGACAACCCTGTTTTGAGAATGATAACGTTCTTACGAGTAGTTTTATTTTACCATTTTGATGAATGAAAGGAACATCAACTGCAAATACATCAGCAGATAACATACCACTAATAATATTCCGTAAACCAAATTAAGTATAATAGACCACAAATAAAATGAATAGTAATAATAACGCCTATTTGGCCTTACTGGGCTTCTGGCCTTATAAGTGTATAGTTCCCGCGCTACATTCAGATTTTTTTCGAAACATACACGAAAATTGAGCTGTCCAGTCGGGAGAGGAGAAGTGGTAAGAGAAGAAATGTAAGCAAGAAAGAGCAGAAGGCCCTATACAGCAGCTTTTATGACATTTTGTTTAGTTTATCGTACCAATGCCCCTTTACAGCAGCATTTATGAAATTACTTGACAAGTATCTAAATCATATTATTCTTTGACATTATTTCTGTAATTTTTGAAATTTAAATTATCACTAGGCAGCTCTTATTAGTCTTATTATTTATTATTAAGTCATTAAGTTAAGCGTACTATAAATAAAAGAAATCACTGTCGTTCTGTTTATCTTGAATTGTAAAATCCTTATGGTGTTTCCTTTATAAATAACTTGTGTACCTTTCATGTGTACACAAGTTAATAAATAATAATAGTTAAGTTAATACTCAAGCTAGAATTACCGAGATCAAGTGTATAATGTAATACCTACGTTGGAAATGAAATGAAATGAAAGGGCTTTAGGCTGCGTTTCTAGCCGACCAATAGGATCGCACTATTACCGCGCTTTTTTTTTGTCAGCTTTAAAAATGACGCGTTTTGGAGCGATCATATGTCGACTAGAAACATAGTAACGTAACACATCTCTGGTGGAAAGGCAGTCTTAGGATACTACTGCCATGGGATTGAGAGGAATGTGTCAAATAGCAGATAAAAGAGTACGAGTCGTACCAGACTGACACCCTCTAAACTATTGGACACATTTTATATATACACTATAAGACCGTCACTTGACCTCTCTGATATAGGTATTATTTTTATTGAACTTCATCGTATGTAGACAGGTGGGTACCGATAACAAGTTAGAGATCGTTCAAGTTCATTTATTCATTTGTGAATGTACGTCGTTATCAGTACTTACTATGAATAACAATCAGTTACTAACCTGATATATAAAAATAACTGGGAACTGCAAGAAGAACCACAGCCATCCATATTCATCGAATTGGAAGTAGACAGTGGAAGGGTTTCCGTTAAGGATGTAGCAAGCCAGAAAAGCGGAGAAAGAGCCGACAATGAACAATGAGATGGTCCCGACCATGATTTCGTGACGTTCTAGCTCAGGGGATAGCCATTTGTTAGGCTGGATCTTCCACTCCTGAGCCAAGTGTCTTTTGTTCATGTAGAAATACCACTGAAAATATCAAAAAAATACTTTAAATTATGTAATTTATATAACTAAATTAAATTATGTAAATGTATGATTGGAAAATTGTGTATGATGCGCATTCCGGCTGCGTTTACATAATCAAGTAAAACTCACATGTAAAAACCCTCCCATAAGGAAGTAGATACCGAAGGAGATGACTTGCGCCCAGATGAAGATAACGCTGAAGTTTTCCATCTTGAGGTTGGCTGACGAGAATTGGTTGAAGATTTCACTGACGCTGACGTTCTGGCTGGCCTGCGTCTGGCCTGTGATCTGCTTCATTGCTGCCACTAAGATTACCACCCATTCTCCTGAAAACAAAATATTTTGCATTTTTAGGGTTTTGAGATCGGTTTCAAATATTTTTCTATTTTAATTTAAAACTTAAGACCATCTTGTATGTTTTCTAATTGACTTAAAAGCCCTCGCACTCTGGGTAATCTCTAAGAAATAAAATAAGTGCCAAAAATTTTCATTCTCATCTTTCATTTTCATCAATTTTCATTTTGGCAGGATTCGAATCTGCGCCTTACCCTCAGTACGGGTGTGCTCTAATCAACTAACAAGCCACGAAGTCTTAGTAGGTTTCAGGTTTGAAAGCTGTATCAATTTGTTTTTATTGTTTAATTCAAAACATACCTACACAAATAAGTCTTGTACCAGACGTAATTACTGTAAGGAGAAGCACTCACTACCAAACAACAAGTTATTTTCGAAATACCCTTCAGTAGCCATAAATAAGTATCATCATCATCCAGCAGCCTATTATTAGTCCACTACTGGACATAGGCCTCCCCTAATGAGCGCCATAGCGCCCTGTTTTCAGCTTGACGCATCCAGCATCTGCCAGCAGTCTTTCGCAAATCGTCATCCCACCTGGTCGGAGGGCGTCCTACGCTACGTTTGCTGAGTCACGGTCTCCACTCAAGATCGCGTTTACCCCAGCGGTTTTGGGTTCTTCTCGAGATATGACCCGCCCACTGCCACTTTAGCTTGCTAATTCTTAGAGCCATGCCGATGATTTTGGTTCTCGAATCGATCTACGAATCCTATCCTTCAGAGAAACTTCGAGCATAGGTCTTTCCATAGTTGCTAAGCGACTTTAAACTGGTGGACCCAGCGTAAGTGTCCATGTCTCAGCTATGTAGATCATGAATGATTGGTAGGAAGCACTGATTGAAAACTTTCGTTTTTAAGCATTGCGGTTTGGGCGAGAAGATTCGGATAGTTTCCCAAACGCTGCCCTGACTAGATGGATCCTCCTCTTGGCCTCCTTCTCGAAATTGTTTTTACCTAACTGCAGAATCTGTCCGAAGCAAGTGCATTCGGAAACGATTTCGAGAAGGTGACCCTGTACGACGATCGGTATTGGATCAATGTGGCCATTTATCATGACTTTGGTTTTATCCAAATTCATGCCAAGACCGATGCATCACGAGGCTATAGCTAGGCCGTCCAGCATTTGGTTTAGCTCTCCTAGCGAATCCGCCATTAGTACTATACTATGTCATCAGCAAATCTCAGGTGTAAGATGTAGTTACCGTTTATGTTAATGCCGTTTCTTTTCCAGTTCAGCGTGTTACACACATCTTCCAACGCGCTTGTAAACAATTTCGGGATATGACATTCTCTGTCTCACTCCTCTGCGCAACTGGATGGGTTTAAACTGCTGGCCCTACACTTGTACACTCATGGTGGCTTCGTAGAGACCTCTCAACACCTCGATAATAGATAGAATAGATAAATTATGTGTCATGTACTTTTAATGCAATAAAGATTTTCGTTTATGGTCTCGCTCTCTTTGTCCTTTTTCCCTCTTTAATATCTAATCCTACAGTAGCTATTAACTTGAAATTTAAATAAAAATTATTTTTTGTGCTTGTACAAAGACAAAAAAATAATTAAATGATCATTTTCAGTACAAATTACGATGTCGAAATTATGAAAGAGACCTCATAGGTCAATTAGGGAATCAAATGGCAGTTATCGGACTGTATAAATCTCAAAACTTAGAAATATTGCGTGGAAAGTGATTGTATCATGACTAGGAAAGGTATCACGAGTGGCATGGGAGCAGCTAGTTTCGGTATAAGTACGAGCAAAAGCTATTTCAATATAAAATTTTATTAGATACTCCTCTTGCTTTTCCAGATTCAGTTCGAGATTCTAAACACTAAACTTAAAAAAATATTTTACTGCCCATGTATATCATACTTTATCTACTTATGATAAGATATTAGGAGGACAATGCAAAATTTATTAATGTAACTTATTAAAACTTAGTCATAAAACTATCACCTATGTTTCAACATTTGGCTTTAAGTTTCCACATCTAGTGAAGCTATTGTAATAAGTAATAAGGATCTACATTAAAGTGTTTTCAAAAGAGCTTAGGATGCCGTTTAATTGATTCATCATTATCATTCCCTCATCAATTCTTTTACCTCTCAAAGTCGCTCCGAACGTGACCACAGCAAAAGTTGCAATAAAAGTCGCCAGGAAATTTGGAAGCTTTTCCATAAACTTATCAATTGACTCTGTGTAGTTTTCTATCCATTTTACTCCTTCAGTCAGCGGGTCCCAGTGTCCAGTTTTCGATGGCATTTCGTTATTTAAGTCATGTTCTTTTGATTTCTTCGGCGTAGGTCTTTCCCTAACGCCTTTCATTCTGAAAAGTTGGATATCTTGTTATTTCACAAAATGCTCAAAAATAAATAGGTTTAAAAACATAATTTCCAACCAAAGTCTCCAGTGCTTCAATTTTTCTTCAATTCAAGCACATTATTAGTATTACATAATTGCATTTTTTGAAAAATAAAAACTTACTTTATTATCGGCTTGATCTAGGTTCGCATTTAGTTCGCACGTCCTTTATAAACTAATTATCAAATAGAATGTCCGTATATCGCGAATTCGGATAGCTCAGATAGTAGCTCGCAAATCTGTAGTTATAATAGCCATTTTATCTTATACGTATGTTAATAATCTGATAAAAGATAAAACCTGAGCTCTATGGATAAATTCAAACTATGTGGACCATTATTGGTAGGTAAATCTTTGTTGAAATAAATTCAAACTAATTGTAAACAAGTCCTTTGTAAAAAGGCTTACTATGAAAATTAAATATCAAATGAACTAGAGCATAAAAAGCTAGGGGCGAGTTTTAGTCTAACTCAAAAACTAACATTGTTACAAGTTACAGGTTTCTTGTTCGCTTGTTCACCTTACGTACCTTAGCGGACAAAAAATCCAAGGGATCACTTTATTTCTTGAGTTTAACATTTGTCATTTCAGGAAATCATCTAAAGGAAACAAAGCACTGTTTGTGCACTTTGAGTTTTACGGATTCTAATCTAGAATAACTTATTTTATTCATTATTCCCAATAATGATATGAATGAATAATGCATAATACAGTAAGGCCATTTTTTATAGTTATGGTTTCATTTTATCTACTTAGATTTGAACGAGGTACGATTTGTAAGTTTCGTGAATGATCTCCGGAACTACTGCCCAAGTGTCCGTCTATTAGCTACCTACTAGGTAAACCAGAAATCAATAATTTATAAAATAGGCTCTACGATCAGCCAAAATTTAAACTTTGAATTATAATCAAGAAATAGTGTCAATTTAGTTTCTCGTTTTTTTTTCTTTTTTTCCAGTAGTTTGTTTGCAACAGTCTGCAGTAAAAAGATACCACTAGTAGTTTTATATCACAGCACCAAAATCAGCTTTATCCCTATACGGTGTTACTAACCCGTATTGTGCCCAATACAACCAAATAGCTACGAGAATAACCACACCATTATAACGATCACGAGGTACTGCCTGACAGTATGGAACGAGGGCCAGGTGGTATAATCTTCTTCGTCTTATATACATCCTCACAACCAGGGTTCCAGGTTCCGGATGGTGACTTTAGATTATAGCCCTATCACATAAACAGCATACCACGCACCACTGTGGTATCTTGAGCTACCAAGCAAGAAACACCAAAACAAAAACTAGCTGGTGATTTGGTTGCCGACAAAAAATTTGGTAGCACAACCAAGCTGATACCAGGTGACTTCCATACAACTGGTAGGTACACATTTCGTTGGTGGCGCGACTGGTGGCGCTATCTGGGTGACCTTATGAGATTGAGTCTTTAATGGTAAACCCCTCATCAGTTTTGTAATCAAAACTGGTTTTTAAAAAGCTTATTCATCTTCTTTAGCACATGTATTTCCGCTGCTGAACTTGCCTTCCCAATACGAGGAGCGTAAAGGACCTACGAAACCATACTGGGTCCCGCTGATCCTGTCATCTGTGATTATGGATAGAGAAAGTCACTACAGTCCATTGATAAGATTATAGAAACTCGTTTTATTATTAGTTACGAGCCTGCGTATATGATGTGAATTTCAACTCGATACCTTCACGCGTTTCTGAGAAAAGATGGTTGACAGACGGACAGACGGACAACAAAGTGATCCTATAAGTGTTCCTTTTTTCCTTTTGAGGTACGGAACCCTAAAAACTGACGACCTCTGTGGCACTGGCAGTAATAGAAGTTCCTGCTTCGCACGCAGGCGGATCTTCGATTCCCTTAGTTTATCGAATTTACGTACGATATGCAGATATTTGTTCCGGGTATATAATAAAAATATCCAAAATTCAATCGTTATTTGTGTTGTATATATTAGATATTGTATATAGTTACTTACCTACCCATAATACAATACATATGTTGTTTTAATCTTTATGTTTGGGGCTAGATAATGCTCTGTGATTTATATTAGATGATATGCAATAAAAACTAACTTGGCTTATAGTTGTCTTAGTACAATTTATACAACTAGAACAATAGCTTCGTACTTTTTTACTTTGATATAAATAGTCAAGAAATAAATAGGTAAAAGATACCTACGTGACTGACATCATGCCCTAATCTTAGAGTAATAAGACATAGAGTGATAATTTCATACAAAATTCCGCTCAAAGTTGAAGCCAAAAAACAACCAATGTGTGCGTAAGCGGCACGTTATTACATTAGCCGACACGCACACAAGTGCACAAATAATGTTGCAAGTAATTAACATTTTTCCCGTAAGGTCGGGAAATTGTAACATTTAGTAAGGAGTAAATGATTTGCACATTTATCACTTTTCTGTTAGATGATATTTCATTAACTTTATAATTAACTAGCGGCCCGTCCCGGCTTCGCACGGGTGGACATTTATTTCTAAACATTTTGGGATAAACGTAGAGTAAATGTATCTTTATGCAGGACAGTTTATACTTTTATTCGACTACCTCGTTGGTCTAGCGGTCGCGTTTTCAACCGGTGATAATGAGGTCCCGGGTTCAAATCCTGGGTCGGGTCAAGATTTTGGGTCTTTTTAGCAAGAAATATTCACAGTAGCAGCCCGGTCGTGTCGGTCTGCCGTCCTATCGTTGCCCGCGTGCGTTGCTACCTGCGCTGAACGAGGCCACACCGCGCACCGGCCACAGCGCGGGGTGACGGCGGCGGCGCGGCGGCGCGGCCACGGCGCGGGGTGGCGGCGGCGGCGCGGCGCGGCTGCGTTTATTTTTATTATTTTTTCGTAGTACCAGTGTAAAGTAGAAATAGAAAAAACAAAGAAGTACATAATATCTATGGGGTAAAATATTTTTTGGTCTATAGCTAGCAACATTTATTTGTAATGGCGTGTGTTTTGTTTACATTTTATTTTTGTGCATAAACTATTGTTTTACTCAAGAATATAAGATGCCAGGTTGTACTTACCCGTGAAATGGAATCTTCGGTTGTTTATGGTGATTATGTGAAGAGTTGTGACACCCTTTCACTGCACAATACGTCATTTTTATTAAAAATTCGTAGAGCTCTTCCCAGTAGGCCTTGACCTTGAGCACTGACGCGTCGAGCGATGTACTGTACGTAGCCTTTAAAGGCTAACTTGAAATTGCTTCACTTCGCGTGCGCCTACTAGGGTTCTATGCCTAGTTATTCTAAGGCCCTAATGATAATACGTTTGCATTGTTCATTCTTTGTTTAACAGTAGGTACCTACTGTTGCAGAATTTTAGGTACACCTAAATCGAATGGGATATTATAACCACCGCATTCGTTGTTATGTAGATATAGGTAAGCACGGAAAACAAAATACTTAGGTGAGTATTAAACGTAATCAATTTAGTCAATCTTCTCTTCATTATTATCTTGTGAACGACCTCCAATACGTAGTAGAAGATTAACCAGCTGTGCCGCAGGTGCATGCAGGTTTGATTACATTATCAACTAATCTATACTACATGGTCAGGTTATTTTATTGAAAGTCATTGTGTCTAGATTTGTTTGTTTTGTAACAATTCCAAACAGACCTAGCAGCATTATTTATTTATTAAAGGTGATTTTTCAAAAATATCTTATAATATCACCACCACAAAATTTAGAATTACTTACTTGGCCAGCCAGTCTAAGCATTAAAAGTTTGAAGAAGAGAGAATAAGTAAAGTAATTGTATTAAATAAATTTCTGAATTTTACAATTATTTTTTTACTATTGTAGTATTATGATAGACTAGGTAGGTAATAATCATAAAAAAATAAGTAAAATTTAAGCAATAACTAGTTACAATGAAATTATGCAGACAAAAAACTAGTTATCTACAAACTATTAAAGTATCTACCTGCCAGATGATGAAAACACACGTTTCATGAAAAAAATCACGAAAAATGTCAGGGACCTTGAAAAGGCTAGGCTAAATACACTTATCCAATAAATTGTATTAGTAATCTGTAATTCAGAATGCTAAGTGCTATTTTAGTTTCAGGCATTCATAAAGAAAGGAACTACTGAAATCGCGACCTCTATTACAACAGTGAAACATCAAAATTAAAAATTCCCAGTTATCAAAAGCATAAAGTGTCACTTCATATCGCGCCCGTTTTGGTAAAAACGGTGTCATTTTAGTTGTAACACATTTCTACAGAGGGCGTGTACAAGATTACCTGGCTTTAGACAGCGCCATCTGTGGATGTGCAAGGAAAGTGTTTGGTTCGGTCTGGCGTGATTGTTGTAAAAGTTGTTTCGTGCTTTAGCTAGAGGCCTCCATAAGGAAAGTTTTTTTTTTAATTATAGAGCTTTCACAAAGATGGCGCTTTATTAATATCTCAATAACAAGAGTTGTTACGGTCTACCTCTATGGCTTTTACTGCTTAGCTTAGCTAATGTTACATAATATGATAATCCAGTAGGATAGCAGAGAATAATATCGTATTTCTCAATTTTAATTTATTGATTTCCTTACAAACCAAGCGTACTTAATACCTAGATAACTAGTACTCACTCGAATAGGTACTCAAACGTAACTCAGATCAACACGTCTGAAGTGACGAAAGCAGAAAAACTACAAAATGGGACCACCTCAGAATTATCTTCAGTAGAACTGTAAAATAATCGGTGCATAAAATGACGGAGGAATCGACGAACATACTAAACGGGACCAGTGCAAAGCGGAACTAACACACTAGAAACAAACATACCTAGTAGGTACCTACCTACCTTCAGCCGATTCCAGAACCTCCTCCTATTTTCTAAGTCGGTTAAAAAAGATAATTATTAATAATTTACACAAGGTAGGTTATTCATCATCATCATCATTAGTCCACTGCTGGACATAGGCCTCCCTTAACAAGTGCCATAGTACCCTGTCTTCAGCTTACATCATCCATCATGTGTTGTCAATATCAGTGTTTATTTCCTACAAAGTCATAAAGCATTTCAAATTTCACCCTCTGTTTAGTATTCAGCCAGGAGCTTATTAAAGTTCAATTATCAGGGCAGCGCCATCAAAGTTACATCACAAAGGGCACAGCCGGATTAGTCCTGCGGTGCCGACACCCGGTGGCTTGCTGGAGCTAGGGATGGGATAGGTTAAACAAGTTATCGACAGAATAAAACTTCTAAAATCCCAAAACTTTTTAAACAGTACGAAAAGGCCTCTTGCACAGAATAGGTTAATTGAGAAGAGGTAATTGAATGTAATGTAGACACTATAGTATGAGTTTGTCAGATACCTTTAAATTTTTTTCATATACCTACTTAGTACCTATGTATTTACCTATGCAAAACTTATTAACACTACTAACAGAACTATATATCTTCATAGCCGCACGTAATTCCGGTTTCCTTATCTTTGACACCATACTTCATAGGGATGCTGAATACTTTTAAACTTACGAACAAAAAAAAACTTAATCAAGATTGTGGGTATAACTTTAAAAATAATTTTAATTCATATTGATAAAACAATCATCGACATTGCCCCAACCACGACCCGTCGGCTGACCGCGACAACCCTACAGCCAGCCGATTGCTTTTCCATTACACCGCACAACCTGAATTCATTTCAGCACCAGATTTAGGGTTGTCAGCTTACGCGTTTGAAAGTTTCTCTTTGTTACAGTAGAACTTTGTAGTTGTTCCTTGAGATCTTTTCAAGACGACATACCTACCTATTAGTAAGTCTGACAAACATATAAAAAAAATGTTTTCGGAAAAACTTTTGAAACTAGTATAATTATCTTAAAGTGCTTATTAAAGTAGTTTGACTGCATTCACCAAGTAAGTTTTTCTGACAGTTCTGAGTTATATCCAACTTTACCCATCATAATAGTTATGCATAGTTAACGAAAACTATAAATAACTAACTAGCCTACTCTAGATAATATTCGAACAACTCAATTGGAAACGCAAAGAAATTAAAATCGCTGGGCAAAACCGTTTTCTTGAATGAAATCGTTCTGTTCGAAGAAACAAGTAAAAAGCTAGAAGACAGGCGGTAGGTGAATTGGATGAAGAAAGCGAGAAAGTAGGCTCGAGAACGAATGAAAGCAAAACGAAAATACTAACAAAAAGTAACAAAAACATAAACACAAAAAATATGCTGGACAATTCACACAAAATTCAAAATTCAAAGTGCTTTATTTCCTTTAGACCTTACAGGACTCTTGGACACGTCACAAAAACTCAGATTACATAAGTAAAACTAGGAAATAAAGTGATCACTTTGATTTTTTGTCCACTTCAATCTTTTTAAGGTAAAGTAAAGAAGCGAACAAGAAACCTTTACCTTGTTAGAATGTTAGTTTTCGAGTTGGAGCAAAACTCGTCCCAAGCTTTTTTATCGTCTAGATAATCTGATATTTTATAGTAAGCCTTTTTACAAAGCATATGTTTGACAATTTGTTTGAATTTATTTATTGATAATTTTTGCAACTCACTTGGAGTTTTGTTGTAGAAGCGTATACATTGTCCTTTAAAAGATACATTAATCTTGTTTAGCCTAGTTGTGGGCACAGCGAGTTTATTCTTATTTCTAGTATTTAAATTATGTATATCGCTATTTTTGGGGAACCGATTGATATTCTTATGAGTGTACAACAAGTTTTCATAAATATATTGACACGGTACTGTCATTATATTTATTACTTTAAATTTATCACGTAGGGACTCTCTGGGACCCATATCATAGATTGCACGAACAGCCCTCTTCTGCAGCACAAATACGGTGTTAATATCTGCAGAGTTCCCCCACAGCAGTATACCATAAGACATAATACTATGGAAGTAGCTGAAATATACTAGTCTAGAAGTATCAACGTCTGTAAGATGACGGATTTTTTTGACTGCATATGCTGCAGAACTTAGTCTCTTCGATAGCTTATCTATGTGCGGGCCCCATTGAAGTTTATTATCTAAGGTAATTCCTAAGAATACGGTACTGTCTACAAATTGTACCGATTCTTCTTTTACGTATACATTAGCCTTAACTTGTTTTACATTCGGTAAAATAAACCTAATACATTTAGTTTTGGTTTCGTTGAGCAAAAGATTATTGACACTAAACCAATTGACTACTTTTGATATTGCATTATTTACATCGTCGAAGTTTATGTTTTGTCGTTTCATTTTAAACCCTATACTTGGCGCTGTGCACTCACAGATACATGTCACATAGGAAAATTTAATGGGTACCCGGAAGCCTAATCAACAAAAAAATACTTCTATTTTGGAAGATTATTTTATGCACCGTTGGTAAAAAAATTGTTTGATGTTGCTGGCAGCAACGAAATGTCAGTAGAACGCAAAATAGCGGACCGGGTGTACGCGACTACTTCTTGCAAGGTAAGAATATTTGATATAAACTAAAATTTCGTTGTAAATTGATGAAAAGAGTTGCGTACCTGATAGATAATGAAATGTTATGTACCTAATAGCTGTTTTACTTGTGAAAATATCGTAAAATTGCATGCTCTAGGCATGTTTTTATACTAGTATCCAGAGGTGCACATTGCCAGCTTGCCTATAAATTTAACTTTTTTTGTTATGTATCTGGGTGGATACACTGCCAGATATGTATTGAAATTGAAAACTAATAATAAGTAGTAATAATGATTTGTAACTGATATTTTTTTGGGGTTTATGCTTTGTCTGTTTTTATTTTATTAAGTAATGTGATAAAGAATCATCTCAGGCGAATTACGTCCAATGTGCTACCCCACTGCTTGGTAAAGCATCGGCACTAATTTTTAGTATATTTTTAGGTACAGGCTCCAACACTAAAACAGCAGCAGCAAAATAGGGCTCGTCAAATCATCGCTCTTGTCCCGAAGTCAGGTGCCAAATCCGATTTAGAAGAAAGCGAATCATCATTATTATATCATTAAAATTATGTGCTTTGACAACTTCTTTACATCTATTGAGCTGCTGCAGCATTTGCGAAAGGAGTATGGCATATTTTCAGTGGGGACAATTAGACAAAACAGGCTGCGAGGAGCACAGACGAAACTACCTACAGACAAAAATTTAAAGAAGAAAGGCCGAGGATCACACGCCCAAGTGGTCTGCAACAAGATCAAGGTTTCTGTTGTAAAGTGGCACGACAACAAATGCGTTACGGCTGCAAGCACCTATTTAGACTCACGTCCTGTTCAGGTAGTTATGAGGTACAAGAAAGAAGAGAGACAAAAAGTGCCTGTGACTTGCCCTAATATTATCAGGCAATAAAATTCAAATATGGGAGGCGTTGACTTAGCCGACATGTTAATCGCTTTATGCAGAACACCATTCCGAGGACATCGCTGGTACTTACCTCTCTTTTCACAACTTATCGACATCTGCATTAATAATGTCTGGCTCCTCTACAGGTGCGACCTGAAGGGCTCAAAATCAATCGCCCTGAAACAGTTCCGGATGGAAATACACGAAAGCCTGCTCAAATTTCGAAGATCTGCACCTGTTCAAAATGGGCCAAGCAATTCAGCCCAAATAATTAGGACGTGGGACGTCCAGGTGGGATGACGATTTGCGAAAGACTGCTGGCAGATGCTGGATGCGGCAAGCTGAAGACAGGGCGCTATGGCGCTCTTTAGGGGAGGCCTATGTCCAGCAGTGGACTGGTGTAGGCTGATGATGATGATGAATTAGGACGACATTCGCTGAAAGGCCGATGCAGGTATTGCACCAAAGGGCAGAGCAGGCTATTTTGCGAAAAATGTAAAGTGCGACTTTGTTTAGTGCCAGAACGCAACTGCTTTCTAGCGTACCATACTAAATGATTGTAAAGACAATAAAAACCTCACAAATCTCCAAAGAAGAAGACTCAAGACTGAGCTGAAAACAGATCTCGCTTTATATAACACAAATATAGGTTATATGATGTACCTAATTAAATTAGGTTTATAGTATAAAACTGCATGTTTATTCTTAGTAAAGCTGAAAGACTATAATATCTTTAATATTTTGTGATTTTAAATAAAAATGTGATCTCAATTCGTTAAATTATAAGATTTTAAAAAATCTGCGGACTTGGCAGGGTATCCACGTATATACTAATATTTTATGCTTAATTTTAAGGCCAACTTGGCAATGTATCCCTGTGGATACGAGTAATACAAAAATAATTATAAAAAATGATTTTTTTTAATTAGTGATACCTGGTCTTTATACACCTAGGAACACACTCAATTCCAAAAATTATAATATTTCAAGAGTTTTTTTTCTTGCCAAGTATAGGGTTAAAAATTAATGAAGTGTCATCAGCAAATAATACAATCTCGTGATTATTCTTAACAAGATGAGGCAGATCGTTAATGTAAACTAGAAATAGGAAGGGACCAAGGATAGAACCCTGCGGTACACCCATGGTAACTACAGACCCCGAGGACCGTTTCCCATTAATGTCAACTCTTTGTATCCTACCGGTCAAGTAAGATGTAAGAAGATCCAAAGAGGTGTCCATTAATCCATAGTGTTGCAGTTTCCTGATTAATGTTCCGTGGTGTACGCAATCAAATGCTTTTGACAAGTCGCAAAAAACACCCAAGGCATCTTGCGACTTCTCCCAAGCATCAAAAATATGCGTTACTAACTCTACACCGGCATCAGTAGTTGACCTGCCGCGAGTAAACCCGAATTGCTTACAATGTAGCAGGCCATTGCTATTGAAATGCTTAAGCAATTGGTGTAAAATAAGTTTTTCAAAAACGTAGACAAAAAAAGAAAATGTAGACTGTCGAGTAACATGAAAACCGTGAGACTTTTGAGTGCAATTCATGATTTTTGGAACAGTTATCTTGCCTGCAAGTAATGGCACCCTGTATATTTTGGATCGGGCGAAGGAATAAATTGTTATTTCTAAGTGTTATTTCTATTTTCACTCAAGGCCAGTTTAATTTTGCAGAGTTATCACAAAATCACTTAGGGCTGTCGTGTTTGTCTGTAGAACATGACAGGACAGTAAAAACGTTAGATAAGATAGAAATCTAAATGTAATGATCTCCATTCTTTCCAGACCACGCAACGTACCACCGAGAAAACCCACAACCCATGGTAATAAAAACATTAATAAATGCCTAGAAAATCGCCCTATTTGCATATTTCCTCCCACCCTATTACGCCCCGGGCGGTACATAGTACACAGGCGGTATACAGCACCGCAACACGTTACTGTGGTAGACCATAATTTCTGGCACAAAAGACCGCCTGGTGCGCGAGATTAATGCGATGCCTCCTGGAGGGCTTCGAGGAGACTGTTTAATGTGGTCTTTACAGCGCGATGATGGCAACACATTTTGTAGTGTGTTGTGAGTTATTTACTGGGTGATATTGTAAGGTAAACTAAATTAAAATGGAATGGATTGGTGAAGTCGAAGCAACGAATAACTGACCAGTATTGACACGCTCATCATAAAGAAAAAACAAGAAATGTGTGGAAGTAAAAAGGAAAGTCGGTAAAGATACGAGTCAAAGATAACAATTCCGGAAACTTCTAAAGGTTCTATACTTTAAACTATGTTTATCACTTCATTCATTCTAAAGAAGTACAAACACATATAATATAATAACGAAGCGCAAACTCATTTCAAAGACATTTATCATAAAAACAGTAGGAACCATTCGAATAATTTTAGAAGAACTTCAAGTCATTGCCTCAGTGAAACCGCGCCGTCATTACGGCTAATGCTGGCTACAATGCAACGTTCCGCGGGTAATAAGTTCGATTCCCGCGGGGGGCACTTTGCGGGGGCTCTAGTGTTACGCTCAAAGATTTGGTGGATACAGAAGGGATACACAAAACCATAATATATTAGCATCACTGAGTTATTCAAGATATAAACAAAATTTAAATCTAAAAGAACAGAAACTTTTTGAACCTTTTGATAGTCAGGTATTGCTATTCTGTTAGGATAATACTATCGTGATTGCTCTCAAGAGCGGGTTATGCTTTTCGTTCTGTTAGTTACTATGACACGGTTATCTGATGCTTTTTATAATCTCGAAGCATCCAGGCTCAAGCGATGTTGCTAAATGAGGAAATAAATTACTTTTCTGAACTCTGAACTCCTCTGGTTCTAAGCTTTTTTGTAGGCCTTTACCCTCTTAAAATAACTGTAGACAGAGTTAATTTTTTTATAGCCTTTAATTACCCTTCTTATTACTTGATGACAAGACAAAAATATTCTAGAGAGTGTAATAGCAACCATGTCAAATAAACCGCGCTGAAAAATAGAGCTTTTACAAGAATTAGAAGTAAAACCACAATACCCACTGTTGACTTATTTGGTGTTACAAAGATGGGCTACCAAACGTGGCAACTACCAAAGGCCTCCTACGAAAGTTAAAAAGCAAAGCACCTTGGGTATAGTTGACATATTTTGCAAGGGTCTCGCCAAGATGAATCACTACCAGGAAAACCCAATCTGAAATGTTTTATCTTTGCCAGTCCCTCAAGTACTGAATAAAGGGCTCTCAGACCTCAGCAGGGGTCTGATAATCCGACAACGTTTTGAAATTGATACAAAATTTGGTTTCGATCAATGGCGTATAAAATTGTAGCTGTATTGTTAGTGAAATGAGATGCCACTCGAAATTTGAATGCTGCAGGCGACTGCAGTTGTGTAGAATATTTCATTCAATTTCAATTGAGTTATTTCAATTATTGCGTTGCATTTGTATGATTTCTAAGTTGGTTCTCTAAATGGAATGCCAATATTTTACACAAAAAACTGAAGCTTCAATCGTTAAAGGTGCGCCAATGCAATGATCTGTATTCAAATATTTTATTTTGCAAACCTCATACCTACAAAGTAAGAGATCTGAAAAAAGTCACTTATCTGATTCTATTTAAGTTATATTTTTGTTATTTGGTTCTAGTAAGGTAATATACAGTTGTGATCTCCATTAGAACAGTTTTTTCTTTGCCCCTGGAAAAGACACAAATAAAAAACTAATTTAAATCATTACCCCTTGTAAATTTCCTGATTAAACACCATTACAGTAGCCTCCAAGACATTTAATTCCCGGGCCGGCCATTACGCGAGACATTAAAGAAAGAAAGCCTGTACGTTTTATTGGGCCATAAAGCACAATACCGGCCCGCGCAGGCCACCTATCGTAGTGCTATCGCAACAAATTGCAAGTGATGTATCGTTGGCGGGGATCGAGGTGGCTACGCGTTTAGGGCAAAGGGGATAATCCTACAAATATTAATCAAAGCAATGGTACTACTTACATAATGTTGGATAATCTTTAAAAAATCGAGAATTAACCAGGATGACCAGGAAAGACGGTATCTTTAATGATAAAATAAGATGGTAGAAGATATCGTCAAAGTTTTTGTTTTAGGGCCCTGAGAATATATCCATGAGAAAATGGACAGAGGCGGCAGGTAAAAGCAAAAGAGTCATGTTCTCAGCTAGTGCAGATTGATTCCAAGCCACTAGCAGAGATATCTGCGAGGTGCGAATAGCAAGAAAACTAAATTCATGAAAATACTCAACCTGACACGGATATAATCCGCCATAAGGTAACTGTAACTATCCCGTACAACAGCACAGTGAGCTTACAATCGACAAAATCTAAAGCGTATCCGACAAATCCCGCTAAACTCCAGAAGATGCGCACCACGCCGTCCGGCCACCAGCTAGATTTTATCGCTCCTCCGAACCATTAAACCGGCCATAATGAAGTTTCCGACGAATAATGCACTGAAGCATTACAATGATTTACAAGGGCGGCAATAAAAAGAATTTAAGGGATGACCCCGCGGAAAAATAGCGGGGTTTGGGGTGAACCAGGAGTGGTATAGGGCTGGACTTGTTAATGTTATTGTTGATATTGAAATTATTATTATTATTAAATCATGTATTCTCAATTCCATAATCCATGCATGTTAAAATTAAAAATGTCACCATCATTATCATACGTTATTGAATTAAATAACAAAATTACACAATCAATCGAGATAAAATAAAAAATTAACTAGAGTACGGAAAAATCTTATTAATACGTCTACCAGCTCATCAGAACGCGCTCGTCTACTCGCTGTTTCCGAGTGGGAATCAGGACTTTGGTTATATGTTTTGCCTTCCAAAAATTTAGGTACCCTTTTAGACAATAACTCATTTCGGGTGGCTACCTCTTTGCGTTTAGGTTCTCCTTGCCTAGTGCCACACCGTTGCCAGTGCGGTGAAACCGTTGATAAGTTCGGTCACCATGCACTGGCATGTGTCTCTAGTGCAGGACGTGTGTCCCGCCATGGTTCAATTAATGACATCATTCGTCGGGCTTTTACCAGCGTCAGTGTGCCAGCTACTCTCGAACCACGTGGCCTAATGCGAGATGATGGTAAAAGGCCTGACGGTATGACTCTGATTCCTTGGAAGATGGGTCAGCCTTTAGTTTGGGATGCTACGTGTGTAGATACCCTAGCACCTTCTCATCTTGCAGGGACATCAGTAAGGGCAGGCTCCGCAGCAACATCAGCGGAGTTCCTCAAACGGCGAAAATACGCTAGTCTTGACAGAGGTTACCTATTTGAGCCGTTTGGGGTGGAAACCCTAGGTCCTTGGGGTCCTGGGGCACACGTTATCTATAAAGATCTTACAAAACTACTAATAGAGTCCACAGGTGATCGGAATGCTGGTTTTTATTTCGGTCAACGAATTAGCATTGCCATTCAACGTGGCAATGCTGCCAGCATTCTGGGCACTCTGCCTTCTGGTGACGGCTTAGATTTTTAGTAAATAGATGTAAGTGTAAATATTAGTTGTAATTATTTTTTGCTGTTATTTGATTCAATAAATGTCTTCACTAGAGTACCAGATTTGTACCGAAATATCCGAAATAAACAGAAAACCAGAAATGTCATGAAGGCAGAATTGTTGCATCAACAACATAGGTAATTAAAAAGTTAAAAAGATTTTTTGGTCTCCTAAATAAACACGAATGACAATTATTTATTGTTTCCTCCAATTTGATTTATATCTTAGTGAGCCTATTTCATTCCAGTGCTTTGCTTAAGAAAAGTACTATTTGCCAGTATTAATATGCCTACTGCCTTTGTAACACATCTTTATAATAACCAATTTCTCAAAGTTAATCGTCAGCTAATTCGTAACCATCAACCCTACCATCACCATAAACATCAGTCAATTAGTGCCATTCTTAAATTGCCATGGTATATCCGTTATCTACGTAGATTTATTAATATTTTTGTCCAGTAGTACATCTGTTCTACTTGAATAGGTATCATAAAGAAGAAGAATGTTCCCGCAGTCGGAACCAAGTGCGGTACGTTACGCGAAATGCTTTATGTAGCTACGTTTTATTCCATATTTCTGTGTTTTGACTCTTTATGGTGTTCGAGATTTAGGAGAGTGCTTAGTACTTATTGTTATGGGTTTGGTTACGAGAGTTTGAGGAAGAAGATTTGAGGTTGTTGACAAGTTATCTACGGCTTTTATTGCAAAGTCTTACCTTATTAACAACATCTTGCAAAGTCGAAAACTTACCTATTAAATAGTTACATCTATGTACAATCTTTGACAGTATTGGTCAAAGATTTTCGTGTTTCTAGAAACTGGATAAAATCATATATATATAATAAAAAAAGGTACCCTTTTTTATTCCAAACCATTGTTTCTTCACAGATCAGAATAGTTACAAAGTATTCTTAGTAAAGATCATCAGCCAAGCAATGCTATCTCCGTCGAGAGTCCCATTGTAAATTCCGGATGGGGAGCGGTCTCGACATTAATCTCCGGTGATATATTCAACATGTTGCGGCTATCTTCGCTAATATATTCTTTAGCACGTCAGGCGCGCACTTACCGGGGCGCGGCCACGTCACTGGATGCATGTGCAGACATAATGCGTTTGTATAATTTTGAAATGCTAGGGCACAGTGGGAGCGGAACTGAAAATTTGGTGCTCGAATTATCAGTATCTATTTTATTTCCCGCAGTGATCTTTATTATTTCATCATAGTTGGGTGCTCTATATCTATGGGGTTGAGAAAGTTGATGATTTAGTTATTATCTGTTTTTCTTATTATTTTAACTAAGTATCTTTTTAAGTTTTTGCAGAATGTCATTCGAAGTTAACTTGTATTGTCTCAGCGTTAGCCTTCATGACCCGTTTGTTTTTCTATCAACGTGGTCAACCTAGAACAACAGAAAGACTGAGGTCATCGTCATAACCATTAACACTAGGTACTTTATAATGTATAAAATCTTTAAGATCGATAATATAAATCAAATAATCTCCCAGTGGAACGCGACCTAAGGCCCGCCAAGGGGCCTGAACGCCCATTCCATGTCCCGTACTGATACCCACCGATTTATAGTCTCCCGCCTTAATTGCACGACGATCGCTCCACAATCGGACGATTTCAATTTGCTATTATGGCCCATTAATGTATACCTGCCGAAGGAAAAATCGTTTGATTATACGGTGGTTAGTGTGGGCTGGCTGTTACTCTGAGGTCATAATTTAAATGATGCTTGGATAAAGAATGATTAATTCGGGTATGAATAAATTGTAGTGGTTGTTGAGGATATAATGGCTCTTGGTTTTGTAAAACGTGATGGAGTTGATAAGTATGACGAATCGGAAAATAATAGCCCCAGGAGACGGATTCTGTTGCAGAATTGAACCATTATTTAGTATAGCAAATTGCAAATCTTAAATCGCATGCTATAAAATTATGCTGATTTAAGCGTTAGAATACGTAAAATGCCGAAGAATAAATGCATGAATAAAGTTATAAGTATTATGAAGTAGGTAGTTATTTTGTTAACATTAGACTTACGTCCTTAAATTAGTACTTACATTAAGATAGTATTTTTTTACTATCGTTATAAAATTAAATTTTCATATTCATCTAATACTGGACTTAATATTGAATGACAATATAAAAATTTGACATTAAATAACCCGCCCCTCACCATTCCCGGTGCAAAGGTGCTCATAATGCTTGCAGCATAATTGAATTTAGATTGATAATTGAAATTAGTAAACCAAATCAAACAAGGTCAGGAAACCAATGGCACACAATACCCATCTTTAAAAGAATAACATAGCACAAAACAATAAAGTAAAATCCAAGGTTTATTCAATATCGACAGCAAGAGCTCTAAATCACGAGCATTGCAGATGTGATTGTATAAAATACGGCGCGGCTCGAACAATGGCGTCGATGCCGATATGAGGGTATGCAAAATTGAATACGTTCTCCACAGGTGAACAGGGCTGCCGGCTGTCGAAACATTAAAAATATTAACTTGTAAGTACCTACATTATAGTGCTGTAAGCAATGGAAATGTAGATATCATTTGAGTGTTCTCTAGCTGCAAAATATTAAAAAATATTAAATCGGAAAAAACCAAACTAAATTATAAAACAGATTTATAATAATACAAATAACAAAGACTACTGATGTAGTACATAAAAACATATAAATAAATTAAATTAACTTTTTGTGATATTTTTAGGACGACCATTATACATAAATCAGTTTTTTTAATTATATAATTTAATCACAAAAAATGTATTATGTTGTATATATCAAATGGGATTAAAGCGAAAAAGAACATCGTTTTACTATTCAAAAGACAGTAGTTTAGAATTATAAAAAAGAACAGTTGATCATACAATATTCTTCGAACATCCAGCATCTGTCTCCATCTCAAACCTAACCCAAGTAACCCTAGCAACATCAGATCGCCTGTCAGCCCTGCAGGTTACGCGATGCTCGATAGTGGGGGTCACGGTGATTTACTGCGAGGGAGATTATCTGAGGCACTGGCTTTTTTGACTGCTTCTACTAATGAGCTTGAGATGGCTTTGGTGAATGTTTCCGTGTTAGGATAGTTACGACCTTACATCTATTTTTTTATTTAAAAAAAAGTCAAGTACAATGTCAGTCACGATGTTGATAAATAAGACACCTGAACCTACACATAAAACAAAATTTCACTAGAGATAAAAATGCAGGCTTATAGTGTCTCAAAACTAACGTGCATCGAGCCGTTTTAGTCTGTAGATGACAAATGAGAAATCAGAGAAAAAGAGAAGAATCTATAAGCTGCCATCTTCACCACCACAAATCAAACACACAAGTCCAGAATCCACAGTTCCTAGACCGCCACTTTACGAAACTGCCACTCAAATCATGAAGACAATCGCTTGCAGCCCGCTACGCCGCTACCGACCATATTTTACTACTGCCGATACAGAAGTATTATTTATGTCTCTGTTCAACATTCCCCGATATTTATGGCTAGTTCATGTTTCAAATGGATTCTTTTCATTGCTTTTTTTGGCGTACAATATTTGTTGTGGCAGTTTTATTTGGTCTTTTTGTTTTATATATTTATGATGGGGAGGGTGACGATTATGTTTCAACGCAGCTCTATAATTCAGTGAAATTGATATTGATCTTTTTGTGGGGTGATATCGTGTGCTCCTATCCTATTTTTTTTTCTTTGGGCCAGATAATAAGCTGATAGATAGAAAATTTTATATGGTACACAAAAGTTTCATAATTGTTACCTTTGGACCGTGTGGTGCTGGCCTATAAATGTACTACCCCAACTCTTCCTGTGGGTGTCGTAGGAAGCGACTAAGGCACACAAACCGAGGGGCCGGCAGAGAACAATTTCACCACTGAACTGCGATTCCCAACCCGCATGCCCAGAGTGGAGTTTATGGGCATTACCCCCCAATGATGATACGTGGGAAAAGGAAATGGCTTCCAGTTCCTGGCCGCCTAGCTATTCCTGGCCATGGCAGCGGCAATGGTAACGGCGGGGCAGGGGGTACCAGAAATCACCGGGCTACCTCAGGCTGCCACAAGCAGCTGACCTTGGCAAAGTTAAAATACATACAACTTTCTGGCGGGATTGAGCCGATCGACGACGGAATTTTTAACGGTAGGTAAGTACCTACGTCAAGATATAAAATCAAAATCAAGTTTTTTTTCAGATTACTCACACTTGACCTCTTTTTTCTCGTTTTCAGCAATTCTGATTTAAACTTACAGTAATGAAATGTATTATAGCAAAACAAAATCTAGAACTAGTAGGTAATATTATTGAGGTTTTACGTGAATTAACTTATTTAATAAAATAAACTTTAAAACATAAGTCCTACTATTGAGTTTGATTTAATGTGAATTTTCGACGTTCACACACAGCCTAGCTGTCGGTCGGCTCCATCCTGCCAGAAAATTGTTTGAATTTGTTTTTGTCACGTTATTGTGATGGAAGCCGAAATCACTTGGAGCCAGTCTCTCCAGATGGTGTTCCATTGATTAGGATAACTAACCCAACTAACCATAGGGAATGGAATATTTTATCGTAATCGCATAGCACCTCTATATGAATTCGCATTCAAATGATGAAATTCCTTTATGAGCACTGACTTTATACTGGCGGCTACGCCCTAAAGCCTATTATGATGAGTGATTAGAACTCATTACCAGCTGTTCTTTACAATATGTTTAAGTTAGATTCCATAATGAAACCTTTTACAAAACCCTATCGACATAGAGATTTCATGGGAATCACCTCGAACGAACCTATCACATTTTAGACCATAACATAGATATTTTGTCAAATTATTTTTTTTGACATGTAAATACAGTGTTATCAAGGAAAATAATACTCTCTCTCTAGGCGAGAGACTGTTATGATATTTTCTGAAAACGTTGGTTTAGAATCAAAATATGTTAACAAGATGTTTGTGATCTGAATCAGAAAATTTGGCTCTGTCGAGTGGTTTATTAATCATTTTATAGACGAAAATAAGCAAAGTTGGACTTTATGGCCTAAATAGACAACGCAAAGCCCTGAAATAGTATTTAAACAGTACACCAGAGCACGATCCCTTGATTCACGTAAATTTTTGCATGAATACTACCTAGGTATATAAAAAAGACATTTAAATCATGAATAGGCCTTTAGATGAGGCTGCAATGATGTTATAGAAAATAACAGTTCCTATGGTATTCAAATAAGTATTTACAAGTTTTTCAAGCTACGAAAGTAATAATAATTGGGTACAATGCGGCAAGCTGAAGGCAGAGCGCTATGGCTCTCATTAGGGGAGGCCTATGTCCAGCAGTGGACTAAATATAGGCCGATGATGAGTAGATTTACTAAAATACATAGAGGACTGCGGCTGTCCTTCCTCATTTTAATCAATTAATCGTTAATCTCCTTATTATATCTTTTTTTGTTTCATTTCCTGCTTTGTTGTTCAGTAGCAGTAGCCATAGATATAACTAACAGTACAAATAAAAATAAATCCCCTTACAGAACATTCAGCAATAATAACGTGAATTCGTTATCGCGAGTGGCTCCGCCTTCGCTAACGAGCTCCTCGATGCGACACTCGAACAATCTGAATCTGCTAATGGGACGCTATGGGCGTATATTCAAATTGAAATAATAGGACAAGCATTCTTTATACCTACCTTCCTTCCTTTATACATCGTTCCTTTCTTTTTTACGAGCAAAGGCCTAAAATGTTTAATCATCAGGGCATTTTTCTAGCATTTATCGTGACCGCGAATACCTACTTATTTGGCCATTCTACATGTTGGCAGAGTCATGACAGTAGCCTAGGTGTTTGCTGAAAAGTCAGAGATCCAATAACAAATGTCGTCTGTTTTGTTTGATCCGACAGCCTGTTCAGAGGCTAGAGGCTAAAGCTTGCTATGGCAAATGCGACATGTGGATGCGCTATTATATCTGTAAGTATATATCTAAATAATAGAATTATTGACTATATCGGAGCGTCTGATGAAAGCGACGATGCGTGACCGGAGAGCTGGCGCCGCGCATCAGCATTACGACTATGCAGCCAGCGACTTGGGAACGCGCGCGACTGGTAAATGATATTATGGGTTAGTTGAGCTACCTGTAGATTGCTTGAAACAGTCGGCAGTTAGATCAATCGTTGCAATTGTAAATACTGTCCTAATAAGTTTATATTATTTGGTTGTAATTATTTTTAAATTAAAATAGCTGTCATCTGTTCCTTAAACGAAATGTTATAAACAAAATACGAAGGCGTAGAGTAGGTAAGTATACGGACAGACAGCACTTTGTAAAATGGGCGGAGGTCTCAAGTCCCGTGACAATTTGGACGCCATTTGTCAAATTAATGTTCGCAAGGGCCGCCAGGGGGCTCTTAATCACGTACTGGATTTAATAACCGTGAACGACTTGATGGTGCCTTTAGGGTCTGTTTCCCTTATGGCTGTACAATTATCTCTGGTTTGTTGCGATACAAGACTCTTGTCTTGAGAGCTTGACGTTTTGTTACATTGAATTGATTTTGCTCCGGTGCCTCTTGATCTTTGTTTATTTTGATTAGTACATTTCTTCTTAGAATATTTTTCAGAATCTTCTATGCTAGCATTTATAGAACTACATACTAGTATTAATAAATACTAGTATGTTTCTCCTTCTTTCAAGTCCTAAATAAGCAAACAATCGACTTTATTTTTGACATAGAATTAGTTGATACGATGGAGAGTAATTATACACTTTTCATCCCATTAATCAGTTCGAATGGGATAGAAATAACGTTAACACCTTAAACAACGCAAGCGAAGCCGCGGGCAGCAGCTGGTAGCTAAATAAATAACACCGCTTATTTTCCAATTCAACACAGCTACGAAGTTTGGTAAAACTCTTTGCTATTTTGGAAATAACGTTACCAACCTTGGCCATGTGATTTCATACATTCATTTCTGTCTGAGGTGGAATAGGTACTAGCAAGCAGAAGTAGGTGGGTAGGTAAAACTGAATTGCTCCACAGGGATTTTTTTATTACCTACATACACTATAAACAAATAACAAAAACCATAATAGAAATCAACAAACCAAAGAGCCCAAGCTTCTAAAGATTTACTATTCAGTCCCGCATACTATGTTCAGGTCTATAGTGACTGTGATTTATCCTGTGGTGTTTTAGTACTGACTTTGTGTTATTCTGTGGCCTTGGGCGGTTATAGCTGTCAAGATGGGCGGGGTCCGCCCTCACCGCGGGAGGTCTAGTTAGAACGCACAATGACAGTATGAATTTGAATGTTTTTAAAGTTTTGGAGAGGTGTTTGGAACCAGCCCATTATTCGAGCTTTGTGTGTTTTTTTTATTAAAATCACTGGCTTATGGTCAGAAATTTAATCAACAGAGATTCAATTCCAAAAGTCATTAGAAAATATTGAATTGTCAGACAAGGCAATGTTGAGATCAGACATTATTTTCGTAATGTAAATAGGGATAGGCGATAGCGTATCTTCTACTCACATTAATCATATTCACATTCACATAACTACCTCATTATAATTTTTAATTCTCGTTTCTGCTTAGATACTGACGCTGTAATACAACAAGGTCACCTTAATCTTTTCCTTAACATACTTCCATCAACCCTCGTCTCAGCACTTCTTTCTTACTCATGCCATCTTTCACAAACTCCAATCCATATAATTTCTTAGCCTTCTTCTACTCCTGTCACATGCCTTCCCAACTGAATTATATTTTTACAAATTCTTAAACAAAGATCTTCACTATCGTTATTTGTGTCCTCCATTTGCGTTTATGAATACGACTGTGCCAAGTCCCAATAACTATTCTGTCGCGTATGAAGATAAAAGGACCATAACTTAGCTGCGACTGAGCTACTTGAATAAAGCTGGTGGTGTAAATAATAAAACGCTGGCGTCTCGCCTGAAAATGACTCTGGAATGTTAGACACAGCCATAGTTCTGGGTACCTACTGCTGCGTCTTGGACGACGCTACTAGTAGACCTACGAGTGTTTTTAGTATTAATCTAGATATCGTTAATTTTAACTTTTATTTTTTATTTAATATTTTACTGTAAATATTAGTATTATTCTATAACTACTGAAATTTCTGACTTTTCCTAGAGACGTTGGGCTCTAGGAAAAGTCAAAAAGAAAATGAAACACTATCAGGTTCTAGTTTTTGGGTTTTATATAAATGGTTTTAACTTAACACTTTTTTCATCAAATTTAATCTAATTTATTCTCATTACTATTTGTTACTATTTTGATTTTAATGATGGTTTTAATATTTTTATGTTTATATTTTTTATGTTTTTATTGTTTATGTGTAATATGGATTGTTTAATTATCTTAAATAAATGAATACAATACAATTTAACTTACACCAGGTAGACTCCTTCAGAAATATGTGCATGATCAGAAACTGATGATCATAGCATCTATAGATAGGCATCTGCGATTCTATAATACATGTATTTAAAGAGGTCTAACCTCCTTTTTATGGCATATGTGCGAAAGAGGAAAACAAAACAAAATCACGTTTCGTGCCTCTAAGCGCGTCGTATAGCTCCCCTTTATAAAATATCACCTTTTTTTGACCAATTCCTTTTCGAGATCTCGAAAGCAGAACTGTTAGTAGGGCCAATGTTTTTCATAACTTCTGCTCTAGCCCCATTCCAGGCGTAATGGCCAGCTCACTGCCAAAATAAATGTTGCTTAATATGCCGAAACTTTTGAAATATGTTTTGCTTAAATGCGCTGCTGAAAGCGTAATAATTTTCCCCTTTATATCCCAACTTCTTGGCGGCTTTTTGTTTGCTTAGCGAATGTCTCTTTTATTGTCTAGTGTTGGCTGTTTTAGGGTTAGAAATTCTGGTTAAAGACATTTATTTCTCATAAAGAATATTACATTCACTTACATGAGAACCAATCTTAAATTCTAAAATGTTATCTAAAGGCAAATATTGTTCTGAGGACAGGGAGGGACATTACTTTATGTATTTTATTTGTTTTTATTATTTTTTGCCGATTCGCAAATTAATCTCTACAAAATAATTAGAGCCGGTATTTAATACTTTTCATATTCTTATTTATCTAGCTTATTTATTGTTAGCCTCCTTTATGGTTCTGGTATTCTTTGTTTATTGAACAGTAGAAATAATAAATAGTTGATCTAATAGTTCCTATAAGTAAATGTACTTTGTAACATAGATAGGTTGTAACCTTACTAAGAGTTGTGATGCACTCTTCCGTCCAATGCTAAACATGTCTCCCACAAGCGAGGGTAAATTTGGTAATAATCACGACGCTTGGCAGACGGATTGGATGGCAGTAAGGTCACCAATGCGAAACAAGCTGCTGCCCTTTCTGGTAGTTTTCCTGAGTCACCTCTTACGACATCCACGGGTCAAGACTTATCGACCCCTCCAATCGACCATTCATAAGGGGTCGATTTTTACGCTGCAACCGCCACGTCAGCACAAATTTCTTGTGAAACTAAACAATATTGTGAAATATTAACGCTCGTACCGGGATTGTTATTACCATGTGTTGAAAATTTAATAATTATGGCGGTTCCTCGAGCCAATCTAGCGTAATAGTAAATAAAAATATATTAAAGGCATTAAAAAAACTTAAAATATGTAGGTATCACAAACTGCCAATTGAAATATTACCTTTTAACAACCTACCGTTAAACGAAATGAGAAGATAAATTAGGTACCGGAGCTAGTTTGGCTCGGGCGCACAAGGTACTGCCTTAAGTAAGTACTCGTCATGGACAGTGTTTAATATATCTATGGTATCACCTATGGTATGATATTTTTAAAATTTATAATGCTTAGGTACATTATTTTTTATTCATATCATCACAGCCAACTATGATCACAGTCTCACAAGGAAGTAGGCGACCTCCATCACGTTACGTAGGTGTGTTCTCTCTCAGCTATATCCTAAAATATTATTGCACGTGTTGTCCGACCATCAGGGCTCTGTTGGAAACGATTGCAGGATTAGAGATGGAAGACGAGTCTTGAAAAGTAGGTAGATTATTCTACTATTATATAGTTATATTATATTTTTGTCTCAGGTAAAGCATGGTCTAAAGATGTCTTTCGTTTCAGTCAGTTTGAAAAACTCTTGATTACATTGCTCATCAATTTATGATCCATCTTTAAGTTACGAGTACCTATATCTTTGAGAATCATAAAATAAACTTATATTTAACAAATTATACAAATGTCTATATCAAAGGCAGCAATACTCGTATGCGTATCACTTAAAATTTAAATAAATAGGTACTTACATACGTTGTTAAATTTGAACCTTGAAGTTGAACACAGGATCTGTTATAAATTTGTAACGTCACCGTGTGAAAATAAGTGACAATGGGCACCAAAAAAGCCAGAAAATTATTTTTTAACCCGCTTCCCAATCCTCAATCTTGTTTCCAACAGACCACTCCTTTCTCATCCCTACAAAGTCGTTATCAGCGTACAATAGTCAATAGCTATGAAAATACGCTATCACGAGTGCACATGCAAGTTCGATTGCTATATCTGTAACTGCCTCAAGTGCCTCATGAAGATACCGATACGGCTCTATCTACCCCAATGGCCTCAGTTTTCTATATGTTATTTTACGGTTAAAGACAATTTTATGAACGTGTGGGATAATTCCGTGTGTTGGTAATATTGTTTTTGAACGATACAATTGTTTAGTTTTTTCTGATATAGATTATTTGATGCCTGATTTCAAAAGCAATATGTAATTTAAAAAAATCAGATAGTTTTGTATTTCTGTATTGAATAGAATAGAATACATTTTATTTGCTCACACACACATACACAGTACACAGAAAAATACAAAAAAAAACATAAAAATAATTAATACTACTTAAATAGTGAAGTGAACCAATAAGGTCCTGCCTCAGCTTAATGTTGCTCCACAGAAAGTTGAGCAACGCTGTGCTGGTTTTCTGGCAGAACCTTGGTGCACGCGTGTCCACACGGCCAAAAAAAGAGAACAAAAAAAAAGAAAACAGAAAAATATACCTACATACAACTTATTGGATACCTACAATAATAAATACTATTAAAATATGTATGTAGTAGAAATAATTCAAGCAGTTGGTACTTGAATTACTTCTACCAACACTAATACTGTTCACATTAAATCAAGAATATTATATATTATTATTGAATCTCATTATAAGCAAAGTGAAGAATTGGGATGTAATCCCGATAAGTGACTACTAGAGAGTATCAGTCGATATGTTTAAAAGTCTAACTTGCTAAGATAATGACTATTGGATTGGCAGGATCAAAGGAGACTTAGCAAACTGGGCTGAACTTAGCTAGTAGGTAGGTAATACTGTAATGTAAAATACCTGAAATCTCCTCGGTCGTGCTGCTCTTCTGAATTATGAGATGGAGAGGATAGATAATCGCACTGTACGGAGTACCGCACGATAGGTAGAGTAAATAAAGTAGGTCACGTAAAGCTAAGCAGAGTAACCTAATTAAACACATGTTAAACCAATTTGCCTACCTACGTATTATTGCACAATTACCAAGAAATATTAAATCAGTACCAAATTAGCACTCGGGAGTTTGATTCGTACTTTAATCCCTCCCTTTAACTATTAACGTATAACTATAGGAACCCCTACATGCACTATAATAAGTAAGTACCTATGCCATACACAGATAGGGTAAATCCGGGATATATGTATGTCCAACTATTTTTATATTACTCATATCTTTTTAAATACAAATAATACGCACATGGTTTTCGTATGTGCAGTCACTTTGATCTTCTATATAATCGCCTTGAAGTGTTTTTTGTAGACTACTCGATAAATAAATCTTATATTTTGAGTTAAAAATAAAACTGCATAATGGGATAGATGCCTCACATACGGTATATGCCCAAGACCAAATTTTTTAGAGGGGATAGATGCCCTTTGCAAGAAAACAATTATTTTGAACATATTACGTTTCAATCAACATTATCATTTATTAAATATATGTATATTGATTCAGCTATTTAAATAAACATTTTAATTAAAAACTCTCAAGAGATCAATAATATTAGGTACCATAATTAGACGAGGTAGGCTAAGATAACTTCTTAATCAGATGCAATATATCGTCGTTGTGGTGCGAGAAGTCACTAACTAACAATTTTGGCCAAAATGACTTAATGATGCCAAACTATTTTTACACCCATTATGTACCTTATGAGAAGGTAAAAGGGCTGTTTTTATTTTAATTTCGGGAGATACAAGAATGTCAGAACTACTTAACTGCTAGTTGAGCCAAAAATCTGTCTACAAAAAAGAACTAAGGGTACTTAAGTAATTTATTTAAATCGTTTACTACCATTTTTTTCAATTACTGGAGCTGCACTGCTCATTAAAGTCACTTAGTGACATTTCGCGTACAATTTTATTTGACACGATCTACCATAATGGCTCTTAGTTATTATTTGCAGATAAAAAACTAGAAATGAAATGAAATTCTGTTGTCCAGTAAGATTCATTAACAGATATTAAGTAATATTTAATGAAGGTGTTCGCGCATCTTTTGGTCTTTACATTCTGCGAAATCTAATTAAACCCGTATTGCTATTTAGTTAGTATTTGATATTGTTTTGTGGCTACATTCACGCTACCCCCTCTCACCCGCGTCCGTATTTGGATTCAATCACGTCATCATCATCATCATCATCAGTCTATAATTAGTCCACTGCTGGACAACGGCCTCCCCTAATGAGCTCCATAGCACCCTGTCTTCAGCTTGCCGCATCCAGCATCTGCCAGCAGCCTTTCGCAAATCGTTCGGAGGGCGTCCTACACTACGTTTGCCGTCGCGATCTCCACTTAAGAACACGTTTACCCCAGCGGTTGTCGATTCTTTTCGAAATATGGCCAGCCCAGTGCCACTTCAGCTTGGTAATTCTTTGAGCTATGTCAGTTGTATTCGTTGAGAAACTGAGAGAAACTCCGAGCATCTCTCCAATAGCTCGCTGGGCAACCTTAAACTGGTGGACCCTTACCGTCAGTGTCCACGTCTCAGCTCCGTAGGTCATGACGAGTAGGACGCACTGATTGTAAACTTTCGTTTTCAAGCATTGCGGTATGGATGACGAGAAGACCTGACGTAGTTTGCCAAACGCGGCCAACTTAGCTGGATCCTCCTCTTGACATCCTTCTCGAAATTGTGTTTACCCAACTGCAGAGTCTGCCCAAGGTAAATACACGGAAATAATTTTAAGAAGGTGACCATGTACGACGACCGGTCGCGGATCAATATGGCCATTGATCATGTCCTTGGTTTTATCCAAGTTAATGCCGAACCGATGCGTCGCGAGGCTAAAGCTAGGCTGGCCAGTATCCGGTTCAGCTCCTTTAGCGACTCTGCCAAGACTATGTCATCAGCGAATAGCAGGTATGAGATGTAATAGCCGTTTATGTTGATGCCCTTACCTTCCCAGTCCAGCGTCTTAAACACGTCTTCCAACGCGCTTCCCCTTGTCTCACTCCTCTGTGCAGTTGGATAGGTTTAGACTGCTGGCCATGTACTTGGACACTCATGGTGACTGCATCATAAAGACATCTCAGCACCTCGATATAACAATAGTCTACTTGGCATCGCTGTAAGAACAGCCAGGTTTTCACAGAGTCAAAGGCCTTTTCATAGTCTACAAAGGCCAGACACAGGGGCTGATTATACTCTTCGGAATTCTGTATAATCTGCCTCACTGTGTGTATGTGGTCTATGGTGCCATACCCTCCGCGACACCCGGCCTGTTCCGGTAACTGGATTCGTGACCACTCGTGAGAACAACTTATAGACATGGATCAGGAGCAATATGGGCCTGTAATTTTTAGGGATGGTTTTGTCGCCCTTCTTTAAAAAGAGCACCACCAACTCTCGCTCCATGCCTTTGGAGTTCTCCCACTGTGAAGGACGGCATTAAAGAGGTTCTGTAATTCTTGTAAAACAGGGGTTTCTCCGGCTTTCAAAAGCTCTGATGATACTCCGTCTTCACCGGGGGTTTTCCATTTTTAAGCTGCCTCAGAGCTAACACGATCTCGTCTTGACTGATGTCCGGCAGTTCGTCGGTGTAGTGGCGTGTCAGGGTGGCTCTAGAATCGTGGTCATGAGGAGCATGTGCAGCGTATAAATGGCCATAGAAATTCTCGATCTCGGCTAAGATCTCCGGCTTCGACAAAACGGTCCTCCCATAGAGCGTTCACTCAGCGTGCTTCGTCAGGTGGCTATTGCCAAGCTGCTGAGTGAATACTTTGGACCCTCGGTTTCGCTCTATCGCCTCTTCAGTGAGACGTGTGTTGGAGCTCCGAAGGTCACGCCGCACCATCTTCGCAATTGGCTTGTTCAGGTCTGACCTCTCTGATGAAGTCGCCTGGGTGGTTTCCCGTCTTTTTGTCATCAGCCCTAGAGTCTCATCTGAGACTTAAGACTTCCTGCCAGTGCGCTGCATTTTGCAGAACTTGATGCCCTCGTCTCTCAACGTTTCGACCAGATTGTGTAGGGTCTTGTCAGCGTCATCAGTGGGTTCCAAGGCAACAAATCTATTCCTGAGAAGCTGCTGAAACTTCTCAGTGCCCGCCATGATTTGGATTGGGTTTGGTCGGAGCGTGGACTTCATGTTCTTTAATAATTACCTACCTAACTCTTTTTCACATTTAAATTGTACCTATGTTATCTTTTCAACTCATCTTTAACATTAGTTTATGTATTATGCTGTTTTCTAGTGATTTTTTTTATTATTTTGATTTTGTATTATGTGCATGCTGTTTTTTTTAATAAATATATTTTCTCCTTTTCACATTGAAATTGTATTTTATCTTTTGAACTCACCTAACATTAGTCACTAATTGCTATCTGAAACACAGCTATACCAAGAATAATTACTTAAGTAACATGGAAAGTTAATTAACTAACATAATCACCATCTTATTGAGTTTGCTAGAATTAACTAACTTACTTTTTACTAAGTATCTCAGTAACCATAAAAATATTTACATAATTTATTAAACGATAGGGTGTATGGTAAAATTATCTATAATTTGTTTATAGAAATAATTTTTGTAACTATAAGCCTTAATGAGTTACACCGATTTCAAGATCAAAAAAACTTTGATCGTGATTATCTCGCAACTAGCTTTTTGCACTTAGTGACTTCTCGCACCACACCGACGATATTATAAATGCGACAGTACAATCATAAAAGTACCTAAAGGATTTTTTTCCTATTTTATGTAGAAAAACGGCGACGTAACGTCTTAGATGGTATTCCGTGCCGTTTTGCTATATCATTGACGCTGAGTAGTTTATTCGTCATTTCTGCCATAGCTGCAGCCAAGGTGTCCTCGGTCCATGTAATGACACGCGGTCAGACGCCGGCTTTACGCTTGTATTTCCGGGGCATTTCCAATTTGAATCATATAACATAGGTAAACAGTACACTAAAGTACGGCAAGGGATAGATGCCGTTAGGGGCGAATATCCAAAAACTTATTGGGGCATATATCCCTTTTTACAGGGATAGATAGATGCCTTTGAAAAAATAGTGGTTAATACGTTTATTTTAGAGCAAAAATGTAAATGATAATAATCTATATGCAGTACTCCTTATGTATAAGCAAAAAAGAAAAAAACTTACTTATTAACTCAAAAGTTATAGGACCGAAAATCATCCATCAAGTAAAATCATGACTGTTTGACTCGTTACTGTCACTAGCGCTCCTACGCACAATCGCACGCGCCAACTCTTTGTGGCAGACCGAAGTGAGGGAGAGGTGCGTTCTTATTGTAAGGTATTCTTTTGTACACGTGTCTTGCATTTCACAAGATTGCACTGCGGCGTCTATCCCGATTGGGCATATATCCCGGACTTACCCTAGCTATTTTCGCTGTTGCCAAAATCAGCTAGGAGGACATCATCTAATATATGTAAAAATATTGGTGCTGCATACATACAGACACTTACTGCTGAAGCAGCAAAATGTCTGTATGAATGCAGTTTGTTCAGTTTGAGATGACAAAATTATTAGCCAAGACTACAACACCCAATTACATTTATCCACAAATATCCAAAACAGCAGACCATGAAATAGGTGCCGTGTTCTCATATTTTCCTTCAGTTTAGCCCTCGATTCCGGCAATCCACACCAATCTCTATCGCAAAGCATTATCAGTCGGTAATTTACTGCGTTGGGAAGGTGTAAATCAAAAAGTTTTGCGCCATTTCACAGTATTGCTGTGACAAAATGAACTGTAAGTGTTGGATTTAGGATTTAAAATAGTTTACCTAATACAGCAGTTATCATAAATGCAGTGTATTATGTCGCCGTGGGAATGTAGAATCAGCCCGTAGGTATATAAAATGGTTTTATATTATAATAATATATTTTTTATATATATATTTTTGCCGATTATAGCTAGATCAATATTCAAAGCTATGTCTAAACATCTCATCGAATAAAATTAATTATATTTTCCCAAATAATTCATGTTTTTTTTTGTAAACGGCTCAGCCATTCCACAGCTGCTGATTTTACGATCCGGCGGCGCGGCGTCGGCATCTAGACATTATTGCATGTGACCAGGAAGGACTAAATAAACTCCATATGAGTTGGAAGCATTGGTAAAAAAATACATAGGAAAATCATATTTAATATATATAATATATAACATAATCGTTGTCATAATTTCCAAAAAAGTACTGGCAGCTTATATATATTGCATGATCTAAGCCGTTTATTTTGTTTTTCGTGCGCTGCCAGTGGTTTCAACATCCCCTTCTCGTCTATCGCATAGCGTGGGTGACTAGTTCTCGCTTGAAGACTATTCTATCCTTATAAAACAGGTTAATACAGCCTTAGGGTGTCTTCACACCTAATAATGTTCAAATTGCGAGTGAAAATTGTAATTCATTCAACTGCGATGTGCTCTGCGTCGCAAGGAAGGCGTAAATCAACGCGCCCGCGCAACTGCCATAAATCCTGCTATATTATCCTGGACACTGCTACTGCAATCTCAACTCTAAACCATTAGAAATAGGTCACACCGCAGTCAAGGCATCGGTAGCGTAACCAGAGCTGACGCGATTGTCTTTGTTTTTTGTTTACTGTGCCCTGCCGACAGATTTCAACGTCAGCAAAGTAAAGTAAGAAAATAAAAAAAACAGATAGGTAGGTATACAAACAAAATTTAAATCAATGAAAAATATCTATTTGTTTATTTCTTTAACGATCATACCATCCCGTACTTCGTACTAAAAACTTCTTTTATAACACATTTGCTCGTAAAGGGTCTCTTATTTCACCAATTTCAATACCGTAATGTATCTCATTACGCACTAGTGCGGTAATGTAATGTAAAACGCACGGTTTAAAAAATTCTATGTCTATGGTCTAAAACGAACCGTAGGTACTTTTTTAAATTTAGCAAAGAGTTTTTATGCCAGAAAAGTGGTCAATACTTTATGAATAAAATTAACTTTAGGAGGTTAAGGAGATAAAATATAATAAATAAACATTTAATTTAATTAATATTGACCATAAATTATAACCATTTATCTATAACAAAACACAAAAATATTAATTTACTTTATTAGTAATACTGGCTGTTTTTGTGCCTTTGCCTTAAAAAAAAGCGCGCGCATCGCTAATTTGTGGACCACTAAAAATTATTCTGCAAGCTTTTTCTTTTCGCTGTATTGTTTTTACTTGAAAATATCGGCAAGTAATGATGAATTTATTAATTCAACACCGCCAGAAGTCTCAGAGGCAGCGAAAAAGGCTACTCTAAGCCTCTTGACCAAAAAATCTACCGATAAATGTAGCTTGTAAGTACAAGCGTATCAAAATTTATTCGAAAGTCCGAGTTTTATTTATTTCCTCGCAAATAAATATGTTATAAAACGTCGTATGACATACGTATACGTGCGGTAAGTTGAAAATTACAGCCTCTGCTTTCTTGTATTTATGTTAATATTGCCTCGGCTGTAATTTTCAACTTACCGCACTTTTATCATAATGTACTATTATGAACTAAGCTACCTATGTAAAATAGAATAACGTAATAAAAACAGTTATGTATTTAATGTGGCAAATCCCCCCTTGTTTGGGTGAGGCACATTCATTCAGCAGTCAAAGTTAGTGTTAATGAGGAGGGATGTAGGTAATATTACGACATCAAAAACTCAGCATATACTATGAAAGGAAATAGCCTGACATAGCTCTGTTCTTCCGTGCAGACCAAAATACATTACTCGTGTCGCTGCATGACGCACACCGCATTGAACACAAAGTGTGATCCTTCTATGAACAAAAGATCGAGCCAGCTTTAAATAACCGAGCTATTTAGGCCTACCTAATAGGCAGTCGTGCCGGCGATAATTTCGGTGTAAAGTTCCTGCCTATTTGGACGTGGACATGATTTGTGAGCGCCTGTGGTCAGGGTCGAGGGGTTAAGGAGGTTACTCCATGATTATTGGCTTAAAATATTGATATTTAGAGTAATTTCTCGCCACTGTATTACCATACCTCTGTCATGTTTCTTGCCTTCTACATTTTGACCTATTCCTATAATATATATATATGATCTATATATCGATCGTTTCGGGCGTCCGACCAAGCAGTATCTGTGTAACTTTGCTCCGTAATAAACTCTTGTTATTAATTGTTAAAAGTGCCGTAAACACCGCATACCATATATCGGTAGACGCGTCTAGTTGCGATCTATCCAATATTAAAAGAGTGCAATGCTAATACGCAAGTTTTGAAGCGTAAATCAAGGAAACAGTGATTGATTCGCTCTTATTATTTCCTGATTGAGGGCAGTTTGAAGAAAGTGGTGAGTTAGTCCCAAAACACTCATTACCAACAACCCTCAAAACTCTGTCAAAACTGTATCAACAATCGTAGCACCCGTACGAGTAATTCAGGACATTAGTCATAGCACAGTTGGTGCAGTCGTGCAGAGAGAGACTACTCAAATAGAAAGAGGACTTCGGGTGTTCGAATCTCCGTGAGGGTCTACTTTTTGCTTTTCCCCTTCAGCCAATTTCATACCGACAACGGCGTGGCGCAAGTTCGCGCCCCTATGTGATATTTTTTTTTCTCAACTAAAGGACGCAGAACCGTTTAAAAATGATTTGCATGGCTTGTAACGAAAAACTTACCCGGCAGGATAATTACTTAGAGTGCAGCCTGTGTCACACTCCATATCATAGCGAGTGCCTGAACATAAGTAAAGAGCAATTCACTGGGCTAACAAGTGAATTCCGTAGGGGTTGGAGTTGCCCATCATGCAACAGCATTACCAGGCGCACCAAGTCGAATCTAAGCACTCCTGTCCGCCAGGGTCAAGTACCTGTAAACGACTCAATGAACATGTCTTGCGACATAGTGAACCGCTCACCGTTACAGAACGAAGATAACCTAGTTACTATGGATAAGATTAGCGCTTTATTGGAAAATACTCTAGACCAAAAGCTTAGCTCTTATCTGTCTAGTTTTGTTGAAAATTTTCGAAAAAATGGTTCACGCAGAAATGGAGTCGGCGATGCAACAACTGAAAAACGATTTTACCTCTACGACAAACTTTATGGGTGAAGAGCAGAATACTTTAAAACTTGAGCTAGAAAAAAAAACACAATCCATGAATAAACTTGAGAATGAAAACGCGCATCTCCACGTTGAAGTAAGTTTATTAAAAAATCGCCTTTCTGCTATGGAAAAACTATCTCGTAACAAGAATTTAGAGATTCAAGCGGTTCCGGAGAGCAGAAATGAAAACCCTACGGCTATTTTTCGCAGCCTATGCAAGACGCTTAGCTTAAACATAAATGACGGCCAGATTTACTCATGTCATAGAGTAGCTAAGATGAATAACACATCCGATCGCCCGCGCAACATCCTTGTTTCACTTGTGAACCCGCGACTGCGAGACGAGGTCCTTTCGGCGTGCCATCGATACAACCGGGCACACAAAGACGAGCCACTCAATACGACGCACCTCGATCTTCCTGTGAAGCGGCGGCAGATCTACATCAATGAGCATCTTTCGCCGGAGTGCAAGGCCCTACATGCGGCCGCAAGGAACGCAGCTAAGGTGAAAAAATATAAATATGTGTGGGTGAGATATGGTCGTGTCTACATGCGTAGAGAGGACAACGCGGACTGCGTCCTTATAAAAAACATTGAGTGCCTCAACAAACTTTCGTAATAATTAATAACTTATATTTACTTAACTAATATTTAACAAACTTTAGCATAATAAGTTTAATTTTTGTGTAATCAACTATCCTACTTTGTATTAAACTGGCCTATTTTGTATATCATAGCAATGTTAATATTCTATCAAAATGTAAATCGTATTAGAACTAAAATTAAGGAATTTTATCTTAGCATTCTGAACACTGATTATGACATTATTTGTTTAACTGAAACTAATCTCAATGATAGTATTTTTGATGACGAACTTTTTGACTCTAGGTACAGTGTTATAAGACGTGATCGATTTTCATCATGTACTGGTAAGACTGAGGGCGGAGGTATTCTTATAGCAGTAAAAAAAGACATTAGCTACATTCGTCAGAACTCATGGGACAGCGAGGTTGAGGACTTGTGGATTACAGTTCTTCCAAACTCAGTAAGCAGTATTAAATTAAATATCTGTTTATGTTATTTACCACCTGACTTACCTTTGGCATTTTTTGAGAAATTTTACTCTAATCTGCAAAATGTTGTTCACAATACTTCACCTGATGGTGAATTCTTATGTTTGGGTGACTTCAACACACCTGACATACATTGGTCACTCTCGTCTGATTCCACTATGATTGCTAATAACTTCCATGGTCAAAAAGCCAATTTACTCATACATACTACTTTAGCATGTAATTTCTCTCAATTTAATAACGTACCTAACAGCAACGGCCGTTACCTGGACCTCATTTTTTCAACACTTCACGCTATTCGGGTATGCGATGCCGATCCTATAAGTCGTATGGATAATCACCATCCCCCTTTGTTTGCTGACATACTTTCTGTAAAAAACGCGCATGGCAGTTCTTTTAAAAGTAAAAAACAAACCCGCCTTAACTATCGTAGATGCAATTTTCCTGAACTGTGTAGAGCTTTAGATGCTATTGAGTGGGAGGATATTTTGACGTCAATGCATCATGGAGCCCCTTCTGTCGACAATATGGTATCAGTCTTTTACGATAAGATTATGAACGTAATTAAACAATATACCCCACTCACTAGAGATGATACGTACATGTATCCGCACTGGTTCTCGCCTGCTCTCAAACGCAGTCTTCAGGAGAAAGCTAAATTTCACCTACGTTTTAACACTTTTAAAAACCCTCGAGACTACGATACATTTTCCCTGCTGCGCCGTAGATGTAAAAAACTAATTACTAACGATTATAATAATTTTGTATCATCGGTAGAGTCATCGTTAGATGGTAATATCAAAAGCTTTTGGCGTTTTATTAATGGAAAAAAATGTTCGAACGGTATTCCTCAAACAATTAAATATGGTAATTTAATATCATCTGATCGACAAGAAGTGTGCGAGCTTTTCTCGAACTATTTCAGCTCGGTTTATGAAAAACCTGAACAACTAATAAGTTTAAATGTAGGTTCAAATTGTCGAAACGCGGTTCTCAGCAACGTTATCATAACCAAATTGGAGATATTGCGTAAGATAGCTCGTCTAGATCCCAATAAAGGTGCTGGCCCGGATGGAATCCCCCCCCACTTCATTAAAAGATGTGCCAAACAACTATGCACTCCTCTATATTATATTTTCAATAAATCCCTTCAAGCAGGGGTTTTCCCCCGCTTATGGAAGACTGCTCATATCACTCCTGTGTTCAAGTCTGGTGATAAATCATTGTGTGAAAACTATCGGCCTATTAGCATACTCTCATGCCTCGGCAAGCTCTTCGAGTCATTGGTATATGATTCTCTTTATTACCATTTGGAGCCACTTCTATCGCCTCGCCAGCACGGGTTCATTAGGAAGAGATCTACGACCACAAACCTCCTGGAATACAAGCACTACCTGTGCAGTGCTTTTGCAAAGACTGGTCAGGTGGATGCTGTCTACAACGATTTTTCCAAGGCTTTTGATAAGGTTAATCATTCGGCGTTATTAATAAAGCTAGCCTCTTACGGTATCCACGGTAACTTGTTGCGTTGGGTTGAGTCTTATCTCTATCGTAGAAATCAGCTCGTGGCCATTAAAGGGTTTACTTCGTCGCCTATTGAGGTAACATCTGGTGTTCCTCAGGGCTCTCATCTTGGCCCATTGTTTTTTATTGCGTTTGTAAATGATATCGTTGACAGGATTGGGAACCCCTGTTTGCTATACGCCGATGACTTAAAGATTTATTCAACCATCTCTAACACCAGTGACTCTGTAGCACTCCAGGTAGACTTAAACGCTGTGGACGAATGGTGCACTGAAAACCGTATGTTTCTTAATGCTAAAAAATGCTTTGTTGTATCATTTACAAACAAGAAACATAAAATTCTAGCTGATTATAAACTCAGAAATCACGTCCTGGAGAGGAAACCGCAGGTTAAAGATCTTGGGGTTATCTTTGACGAAAAGCTTAATTTTCATGCCCACTATGACCATATCACGACCAGATGCTCTAAGTTGATCGGTTTCATATCAAGATCCACAAGAGACTTCAAAAACTCGCAGAGCCTCATATGCCTCTACCAGTCACTTATTCGCAGTGTTATGGAGTATAATGCAGTTATTTGGTCTCCTTTCTATAAAGTGCATACTGAGCGCCTTGAAAGAATCCAAAGAAGATTTGTCAAAGTACTGGGATACAGGTGTGGTATACATCGAACTCTACCATCATATGAAGAGAAACTTAGTCGATTCAATCTCATGTCTCTAGAATCCCGTCGCCAATACCTGGATATGGTTACTCTTTTTAAAATCATTCACTCTGAAATGGATTCCCCTAGCTTACTGTCTACCATTAGTTTTAATACCAGAATGAGTTCTCGTTATCCTTTCCAAAAAACTTTCGCCCTACAGGTCCATACCAATAATACTTCTTATTACAACCCAGTGGTCAGAATGTGTCGTCAATACAATGATATTTTAGTTAATAACAGTGGCAATGTTGATATTTTCAATAGAAGGCTATTTAAATTTAAAAAAGACGTTGAAACCATTCTCGTAAAGGACAGTGGTCTTAATTTCCGATAATTTTATATTGATTATTAACTACTTTTTATTATTATGTTACTTTATTTCTTTTCATTAATATATATAGGTATTTTTATAATTTTTAAATAATAATGCATGCTTTTATATTTTATTATTATTTATTGATATTTTAATTTACAATGGTACTTGCTTACATACATATAACTGCTTTTTGAATATGCTGTGTACACATATTTAGGGATACAGTCTAGTTCTTTTATTATTAGGTCCTTCTATTTGTATTATATTTGATTGTATTCTGTTTTGTGTGCCAAATAAATAAATAAAAAAAAAAATAATAACCCCAGCCTTTAATTATTATTAATCCTTTTTCTGTCCAACCGTGGGTGCAAGCCTTAACATTCAGTCACGCCTTGAAATCTCAATGCTCGAAAATTACTAGTTGCGAGTTGTACAACGATCGGCCCAGTGAGTGGGCGTGCGACTTCTGATCTAAAGGTCATGGAATCAAACCCCTATAAGATGGATTCTTTGGTGGTTTAGGTACTTAAATTGTTATGCTTGCGGTGGCCTACAATCAATTTGGTACCTAGCTTCTGCCCTGGTTTGCATGCGCTTTACTTGCTTAAAAGAAAAATATATGTTCTTCCTATATTAGTACAATGTGCTACATAGTACTAGTACCTACATAATTTTTTACCAGATTACATTATATCGATCGGTCTGTCCAGCCAGAGTGAAGGAGAGGGTAACATAAAGACATACCTATAGGAAGAAAGAAACAATGACAGACAGCGTGACTTCTAAATTTAACAAACTATGTAAGTAGTATCGATAACCACGACAAATCCCAATACGTATGATCTTATTGGTGTAAACCTTAACCAACATGTCTAGAGAGTATTCTGAACTGCTCAGCAGTCTCAATAAATAAGGGAGACTGACAAGGTTGTAAAAGATTTGAAGGTACAATTGAGACGCCAAACGGGTTAAAGAGATTTATGGCGTCTGTTGATATTTAAATAGGCGCTGATAACATCAAGATGGCCGATAGGGGTTCACATCCTGCCTTTTTGAAGCTTGGGCAGGCTTGAGAATACAAATTATACTGATAAAATCATTGCTTTAAAACAAACTTACAACAAGTCGATATTTAGTCATGATCATGACTGTACGTTGCGTTTTGTGTGAGGATTTAGATTATCTAGATACATGTTATTATTTGTTCAAACATTCGTTTTATATGTATAATAAAAAAAAACCTACATATCTATGTATTGTGTTATATTATGTATATCAGTTATCTAGTACCTATAACACAATCTCTGCTTAGCTTGGGGCTAGATAATGCTGTGTGAATTGTCCAGCATTATTTAGTTATTATTTATTTATTTATTTTATCACATTTTAATTGATCTATATTACCTATGTGTTGTTCTAGTTCCAGACTTATATAAGTACATTGCAAATTTTCAGTGCGCTCTGTTCTTTAGTTAAACTTTTTTTAATTAGCGGGAATTAGCAGGTTATAAACAAAAACAAACTTTCGCATTTATAATACCTATTAGTGTGCTGATGATTTTTTATGCAGTGTTTTGTTTAGTTCCCTGTTCTGAGACTGTCTCCAACTTGTGACCCTTGACACAGTGCTCAGGATAATAATGTCCAGTTTATTTCTTTTCGTCGCTGTTTGGCGAGTTTTTGTTATTTGTTTATGTTGCTGAACGAGTATGTTTCCATTTTTATGAGAAACTCATGACATGACCCATTCGTCAACCATTAATACGTGAAGTAACTGCCATTTTATAAATAGTAATGGCAGTCGAGGTCAGTAAATTGATTTATAAATCGCTTACAATGGTAATAAAGTTGGCAATGCTTAGCAATCAATAACCGGTAGCTGATTTAAATTATAGATTAAGGTACTATAGTTTTTGAGTGCGGGTTCGTACGCGTTGTTTCTATCGAAACGTTCAGAATGATACTATCCTATCTACCGATCTTGAATATGTACTGGTCGAGACAATCATAATAAGAAATTATTATTAATATACGAGATTTTTTTTCAGAAGTCTTTCTAGAGTTTGGCTAATGAGAGTTGATACTGTTGATTGGGCATATTTTAAAAACTATAAACAGAGTTTATACTCCTGAATAATGAAAATGGGCTCGGAAGTAGTCCGGAACACTTTTCTTAAAAGGCAACATTTTAATTAAATTAGAGCTTAATCTAGTTTACGTTGCCATGGAAACCATTTGTTATTACGAATGATTGTGAAAATTATCATCTGATGATGTTTTTGATACGTTTTACGGCGCACATATCTATTCCTCGAGGATCAACATTCTTTCCTCAAAATCAACCAACAAGGAAAAAATAAAACAAGGAACGTACATAAAAAATACAAATAGCCGAACATAGAATCTCCTCCTGAAATCGTTTTAAGCGAAGAAGCGATTAGTGTAGATTTTTTTATCGCATGCACTCCACAATTGATCAAATTTCAGACTCATAAGATGGTAAAACAAGATAACCAACAATCGAAGTTTGTATTAAAGAAGTTATGTTGTCATTTAAATACACACCGACGTGGCGCGGCGGGCAAAGTTATGAATAATGTATTCTATTAAGTATATCAGTCATCTAGTATCCATAACACAAGATTTGCTTAGCTTGGGCTCGATGATGCTGCTTCACTTGTCCAGCCTTCTTTATTTATTTATATAAAAAATTAAAAAGTTTGCAAAGATTTCCAGTCTCAACATATGATAGGTAGACGTGTGCGGTGTCCAACTGCAGGTCAATAATCAGGATGTTTTTTTTCCTTTTATTGATCTTAAAACAACGTTCTATAAATTATTTTGTGTATACCCAATTAATCGAGATATTCTGCTTGTTCAAGATATAAGTAGCAAATCAAGCGAATATTTCACTTTATTGTCGTTTAAGACTCATAAAACCATCCAATCTAGAAATATTGTGATAAGAAACGAAATAAGGATTATAAGGAAGCAGTATAATGCAGTTTAGAAGGCTGAATTTTGTTAGGATATGTTTGTTGTTGATGACGATGATACGTCAATTTCACATAAACCAAAATTACTTCCACTCCTGGGAAGCAAGCGTCGCGAAACTCCATTAAAACCTCACGCTAAATGGTCCAGTCACTCATAAACGAGCCCTCATAATAAAGCCCTATCGAAAACCCATTTCAGCCCTGCAATTTCAATATCAATCAATATCGCGAAATCATTTTAAACAGTGGTTAATCGGCTGGTTATTGTTGAGCGCGGTCAATTTGACCCGCGATGTATTGCCGGTAATTATGGACTGCGGTCGATGTAGGGTTAACAGAACAAGTTGAGTTTAAAGCTTTTTAATTCCGAGTGATTAATGTTATTAAATTCGTTGGTTGTTGGGTGTTGAAAAGTTTATCAGACATTATGTCTTTGGGTCGGACTTTTTAATAATCTGCCGCGACCTCCTTGCTCGTAGGTCGGTAAGCATCTCTAAAGCCATTTTAAAGCTACCCAGCAGGTCAATTGAGTGTATAGGTATTCTACATACTATAGAATATAATGTATGTAACATGTCATTAGTAATCACACTAATATTATAAATGCGAAAGCTTAGATCGATAAGTGGATGTTTGTTGCTCAATCACGCCAGAACGGCTAAACGGATCTGAATGAAATTTGACACAAAGATAGATAATAGTCTGGAATAGCAGATAGACTATATATTATCCTAGAGTTCCCACGAGAACGGGAACTACATGGGTGAAACCACGAGGCACTGAAACAAATTTTCACCAGTTTTTGGTTTACTTCTTTTGTTTTGTATTCGTTATGAAAGTACTTTCATAACGAAGTACATTATGCGGCAAAAATAGTAGAAGTGATAAACTACTTACATACTTAACATAGTGCAGGTAAGATGAAGAGAAAGACTGCAGGTAGATGCTGGATGTGGCAAGCTGAAGGCAGGGCGCTATGGCGCTCGTTAAGGGAGGCCTATGTCTAGCAGTGCGCCTGCGAGTTGATTATCATCAGCCTATATTAGTCAATATAGGCTGATGATGATGATCAATTCACAGGCGGCAGCTAGTCAGCGTAACAAAAAATGGAAATCATGTGACTTGGTGCTATCGCTATCAATATCATTAATATTGATTTACAGTCAGATTAGTTTGTTATGTTATAAGCTGTTAATAATGATCGATGAGTAATTAAAAGATTATTAGTAAAGCCATGGAATTACAAGATGAAGAGAAGAACGTGATGGATATATTCACGAATACATCTGAATTTACACTTTTTTTATTTACATTTTCCGAACCGAATGTGTCGAAGGAAACCACATGGACAAAATGAGTGGCGTTTTATAAAACACGTTCTAGAATCCGTTTTCTTCGTTCTCGAGGCCATAGTCTCAGAAAGGTTTCAGTTCATTTACAATGGATTTCAGCATTATAATATGTTTTATTTACTGACAAAATTACTTATAATAATAATATAATAATAAATGCTGGACACTAATACATCCGACAGAGAACTAAAGTTATCGACATAGCTCAAAGGATTAACAAGCTGAAGTGGCAGTGGGCTGGCTGTTAAAACATTAATTTTATTTTTTATCTGTAATCACTCATTCGTAGGTTCATTCCTATGTTCGTTCAGTCATCATTGTTTTTTTTCTTTTTCATATAAATCGCGAACCACTGTGCACGCAAAAATTTCTTTTATTTCAAAAATACAAGTCATCAGCACCCTAAACCCAAGCCAGGACCTTTTCACTGGCCATATCTCGAGAAGAACCGACAACCGCTGGGGTAAACGTGTTCTTGAGTGGAGACTGCGACTCAAATGTAATGTAGGGCGCCCTCCGACCAGGTGGGATGACGATTAGCGAGAGACTGCTGGCAGACGCTGGATAAGGCATGCTGAACAGGGCGCTATGTCGCTCATTAGAGGAGGCCTATGTCCAGCATTAGACTTACATAGGCTGATGATGATGTTGAAATGCTGGAGAATTCACACAGCATTATACAAGCTTATTTCAAAAACTATATCAAGTATGTTTGTAATTTTTATAAACAGGAGGCATTCGTGACTCGAAACAGTACAAATCTTTCACAAGTCCTACTTACTGAGCAACAATAAAGCAACTTTCCGTTCTTATCATAATTCTAAAATTATAGCCCACAAAGTAAGGTCGGCAAATAAATCAGCCTGCAATTCCACATCTACGGTCAGCAGTGCCACAAAGTACTACTGCCTGCGGTACACAGAAAGCTCACAAATTCTGTTTTCCGCATTTCATTTTCTCAATACATAGTACAGTATGCTTAAATATATTTCTAGACACGAAATACATTTCTTCATCAGCGCAAATATGCCCACTGCTGAATGTGCCCACGCCTGTGAGATCCACGAGCTGACTTGGAGGGGTCGATTCTTGCGCTGCGACCGCCGCAACTATGACATGACATCTACCTACATTGGGTTTTTAATTCATTTTCCCAGCTGTTACTCAAACACTTTAACTTCAGTCAGTTTTAGCTTGGTTCAGTCTGGTGACAGGTGACTTCAGGTTTCTGCGATTGATCATTGACGCCTTTATGTCGTCATAATAACGGTTGAACTTAAAGATAAATAAAAAAACCACTTTAACATATTTTTTTGTAGTAGTTTTTAGGGTTTCAAAGATCGGTTTTGAAACCCTTATGGTCTCGCTCTGTCCGTCCCCGCTCTTTCTTGAATATCTCAGTAACTACTGCAGCTATTAACTTGAAATTTAAAATAATGATACATTTCGTGCGCCATTACTGATTTTAAGAAAAAAATATATAAATAAATGAAAAATGAAAATGAATATTTTCAGTACAAATTTTGATGTTGAAATTTCAAAAGAGACCTAGGAAGGCAAATGGGGTATCAAAGTTTCATACTTTTTAAAATATTTCAGAAAATTGATTGTCCAAATAATTGGCAAATGTTTGAAACCCTCGGCGCGCGAGTTACACTCGCACTTGGCGAATCTTGTTTTAAGTTAATAACGAAATTAGCTTTTACGATGATAATAATAACCAGGAATTGAAAGTTGGGAAGGACCCTAACGAACGTAGTGCGTTTTCTGTGTGGCGTAAACTTTAGCTTATTTGTGGCGTTGCAGTGAAAGTACGGTTGTAAAATAAATCAAAAGCAGCACAATGAGCAGTTAGCGTTGTAACCGCTTCATTTGAGATATTGATGGCTTTGTACCGTTCGCAAAACAATAAGTTGTTTGTTATTTTCGTGGCCATTGAATTATGTTAATGGTTAATTGTGGTTTTGTTTGTGCTGTGTGTATGTGTTCATGAATTTTACGTTTCAATTTACGTGTTTTGAAATAGATGGGCATTATGGGAATGCTTTCGCTTTGCTCTTATAATAAATCTTGTGTGCTAATGTACCAGCCAGTGAATGCGTACATGTTACGTACCGCTGCTGCTACCAGATGCTGACAGCAAGCTGAAGACATTACGCTCACTCACTAGGGCTGACGATGTGGATGATGAGTTCTAACTAACCATATCAATTTCAGGTGACGACAGGGCTGTTTAAATTAACAATAGCATTATATACAATATAAGACTTATTTTTAATAAAGTCATAAAACATATTGTCAGTTTTTCCCAAAACAAATTCTTACCTTACCTATTTATTTCCGGGGTTTTTCCATGATTCATGAATTAATCGCAATGTATGTATTGCTGCAAGATTATATATTGCAATAAAATAATAAATAGCAATTGCACGTAAGTACCTACGAGTATGATAAATTTATGATGTTTTGATACTGAATAATAACTTGGAAGAAAAAATGTTTCTGGAAAATCTATAACGCTTATTACAAGTACGCTGGCATTTCTATAATATTCAAAACCAAGTACAGCATGTTTATTTATCCTCATAATGAAAAAGTTTGGCTTGATTTTTTTTCGCATGGTCTATCAGTCTACACTCTTTGGCAGGTAATTTGCATTGCTTAGATAGAAATACACTACAATTTTTTGTCCGGATGTCCTCCGGTCAACCCTTTTTTCTCAGGAAAGCGTGGAGGTATCGACTTGAAATGAACTTACATAAAATACTCAAGTCCACCTCACGGAGCCGTGATATAAATTAAAACATCTACGTCAACGCAATCAAAAGTCACAGCCGTTTATTCCTATTTTTTAATTTTAATTGGATACACAATACACATGTACACATAACCTACAGGGTAATTCCCGTTGACCTAGAATCATGAATACGAAACCCATGTTGCGCGAGCCCATAGCAAGCGAATAAATAAAATAAAACATTTTATTTATTTCTAAGATCGATCACTGATCTTTTGACATTATAAGGCTCCGTTCACACATGAACACTAATCCAAATAGTTCGATACAAAAAAGGATAAGGCGGTCTCCACACCGCCTCCACAACAGCTAAACGCTGATATATCGCGAATATTCATTTCGCTGGCGATGGCGGGCGATTACAACGATTTATGTATGTCGCTGAGCGTGTCGTGTACGTTATTGTGCTACATTTATACAGAGCGGTAATAGTTTCATTTTCAGCTTTTTATTTGAAAATAATATAAATATTTATAAACGAAAAATACAATTATTGAATAGAAACAAATTAGAACTAGTCATTTACAATCGACGAATCGACGGCGAAACAGTTGTCTTTTGTTATACAAGATAAACACAGTTTTTATATAGATTCAGATTTTTTTCAGAGTGGATTCAAAACTACTACTACCTACAAACTTTTTTTGGCCGTATCTTTGCGCAAAGTATTTGTTTTCCAAGAAACAGTAATTTGTAATGTTAATCTAAACGTAGCAAAAGTTATGTTCACTTCTTTTTGGGAACAAATTATATGTTTAATGTGCAAAACTTCAGCCCGATCCGTTTAGTTAAGAAACATTGTTTTGATATTTCCAAACCTACCTATAGTATGTTATCTCGACACCGTAATATAATTTTATTCTCGGTAGCTGACACAATATAGCTTTTTTTATTGGGCTAACGCTGATTTAAATTATTATACGGAGTCGGGTCACGAAAACTCTTATTTCATTTTCAATTCGCTCCGACTGAATGACGACAATTGAGTAATAAATGCAATTTAAGTTTATTAACGCGACAACGTTTATTAATGTGAACTGCGATGTATAATTTGGAAATATAAACGACTCCTACGCAGAAAATTCTATGAATTGTCAACATACTAATACTATATGAATGCAAAGGTTTGAATGGATTTTTGTTACTTCTTCACACCAAAACTACTGAACAGATCAGGATTAATATTTACCTAGATATAAATAAAAGTCTAGTCAAGTATAAACTTTATTTCTAGGTCATTATTATACCGAAAAAAATTACTTCTGAAGCCGCATGCAGTAGCTAGTCACACTATTGTTATTAATTCGTAAGTTTGGATGGATGGATGAATGTTTAATTAGGTACTCGTACTTCTTCACACAAAAAGTACTGAACAGATCGGTCTGAAATTGTGTAATAATGCATAGATGTAGCTCTAAGCCTGGAATCAAATTTATACTAGGTACTTTTATCCCATACCTGAATCGTTTCCTATGAGATAGAAATAATCTTACAAACTTTACCATAGAAACAACGCAATAGAAAGCCGTGGGCAGAATAAAGCACCCAGAGCAGTTATCTGCAGTTCATACAAACAATTTTCCCGAGACGAGAATCGAATCCGCAGCCTCCTGCGTCGCAGGCAGACCTTCCGCTAAGCTCCTTCCGCTCTGCTTTACCACCTTAAAATTCTTCAAGAAACCGCATCCAAATAATACCACATCAATGTTTATATGGCAGCAATACCATAGAACTCAGCGAGCAATTTAATTTGTCGCTATTATGTGATAAATATTATGTAATGCGCTCGTTGTAGAACTTATGAGAATTGATGGAAATTAAATATGGATAGGATGAGCTCATAATCGAGTTATCCACTTTAATGGGTAATATCTGATGATGAGTGGTAATAGAAGTGTATTCTTGGAATATGTTAACTGAGAGGTTATGTTCTTGAATGCTTTTACGATATTGTTTTGAATGGCTTTTCATTGTAGTGGGGTTCGCCTTCCTGAAGCCCACTTGACCTAGGTCCGTGTGCTTTAGTTATTACTGGTTTTTCTGCCGTGAAGATAAACATCTTAAGTCAAAATAATAATAATAATGCTGAACAATTCACATAATATAATATCATATTATTATTTCAATGGTTTATACACTACTACTAATATTCTTTCATACACAAAAATGTTCAAAAAAAAATAAAGAGATAAAATAAATAGACAAATCGTTTCTATAGAAAAACCCGTGCAAATCCGTGGACAGAAACTGGTGAGCAATTTACAATCAAAAAAGATTTAACAAATTCACTTTTTTTTGTCCATTACTCCGAATACTTATCTTGAAAGTTTACTAAAGAGTCACACAAATTAGTGTTGGTGTATAGCTAAGTACAAATTTCAGCATTTGACTCATTGTAAACTGTTTTTCTAATGGGTCCCATGACATTAGTAAACGTCGCAATTTCAACAAAATATGTAAAATATATCGCTTAGGAAACAGTAATACGTTTTTCATAAACCTTACAAAACTTAGCCTCGAGCTCCCGCCTAACCGTTTTCGTTTAAGGCTGGGCATAAATTTAATTTTATGAGCCTAGTAATTTTGCTTAATAACTAAGCCGCGGCAGGCTAAGTTGTTCGTCAATCAGGCGCCCATTAAACTCAACTTAGGGGCCATGCTATAAGGCTGCGTACACAGAGCCTGAAAAAAACGCTCTAAGTAGCCTCATCAAAACGAGCAAAAAAGGTTCACGTAGTAATTTAAATTTTAGAAAAATCTAGCTTACGCGTAGCTTTTGCTGTGACACAAAGGGCACATTTGTTGTTCGTAAGGTTCACATCAAATTCATTTAACTTCTTCATAGTGAAGTTCTTGGATATTGTGACTTATTTTCGAGCTATCAAGTACTCCTATTAATGAAAACACAAAAGAGTTGATTCGTGCACCTCTTACAGCAAAATTCATTCCAATCTTGTATCTTTACAAAATGTTTTACTAGAAAAGAAGCCACAAATAACCCAGCTTCATTTGACCTAGGCAAAATAAACAAACCTCCAACTCAAATTCAACTAGAGTTCCAAACTTTTGTCATCGACATGCAAAGCTTTAAGCAAACTGCTCTACAATTTTATCGATAAACGACCTAAAATCAGCATTCTTTAGCGCAAAGCTTCATTCAAACATTTATGCCTGCCATGAGGCGGTAACTTGTAGCTAGATTAACATAAGATTTTCTGTTTAGTAACGTTATAGAACAATTCATTCTGTCGCCCCAGGTGGGATCGTGTCTGAATTGCTAGCAGTAAGCGTTTCTATCCAATATACTTTTGGACTCGAAGGACTGATGACGTGGTAGCGGTCGCAAGGAGTTGATGAATAGAGGCGGCTCAGGACCGCTATGACGTCATATGGCGTATGGCGCACTGACGTGTGTGGCGTATATGCTGATGATAATAACACCTGTGGTAAATAAAGACTGTAGAAATTTTCGAATATTTGGTGTATATGACACAATTTTCAATTTTGAGCTAAAACTTAATATTGTTGCTTACACTAACTCCCAAAAATAATCTTGATAAAAGATAAATTCATTCAAGTGAATAAATAATGAAGAAAGCTCACATAATTTTCCGCTAGGATTCGCGCCTCGCCCTCTGGCGGGGCACCTCGGGCGTGCAAAGTAATTTCCTCCGCTCAATATATCAGCCGCGGCCACACTAGCGCTGCATAAATATGAATAATCGCCGCCCGCCGACAACCCACATAAATAACACGACTATCGACAGACCGACAGAGTCGACAGCATACGGTGTGGACCCGGCTTTATGTTGTTCAATGTTCGAACTTATTGAATTGTATTGATTCAGTTTTATTGGAAATTGAAATGTCATTTTGGAATTGTAGAGTTTATGTTCGTTTGTGTGTGTGGTAATGGATGGCGAGTTTTATTGTTTCGTCAGGTTACTTTTAAAATGGCAGGTTTTATGTGTGGCAGTGAGTAACACGAGGATAAAACAGAAGTTACCAAACACCTGCCACTTTTTATGATTGCCAGCTTTCGCACAAATACGAAAAAGTTTAGATGCTTGTAACCTTTTCACTAGTGATACAGTATGCCAAACACTCGGATTGTTCTCTAGGATAGGATCATCGACATTTTATGGGTAGGATAGACAATGCATCGTCATACACTGCGTAGAGTATTTTATATATTTTTATTAATTCACGACAACAAACAATTACACTCGGGTCTTACTCTAAATACAATTGTAACTTAAGTAGTCTTATTATACTAAGTGTAATCAGCCCCGTTGTCGACTAATTATGCAGTTACATAGTAGGGCAAGAAACGGTCGTTAGATAATTTGATGTGCTAGTTGAGCTGAATCATATATAATATTATTTATGAATACGCACAATAACAACACTAAAAGAATGCAAAACAATTATAGTGCTAATAAACAAAAAACAAAAAATCGGGAATCGAACCCGCAGTACAGTACAGTGCGAAAGTCAAAGTCAATAACTTTATTTCTTTAGGCTTACAAACTAAGCACTTAGACACGGCTTGCGGATGGGCACAGTCAGCAGCGAGCGGCACCTATCAAACTAAATCGAATATTAAAGAGTTGGTAGGTACCTACGAGGTACTTACCTACTTGGTCAGGGACCCTCGTCGCTGGATGCACCCACCCACCAGTAAGTTTATTACAAATGAATAGGTACAAAATCTCGAGAATTTCAAATTAACAATATTGTTAAATAATGTGTAATTGACATTGATAGGTCGATAACTTCCTTTCTGAACTGGCTAAGAGAACTTGCGAATAAATCGATGATTATTAAAGTTGAAGGAATAAATTTCAAATAATTTTCGCATAGGATGTCACGGTGACCTAATTTTTCACTTTTCTACCCTAGACAACAATCCCCGTGCTTGAATCTTGTTTAAATTTTGTATAAAGGATTCAAGGCCTGGTATGAATTCATAATTATTTTATCCCACAAAATCATTTCCTGTGCGACACCTCTAAACGTTTCCATAGAAACAACGAGTGCGAAGCCGCGGGCAGAAACTAGTCAATAATATGTTTACTCTCTACTAAGCACAAAGCTGCTGTCTGTACGTCTGTACAGAAAGTCTGTCTGTCTGTAATTGATGAGGCAGCACAAAGGGAGATTAATGTCCCGCCCAGACAATGCCGCCCACGATGATTGATACATCACCTCTAATTATACACTGTCGGCCAATCTGAGACAACAGTCCTATATAGACGAGACGCTGAAAATTGGCACCTTAGCGTAGAGCGCGTCACTGCTATAAACACACTCCTTACATTATATTAGCTTGGGGCTAGATAATGCTGTGTGAATTGTCCAACAATATTTATTTATTATACGTGTTGTAATTCGACTAAATCAAAATGTACATTTTAGCTTGTGAAAATTTTTGAACGACTTATTTTTGCACATTGATGTAAGAAGTTTTAAACACTACGCTTTTATTTTAAATACCTATGTATTTACAATAATATGCTACAACATTTTTTTTACTTAATATAAATAATAACACATTATCAATAATAGATTAAGCCGTAACTTAAAGGAACTCCATTGCAAAATATAAGAATAAAAATTATTTAGCTACGATTCCGCGTTGTCTTTTCTGATTACATAGCAGTGAAATAATTGTGAGAAAGCGGGCGCTGCACGAGAATGTGTTTTTTGGATCTTATCAAAGAAGGTGTTTAATAAGAATTGTTACTAAATATTTTTTTTTTTTGTTAAACACGCATCTAAATTATTTCTGATACATATAATTAGACTAAATTTAATTAGCTCTTAAGTTAGAGATTAAACAAAGTACCTACCTTTTATATGACCCTTTTCAACTCATAAAGCTAGAGAAAATTGGTTTTTGCTGGGATTTTAACCTTCACAAAAGCCTTTAGACCTTTTATAGACCTCCAACAGATGTCAACCCACTAATCTTCATAACTATAATCCCATCAGCCCACTGTTATTACCACAAGGCCTCTCTCTATAATATAATGCAATTACACCGTCATTACCGCGTCGCCGCTGACACTCCTGCCTTATAATCAACGGCTATTATTCTTGAGAAGTGTGGTGTGAATGCAGCTGTGACAAATAGAGACCTAAATAAAGGTAAATGACTGGGAACAATGGCTTGCAGTCTCGAACACAAACATCTTTTAACAGTTTTATGACCCAAGACGCAGATTTCCGTCTGCACCACCGTGTGGCGGGGCGGCTCGATGCGGCCACCCGGGCGGGTCGCACTGCCGAGGCTGGGCAGTGAATGCGTTAAAGAGTTCGTTAACAACCATCTACTTTATTACTACTCCGGTATCCGCAAAGTCATAGTTTGAGAGTAGGTATTCGTGTTGAACCCGTATATTTGTGTGCAGTCGTGACTGTAAAGTTGTGAGGATGCTAATGGTTGGGAATGTCGGAAATGAGACGTTGGAGCCTTTCGAATACGTGATGGCTTTCGAACACATGTCATTACTTAACTAGCATAGCGTGTATCGAGGTGGGTATAGTCAATGACTACTATTTTCTTCTTATTCTTTTCTAAATGAAAGAAATTTAGAAGGATTAAATAAAACGTCAAGTGCGAGTTAGACTCGCGCATCAAGGGTTCCGTACAAACTCTTTAGCAAAGAAATCAGTCAAATCCAGACGAATAAGGCACAATAATTTTCTGATTTGATAACGATTATGACGTAACTTATTTAGTCCCTCTAACTATTGGCGTCTCGAGACTAAATAAGTTACGTCCAACCCTAGTGTAACAATGTACTATTTTGTATGAATAAACCACAAATTTACGGTTTTCTGATTTTTCCCTTTACTTGTGCTATAAGTCATTGCTTCTTGCCAAATTTCATGGTTCTAGGTCAACGGAAAGTACCCTACAGGTTTTTGGTCCATGGCGAGATTCGAAAATTATTTTTTCTGTGAATATACTAAAAATTTACGGTTTTCGGATTTTTCCTTTTACTTGTGTTATAAGACCTAGCTTCTCACCAATTTTCATGGTTCTAGGTCAACAGGAAGTACCCTAAAGGTTTTTGGTGCATGGCAAGATTAAAAAAATATTTTTTCTGTGAATAAACTACAAATTTACGGTTTTCAGATTTTTCCCTTTATTTTTGCTATATGACCTTGCTTCGTGCCAAATTTCATGGTTCTAGGTGAACGGGAAGTACCCTATAGGTTTTTGGTCCATGGCAAGATTAAAAAAATATTTTTTCTGTGAATAAACTACAAATTTACGGTTTTCGGATTTTTTCCTTTACTTGTACTATAAGACCTTGCTTCTCACCAAATTTCATGGTTCTAGGTCAACGGGAAGTACCCTATAGGTTTTGTGTGCATGTGATTCCCTTGGAAAATTGAAAAAAAATAGACATAAACAGCTGTAACTTTTGATTGCGTTGACTTAGAAGTTTGATTTATGTCGAGGCTTCAAGAGGTTACGAGCCTGCGTATATGATGTGAATATCAACTCGATAACCCTACGCGTTTCTGAGAAAAGTGGGTTGACAGACGGACAGACGGACAGACGGACAGACGGGCAGACGGACAGACGGACAGACGGACAGACGGACAGACGGACAGACGGACAGACGGACAGACGGACAGACGGACAGACGGACAGACGGACAGACGGACAGACGGACAGACGGACAGACGGACAACAAAGTGATCCTATAAGGGTTCCTTTTTTCCTTTTGAGGTACGGAACCCTAAAAAAGGCCAAAAAATCACTCTTCTGAAGGAGCTCCTACAGCCTTTGCGTGGTAGAAAAATACTACTTTGATAACCGGTCTGTATTATTAACTAGCGTTCCGCCCCGACTTAGCACGGGTAGTTATTTTTTCGTCATTTTTTTAATGTTTTTTAATACTTCTTATCCTATTCCGGGCTCAGAGAAATCCAACAAATCAAAAACCATGAATATCGGTCCCGTCGTTCTTGAGTTATAAAACTAACACGACTTTGTTTTATTTATATAGATTTTATTTTAGCCGTTTGTGTCCCATTGCTAGGTCTTCTTTTCCTCCTTCTGTGAAAGGTCAGCAAAAAATGTCAAGGAACTTTTTAGTTATTTGGTGCACAGACCTGCTGGGACAACTTTGGTCCCAGTAGTCATGTACACAGAAAAACTGGGCACTAGTGGAAAGTTCACTTTCACACGACACGTGGTTTGTATGAAATAATCACAAGGCGTTTTAGAGGGTCAAGAAGGTTCTAAACGTCTAATGGGTATAAGAAGTATATTAACTAATTTCAGTAATCGACGAATGACCTTACTGGATATATATATATATACATGGGTTCGATTATAGATTTACAATCTGTCGTTCCATTTTGATATGAACCAATAAAATTCTAATAAATAATTATCTAATCCCAACCAGCATAACCCACAATTATCACTTTTTCAAAGACCATAAATAATATCGTTATTATAGAACTTTCACTGGATGATAAATTACGCGCCACTCGCCATAATTCAAAATTTTAGTCGACACAATATTTACGATTCGCCATTTCGCACGTAAACTTTACTATTTCGAAACTTTCGATTTATGTCTCTTGAAGTGGAATATAAGACAAACGGTCTGAAATCATTGCAATGTCAAAATAATAATGTTGAAACTATTGAACGATCATTGAATTTTAACTACCTACATGTTCTCAAAAACATACTTAACTTTAAAATGAGGTATAAAATGGTATGTCTCATGATTATAAAGGTGGATCTTATTTTTTACTGTGTGTATAATACTTTGCCATTGGCAGGTACCGAAGCTGCTGTGCCACCGGTCTGAATGAAACCATCTCTCTGGCTTTTTGTCATCTAAAAACGCTTCCACATTGCATTAATTCCCATTCCGACAATAATTGCATCAGCCTTTAAAAATATGTAATAGAATATTATTTATAGAATGAAATAATAGACAACTTTTAGACGAGATGTTTTTTTTTTTCGAAAATAGATAAATGGTTAAGTTATTAACAAAAACGTTTACTCCCTTAAAACAAAGATGGCGAACTAAGTCGAGGTCGAGGTTGGTCGCTATTTTAAACTTAGACTCCTACTGTGCCCCCAAAAGGCTATAGTGCAATAATTGTTGGGATGGGAGTTAAGGCAAAGAGAAATTCTAACCCGATGGGCTATCGACTATTATTATCCCTACGACTAACCAAAATATTCTATGCATTTTGATAACGAATAAAAAACAAAATAAAATTAACCAAGAAGCTTTTAAAATAGTACCTGTAAGTATACACTTACGAATACATCAAATAATCAAATCAAATCAAAATCCAAAGTACAAGTTAACGATGACACAGAAACAATCCTACTATATTGACGACCGATGTGGCGCGGTAGGCGAAGGTCTGCCTGCGACGCAGAAGGTTGCGGGTTCGATTCCCGCATCGGGACAAATGTGTGTACGATCTGCAGACATTTGTTCAGGGTGTTCTGGTCGTTTTCTACATAATATAAAAAAATATCTATCTATTGTATTATGTATTTCAGTTATCTAGTACCCATAACACAAGCTCTTCTTAGCTTAGGGCTAGATAATGCTGTGTGAATTGTCCAGCATGTAAAAAAAAATTACAATGAAAATATTCAATAATCTTCCAGAGGATCTAAAGATCCTTTCTAGAAACTTATTCAAAATAAGTAGTAACTAAACAAATCGCTTAAAATAAATGTTATTATTCCATGAATCAATATGTTAATTACAGGTACTCTTCGAATATATCTATTCATTGACATTGATTTTTATTTTGAAAATTGGTACTAATTTAATTACTAAATTTTATATTTACAATTCGAAAATAGAAATAGTGTACTTAAATAAAAAAAAATATTTGCATGCCTATGTTGGGAAGAATAATAAATAACTGATAATATTATAATTTTAAGACCTACATTGTGACACATATTCTGACAAATAAACATCTTTAGTCTTTAAGACCACTTGTTTGTTCTAAGTCACTTACTACTTCTTATTTTTTTTCCAAAATTTTCAAGAGATTTTTACCCAGATACCACGTGACTATTTTTACCCAGATACCACGTGACTATTTTTACCCAGATACCACGTGACTATTTTCACATAAATCGCTACAACAAAATCCCTCAAAAAGCCTCGTAGTTCGAAAATCCATAATTAACCAACATCGCGAGGGTCCTCAGCAGGGGCCTCAATACCAGTCTGAGGGACCACCTGGCTGCTGTTAGAAGAAATACCGACCATCATTGTTGTCTGTGGAAGCAAGAACATCCTAGTGGGAGGTTAACTGTTTTTGTTGCGAAAGTTGTGGTAAGTGCTAATATCGACTAAAGATGATCAATAAAGAATGATCGAAGTCTAAAGCCCGTGTTATGAAAGCTTGTTCAGTCGTAGGTTTGTGCTTGAATAACGGTTTTCTATGCCATGAACATCATGTAAGCATAGAACTATGACTGAGCTAGCTTTTATTACGGGCCTATAAAAATGCCCTGTTAGCCAGATATCTCTGGGCCTGCAATAAAATTGTTTTAGATCTTAGTGAAACGCAATAAAATTCTTTATACAATTGTAAGTTAATATGAGTAACTTAATATGAGTTGTAATTTCCCCGTGTTAAAAAGTACTTTGTGGTTGTAATTATTTTTTGCTGTTAAATAAATGTTTATATTTTTGATAACTTAATATTTCATTCTGACGTCAAAAAAGGCTTGCACTTGATTCCTTTAAGAAACTCACAGGTCAATCCTCCCAAAAGCCAGGTCACATTAAAGCCAGTAATTAAAGAGGCCATCAGGCGTTAATCGCTCAAGAGCCGACTCGTCCTATGACGGGATGATGGATTCGCCACTTCTACTAATGACTCCTAATGCTAACAGCTTGGGTTCCGTAGCGAAAAATCTAACGAGAAAGCCTGTAAGACGAACTGGTCATCAAATTGTTTGTACGTCTACAAAACCTTGCAGGTAATGATAATATTCTCATAATGATAATCTCTCGCCGAATTTTGACCACGGTGGCCTATTACTTAATAATTTATTTGCCAATATTACAGGTACATGAGGATTAACGCATTCACTGCCCGGTACATCGGAGCCGGAGCACGGCTTCTGCGTCTTGGGCCATGAAAATGTTACTTTCGTTTGGAGCATTTACTGTCCAGGGCCCGTCCTGCGATCCAAAGGGTCGCTGCCGTCGCTGCGCGCCCAGCTACGAGAGGGTCTACTCCGGGATGTGCGTCGTGGGCACACAAAGAGTTAAATCAAGCAGCCGTAGGTTAATGAGCGCGTTACATCGTACACACCAAGACTGTATGCGCTGGATCATAATTCAGAAAACAATACCTTCAAATATGTATTCGGGGTCGTTTAGTAGTTAGTACCTACTTTTAACGCTTGAAATTTTGTAAAAAATACCTACTACCAATTTATTTTTAAATTATTATCTGTACAGTGTTTATCTGAATTAAAACTCAGTGGGTATTAAAATACAGATAAAAACTAGAAACTTGTAATTCCACGGCTTTACTAATAATCTTTTAATGAATCATCGATCATTATTAACAGCATAAAATAAACCAATCGGACTGTAAATCAATATTAATGATAATGATAGCGATGGTACCTCCGCTACCATCAGTACATAGCCACATGATTTCTATCTGCTTCTGCTATGCTGCTAGCAGCCGCCCGCGAATGCGCTCATTGGATATAACTTCGGGCATTACCTAGTGAAAAACTTTTATACATCTAAACTTTAGACGTTTACACCTTTTTAATTAAACATAGTGGTAATGAGGATCTTGGGATTAAATGAATGGCTGAACATTGAACATTTTAGAAATACTTTTACTGCGTACTTTATGTAATGTACTATAAAGTATTGAGTATATCATCTATCCATAACACAAGCTCTGCTTACTTTGTTGCTAAGTGATGATGTGTGGATTGTCCATCATTTTTTTATTTCTTGACCTTAAACAGGTACTTCTGGCTGGATGTTAAACCCTTTCGTTCTTCGGTTATTGTCGCTGTCTTTACAGCTGTACAAGTAGGTACCTATCTTAATGATTGAGCTAAATAAAAGATTAGTATAATCTATCAATAGATATTTTTTTTCCTTCGTAGCAACATAGATAAAGGAAACATTACTCAAACAGATAATAATCTAAAAGATAACATTTAATTGTGGAGCGGTAAGTAATAAACATACATACAAGCCTACATCCTACAACAAAACATACTACACACAATCATACATCGCTGTATCCATCATGAGCCGTGACTTGTTGATGACTGTATGAAGCTTCCATTGAGTCTGTTCCAGTTGGGACTCATTTTTGTTCGTTATTTTACTTAAACACTACCACAGTTAAACACTTTAACCGTAGGCACTATGTATTTTTACAGGCTTACATACTTTTCAAATATTAAATAGTCTGGAAATTGTGAAATGAAACTGTTGTCTTCAGTATTCGTATTTTCCACGTAAAGAGAGAAAAGGTTTTTGTCACTAAAAAAAGCGTCTATGTTTATTTTTTTGTAATCTGAATTTTATCTACAGTTTGGCAAACAAATAAAGGTTAAAAAAGAGATTAACGAATTGAAGTAGAGTTCCACCCATAAAACCGCAAATGAACCAGTCATAATCCATTCGGGTTTATCAAAAATTATTTAAAATATCTAGAGAATCGCAAAAAAATATGGTGACCAGAAGTTACTTCTGATTACCATGTAGGTCAAGTTTATTTTAGTACTGTACTAAAATAAATAACTCCTAAAACTCAAACATGAGCTATGGTTATGTATGTGTATGTTATTTTCTCTGATTATGTGCATTATGATGGTGTGCAACGCGTAACGACGCACGCGCTTCATTCGGGCTTGCACGGAAGACCAGCGCTACGGCAGGTTCTTCCTTCCATAGCATCCGCTGAGTGTTGGTAATTTTTATTGTAATTGGAATTAATTGGTTCATGCTTACCTATATAATATGGATTGTGCAACAAAATAAAGAAAATCGCTTACTTTTCTTTAGCTACTAAAAATCCATAATTTATATCAGTTTTAAAAGCTAAAATTCGAGAGCCAAGCGCAACGGCCTTCAAATCTGACAAGAGCATTAATAAATCATACCGCTTGCCAGCAATAAAGTAGCCATGTTTATCCGTACATTCATTTATCACCGTTTTGTGCGACCAGTCAAACTGGACCCTTCACTCTATACAGACAGTTGGTAAGGCTGTGCTATGATGAACCCTCAGGTGAAGCAGAGCTTTCGGACTAACCAGTCATTGGGCTTATTTTTAACTGACAAAATACAAAAGAGGAGGAGGTTCTATGTTTGATTGTAGGTATGTTTTTTTATGTATGTTCGTCGATTCCTCCATCAATTCATTATGGACTTATTTGGGTTTGAAGAAACAAAACACCGATTTCGAATCCCATAAAGTGGTGTAAGCAACCCACCCATTGCTGGCCGTGGTTGAAGATGGCTGAAAGCGAAGCGTAACGCAGGTCCAGCCCATCACAGTGCGGTCAGCATTGCAGCCCTTGGTGGATAAGCTGAAATGAAGACCGAGACAGAATGTCTGCAGCCAACAAGCTTTAGTGATGACCAAGCTTGAAGGCAGAGACCATAGCAAGCTTAGTTTGAGGATTTATTCATTCAAAAAATTTCACCACGGTGCCGGATAAATTTCACCACGGTTGTCAGTTTTCTTTTTAGGGTTTCAAAGATCGGTTTTGAAACCCTTATGGTCTCGCTCTGTCCGTCCCCGCTCTATCTTGAATATCTCAGTAACTACTGTAGCTATTAACTTGAAATTTGAAATAATGATACATTTCGTGCGCCATTACTGATTTCAAGAAAAAAATATATAAATAAATGAAAAATGAAAATGAATAATTTCAATACAAATTTTGATGTTGAAATTTCAAAAGAGACTTAGGAAGGCAAATGGGGTATTAAATGAAATGTATCGTTTTGTACATTTCAAAACACTTTTTGAAATTTCTGTAAGTTTCATACTTTTTGAAATATTTCAAAAAAAGTCGAAAAATTGACCATTCCCCCCCCCTATCTCCGAAGATTGCAGACCGATCCATGTACAATGTATTAGGCGTTTGTAAATATCGATCTATATTTTACAGGAAAAATATAGAGAAGTCAGTAATAATAATAGTTTTTGAGAAATGGTCAAAAAGGGGGGATTTTGTTTTCAAAAGGGGGGCTACCCATGTGGGGTATCAAATGAAAGGTATCATTTGGACCATTTCAAAACACTTTTTGAAATTTCTGTAAGTTTCATACTTTTTGAAATAATTCAAAAATAGTCGAAAATTGACCATTCCCCCCCCCCCCCCCCCAGCTCCGAAGATTGCAGACCGATCCATGTACAATGTATTAGAAGTTTGTAGACATCAATCTATATTTTACAGGAAAAATATAGAGACGTCTGTAATAATAATAGTTTTTGAAAAATGGTCAAAAAGGGGGGGATTTTTTTTTCAAAAGGGGGTTACCTCCCCATGTGGGGTATCAAATGAAAGGTATCGTTTTGACCATTTCAAAACATTTTTTGAAATTTCTGGAAGTTTCATACTTTTTGAAATATTTCAAAAAAAGTCGAAAAATTGACCATTCCCCCCCCCCCCCCCTATCTCCCCCCCCCTCTCGCACTTGGCGGATCTTGTTTTACTCTAACCAGCCAGTGAAGTTTGTACTTATCAGTATGCATAAATCCTTTATGCACCTAACTATTATTATTTTCAAAACAAAATAGTTTTTTTTTACTTCGAAATTCGAAATAAATATTATGAACCGCATGGAGTGGACAGTAATAATGTTACTGTCGAGTAGACAAAGACATAGGCATCCAATTCTTAAAGATACGCAATCTTCTGTTTCATTTAGTTTTTTTTTCTGCAATTTGATACTCTGATTCAGTGTATTAAAGAAGTTAGAGAACACTGATTGGCAGAAACGGAACATGCAATTTCGTGTTATAGAAAAATAAGACCAGTGACCACGAGACCGAAGCGACCTTGCGTTCCGTTCTTGCAGATAGTGATAAGACGTGTTCATTGTCGGCAGAGCCTACAATCTGCTCAGTTTCACACACAAATCTAAATCAGGGATCTTCACACACACAGTAGGTATACCAGGGATCTTCACTCCTGGCCCCGACAGCGCGTGATTGTGGAATCCATCAATCAAGCGAGGCAGGCTACTCGTTGCGTAATGTGTTTGAAGATTGCGCTTTTTGTGGCGCTTTTCATTCCCGATGATTAATAGCATGATTGATGTTCCGTTTAATGAATCTGTGAACTTCCTGTTGCTTTCAGGTGCTGATATGTTTTTGGTGTTTCTGTCTTTAATTCTTGTTGGATGATTGATTTGTTTGTTTAAACCTCAATTTCCCTGTTCAACCTTAATATAATTGACTGGCTCCTTCTTTAGATTTTCACCGACAACAAGCCTTGCCATGTCAAGGCTAGTTATAACAGGGTCATTGTATTTGGATGCGCTAAAATTTAGTATTATCTTTACTTTTTTGTTAGCCAGCAGCATTTGCTTGATTTGGAGTAAGAAAATCAAATTTTCGGCGTTAAAGTGCCACTTGCTTAACCGTGCATTTTGAATTTTCCCTATCGTATATCATAACGTTATTGTATCATATCATGTACCAGTCAGGTTAGATATGCTAGAACAAACTGTAGTAATTAATCAGGCAGCGTGATAGCGATTGACTTTGATAAAACGGCCCAACCTACTTGTTTAACGCGATTTATTACCTGCGAGCTAGAGGGCTTGTACGTCTGACGAGGAGCGGGAAATTGTGGAGGTGGTAGTACATAGATCTAGAGCACAAAAATACCCTAGAATCTAAATATACCGGACAATTTATAGATCCTAGAACTCGAGTGACACTATAGCGCCTTTAAGAGAAGCACCAAGAGTAAAATGACGAAATGTTCATAACGCATGCAATGATGCGAGCAAACATAAAAATAGTCAGCAACCTTTCATCTTTTAGATTCTCGTAAAATCATATTTCTGAATTATAATTAATTTGGCGTATCCATTTTTCCTTCCTTCCCTCTCGCCGCGGCGCGATGATCTATCAACTTGTCTTCGTAAGATTAATGCGTGCAGATGATTGACGATTCGTCGCTCCGTCGCTCTAATTCACCAGTGTTGCCACGTTGTAAGTTTGCACAGTTTGCCCTTAGTTGGTTTTTTACTGCTTTGGTTTCTTCGTGTGTTTTAATTTATCTTAATTCACCAGTGCAGCCTCTGCCACGTTGTTTCTTTGTATGAATTTCCCATTATTTGTTTTTTCTCTTAATAACAATTTTTTTGAGAAAGGTATCATACTCGTATTTCTCCACAGTTACCAGGTTATGAGTATGCACAGATTTGTCTTTAATTAGTTTTGCAGTGTTTTTGTTTTGGTTTATGGAGTTCGATTTTATTTTACAGTGTTGCCACGTCGTCATTTAGTCCAGGCTTGTGGGTGCAAAAAGTATGCTTTAAATCTACACAAATTTTAAATAAAGAATATCTAAATACCAGGTACATTTCAGAGTACATAATTATTATAGATAAAATTGATGTTCAGAACGATTGCCCATTGTTAGAATTAGAATATCCTGTGATTCAATAGTTGTTCTATAAAGTTTCATAAAGTTTAAGTACTTCTTTTTATTAGTACATTAAGATTAAAATCAGTAATTATAATTTTTATGTATTATTTACGATATTTTTTGATTGCACAATGATGTTTTTGATTGCACATAACCTAACAATGATAAATTGTACGTGACTGTTGTATCATACTCACGTACGGTTGATCTAATCTAGCTGTTTCTAGTTGTAGAAAGCCATTAGTTGTTTTGAATATATGTTTATGTCAGTTTAGATTATTGTTTTAAATCCTCTGCCAGAAAATTATATATAATACGTACCTACGTTGTTGTTAGGATTTATTTTGGTCGTTACGATACGTGATCACAAATGATCAAAGTAAATGTCGTTTCGTATAATTAGTTCAGAGATATCTCAACTTATCCATTAGAATAAAATACTTGGCATTGCGCATGATATTGTAATGCAAATTAAATTAATAAATTCTGAATGTCGTACAACTCTTGGGGCTCATTAGTATGATATGACAAAATTAAATATTGTGATATTTTGACTTGTTCTCAAATATAAACGGGTAAACTTTGCGTCTAAAAAATTATTTTTTCAAGGACTAATGGTATGATTTCTATGTATCTACTTTCCGATTCCAGTTGAGATTTTTTCATCAAATCATAAACAATTGTATTATACGTTTAAAAATAGCTCCGGGTGGCAGATGCTGCATGCGGCAAGCTTAAGCCTATGAAAGACGTATTCATGTCCACCCCTGGACTTGTATATGTTGAGGATGATGATGATGATGATTAACGTTCACTGTGCGAGTTTTGTGACTAGTGACAATTCTGTTTGACTATTCTGACTAGTTGGTATGCGTGGATTGTGCAACCGTAGTGTATGGCATGCCGCGTGCGAGTGACACCGCGTCGAGAGACGCAACCGTGATGGATTGTGACGGATGGCTGTAGTGAGAGAGTGGGCACCTAGCCGGAGTTCCGAAAATAAAAACATATTCGCTTTCGATACTTGAAAGTGATGAACACGGTCAGATAAGACGATGAGTCTTAACATGGTCAAAATTCATAATGAAAAACTCCCTTACTTAGCTGCTGATCGGCAGCGCGCAGTCAGTTCTGATCTCCCTCGTCCGTAGGCATCATGTTTGCAGAGTCTGGCTTTAGCTTTGTCAGTCTAGCGATCGGTCGCCCATGAAGCCTATAACACAATAACAAAGTGATAACGAATACGAATACCCCAGTTTTATGTAACAGTTTTAATCGGGCCCTCTCTAACCAACGTCAAAAGCACATTCTGACATACAATAGAAAGTATAGAGTGCTTTCATGTCCCAGGCCAGGACAGGATTATTAATAGTACATTGCCGCAGTGTAATGAATAGTTCGTATGTAGGAACACGACATTCGTTTAGCGACCGGCGGATGGCTACGAAAGGTTGGGAGGTTGGAGTGTAGCAAGCTCACTTATGAAAAGGGCACAACTATTCGGTATTTAACTTATGCGTAAATATAAACATAGATGTTTTAAATTACAGTTTATGTTTGATATTTTCAGCCATTCCTAATGCAACCTTACTAAACTTAATAAAATCTTGGTTGCTTTGATTTTCTATGAAAACGAGAGGAAAAATTAGAGTACATTGTGTGTTTTTAATATCTAAGCAACTGCACCCAGATTACGTTTTTCTTCATTTTCATGAAAAAAAAATCGTTTTGGATTACACTGTGCAATATATTTTCTTTAATTTAAATTAAACTGTCACGGTAAAAATATATCCTAACTGCGGCGCTTGTTAGGGGAGGCCTTTGTCCAGCAATGGGCGAGTGATGATTTCAGCCCGTGGATGTCAGAAGAGCTGACAAAGGAAAACTTCCAGAGGAAGGACGTCAGAGCTTCTCTCTGGGTATTTATAACATCTATAGACTGTGATCAACTGATCATAGGATCATAGATGATTTGCAATCTGCCTGGCGAGGATGTTGATTATGACAAAACCTCTTTGTTTAAGGGTGGCACGTTCTGCAGTGAAGAATATTTGCTTACATAATCTTATTTAAACATGCAACCGAGCTAGCTGCAACCTAACTAATAACCGCGTTGAGGGGTTGGCAGCTTATTATGCGGCGCTATTTGTCGGAATCCACTCGGATTTATATCGCGGCGGGAATGAGCCGACACTTTGCAATCTTCGACTTGACTTGTTTGGACACGCCATGTTTTAGAGAGAAATTCTAACAGCTCGAGATCAGCTATTTTGGTATTGTTGATGGTGTTTAGTTTTGTCATAGATTATGTTGACTTGAGCTCTCTTTAGTGATCTTGTGCATCAACAGTCGACTAGAGGCAGTTATTTACGACAAATAGAAATTCACAAGCTTTGCTACTTATGTACCTACCTACCGTCAGTTTACGCGAATACGTACCTACATATTATATAAATAATATTGGAATAAATAAATAAATAATGCTGGACAATTCTCACAGCATTATCTAGCCCCAAGCTAAACAGAGCTTGTGTTATGGGTACTAGATAACTGATATACCTACATAATATAATACAAAACATAGATAGATATTTTTTATTTATATTGAAAACGACCAGAACACCCTGAACAAATGTCTGCAGATCGTACACACATTTGTACCGCGGCGGGAATATAACCCGCAACCTTCTGCATCGCAGGCAGACCTTCGCCCACCGCGCCACATCGGTCGTCAAGTCATCATTGGAACGAGCTTTTTCAGAATGAGTCCATTTCAGCTCGTCAACAGATTGCTTTGGTTTGATACTAGTAGAAAAGCACTAGTAGGTTCTAAATTGCTTGTTTCATTTCTGTTAAAATGTTATTTTAGCCTGCATTTTACTTACCACTAAGGTGCAGGAAATATTCATTTGAAAGTATGATACATTATCCTTTAATATAAAAAAGTTATACATTTTTTAATTTTTAAGGCAAGTAATACCAATAAATAACGAATGAGACCGCAATCTAAAAACCTGAGCTAAAAACAAACTCTCCTATCCCGCAGCCCTTCAGTCCAACAGACATGGAAAGTTGTCGCGAGTCTGTCCCGTCACTGTCCTGTCAGCGTCACTGTCAGCCGTGACACGTGTCACGCTGTCGTGTCGCTGTCTGTCCGCGACCGACCGCCGTAATTAGCTAATTGCAAAAACCAGGACAAACAACATCCAACTCTATTCCGTTCGTATAAAACCGAATAATAAACACCAGTCGCGATACTATAGCTCAATTATTTAAAGCTGGCGCGATCGTCTTTTGGATTTCATAGTAGGTAGTTACTACGCTGACGTCACACACCTCTCGGCACAGTTATTCATCATCACAGCCCTCATGTTATTCGGTCATTCCCTGTCGAGTATATAGACCTTTTTCAAATCTTACCAGCCTTGTCTGACATGTGCCATTCACATCGACGTTGACCCAGCGACTTTAAATATATCGTCAATACAATAACGGGCTTCTGGATGTCCACGACTTTTGAGCACGACAGATTATGTAGTTGTATTTTCGCAGCTGGGTAAGCAACTTCCAGCGATAGTAAGCATGAGGTCCAACAAGCGTAGTATATAAAATAAAATAAAATACGGTTGCGCCAACTCTGTTTGCGTTACCAATATCAAGCTCATTATAACTTGATCCGCGATTCCGTGATCCGTATGACAGTGACGCAGGGATCAATTTCCATTGTCTCGCTGACAGCTCGAAGTACCTGACAATGGTAACGGATGTCATTATGCAAACGCTTGTAAATCGTTTAATGAGATAATCTGACGGCTCGTGATTGACACGCGATAGGTTCGTGGCCGGGGACTGAGCCAGTCGCTGCAGACAATTTATGGCGGAATTTGTGAGCGGGGACTTTAGGAAATGTTTATGAGTGACACTAATTTTGTGGCTGATAAATAGATCGCTTGATGTCAAGTTTACAGCATAAATAGGATAAGTGACAAGTTTAGGTGTGGTCGTGCATGAATTAACATAGCAATGGAATCAATTCATACATAAATAAAAAATAATCACACTTTTTTTTAGATAAAGAACACAAAGATCTTTTGTAGATCTAAAGATTGTATCCGTTACATACAGTGGAGCCGGTGGAGGTCCAGCTTGCGAATGGTCTAGCTGATTATAACTGGCAACAAGGTTGCTAGTTATAGTAAAATATATATCTGTGTATGTCATATGCTTATTAAGTAATATGCGGATATTTTTTCAAATTAGTAATGGAGCATATTCAATTCAAACAAACAAATATTTTCTCCTTGAAATATTAATATAGACTATCTGTTGCCCGCAGCTTCGTAAGGGGTTTTCAAGTATCCTATGTCCCGGGGACGTCCCCGGGATTCCATTTACCTCCCTGCTAAATTTCATTAATATCCGTTCAGCCGTCTAGGTGTGACAAGGTAACAGACAGACAGACAGAGTTACTTTCGAATTTATAATATTAGTATGGATTAGTTAGTAAGTATATCGATATCAAATCTTTATCATGTAAGAAAATTACAATCAATTAATAGAATTAAAATTAAAACTAGTATGTACAATTGAGCAAACTGCAGACTGTTGTGGGGATTGTACGTTGTGTGGTACCAATCAAACAAACTCTACTTGCATATCTTTCATATCTCTATAGTGTAAGTGCAACATATGTACTACTTACCTTGTAATGTAAGTATAAAAATCTAAATGTAACATTAAATAGTAAATGATCGGAATTTCTAGAATCGTCCATGAGAATTTATAATCCTATTGCTTTTGAATGACATATATATGAAAGCAAGCTTCTCATAACAATAGGACAGAGATTAATCATCAATGCAAATACTTCATTAAACTGTCGATGTGTCCAATGTATCACTGTGAATGTGTCCAATGTATCACTGTGAATGTGTCCAATGGATCTACGGGAATGACCGATGACAGCGCAATAGCTGTCAATGAATGTCAATTAATTGCTCATCGTTATAAATAACTAACTGACTGCATACTGCGGAACACCATCCAACAAAGCCATTCATCTTAAGCAATGGGAAAAAGGTTTAATTTACCTTGTCAGCTGTTTTCTGTGAGTGCAGAAGTGGTTGCACTTGATTGGAGTGATTTAGTTTAATTACACTGTACTTTTAAAGGCATTGTAATTATTTACACACTTGATTCATGTATTTATGGATGACGGCAGCCATTTTGAAATATTTTAAATAGTTATACACTACGTTTATGGCTGTAAAAGGAAGTTAGTCCGCAAAAGGTCAAATAAATCCAATGCCTGATAACATTCATTTAATCATTGATAATAAATAATATAATAATTAACCGACTTAAAAAAAAGGAGGAGGTATTTCCGCCATTGGTACAAACGTTGTCCTAATTTAAAGTCAAAACAGAGATATTTTATAGCACTCATTATGGCGGTGGCCATGTCCAGACGTGGACTAATATGGGCTGATGATGATAGCCAAAACGAAACTTACATTGAATTTGCCCTTGCCACACAAGGAGTATCTACTTTAAATAAAACATTAAAAAATTTAGAACATAAACTACCTATCAACATTGCCATGATTAAGTGCTTGAAATTTCAAGAATGTACGTAGTAGGTACAAGCCTATAGCCTAAAGCCATACAAGCTCGTGTTATACAACTCTCAACAAGTAACAAGCGACACGACTAGTGACAGTCTGGCAGTCCGCTCGGCGACAGCGCACCATTACTTCCGTCTTCGCCTTCCGTCTGTCAGTGATAGGGATGGGACACCTTTGATCGATGAAAGTTGAGTTTAAAAGACAAATGGGGTGTAATGTTCGCCTAGCGGCGAGATAAACTGCTTAAATAGAAATAACAATCTACTTCTTTTAGGCAAATAAATCAAAGGCATCAAATTTGAAATCCGTTTATGTCAAACGACATAAAATTGATGAACATAAATTACATTACAAAACCTTGTCTCGCAGGTAGCTAAAAGACGAAATAGTCATTTTGTCACGTTCTTCTTTTTCTCTACCATATTTAAAAAAAATGTTTTCGACAATGTAACATCAACAATTTTTGTTCAACTCTGAGATATTAAAAACCCGTTTAAACGTTTTGCTAGACCGTCATCGTAACACATTTCCATCGACAACATTCTCCCTACTTCCCGCGCCGTAGAGACGTGTCAATTAGGGCGGTATCTCGGCGCACTCGAACGTATTATGTCGTTATAATGACGCGGACTGCATTCGGAACTGTCAAAGCTCGACGTCCTTATCTGAATGTTTAGATCCTAGACGTGTGTGAGTACCTACCTACCTAAGTAAAAGTGCTTAGCTCTAGGCTTCAATATTTGAGGGACTTTCTAACACAACGTCATTTTAGTAGAGCAGAAGCTAATGTCCAAGTTTGAACCTCTTGTCATTTGAGAAAATAAATAAAGAGTAGCATAGGTTCTGCCAACTTAATTTTCCTATTAAAATTAAGACACGAACAATCTCCTTCTGTTGGTCCTACCAAATACCTCCTTGAAATTGAATTATACCTTTATAATCATGAATAAAAACGAGGAACAATTTTAAGGATGGTGCACAAAAACTGTATTTTATTATTTGATTTCGAACTCTTTTTTGTCGTCTATCAACGGTTTCTTAAGTGACATAACCTTTACCTAACAACAATCCATCTGAAAATAAACCAGCTGCGTCGAACAAGTTCACGCGTCGAATGACATTTCTTTTGTTGTCACATTGGGTTTTGACAGCTCAGTGACAGCGCACATCAAGACTCGTGACGCGGGCATTAGTGTCAAGATCACTTGTTGATCCTCTGTTGTTCTTCAGTTTATTTGACGTGTGAAAAAAGTCACATAAATAATTTATAAGCTTGTCATTCTATCTTTTTTTTCCTGTTTCAGTGACAACTTTAAAAATAGACTGGTTATTATTATGTAGGTATGAAAAAATACATTCTGAATTTGAAAGTTAAATTACAGGCGCAGCGGTAGGTGCTATGTCACACTATTTCAGTACACAATAATTATTTCTGGAATGACCAAATGACTTCATTGTCACTTTTTTCAGGATTTTGAATTCGAAGGTGTAACCAAATTTTTAGTCTCAAAAATGATAATGATTGTTTTACCATAATATAGGAAAGCCATTATAAAGCTCTCAACGAATTTCTATGTTTGCCTATTACAATACAACTACCTAGGTACAGTAGGTACATCTAACGAAGGTGAAATAGCTAACCAAAATGGATTACCAACACCCCAAAAACGTAATTCATAACCCCTCCATCACTGCAAGACTTGCCACTTCACCTTCCGATTCACTCGCCCTATGACTGATGACCCGCCGTGATTAACGACCGCCATTCATCATGCTGCCACGGCTGACAGCTGACGTCAGCGGACGATTTCGCCAATTAAATTTATCGACACGGCGTAATGTTGTGACGCACGTCACTGACCTGTCAATTTGGGAAGAAGTGCGTAAAGTGTGAAATGCATTTAATTACAATGGCCGATTATGTCAATGAAGGCATTCATTGACAGACTTTAAAATAAATGTCAATGTTGATACATACTGATACAAAAATAGGTATCGTGGAAGCAGGGATTCTCATATCGATGGGCTAGATCGATATCATCGTTACCTACTTAAGGTACACCCCCTGCTTTTCATAAACTAATATAATTATTTCCATTTAAAGGTTCCCTGAAAGATATCACTTCTAAGCGATAATGCCGCCTATTGTCCATCAGGTCATCTTTTGCAATGCTTTTTTATTTTTGTCTGTTTATGTTAAATAAATTATTGTATTGTACGATAAAGTACCTACCTAGTCCAGCCTGATGTCAAAGCACTATGTATGATTGATTACATTGGCAGTATTTTTCAAAAATACTCGATCGAAAATTGTAATCGATGAGACATGCAAAATGTAGATTGCTAGCAGGTTTCAGTAAATTATCTGTCAGTAAAGTTTTTCTTTCTTAGTATCTAATCTAATAAGTTACGTTTGGGATAACCGCTCAGCAAGATATTATATTATGTAAAACCTTTTTTTCTACGCAGTGCTAGGCTCATTTTGAAAACTAAACGCTAACAAGATCCAGTCATAATAACATTATCCCCAGAGCCTTCCGACTTCTAAATCCCGAATCGCGAGCCGCGGCGTATCCCGTGATTAACGAGCTCCACGTACATCCATCACGCGATGACGGACAGACAGACGGACCCTGTTTTATTGCAGGAAGTAGGTGAGAGGGCGAGTTTCTTTGGAATATAATATATATAGGTAGGACTTAATTTAAAACCTTAGAGAATTATAAAGTAATCATTGGTTTCTCATATCAATTCACATTTCGAGAAGGACAATGAGGTTTTAGGAGAATAAGAAATAGTGGTATTGCTTGGTTACTAAGGTTTTTACTGGTTTTTGTATTATAGTGCGTAAGCCCTCGCACACTAGGTAATCTCTAAGAAATTAAATAACTCCCAAAAAATTTCGATTTCGGCAGGGTTCGTAACCAGGGTGGGGCGCAGGTTTGAATCCTGTTGAATCGGGCTGATTTTATTTCTTAAAGGTATTTATAACACATTTTCTCGTAAAGGATAAGAGATCCTTTACGAGAAAATGTGTTATAAATACCTTTAAGATTTCACCAATTTCAATACCGTAATGTAGTATCTCATTACGTACTAGTGCGGTAATGTAATGTAAAACGCACGGTTTACAAAATTCTATGTCTATGGTTAACCAAGATGCTCCGTCTAAAACGGTACTTTTTTAAAATCTCAACAAAGAGTTTTTATGCCAGAAAAGTGGTCAACGTTTTATTGATAATTAACTTTAGGAGGTTTAGGAGATAAAATATAATAAATAAACATTTAATTCTTTAATTTAATTAATATTGACCATAAATTACAACCATTTATCTATAACAAAACACAAAAATATTAATTTACTTTATTTATTGTAATACTGGCTGTTTTTGTGCCTTTCCTTTATAAAAATCGCTGATGCGCGCGCATCGCTAATTTGTGGACAAATAAAAATTATTCCGCGCGCTTTTTCATTTCGCTGTATTGTTTTTACTTGTAAATGTCGTCAAGTAATGATGAATTTATTAATTCAACACCGCCAGGAGTCTCAAAAGCAGCGAAAAAGGCTACTCTAAGCCTCTAGCTCGAAAAATCGACCGATAGATACTTACAAGCGTATCAAAATTTATTTAAAAATCCGAGTTTTATTTAATTTTATTTCCTCGCAAATATGTTATAAAACGTCGTATGACATACGTGCGCTTTGATAATTACAGCCTCTGATTTCTTGTAGCAATATCGCCTCGGCTGTAATTTTCAACTTACCGCGCTTGTATCATAATATATACTATTACTTTCTTTATTGGTTTTAACTTTTGATTTTATGTTGAATTGTTCAGCATTATATTTTTTTACTATTATTATTATTTATATTCTCTGAGAACGGATTTATGGTAACAAGAGAAGCATATGTTTTATTTCTAGTTTAGAACCACTACCTGTATGCAAAATTCCAGCCCGATGCGTGTAGTAGTTTCGGCGTGAAGAGATAACAAAATCGAAACATCTAAATATTAGTGTGATTTATACACAAACGGCCAACACAATATGTCTACTGTTTTTAAAAATCAACCTTGTTCTGGGATTTCTGACGTTAACTTACTGACTTTCCCTATCATGAGTACCTAGGTACCTTCTTCTGCAGGTCGTGCCGCAGGAAAATACCAGCGGCTTTTTAAAAGGGCCGCTCTGTCACCATTATTTTAAGAAGGAACGATAGATATTAGAAATAGTTTAGTCCATAAAAGCTATCACAAATAATCTAAGTCAAACAGTCGTTATCAACTAACATAATATTTTTAAATTTATTGCAAAAGGCAATTTGTTAAGTCAACATAGGAGTGATAGAAGCGTATTTACAAATTGTCAGAGTAGAAAAATATAGTTTGATATTCGTTTTGGAAACTCGTAATCCTGTTCATATCTGCCATTTGGTCAAATGTTACTAATAAACTAAAACCATTGCAAATATTGTGGCGCCTCCACGGTGCGCTGTGTTTGGTACTAGGTATTATAATCTGAGAAAGACCTATGTAAAAACTGAATTTATGATTCGACTTATTGTAGGACAACATCGAAATTTAAACTTCAGTTTATTTTGGTTAGGTTATCATTCTTATCAAATAAAAGCGGTGGTATGCGTGAAACTACGCCGCCACCTATGTATTTTATTTGATTACTACGTTGAACAAAGGAACTTGTAAAAATCCATCGTACAGTTTGTGATACCTATTATAAGCTTTTTTTAAGGCATCTAATAGCCTTATTCTGTTTAGTTTAGTCAGTAAATCGAAAATAGATATTGGTGGCCACCAAGGGCAACTTCGATATACTGGCTAAACTAAATAAAATAAAACTATTAGAGGCCTTAAAAAACTTATAATAGGTGTCACAAATTGTACGTTAAATTTTTGAAATTTCCTTGTTTAACTTAGTAATAAAATAAAATAGGTGGCGGCGCTAGTTTGACGCACACCACCGTCTTAATTATTTTTTTAAATTATAAAAAGGTGCACCCACATAATGTGTATATATACATATTTAAAGGCCTACGAGATTTCTGATTTCAATAACTTTATTTCATTAGGCTTACAAAATAAGCACTTAGACAAGTAAAACATTATACTTACTTAAGGTTTTTGTATAAAATTAATAATATTAACTTTATAAAACATTAAAAAAAATTGATTAAGATGCCCTCTTCATAATTCTTACTCTGTTTCACAACTGACAGTCGCGTATTTACAAACGCTCCTTTATTTGTTCGCGACTGACAGGTGTGACGATTGCCTTATTTGCGTTAAGCGACTGAATTACGATTTTGACGATAAAAATATGTTTTAATAATGTCAAAAGGTATTAAAATTATACCATCAACATCATGATCATACCAACCAAAATTGTGAAGTCACGATCCGAAGGCTAACGTTGTGTCAGGAATTACGTACCTATTCATTGCGGATGTAAGCGGGTTAACTACGAACCTAACCTTATTTGTGTTGGGAAAACACCAACGTTTCATCACTTAATGGAGGAACTTCTTCAGGATGAGTGGAGTTCTAGACGCGTGCGCACCGCATCCCTCCAGGCACGGCGAGACGGCACGAGCAGGTTAAATCTGAGGATTTATGTTTCTTTAATTCATAAATCTGTTTTTTTTAATATACAACATTATTTGACTAAGAAGCACAAGACACATTTGGATATGTAAGTCATTATACAATAATATTATGAAGGTAGGTTACATCACAAAAAATGGTGTAAATTGTAATTCAAAGCAATAAAAGAGACAAGACATTATACAGTAATCATTGGTAGGTATCAAAATGAATTTCACAGTTCCTGAAATTATTTTCTGTGCGTGTTTATCGTCGATGAGCAGCATAGAACACAGTTACGGCCGTCATAAAAATAATAAACTAGCCAAGAGTCAGTTGCCACGTGCAATAAAGGGTTTTGTATAAAAATGTTTCTCGGCTCTCCAGGTTGTTCAAAAATTCTGAGCATCGAAGTGACGCGACCCAAGAGCTGGTGAGTTGAGTATCTGGCGCAGCGCATCAGCATTGCCATATAGCGGGGCAATGCAGTTGGCGACATAGGTACGCGTGCGACTGGTATTGATATGGATCAGTTCAGCTACTAGTAAATTGTTTGCAACAGTCTGCAGTTAACTTAATGATTTCAATTAATAAATAAAATAAATAATGCTGGACAATTCACACAGCATTATCTAGCCCCAAGCTAAGCAGAGCTTGTGTTATGGTTACTAGATAACTGATATACATAATATAATACAATACATAGATATATATTTTTTATTATAAATAGAAAACGACCAGAACACCCTGAACAAATGTCTGCAGATCGTACATACATTTTTCCCGAGGCGGGAATCGATCCCGCAACCTTCTGCGTCGCAAGCAGACCTTCGCCCACCGCGCCACATCGGTCGTCAAAATTGTAAATACTAGTTCTAATTTGTTTCTATTATTAGATTGTAATTTACGCTGTTTAAAAGAAATTGTCTATAGGAATTCCGATATAGAGGCCTGTGACAGACAGACAGATAGGCTTAGTAATATTGGCAGCATTTTCATACGGAACCCTAAAACTCAAGCCAAAAACGAAGCCCAACGCTAATCGAACAGCAAGTGTGTAGGCACCGCGCTCCCGATATCAAAATAATTCAAATATTTAGACATTGCCTACATCGATCACTTACTGATGATGGATAGTGCTGTGCCACTTGCCAGTTCACGTCAACAACGCTTTATCTCCGAGTAACATCAGATCTAAAACCAACCGTAATGTTTGGGATTAAAGATGGTTTTAGTATGGTGAAGGGGGAAAATAAAGTAGATTTTAGTTTGGCTTTAGTCGACAGGTCAGTGTTTGTACAATTGTAAGGGGCCCAATGTTGGTTCGATTGACATTATCGTTTGTGTTTCACTTAGCGGTAATCATTTTATTTATCGTTCCGTTTCACGGAAACTTGACATTATTTTTGGTTATTGATTACTTGATTACAAATTTACATGATACATATTTTTATATTGTCTAAAACTAGCTTCGGTTCGCGGATTCTCCCACGCCTAAAATACAACATCGGGATACCATTTCCTTACCGTTCAGTTAGTCCAGCGTAAAAACCGTAAAACTGTACAACTAGAGAGTCAGACAGAGTTACATATTATCGAAGGTTTATGTACGTACAAATATTTAGTAAAAATTCCGTGTTTGACAACAAAAAAATGCTCGATAACTCACACAGCATTATCTAGCCCCAAGCTAAGCAGAGCTTGTGTTATGGGTACTATACTAGATAACCGATATACATAATACAATATAATTACATAGATAGATATTTTTTTATATACCTACATAGAAAACGACCAGAGCACCCGGAACATATCGTACAAATATTTGTCCCGGACGGGAATCGAACCCGCAACCTCCTGCGTTGCAGGCGGACCTTCGCCCACCACCGTGCCACGGAGGTAGTCAAAACAATAGTACAGGGGGCGTCATCTGGAAATTAGGGTATGTCAAGGTCAAATGAAAGGAAAACTTCAACCGATTTGGAAAATGCCTCAGAGCAATAACTAAAGGAAAATGCAAAGTTTTCCTTCATCTAATGAGATATTTGGAATTATTTTTTTCTTTTTAATGCAAATCGAAAACCGCTTATTCAGGTGAAATTCAGCTCAAAGGTTTTTAAAACCAAAATGAAACCTAAATGTAATAAATTATTCGACTTGGTACTCGAATAATTTATTCTATTGACATGAAAGCTACTTCAACGTCATAAGTGTCATAACCTGTACAATATAGTCAAGTGAAGGCCTACGCAAACGGAAGCCACCGAGCTCTTAAACTCTGAATAGTTGGTTGAACACCTCAATCTACTTCTCATAATAAAGCCAGCCTCTTGAAATATGGACCAGATAAAACATGAGGTGGGTAAGTGAGAGTGATGAATAGCAGATGGGTCCCGTGTTATATGTTTCTTTTTATTTATTTTCGTCAACTATTTACATTGTGTTAGATTTTTTCACGTGAAAAAACGTTTAATCTATTGATAATCATTAGACATGTTTAATTTAATAAAGGATATTAACTTGTCCCCTGTACATACTGCGGTTGTAGACTTGTGTTTTTTAGTTGGTAGTTGGCTTTGTAGCTTTTTAACAGATTAACAAAGTAGAAATTGAATATAATGTTCTTGTTTATTTGCCTAACTAAAGATAGATTCAATTCGATCAATTAATTATTAACGCCTTTAGACCATCTAACCCGCTGTCAAAGGTTAGCGGTCATGTTAACGCTTATGTCACGGAGGGCCTCCTACACTGCGTTTGCCAAGTCGCGGTCTCCACTAAAGATGCGTCAAGCTGAAGAAGCTTGACGTATCCAGCATCTACCTGCAGCATCTGCCTAAAATGTAAGATAGGATGGTTGAATTTCAAATGTTTTCTTATTCAGACGGAACCCTAAAACAAATAAAACGACGTTGAAATACGACAGTAGATAATAACTTGACAGCCGCCACGTCGCATAATCTCAAGAATTGTAGCAGGCCGTGTGTTCGGCTGCTAATTGGATGTAGGTTTTTTAGGTTAATGATTGAGTTACAGAAAGTATATTTAAGTTATTAAATACTACTGGATGATGATTTTGGTTTTATTTATGAATTAACAAGAGAAAGCTTGAGAAAGATGATGCTTTGTAATTTTGTACTAGGTATTGCGTTAGTTTGGTAGTGAAGATGTTTGAACAAAAGTTTTTGTGAAACCCATTTTTGAAGGATAACGAGATAAATCAAACTCAAACAATTTTTTAAACTTTTACACTACAGTGTCACAGACTTGGCTAAAAAACAGTAAGGTAATTCATAGGCTAAAAATTAAAAAAATGAGAGACGTTACTCATCGTCATCAATCAGTCATCAATAACTATTGTTTGTAAAATTAAATCACCAAACCCTCGAACATTAGATTCAAACGGAACTTCTTTCCACTGAGCCACTAGACCTTTCCCAAAAGTGCTGTCATAAAGAACAGGTCATTCAAAAGCCATAATACCACTTTATCTCCAGCCGTCGGGACAACAAACGTTATAGCTCAGTTATAGCGCACTTATAGCACGTTATAACATCTCTTAGCGTCATTGCATTTATTTGTCACTCGTTTATGTTGGAGCTGAGTGACTTAAGGCTCTGTTATGGGCAATAAGATAAGCATATTTTATTTTTATTGCTGTTACCGACTTGGAGATTCTAAATGAGTTTGTCTCCCCATAAGTGTCTACCTAGACGGCGGTTAATGTATTTTTATCATTCATTTATTTCTTATGCATCTTTTTCTATCTAATTTCTATAAACAACGATCATTTTGCAGTAATGAAATTAAAAACCAAGGGAGAAAACCGCTTTTACCTGTAATAAGTTTGACGCTAAAACTTTTTTCTTTAGTACGATGCACATGAATAACCTTTACGACCGCCGTAAATTCCCTGTCAAACAACCATTTTCTAAACTCTGAAATAAAGCAATATTGATATTCCCTGCACTTTTCAAATGCAATAAAAGCTGCCGACGTAAGAGGCCACCCACAGACCTCATCGGCAATCGCCCAATCCATTACCTTGTGCACTTACACCTCACAAACCATAAGGACGTATCTCTAAACATCTAAGGAAAAAACTACCCTCTTGCTTGTCATATAGAGTCTTGTTTCTAATAAAAAGATTTATTGAGATAAGTCCTTATTATTTGTTGTAGTAAGTAGTGTTAACAATTCAGTTTTGAAAGCACAGGAAGCCTTCCCTGTCACAAAAGGACAGTCATGTGGACAAGTTCTATTGTGGAAACACCAGTGTGGGGCATTTGAAGATGTCGGTTGAATTTATTATGCTTTTCAATTGTGTCATTACACTTCGGAAGTATTTGATTGATGGTACAAAGAAGTTTGGTGATTGGGTGGTCGAAGCTGACCATTTATTAATAAGTCTGTTCATGGAGCGTGAAATATTAAGTTTCAGGGAGGTCGGATATAAATAAGCCACTTTTTAAGTTTTTACAAAATGTTGAGAACATCATACAATATAACATGATCATAATATCTCTTTTAATTAACTTTAGGTTTTAAAGATCTAAAGCTTACAATGAGATCATTTGAAAGCAAGTTGAAAAATATGTTCACCGTAGAAAAATAAAATATTTTTTTATTTGACTTTCCTCAGTGCGTAGGTCCGACGGTCCGACTGTACTCAGCCCAAGTTTAGACACAATTTCACCTCAATCTACTAACACCTGTGCCATTAGAAACCTAACACCAACAAACATCCCCTTTCAAACACACAATAGCTTTGCAAATCCTAAACCGTGAAATGTGTGTTTGTAGTAACAATCTTCACGGCTCTTACGTTATTTATTTCCTTTCTAAATCATCTCTTTTGTGAATTCCGTACGCCTGTCTGTCCTTTCATGTCATTCTGTCGCCACATAGTAAAAGTTTCGGATAATTTAGCTAAAATGCGTGTAAAATTTGCGAACGATTTTATTTTACGGATAGGGCTATTGTAACACCTGCCTAGTTTCCCGGATCATTTCAGGAAAAACAACACATTTTTATTTTTTGGTCTTATTTTACTTTTGAATGTCGGATGTTATAATCAGATTAAAATTATAAAGATATGTGTATTTATATGTAGGCAAAAATGAAGTTGATCAAGCTAATTTCTACTATGGCTGTTTCATTTTGTTTAATGAGTTAGAGAAGAGACTACAATAAGGTATGAATTCAATATAATCATATTAGAAAGATGAATCTAAATTAGCTACAAAGACTTCCTCGTAGGCTAAATTTTAGCCACGAAGACATAAAAAGCCGAATAAAAGCTACCCACCCCTAAGAAAGCGACATGACACCCCAACGAGCACGTCGAGTTGATGAATCGTACGCATTGTCGCCACCACAGCTGTCGCTTGTCGAGATGACACTATGCCCGTTTTTCTGACACGGCCTTTGTACGCGCCCAGTGTGGGGCCGAGAAAACGAGCCGATAGCGATCGCTCAATACATTGCCAAGCACCACCAACGTATCCATTCACGCCAGCAATGGCGCTGGCAGTCATCCTTTTACTAAATCACATGGTGATTTTGTTGATACGTCTCTGCGTTCCAATTTTGGCCACCAGCATTAGTAATTTTGTGGCAGTTCTCATAAATAAATAAGCCGTATCGTGGTGTTTGGTTTGTTGGATAATGTACACGATTCTTTTGTCACGCGTTTGGGGTAGCGTTCATTGAAAGTTGAAAGTTGCGCCTATTAGGACGATTAGCTTGATTTATTGATAAGGATTTATTGCTATTTATAGGGACCTTTTCATTTATTGCGGTTTTTTTAAACTTACAATTTATTTTAGCTTTAATTTGTTCTTTATAGCTGTCAGGTTTTTGGGTTTGTTATTTTTTTCACAATGTCACGAGTGCTGCTATGAATTAAAAAGATTTGCAATGAAAGACAAAAAACAGTAAATTCAAGTCGGGTAAGAAACCCACTTTACCAATTTCTCTCAGTAAATACTTTCTGAAATGGCACTAAACTTTTCATTTCATTTCATTTATTTATTGCATCATATTATGGTAAATTTGTCACAACATAATTGAATATAATGAGTAGAATATACACACAATATGTTCCCATTTAGGTGTTGCAATGGGAGACGGCCAGATAATTTCTACGATTTTTAATATGTACGAAAGGTATGGTATGAAAGGTAAAGGTATATTATTATAGGTTTATATGTATACTTCCATTTATGACTCGTGAATACAAAATAAAACATACTTAACTAATATAAGCACGAATGGGCCTTATCTCACTTTATAGCCCGTAATAATAGAACCAGTATTACGCAGAACAATCTTCAGAAATAAAGATTACAAGCAAAATCTTCTAACTTTGGCATTAAAGCAAAAACTGCTATCTACCCCTGCCGAGTCGTAAAGCGGCCCATAATTTTGAATTATGCCCCTGTTACGAGCCCGTACGTAATGAAACACACTGTATATCACAATTCCAGCGTGCTCTCCTAAATGGTGAGTGTAAATTAGCTCGTGTATTGTGAGCCTTAGATGTGAGCGATAGAGATAGATGGCCTTTACAGTGGCAAATAATTACCAGAAATTACATTTATAACGGAAAACGCATTTGAGTTTGTTAATATGATTTATTTTATTTATTAGCCGCTGATAAGCTGTTGTAAAAATTATACAACATGAAAATGTTTTGTTTCAATTATCCCTTCATTTTAGACTTAAAAATAAGGTTGCGATATGTTTATAAATCGCAAAGTAAATAGATATTAACGTTTACTTACGCATTAGGCGTTTGCAGTAATGTTGCATTATTCGTTATATCCTCTTTGTTGTCGTAACTTTTGCTTCTCTGCTTTGGTTCCAATTAATATATTAAAAAAACAACAAATGTGGGAATATACAAACAAGTCAGTGTTATTGTAGTTGGGAGAATACATTACATAGGTACGGTAACAAATCAGACTTTTGACTTAACATTTCAAAAGCCAAAAGAAAATAAATTATTCGCTTCATTACCCGAACATGAAACATTTCTATGTCCAATTTCGCGAAAGCATTGTTCAACACACGCCAAAAACCCGAAGAATAATAACCCTTTCACCGTTCATTTGTGAGTGACCCACAAAAAGCCGAAAACATCTGCTCGTAAAAACACATCGGTACTTCACGCCATAACCAAATTGAAATATACAGTGGGCTATATTCATTACTGTTGGGTCCCACGAGGCCATAACTCAAACTTATGAGGCGCCTTTAGGAGTTTTAAGAGATGCTTTATACCCCTGACGGTTGACGGGTTGAGAGTAATATGAACTCGCTCTCGTGGGGTTAGGATTTACCCTTTTTGTGGTAATTAGTGAGTTCTTGAGTGTTGAGGTGTTAAGTGAATGTGTTGAGGGTGTAATTAATTCGTTCCTCTTTGCTTTAATAATCGCAAAATCTGTCACAAGGCCGTTTGTTTTTTAGCCTACTGGGTAGGTAATGAATGACAAAGCTAAAGCATATCACGGCTCGCCATACAATCACTATGAGCCATCACACACGGTTAATTTCATCTTAAGGTATCTTAAAAAGCTGAGCAACAGGGCGACTTCATCTTAAGATGCCATGCTATGGAAATATAATGTTAACAACTATTTGTGACACCGTTGCCGTTTTTAAAGTGAATAAAGTAATAAATAACAATGCTGGACAATTCACACAGCATTATCTAGCCCCAAGCTAAGCAGAGCTTGTGTTATGGGTACTAGACAACTGATATACATAATACAACACATTACATAGATAGATATTTTTTATTATACATAGAAAACGACCAGAACACCCACACATTTGTTCAAAGGCGGGAATCGAATTTGTAGCCTCATGCGTCGCAGGCAGACCTTCGCCCACCGCGCCACAGAGGTCGTCAAAAATGAGGCCATAACTTATATTGTCGTATTCTAACACTATGAAATACCTTAAGATGCTAATTTTTTTTGTCGTAAAGTAGCATATTACGTTAAAATTTTATAACATCGTCGCCGTGTGTGACGACCTTAAGAGACATAACAAATAGATTCGACACACTATGTTATTCCATCGAAATTATACAAAAACTTGCGCTTTCTATAACAATTATTGATTAATGACCCACACACGGCGTTACCCCGAAACATAATAATAAGCTAATAATTTTTCTGTCCTTTTACTTCTCCGATTGTACTTTTTCGAGGACAATTTATGAACACACGTCCGTGAATGGATACCGCGTGGAAACCCGACCACATTGCAACGACTCTACAATCAAAGGAATATCAACTCTATGTTGAAGTGTGTAAGGGTCACGGAGATGGTAAAGTACACTTGGTAGCACAAAAACATGACAAACGACCGAGTGAATCGTCTATTATACTCCTAATGTGCCAATATATTATACGTCTTAAAAGGCGAAGTGTCAAGTGATAAATTGAAGTCATTGTCATCTTTTGTGTGGATGGCTCACCGGCCGTGACAGCTGCGAATCTTGGATGGAGCTGATTGAGGTTAGATGGCGAATAAATGGTGATTTTAATGATGTACGATAATCTGACGTATGGAGGGTATCAATGGCGGATTGTGGATCAGAGAGGCGCTTTTCCTAAATATTTTTATTAGGACAGTATGCTATATTTATTTATTTATTAGCTGACTCGCCCGCGATTTCATTCACGTAGACTTTAGAAATAGCGTAATAATTTTGGCTTCCATGTGAACTATCAAAGCCACAGTTTTACTTCCAATCCTTAACGATTTTAAAGTTATGAGAAAACCTTTAAACCTATATATATATATATAGATATCCCCATGGGCACTTAGTTGATCAAACGTGCCATATAGGTAGTATTTATTTGATCCGTTTTCACTTGTTGATCCGGGTGGTATTAGTTGATCCAATGCCGCATCACCCGTACGTACGTGGATCCGAACGGAGCCACAAGTGTCACCATCAGAAATAATAATAATTACGTGTGTTTTATACAAATCCACCTTTTTGGCGTTTTAGCACTAGTTGATCCGATTCAAATGAACCAATCAGAGCCCACCGAGCTCAGCCATTGGTTGCTTGCGCCCTAAGCCTTTCGTTTCACCTAAATCTAACATTTTAAATTATCAGTTTGATTCTTTGCTAATTTTTATAAAACATCTTAGCATTTTATTGTTTATAGCTGTTTTGTTTGAAACATTTTAAGCAGAACAACTAAAGCGCAAATCCCGGCTCTGATTTTTCAAAATTACATAGGAAATTTCAAAGGGTGTTAAAATGTTAGTCCACTGCTGGACATAGGCCTCCCCTAATGAGCACCATAGCACCCTGTCTTCAGCTTGCCGCATCCAGCATCTGACAGCATTCTTTTGCAAATCGTCATTGGGGGCGTCCTACACTACGTTCGCAGAGTCGCGGTATCCACAAGGTCAAGAACACGTTTACCCTAGCGGTTGTCGGTTCTTCTAGAGATATGGCCAGCCCACTGCCACTTCAGCTTGCTAATGCTATGTCGATATTACCGTGTTTATTATTTATTATTATTAGTTATTATGAGTTATGTGTTTATTATTTACTAGCGGTCCGCCCCGGCTTCGCACGGGTACCTATTCGAATTTTTCTCACCTTTTAAACCTTCCCTAGACCTCCACGAATAATTCAAGACCAAGATAAGATAAATCCGTTCAGCCGTTGTCGAGTTTTAGCGAGACTAACGAACAGCAATTGATTTTTATATATATAGATTTATTATTAGATCATGACGGGTAGGACTGATTGAAAACTTTCGTTTTCAAGCATTGCGTAATGGGTGACGAAAAGACTCGACGTAATTTCCCGAACGCTGCCCAACATAGCTGGATCCTCCTCTTGGCCTCCTTCTCGAATTTATTTTTACCCAACTGGAAATTCTGCCCAAGGTAAGTGTACTCGGCAACAATTTCGAGAAGGTCGCTATGTACGACGACCGCTCCCGGATCAATGTGGTCATTGATAATGACCTTGGTTTTATCCAAGTTCAAGCCAAGACCGATGCTTCGTGAGGCTGAAGCTAGGCCGTTCAGCATCTGGTTCAGCTCCTCCAGCGACTCCGCCATCAAGACTTATGTCAGCAGCGAATAGCAGGTGTGAGATGTAATCGCTGAGCCTGTGTTTAAACTGCTGGCCCTGTACTTGGATACTCATGGTGGCGGCATCATACAGACATCTCAGCACCTCGATATAACGATAGTCTACTTGGCATAGCTGTAAGGATTCCAGAACAGCCCAGTTTTAGCCGCACTGTGTGTATGTGGTCTATGGTGCCATATCCTCCGCGAAACCCAGCCTGTTCCGGTGGCTGATACTCGTCGAATCTCCTGGCGAGACGATTTGTGACTACTCGTGAGAAAAGCTTATAGTTGTGGCTCAGGAGTGTGATGGATCTGTAGTTTTTAAGAAGGGTTTTATCTCCCTTCACAAAAAAGAGCACCACCAAGCTGCCGCCCCACGCTTTGAGTTGGGAGTTATTCCACTGTGATGGACGGTGTTGAACAGGTTCTGTAGTAGCTCCTGTATGACAGGGGCTGCTCCTGCCTTCAGAAGCTTTGAAGTAATGCCGTCTTCCCGGGGTCTTTTCCATTTTTTAGCTGCCTCAGAGCCATCACGATTTCGTCTTGACTGATTTCTGGCAGTTTGTTGGTGTAGTGGCGTGTCAGGGTGGCTCTGGAATCGTAGTCGTCCCGTTGCGCACGAGGGGCATGCATGTGCAGCGTATAAACGGCTATAGAAATTATCTATCTCGGCAGAGGTCTCCGGCTTCGACAATACGGTCCTCCCATCGTGCGTTTTAAGCTTCGTCAGGTGGCTCCTGCCATGTTGCTAAGTGAATACTTTGAACCCTTGGTTTTCGGCGTATGTTGGAGCTTCGAAGGTCACGCCGTACCATATTCGCAATTTGCTTGTTCAGGTCGGACCGCTCTGACGAAGTTATTTGGATGGTTTCCCGTCTTTTTGCCTGATGGCAAAAAGACGGGAATGATGACCGAGAGTCTCATCCGAGAGTTTGGACTTCTTTCCAGTGCGCTGCTTATAGCAGAACTTGATGCCCTCCTCTATCAAATTATGTAGGGTCTTGTCAGCGTCATCAGTGGGTTCCAAGGCAGCAAAACACTCCTCGAGAAGCTGCTGAAACTTCTCGGTGCCCGCTATGATAATGGACAGGGTTAGGTTGGAGCATGGACTTCATCAGACAGTTTCTTTCATGGTTCAAGTTGGTATTCAAAGAGCTTTGGAGGTGATCAGATGCTGTATTGAACCTGTTGATCACTGAGACATCTCTGAATATGTGCTTGCTGTCCGTTATGATAAAGACGATCTCATTTTTGTCTCAGTTTCTTGGTTTCACTGTTTCCACTTCCTTAGAGGCAGTTCTTCGGGGGGCGCTGCTGCCACCCCCCGGTGTATATCCCTTAGGCGCCACACACCCACGGGAAGAGTTGGGTGGTGCAATTCTAGGCCGACATGACACAGCCAGAACAACAAACACCTTGTATTATTTATCACTTGATACGTGCGCACTGCGCAACATAAACGTAAACGTACATGGCGATTACATCTCACACACAGTCTTGATGGCGGAGTCGCTGGAGGAGCTTAACCGGATGCTGGACGGCCTAGCTTCAGCCTCACGACGCATCGGTCTTGGCATGAACTTGGATAAAACCAAGGTTCAATGGCCACATTGATCCGAGACCGGTCGTCGTACATGGCTATCTTCTTGAAATTGTTTCCGAATACCTTGGGCAGATTCTGCAGTTGGGTAAAAACAATTTCCAGAAGAAGGCCAAGAGGAGGATCCAGCTAGGTTGGGACGCGTTTGGCAAACTACGTCAAGTCTCCTCATCATCCATACCGCAATGCTTGAAAACGAAAGTTTTCAATCAGTGCGTCCTTCCCGTCATGACCTACGGAGCTGAGATGTGGACACTCGCGGTAGGGCTGGTCCACCAGTTTAAAGTCGCCCAGCGAGCTATGGAGAGAGCTATGCTCGGAGTTTCTCTAAAGGATAGGATTCGCAACGAAACATCCGACAGAGAACCAAAGTTATCTACATAGCTCAAAGGATTAGCAAGCTGAAGTGGCAGTGGGCAGGCCAAGAACCGACAACCGCTAGGGTAAACGTGTTTTTGAGTGGAGACCACGACTCGGAAAACGTAGTGTAGGACGCCCTCCGACCAGGTGGGATGACGATTTGGGAAAGACTGCTGGCAGATGCTGGTTGGATGCGGCAAGCTGAAGACAGGGCGCTATGGCACTCATAAGGGGAGGCCTATGTCCAGTAGTGAACTGGTATAGGCTGATGATGATGATGATGACGTGCGCACACAACTCGACTTCTAGAGTCATAATGAAAACAATTTCGGCCTTCACATGTGAAGGTGGATGCAGCAATGTATGGAGCACTGCAAATATTATAGATACAGAGCCAACAAATACTGAAGTTTATGCGAAAAAAATATACCTACCTTTCATAAGATAGTTTCTTATGTCGGATCAAATAAAGCTCTAATTTTGATAATATAAATGGATCAGATCAACATACGACTTTGGATTTGGTATATAAAACTCAGTCAACAGTGTTTGAGCAAATTTCAAAATTTTGAACGTTACGGAGTCGTTTAGGTTTGTCTACTCTAGGCGGATTAGGCAATGTATGGAGCTCTGCAAATATTATATAAACGGAGCCAACAAATACTGAAGTGTATTCGAAAAAGTTACCTACTTTACTTTATATTCAGTTTCGCTTTGTCGGATCAAATAAAGCTCTAATTTTGATAATATAAATGGATCAGATCAACTTACGACTTTGGATTTGGTATATAAATTGGAGCCAACAAGTGTTTGAGCGTTTCAGAATTTTGACCGTTACGGAGTCGATTGAGTTCGAGATCGTAACGAAAAAAATGTCGAGTACATCACTTTCTCGATGAATACGTTTGGCAACGTCGCTTTCAAATTTGCGCCGTTTCCACTCCGGGCGAGATCTATACAACCGGAGTCGAGTAATAAGGGGGAAAAGGTGGAGTCCGGAATGCAGGGAAATCGGGCTGGATCAACTTAGTGCCCAAGTTGGTATTTATATATATACCTATATATATACCTATATATTTTATAAGTGAATTTCCAATAATACGTTCTTAGCAGTTTTCTCCTTTCTTTTATAAATATAGATTTAAATCCTTATTGCACTAAGGTACAAAGGATGGGCTTAATGCTGATAGTTATTTTATATCAACAAAAAATAGTGAACTGTTATTAATTATTGGTATTTCCTTCTCGAATATCACAACATAAAACATAATAAAATATATTTTAAAAGACTGATTCCTGTTAGTCTTTATTTATTCATTTGCAAATTTTCTCTAACTCTCATTGTTGGCTATCCACTCCCATCTTAAAAAGGCACATAATTAGAAATTTCTAACGTGTCCAATTATAGTCCTGTTAAAGCACTTTCAGTTTTAAAGTTTTGATGTGTTGCTGACTGTACTTCTTGGAGGAATGTTGTGTGAGATAATTCATTGAGTATGATCAACATTGTATAGTTTTTCTTACCAGCACATAACTGTTTTAAGGTTAATTCTAGTTCCTTACAATATTTTGTCATGGTTTATTATCAGACTATAAATGTTAGCTATAGTGTAAAGCAAACATTTATAGTCTGCCTACACACACAACATTCAAACCTACCTAATATAATATAATGTAGTACTAGATATAACTATATCTGTGCTTATATTAACAATATTAATACTTCGGTGTCAACCAATTACTCGCGGTTAATAGTCACCAACTGTCGCCAGAACATGGAGCTGAGAAGAAAATAGACTTGGTTTTAGATGAAATATTTGTTTTAATAAATTAATGAATAGATCAATGTATACGATTTTACAACAAAACTCTTAGTGAGTTGCAAAATCTATCAATTAATAAATTCAAACAAATTGTCAAAACTTTTCTCTGCAAATAGGCTTACTACAAAATATCAGATTATTTAGAAGATAAAAGCTTGTGACGGGTTTTGCTCCAACCCGAAAAATAACAACTAACAGGCTATAGGTTTCTTCGTCGCTACTTTACTTTAGTCTACATACCGAAGTGACAGAAATCAAATAATATCACTTTATTTCCGTGTCAGTGTTATATTTTAAGAATTTGACCTTTGCTAAGTGTACATTTTTGTATTATATTTTGTACATTTTTGTCGTTATTGTTGAAAAGTCAAAAATTATTTATTTCCATAAATAATTTTTGACTTTTCAACAATAACGACAACTGTGCAAACTCATTCTAATGAGTTTGCAGTAGAAATTTTTTTTGTAGCAGAACAAATCAGAGCTAAAGTGTTTTTAAATTATGTACTACATTAGGTACTATACGCGGCTAAAGTTATTTGCTGTTCGGTAGTTCGACTGACTGTGCTAATAAGTTACTAAGAAAAAGTTACTTTAGCAATTCGATTTTATGACAATCGTCGAGGAAGTTGTAATAGAATTACAACTTTCTCATAAACAAAACGATGTTATCAAATAAAACTACAACCAAATAATTATAAACAAAATATGAAAACAAGTATTTACAATTGAAGCAATTAATCTAATTTCAGACTGTTAAAATAATCTACAGGTAGCTCAACTGTTCCATATCAATACCAGTCGCGCGCGTGTCCAAGACGCTGGCTGCATTGCCCCGCTGTACGTACGGCATTGCTGATGCTCTGTCCAGATACTCACCAGGTCACAGTTATTATTGATTTCGCTATTGTGCCTTGTTTTATTTTACAGACTTTGCTCATGCATTTTCGCATCCGATATTCAATAGAGTAAATACATTTATATATTTTTGTGTTTTATTTGGTACGTTTTCTTCTACCCGCTGCATTAAATACATTTTCCCGTGATAAAAAGTAAGACATATTGAGTGATATTGATAAAATATAATTTTTATACTGTTTTCAATACTCTTCGATAAGTTATTCTTTTCGATAGGTTAAGTTTATATTTTTTCGCGTCGATGGATTAACATTCTCTGTTAAAAAAAACGGTATCTATGAAATACTACATTCTGTTATCTAGTCAGACAAAGACTGATCGCCCAGACTTGAGTTTCGAATTCACGATAGTTTTAAGACAGACTATTATTATAATTTATTATTGCCATTGTTAAGTTGTAAGTTTTGTAAACTATTGTGACTCAAGTCTGCCTTAGTCTTAGTCTTATTTACTCACCTCTCAACATTAAGGGAACTTCTTAGTCGTGCATATGTATACCAAACAGCAAATAAATTCGTGAAAAGAGTATTGTGCCACCAGGGCTGTAATACGAATACCATATCAAAAATTTAAAATATCTTCGTCCAAGCATGCAATTATGAAGACAAGGCAGTGAATAGCTGACACGGAGCTTGTAGCGTTGACGACGTTATAAGCTGCTTATGAGGAACATTCTAGTCTAGACTGTTCTAGAATATTCTAGAGACCTCACTACAAAGGAGCTTACATGTCTTTGTATGTACTGCAGCTATTACAGTATTCACTTGTGAACTGAAGGTTTATATTTGAAGCTGTCAATTCCATTCAATAACGTGCGGATGATGATTTGCCAATACAAACGTACTAAAAAATGATTTGTAATTCGAGCATATTTCAACCATATCATGTTGTTTTTCGTATTTGAATAGTATTTATCTAGGTCCCTGGTTATTTTTTTTTTCTTAATAATACACACCTATACTGAAATGTAAGCAAAAAATATGCAATTTTGCATAACTTTACATACGTCGAAAATGACATGTTTTCGTCCTATTTGTTTTGTAATAAAAACAATGATACCTTACGTCTTGTTTGATAAGGAACATAGCTTATATTGTCAAGTTACAGAATAACAACACCATGTCGAAAATACAAAAAGTTTTCAGTCATCATTTTCTGTATTACTGAACACAATAATTTACGAATTGAAGTTGCGAGCAGCTGTCGCCGAAGGCTTGGTCTAAAGGAAATAGAGCACTTTGATGGTCTTGTACAGTGATGTAGGGTGATAGGTTATTAGCGAAATACTAACGAAACAAAATGCCCGATGATACCGATAACATTACTTCATACGTTAAGTTCAACAATTTTTTAATTTATAGCCAAAACTATCCAACCAAACCTTGAAAACCACAATTTCGTTGTTAATTTAACAAGCATGTCACATAAATAATGTTCCACGCGCAAAACAGAAAACAATGCTTCAGTAATAGCAGAATAACCTGAACAAGCAAAAACAAGGTGCAAGACACCGCTACGCCGTAGGGGCCTACGCAGCGCCGTAGGCTGCTACGTAGCAGATGAAATATGGTCCATGTATAATTCAAAGAAATTGCCATATATTTCATCCGAGGGAAATAACTCTGAGATATCGGCGACGCGGTACGAAGGGCGAGGAGACCTACTCAAACAGTTCTTTTAATGAATGAATATTGTATAATTTCACTTGATTCTGTGACCAACGTTGGATTACAAGAATATATATATATTATATATATAATAACAGATTACGCAATGTGCCATGCAGAACAAAATTGTTGCGTCAAGTGTATTTTGTATGGCACCAAAAATATATAATAAAATCCCAAAAGTTATTCATGATTTGTCCAGTAACCAATTTAGTGTTAAACTTAACGATTTTCTTATTGACAAAGCTTTTTACACAGTGAATGATTTTTTAAATGACCGTATTGTTTGACATTTCCATATTCTAATTGACTACGTATCAAATGATTTTTATTTGTATATTATTTTATTTATTTTTATAAGTTTCACTTTTGACATGTTTATCTTCTGCTGACATTAAAAATTATATAGTATATTATTTTAATTAAATTTCATAATTAGACATTGATCAGTATTTAATTGATTGTAAATGATAAGTATTGAATATAAATTACAATATTAATGCGCATGCTTCTAAATAAAATATAATTGATTTGATTGTTAGTCCCAATATTTTATCAATGTACGTATAAAAACATGTTTGTACGCCTAAGCGGCAGAATCCAGCGCTCTACCATAAGTCTTATGTACTGACTGTAACATTACCTGATTCACAAACAATAAGGATTTACAAAAATATTCTCTCATAATAATTACACCTACAATGTGTTTTAGTCCTTTTCTTTAAGTAATGAAAACGATATTATATAATATGTATTGTATGTATTATGTATATTAGTCATCTAGTACTCATAACACAAGCTCTGCTTACCTTGGGGCTAGTAAATGCTGTGTGAATCATCCAGGATTATTTATTTAACTATTATGCTAACTAAATGTTTTTCTAGAAACCTCTTTCCCAGGCAAGCTCTTATAAGGTTGGTAGTTGTATTAAAAACTCATATTCGAAATTTAAATAAATAAATGTATATTTTGTTTAAGGTTTTTAGTTGTGATGTTTTTTGAATTCCTCCTCCGTGGAGCCTGATCACAAGAAAGCCGAGGCAGCGCGGAGCTTCACCTTATCTCCGGCAAAGTGATTCCGCTCGGCGGCGCGCTATTTATGGCCGCCTGATTTATCACACGTGAGGAACCTTGTCGCGCCAACTCTAAGGGTTTATATATATTTTTCGTATACTTACGGAATTTGTGGATGAGGCTCGCACAGTGCCGATTGAGCTGGGATGAAAAACGGGAGTTACGGGCCAGCGGGCTGATGATGATGACGATGATAAGGGACTCCCGAAATTCGGATATGGACATAGATATTATGTCATTTAACTGGACACTCATGGTAAGGCTCCAGTTGATAGTCACTCATCGAGTTATAAATAATGCTCCACGCTTTACTTGTGTTATGGCACTAGCTTGATCACTGGTGAACACTCATCACACTAATATTAGAAATGAGAACGTTAGAATGTTTGAATGAATGTTTGTAACCTCTTTACGCCAAAACTACTGCTGAACGGATCGGGCTGAACTTTTGCAAACTTATTGTTCATGGAATGAATTAAGCATAAATCAGTTCCCATGGCTAGAAATAGCCTTAAAAGGGGTGTGCGAAGTCGCGGGCAGAAACTAGTACTTAATAATATTTCATAGATATTTTATACGTTGAACAGTATTTATAATTCTCGGAACACTCGGAAAAATATTTCTAAATCGTAACAACATTTGACCCAAGGCGGGAATTGAACCCGCAACCTCTTGCGTCGCAGGCGGACCTTCGTCTGCCGCCGCGTCACGTCAGTCGTCAGTTATGGAAAGGGCTAAGCAAAAACATTGAACGTATTTAATAACATGATCTGTTGGTTTAAATCATAAATGGCCCCTCTCAGATTGTATGAAAGAAGAGGAAAGAAGTACATTTATGTAGCAAATTTTGTTGTTTTAGCTCGAGTTAGCTCATTGTAAGGACAAAAACCCATATTAATCCCATTTTACTTGTAGGTTACAATGTTTGAATCTATCACAGTTTTCATTTACTATCAGCGCTTTAAACAACGACGGATTTTCAAAATACCTCTGGTAAACATGGAGAAAGAAAAATATCTGCAAACAATGTTTTATTATAAATAAATAATGCTGGACAATTCACACAGCATTATCTAGCCCCAAGCTAAGCAGAGCTTGTGTTATGGGTACTAGATAACTGATACACAATTATAATAACACAATACATAGATAGATATTTTTTATTATACATAGAAAACGACCTTTGTACCTTAGCGCGATAAAGTTTTAAATATATAAATAAAACGACCAGAACACCCTGAACAAATGTCTGCAGAACGTACACACATTTGTCCCGAGGCGGGAATCGAACCCGCAACCTCCTGCGTCACAAGCAGACTTTTGCACATTGCGCCACAGAGGTCGTCGAATTTATTCTACTCATTGTTCAATTCCTAAGCAATCAGCCTTCGGAAGTATAGAATATACACGACACAACTTCCGGATTATAAATAACATTTATCAGCAGCACTAAATAAACCCGCACCTCCAACAAAAAATACATTTCCTTACGACGCGTAATATTTTAAACCATCCCCTTGCTTTATACAAAATGTCTGTCGGCACTCGGTACTATTTTTCGTGCGAAGTAGCTGGTGTCAAGGGGAAAACTTACAGCGACCTCGAAAACATATATATTTCTGTATTACTGAGAAACTCAGGGATAAGTTGATGTGGAAGACACAAGATTGAAATGGCTTTACGAAGCGAAAGAATGTCTGTTTCATGGTAAATAGCAATGGGTGATGGCTTAAATTGAATTCAATGATTATCTTGATAAAATATTGCCAAAAAGCCACTCACAAGCTACCTCACAAGCTCATAAAGTAGTAAAATAGTTACTGAGGATAAGTGACCAGGCCGCGGATGGTATACAAGAAATAGAACGTAAGACAGGGTATTATGAATTTTATAGGATATGACAAAATACTTATTGAGAACTGCTTTGGAACTTGGCAACAACAAAATTCAAACTCTGTTAGCACCATAGCCAGCCACCGTACCTTGCTTTTCCATGTATTTGGTGCGATCCAAGGAACCAGATCCAATACTCGCGTTTCCTTTAGACCACATCCCCTCGTGATAAATCCCCTAGAAGTTCCTTACACTCCGCGAAGCAGACAAAATAATTTATGTACCTAGTTTAGTGGATACTTCCCTGGATGCATGGTCGTGTCGGGTGAACGACATCTTTGTTGGCGTGATGGACGGCGTCGGACGGAGGTGTGGATGCTTTTTCAACGGGTGGAGTGGAGTTACAAGTAGTTTCTGGCGATTTATGAGTTGTAAGCAAGGAATAGTTAACTAGTAGAGCAGTTTTTGCTACCACTCGTTGTCGAAGATAGAACCTTCTTCTTGAAGTATCTATGTAGGTAAAAAACAAAACTTTCTCACATAAAACGCCACCAAAAGACCAAAACTTTTTCAACTAGCCTCGCCTAATTTAGTTAAAACTGCATAAATTCAGTTTATGATTTGATATGTTCCATGCAATTAATTTGTATACATCATTTATAATAGAAGAAAAGGGGGTTGCCATAATGAGCTGCTTGGCAATAGGATTAGTAATCGCAGTGTAGGTGTTAAAAATCCACAGAAGAGGTAGCTCTCATGTCGTAAGAACTGACTAAAGGATAGTCAACTCCCACGACATGCAGTGGAATTAGTAGTAAGTAAATTACATAATATTGTATTAGGGGCGGCCTTTGTCCAGCAGTGGACTGATATAGGCTGATTATGATGATGTTGAAATTATATAATAAAAATTAAGCCCTACTTACCATACCTGCATTTATTAGGTACTTACTCGCTCACTGAACAGTGAACACTACTCCAAGTCACTGCTAATTAGTACGTCCGATACGATCCCACCAGCACTGGCACAGTCTGGCCAAGTGTGCTACAGTCAACGCTAACAAATAGCACTAATGACTCGGATAGTGTTAAACTCGCTGTAGATCTTATCGGTTTGTGTTATTGAGATGGGGTTCAGTTTACTGGTGTTCAAAGTAAGTGAAATAAGGTTCAGGGTTTCTTTTGATTGGAAAAGAGTCATCCTCTTTATAAAATATACGGTACTGGACTGCTATTAGTAGTTATTTATTTTTAGAATTAAATTAAAATAAGTATTTACAATAGAAACAATTGAGCTAATTGAAAACTGTTGCAAACAATCTACAAGTAGTTCAACTGATCCATATCAATAGAAGAATACCAGTCAGAAGCGTGCACAAGACACTGGTTTTCTCGACTTTTTGCTCACTGTTAAAATTTCCAACATGACGCCAATTTAAATTAAAGTGGAAACAAATAAATTCTGATGTTTCTTCTTACGCAAACGGTATAGAAATACAGAAATAATGATTGTGAACTAGTAGTAATAGATTTTATAACATGGTTACTTGGTAAGTAATACCTATGTAGGTACAGGTTATTTTATAACAGTTTGTTCATGCAAAAGATACAAATAGAGAAAAATCAGACTTACAAATATTTATTATAGATCTCGAAACAAAATACAGGGTTATTGGTAAATAACTAACACAGGTTCTGTCCATCATCATTAACAATATTTGTGAAGACGGGATGTCTTAATTCTTAAAAAAAGTATTAGCTACTTCTGATACAAAATGAACAAAACACCTTTGTCTGGAGCCCAAGAAGTTAATAAAGACCGATCTTCCACTTCCATACCCACTGTTGAATAAGGGCAAAGCCATTTTTAAGTTTAATTTCTAATAAAACCAATAAAAAAGAAATCGAGAGATAATGAATAGAGGGGGTACCTATTATTACATTTATTACCAATACCAAGTTTAAGAATTAACTCCTAGCGTCTTCACAAACGTGTTTGTGATGATGGGCAGAACCTGCAGTTCACAAAGTGCTACTATTCATCATTGTCCGTCCCATTTTCGGTTTCATACGATATCAGTAAACAAATTCTTGAATTCGTTTCATTCGGCCTTATCGTCCCTTTCGACTCAGAAAGGTGTGTTCACAGCTGGATATTGTAAAGCTTATTCCGAATAATCCAATACCGGATCACGCAATCACATCCGACGCTCCGTCACGCCCTTTATTGCATCTCCACAATTTATAGTAATAACAATGCTAAGTAAACGAACGTACGGACCGATAAAGGCATTGTATTTATAGTGAAGACCACTCGTAAAGTATGTTGGACACGCCTACCGGGCACTGGAAATCTTTAGAAGGCTTGTCAGTCTGTTGATAATTACATTATTAGTATATAGCAACTTTTTATCGCTTAGAAATGAAGTGTGTTCCCAAAAATTTTCGATTTCGGCGGGATTTTTTTTTGGGAACTTATTTAATTTCTTAGAGATGCCACGAGTGCGGGTAAGCACTGTAACAAAAATCCTTTTTATCGCTTGTGTGAAAAACACGGACTTGTAATAATAATTTTCGAACAAAAGGGTCAGCAGGATCATTCATTTCAAAATATTTAAGTTTTAATAGAACGATCAAAATATTTGAAAATAGAACATGGTTCTGTCGGACTAACAAACCTTAAGGCGTACCACATAGTTAAAACAAAAAACATCGAAAGGCGTTTGGCAAATTAACTTTTACAAACGAAAAGCTTTCTCCAGAAGAAAATTTCAGAGTGCATTTTATAAAACACAATGACAGTCGCAGCACGTCACTAGTCCACCGACAATATTATAAACTATCCGTAGCATATCTTTATTGTCGGATAAGCGACTATAAATGCATCCTGCGCCCGCGTCGGACACGTACTTATTAACTGATTAAAGATATACAGCGATTTATGGCAAGACGGTGTGTTGAGTGCTTTATGTCAATAGTTTCCCTTTTGTAGGAGTTACGATTTGAATTTGTTATTTGTTGTGATAATTTACAAATGAATTGGTTTGAGCTCGGTGCGGTGCGCGGGTGCGGTGCGCGGGTGCGGTGCGCGTGTGCGGTGCGCGGGTGCGGTGTGCGGGTGCGGTGCATCGCTGATCGGTTTATTAATTCCTGTAAAAGTATCACCTTTCATCATCATTAATTTACCCGTAACATTCAACTTCAAGTTTCTGAGTTGTGAAATTATTCTGTAGAATAAGAGCTGCACAATAAATCCAACACAAACTTTTGTTACTGTATTAGATAATTTTAGTACCTTTTATCTCTCAAACTACGTATGAAATTGAAATACATAGTATACTTGTAAATTAAACATCAACATCATCAGCCCATATTAGTCCACAGCTGGACTTAGGCCATAGCGCCATAGCGCCCTGTCCTTAGCTTGCCATCCCACGACACGGTACGGTCCTAACCAAATTGTAAAGGTGATCTGCATAAATTACATAATTTTCAATGCAAATTATAATACTAAAACCAACTTTTGCACAAACTTGATAACGAATTACTAGATTTATTAAGACAAAAATAAAAAAATGTAAAACAAAAAATTGGGCTCGTCCGGGATTTGAACCCGGGACCTCTCGCACCCTAAGCGAAAATCATACCCCTAGACCAACGAGCCGACTGTTGAAGATGTTGAAATTATCAAACACACTTTGTAAAAGTGAATGTAACACAGGTGAATAAGTGAGATACCATTTGAAAAACTTTCTTCTACGCCGTCGACCTACATACCTACCTAATCATTTCACGCGAGGTATATTATATATTACTAGCAGCGCCACGCGGTTTCATCCGTGTAGTTCCCGTTTCCGTTGGGAAATGGGGGTGACGGGATTTAAATAATAACCCATGTGCTATTCCAGACCATAATCTATCTCGATACCAAATTTCATTCAGATCCGTTCAGCCGTTCTGGCGTGATTGAGCAACAAACATCCAACTATCCATCTAAACTTTCACATTTTTAGGGTTCCGTACCTCAAAAGGAAAAAAGGAACCCTTATAGGATCACTTTGTTGTCCGTCTGTCCGTCTGTCCGTCTGTCCGTCTGTCCGTCTGTCCGTCTGTCCGTCTGTCCGTCTGTCCGTCTGTCCGTCTGTCCGTCTGTCCGTCTGTCCGTCTGTCCGTCTGTCCGTCTGTCCGTCTGTCCGTCTGTCCGTCTGTCCGTCTGTCCGTCTGTCCGTCTGTCCGTCTGTCCGTCTGTCCGTCTGTCCGTCTGTCCGTCTGTCCGTCTGTCCGTCTGTCCGTCTGTCCGTCTGTCCGTCTGTCCGTCTGTCCGTCTGTCCGTCTGTCCGTCTGTCCGTCTGTCCGTCTGTCCGTCTGTCCGTCTGTCCGTCTGTCCGTCTGTCCGTCTGTCCGTCTGTCCGTCTGTCCGTCTGTCCGTCTGTCCGTCTGTCCGTCTGTCCGTCTGTCCGTCTGTCCGTCTGTCCGTCTGTCCGTCTGTCCGTCTGTCCGTCTGTCCGTCTGTCCGTCTGTCCGTCTGTCCGTCTGTCCGTCTGTCCGTCTGTCCGTCTGTCCGTCTGTCCGTCTGTCCGTCTGTCCGTCTGTCCGTCTGTCCGTCTGTCCGTCTGTCCGTCTGTCCGTCTGTCCGTCTGTCCGTCTGTCCGTCTGTCAACCCACTTTTCTCAGAAACGCGTGGAGTTATCGAGTTGATATTCACATCATATACGCAGGCTCGTAACCTCTTGAAGCCTCGATATAAATCAAACTTCTAAGTCAACGCAATCAAAAGTTACAGCTGTTTATGTCTATTTTTTTTCCAAGGGAATCACATGCACACAAAACCTATAGGGTACTTCCCGTTGACCTAGAACCATGAAATTTGGTGAGAAGTAAGGTCTTATACTGCCGTCCTAAGCGCAAAAGCGGTATCTCAGAAAAGCTAGTTTCGAGAAAATTGAGGTTTTGTAAATAGTGTTTTGTTTTTACTTTGCAGGTCGATTTTTGTACTTAATTAATGGAATTTATACATAATGTTGGTTATATTTTTTTTTCGTATGGTCAAAATATCTAAATTGCTAGTGTATTACCTTTTTTCGTGAGATACCGCCATGTCGCTTAGTGTATATAGAATTAAGCATTGAGTTACCGCTTGTTTGTTAGCTATTCTCGTACATGCTGCCATACAAAACAATATGATTTTTAAAGGAAATAAAATACATATTATTTTAAAGAAAATTTTTAATCAAATTATATTTTTTAACTCTTTTATTATACTTATTTAATAACACATATGAAAATATTAAAAAAAGAAACGCTTTCTATGAATTTTTACTAGTTAAAGGTGGGGAGTTCTTTCCAAAGGGACATTCTATTTTGTGGGATAATATTTTGAAGAGATTTCAAAATATTTTCCTTTTTGTCTAGGGAAATGCCGTGTGGTGAAGTTCTCTTCTTGGGTGGAGGTAAAACTTGGGTTTTCAGGACTTTATTTCTAACTATGCTCGCAGTAATAGGGTCTTTATCGAATCCGGTTTTGTACGTCAGATCAAAACTGCCTCTATTGACTTCTACTTGGACCATTTCACTAATGTATGGACGTGGGTTAATTCGTGAAAGTTTATATTGTGTCGTGTAATTTTCCCAGTTATAAAAATCTTCTACCGTCATCTCTTTGGGCTTCACGTTTTTTCATGCAGTAGGTACTAACTGCTTTAGAAAAGTCTGTAAAATCGTATATTTAATTTTAATGCGTTTCATTGATAATTCGAGCCTATGGTGGAAGCTGTTAGCCGACATGAAAGTGTGGCCTGGTTCGAAATATTTTACCACAATCTTGTCGGCGTTAATGTCATTTGAATTGACGACGTAGAGTAAGAATGAAAAAAATGTCCAATTCTTATTCTGTGATGAGCAATTACCACAGGATGATATTTTTTTTATCTCGGTGAAAAATAAAAAAATGGTAATATGCGCTTATAATTTCATCTTTTGAGCGCCCAAATAATCCTTCATGCCATAGTACAGGAACCACATAGCTTTATTAGATGTATTTTATTAGATGTATTAGAAATTCAGCCATAACTAACGATTTTTAAGGATCAATTTAATTTGCCACTGCAACGGCACTACAAATTTGGATTAAAAATCCGGCCTTATCATTCAAATCTTAAGGATCAATTTAATCTACTATTGAGCGGTATCTCAATCATTCTGAAAACGATATTGCACAAATATACGTAGCGTTATAGCGGTAACTCAGTATTCGATTCAGTTCGTCATACTTGCCGCTAATTGCCTTCGAAAAATTGCAATGAATAACCGTCGTTTTTTTTGTAGTTTTGGCGGTATTCTAATATTCGGCTATTTGCCTACGTATTATTGATATACCTCTTCATCTCTCAGTAATTTAAGGTAAAACTGAGATAGGGAGAACTTTCTTAAGGCTTTTTCTACATGTTTTAAATAATATAGCGCTATTCGGCTTAGTTCATTGGATGCGTATTTCTTTAAGCTATCCGATGGCGTAAAAATCAAATTTTCGATTTTTTTTGAGATACCGCTTTTGCGCTTAGCACGGCAGTATAGTACAATTAAATGAAAAAATCCGAAAACCGTAAATTTGTAGTTTATTCACAGAAAAAAATATTTTTTTAATCTTGCCATGGACCAAAAACCTATAGGGTACTTCCCGTTGACCTAGAACCATGAAATTTGGAGAGAAGCAAGGTCTTATAACACAATTAAAGGGAAAAATCCGAAAACGGTAAATTTTAAACAGTGCCTTATTCGTCTGGATTTGACTGATTTCTTTGCTAAAGAGTAGGAGTTTGTACGGAACCCTTGATGCGCGAGTCTAACTCGCACTTGACGTTTTTTTTTTAATTAGTGTGATAACCTAAAACGCGATATACATAATATTAATACTAAAATAAACATAAACTCGCTGTGCCCACAACCAGGCTTCACAAGATAAATGTATCTTTCAAAGGGCAATGTATACGCTTCTACAACAAAACTCCTAGTGAGTTGCAAAATCTATCAATTAATAAATTCAAACAAATTGTCAAAACTTTTCTGTGCAAAAAGGCTTACTATAAAATATCAGATTATTTAGAAGATAAAAAAGCTTGGGTTTTGCTTCAACTCGAAAAATAACAACTAACACTTACATAACACGTCAAAAAATCACGAAACAATACTATAAACAACATATTTTCACAACAAGAACCCTGTGAAATCTTTAATCGAATTCGCAAGTCACTATTGTTTTGACAGTTGAAGTTCCGCTACTCGACACCAATCAATCGTCGCTGGCGTCGTTGGTCTATGCACAGCACAATGCACAGACATCCGTCGATAAAACAGCTCACCTACTAGATCATCTAAATCAAACTAGATGGCGTAACGTGTCCCTAGGTTCAGAATTAATTATTGGGATTTGTGCCTATTATAACATTCAGATTCCTACCACTAGAGGCGCTGTCACCGCTTTGCTGAAACGATATTAAATTTCAAGACATTAAAAATGTCCGTATGTAACGGTTGCAATATCGGCATAGACAATGACAACATACTTGTATGCACTGTATGCAAAGGAAAATACCACTTTCAGTGTTTATGCATGAATCTAGACCAATACAGATCATTATCGAAGGAGTATCGCTCAAATTGGATCTGCCCTACCTGCTTCAACATTACTCGTCGCCGTCCCAGAATTAACGCCGATACACCTGTACGCCAGGTACATGCACCCCTACCCACCGATGCTTCTTTAGACATGTCGTGCGATAACCTAGAGACGAGTAAGATCGAGCCCGTGTCGTGCACTAGTATGCAAGGGGCATCTACGTCAGCGTCTACGCATGTCACCATCGATCAATTCAACCAATTACTGCAAGCCATTAACACGTGGCGCGTCGATATGAACACAAATGTCGTGAATATTAGAGATGACATAAAGGGGACCCTCGCTGAAATTCAAGCCGAAATGAGGTCTTTGCGCTTGGAACAGACCACCATGAAGCAAGATATTACACAAATCTCGTCGGAGTTAAAACTCCTCCAAAACACCGTCCAGAACCAATCTTCAGAAAATATCTTGCTGAAAAATCGTGTGGACGATATAGCAAACGCAGCCACTACGCTTGACCAACATAATCCTGCATACTCCGATCTTGAGTCAAAGGTAGACTACCTAGAACAGCAAGCCAGACAGTGCAACATAGAGATTTGTAATGTGCCTGAGCGACGCGGCGAAAACCTGATGGATATTTTGGATGCTCTTACTTCAGCACTTAAAGTCACTTTCTCCCCAAATGATGTAGTATCCATTCATAGGGTTCCTCAATCGCAGCAAGGGAGTGATAGACCGAAAAACATCATAGCAAAGTTCGCAACACGCATACAGAGAGACAACTTGCTAAGCGCTTTTCGAAAGGTTAAGAACACCATTACTTCGGATGACCTAAGTATTCCTGGTACGTCCACAAAAGTATACATAAACGAACACCTTACTATAAAGAAGAAGCAGTTATTTCGGAAATGTCGTCAAGTCGCAAAGGAACTTCAATACAAGCACGCATGGGTCAGGAACTCTGCCATCTTTATCAGGAAAGAAGATGACAGCCCAGTTATCATCATCAAGACGGAGCGGGATCTTGAAAAACACTACCAACAAACCAAACAAGGGAACTAGTAGTAAAACAAATAATTTGTCAATTTACTATCAAAATTGTAGAGGTCTTAGAACTAAGTTGCATACAATTTATTTAAGCATTTTATCTCACACCTACGATCTCATTGTACTTACTGAAACATGGCTTACTCCTGAAATTAATAATAATGAATTTATTGATAACCGCTACATAGTTTATCGTTGCGACCGAGATCGTACTGCCACTAACAAGAAGGATGGTGGAGGTGTCCTTATTGCTGTTTTGAGGGGATTACAATCATCACTAGTAGATATTTCAAACCTAACTAATCTTAAACAGTCTAACTTAATCGAACATATTCTCATTGAAATTCCTACTGCGGATCGTACTACCAAAAATATATTTAGCGCTGTCTACATACCGCCTGCTAGCGGGACCTCAATATACGATGAGCACTTTGACTTAATACATGATATACTCATAAACACAACTCACGACTTATTTTGCGTTCTTGGTGACTATAATATTTCAGCCATGCACTGGCAAATGCCTCAAACTTTGAACCAAGACAAACACTTGGTTGGATCTGGTTCGTCTGGCACATGTTGTTCTCTCCTCAATTTTCTTTCCTTATTTGATTCAAATCAGTTTAATAGCCTTGTGAATGTGGATGGTAACATACTTGATCTCTACATTTCCAATTTTCCCGCCGTTATTCATTCCCAAGTGGACAGCCCCCTGGTAGGCGTGGATCCCGCACACCCGCCGTTCTCAGCTCTCTGTAGTAATTTTACTCATATCTCCCAACCTATGGCAAGACGTCCTATTGCGAAATATAACTTCCATAAAGCTGACTACGAACTTATCAACTCAGACTTACAAAATACCGACTGGGACCCTATCTTGTGCAATGTTCCAGCAAACGAGGCTGTGGATACTTTTTATAACACTTTAGACAACATCTTAAAACGACACGCGCCGGCCGCCAACTATAGAAATATGAATTTTCCCGTCTGGTTTTCTAAATCACTAATACATACACTGAAGAAAAAAGAAAAATCATGGATAAGGTGGAAAAAATTTGGAAATCTGTACGACTATGAAATTTTTTCAAAATATAGGGCAACATTTAAGGAAAAGTGTCGAGAATGCTATCGAAACTACATGAAAACACTGGAAGATAACATTTTAAAAAACGTAAAACACTTTTGGACCTATGTGTCTAAACGAAAAGGCAAACCTGAAATACCTTCTACTATGAAATACAAAGATAGCTTATCTAGTGATCCTAACACTTCATGTAATCTCTTTTCAGACTATTTTCAATCTGTTTTTGAACCTACCTCTCTTAATTTGGATCTATGGCATCCTCCATCTAACATATCTGATAGAGCCAATATAATATCCCATCTGTACATAACTGAATCAAAGATACTTAAAGAACTTGATCAGCTTGACTCATGTAAAGGCCCCGGACCTGACCTCATACCCCCCAGTTTCTTAAAAAAAACAGCTGTAAACATATGTAAACCGCTACACATCTTATACAACAAATGCTTACTAGAAGGAGTTTTTCCTGTGGTTTGGAAACGAGCTAATATAACGCCGGTATACAAAGGTGGCTCTAAGCAAAACATAGAACACTATCGCCCTATTTCTATTCTTTCCGCCCTGTCTAAGCTTTTTGAGCGTCTGGTACATAACGAGGTCTACCCAATCCTGCATAATGTTTTGATAGGCGAACAACATGGATTTGTAAAGCAAAGATCAACCACATCTAATTTACTTGTCTTTGCTAACTTTCTTTTTAAAAATATTGATGAACGTGCTCAAATAGATGCCGTTTATACGGATTTTCAGAAGGCTTTTGACAGGGTGGACCACGTGCTTCTTCTCAATAAGGTGGCGTTCTACGGCATTCGCGGCAGTCTACTCAGATGGTTTGCCTCCTACATACAAGGTAGAGCACAAAGAGTTGTAGTGAACGGTTTCCATTCGAAATACATCAAGGTCACCTCTGGCGTGCCACAAGGGTCTATTATTGGCCCCTTGCTGTTTGTTTTATTCATAAATGATATCAATACATGTTTTTTAAACTCCCAATTCTTACTCTACGCAGACGATCTCAAAGCCTACAAAGTTATCAGATCTACAGACGACTCAATTGCATTCCAAGAAGACTTAGATAGGCTATCAACTTACTGTATTAACAATAAGCTCAAGTTAAGTATTCCTAAATGCTCACAAATTACGTTTACTACTAAGACTAATATTATACAATCTACATATAAACTCTGTAACGAATCACTTGCTAAAGTCGATTCCCTGCGTGACCTGGGAATACACCTCGACAAAAAGCTCTGCTTGAACATACACATTGATAATATGATCAGTAAATCATTTCAAATGTATGGATTTGTAATGAGATCCTCGATGGACTTCAAACGCAGCTCTACATATTTATACCTGTATAATTCTCTAATCCGCCCTCAACTGGAGTATGCTGTCCCCCTATGGAACCCTTATTACAAAAAATACATAGAGTCAATTGAACGGGTCCAGCGAAAGTTTTTACGTGCTACAAACTATAGATGTTATAGACGTTATCTTCCCTATGAACAACTTTTAGAGAAATACAATATGCTCTCACTGGAATCTCGGCGTAGATACCTTGAAGCCATAACATTACATAAAATTGTAAACAATAATTTCGATTGCATTGACCTTACTTCTGGCCTGGGATACCATGTACCTCGTACCGTGCACAAGCGGGAAGATCAAGCAGGTAAACTTTTCCATGTTAACACCTGTCGCACTAACGCGGGACTTCGTATGCCTACTCGCCGAATGATAGAGTCTTACAATGTAAATTTTATAGACATTGATATACTTGCGAGCAGTACAGGAAAGTTTAAGTCTCAGGTCCTGAAAAAGTTATGTCCTTAATTGTACTTACCATTAGTTTTTGTTTTTTTTTTCTGCTTTTAATTATTGTTTTATTGTTGTCAATTTGTTTTAGTAGTTATCTTATAAAATAAAGTTTTGTTTTGTGTAGTAAATTAGTTATAATGTTAGCAGATAGAAACACATCTCAAGTAATTTAGTCAGCAACCTGTAGCGATAAGTATTATTAAGCTTTTAATCATATTTGAGTACAACGTAGTGGGCTATATTTACACTAAATTTATTATGTTATTCTTATAATTAAGTTTAAAATATAGTTGTTTGTTGTGCCTGTAATAAATAAAATAAAATAAAATAAAATAACATACAAAACGAAGCGACAGAAATCAAAAAATATCACTTTATTTCCGTGTTTTATTTTAAGACTTTGACTTTTTCTACGTGTCATCATCATCATCATCAGCCTATACCAGTCCACTGCTGGACATGGAATGAGTGCCACAGCGCCGTCTTCAGCTTGCTGCATCCAGTATCTGCCAGCAGTCTTTCGCAAGTCGTCATCCCACCTGATCGGAGGGCGTCCTACACTACGTTTTCCGAGTCGCGGTCTCCACTCAAGAACACGTTCACCCCAGCGGTTGTCGGTTCTTCTTGAAATATGGCCAGCCCACTGCCACTTCAGCTTGCTAATCCTTTGAGCTATGTCGATAACCTTGGTTCTCTGTCGGATGTATTGGTATTTCTAAGTGTAATTTTTTTTATTTATGGAAATAAAGAATTTTTGAATTGACTTTTGACTAGCTTTTAAAGTACGATTTGATTACTTGAATAGAAATATCTGTTCTCGGGATACCATTTACTTCCCTGCCAAAGTTTATTAAGATCTTTTCAGCCGCTTAGGCGTGAAAACGTAACAGACAGACTTACGGACAGACAGAGTTCACTATTGAATTTATGGTATTAGTATGGATGGTTATAGTACATAACATAACATAACGTTCATAGTATGAAATGAGGAGTACATAATCAAGGATGTACTATCGTGGTTATTAACCACTTTGTCTCTACTAATCTATTTATTTTGACAAGTTAATACTATAGCGATAATGGAAGTTAACTCATGTCATAAATAATGCAAGTAAATAAGATAAGCTTCTAATCCGTATAAAATATATCCTTTGTATCAGACTAACAGTCAACAAATACTAAAAACTAACCCATAGATAAAAGCAGACAGGTGACAATAATAAGTTAATAAATATAAAACACAATTAGTGCATACATAAGTACTTTAATTGCTATTTTATGTACAATTTTTTATTTGATATTTCGACATTAGTTCGCGGTCGTTTTATTAGATTGAAAACTTCATGTTATTCAATTCTGTTATTATTTATTTTGCCATATATAACTAATATTTAATTACAATTGTTTTAAATTTATATCATGATTAAAATAAAAACAATGTACCAAATTAATTAATTTTAATAAACATTAAATATCAAAGTAAAGTTTCAATCTAAGAAAAGCGAACCTAAAATAATTATTGCGCCCTGATAGGGTTTATATGCATTTTTTACCCACTAAGACCTAAAGGTACCTAAGTAGTAAATATCTCAGGATGTCTTCTAGTCCGAATTGGACTTCCTGCTAAATGACTACAGCTCCCGGACACAGCATCCTCACTCGTGATCGTCTTCATCACGTTGTTTATGATTGCGTGTGACGGACTTGCAGTTGGCTGCACTGTCAATGTTTTAGATTGTAGTACCTTAACGCTTTAACCGTTAAAGCGACATCGTCGATAAGTGAGTCAACGTTCACTTGTCGACGTTGACGGCGGCGCTCCGTCTGTTGATGCACTCAGTAGTGTCAGAAGATTTTCTTGCAGCGGCCTTACTGCACAAAGCAATCACCACTATTACGTCCACCGTTGAACGTGTCTTCCCCAAATAAGAAGGGTTTTTCATCACCTCTTAGTCGCACATCAATGGACGGATCGAATCACAAGCATAACCGTGATCTGCAATGGAATTCGGATGAAAGTATTTCTATTCAATTCAGTGAGCGCCAAGTAAGCTTTTTGATACCGTATTCGAAAGTCAGAACAATTGGTTCGATGCGTTTATTGGTTCCGTTCAAAGTATACGAGTAGCTGACGCTATTGCGTATTGAGATTAAAATACTCCACATTCTGAGCATAAATCAGTAGATATTATTGGAAACAACGATGCTCAGGGAGGGACATGTTTTAGAATGACTCTCAGATTTCACATGACAAACGAAATTAAATGAAAATGTTTATTTAGCACGACGCAAGACATACATCCATAGAAAAGAAGTTAGCTAGCCACTTACGATTCTAATATAACAAAAACGTAAAAATAATAATAGTTAGTATAGATAGATAGATACAAATTCATTACGGATGTTAGCGGGTTATAACGGATGTTAGCGGGTTAAAACGGATGTTAGCGGGTTAAAACGGATGTTAGCGGGTTATAACGGCGCAAATAAGATTTGTAGTTAACCCGCTTACATCCGTAATGAATTTGTATCTGTACTTACTATTATTATTTTTAGGTACGTTTTTGTTAAATTACAATCGTTAGTGCCTAGCTTAGTTCTTTTCTGTACAAGTATATTTTGCGTGAGCTAAATAAACATTTTCATTTCATTTCCTGTTCTAAGGCCTATGCCCAAGATCGCGGCTCGGGTTAAAAATACCTAGCTTTGGTACTTCCGCAAGCTTCTTGGGAAACACCACCAACAACCAAAAAGGTGTCAACTCAGCATGTTGCTGCACCACAGCATGCTGCAGACCACATGGTCCATGCGGAGCCCCGAGTCCATGCTGCAGACCACATGGTCCATGCGGAGCCCCGAGTCCATGCTGCAGACCACGTGGTCCATGCGGATGCGGAGCCCCGAGTCCATACTGCAGACCACATGGTCCATGCGGAGCCCCGAGTCCATGCTGCAGACCACATGGTCCATGCGGAGCCCCGAGTCCATTCTGCAGACCACATGGTCCATGCGGAGCCCCGAGTCCATGCTGCAGACCACATGGTCCATGCGGAGCCCCGAGTCCATGCTGCAGACCACATGGTCCATGCGGAGCCCCGAGTCCATGCTGCAGACCACATGGTCCATGCGGAGCCCCGAGTCCATGTTGCAGACCACATGGTCCATGCGGAGCCCCGAGTCCATGTTGCAGACCACATGGTCCATGCGGAGCCCCGAGTCCATGCTGCAGACCACATGGTCCATGCGGAGCCCCGAGTCCATGTTGCAGACCACATGGTCCATGCGGAGCCCCGAGTCCATTTGATGATACTATAGAGACGTGATCGTGACGGCACACACACAAATTATATTTTGTGTAAGATCAACGAGCTGAGTCCGGACCTGTTAGACCGACATTCACCCGCGCGCTCATCTGCTTGCTGAGTTGAGTACCGTGTGGGCTGCCTAGGTAGTACCAGTACCGATCCAATGCTTACCTACTTGTGTGAGTACTTATTTAATACTAGCAGCGCCTCGCGGTTTCACCTGCGTAATTCCCGTTCCCGTAGGAATTCCGATATAAAATATAGCCTATGTGCTATTCCAGACTATAATCTATCTCTGTGCTAAATTTCAGCCAGATCCGTTCAGTAGTTTTTGCGTAGCAGCGCCTCACGATTTCACCCGCGTAGTTCCCGTTTCCATGGAAATTCCAGGATAAAATATAGCATATGTGTTATTCCAGACTATAATCTATCTTCGTGCCAAATTTCATCCAGATCTGTTCGGTAGTTTTTACGTGAAAGAGTAACAAACTTCCATCCATCCATCCATACTTCTTTCATCAAACTTTCGCGTTTATAATATTAGTAGTATTCACCTTTGTTTTTTACTCTGTATACTTGATATCTAGTACAAAGTAGTCTTATGGTCTTATAAACGATGGTAATATGGGTAATACCATAGGCTTAGTGAAAAAATTCTATGTCTATGGGTAATACACTCGAATCTGATTGACCAATCAGATCAGACGCGAGCTACTAGCGCACAGCACGAAAATGTACCTACTACAAATATAGACAAGACATTTGACATTTAGATGCATTTCTTATTGACACCATCAGATGACAGACAGCACAGTGACAGAATGCGTTGGAAGCTTGTGTCCTATTTTAATATGTAAACATAAAATGTAACTTGTCCTGGGTGGTAGCGGTATTGGATTAATGTGAGTGTGCGGAGAGCTTTAAGATCACCTTGGCCAATTATGTAAATGCGATCATAGTTCCAATCGACAATGCTCTAGAACAAAGTGGTACAACCCCCTCCCTACAATACCTAATCGCCCAGCTATCGGGTAACCATTACCCGACCGCTACATTAGACCGGCGGTTATAAATCCTGCCCGCCATCCATCTTCTAATGAAGAAAAGTGCGGCGCGGATGCTTTATCGCCGATCTGTGTAATTAAAACGTTGCCGGGAGGAAATGTCGGGTAATAACACTAAATCTCGGAGGCTATTGAGTCGGTCGTGGAATTAGTGAGTAGTAATGGGAGTTGGGATGTGAAGGGTTAGAGTTAGAACGCGCGTTCCATCCACTGGTGGCCATTCTTGAATATCAGATATCCGCTGTTAACTTAACACGGGTCGCAGTTTCATGAGTCTTGATTTGATTTTAATACTCCAAATACTGAGCATATTATCTGTAGATATTTGGAGTGGTCGTAGTTAGATTTCTAGGTCAATTCATATGTAGGTGTGCCTATTCTTGAGGGAATCAGCTTATTTTTTCTACATATTGGCATTTTGGTGCAGGTTTGCTTGACCACTTTGTAACTCGGGTCTAACAGCCGACATTTAGTTTATGGTGTCGAAGTTGAAAATGATTGTTGTGACTGAGACATTAATCACACTAATATTATGAATGCAAAAATAATATGCTTGTTACCTCGTCACGTCAAAACTACAGTACCTACATACTTCTAGACTAAGACATTTAATTTCATTAATCAGTTCCCATGTGATAGAAATAATGAAACTACGTGTACGAAGCAGATATTAGTAACTTTATAAATCACAAGTAGTTTCCACTTTAAGTGGATCGTTTGCCCCAACCATTCGGAAAAGAATTAGTATTTTGCATAATTATGACGAGTTCATGCAGATGATGACTTTTAGAATTGCATAAATCTAAAGTTATATTAAAGCTTATTTTTGGCTCTATCCAAATGTAAATACGAGCAGTATTTTATTATATTCAATTATACACAAGAGTATAACCAGCCCGTGTCTGGCTTTTGTGGATTTTGTAGACCACGACGACTTGGCAAACGTAGTGTAGGACGTCCTCCAGCCAGGTGGGATGACGACCTGCGAAAGACTCTGGCAGATGTTGTATGCGTCAAGCTGAAGACAGGGCGCTATGGCGCGCATTAGAGGAGGCCTATGTCCAGTGGTGGACTTATATAGGTTGATAATGATGATAGACATTAATTTTTATTTTATTTTATATTTTCAAAAATTTTGGAAAACTTACAGCTAGGTCAAAAATAGTTATTTACTTACATAATACATGCCGGTAAAAAACCAGCGCATGTTTGCTGAGGGCCAATTATAAAGTTTATTTTATTAGTTAATTTTATTAAGTTAGAATATTGATTTTAATTTAATTTTAATATTTTTGTAAAACAATAATAATAATAATAATAAATAATGCTGGAAAATTCACACAGCATTATCTAGCCCCAAGCTAAGCAGAGCTAAATAAATATGATAAACTTACTAATATGTGCCGACTATGTTTTTTTTGTATCTTAACTTGAATAATTTTAAGAGGACTAAATGGATAATGTAAATCTGCTTCTTAATAAGAACTCAGAATTTTACAACGCGCTTACAGGGTTCATGTAAAATCTACTTTAAAATTGTAACACCCGGACCAGAATGCAATGAATAAATAAACTATAGACTATCAATATTGCCAAAGATAAGCTAAACTACTGGAATCTGACCTCTTCACTTAACTCATCGAGAACATCCATCAATATTTCTGAATCCATAAAAGACTGTCTATTCACACATTCAAAATCTCAAGGCATACAATATTCAAAGCCCCCGCAAAGTCAATAACGACCCGCGAACCAATAATGTGACTTGTCATTGGCACATCGTCCATCACTTGTATTATGTCCCTCTGTAGCCATAAATCACTAGCGGCTCATAACTCAAGGGCGACAGTAGGCAGCCCTGTGGTACTCTAATCGAGATTTGATGGATTGTGAACCTTATGTTGTAGAGCTTTGGTTTCATGAAATGAACTACTGGTTAAAATGTTTGAGATATAGAGGTTATGCCCCATACTGTGGCTTGTGCTACTGGGTAACCGGTAAGATATAAATCTAAAGTTACTAGAACAATAATATCTATAGACAATTTTAAAATCGCAACCCATTTAATTTGCTTTCCACGATGGTCCGATGAATTTATTATTTCAGTTCATCATATTAAATACCTACTTAAAACTTCGTTTATCTAATGACTGGGTTTTACAGTGACTGGAACAGACAACATGAAGTAAAAGGAGCTTCAGATAGTAAGGGCCGTTTCACAAATCCACGAGACCTTTGATCAGTATCGGAGCGAAGAGGAAGCGATCGACACTTTCAAACCTCACTCATCGTTTTACGATACCAGCGTCCCATTTTCAAACAATTTTCAACCTTATTCCTCCAATTTTATATCATAGTTTCATTTGTCATTAGAATCGTTTACTTTATCATCAAAACTATTTCCAACCTCCTCATCAATCATTTCAAATTCCATTTATAAATCATCAGCCAAATCTTTATCACCGTTTGCGTTATCACGATTTATACTTTTAAGTCGTAAATTATATAGAGCGTCGGTAAGGTCTGTTTTCGCTTGATCTCCAGTTGAACTTACGTCGCCGGAGTCGGACCGGGGTCTTCCGCTGGCCATTTGTCACGGAGGCCATTTGTACTTGTCGAATCACGGCCATTAGACGAGAGTGTGTGACCGCGAGGGGTTAAGCCGTGTTCAGACTTGATTGCTCCAGTATTGGAAAATGCTGCTTGGATTGGAACTAAACTGGGTCTTCAGTTTGTATACACGATTGGTTAGTACTTAATGTAATCGAACTTAAAGGTACAAAGATAAATCTGGTTCAATCATTCTAATTTTGAATTGTACGACTGCAAGCTTTCACAGAATTCAATTCTACACAAATCGCTTTTTCTCTGAAGTCATCGCAAAATATTACACGTATTTGTGCCCACAAAGTTTAAAATACGACACTAAACTCAGTATGAATAATATCTGGCTGCAGTGTAGCCGGACGCTCGACGCTTGTCAATAGGAGTCGTATGAGCTGTCCTATCGATTTATCTTACTTTGCGGCTATTGTTACAGACAGCCGGGGTTCCACGTGATTTATAAGTAGCCCGGTTAATTACGACGCTCGCTAACATTTATCCATTTATCAAGTCACCTGAGGAATTATAGCGTCGGTTGTGACCCTAATTTCCGGATAGAGTTTAGTATTTGTGGGTTTTGTGGTATCATTTGATGGTGATACCCCTCCTCATTTGAGAAATATATGGTGGAATATAAACTTATATTATAATTATAAAAGCGAAAGTGTGTATGTTTGTTCGTTTGACTTTCCTTCACGCCCTAACTAAGCAACCAATTCAATCGACTTGATTTCAGGTGTAGAGGTAGTTGAAAGAATGGAGAGTATCTGAGGCTACTTTTTATTCCATAAATCAGTTCCCATGGGATAGAAAGAACGTCAATCAACGAGTGCGAAGCCGTGGGCAGCAGCTACTTCGGAAAATAAATCATGGCAATCTGTAAAATATTTATTGAACATCAAAATTTACTTATTGATTTTCTAACCTACCCAGGGAAAAGTACAAAATAGTCTTAAAAAAACAATTACAAATCGTTAAACCTGTTGCTCTTAGAGAATAGGATGGTAGCCTCCCAAAATCCATAAATAGAGAACCGATGACCTATTGGAAGTATTACTTCGGACGGGCAGAATGACCAAAAAGATCATTGACAAGAACAAAACCCTCGGACTTCACACGGCGAGTCCGATTTATATTCGCATAAACTCGGTTTTATCTCATTCTTTGAAGTGCGCTCCGAGAAAACAAACAAAGCAATAAAGAAGGCCTTTATCGGAGCCATGAGTCGACACGCGAGCTAATTTACAACACAGCCGCTGGTTTTATCTTCATTAACCCATCGATTCACAATTAAGACGGCGAATAAATCTCCGGTAATGCGCTCCCCGTCCGCGCCGGTAGATTCTACTTCAAACAGATGTTATGTATAAATAAAGCCGAACGGAGGCAACCACTCGATATATTCCTGTCCGCGGCAAACTTTACAGATCTATCGCCGCTCGGAAGTCGCAGACAACTGACTCTGTCTCGCAAGCTAAAATAAACCTTAAAACCATTTCAATTATCACTCATATTCTTCCCGCTGAATTCTCATTCCCAATAAACAATAAGCATACAACGAGCTCAACATAAACGCTAAGGTTGATAATAGAATCGATGCTTGAACTCGATACGCCGTTCCGAGCCGTGCCAAGTCACAAACCTCATCTTATATCCAGCGTAACGAGTCGATGCTCACATTCGATTATCTCGGCGCGGTATCCGAGGCATTATACTTGATGTATCGACACCGGCCAGCCTGGATTGTCGGCAGTAGTTTGATTTACTGCTACCATTCCTTCCTGACACGCTCGATAGATAACCCTGCTGAGTGATCGTGCAAATAGGATTCTGTTGGGGTGATCTTCATGACGTGATCCTTACTTTCTCTTCTTCGAGATTAATTTAAGTTTTTTTTATTTCCGGAAATCTACTTATGTTCTGAGAAGGAGTATCTGATTCTTACTTTATACGGCAAGTAGTAGGTTCATTTCCAGATTGCGGGTACAAATTATTTTGAAGACCTAGTCTGACCCAGAAATGAAGACGGCCTATTATTATTTTTTTTGCTTGTAAGCAATAGTAGAATCGCTTGATCCCTATATCCCCGAATTCCTCCCTTAGCTCTAAAATTTCCTGATTCGCGTGAGGGATGGCGCCAATCAAACAGCGTCGAGCGTAATGAATTGTCCCAAGTAATTGGGACAGTATTTTATATCGGCGTCATTTGTCTGGTGATCGGCACATTTGTTGCATTCCGTTGATTTGTGCGGTGCTTTACCGTCGTGTTCGCGTATTTATCTCGTGTCCGATTAAACGTAATGGCTGGTATATTTCAAATATGTTTTGGTAGTGGACAGTTCGATTAGGATTATGCTGACGTATTTATTGTCCAATGCAGTTTTGGTTATGCATTTATTTACATTGAATTTGCATGTTTCATTAAACTTATTTTTATTATTTCCAGCCGTAATCTTCAATACTAGCCATTACTAAAACAAACCATTGCCTCGTATCATTCAACTTATCTGACAATACGCGTATCTCAAGATCTGTCTGCGAGACATAAAGACTACTGTCCAGGGTCTGTTCTGGACGCTGATGGAAGGCATCTCCGGTCGCACAATGCTCGCATCAGCTGGTATCGCATTCCTCATCTCTGCTTCTGGTTATGTCTCAGCTGGAGTTGGACTGACGAGAGCGGAATCCTTTGTTTCATAACTAAGTATACTCAAATGACAAGATTTTAAAAAAATCTTTAAATATATTAGGATGTGTAATAGTTTTTCAAAGTATAGCGTTTTTTTCCTTTTAATTAGAAAGGGAACCAAATATTTTCAAATTTCGTTTAGTCTTAATTTTTTTTTAAAAATTTTAAGATCTTGATCACCTTGGGTGTTTAATTACTTCTGTTTACTGGTTTGGTTTCATAAAACTTATAATTTGATATGCTATCTTGATATTTTTATAATTCTATAATTTGCATTTTTAATTAAATTAATTTCGTTACAAAACATAAACTAACAGTTTTAATGTTGATGGTCATAAGATTGTTCCCTTTGTTCTTTGAAATTAGTATCATTTGCGTCAATTTTAGTTTTATCACCTTCGTTGATAATTTTATAGCGGCTTTCTAACTAACGTTCGTTAACTTTTTAATAAACTCATTATTTTAGTAATTTAAGTTTTGATGTTTCTATTATTCAGGGCCGCGAGAGTTCTTAGGTGGTGTTCTCTGAAAAATAACCAGGAAATTTATCGGTTAATATTGATATTCATTTTTTGAAAATTTCTATTCTCTTCCAAAAACATCAATTTAAATGATAGTCTAGTTATCATTCGAAAGAACAAGATCCTTTTAATTATACATTTTTTAAATTGAAATCTAAGACCTGGTACTAGTTAGTGCTAATATGCAGCGAATCTATACTTAGCATGGTCTTAATTAACGACCATAAGAACACACAATTTTTCATACAGTTTTCAACCGACTTAGAAAACAGGAGAAGGTTCTATGTTCAGCTAGATATTATGTATATAAGTAAATTATGTTTTATGAATTCTCCGTCATCAAAAAACCGATTTGGATGACTCTTTTGCAACACAGCACAACTGCAAAAGATTCATCCACATCTTTACCATACAGGATTGTCCCGATGTATTGGTATTGTTCCATAAAAAATATGTCTGTGGGATTAGATGTAAACTGCCATTTTTTTAAAATTTTAAATAAGAGATTCGTAGTTCATTCTTAGTTCTTTAAAACACACTTAAATTAAATATCGATTTGACCATCCCTGTTATTGAAACTCATCTTTACATAATACTGTTACTGTACCTACCTATGTTTGTTTGTACAAAGATGCGATAACCAGAAATAACGGAGAAAAAACCCATTTAAAAACAAAACAAAGGAAAATATTTGTTACCGTCAAAAGACAAGCCAGTCAAAGGACAAACTAAACTGGGAACCTTTTGCTGCACCAGTGAGCTTGGTGGTTTGAATGGTGGTCATGCTCACAACGGTGTAACCGCAGTCTATCGCATCTCAGATAACGCTGCCTCTGACTTTGACGAACGCCGCTCCACTCAATCTGATCGACTTTTGCACCCGTTTCAATATACGTCTGTCTGTCGGTGGAGGTTTTTCACTCGCCCATTTGAATTCTCTCTGAACGTCGTTGCCGCGTAGATCGAGTATCACAGAGTTATGTTTTATAAACTACAATTTTTTTGTGGGTACCTAACCTACCTCTACTTTTTGTTCTATAATTCAATTTAACGTTTTTGATAAAGCAAAATCATAATCACTGTAAATCACTTTAATATTGCCTTGACAGAAACATTTGAATTATAATTATTATCGGTTGAGACAAAATGACATATAATTTACAAAATGATTAACTCTTCTATCTGAATAATATCAATGTCCGACAATTTTCAAAATTGATAGCCTCGCATTAGATAGCAACAAAATTGATGGCACAGCAAACATAATAAATGATTGCCTGTCTATATTTACATTTAGCGTATATGAGTTCGATTTATCATTTGAGCAGACCGTTAGGGCCATAAATCATCCTCATTCAACAATGCCGTGCTCAAAGCCTTCTTGTGTCTACGCTATAACTTTCAGCTCTCCCCATACAGTAAAACTCCTCAAATAAACAGGCTATAATTACGTAAACAGACACATTGACAACTCTGAAAGGTAATCATAAGCCCGAATTTATCACGGAGTGAATCATTCATGCGTTAAGACAGCTGACAGTGCGGCACATACATTATAATGATCGACAGCCTGACGTTACTTGTCACAGAGGGATAATGTTGTTGCCACACTCTCCAACGAGCTTCCAAGCAAAAAGAAGCTCTTAAACCAAGCTCAGAGAATACAGTATCTCACAATCATAAAGCTGACCCTAATGACGTTCTTGTTTCAGCAGAACACAAATCTAACGAAAATAACAAAGTTGTGTATTGAATCGCTCGTTTCAAAACCAACCTTAACACTGAAGCTTTAACTCCAAAGTCCAGCGGTGTTATTCAGTACTATGACGTTATTCACGTTGGAAATGGTGACTTAACTTCAAATACAAAAGCTAAAGTGAAAGTAAACCTTGTTTGGCCCAGTGAAGATACAAACTTGACTGATGATGTAACTGGTGGTTTGGATGTTTTGGAAGCGGGTAAAGCTAGTAGCGCGGTAGCAAAGAGACGTGTCGCGGCATGTCATCGGGACGCAATGAAGATTTATGAACAGGCCGGTACTAGAGGTACGATCGAGTCAAACGACTCACATAATATAACGACATTTTCTACTTTGTTGATAATTGTATTGCGCACTTCAGATTTGTATCGGATTAACGTCTCACAGAAAACTTTATGAACATCAATTTAGATTTAATTGCTGATACTATCTAGCAACATTATTCAATCTGAATGTAGCGTTAATCTCAGATGGTAGCCGACGACATCTTGACAGAATGCATACATCGAGACCAATATTATGAGTCGCTATTTCTGGAAACACTATAATAATCTTGAAGATGAGCCGTCATGCATACACATAATTCCAAGTTGTTAGACATAACACCAGTGTTGTAGAACGGTCTATAATATATCTAGAGAACTCTGGTTGTCAGCTCAAAAATAAAAACAAAACCATTAACATTTTGTTCATCTCCATTTGAAGGAGTCTGAGCCCTCTGCTGTTTGTATATTCTGTTATCTGAATCCGTAGTAAGGATCTCATTAGGAATTTACAAGTTCACTTCACGCTCAAAAAGCTTTGCATCCCTATAGTTTCAGCACCCCTGTGTGGGCGTTATTTTATTTAGCTGTGCGATACGAGTTCATACATTTTTATTTCAATTCACAGACGGGGAACTGAATAGTGATAGAGCGTGTTTTTGAGAGTGAAATATTTCAATAGCTGAGAACTTTACTTGTACAGTTACACGGAGATCTTACACAGAGTATGAAAGTTGCTAGTTTATTGCACGCAAGTTTGCATAGTCTGTACACTTTGTTTTCTTTTAGAAATCTTTTACATACTAAGTCAATGATAACATAATAAATATCCACCGAAGATTTTTGAAGCTCATACAAAAGTTATTTTAAGCAAACTTTTTACATCTCAAGTCAAGAATCTATTTTGGCAACGCAACCACTTTCAATGAAATCATCTACATAATAATAAAGACTCATGAATAGCAATGAGAACATATTTTAATAATTTAACTATCACCAGCATCTTTTTACAAACGACCCGCCATCCGAAACACAAGTCCATTAATAAAACCACACAGATAATAATCACAAGTTTTGAAATGAAAAAATATATTATACTAATTCCAAACTACCGTCTCATTATAAACGTCATCGTTCTAAAGGAAAATTGATTTACGGCGCTGCATTACGCCATTATTTTATGACGCGAGAACGCCCCGAAATAAAATACTAACAAACATTCAACTGGCATCCACGACTATTACATTTTAAACAAAGTTACATTTGTCATCACGCGATTTTGCTCTCTCCTCTATATCCTCACCGATAAGGTCTACATTGTTAGCAACGTCATATTTCTCTTTGGATCGCTGTTGGTGGTTGTAGCCGTCATAAAGCGAATAAAATACGGGGCACAAAGAATAAGCGCTGGTGTAAGCGGTGTTATGTCTGTCAACATAAAATATTGTATCCTGCCGGGAGCCGAGTTCAAATTGTGCTGCTTCTATTGCGCCATTCATCTTTGTAATGCAGCGTGTGAAATGGCAGATGAAGAAATTGCAGCGCTCTGTCTCCGTCGTGTGGAGTTTCGGTTATTGATGTCTTGTTTCATTCTCGTGAAACATGAAACTTTAGAAATGACAAAAGATGGTCGTTTGTTTTTATTGAAGTGTTTGAGAGCAGCTTCCCGCATGAACTTGGGAGTATAGTGCTTTTTATGTCTTTGTTTTTTATTAACTCAAAGCTGCTAACTAATGTTATGAGATCAAGAGGCAGAATAAAAATGTTTAAGATGCTTTAGAGACTTTGGAGCCCACAGACTATAATGAAGTCGGTAGCAGGAAAGAACACAGCCCTCAGACCATACGTGGTAAAGCAATACATGTTTAGGTTTTTCCAGGGTAGAGACGTAGCTCGACTCTACATTATATGCAGACTTTGCAGGACTGGTCACTAAAATGGTGAAACACCGCAGGTTATGAATGTTATAAATATGTTTAAAATTGTCAATCAATATTGTTGATAATGGACTAATTACGTCTTCTTAAAATTAATCAGTCAGTAATACATTTACTTATACACTCTTAAACATGTGTGTTCTCAGGTTGCCCAGACTCTTAAGAGACTGGTGCCTCAGGAGAGCACACACAGACACACACTGACACACTTACACATCTACGCACACCCAAAGACAAACAAATATAATATAAACACAACCACCCAAATGCTTTAGCTGGACGCACCATTCTTGATAAAATATTTATAATAGAGCAAGCAAAAAAATAACCCGCAAAAAAAATACTTAATAATCTTTGCCGACGATCACCAGTCGTGCGTAGGGGTAAACTGAAAACCAGCGCCGTACACGCTTGATAAGCTTGTCGGCATTATGCTGAGCTTACCCCTATTGCCTGAAAAAAGCTATACTTAGCTGTACTGTATTAGTTTAGATACTTACTATAATTACTAAGTTCTTTATTTTATTTTAATGTATACCTATGCACGCAGGTTAATGTATTTAGTTTTATGTATTAAATTAAGCTTTTAAATTATTCAGGCAATAAATGATTTTTATTATTATTATTATTATTAATTGAAACAATTAAGACTTTCAAAACAGATAATAGTTACAAAAAAAATTAAGGTGACGTGAGGTACTTAATTTATTCACAAACTTAAACATTTTATTTTTACTTTACTGCAAAAGTTTTTCTGGTGAATCGAATATTCACCAACATAATTTTGTAATTATGGCTCATTGAAGAAATATATCGACAACTCAGTTCTTTAGAGCTAAAATTGTATGTCGAGAATAATAAAAATATCACCATTCTTTATTTAGACAAAGAACTTCATAAAATACGTCTTTGAAATTTTTCACAGACTAAGCATTATAATTAACATGAAACAATGTATTATTAAGGTAATAATCGAAATGCCGCTATGTAGGTTACCTTACCATTACAACGCTACAATATTGTAATAAATAACCTACAAAGAATTTAAAACATGACTATTTATGGCACATTGTCGCTATAATTGCGGCTGAATTGTAGTTAATAATTCTTTGAGCCGTTATAGCGCTAATTATTTTATTATTCCTAATTACACGATGATTGCTGTATTAAACGCTAGATGGCTGTTTGTGTTGTGGTTTTTATATGAATTTATGATATCGAAGTTGTTTGCATAGGTTTTTTTATTTTTAAAAGTAAATTTATCCCTATCGTGTTTGAAAACAATGATAATTAATTTGCACATGATATTTTAAAATATGCAATGTTGGGTCGTGTGGGTTCGAAAAAACATAAATAAATAATAATAATAAATAATGCTGGACAATTCACACAGCGTTATCTAGCCCCAAGGTAAGCAGAGCTGATATACATAATACAGTACATTACATAGATAGTTTTTTTTATTACACATAGAAAATGACCAGAACACCCGGAACAAATAGGTACCTGCAGATCATACAAATATTTGTCCCAAGGCGGTAATCGTACCCGCAACCTCCTGCAGGCGGACCTTCGCCCGCGCCACAGAGGTCGTCATTCATTACATTACCTACCAATACCAATGCCTTATTATATAATTTTTTAACCATTTGTTGTAGTAGAACTTTCAATCATCCTCTTTTGTTATATTTTGTTTGTATTTGGTGTGAAGTAAAATACAAATTGCAAAATTTAAATAAAATAAAACTTAAAGGTTTATTATATTTAAATTTTAAAAGTTGGTAGGTTTTTTGTACATCCATTTTATTGAGTTGAGACTCAAGATAACATACAACCACAATAAGTTTATCTTCTACTTTGAGCAACTCAGCAAGAAGGCGTTATTAAAGATAAGTTTTCAATTAAATCCGTTGAGCAATGTAATTGTGATTGAAGGCGCGATAGTGTCAGATTTGATTCGTGTTACGGATGTCGGTTTTTTGCCTCCGCAGTAGGTAGCTGGAACGACAAAAAACATCATGATAATATGTGATAGATCTTGAAAAAATTATTAAGAGGTTGTTGTAGCTTCTGTGCAAAATTAATTGTATTTTAAACATCTAGGTAAGTACTTTAGCTCGGCATGGAAAGGACCTACTGAATATTATTTAAGCTAGAATGGCCAAATCCCGCTAACCGAAAAATCATTTTACAATGACACTGGTAACGTCACAGACTATATTTCATCTAAGTTAAAATGCCCAAATTATGTGCTATTTATGAGATGGTAATATTGTCATACTGAAGTAAAAAGTTTAACAGGATATACCTGACTCTAGTTAGTCTGTGCCTACATACTATGACTGGGAAAATAATTTTATATATCAATAAAACAGGATAAAAAAGTTTAAATAAGCTTTTATCTTTTTTAATGCGTTATGCCATCATCACGCGCAAGTGGAAACAAAATGTAGAGCAAAACCGAATTACAAAATGTCACTCCGTAATGTTTACGTCAGTCAATTTATGGATTTAGGAAATGTTCACAGAACTATAATATTCTCTATAATAATCATCATTAACAGTCTATTTTAGTTCACTGCTGGATATACGTCTGCACTAATGAGCGCCATAGCATCATTGTCTTCAGTAGTTTGCACGTCGTCATCCCACGTGGCCCGAGGGCGACCAACACAACCTTTGTCGAGGTTCCCACTCAAGAAAACTCAACAATTAAGTAAATAGTTATTACAATATACTTTAACACTATCAGGGTACGATTGAGTTTGGTTAAAAATACCCAATTATTCTACTAATGAACGTTTTAAGATAACAGATACACATTCGAATAGTTGAGCATTTCCCATACTAAAATGACTGACCAGCTATAAGTTCGTAGAATGTCAAAGACTCGTTGATACGCTTCGACAATCGACAGCGTCTCGTGCAGCCGGGTCTATGTAATTATGGTTGATATTTAGACCTCGAGACATGTGTCACTACTAATTAAACTATCGTTATGTTAGTTTTGGTTCTTGTCATCAGCTGTAGCGATTGTGTGTACACATTATATTATTTAGATAGACCATAATATTTTATTTGATTAGATTTTATTTATTTATATATTTATCAATCACAACCTGGGTCTCTTCAAGACAAGAGTGAATAAGTATCTTCTAGACCTTCGTGATACATCATCGGCCACATCTTCACTTTCCATCAGGTGATGTTGTAGGGAAACAAAGTCTATAAAGACTATAAAAAAATATTGCCCATGACTTTAACAAATGTAAACATAATTTATTCATACATCGACAACACCATTTGTCACATGTCGAAGTAGGTAATTATATACTATGAAACAAAGAAAATGAAACAATGATTACAATTTAAAATTGTCATACAAAATTCGTCAAACAAAACGCTTCGCAATGCGGAAATGGCATTGACAATTGATTGACATTGGAATGTATTCTTTCAATTGAAAAATAATTAAATTCCGACACATAAGATAAACCAGTTTTTATTTTAATGACGACTAAAGAGAAAGAAATATATATTTTATTATATTTATAATACTTACACAATTTTCTTTGATTATTGAACAGTTTTATTGTTAGTGTGTTTTATGATTAAGCTCTCTTTTAAGGTCATAAATAATAATAAAATTATGAATGTAATATTTAATTATTTAAATGATAATTTTAATTTATTATTTGGTGATATATTACATCACGTTGTTTACTACTAACGAAGTTTTGGAAGACCATCCACGTCCACATGGACCGATGACGTCGTAGCGGTTGCGTTGCGGTGGGTATGGAGGCGGCTCAGTACCATTTTTTGTGACTAGCCATGTCCAGCAGTGGACGTGTATGGGCTGATAATTATGATGATTTTGACGTTGTTTACTCAAATCGTCACTCATATTTAAAATTCACTCTTGTTGCAGTATTTCGTAGTTTTTCGTCATTTCAACTCGACTTTCGACTTTCTAACGGTATAGTTAAAACAAAATAAAAAAAGTCCTAGAAAATGATTAGCAAACCTGCGGAGCTAACAAATTCAAGCCTCAATCTAAAGCATTACACGTTTCCAACAAGTAAGTTTACCAGGAATTCACAAGTGGGATTAAACTGACAGCTGTTGCTAGAACTGTTTATCCTCTTACCCATAGTTAAATAGATTTCATGAAAAGAACCACGCAACATTAAACACAACGCAGGACAAATAAACCACCACCCAACAAATAACAATAGAATAACCAAATACCATACATTTTACATCCAAAATCACAATGCTATAACGAATAAAGTGCGCCTTTTTATCACCGCTCCAGATTTATAATTCATTCAGCATTGTCAAGGAGCTGGGACATAAAAAATCACTCCATTTGAGGGACACAATAAAATTTTAAAACGCCCTAATGTGCCAATATAGCCGCGTATCTGTTGACACCCTCTGAATCTAAAATAGATATGTTTTATTTATGAGGTAAGGAGAAGTATAATGCAGGTATTTTTTTTTGCAATGAAAATTTGTACCGAGAAAAATGTGCATTGATTGATTCGAACAAAGTTGCAATGTAATTTTATACAGTTGCATAAAACAGCAATTTGCATTGAAATCTCTGAGAATATGTATGGCTTGTTCAACCGGTAGATAGCTGAGGAATAAAAGTAAACAGTTTCAGGATTATACAATCACAATTATAAAGTTCTGATTTTGATTTGTATGTTAATTAAATACATCTGTTCTGTGTACAATATGAACTATAATTTAAAAGTGAGGGCACCCTTTATTACCTTACATAATATTATAAGCACGAGGTGAGGTTATTGAATGACACAAAATCAATACTAAATTAATAATACATCAAAGCGAAAGTAGTTCTGCCCGCCTCGGCCTGTCTGTTACCTTTTAACGCATAAACAAGTGTTTTTGTGTGTAGTGATTTCAATAAAATAAACTTATAGAACAGTAGACGTGAGTAGATGCCGTTAATCTTGAACGAACCATAAATATGCAAAAGAAACAAGATCCGCCAAGTGCGAGTGTAACTCGCGCGCCGAGGGTTTAATACATTTGCCAATTATTTGGACAATCAATTTTCCGTCTTTTTTCGAATGGCAATATTTTGAAAAGTATGAAATCTACAGCAATTTCGAACACTGTTTTAAAATTTACAAAACAATGCCTTTCATTTGATACCCCAATAGGTAGGTAGCCCCCGCATTTTCGACCATTCTCAGTATGTTTATTTTTTTTCAAAAATGTTAATTTTTACAGACTTCTCTATATTTTTCCTGTAAAATATAGATTGTTATCTACAAACGCCCAATACATTGTACGTGGATCGGTCAGCAATCTTCGGAGATAGGGGGGGGGGGGGGGACGGTCAATTTTTCGACTTTTTTGAAATATTTCAAAAAGTATGAAACTTACAAAAATTTTAAAAAGTGTTTTGAAATGGTTAAAACGATACTTCTCATTTGATATCCCACTTGGGTCGGTACCACTCCTTTTGAAAAAAAAATCCCCTCCTTTTTTACCATTTTTCAAAAACTATTTTTATTACAGACTTCTCTATACTTTTCCTGTAAAATATAGATCTATATCTACAAACGCCTAATACATTGTACATGGATCGGTCTGCAATCTTCGGAGCTAGGGGGGGGGAATGGTCAATTTTTCGACTTTTTTTGAAATATTTCAAAAAGTATGAAACGTACAGAAATTTCAAAAAATGTTTTGAAATGCTCAAAACGATACCTTTCATTTGATAACCCATTTGCTTTCCTAGGTCGCTTTTGAAATTTCAACATCAAAATTTGTACTGAAAATTTTCATTTTCCATTTATTTATATTTTTTTTTCTTGAAATCAGTAATGGCGCACGAAATGTATCATTATTTCAAATTTCAAGTTAATAGCTGCAGTAGTTACTGAGATATTCAAGAAAGAGCGGGGACGGACAGAGCGAGACCATAAGGGTTTCAAAACCGATCTTTGAAACCCTAAAAAAGTAACCATGAAAGTAGTTTAAAAAATATAATTAAACGATTTTAAAAATGAAGCCAGCTTACTGTGGTATGGATTACATCGTGCAATGAATTATGTATGAGTTTCAAACTCCAAAATATTAGGTAGGGGTTGATTTAATAGCGAACCCGTGAACATGAACCGATTTTGAAAACCCCTAGCTAGAGTTTGAATATGTTTTGTTGTAAAACAGGTTTCAATTGAAAGAATGACGACTGCATAGTATAACATATTTTCTTACAAAGTTTTTCAAAAACTATTGACTAATAAGAACATTTTGTTTTGAGACTTTCTCAAACACTTTCATTGCCCATGATGCACATCGTCGTTTTCAATTAACTCTACCTAGGCAGCGCAGTGAATGATAAAAGAGCACTGGTTTTAGATCTGGGTTAAACAGTATTCAGGATTGGCAACCCTTGTACTATAAAGATAACAGAATGCGAGTCGTAATGTTCAGGACTAGAGTCAATGTGATCCATATTTTTACAGGTTAATCTTGAGAATGTTTTTACTTGGCTCATGTGGTCCATAGTTTCATTTCAGTGTTCTAGTCTGTACTACCTACTTTTAAACTGAAGTACCGCGCAATAACGTTCAAGAATAAATAATTAAAAAAACAATAAGAATGAAAGTAATTGAAATTTCTATGAATTTATGTTTTATTAATACTGAAAGGTTAAGTTACCCAAAAAATTTAAAAGGTTTTACTGTTGTTTTTTGTTGTTAAATGGTAATATAATTGTCGCAATCACTTCATTATTGTAAATGTCAATTAACAAAAGCTTTCATTTTTTAATGCCATTGCTCTTTTCCATTTGCAATTTACTTTTAACCTCTTAACTCAAAACAGTGACAAATTGAGTTGACATTCACAAAACCTACATCATTATCTCAACGAATATAACCAAGTTTATTTTATTCATTGCCCTTTAAACTCTTAATTACGGCAATCAATCAAGAAAATGTAAAAAGTCAATCCATCTGACTTGTCGACATTTAAAAAAAAAACGAAACGCCTCTAGGTCATACGTCTTGACATTTTAGTTACGACTAAATAATTATTTTCATTTATCATTTTAATGGGTTAATTATATTAGCAATCAACTTGATTTTGTGATTTTAATCATAAATCAGAATTCATTTTATCTACACGATTAATTATGTAGTTTTTACAAACAGTTAATATTTTATGTCAAACTCTTTAAGAATCTAGTTTTCTCTTTTAAGTAGTTTAATTGATTGCTAAACCGCGAAATTTTTATTATTTAAAAATATATCATTAAATTAAAATAATTTAATGATATATTTTTATATACATAAAAAACCAGTATATTCAATAGGTGGCGTAGCAGGTACTCAATTAAATTGAATTAAATATAAATATAAAATATTAGCTTTTTTATTCGTTTTGGTACCTACCCATGTTGGTATATCGATCCTCTGGGTTCAAAGGGCGTTAAGGACAAAAGGTGACTTTACAGTAGAGGAAAATAAAGAATACAAAAAAGCTAATTTTGGATGTGATTTTGTGTGTTTATTTGTTTTTGGTGCTATTAGACAAAACCAATTAGAATGTGTGGTACATTCTAAAGGTGTGTCGATAAACTGTCCTAGTATATATTTTTAAAATAACGTTCATATTATACGACCATTCAATTAGAAAAAATATTATCTTCATGCAAAACAACAACTATTATTAAGACATTTTTTGTTTTGTTTTTTAAAACAATTATTAAAGTATTTACGTTTATGACCTGATAATTTTTAGGTGCTTTACTTTTACTACCAAGATACACTACGGTAACGTTTGGTCATTTACACCCTTCTTTTCCCTATAAATTTTGTTTAGTTAGACAGAAAAACTAGGTCGTAAGGGTCATTGTTATGCAAATTGCAAAATTTAAATAAATAGTTGAATAAAGAAGTAAAATCTGAGTAAAACTGCATTATTTACTCAATTTTGTCCAAAAGTCTTTTACGTCCTTTGAGCCCCGAAGTATCGATACGTAGCTGATACCTAGCTGCTGCCCGTGGCTTTGCACGCGTTTTTCAATGTCATCTATGTCCACCCCCAAGTTACCATTTATTTTCCTGCCAAATTTAATTAAGATCCGTTCAGCCGTTTTAAAGAACACAAAAAAAGAATTATCTTTTTTTGTGCACTCTCCATCCATACATTTCGGCGATTGATTTTTATTTTTATAGATATAAATTATTCAATATTAGTCTTGCCCTCATACATCATTTCTGACATCATAATTCCGGAACGTGTTGGATAACTTATCTAGAGCAAGTTTCATTTCAATCTATTTTGTTATTTAAATTTGTTTAATCTGTTAAACGATTGGGCGTAAATTTTGCATTTTATTATTATTTTACTAAGTTTAAATGGTTTCTCCGTCACAATAACGCAACACTAAGCTAAAAATATGAGTTGCAATGAATTTAATAGCCCATTAAAAGCTGAAGTGACATTTTTACGACGTTGATTAATAATAATCGAAAAAAAATACATATTGTATCCTACCCACTTCATTGAATAAATTATACAAATTATACCACCGCTCACCGATTACGAGCAAGGATAAATGAATCTATAAACTTCAACCCAAATTATGAGAAAGTTAACATTAAATTTCAATGCTGCTGTCGCAATTTTGATAAAATATGAATGAACCAATTTTGACACAATTAATGAACTCGCCAATTCCAATATTTATCTTGTCATTTTACACAAAGCCGTCAGCTCGCCGCCTCTGTTCAAAATTACTTCGCCACCTGTCTCTCCGTATTTTCGGGCGACCAATTATGCTTCTGACAGTTGAATTTTCGACATGACATGGGCCTAATCAAAATAGCATTTATTATAAAAAGTTGACATTAACAAAGCTGACAGCTCACGGTTTTGTTATTAATGACTCTTGTCGGCCCTCGTTCGTGTACGTTCTTTTTGATGTAATAAATTATTTTGTTAGTCTCTTGTAGGTGTGGGTGGGTTTACGCTAGCGTGATCGTTGTTTTGTACAGAGCGGTGCTCGCGGTGATTGACGGCTCTAATGTGTGCGAGGAGGTAGGTATATTAATCAATCACTCCGTCGGATTTATTGCCTTCCCAAGAGAGATAGAAAGCACCACTTTATACTGACATTGATCGCCTATCAAATTTATGCTATCTGACATACAACCTAATTCACTTTCAATAAAACTTCCAAGAGGATTAAAAAAAACAAAATATTGTTTGGTACGTAGATATAATTGAAATAATCCATTTTAATATTAAACATAGAGATATTTACACAAATCATTTGGCTGTGCAGACCACCGATGTTACATCGCGGCTCCGAGCGAATCCATTCACTTATAAATTACCTATTTAGATTGCACTTATCATTTAATCTGTCTTGGCGGGTCGCGCCTTACAACTTTTAGTCTATCAATATCACAGAAGAAAATTGGACAATACAACATTTATATACAGTTCAGTCCTTGCACTTCACTATGGGTTTTGATTTACTGGTGAGCCGCACCGAGCCTCTGGCCATACATTACGTATGGGGAGTAGAAGGGGCCTAAAGCGGGATTGAAGGCGCCGTATGGAGAGGCCCCCAAGCCTGCGGGAAGGCCTGCCTTGGAGTACGGGTGGTAGCGGCTCGCTGAGAGCGGACTGAGCGGCGCCGTCGGGTAGGCGCCGCGGAGTCCGGCCGTCGTGAATAGAGGATTAAGCGGATTCAGGAGCGAAGCTTGCGTCGACGTGGCAGTAGTAGGCGCGGATCCATCAGCAGTGTGACTTCTCAAATGCTGCAGCAACTCCTCAGAGTTCCCGAATCTCTTTCCGCAGTAGGATTCACCCACGATCCAGTTGCACACATAGGGGCGGCTGAGCGGCGGGTACGAGAGCCCGCCCGCGGCGGCGCCTTGCTGCGACAGAGCCATCGCCATGGCTAAGTTGTACTTTTGGTGATCGCATTGATTGCACCCAGCGGGGCAAGCTCCGTTGCTCATTAGCAGATGATTATTGGCTGAGAACTGGCAGCCGGTGCAGTATGGGTCCTTGCAAACTGGGACGAGAGTTTCTCCGCCGGCGGGAGTCTTTACTCTCGCGTATCCAAGGTAAGGGTTCGAAGACGCTCCCGGGAAGCCAGCTGCAGCAGCCAGCATTGCTGCATGGTGAGCGCTGAATGGAGCTCCGGCGTAAGGCGGTCTGAACGCCGGGTTGGCGTGATGCTCCATACCCGGGTAGAGGCCAGCGAGAGGATTGAAGCCAGGCATGCCAGGCAAGTTCTTAAACGCTCCAAGATGATCTTTGCCGTGTCCCAAAACTTCCAACCCAGAGCGAATTATCGGGCTAGTTCCGGATGAACTGGAAGATTTGTTTTCCGATGGGCTGCTCTTTCCATTCTCGGCCGTCGGCGGTGTAGACTTGCGGCCGGGAGTGCTTTTCCCAGATTTCTTCTCATCGGCGCTGTCTGAGCTGGCTTTGGAGGATGGTCTGGGTTCCTCGGGCTTCTTGGTAACAACGTTCACTTCGTAGGGTTTAAAAGCTAAGTGTTTGATTTCCGGGGATGAACGTTTTTCCGATTTTCCAGAACTACCAGGAGACGAACGACTGATAGCATCACTGTTAGCACTGATCACTTTCTTTTTATCCATTGGAGGAAGCAGCGGCTTGGTTGGCGTGGTGTCTGCACCGATCTGGCTGCAAGTTTGCGCTAAAAGCGCAAGGGGGCTTTTTTTCGAATCCAACTGTAACAAAAGAAAGAAAAATTAGTTCAGGATTCTATAAAATAAATATTTAAAAAGGTTGAAAATATAAGTTTACTTGTTTTTTTTTATTGAAATATACTTACAGAGGATGGAAGCGGCGCCAAATAATCAGGCTGCAGATATTGGTTAGGGTTAGACATCATTCCACCGTCTTCAAGAACCACCATTTGGTATGAACTTCACAATCACTTGTAAATTTCACTGTGCGGTCACGATTCGCTTCTGGCAACAACAAGTCTGCCACCGGAGCGCGGAATGTGAGCGAACGCGTGCGTCTGTGGCGGCGGTCGAGACGACTGTGAGAGACGAGACCCCACCAGAGCTCCTCAACGAGCCGTGCACCCCTCACCCCGCTGAGGGGGGAAAGGGACAGGGATATTTGTAGGCTCAGTTAGAGGGAGAGCGCTATGTCTCACCGCTGCAGCGCTCGCCCATAAAAAACAAAGCGGAAACGACACATAGCTGCATTGCGGTAGGGGAAAAAGGAAAGGTGGTATGGCCGGCAGCCGGGTGCGGATTGAGACGTGCTATGGTGTCGCTCGCTCGCCACCCATGACGGTGCTTTGAGCCACCGCGCACCGCCGCCGCTCTACCTGACCGCGAGCGCGCTGCTTTTTGTTTCACGCCACTTTTATTACGCCCTCGACGAAGCTCTTTGGCGTCATCGCACTTTGCGCTGACACATTCGGAACTACTCTTTCGACGCTTTTACGAGTTTCCTTTGTTCTTAGCTGTTTCAAAGGGGAAAATTGATCCGCGATACTTCCACGAACTCTTTTGAAGTTCCACAAATATACAGGAAATTTGATTGCATTGACAGGTTTGACTCTATAACGTGAACGTTAATCCGACACTAAAACCTGTCAAACATGGGATCGGACCCTCCATCGCGATCAAATTAAATATGTCAATTTGGGAACCCATATCACAGGCTGCGAGCGACGGCGCGGCGGGCCCTTTAGAAATATTGCTTATTGTGTCCAAACAAAGATACTAAGTATAACGTATGGGCGGAGGACAGGCTCGTAAATAACCCGGCGGGTTGTAATATATTTGACAGTGCGCGGACATGCGAAACAAAAAACATGTTTATGGCGAGAGCGGCCTCGCCCGCTCCACGCCGTCATCGCCGCGCCTTCGCCAGATACATTAGGTGCCAGTGTTAACTTAACAAACAAAGTCCAACTTAACAAAACAAACTTTCAGATTTGAGAAAGTTAACTTATTTACCGAATTGTTTGTAGGTTTAATGAAAAAGATGTTTTGTATAGGTGATAGGTCTATCAGATGTATACTTACTGACGAACTGGCTTCACAAAAAAAAATTAAACTGTGTTATTGGAACAAATCTGCTTCAAACTCATGTTTTAAAAATTGTATGGGTAGAAAGTATAAAAATAATATTTAACAAAAAAATATCGTACTAATTAATTCACCAATAGTTTCGACTGTTTCCTGGAAAAAATAATACCTAAGTATCCTTTTCAAAAGCTCCGGCGTTTATAAAAATATATTCATTCAACAATTTCCACCTTTTATAAAACTAGCAAGATGTATTGTAGAGATTGTGGTATCAGAAAGGCCGTAACAAGAAACATGTCATTAGTTATTAGCAACTGTAGTAAATTCGCCCGTGTTCCTTTTGTTAAAAGACTGTCAACATGACAGATGGTCGACATAAACGTTCTTTGACAATACTTACGAATCGCATTGAATTTACGGCTCTGTAGTAAACTGAGGCCGCTCCAACTTATCCCACTGGGATGAGTTGACTAAATCATTAATTTTATTATTTTTGTTTAGTCAACCGATCCCGCATCAATACACCTTGCATAAATGCCATGTGTCGTTTGGATTCATTTTTTTTAATTTAATATGTCTTTTTGGACAAATAAGGCTAAAGCCATTAGGTACGGCCATACTGCCTCGTCTTTCGTTAAAAATATGTATATTTTTATCTCTCATATAATACTTCTAGACATTATAATTTAATTTTAAAATTTTATGGAATATATATTGCAAGTATCGAGTATTGGTTCTTTGTAGTATTTGGATTCGTTAACTAAACTCATTTAAAATAAGTTTAAGCGCATGATATAATCACTTGTATTAGCAAAATAATTAAGGGTAGCTTAGTAAATACCATTCAATAAGCTTAGTCAACGAAACCTTTTACAATTTTAATTGTTTTCCTTAGCATTCCATTTATTTGAACTACAATATCCTAAATCCAATCAGCTCACATCAGAAGATCCTTACAATGAACCGTTCATTATAAACCGACTAAAGGGAGCCATGCCCATGGGCTGGGATAGAAAGCCGCCCTCATTCAAGGTAGATTTATCCAATCCCAATTATACGTCAATAACAATCCATTCGGGTGTAAACAACCACAATTTTAACGGCAAAGAAGAAAACAAGCAAAAAGTTTAAAGTGAAATGGGATGCACGATGCACCACAGTGAAAAGGAAGCCAGAAGGGAAACAGGGAAATTAAATTTCAACGAAATGATCGAAATATAATACACAAGGAAATAATCTATAAATCAGGAGTAGTCGGTACTTATGAATGTTATCATTACAACGAACAAAAAACAGATTAGCCAAATTAAGCTCATAATAGAACCAGCCTAGAAACGATATTCGCTCATTGTTGATTATCAGCATTGATACCAGAGTAGAATCCCAAACAGAAAAGCAATCGGTAAGTTTATCTTCTGTTTATCATTCACTGCAACCAACTCCAAACCTCCAAGATAGACCGTCATTGTATTCAACGGAAGCGGCGAGATCAAAGGTTCAGCGCAAAGGCGCCGACATCACCAAATCAGTGTTTACAGTGAGGCGTAAAAACTTTGACTGGGCCCACACCGTGAAGAAACTGGTTAGTATTCTGTACGTGCTTTGAAGTTCGATGAGTCATTGGTGCTGTTAACGAGGATTGGCTATAGTTACTGGAAACTTGAACATAGTAGATGAGAAATAGTAAACCTGTTTATGGCTATCCAGTTTACTCAGAACTATACTTTCCAACATGCACCAGGAACTGAGATAATCTAGAAGATCTTTATTAGCAAAGAAAATTACCTACAATCAAATAAAACAAATCAAATCAATCAAATCAAGACGTTTATTTTCTGAATACAATATTACAGGTACTATACATGTACATGTCAGATCTTATAACTAGAGTGTAGTCAATGTATTCAACCCGCAAGCAGGTATGCAAATATTAAAATAAATGATGGTGAATATATGTATACATAGTAAGTGTTAAAATAATCAATAATAAAAATAATCTAGAACAAAAAAAATGTAGTTAATAAACAGATACTTAATTGAGTCAAATAAATTATTTTACTTAAAATTAATATATTCCATAACACTATAAAAACATCTGTCGAGGAGCCAGTTATTTAACTTTTGTTTGAATAAATTGCTATTGAGGTCTTTAATTACTTCTGGTAACTTATTGTAGATAATGATGCACATATTGTTAACATTTTTCTTGTAGATTTTCTTGAGATAACAGAAACAAACTGGAACTGTTATGTATATTTGCAATTAAAACAAATGAGCTAACTGTAGACTGTTGCAAACAATCTACAGCTAGCTCAACTGATAAATATCAATGAGCATTGCCGTACAGCGATTGACGCTATACGGCAATGCTGATGCGTTGCGCCAGATACTCACCAGCTCTTCAGGTCACGCGTCACGTCGACCAGACGCTCAGAAAAGAAAACCGGAGATCATTGTTACCCCACGGACCACGGACACAGAATTACAATATTCATATACCTACCTATGCATAATTATGATATGATTGCAATAAATGAAATATGACCTTGGGTCTCGACGTAATGGGGAGCAAATGCACAGGCTCTGTCGAGTCCTGCATATTTGCGCATCTTGAAATCTTCGGCCAAATAGAAAATGACTATCAAAACATATTATGTTTAAAAACAAGGTAAATATTGAATATTGTTCCGGTTCACAATGCGCTTCTATGTTCCTTTTACATTGCAATCTTACTGTATCCAGTGGGATGGAAATTATAAGTGATGACATGACAGTGATTGTCCATTGATTTTGATGGGCAGCAGTAGGTGTTTTGGTTTTTATCAATTTTTATAAGGATTCATTGTTGAAAAATAATGATGAAATAAATTAAAATGTGATTGATTGGGCAACAACGCCAACAACAGACTCAGTGTTTTGGAATAACTTATGAAAACTTAGTTAAAGATAATAAACTTAGATAATCCTCCATACTCAAAGAATACTATACATACATAATATAATATTATCATAATCTTATATTACTAGAGATATATTTTCCAACCTGGAAAGTCCCGAGCTCACAATCTACTCAAAAGTTTATTGCGTTATTCACGTTTTTATTATCCACAGCTGTAAATTTAGTACACAGTAAAAGTAAGTGACAAAAAGTTCCACCTAGACCTCCGAAGTAGATAGCGCCAGACTCATTTCCAATGTAAATATCATTGAGATCTCTGACTATAAAGTCATTCTCCACCTACCCCTACCCTCTAATAGTAAGCGTTATGGCTGCTGTAAACGTAACCTTACTACTTCTATCTGCAGATAACTGATAAGGAATATAAGTAAAATCTGTTATGATTTAGGTTTTAATGCGAAATAAATCGTCTTCTATGCCTAGATTAGTGCAGCGTCGCAGATTGTGTTTATGGTTCACGTATTGATTATTAATTTAATTGAGTCCACGATAGTAATAAAACGGATAGTGTGATAAAACATAAAAACTGTGTCACATTCTTGAGTCACTTTTTTGCTTGCCGCTTTAAATCGATTTTAATAAGGTCAATTGTGCAATAATGATAAAATCCATAAACGGATTAATAATTACTGGTGATAAATCAATCATGTGTTAATTGTATTCGATAAATAAGTGCAGACATTAAATTTGGTCTGATTCTGATAGGTATCCTTAATAATTTCTATTTGTTTTCAATTTGTCACTTGTATACACAAAATAAATTTGTTATTAATTAAGTATTTTCATTTGTAATGTAATTAGTTTTATTAAATGTTGCAAACCATGAAGTATTTAAGTTACTAATGTAACTATGTTGTTGTGTCAAGTTTAAAGAGAGAGAGGCCCAAACAGCCTACTCTGGCTAGCTGAACCCTAACTTTGCACCGTCAAAAAAGCTGCTCAGGAAAAGCAAAGCAGCACACTAAAGTTATAAATAAAAGGTGAGGCAGAATAAATTTCCCCGGAGTTGTATTAGTATTTATGGCTGCAATAAACAAGCGGCCTTTTGTGAAATGCCGACGGCTGTAAATAATTTCAGTGCTAGTCAGTCGCGTTGTAACACTTGGCTAGGGGTGCGCCGGCGCGCCAATGACGGCGAAAAGCGGGGCTGATGATTTCGAAACGTTGAATTTATAATTTTGTAAGTAGATTTGTTTTTAGTTATTGAATTGAAATCAAAGTTTAAAAAATCATAATAACAGTTATTTTATTTTGATGCGATGGATAAAGCACAGTAGAGAACAAAAGTATGCTACGGAAAGTTTCTACATGTTGGTATGTAATGTACTTGAAAATTTAGTAACACATCTTTTACAACAAGCCGAACAATTAGAAAGCATAAAGCAAAACTTGCAAGTAGGCTTAGTCATCTAGGAAGATAAGCCAATCGTTCTAGGAATCACCAACACCTGCGATGAAACAATAAAATACGGCATTCATAAATATAACAAACAAAAACTCTTATCTGTATTATCCTCTGTTCTAGTTCTACCAGCAACAACAAATAACATACCTAGAAAGGTTTCTAGATTATATATGCAAAAGGTTTAAACAAAACCAGACCATAAATCATTCGCCCGCCCTCACAAACGCCGCGCCCTTTGTCGGCGAACTCAAAAGGTGACAAGACAATACTTAATGACGGTCATAATGATTACGTATTGTAGATTTCGGCTGTCAGTGAAATTACAACATTTGTTTAAGTCCGGCGCTTGTTTGAACTGATCGGATCACAATGAGATGTTTTTGGTCTTTTACACTTTTGGGTAAAAAAACAAATGAGCAAAGGAGCCGCTTTGCGAATTGCAAATAAAAACTTCGTTTCAAGGTCGTGTAACGTTTCTTCTCCGTTATTTATTTGGAACACTTTTTGCTGTTGCTTTTTGTCGAACTGATGCAACGGGATCGAGAAAGGATGATCACTTCAAAATCTTCAAATGTGGATAGAATTTAAATACTTAATGAGAACTTTCTTTCTTATGAAAACTTTTCTAAATGTCATTATAAAAAGTCAGTATATTAAAAGTAAAGCTCTTGAAAACTAAAACTCTAGGTAAAACTCTACCTAAATTTTAATTTAATTTAGTGTAAAATAAGTAAGTAAGAATTTTATGTGTTATAGAATAGTGGGTGCACATTGAAGTCCTTTGTACGTTACGCCAATCCATTGCAGATGCTGAAAATATTTATCTGAAAATATTTATCGTTGCGGGAATGAAAGGAGAGGGGTAGGGAAATATTAGGTGTAATAAGAGAAAAGAGAGCAAAATTTCCCACACAATGATGAAATCCACAATAATCTGCGTTGTCTATTGCGATAGATAATAGGAGTTCTGTGATTTTCCATTCGCGCAAATGTCTCTCGCGCAGATGTCATGCTACCAATATAATGTGTTTCTAAAAACTGATATCCTGTACATTTGCATACTCATTTAGTTATTAGACCTCACAGACGCATGTGAAGCAGGACTCACATTATGAATAAATATTTATATAATAAAAAAAATTAAACACCAGCTAAAACAATGTATTCTGACGTATAAACCACGTTTTATTTCAATAACAACTTTTTACACACTTTCCAAGAAGTGCATTGGCCAAGTTAATTTTAAGATTTGACGTTACAATTTCGTTCTTATCCCGGTAACTTTAGAATTTGAATTTAAAAACGACAATATTGGGTTATAAAAATTAAAATTCAACAGAGCTCAGTCGCGTAGTAAAAATGATGTTTGCGACCTCGGCTAAACACAATATGTCAGGGAGGGTTGGTTTTTAAATCTACCTAATTCCGACTCAATTCTGGTAACCCTTTTATGGTTTTATGTTTTATTAAACCTAGCTCAACCGATTTTGATACTTGTATAACATTATTATAGAATTAATGTTTGTTTAATTTACGCTTAATCAATTTACACCTTCTTTAGTTACGAACATCTAATAGAAGAAGAAAATGATTGATACACTAAAACAATTTTATAAACGTAATAAGTTTGGTACCTACCTGGTTCTACGTCAGTTCTATTTCTATTTCGTTAACCTTACAAGCTATGTCTAGACCAAAATACACAACTAGGTATATGTAGAGTCGGTAAAATATTAATATAAATAAGGAATTAGCAATAAAACAGTCAACTTATCCGTTATTGTTATTCAAATCATACTTGATAATAAATACAGCAATAAAAATAAATAACTGATTTGCATAATAATTATTATTTGGTCATCTACATGAGTATGTGTTGAAATTAATTCACAAAAGAACTGGTTCGAAAGAGAAATGACAAAGGAGAGTGAGTTCCTTTCAAAACCGTATTACATTCTCATGCTCTAATCAACTTGATCCAAACCCTCACGACCCATCTGTTTTCAAAAGAACTCTACCTTTCAAAATGTTTATTATTCCTAAACGTATTATATTACCAGACTTACACGCATGAATACAATATAAATAAATGTGGCCCACCGTAAAGATAACGATAAACAAAATTCAGCCCTATGCGCCTTCCCTTTTTTATTGGCAGGGGGCAATTTGAGACGATGTATTCTGCCACATTTACAAAAAAAAATAACCTTTCGGAAGATTAAAAAAGAAAAACATGAGCTTTATATCACTGAAGATACAGTCCAAAATGTAGTAATAGATCATTTCGGAGATGGCAACATAAAAGTTGGTATTTATGTAATTTATATTCCGGTGACGGTTTAGTTAGAGTATACGAAATTGTTAAAGACAGATAAAAGGGAGATATTTACATTAGGGGATGGTTTATGGGAGGTCCCGACATTCGAAGCTGGCACTAAAATGACAGACATTACGACTGTCGCTAATCGTAATTAATGGCCGTTTAAAAGTACTTTAGCTATGGCGTCGAATTTATCGTGATATATTGAGTGTTTTTAATGGATTGGATAATCCTTGCTTCTATTTATATCATGCTTGTTTCTGTGAAACGCTCAATGATCTTTGAACAAGCTTTACCTTTAACTATTTAAAATTTGTTTAAATTATTGTGATATTGACGTATATTTCTAAAATAAGTCATTGATACATCGTAGAACAATAATGTTTCACCCAATCTCATAAATAACTTTACAAAAATAGAAAACTAATATTAAAGTCTCGTTCAAATAAGTAAAATAGGAGTTCCGTGAAGACGATTAATGTACAGATATTCATCTTGAATTATTTGCGTTAATATTAGGTAAGATTGAGTAGATGGTACATCTATTCAATGTCACATCCGTGATTATTAATTTCCTAAAAACAAGGAAGAAATGGAAACACAACCTTCAGTACCTTTCCTTGTTTGTGTCCCATATAAAAAACAGTTATCACGCGGTTTACCTCTATATAATCACGCCTCTATCGTTGATCAAACAAACACTGACGAAGTTTGACTAAAACAAATAATATTATCGTTGAGGTAATTAAACATCGTTATCTAAATAATATAACATTTACTCAGTTATACTCTTGTTTGTCGTGAATAATAATACACAAATATTATGAGCAAATAAGTCAAATTTATTATTTTTGACACTTATAGTGAACGTTGATAAGAAATAGGTACACGTATTATTTTAACTGTAGAGTTTCGTTTGTTGGGTTAGTTGTTATTCCCTCCGTCATAAGCAGGTACGATTTAATTTAACTCAAATTAGCTGTGTTCTAATTTAGAACACAGCTTCTAAAGTCAGCCATGGAATGAACCTCGGAAATAGAAATGGACGATTGAACTGTCTGCGGTGATAAGGTGTTACAAAATGCCTTCTGAATTTGTAACACCTTCTAGTCTAGGTGGTTTCGGACCCAAATAAGGATAATATATAAAAAATTATAAAAAAGATGTAGAGGCCAGATAATTGTAATGCTTATATCAATGCAGCGATGTGTATGTTTGTTGAGATTTTTACACAGGGTCGTTCAAATAAAAGAATACGTGACAAAACACAATCACAGCCATTTCGGCAGAGTGAATTATATTGTAATAGTTTTGCCCGCGGCTTCACACACGTTATAAATGTTATTTCCATCCCAAGGGAACTGATTTATGGGAAAAAAATATATTAAAGGCATTGAACTACCTGTATGCAAATTTTAGCCCAATCCGTGCAGTAATTTTTATGTGAAGAGGTTTCTTACAAACATCCATATTCTAACATAATAGTATGTTAGTACCTACCTATCTATAGCTGATCAACTTGAAGGTCTGTCAACAGTTGAATGAGGGAATTAAATAATAATCAGAGCTCACGTTCTAAGCTGTCATTGTAAATGTTGATCCTTGATTACTTTGGGCTTTAGCATTGTAATGGTGACAATGAAAAGTTTGAGGTATTAACTTGTTTTTTTGTGAATAATGATAATGGTGATTTTTTGGAATTTATAGTGGAGTCTTATGTCGATCCACATACACAGTTGGGTAAATAGGTTAGTGGATATATATTTTGGAAAAATATTTACATGTGCTTGTGCAGCGTGGATACTGAAAGTTTTAATAAATATGTTAAAAAACTGTTTTGCCTTAAATGAAGAGTGACGGGAAAAATCATCAAATATTGAATCAGCAAAATAAAACTTAAATCCAATGACAGTCTGCAAAAAACGTGTTACCTTGACGCGTATTTTGTTAGCAAATTATAATGTGCAAATATTTATTGAGTCAATAAGTGAGGGTTGCGGCATCTACAGACACAAAGCCTCAGCCTTCAAATAAAAAACACCAAAATAAATAAAGTCATTTTCGCTGGCTTCGAGCAAACTCAAAGTGAAATTACCGCGTCTCAGCGCGACGTGAGCATGAAAAATTCATTCGAGACAACAAGAGGGTGACGCGGAATAATAATTTGAATAAATATCAAGCCGCGGTCTCACACGGGTGACGTGAAAACAAGCGCGCTCACCCACCCATGTTTATGCGATGTGATGGTGTCATTTGGCAGTTACAGTTGGCACATCGCGTATACGTCCTGACATCTCACAAAATGTTATTAACTTTTTAAGAACGCGCAATAGATGTGTAATTTTGAGCCGAGGCTCGAATTTCAGACTACGTTCCCAGGGGTGATTATTTTTTTAAGGAAAGAATAGACATTGTTTCAGAAGATGCTCCACCGCGATTACTATTCCATTCACATGCACCTTTTCATGGAAATATTGAAGTAACGAGCCGGTTTACAGCTCACACATCCCCGTTCCGGGAAGGCCGCAACAAAGGGGTGCTAAGTGTGCTGGCAAACACAAAAATAATAACAAAATCCCCGTGTATTTTGACAACATAATACTCGACGGTCACAAAAGCCGTCACGTCACGAGCAATCGGTTTCGGTTCCTCGCCGCCCTTTGAGAAGGGTTCTAAACAAGTTTCGCAAATAATTTATTAAAATGTTTTTTGTTGCGTTCCGTGACAGTTGGCCCTCTGTGCGCTACCGTTTGACGTCTCCGCGTTGAAAGATTATAATTGACAAGATCTTTGTTGGCTGTGACAATGGGGCTTACTATAAATCTGGGCATTGTGAAGCGGAGATTAGCTGAAGGGCGCTGTTGTGGACTCCTAAACGAGAAATAGAAGATACGCATTGTGTTGTTCCCGCTAAACTTAATTCCGACTGTGCTGTCTCTAGTCCAGATTAAAGATATTATGCAGTTTGGAACTGATTCTTTATTCAATGAAACTAAATTTAAAATGTTCTCAGAAATGTGTAAATCTTCCGTAGAAAGATTAAAATCATGAAGTAGATGACTATTAAATTGATCTAAAAAAGTCTTTTATTATATACCAAAAAGAATTTATAAATAAAAACTAACAAAAGATCAAAAATAGGAAAGTAGCGTTAATCAACATTCTTTGAACAAGTATTCACACAGTAAAACATGAAGGCCACCCATTCAGCACGCATATTCGCAGAAACAAATGCAAAGAATACGAATTCCCGCTCGCCACAGCTGCATACGAATTTTGTCAACGCTTGCTAGAACTCCTTGATGTATGGCCAAATGAATCACGAATAACAAATGGTTGCAAGAAGGTACAGTTTGGCTTGTGTTTTATGATACAGCTGTACTATTGTTGTCGAGACAATTTCTATCTTTCCTTAGTTTGTATAGGTAATATAGTTACTTATTGCTTTATTTAAAATTCGACAAAAGAAGAGGTTCTCAATATATCTGCATGTTTGTTATATTCAAACGTTTATGTATTTACATATAGTTTTTTGCATATTTTTGCAAAGTAATGCTTGATAGTATTTTAATAATAAATCGGAAGGAGAAGGCTAATTTAGAAGCGACTGTTTTAAAATAGAATTTAATTTTAAAACAACTTTGCAACCGCTTCAAAGTTACGGTGTAATAATAACTTCGAAGCCTCAGTGTCAACCCTATGCCAATTTGTGAACCAAATTGACAGACGCCAATCGGAAATTCAAATGTGAAATTAGTAACATCACAGCGAGATCTGAACTTTAATACTATGGACGAAAGATGAATATTGACACAAACTTGAGCTGTGCGTGTAACCCAGAGTGGAACTATGAGTCACTGTAATAATTGGCATGTGACACGATGATATTGCAGATTCTATTAGATTCTGTAGAATTTTTTTTGAACAGAAACTGCAAAAAAACATATTTCCGATACCGGGAATCGAACCCGAGCCTCCTGGGTGAGAGCCAGGTATCCTAGCCACTAGACCATATCGGATGTTGAACAGACTGCCGAAATTTTAATTTATAAAATACACGGTTTAAGTATAGATATTACGTAGGTTGAATTGCTTTTGTTTGAGTTTAGATAATTTTGTTCAGATTATTGGATTCGTGATGAGTCAAAGGAACGCGAGCTCATTGTATAACCGATTCAATTATTCTATTCGATGCATTTGGCTTAATAAAATCGAATGTGAATTTCAAGTCGTGTTCGTTAAATGCGATACTTATTATATGGTAAACAGTGTCATTATCATGTCTGGATGCACCGACTATCAGCTACTCTGCAATCTAAATCGTACCTTAACTCAACCAATTAAGTTTTATATCTGACTGTGCTTTGAGCGGATATCTTCAGCTATGCCTGTCAAACTGTGCATAAAAAGAAGCAGAAGCTTACATTTTAAATGTCATTCTTGTGCATTGTTTTAGAGTGCAGTTTGGCTTGTGAGCGGCACTAACAGTACCTGTCATTCTGTCGACCGTCGATCACTGTCAGTCAATCGGCGCGTTCGATCGCCGACATCGTGACGTCAGTGACATCTGACGACTGACGTCGATGTTTATCCACTGCCATATACGGCAGCAAGAATGGCCTTTGTATAGCCTTTTTCCTTTTGAAAGTATCAAATTATCATAAATAGACTGGGGCAGATAATAAGGATTGGAGCTTTGGTATTGTGGCTGAATGAATTGTCTGAAATAACTCTTGATGAAGTGCATCGATAGGAATTGTTTGGTTTGAGCTTGTATTATTATCATGTACTGTTTAAAACTCTATAATTGCTAGATCCTATTGATTTGACTATTTTAATACTGGTTATTATTATTAGGTAGAATTCCACAGAAAATATAATTTATCAGATATTGAGAGCTTTGTGCCAAGCCGTGAGAAAAAGTTGAACTCACTTTCACATACATCGGAATTCCAAACAGTAGTTTCATCCAATCACCAATTTATTTAACACAGAATAATCGAAAGAAATAAACTTTACAGCCCTAAAACGCATATAAATTCATTTGTCACGCTAAATACCTAGTATTATATTATTTTCCTGCCAGTCTCCAAGAAATCAATTTGTTTCTAAAACGTGATTATTAAGAATGATTGATGATTGAAGACACGCAATAGGTCAATCAGCTTAACGAAGTATTTGATTAGTTTTTGTTTTTTTGTCAAAATGGTTTTGTTCAATGCCCTTGCAATTTAGTTTTGCATTTTTGATTGACTGTGACCACTGTGATGTTTGCAAAAACACCTACCTAAACCTACTGGATGTTAAGTGACCTATGATCATTTAGATGTCTAGGTCAAGCGTCTTTTCTACGATGTTACTGCGATTTATCTAAATTATATTACTTTATAAACAAAATTGTTTAGATTAGACCTATCTTATTCTATAGTAATATACTTATGTACTTACTTTACTTCCATGTACACCCCATCGCCTTAGGATTGAAAAAAAAACGTCACATACTATACTGTCTCTTAAATAAATAAATATCATGAGGAAAGTTAGATAATTCAACTTTTTCGATAGTTCGTTTGCTTCGATATATTATAATTATGTGAGGCAAAATAATTTATAGAAGACCGATAGATGATTTTGATGATTTCCAATAGATTTAAGCCTTACGTTTTGCGCCTCTTATATATTTTGCTCGTTTTACTTGTTTTTGTACCATTTGACTGTAAGCATTGGCATTTTCCATTATATTTTTAAAGAAGTGTTGAGCTTTTGTAAAGTCTAATAATCTTTCTGTGAGATAATCTTCAGTGTAATTTTACTCCTTGTTGCGTTTCTATACGCATAAGGTTTACAAACTGCACAAGCCGGAAGTTTCAGAAAATTTAAGTTATTTTGTCTTTCTTCGTATAGATTCATTAATATTACCTATTGTTATACACGAAGCTCTACTTATCGGGGTTTAGTAAGCTAATTTCTGCAAAAATCCCAGCTTAAACTCTTAAAAATGTTTCTGTTTTTATTATTTGATTTTCTTATTCATTTGCATAGTAATCTAAATGGCTGTTAAAGATTCTCTAATGATACCTCTAAATTCAAGAAGGTAGTCAAACATCGTGGTTGATAAAATTTCAATAACAATAAAATTAAATTGTATCCATGAAAATATTTGTATTTGATTATTCCTAATTTTATTCTGAGTTCATTGCACTCTAAACTGAATTATTAAATTATATCTACTCATTCGAAAACCAATTGAAATAACGATCTGAGGCGCGGTGGGCGAAGGTTCGCCTGCGGCGCAGCAGTTGCGGGTTCGATTTCCGCCTCGGGACAAATGTTTGTACGATATGCAGGCTTGTTCAGGGTGTTCTGATTGTTTTCTATGAAGGTATAATAAAAAATATCTATCTATGTAATGTATTGTATTTTTAAATCAGTTATCTAGTAACACAAGCTGTGCTTAGCTGGGGGCTAGATAATGCTGTGTGAATTGTACAGCATTATTTATTTAATTAAAACAATGGCGCGAAATGTAAAAAAATATTCATGGCATCATAAAATATCTAAAATTATCAGCGTTTATAAATTTATTATTGAGATTCTAAGAAGCAAGTATCTTTAGGCTCTGCATAAACAATGACAAGTCACCTCAGTTTTAATAAGAATAATATACCGACCAACAACGCCTCAATAATGCAACGTCTTTGACTTCTGTAATCTTGGACTGACTCTGCAGCTACCGGTTTTTAGCCCTTGATTGACGGCTGTCGGTTCGGTTTACCGACAGAACATTTATTATTTATCTCGATCATCTACTTTATTACCTTCAGCTAAAGTAGATTTTAGTTTGTACCTTATCATTACTGAGTTGGCGTTGAAATACTCGGTAACAATTTTACATTTGCTGTTGGTTTGATCGTTATGTCTTGAGTTTTTGGTTGTTTTTCCATTCAATTGTTTCATTTAGTCCGTTTGCACGTCAGCATTCGGCTCGGCGCCGCTCAACACGGTTCTTTCTTTATAATCATCTACTCTTGCATTACAAGCCGTTCAATATTAATAGTAATCAGTACTTTCTATGTTTCTTTGAGTAATTTGAATAGTCACTACGTCTTGTTAATAATGTTCCTTTATATTTTCTGCATAATTTATTTAATTTATGTTCTTGTATGTTTGATGTTTATTAATCGTCTTTAAATTAAAGATGCTTAAGTTGGTGTGGTTTTTATTTGACAAGCATTATTGCAAATGAATTAATATACATTTACTGTTCTATGTTCGTTTGCTATATTAAATTTTATTGTTTTCAAGGTTTTTACTTATAAACTTTTTATCATGAGATTATAATTCAACTGCTTTTTGTTGTATAAAATACTAACTACGCCCTGCGGCTTCGCCCGCGTGAAAATTGATGTGTCTATGAAAAAAGCTGATCTGTTTAATATACGTTGATGAGTGGCATGGTGGTTCAACTCGTGTCTCGGGCATCGCCACTGTGGGTCAACGTAAAACAGTTTGTTGCAGTTACCCGTGAGATAAATACGAAATGGCAAAATGCAATGTTGGAGCTTGTGATTTATATATTGTAAAAACCCTTTTAAATTAACAGAGCAGCTTTCTCCACGTGACACATCAATTTTCGCCTGCGCCCTACGGGCGAAGCCGCAGGGCGCAGTAACAAATACAGTACATACGTGGTTCATTATTAACTGAAAGTAAAACTTTCAGTGGTTTTTAGGGTTTCAAAGATCGGTTTTGAAACCCTTATGGTCTCGCTCTGTCCGTCCCCGATCTTTCTTGAATATCTCAGTAACTACTGCAGCTATTAACTTGAAATTTGAAATAATGTTACATTTCGTGCGCCATTACTGATTTCAACAAAAAACTATATAAATAAATGAAAAATGAAAATGAATATTTTCAGTAGGTACAAATTTTGATGTTGAAATTTCAAAAGAGACCTAGGAAGGCAAATGGGGTATCAAATGAAAGGTATCGTTTTGTACATTTCAAAACACTTTTTGAAATTTCTGTAAATTTCATACTTTTTGAAATATTTCAAAAAAAGTCGAAAAATTGACCATACCCCCCCCCCTATCTCCGAAGATTGCACACCGATCCACGTACAATGTATTAGGCGTTTGTAGATATCGATCTACATTTTACAGGAAAAATATAGAGAAGTCTGTAATAATAATAGTTTTTGAAAAATGGTAAAAAAGGGGGGGAAATTTTTTTCAAAAGGGGGGGTACCTACCTATGTGGGGTATCAAATGAAAGGTATCGTTTTGACCATATCAAAACACTTTTTGAAATTTCTGTAAGTTTCATACTTTTTGAAATATTTCAAAAAAAGACGACAAATTGACCATTCCCCCCCCCCCTAGCTCCGAAGATTGCAGACCGATCCATGTACAATGTAGTAGGCGTTTGTAGACATCGGATCTATATTTTACAGGAAAAATATAGAGAAGTCGGTAATAATAATAGTTTTTGAAAAATGGTCAAAAAGGAGGGGATTTTTTTTTCAAAAGTAGGGGTACCTACCCAAGTGGGATATCAAATGAAAGGTATCGTTTTGACCATTTCAAAACACTTTTTGAAATTTCTGTAAGTTTCATACTTTTTGAAATATTTCAAAAAAAGACGAAAAATTGACCATTCCCCCCCCCCCTAGCTCCGAAGATTGCAGACCGATCCATGTACAATGTATTAAGCGTTTGTAGACATCGATCTATATTTTACAGGAAAAATATAGAGAAGTCTGTAATAATAATAGTTTTTGAAAAATGGTCAAAAAGGGGGGGAATTTTTTTTCAAAAGGAGGGGTACCTGCCTATGTGGGGTATCAAATGAAAGGTATCGTTTTGACCATTTCAAAACACTTTTTGAAATTTCTGTAAGTTTCATACTTTTTGAAATATTTCAAAAATAGTCGAAAAATTTACCTTTCGTGTACGTGGTACTTCGTTCTACGTGGATCGGTCTGCAATCTTCGGAGATAGGGGGGGGGCCCCCTATCTCCGAAGATTGCAGACCGATCCACGTTAAATGTATTAGGCGTTTGTAGATATCGATCTATATTTTACAGGAAAAATATAGAGAAGTCTGTAATAATAATAGTTTTTGAAAAATGGTCAAAAAGGGGGGGAATTTTTTTTCAAAAGGGGGGGTACCTGCCTATGTGGGGTATCAAATGAAAGGTATCGTTTTGACCATTTCAAAACACTTTTTGAAATTTCTGTAAGTTTCATACTTTTTGAAATATTTCAAAAAAAGACGAAAAATTGACCATTCCCCCCCCCCTAGCTCCGAAGATTGCAGACCGATCCATGTACAATGTATTAGGCGTTTGTAGATATCGATCTATATTTTACAGGAAAAATACAGAGAAGTCTGTAATAATAATAGTTTTTGAAAAATGGTCAAAAAGGGGGGGAATTTTTTTTCAAAAGGGGGGGTACCTACCTATGTGGGGTATCAAATGAAAGGTATCGTTTTGACCATTTCAAAACACTTTTTGAAATTTCTGTGAGTTTCATACTTTTTGAAATATTTCAAAAAAAGACGAAAAATTGACCATTCCCCCCCCCCTAGCTCCGAAGATTGCAGACCGATCCATGTACAATGTATTAGGCGTTTGTAGATATCAATCTATATTTTACAGGAAAAATATAGAGAAGTCTGTAATAATAATAGTTTTTGAAAAATGGTCAAAAAGGGGGGGAATTTTTTTTCAATAGGAGGGGTACCTGCCTATGTGGGGTATCAAATGAAAGGTATCGTTTTGACCATTTCAAAACACCTTTTGAAATTTCTGTAAGTTTCATACTTTTTGAAATATTTCAAAAAAAGACGGAAAATTGACCATTCCCCCCCCCCTAGCTCCGAAGATTGATGACCGATCCATTACAATGTATTAGGCGTTTGTAGATATCAATCTATATTTTACAGGAAAAATATAGAGAAGTCTGTAATAATAATAGTTTTTGAAAAATGGACAAAAAAGAGGATTTTTTTTCAAAAAGGGGTACCTACCCATGTGGGGTATCAAATGAAAGGTATCGTTTTGACCATTTCAAAACACTTTTTGAAATTTCTGTAAGTTTCATACTTTTTAAAATATTTCAGAAAATTGATTGTCCAAATAATTGGCAAATGTTTGAAACCCTCGGCGCGCGAGTTACACTCGCACTTGGCGAATCTTGTTTTTACCAGGGTTTGAGTGACTTAATATGTGCGAACCAGGGAATATTTTATTGCACTAAACATTGCTTCAAATAGGTAGTAGTTTTTTAAGAATTAAAAATACGTGATTTTACTTTATTACTTTATTGTTTTTTTACCGAGTTTTGAGTGAGAGTGGACTTTACCAACCTTTTTGAGTGAGTTTAATTATTGAAAAGTAGCACAGCCATGTAAAACCATGTGTTATTCAAGAACTTAAACTATCTACAAAGGTAGCAACCATTTACACCTATAACAAATTTCATCTAAATCGGTAACAACCATTTACACAAACATTCGCATTTATAATATTTCAGGAGGATAGGACATAATTATTACCTTCAGGTTTATCAATATTATCCTCACAAAAGTTTTTCCTGACTATTAACTTTAATTATAGAACGAGGCTATATTATTTTATAGATATTTGTAAATAGACCTGTAAAAATCGTGTAAAACTTTTATAAAAAGTTATGAAATAGGTACTGTAAATTAATCATTGAAAATATTTTGTTACACAAAATGAAAGTGGAGAACGCCCAAGACTGGAATTTATTAGAAGAATTATTCAAAGACAATGGGGAATATTAAAAGGTGGTTAAGACAAATTGCGAAAACATTGTTGAGAACCAAGCTTGAAAATGACGCAAGAAGACTTAGGGATAATTATAAAGATGTTGAATGTCAGCAATTTTTCATGAATATTAGGGTTGTTAACATGCAGCTGCTTAATTTGTAGCTTTGCTCAACTCTTCGTCGACCCCAGGCTACCAAAAGCCTGACGCTTATTGCTCAGTCGCGTCAATAAAGTCTATTTAATCGCTCTAGACTCTGTCTTGATTCGGTTGCCTTCCACCGCTGATCGTTCATAGTTGATGGATGGTAATGAATCGCAGTTTTATGCACTCCCGCGTCCAACGAGGGAAGCTGATTGTGGCATTGAGTGCTTCTCTCAATTCTGTATGGTTTTGTAATAAACTTGTGAAATGAAGAGCTTTCGTCACGAAAACATTTTTTTTAGTTCGTTTAATACTTCAAACATCTTCTGATATAAGTACTATAAAGTAAGAAAAAAAACTTTTGTAAATATTAATTTCAAAGTTATATCAAACTAGCTTATTTGCACTTTTCTTCTTGAAAAGTAGAACAACGAAGCCTATATGACCGTCCCGGGACACCATTCAGCTCTCTTAAATTTCATTATGATCCGTTCAACTGTTGTGGCGTGACATGACAGACAGATAGAGTTACTTTCGAATTTATAATATAAGTATGGAGTAGTATTGAAAATAATATATATCAGATAGAAAATAAACAGACTAAGATCATCTGACACCTCACGCAAGAAAATCCAAAGCAATTACGTTCCATGCATTAAAATGAAGCGAGCCTACTAGAGTAGAACCAAGTCTACGGTAATAGAACTCATATCACGCCTCACTGAACAATAGACCCATTACACAGGCGCTAATTACGCGTCCGCCACGACTTCGAATAATGGTGTACAGTCCGAGCGCTGTCAGAATGGGATGGAACCTCGTCAAAGTAAAATCTTTGAAATCTTAAATGACTGTTCTCGACTATCGTTGGCATATTGGAAAAGACGTTCTAAACAAAGATTGACTTGACGCGCGTTGATTTCGACATACGCTATCGGCAGCATGACTGTGTATCGTGGTTCGAAAAGGTTCCGTCCCATTCAAATCACGTACAGATTATAGGTAGTATACGGCGTGTACGGCCTCTATGATGCATTGTGGGCTATTCATCATGGGCTATTGTTTTGGGAGTTACTTGTTACTTGAATGATGATAGTGGAGATTGTAAATTGAGGTATAGTTTGTTGATTTATGTCTGTATAGTCTTAGGTATTGCGCGTGGGTGGTCAGTTCGTGCGTGATTTGCGTGTCCTATTGAAACGATTCTGAACGGTTCATTAATTTGTCCGTTATTTTTAGAGACCTATTATAGCTACTATAAGGCTGATATGAGCTATAGATAATAACATATTTAAAAAAAATGGGAATTTAAGATCGTTGACGGTTGTTTACATAATTTCCGTGACACTGGACCAATTTTAGCTGCACATGTCAATAATTAGAAAAGGTTTGTACTGTTAGTTTGTTGAGCTAGCAGAGAATAAAGTATTGTTCTATGATTTCGTAAGTTGGACAGAAGCTAAAAGTTTCCAAAACAAACAGCCATACGTCAGAGCCGTCAACGTTCTTACAACACTATTTTAAAAGAATAAACACAAAAAGCTGACAAAACAGCTTGTTTCGTTACCCTCATCAAGAGCTGTCTTATTAATTGACAGCTCATATACCAGACAAGAATTGCCGGCCTGTGAATTTAAAACGAAATTAATTATACAATCAATCAGACGACATGTCATGGCCGCAAAGGTGTTGCTTTTCGCGCGGCAAAGTGCCAATCAACGTACAAAACGCTCACCCAGGCAGCACTACAGCACTCTCAAAAAAGCTTTGTTAACATTTTATTACTTCACAAGTTTAAATCCTGAGGACATTGTTTTAGAGGCCGATATTCTTTGGACATAAATCATCAGTTACGGTCGCTATAACATCGACTCCGATAGTAGTTTAACATCGCGATTCGCCACACTGTAATCGAGTCACTCAATAAAGCGGACCTCTCAAGGTGAGAATGAAGTCAAAAGCCACATTTAACGCGGAGAAATTTTTATGTTTCGTTCATTTCACGCACGTTTAACGTTAATTCGCGCGTTTCTTGTCTTATAAAACGAATGCGTTTTAATTTTCTCGTCGGATATCGCAACGAATTTATGCGAACCCATGTTCAGAGTCCCGCCGTAAAATTTACGACGAAAGAGTAAAAAAACGGAATTGAGAAATAAAACTGTTCTCGTATTCAAAATAACGTTATATATTTTATCGGCAACGTTTATGATGTCAGAATTTATGTCCGATTCATTTTCTTCAATATAAAAAATAATAAATCATGTTACGGAACTCGTGGGTTTAACACGTTTTCAAAAGATGAAATATGGCTTCCTGTGTTATGGATGACCTTTTCAATAAACTTTATGATAATATAATATATTTACGTTTGTTTGATATAATCTGTAAGGAGTGCAAGCGAAGGGCATCTTTTAGTATTCAAGTTACGGCGCTGACCTCATTTGTTCACATTTCGTTTGATTTTATCGCCAATTGTTGTAGGTAATTTAACTTTACATAAGTACACACTGCTTCGCTGGCTTTGCATACCAATTCAATGTTAGAGAATTTGTTATTCAACATAACCAAACACCATACCATCATGCAAGTCAACTAAATTATACTAAAATAATTTAAAACTTTGAGATGGTGATATGTATGTACTACATTACGTGTTTGGATATACTTAAAGAAGAACGGCCAGAAAACGAGAGAGTGAAGTCACGTGCGAATATCTAGTCCTAAAATAAATATAAAACCGCAATCCGGATTCCGCGGATCGGGAGATATCGCAGGAGATATCCATTATTCATCGATTCTACTTTCTTGTCGCAGGGTTGCCACCGATTATAAATATAATAAAATTATACTAAAACGGGAACGGGAAATTTAATGCACCTAGCGTGAAAGTTGTTTCGAAATACTAATATTTATTACAAAGCATATTTTTTTAAAATAAAGTTAAGTGTTTAGCACTTATATTCATAATTAAATCGTCAAACCACAATAGTTTTAATAATATTTTTTTTTATTGATAATAGGCGAGCGTTTGGCCGCTACTCAAGTAGTGACAGACCTTTTTAGGTACCTACTAGAACATGGTTACTATTATGACTAAAGGAAATAGTAGTGTTACAAAAAATAGGTGATACGTTTTAATAGTGATAATCTGGACTGAGATATCGAACGAGCTGTATTTATACATTATTCATCGTATCCAGTGAACAAAAAACAAAAAGCATTGTATAAACCATTAGGTGGTAATTTAGTCAACTTGGTTTGAACGTGATGTGTATTGTGTGAATTGATTGGAATTTATGTCAGTTTTTGTAAGTCGCAAAATATATTATGTGCTATTTATAGTTATTAAGACACTCAAAAACTATTTTGTGTTAGTGATTTCATGATTTTATATTATTGTAAAGCGGACATAAATAAAAGAGAATTGAAATGGAAATCAAAACTTTGCTTTTATGAATAAGGAAAATTTAAATCATTTTTTAAAGATTATAGAATACAAACAAATTAAAACTAGACTTTACAATTTAAAAATTGAGATATCTGCCGATTCTTGCAAGCAATATAGGTAGTTCAACTGATCCATGGCATGTCAAAACCAGTAATAAGATTTAAAAAAAAATTGTAACTGGACTAAGTTTTTGAGGATTAACTTTTTTTATTTATATTTAAACTATAGTTTATGTTTATATCTAAGACAACCCTATCGCCTGGAACCGCTTTGCTATCGGCGCATGCATCTTACACTAGTTGCGATAAAATCTGGACTCGGCGCGGATTATCGACCAATTTGTTACCGATAGTAATGGAGACAATCGATTATCGATACTGTGGCATCTTTGAAAAGTGCTTTTCTATTTTACTCTAGCTTCTAATTTCAAGTTTTAGTGAAGATTCATGTTTTTGTCAGTTAGGTCAACTCAACTGCCTTACTAAAATTAACATTGATGCTTATGTTTATTTTTTGTAAAGAACAATGTGCGAGATTCAATTACACGCATTCACTACCAAGTTTAAGCGATGCAACCTTGAGCTCGTCTCGTTACTGCTCTACAAAAACTTGTGGCACCAGGCACTCAGCGGCAGTCAAAGGTGTTAACGAGAATTACGGCACTAATTCTCGTGTAAGAACACAAAAGCTTGAATTCATCATTTTTAGGGTTCCATACCTCAAAAGGAAAAAAGGAACCCTTATAGGATCACTGTTTGTTGTGGTCCGTCTGTCCATCTGTCAAGACTCTTTTCTCAGAAACGCGTGGAGGTATGGAGTTGATACTCAGGTTCGGTACCTCTTGGAGCCGCAATATTATTCAAAATTCAAAATCAACGCAGTCAAAAGTTACAGTTTATGTCCAAATATTTTAAAATTTCCTAAGGAATCGGAAATTTGGCAAGAAGCAAGGTCTTATAGCACAGCTAAAGGGAAAAAATCAAAAACCGGAAGTTTGGAGTTTATTATAAATAAAATATTATCTCCTGCTATTTGGCACGCATGAGAGACATTTCATACTATTTGGCAAGAAACAAGAACACACAAAAACAAACTCTTAATTTTACGGAACCCTCGGGCGCGAGTCCGACTCGCACTTGACTTTATCTTAATATAGCTTCTGGCTGACTCTGTGTACAGCAAAAAAATATCATAATTTGAATTTCAAAATTTTCACACAACAAAAGCATTATCTCCACAAACTAACAACAAGCGAAGCAATAGAGCTCTCGCCAATTCTGGCTCAATACAAATTGACAACCGTAAAATTAGTTTCAATAGTATTCTTTGTGAGTTTGCCAGTAAATTGTGCTGCATTGTCAATATTGAGTATTACGAGATGTTTTCGGCTATTCCTTTTGGATTTATGGCAACTTTTGTTGTACGACGCCCAGATGCTTCTGGGATTTATTTAACACATTATTAACGTTTTTGTGTAGACCTATAGACCCTGTTTAGACCTTGGTTTGACCACAATCTTACCAAATGGTAAACGATGTGGCGAAGACGAGATTTTTAATGAATAAATGAATACTAAAAATTAAAAATGAATAAAATGTTGTACTTACAGGTCCTTATTTTATATATTTTTTCTTGATTACTCAACGTCAAGTAAAAGATTTGTAACTATTTAGGGTCAAACAAATAAAACCATATTATCCACATACCACCTGTTTATTTTTGACGATCCATTGTTATTTCTGCAGCAGCCATTGTTTAACAACAATGCCAAATTTAATTATTTCTAAACAAAATGTAATAAATAACCGCAGACAGGTTATGAAACCTTTAATTAACATTAACAAATGTTGCTATTAGCAGCTCGCCTGATTAAGGCTGATTAATTGCTATACGCAATCATCATTACGCGCACGACTTTGAAAAATTAATGGCAATTTAGGCTTAAAGGGTACAATGACTCAATGAGCACGGTATTTTTTCTTTACAATACAAAAACTATCATTAGCATTCACTATCGTTTCCTGTTTTTATTAACAGAAAGCTATTCTTAACCTTATTTTATTTGTTATCTGAGGATTCCGTCATCAATTCTATGAAAACAACTCCTGAACAAAACCTTATGTCCAATGCGATCGAAATCGCATTGGACATAAGGTTTTGTTCAGGAGTTCATAAACTAGTTTCCATAAACAAGTGAATAACTGGTTTTTAAATTGGCAGCCTTTGTTCGCTAACAGCAATATCAAGAAGTAGAGCATTAATAGATTCCCCAATCCTCAATATAAATAGTAGGTAATGATATTTTGGAAGCTATCAGACCTATCTACAATCTCATTAGTCACAGCTATCGGATGACGCATGTCTGTGACAGCTAGGACATCTATGTGTCTGCATTACCGCGCATTTGTCATGCAACGCAGATGGCTTTCATGCAAGATTACTTACGTGAAACGTGGCGTATGTGTTTTAGTTGCGTTGCTATAATTTATCGAGAGATTGTAAAAAAAAGCATAGGTACATTCTATTCTTTTTGATTTTTTATTATTTATTCCGTAAATCATCGATAACATCAGCATTGATGTCTTGTATTGTCTCATGCGCATATCAAGTTTTACTTAGGGTTTGGATCCAGGGTGGTTCTTTATTGATTGAAGACCCTACACAATAAATTTTGTAATGAAAATTACTTTTTAGTTCATATTTAGTTCCCTAATGAAAATGCCCTTATACATACAAACATCTTGTCCAAGCCACACCTTTACCAATTACTGTCAAAGTGTCAATCCACAGATACATGAAAATCTAAACATACTCCATTATTTACTGAACAAAGAGCAAATAACTCAAATTACCGCTCGTTTCCACATTCGCGGATAACACGGACGTCTGACAGCGGCTGTCATGTCACGTCAGACGACGCGTGTGACAGGTCACGCTGACAGCGCCCGTGGGGGGTTGAAAAATGACGTGTGCACACTGGATTAGCAGTATACCAGTAAGGCTATGTTTAGCGCATTAATAAAAGATGATGTTTGTGGCCTAACGAGGTTCGCTAGCGAAATTCAGTTCAAAAATTCTAGCTAAGCGTCAGTAATGTGTATTTTCTTGAGTGGCAGGCAGATGCCTGGTGGTGTCAGTGCATAATAGACCTGCAAATTCGTCGTGGGTCACGTCAGATAACAAGCTGGTTTTAGCGACAGTCTGACAGCATGTTGTCATTGTCAATGTCAACCTCTAGGGATTCCTATTGGAAAGTCGTCTCCTGTTAGAAAAAAATAAGCTAATTTTTTTTATTTTTAATAAGGCGGTTGTGGAATTTTCATAATGTCATATAATAAATGACTAGTTGATTAATTATCCAGATGCAAAGTTTGATATGACATCTTAATGTAAAACACAATCTTCCAAAAGATCCGTGCCATATTGTGGGGTAGGTACTAAAATACATAGCGTTTTTTTCTATTTTTGGCCCAATAAATAATAACTTTATACTAAATTTTTATTTATTATATGATTAAATAGGTAACTAATAATACAAACGTTATACCAGAAAATCTTAATTAAACCAGAATTATTATAATATGATAACAATAAATACAGCTAAAGCAACCATCAATTAGCGTACATAAAACGCCCGCTGACAGTAGACAGCACTTGACAGATCGCGGCCGCGCGGATTATGTCATATTAGGCGTGAAGGGGGGGGGGGGGGGGTAATGAACGAGCTGATAAAAGTAACATTCCGTCATAGCAAATGGATCGTGGAGATAGGAGCAGCAGCGTGTCGAACGAGAATACAATAAAGCAAGGAGCTAGTCGATAGACGATACCCCGAGCCAAACTAGCGCCACCACCATTTATTCTTATTATTTCGTCTTAAAATAAGATCATGTTTGTCCGGCTGAAAATGTTCTGCATTATTTATTTAATTATTTCATTCGAAAATATTATGATATATTTTTCACATCCATTTGACGCAAAAATCGGTTTTTCGCAATTATCTAGGTTTCTATTGATACAATTATGTTTGCATAACATATAAAAATGTAGAGTAACATTTGCAAAATTTTTGTTCTCAGCATTCTTTCACGCACTTAAACGTTTATGAGTTAGGTGTCGGAGACCGTGCATTGCGCAGTCACATAATAACTTAGAAAAATAATTTCAGGTTTTTAAAAGAGTTTCGATGTATCTCATCTGAACCATTTTTCATGATTTAATTTTTTTTAAATAACTTTAGTTTCCCTATTAGTCATTTTGAAAGGCTACTGACTGATGCTTGACCAAATAAAACTTAGCCTAAAATAATTTTAAGGTCCTTAAGACAGGATTCGTGTTTGTCAAAATGGTTTTCACCTATGAAGAGCAGATTTTGCAAAAGAAACTGTACGTAGTACTTTCTCTAGTTATGGGAGCCCAAACACTGTTCAGTTACAAAAAAAAATTATAAGTACATAGGTAAGGCTAAAAGTAGCGCGCTCTCCACCCTCTATTAAAAAAACAGTTGAGTACATGAAGAAAAAATGGAAATAAAATTTGTTGTAAATGTTATACTCTACAATTCAATTCGTTTTATTAGATGTTAACTTCATTGGAGCTACAGGAATCCAGATAATTGCAATAAAATAGATTTTTATTACATTTTACCTCGAATAAATTACGAAAAGTACACGACATTTTATGAAACTACGCTCATAAGCATAACGCTAAAATGAAGGGGTAAACGCGTTAATTGATTCCAATCGTTAACTGAACTACTAAAGTGACTGAACTTTATTTTGAGAAAACGACTTACTCATTAAGAAAGTTGTACAAAACAAGTAACCTGAATAAAATATCATGCTCCAAAATTATTACACAAAAACTCCTTCATACTAAGCCACTGAGCCCTTTGAATGACAAGTTCCGTCGCAAATGGATCAACCGGGGCTTCCGTTGTCAACAGTCTTTGCTACAGCCTGTACCTTTGTCAAAACTTCCACAGGGGTTGCTTACATGTTCAACTTCTCTAATTCCCAAAGCTGCTGGAAAACAGATAAATTTGATGCTTTTTACTAAACAAACATTCTGTATGTCTTAAAAGTGAACTACATAAGTTCATTACTATAGTCAATTTACAAGCTTGTCAGTTGAGTTCAAAAATGCGCCAAACATTTGAGCCATCCAGCGTCACTCATGGATTACTCTCATTTGCACGTAGCAAAGGAACAAAAAATAAAATCGTACAGCCGCCGCGGTGGGCTCAACCATGCGTCATAATTTTGACAGGTCGCCTGACAGCCTGCTTGACAAGCCGACTGACGGCCAGCGCGCCAACGCCCGAACAGATTATATGCCTTGATGGATTAATTTGAGGGTATCAGATAGTATTCACTTTAGTAGAGCGTACATAGATTATAATCAAAATAGTTTTATAATGAGGTAACTTGTTATGTAACTTGACTTCATGAGATTTGTACTGATTATACGAGATGTGGGAGGTTCCGAGCGGACGACCATGTGGGGTAATGGTAACTTAATTTTAAGTTATGCTTGTTTATGTTAATCTCTTCCTACTTAGCCGCAGCAAGACATTATCGCATTTAATAGATACTTAATGTGGTTTCTTAGTAATTTTTTCTGAATTTACATAAAGAAAATTATGGAGATGCATTTGCTTTAGGTTCTGCCTTTCCCTGTTCGGACGACTGTATGTAGTGAAGAAAGACATGTGGACTTTTTAAGATCTTTTCTAATTAGAACTGGCTGCCTCATTAATTAGTCCGATCAGTAACCAGGTTAAGCACAGTTGATCAGTATCGCATCGTTGACATTCTATGCAGCATAAGACCCATACTCCACCAAAGCGGAGATGTGCGAAGATTACGTAACGACGAGACGACGAGACGTTTTTCAGCTAGGGTGTCTCCAACGAGTATACGAGGATGCGTACTGGCTAGGCTGGAGCGGAGATGTGTGCCGGTCAGAGCGGCTGTGCTGCGTGCGGCATCTCGGTGCTCTCTACCGAGCTAGACCAGATGTGTAAATACAATAAAATAAAATAAAAATATAATAAATAAATAAGCCTTTATTTGACAATGCTACATTTCATCTTAGTTACTATTTTAACGCTTACTAGTGTTATTAGTATTAGAAAGTCGAGACACTTCAGCTTACGAGGTTATATTTATATATTTCACTTTTTCTAATTGCTAAATTAGGTACTTGGTTTATTACGCAATGTCCCCAGGTTGGGTAAAGGCCTCCTTCAATGATGTCCATTTCTCTTTGTCCTGTGCCTTTTGCCACCACTTTGGGCCGGCCACTTTTTTTATTTCTTCCTCCCATCGGGTAGAGGGTCTTCCTGTCTTTCTTTTTCCTTGAGAATCTCTCCATACGGTGGTATTGAAGGTCTATTTTTGTCTCTAAACATAAGTGGCAGGCCCATTTCCACTGTAAGTTTTGTGCGTAGTTCAAAGCATTTGTGGCTTTTGTTATTTCTCTTATCTTTATGTGTCTGATCTTATCTAGTTTTTCTATTTAAAGCATGCTTCTCTCCATTCCGCGCTGGCAGGACTTTATTTTGTTCTTAGCTTTTGCCGTAAGATGTGTAAATAACATTATCTTTTCTCCGCGTATTTCAGCTCTAAGCTTTAGTGAATGGCCCGAAAGGTTGGCGCATATCTACACTGCACCGCTACACAACCATACAAATGTATTTGTAGTATTCTAGTATGGGCTTTTACTCGTAATATTCAGATGGATTTCATAATTGACAGCATTAGATAATAATCAGCTCGCGGTCAATTTGTTTTAAGCTTTGTTAGTAATTTGTCACTCTAAAATGTTTCTAGAGATTACACTTTAATTATAAATATTATTTTTAACGTATATTTATCGTGTTTATTCTCCTATTTTTCCCGACGTTTCGACAGGTTTACACAGCTGTGGTCACGGGATGACTATCTGTTAAATAGTATTTATAATTATGTGTTCAGATTGCGTAAGTTTAAAAACATTTATTACACTTTAAGCCCTTAACCTAAGCATGTTAACCTAACCTAATGCAGCAAGGGCCCATTCCTTGATGCTTGATGGCCCTTAAATGCTTAATTTTGTACAATGCTGGATAGTATATGTGCTATCTCCTATACCTATAAAGTTAGAATGCATATTTTTTCCTCTCATGGCTCTAATAAGTAACCTACAAATAAGTAACCTTTTTTGTTTAACATTTTAGGTACTACCAAACACAAACAAACCAACATTCCTAGAAATATTTAATAAAAACAGTGCGTGTAAAGTGTTATTATTATTTTATACACAGTAACAGTAAATTTAGCATCACGTGACATTTGTACATTGTTGTTAGCGTTGTACTAATTCGCATAATTTAGCGCAAGTGGACTGTTTTACTTATTTATGGTTATACGCTAGTGATACTGCAGCTGGTTCACTCAAAACCTGTCACTCTGTAAGCACTCTAGTTCTAAGAAAGTCGAGACACTTCAGCAATCTTTCAAGAACTTAAAAGTTTACTGACCATTTCTTAATGAAAATAAGAAAAGTACGAAAGATCCGTGGCGGTCAAGGATTGAGAATGACCCCTCCTACTCAGTCTGCGGATGTCGTAAGAGACTTCTACCAAGAAGGGCAGGAGCATGTGTTTGGTTTAAGCACGTTTAGCAGTGGACGAAATAGTGCTAATTTATTAATACCTCGCGAAGAACCGACCACCCCTGGGGTAAACGTGTTCTTGAGTGGAGACCACGACTCGGTAAACTTAGTGTAGGATGCCACTGTCCAGGTGTCATGACAACCCGCGAAAGACTGCAGGTAGATGTCGGATGCGGCAAGTTGAAGACAGGGCGCTATAGTGCTCATTATGAGAGGCCTATGTCCAGCAGTAGAACATAATTATGCTGATGTTGAGTTCAGTGTATTGCAAATGTTAAAACTTTGTCAGCTGTGGACTCCCTCGCCTGTGATTATCGCTAAGCAACATGACCTCGCCTTGCGACTTTATTTCAGTTTTAATTTTATAAAAGGTTTAATTTGTAAAGCGGCTCGTGAATAACTTTAACATTTGAATGTAGGTAATAAAAGTTTTATTATTCAAATGTGTTTGTAAGGCGAGCCGTCGTCGAGCAATGAATGAACTTCAAGTCTGATAGGCAAATAGAGATAATTCGTTTATAAGTCATATTTACGCGAACTAATGGTTTATTTTCCACTTCTTCCACTAGTGTACAAAAAATTGAAGTGGACAAAATCAATAACACCTTATTTGATATTAGTTACTATTTAGAGACCTGTTTAAATTAAATTGAATTTGTTTTTGTTCTTGTTTATTATATTTCTCACTAGCGATCCGCCCCCTCTTCGCACGTGTATATTCTATGTTCATCAGGGATAATGTAGAATTCTAATGGTGAAAGAATTTTTCAAACTGGTCAAGTAGTTTCGGAGCCTATTCAATCAAAACAAACAAACAAACAAATCTTTCATTTTTATAAATTATTTTTCTTAAGTATAGATTATAGAAGAATTTTTCAGCATTAAGGTAGATGTTATCACAACTTTCAAATAGAAAAATAATATTTTGTTGCTCTACTAAGTCTATCAAAGCGTTTCTTTACGAACATTAACAGCAATTTGCCAAGCGACGCCCACAGCAATCGTTATCTTTTGGGAGAAGTCACAATGTCATGTTTAGAACCAAACATTTTGTTATCTTTAGTAACAAATCCAAATGCAAATCGACACCTCTTTGGCACGCGCACGCTCTTTTCAAAGTCTGCCAAGTTTTGTTCCTGTCCCCGGCTCTGGCAGCTCGTGAGCCTTAAGCCGGTGGTCTGAGCCTCAGATTGTCATCAGCTGTAAGCTCCTCAAAGACACGTCCAACTTACTCCATGATTCACACTTACCGGTCTAGATTAGGGCTGTCAGAACTGCCGTCGTTTATCACGGCGATGAATTTTTGTGGCGGGCCTAACAGGGTTTTCATTTTCTTGATTATGGCTTGTTTGATTAATGCATCAAAAATGTTTTCCGTAAACACCGAATTTTTTGAATAATAGAATGTCCATGTCATAGTACAAACACGTAAAGCTTTGGTCTCTTGATCACCCCCATTATGCTGCATACTGTCACGTAGACTTTACATGCGGAGAAGCGGTCTTTTGATTTTCACACAGCAGCGTGATTACACAGAAGGAAGGAGACACTAGGAACATGTTGTACACTGCACAGCCACAGGGGAGGCTATATGGAAAACGGGATTGAAGAGTCTTATAGGGGCATCAAACCCGTCCATACCCACAAAAAGGCTGAAACGAAGCTGGAAATCCAAAAGCTCCGGTACTTCAATCAGATGGGCTGTTTAGGGCCTGGTTAGGCAGGAGGACAATCCGCTTTATACTCCCATGCTACATGTTAGTGCAAATCCCAATTCAACAACTTAGAATCAGAATTAGAATGACTGATAACACAGATGAAAGAATAAATATGCGCATTCAATTACTCTGTTCTAATGTCGCGATGTTTCCTCCTCACCTCCTCACAGTTGGCCCCTACTACAACCATGATAGTCAACAAAATAGAAATCTGAAATTAAATGCACCGTAAAATCTATGTAAACAGTTTGTCTGCAAACTGACTTATTAACCTAAAACCCAGTCGCGAGCAGCCCTGGGTGTCGTGACCGTCTGTCAGTCGGCATGAGTGATGGCGTGCGGCGTCGACGTTACCACCTGATTTATTACTTCCGAGCCTCCTCCCCCCTCCCCCCAGCAACCGGGGGAACCGACAGCAACCTAATTACAGCTTGTTTATGGAATTCGCGGCGAACGAGGACTTGTGAAATGGTTGAAGGCTGTATTGGAACGAATCAACTGCTTTGAAGGCAATTAATATTTGAAGGAAGTAAATTTTTGTTTGTGATGTTTATGGCATTGTTTGATTAAGGGCATTGGCTTCAGTCTTTTCCTTTATAGTTGTTTTATTTGCTACTTTGTTGTGTTGCTATTCTAGATCCAAACCTTTATTAACAAAGGAAAATTCAATCAAATAATAGATTTATATTAAATCTAGTATATACAATTGAAACAATTGAGTTAACTATAAAGTCAGTTTGCAGACAAACTACATAAGGTAAATTTTTCGGTGCATTTCATTTAAGATTTCTAGTTCTTAGTTTTATGATGTAAGTCATACAAACTTCACTATATCCTTTCATTAATAGTGAGTCGACGACCACTGCGGCGCGAAAGGCGTCAACCCGCTGTAGCAGGAGTTTGCGGGTTCGATTCCCCCCTCGACAATTGGTGTGTGTTTTCTATATAATATAAAAAAAATTTGTTTGTATTTATTATATTATTTATTTACTTTAATACATATTGGCAGATCGTAAAAACATTTGTCCCAAGGCGGGAATCAAACCCGCAACCTTCGCCCTCTGCGCCACAGAGGTCGTCAACTCATTATGTAAAGTAAATGTCATTATTTTGTTCATTTATTAACCGAATAATAAGCTTAATAACCAGCTTTTAATCCTGTATTAAAAGCTGACACAAACCTCAAGCTGATCCTAGCGAACGCTAGATTTGAGCTAAAGATGACTACAAGAGGATGATGAAGCAGATAATGAAATACCAATTAATGAGAACTAGCTCATGATGGTATGCTATGAATGTTGCAAGAAATCTTGACGAAAGACGTAATTAGAAGTAATTAATCAACATCGCAGATAATAACTCAAAATTACGAATGGAGTGAGTTTTTGCGATTATGGAATTTATTAGATATTAGAACATTCTAGCAATTGAAAAACTGGACTTTCAATTATGATACAATTTTTTAATGAAAAATGTGAGCAATGTACTCAAAAATTAACAAGCGATAAGTAAATTCTTAAAAAGAAATGTGTTACTAGTAGACAGAATTAACATTTTTCTTCGAATGAAATCAAGCTGCAAACTGTCAACTGCCATCTAGAATTTCATGCAAAGTTTATAGTTTAATAGGTTTTTAATAACGCGGTATGTAATAAACCAGTCACCTTATCAATGTTCATTATCAAGAGACTAATGCACTGCGCCTTAAAATTTGCAAAACTAATTGCTTCTCACATAGGACTAGGCAGGGCAGGTGGACACAGGCCGGAGCTCTTAACGCGAAATGACCAATAACTTTAAGATGAACATCTACGATAGGTTAGATTGATGTGGTGGTTACTGCATGAAAAAATAAACAAACATCACGAGTTGAAAACTCTGAAACAGTGGAAGGGTTATAAACTAAATATAACACAAAGTACAATAGAATAGAACAGTGGCATAGAACATGGCCCATGACGCACTTGCTCACCTGGAGTTGCGTTTAGCGCTCGGGGCGGGCGGCGGTGGCTTGGGCAGTAAATGCGTTTATCAAATGTGTTTCAGGGGACAATGTAACCGATGAGGACGAATTGCATTATGTATTTTTTTTAATAAATAGTCAAACGAAGTTCAAAAAAACGTTGAATGAAACACAAAACAGTGCAAATATAATGATTTGATAATAATGAAAAATTAAAGGTGGCCACTATATAAATATTAATGCCCAAACCCTGCTAGTCTTCTTGTTCATATTCGCTAATTACACGCCCCGCTCAGACAGGTGGAACGAAGCTCGGGTGACACGTCTCAGCCGGAGACGACGCAGTAATCTTCCACCTGTCTTCAAGACGGGAATCCAGGGCATGCAGATTGAATATTCTATCTATTTCAGGCCCAAGGTTTTAGTGTATGATGAGTGTATGATCTTGCTAGCACAACGTTCTACATTTGAACTTTTAACATAAGGAAGCCATCTTCTAATTCTTCATTTTTGAAAACGTGAAATATTGTCCAACGCGACGGTTGCAATGTCTGGTGTGAATTCGGCTGCTCATTACGAGTATTTATGTATAAAGTTAGCGCCAAGGAAGTATGTTATAGCTAGTATAAACCTACGTAATCCGATAATTTGGTTTTGGGTACAAATGTAGGTATAAACATAATCAAACCGACGGCGCTTGCAAGTATTTATTTATTACAAGAAAAACCAGATACAAACTAGAGGTATATAAATGAAATCGAAGCAGAAGTCTATTATGACGTTTACAAGGTTAAAAATAGTAATATAAGTAGTTACGTTAAAAGTGTGAATAAGCCGAGGAAACTGAAAACCTACTAAAGCTACAACCGAGCTACAACAGCATAAAAAATTATCTTAAAAAAATGAGAGAAAAGAAATAAACATCATCACCATCACCATGGTGGTGAAGACGACATATATAGAAAAATTAAATAATGAATAAAATACAGATACAAATTGAGTTGTAAACAAAAACAAAATAAAATACAAAAACCAAAAAGTGATGTGGTGGAATTTCCGACGAAAGTCGACATAAATTAGCAGAATTATATGAAACCAAATCAATTTTTAACATTGGTTTGTATACGCTCGATTCTGTTGCTCATAATACATAATATGTGCAAATAAAATTTTGTAATAATTTACATCAACAAAAAATGTACAGAGCTTCTCGTTAGAAAGGTTTTGATGCATTTTGAAGCTCTGAATGCTTAGCAATGATGGAATCAATGTAGATAGCAGATGTAATTTTAACTCTTTTTATTGGTGATTAACCAAACCACTGCCATTACACTACAATAGTATAAAAACAGACAGAAAATGGCCGATTTTGATTTATGCCTCTAAAATGTACATATTATTTGATATTATGTATTGTATATCTCAATTGCTGTCACGGACGTTTCACGCAACTTTTCGATTGTTAAATTACCTGTCCCCTCAATCATTGCCTTTCCATTCCACGTTCTCTTTTTACTCCGCGTTATTGGCGCCTTCAGGTGAAAACCTTTAATTTGACTGTCATGTCAATACAAATAGCAAAACTGTGAAACTTCCTGCAAACGCCGAGCGGCAATCCACCACCGCGTATATCATTCTGTTTTATGAATTGTAAATTTTACGTTATATAGTCTTTAGTGGGCCATATTTCAAGCTGTATTAATGCCTTGCCGCCGGCGGTAGGGTTGGTTCGCTGTTTAATATTAAATATGGATGAACGGTAAAATTCAATTAGACTTGGTCTGCGTGGGCTGAACGCTGATGGAACAGCACACGTACCTACTCATATCTCAGGAACATTCTAATGGGTTAACTGAAGTTGAAACACATGCTGTTATTGATGGTTGAAATTAATAATGTTTATCAAAACTGTTATACAGACATGGCAATTTAAATTAAAACAATGAAATCTAAAATAGTTTATATATCCATGAGACACAAACATTTTTAGTCAAATTCGTAAAAACACAAAAAAACAGTATTTTTGGTACTGTGGCTGATTTCGTTTTAATGCAACATTCATATCTTGACCCACATTTAAACATTAAAATGGCTAACCAAGGTCATAATATCAAATTCAGGTTAATTTCTAAACATAACATGCAAAGAGTCATTAGCCACTAGCTCATTTATCAACGTCGGCTGATGATAAATCTTTCATCGTTCTCAATTTTCACTAAGTAATCAATTTAAAACATTAACATATACCTCCAAATATATTCACAAAGACATTAACATGTAAAATATCAACCGATTAACATTATAATTTGGAATCATATAATTCAGTGAATTGGCAGGTATAAGCAATAAATTGAAATCTATTTCTTAGAACCACGAATAAACATTTATAATTAAAGTATTATAATTAAATATGTAATTAGTAACTAATAAAAAAAAATATAGTGAAATGGACATTTAGATGTCAAAACACTCAAATTACATTTGAGTACACATATACTTATGGAATTTTAATTTTAAATTACTAATAAATTAACGTGAACTTAGAGGTAATCTCAAGGTCAAATAACAAGTAATAAAATAATAAATTCAAAACTTATTTCTCGACAGGTATAATTTATTAATAATGTTTACATTTTTGATTGATTGCATCTTTATTACAGAATGTATCATCAACACAAACCTATTTGAGTGTGATATGATGTGGGTTTTTTACAGAACTACCATTTTCATGTAATAAGATATTAATATTTTGTAAATATTTAATGTATAATAAATTGTTATGTATTATATTCGTAATTTATAGCTTATTTATGCCGGGAAATCTCCATAACTTTATATCATAGTACATCTAAGAACATATTGCATTTCAATAAGTCAATAAATTATACAAATAATGGCGATTATAGTATCTATACTCACAACAGGAGACCATTGTGCCGTGATTCATGGCGCTATTAACGTTTGCGCTCTAAATAATATAAAGAAAGAAAATTATGATGTTCGTTGTTAAGAGAAGCAATGAAATAATATATGAGCAGCCCTATGCGAGGCGGTAATAAACAACTTTTGTGTGGAAGGCAGCTCTCCGGTCGATTCATAAATTTCGCGGCGCGCCGTTTAGTTTTATGTACGATATCGTCTATCTGCACGCACCGACGCACGCTTGCTGACATCAACATGTTTCGTTGTTACACGCTGTCGCATCCAAACTATGGTTATGAGCATCTCTTGTTAAGTCTCCAACACTGTCATAATATAAAGATACATCCGATTATAATAATAACGATTTATACACTATATCGTAGAACAAAACTAAATATCATTATAAAACTCTCGAAAAGACGGTTAACAGTCCATAAACGGTAGTAGACATCGATGGCTCAGCAAACAAGAGCCATGTAAGGGAGGCATTAACATAATCAGACACATTCGTCAAAGTAATGTATGTAAAGAAGTTTAATGAAACGTCTCCGATAGTAAGCTCGGCGAGTCATGAAATAACTATCATTAAGACCGACACGATACGGACGATAATCATCGGGTAGAAGCAAAAAGCTGAAGCATCGGTCGTGATGCAAATTGCACATGCCATAAATCAAGTAGTTAATCACCGTGCTGCGAGCTCAAGACGTAATAATGAGATTACAAGAAAAAATTACACACAATGATATTCCCGAGACATACACGATGGGAACACGTCGACAGACGACAATCACAATGCCAATACAAAAACCTAAGCGAACGGTTAAGTACTTACCTACACACATTGAAGTTAATATCAGTGGAGCTAACAGCGCTTTTAAAACGAGACACAACGTGAATCGTAAACACGAGAGTGAAGATGTAAAAGGCGATAATAAGAAATTGAAGGCAGCAGAACAGGAATTTATAGTCGGGGCTGAAGCAGCGAGAGATGACGATAACTCAGCGCGTACAATAAAGAGCGCTATTGATCTCGCAGAGAGCGAATCGGCTGTAACAGAGAACAAAACACGCTACCGCCGAATGTCGCATAAATCTTTATTATTGCCGCAACAAGCTTATAGCGCAGTCGTTTCAGGTACTCGAACCGGATCTCTCGGTATAAACTCACGACTTCGAGGCATTTTTTCGCTCGATGAAATATGCTATATAGCCCCCGGCCTAGAGGAAGGAAACTCATAAATAAATAATAATAAAACCATTTATATTACCAAAGGGTTTCGCCCGACGTGTCTATTATCATCTGAATTGTTTTAATATGATAATTCATCAAAATAGCCGGCGTTTTGTTCGCGGCCGCGACTTCTGTTACACGATTATTATAAAGATTCACTTATAATAAGACTGTTTCGAAATTATTATAATCGTCAGACACTGCTTTATGGACACAAAAATTACGTTTTTTGCGAGAGTAGGTATTGTTAATTTAGCATTGAATGAAAATACCAAAAGAGTTGAATTACAGTCTGGCACACACACAGCTGATATTCGTTTCGGCGTCATATTTACATAGCTCATTAAAACGATAACCTATATAATAAATAAATAATAATAAATAATGCCGAACAATTCACACAGCATTATCTAGCCCCAAGGTAAGCAGAGCTTGTGTTATGGGTACTAGATAACTGATATACGTAATATTATACATTACATAGATAGATATTTTTTATTATACATAGAAAACACCCAGACCAACGGAACAAATTTATGCAGATCGTACACAAATTTTTTCCGAGGCGGGGATCGAACCCGCAACCTCTTGCGTCGCAGGCAGACTCTCGCCCGCTGCGCCACTGAGGTCGTCAATATGGTCATTACTGGGTAATAATACGCGATCGACACTTCAGATTAAGCTACAATTTTCATCGGGTTGAAAACCTCAACGTTGCTTTGCAATAACGGAACGCAACATGTAATCATATTTGCAGATTAAATCAAATTTTAATTACGAGTATCCGGCTCGAAGCTTGCTCAGTGTTTCAGCATTAAAGACGCCGTATAAAAGGAGCAATAAAGTACCCCTAATAAACCCCGAAAAGCACTGAATTGCCTCGCAATAACCGTACGTAGACTAAACAAATGATTTTCTCGATAATAAAAACTTCACAATAAAAGCGTTCACGAAATGTCGGTCATTAAGTGTATTTACGCAGCGAAACGGATATAGGGGCCGTAAAAATGTAGAACGGCTTATTGAGACGTTGGCAACGGTCTTGGGTGAGATCTGACTTAATCTATGGGCTTCGGCCTGGCTAATTTGGGATAGCCACGGCGGCGCTACATAAGAACTCGATACCCAAGAGGCCAAGATTAATCTGATCTTAAATTCCCCGAGAAATGAAAATTACAGCCACAGAACTCCTTATGATCTCAGTCCTTTGTTTATCATTTTATTTGCAGGAAAAATCGAGGTACACGAGTTGTTTATAAAGTATTCATTTCGCGTTCGGTGAACGAGAATAGTATTTAAAAGCACAATTTATTCATTTAGTTTATCGCTAACACATGAGTTTACACCGACTGGTAGCGGCCAATTAACTCGGTTGAAAGGCGAGGCAATAATAACTTTATATGGACTAACTGTGTCAGATGCCATTGAGATACGGCTCTGGCGAGACTGTATCGCCGACACTGCGTTTGATTGCATTTCCAATACATCTATAGAGTAGTTCATAACATTCTGAAATTTCACCGTGGGCTGTGTGATAAGATAATATAATGCACATGGTGAATTACCTTGGACATAATAGCTCCTTGTATTGTCAGCACGACAATAAATAAAATGATATCTTTTCTATCTACGGTACAAAGGTCTTGTTCATAGCACAATACAATAAATAATAATATAATAAAGCATCCAATAAGTCACCACATAAAGGAAACAAGCACGAACCATGCAAAAGAATGAGCAATTAATATGATTCTGATAACAATGAACATAAAAATGGAACAGCAATGAAAGCTAATGGAGCAGAACGAGCTTATAGCACAAAAGATTACAGAAAATCCCATATTTATAGACCTATATTGTTGTTGACTGCTTTCTGTACGCTTCCTAACATGAATCAGAATGAATCGTGTATCCATTCATAATTTATCACTCTATCAAGTTTTGTATTTAGAACCATGTGGTCGAAATGATTAATTTCAAGAGAACTTTAACAAATTCATATTTTTCATTATGGCATGATTTGACAGAAAACATGCGCGTCATGGCTCTGTTTTCTATTAGGCAGTCGCTATAGACCTTGGAACCTTTAGAATTGTAGTTTTATTTCATTCTAAGTATTTCTATATTTACTTTATCATGGCAGTTTTAATATTACCTCATGAATCTCATTTCTAGTACGATCAGTAATTTTTCAACCAATGTGTTTTTCATACATTCTTTAACATTATCATAATGCTTCCAATACAAGCATCATTATTCACACATCTGAAATGGTAGCGTTTAATAAAAATAATAGTTTTTCTCCAGTTTCTTAAAATGCAAAAGTTTGTCAGTTCTAGTAGATTATTAGGTGTGGGTGGGGCGTCGTCATCAATCACTCGCCGTGACTCTTTCAACCTGCCGCCGCCTGGTAGGGCTGCCTCGACCACAGAGTAAGAACAACCATTACAAATAATAATACCATTACAATAATAAAGCCATGCATCTGTAATATTGGGTTCTTTTATGATTGTTTCTAACACTGCTGTTAAGCCGTTGGTCCTGCGTTTGATCTCTCCCCGGTCGTTTTGGTCTGCCGTCCCATCAAATTATGAGAGAGAGGAAAGAGAGAGTGCACAGTTGAATGCGCACACACGTGGGCACTATAATAATAATGTCCTGCGCACCTGGCTAGTCTCCGTTGAGACAACGGCTGACTTGGGAGGGAAACTTTTTTTATTAGTACCAATTAAACTCTTTAAAATGTTGATTTGTTGACATTGAGGTCATTGTAGGTTCTAATATTTCGATATTTAATGTAATTGTAAGAACAACTATGAAGTTCTAGATTTCATATAATATTACAAGCTTTATCCAAATATGAGAATTTTCAGAGACTTCTATTTATTTCAGTCACTTTTCATAAAATTAAGTGCCACCGTTTGTAACCTGAGCCCTCTGTACAAGTTACTTACTCTATGGACCTGCCAACTAGGGCTACCGCTCGCATAAATTACGTTCCGTTTTTGTACCGTCAACGTGATACCGGCGACAGTGTTAATTAATCGCTCGTTTACACTGTTTATTATGGACTTTATATCAATTTGTTTTCATTTTGGTAGTTGTTATATAAACCTATCAATTTTGTATATAAAACTGCTTTCGAATCGTTGTACTATCTTCAACTGCGTAAGCATTGTCCAAGATAATAAGAATGCAGTACCTACGTGCCGTTAGTTCGTTATAAACATTAGGTCATATTTTGTGTTCAGCTACATGAACCACATACCTCATAAGTCTTGAGTTATTTATGTTTGTTTTCACATCAATTTTCAATCATCTGTCGTGTTAACTTCACATTAACTCTTTGTTCCGGTATTTCACAATTCCATGACAGAATCAAGGCACAATTAGAATGTGTGTACAGTCGATAATGGGTGTTGTTAAAGCCTTAATTGTCTGTAGGTAACTGTACACGTTTTTTCCAACGGATTTTTCCTGTTAATAGCAATAATTGATTGGCAAAAACTTTGATTGATCACCGACGTTATTGACGTGAGCTCGCAGTGATTATCATCGATGCATAAATTGCTTATGTGTTGTAACTGCGATGTAATTACGTTGTTTATAATAATCATTTAGGTAAGTACGTGTTTTAAAATGTATTTTCTTGTAATACTACTGACTGAGTAATAACGACTTTCAAACAAATATATTTACAATATTATTAAAAAAATGTGTAAGTAACAATATAACAAACTAATAGGATGTGTCAACCCGCAAAAAGTGTCGTTGGTAACCCTGAATATAAAGAAGGCAACACTTGATCATAGTCACGAGCCCTGCCAGGCCACTGACGTTTTTATACGGCCGGGATGGATCGAATCTGTCAGGTGCTTAAGAAAAATTGCCTCTGGACCCACCTATTCCCAAACGGAGTTTGCCAGTATCGACTAACTTGAAGCTAAGAGAAGAGTAGCTTCGGGTAAAATGTTTAGTCGTACAAATATTTACCTAAAAATAAATAATACTACTGGAGTAGTTGGACGAGTGCGTACCATTGACGGTAAATTTTAAAAACAGTATATAAGAACAAATAAAGCGTCAAGTGCGAGTCGGACTTGCTCACCGAGGGTTAAGTGACATTAAAAGTATGTTGTGTGTGTTCTAGTTTCTTGTCAAATAGCATGATTCTAGTTCAACGGACAGTAGTGCCTTACAAATTTTAGTCACTAGCAAGATAAAAAAAATCTTTAATTTGATCTACAAATTTCCGGTTTTCGGATTTAACCCTTTACTTGTGCTAGAAGACCTTGCTTCTTGCCAAATTTCATGATTCTAGGTCAATGGAAAGTACCCTATAGGTTTTGCATGCATGTGATTCCTTAGCATATTACAAAATATTTGGGCATTAGTCTGTAACTTTTGATTGCGTTGATCAAGAAGTTTGATTTATAAAAAAAATATAAATATTATATTTATGTTAAAAGATTAGTAAAACTGGCTAACATTGTCTGGATGTTATGAGAATAATATCACAACCGCTGTGCTACAAACTTCAATGTCCTAAACAAAACCCTACAAAAAAATAATAAAAAACCTTACAATGAAAGATTAACACGAAGACTGATGAAGCCAAGAGTGTGTTTGACAGAATCAGGAGTACGGAGGTATTGAATTATAAACGCACGCACCGACAAGGGAATTAAGATTCAATGGGCTCCGAGAAAGAATGAATTTTTGAAGAAAGAGATTGGCAAGTTTTTGTAGGCTTATTTACAGTGTGAATAATTCAATGCTGATTTTGAAAGCGTTGTAAATAATGTAACGTAGAATATAAGATAAGCAATTATTTAGCTTTGTTCTATTAAGGAATATATAAAAAATCTAATAAAATTATGTACTAAAATAATGATTTGTAATAAAACGACAGTAAATTAAACATAGGCAATGGTATAGTACTTATTTTTATTTCCCGTGAATCACAAAGAGACATTAAAATAACAAAAAAGTAGTTTATCGAGTAGCAGTTGAAACGTTATAAATTGTACTCACTCAAGTGTTTAATGCTCACGATTTATTTTATCTTGCGCTAAAATCAAATAACCGCGAAACAAAAAGTACTCCATGCTGTAGGCGAACCGCAAAATTTGACATTTACACTAAGTCAAAAATACGAAGTAGGTATTTCTCAAATATAATTTAATTCGTCACTGACGATCATGCGCGTTTGTTATAAATGGTAGTAGGATAAAAAAAATTGAATCCAAGGCAGAGCAAAGAGGATAGTGGCGGTCTCGAATTCAAGTTCTGTTTTATGATTTCTCAAAATACAATTTTTGAATACTTTTAAACAATCTGATTACATTTATATTTCTGCCATTAAATAATCAGGGTTTACTCCGAGTGAGTGGGCTTACGCACTATAATAACAAAAAAATCGACAATATTTAAGAAATTTCTGATATTGTTGGTTACAAATATAGCCTGAGTAGACATGCCCCAGCAAGAGCAGCGTCGCCGCGACATGCAAAACCACATCCTCCAAAGGGTTGGATACAATGCATGTTGTTTCGTGTGGAAATTAAACATTTGATTTAGTAGGCACATCCTGTACAGCGTGACATCCGTGCGAGCATTCACTTTTATGTCCTACAATGTGTGTTTTTTGGGATTTATCAAACTTTAGGGCGAATTATATCTGTTAATGTTATTACACTATTCATTGGCCGTAAGTCTTTCAACGAGTAAGCGAATGAACTATTTCCTAATAACTTGTTTTTAAGTTCTGTACTTAATGCATGTAAAAAATATATGAACAGAACTGAACTGTCTCAAACAAAGAAGCAATAAATACAGATGAAATCACAATAAATCTATAAAATAATTAATCCACCCTTTTGTTATTAGTCTGCAATCTTACCAATACCACCACACTAAGCTTTTTTATCAGAAGTCTTTATTATCCACTGAATCTTCCCAACTGCCAACATGTCAAAACTTTTTACGCCACCTTTTTATCCCTCGAGCTAATTGCCCAAAAGCGTAGGATGTGGCCATAAAACCGACAAAATATTCTCAACAACAAATTAAATGATCCCGAATGATTCAGACTCCAATGGCTTCTTGTTCTTGGCGCTTCTGGGAATGACCACGACAAAGATATTTACCACTTCTCGTTTTATATAAACTAAGCTGACAGATGCATCTCGTTAATTTAGGTAATTTACAGTGTGTTTCTCAATGATAATATAAAAAGTAAGTTACAATAGTCTCAATTAGTAAACTGTATGGAGAGAAATGGGCAGAAATAAGAAATTAAGTATAGGAGTCGACCCTTACGATTAAGCGCACCTAGCAGGTGACACGATCATAGCATCAGTGGTAGTTATTTAAAATAACTACACGTCGTGAATCAGCATACCATAGTTTCTCTTATAATATCATAGCTCGTATTTCACACAGTCAATTTCTATTCGGCAATCTACAATAAACATTTCTACTATCAGATTCTAAAAGCCATAAAGTACTTTTATTTATTTTAACGGCGCTTTGTAAAACGTCAGACACGATGAATATATTACCGGTAGCCGCGAGGGTATTCTTTTTAAAAGGTAATTATTTACAGAAACGATCTTCGTATAGAGATAAACAAGCCGATAACAATACATCTCGGACAGCGTTCACGCATTCTCCTTCCCCATCCATTACTGTTCCGTCTTCAATAACACGTTTCGCCTCGTCTGTACTCCCAGTATCAACACAAACATCGACTTTATTGTCATCACGGTAAAGTTCAAGCGTAGATTGTATCTTGATGGTTTTGTGGGTGCGCTAACTCTTTCATCTATCATAATCGTTCATGCTGAAAACAATCAAGATTGAATTTCCTCCAATCGGAAATCAACTGTATCCCATTGGATTAGGGCTTGAAATCTAGTAGATTTAGTTACACTGGTTAGTAGCTAAGTCAAAGGCGTAACGAAGGGACCTCTGGATCCAGGAAAATGACAAATGACATCTGCCTACCGCCTGTCAAATAACGGACAGATAATAAATGACCTCGATTGTTTATCATCAAATAACACATATATCATTATCGTGTGCTCAGCTTTCGGATGCTTTGACTAGGGAGTATGATTAATATTGTTTGGTTAATTTCGAGAAGTAATGTAAATAGTTTAGGGTGGGTTTGGCTGTGTCATCGCGAGTTGATTATGATGGCTGGCCGCCATTGTTTGATATAAGATAGTACTATTGGTTGATGGATGAGGGATTAGCGATGGGGGTTATATTTCCATTATCATAAGTAATTATTCTGTTGGTAATTGTACCTACTGCTGTAATGTGATTCCGTAATAAACCAGGAAGAATATATGTCCAGTCAAAAGGAATGGATGTATTATTTTCAGTCATATATTTTCATCAACGAAAGAGAAAAATAATTTATCATATAATCTGCCTAATTAAAGTAAGAGATTGAAGAGACAAATAAAACAGCTTCAAGAAAATCGTAAAAGAGTTGAATTCTGTCAGAAGCACGATATCTCTGCGGGCCTCGCTGGCGGCGGAAATCATTTTTCACGGCGCCCTATAAAGCTATACGTCAAAATCAGTGTTCACGTAAATTTTGTTCACTGCCGGTCGTAACTTTAGGGCTGTGCCAAGAGATACACTGCCAGCGTGAAATTTTTAGGGGTTTGTGCCAATGCTAATTTGTTTTGTTTTAAAGAGAGTTAGATCCATAACGTCAGTGTGGAACTGACATTCAGGTCAATAGGTGTGGGCTTTCGTAAAACACATCACCGCACATACAAAAGTAAAGCCATATTTTGAATACTGCATTATTGTGCCTCAAAAAGTCAAGGGATCATAACATTTCATAAAAAATCTTGCCCCTTCTCAGCCTAAAATCTTTCCCTCCGTCAAACCTCGCAGGAGCTTCTTCCACGAGCCCTGGCGTTAATTTTCAGATCGGAACAGTAAGCTTGATAAATGATTGCCGCTATTTCAAAGGAACAATGGGCGACCCCGAGGTCGTTAATCAAAAAACGTCTATGTCAAGGTGAAGATTATACAAATAATGGTTTGAAGCATGAGACTAAGAATAAGAATGAGGTCGAAAGGAAACATTTTAATGAATATGAAAAAGCCAAACTATGCGTACAAAATGGTTAGCACATTGCTTTCAATGTTAGTGACCATTCACAAAGAATGAATGAAGATTGAAAGGATGTGAGGAACTTGATATTAATACACAACAAAGAAATAATATATATATATATATATAGATATCCCCATGGGCACTTAGTTGATCAAACGTGCCATATAGGTAGTATTTATTTGATCCGTTTTCACTTGTTGATCCGGGTGGTATTAGTTGATCCAATGCCGCATCACCCGTACGTACGTGGATCCGAACGGAGCCACAAGTGTCAACATCAGAAATAATAATAATTACGTGTGTTTTATACAAATCCACCTTTTTGGCGTTTTAGCACTAGTTGATCCGATTCAAATGAGCCAATCAGAGCCCACCGAGCTCAGCCATTGGTTGCTTGCGCCCTAAGCCATTCGTTTCACCTAAATCTAACATTTTAAATTATCAGTTTGATTCTCTGCTGATTTTTATAAAACATCTTAGCAGATTTGTTTATAGCAGTTTTGTTTGACACAATTCAAGCAGAACAACTAAAGCGCGGATCCCGGCTCTGATTTTTCAAAATTACAAAGGAAATTTCAAAGGGTGTTAAAAATGATAGTCCACTGCTGGACATAGGCTTCCCCTAATGAGCACCATAGCGCCCTGTCTTCAGCTTGCCGCATCCAGCATCTGGCAGCAGTCTTTTGCAAATCGTCATTAGGGGTGTCCTACACTACGTTCGCCGAGTCGCGGTCTTTACAAGGTCAAGAACACATTTACCCTAGCGGTTGTTGGTTCTTCTAGAGATATGGCCAGCCCACTGCCACTTCAGCTTGCTAATGCTATGTCGATAACCTTGGTTCTCTGTCGGATGTATTCGTTGCGAATCCTATCCTTTAGAGAAACTCCGAGCAAAGCTCTCTCCATAGCTCGCTGGGCGACTTTGAATTAGTGGACCCTTCCTACCGTGAGTGTCCACGTCTCAGTTCCTTAGATCATGACGGGTAGGACTGATTGAAAACTTTCGTTTTCAAGCATTGCGGAATGGATGACGACTGTGATGGACGGTGTTGAACAGGTTCTGTAGCTCCTGTATAACAGGGGCTGCTGAGTTGGGAGTTATTCCACTGTGATGGAAGGTGTTGAACAGGTTCTGTAGCTCCTGTATAACAGGGGCTGCTCCTGCCTCCAGAAGCTTCCCGGGGACTTTTCCATTTTTAAGCTGCCTCAGAGCCATCACGATATCGTATTGACTGATTTCTGGCAGTTTGTTGGTGTAGTGGCGTGTCAGGGTGGCTCTGGAATCGTAGTCGTCCCGTTGCGCACGAGGGGCATGCATGTGCAGCGTATAAACGGCCATAGAAATCCTCTATCTCAGCAGAGATCTCCGGCTTCGACAATGCGGTCCTCCCATCGTGCGCTTTAAGCTTCGTCAGGTGGCTCCTGCCATGTTGCTAAGTGAATACTTTGAACCCTTTGTTTTCGGCGTTTTTTGGAGCTTCGAAGGTCATGCCGTACCATATTCGCAATTTCTTTGTTTAGGTCTGACCGCTCTGGCGAAGTTATTTGGATGGTTTCCCGTCTTTTTGCCATCAGACCGAGAGTCTCATCCGAGAGTTTGGACTTCTTTCCAGTGCGCTGCTTATTGCAGAACTTGATGCCCTCGATCAGATTATGTAGAGTCTCGTCAGGGTCATCAGTGGGTTCCAAGGCAGCAAAACTCTCCTCGAGAAGCTGCTGAAACTTCTCGGTGCCCGCTATGATGATGAACAGGGTTAGGTTGGAGCATGGACTTCATCAGACGGTTTCTTTCATGGTTCAAGTTGGTATTCAAAGAGCCTCGGAGGTGATCAGATGCGGTATTGAACCTGTTGATCACTGAGACATCTCTGAATATGTGCTTGCTGTCCGTTATGATGAAGTCGATCTCATTTTTGTCTCAGTGTTGGGATGTTGTCATGCCCATTTCCTTAGAGGCAGTTCTTCGGGGGGCGCTGCTGCGGTGTATATCCCTTAGTCGCCACACACACACGGGTGCAATTCTAGGCCGACACGACACAGCCAAAACAACAAACACCTTGTATTATTTATCACTTGATACGTGCCCACCAACATAAACGTAAACGAACAAGGCAATTACATCTCACACCTGCGATTCGCTGATGACAGTCTTGATGGCGGAGTCGCTGGAGGAGCTTAACCAGATGCTGGACGGCCTAGCTTCAGCCTCATGACGCATCGGTCTTGGCATGAACTTGGAAAAACCAAAGTCACAATCAATGCCCGCCCACATTGATCCGGGACCGGTCGTCGTACATGGCTATCTTCTCGAAATTGTTTCCGAATACACTTACCTTTGGCAGATTCTGCAGTTGAGTAAAAACAAATTCGAGAAGGAGGCCAAGAGGAGGATCCAGCTAGGTTGGGCAGCGTTTGGGAAACTACGTCAAAGCTCCTCGTCATACATACCGCAATGCTTGAAAACGAAAGTTTTCAATCAGTGCGTCCTACCCGTCATGACTTACGGAGCTGAGATGTGGACTCTCACGGTAGGGCTGGTTCACCAGTTTAAAGTCGCCCAGCGAGCTATGGAGAGAGCTATGCTCGGAGTTTCTCTGAAGGTTAGGATTCGCAACGAATACATCCGACAGAGAACCAAAGTTATCTACAGCTCAAAGGATTAGCAAGCTGAAGTGGCAGTGGGCTGGCCATATTTCAAGAAGAACCGACAACCACTGAGGTAAACGTGTTCTTGAGTGGAGACCGCGACTCGGAAAACGTAGTGTAGGACGCCTTCCGACCAGGTGGGATGATGATTTCCGAAAGACTGCTGGCAGATGCTGGATGTGGCAAGCTGAAGACGCTCATTAGGGGAGGCCTATGTCCAGCAGTGAACTGGTATAGGCTGATGATGATGATGATGACGTGCGCACACAACTCGACTTCTAGAGTCATAATGAAAACAATTTCGGCCTTCACATGTGAAGGTGGATGCAGCAATGTATGGAGCACTGCAAATATTATAGATACAGAGCCAACAAATACTGAAGTTTATGCGAAAAAAATATAACCTTTCATAAGATAGTTTCTTATGTCGGATCAAATAAAGCTCTAATTTTGATAATATAAATGGATCAGATCAACATACGACTTTGGATTTGGTATATAAAACTCAGTCAACAAGTGTTTGAGCATTTCAAAATTTTGAACGTTTCGGAGTCGTTTAGGTTTGTCTACTCTAGGCGGATTTAGCAATGTATGGAACTCTGCAAATATTATATAAACGGAGCCAACAAATACTGAAGTGTATTCGAAAAAGTTACCTACTTTACTTTATATTCAGTTTCGCTTTGTCGGATCAAATAAAGCTCTAATTTTGATAATATAAATGGATCAGATCAACTTACGACTTTGGATTTGGTATATAAATTGGAGCCAACAAGTGTTTGTGCGTTTCAGAATTTTGACCGTTACGGAGTCGATTGAGTTCGAGATCGTAACGATAAAAATGTCGAGTACATCACTTTCTCGATGAATACGTTTGGCAACGTCGCTTTCAAATTTGCGCCGTTGCCACTCCGGGCGAGATCTATGCAACCGGAGTCGAGTAATAAGGGGGAAAAGGTGGAGTCCGGAATGCAGGGAAATCGGGCTGGATCAACTTAGTGCCCAAGTTGGTATTTATATATATACATATATATACTTACATAGCAATGTAATTAATAGTAAAATGTAGGTATGTTACGTTTACTACAATCAGGTCAACAATACATGGAATCCTTGCGTTTACTTTTGTCAAAATAATTGATACATTACCATTTACCTTCGATTCAATCTCTATGTCAGATGAATTCAACTCTATTATCAATTCCCCATTATCAGTCTTCTTGTCCTAAAGGGGAACCCTTATGGGGAATTCGGGATAACTGTCAAGTGTAATACGATTGCATCCCCTTGTTACAAGTCTGTAGTAATCATTCCTGGCGTGATCTTGGAAGAAATATTGAGTTTGTCTGTTTCTTTGACGTAAAGTTTTAGGGCTTCTAGTTTTAGCTTAAGACGAGGTAAGTTACCTCGTTTCTGGTTATAGCTAACTCTTTGTCAGGTTTATAAAATGACTAATGTGTATTTTTTCAGGATTTTTTAAAAGTTTTATAGACTTAACAAAGTATGTACAGTTTTGCTAATTCATTTAGGGTAAAAAAAATGTGAAAAAATTATGGTGTTTTACTGACAATCTTAAACAACTTTTTGGGAACTTATTTCATTTCTTAGAGATGCCCAGAGTGTGGGTAAGCACTATAACAAAAATCCTTAATCTTAAACAAGTTTAAAATCACATAAAAATCTATAGATTTTCCTTACTCATAAAATTGTAAATACCAAGACTCATTAATTCTATTCTAAATCATTCCAAATCATTCCTGATGATATCTAAGAATTATCCAGCGGATAGTGTGATAAAAAACGAAAGGAAAAAATATTTATATGCATGCTTGAACAGCTGTTTAGGAATCAGAGAAACAGTTGCAACCGCTACCTACTGAAGTTCAAACCTACTATAAGCAAATATAGTAAAACAGAGATACATAAATTAAACACAGAACAGCTATTACACAATTCCACAGGAAGCTGAAATTTACAGAAGATTTGTACGTTTTATGAACTGTGTTAATATTTTCAAGGAAATTACTTGAGTATTCACAGAAACTGACATCAAAGAAACCTCGTCATCTTAAACGCCCTATAATTCTTCATTTCAGAATAGTCTTTCAAATTAATGTTTAGTAAATCATTTCAGAATCGGAATTTATCAGAAATCTTTGATTTCATGGAAATTTAAGAAATCTTTGTGAGTAACATATGTATATACGCATGCACGATAGCGTGCAATTTGGTTCAAGAATAATAAATTTTTTTTTACCTAATCGCGCCTTTTTTATCGGATTCTTTTGTATGCAAAAAAGATAATTTAAACTTCTATTATTTTATTTTATGGACTCTGCAGATTAAAAGAAAAAAGGCCAAAAAACGTTGACAATAAACCTAACATGACAGAATTCACACATTGTGTTCATCAAGTCAACCCTCCAGTGTGTCATCACACGACATTGTACACTGACGTGCGACATGCTTTGTCCGGGTCACGGTGATACACCACCGTGTCAGTGTGTCATGTCCAATGGTTATGTCATGTCTCTGGTGACGTCAGTGGATGTCATGAGGTTGTGGACAGATAGTATTAGGGATAACATGTCCAAACCTTATTATTACATTTCACAAAAAGAAGTAAACCTATTATTAAATGCATGTACTGCAGGTAATTTAAAAGCGCCCACATGGTTTGCAATATGCAAGTTACGACTATCTTGAATTTTTAAACGACTACGAAAATAGGAGGAGGTCCTAAGTTCGGCTGTATTTATGTTATTTTTATGTACATATATTCGTCGATTTCAATTCCATACTACCGGAAACGTCATTAATTATCACGCAAAACTAGAATGACTGTTTAAAACTAATGAAACTGTACATAGTTGAGTTCGAGTTGGGGTTTTTTGCATGGCTCCCATTATATTCAATATGATTCCATCGTCTATACGAGCCATCAACAATCTAAATATTTTTAAAAATACCCTGACAAAGTTATTGACTGAAAAATCTTAATGCATATTTGTGTGGTGAGCTGTATTTTTAAGACCCCATGCTACATTCCTGCAAAATAAACAATTATATATTAGTTTTTTTTTCTTCAAAACAATTAAATCTTTTTATTAAGATTCAGATAAATCAATTCCTAAATTTGAAATTCACAACAACATTCAATAAAATTAATTCGCTTTATTCTACAGTCAAATGAGTTGTACCTTGAATTTTAAAATAATTCGAATGTTAAAATAATTCGACAGGTTAAACACTCCGCTGGGTCTAGAACAAAATATTACCAAACATAATAATAGCATTCAATTGAAATGCACAGCCATGAGCAGAGTTCAATGAATCATTATTATTTTTCAAGTGAACGATTCAACGATTACATATCTATGTTTAATGGTTACTCATTGGAACAGAAATGAAATAGGTAAGTGATTGATAATCTTTTCGTCCGTAAATAATTCGATCAACTAGGTATTATAAAAGGATAAAGTTTTTTACAACATCACGCTAAATGAACTTGCATTTATTTTATGAAGTACTTACCAAGCAGCTTATGGCATGCTTTTTTAAAAGTGACGAGCAAGAACGATAGTCGCATAATATTTTTGTTTTGGATCGCTATTTCAGAATAATTTTAATAATATCAACCGAACAATCTTGATATTAAATTCAAGATTCTTTGAACCTTGGATAAAAATAACAATACAACAATAAAACTTTATGGATCGTTGAACAAATGATCGGATATTTTGTTAATCACAGCCATCAATAAAGTGGCATCCATTTTATTTTTGCTGTGACTTTTATTGATATCTATTACGTTTTTGTTAGATTCGGTTAATGGTGCTTTGTTCTGCTTGTAAATGTCACAAGCGCAGTTTTCATTTCGTGACATTGTTGTTTTGTGATTTGATGGCTTATTTGATTTTGTGTTTCCACTTAGTTTATTTTATTTACTTCTGTTGACCGTAAGGAATACCTTGAACAAATAGCTGACTGAGATGTTCGAAGTAAGAGATTTCTATTAGCAAAACTATGGTTGACAATATTTGCACAAACTTTGCCCATCGGATGTGTACAACACTGACAGAAATTTAGTAGGTAGAGCTCCGATCGTCATTAATTATTGGATACTAGTTTCTACCCGCAGCTACGCACGCGTAGTTCTAGGCCTAGAACTACCCGAATGCAAATAACAGCCCGATTGGTTCAGTAGTTTTTGGGTGAAGAAAATCAAGGTTTTTATTATACAGATCCTAAAAACGCTAGTAAAAAGAAAGCTTAAGTCGTTGTGGTAGAGTTCATTTAATAAAGAAGCTGGTTGAAAGTGATACTGGCAACTTTATAGAGCCAGTTGGAGTTTATTAAATGATTGCGGACACGAATTAAAATATTAATCGATGTCGCTTAACAAGCGAACAGGGAAGGGGTTGGCGCGAGAGATAGCGATCTGGTTATTAATAGCCCATTAATACAACGTTATAATTATTTTCATAGCACCTGCTATTTTTGAGACATTGGCTTTTCTTAGGGTTGTTATATTTATTGTTATAAGTATATTCGTTTTAGCATTTTGGCTCTTGAAAGTACGAGTATGACAAGTCAGCTTAGATCCGTATCCTAAAAAATCTTTTTATAATGTTCATCATGCCTTTTTTAAACATAACTATAAAATGCTGCCTGACTTGACTTCAGATAGCCGACAGTTTTACAGGATTATCATGTTCATCATGGTCTAAAACTCCCCACTAAATTGATTTTACCATTGTTGTGTTTTTATATATCAGTATAGCATTTTGTATTTATATTCATCATTCCGTCTTCAGACTTAGTTTGTGTTTGTACGTATTCCGCTGCTGTCCGCTACCACAGCCGCTACCGTTATGATTTATATCCGCTTCCAGCCAGCGGATTTACGACGAGGTAATTACGCCACTTAACCGGCTCTCTGCCGCGACAGCTCTTGAATTATCTTCTTGCTATAGTTTATTATATCATGGCAATAACTGTCCTACCAGCATTGCTATAGTATGCTTTTATTGCTTTCGCAGTTTGCAGTGTGTATTGTTTATGGGTTCTAATGATGCCTCCATTTTGTCTAAGTAATTTTGGAATAAACCGTGACAAAAATATTGTAAAGTGTTTAATTATTTATTAAATATCACACAATGAGCAACATTTTAGGACATTCATTTTCATTTTCTCCGTAAATTTTGTCAATTGTTTAACTTTCATTTTTCTATTTGTAATCCGAATGCATAGCTTATTTAATATTCACATTGTCATTTAGCCGTGAAGGCTATTTATTAGCTTTCTGTTGCTAGGTTCATATAACTTATTTTGTATTGACATAAGCTGTAGGCGTTCCTTAAAAATAAATAAATAAAGTTGTACTTAATCAATATGTACATACTAATATTATTAGTAACTACATAAAAGAGTCGAAAAAGCACGGAAACCTAAAACTTTAGGTATTTGAATATTCATGTTAAAACAATGTTATTTTCTTAACCTAGAATGTAATTAAAACACTTACAAAACATGATTTATAGCAGCTGTTTATTTTAAGACGCAGAGGCAAAGTTTTATTCATACCATAAAATTAAGGGCAATTTCTGGTATAGCAGTGGTAATGAGTCGTTATTTTACGAGTGGATTGGTAATGATGAAATTACGCCGGTTAAGCCTTATACAAGTAGTTCTGTAACGTTCCCTCATCAACATTCTACAATCATTCCAAAATATTAGACACCGTATGATTTTGATTCCTTGAAACGCCAAGTCAAATAGGTGATTTCGTTATATGTTTCGTTTTACGTCAGTACATTTTATATTTTTATGGTAGTATAGGTTATCTCTAGGTACTCTAAATTCAAAATGAATCAATACAATTCAATCTATATAATTAATACCATCACAAGAAACACTTGGTCAAGTCAAATAGGTACTTAGATTAATAACATTAATCGCACAATCGCATAAAAGGGGTTTCCGAAATTTTGTAATATTAGATTGTGAGACGTAGGTAAACTTTACACCTATTACGATAGTTTTTAAGAAACTGATACACCTTATTTTAGCTTAACATAGAGTAAAAAAAAATTGTCGTGTGCTTTTTTCATTAAATATTTTAATTTGATTTCTTTTCCAGTTTTCTATGGTTAATGCTATCGTGTGTAAATTAAATAACAAACTACTTATCACACGCAAAGGTGATTATCAGAGAAATTAACCCACATTGTTACCTCAAAATTACTGGGTCGGGGTGAATTTATAATTTACAGCAATAAAGACATTATTCTATTAGTAACCACCGGTCATCACGCTGCCCGTATTATGGTGCATAATTGGGGTTTTTATTTTATAATTGTTTCGTTTCATTTATGTATACATATATGGCCCCTTGCATCCACTGGTGGGTATATGCATCCACTTCTATTCACTTTTTTATACATTCTCCTGGAATTCTAATTATGTATTCTGATAAATTTAAAATTTTCAATATTGCAATCAACCCATAATTTAACTCTTATTTAGATGAACACCGTCCTTAATTGAAGTAGCAAATTATTTATCAGTCCGCTGCATAACCCACAAATAATACTTAAACTAATTTCGAATGTGCCAAAACAAACGCACAATCACACACGAAATGTCAACCAGTAAACTGTCATTATTATATTATTGAGGAACGAAAGCGTGACAAGTGGCCGTCCGGCGCGTGACAAAACGGGACAAAGCACAAAACACACAAATAATAGTCAATGACGGTGACAGGTTTGACAAGTGTTGATGACAGTTGAGTGCTGTGGCAATAATGCCGGCGCGAATGTCCAATGTCGATTACTCAATGGACTGTTACAATCGGAAGCTGCATGTTTATTTGTTCAATGTTGATTTTGAAAGTACAATGTATCTGCTTAGTAAAATTTTGGTACCTAAGTAGGTTCCAAAAAGCCAAATCAAAAATTTATGACATTTACTTTCGAGTCTGTTTTGTCAAATGAAAGACGACTAAGATCTGACTATGAAAAAGAAGGAGAAATTCTGTGATATTGATATAAGTTAAGATTTTTTCTGACTTAGTTCTTTCATTAAATTGTTATAAAATTTGTAAAAATGTTGTTGTATTAACATCATTTTTACAATTTTATACCAGTTTAAACTGGGTGTGTTCTCACTCAAACACAATTTATTTAATTCATACAGAAGCTATGTTATTAATTAAAAACTCTGACAGTATAATTATATAAAATTAGACAAAACACGGGTAGAGCAACCTACAAAGGCAATCATAAAAACGGATTGTAGCTTAGTTTTCTAATAAAAAAGTCGTTAAGTGGAGGTAATCGTGACGTCATTAACACGTTTAATGGGTTTGTTGGTAGTAAAACAATGCAGGCCTAATATTTATGTGGAATGTTGATTGTGGGGATTAGAAGCTGACTTGTGTATATTGACTTGTGTATATCAAAAAGGCTTACTACAAAATATCAGATTATATTTTAGAAGATAAAAAAGCTTGGGACGGGTTTTACTCCAACTCGAAAAGTAACAACTAACAGGCTAAAGGTTTCTTCATTGCTTCTTTACTTTAGTCTACATACCGAAGCGACAAAAATCAAAAATATCACTTTATTTCGTGTGTTTTATTTAAAAAAAATGACTTTCTAAGTGTACATTTTTGTATTTATGGAAATAAAGACTTTTTGAATTTTGAATTTATCAGATAAAACTACCGAAGTAGAAATTTTCAAAGCATAAATAAATATTTTACTCAGCATTTATGCTAGTGTAAGAATGCTTTCATAAAAAGGACGTGCTTACACGGCACAATAACCTTATTTATGTCTGTATTTCACTTAAATAAAATACACATTTAGAAACAAAAAAAACGTGAGGTATAATAAATTCTGGACTGGATTTTTGCAATCGAATTGAAATTCTCTTTTATATATTTTTATTATTCTACGTTTATTATGAGATCACATTATTTTAAAACAGTATTTTTATCACAAATGTAAAAAGAAATTACCTTGACGTTAATAGGTTTTAAGAATTTAACTCTCCCGTACAATTTTTATTATAATGTCTTATATTATGGCGCCGTTTATGGCTTTTGGAATTAACCGACTTGAACGAGGTAGTTAGTTGTTAAAATTTTAATTATATTTAATTGTTAAAGGCGTTTTGCATTTGGGAAAGATACCAGATCCCCATTAATCTTTGTGATTACAAAAAATCATAAATTACAATAAAACTACGTCACCCTACTATGAAATAAGTGCTAATAAATTCTCGTAAACAAAGCATCAACAAGCATTTTTGTCACATCCATTAATACCAATTATTATTTCACGCATGCAAAACTGCGAGCGATAGCTAGTCTCTATAAATCATCCCTAACGACTCCCCTAGTCCAATTACATTATTATTCATTTCATATATCATTTTGGGGTAGTTTTTATCACCCCGCGACCGAGGGGTTGATGATTAACGTGTATTTATTGCGTTTAGGCTGTTTTAGTTCAGAAGCCTGTTGTGAGTTGTTTATGGGTTTATTGTTTTATTTATGGAATTTTATTCTGTTGTTCTTAAAAAACAAAACCGGACCAAAGTTTTCGTGAAATCTTTTCTTTATAGATTTAACGTGATAAATGTACCCGTAGGTATAACGTATTCGTGTTTATGTTCACAGCGATTTATTTTATTATTTTTGTTCGGCATTAATGTGCAGCTTTCTGTTATAATTATCTGGTACAGATTTCAGATTTCTTTTTATTAAAACATTTATTATTTATTTATTATTTTTAATTAACTAATAATAGAAATGTAAATACTCTGTAATGTTATTATTATGATCATTCAATAGTGAATTTGAAGGGATTGTTTTTCTTTACTCTTAAGTTTTTTGTCCACTAATACGTACGGCGCAATTGTGCTTATAGTTATTTCATTAACTTAATTTTTACACGGCGCCATTAAATATAGAAAACTTACAGGCAGCTCAATTGATCCATTATCAATAGAAGTTGCGCGCGTCCCCTAGACGCTGGCTGCATTGCCCCGCTGTATGGCAATGCTGATGCTGTGCCAGCTCGCTTCGACCAGACGATCAGATATTTTTATTTAAACCCCGAGAGCCTCTGTACTCAACAGACCTAGGGTCTCGACTCCAAGGGGAGCAAATGCGCAGACTCTGTCAAGACCTGCATATTTGCGCCTCTTGAGATTTCTTAGGCCAAATCTGCCGCCGCACCAGCCTTCACGGAAGTCCTAGGAATATAGGAAGGCGCGAGTGTGTCGACGTATGGTAGGGTCCCACACAATAGGCCTCCCCAACTCCCATGTTCGAGAATAGCTGGTACGTTAGTGGTGACAAAGGCCCGCCGGATGATGTCGTTCAGGCTAACATGGCGAGATATCCGACGAGGAAAGTTACGGAATCCAATAATAATGTGCCAGTGTTATATAAAGGAAGTGCTTGCAACCAATGTCCTGACTCCCATTTAGAAACAGCTTGCATGTTTTTACTAATTGCGACCATGCCTTGTCATCCAAATTCAAAACCGATGATAAAGTATTCTTTATTATATTGTCTTAACCCTCCAAGAGCTAGCTATGTGTTTCCACAGTTGACAATATCTCAAAGAATAATTAAATTTAGGTACAAACAAGGAAAATCCAAATAGCTTTTAATTTATAGAAGTCTGTCCGTAGTTCTGTTGAAATTTTGAATTTACTTTTCCACAAAGACTGTAAAGACTCATCAAGATTTATACAAGGAAGGATTTGCTTTGAACATTTATCTACAATTGAAATGTTGAGGAAAAACTATTGAATTTCCCAATGATATTGTTTTTGTCTACACAAGAGTCCAGAATAAACAGCTGGCATTTCAAAAAAAAATTAAGTTAAACCCATTTTTTAAAATTCATCTGTGTTGGTTAGACAATCAAAAACGGTGTTCACCTCTCCACCCAGAGTTTTGTCATCAAAATACCAAACATTGAGCTTTGATTGCTGATTATTGTTTGCAACAGTCTGCAGTTAGCTCGATTGTTTTAATTGTAAATACTAGTTTTAATTTAATTCTATTATTTGATTTTAATTTTCTAGAAACAGTTAAACTTACGACACAAAACTCATATCATCGATAAGTCATCTCTCGGTGTGCCGTGTTAGTAAACGCGGACGTCCAGACGTCTCACATACAGGAAATCGTTGCTTTAACTCCGTCCGTCCGTTCGTCTATTACAGCCGAGCTACTTCAAAGACTGTCATCACGAACTGGACTGACCCGAGTGATGAATGGACTTTATTTCAAAAGCTGCCATTCGTTGACGTGACGATGACAACTGTCTGTGACATCTATGACAGTCAGTTTTTTGATTGCTTCCTCAGAGCCTCAGAGGAGGCAAACATTTTAAATAAACCTATTTATGTGTTTGAAAAGCTATTTAAATCGGCAGAATGGAAAATCTTCACCATTTTCCTAAAATTTTATGATAATATGGCCTTACTTGAATCCATTTAGATTAGTATATCAAATTATGGTCAATACTTTTGAATTCTGGTGTAACCTTATTATTTGCTAAAGTTTCACCCCGTTATACCATAACTTAAAGTTAAACTTTTCCAGCATGGGTTCAAACAAGCAGTTTAAAATATTTCCAGGCAATTTCTTCAAAACATCGTAAAATACGTCCATCGATTACGGCAACCTCAAAAGCACATCACTAGCAGCGTTCGAACATAAATTACTTCAAAAGTGATTTACTCCCGCCATACAAATCGCCGTCGACTAGTCGTTCCGACCCGTCTCCGCTTGTCTGAGCTCAAAGGGGAAACTGACAGGTGTGAATGATGGCCCACTAGACGCACGCAGACTGACAATCACACTCACCAAAGAGGTTTTACTTGTTCTTTGAAGCTAAACTGTTTTGTCTCGCTACGTCAACTTCTGTAAATTATCGTCAAAAAGTAATTATACGAAAACCCACTCTGTGTAAACTCGCTTATTTATACATGACCAGCGGAGCGAATCACTTTGCAATTCAAAATTATTTCACATAAAACTTCCAACGTTTCGAATCATTTTGAAATTGCGCTCTAACTGCGTTCGGCGTCTTTTTTACCGAGGTCTTTTGACGCGCTCGTCACGTACAAGCCGCAAAATAAAACACGTGCAGAGTGGCAGCCACAAATCACATTTTTTAATCGAACTCACGTCTCCGCGCACCGCAAAAATACTCTCTGAAATGGTTTAACCCTTTCCCCTTGAGCATAGAGCCTATTTCCTTGAAACCGAGCGCTTCTTTTCTGCGGTTGCATTTCAGTGTGCAGTCACGTCGAGCCGCGCGGAATGCTATCGACATCCGCTAAACTATCGACGTTGGCACAACACTAATTGCTTTTTTTGTTCATCCATTATTTTTCACATTATTGTCATAGACGAACAACCACGCCATAATAAATTTTAGTGCACCCGTGATTGATGGCTCGTATATAATAGAGCAGGAATTAAAAGATTTGATAAACAAGACAAGTATATGTAGCCATCGATAAATTTTATAATCTAAATTGAGTCGGAGGCGGCTACACGGAACATTTGTCATGTTATCGGTGGGATAAGGATGGAAGGCTCAATTAAAAGTGTATTTCTTGAAAATGCAGTCGGCGACTGTTGGCTGTAATTAAGATATCTGAAGAACATAGATTATCTGCGGAATGACGCGGGTTTATCGCGGCAGGTTGGCGGGAAGCGATTTTCATTTGTAATTAGCGACTCCGAGTGGATAAGACTCGTGTGTGTGTTAACGTGTCGACACGTCGTGAGCCTGTTCAACGAGTTTGTTTGTTTTGTACCTCAGATAAACTCAACATCATTTATTTAACTGTTTACTTAAGTAAAGTAACTAAATACATTATTTTATAACTAGGGAAATTACTAAGGGAATTAACAAAAATTACCTTCTATACAAAAGGAAATACCAACCAAGTAAACTTAAAATGCTTTGCCTAGCTGAGAAAATATAATATGACTAGTGTGAAAGTCTTCCGTGTAACAATAAAGATAAAACTGCAGCTTCTTATAGCATCACTGATTTACAGTCGCATAAACGAAGTGGCAAAAAGCGGTAGCGGTATAACGGTCAGACGGTGATGGATACGGCAGTTTTATCGATAACGTTAAGGCTATATTTTACCTTGAAGTTTTTATCGATAATTTATCCGTCATTAGTGGTGAGATCGATAAAAGGTACATCACTTAATTATAAAGTGAAGTTTTTATAAATAATTTTAGACACAAGTACATAAGCTTGGACCTGTTGGTAAGTACGTAAATAGTGCTCCGTCGCTGCTCCTGTAGTTGGTGGTATCGAGGAAATGTCTCTTTTATACTACATAGTTTTTTTAATTGTATTTTTGTTTTTTGAGCTTTTATCTAGACCACAATAAAGACAAAGTAAAAAGTGAATAGGTAGACCCAAAGTTGTAGAGGATTTTATCAGCTTGCGTTATGTATTTTGAAATGTCTCAAGTTCTAACACACGCAAACATATAACCAACCTACCTACCTAATAAAAAGTTTTATCTACCATCATACCGTACGCATATTAATTATTCAAGCTAGTAGCTAAATTAAAACAGACACTAACACGATTATTTTACGATCCTTATTAGCATAAACACTTACTTTTTTACCGCTATGCGAGTGAAACACCTGTTCCTCGGTAGATATAAATTAAAAGATGACCAATTAGCATTAATACTATAGACCGTAAATCAATATGTATCCACCACTCACTGCCGATTGACATCCGTCGAGGCCTGGTGTGTTTTCACATATGTGCACTACACATATGTGAAAGAAACACACATTGTAGTAGAGTTTTTTCATTTTAAATACCTTCTTTAAATAATACGAAGGGCGGCCTTAAACACACGATTTTTTGTCTAATTACATTGTCTATGGATATGCATTCGACAATGTGAGCCGATAGTCGATTTCAAATCGTTTACGAGGTTTGAGGACTAAGCCGTTTACGAAATCCAATGTTTTCGAATATCTCGACATCACCTTCGGATAGACGACTACACCTATCCATAGACAATCTGATCCAACAACAGACATAGAATAACATCTTCGGAATGGTTTTGGGCCTGTCTCGTTACTGCAGTGTTTAGGAAATGTTCGCGAATAAGTTCACATAGATTCACGGCGATTGTGCGGTAGTGAATAGCATCACTCATAATTAGAGTAGTGGCAACAACATTTTAAATTAAAATTAATATTAAAAATAATAACAGAAAAGTACGACTGTCCCATTCAATTTAGATTAAGCTACCATTAATATTGTAATTTGTAATACATGTTCGTATGTCTTTTTTTGTGTCTATGGACCATTGTTGACAGCTAACAAACTTTTAGAATTGAATTGATAGATGATGAAGCATCATCTTAGTAATTACACGTCGTTTTATTTTCACGTGGTTTACTATGTATTATGTGTGTATAGAGATGAAGCCAAGCGCAGCCGCGGAGTTACACTAGATAAAGATAAAGATAAAGATTTGTTTATTTGCTTCAACATAATGTACAGTTGTAGGTCTTAAATATTATAGAATGTTCCAATTATGTTCTACCTTAGGCATGCAAATATTAAAAATGTATTGTATTAATTAGGTATAAGCTTCATAAAATTAAATTAAGGTCACAGTTTTAGATTGTCTATTAAAAAGTCATTAATATTATAATAGCACTTATTTACTAATAGTTGTCTCAATTTAGCTTTAAACATATTCTCACTAAGATTTAAAAAGGACTTCGGTATCTTATTATAAATTTTAGGTGCCATACAGACTACGCTTTTTTGTAACAGTGCAGTTTTGCGCCTAGGCATACAAAGTCTGTCGTTATCTCGTCTGTTACGTTCCGAAAAGTCTGCGAATTTTAGGAACAGATTACGGTTTTTCCTTACAAATAATGCAACTTCGAGAATGTATAGTGACGGAAGTGTAAGAATTTTATGTTGAATAAATAGTGGTTTGCAGCTGTCAGTCATAGGTATGCCGAACATGGATCTAATAGTTCGTTTTTGCGCTTTAAATATAATATCTTTGTCAGTAGAGTTACCCCAGAAAATTATCCCAAATCTGAGTATAGATTCTACTATCCCGTAATAAGCCGTCAGCAGTGATTGAGTATTAATAGTTTGTGATAGTTTGTATAGAGCATATGCTGAACTACTGATTCGTCTGCTTAGCAACTCTATGTGACATTTCCAATTAAGTTTATCGTCAATTTGAATACCTAAAAATCGTGTAGAGTCAACTTTATTAACATTAGAACCTTTGAATTCTAGATTAACATTTGATGAAATTTGAGCTCTTTGACTAAAATGAATTATATTTGTTTTATTAATATTTATTTTTAAATTATTGTTGTCAAGCCAGGAAATTATTGAATTAAAAGAATTATTTATATCATATTTATAAGAATTAATGTCATTATACTTAATTGTCACTGTGCTGTCATCAGCAAATAATGTCATAGGTTGATTAACTATATTCGGAAGGTCATTTATATATATGATAAAAAGTAAAGGTCCTAATACGCTTCCTTGGGGTACTCCAAATTTGATTTTTCTAACTGAAGACTTGTAAGATATTTCACACTTGGTTCTACATTCCAATCTCGTTATTTCTGTTATTTGTCGTCGATCTTTGAGATACGACGAGAGCAAGTCTGAGATATTTCCTCTGATCCCGTAGGCCTCCAGTTTATTTATCAAAATGCCATGATCTACATAGTCGAATGCTTGAGTCATGTCACAGAAAACCGCACAGACAGGATTTCTGTTATCAACCTGGGACATTATATATTTTAAGAAGTCATATATTGCTAAATTTATTGTCTTTTCTCGTCGGAACCCTTTTTGTTCATTGCATAATATGTTATTATGCTCTAGATATGAGTAAATTTCACCATATAAATATTTTTCAAATATCTTGGAAAATAATGACAACAGTGCTATAGGCCTATAGCATTCAGCTTGTTCTTTACTTCCTTTTTTAAAGATAGGCTTTACAATGGCAAGTTTTAGCTGCTGTGGGAATGATCCATTCACAATACAAAGGTTTATTAAGTGGCTAAGATGAGGACTTATGAATTCATTGACGGCTTTGACAATTTTCGTGGTGACACCGTCAAAACCAGTGCTGCTAGACTTCTTTAGATTTTTAATAATTTTGTTTATGTGCTGAGGTAAACAAGGTGCCATAAACATTGAATTTTCTCTGTGGTGAATACCCGCTGTAACGTTTTTTCCATAGTCAGGAATAGGTACAACTTTGTCAATAAAGTAATTATTAAATAATTCTGCGATGTCAGTTGGGTTTTTTATAATTTCATTGTCATTGCTACCTTTAATTTTCACAATTGGTTCCTTTGGAACATTAAAGCGTGTCTTATTTATGATTTCCCATGTCGCCTTAGATTTATTGTTGGATGTCATAATTTTGTAATTATTTTGCGCTTTTTTAGTGTGGGATATAATTTTTTTAAGTTTTTTGGCAAAATTCTTGTATCTTGTTTTATTAGTTGTGTTGGGTTTTAATCTAAATTTCCAAAGTAGGTGTCGTTTTTTATTACTACACATCTTTATACCACGAGAAATCCACTTTGGTTTACTGATGGTTCTTATTATAATATATTTTTTTGGAAAGCAAAGATCATAGAACAGCTTAAAATATTCCATAAAGTGATTATATGCTATATCTATATCTTTTGCGTTGTACATATCTGTAAATGTTAGGTTTTTTATGCACATTTTAAACTTTCCAATATTATCAATGCTGTAATCGCGTATTTCTTTGCGCCAATATTTTAACTTAACATTCCTTTTGACTGGTAGTTTTATAACCTGAGCAGTGTGATCTGAAAGAGCAAGTTCAAACACTTCCGTCTTACAGTTCTTTTTATAGTCATGGGCAATATTGTCAATGCAAGAGTTAGATATTAAACGGGTCGGTTGCTTTATCGTTAATTTTAGGTTATAATTTAGTAGTGTACATTCAAAATCGCTTGTCACATTGTTTGTTTTCAGCATATCTATATTGAAGTCACCGACCAAAACAGTGTTTTTAATATTTAGCTTACTAGTATATGTCAAAATTTTATCAAGTTTATTAAAAAATATATTATAATATTCACGTGTCAGTTTTGGAGGTCTATAGATACAAATAATAATGATTTTATATTCAATGAGTTCAATAGCGCAACATTCAAATATAGTAGGTAAGGATTGTTTTCTGACTTCGGGTATTTCTCTCCATTCGTGGTCTTTTTTTACTAGTCAACTCATAAATCAAGATCTTGCGATAACAAGGCACCATCATAAAGGCAACAGCCAACAGCGCCAACGGCTTTACGATTCATAATTGTAGTTTATTATACGACCACTTGCATTTTAATGAAGAATTCCGAATGCTAAGCTACTAAACTTGGTAAGAGTTATGAGTCTCGGTGTTGCCGAACGCATTTAGCGTTCGGAATTTCTGGTCTTTCGCATGGAACTGTCAACAGTTGTTATGAATAGAGTTGGTAAACAAAAGACTACCTACATTCTCAAAACAAACACAAAATACACTTCAATAATCAAATCACATACTCGATGCCGGAAAATCCAAACATTAGCTATTATAACAATAACATAAATAACTAATTAATGACCTAACCAAGCCTAACTATTAATATTTTTTAGTGATTTTGTGATATTTTTACTGCAAAATGTTAGACATTTGAGTCTGCAGCCAGACCTTATAGTGTAGAATAGACAAAAATGACAACGAATAATCCCCTTTTCATCAGATGCTTGAAATATTACGTCAGGTAACTTGTTTGCCTGTCAACGCGAGGAAGGAGCTATGTGATGTGGTATGAAAAGCTGAGTCAGCTATGTGAGATAGGATAAATTTAACTAACGTTTCGATACCTATAAGACCCGGGTAATCGTTCATTTGGTAATTTTCTTTTGTTTTTTCTTCTTAATCAAAATGTAGCCATTGAGCGGCAAAAATAGTATTACAGACAAATACATCTGAAGGCTTAGTACCAGACTAATACTTATACGCATTATTTTTCAAATAGTTACTTCCATCAAATTAGAGTCCTTCCTACATACAAGTAGCGCCGTGTAGCAAGCACCGCTACCGGATCGAGAGGAAAACTTAATCATAGTATGACTACGATTCAATCGTTTTTTTCACACTCGATGATAGCGTTCGAATGATTTTGAGTGATTTGTTGCACTTTGACCTGACGGCGGCAGTCGCGTTAGCATCATTGATGTTATAAAAGTAAATACCTAGATAGAGCACCTCCAACATAGCTTGGTCACAGAAATGCCTTTAATTGATGCTTTAAGAAAAATAAGAACACGGGAAAGCATTTCACTGGGTACTTGCACCGAGTCTATTTCCTTTGCATTCTATGAGTGTACCAAGTCTAACCCAAACATGTCAATCATAGAGGTAAAACACGCTCACTCAACAATTATCTTGATTTCGAAGATAAAAACAAATCTGTGTTTAGTATTTTCACGCATAGCACTAATACGAATACGAAAATAGGACTTATTTATCGCATTTTTTGGCTACACTTCGTTTGTGTCTACTATTATTCTAAGCCTTTTTCGAGGAAACATCATTTTTTTTGTTTGTTTGTGTTGTTCATCGAATGTTTTTTTTATTAATTCAGACTATGGCCTCAATACACACAATAAGATTACAATTTATGTAATCGAGAACCATTTGCATTTTATGCGAACATAGGTTAGAATGGTAGTAGACACAAACGAGGTGTAGCCAAAAAAAATCGACAAATCCTTCTTCTAATATTCGAAATAAAATCTACTTTTAATATTCGTATTCGTGCGCTCGTATAAGTTATTATACTTGTCAACTCACACATATGTACATTGATTCATCATACTCAAGAAAAAACTTAGATTATGTGCAAGTGCCTACCACGTGAAAGATTTCACTTGGTACTTCCTCGTAAAAACGTTGGAAGTATTAGTAAGATAATGCGCACAGCCCATACTAAACACTCTGAATCGACCTGTTGAGGTGCGAAGCGTAGCACTTGCGTAGTACGCGCGTGACGCGTGCGTACTCTTTCTTTGTCCTTCATGTAATGTTCTCTCTTCCTAAGTACATATCTGACCCTTACATTAAGCCTGATTTAACATATAATTATCCTCTATGAGTCGTGTTTCCTCAATGCCACTTACAGCACAATTATCTCCGTTTTACGAGCGCGAAAGGAAAAATAAATTATGCGGGTTTGTATAATTTCGCACTAAGGTAGCTGTAAAATTATAATTATTTACCTTAATAATAATGTTTGGCTATATAAAAAGGTGAGCATTAAAAAACCTATAACTACCTTAGTAGTTATAGGTTTTATTAAGGACCCACTTTCCAATTAAAGTAGCTGGGTTCAGTCTTTTCTAATTTCTTTTTAATGGTATCGAAATGACCACTAGTTTACTCGGGGCCGGCTCTGAATACAAGAAAAGAAACAAAGTTAATGATTCGTCTTCTTGCAAAACCGATTCCTACCTACAATCACATACCTAACTATTCAGTTGCAATATGATAACGTTTTCACAAAAAGATTCAGTAACGTTCAGTTTCGTTTGACGAGAGGGCCCGCTGGTATTCCGCACTTCGCTGACATGTATATATAGAGTATGTGTGTCATGACATCATTATAACAACAGAAAATATTAACATAAAAATGAATAAGTAATAATAAATCACTGGCTGCCGCCATAACGACCTCAAACGTCGAAATATCACAAGTCGTAAAATCAACAAAGCTGATAAGCATATAATTTATTTTTATGATTCACATTACGGTGGTTATTATGTCGGGGCTGTGATTTTTGAAATCTTGTTAATTAGAGGAAGTTGGTAGGTATAATTAAAGTGATATAAATCAGCACCATGAGGAGGTCGCACTCCGAATAAGCATCATAATTTTGATGACCTCTGTCATATTATGTGTAAAGAAGTGGTGAAGAAGAAGAAAGCCATGGTATAATTCCGCATATTAGTAGGTATATTAGTATCTCGTTATAAATCACTTTAATCCATAGTGTTTGTTGCCAATATTTTGGGTCTAAGGAATATTTAAGATGTCCTAAACTTCCTACGTTCTTACGATAACTACTTTCACGATAGGATACCTACTTGTAGAAAAATAGCCGATATTACCTCTATAATATATATAATCAAAAGAAGGACTGTCAATAAAACAGCAGCTGATGTCTTTTGACAGTCAATTTCATCATTACTGAGAGTGACAGTATAGTACTGTACTGTACTATAGTATAGTACTGTCAGGAAAACATCAGTCAGAATTAGTTCCTCGGAGTGCGGGCTTACTTAAAATTTTAGTAATTCTTATCTTATCAATCTTCTGACCCCAATGCCTAACTTATTATGCTGATTAGCTTAACTTAGCTTAAGCAAGTGTGAATCATTTTGACTTAATGTTCTTTTGAATCATAAGAACATAATTTGTGTTCTTTCGTGGGCGGCGATTTCTAATTTTTATTGCGATTTCGTGTTTTCTATTTTTTATTTATTGCCAAAGGATTTATTTTATTAATGTCTAATATTATTTTATTTTTGTTGAAGATTTTACTTCATATTATGTTTTCTGCAGAAAATTAAATTAAATTCCAATTGATTAGATAGCTTGGATTAGTTTATAAATTAAATAATACTCTTGAGATATTTATGAAATTAATGTATATTTACTTCTAGGAAAAAAACAATTATATTATGCATCCAACTGCCTACGTTAGCCGGAATTATGTTTGTCTACTTTTAAAACAAGAAACTCGTGAATACGGCCACAGATTGCAATGTTATCTACGCTTAGAACTTTAAATAAGCGAGACATAAATCACACAAAGCCTCAAATAGCAGCGTGACTATAAATCAACAACCACTCAAACTAACGTCCTTATTCGCTAAGCCTAGCGGGAAACGCACAGTGTTACGTTTAATTGCAAACGCGATCCAGGTTTTAATAATGGACTAAGCCTAAGGTTAAGCATAACTTTTAAACACTTCCGCAAACACAGGGGCTTAGCATATTGTGTGTTTCAAATTAATATTATTTTAAGCTAATAATTTTCGTTGGTTGATTGATTGATAACTTTCTTACGGCGACATAAATTTCTGTACCAGAGCCAAAAAGTTAAATTGTCGAGAGATTTATAATACGTCACCACTACCTACCCAGTGATATGTTATTATCGAATTGGATTATATTATGTAGTGCGCGTTCAGGCGCGTTTTGGTGCGAAGTCGTGGAACCAGAATACGTGCGCGGTTGCAGCGGTTCTCAACCTTGGGATCGCAATAAAACCGTTTCATTAAGCCTCGATAAAGGCGGCTGTAAAATAGCATAATGGCTGTAGTATAACCTTGTTATCGGCTCCAGCAATGAGTTCTGAATGGAAGTGGTGCGCTGCGCTTGGCACCGCGTGGATAACATACATTATTATTGATATTACTTTTAACGGAGTAGCTAATACTCAATAAAAATACGAGGACGTCAACGAATCGATTGCTTGAATGATTTTTTATGTCTTTTATGCATTCATCAAGGTATTAGCCGGCCTCCATAATTATTTACATGAGCACCTAGAAACTGTCTGTATCAAAAAAAGGATACTTTTATATTTTGGGTTCCATTTTTACCATAGGCATTTTAATGCACGGACAGGAAGATTTGCAAAATTGCAAAGATCACACGTCCAAGACACATTTTACTAGTAAAGTTTTAATGTTTTTTACGATAGTAATGTACTGTTTTATTGGTTTGGTTAACTTACAATTTTGTAATTTATGATTAGGCTATTGTTTTCTAATTTATTTTATTTTATTTGTTAATGCGTTTGTGTTTATTTATCATAAAACGACTGATTTGCAATTACTGTCAAATAAAAGAAATATGAACATTTTTATGATACAAAATGTTTTGTTTTTGTTCCATTCTATTTGTTTTAAATATATGTTAGAGTATACACGACCAGTCCTTTGATTACACCAATATTTTTTTTTATTCATAATTAATAGGTACCAAATGAAATTATACGAGTTTGTGATATTACTATAAGGGTAACATTTTCCGATTCTTCCTATAAAAAACTGTGTAAATGATTTCCTGATAATTAAAATAAAATAATAAATTTGACTCCACTAATCCCTTGTTCCGTAGCCACAGTACTTGTCACGGCTCGACACGAACTGTATGCGTCAAAACAAGTTGCACTGTACAATTTCGAGTGTCATTTTTGTAAGATTCTAGTCTAGGTACCTACGGAGGATGCGGCGGATACCTGATCGAAGTTTTTAGGTTAAGAAGTTTACATTCTACTTTTTTTACGTCATATGTTTCTATATTTTTTTTCTATGATCTATGGACCATCAACTACAGAAGATTGAATTTGATTATATTTGATTTTGATTCAATTGTCATTAATAATATAAAAGGTACGAATTTGTTGGATTCAACACGGTGACAAGTAGAATTTACCATCCCAAATCTGTTATTTATGATTTGCTGTTACACCAATGATGTATGAGCCATACACTCTGCGAGAAATGCTTCTCTGATCCGCCATATTCAACCTTATAGTAACTAATATACGGCTCACGGATTTAAGAATACGGTACAATAAAAATGTATTGTATCGAGATTTATGTTATTGTTAATCCGTAGGCGTATAATGGGTAATAACTCGGATGATAAAACACTATCATTGTTTATTAAAATTGTTTTTTGACTTATTAATGAGAAAATCGTGATGATTAAGACAAAAATAAATTGAGTGCCTCTTTCGATCTGATGATTGATGTTAAATCATCTGAATAATTAATTCCGTTGAGTTATGATTATTGATAAAATTAGTCTTGATCTGGAAAAGGTTAATAAAGTACAAATATTCCGCCTAGGTAACTAAAATGAACCATAAAAACTTTATGTTAAGAATTTTTAAGATTACCGTAATAATACCGTACGTACCTATTCATTAAAAATTCTTAACATAAAGTTCACTGATAATAACTGTTAATCTAGTGCACCAGTCTGGCTTACTCTTGGCCGGTTTTATAAGTTTCAGTCTGATTTATTGCTCTAAAAAATTATAAAAAACAAGCAATTTATTGAATTAATTATACTATACCCCATTTATTACCAGCAGCTAATGTTTACCGTCAATAATAATTAAGTTTAAAACTCCACCACAACGCGTCTCAATTATTGGGCGCAACTGACAACCGCAGCTCGGGCAAAGAATAGGTTCATAGTGACCAGATCAACCTAGTTAGTTCCATAAACTGGACTACAAAAATTTCGAAGTTCTTGGGAGTGCCTTCGCTTACTAAGTTGGAATTCAGCGAATGACTTTTGTCGCTGCTCAAATGTCTAATAATTTGACAATGTTTTTTATATAAACCTATTCTAAAACTATATTGTCTATGTAAGTAGTCAGTTCATATAACTATCTATTATTTACAAGACGAGAAAACAAAAACATCTTAATGTATATATTCACTTATAATCGTTTTATTGTAAAATCAAAACGTAAAGAAGTTAAACCAAAATAAAATAACATTTCACCCCGTCTACACCGTTTTTAATCTCCGTTCCAATATATCAACGGTCGCGGTTCCGAAGCACCTGCAAGCGGCGCGGCGTTGCGGCTGATTTATTGCACAGTTTGTCTCCCTGCCCCCTCTGCACAGCACACCCGTCTCCTCTTTGACGATTGACATGTCGATGCATTTGGAATATTAAGCTTTTGTAGTTAAATCACGTCGCACTATATGCGGAAATTTAGAAGGAGGTTTGTAACTTCTTTACGGAATAACACAACCCGAAACTCAATAAATCGGGCTGAAACTTTGCGTGGAAGAAACCTTTTGACGATTTAACTTTGAATGAGGAGGCTATAAGGATGGCTCTAGCCATCTAAGTCAAAAGCTATGATTTATGGCACTTTTTTCGAAAAAAGATTAAACTGCCTTTTGCAGGTGAGTAATGTATATTAATGTAGTTAAAGTAACTAACTACTATTACTTTCACTTCATATCTACACAGTCATAATAAAAATGTCGGACACCCCTGAAAGCTTGCATCATCTTGCCTTTGCAAAACAATGTCTAAAACTCATGTCACAAAGTTCACATTCGCTGAACTAACGTGAGTGTAACACATCTCCAGGGGCACATAGGTAACTTTAGGTCGCGTGCTGCAGAGGCGTATTATTTTTAAATTATTAACGCGGTAATGGAATTATTCCGATATGCTAATGCAGGGATGAACGGGCTTAGATCACGATAGTGCGTTTTGCATACAGATAGTCATGTTTTTGAAGGAATTGAAAGGATAAATTGCGAACCATGCTACCCACACGCACAGGTTCTGTGTGGCTATGGCCACTACACAAATAATTCGTCGTCTCTAATATTATTTTAAAGACGTCAAATATGTATGTTAGTTTATTTCTAATAGATAATCTCCTACCTACCATTAAAAATAAACTGGAAGTTAAAAAAAGGCTTACAAGAATAAATTACTCAAGCGGTTTTCGTTTTGTCCAAATACCACTTGACAGAAACTAGTGAAGAAATAAAGTTTAAATTACACACCCACGAGGGCACAGTAATACCACCTGGCTGGAGTGAGTCTTACACTACGTTTGCGGAGTCGCAGACTCCATATAAGAACATTTATGCCAAAGTGGTCGTCGATTCTTCGCAAGATATAACCTAACCGTCCCACTGTCACTTGAGCTTGCTAATTCTTCGAGTTATGTCTTTAACTTTGGTCACAGTAACGTAACTTCAACTAGGTCTAGTTAAATTGTAACGGCTCTCTAGAAACATTGTTACGAAGCAGTTATTGTTCACAAGTACATTTATCTGCAAAAACGTAATTTATGTTCACACATTCAGTTGAGCAAAGAAATACGTAGATAATAGGATTGTTAATTATAGTGGAATGATTTACACGGAGCGGTGGAAAAAGTAGAATAATTATCTAGTGATGTGGCAAGTGCGAGGATTATGTTTTGCTACGGGTTCCGTACAAAAATAATATTTTGAAGCCTAGCAACAATTTGTTGCCGGTTTTTTTACTGGTTACAAATTGATAGTTTTAATTCCACTCGGATTCCGCAGCGAAAAATCTTTATCTGTTAATTATTTGAAATAATGTTTCTACTTACAAAATGTGAAAAAATATAAGGACTTTTCATATGTAAATTTGGTAGAAAGGGAGCACTTGAAGAAAATCCCTTAAAACTATGTATAAGTATCTAAATATCATTCTCACAGATGAGGGTATTTTATTAAATATATAGGTATTAGGTACAGGAGGTCACGGGTTCAATTCTAGCCTTGGGACAAATGTTTGTATGAATATATAATAAAAATAAAAAAATATATATTTATCTATGTATTATATTATATTATACTGATATTATTATATCAGTTATATAGTACCCGTAAAACAAGTTCTGCTGAGCTTGGGGCTAGATAATGCTGTGTGAATTGTCCAGCATTATATATTTATTTCATTTATATAGTGGAAAGACTGTTGGATTTCTTGTCTATGGACAAGTAGGTGTAGTTTAGATTTCTGTCAGTTCCGTGAAATGCCACAGAACCCTAAAATTGCACCTACATCTACAATGTACGCAAAAGCGCATGTTAGTTTTATTGTAGCTATTACTGTAACTGATAAAAATCACATGGTTTGTGTACTTATATGTACTTACTAGGCCTTTTTAAACGCAATATACTTATCTACCAACTCGTGTAGACCTACATTATTTATACTTACAGTATCAAACAATCAATCTTGTAAAACCTAGTACTTTTAACGCACTTCAATAGACAAGAAAGAACGTGGTTTTATGTTTTCCTGCAATAGTTTTTGTTTGTATCGAAGATACATTAAAATTGTTCCATAATTTTTACTGGATGAAATTCATGATGTATTCGTGAATGTATTTCATATTCTACTTTCGCCGCTAATTTAACGTTAATAATTTAATGCACACGACTCCTAAAAAGAAGAAGGTTCTATGTTCAGCTGCGTATAAGTATGTATTATATGCATGTCTGTCGATTTCTCCGCCAATTATGGACCGGTTTTGAAAAATCTTCGTTATATTATATCAAATGATCTGAAATGACCGAGCTGGTCCCAAAAAAATTTGTTCCCGAGGGATTAAGTATAAATCTCGCAAACATTAAGGAATCGAATGTCGGTTTTTAGTTGTTTCTAAACAATTATATTTTTTGTTTTTTTTTCGTAATTCGTGATCAAAAAGCTGATGAGCTACGAAAATAGTATTAGTCATACACTTAGGTATACTTGTGAATATACCAGTTAAGTACTCCTAGTATATTGGCGTCACCTATATTATAGCGTTAACTTTCCATAAAAATGCTTTGCTCGTAAAGCATTTTTATGGAAAGTTAACGCTTTTTTAAGCAAGTATTTAGTCCAAATTCTAGTTATTGATAGAATTAGGTATCATAACTAAACGCTATAAAGCCTTATTTGACGTCCAGTTATTGCTGCTAAAGCACTTGTTAACGAGTTGGACTAGTCCAATAATCGTTTGTATATATTGATTTTAGAGTACACGACACGATTTTTATAAATTTGTAAATTTTTATTATTAACTGTTATATTCAGAATCAGATTTATTTTTATTATTTCACTGTATATTCGTATTATTTCACTCATTCTATTTTCACCGCTCATGGGCTGCGGCGATTTTGATTACGAAGAAAGAATAAAAAAAAACATTTATGATAGAATAAACCTCAAAAATAGTAGGTATCTGTGATCATACTCACGAATACATCTGAATTGATCAGCAGCTGAAAGTCCATTCATCCACATAAAAATTACAAAGGTAAGCTCCTGCTGCCACTTTTCTGTTCACAAACCAGCTTCAGGTTATCCATCAATGGTTTCATTAAGCGTACCAAGAAGTTATCTAGGTATCAAGTAAAAAAAGTCACCAGCAGAAGTTAATATACAAAATTTACGGGACAGAGTCACTAATGTAAGGAAAATGGCCTAATCAGCTTATTGAATAATAAACGAAGTCGATGGAATAGGCTTGTGTTATATTAAAAGTCGTTGGTTGTAAAGGGGTTCAGGGCGTAGAGACATGTGGCGGCATGCGAGCGATGTAGGCATGCAGTAACGGACGTTCCTCGCTCAGCTTCGCCGTGTGTATTGTACTGAGTGGAACGAAAACGGGGTTAGTGGTTCGGTTTAAAGATATTTATTCTTATACAACAAAAAATGTTTACATTAAATGAGATACAAAAAAAATCTTAAAACTAATGCATGAGTTAATTTTATTAATGTTAGGTACACGTCCGGGGCCGCGCGTCGCGCCGCCGCCGGCAGTCGGTATAGAGTGTTCATACATACATAGGTAGGTATAAGTAGGTATAAGTAATAAGTAAACTAAATCTATATCTAAAATTTATATAAAGAGTTATTTTTACAATTCTTGATGTAACAGGAGCGTATTAATGAGCTAATTCGCCACTCTTTCTAACATAGTTTGTCGGTTATTGAGAACAATGGTTCATTTATTGGTACAAGATAGTATTACATTACACGTCAAATAGTAGGTACATAGTACTACAATATAGAAATATACCTCAGTACATAAAAAAATGGTACCACTAACAATTAAAATAAAATAACAACACAATGATATTAAAAAAATAGAATAACAATACATTATTTTTATTACAAACTTACTTACTATCTTAAATTTTTATACATTACTACTTTCCTACCTACACATGTAGATTTTGTAATTCCATACAAAATGTCATGTACCGACTTCTATAAAACGTTGTACGAACATTCTGTAAGTTTTCCTTTTCCTGTAGCACCATGTTTTTACCACAATTACACATACTAACATACCCACATACTCTCAGGTATTTCTGAACCTACCAATAAGGATTTACGGAATTTTTATTTGAAATACTTATTGATATGTCGTTTGTACATTCCAATACGTGCAGATTCGTTTGACATGATACTTTAATTTCTTATAGTAAGTATTTGGAATTGGCTCTAAAAGCGGCTAAATAAATATGTCAGAAATCATCTTAATGAGTTCCCGACGTGGGCTGAAGCTCACAACTATCCCACTAGACACCGTCACCGCCTAAAGCTACCCAAAATAAGATTAGCGAAAGCAAAAACTAAAATTGACTATCTAGGTGTAAAAAATTACAGTAATCTTCCGGAATTCATAACTAGCGCCGCCGTGTCGAAAAATCACTATACCTACATACATCTTACAGCTATATTGATATATTGAATGTACTATTACTAAACGTAATATTTAAGGAACCCATACAGCAAATGTGATTTTTTTGCCGTTTTTATAGAAATTGGTATGGAACCCTTCGTGTGCGAGTTCAATTCAAATCATTTTGTATTAGTACTTATGGTGTTTCCTTTTTCAAAACTTTGTGTGTGATTATTGTAATTTAAAATAAGTAGGAACATAATAATTGAAGTCATCTAGTGTATCGATGGTCCCTATTAACAATGTCGGATATACATTTTTACCAATTTTTACTTTTTTACATAAATAGAATCAGAATAAAAAGTTACATGGTATGCACTATTTTATTTGATTGAAAATCATTGCATTTAGTCAGTTTCTAAGTTAATATTGTCAGTAGTAATAACTTTGTCCACGCAACAGTGTTGGTAGTGACGGAACCGCCATTGTTTACGGGGCGGGGGGAGCGCGGATGCGCGCGGATCTGCCACTTCGCTCTTTGTTGCTGGGAAAGCGCACGCGCGGCCGAAATTAAAAGAAATGTTTTGTTTTTGTGCGTGCCAACAACTGAAGATCCCATCATATCGAAACTTCCCAAGCGGATTTTAGATCTAGTAAATTCTCATAAACAAGATCCTATTTATGAGCCGAAAGAGGTAATAAGTGACTGTCAAGATAATCCTATACCTACAGAACCAGGTAAGAATTCTTTATATTACTATAATTAGTCGATAGAGTGATTGTAGTTTTTACTGCAATTTCATTTATTTAAAAACTACCTACCACTTATTATAAAACATTCGTATTTTGCTTACTATAGGTATATTCCGGTCAATAATGTAGGTTCCGGTACATACAACTATTTTCGTTGGACTTCAAGTAGACAATATAGTCGGATATACCACTTCCTACATTATTACATGAACGTATCTTAGATCATTTTGTCGGATGTACCACTTCCAACATTATTACATGTAACCTAAAAGTAGATGTTTTGTCGGATGTGTCACTTTCGACATTATTACTTGTAACCCAAAGTAAGTCAGCGGTAGGATGTGTCATTTCCTTACCTAAGAGCCGTGTTGGCTGAGTGGGATAGTGCTCAAATTTCGATCCGAAGGTCGGGAGTTTGAATCCCGGCCGTGTGGACTATAGTAAGTTTTTTTTGGATCATTGGTATACTCCTCATTACACGAATGCTACCCTTCCTGATGACTTATCAGTAAGTTGGTGCCTACCTATCACTGTCACCTAACATTTTTATTCTAGAAATTATTTATATTTGCAGATCGAGAGTCTTCACCAGTACGTGCGCATTCTGATGAGGAATTGACACAGTGTCTTCAAGATTTGATGCATGATGTATTCAGTGATAGCGACGAGCCTGTAAATACTTCTTTAGCCGAAGAGATAATTCCTGAAGAGGCAATACCTGAGAGAGAAGGGTATCCTGGATTCCGTAACAGAAGAAACGCAGGCAATCTCTGAATGCGCATCAATTCCCACTAACAATTCAACGCCAATACCGTCACCAGCTGCAGTTCACGAAGACGGATGTAGAAATGAATTCTGTGCCATATGCTTGGAAGCGTATGCCGTTAGGCCCGAAGAAGTCTATTTCAATCTTCCAACACCTACAAAACAGACACTTCCACTAATGAAACACCCACTACACAAAAAACTTCCAGGAAGAAACCTTATAAAACAGATTTAGGAAAGAAGAGACTTGTACATAAAGAGAATTGGAGTTCAAAGGAAGAAAATGAAAAACGAAGGAAAAGCCTATACAAATAAAAAATTAAAACAAATTGGAGTCTATAATCTATTCTTAATCTATCTATAAAAAGGTATTAGGTCAGCCGTGTGGAAATAAATGTCGCTACAAATGTACTAAAAACTACGATTTAAAACAAAGAGAGGACATAAATATTTTCAAAGTTTTGGAAACTGAGCAATCGTAATAAGCAATGGGAGTTTGTTATAAATTACACTAAAAAAAGGACCAAAAACCACCGAAATAACTAAACACAATCGTGAGTATACCTATTAGTATGTTTGCCATCTCCCAATTGCCGAAAGAAAAATAAAAACAGTTTGTAAGCAGATGTTTTTTAGTACAATATCTTCTGGGGAGCGGAAAATAACAACGGCTTGGAAGAAGTTTCATGGCATAGCGAAAAGAAGAAAGAAAGAAAAAGAAAGAGAGAGTAGAAGAGGACAAGAGAGGAAAATATGAGCATAAATTTAGAGTTATTGATGAAGTAATGGTACAAAGTGTAAAAGACCATGTTAATTATGGTAAGGTTTTTGATCGAATCGAATACAAATATGATTTTGCTGGCGAGTCGAAGACTTTAGTGGTTCTCAGATCCACCAAAAGAAGTACCCAACGCAACAATGATTTTTAAATATCCCAAGACTATGATGGGATCTTATTCCATATGGAAAGAACAAAGATCTTAATGATATGTGCAGATCTGGTGTCATCCCGGGAAAATTACATAGTTTTTATAGAGAACTGCCACACGTTCCTAGTAATACAGTAGCACCAGAAAGTGACCCTGACTGAATGAGAGAATTTTTTTTCTGAAAAACATTTTTGATACAATTACTTATATAGGTACAGTTATTTTTAAGTATGATAAGTACGTTACCTTAGAATAAAAGATTAGGTGTAGACTGACTTTTAAAGTATAAACTAGGACTATACATTGGTTGTAATAATTACGTAAGTTTTGTTCATAAAAAGTTCAAAGGCGCCAAGATATAACGTTTTTAAGCTTAAATACATTTTATAAAACTTTGTGATATCTACCTGCCATTTTCAAGGTGTTTTAACTGATATGTTGTGTGATTTCCATATTTTAATATGTGTTGATGGTAAACTGTTCAAATGTTTAATGTTAAATAAATGCATGAAAAAGTTTTTTATTGAGTATAATTATTATATTCGCATGGGCACCAAACACATACGACAAATTTATTTTTAAATCTCCAGTTGAAAATGATGAATATACCACTACCTACATAAATTACTTTTAAATATCCAAACAAAACTGTCGTAAGTGTCACAACCGACAATTCACCCTGAAAAAAGTCCATGTGAAAGTGTCGGTAATACCTTATTTCCTATAATATCAATAAATTCTATGATTTTTATATATCATTACTTAGTAAACAATACAAAAAACAATCAGAACAAATTTCAACATCACCGGTTTCTTTTCTTTTTTTTTTATCGTAAAAACTAACTTTGACCCGCTCTACTCAAAAGTAGTCATTTTGCAGAACCGACATTGTTAATAGGGACCATCGGTATCATGAATACCTACAGTGGAATAAACAAATACAAATGTATACAAGTCTTTATTTATTCACATCACAAAACATTTAACGTGACATTTATTAATTACTTCTCCTATATTGAGTCTTCAGTCGAAAGGTCTGCACTGCACAGTGCTATTCACGCATTCCTCTGCTGCATGGTCGTTAGTAAATAATACTTTGTATTAATTGATTAAAATTCATTGCACGCTGTCTATTAACGAAAGGTTAACAAATTACGATGGGAATGGTCATTTGCGTAATTGTATGACACTGTTAAAATAAATCGTCAAGTGCAAGTCGGAATCGCGCACTGAGGGTTCCGTAAAATTAAGAGTTTGTTGTGTGTGTTCTTTTTTCTTGCCAAATAGCATGATTCTAGTTCAATGCAAAGTAGTTCTTTACAAATTTTGGTCACTAGCAAGATAAAAAAAATCTTTAGTTATGTCTACAAATTTAAGGTTTTCGGATTTTTCCCTTTACTTGTGTATAAGACCTTGCGTCTTGCCGAATTTCATTACTAGATCAACGGAAAGCACCCTATAGGTTTTGTGTGCATGTGATTCCACAGGAAATTTAAAAAATTTGGGCATAAACGTCTTAAACTTTTTTTACGAACCAGAGTATAATATGGTGTGAATTTCAAATCGATACCTCCACGCGTTTCTGAGAATAGAGGGTTGACAGACGGACAGACGGACAACAAAGTAATCCTATAAGGGTTCCTTTTTTCCTTTTCAGGTACGGAACCCTAAAAAGGTATTCCGTCCGGTATAAATTAATATCAAGTACCTATCTAGTTTCAGTTTTAGGTAGGTATCCACTAACAAAATTAATAATCCGATCATAAATTAATAATAATAAATTTTGAATTAATAAGCTGTTTTCACAAAAATTAGGAAATAAAATTATAAATTCTTGTTATTAATTATGTTCCATCATCACACAATATTTAAATGTAACACATTAACCTCCAAAGTTAGTTTTGATCTTTTCAAGATAACTTTGTACGAACGCAATAAACTTTGTAAGACGTCTAAACGAATCAGGGTGCTGTACACTGAAGCATTAAAATGCGAAGGTTTAACCTTCTTCGTCTTGTTGGTACGACTGATGTGGCGCAGTGGGCGAAAGTCCGGCTGTTACGCAAGAGGGTTCGATTCCCGCCTAGGTACAAAAGTTGTACGATCAGCAAATATTTGTACCTACTGGGTGTTCTAGGTATTAACTACGAAAATATCTATCTATATACTAACTACAAAAATATTTTTTATCTTAGTAATGTATTAAAATAAATAAATATATCAGTCACCTAATAGGTACAGAGTTACAAAACAAAAGTATTGCTTAGCTTAGGCCTAGATATTGCTGCGTTGATTGTCCAGTTTTATTTATTATATATTTGGTAGAATTTGACCACTTACTAAATTTTATGGTTTTCTGCTGATTCTGTACTGATGACATTTGATATAATCCTATCATCTTAAAAATCTAGAAGAAGTAGATAGATTTTTTTCATTGTCAATAGTCCTTTGTCTGACCACAATTTTACCTAATTGTATGTGACGATGTGGCCGACGATGTATCACGAAGATCTAGAAGTCATTTCACTCTTTGTGTTTTATTTATATCTTTGTAAATAATACGATAAACTTAGGTTTAATGCAACCAACGCGTCTTGGAGAGGCTTCCGGTCGGCATTGATATGGCTAATCCATATCATCAGTGATATTTTTTGCAACTGTCTGCAGATAGCCTTACTACTTCTAGCATAATAATGTATTAAGCTACGCTTTAGTAGACGGTGCTATTGAACAGAACATTAAATAAAAATAAAAATTTAGAAACTTTAAAACTCCGCCAACGCGTTATAAATTTAAACTCGGCAATAAACAAAATTCAATCAAAGAAAAATCTTCGCGGAGCGTAAACAAAGTAATTGATTCTGTAGATGAGTATCAGAGCTATCCAAGTTTTTATTGGGCGACGCGAGTCGTAAATAACCATTTTATTGCTTTATTCGCCACTCATTAACGTTTTATACAAGAATTATGCTATATTAATTTTTAGAAAATGGTTGTTTGAATTTAGAATTGTGCTGGTTGCTTTACGAGCTGGACGCCACAGATTAGGCGGGGAACAGATAAGCCTAGGTTTGAATTTGTTAGATAATTTACTCCATGTTGGTTGCTTTTTCATCTAAAAATAATACACATAGTTTGGGAAATTTAGAAAGAAAATTACAAATTAAAATTAACATTTAAAGCCTTTGAGCCAACTACAGACTATTGCAAACAATGTACAAGTAGCTCAAGTGATCCATATCAATACGTTGGCTGCATTGCAACACGCTGCATGTATGTAGTATATAGGCTGATGATGATGTATGGAAAATAAAAATGTTATTAATTGAATGTTGGAATGTAATAGTTTTTATTGTCAGGGTTCCGTATCGCAAAAGAAAACAGGAACCCTTATAGGATCACTTTTTTGTCCGTCTGTCAGTCCTCTTTTCTCAGAAACTCGTGGAGTTAATTTTAATATAGTCAGTCCTAACCTCTTGGAGCCACAATATAAAGTCAACAAAATCAAAAGTTACAGCTGTTTATGCCGATTTTCCTTATTATTTTAAATTTTTCAAACTGTACACAAAACCTCCCGGTCCTCCCGGGTCCTTCCCGTTGACCTAGAATCATGAAACTTGGCACAAAGCAAAGGCCTTATAGGACATTATAAAGGAAAAAATCTAAAAACTATGTTTTTTATATTCTATAAAGAATGCTGACAATACAGTTTTTTTTGTGAACTGTGCGTTTAGGACTATTTCTTTGCTTACAAGTACAAGTTTGTACGGAACCTTCATGCACCAGTCCAACTCGCATTTAACGTTTTATTTATATTGGTGGATATTTTAGTGTGGTACCTGTGGACCTTCGTAGTTAAAAATCTTTTTCTTGTAGTTTTTAGTACGTGGTCAGTACTAGTCTTTACTCTTTGACTCCATTTGTCTGATGGCTATTCAAATAGTTAGCTCGTTTGGAAGCGGTGTCCATCGCTATCGAAATAACTGCATCGATTCCGATGGAAATGCGCTACTTGATAGAATCCGGTGATTTGCATAATGTTACATCGTTGTTTTATAGTTTTATCTGTTGCTTTTTATAGTTCGTATTTACGATGTGACTGGTGATGACATTGATGACACCGATTCCCATGAATATTCGTTGGTGTATCTTATGTACCTAAACAACTACCTACTAAATGACTTATAAAACAAAATTTTCATTCTATTAAAGCTGTCTTCAAAATATTTTGGATGTTTTGAAAATACTGAAAACTAACTTTGAATCCCTTCATATGTGTTTCCCTGTTTTTTTAATTTTGTCGTACAAATATGCATACAATCAAGGTCATCAAAATTTTTGTGACAAGCTCAGGATTATTTTGTATAGTAATGCAAAAAAATCATCCAAATCGATGCATGATTGACGGAGAAATCGACGAAATTACATGAACAACATTATACCGAATAAAGAACCTCGTCCTTTTTCGAAGTAGGTTAGAAAGGAAAAGATTCAACCGATTTTAATAACAACTAGCTGCTCCCCGTGGACTTCAACACGTTTGATAAAAAGATCATCATTCCAGATCCTGATCCTTTTGTTGTCTTGTGCAAGCACACACTGTTATTGCTGACAAATTTGAATTTATAATGGTAGGACACCGAACTCAGTAAACACCAAACACACATTTACGACATAATATCAAACTTCATCAAATTTTGACCCTACGAAACGAAAATGATATTATTGAGTATTCGTATCGAAAAACTTCAAAATACATTTATTTTGGACATAGTCTTTTAAGTTAGTCTTAAATTAATTCCTTTTTGTTAGTTTTCCAAACAATCAAAATAAACTACCTAGGTATATATAATTTATCTAGTTTAGTTATACTGCAAAGCAGACACAACATAATTTTTGTGTAACTTGGTCTGATATTTTCTTAGTACCTACCTACCAAAGATATACGTGGTACGGTGGTGTGGTACTTGTGCTACTTTTGGCTGTGATTCGCTGGTGTTGTTACTAGGAATTAACTAACTGGTTGTTATTTCGTCAGTTCCTACCTGGTGTTTATAGCGACAAGTCAAGCCATTACCCACTTGCTGTAATAAACCAGCAGCGTGCTACAAATGCATAGATCAGTAGTAATTGACACCAGCAGCGGTCGTGGACTCGATAAATACAGCACTGCTGGTTTACTATGACGTAGCCAGGCGAGCGGGACTTGGAACAACTGTTGAACTTCAGACCAATACATAAATATTCTGTAATAGACTGGCTGCTGCCGTTGGATAAGCTGCCGTGGTGTCTGGATACAACATAGCCATAACGTTGTTATATAGTGATGTGCCATCGCATGGGCCATGGAGAGCAAGTATACCAGAACTTTTAGGATTCCTTTATTTTTTAAAATAAGTAGTACCTAAAACTACATATGCTAGCCTGAACGACATCATCCGGCGGGCCTTTGCCACCGCTAACGTACCAGCTATTCTCGAACCGGATGGTCTGTTGCGTGACGATGGTAAGAGGCCCGACGGCATGACTCTAGTCCCATGGGAGTTAGGGAGGCCTATTGTATGGGACGCTACATGCGTCGACACACTCGTGTCTTTCCATCTTCCTAGGACTTCCGTGAGGGCTGGTGCGGCAGCAGATTTGGCCGTAGATTACAAGAGGCGCAAATATGCAGGTCTCGACAGAGCCTAGGCATTTGCTCCCCTTGGAGTCGAGACCGTGGAGTACCGAGGCTAACCGGGTCTTCAAAAAATTATCTGAGCGTCTGGTCGAAGCGACGTGTGACCCGGGAGCTGGTGAGTATCTGGCACAGCACATCAGCATTGCCATACAGCGGGACAATGCAGCCAGTGTCTTGGCCACGATTCCGACTGGTATTGATATGGATCAGTTGAGGTATCTGTAGATTGTTCAATAGTTTTACAACCGCAAAAACTGGTGATTTATACATAGATAATCATAGCATTACTTAATGATTGATTTAATTAGTAGAGTCTTCTCGTCATCACACCGCAATGCTTGAAAACGTAAAATTAAAAAAGTAAAATTGTTTTACACACGGAAACATTTAATTTCTCAAACATAATGAACGCATCATTCACAGTAATCCGTTAATCCTCATCCGGTGTTAGGAACTGCGCGCGCGCATGTTTTGACAACTTGATGCAGAACGGATGGAGATAACGTCAGTTATGACGTTGTGAGTCACGAGCACAGTACCTACTTGTGACTGAGACCAAGATTTAATTATAGTTAATTTACCTACATAACATTTATTTGTTCGGTTGCTTGTTCGGTGGTGTCGCCCTCCGAACAAAGCACGGAAACAACGAGGACTCGTAAACTCGTAAGTACACGTAGGTATATTCATTTATGTTCATCATCATTTATCATATTTAAAAATTATAAAAATTGACATTTATACACAAACTGTTCTCTAAACAACATTGTTACACTAAATGCCTACATCGTATATCGTTTTATGTAATAATTATCACTCTAGTCGCCTGACACACAGGATTACCTAGTTCAGGCTAAATTGTTAAAGTTTGCTATATTTATTTTTAGTGCACTTCTGTCTTGTCTTTTTACGTAAGTTTATTGTAATAAATTTTATTTTTTATTTATTTTATTAAAATCTTATCTGTGCTACAAAGCAAACTTATAATGATGGAAGTGATAGGTATTACCAGCGACCTAATGATTCCATCTCTATTTGCATACAATATAATGCTCTATGACTAGAACATAAAATCTAACGTGGCTTAGCTTAGCATCGAAATGGAGCTTAATGTGTTGGCTGATGATAGAAATATGACGCAAATAACTGTATTGAACTCAGCAAGTTTAATACATAGTTGATATTTTATGATCGAAACTGGCTTGAAAAACAGTAATGTATATTTAAAGCTTTGTGTTTTTCTTATTCTGTGCCGCCAAAACATATGAGCTTGCAACGTCAGAGCGTAGTCGATTTTCTATGAAAAACAGAAGACGATCGTTACAGATTTCATAAAGCGTATCACAGACTAAGATGCTATAATATAAAATATTGCTCGCCATACAATCACTATGAACCATCACACACGGGTAATATAATATTATATTTTCATATTAAGGTGCCATAAGATACTGAGCGATTGGGCGACTACATCTTATGATGCCTTACTATATGTTAACATGTCATCTTAAGATACACACACTTCCACTTACACTGCGTAAGGTATCTCACGATATATTTCGTATAGAAAATAATAAAATTATTATTATTGATTTTTTAATTAGAATTAATTTTAAATAGTACAAGCCGTTCATCCTCTTATCCTTGCAATATTTTCTATGTTTGATATGATTTGAAACCCAAACGGTTCGGCCTTTTGGAATACGCTAATGTAATTTTCAAATCAAATTCAAAATAAGAATCATCTGATGCTCTTTCTAAATCCAAACGGAAAGCCATTTTTTGTCGAACTTGACGCATTTATGGCATCCATCATTTTGTCACCCGGTATATAGGGATAAAGTAAAAGCAATACGTGTGACATCTTCGCCGTTTTTCAAGAAAATGAGATTATTGTATTATCGTATCTCAACAGTGTGTGATAAGATAAGGTGTTTTAATATTTTATCCTATCTAATTTTTTATCTTAAGGCAAAATTTATCTTACGCGTGTACCTTTAGTACCTATAGAAATACATCATCTCACAATTTTAGAACAATCATCGTATTGTATAAAAAGTACCAACCGAGGTTCTTTAAACACAGAATACCTACAGTTATTAGTACAAATAAATTGAATAATCACTAATTTAAACTTACAAAAACATGCAACAATATGTCTTGCATTTTGAAGCTGCTATAAATTAGTTTCGCAATAAATTTATTGTTAGTGTCAAAGAAACATGTTTCGTTTTAATTAGTTGTTGATTTCATCAATAATTTATGCAAATAAAATGCGAATACAAACCCAGGTATTATATTTAATGCATCTTGTATTGGAAATATACGCCATAAAACAGTAGAGATTATAATCTTGATATTTCGCGTCGATATTTTTTTATGGTTTTCAAATGAGTGTTAAAACTTTTACGACTTGTAAGTATCTCTTTACTAAAGTTCTAAAACATGATCCTGAGAATATTAATGGAAAATGCTTAAGTTCTTTGAGTGCTTTTTCGAAATTTGAGCTTAGGAAAACTACTTAAGTTTTTCTAAGTTTTTCTAGCCTGTTATAGCGATATCAAAGAAGGGAAGATTTTGCTTTACAGTGTGTTTGTTCTTTTTATATTTACGATTTCAGTTGTATTAATCCCACTACAAGGTAATAAATAATAAAGAAGATTCGCCAAGTGCGAGTGTAACTCGCGCGCCGAGGGTTTCAAACATTTGCCAATTATTTGGACAATCAATTTTCTGAAATATTTTAAAAAGTATGAAATTTACAGAAATTTCAAAAAGTGTTTTAAAAAGGCCGAAACGATACCTTTCATTTGATACCCCACATAGGTAGGTACCCCTTTTTGAAAAAAAATCCCCTTTTTTGACCATTTTTCAAAAACTATTATTATTACAGACTTCTCTATATTTTTCCTGTAAAATATAAATTGATATCTACAAACGCCTCATACATTGTACGTGGATCAGTCTGCAATCTTCGGAGATAGGGGGGGGGGGGGAATGGTCAATTTTTCGTCTTTTTTTGAAATATTTCAAAAAGTATGAAATTTACAGGAATTTCAAAAAGTGTTTTGAAATAGTCAAAACGATATCTTTTGTTTGATACCCCACATAGGCAGGTACCTCTCCTTTTGAAAAAAAAATCCCCTACTTTTTGACCATTTTTCAAAAACTATTATTATTACAGACTTCTCTATATTTTTCCTGTAAAATATAAATTAATATCTACAAACGCCTCATACATTGTACGTGGATCAGTCTGCAATCTTCGGAGATAGGGGGGGGAATGGTCAATTTTTCGTCTTTTTTTGAAATATTTCAAAAAGAATGAAACTTACAGAAATTTCAAAAAGTGTTTTGAAATGGTCAAAACGATATCTTTTGTTTGATACCCCACATAGGCAGGTACCTCTCCTTTTGAAAAAAAAATCCCCCACTTTTTGACCGTTTTTCTAAAACTATTATTATTACAGACTTTTCTATATTTTTCCTGTAAAATATAGATTGATATCTACAAACGCCTAATACATTGTACATTATATCGGTCTGCAATCTTCGGAGCTAGGGGGGGGGGGAATGGTCAATTTTTCGTCTTTTTTTAAAATATTTCAAAATGTATGAAACTTACACAAATTTCAAAAAGTGTTTTGATATGGTCAAAACGATACTTTTCATTTGATACCCCCATATAGGTAGGTACCCCCCCTTTAAAAAAAAATCCCCCCCTTTTTGACCATTTTTCAAAAACAATTATTATTACAGACTTCTCTATATTTTTCCTGTAAAATATAGATCGATATCTACAAACGCCTAATACATTGTACGTGGAACGGTCCGCAATCTTCGGAGATAGGGGGGGGGGGAATAGTCAATTTTTCGTCTTTTTTTTGAAATATTTCAAAAAGTATGAAACTTACAGAAATTTCAAAAAGTATTTTGATATGCTCAAAACGATACCTTTCATTTGATACCCCACATAGGTAGGTACCCCCCTTTTTGAAAAAAAATTGCCCCCCTTTCATTTGATACCCCATTTGCCTTCCTAGGTCTCTTTTGAAATTTCAACATCAGAATTTGTACTGAAAATATTCATTTCCATTTTTCATTTATTTATATTTTTTTTCTTAAATTCAGTAATGGCGCACGAAATGTATCATTATTTCAAATTTCAAGTTAATAGCTGCAGTAGTTACTGAGATATTCAAGAAAGAGCGGGGACGGACAGAGCGAGACCATAAGGGTTTCAAAACCGATCTTTGAAACCCTAAAAAGACGCGGTAGAATAAAGAGTAATCACACTTGATCGATGTTTCAATAACATTTAACATTCAAAATCCTATCGAAATCACATTTAAATCCTCAAAGCCAAATAGAGATATATCTGCTATTCATGCTTGCCCTTTACAACCTACAGACATTATGTCAAACAAATCAATAAGCAGTATTCAAGTATTTCATTACATAAATCAAGTCGATAGCCGATAACTCAAAAGATTGCTCGACGCAACATCGTTGTAACATGAAACTGATGTTGCGGTCAGAGATGGAGACTGGCTGTTACTGATAATGGCTGGTATAGGCCAGCTGAGTCCACATAAAACCGCTGATTAGTGAATGAAGGAGTTAGAGTTGAGTGATTGATTTTGGTTTAAAAGCGAGTACGATATCAGCGTGTAGTTAGTAAGCTTACGTTTTAGCTTGCATTGGGTTCCGCTCCTACATTCACGTAAATTTTGACACCATTTAAACTAGCTAAACCCATTGTTATTCATCTAACATAAATTTTACAACAGGAAGGTGCTAGTATAGATGCTTGAGTAGCGCTTTCTTTGGCATGAACGTTACTCAAACATAGATCTGTGACTAAGAAAGCTTTCATAATACGAACCTTAAAATCAACCTGCAGATGAGTAACCCACTCACACACATACCACTTTGTATAAAGTTTATAATGTTGCTTGCCTCAAGAAGCGTTAGTTGGACCGTTATCATTGTAGCTTTTGCCTGTCATGCACAAGCTCACTAGTCTCTACCGAAATCTCCGACATTCTAACTGAATCCGCAACGCAAATACGAAATTCTCGATTTTTACACAACGCTGCGAAACATCGACGATTTATTGATATGTAAATCATTTTAATTGGTGCCTACGGACATTTTTTAGTGTAATTGGCAGTTGGGTCGTTATTCACGAGCGATGAGATATGGCCGGTTTGCGTATCAGCTTAAGCTTTTTTATGGCAGAGTCTAATTTTGTTACTTTTTTGCGGAGAAAGTAAAAGCGAGGTGATGAGCAAATTATTAACTGTCATTTTAACGGTGACTCATTTGTTAATTTGAATTTTGGCTGGAGTTTTATCGAGATGAGTTATATTGGAACCGTAATAGATCTACCTCGTCTTGATCTATTTTTTTTTTGTCAAAAGATTTAAAAGTAAAAGTCATTTATTTGCAAAAAATGTGTAAAAAGGTGACAAATAGTTATTTTTGAGTCAATATGTTTGACCAATATAATTGGTGTGCAAAATAATTAAGAGAATGCCATGCAGGTTTTAATTTAATTGTACATAGCAACAGCAGATTTAAAAGTTTATTTATTTATAGATTTGAATTTAGTATACCTACCATAAAATTAGATTACATCATTTAGAAATTCGTCAATATTATAGTAGCATTTTTCACATATTTTTTTTTAAAATTTGGTCTTAAATAAGTTTACATTTAAGTCTTTGTAGCTCTTAGGTATTTTATTATAGAATACAGGTGCCATTCACACTACACTCTTTTTCGACATAATAGTTTTTGATTCGTGTCTGGCTAATCTATTGTTGTCCCTTCGATTCCTAATTACAATGTCACACATTCGGGGAAACAGATTGGGATTTCTTCTAACAAATAGCCCAATTTCCAGAATGTACAAGCTTGTGAGTGTTAGTATTTTATATTTTTTAAACAGGGGTGTACAACTGTCTGTCTGTAGGTTGAATTTTAAACATAGCTCTTATGCAGCGCTTTTGCATTTTGAAAATTATTTCTTTATCAGTAGAATTACCGTAGAAGATAATTCCGTATCTAATCACAGATTCTACTGTACCATAATAAGCTGTTAATAGAGTATTTTGATTTATTTAACAAAAACAGTGGGTCACACAATTTACCACTGCATTTTTGTGTGAAGTCGGATGCCACTATGGTAACATAGGTATTTTTTTTATGACTTTCCATTGTAACTCTTTGTTTGATACGTTTTAGCAAATGAGTTGATCCAGCAGTATTGAAAAAGTCAAAATAATTTTCCAACATTTTCCCATTTCTATATCCACCTCTATAAAGTTCACCGGAATTCGTACCCTTCGATATTTCCCGCGATTTATCGTCGCAACGGTATTTACAATAACGTGCGGCGACCTTCGATAAAATATCACTTGCACCGAAATGTTCGCAGCTATCTGCCGGCTCGCGACTTTTATGTTTGACCTTTTATTTATAGGTATCAGTTACAAATGTACAATGCTGATATATGGAGCCACACCTACTTTAGTTTGGTAAGATTATGACATGTGTCACTCAGCAGTCAGAAAGCTACTGAGTAGTGGATGAAAATCTGGATGGTGTGGCAGTGGATGGAAATCCACTGCTGGGACGTCACATCCTTGTATTTTTGATATGAGAAGAAATCTCTGATCAAACAAATAGACGAAGACAAAAAATAAGTGGAAAAAGTTGGCGCACATACCTAAATAAATAAATATTTATTTATTTATTAAACCAAACAAATAAATAAATACCCCTGTGGCAATGGTGGCTCGCCCCTCCCCGCTCTGGGTGGCATAGCAAAAAAGTAAAACATTTTCCGTGCCCACGACGCAGTTGCCTGGGCAGTGGATGCCTTAATCCTGACCCAATGTTCATTATCATAATTACATCGACGGACAAGCCGCCTTGTCTCGAGAGAGCCACATTTCAAAAGGCAGTTCCAAACAGACAGTTAATTATTTAATCTATGCCCGCTGCAGTTTTACGAGCGCATCGCGTGTGACTGAGCCATAAAACACACTATGGAAAGGATGTCACGAGATACTCTACAGACAGAAGGAAAGAACATAGTGAGCAAAAATTACGATTTATAACATTTAAATGCTGTAAAAGCGCATATAAATGTTGCCGGATCAAACATAGCTAATAGCTTAAGCCTGTGTATAATGTGTATGTAATGTACATACCTATGTTGTCAAATCAAACAACATGATCGACCTTTGTAATGTCTCGGCCAATCAGGTGAACGAAGTTTAAGTAAACAAAATCGTCGAGTATAAACCTATATTTTGTTTCATAATAATATCTGTCAATAGTCTCAAAACAAACAGTACAAACAGTTTGGCTGTTAGGTTTTAGGAATAGATTTTTCGTCTTAAAATTGAAATGTAAGAAGGTTTCAGAGAAGGATTTTATGGGTTAGTCTAGAATAGTCTAGATTAATACGGAATATGTCTTTACTGTTTGTTAAAATGTGTATTGTGACAAGACAGATGCCCTCCAGGGTGTTGTGTGCAGCTAATTGCAGCATTATGGGGTATTCTTACTTATTTACGCCGCGAACAATTAATTGGGATCTGTTGATAAGCACTGTCTAATTGACTTTGATAGAGACAATGTTGCTGTGTCACCCATTACGCATAAAAGACGTAATAAGTATCTTAGTAAATGAGTGCACATTATAATTGACTGTATTACTCTAGAACTAAGAAAATATGACTGGTTCTGGACATATTCTCGTTAAAAAATTAATGTGAAACTTTTCAATCAACAGAATCTCTCAAAGTCTTTCCTCTTGTTTCAGGTAACATAATACAAAATAATGCAGCAATAAACGGAACCACAGCGAAAATAAGTGAAGGAACCCAATGTGGCGATAAAACAGCTATAAACGGAGCTACCATAGCTCCAAGCTTACTGCCCATAGAGCTTAAACCATACGACATGTTTCTTAACGGAGTGGGAAACAACTCAGATGTATAAACGTAGAGAACAGCAAATGTGGTGTAAGTCGCTGAAAAGCCGATGACTCCCATGGTGACTCCGAGCCAGTGATCGCGGTCGAGGAAGGAAAGGGTCACCATGGTAGAACAGGTGACGAGGAGAGAACCAATGATAGAAGGCTTTCTCCCGAACATCCTGGTTAATAAGATTGCGATGGGGAGTTTTGGTGGCTGGAACAAAGAAAAAAAGATTTAGTCACAGCATATACCGAGACTGCAGGGGTATATAATTAAAATATGGAATCAATGAAACTTACCTGTATGAATCCCAGTAAAGCAACGGCTACGTAAACATTAGTCCCTAAACGCGTGATGAATTGATTTATGCCAAAGTTACAGAAACCACACGCAGTCCAAATAATGAAGGAACAAGTTATTCGTAGAGCCAACGTCCTCGATCGAAATAAGTCTTTGTAAGACACTTTTTTTCTTATTTCTTCAGATTTCATTTCTTCTATTGCTTTTAATATATTTTCTTTTATATGACAGGTGCTCATTCTGTTCCTGGAAAAAAGAACTCGGTACAAATATATGGGTCATATAAATAAAACATCATAATTTGTGAAGATAAATTCGTACCACTTCGCTGCTCTCGTCAGAACTGTGACAGCATCATCGGCTTTACCCTTCGACAGTAACCATCTTGGTGTTTCGGGTAAAACAAAAACAATTAATACTATATAAATTGAAAGTGAGCTATAAGTAAGGAGGTATTTTCTCCAAGTTGTGGAATAGTATGCTATTCCTGATAAGATTACTTCTGTAAATCCATCTGGCAGTAAAGCTAAAGTACCAGCAAATTCTCTGTACTTAGAGCCAACGTTTTCTAAAACAAACAATATTCCTACTACCAACACTCCTCCAGATGATATGCCAACAAAAAATCGGCAACTATTGAAAGCCCAGTAAGTAGGAGCAAATGGAGTGATGATCATTAGTGTAATATTTGAGTAATTAGCGATTAAAAATGCTATGCGTCGGCCAAATCTGAAACAGAAAGTTGTTTATGAGACTGCGACGTCCAATTTTATATACAACTAATGAATTAGAATTAACATTACGTACCAACCTGTCGGAGATCCATCCAAATGTGAACACGCCAACTGCAAATCCAAGCATGACGATCATTTGCGCAAAGCTTGCCAACCAAGCCCTCTTGCAAATCAAACCGAACTCAGATATCAAAGTCTCCTCAAAAATGTCGTGACTGTACTCATATTTTACACAGTTATCATAACAAGTTGAGTTCAAAATTTCCGTTGTATTATTACTTGTTAATAATAAACATTTAAACTGTGTTTTCGGCGTTAGAAATATTATTGACAGTATGTTGCATATGGCTGCGTATCTACTCATCGATGCAATTAAACAGATTCCCATTTGCCACATACCAAAATTTCCGATTGTTTTAACAATATAATCTTCTTTTTCTTCTTCATCTCTAATTAGTTCCGTTTCCTCTTCTATATAACTGTTTTCCATGTTCACTACACTTTTCGTAAAACAAGTTCTAAATTCAAGCTTTGTTTCTAAATGATACAATACTACACATTATATACATACAATCATTCACATTTTTAAAAATACTTTCGTCAGTCTATTTTTATTGAAGACGTTTAGCTCAATAATATTTTATACTCAAATGAATACTGCAATCTAAGGTCTAGGTTATCGTTCAGTAATTTCATTGTTTTGTCATTCAAATACATGTCATTAACCTTTTTAATGAAAACTTTTCTACTTTTATCCGTATTTATTTTGTTGCTCTGACAGAGATTTCTATGAGGTTGCCTATTGATGTTGTAGTGATAGATACATATACTCTATTCATAACTATCACTATTATGCACATATTAACAGGTTAGCTGTCCGATGAGGCACATGTGCCTCATGGGTGATTGCACTGGTACGTCCATGAGGCATATGTGCCTCATGGCCAATGATGTAGATAATGCAATCGATCTATCGATAATTTTTTTTAATAATTATATTATTTGTAGCATTAGTAAATTATACTACAACCAAATTCTACCAATCAATTTATTATTGAACTTAAACAAAAAATAAATTTCACTTAAAAATTAACATTAACCTTATTCAAACACAAAATTATTCTTTCACCGATGTTACTATTATTGTGAGACCCTTTGAACTAGGGTTGCCAACAAAAATTAGGAAACTAGCCTATTATCATCAAAACCGAAATGGCGATTGTAGACCTGCGATTATATTCCCTCATGTATGTTTTTCTTGTTTGGAAACTGGTGGCCGAAAGGGTACCTAATTGAATGGTGCAATTCAATAGTCAATAACAGAAGATTGTTTTCAAAAAGATATTTTTCAGATGTCTTAAGTGTTACGAACATAAACGTACATTTTATCATTAAACGTAAATAATTAATTTCTTATCATACTCATCTAACATTAGCAATTATCGATATAATTAATTTCAATCACTAGGACACATAAAGTATCATAAAATACTTGAAGAGAATGACGTAACTTAATACGAAACTTCATGAGCGTTAGCTGTCATTATTTACTACGAGGACGTGTACAAAGAAGATCGAAACTTGCTTCGGGACAGCTAACCTGTTAAGCTTTCATACCATTGTCTACGGCTGTGGTCACAGATCCTACTTAAATTTGAATACCAGTTTCTTTTTATCTCAATTCTTTAAAGTCAAAGGAATTACTTAAAACAACTTCGATCGATCAATTAAAGTAAACAAGTTATCTTTTTTTATAAAAGGCCTCGAATCCATTACACTGGCACATTAACAAACAAATGTTCACACTTAACCTTTCTTTCAAGCTCGCGATATACATCTTTCGACGAATGCTCATTATTGTATACCTGCAAATTTACTTCTACATGTTCTTTCACTTTTATCTCCTTCAGTTTGGGATCAAAATCGATTGGTTCATTGGTCGGAGTAAGGTTGCTATGATTTTTAAGCCAGGGGGTATCTCAGGTGTCTCGGGAAACTTAATTTATGTTAAACTCGTCCACATCGCGATTATTTAACTGCCGACCAGCGATTGGGTCGATAAGAGAGATTAATTTAGTATGGTTTGGAGTAAAAAATGCAACGAACTCCGACCGGTGGTGGTAGCCGAAATAACGAGGGCCTGAAGAGCACAATGTTTGCTTAATTAATTAAATGAATTGAGATCGTTTTGTCTTCGGCTGTATTTGTGATCTTGTTCTTCGTCGTCATGTTTTGTTTTTTTTTATTTAAATATCTTTTTTGCTTAGAAAAGTTACGCGATACAAACTTTGGTGGCCAAGAATATTAAGAAACGAAATTACAAGTAAATTATTTTACACGTTAGACATTGTTTTAACAGCAAAAAATAATTACAACTAATATTTACACTTACATCTATTTTCTAAAAATTTAAGCCGTCACCAGAAAGCAGAGTGCCCAGAATGCTGGCAGCATTGCCACGTTGAAAAGCAATGCTAATTCGTTGACCGAAATAAAAACCAGCATTCTGATCACCTGTGGACTCTATTTGTAGTTTTGTAAGATCTTTATGGATAATGTGTGCCCCAGGACCCCAAGGACCTAGAGTTTCCACCCCAAACGGCTCAAATAGGTAACTCAAACTTTTCACGTGGTGTTTCTTTTATTCGTCTCTCTCCATTAAACAATTATTCGCATTCACAAGAATTTTAGAAGGTAACATAACATTTTATTGTGTAGTTTGAAAACTAGCCATGCTGTATCTAAAGCTATGAATCATAACTGGCACGTCATCGTTAACGAAATGCTTAACCAGCGGTTATCGTGATTAGTACTTGCAGGAATTCATTTATCAACTTTGATGGATTGTTTGCATGTCTGTTAGCGGCTTTGGTTATTTCAACCTCAGAACGAAACGTGATAGAATTAAACGTACATTTGCGATTCGACCTAAGTACAAACGTGACGTGTTAAAACGGACCATGCTATGGCGGTCGTTCTTGGTAACCTTTTGGAAATATCTCTTCTCTAAGTAAATGTTATTGATAGCAAGGCAAACTGACTTAAATTATTCAGCAATCAATTGCCACGCCAATTACCTACCGTCAAAATGGACATCAATTCAATAATGATTGTGAACGGATTAACTACGAATCCTAAACCTGTAATCCCTTACATATTTTTTTTTTCATTATCTTAGCGATTATCGATTATCTTATTATCGAAGCGACGCGTGACCCGAGAGCTGGTGAGTATCTGGTACAGCGCATCAGCATTGCCATACAGCGGGGTAATGCAGCCAGTGTCTTAGGCACGCTTCCGATTAATGTTGATAATGGATCAGTTGAGCTACCTGTAGATTATTTGCAACAAATTTAAATTCTTTTTGTTAAATAGATTATAGTAATAACAAAATTCAAACAACGGTAGTTTTTAAGGGTAAAATTTTTAAGTGCTATCTTTTGTCAAAGTAATCGCAGCTAAAGTCAATTTAACTAAAATTTTTTTGTTTCATAGTTTTATCATGAATTCTTGACGTCTACAAAACGAACTGTGAAAGCTATTGCTATATTGTTACAGTATAGTTAGGTCATAACAGCAAAGTCGGTATAAGGTGGCGGAGACCGGAATAGAGAGCCGAGACAGGAGCCCGAGACCCATGTCTAGGACCCATCTCCGTCCGATTAGGATTAAACGCGTCAGTTCTCTCTTGCGTTGCAGGTTCGATTCCCGCCTTGGGACAATATAATATATTGTCTCAAGGCGGGAATCGAACCCGCAATAAGATCGGACATTTATGTCCGATCTGTAAGATCCGATCTGTGAGTATGTAATTAAGTACATACTATACTATGTTTATCAGTTTATCTAGTACCCATTACACAAAAGCTCTGCTTAGCTTGGGGCTAGATAATGTTGTGTGAATTGTCCAGCATTATTTATTTAAATTAATATAAAATAATTCGTTATAATTCACTTAGTTCAGCTAGAGGAAACTATTGAGCTACCTGTAGATTGTTTAAACAGTCTATAGTTAGCTCAAATTGTAAATACTGGTTCTAATTTGTTTATATTATTTGGTTGATGGAATGGATGGCACAAACTTCGGGAGTCCTATACTCAGCAGTGGGTAAAATCCGGCGCGAATGATGATGAAGATGATTTGGTTGTAATTTTTTTTTGCCTCAAACTAAACAGAACTTGTATAAATTAGATAAAGCCAAGTATAATCTGGGTCTTCCGTTTCTGTTACTGCCAAATGGCATCATCAGTAGGTACTTGTAGGCTGATAAAAATCGTCGTTTCTAATAACACTACTAACAATTACTGCACCATGACAATAATTCAACGAAAAAAAGCTATACACTACCAGCATTATCCAACCACTTCCAATCTCTGATCTTCCAACCTGAAAGGCATTTAACGCTGTTTATTAGCAGAATGACAATATAATTGAAACTGGCCGCGCGTCGCCCGAGGCAGCTTGTAACGTGTAAGTAAGAGATGTGATATGGACGGAGTTGTTGGCACAGCGGGATCTGTGGAGGAGCTTTAAGTGTGAAAGTTTATTTCTCAATATTGCCTTCTATATTTTTATAGCAGCTGATTGTAATAATGAAATTGAGTACCAATAGTTGGACAGAATATTGAACAGCATTGCATCGTATTCTACACTCACGAGTTAGAAGAACAAAATCAATAAAATCAAAGAATTCACAAAAGATTTACTGTCACATGCCGTCATCTTAGAAAACAAACATTGGAACAAAACAAAAAGAGAAAACCAATTATTAACTGATTGCTGCTGCCAATCTTGAATCTGAATACAGACCCTCGTCAGAAAAAGCCGCATTTTTGGCAGATTTTAGTAAGTCTGTAAACTTCACCAATTAAACGTACTTAAAAACGAGTTGCGTGTAGTATTCGGGGGTTAGTATTCAGTATTTATTGCAGTCCTACAAGAGGTTAGTGTGTAGTAGACGTGCATTGCGCAAAGTATTTGTGCGTTAAAGTCTTTTGTATGCTACGCCGTTTATTCTTAGCATTATAAAATGTTTGCCGTAGTAGGAAAGGCCCTTCCTTTCCTACTACGGCAAACATTTTATAATGGGAATAAATGTATGAAGTGACAAATTGTTTACCAAACGCAACTTTTTAATAGGTAAAGTTTGAGGTTTACCAAATGGGAAGCTTACCAAATGGGAAGTAGCCAATTCGACGAGTAGAGAAAAGTATGATGAAACAAACAAAAAAGAATAAATCCTATACACGATCATCTAAACCGGTCTTTTGCCACAGTCTCTTATTTCTTTCACCAAAAGAGAAAGTGGATTCTATTATTCTTTGAATGATTTATTTATATTATATAGGTAATTATCATGAATTAAAGTTAATATTTCAGTAGGTATCAATATTTTGCGCCTTCTCCATACCTTCACCCGTTCCATGCGGAGATTTACACGGCTTTTTGCTTGACGTTTGTTCGGATTATCAGCTCAAAGGCGCTCCCTGACCCCGACGGGGTAATTGCGGGCAAAGTTTAATGTTACCCGAATAATGGGGTAATGCTCCTCTTTGACAAATGCGTTTTGTTTTTGGGTTAGATAGCTATACTAATGGTGTTATTTGAGTTTTAGGTGTGTTTCATTGACTTTGAAGTTAAAAGAATACTTGCCTATTCTAAAGATGCTTCATCCACCCAAGTTTTACACGGCTGTCTATCATAGACTCTCTAGTACTCTAATCATGTGTTATTAATTTGAATAGATTCTATATAGAAAGACAGTGTGGATATCATACCAGTTTTGGTCCGCGGCTTTACACGAGTTCCCCTACGATAAAAAATATGTAAGTACCTGCGTAGTAGTTTTTTATGATTTGTCAGGTCAATCTGTCCGATCTATTCAGTGGTACCTAGTTTAGGCGAGACGTTGTAATAAACATTTACCCATCCATTCGATCCTGCCAAAAACGTAGAGCTATGTTAATCATTAGAATTGAGTAACAATTACTTATTGATGTAACAATAACACCTCACTAAAAACCTTCGTAAATACACAACATGCAAATTTGATTATACACTGACCTCGTAAACGCAAACTAGCGCTTCAAAATTCTTGTTACTACTATAATTGTTTGTGCACACATTGAATTGGCCAAAGTTATTATCATAGTTAGTCGCCTCGTGCCTCGATGTTTGAAGAGGTCATACATGATGGTTATTTCAATTCTGTTTTCTTATTTGCTGGTTATAGAGCTAGAACAAGTAGAAGTGATATCGTATTAACGTTACAAAGTTTTGTCCGCTATAAAATTGTGCCTGAAAAGCTATCCCAAGTCTATGAAAAATCTCTGTCTAAGCCAATTAGTACTTTTGGCGTCCAAGAGAAACAACCATCTAGTCAAATTTATGCATTTATTGATCTGTAGTGTATAAAGATGTAGGCATTTAACTTTATATTCATATTCATAACTCTGGCTCACTTTTTATTAACATTTAGAACTTCACTCATTGCATTGAGTAACTCAACTAGAAATATAAATAATTATATATTTCTTTACTCACTTAAAATTTCAAAAACTTTTTCGTAACCAACCAGAGAAACAACTTGGTTTTAATTTTTATCGGTTAAGGCACATACGACGCGTACAAAAAACTCTATATTTTTATAACTCTATGCTCACGACTACATCAGTTTAGTACATCAAGTGATAATGAATTTCACTTCAGACCACACTCAAAACATTTTGTAATGAAGTGTGAATGATGAACACGTAATATTCTAATGACCAACTTCAATAGAACTGTTCTCTTATAGTACCGAAAGTTAAAGATACCTTCATGGTAATAATGGACTGCAAGCTTTTTTATAAAAAAATTAATCATGAGAAAATAGTTACCTACTCATCTTTATGGTTTATTGATAAACCAATTTACTGATTATGGTAAACAAGGGGGTTTCAACCTCTAAAACCCCTCTCTCTACGCCTATGACATATCTAGCATTATTTGTACAAGCTCATGTTGACCAACTGCAGGGTAAAAACCTTTTTTCTGTTCCTTCCCTTAAAGGCGCAAACACACTGAGCGGAACTGCGCTGCAGCGGATCTGCGTGGCACGATGCAGCTCTACCATTTATCGCGCGTGTAGCGCACTGTACTGCCCTTAAAGTGCACTGGAACGACTTGTTTGTGTTGAATTTGCCAACTAACTCTCATTTCTCGTGTTAAACGTGTTTTGACTTTGACAGCTTAATAACCAAGCATAAGGTGAATCATCATCATCAGCCTATATTTGTCCAATGTTGGACATAGGCCTCCCCTAATGAGCGCCATAGTGGCCTGTCTTCAGCTTGCCGCATCCAGCATCTGCCAGCAGTCTTTCGCAAATCGTCATCCCACCTGGTCGGAGGGCGTCCTTCACTACGTTTTCCGAGTCGCGGTCTCCACTCAAGAACACGTTTACCCATGCGGTTGTCGGTTCTTCTTGAAATATGGCCAGCCCACTGCCACTTCAGCTTGCTAATCCTTTGAGCTATGTCGATAACCTTAGTTCTATGTCGGATGTATTCGTTACGAAACCTATCCTTCAGAGAAACTCCGAGCATAGCTCTCTCCATAGCTGGCTGGGCGACTTTAAACTGGTGGACCAGCCGTACCGTGAGTGACCACGTCTCAGCTCCGTAAGTCATGACGGGTAGAACGCACTGATTGAAAACTTTTGTTTTCAAGCATTGGTGGTATGGATGACGACAAGACTCGACGTAGTTTGCCAAACGCGGCCCAACCTAGCTAGATCCTCCTCTTGGCCTCCTTCTCGAAATTGTTTTTACCCAACTGCAGAATCTGCCCAAGGTAAGTATACTCGGAAACAATTTCGAGAAGGTGACCATTACGACCACCGGTCCCTAATATAATAAGGTGAATAGCCAATCGTAAATTGTATAGACTATTACAAAATGTGATGAGAGTGACAAATATAGAAACAGTAGGTTTTTGAAAGAGCAGTTTTGCGCCGATTGCTATATCGCACTACGTGGCAGTGTAACTGCGTAAGAATAGAATAGAATAGAATAGAATACATTTTAACGTGGCGTAACGTGGCACGGTGCGGCTTTCCAGTTCAGGCGCGGTCCAGTACTTTCGGAGCCTATTAAATTCAAACAAACAGATAAATCTTTCCTCTTTATAATATAAATATATGTAGATTAGTATTTTATACGAACAATTATTGGCCGCGTCGTGCCGGGCAGTTCCGCTGCAGTGCAGTCCCGCTCAGTGCGGTCGTACCTTAAACATAAAAAGTGATCTTCGATTTCATAGACCAACCAATTATTACATAAAAGACATCATTTTTTTCAAACTAAATTCGCCCGTGTTACATTAGTACATATTCCAAGGGCTTGGTTGGACAAAAGCGCATGCTGATGGAACGGACGCGCCGGGAGATGGTCGTGTTCCAACAAGCCAAGGACGCGTGGAAGTACAAGCAGACGCAGATGGTCATAAAGGAGGAAAGGCACATCGCTGAAAGAAAACACAATCCGACATAAGCAAAAGAAAGCACAATCCGACATAAATGAATGGATAGAAAACCGATTCAGTAGTTTCATAGCCTATTCAATTCAAACAAACAAGCATATAAACAAACAAATATATCTTTCCTCTTTTTATGATTAGTATTAGTAGGTATAGATTTCATACGAAAAAATATTTTTTGCAACGTGGCGTAGTTTTATATCCACTAATTCACCCTTCTATCCATTTATGGCCTTCGAGGTCGTGGCGTAAGAATCGACCCCTCCAACTCAGATCCTAATAGAGGTACGCCAGCGGTTCCCTTCTGTGTGTTTTAACTCTTTTACTGCGAACACTAATACGCCTGCCATGGGTGATTATGGGAACACTCTACCTTGTTTGAGAGAGGCCTGAGGTGTGCACACAATGAGTGCTATTGAGAATGCATTTATTCACAACAAAACAATGCGTTCTTATTATGCGTCTTAAATGTGATCTAATTGAAAGAATCTGTATTTGTAGGTAAATAAATAAATAATGCTGAACAATTCACACAGCATAACCTACCCTCAAGCTAAGCAGAGCTTGTGTTATGTATAATTGTGTATGCTTGTATGAAAAAATAATAAAGATCAGGGCAAGTCATCAATGATCTGCACTGACGTCTCACGTGACCCGTAGTGTGCTTAGTCCATAGGCACTAGCCAGCCCCCAACTCTTTGAAGTAACAAATAACAAGATTCTTTCATTACTGTTTGTATCGACGAGATAATCGATTTTTGTCTGGGATACTCAGTAATTCCCCACGTATAGGCAAGGTACCATATCCCATACCAAAATGAAATTCACTGAACTCAGCATGCATTATAATACGCCTGTACAGGCAGGTTTCAGTAGTAGTACTATAAGAATTAATTAAGACCTATGTATAAACCTGAAACTTAATGAATAAATGAATAATTTCAACTTAAAGCTAAGAGCAGGAATGGGAAAATAGTGAAAGTTTTATTATCATCAATAATTAATAACCTGGTGAATATTTAGTCACTTTCATAAGAATACATTCTCAATCACAAACTAAATCCTCACGACCAATCCAACTCAATAATTTGCAGAAAATCTCAAAGCTGTTGAGAATGTAAGAAATTACTCGTAACAATCGGACTGTAATCCTAAGGACATTCAGGTGAGGGGAATGGAAGCTGCCTCGTTTCAGAAGATGGGACATCTCAGATCCTTCGGAGTGGCGAGGCGGGACCGAGTTGGGAGACGGACATAATGTGGACATAGAGCTTACAATAAAATAAATTAAGAAGAGATAAAGTTAAAAATGACAGTGATATATTTTCAGTTTCTCAAGTTATTTAAAAAACACAGTATTCTAAAATTGGCGCCAGACAATTAAAAGTTGAAAATATATTCCTAATTTCTTGAATGTTAAATACCCAGTTATTATGAACACTAAATATAGGGGAAGTTATTAATTTTAAATTAAACCTATACTGATATCAGAAACAGTTTTATAAATATGGCGATCGTTTGATTTATGCAACAAAAAAAATTACTTGGTGGTAGCAAAGTTCCAGAATTTAAACAAAAATTTTGAAAAATATATGGTAGTACTTCATGTCCACAATAACTAAACTCTACCCACTGTGCACATAGAGTAAAAGACTATCAAAGGCGGCGCACGTTAACGTTATGTCGTAACGATTTCCAGATAATCCGACGATCGCGACGAATGCCGATCCAATTTACCCACTCGGGTCAATTCTACCCCCTGGGTCAATTCTACCCCCGGGTCAGGGGACGTGTTATACCCGGACTACATGTTTTATTCGGGGATAGAATTTGTCGTTACAGTTTTGCGGTGGTTTAACTGTGATTGGAAGGTTATGTTAGTTTATTTTTAAAGGAAAATGAGATAAGTATAAATAAAAACTATAAAACGCCTACGACAAATTTATGGTTACAAATATTTCTTTCACTTAAAGGCGGCCACCTTTGTCGTCCTTTATAAATTAGCGAGTCAACTCTAAAAGAAACCAATAATAGCACTTCTTTCGCTTCGTGACGTTCCGATACCAAACAGTTTGCTCAACAAATTTGAAATTCGAATGCGTTTTTCGTATTTAGAACGTCGCCGTATTGACAGTTAGTCCTTCTGGGAACAGAAGTCGCCTTTTTAACGTTTCCTCGCTAAAGATTGTGGCGGCAACATTCTGAAAAGAGTATCAAATATTGATTTGGACATTCTAATAGCTAGTGTCATTCTATAGAAAGGGATAGTTTTGGCTACCATTTTAAATTTTGTCGTTGGGTATAAATATTTATTTTAGGAATGTTTGTTTTGGGCAGGGCAACCAGAAATTAAGTTCTATTTTGTATAAGTTCAAGTTTAGACGGGAATCTTTCTTAACACCTAACCTCGAGTGCTCGGCTTTTTATCATCTAATTAAGAACGTGATCGGCTAAATTAGTTAGCACTACCCAACACCCTACAGTGTTTTTTATTGTAATCGACTGGTATCTAATATAGGTACATATTTATTTAAAATATCTAAAGAAGCTTTTTCTTTTAGTTGCGAGTTGTTCGTCTACTAATTCTTATTGAGAAATATGACTTGACGAAGCGTAATAATTTACTACATTATTTTGAGTCCATTGTTGTCAGAGAGTACCTAAGGCTGAAGCCAAACGAAAGTAATATTTTGATTTTCAGAAAACTAGGCTCGGTGCTAACTAAATTGAGGAAAATGAAGAACAAACTCCACGGCTACATCACCCAAACAGCGTCAACAAGTTGAATAATCCTTTGGAATCCTCATGCCTAACCACGTCCCGTGTTAGCCGGCTACTTAGCACCGAGTTTCTTCTGTTATTAGCGGGGCTACACTAAAACCTGGGCTCAAACTCTCTGACACGTGATAATTTATTAATTCACCATGTTGTTTTTGCTGCTTAGCAGCGCCATCTTTGGAATTTAGTGTGTGCTTATTGGTTTGTACCGAGAGATTTGTAAATAATGTTAGGTAAACTATGTATGTAGTTTTGGATTGTAGTTGGTGGCGTAGTGGATTATATTCTGATGAAATCTCATGGAGTTGTGGGTTCAATTTATTTCATGCAATTCTATAGCTACCATGATGATGTCATAGTGGATTTAAAACTTTTAGATGCGTATAAAGTTGCTTATTGACATCATAGCAATCGCAGAGAGATGATGGGTGGAGGCGGCTCAGGACCGCGGCGTCGTTTGACGGTGGGTGGCTTTTGTCCAACAGTGGTCGTGTATATAACAGGGCTGATGATCATAATTTCAGTTGTTTAAATTCACTAATACTGCTTTCTAACCTTCAGGCACTAAATAATCGTAAAATATTATTTAATTAACACATTGTGGCACTTAATAATGCCGCTAAGACTTTTTTTCGTTCTTTTAACACAAGTAGATGTCACTCTTATCTTACGTTAGACATGTCGTTCTAAAGCATTCTGCTTACCTTCACCACCAACATTATTACCTTCAACATCCTATAAACAACCTCCCCGAACAATAAAATCCATAAAATATCTCCACCAACTCAATTTCCCATAAAAATAAAATCGGCTTTAGTTTTTCAGGTCGTAAACGTGTGTTTTATCGAACGGCCGCCCTCCAGGGTCCACTTACAGGCCTCGGTAATGTAATACCTATTGAGGAAATTTCCTAGCACTCTTGTTTATTGCACTGGTGTTAGTTTACACTGAAAAAAGTGGAAAAAGGTAAAGTCAAATAATATTAAACTAGATTAATACTATTACGAGTTAAGCCTCAGGTGGCGAAGCGGGCGAAGGTTTGTATGCGACGCAGGAGGTTGCGGTTTCAATTTCCGCCGATTATGTTTAATTTCAAAATTTTTTGTTTCAAAATTTCTAATGAGCATTGGATATTCCAACAAGACTCAGCGCCGGCCAACAAAGCGCGAACCACGCATCGGTGGCTAAAGGACAATTTACCGGATTTTATTGTGTGCGATGATTGGCCCTCGGGAAGTCCGGACCTTAACACATTGGACTGCCGATTGTGGACTGTATAGGAGAAAGCTTGCTCGAAGTCTCGTCGAAATATTGAGTCGTTAAAGTGTGATTTGGTGGCAGCAGCTGCCTTTATATCTCTGGAAACGGCGCGTGCGGCGGCAGACGAGTGGCCGGATCGATTGAAGATGTGCGTGAGGGCAAAATGCCAAATGCCCTCCGCATTGAATAGTTTTGATATTATTTAATAAAATACGATATAAAGAATAATATATAACAGTTTTATCACTTTTTGTTTATTTTTTTAGTGAGAAGGGTACAATTTTAGAAGGGACAAAATTTATTGCAGGACTAGGTATACTCACATAGCTTTCATTGGCTTATAAAAGGCATTTGACAAAATGGATAGGAGAAAGTTAATTGCACCGTTTAAAAAAATTGGATCTATTCCAAAGTTTTTTTAACGAGGTTTTTCTTCAAGACATGAACAACACCCAATGTTTGTTCTAGGTAGGTATATTATATATAGATATATATATGCTATGTATGTATACTGAATATATTTCTTCTAGAGGTTAAGTTATTGAAATAACTTTATTAAGCAGTCTTAAATAGAGAAAGCCTGTCTGTACCACCTCGTATTTACTTGTAACTGATTGCTCAGCGGACAGATTTTACTGAACCTTTTATGCACGTTTCCCCCATATTACCCTCAAACATTTGCAAACCACAAATTCCACCCCATCACAAACACCCCAAAACAAATTAAAAATCCCGGAACCGCCTCAGGTGTCAGTTTTTAATAAAGAGCCAATCAGTCTTCAACCGGAAGTCAGCCGGTCTTCCCGCCCGGAAATGGAGCTCGTGTTTGCCCCTCTGCCCGTTCCGCCGGAAGCGACGGTGGCGCCGCCGGCGGTCGTGGCTTGCAGAGTTTCGGGAGGTTGTTTCGAGGTTTTTTTTGCATAATGAGAACGCTTTACAGGTTTATTTTTTATTCGCAGTTTGATGTTTTTTTATCAACTAAGGTTTTATTATTGCTGAAATATTAAATCTCTTAAATCAATGTCTATTTAAATTTTAAAAATTTCACTTTTTGTAAGAAATTGATTATGGATGTTAGGAACATTAGATTTATCTGAGACACGATATAATATAATAATATGACAATTTTTTCAGTTCTAGTTGAGCTTAAGCCTGATTTGTATTTTATTTTTATTTTATGTAAGTATTAGTTAAATGTGCTTGGTTTAACAAAAGATAGCTTTTTCAAAAGTTTCGACAAAGCTCACACTTTTTATGAACCGCGATGTTCACCCAAAACAAAACAAAACGTGTAAAAATGTTTCACCATGTTTTCCACCCCGCCATTTTCAATGTCGCCGCACTCTTTGATAAAGTCTCGGAAATAAATTTGTTTCAGCTTAATCTTTTTCGGTTCAGCAATAAGGGTGTTATTAAGAAAAGCTTTGGTTTTTGCATTATTCTTTCGTTGGTTGAATCATATTTTTTTGTTTTAAAGTTTGTTGGTGAATTTTCTAGAGAAAATTCACCAACAAACTTAGAAATACCATAGACTAGAGTCTATGGTATTTCTTTACTATTTTTATACGTAGGTGAACTTTAAAGTGACATTTTAAATACCTATTCACACAAATATTACTTTTATTATTAATTTTTTTATTTTTTTTTATTATAATAATGCAGCTTGTGTCTTGGGCACGCTTCTGAATGGTATTGATATGGATCAGTTGAGCTACCTGTAGATTGTTTGCAACAGTTTGCAGATAGCTCAATTGTTTCTATTGTAAATACTAGTTTTAATTTAATTCTATTATTTGATTGCAATTTACTTTAATTTTTAAAATATTAAACTGGATTCAAATATTTACACATAAATCATTTTGTAAATTCCCAATTTATGCTTTTTCTTCCTTCTCCTCATCAAAACTTACACTGCAAAACATGCTTCCCCAAACCCCTTTATTTGGGGACAATGGAAACTTATTTTAAAAAATTCCGATGTAATAAATCTATTTTATGTGTCCAATTTGTTTATTTTCTGGTTTTAATAAATTTATTTCCATGCAATTAACTTTGTCTGCGAAATCCCAATTCAATGTTTTTTTACTTTTAATCAAAATAAATGGCCCATACTCATCTTTAAGAATATTATTGGCATTGAAACTTGAAAGACATAGGCCTCCCCTAATGAGCGCCATAGAGCCCTGTCTTCAGCTTGCCGCGTCCAGCATCTGCCAGCAGTCTTTTTTAAATTGTCATTCCACCTGGTCAGAGGGCGTCCTACACTACGTTTACCGAGTCGCGGTCTCCACTCAAGAACACGTTTACCCCAGCGGTTGTCGGTTCTTCTCGAGATATGGCCAGCCCACTGCCACTTCAGCTAATCCTTAAAATATCCAAGAATGCTATAACAAAAACATATAGATTTGTTACCTTCGGCATTGAAATAATGGACAAGGGTTAAAATATTTGAAAAAAGTGAGGCTTTCACTGGGTACAATTTTTTTATTTTCTTAAAAGTTATGATGCCTCCAGCCCGTGAAAGCTTTACCAACCTTTACATTGTATAAATTATTAAAACCTTTTCCTATTCCTTCCATAATTTCCCGGCAACTTCCTGCCAAAGCTACAGCCATACACAACCAGCGCAGTTCCAACATGCAGCTAACAACCCGCCATTTCCCGCGCTTCCTCATTATTTCCCGAGCTGTCTCCGCGCGATGCGCCACAGCGGCAGGTCTGACGCGTCGTGACAAGACAGGTAGCAAGACGTTTCATTTGTCAGCGGAGCTTGGGGTTTTACCTTGTAGGTACAAGGTAGCTGCTTCGTTATGCACTCTACATTATTTTCTCTCAGATATCACGTAATCTGTGTATTTGACGACCTCTGTGGCACGATTGGCGAAGGTCCGCCGGGTGATGGTGCGACGCAGGAGGTTGCGGGTTTGATTCCCGCCTCGGGAAAAATATTTGCAATGTTTATTCCGGGTGTGTACTGGTCGTTTTCTATGTAGATATATTAAAATAGTATGTATCTATCATCATCATCATCAGCCAACTAGTCCACTGCTGGACATAGGCCTCCCCTAATGAGTATGTATCTATGTATTGTATTATAATTATCACGTACGTATATCAGTTATCTAGTATCTAATACAAGCTCTGCTTAGATTGCTAAATAATGCTGTGAGCATTGTCTAGTATTATTTATTTATTGCCACCACATTTATTGCCCCAAAATAGTGGGCTAAAACATCAAAATGCTGTTGATAAAAAAAGAGCCATACACAGCACGCGTTCTTTTTGTGACCTGTTTACAGATAATTTAAAATACTGTTTAACCAGTTATAATTTTAAACCGTAAGAAGTTACTAGTTAATAAATTAGCATCTACTATTAATTTACGTTTTCCATAAAAGTCCCTCGGAATTTAGTGATGCCCATCGACTGCCGATAAATTATTATCGATTAAATAAATATGCCGATAAAATTCAAATTTAAAACCTATTCACCTTCACAAGTTCGTTAAAGTCACATCGCTTAATGCGAATAATTTACTGAATAATTTGTGGGTTGTAAAATTTAATTATTATCTGGACCCATATTAAAATATTTTCTTACCTTTAACAACCTGCCTTATAACAACCTGCCTTATAATAAGTGTCTGTATTACTTATTTATACAGATTACTTACGTCCCTTTCAAATTATGAAAATGAATCCTCTTAACTTTATTAATTTTATATATATATACGTTACATTACGTATACGTTATATTAGTATAGGTATTAGGTATAACAAACTATAACTAGTGTTTACACTTGAGCTAGCTGCAAATTTACTGTAGTACCAATCTAGAGCTATGTAGCTCAACTGATCGAAATCCATCTTTAATCATTTCTTAAACTCTATTAAAATCACATCAGTGATCCCACAGCTGGTAAAATCATTTGTCCAGAACGCAGTAACATTGGCAAATTACGCTACGTTATTTTACAGATATAAAAAATGAATTGAAGGTTATATTATGTATGACGGGGCGTCAGGATTTTGGTCCATTTTCTTCCAACTTAGCTGCTGTGTGCGTGTCCAGGGTAGTTGAGGCAAATAAAGAGGGGTTGCGCAGAATCACAGTGTATTTTACAATAATTAATTTTAACAGGGTAGGCGATATTGTAACACGGACGGGGTGACAGTTTCGCGTCCGACTCCGCCGAGCGCCAGGAATAGAATGGCTGTGAGCGCTCGGTAGCGCCCGCTCGTCGACCGGGCGCGTGACGTGACGACACGACTCTGTCAGGCGCGCGCGCTGTCAAGCCAGCTTTCGCAACGCCTCCGTTCGTGTTGGATGCGACACGGCCATCCTTGTGCTGACACACGTCCTCGTGTGTTAATCTGTAACAAGAGAGCAACCAGCACAATTTCCGTTCGGCCAACCCTGCGTACCAGGGCTTTATTCTTCATCAACATCCTTTGAATAGAAAAACTATTTTACCATAGTGAATTTTATTCAAAACATACAACATGGAAATATCCCTTTAGCTTAACTCAACATTAAGGCAAAATAAATCAAAACTAGGCTATGTGGACTAAACCACTAAAATACTAGAAGAATCCTGAGATCGAGCACCATTGACAAAGAGTAAACACAAACAAAACAAAATCACTACAGATTTAACTTTAATTTCCATGAATCAAATTACAGGTGTCAATTTCGTGGTCCCCGACTAAACCTTAGTCCCAGCAAATAGTATTGCTCCATAAGTCGAGTTGTCCCATAACTCTATGGTCTTCGCTACAAGGCAAGACCCGACCGTACCACCCAAAGCTACCGCTTACTGCTTACTCACGGACTACCCAGGGGTAGACACCGATTTCCAACGAGCTACAGCTACGATACTCTGGTACAGTCTCCGACCCACTCAATTTTGAACCTGTTTACACAATTGATTATTACTCAACGTCTGAGTCACCCAAAATCTCGTCTATGTCAATAGGTACTTGACCCTCAGGCATCTTCTTTACACGATCATGAGCATACTTATAGGTACGCTTGCTAGTTAATGATTTCAACAAGTAACGGTCCCCATCTAATACATCAACAATCTGAAATGGTCCTTTAAACTTAGGGTCTAATTTCGTTTGATTGCGTTCTTCATTTTCAATAAGAACGAATTCCCCGATTGAAAATTTACAAACGTTTGCTTTTGTTTTATCAAAACGCTCTTTGTCATAACGTGCGGATGCCTCTATACCGTCAGTGGCCAATTGTCTAACTACCTCGAGAGACAAGGGTTCGTCATTATCGTCAGCTACCAAGTTCAAAGGACGCGCGACTTTGCCTATCAGGAGCTCTAACGGACTGGCCTTCGTAACGCGATTGACTGTACAATTCAACGCGAGTTGTACCTCACCTAGTGAGTCTTGCCACGACCTATCTTTGTCAGACTCTACTGCGGTTAACATTGACTTTAACACGCTCATTATCCTTTCTACCTGCCCATTAGCACGACATGACCCCGTAGCAATAAGGTGAAGTTTAATGGTTTTACTATCGCAAAAATCCTTAAACTCTTTACTAGCGAAGCAACGACCTTGATCTGCAATGATTCGAGCAGGTGCTCCAAACAGAGTCGAACTGTCTTTTACCGCTTTGATGCTACTCTTGCTGTCTATATTTTTTGTATGGTAAAGTAATACGTACTTGGTAAATGAGTCAATCAACACAAAGACATACTCCTTCTTGTCACTCTTGCCTGTCAACTTACCTGTTGCATCTATATGCACTGTGTGCCAAGGAATTGCTACCTTTGGTATTGGGTGAAGCTCTGCCTGTACTTTACCCGAGTGTGGTTTACTAATTTTGCAGGTGACACAACTCTCCACAAACTTCCGTACGTACTTACTCATACCTTCGAACCAGTAATGATTGTAAATCTTCTCCAATGTCTTCTCCCATCCAAGGTGCATGATGGACTCGTGAATGTTGTTAATAACAGACCAACGCATCGCTCGAGGAACAATCGGCAAACATCTGGTTCGATTGTTACGCTGTACCTTGCGAAAGAGGATACCAGATCTTACCTCGTATGTTTTTGCCACGTCATCATTGAGCTGTCCCGAGTTTAGGTCCGTAATTACCTTTTTAATTTCATCATCACGCTGCTGCTCTGCAAGTAGCCAGTTTTCTGCAAGCTCTGTGACGTTGACCCGCTTCTGCTCTACTTTTTGTACTTGCTGTTGTAGCTTCGTTGGTAAGGGATTTCGTGAAAAGAAATCTGCATGTGCCATTTGCTTACCTACTCTATATTTGACATCAAAATCAAACGACTGCAAAAATGCCCACCATCTATGTACTCTAGGTGTAAGATCAATTTTATTTCGTGAAGATTTCAGCGAGTTACAGTCCGTGACCACTGTGAACTTTCGGCCATGCAAGTACTGCCTAAAGTGCTTTACAGCATTGACTACGGCGAGTGTTTCCAGCTCGTACGAGTGATAGCGCGACTCAGCAGAAGTTGTACGCTTGCTGTAATAGGCAACAGGCCTCTGCTTACCTTCCACAGATTGCAATAATATTGCACCATAACCTTCTGCGCTAGCGTCGGTATGAAGCTCTACTGGGTGCTGCGGATCAAAAATCATAAGGATCGGTTCTGTAGTCAAAATTTCAATTACCTTTTGACGCGCCTCTTCGCAACTTGGCTTCCATTCGAATGGACACTTACTGGATGTAAGTCGGTAGAGCGGGGATACCAGCCGTGAAAAGTTTGGCACGAACTGGCGAAAGTAAGATGCCATTCCTAAGAATTGTCTTACCTGTGTAGCTGTTTGAGGTGCTGGTAACGATGACAGAGCCTCAATCTTGCGCTTGTTAGGTTTGATCTCCCCTGCTTCTACCTCATAACCTAGAAACTCTACCTTTGTTTTCAGGAAAGAACATTTTTTTAGGTTAAGAGAAAATCCGGCCTTTGTCAGTTTCGTCAGTACTTCTTGTAACCTCTCCAGCCCTTGCTCTACAGTATTTGATACAATCAGAATATCATCAACGTATACGACGACGTACGTATGTGCTAAGTCACCTAGTGCGTTCATTATTGCCCTCTGAAACACTGAAATCGCATTGCGCAATCCAAAAGGAACAGTAACATATTCCCATTGTCCCTCATTTGTGATAAAAGCGGTGCGCTAATCGATTCTTCCTCTACTGGGATTTGATGGAAACCACTTGCGCAATCTAATTTTGTAAAATAATTTGCCGCATGAAGCCTAGGTATCTGGTCCGATATTAAAGGTAGTGGATAACGGTCCGGTACTGTATTGGAATTTAATTCCCTATAGTCGATACACATACGGTGGGAACCATCATGTTTTTTGACCAATAAAGCTGGACTGGCAAATGGCGAGTTGCTTGGCCTAATAATTTTCGCGGACAACAATTCATCTACCCTATCACGCATAATCCTACGTTCATCTGGAGAAAGCCGGTATGGACGCCTTTGTACGGTTTTATTGGCGTCGATTAACCTTAGCTTTAGTTCGCCGGTAGTTACACGAGTGGTGGGAAAACCATCTACGAAAAACTTGGAGTATTGCTGTAGAATACTAATAAGTTCGGGTTTCTTATCTATTGGCATGTCTGTTTCCACTGAGTCGAGGCAAATCGCTGGTAATTTAACCTGAGCAATCTTACACGCGTTCACTTTCATATTGTCGTCTTTTGTCAGTGTAAAATCAGTTGCAGTCATAGTCACACGAAACCCATTGTCTAAAATTTCACGACCTAACATTATGTCACTACGTAGGTATACGTCTGGAAGAACGTGAAATAAAATTTCAACCGTAAACCCGTTAATTACCACCATGCTTAGCAACTGAATAGTGCTTTGTACGTTTTTATTGCCTATACCTAAAAGAGACACTACGTTGACAATTCGTTTACCGCTAAGTTTACTAGCTACTTTCTCTTTGATCAAAGAGCATTCAGCACCAGAATCATAATCAAATCTAAAACACCTACCAGATTGTGATAGTGTTCCTGACGGGGGCTCGACCACGCACTGGTCGACGCGTCGCTCTGCCGGTGCTGCCGAGGTGCTGGTCTCCACCGATGTGCAGCGACTCGCTATGTGGCCCGTCACGCCGCACCTGTAGCATCTAACCGAGCTGCTGCCGCCGTTGGTGTTTTGCCGCTGTCCGGAAGCTGGTGTAGATGTCTTCGTTGAAGTATTCTTCGCGTCCGCTATCTTTTTACGACAGTCCATTTGTTTATGCCCCATTTTTCCACAATAATGGCATTTGATCAGCGACGGTGGAAGCTTCTGTCGTTTTTCTTTGCCGGCGTCGTTTCCCGAGTCCGTTGTAGGCTTTCGTTTCAAGTACGTGAAGGCTTGAAGCTCTTGTTGCAGCTGCTGACGTGTGGTAACTTCCGTTGTAAAAGCTAGACGTTGTAGACGAGTGTCAATTTGAGACAAGTGGGCGATTACCGTTGAAATGGCTATTTGCTCCACGCTTAAATCTTTCCATTTGTTCAACAATGACGTAACAGTACGGCTGGCATACGCGGCATACGACTCGTTTTCTTTCGGTTTGTCACTATTGAGGTTTATGAGGGTAGCGGCAGAAGTTTCCGCACAGACAAATCGAGCCGTAAATAATTGTTTAAATTCTACCCACGTCATACCTGGATAGGTTATTTGCGATAACCACGTAGTGGCTGATCCTCTTAACGCCTTACTAATCGTCATAATGAGTTGACTTCCTTCGACATTTCTTCCTTCGAAGCATAAATCGGCGGTACTACACCAAGATTGAGCGTCCGCTTCGCATTTATCTGGGTTGAATTCCGGCAAAATGACGTCACGTTTTTCTGTAGGCTTGTTGAGAGCTTGAATAAGGGCTTGAATTTGTTGATTTTGCATCTCGAAAAGTACCCGCCATTGTGACTCGTTCCCGCTGTTTGTGCACGTAGAATTCGATCCCAGTTCTGATGACGGGGCGTCAGGATTTTGGTCCATTTTCTTCCAACTTAGCTGCTGTGTGCGTGTCCAGGGTAGTTGAGGCAAATAAAGAGGGGTTGCGCAGAATCACAGTGTATTTTACAATAATTAATTTTAACAGGGTAGGCGATATTGTAACACGGACGGGGTGACAGTTTCGCGTCCGACTCCGCCGAGCGCCAGGAATAGAATGGCTGTGAGCGCTCGGTAGCGCCCGCTCGTCGACCGGGCGCGTGACGTGACGACACGACTCTGTCAGGCGCGCGCGCTGTCAAGCCAGCTTTCGCAACGCCTCCGTTCGTGTTGGATGCGACATGTAGATTATTATTTATGTTCTGGCATTTTATTATCAACAGCTACTAGTAAACCCGTATATTAATGACCAATTAACTTTAAATGGTGTTCTACATTATCGATTCTTATTAACACCGCCTTGTTCTGTTAACTCGTAAAATGTTTAACTATTCATACATGTTTAATAAATAAATAATGCTGGTCAATTCACACAGCATTAGCTTGGGGCTAGCCCAAGCTAAGCAGAGCTTGTGTTATGGGTACTAGATAACTGATACACATAATACAATACATTACACAGATATATATTTTCTATTATACATAGAAAACGACCAGAACACCCAGAACAAATACCTACAGATCGTACAAATATTCGTCCCTGAATCGAACCCACAACCTCCTGCGTCGCAGGCGAACCATCGCCCACCGCGCCACAGAGGTCGTCAAACGAAGTTTAAAAGTCGAGTTTGTTTGTTTATAATTTTACCCAAGAATTACTTATTAGACAAATTCAGGTAGAATTAGACAAACGCATATATTTGTATACAATATTGATGGTAATTTGATTCGATTTTATACTATTAAACATTAAAGCCCTTTATCGAATAATGTACGGCTTAAACTAAACCTAAACTAAAATAAATAATTGTATGGTATTTGTAAAACGCAAACTAAGTCGCGTGCAAAAGCAAATAAAATATAAATTTACATAAAAACTTAATAGTTATTGTTATTGACATAAATTTATAGCATTGGCTATATATTCAAAGGTTATTATTACTGTTTATAAAGTAATGACACAATTACGAGTTAGCCAAGATGTAAGTATGACTTTACACAGCTAAGGTTACTTAATATTTAATAGTACTAGTAGTAATATTTAAAAGTATACTTATATTTAACACTTTTACATACCTACACAATATACAAAAATATTGCCATTGTGTAAATAAAGATAAATGGTTTTTCTTTTTGTAAATTAATAAATAAATATAACAATGCTGGACAATAATTCACACAGCATTATCTAGCCCCAAGCTAAGCAGAGCTTGTGTTATGGGTACTAGATAACTGATATACATAATATAATACATAGATATATATTTTTTATCATACATAGAAAACGACCAGAACACCCGGAACAAATACCCGCAGATCGTACAAATATTTGTCCCAAGGCGGGAATCGAACCCGCAACCTCCTGCGTAGCAGGCGGACCTTCGCCCACCGCGCCACAGAGGTCGTCAAATATAGCAACAAACGAATTCTAAATGCAAATCAAATGTAAAAAAATCTGACACAACTTTTATTTATTAATACTCAACAATAATTTATTTACGCTAATATAAAACCTTGAAATTGTGTTTTCGTAAACGTTGACACGCTTAATGTAATTTATGACAACGACTCTTTTGAAAACGACACATAAATTAAAAGAATAATAACTCTATTCCCCCGCCTGTACTGTCCTGACAGAAACAATATTGATTACAATATTGAATGGATACAGATTCAGCCATTTAACTACTATTATCAGATTAGCATACCTGAGAAATGATGATAGGCGACCGATTTACTTAATTGAATGCGGTACAGCACTATCGAATTGCGATTTATTTCACTATTTTCCATTGCGATTGAGAAATTACCTTCTCCAGATATATTTAAGTACTTATAAGGTAAGGTTTGGACTTTGTTTATCTATCAGCACTATAACGTCCACAGCTGGACATGTGTCCATAAAACAAAGGGGAGATTTTTAGGGTTTCAAAGATCGGTTTTGAAACCCTTATGGTCTCGCTCTGTCCGTCCCCGCTCTTTCTTGAATATCTCAGTAACTACTGCAGCTATTAACTTGAAATTTGAAATAATGATACATTTCGTGCGCCATTACTGATTTTAGGAAAAAAATATATAAATAAATGAAAAATGAAAATGAATATTTCCAGTACAAATTTTGATGTTGAAATTTCAAAAGAGACCTAGGAAGGCAAATGGGGTATCAAATGAAAGGTATCGTTTTGTACATTTCAAAACACTTTTTGAAATTTCTGTAAATTTCATACTTTTTGAAATATTTCAAAAAAAGTCGAAAAATTGACCATACCCCCCCCCCCTATCTCCGAAGATTGCACACCGATCCACGTACAATGTATTAGGCGTTTGTAGATATCAATCTATATTTTACAGGAAAAATATAGAGAAGTCTGTAATAATAATAGTTTTTGAAAAATGGTCAAAAAGGGGGAGAATTTTTTTTCAAAAGGGGGGGTACCTACCTATGTGGGGTATCAAATGAAAGGTATCGTTTTGACCATTTCAAAACACTTTTTGAAATTTCTGTAAGTTTCATACTTTTTGAAATATTTCAAAAAAAGACGAAAAATTGACCATTCCCCCCCCCCTAGCTCCGAAGATTGCAGACCGATCCATGTACAATGTACTAGGCGTTTGTAGACATCGATCTATATTTTACAGGAAAAATATAGAGAAGTCTGTAATAATAATAGTTTTTGAAAACTGGTCAAAAAAGGGGATTTTTTTTCAAAAAGGGGTACCTACCCATGTGGGGTATCAAATGAAAGGTATCGTTTTGACCATTTCAAAACACTTTTTGAAATTTCTGTAAGTTTCATACTTTTTAAAATATTTCAGAAAATTGATTGTCCAAATAATTGGCAAATGTTTGAAACCCTCGGCGCGCGAGTTACACTCGCACTTGGCGAATCTTGTTTTATAATCACCACGCTTGGCAGACGGATTGATGATCACAGTGCAGTGCTTAAAATACGCAATGAAAGTGGCAGCACTTTCATCTTCTTCTAGTAGATTCACTAAGTCTCCTTTTACGACATCCGAGGGGTCGATTCTTAAGTCGCTGTCGCACGCCGCGGCGCACGACTACGCGGCGCAGTTTAGTTGCGTGGGTTAGTTTGTTTGATAACGTGGGTTTACGTTTGTACTGCTGCACTGATAGATTTATACAAAAAAATAAAACAATAAATAAATAATACTAGATAATTCTCAATACAAATTATTCAGTTGTTAACTCAATACACAGTTTTGACGTTCACGAAATAACAGTTAAATAATGTAGCTTTTTGCTTTATTTTCGTTACTCGCTCTGGGGAAATTTTCTATGAAAATTTAATAATGTCTCAATTTTTTTTAACCGAAATCGAAATTTTTTGTTACATTATTAAATTTTCGTAGTAAAATATGTCTTAGAATCGGACTAGCAGTTTCCGACGTTCAGACGCATAGTACCAGAAACGCAAATTACCTTATACGCGGATGGCCAGAAATGGATTTCGCAAATTACCAGATACGCAAATTACCAGATACGCATACGACCAGGTTTTGTTTCGCAAATTACCAGATACGCATACGACCAGGTTTTGTTTCGCAAATTACCAGATACGCATACGACCAGATTTTGTTTCGCAAATTACCAGATACGCATAATGGCCAGATTTTGTTTCGCAAATTACCAGATACCTATTACCAGACCTGGGAATATAGGGGGCAAGCGCTTGACAGATACTAGAAGTTGACTAAATTTTTTTATCGACATTTATGGATATCGATATATTTGTTTTCGATTATTTCATCCAATTTTTTCCAGGTTGAATCGTTCCTTGCCAAAACTGATAAGATTGCTAACAAAAAACAATACACATTTATTTATATTTATAAGAAAGTTCCTGACAGTAAGTGTTACACCTCCGACGGATAGACGTATCTGTCAGTTAAATGTAATGCTGTCTCCTTATTTGACCATATGACAGAAAAGGATCTCGTTAATTTTAACTGGCGGTTAGTGTTTATTCGGAAACTATGAGACAGACCCTAATACTAAAGAAATTCTTTAAAACAAATTAGACAAGACAAGTCTATCTATATACAAACTCTCTACTAGCCTTTCTAATTTGCAAAAAAAAAATATTTTCTTGGTGCCAAAAATATCGATATGCATAAATGTCGATAAAAACTTTCGTCAACCTCTAACATTTGTCAGGCGTTTGCCCCCTATATTCCTAGGTTTGCCTATTACGCAGGTCTTAAATACCGGTCTTAAATACCTTTTATACTATAAAAAAGTAAGCAGTAAAAGGGTAAAACACTTGTGGTGGCTAGTTGTTAAGAATTTGCTGGCATTTTTCTAGAATATCCTATTTCGGTACGTAATATTCAAAATTTGATAGTTATTAAGATGCTAGTGCTAGACGAAATAAAAACAACATGTGATGTTAAGTATTACTACTTTATAGTCTATAAAAATTACAATCATAAAATATTTTTCGATATTCCACTTAAATTATGTATGCACACTCTGCTTGCGTAAATCTAAAAGAAAATATAAATGTGGCAGTTTTTTTTAACTAAGCTTTTTACTTCTTCTTCTTCCCACTACTCAAGAGCTTTAAAATTATTAGTTTTCTAAGAAATGAATGGAATGAGCTGGAACGGAATTCAGGTAATTTACGTATAAAATTCTGGTCCTTCACGTATAAGGTAATTTGCGTATCAGGTATTTTGCGTAATTTTAGCATCCTGGCCATTTGCGTGATGGAATTCAGGTAATTTACGTAGAAGGTAAATTACGTAAAAAAATCTAGTCCTGGTAATTTGCGTTTCTGGTACTATGCGTCTGAACGGTTTCCGAAGATTACTTAAGCTTGAGTAGGTAGTACAAAGAAATAAGCTTACATAATTGCAAATTTTAGCTATAAACGTGGATTTCACTGATAATCGTACCTAATACGTATACGAATCTAGATCGTAAAGACTTCCTTATTGTCGAACATAACCGAATAATTTACGATATTTACATAATTTAATGATATGAAGATTAATTTTAGCGTTTTATGGCAGTTTTGTGACATAAAATAATAATTATTCATATGCTTAGAAAGTTTGAGGAAGACTGATGATTACTTGAAAGATAAATAAATAATGCTGGACAATTCACACAGCATTATCTAGCCCCAAGCTAAGCAGAGCTTGTATTATGGGTTATAGATAACTGATATAAGTATATTACATAGATAGATATTTTTTATTATACATAGAAAACGACCAGAACACCCGGAACAAATACCTGCAGAACGTACAAATATTTGTCCCAAGGCGGGAATCGAACCAGCAACCTCCTGCGTCACCACCGCAGGCGGACCTTCGCTCATCGCGCCACAGAGGTCGTCTTTGTTTGTAAAGAGTACCTATTACCTACAATCTAATAATAGAAACAAGTTAGTGTTTAATGTTTATTCAAAACATTTATTGTTTAAAACGAAGATTGAAACGAAATAAACGCTATAGTGCTACAGTGGACAACGAAAACATTTTAACCGCGGATTCTGCTACCAGCAGAATCAGAAGTGCCGAATCAATTTGAACTTGTAGTTAATCTCATAAGATCTATTTTCTTATTTCATTAGATATTAATGCAAAATCAGTAAAAACATTATCAAATATTTCAACATCAGTAAAGCAAATAACTACCTCCAAGAACCACGTCACCTTTTCCAAATCAGCGTGAAGAATCAAAAATAATAAACTCTCATCCAAACTGCCGCGCGATCAAATTACACGATCATAAAGTTTTATCATTTACGTCGTAACTACCACTTTCGGAGATTGAGATAAAGGTAGGCGGACATGCTGGTGCGAATGGAGCCGCGAAGTGCGTTAACGTTTTATATGGAGACGTTTATGTAGCCTCCGACAGATTGTAGGCCCAGATGCTGATTGTGTATGTTAGCTGCTCTTTTCGTTCTGACTTTTTTTAGCGAGTTAATCATATATATTTGACGCGCAGCACCGCGCCGCGCAGTGCCCCTGACGCTCAGTGCCTCTGCAACATTTTATACCTAAATTTCATCTCAAAAAAATCAAAATCAAAAAGTCTTTATTTCCATAAATACAAAAATGTACACTTAGAAAAGGTCAAATTCTTAAAATAAAACATTGACACGGAAATAAAGTGATATTTTTGATTTCGGTCACTTCGGTATGTAGACTAAAGTAAAGAAGCGATGAAGAAACCTTTAGCCTGTTAGTTGTTATTTTTCGAGTTGGAGCAAAACCCGTCCCAAGCTTTTTTATCTTCTAGATAATCTGATATTTTGTAGTAAGCCCTTTTGCACAGAAAGGTTTTTACAATTTGTTTGAATTTATTTATTGATAGATTTTGCAACTCACTAGGAATTTTGTTGTAGAAGCGTATACATTGCCCTTTAAAAGATACATTAATTTTGTGAAGCCTAGTTGTGGGCACAGCAAGTTTATGTTTATTTCTAGTATTTATATTATGTATATCGCTATTTTTAGGAAAGGTTTTGATATTTTTATGAGTGTACAACAAGTTTTCATAAATATATTGACAGGGAACTGTCATTATGTTAATTTCTTTAAATTTATCACGCAGGGATTCTCTGGGACCCATATTATAGATTGCACGAACAGCCCTCTTCTGCAGCACAAATACGGTGTTTATATCTGCAGCGTTCCCCCACAGCAGTATACCATAAGACATAATACTGTGGAAGTAGCTGAAATAAACAAGTCTGGATGTATCCACGTCTGTAAGATGACGGATTTTTTTGACTGCATAAGCTGCAGAACTAAGTCTCTTCGATAGCTTATCTATGTGTGGGCCCCATTGAAGTTTATTATCTAAGGTGATTCCTAAGAATACGGTACTTTGTACAATTTCTAACGTTTCTTCTTTTACGTTTACGTCAGCCTTAACTTGTTTAACATTAGGTAGAATGAATCTAATACATTTTGTTTTGGTTTCGTTTAGCAAAAGATTATTGACACTAAACCAATGGACTACTTTTGAGATTGCATTATTCACATCGTCGAAGTTTGTGTTTTGTCGCTTCATTTTAAAAATTAAGGAAGTATCATCAGCAAACAGTACAATCTCGTGATTATTCTTTACAAGATGAGGCAAGTCGTTGATATAAACTAAAAATAGGAAAGGACCGAGGATAGAACCCTGCGGAACACCCATTGTAACTACAGACCCCGAAGACCGTTTCCCATTGATGTCCACTCTTTGTATCCTATCACTCAAGTAAGATGCCAAAAGATCCAAAGAGGTGTCCACTATTCCATAGTGATGTAGTTTCCTGATTAATGTTTTATGGTGTACGCAATCAAATGCTTGATGACAAGTCGCAAAAAACGCCTAAAGCATCTTGCGACTTCTCCCAAGCATCAAATATATGCGATACTAACTCTACACCGGCATCAGTAGTTGACCTGCCGCGAGTGAACCCAAATTGCTTACAATGCAGCAGGTCATTGCTATTAAAATGCCTAAGTAATTGATTTAAAATCAGTTTTTCAAAAACTTTGCTGAAAGTAGGCAGTACTGATATCGGTCTAAAGTTAGTGGGGTCAGATCTACTACCCGATTTATACAGTGGTATAATTTTACTACATTTCATTAGATCAGGAAATACGCCACTATTAATGGATTCATTAAATATAAAAGCAAGATCTGGTGCTATGGTATCAATTAAAGGTTTAATAATTGTAACGGAAATGCCCCAGAGATCTGCAGTTTTCTTCACATTTAAAAGCTTAAACGCTTTTTTAACATCTATTTCACTGACATGGTTGAAATAAAATTTATTATCGCATTTAGGTACATTTTCTATGAGTAATGACTCAGCGACTACTAGAGAAGAGTTTAGACACTTTGTAGTAGAGATTGGAATGTCAGTGAAGAAGTTTTCAAATGCTTGGGCTACATCAACATCGTTTGTGACTGAGCAGTCATTAATCTTTAAATTATAATTATTATCGTAGGTAAAAAACTTTTCCAGTCTCACTATTTATTATTTTCCACGTTGATTTTATAACATTTTCACTATTTCTAATTTTCGAGCTAATATAATTTGATTTTGCGATTTGACAAACTTTTCTAAACATATTAGAGTATTTTTTTACTTTTTCTTTGAATTCCTGGCTAAAATTATATTGCTTTTCACTATACAGTTCATACAACTTTTGTCTACTCTTGTGTATGCCTACTGTTGCCCACTCACTAAAGTTAAGTTTTTCTGAGACCACAATTGATTTGGGTATGAATATTGAATTGAACGCATTGGTGAATTTGTTAAAAAAACTACAATACGACTCATTTGGGTTGTTGATTGAGTAATTAGGTGATGGTTTAGATTCCCAATCCAATTTCAACCGTTCAAATCGATTTGTGGTCACAGGTATGTATTTTATTTTCCTTTTACAATCAGTATTTTTTGCTAGAATTTTTAATTTAATTATTTGACCTAAGTGGTCGGATTTTAAATTGCTAATTATTTGTTTACTGACAATTTTTTCATTTTGGCAAACAAAAATATTATCTATACATTTTGCTGAGGTTTCAGTTATTCTAGTAGGTTCCATAAATATTGGCTTTAGATTATAAGAATTAAATAAGTTTGTTAATCTACTACTGTGGGAGTAAGTTTCTAAAAGATCAATATTAAAGTCTCCACACACTATGATATTTTTATTAGATTTGGATATTTTAAATAAAATATCATCCATACTTTTTTCAAATATATCAAAAGAACCTGATGGTGGGCTGTATACGCTTACTACAACACTTTGCTCCAGCTCTACACATGCTACTTCAATGTGACTTTCAACGGATAAGCATATTATGTCCTTACGTTCTTTGAATTTTATGATTTTATTTAATAATATTAAAGAGCCTCCACGAATAGCATGTGATCTGCAAAAGGAACTACCAACGTGGTGATTACTGAAGTTAAACATGAGCTCATAGCTTTTTAGCCAGTGTTCTGTTAAGCAGATGATGTCAATGTCAAATGAGTTCATGTACAATTCTAATTCTAATAATTTACTTCTCATTTACTTCTCATCTGTGCGAAGCAATGATAAACAAACACTGCAGATAAGTCTGGGAAATCCATCAAAGCTAAATTGATGCTCGCTCGCTGAATACGATTTGACTACATTAGGTTCATACAGCAGACAGGAAGCAGACTGAATAATATCTTTAAAATTGACCTTGGTAACAGAGCGTCTGCAAGTATGCCCAAAATGTGGAGTCTACAAAGTCGGCAACACGCAGCGGCGGCGGCTGAAATATTTTAGTGTGGATATTGTAAGCAGCCGACTGTGTTTTGTCAACATGTCGTCGGCTCGCCCACTTTAGTGTGACTCCATAATTTACAATTCAATGAAAATACAACAGACAAAAAAACTTTTATTAATGAGATGAAATGAGAGATAGAGAATTATTTCCTTGTGACACTAGCACATAAAATGGGCATTTAGTAGAAAAGAAAATAAAAGAATTCATACAGTCGACAGTCACATCTAATATACCTACATATTTTGGAATAAATGATAGTAATATTTAGTGCTAACAAACAAATTAAATTCAATCGAATTATTGAATGCCCAAAATGACTATCAAGCACAATTTGAAATCGTAAAAATTCACGCAGTTATAGGGCTAGTACATTATAGTCGTATGTAATATCGTATGACACCTTTATGGTCTTTGACCTCAACATTCGAATACCTATCAGAACTGCAATAGAACTTTATAGCATTTATTTTGTCTAACATCGAATTCGGAGAATTATGAATTAGACATTAGTTTTTTGAGAGCTTCAGATTTGGTTGCCGGTATAATATAAGCATCAATAACGTTCAAGGTTCTAGATGCAAGCGACTTGAAACTGTCTTCGGATATCGATACCATTCAGATGTTTTATGCAGATGATACCAACAGGATGAGTTAACAAGATCTGACAGTCAATAGTTTGGAATGATTCTCAAGTTGTAAAAGCACATGCTCAGAGTTTTTCTGAAGGACAGGATTCGCAACGAATACATCCGACTGAGAACCAAGGTTTTCGATATAGCTCGAAGCATAGCTAGCTGAAGTGGCAGTGGGCCATATCTTGAGAAGAACTGCCAACCGCTGGGTTAAACGTGTTCTTGAGTGGAGACCGCGACTCGGCAAACGTAGTGTAGGACGCCCTCCGACCAGGAGGGATGACGATTTGCGAAAGACTGCTGGCAGATATTGGATGCGGCAAGCTGAAAACATGGCGCTATAGCGCTCATTAGGGGAGGCTTATGTCTAGCAGTGGCCGAATAACTAGCAAATCAATGATCAAATTTCTTGCCCAAATTAATTATTTTAATTGATGTTGTGTATAAATTCGACCATTAATTAGTAAATATAAAAAATATTATCTTACGAACTAGGTTCTGGCTGACAGTGGTGCAAATTTATAATGAAGCACCACTACCTTAGAACCGAGTAACCTTTTCAGTCAATCCGCATAATATGAAAAGATATATAATTATCTAATTATATTAATTATAATTACCTTGGGGCTAGATAATGCTGTGTGAATTGTCCAGCATTACTTATTTATTTATTTATCATATATAGCTAGAGAAAAAATGGATTGGCAACGACATTTTGCTGTTAATGAAGAACCCCAGCGTAAACAGTAGGTCATCATCGGACTGTCATATCCTATCGCAATAATGAAAGTACCTACTACAGAAATTGATAAAAACTTGTTACCCCACCAAAACACATCACACCTTACAATTTCGCATCACCACCTGAATCTTTCATGAGTCCTCCCGAACATAAATCGTCTATCAATAGCGTATTCTTCAACGTTTTTACTTTTTTGTTATAAAATTATCATAGTGTATTCAGTTATTGAGTTGCAGATTCCATAAATAAGTGCGTCTGAGTCTGCGAAGTGGGAATCATTATACTGTGAGTCGACAGTGATGAGTGCAGCGTCTGTGTCATTTGTCAAGTGGTGACAGTCATATTTCATTTGATTTTCGGCTGGTTGTTTTTTAGTGACTAGTTTGTGTATGTACGTGACTTCATTTATTGTTTCGTGTCGAGTCTTTATTATAGTTTTATTTTATGTATGTTACATTAAGGTATATATTTTATACGGGCCGTAGTTTTTAAGTATTTTACATCATAAATTATTTTATTGTTATTAAGTCTTTCATTAAAATTTTCTGTTATTACGGTTTTGACTTGTCAAATTAGTTCTTTAATATCGTAGGGTTTTGTATCCAAAGAGCTTCCTACATTTATATTTTGTCCATCCAACGCAGGTCTTTATTGTAATGCAAAGCGAGTCCAATATTTTACAACTTATAATAAAATTCCAGTTTCCCGCAAACCAGAAATATAGAAATATTATATTAATATTGACGACCTTTGTGGCGCAGTGGGCGAAGGTCAGCCTACACAGAAGGTTGCGGGTTCGATTCCCACCTTGGGACAAATGTTTGTACGATCTGCAGGTATTTGTTCCGGGTATTCTGGTCGTTTTCTATGGATAATAAAAAAATATCTATCTATGTAATGTATTGTAGTATGTACCTATATCAGTTATCTAGTACCGATAACACAAGCTCTAATTAGCTTGGAGCTAGATAACGCTGTGTGAATTGATCAGCATTATTTATTTATTATTATTTATTTATATCGCAACTCCTTGTATACGAATCTAAATCATATTATGTGTTTTTTATTTTCGTCACCATCTCTCTTGAACCAGCTTTCACGTCTCCGTTATCCGCAACGTGATTGATGTTAGCAAGGCAAGGTGTCAGCTAATTACCTTCACAATTACTGCCCGAGTGCTGTGTTTGTCCAGTAACTGACATCAAGGTGTTACCGATATGGTACATAATTAAAGTAATGTGTAATTAGCATTGAACTAAATAAATAACCGTGTTACATAATTTTATTTAATAATTTGAGTCATAACACTTTCGTTTTGTTACTCGTTTTATTTAACTGGAAGTATTATGTAATGCGACAGGATTTGGATTTTTTCTTAAAATAATGCACAATAGCCAATAACTAGCATTCGCTATACTAGCGTATATTACATAACTATTAGACTGTATAATGTGAAAATATAAACCAAGTAGACATAATGCGAAAATTGAGTTGCAGATCCATAATCCATCTATCCGTTTGTAGTCACCATGCTTGGCAGGCGGAGTGGTCATCGCAGTTTAGGTGTTAAAAACACTCAGAAGGAAGATGCTGCCTTTCCTCTGGTAATGGGTTCTCTTAGTCAGCTCTTACGACATCCACGGGATGAGTTGGAGGGGTGTATTCCTACGCTGCGACCTCCACAGCTCTGCAACCGCGGTGGCTACGAAAACTCATACATACGAGTAATACAGAAGATCATCGGATTTAATATATTTGCCTTGTTAGATGGCGAGCCTAGACTTGTAAGGCTGTCAGATCTGTCATCGCAAACGACGTTTGTTATGACTCGACCAACGAGTGGACGGAGCTTATAGACCAGTTTAATGGTCTGTTCACATGTTACTGGACAACTCACACAGCATCATCTAGCCCCAAGCAGACCTTGTATTATGGGTACTTACTTATACCTACCTAATATAAATAATAAATAATGCTGGACAATTCACACAGCATTATCTAGCCCCAAGCTAAGCAGAGGTTGTATTATGAGATTTAGATAACTGATATGCATAATACAATACATTACATAGTTAGTTTTTTTATATATACATATACATATAGAAAACGAAATACCTGCAGATCGTACAAATATTTGTCCCAAGGCGGGAAACTAACCCGCAACCTCCTGCGTCGCAGGCGGTCCTTCGCCCATTGCGCCACAGAGGTCGTCAATAAATATAAAAGATACATAGCATAGATCATTATTTTATTATACATAGAATACATCGGAACACTCGGATCAAAAATCTTTGTTTTACAAATTTGTCCCAAGTCGGGAATCGAATCCGAATCCGAACCCTCTGCGGCGCAGGTAGAGCTTCGTTCGCTACGTCACAGAGTTCGTCCATAGCATTGTTACTAATGATATATTATGCAGTATCTCAAAGAACTTCATTATCTTAAGTCTTGAAGATAGATATCAGCTTCTGCTTTAAACGTCTTAACACTGTTTTAAACCTAAAATAGGTGAAGAGTTAAAAGTAAATTCCTGTGCAAATTGCCAAGTAGATTTACATACCGTCGATAAGGCGTCCGCTCCGTTGTCCGCTTGTCCGCTAGTCGTGTACACGTCGACGGACATCTTAATTGCCACGCGATTCTAGCATTTATTACATAGAGTATGTAGCTTAGAAAAGTGAAGAGGAGGTGAAATTGAAATACCGTTTCGAACTGGTGTCAGTGATGTGTTGCTTACTATTTTTTTTTTGTGGATTTGATATTGATTTGAACCGATTTCTGTTTAAAGTTAGCTGAGCAAGGAAATGACAACGAATACTTATCTATGATTCTTCCAAATTGGATCTTTGTACAGTTTTTCTCCTTGGCGATTGAAACTAAGAAGAAAAGTGGAATTTCAGAAATGAATTCCAGAATTCCTCCTTGAAGATGATTGCTTTTTCTTATTGTTTAAAAGCAACAGTTTCTGTCCGGGGATTTTTCCAGGATAAAAACAAGCCTATTGGTTATTCTAGATTACAACTTTACCTATGCAAATATTTAGCCCAATCCATTCCCTGGTTTTCGCTTGGAGAGTTGATAAACATACACTATAATAGTAACTATATAATATAAACACTTATTATTGTGATGTGACTATTCAGAAAACTTTACTTTGTGTAGGTACAGGCTCTTTCCAAAACGTAAATAATAGGATCTTGTCGTAGTTCATCTGTACGTTATAGGATCTATTCTTTGCCTACAACCGTCAAGTATTTTAACTAGCCTGTCTCAGTAGATTTGTTTAACAGCAGCGAAAGGGTTAAGTAGAGTGTTTGCTGTGAGAGCACATTGTAAGGGCAATTTACTTGGTAAGATTTCAACTGATAAAACTAAGTTAAGATAGACAGGTTGGATAGAGCGCTGAAATGGACGAAGTAGAACTTCGCTATACTTTCGGATCTAATTTATTTAAACTGACATAAATCTTACTTCATTTTGTAGCAGAGTTTTAGTTTTGAAGGTTGAACTTCAATGATGAATTCGTGGAAGGTTCGAGATCAAATTTTAATAAGTATGGATTTAACGCATTATTTATTTATTTATCATTTATTTACTGTTCCACAGCTTGGCATAGCCTCCTCATGACTCCGAAAATATAAATCTGTCGTATAGAAAGAATCATCTGTGCGTAACTGCCTAGCCTGCCGTGTTTACTAATTATTTTTATTGCTACTTTTAGAGAACGCTAGTGTCTAGTTAATCATTAGGATTTAAAAAATTCAAGTTCAAAATTCAAAGTGTTTTATTTTCTTTAGACCTTACAGGACTCTTGGACACGTCACAAAACACTATACACAGACACAGACACTATAAACAAAAAAAAAATATGTTTCGGTCAATAAATTATATTTATCTATCTAAACAAACCTAACCTCAACCTTGAGGTTTTATCACCATTTGCCTTTTATTTAACAGCAAAAAATAATTACAACTGGGTGTAAGTGTAAATATAACACTTATACATCTAGGTCCACAGCGGGACGCAGGCCTCCCCTGATTTTTTCTCATGAGGGATAATGCCCCTAATCCCCATGCTGGGCATGCGGGTTAGGGATTGCAGTTTGGTGGTAGATCTAATTCTGCAAGAGGCGCTGGTGCCCGCTAGTCGGTGTATGTCCCTTACGACACCCACGGGAAGAGTTGGGGTGTTGCAAATTCTAAGCCGGCACCACACGGCTTTAATGGCATGGTCTAAACCTATCATCTCTTCCAAACCGAAGGGACCGTGATTATACAAATGGTGTTGCCTTTTTGTCTCAATTTATATGCTTCAGCTCCATCTAGCGTACAGCGTGCTAAAAAGTGTGTCTTCAGTTTTTGCTTGAAGATCACAAACCATCGTAGAAGCACGGCTCATACTTCCACATGATCTTGATCGTGGTAGTTACCACGAAGCGCTCACTTGCGTCATACTAAACGGTCGTGCGAAACAGAATCTGGCACACAATGCCTAGTAAATCGTCCTGCCATCGCCGATCGAATGAATAATGCAGGCACACGGTCCGAGAGGCGATAAATAACGATTATAATTTTATCGAGAATCGCAATAAATCGAGAGATTGAATGCGCAAGAGTTGGTTTTTAGTATATTGGGACACAGGGGTGGGTAAGTTGACGAGTAGTTACTCTCTACTCTGCAGAAGTATATTTCTCTTCGAAGGTATCTCCTCAACAGATTATGAATTACTAGCTACAACTTCGCTCGCGTTGGTTAAGGTTATTTTAGTCCCATGGGAACTGATTTATGGGATAAAAAGCTTTTGTTACCTTCCAGCCTTTCAACTAACTCTATCCAAAAATCAAGTCGATTGGTAGTTTAGTTAGGGCGTGAAGGAAGGACAAACAAACAAACACACCTTCGTATTTATAATATTAGTATAAATTCGTTTGGCTGGCAAATTAAAGTATATAGGACATCGCATACCCTCAAACTCGAGGATAAGATCGCATCGATGAATCGTATGCTTCTGCGTGATGTGAGTTTTTTCATCGTTATTGAACGTTTTTCTTCAAATTTGAATTAGAATTGAGATTGGAACTGTTTTCAAGAAGATAGCACCTGCTGACAACGACAGTTTTATTCTATAGATCAAGACTTCTGCCCAGATGTTTATCACAATTCACAGGTATTGTTGCTCTCCAAACTCTTTTTCAGTAAGCTTCATAAGTAATTGTACAATCACGTAGAGCGGTGTGAAGCTACTGAAGAACAAGTGACGGAACGAACACATTGTATTACAATAAACCCGTAACCAGTGTCTATGTATACAAGATGGCCTGATATTCAGAATCTCTACATGTGTCACTTTATGTCATCAATGTAAACACCATCGTAACGTGTCTACAATTAATATTTTACCTGTTTTTGCAAATAAGTGAAATTTATTTCAGACTAGCGGTCCGCCCCGGCTTTGCATGGGTATATTCTATAGCCTTTGTTCACCGGGGAAAATATAGGATTCTAGTGGTGAAATAATTATTCAAATCGGTCCAGTAAACCTATAGTTACGGATCCTATTCAAAAAAACATCTCTTTTTAATAATGGTATAGAAGTATAAAAACGAACTTCAGTTTTTAGTCTTCGTCTTATACTTAATATACTTTAAGGGAGTGCACATCCTAATCCAATACCGCTACCACTCAACACAGAAATGTGGTTAAAAATACAGGCTTTCACTCTATCCCACAAGCTAGAAACGATTGCCCAGCGAACTGTACGGCATCTGACGTTGCCGTCAATAAAAATGCTGCACTGGAGCAGTTCATCTTTGATCTTGGACTATCTTTATAATAATTAGCACTCCTGACAAGTATCTTCTTGCCTCTTCCTCGAATAATAAAAAAATTACAAAATTGATAGGTAGGTAAATAAATAAAGTTAGAACTCGTTCTCCCGTGGTAGCTACAATGTAGCTGTGTTAAAGGAGAACAGTTTCTTCTCATATTTTAAACTAGAAATATGTAGGTACCTACTTCAGTAGATAATTAATATCTAGCGTAACTAATAAAATAATTAAAAGGTGATACTACAGCATACAAATCTATAGGTCGAAGGTATTACATTTTTTTATGGAGAACTATCTAGATTCTAGATACTCTCGACTAAGACAACACGTACTCCAATCCTTAGCGTTATTCACATATCTGCATTGTTTTGTTTGTAATACGTAATACGTTAACGTGTAATACGTACGTGAACACAAATAATACGAGTGGTCTTACTGACGCCTGCTAAGAAATACTTATTGACATTTCCACTTAGAAAAAATATGAGCAATACTTATTTTCATTACATACTGGGCTGGTAACTAAGGCAGTTGAAACTTCATTAGGCAATCAATTTATAACAGACAGTTTTTCTATTTTTCACTATTTAGTAGATTCCAGTTAATTAATAAATGAGTGGATTATATTGTAAATAAGAACACTCATAGCCTTTTACAATGGGCAATGTAACATCGTAAATTATAAGCGACAAGACAAGACAAGACAAGACAACAATAGAGTTGTTGTTTATTGCACCTGATACGAATGCTATAAACCAATACATTGTTGCTAAGATCTTTATATTCGCAAAGCATGAACACTGTATTCTTTTTCATAAATAGAAGCAGTAGTTAATTATTATTATATTATAAGAAATGATAGTTTTGTCTGTTATTATTATTAGCCATTTCATTTCTCTTGGTAACTTTGAATTGTATTACTGTGTTCACAATGTTTAGTATAATTGTCTGCAGAGATGATGAGTTATTTTGTCCTGTTTTCCAAGATTCATCAGTGTCCTAAAACGTTCTCCTCCTCACTTCAACAGCCTTTAATGGTCCACAGCTGGACGCTGGCCTCACCCTGATTTTGCAATGCGCCTTTTTTCCCCGTACTTTGTCACCTATACTTTGTTTTTGAACACTCAGCATATTTATACAGAGTAAGAAAATCATTGATAATGCTCCTAGCCGAATTTCGACAACGGCTACCAGTCTCAACTCAACGGATACTAGCCATGTGAGCGGAGTGCACAGGTGCACTTTCTATCTCTCGTAAGGACGACACGACCGTGGAGAGGTCAGGCGCAGGACCTCCTGCTACCAGGCTGTATCTGTGCCTTTTTCTTTGTTTTACTAATTATTAAATTAGCACTAAACGGCAAGCTGGAGGCGCTATGGCGCTCATTAGGGGAAGCCTATGTCCAGCAGTGGACAGTTCAGTTTTTAAAGATCATCAGTTATTAATAACCATAACAAGTAAAAGTAAAACAAATCCAGTGTTCATTTTATCCTAGATAATATTAAACTTAATTTTAAACACGTTTATAAGCGTAATGCTTTTTCAAACTTATTAACTAAAGGGAATAGCGAAATCATACTTTGGTTAATCACTTAACCATTAACAACATGTTACATATCTTATTATAAGTTCATGGAAGCTTTAGACGAGCTTGATCAGTGGACAAATATAGGCTGATGATGATGATGGAACAACACTAACACATTCCGTTTACTTAACACAATTTATTTCGAAACTGCAAATAAAATAGAGGTAGGTAGGTAATTAGCTAGTGCAAGCCCATTCAAGAAAAAGTGAAGAAATAGCATGAATAAAATTAGCTGCCTATAAGTGAAGTGAGGATAGATAAGTAAGGAAATACCAGAAGTAGTATTTAGAGCTCATTAACTTCTATTCACACATACCAGAGGAAAGGTGATGAGCTGTCCTGCTTTTTGTATTGCATTCTTGTACTAACGTTGTTTAAATGCCTGACTAGGGTAACATCAAGTATTTTACATTTTTGTTTACACGTTTTATTTACACTTGCTGTTATTTATATTGCAGGGTGGATAGAAAGGAGTGAATGCTGAGATGTTTACAGATCTGTAAGCACGTTGTTCCATGATTAAAAGTTTAGCAATATGGCTTTCTCGTGTACTGGAGGTCTGGATTTGTGACGTCAGCGTAGAACAATAAAAACACAAGACAATCGCGTCAGCTTAATTTTTTTCTTTAAACGAGTCTTGGTGTCCCGTGATAGTGTTGCAAGCTAAGTATTTGTTAAATGTTATTAGATAGATCATGTTACATAACGTGAAAGCATTACCAGTGTTGCCATAGGAGGAGAAAACTAAGTCCATAGTGTACGAATATCAGTTATCTAGTACTCAAAACACAAGGTTTGCTTACTTCGGGGCTTGATAAGGCTGTGTGAAAGCGTGCAGCGTTATTTAGGTAGAAGAAAAATACATTTACTCGAACATATACATATTGTTTGAGTAAATATATTTTAATCTGGTCATTGTTTCGACAACCTTTTTTCTTATTCCAGCAAGCTGCTCCAGCAACTTCCATTACTGTCTTGCCATAGCTGACTGCACATAAAAAGTAATGGAAGTTGCTGGACGCAATTTTTTTTTTAAGGAATGTTACGAATCTGTAAGAAGCTCAATTTGTACATACTCGTAAAGCAAAGAGCTAACGCATGCGAGTTTGAGGTATAAAACCTCGTTCAATCCAGTAGAAACCAAACTTGTTGAAAATCTTGAATGGGAAAATGATAAGGAATTTATGATAGTTTTGGTATACCAGGTTAGACAATTTTCAAAAACTCTTCGTCCATAGTGTTTAGACATCATAAAATCAACAAAAAGACAATAACTTTTGTTTCGCAATTTATGCAAGACGTTTAACGTCTACGTCGACTTTTTATCGTTTTAAAATTCATTGAATTCATTTTATAAACTTTATGAAGATGTTATCAAGAATTCGTAATAAAATTACAAACACCGTTGAGTCCCGCTTTAATAATTCATCAGTAGATACTTGAGGAATCATTACTTTTTATTGATTTTATAAATGTTTCAAAATGGAGTACGTTTCATAAAAAGAAAAACAATTCAATTGCATTATTATTTTGTCGCAAAAGGAGAGCATTAAAGTTGTTAGTTATTTAAGGTGAGCGTCCACTGCAGTGTGACGTGCGTTACCGTGCACAGTGCTTTGATTATGCAAGCTAGCAAAGAGTTTGTTTTATCAGTACTAGATAATCAGACATTTTAAACATTTCTACCTATATTTTTTTAAAACCCCACACCGCTAACAAACAGACGAATTTTCTGGTAGTTGTCTTATGAATCCCAGAGAAGAATCAACGTGAATTACATACCTAATCACCAAACTTATCACTGGCGATGAGTTATTAACCGAGTTCGAAAAAAGGAGAATTCTCAATTCGGCTGTATACGTACCCTAAGTTTAGCAGGTAGAGAATGCTATCAAGCATTATGCTTGCCCATGCACATCCTCGTACAATAAAAATTCTATACTTCAATAAAAATCTATCTACTTTTTACTACCAATGATAATATGAGTCTGGTGGGCTGTCAGCACAAGCAGTAAAAGTACAATGTATTGCAATATTACCCGTATACAGCCCCTACCATAAGAGGCGTATTTTTATCGTACGACCAAATAAGTCGCAACGTGTTGAACAACTTTATTGTGGCTATTAGTTTAATGGCGGTAAGTTATTGATTATCCATGTCTAGAGGTAATTTTTTATTTATTTACATAATTGTCGTCGGTTAAATTGTGCAAGTTTACGCTTTCTTGGATTCCATTTCAAGAAAACTTGTAGTATTTTTTATTTTGTTCAGTTACTGACTATGATCTTTTAACGGTAATGTTGAATTTTAATACAACTTGACATCCATCTGTAGCCTGAACTGTGTTGACTGATACTGGTACTTATTAGGTAATGAATTAAAACGCCTAAGGGCGTACACATAATAATAATACGACAGGTATTGCGCAGGAGATTCATTATTGTTTGCGGTTTTTAGTGGTTTTGATATTTTTGGTAAATAACTTTATGGCCAATTTTTGTTCCAAAGAATGCAGAAAAAATTCAAATCTCTAAAAAAAGCTTGAATCTCAAGCTATATAAATAAAAATTGATCCGTCATTACAAGAACAGCACCTACTAGGAATTAAACCGATGCATGGACATTCTTAAATAAATTCTTCAAATATCTGTTACGATTTTAAAAAATACTCTCATGTGTGGCATTTTAAGAAAATTTTAATTAAAATTTTATAAACGTTATCCCAGAACTATGTACTTACTTATTGATAATATTCTGAGACAATTAAGTTTTAATTCATCGTAATTAAGAGTAATTTAGCACGGCGATATTTTCGACGATTACTTGTCCCCGATTGTACGCGATTCGATTTTTAATATTGAAATGTCGTTTGGATAATTATTAAACAAGATGTACTTTGTAATTAATTGATTACCGGAGTTCTGAGACCACCCGTTAAGTCTTGGACACTACTTAAATGCGAAATATTAAATGTTTTAACATGGACAAATTGTACCAATTTATCTATGGTTTTAATAATAAATTATATTATGTACTTGCTGACGTTTACGGTTTTTTTTATTCGGGCACACCTATGACGGACGGCCAGATGGACATGCGCGTGTCGTAAGTTTATGCTCATGCTGGTTATTAATTTCCCATTGGCACCCCCTTACTACGGAATCATGATATACTCAACTAGAGGGAGTAAATAACTGAATATGGTGAAGTAAATTATTAATACTAAATACTGAAACTAGATGACCAGCTTATAAAAAACCAAAAAAACCTAATTCTGTCGGCTAGAAAGCTCTTCACGGATTTCGATCCCGCCACTTTCGCTTGCCTACCTCCCACTAAGCCAATACAAAAATAAACAGAGTACCTACCGCAATTAGCTCCGTAACTCGATCCGCCTTCAAAGTAATACTAATTTCTTTTCGGTAAGTGACGCCGTCAAACCCTTTTAGTGACGCGTTCTTGTGACGCCTCCCGCGGCTGAGGGGTGTCTGACAGTCACCAGTATTTACTGAACGGAATATGATAGATATAAACTTATTTCGTAACCACTAACACAGTTCTTTATTTATTTACAAAAACAGGTTCTCTCGATTCTGAGTAAAATGTAAAACTCTAGTATTATGGCTTTTACAAATCTAAGTAAAACTAGAAAATTCCGTAATAAAAATGTATCTTAGGTATGGATAATGGATTCATTATTCAGTAGGATTCATGTTAGGTGTGTCTGTTTTTATTATATAAGTAGCTAGCAGTTGCCCGCGGCTTCGCATGCGCTGTTTATGTAGCCCATGTCCGTCGCCGGGATAGCATTTACCTTTCTGCCAAACTTCATTAAGATCCGTTCAGCCGTTTTGAAAAGCAGAAAAAGTTACTTTCAACTTTATAATACTACTAGCTTCTGCTCGCGGTTTCACCTGCGTTTTCCGGAATAAAATGGAATATATTATGTTCGTCCCCAAGATACCAGCTATCTCTTTAGGCTTGTAATGGTAACAGACAGACAGATAGACAGAGATAGTAACTTTCTAATTCATAATATTAGTACAAATAGTATGGATAGGTAGGTATGTGATGAACAAGTAACATGTCTATGTAATTGTTTTTTTTCCGAATACTTGAGTATACGGAAAAACCGTATAAATTTTTGGAAAATCACCTCCATGATAACCTGTTAAACAAACTAACGTTCTATGATTTTCAATTAAAAACTATTTCGAGAACATTCAGTGAATTGCACGTTTACCCATCCTATGTAGAAAGATATGAAGGATTAATGATCGATTTAGATTTTAAAGCAAAAATATAAAAAAGATTAAGGCGCCAGTGCAATAATACGCTGACTTGCATTATCTACAAGATATAATCCAAGATATAATTTAAAATGATTTTCAAAAATAAAGCCCAGTAGCAGCCCTGTCGGCGTGATTAAAGCGGGCTATACACAGAGCGTGAAAACGCCTAATTTCGACGATACACAATGAGGCCTTTGCGGCCCTGATGGGAATTTTAATTGACGCTTCTGAGCAGGCCTTGTGAAAATATCAGGTTCATTTTGAACTCTATTAGTTATTAGTTAAAGGCACTTTTTAGTGCCATATCAGTCATAACAACTGTATACGCTAGCATTTTAAGACAGTTAAAGCAAAATATGTCTCAAGTTTTGTGTGTTGCAAGTAGGTACAAGTTTTCAAAAATCATCGAGGGTGGGGCGCGGGTTCAAGTCCCGTCGAAATCGAAATTTTTTAAAACTTAGTTCATTATTCAGATAAGGTCTGGATTTCTACAGTAGGTATTTGAAATGCTGTGACGTACCTAGTCATGGCAAATAACTTTTGTTACAGGTCTTGCAGCACACTGAAATGAAATACCGGTGAACGGTACCTACCCAGAAAGAACAAGAAACTGCACAATACACATATAACTACAGAAAACTCACAATGTCATCAGATGGCTTGGCTTTTAGCTCATGGAGGTACCTAATATCCATAATCCCCAGAGAGTCGGCTTTTTTTACATTTTCCGGTAGTGTGTTGTAGACGGCGGGAGCCGTCACGTGCACCAACCACGACGTGTTCTCCAGCCGCCGCGGAATGACACTCAACATCTGCGACCTGCGCGTGCTATACGTGTGTCCATCCCCTTATCTTGCGAACGTATCTAGGTTCTCCCTCGCGTACAGAGCACCCTGAAAAATAAACATCGCTGGAACCGTAAGTATCCCTAAGGATTTGAAGTACGGTACGGTTATAAATATACTAAATACAACATCATTTTTATACAGCTGAATCGACCTGCTGAGTCAAGGTATTGAAGTACCTATTATTATGTACTGTCAAGGTACTATAAAGAGTACAATGAAGGTAACTCGGCCAACCTCGCCCGATATTTTGGTATCGGAACCAAATTAAAGCAGTCAAAAATCCCAGTCATGAGACGACGACGATGATAAATGACTATTAGATTATTCAGGTAAACACAGAATGGATAATAATAATTGGCCATTAGCGCACAAGCTATTGGCCGCAATTACAAGAACGATAATAATAGACAAACACGCAATAACTTTTGTTCCGGCGCGGGGAGTCGAACCTACTACCTCTAATTACCCGCCGGCTCCTTGTTCCAAGTCCAACCACTAAACATTGACGACCAATAAATTTATTCCTAGACATCGTTTAAACAATTATCTTTATAGCTTCAAATTGCCTCAATTACTTGCAAAATGTAAAATAACGTTTTAAAATCCAACCGTGTTATTAACAATTAGTGTTGAAAATGTTGAAATCACGCGTCTGTCTATCCATCAGGGGCCGCATCAGGGACGCATCAAAACGCCCGGCCGCCGCCGCAAATGGCCCGGCCGGAAACCGCTCGCCACTTGAAAGGCAAAACGTCCGACCGTGAAATCCCGGAGAGGGATGACTGATGTGTCTCGGACAGACGGGTTTAGTACGATGTGGAACAGTTAGATCACTGATGTCAGTCAAAATAGCAAGCTTGTTAGAATCGACTCAATGATAACAGATAAGTCAAGCTAAATTTATAAGCTTCTAGTTTTCAGACTGGTTCTTTGAAGATTCAATTAAGAGGACATTTAAGGGATTCATTAAACAACCATGTTCCAGACATATTTTTCACACTGGGGTTGATCTTATATTTTGAAAACTCTGGTAAACTACCTCACAAAAAGAAAAAACATAGAATTATGGCTAAAGGTTTATTGAATGAGCGGTTTTCGATTTGCAGTAAAAAAAACAATAGTTCCGAACATCTCAATAGGCAAGGCGTCAACTGGAAATACGGTATGTGAATGTAAAATGAAAAGAAAACTGAATTTTCCAAATCGGTCCATTTTGACGTAAGGTTGTTTTCCTTTCATTTGACATTGACATACCATAATGTCCAGTTGACGCCCCCACCTGTCGAGATGTTTGGAACTATTTTTTTTAATGCAAATCGAAAACCCCTCATTGTGAGGCATTCATTTAGGACACTGAACTAGCTGTTTTACCTCACCTGTAACAGATTAGTGTTCTTAAAAACCATCCGTCAGGATCAAGGCTCGGCGCCGATCCTGGGCGCCACTTAATTGATAGTTCCTCACGTCATTAGAATAGCCCCCCAGGTTACAGTAAATATTGTATTTAGCCGACTTCAAAAAAGCTATTAGACAAATTATCGCCGGTCAAAGTGCCGGTGGATGGAAATAGGGTGGTGCAGATTACGGAGGAGTTCAGGGGGTGTTGGTTTTTGATTTGATGTGGTCCAAGCGGAGGCTTGGCTTGGCTTGTTAATAACAAGGTTGGTTTCATAGAAAATTTGTTTTGCTGCTATTAATTTGAGACTCCAGATCTGCTCAATCAAATCTCAACGCTAATAAATTCAGTGCATTTGTATCGTGTTTTAGTTCCTCGCCGAACAGCAATTTTATTCGAAAAATCTTCAAAATATATGCGAAACAATGCAAAAACTTGACAGTAACAAGGAGAATGGGGACAGTGACTATTTCATATCGGAAGATGAAAAAATATGAGGAAAAATATTAATTTACCATTTTCGGGACATAATATTGGGTCACACTAACGAATTCACCTGAATTGAAGAGTAGGTGGAGTGCTTACCGAATAGGTAAGTATGTCTCAGTTGTTACCGTATGAAACTTAATTGAAATGGTCTTTTTCAGCCTAACTCAGACCAAAAGGTTGGACTTTTGGTGAATTCACATACATAAGAGTTCTAACTCTCGACATCAGTTCCGTTTTCCCCAGTTTACTCAGAAACTCTTCACATCTGCAGACAGCTTCAGCTTGCCGCCAGAGATTTGATCTCAGCTCAGTGTCTCATCCCTTGCACCGCGGGCGGCACGTTTGATGTTCCGCGTGTTTACACTAAGCTAACTGCGGAACAAGTCATTTCGTGTGAGCGCGCCGCCTTTGATCTCGCCGACGTTTTTGTAAGCTGAGTTATTGCCGGTCACAGAGGGCGTAGGCTTGCAAAGTTGAGAATGGCAGTTAAATTATTTTAGTGTCCATAGTATTAAGCAGTGATTGATAGATTTAACTATTCCAAACTGATAATGTTCGTTGGCATTGGCAACAATACAACCAGCTCCGATGACAGTGGTGCAGTGGGTAAGGGTTCGCTTGCGAGGCAGGCGGTTGTGGGTTCGATTCGAGTTGCTGACGATTCGGACAAAATTTATTGGGACACAGTGTCCCAATTGACACTTTTGATTTTAATACTTTTTTTACTGTCGATTCGGACACCATCAAATTATTGAAGCTGTTGAGTACAGTCAGGTAAAAAAATGTTTGTGCAAAATATAATAATAATGTGACAATAATGTTTAAAAAAACAACAAAACTCATTCATAGCGTATATTTGGTATAGATCAACATCTCGTATACTTAGGTATTTATTCCTGCCTCGAGATAAAGTTTTGTGCAATTTGCATTTATAATGTTCCCGGTGTTCTGGTTGTTTTCTATCAAAATTTTAAAATATGTGTATATTTCTTTTATAAAATAAATAATGCTGGATATTTCACACAGCATTATCTAACAAGCTAAGCAGACCTTGTGTTATGGGTAAGTACTAGATAACTAATATACATAAGTTTGACGCATAAAGATGCTGTGTGGATTATCCAGCATTATTTGCTTTTATTTGAAAGGTAGGTAGACTTTTTTCTCCTATCTTCCTAGAACTCCTTTGAGAGTCAAACGTCCCTAGCTTAATAGCCTAGTATCAAGACTACTACGACCTGTTTAGACCTTTACCTATTTTCCTTACCTGTGAAGACTACTATGACTCTTTGAAAAGTTATACCCTAGCTTTTGCTTCTAATGAAGTATAGTTAGGATAATAAAAATTCTAGAATTTTATTTGCGTTAGTTAAAGTGCTATTTTAAATAACGTTCATAAAATTAATCATACGAAGCGATGTACGAAGCCTATGTCAAGCAGTGGACTAACTCATAGGCTGGTGATGATGATGATGAAACAAAATTCTAGATTTCTCGTAAAATCTTGGGGCCAGATAATGCTGTGTGAGTTGTCCATCATTATTTATTTACCTGGTATATAGGTACTTCAAATGGGCTCTGCTTGCTTTGGTTGGAGCCAGGTTATAAAATTTCTAAGTATCATAATTGATTTATATTTAAATTGTATGTAATGGCGTAGATATACCTAAGTGAATTGTCGTGAATTGGTTAACATTTTTTTTTACCAAAAAAAAATCATCACTAATAAGTAATCTATGCGGTACAAGGCCTTTCATTTCAAAAATTACAAAAAATCTTAAATTAATATCAGTAATAATTGTGCAAAGTACCATGTATTTCCAAGAGTCCTGTAAGGTCTAAAGGAAATGAAGCACTTTGAATTTTGAATTTCTTAGTTAATACGGTTCTTTTCCTAAACTATCAATCACAAGATGTTATAAAGTACCAAGGGAACCTTCGGCTTATTTTTGCAAATAAATGTCATAGATTAAGCAACAACTTGATTTTTGCGCTTACACTTTTCTGCTCTGTCCCGCTCCTATTGAACGTGAAATTCTATGCCTATTCTTTTCACAAAATGGTTTTATATATCACAGCTTTAATTGCAAATTGTGTACTGTATAAATCACACTGTGGCACTGTTGACATACCGCCAACGAGAGGAGATGGGGCACGCATGGCTGCCGGAACCGAGCTACGCCAAATTTCAATCGCTGTCTGTATTTACATACTATGAATTTGACATGTAAATTGAAATCACCAATAAATTGTATTTCGTTATTTCTGAAGAATACGTCAAAATCGAAATTTAAAACTTTTGTTTATATTTCCCTTATTGTGTAGACCAAATATTTTATATTAAGTATTTTATAATATAGGGTGAGTGAGTACGAGAGACAGAGCTATGCTCAGTACTTTTAGATCCACATACAATAAAGCAGGAAATATATTTCACGTTTTTATTTCTTTTAAGTTTACTTCTAAGTTAAGTTTATTTAAGTGTAATTTAAAAGTTTTTGGTCCGTGGTTGATGCATTTAAGAGATTTTTATTAAAGTTATTGTTATTTATTTTATACTCTGACTGTACCAAGGGAACGTGTTTTTTTGCGTAGAAGAGATTTGGGTGATGCTTAGATTCATCATCATCATAGCCTGTTAGTCTGGACTAAGGCCTTCCCTATTGTTGGCCATAGCGAATGAATTTACTAGAATGGGAATCAAACCAATTGTTTTTCCGGTATCTTGCGCAGGAGCATGATTTCTATAATGCCATTGTAGTCGTACTTTGCCTCTAATAAATGATTTTGCAAACTGTTCCATAAAATAACCTAAACAATCATTCTTTGCCAAATCTTCAAAAAATTTATCGAAAAGTCCTCAAAATCTGGTTTTAAATTCTTAAAAAAACTTCAAAGTTCTTCAAAGTATAGAAGGCGTGTAGGCGTGGCGCGTAGCCCCGCCTCCGCTGCCAATCCAAGATGGCGGCCACTGCAACTGCACTGTCGTAGCTGTGGCATTGAAACCGCTTTTACTTTACCTTTGGAGTTGCCCAGCACTGGGCTGATAATGATTCTTTGGCTTTTTTAATTACCTTGTTACAAAACTCTTTGATTGACGATCGTTTTTAAATCGGTGCATAACACCACACTCACACGGTTTGATTCCCAGTGTGAGTAGTTTTCACTGCAGAACTAGTATTAAAACCAAACATAACCTTTGTAGGATGTTCAGCCGTGGTTTGATACAGGCTGTTGATGATGATGATATTACCATGCTGAACTTTTCTCTGGCTGAAGGTTGCCTGCAGTCACCTGTTTGGGCAATACAGGCTGCGACTTCGATTCCCGCAACGCTGAAGTACAACAGGAAACATAACAATTCTACTTGTTCGTCAACCTTTGCTACATTTTCTACTTTTCAAAGGATGTCCTGACTAAGGAAGTTAGATTAGCTGCTGCAGCTAGTGTAACTTGCTGGTTTAGCTAGTTAACCAAAACCTACTAAATTATAAAATCGTTTTGAATCCCTGAGAAAGCGCTAATACAAAAGCTCATTATGACCCATCAAACAAGCCAAGCTGTGCGCAGAAGCCAGTTAACCATAAATTATGACTAGCATTCGAAGCATCCATAAAATTCAAGTAACTACCTCTAAATCATAAACCAATTTGAGTAACAGACAAACCGACGTAGAGTCCACTTAAGGCGCCCCTAAGCTATACTTAGGGATAATTTAAGGTAAGTAACGGTTATTATTGAGGTCTTAAGTAAAAATACTGGGGCCTTAATAACGTAATTCCAGTCATTACTATGGATTTCGATTGAATACAGAGAAGTAATGAGGATTGAATTTATTTTTTCATTCGTTCATTCGTGACGGACGATACATCGACTGACTTTCGGGCACTCTGATGACCAGCCCACATAGCACGTCCATGGCTGAACATGCCTTCAAACATGACTGGTTTTGCGGTAATCACCATGCTTGGTGGATTGGTGATCACAGTTGAAGGTGTGAATAACATACAGAAGGAAGTTACCGCCCTTCCTCAGGTAGGTTTCATTAGTGTCTTCTCTTACGATATCCACGGGATGAGGTTGATATTTACACCTCGGTCGCACGGAAATTTTTGATACACCAAAGAATAAAGCGTAATAAGATTTAATTGTACTTTTCATTGAATGACGAAGTGAAGGGGGGATCCCCTAGTAGTAGTAGGTGGGAAAAAAATCCGTTCTTCCCCACCAGTAGGGAAAGACTATTACGCATATGTGGAACAGGTGAACCATACGATGAACAGACGTTTATTGTCATCAGCGTGTAGTACAACAACCTCTGTCAGCCTCTGAAGGAAAATGTACAATTTTCCTTCAGTAGTTAGTTATATTGTTGGCTTGTTATCATTATTCATACGTATTATTATTTTATAGTCTCGACGACGTATATTTACATCACAACTTCGATTTTATGCATTTATCACCCACACATATTAACATTCCACCACATAATTATTTATTAACGATATTATTATACTAAATGTGTAATTTCCATGCAGCCATTAGGCTTGTTTGTACGATTTGTATAATAACTTACAATTTATATGCTAAATGCCCCACCTGTATATTAACTACCTATTATAATACGTTATACTAATTTATGTGTCCGATTGTACTTTGTGCTTATCATTATATAGAGTATTTTGTTTCATTGAAATACAATATTGTTCTCATTTATATTCATCATTTGCAGGAAATAGAATATAATAAGAATACACGAATAGGACATGGTGCATTCAAATATACAAATATTTTCAAGTGAATTTCATAACTGTATCCATTTAAGAATTTTTTTATAAAAAAAGTCGTCAACAGATCAAAGAATTCATCCGATAACTCGATCACCATAAAGAACGAAATAATATTTTAATTACACGAAATATTACTGAATTACATGTCAAGATTAAGAAGCAATTAATTTATTATTTACAACTGTAGATAAAAAGTCAATTTAACCGGTAGTGAAGAGAATAACAGCTTGATGCAATTAAGGTTATGACGCCCACTGTCCAGTCTACGCGGTTCAATCCAAGCAAAGTAAATGGCTTTTATCTATTCCACATCTGTACATAAATATTAGAATAGTAATGAATTGCCTTCAATGTTATAAAGCGCTTGTTATGAGCTATGTATATTTATGAGATAATTTTGCTTACTTGTTACGTAAAGATTTTTAGAAAGTTCTGCAGAACTGTTCATTGTCTAGATTTAATCTAATAATGCTAAAGTAACCCTGTTTACATTTTACTAGTAAACAAATCTTAATAAATTTGCAAGAAGCTAACATATTATTACTTATTGTATCTATATTATGGTGCGTCTGGATTTCGTAACATGTATAATACATTATAATATAACATATGTTTGAAACACTTCCACAATATCATCATCATATATATATCAGCCTATACTTGTCCACTGCTGGACATAGGCCTCCCCTAATGAGCGCCATAGCGCCCTGTCTTCAGCTTGCCGCATCCAGCATCTGCAAGCAGTCTTTCGCAAATCGTCATCACCTTATAAAACACATTAAACACATTCCACATTATAAAACATATTAAATGTTTCATAGGATGTTTGTTTTTATGAAGGCGTATCATTACGGTACCTTTTACCCAGGAAAATTTAGTTTGAAGCTATAGGTCGAAGCTAGTAGTAAAGAAATGCAAGTCTATGTCTGTGCCCATGTCTGTAATTAGTCGTCCACGACTAATGACCACCTGCCTGAGTCCGCCCCTGCGCTCGTCACGACTCGCCGTGTAGGCAACCCTCAATAACGTAATGACAGTGCCCCAACAAGGCGCCAACATTCGGCTTTCGGCTTCGGCCAAATTACATATAATTTGGCCGAACAGACAATCACATCCGTCTACAGTGCCAATCACACTTGCGCCCACAAATTACAGATGACCGACAGTTTCGGCAAACTCAAATTATAGTTAGATGTAGCCGAAAATTTGCTAAAATCGTTGTTCTATGATGGATGGGTTTTCCCGGTGTCTAATGGTCGGGCACTACGCCCAGGCGCCATCTTGTTTGACTGGCGCCTTTGACTATTATCTTAAGTCCTTTTGTTGGATCATTGCCGGTAATTACTAACTTCCTGGGTGGTGGTTATGAATGAACCTTTTATTTTTACCATTTTATGGCTCTTTTGTGAAAGGGGAACAAAGGAATATCAATCAAAAGCCGATTTGGGGCACTCTTAGTCCATCTAAATTGCCTTTTTTTTTTTTTTTTTACTTAGCTGACTAAACATTTAAGCTTCATTCATTATTGTCTTACATAATTTCAGGTCACAAATATTCTTCAATCTTTGAAAGAGCTAGTCTACAAAAGCTAGACTAGACAAAGCTATTGAAAACCCTCCCGATATTTACCGACGTCAGCCGAACAAGCCTTCGCGATTTGAATTTCAAAAACTGATTCAAAAGCGCCGCAGTCGTGACTCGCTCTCCGCGCTTTTTACGGTGACAAGTGTCCAATTATCGCAGATTGAAATAATAATAGATGGCTGGAGATAGCGCTTCCAGCATTCGGAATTAGCTGATTCGAATTCTGCACGGAATCTAAGTTATTGCATCAATCAGTAGTGACACTCTAAGCTAGTTCATCCCCGATTGTTATCTGATCAAAAGTAACATTACCAACGTCTGCTAGATAAATTTTATGGTAGGTACCTAATTTATTTCCAGGTTTTATGCCTTTTTCGCCTGCTTATAAATATTGAGAATTGCCATGATATCGTTTATTTGATTCTCTCAAGACAGGTGTCATAATGTTTCAACAACAAAATTTTCGTTTAGTGTAAGTGTTGGCAGTGATTTTACTGATTCCAGCTGCATGTGCTGCATGTGCTGCATGTGCTGGTGCTGTGATTCAGCTTTTTGCCAAACCCACCCGCGAACAGTTTGAGCCGTTGACATTTTAGGACGTGGCGGCGCGCCTGTCGGCATTTCCCGAATATTTCAGACATGTTTTGTCCTACTCATTCAGCGGCACTTTGAAACACAAAATCGATTCAGAAGAGAATAGGAATGTCGACGAGAAACGGTTTCTTTTGTCAATCTTAATCATTTTGATGTCACAAACGCGAGATTTATATCGATTTGTTTTTGGCGGTGTCCTTCTTAGAGGGCGAAATTTCCAATTTGAGGGATATTAGCATTTGAAATTTATTTCGGATGCCTTTGTTTAAAATTTCTGAATTTTTTGTTGTTTTTTTTTGTCTTGATCTATCATCAACACCAGTCATCATCTGTTAAACTTTAATCTTGAAATTTGATTGACTATTAACGGAGCTTCTACTTCATGAACTTACATTCTGTCGAATCAAATTAAATCTTGTTTCGGTTTTCAATAATGAGAATCTGGTTTAATAACCTATTTTTTTTATAGTAAATACTTATATAATTTTTATAACAAATAATTTTGTTATTCTTTGTAAAACAATTCACATCAAATTAGTAGGTGTAGCAAACCCATAGAATATTACACTACTAGAACACTACTAGCTTGCATAACAGACACCACGAACGCAAATCGGTGACTGTAATCTTAAATAGTACACATGAAATCAAAATACAAACCTGTAAAGATAGGTTATGCCATGATTCAAAGAACAGATATGAAGGAACAAAGGAAGCAGCACAATCCGGGGGGTCCAGTCTAATTAGTGTTCACGATAGCGCGGACGGACGTGCGGTAGGCTGTGATTAGCATGCGGCGTGCTAGCGTATTGTGTGCTCTTGTGGGGAGATAAATTATAGATTTCAAGACATGGTATGAGTGGTAAACAGCTGATCCAAATGATTTTATTTTTGTTTAATAGTGATAATGTAAAACGAGCTTACAAACACGCAGTTAGAATAATTTAGTAGCTGACCACAAAAATATAAAGAAGCAGCTCAGTGTTAATTGAATCTTAATGAAGAACATCCCTAGGGTAACCACCAGACAGGTGCTCAACAGCGATAGTGGATGATACGGGTTGAGCAACGATTTTTAAGACACCTTATAAACATGACGTAAGACATACATAAACAAATAGGGTACCAAGGTAGTACAGCATGTACCCCATAAAAGAATTAAATAGGTACCTAATGTACCGTATGTAAAAATATGTATTTTCTAGCCCTTAAAAGTTTTGAATGTTTACTACGTTAGGTACTACATTTAGGTCATTCTCTCTTTCCTGTTAAAGTTGAAACCAGGATAGTTTCATTGTAGGTACTTACATTTACCTTTTCTTAACCTTGAATACCTCACTTACAAGGCAAAACGTTTACTTGTTTTTTCTTATTCCATAAAAAAATAAACCTTTTGGCATATGTAAATATTAAATTTTTCGAGAAGCATTTATCCAATTATCTGCACATAACTCGTATCCCGACTATTCCCGACCATCAATACAACATTAACGCCGCGAAGATATATATCAACCACAAAAACGATACCCTCACTTTGTGTGATAAGTAAACGACCAACGACCTCAACAACAATATGGTAAAACGGACCTTATTTTCAAAGACATTACAATCTTTTTGAATTTCATTATTTACGCATTAAATATTGCATAGCAAAGTAAGGCGATAATAAGTTTAATCTTAAGGTAGTAACGTTTCTTTTGCACTAGATGGGTAGCTGGTGAATGATAAATTGAATTGAAATTTAACACCATAGCAAATTAACCTCTTTACTAGTAAAGATAGAGTTGAAAGTAGGGTGATAGCTAGTTGGTTTGTTAAGGCGAAGTGCTCAATCCATGGTGACGTGACGACGACGGTGACATTACAGTGGCGACTGAAAAAGTGGTATCAATCATATGTGACGATGATTGACGATGGAAACCGAGCGCGCCTCGTATATTATACAGTATTCTGTAGACATTATCTTTAATAGATTTGAAGTGTAAATATTACGAAGTATTTGTTACAAAGTTCAATATTATAAGAATACCTACATAAGTATAAACATACCTACCCACTTTATTGCTTTTTACTTACAACAAGTACGTTTTTTACAAAACGGTAACATATATAAATAAAAAGCAAGTTATATATTTTATCTTTCAAGTAGGCAGTTATGTTTGTAAAATATGTACCTACATATATTATATTGAATCCGCTATTAACATCAAAGAAAGAGGATTTAATTGAGACTGAACCCAAACTACACAAAAATTTATTATCTCGAAGATACATTTAAATATCGCAGTAGCAACAGAATAATCTCAATATTCAATTATAAATATCGTAATAAAAGTCCCGTTACGGTTACTTCCCAATGAAATTTTTACGCAAATGTGTGTCCGATTTTATCATATCGATAATTTTGAAACAAAGAGCCGACAGAGCCGTGTTGGGATAGTGATAAAAAGTTTTACTCGACAAGATAAGACAGCTTTTGTAAATTGACGAACATCAGTAATTCTGAGAAAAAAGTGGAGGGAGGCTCTTATTGCGACGTGGCGGATACCAACCACGTGTGTCAAGAAACTGCCCATACTCATTTTTTTACTAACATTACGAGTTTATGTAAATAGCTGTTTAAATTTTCTTTCTCAGGTGCAAATGCCTATTATCATCCAAACATTAATGTTTTAATGTTTTAATTTATCATTCTTGAACTTTGTTCACATTTTAACTTGCAAAAACAAAAGTGCAGAAGGTTGTTGTGCAATTGAATTATTTGTGGTATGTTTACATAGTTGTACACAAGTAAACACACATTTTTCACAACGCCGGCACTCTTATACAGCTATTGAGACGAAGTGTCGTCCAAAGTGTAGTCTTGTTGATATACCTACACAATACACTTACATGCAAGTTTATATATATTTCTGGTATTAGGTATATAGATCGTTGCCTAGTTTTTTTGCTGGCCATAGGTTTTGACATACACATAATGTTCAGATAAACTAAGAAGGCAATGTCATTGTATGAATAGTTTTAAACAGTTCTTTTAGGGATAGTTTTGGCTGCCATTTTAAATTTTGTCGTTGGGTATAAAATCAATTATTTATATTAGTAAATTTGTTTTAGCCGGACAACAAGAAATTAAGTTCTATTTTGTATAATTTGAAGTTTAGACTTAGGACTTTTTATACTGGAAACTCGAGAGTCAAGTTTATAGCTTTAATAGCTTTTCAGAAGAATAAAAATGTCTAGTGCATCAGCCGCGGTACACCATTACTAGTATGCCGTACGACATAACGAGCTGAAGTGAGCAGTGTCACCATCTCTGTCAGTTCTCGTATTCTGCGTACTGCATAAGTACGCAGTTGAGGTAAGATTGTTGTCAAACAATCTGTACTGTAGTACCAATGTGGGATCACTACTGCAGTCCCTCATCAACGCATAGTGCTAAAAACATAGTATTAGATACTAGTTTCTTATTATCTTTGCAAATATTAAGTCTTAGAGAGCCTACTCAGAATTTCATGCATTTATTGCTTAGATCTGAGTGAAAATGTGTCATTTAGTGAACGCGTTAGAAGCAACGCACGTTCGCATTTTCAGCAGTAAGAATGTTCGTTTTATGCGATCCATCAACCGCAACTTCGTATTTCATGTTTCGAAGAAGACCTTGTATTCGTCGTTTCATCCATGTGTCATCTATCACTTATCGAAGTAATCTCGACAGAGTCTCAACACTAGGGTTTAAAATTACTTCCAAACCCATTTTTATTATTCAGGAATTTGAAGTCGGTTTTAAGTTTTTTAAACCCGCTAAATAATTTCAAAACAATCAAAATATTCATAAATCCAATACGCACTAGGTACGACCACTAACTACTTTGTTAATATTAAGGGGCCTCAGTGATGCCTTACTTGAATGAACAGCTTTTACAGTTTGTTGATTTGCTCTAAAGTGCATACGATTTAAGTGATGAAAAATACCACATTGTATAAACAAATTACTAATAACTATCTTTACTACCTCTTTTTTTCATTGTTTTGTGTAGTTTTATAATAAATCACTGGAGAAAAACGCTTATAAATAGCAGCGCGTTTGAGCCTTTACACAAAATATATAACTCCAGATGAAAAAGAAAATACAGGAACCGCTACTTCAACATCATATCTTTCTAATAAACATTCGTAATTTTTGTAGAATTCAATACAATAATAATAAATCCCAAAAAACTTATTTTTGTAAGGCGTTTTGCGATGTAATTGGAACGTAGTTAATATTTTGCTACGCTAAATTCAACCCTATTGATCAAATATCCCTTTGTATATAACTCAATATCGTTTCCACTAACTTCAGTCGGGGGCTAGCCGCCTCCATGGACGGACGCGAGGTCATGTTACTTTTTTCGCGATGACAGCTGGACACGCCTTACGAATTACGATTTTTGACAACTTTTGTTTTGCGGGTTCAATAGTTCATTTGTCATTGTAATAGAATATATAATGGATTGCACCTACGTTACAAGGATTTTGCAGTATTTTTATTCATTGACAGAGTTATCAATTTGGTAGAATGGAAATAATGGAATGGTAGTAGTTAAATAAACATATATAAATATTAATGAATAATTAATAACGGTCCAGATGTAGACTAGTATTATAATATCTGTATTACTCAAGATGTTGGGTACTTACTAGGTGACTGAGTTAGTTATTACAATACAATCATCAGCCTATGTTAGACCACTACTAGTCATAGGCCAGTAATGAGCACCCCATTAGCGCTATGTCTTCAGCATGACGCATCCAGCATCCGCCTTCAGTCTCATGGGTCGTCATACCACCTGATCGGAAGACGTCCTACACTACGTTTACCGAGACATGATCTCCATCCAAGAACACGTTTATCTTAGCGGTTGTTAGTTCTACGCGAGATATGGCCGGCCCACTGCCACTTCAGCTTGCTAATTCTTAGAGCTATGTCAATAACTTTGGTTCTCTGTCGGATGTAAGTATTCGTTACAAATCCTATCCTTCAGAGGAACTCCGAGCATAGCTCTTTCCATAGCTCGTGGACTAGCCCGGTAGTGAGTGTCTAAGTCTCAATCAGCTCCGTATAGGTCATGACAGGTAGGACGCGCTGATAAAAAAACCATATTATTTTTACAATAAATACGAGGGTTACATAACTATTTCGCAAAAGGGTTCCATTTTTTTATATCTAAAATGTAAAAAGCCGTATACAGTATGCTTGAATAATGCTATACTTGAATGTAAATACTTTCTTTTTATCATTTGATTAAGGCATTACCCGAGTGCCACCACTTATTTTAATTTTTTTTTTATTATATAGGTATTTACAAAAAAACCGTTGGTCCGTTGGTGATACCTACCATAAGGTTCTTTAAATACTGTATCTGTAATACTTTTATTTTGTATAATACCTATAGACAATTAGACAATAGGCACTGAGGCCCTTGTATCCACCAAGACAACTTTGCATCTCTGCCTTAACTGTAAAAAAACAATCTATTACAGACGAAGCTTACGTTATAAAAATAAAGGGTTAAAAATCATTGGCTAGTTTGTGGTACCTAAGTACCACAAACTAGCCAATGATTTTTTTGTAAATTCCCGTAGTAATAAAATAGGTAGAAGCTCATAAGTAGATCTTTGAGCGCTGGTCTATAATTTTCGGCGGGATTTATTGAATTGTTCAAAATTTAAGCAAGAGTAGAAAATCTAAACGATTACTCAAATAACATATTAGTCTGGCTCTGTAATTCGTAAAGAACTTATGTGGGTTTTTTATTTTTACAAATCAGTTAATTTTCATACTAGGCGTCCGCCCCGGCTTCGCACGGGTATATTCTTTTGCCTATGTTCGTCAGGGACAATGTAGCATTTTAATAGTGAAAGATTTTTTAAATCGGCCCAGTAATTTTGGAGCCTATCCTGTTCAAACAAACAAATTTTTCCTCTTTATATATTACTAGCTGACCACTGACCAGCCAGCAATTTCATTCGCGTGGACTTTAATAATACCTTATGTGTTGGTTTCCATGTAAACTATCAACGCCAAAGTTTTACAACCAACCCTTAGGATTTTAAAACTTTTTTAGAAAACATTCCTTCAAGTAAATTTCCAAAAATCCGTTCTTAGCCTACGTACTAAAAGGAAACTCCGTGTAAAATTCAGCTTCATATCTCTTGCAGTTTCAGAGATCTCTTGATATTTTACCCAGTTTTCTGTTCTATTTTATTTATATAGATTACATTATATAATATAGAGAAATTCTATTCCATTACTCGGCTCCTACAGGCTTTTTCCGTAGTTATCGTATTTTTTTATTCTGATCATTTACGTTCGTTACAGTTAAACTAAGTGTTTAAAAATACACCTTTTTCTAGATTTTGGCATTATTTTGACTCTCGAAACTCAAAATAAAATATATTATCACGTTTTTAAACAAAATTATGATAATTTAAGCTAAAGCTATTTAATTTAAGCTGAAGTGGCAGTGGGCTGGCCATATTTCAAGAAGAACCGACATGGTATACTGCTGTGGGGGAACGCTGCAGATATTAACACCGTATTTGTGCTGCAGAAGAGGGCTGTTCGTGCTATCTATAATATGGGTCCCAGAGAATCCCTACGTGATAAATTTAAAGAAATAAACATAATGACAGTCCCCTGTCAATATATTTATGAAAACTTGTTGTACACTCATAAAAATATCAAAAGCTTCCCTAAAAATAGCGATATACATAATATTAATACTAGAAATAAACATAAACTCGCTGTGCCCACAACCAGGCTTCACAAGATAAATGTATCTTTCAAAGGGCAATGTATACGCTTCTACAACAAAACTCCTAGTGAGTTGCAAAATCTATCAATTAATAAATTCAAACAAATTGTCAAAACTTTTCTGTGCAAAAAGGCTTACTACAAAATATCAGATTATTTAGAAGATAAAAAAGCTTGGGACGGGTTTTGCTCCAACTCGAAAAATAACAACTAACAGGCTAAAGGTTTCTTCGTCGCTTCTTTACTTTAGTCTACACACCGAAGCGACAGAAATCAAAAACATCACTTTATTTCCGTGTCAGTGTTTTATTTTAAGAATTTGACTTTTTCTAAGTATACATTTTTGTATTTATGGAAATAAAGAATTTTTGATTTTGATTTTGACAACCGCTGGGGTAAACGTATTCTTGAGTGGAGACCGCGACTCGGAAAACGTAGTAAAGGACGCCCTCCTACCAGGTGGGATGACGATTTGCGAAAGACTGCTGGCAGATGCTGGATGCGGCAAGCTGAAGACTGGGAGCTATGGCGCTCATTAGGGGAGGCCTGTGCAACAGTGGACTGGTACCTATAGGCTGATGATGATGATGATAATTTGTGAAGGTAAAACGTATTACCTACTAAATATACTTTTTTGAAATCAAGGATATCTGCGATATGTCAGCCTATCGCGTTGGACTTTTTTTTCAGTTTGAAAAGTTTGGCGCCGCCGCCGGGGAGCAATTTTCTGATTTTCAGTAAAAAGCTTTAACCATTGGACGAGATGGACCTTGAATTTTTATTTCTTCTGAGTCGTAATTAATACAACTGTCTTCCGTTTTCGGCTTGCCTTTGAGTTTCGGGACACCCTTTATAAGTCCCTAGACACCGTTATTCCATATTTGTCGATGCGTATTTAAACCCAAAAAAAAATCGCCTGGCTTGTTGTCTTATTCTTGACTATCGACTTCTTCAAAACCCACGAATAATCTTAAATTATAACCCAACTGGTCACTAAAAACCGAAGAATGATCTCCGCAAAACCTTTGGCTGTGACCTGCTAGGCCCTTAAGTAATATAAACCAGGGCCCCACAAACTCACGGTGCGCCCCTGCAAGTTTTATTTGAGTTCATTCAGTATGTACTTTCGCCGTTATGCGTGGCCAAGATACAGATTTATTTATCTACCTACAAAATAGCAAAGCCGCAGGCAAATGTTAGTTAGGAATAAAATTAGTACCATGTGATTGTGCCGGCAACCAAAACAAAAGAAGTTTAAATCTTCTACAAATGATAAACTTTGCATAAGTCTACGTAAAAAATAAGTGCCCTCTGTCGACTACTTTTGGTAAAATTGACGTGCAATCTGACAGTCATAGTTCTTCACGGCCAAGGCTTAAGTATTATTTATTCTGGTACTACTACCTAATACAAATCGACTAGGGCGGTATTTTTTCCAACATTTCAACTTACGAAAACTGTCAAACGGTGATGGAGTGTTTACTCTGCGCCTGCTCTTAGGCGAGTGACTCGCGTCACGGTAGCCGGGCGAGTGTTTTGTTTGGGCTGCTGAACAAACACGTGTTGAGTGCCAGTGCATAATTTGTGGTATTGTTTGAATAGGTTTGGTGATGGGAGGTTTATTTTTTTAATGTGATAATCACTGTCTTGTGAATGCTTAGAATTTTAGGAGTAGGAAAATAAATTATGTTTTTCGTTTTGCTTGAAATTAGTAAAGAGGGAACACACCTCTTTCCTTTCCTTTTTCTTAAATAAGACTAATGATAAAAACACCTATATTTCATTTATTGTTTATTTACCCTATTTCTTATTTCGTAATAATTTATAGTAGGTATGTAACAAATTTGACTGATTTAAGTGTCTTAATTGTAAACACAAAGAAAAAAAGTTGTTAAAATCTGACAAAAAGATGTATATTTCTTTAACCTTAAATGCTGTGTTCATTCGTTCTCTATTGCCTCTCATTTAATAATCCAACGATAATATCTATCCACGGTTGTCTGGTAGAGATGTCGCTCTTGAGCGATAAGACCGCCAATTGTTACATAATTTATTTTTTATTTATTTTATTTTTATTTGTTATGTATATTTATGTGTGCAATAAAGCATTTTCTATCTATGTACTTAATATTATTTACGTCGATAATGAAAAAATAGAAAAAAATAACATTATTTATTTTATTTCAATAGTAGGTAATGTAGAGTTTAAAACTAACAATCTGATTCTAAATTTTAAATTCTTTACATGGTAATTTTCTGTTATTTGTAAAGATGTCTTTATGCAATATGTACAGCTGCCATATTAAAACAACACTTAACCGTCGACCCACCACATCCATCACCCACTAACCAAAGCAAACACTTTACCTAGCATTGTGATCGATGATCGCGACGCGTCTGCCGTCGAGTTAATCGTGTTGACACACTTGATATAGACGTTTTAAAGGTCTGTAGGTGGCCAGCTACTGTTTGTTTTTTGCCTACGATTCAAACGAGGCTTCAAATGAGGATTTCAGAATGTGAAGTTCATAGTTATGAAGATAGAGTCGACAATAATTGATTGTTTTGTGATTTTAGGGACCAACGATGGATTTTGTAAAATTGATCATTCAAATTGTCCGTAAGCCCTAATGTGATGAATTGAAAATTGATCTTTAAAAGTTATATCTTTCACAATAAATAAAAAAATAAATTAATAAAAATCTCTTCGCAAAAATACTCTCAAATTTTCTTTAGTAAAGTAGTGTCTACCTACTCACCCTTAGCCGTTTTCTTGAACAAATGTTTTGACAACGAATGTGTGGGCTTGTATTTACGAAACAATACCCAGAACAAACAGAGGAAGGTAATATTTGAACAGTTTTTGCATGAGTAAGTACTTTTATACATTTTGCGGGACAAGTAAAAAAGCTTTCAACAAAATTATGTAACCAGAGAACTCTTTACCAAATAGTCTACAATCATAGAATGATTTTTAACATTTGTATTGTAATAATGTAAAGGAATATTTAGTTGCCATTTTTTAAGCAATAGTAAGTTAGCTTCTGCCCCGGCTTCGCTCAAGTGTTCGGTGAGTACCTACTTACAGATATTAGATAATATCTACCAAATTCAATGAATTTGATGTACTTAGAATGAAGTCAATAAGCCGTGAAAATAGTGTAAGCGAGTAACGAGTGATTAAACCTAAAACTAATAATTATGTATTATGTATTAAATTACGTACACGTAGTACGTCATATAGGGATGCAATGCAACATGCCAGCAGCGATAGTAGGTAGGTTCATGCCAGCAGCGATAGTAGGTAGGTACTTTTTGACAAAAACCTCATAACCTAGACACCTATGACAAAATTTAGAATGAGGGATTTTAGATTTTTCCTTAAACGATGAGACGTCTCGATATCTGCCTATCGTCAAATGAACTCGGGCCCAGGTAGACAATATGCAGATGCACACACGGTGGGAAAACTAGAACCTAATTATGTAAAACACATCAGTTACTAGTGATCAGTTTCCCACTATCGGTTAGGAACCCTAGAACATGCCTGTGCGAAACACTCGTCAAGTGGTGCGCCATTTCAGCCTACTCGGTATCGGGATCTGTGAGCCGAGAGCACTGGAGTTGACTCAAGTGGCGCCTCCCTTTGATCTCCGAGACTGAGTGCTGCACGGGATATGTGGTGGAGATAAACTGGATTGATTCGGCGGATGTGTGCGAATTGGTTTTGAATGCTTTTGGTAGAGACATTAACATTTAACGGCAGACAGAGATATATTTGTAGTTTTTTTGTAATAACTGTCGTTCATTCTAGTGTCACCTCATCTATGAAACTCAATGAAAGAATCGCTCACACTATATTGGAGCTCATTTGATTTTAAATGCAAGCAGAAAAAGTACCAGTGAGCGGTGAAAACCAGTTCGAAAAGTCTAGTTTTCAAATATTATTAGAAAGTAATAGGTAGCTATTAAGGTAATACATAGTTATGGTATAAAATAATAGTTTTATTCTTAGAAATTGCCCCGCTAGTGGGAGGGCTAAAGTACTCATTATAATAACAAAAACCTTAGGAGTTACGTGGCCTTTTTGTATAGCAGCACGTATATTTATTTATTTATCTATTACGATTCCGTAGGTCATCTATGCATGATACACACAACCCATGATACATACTACCCATCAACATGGGTTGTAATTTTCTTTAGGACTATGGTCTCTAATCAGAGAAATATTCAGATACTACTTTTTTTGATAAAAATCGATTAATTATAATATAATTCACTTCACAAACTAACAAATTAAATCGACAATCATAATGTGAAAGATACAAACTAACAGACGACTTCCCTTCGAAAAATATCTGAAGTTTTTCTGTAGCTAATCTCGATTAAGACAGGCAAGACTTCCGTTACATCCTGTTAAAAGTCAGCCACTCTCAGCAAAAGTGCAGCGAAAGCGTCTATTCAAAAGAAAAAAAATCGCATGTTACGCTACAAAGAGTTATTTGTTCTCAGATCAGAATCAATACAGATAAGTTATCGGTAAGTATTTTGTCACTAACCCTAGCAATAAGGCGAGGCCAGACGTGCCGGCGCGTAATCGCGAGAATAAATCAGCTATTATCTCGCCTCTCGAGCAACATAACAAAATGGTGACGCCAACAAATGACGGTCATTTTTCTCGGGGAAGCGTAACGGAGGACTCTGTCAATATAGATGTGGGGTGGGGCGGGGTGTTAGCGGGTAGCGGGAGCGACAGCGATAACTTTTTCGTTGACATGGCACCAAGTGCAAATATGTAAGAATTCGCTTTTCTTTATACTTTTTGTACAAGATGTTGTTTTGGCTGCAGTTTTGTATCAGGGAAAGCGTTACCTATGAGTTTGACAACCACATTCCACCTAACACAAATTTATATTGGTGGGAAAGATATTTTGAGTTTCTTGCTTTTTGACTTCCTTTCAATTCCGTCGAGGTAGTCCACTAAGTATAGCATAACCTCAGTTGCTGGTATAAAGAAATATCCGACGGAAAATTGTTATGTCGAACTTAATTAAATATTAATGTTAAAAAAATCAGAATTGTATTCCTGTTATATTAAAGTCATTAATAACGGGATATTTACCATGATTAGATTTTTGAGTTTTCTAATATTTCGGCACAGTTTCATGATAACTTGGCCCCCGCCCAAAGTCACGACCCGCCCGCCCATCTCGCCCCATCTGCCGCCCTAACCGCTGTTATATTTTATTTGTACAATAAATTACGTTTTATTACACATATTTTGTCGTGTTATAATAACTAATGTACCCACTCTCTCAATTCGCATGTAATGCTCCGTAACGCGTTTTTTTTCGTTATTTATTCGTCCTTTTTATTGCTTTTTGCCCCCGATTTTTGTTCGCAGATACGGTTGCATGATGAATAGGATTGTTTGTGAAACACACCACTCATTGTTCAAGACAAAAATGGTTTCAATATAAAACCAATTCCTGCGAAGTAAAGTTTACAATAAAAGTTTGAAACTATCATGGTTACTAACATAGAAGTCATTTATACAGTTGTTCTTCCATGATCATATCGCATGAAACTATGACAAATATAGAGAAACTAAAAAATCTAATAATGGTAAATATCCCGTTATAAAGGACTTCTTTAAAAATTACAAGTAAGTATGTGGGTCATTTAGACGGGAAATTTACCTAACATGATGTTTTGCGCTGTCCAAGATTTTGGCCCAGTTTCATGCGCCATGAAATCTATCACAGTTTTAAAATCTATAAAAGTTTTATAGGTAGCTATATCAATGTGTGAATTGTATTAAAATGAGACGTAAAATATTTAATTAATTATTTTATACTTATTCAAAACATTTCGTTCTATTCCAAACACGCAACAATTACACTGACAGACTTAAAATTAGGTACTATATGAACCTAATACTTTTATTAGTTATTAACATACCAATCATAAATCTACTTAATTAAGAACCTAGCTATGCCGGGCAATAAATCTATCGAGACAACTTCCATGAAAATAGGATGACCATAAAGCTAAATTTCACTTTGATCACGTCCAAACAATTATTTCTCCAGCAAATAGTACAGCCATCTGCCGGTGTTCCCCAAAACCATTAAATCAAAGTGATCATATCTCGGCAATTCGCGCCACCAAACAAAATATCAAAGGGGCGTCGTGATTGATGGCGCGGACATAATTGTCCCTTCATGTTAATGAATCGTGCGTAATGAAAAATGATAGCAACATTACTCTAACTACCCCCGTTTTGAACCCTATTATCATAGATATAAACTTTAAAATTACGCGCCAGAGTGGCTGCAGAGCGTAACGAAAAGTAATGGCAAATGTACTTAGCATTTTCAACCCTATTTTCTTGAGTGTTCCAGTAAAGTATTGTGATCATTGTGGAGTAGGATATAAAGTTGATATTTTAGTAACCGCATCGGACGCGTCCGGTTTCCATGATGCATGGTCACCTTACTTCGCGTAACGAACGACAAAATGGCGGCATTGTTCGTTATTGCTTTAGTGTTTATGATTAATCTAATAGCGTCTATTCAAAGTGACATTATTGCGAGGGTTGCAGAGTGTCAATGTTTTCAACTGCTTAAAACTGATTATGCAACAAAGATAAAATAATTTATTTGCATTAATAGACGAAAACATTTTTAGGTAGTTTTTGGTAGACCAAGAAGATGCCCAGGACTAGCCTCATTAGCGAAAGAATATCTTTTAAGAATTGAGTAAGAATCTAGTTTTGACAACCTCTTTGTGGTACAGCAGGTCCTTCAGGGATAAATGTTTTCTCTTTGTAACGATCTGCACTTCCGGGTGTTCCTGGTGTTTCCTATGAATAAAATACATAAATTTATGAAATCATGTAATGCTACTATTGTATTTCAGTTATCAGGTATCCTTAAATAAGCTCTGCTTAAGAAGGGATAGAAGTGTTTCTTATCCAGCATAGAGTATTAATTATTTAATTGCTTGTGCTGCAATTTGGATCAATCATAAAACCGCATAACTTTTACAATCTCCTCATAAAATATAAAACGCCCATTAGTTTCCCTAACACCGTTCCAGCATCCTATTTGCATGCACTACGGCACTGACCACAGACCATAAAACTGCTTGCAGGATGATAAACTGTGCTCATAACGACCCCCCTGTAGTTTTACCTCTACCACGTAGTTTTGCGTTGCGTATTTTTTATGTGCTAGCGCACTTTCTGTCCGCTGTGCGGGGGCAACGGTCGGACGGAAGCGGAAATGTCGTGATGAAATGTGGGCTGTTGGTTGAGCTGTCTAAATATTTTTGCGGTATTGGTGGTTTTTAGGCACCTTAGCCAAGCTCATCGGCACTCAACTGGCAGATATAATAGGTAGCTACTGTATGACAAGGCAAGTCATATATTTTTGGGATAAGAGAGGGGAAGATAAAGACATGAAAGTCTTTTAAATTATTTATTAATCAAAATTTTTTTTATTATTGCACGGCAAAACATATAAACTAGAAAAATTGTTTCAAAGGGTGTTAGGTACTTTTACATTAACGACCATAAAAAATACGATAAAAGATAACTCCTTCAGACATCATTTAATTGCAAACTTGTAGAGTGAAAATTCGACTTCAATTACTACGGGATAGTTCAGTACATTTTTTTTTTAAATCAAATTAGTTAAAACAGTACGTAGGTAGTTAGTACAAATAGGTTAGTAGGTTAGTACGTACTAAAGCTGCTCAACGAAGTTAGTTTTGGTAGAGCAACATTTGGAAACTTCACACACATGAATCAATTCAACATTAGGCCCATAGTTAAATCACCCCTTCATTTAAACTGTAAAGTTTCGACAAGTCTATCGACACGGTCAATCTAATTTATGGATGGACTATTGTCGATTGTCGGCGCTTTGTGTAATGACGCTCGATTAATTTTATCGATTATGCCGTTTTATCGACTTTTAGGATTGAAAATGAACGAATGTGTGTCGACTTGTTTATCGACGGTAGTCGACATTGCCTTGTTGTGACTTCGTGTGAAACGGGGTTGAGTAAGGCTTGACAAATGTTAATAGTTTAAATCGTAGTTCATTGTGTTACATTGTTTATGTTTGTTTATTTTAATGTTGCTTATAAATTGATGATTTAAAATAGGTTGTAAAATTTTATGAGCAGATACAATTAAAATGAAAAGGGGTGAGAGAATTTATTATTTTAATGGTTTATATAAAACTTAAATTTCACATTGACTTGCTTTGCTTTTATTCATTATTATTTCGCTAAGATTATTTCCCATTCTTCATCTAGGTACAAATACTCGTTTAATATTGAAAACTTTGTTTGCATGTAACTTCTCGAAAAATAACACATTATATAGAGAATGAATTAACATTTCCATTCAACCTGGCAATGCTGCCAGCATTCTGGACAAACTGCCTTCTGGTGAAGGCTTAGATATAATTGTAAATACCTACTAGTTGTAATTATTTAATTTTGTTTTATAATGTAATTGAATTATATTTTCCCCCATTTATAGAGTAAACCCGAAAATAGAGTCAGCAAAAATGAATTATCATAAAAATAACTTGATTACGAAAACAAAGTTTCAAATGTTTCTCTACCTCAACCTACTTGACGACCTCTGTGGCGCGGTGGGCGAAGGTCAGCCTGCGACGCAGGAGGTTGCGGTTTCGATTCCCGCCTCGGGACAAATGTGTGTACGATCTGCAGACATTTGTTCCGGGTGTTCTGGTCGTTTTATATGTATAATAAAAAAAAAACTATCTATGTATTGTATTATTTATGTATATCAGTTATCTAGTACTCATAACACAAGCTCTGCTTAGCTTGGGGCTAGATAATGCTGTGTGAATTGTCCAGCAATATTTATTTATTATTATTTATTTTCTTTTATTACCAAAAGTAACTTCGTTGAGCACCTTTATCGTGCCAAACCGCTAGTTTTTTCACTAAATCATTGCAATATCTGTGAAACCCACCCTCGTAAGAACCACTATAAATACACAGAACAGCCTCCCACTTCCCTCTATGAATTAATCACTCGCCGTCGACAAAGTGAAGTGTCATGGTGTGGTTCACACTGCGATACTTTGCTTGGTTTTTTTGAAACAGGTGTTAGAGATCGTATCAAATCTCGAAAACCTAGACACTTTTTATTTTTTTAAGTAATTCATAATGTTTTAAGACAGCTGATTTTTAGGTAAAAAAAATATTTCCAAGGAAGAGGTTTCTGAAGGCTTGACTAGAACCCTAAGGGGGACAGATCAGCGTGACAAATGGGAACAATCCAGAAAAATGGTTGACCTACTCACCTACCATGTCTACCATCAAAGTTTTTCAATAACTACTAGCTAGACTCATTGAAGTAAATGAAAATGTAATGTAATTATGACGAAGAATAAAAAATAAACCAAAATCATTTATCACCCATGTGTGAGACCTACGGAGTATTTAAAATAAGCAAATACTTACCTGCCTACTTTTAAAGTTTTACTAACCACATTCTGCCATACATAATTACCTGTCAATTCATCAAGCCCATTTACATTTACAAAAACTACCAGCTACAGCCTATTTACACAAAAAAGTAGTTACAATGTAAACGTTCACCAAGACTGGCTCAGTAATTACAGCCTCATACATAATGTATGCGATGACTACAATTTTAAGCCAATAAATAACCCCCCGGAAAATACGAAAATATGCTAACTAGATTATTATACCTACATCCTGTGGCGAAACTGTATGGTATGGAGCTGTCGACGTCGATGTCATGAACTGTATGGTATGGAGCTGTCGACGTCGATGTCATGAACTGTATGGTATGGAGCTGTCGACGTCGATGTCATGAACTGTATGGTATGGAGCTGTCGACGTCGATGTCATGAACTGTATGGTATGGAGCTGTCGACGTCGATGTCATGAACTGTATGGTATGGAGCTGTCGACGTCGATGTCATGAACTGTATGGTATGGAGCTGTCGACGTCGATGTCATGAACTGTATGGTATGGAGCTGTCGACGTCGATGTCATGAACTGTATGGTATGGAGCTGTCGACGTCGATGTCATGAAATTAAGAACAGAAATGAAATAACGTTACAGAATAGACTGAGCTTTTACTTTGTTCATCTCGTTTTTATCTGCTACTTTTTTTATAATTCAGTTTTGTTTCTTGTCTTCGATATAAGAATTGAAAATGCATTTGCGGGTTTTTGTGACTTTTCCTTTTTTAATGTATAACCTGCATTGAAAAACTTCGCTGGTTTTTATTTTAAAAACAAAACTTTACTATGTACTTACTTTTATGTAAGTAGTCGTCAAAACTATTTTGTTCTAAAAATTAAAAAAGCTTTTCCTGCGATTTCTCCATCTGTTTTATTTTTTTACCTTTATTGGAACATAGTTTTCAGATAATAAAACAGAAATTCTAAAATGTATTCCAAAAAGTGATACTTTTTGAAACGATAAATCGTTTATATTTGTCATTATAGAGCAAACTAGCGTATCCTGCTGTAATGGCACCCCGACCGAAGCCCCTGCCTTGTTTGTGAAATAATGGGTTCATTCCACATTCATTTGCATCCCTAATAAGATTGCCTTGACACTGTCAGAATTACCCTGTCAAATATAATAATATCCTATACCTCCGTGGGTTGTCCCGTGTCACTCTTATTTTAACGGGAAATAGATTCTACGTACTTGTTTTCTTTTGGTTGTAAGTACTTACCTAGTGAAGGAAGTAACTTTTGATAGGTAGGTTAAAATAATGAAAATATCTAAGTAAATTTTTTATATTAGTAATAGTTTTACTTGTTTTCTTATTTAAGTAAGTATCTAGTGAAGGATGTAACTTTTGATAGGTAGGCTAAAAATTAAAAATAACTAGTTAAGCTTATTTTTTTAGTTTCTAAAAAATAAAAAATAACTAAACTATTTACATTAACTGAGCAGTTTTATCAATTTTGTAACTGAATATTTTTGCTTTGATTTTAAATTCAAAATCAACTTTCTAAAGCCTGTATTTACCGAAAGTAATATTTTAAAAAAAGCTAACCATAATAATGGGAGTCATTCGTCAACTCACACCATCCAACTTGTCCAATGTTGTATGAGTTGACGAATCGTAAAAAAAATATTATTTTCGTTCGGCAACTCACACCACCCTTTGTTTCCATTGAATTTATACCTCAAGTACAGTCACCGAAAAAAGTGGACTGTAGGATCTAAGAATTATTATTGTTCTATTACCGCCATTGTTTGTAAACATCGTCGTTTTAAGGAGATCCATAAATTCGAAATAAAAAACAGGCTACCGCATGTCAGACGTAAGATTTATAACCCTTTTACATAACTGATAAGTATAATCTCTTAGTTAAAATTTTACAATAGATGCGGCGTTAAAAAGGTACGTAATAACACAACAGTCTTTAAAACAATGTAAGGTAACTTCAAAGGATTACCCGACACCGTTCCTTTTCTATTTGATCTAATCTATTTTGGACATATTTTTAACACTCTCAAAGCTATAAAAATGGGACAGGTAGGCATATTAGCAATACCAGTATCCAAAATGATTTTGAAAAACGATTACTTTGCTTTTGACTTGTGTCCAGTATGGTGCTCCGCGATATTTTACTTTGCACAGTATTTTTTTCGACAGTGAGACCATCTTGTGTGTGCCGTACCTATGTAGTGCAGTGTGTCATTGGTATTGGATTTGTTAGGCTGTTTTGGTAAGTGCAATGTTTCGCTTTTGACCTTTTAACTTTATGTTTGTACATTACATTATGTTCTCACATTACATTAGCAAGAACCAAGTCCAAACGTTATAAGACTTGTTAGAATTTTTCACTTTGTGAAGTGAAAAATAACACGCCTGACATTAATCTGTAGGTAGTACCAGCTAATACACGCGTCAGAGTGAGACAGATGAACAAACACGCCATCCAATGACAAGAATCCAATTTGAATTTTCGCCTTTCAGATTTCGTTACGTCAAACTCTCGTTGGAATTAGCTTTTTGTTGACGCGAGGGTGCTTTAATGGTGTTAGGATCTTGATGTTGATTTTAATGGTTGAGAAAAGTCGACATATGGCCAAACAACAACTGCTTATCATCATCATCATCAGCCTATACCAGTCCACTGCTGGACATAGGCCTCCCCTAATGAGCGCCATAGCGCCCTGTCTTCAGCTTGCCGCATCCAGCATCTGCCAGCAGTCTTTCGCAAATCGTCATCCCACCTGGTCGGAGGGCGTCCTACACTACGTTTTCCGAGTCGCGGCCGTGGGTTCCAAGTTCAAAAGGTTCTAAACTCGTTTTGTAGTCCACTGCTGGGCGATTTGGATTTGTTCAAAAGTGTATCACTAATACTATTCGCCGCTCTCATGCGCTTTATTATGATTCAAAATAATAAATACAAAAAAATTAACCTAATATTTTTTGTATCTATTTTAAATCATAAGAAGCAGCCAATAAGCGCCGTAAATATTATTTTTAGATTTAGATAAATTTTGAAATACCTACTTTGTTTTTCATACAATTATTTACGCTGACGTCACCAATCCGGGCTTTCAATATACGAAACAAAAAGGATCACCCCAGCTTTACAAAACCTGTATCTCGAATTCAACAGATTTTTTTTTTACTCATATAATAAGTAATACTTTCGGCAGTAATGTGTGTGTGTAAATTAGCAGGAAAAGAAAGTCAGCGAGATTAAACCTACAAGCTTTTCGCTCACAGTTTTTAGGAGGATATTAAACATTCATGTGCTTATTGTAAGCATATTTTAATCTAAAAGAATATACCTATCACTTATATTTTTCTTTTAAGGCCAGCTGTGGGTTAAGTCAGATGATGAATAAAATTAGGAATAGGTATCTTATAATTAAGTTGGTGGCCAAATTCTAAATCACAATATTAATTTCTAACTTCTGATTCATTCAGTTAACAAATCGCGACAGTGAACATTCGAACAAGGGTTAAACCTTAAACTTTCTACCCTGGCTGTGATGATGAAATGATTATACAATATCAATTATTTATTTTGTTTATTTTAGCCATTGCTGTCCCACCGCTGGGCAAAGGTTTTTTCTCCTTTCCTCCTCGCAATCCAACGCTGCGACAGCCATGATGGATGATGAGCTCGTGACGCCTTCATCCTGAGCATTCCATTTTTCCTAAGCCTGATCTCATTTCCACATCTCAAAGCACCATTACCGAGTCTAGTCCAACAAAAACTAGTTAACTGCGATGACCATACCACCTCCAATGACACCCAGGGTTATAAATCACGGTGGTTGACAGGCCGCGGCAAAACCTCCCGTAGCCTACAATGTTAGTAAGTGGCCGATGGACGGGTGATTGATGCGAGGTGGATGGCGGCGGGGTGCTGACTACTCACAGGTTTGCAGGTGGCTATGGAGACTGTATGAACGGCTTTGCCCGAAGTTGCCATTTGTGATAAAGATATCTGAGGTTTTCATTTTATTAAGCATACATTTAAAGAAGATTTGTAAGGTTTTTGTATTAGAGTGCGAAAGCCCTCGCACTCTGGGTAATCTTTAAGAAATTAAATAAGTACCGAAAATAACGGCGCTAGAGTTGTAAGAGGTCCCAAAGATTTTCGACGAAACTGACTAAGATTTCGTGGCTTGGTTGGTTAAAACATACCTGTACTGGTGGGGCGCAGGTTCGAATCCTGCCGAAATCGTTTTTTATGGGAATTATTCAATTTTTAAATCTCTTTCTCTCTTCTTTTGTAAGTTTAAAAATAATGGTCATTCTTCTAGCAGAGCTTTAAATGATCTAGTTTTCAATGCCTACGAGCTAACTATCACTTTATTGTGGCTGTTATATTACGGTATCTTTAAGAACTATGGTAGGTATATACCGATTGAATTATAATTTAAGTTTTTACCAGCCTTAGCAATAATGTATCCTTAGGTTTAAAAACTCTGACTAACGAAAGATTAAATCTAAACCAATTGAAATCGTTTCGCTCCTTTCAACATTACCTAGCAACAATTCCCTCAGCGACCGGCTCCATAGTTTCCCAACAAGCACAGTAAACCGACGACTTTATCCTGCGGTCGTGGGGTCTGGAACTACCCCGTGTTAACTACCCGGGGTCACCGCAAGACCGACGGAGATTACTGCTGGCTGAGGTAGTGGTGTATAGAACTGCCACTCAATTTGCTAGAAATGGTGCTGCGATGTCCGTCTGGCCGCTTCTTCATCTCAAGTCTTGTGCTGTAATGTAAAAGTATAAAAATTAAATGTAAGCTAAACCAAATAAGAATTAAATGTATAATGGCTAGCCTAGGAAGGTATGCTTATAATATGCTGTCAAATCAGCCATCTGTCACAAATAACCACATTAAATAATTAATGTACCTATTATGTACTTATGTATTAATTTATAGAGTTCTACAAACTACATACCTATGCAGTGTCATAGTAATGTTACTATTGTAATATTTATGTATAAGATGCTTAATACCTGACCTGTAACTTGAAATGTTATTAATAAAGAACTATGACTATGACTATAACCATGTAGGGATGATTCTACATGACAATAATATTACAAAGAGGAAAGATTTGAATTTTGTATGTAACGAATAAACTTAAAAACTAATGGACCGATTTAATAATTTGCGGTTAGAAAGCTACATTATCACTGAGTTAAGAGTGCGCCTAATGCAAAAATCAAGCAAATTGTGTATTTTTAAACCCTTACATCTATGGTAACGAACATAAATATTCTAATTAAAAAATACGATAGGTAGGGGGAAAAACCCATAAAAGTCAAGTAATCGAATAGAATTTTGAAAAATAAACTGGTTTTTTACAAAAAATTATACAAAAATCGCTTTAAAAAAACTGTTTTAATTGAAATGCTCTAAAGTATCAGCGACAACACCATATTATTTTTTACGAATTACATGACCAGACTAATGTTTTATTTAAGTAATCGTGTAGTTTTTCTATTTAATGCTTAAATTTTGAATCATAAATAGAAAAAAAGCAAAATCTTGATTTTTGCACTGACATTGCTATACGCTGTCCCGCTCCTATGAACGCGAAATCCTATGCCTATCCTTTTCACAATTTTTTGAATTAGGCCCGTTCTTAATAGGCTATGGAATATACCCGTGCGAAGCTGGAGCGGATCGCTAGTATATTATAGATTCGGAATAAACTTCCGAAGATTCGGAAGTGAGACTCTTTACGTCAAAACTGCAGAGTAGATCGCGCTGTCATTTTGATCAGCATAGTGACCAGTTTTTAATCTCGATGGAAGAGAAACGCTTTGTTTGTATAGTTTTGTATATTATAGTTTAGTTAGATCTCTGGTTTATCTACATAATATGTTCCGCAGACATTTCATTGAAAACTGGTCACGATTACTTTACTTTTTGCTTTGTAATAAAATTTTGTTGCATTACAAGTCTAACTAAGGAAGTAAAGATTTTGTTTGTAGTTTCGCTTCTACCTTTAACCATTAACAACGTCACCACTAGAGAGAGACACGTATCTAAACGTCTACGGGTCGAAAGGGACGGGATGCTCTTAATTGAATTAAGCGAGGTTTGGGTAATAGCCCGAGTCTTGTACTGTTGCTTAATTTATTCGCCTTGTTATTTTAATTGTTTTGATTTAAGGCAGGTTGTTGGTTATGGCTGCATTGTTTTGCTTAATGTTGGACCCTTCTTGTTTTTGGTGTATAGAGTTAATTTCTAATGTTATATAAATGTCTTAATAACTATCAAATGTTGTTCAACCTGTTTTGGGTTCGGGCTCGCTCTTGCGAGCAAAATGTTAAACTGTAACTGAAATATTATATGGATAGTTCACTCCCTGATTACCTGGAAGAAATTGCCCTCAGTGATAAGGCGATCCTATGGTATCCTGCTATTACCAAAATTGTTTTGAATATTTCTTTATTTATAATGAATATTTAGTTACTTCTATTTTCTGACGTAAATGTTGTAGTGCACTTACAAAATAATGGGTTACCAACAACATTACCACCTACCTATCTCGATTCTGGCCAAACGGCCTGCGAAGATTTATAGTTTTAATAGCAGCCAATATTGTGTCCGACGATGCCCACACTAGCCGGACTAGGGACTAAACCAGGACTAAATTAAATGGATGTTTAAGGGCCAGAGGGTTTAATTTGACCAAGGGATGAGGTGAAGTCAAGTTATATTGTATTATTGTAATATTTGACTTCATAGTCAAATGTATGTAATGTAAACTAGCAGAGGAGGTAAAAAATATGGCGATAAGAGGTTAGGTTAGGTGACCCTAGGGGCATGTAGCTAAAGTTTTTTATGGATTTTATAGCGATAATGTAACTGTACACAACTAAATAATCCAAATATTAGAGTTCCTTAACTATATCATTTTATGTCGAGCCTCACAAGCTCAACAAATATCAAATCACATGAAGCGTTAAGACCTGAGTCTATTAAAGTAGTATAGGAATAAGCTCTTCAGCTGGTTTTACTTTCTGCGACTCGGGCCCATTGCTTCATAAAGGTTTGTTGAAGATCCTTTTTCTATTACAAAATTAAAGATTTTTACCTCTTCTAATCTATTATGATACCTACATATTTCCTCTATCTTACAAGGCAATAAACACGTAGCGTTACCCAACAAGACCACTAAAATCTTTGTTCCCAACTGTTCGTTCCGCGGTTCCCGTGTCTTCCAGAACTATCTAAGTGGGAAATCCGGAACTAATGCGGCGGCGTGTAAGCCCAGATTCGGGTTCCGGCTAAATTGCCACCCGGGTAATTTACTGACCCCTAAATTCTGGTTAAAACTGGCATAGACTAGTTTTTGCGGTTTTACTCGTGTTGGTTTGTAAATTACTTTGGACTTAGGGTCCTTTTATTTGTCTGAGTGGGATGTTGTTTATTGGTTCACTGTGGTCTACTTTACTTTCGGGTTATTAGGTAGGCTAGGGTGACAGAAATGGCTAAATTTCTAATGCTGGATTTTTCAGAAAGCGCTTTGAAACGAAAATTAATAAATAAATAATGTTGTAGAAACCACACAGCATCCTCTAGCTAGACCCAAGCTAAGCATCGTATTATGGAAACCAAATGACTGGTATGTTTACTTCAATGCATTACATAGATTTTTTTTTATCATCATTGCAAGCGGATTTTTCCCACTGCTGGTTATAGGTCTCCCTCAGTTTGTGCCATCCTCCACGGTCCTGTGCTAATCGCCTCCATTGACGCCCCCGACGCGTATACTATATCCTTGGGGGGAACAAATATTTACAGATCGTACAAATGTAATAATATTTGTCCCAAGGCAGGAATCGAACACGCAACCTCCTGTAATCAAAGAGAAACACAAAGTTGCCTATACAAACCAGATTACATAAGCCAACATCCTTTTCTAATGCAAAGTAATAAATACTTGGTTTCAAATTCCACGTATTTTGGATTTAAAATAGGCCAAAACTCTACAACATTATCACAACTTAAAATTCTATGGAACCCAATAAAAATTCTAACCTCAAAACATCCTGTAAATATACTCCTGAAATAGGTCAGTAAAAATGTGTCTGTAACCATTCCTATGTAAATGTTATTGGGCGTTTGCTTAATCCTGAGCTTTTCCCGCGCAAAACTGGCTGTGTCTGCTTCGAACAGGATTAGGGTTGTCACTGTTTGTTGGACCACAGCTATCTGCCTGATTCTGGACCATTTTCACCTGTGTACGTTAATGGAACGTATGGTGCACCACTCTGATAAGTGGACGGCACTTTTCACATTCACACGGTGGCCATCCAAACGGCATGAGCTCATAAATGAGGAAGGTAGTTTTAATACGGGTCATAGCAAGCGTTTGACGATTATTGGTACATCCATTGACAGCTCTTTATCGATTGCGCCCAAACAGTAGTTAATTAAATAGTTTATAAATTAATTGATATAAATTATTTAGTGTATAAACTAGCAGGTGCCAGCTCAATAAGGTGTGTTTGCATTTTATTTTTATTGCTAGATTTGAAACTCTGTTTTTTCTCATAAATAATATAGGTACTGGTAGGTACTTACTGCAATGGAATGGAAGACGCTGCCTCTGTAACACAATTTTTGACAGAGAGCAGCAATTAGCAATGTTCGTTATTGGTTGATGCAAAATAAACATAACCATTATCATTTACAATTTTGGTTTTTGATGTGTAGATTATGAATGAATTGTTGTTTGCATTGAATGACGACCGATGTGGCGCGGTGGGCGAAGGTCTGCCTGCGACGCAGAAGGTTGCGGTTTCGATTTCCGCCTCGGGACAAATGTGTATACGATCTGCAGGCATTTGTTCAGGGTGTTCTGGTCGTTTTCTATATATAATAAAAAATATCTATCTATGTATTGTATTATGTATATCAGTTATCTAGTACCCATAACACAAGCTCTGCTTAGCTTGGGGCTAGATAATGCTGTGTGAATTGTCCGGCATTATTTATTTATTTATTAATGCTGTTTAACGATTTAAAATAGGATTCAACCCATAGAACGCAATTTTCATTCAGGTATTAGCCAGAATTATGATTGGTGGGCAGAGTTTTTGGGTTGGTAATTTTATGACTTCAGTGTTAGAACAGATATTGGCGTGGTTTATGAACGGATTTAGCAGAATCATTAAGTACCTAACCGTTCGTTTTTTGCAAGTGTGCACCTACCTTATACCAATTTTCTTATAGAGCTCCTAATCTGTCATTTTGTCTCTCCAAATCGTTTAATTAGGTATTGAGAATCCATTGTCTACCTAGATAAAAACTTACTCAACTAATTTAAATGTTAGGTAATATTTAAAACAAAGACTATTTTCACTTATTTTGACAACCCTACTAAAATAGCAAAGTTTTTAGAAGAGGTTTTCTGTTTATCTGATATTTTGGCAACTCCAATCTCAACAAAATGTTATCTTTTAAAACGGTGTTGTCTAGTTTATCCACTTCATTTTATAAAAACCTGCAAATAACGTCCCTTTTCTATCGCACAATAATTTTATGCCACATAGTTCCAAAATATGAAATGGAACGTAAAAATTGTTCAAATATTACTAAGCGAAACTAGCACACGCGCGCCATATATCCAGGGTTGCCAACACCACGCTGTTATTTACGGCGAACCGCAATTACATGGCGCTAATGTGGCAACACCACACACGTATGAAATAGAGGAAAATGGAAATAATACTAAACTATGAACGAACATCAATTGTAATCGTGGATGAGCAAAGACGATTCTGACAATTAACACATTCATTGCCCAGCCCTTGCAGGTACGACGGGTTCAAGAAGCATGTGCGACATGCACAATGAAAGTGTTAAAAGGGTAAAGTATCTTTTGATCTTCTAACACTTTGTACCTAGTCATACTCATACATATTTGATACTTTTGACCTTATTCGCATAGATTTATGAACTCACGGTGACGTCAAATCAAAGTTCAACAAACCTAAAGTTTGGTTCGTTTTGAAGCAAACAAGGCATAAAATAAAAAAAATGGAATTATCTATCATTCAATTTTACGACACTACTTAAGATGCACTCAAAACAAAGTGTTCTATCAAAACCTTAGTTTCCCCAACATTTCACTCTGTAATCCAGCAAATAATACTAAATCCAGCGGAGATAGCGCTTCAATTAATCCTTAAAACACGCGTACGAAATCACGCCGCAGCGCTGTTTCAACAAATAAGCGCTGCAGCGATTTATTCTGATGATAAGCGCTAAGTGGTGTGCAGCGCAAATATTTCGCTTTCGCGTCTTCCTTGCGTTAGTTAGCGCTTACTTACACGACTCGGGGCACTGTGATGTATGGAGGAGTGTGGCCTGAGGGGGAAGCTGAAGCGATATTAAATTTAAATCTGTAGGGTTCCGTACCTAGAGGAATCCTATTAGTAGGTCATCGCTGTCCGTCCGTCTGTCTGTCCGTCTATCAGTGGGCTGTAATCTCTTGAACCGTAAAAAGAAGACAGTTTATTATTTTCACTTTCTCTTGTCACTATTACAACATATAATTAAATAAACTAAATATTAAAACTAATGTTATAGGAAGCTCCCATATAAAAAAAGTGCTTTACATTTGTCATTTATCAAGACTGTATCTCTTGAACCGTAATAAGTAGACACTAAATTTAACAGGGTGCACACACCCTGCAGTAAAGTAAAGCACTTTTTTTTATATGGACAAATCTTTTGCAACTAGAACAACTAAAATAAAATAAATTATTAAAGACCACGTCCATGCCACGCTGAGGCTGAGATCACAGAAGTTAAGCAACGGCAGACATGATCATTACGGCGGGCGGTCGCATTATGTTGAGATTTTGCTTTCATTTTCAATCCATTAACAAAATTAGTTTTTACGGTTTATTTTGTTAAAAAAATTTGTTCGAATCGACTCGCATTTGGTTGGTTTATTTACAAAAACTGAAAACCGACTTCAAATTCAAATTATAAATATTAACACCGATTTTCAAGTGTAACGGGACAAATAGTTATCCCAGAAATAGTTATCCCTCACAAATAGATATCCGTAACACAGGTAAGCTACTATAACGTGATAACAAACATCCAAAAGTATTTGAAAACGCGTAACTTCTAAACTTGCACCACACCCTAACAAAGCACTAGGTTGACATGAATTAGCACTACACGTTTTTCGTCTATCTTTTAGCACTTATTAACATTTGTGTTAGCAACACTGCTTGAACTTAGGTTAATTGGACACGGTTGTAGCACTGGGACTTAGCGAGGACTTTAATGACTGTATTTGGTAAGACTGGGTGAAACGAGAGTAGTATAAAAATACGCTTACCTTGTTCGTTATTTATTTTGAGGAGAAATACGTCATATATAAAACCAAACAAAACTGTTTATCTTGTTTTAAGATAAGTAAAATAAATGAAATTTGTCTATCATCACGTGAATTATCATCTTCCACCTCACCTAAACAGCCTATAATGGTCCACTTCTGAACGCAGGCTTTCCCTGATTTTTTATCTCATGGCCATTGCCCATAATTCCCACGCTGGGCATGCGGGTTGGGGATCGCAGTTAAGTGGTAGTACTATTCTGCAAAAGGCACAATACGGCTAATTATCATAAAAGAGAATAAATTAGTGGTAAATATAGTAAATAAATAATGCTGGACAATTCACACAGCATCAACTATCCTATCCCTATAGATATTTACCATGATTCGAATTTTTTAAAGTTTTATAAGTGGTAAATCATTTAATCACAATCTCAATAAAATTGCGAGCTTAGAGTTTCAAACTTCTTTCAGAGCATTGAAATTGCAATATTCGTATCTAGAACCTTCTCGTTCCTAATCTCGCAATCTAACCTCGGAGGCTGAAGCAAACGGGATCAGGCATCAGACACCTACTTTATGACGTCATTACGTCGCTTTTTCCGCCCGGGTGTTCTATACCCAGTATTATTCCCGGGCATTATATACATGGTATAATACCGAAGGGTACGGGGTTACCGCCGAATTTATTTGACAATTATTAAGGTGTTGGCATTAAGAGGACATTATTTGTCACCGTCGTTGGAGAAGCGTTTCACTATCACAGTTTGTGGGTTGGATAAACATGGGACGACATTTTTCTTAGCTTATAAAATTACCAATGTTAGTTGTAGTGTAAGTTTTTAATGTTGCAATTTACATTCTATTATGGATTATATTGGCTTTATAAAACGGGAATGTTAGTAAGTATATTTTTCGTACGCTTTGTTGTTTTGTCTGCAATTACTGTTTAATCCTACAATTACTATTACGAATTAATTTTATATTTATTGGCATCCTGGAAGGGTCTAAAACTCTACTAATATTAAATTTGACTTGTCTAAGTGCTAATTTTGTAAGCATAAAGAAATAAACGTAATTGATATTTGATTTGATATTTAGTACCTACCTATAGACTGATACTCTTTAAATTTAAAATATTACAATGTTTAAGATCCCTGAATATGCATAAAAAGCTCAGAGAAGCAATATTGAACCCAACCCTAAAAGACTAAAGTTGTCTCTCCCTCTCCTATCGCCCACAGTGACTCAGGCTTGCCACCATCGGAAATTCATGTTTTTCTTGGAATGTTTTCAGCCGTATCTCACGGGCAGACACGTGCGAACTATTAGCTTCCCGCCGGCGGATTAGAAAATAATTCAGCCGAACGGTATTATGGGAGGAAGTGGGATTTATTTTATTGGAGGGGGTATCTGGTACGCTGTTAGCGTTGTGGAAAGATGTCGTGTAAGCAAGCCTCCTTCCTATTGTCAGGACAAGTTTGATCTTTCATTTGTGTGTCATTTCTTTGACTGAAAAAAGTTTTATTATGGATAATTATCGAGTTTTTGCCTTTGGTTTATATTTTCTCATTCAAGAGACGATCAGATCGATCAAAACTGAAAAAATGTGTCAGGTAAGTTGATATTAAATTTGCGACTAAGTTAAACTGGTTTACTTTTTGATGCATGCAAATGATTTCATTCATGATGATCAGTGTATTGTTTTGGCCCCTTCATCCCTATTGGCTAGAAACAAGAATACCATTCCTTGGTTTTGCCATGCATTACGTTTTGTTTACTGGCAACCTCGAGTTACAGACTTGGCGTAAATCTTATTTATGTTCCATAATTATTGCTTTATTCGCATGAGCGGCTCGCGTCGTTCATGTTATTGAATGTTGCCATAAAATGTTATTGATTGCGCCAATAAAACATGCTTTATCGGGTGCTTTTTTTCTTTTCGTTTTAGCCTCGTAATTCATTTCTATTGCTGTTGTATTTACTTTGCTGTTTGTAACGTTAAAGTTATTTGTGGTTTCTACTTGTTATTGTTGTTAGTTAGTACTTATACATTATCTTAAATTACGCAGCAATGTGGTCTTCAAGTCTTCCAGAAAAGCATTCTTATATCCTTTACTCTGATATAAATATTTTTAACCTTAATTTTAAACTGATAAAAACAAGACGTTACTTAAAAAAAAAGACTTTACTACGTCAAAAGCCACTCACCATAAAATTAACTCGAACAATCTCACAAATCAACTCCAAACAAAGGCATTAAATTCATCCGAATTTCATCTCTCGTAAGACATAAATAACGAGTCATATTTTCACGCCATTTCAACTCTCCCGCAAAAGAATACACGTCTGTGTGGATTAATGTACTTTCATACATTTATACCCGGTTCTTGATTTCGCGTTTACCCCATCTGACCTTAACACCAACAGGGTTCATTTTAAATTAAACTTTACGTCCGATCAAAATACAGTTCAATGTTAATTGCAACTTATTTGTTACTTAAGTCAGAGTTTTCAAAGTCTGGTGATGAATTTTCCACAAACTTCTTTCCGTGTCTATCCGAGCACTTTGTAAGATAAAAATGTGCACGAAAGAGCATAGATCAAGTCTGCCCAGACAGCCGACAAAAAGTTGCCGAGCTGTGAAGACAGGTGCTATTTAGCTTTGTGATGCGGAGTTGAATTTCGTAACGCGATTTAGGAGTTGGAAGTTTGAAGAGCTTTTTGAGCATTCCTATCTTTGTTTTCAAGTAGAGACTTAAAATGAGCTTTTATTGCATGCCTTACGGCTTTACATTTTCGTACCAAAGAAAGTTTGTTGTGTTAATGTACACCAAATAACCGAGTGTTTACCGATTAAATTATTGTGCATTTTAAATTTAGCTTCGGAATACTTGTGAAATGCTTGCAGAGCTTTAATTGAATTGATTTTCATCTGATTTATGCATTTTTTTTCATTCATTTACCAAATGAATGTGAAGTTAGTACCAAAACTGTTCTTTTGAGTTTACCTTCTCTTACATCTTTTACAGTGTTGTTAATTTTTACCTCTGTTATTGCAGTATCTATTCTTTACTCCGTTCTCTATATCTTATACGCCAATATTAGTGTTTTCTTTTCCTCAAACTGTTACTCCGTGAGTTTATAACGTCGATAATTTATCGTCTCCGTCGTATTTAGCCACGTGCACTCGTTAACCGCCATATTTCACTGTAATCCATCCTACTACTGCATACTCTGTGCTCTGTAAATCATCTTGATCCGATGCGCAGGAGTTGGCGTCCTGTTTATTGGGATTTAACTGAGCTATGAACTTTTTATCGATTGCTATTTGGAAATGGCTTTGCTCGATGCCTTCTCCTGAAGAGTTCGACTGCTAAGCTGATTTGATTTTTATTTAAAGAACGTCTCTCTTTAAATGTATTCTTCAGGGTACTTTATTCTTCTATTAGGATCAAAGGAAAAATATTATTTCTAGCTTTGAAACGTAAAAAATAGTTACCTACTGAAAATACATGGGTTTATTCAAAGCCGATTAGAACCCAACAGCACAGAAGCTGCATAAACTGACTTTGTACAGCAATTTTGTGGCATATCAGCTCTATAAGGGCGTTGATTTTATCCTTAGGCTCTAGAGTATCGTATTATAGAGTCATTCTACAGGAAGGTGGTATAGTAGCGCTACAATATGAATCATAATTCTATAACAGATACAGTGACATCTTGTAGCGCTATTGTACGCGCATCAGAAGTAAGGCAAAGTTATAAACATCTTTTATAGCACAAGAAGATCTATAAGAGGACTTTTGACGGTATATGTGTTTGGAAAGCGCTATAAGTTTCTTTTGAAACACTTTAAGCAGTAAAGAGGATATCTATAGATTCTTAAGGTTTATAATAGCGTCTATTACAACTCTTGTAGCGTCATATTCACAGCAGAGTATTATGACTCTATTTTAGCGCTAAAACCGCTATATTTGAGGATTGTTCAGCTTTTGTACAATAAAAGCCCGCATAAGAATTTATTATAGCGTCATAATAACGCCTTGTGTTGGATAGGAGAGTTATTATAATTTCTATGGTTTAGTACATTATAGTACTCGTCTTGTCCATATATTTGTAAAATGGATGGGAAAAAAACTTGGAAGTTAATCAAAAAACAGGGCAATATACGTCAAAAAATTAAGGAGAAGTATTCTAAAATCTTAAATAATCACCCGGAGCAATGTAGTAAGTTTAGGAAATTTGAAAATAAAATGCAAGTACAAGAAAACAATGAGGGTTCCGTAGTATCCGATAACAATAGTGCATCTTATAGCAGTAGTGCAGTGGTGTCTGAAAAGATTTAAATATTAATTATATATATTAAATATTTTTAATTATTGGAATTCTTAGGATTATAATTTTTCTACGCGTACCTATGCCATGGGAAATTTCATCAAACAGAACCTTTATTAATATGTAGATGTTTTCTGTTACTGTTCTTGAAAAAATACAGACGGTTTTGAGTTCCACGAAAGGATCCCTAATATAGTTATGAAGAGTAATATTCAATAGTCCATTCTAGAGCTTTGAGCTCTTAAATGAAACCATGAACAGCTGATTTATCACCAAAAGAGTTTAAAAGCGCGTTAATAGCACAACTGTAAACCTCTAAGGTCTACAAGTTAAGGTATTGGCACATTTGTATAACTTAAACCGTTACAACGGATAGATATAACTCTATAACCCGGCGCCATTAAAACTTTGAATAAATATATGTTTCGGAGGTTAAAACAACATTTGTCATAGTATTATTGTGCGTTATTTCCGTTATATACGACATTATTTGTTAATAAATGACTCTAATTAAACTATTAAGAAGCTTAAAATGTCTTTAAAAAATTAAACTAAATTTTGCACTAATATTATAAATTCTATTTTCATGTTAAAAATGTAATATCTTGAGGGCGCATGAAAATCGATGCGAAATTACATATTATATATTTACAGTAAACGGATACTCGCAGTAATATCATGCACAACATAAAGATAAACGAATATTCAATAAACTTAACTTTAGGTTTTTATTTCAATAATGGTGTCGTCAAAAAACCGTATTTGTTCTCTTCACAATTAAAATTAATAATAAAATGCATAAAGTTACGCAATATGCGATAATTCAGTCGCACAGTTGCGACCAAATAAGATGAGTGTGGTATAATAGCGCTACAAAAACTTACTTTATGTCATTAAGCGCTCGCAACAGCTTTTAAAGCGTCATTGTACAACAATAAGCATGCACAACTGCTCTTGAAGCGCGTTTGTACGGCTCTTCTAACTCTATAACCGCTACTATAGCGCGATTTTAGCGCTGATAGCTGTATAAAAAGCCTATTTTAGGGGTATAGAGATCGTATAGACGTTTATACGGCTACTATAGAGCTTATCTATGGAGCTAATACCGTAGTCGATATCCTCTAAGCGACTACTATAGCGCTTCTTATACCGCTTGTGTGCTAGTTGGGAACCATCCCCTAAACGCGAACAGTGATCGTCGCAACGTTCACTGGTTGCGCCGGTAGTGTTTACATCTCACTTATTTTCATACGCATTAGAATGGAATATTCCGTTTACAGACGGAATGTTCCATTCTTATGCAGACAGTATTAAAGACCAGGTAAAAGAGCCAGGTCTTTAAGTACTACCAGCTTAAGCTTAAGCAGAAATCCGGCCATTGAAGTAATCATAGATGCAAACAGCCCTCGCCTGTCTATCAAGATCATTCTTACAGAATTGTTTACGACTGATGTCCCTCGGCTTTGTCTGTGTTTTAAATTGAATAAGAAATAAATCTTGTCAGTTTTTAAGGGTTTATTGATGTCGTCCGAGTCGCGCTCGTCAATGTCGTGTCGGCAAGCTCCTTTTGTATTTTATATATATGCGCATATAAATGAGTTTTTTCATCAATCATTTCATGGGTCTGAGCTGATGACTGCAATTTATGTGTCGAATGCTGATTTCTTTGTTTCGGATAACTTGGAATTTGGAAAACGAAGATCCGTGAGGTATTATGTTTGTAGGTAGGTACTGTCTGAAGAGTTTTTTAATAGAAAATGAAAGAAAAAGATCTGTATGATAGGATTTTTCATAACATTTGGGATAACATGGAAACACAATACAAAACATATCTTACACTCCATAAAATTATTGAAAGTAAATAATTAACAAAGAAAATGACAAGCAAATAGTAGAAACAAATTAGAACGAGTATTTACAATTAAAACAATTGAGCTAACTGCAGACTGTTGCAAAAAATCTACAGCTAGCAAAGGTAAATTATGATAGTTTAAACATATATACATACATAAGAGTGTTAACAGCATTATTTCAGCAAACGTGTCAGTAACAAATTCTAAATAATGTCTGTACCCACAAATTATAACTTTAACACCTACATAATTCACATTTGACCTCACTTTGACAGCTCAAGAAATTTATTACAAACATATCAATGAAACTGTCAAATTAAACTCTTGTGTCCTACTTAACATGGTTCACAACCTTTACTGTGCACTAAATAATACAACCTTCAGCACATTTGAAACTTTACGTCCTACGAAATAAAAGCTATAATACATTAGCTTGATCGAGATGGTTGGTAAGTGTGTGTTGGTAATAGAGTCTAGAACATAGAAACATGAATTAATCATAGAACAGATCAATTGCAGGAAGTTGCCAATAATGATAGGTTCAATGAAAACGTATTGTTTGTTTGTCTGTACACGATAAATACAAATTGTTATGCCAATAGAATACCTATTAATCTCAATTTAAAACCCGTTGGATTGTAGCTATTAGACATGGTAATGTGTTGCTGTTGTAGAGCTAGCTGTGACATTCTCTCAGGGTTTCACTTGTCTCCTCGTTCTTGAACTGTCAAAAGCTTGTGACAGCTACCTGCTACTAGTTTGAGCCCTAAGTCCATTAGACGATAGATTGACGTGATAGTGACGACTCTTATTTGTAGGCGCTAGTTAGAGGCTAAAAACGTCGTGGTACACTGCACGGTCACAGAGGAGACTAGACGGAAAACGGGATTGAAGAGTCTTAAAGAGGCATTAAATTGTACAATATCCACAGGAAAGCTGAAAGGAAACTGTCAATCTCCGAAAGTCCAGCTCCGGTACTTCAAGGAGCTGGGCTGGTTAGGACCTGGTTAGGCTGGGAGACAATGCACAATACACTCTCATGCGACATGTCAGTGCAGATCCCAATTTCCCCACATAGAATTAGATAGAGGCGCTCTGTACCAAATAGGTATACGCTATGAAATTTTTACGGGATTTACATAGACATCCGATTATTTCTAAATAAAAAAACACCTCCTTCCCTGGTGACAAATTAGATAGACGGAATGTCTTTCGCATTTATAAGTATATTATAAGTAGATTACCTAGATGGTTATGGAAAATAAATGTATAAGGAAGTGTGAATGGATGATTCATATTTTAAAACTGCAATAATACGATTCAATCAGTTGAGTAAATTGATTGACTTTGTACAGCAAATTAGGCAATTTGCAAATTCTTAGTTATTTTGATAGATAGGGACTGTTGTTTTCCATGGACCACTATATTGAAAGGTATATTTAATAGACGTTTTCAAACGCATTCTGAGGTAGCCGCAGGTACGTCAAGCGTCATCCATAAAAGGGGCAGTAAAAGCAATAGCTGTCGCCCCTGTACCACGGTACATTGAATACATAGATCGTATCGCCCGCTGTCCGAGTTTATCTTGATTGATATATCTCCGCTGTCAAAAGTATATCATTTGTGAACGCAACCGGTTGCCGCTCGATCACTTTATAGAGAACACCTTGGTAAGGACAGCAGCACAACGAGTACTCCATCTTTTATTTCGTCGCATAACCGCGTTCCATGGACACCCTAGGGAAATGAGAAGGCTTTCTTAGCTTGCTTTGTATGCGCCTTGGTATTTACCCCTAGCTTAATTTTTATTAAGTCAAATATAAATAAATGTTTACGTGTTTCAAAAGAAAAATTAAAGTCATACAGAGAGCAATTTAGAAAGCTGGGTACGCCAGGAGTCTTTTTTCGAGATTGAATTCAGTGCTAGTATTTGTGAGCACCGATTTCTGTAATATCTCAGGTAATGGAGTGCAGTGCGATGCGCGCTCGGAAACGGTCGTGCCTCGCACTTGTACCGTCTCAAATATTGTATTTGTGATACGCGCGGTCCCCACCGCTGCACGCGAACGCGATGAGTGCGAAACCGCTCATCGCCAACGAGCTCTTGGCATTTATACAAAATGCCATCGACACCATGGACGAGGTCAGCATTATGCAGATCTGCAAATCCAACTTCAAGGAAGAGGAAATTTGCAGTGGCATGATGCTGGTCTTCCAAACGCTGGGCAAGATGGACCTGATGCCCTCTCGTCGCAGGGATGGCGGAGAAAAAAATGTGCAGGATATCATCACCCTGTTCAAGAGTACCTAGTACGAGTAGGATGTCACTAATCTTAAAGCTAGTCTGGTTGATATTAAGGTGAAGTTGGAGGCGTCAGAAGCTACCATCTGTGACCTTCGCTCAGAGGTTGCATCACTGCGTGCAGCCACGGCAACTAGGTCACTTGAGGCTTCGTACGTCAACATGAAGCGAGGAGCGCAAAGAATGTCGCCGTCATCATTCGAGTCAGCGATAGTGAACATATCGCCGGCCGCAGCTGACAAAACCGCCGATATTTTGCTCTCCCCCCGCCCGCTCCCCGCGACACCGCGTGAGGAACCTACATGTGCGTGCGTGCCTTCCCCCCCGCGCGCTTATGCATCTGTCGTCGCCGCCACCGCCGCCGCTGCCTCGAGCCGCACCGCGCCTGCTGCGCGCCCGCAGCCTGCGGTGCGCTCTAAAAGGAAGGGGAAGAAGAAGCCTTGTGAACCATCAGGTAGTGCTGCACCTGCGTCTGCGCCGGCTCCTGGGAAGGGGCCCTGTGATGCGGATGGGTTTACCGTGGTGGTTCGCAAGAGCCGTAAGCCCGCCAATCGAAATCAGTGCGGTACTGGGCCGAAAGACCTGGAATCTGGATTCCGAGCGGAAGTGCCAACTACCCAGCTCTACGTCTCACGCGTTCACTACCTACTGTGTGGAGACCAAAGCTGTGGAGGAGTACCTAAAAAGAAAAACTGGACTCTCGCCATAATGTGAGCTTCAATTCATTTATGGTCAGAGTTCCAACTCAACATCTCTCGACCTACTTAAGCGCAGAGTTTTGGCCGATGGGTGTCAAGTTCCGACGGTTCACTGGCCGCCTGCAAGGAGACACCGCCGTGCACCGTCGCCAGCTGACACTCTGATTGCGTCATTTACACGTCGTCGCCGTAATCACAGAAAAAGTGTCATTAATTAAGTTTTTATGTTATATGTATGTTAGTTTTAAGGTATATATTAATATGGACTGTAGCATAAGTTAAATAAGATCTGTAACTTTGCTATGGTCTGAAATAAATGATTATTATTATTATTAATGCGATGACCTTGGAAAATGGTGAGACAAAACATTAAATTCTTAATGATTCAGCTTATTCAAATCAAATCCAAACACTTTCTTTCTTTATTTATATAAGACCGTACGTAATACCTATCTATACACATCAAGTATTTTGTAACTAAATAATACTAATAATGATAAATAATCTGCTGTCGCTACCTCGCGCCACAATCAGCTACTGGATACATTCGAATAACCCGGCATAATTCGAATGATATCGTAATGAATGGCACAAACGGCACGTTTTATCGCGCGTCGACTTCTGTCGAGATATCGGTACTTTTATCGGTACTTATTGCCGGCACTTTAATCGATTATTTTGTGAAAGTGTTCGTTACAGGTTTTGAAATGTTTTATCCGGTGTTTTGTTGGAAATTGTTATTCACGCAATGTTGGCAGCAGATAAATTTTTTTTACCTACATACCTAATGAAGGTATTTTTTAAATTAAAGTTATATTAAAACTGAATCTTGAAAGTTTTTCATTGTTTTATGATTTGTCGATCCAGAGACGTAAGCAAATATTTGTTAAAATACATTATTAACGTCATCGATACTAATTACATCAACAAACGAAACAAAAACTTAATAAGTAGAAGCTGGACGATAAAGAACCTACTATTGCAACCTAACTACTACCTATCCAATCTAGTAAAAACATAACCATGTAGGTACAAGATACAAGTTACCCCAAGGCAATACCAAAGTCAACGATAATCATGATCACATCACACTTATCAAGCTTATAGAGTTCTGTAATGGTATAAAAATCAACAGCTAAGTAGATACTAATATAAGACGGACAGACGGACAACGCCCGCGGCTCGACAACGTGTAATTTTGTTTAAAACCACCGACGACTGCTTATTATAGAGCACAGTAAATTGTAGCAGACATTCAGATGGTAAACTCTAGTAAATCTAGACGAAAATGCTGTGGTCGGAAAAAGTTTCAGGAGCTTTCTGCTCCTGAGCAGGAGGCAGGAGTAAGTAAAATAGAGTGGTGAAAATATAAAACACACATCAATGTTTGATCTTGATTTTTTCATTTCAGCTGACGTCTTACTTTGATATTCTATTTTTAGGGTTTCAAAGATCGGTTTTGAAACCCTTATGGTCTCTGTTTGTCCGTCCCCGCTCTTTCTTGAATATCTCAGTAACTACTGCAGCTATTAACTTGAAATTTGAAATAATGATACATTTCGTGCGCCATTACTGATTTTAAGAAAAAAATATATAAATAAATGAAAAATGAAAATGAATATTTTCAGTACAAATTTTGATGTTGAAATTTCAAAAGAGACCTAGGAAGGCAAATGGGGTATCAAATGAAAGGTATTGTTTTGTACATTTCAAAACACTTTTTGAAATTTCTGTAAATTTCATACTTTTTGAAATATTTCATAAAAAGTCGAAAAATTGACCATACCCCCCCCCCTATCTCCGAAGATTGCACACCGATCCACGTACAATGTATTAGGCGTTTGTAGATATCAATCTATATTTTACAGGAAAAATATAGAGAAGTTTGTAATAATAATAGTTTTTGAAAAATGGTCAAAAAGGGGGAGAATTTTTTTTCAAAAGGGGGAGTACCTACCTATGTGGGGTATCAAATGAAAGGTATCGTTTTGACCATATCAAAACACTTTTTGAAATTTCTGTAAGTTTCATAGTTTTTGAAATATTTCAAAAAAAGACGAAAAATTGACCATTCCCCCCCCCCTAGCTCCGAAGATTGCAGACCGATCCATGTACAATATACTAGGCGTTTGTAGACATCGATCTATATTTTACAGGAAAAATATAGAGAAGTCGGTAATAATAATAGTTTTTGAAAAATGGTCAAAAAGGGGGGGTATTTTTTTTTCAAAAGGGGAGGTACCTACCTATATGGGGTATCAAATAAAAGGTATCGTTTTGACCATTTCAAAACACTTTTTGAAATTTCTGTAAGTTTCATACTTTTTGAAATATTTCAAAAATAGTCGAAAAATTGACCTTTCCCCCCCCCCTATCTCCGAAGATTGCAGACCGATCCACGTATAATGTATTAGGCGTTTGTAGATATCGATCTATATTTTACAGGAAAAATATAGAGAAGTCTGTAATAATAATAGTTTTTGAAAAATGGTCAAAAAGGGGGAGAATTTTTTTTCAAAAGGGGGGGTACCTTCCTATGTGGGGTATCAAATGAAAGGTATCGTTTTGACCATTTCAAAACACTTTTTGAAATTTCTGTGAGTTTCATACTTTTTGAAATATTTCAAAAAAAGACGAAAAATTGACCATTCCCCCCCCCCTAGCTCCGAAGATTGCAGACCGATCCATGTACAATGTATTAGGCGTTTGTAAATATCGATCTATATTTTACAGGAAAAATATAGAGAAGTCGGTAATAATAATAGTTTTTGAAAAATGGTCAAAAAGGGGGGGTATTTTTTTTCAAAAGGGGAGGTACCTACCTATATGGGGTATCAAATAAAAGGTATCGTTTTGACCATTTCAAAACACTTTTTGAAATTTCTGTAAGTTTCATACTTTTTGAAATATTTCAAAAATAGTCGAAAAATTGACCTTTCCCCCCCCCCTATCTCCGAAGATTGCAGACCGATCCACGTATAATGTATTAGGCGTTTGTAGATATCAATCTATATTTTACAGGAAAAATATAGAGAAGTCTGTAATAATAATAGTTTTTGAAAAATGGTCAAAAAGGGGGAGAAATTTTTTTCAAAAGGGGGGGTACCTTCCTATGTGGGGTATCAAATGAAAGGTATCGTTTTGACCATTTCAAAACACTTTTTGAAATTTCTGTGAGTTTCATACTTTTTGAAATATTTCAAAAAAAGACGAAAAATTGACCATTCCCCCCCCCCTATCTCCGAAGATTGCAGACCGATCCACGTACAATGTATTAGACGTTTGTAGATATCGATCTATATTTTACAGGAAAAATATAGAGAAGTCTGTAATAATAATAGTTTTTGAAAAATAGTCAAAAAGGGGGGGAATTTTTTTTCAAAAGGGAGGGTACATACCTATGTGGGGTATCAAATGAAAGGTATCGTTTTGACCATTTCAAAACACTTTTTGAAGTTTCTGTGAGTTTCATACTTTTTGAAATATTTCAAAAAAAGACGAAAAATTGACCATTCCCCCCCCCCCTAGCTCCGAAGATTGCAGACCGATCCATGTACAATGTATTAGGCGTTTGTAGATATCAATCTATATTTTACAGGAAAAATATAGAGAAGTCTGTAATAATAATAGTTTTTGAAAAATGGTCAAAAAGGGGGGGAATTTTTTTTCAAAAGGAGGGGTACCTGCCTATGTGGGGTATCAAATGAAAGGTATCGTTTTGACCATTTTAAAACACTTTTTGAAATTTCTGTAAGTTTCATACTTTTTGAAATATTTTAAAAAAAGACGGAAAATTGACCATTCCCCCCCCCTAGCTCCGAAGATTGATGACCGATCCATGTACAATGTATTAGGCGTTTGTAGATATCAATCTATATTTTACAGGAAAAATATAGAGAAGTCTGTAATAATAATAGTTTTTGAAAAATGGTCAATAAAGGGGATTTTTTTTCAAAAAGGGGTACCTACCCATGTGGGGTATCAAATGAAAGGTATCGTCTTGACCATTTCAAAACACTTTTTGAAATTTCTGTAAGTTTCATACTTTTTAAAATATTTCAGAAAATTGATTGTCCAAATAATTGGCAAATGTTTGAAACCCTCGGCGCGCGAGTTACACTCGCACTTGGCGAATCTTGTTTAATTTTGAAGTTGATGTGTTTTTTTTTCTACAACGTAGACTACATTTTGTTAGAACTTATTGGAGCAGATTTTGTACGGAATTGTAATGAAATATTTTCATCTTAAATAAATAAATAATAATAATGCTGGACAATTCACACAGCATTATCTAGCCCCAAGCTAAGCAGAGCTTGTGTTATGGGTACTAGATAACTGATATACATAATATCTTTATATTTTACAATGGATTTTCGCAAAGTGACGCCTGTATTTATTATTCATCTATTTATTAAGTTAAAAATAATATCTTCCTAGAAGGTTTTCTTTTTCATTTGATATTTCTCTTCAATTCTACGAAGTAAGTACCTACCATCAACGGGTTTATAAATAAATATTATTGATGGTCAACTATCGGTTTGAACATGTCATCTAGATTGCTCGAAAAAATTGAAAACACGGAAGATGTAGCAAGTAACTGACTGCATGTCCAAATAATTTTATTTAAAATTTAAGGTAGAGGCGTGGCGTTGACAGTAACTAGAGAGCTTTTTGGTCTTACTATCTAAAGAAAAACCGACCTTCACTTCTGTTGTCGCACCACCATAACGTGTCCCCAAGTGCCCATCACAAGGATAATTCAGCAGTTCCTACAAATTACTGCAGCTTTGTGATTATAACGATATTATTATGTGAAATTGGCATGTCGGTCTGTACTCAGTGATTTTATAAATAACCGGGTGGAATCGATACTTGTTAGTCCATTGCTAGTCCCTTTACGAGTGAATTCACGATAATGCTCATGTTGTAATGATGGTGGTTGAGGAATGACACATTAAAACCGTTAAGGTTTAATGTAAGTACCATCGGACACGCAAAATGTAACGTGTATTCATTGAGTTTAAGGTAGCTGTGCCGATGGTAAATGGGTGATGGTGATGACTGCACATATATCTTTTAAGTCAATCGGAAACTTTTATTTATCCATCTATATAAGTAGATGATAACACCCACTGCTGAGTATAGGCCTCTTCGTCATCCCACCACCCCTGGCGGTCTTGTGTCAGTCAGATCTACCGTTTCCAATGTCGTCTCATCCTCGAGCCGGTGGTTTGTCTCGAGGTCGTCGCATATCGGGTCCATTTTTTTTTTCAACATTCAAGTTTAGAATACTCGTACATATTTTGAATACCTTCAAAGTATTAAATAATAATAATAATAATAGTGTCGTCGTTTGTTTCCAGAAAGCGTTTAATATACGGAAACAGATTAAAAGTGAGGTATAATGTAATTGAAACATCTCAATTTATTATCATGGATCGTAGAATTCTAATAAGATTTATGAACCTCCTCTAGAAATTAATCGTTTTTTTAGACTCTACAAAAAAAACTCCGTAATAATGACGGTATTGAGAGACTATTTCTAACACCATGAAATATATATTTACGGCTGCTGTCCGTCATAAAGTTCTATTTCCACAAAGCCCTGCAGAGTTATGGCGCCGCACCGAGCTACAAATAAAAGGGAATCTCATTATTTTTAGTTAATCCTTTCAAAACAGTACGCTCAGCTCAAAACATTAGATTGGAGAAGAAACATGGGGACAATGACCATTGCTATCAGCCAATCAGCATAAAATTTCCTGAAGACCGAGCAAAACATTTAAAAGGCAAAGAAATGTACCTACTATTAAGAATTGTAACATGGGGTTAATGCTATGCAACCATATCATGTATCGTCTCATTTCATTCAAATACTTGAATGAAATAGAAATGCCCACCAATTTTAGAATCACAACATAGGTAATTTAGTGTAACGCAAAATGATTTGTTGGAGAGTTTGCTATAAGCCTAATAAATCCTAATTGACTATAACTTAACCACAATTGACAAAAATATTTACATTAATTATTACTAAACGTTCATAAAATATTTTTCTCTTTCTATGCACACACACACCCAGTCAGGCTGGAAAAAAATCTTCTTGAAGTTTCTCGCTTTGCAATGGCAAAAATTCAACCTACAAAGCTAATGAGCTTTGTAGGTTGAATTTTTCAATGTCTTTTTGTTATTTTTGCATTAAAGAATTAAGAATCTTATATATGCCTATACATTCTCAAAATGCACCTTAGGTACCCATTACAGTCATCCAATATCTTTTTTCCAAGTTCTTTGTCCAACATTTGATCAAATTTCTTGGATGGAGTGGGACCCTTCCACTAGCCACCTAACCACTCCCAACTTTACGACGTGACACCGACATTCAAATGTCAAAGTGACATCTCGCGACAGCTGTCAACGATTTGTTTATGACAGTGGCATAAATCCCAGTGAGTTATTGGGCCTTTATTGTGACTCGTGACTAATGGTTATTGGGACTTTGTACATTAATCTGTTAGCCATTGACCAATTACCGGGTGACCGAGTGATTTGTGGTCAATTTAGAACGTGCAAATATCATATCCGCGTTCAAGTTGAAACTGAGGCGGTTTTCAGACCTGAGCGAATATTTGAATAAGTGACAACCGATGTGGCGCAGCGATGGTGCGTCTGCGACACAGGAGGTTGCGGGTTCGATTCCCGTCTCAAAACAAATGTTTGAACGATCTGCAGATATTTGTAACGAGGTGTTTTCTATGTCTATTAGAAAATATCCATTCATAGGTACATTGAGTATATAAAAAGTACTAGCGTACCAAGGTTATCGACATAGCTCAAAGAATTAGCAAGCTGAAGTGGCATTAGGTTGGCCATATCTTGAGAAAAACCAAGAACTGCTGCTGGGGTAAACGTGTTCTTGAGTGAAGACCGGGACTCGGCAAACATAGTGAAGGACGCCCCTGACCAGGTGGAATGATGATTTGTGAAAAACTGCTGGCAGATGCTGGATGCATGCTGAAGACAAGGCACTGTGGTGCTCATTAGGGGAGGGCTATGTCCTATGGATTAATATAGGCTTTTAATAATGACTAGACTAGCTCTTGCCCGCTACTTTGCAAGCAATTTTTAAGTAGCATGTGTTAGTTTCCGGGATATCATTTGCCTCTCTGCTAAATTTCATTAAGATCCGCTCAGCCGTTCCGTTCAGGCGTGAAAAGGTGAAAAGACAGATTGACAGACAGAGTTACTTTCGAATTTATAATATACTAGCAACCCGCCCCGGCTTCGCACAGGTGATATATTATGCATGTATTGTACATATAAACCGTCCTCTTGAATCACTCTCCCCCGAATACTCAAACGCATCTCAGGTTTACGCACGTCTCAAGTGACGATTTTTTGACACATTTTCATTAAATTATGTCAAAAAACCTCGACTTAAGACGAGCTTAAATGTAAGTTGCGTTTGAGGAATCGGGGGTCTATCTGTTAAAAAAAAACTGCATCAAAATCCGTTGTGTATTAGTTTTAAAGATCTAAGCATACATAGGGATATAGGGACAGAGAAAGCGACTTTGTTTTATACTATGTAGTGAAGTATGAATATCAGTATGTATTAAGTGTATCAGTTATCTAGTACTCTTCTCATGAGCTGTTCTTACTCTGAGGGTGTAATGATGATGTGTGGATTTTCAATGGAGGTTTTCCGCCGAACGCGATATTTTGAAATATGTAAATACTTATGTCAAATACTCACTACTACTCCCGATATCCACCAAATTAAGGACTAAAAAGTTTTTTTTAACAAATATACATTTGTAGAAAGAGTTCTGTTATTGTCCTTACGATTTTGCTATTTTTTTGATATAACAAAATCTTCTAAGACATAATTAATTTTTATTCCACAACATTTTTGCAAAATAACGAATTTTTAAACAAATGAACGTAAGCAACTACACTTATCTTTGACATTATACTGTCGAACTACATTGAAAGAAAACCCCTCATGAGTTTCTTTGCAAACTTTTATTGAATCTAAGCTAATCAACAAAACGGGATGATTTTTTTTACCTAGGTACGCATAAAGTTCTGGATCTGGACATTATAGCATCATTAAAGCCTGCATTTTATGCCCGAAGAGCCCGCGCAAAATCGCGGGCAGATTTTAGTCCAAATAAACAATTGGACAACAAGGTTTTTTGATAATTGAACAAAGGTTGAACTTCGTCCAAATGATCTCTATTCCAGCTATAGCCGGTTTCACCTCACCGCATATCAATCTTCCACGCATCGTTAGCGGACTGACTTCAAAAGAGCCACTGAAAGCCCTGAAAGACTGTAAACTGTGTTTTCAACACGCTGTCGAAGCTTCGAGATCTTTATGTATGGGGCTTTTTAAGGGTGTAGTGATGTTTATCACATTTTTTGAGAACTAGTTTTTTAATTGACGACCTCTGTGGCGCAGCGGGGGAAGGTCCGCTAAAAATGAGGTAGGTAGCTGGTTCGATTCAGTTACGGAATTAACACAAAAAAGACTAACAAGTGGATAAATGGTAATGTATAAGTATTGTATTCGGTTTATCAGATATGTGGCACAAGCTCTCTTAACGCATTCACTGATCAGCCTCGACGGTGCGACCAGCAGGGGCGCGCCGCCGCGCCGTCGCCGTCGTCGCTACGACGACGCGACGGCGACGGAACAGGCTTCTGCGTGTAGGGCCATGAAAGTGTTAAGCTTCGGGCTAGATGAAGCAGTGTGAATGGTTGAGCAAAAAAATCTGCTAAGTTAATCACGTAGGTGCTCGGACCTTAGCGAATATTTAAACTGATTATGTAGCCACAAATCGCCGGATAGCACTGTCGAAAAAAAACCAATCATTTTCTAAAATAACGCCGAAGCGACGACATAACCCTCTAAGGAAAATAAAATCAACAAAAAAGTACGTACCTACTCTTTGACTTACAGATATCTATTATTAATGGATTCCATAAATTATATCGTAGATATTTTTCCTGTCAATAGATTAATACACTTTATAGAGTTAATTCAATACTAAGCTGGGTATAAACGTAAAGGGGTTAGACGTGAACCAACAGTGAACAGTGTAGAATGTAGGTAAACCTTATCGGGCCTTCAATAATCATTGCGCTGACAATCTTGCCTGTACCGTCGCACACAGAACGCGTTCGACTTCGCATGCAGCCGATACGATTTACAAAAGTAATTCAGCAGCGTAAAAGCAGTATACAGTGCGTCTTATCGCCGCATGAAGGCGCAATAAAGAATTAAGATTGTGAGACATTTTCATTAAACAAAAACAAAGAAACGTAAATTATCAGCCACTTAACTCCGTCTCACACCTGTATTATTTTGTTGTAAGGGCCTAAATTGAGCATTAAGTTTAGTTATGATTAAACCACATCAAACATCAGAGAGCTTCATTTCCTTTACGCCTCAAAGAACTACTGGGCAGGTCACAACTGATATAAAAAAAATGAGAATTATTTTTATTTCATTTTATTTACATTGACGACAAATCGAGCATGCGCTATCGTTTGAAGCAGCCCATAATGGCAAATTTTTAAAAGCTTGAAAATTTGTCATATGGGAAGAGATGGACTTACCAAGTTCTTTCATAGGTACGCATCCTTTACATCAAGTTTCAACACGATAGGCTTCTCCCAATCGTATCGCCACTTGTGCAAGCCATCAGTAAAATACGCCGACGGCTTATAAAGCCTCGTTCTTACGAGCAATTACGGCAGATAAAGCCTTTGAACGCCGCCCCGCTTACTGACGAGATACGGTTAGAATAACCTCCTTAATGGAAAGTATTACAGTTTATGTTTAAAGGGGTGGCTTTTTGCTAAGTTGTGTGGCTTTTAATAAAGTTGGATTTGAATGTGTATCTTTCTTGGGTGTACTCGAAATTTTCAGATTTTGTGACAATTTCTTCAATAAATAATAAATAGAATAGGAATATGTGGTGGAGAGGGTCCACATTTTGGATATCTCATTTTTTCTCCAAGTAAAATTAAAAGATAGATCAGAGGGGCATCTCTGATCTATCTTCTAATTTTAATTTTCTTCGCATGTCAAGGTGTTGCATGTCATATAGTAAGAACTTTCAGCGAGCTTATAATAACTAAACAATGGTTACATAAATCAAAGTTCCCATCTACCTTGTCTATAAGTCCTTTATTTTACCCACAGGAAACATTCTCCCACCAAATAAATAGTTTGTTCTTTCCTAAACCAATCACCCAAAACAAAAGTCACGCACTACAAACCCGTCAATAAAAGCTGCTACATAAATCGTCTCACCCCACAGAGAAATACAACCGTACATAGATATCTAGTGGCTAAAATACCCAAAAACGTATCAGTGTGCCATCCATGCACTCCCGACTTAGCTCGTAACGTTACAATTTTATGACCACTTTTATTACAGTACGCTTTCGTGCGCGATTACCCTCCAGAGTGAGTTCTGCTGTTAGACACCCCGTGACACGGACAGTTACCTTACCAACGGCCTTTACTTCTCATTGCTTGCTATTCATTGCTGGTTTTCTTCTCACTACAAATAAATGATGGGAAGAAAAGATCAGATGGAAGGGTATGTTTGCGATAGAAACGCATGAAACGATCCTGTTGTCAGCAATTACATTTTTATGCGTGTTTTATTATCATAGGGAGTCTAATGTACTAGTGCATTAATTTATCACCTCCCCTGTTTACGAGGTAGAGTTTGACAATTGAAATGGTGTATATTCGAAGGTAGCTAGTGGCTCTTGGTCCCTGGTATAGCGATATTTTCTTTGGCAGTGCGTAAGGCTGGTGTATCTACGTGGAGTGGATGTGAGCTACAATCGTTTGGACAGACAAGCGATGGACGTATCAAAGGAAACTGGAAATGCAGTTGCAGTTTCGATTGAATTGAGAGACGTCTGCGGTAGATCCACAGTATCCCAGAGCGGCGTACAGAGAGAAAGCTCAATATGATAGAGCTTTTTTGAAATTGTTTTTTGCTGCTCATTTGAAGACACTCGGCTCCCAGTGTTAGGTAAAGAATATGGAAACGTTAAATATTTCTTCTACCTAATAAAGCCTTTTGAAGTTGCTATTGCGTAAAATAAAAAGTTAATATAAATTGTATATAAGTAATAGTTTATAATAATAGTGTCAACCTTCTTTTTCAGAAACGCGTGAAGGTATCGACTTAAAATTCACATTATATACCTACTCAGGCCGTAACTTTCTTGAAGTCGCAATATAAATGAAACGTCTTCTAAGTCAACGCAATAAAAAGTTACAACCTATGCCCAATTTTTTTAAATTTTCCAAGGAATCACTTGAACACAGAACCTATAAGGTACTTCCCGTTGACCCAGAATCAGGTTTTTTTTTTTTTTTTATTAAATAATTTGAATATCATTTTTGCTATCTCAAATAATTGATTTTTGTAAGTGATTTGCATAATCATTCTCATAGTACAAATGAACAAAGTGAGTTGTACAAACAAAAGCTTTCATGAGAATAATCTACAAAGCTTCTCTTCTGGCCAACACACTGCTCCTGCACCCTGCAGGCAAAGGATGATTGAAACTTGTCTGATGCTGATAGGTTCGGATGTTTGCCTCAGACTCGCCTTTCAAGTGATCTTGATGTTTCGCATTGTGGCGCGGATGGCTGACGACAACTGAAATCTACACTGAAATGTTCTATTTCACTGTTTGGAACGAAGTTTGAAACTGCATCTGTGAATGATAAATGATATTGGACATAATGGTAAACTTTCTATGTCTACCTAAATAAACTGTTGTATAAAATATTTGTTTTTTTAATAAAAATAATACACATAAAGGTTTTGGTACTTTTTTGACAAGTGAATAAATGCACGTACCGGGGCATATTTGGGTGATTGCTCCAAAATCCACTAATCCTCCTTGGGATAACGCACAATACTTAGTAAGTACTTAGAAAGTCTTAGGTTTTATCAGTAAGCTCAGGACTTCAGAAGGTGTCAAGGCGACGCAACGGCGTCTTTAAACATTTCATGCGACTTTTTAAAGTTGAAACGAATAACAGTAAATACTGGTTCCTTACTCTTCTGCTTGAGGCACAAAAGTATAAATGTTTGTTTAATAAGGTAACAATATATTTAATACTAACTTATGCCAAAAGTCAAGTCGATTGGTTGCTTAGTTAGCCTGTGAAGGAAGGACAAACAAACACACTTTCACATTTATAATATTAGCATAGTTAGGTTGTAACTTTATTACATTATTATTGTACACTTCATTTATTTCAAATCATGTTAAAATTCATTTTTTACTGTTGGATATACATACAATACCTAAAGTGTTATAAAACTATACTACAGATAAAAATTCTTAAATATATAACAAATTAAAAAAAAAAACGGTAGATGACCGGCCGCGAAGCTAGGCTCAAGCAGTCGGTGACTAGGGCTGCAAAGAGAGGAACTTCTCGAACGAAGATGTTAGATTTACAGTTTTGATCTTTATGCTCTCAACGGTGTTTTTATCGCAAACACAATTATTTGAGTCGCCGCGAGCAGCTCGCGTGTCGAACTAGCCCCTCAGCTCTGTGTGCCTAGTGACATGTTAATATGTATAATAGTGTCGCTTGGAATGACCACTAAATAGCAAGGGCTTGGACAGAAACGTCCGGCGGAAGTAGACGCCTTTCAAAATGGCATGATTATTTCATCAATGGAATATGACAGGTTGATGACAGCTCTGTTAACATGCTTGATTCCCACGTGCCATGGCATAGGTAACAGTTAATAAGGGAAATGGGTGATTAGATACCTGATAATACATTGGGTGTGTAGTTAGTGATATTCAACAATAAAATCTTAACCTTTGGTGCCTCACCAATTGCATACATTTAGCGAGCCGGCGCGGGCCGTAGGTACGCGACTTAAGTTAAAGTAAGATCTTACGTTACTGAATAAATTAATTCTGAAGTAGTACAGCAATATTACATTTTTTTTTAAATAATAAGAAATTAAAGAATAGACTACTCATTGAAAGCCTTTTATTTGTAATCTGCTTCGACTGTATGGTAGTGTAGTGACTAACTAGTATTATTTTGCTCAGCTGGCCGCTTTTGTTCAAATTTTTCATAACTTACGTTACAGATACTTCACATAACCCGAAGTGGATCTTGGCCTCCGACACCAGAGATTGCCAGTTGTCCCGGTCCCTTGCCGTTTCAGTCCAGTCGATGGCACGAAGTTCACGTAGGTCTTTCTCGACTTTGTCGCTCCAGCGGTACCTATGACAACCCTACAGACGCAGGAAGCTCTAACTATGTAAGTTTTAGAGGTTCATTTGAATAACATAACCTATTCATTATTAAAAAAATATACTTTACCTTCCTAGGAATTCCACTCCTTGGCCGTGCTTATTCTGAAGGAAAAGTATATTTTTTTAAAACTTACATAATTAGGAAGAATGTACAACCTTATTTATTTATTTATAAAAACGACTTCTACATTATTAAGTATATGTAATTATATATCGTAACGCCAAGTGTTAAAATACCTACGTTGAAACAGTGCTACTTGTTTTTCCTAGACTTCAAATAGGTATGAAGAAAACAAGAAGAACAATTACAATATTATTTAATCTAAAAAGTTATACAATCTCTAGGTCGTGAATTTTGTCTAGTGTCGTATCCGAGTCGCGGTGGGTAACCCTAAGTAAACCACTGGCCTTAGAAAGAGCGGGAGTCGTTCCGGTGCAGTAAAAAGGATGGGCGCCGACTCGCGCAGGATGGGCGCCGACTCGCGCAGTAGTAGAAGTAGTAGTAGTAGCGTAGCTGCCCGTAAGGTGAACCCTGGAATCCATTTCCAGATAATTAAGGAATGGTCCACTTTCTTAGTTTGACTGCGACATCCCGTGCTCATGGTGAACGCAATGGCAACTAGCATATAATAGTGATCAGTGATGAGGCAGTCAAACAATAGGATACATTGGCTAAATAAGCAGTGAGATGTGCAGTGAAAAATAATAATGAAATGATTTCTTATGACTACATGAATGAATACAAGAAAATATAAAAATAAAGATAGTGAGCCGTTACACCGTCTCAGATTCAAGCTTATGTTAAAAAGCACAACACTTACCCAATTTGGGGTTTCACAAGTTCCGGGAGATTAGGACACAAAACTAAGCTGTATCTAATTATTGAAATCAAGATATTTTCAATAAAAACTTTTACAATTGGTCTCGTAAGAATTTCTCAAGTTCGACCTTTGTCTAGCAAGTGACAATCAAAACGGCCGATTCATTGTCTTGATTGTCGATGGTCGCTTGCTTCACTTCTGACTGTCAGGTGACGCTGTCAGTGTCGTGAGGCGCACGGGCATTTTAAAAAGTAGGGTGCGCGGCAATTTTAAAAAGTACGAGGAGATAAGATTTAATTTAAGAATTAAAATTTTCAAAAGTGTTACATACCCCCCTTTTTAGGTTTGGATTTTTTCTAAGGAAAATCCGATAGAATTAATTATGTCAGCTTAAAATCTTTGATGTGCCAGGTTCCTAAGTTTTGACCCGTCATATCTTCGAGTTCATAAACGAGTTTTGATTTCTTTGCTATAATGCGACATTTTATGAATTTAGGAGCTAATTTCTTAGAGAATCTCTTGTCCTTGTCACTGAGGTAGAAAGTTCGTTTCCAAACATTATCTCCTACGTTAAATTCAACGTTTTTGCGCCTTAGATTATAATGCGAAGCGTTTCGAGAATGAGCTTTTAGTAGTGATAGTTGCACTTTATCAAAGATTTTATGGAGTATACCTAAGTTTTCAGCGTAACTGTCACGTGGTGTGAATATAATACTACCCTCCAAGTCCGGGTCGACGTAGTGTGATCCACAGCTCACTAACTCCCGTCCGAAAACAAGAAACGAAGGGGTGAAGTCAGTAACCTCATTTACGGCGCTATTTAGAGCAAACTGTATTTTGGGTATGTTAGTATCCCAAGTGCGGTGGTCACTTTCTATGAAGGCTGAGACAGCGGTCATAATGGTCTTATTGTACCTTTCTACAGTATTTACCTGTGGAGTGTATAACGGGGTAAAGCAGACGTTGGGGATTTTGTAGCTAGCTAACAGAGCTTTCATGCCATTGCTAGTGAACTGTTTACCGTTATCCATCAGAATCGTGCTAGGAATACCATGTACTAAAAGGACTTGCTCTTCCAAAATACGCATGATTATCTCGGAAGTCGCTCGTTTTATTGGAAACAGCATACAATACTTTGAGAAGCAGCAAGTAATGACAAGTAGGAATGTGTTTTGCTTTCTAGTGATAGGTAAAGGACCAACTAAATCCATACTGAGCATTTGAAAGGGGCGGCTACAGTCTTTAGGGCGACCCATTGTGCCAAGCGTAGCGTGGGTAGGATGTTTGTGAGACAGACATACATCACAGCTAGTAACAAAGGTAGCCACATCCTTGTACATTTTTGGCCAAAAATATTTCAAGGTAAGGCGTCTGTATGTTTTGAAAATTCCTAAATGCCCAGAAGTAGGTTCTGAGTGATTCTGCGAAATTATCTCTTGGCGCCTTTCCAGCGGAATTATCTCCTTCCATTCGAATTCTCTAGTCAAAGGATTTAAGGACTTAACGTACCTGAATAAAATATTATTCTCCACGCGATAATTTAAGAATGATGTAGGGTATTCTTGGCAACCTTTAAATAATTTCACATACCAAGCATCATTAGTTTGAGTTATCGAAGGGACAGAGTCAATAGCAAGGATCGGAACAGCGCGAGACAAACTGTCAGGAACCACGTTCTCGGCACCCTTCCTATGCTTAATCTCAAACTTAAAAGCAGAGAGACGAACACCCCATCTAGCTAGTCTGCCCGTCGGGTTATTAAGATTAAGAAACCATTTAAGAGAGGAATGATCCGTAAAAACAGTGAAGCTCAGACCATTCTCAAGGTAGCATCGCCAGTGTTCTATCGCCAGTAAAACGGCTAAGGCTTCGCGTTCTGTAGCACTATAGTTGCGTTCCTGTTGTGTGAGCGACTTACTCATGTAGGCTATAACCTTCTCCTGACCATCTAAATTTTGCGTGAGTACAGCTCCGATGCCATAATCACTCGCATCTGTATGTACTTGGAAGGGTTTAAGGTAGTCTGGACACGATAGGATAGGTGCAGACACCAAATGGGATTTGAGCTTATTAAAAGAGTCGTCCGCATCAGTAGACCATGCAAATGGAGGCGAGTTCTTTTTCTGAGACGTAAGCTTATTCAATGGAGAAGCTAAAGCACTGAAGTTTGGTATAAACCTACGGTACCAAGATGCGGTTCCTAGAAAACGTCGTACCTCCTTTCGGTTAGTGGGTGCGGGATAGTCAACAATTGATTTTACCTTATCTGGGTCCGCATGTAAACCGTTTGAGTCAACGACATATCCTAAATATTTGAGCTGGTTCCTGAAAAATTGACTCTTTTTGAAGTTGATTGTCAGATTAGCGAACTTTAGCTTCTCTAAGACTCGATGAAGCAGTGAAATGTGTTGCTCAAAGCAATTGGAGACGATGATAATATCATCAACAAAGACAAAAACTTTGTGTTCGAATTCAGGACCATAAAATAAGGCATCCACTAACCTTTGCTGAGTGGCTGGGGCATTAGTTAAACCGAAGGGCATTGATTTAAACTGGAAGGTACCTCGAGAAGGTATGTAAAATGCCGTCTTTTGCTTATCCTGCTCCTGAATAGGGATCTGCCAGAAGCTTTTGGAAAGGTCAATGCTTGAAAGGTATCTGGCATCACGAAGATTGTCAAGGATTTCGGAAATGTACGGAAGGCTGTACGCGTCTTTCTTGGTTACAGAATTAAGCTTCCGGCTATCCAAGCAAAATCTCAACTCACCATTCTTTTTAGGTGTCAAAAGAACCGGTGAGGACCAAGGGCTTTCGCATGGTTCCACTACATCTTCCTTGAGCATCTCGTCTAGCTGTTCTACAAGGATACGTTGCTTTTCTGGGGACATTCTATAATATCGCTGACGAATTGGAGTAGCATCAGCAGTGTCAATAACGTGTGTGATCAAGCTAGTACGACCAAGTCCACGTTCCTCATAAGAGATGTCACGAAATCGTAGTATCATTTGATCCGCAGTAGATCTTTGCTCGTCGGACAAGTTATTATATGATCGAAGATTGTATTGCTGTTGGGTAACAAAATCAGCTGAAAAGATTTCGTCAGAGTCTTTGTAGTAAGCAATGTGGTCCAGATATTTAGGAAACAGACCATAAGTTCTCCAAAAATCCATTCCCAGAATAAGAGAGTGTTTTATACCTGGAACTACAAATACCTTAAGTATGTGACTTTGGTTTAGAAATTTAATGGGAAGTTCTAGAACCCCAAGGGCCTCAAGCTTGTTACCGCCAGCACTAACAAAGTGAACCTTCTCACAATCTAATAATTCAACGCCATCCCTAAGTAAGCATTGGTGACTTCCGTTTCCTAAAATAGTAGAAGAAGAACCGGAGTCAAGAAGACCGATAAAAGGTTTAGTACTTATGTTCACTGCGACATAAGGTCGAGACTTATCAACGTTGGGATTGTCATCGCGGATTGATGAGACAGCGTTATATGTGGTGAATGAAGAAATGAAGGCTAACCATTTCTTCCACTCATCAAAGTCAAAATTTTTATGATAATACACACTATCCTCCCAATCCTGACTAACTAGTTTTTTGGAGTGTCTTTAGAGTCGGTTTTCTTACAGTCGGAACATTCTGATCGACGAACACCTTTCTTTCCACATTTGAAACAGATAAGAAAACGCTCTGCCTTACAGTATCTTAAGGAGTGGTCATTTGTTCTGCATCGTGGACAAAATCTAGCCGTCTTCGAAGTCAAGGCTGCAACCATTTCAACGTCATCCTTATCTAGAGAGGAAACACCTACTTTTTTATCTCCGGAAGAGTTAGAGCTACTGTAGCAACCTCTGTAGGCAAACTCGGGAGCTATGGTACTTGCTGACGCTTTTGGCGGCTCGCGAAACTGAGCAAAACGCGCTTGCATATTTTCGTAACTACGGCATATCGATTTAAGAGAGTCGATAGTTTTGATTTCCGGGGATGCTAACAAGGTGCTTGCATAACAGGGTCGGATATTATGCAGCAAGATATCCAGTTTTTCATTTTCAGATAGATCTCTACTGAGACGAGAAAACATACCGTGCATGATAGATAAGTAGATGGATATGCTTTCCGTTTCCCCTTGAGTGCGTGATCTGATTTCGGCAGCAAGACGGTAGTCGTAATCACTATTGGTAAAATCCTCCTTAAGAAGCTCACAAAGCTCATTCCAGTTTTGAATCCTGCCCCTGTTACAACGATACCAATGCAAGGCGTCATCAGTGAAAATCTCGAATGCCAAGGACAGAATTTTCTCGTAAGAAATGCTTCTAGATTCCACGAATTCCTCAACTCTTTGTATAAAGGATCTCACACAAGTTTGGCCAGAATACTTTAATTTTCCAATCTCAGCTGTTACGTTACGCTCACAACTGACAGCGACACTAGGCACGTTCGCCTCTGAAGCGGTACCGGATGTCGACGTGGAAGATGAAGTTATTCCTAGAGCACTCTGTGGAATTCGAGGTCTGAGTGCTGATAACTCCTTATACAGGACTTCAAAAGTTAAAAAACATTTTTGATAGTCACTTGCTATTGATTCGGTACTACTCAACCTGTTCACCCTATGATATATGTGATGTAACAAGGTTTCTGTCCTAGAAAATAGATTTTTATCAAATTTTTGTTTCAAGGAGGTCAGATTGCTCTGAGCCTTAGTTAAGCTTTCATTTAACCCTATCAAATCTTGTTCTGGTTCGAGATGTGATTCTAAAATATCCTCTGAGGGTAAGTTGGGAGCAAGTTTCAGAATGAGTTTGCGCAACTCTTGTACGGAACCCTTAGTACCTCCGCGAAGCTCAACCTCATATTCTAGTTCTGACTTTTGAAGTGAGAGGAACTTTATGATGTACGCCATATTGAGTCAGTGTTGAGACAGTAATTCGAAGCTTAAACAAATATGAGCTTGTATGTGGTACTTGATACGAAACAATTAGAATACTTAACAAATAATAGGAAGTCAATAAAGTAAGTAAAGTTCAATAAAAAACTTAAGTGTACTCACATATAAGCTTGAGCAGAAAATCAAACTTATAACTAGAAGAAAAATTAAGCCAACACCAAAGAAAACTACTAATTGCGATAAGCTACTCAACGTAACACGGATACGACTATTACCTATTGGGCGCCAATGAAACAGTGCTACTTGTTTTTCCTAGACTTCAAATAGGTATGAAGAAAACAAGAAGAACAATTACAATATTATTTAATCTAAAAAGTTATACAATCTCTAGGTCGTGAATTTTGTCTAGTGTCGTATCCGAGTCGCGGTGGGTAACCCTAAGTAAACCACTGGCCTTAGAAAGAGCGGGAGTCGTTCCGGTGCAGTAAAAAGGATGGGCGCCGACTCGCGCAGGATGGGCGCCGACTCGCGCAGGATGGGCGCCGACTCGCGCAGGATGGGCGCCGACTCGCGCAGTAGTAGAAGTAGTAGTAGTAGCGTAGCTGCCCGTAAGGTGAACCCTGGAATCCATTTCCAGATAATTAAGGAATGGTCCACTTTCTTAGTTTGACTGCGACATCCCGTGCTCATGGTGAACGCAATGGCAACTAGCATATAATAGTGATCAGTGATGAGGCAGTCAAACAATAGGATACATTGGCTAAATAAGCAGTGAGATGTGCAGTGAAAAATAATAATGAAATGATTTCTTATGACTACATGAATGAATACAAGAAAATATAAAAATAAAGATAGTGAGCCGTTACACCGTCTCAGATTCAAGCTTATGTTAAAAAGCACAACACTTACCCAATTTGGGGTTTCACAAGTTCCGGGAGATTAGGACACAAAACTAAGCTGTATCTAATTATTGAAATCAAGATATTTTCAATAAAAACTTTTACAATTGGTCTCGTAAGAATTTCTCAAGTTCGACCTTTGTCTAGCAAGTGACAATCAAAACGGCCGATTCATTGTCTTGATTGTCGATGGTCGCTTGCTTCACTTCTGACTGTCAGGTGACGCTGTCAGTGTCGTGAGGCGCACGGGCATTTTAAAAAGTAGGGTGCGCGGCAATTTTAAAAAGTACGAGGAGATAGAATTAAAATTTTCAAAAGTGTTACAACGTAAGTTATGATAAGCGCACGCCCTAGCTTCTAAAAGGTTTTATATGTAAGTATTAGCTTAGTATAAATTAAATTTAATTCTTAAATGTACGACAATAAAGAATTCTTTAAACTTATTTGAATTTATTTGTAATCCATGTTTATAGAAAACACTCAGCCATGGAACAGTAACTGACTCAACTCAAGCAACAACGTGCGAGCAAAATATGCATTGAAAACTACTCATAAATAGATTTGCATCTGACCATCCATTAGTTTTGATTTATTGTGGAGGAACACGCGTGATGGTAAAGTATGGGAAAATCTTGCTTATACAATGCGAGTTCTGGGATATATTTATTAAAAAAATCAAAGGCATGTGTCATCTGAGATGAGGAGAACATTTTAACCACGCTTGAACAGACATAAATAAGAAGCGTTAATTAAACTTTTTTTAATCAAGCACATTATTGTTAAACGATAAACAATTTTTAAGAAGCCAAAACTATTAAACATGTAAGTAATATAAAACTTTAAAAAACATTACTTTATTGATACCTTGCTCCGAGGACTTTATTCTCATCCGAAAATTTAAATAAAAATTTAAATTTTTTTATAATAATAAATAATTTAATAAAAATTTAAATTTTTTTTTCTCATCAAATCGGATGAGAATAAAGTCCTCGGAGCAAGGTATCCAAAAAGAGTCATCAAAGTCTCATCATATTTTTATTAGTTGTAATGTTTTTTAAAGTTTTATATTACTTACATGCAAGTGATTTCTAAGTTGTAATTTCCCCCGACAGTACAGCACATATCTCATGGCAGAGTGAAGCATTACCGTATTGGAGCGGAGGCGGAGGCGTTATGTTCTACATCCCGTGATTTATTGGTTACAGGAAACGCTATGTACTCACTAGCCTTGGAATTGCAGTATCTTGCATATTTATATAACTACTGAGCCGTGCCGGTCACGGCGTAAGAATCGATCCCCTTCAAATAAACCCGAGGATGTCGTAAGAGTCACCAATCCAAAATTGCGATCACCAATCCTGCTACGCGTGGTTATTGTGGCAAAACCTCTTTGTTTGCTGATGAGATTACGTAACTAACGTTAGGTCTCATGTTTTTATGTGGAGGAAATGGTAACCTCTTTACCTCTTTAGCATTTACCGTCCTAAAACTTCTTTTCAAGGACGGACATGTCGCATGCACAGTGAAAGGTCTTTTCTAGATCTTAGAGTAAGTATAGTACAAGCCAGATAACGCTAACGGCGCTAGAACCGTAAGTGGTCCCAAAGATTTTCGACGAAACCGCTAAGAAAAAAGATTTCGTGGCTTAGTTGGTTAGAGCACACCCGTACTGAGGGTGGGGTGCAGGTTCGAGTCCTGCCGAAATCGAAAATTTTTGGAATCTTATTTAATTTCTTAATCAATCAAAGCATTTCCATATCCATATTATTATTTTGTTATTGTTTTTCCCTTTTACTAGTTCATAGATCAATCTCGCTCTTAAGCCTTTTGTTCTTTTCTTTACCGCGATAAATTGGGTAGGGATGCTAAAGTTAGTGCTTCTCTTTTGGTGGTCGTGCGCCTATGTGCTTATTCTGTTAACTCCAATGAATTTCTGTTTTCCTGGTACTTCTGATTTAATATCGTGAATAGAATTTTGGACACGGAAGATTTTTAAGGCAATATACTATATTTAGACTAAAAATCGTTTTTTAACAAACTTGTGTCACCTTGGACACCTTGCCCTAGATTATTCTTATCCATCACCGCTTGCGCTTTGATGGATAAAAACCGTAAAGGGTTCTATATATCCGACGAGACAACACTAGACGAACCCTCACATTCTAACTGTCCCAGTGTGTTCTAACTTCCATTTTTAAGTAGATGCACACAGGTCTTACCCCATGTATATCCGATGATCCTATCCATACCAGGTTGTCTGGCAGAGATCGCTCTTGAGCGATAAGACCGCCAATTGTCACTTATTGTTTATGTGTTTAATTTGTAAATTGTTTTTAGCTTAAGTGTGCAATAAAAGTATTTTCTATCTATCTGTCTACCCACAGTCTTCCGAACAAACCCTATTCAAACACGACTGCACAAAGCTTTGGTTCAAACCAAGTTCAAACGGTCTAAATGTAATTAAACAGCTCGCTTCTCATATAATTGAGAATTTATCCGTCGAGGTGTATCCATGTAGAAACAAACAGGGAGGGTGGTTTTGAGGATGACCTCTGGGATGCGGCGGGCGAACTATCGAAGAAGAATGCGCGTTCGATATTCAGCCTGGGATAATTCCGTCTGCCCGTCGATTGTCAAAGCAAGGTCCTATAGCACAAGTTAAGGAAAAAAATCTAAAAACCAACAATTTTTTTTTATATTTTCTTTAAGTGGAGTATCGTATCTGAATTGAGTTTTTTTGTTAGTATGCTGTACGGAACCCTTGATGCGCGAGTTCAACTCGCACTTGACGTACCAAACATCATTCACCATATCAATAGTACCACCCCACCAGTGATATCATTCATGGGGTATCATTGTATCATCAATTGTATGGTATCATCAATCAGATAGTATAGGAGTAGATAGGGTACCTAACCTACTATACTGATTTGACCTTGTAAACGTACAAAATGACTGCAAATTGAAATTAACTTATTTTACGCTACTTGCCCTTTACATGCGAACATAGAAACAAACCGTATATATATACATATATATCTTTAAATTACATAGGTACTTTTTTTTTTAAATATAACTCACTGAGCAACTGACAAAATTTCTGTTGGAGCGAAACGAATTCATAAAGTCAATGTAGGTACCGATCAACCAATGAGGCCCTTCAAGAAACAGGTTTCATAATAACATATTCACATCTCATAAATAAATGTTAATTCACATATAAATTGTACAAGTCATTCGCATTCAACGATAGCATTAACACTAAAATATCATTTTTAAAATGTAGTCTCTGATACCCCGCCGGTCTGTGGGACCACCTTGTTGTAAATTAACATGAGACCGTCATACAAAGGTAACCCTTCGTTGCCGCGTAATAAAGTGCTAGGACGGGTCCCGCTGCGCTCGTCAGGCGTCCGAGCTATTCATCGGCCGGACATTATCGTAAATATTGTGGTGTTTATTCAGATTTCGAGCACAAACAATTCAATTCACGCACCGGCTGCTAATTGGGTATAAATCGCGGTGATATTCAGTGATTTCAATGAACTACTCGCATCGATTAATATTTTATATTCTTTTATTTAAATTCGAATGAACCGTCGCGTAGATTTCATTGATTTGTCGATTGGTGAAAGGGTTTATTGCGATTGTTCATCGATTTCCAACAATGCAGCAGTAGGTGAGCTGTTCAACAAAAACAATGCATGTTTGTATTTGTTTAAAAACAAAATAAAACCAAGCAATATATTCCAAATGGTTAATTTGTTTTCGCCATCTTATTTTATGAATACGATTAAGTTTATTCGAGTCGAATTAATAAGCGCAGTGGCTCGATGTAAATCACTGCTCATAACTCAAGAGCGAGATAGCGCAACTGGACTATAATGGCGGCAGTTAACATGACGAAAACCGTTTTTATTCGAAGGTACTCATAGCACGCCAGTCGTCAACTTGAACACTTTATAATAGAAATAATAACGCAACAGCCGGCATGAGTTATTGGCCACATTTCATGTTAAATTGTATGTAAATTCGAGGCCACAGCGACACGGCTCCCACAATAACATAATAATAGAGGATTTGTGACTCACGTCAGGTTGTTAGTGTGTACTTAACCCTTTATCGGGCCACGCACGCGGGACGTGAGATCATTACGACGGGTCTCCGGGACACAATGGAACGTACCCATAGGTACCGCTCGAAGGGTTAGCGTGCCTTACGATTCCGTGAGTGAAGTGAACGTTTAAATTTCTTTATTTATTCCTCAGATCATTCGATACCGGTTCGGCTAAGCAGCTAACACGTTTGGATAACAATACTAGTTTTTTTATTCAAATTGAGCGTTTGTGTTGTGGAAAGCAACTGAAGCGGTTAAATAGTCGATTTGTGAATAAGTTATGTAGGTAATATGGTTATCGAACAAGTTTTTATTCATTGAACAACTTTATTCGACTTAAGTGGTGTGTTTGCTCAAACTTGGGCACGTTGTGGCGATAAGTTTGTATGTTTTGTCGGCCATTGAGAACATTCACGATATCGAAAGGAATAATAATAAGTTTTTATTCAGAAAGAAAATAACAATCAAATAACAAATTTAAATTAAAACTAGTATTTACAATAGAAACAATTAAGCTATCTGCAAACTGTTGCAAACAATCTTAATTAGACTTTAAATAACGAAACTATCTTTTGTCTGTGACTTTGCCTGTATGGTTAACCTACCAAATACCCATTTATTTTGTTCCGGCTGTTCTGGGTATTTTCTATGTGTAGTAAAAATATCAGTCATCTAGTACCCACAACACAAGCTCTGCTTATATAAAGGCTAGATGATGATGCTGTGTGGATTGCCCAGAATTATAATATTATTCTTTTTCAACGTACTCTTCATTACTGAAGGTAACCAGGCACCAGGCAGGCAGTTGTTTTCCAAATAGCTACCTAACAAGTTTATCATTGTGAAACTCCACGGCTTCTAGGGCTCCCCTAAATGTCTTACATAGGTACAAAGTATATAAATATCAATTATAATAACACTGAGTATACACATTATCATTAATATTGTAACAGACGAAAGATAAGATATTTGAGCTAGCTTATTATAACAACTAAACTACGTATGCAGAGAGCGATGACTTTGCCTCAGAAAATCACTTGCTAATCCATAGGCTGATCCTAGAGAGTTGCCAAAAAGTATTAAAAATAAATATATATTATTTTACAAAAACATAATAGGACTGAAGAGTTATTCATACAATACAAATGAGCTAATTATACTATTGCAACAAATCTAATGGAAGCTCAACTGATCCACAAATTTTCAAATCTCTTGTATTGAAAGTCGAGCTTTTTCCCTCTGTCCCGACGAAACCCAAGATAACAAAGGAAATAGAATATCCCTTCGATTTCCAGGTAAAAGCTCTCGTATCACAGAACAAAAATATCACGAGATTCACGAAGAATCGAATAGAATCGAGTTACGTTCGTTAACGCGGCGGAAACAATCGCCGCGGGCGCGGATATTGCCTGTTTGTGGTGGGAGGATCCTGTCTATAGGATGGATCCTGTATACAGGGTGGAGGTGATTTAGTTTACATGAGGCTGATGCCAATTTGTTTTTGATAGAGATCAATGTTTATTCTATTAGCCAGTTGCTTTCCGTTTATAGCCTCGCAAACGATATTTTTAGATAAAAGTATCCTATGTTATTTTCATTGAGACTATCTAGGTATCTTTTAGTCAAATTTCATCAACATCCGGTCCGAACTTGCGGATGATGCGATCATCAATCCGCCTGTGTTGTGGTTATGGCAAAACGTCTTATATGGGGAGACATTTTCACTCGTTGACTCGTTTGTCTCATCATCATCAGCCTATATTAGGCTGGACATAGGCCTCCCCTAATGACCGCCATCGTTTGTCTGCTTCAGTAGAATCAAAATTAATTTCGAAGTCACCCTGTTTGTCCGTAGGTTGTCCCGCCCGATCGCTCGCGGCGACTCACTCAGTTTTCAGCCTGAGGCACAAAGCCCAAATAATTGAATTTTAATATGAATTTGAGTCTTTCAGGGGAGATTTGGTATCGAAATATGATACTTACAGATAGTTTTGATAAGAAAAATTGTTTAAATAAAAATGTACTTAAACTTTTTTTGGGGGTTTCTTCCTTTTACAAAATAAATATTTTTTGAAATTTTCTGTGACATCAGCTGTAATTTATTTATTTAGTCTAATCAAAGGCCTCGTATTTATACATTTTCTTTCTTACTTTTAGCACACACTGCAAGACCAACAAGTTGGTTAGTTTTGGGTTATCATTTAAATTCTAAGATGTTTTCCCAAAGTGTGAGGAGAAGAGAATATATACATAAAAGAAACAACGAGTTATTGTTTAACTTCTGCGAAATTTTTCCTTACTCGTTCACATAAACGGGTTAAGAAAAATCTGTGTGATATATTTCATGTTTTACTCGCATTGAATCTGTTTGGCGTGCCTTTGTTACCTTACCTACAATAGTCACCATCAAGCGGCCATGGGGGATAAGCCAGGTAATCTCATAAACTAAGGTAAGTCTGCGTCAGAGGCACGTACCACTTTGATGGCGTTAGCGGGGCCGACCGACCACGTGTCGTTTAACGGGGCCACTGGTGGTCGCTAAGAGATGCACTCGGCATTTCTGAAATGGCTTCACCTATAGACGAAAAATGTTATAAAATCGCAAAATCCTGCAAAATTTTGCCAATTGGGGTAATGCTTTTGCCCTTTTGAAATTGCTTAAATTGTGTTATTAAAGCCCGACGTATCGCTATAGTATAAAAAGACATTATTACTCGTAGTTGGACATTATTTGGAAGCTTAAAGTAAGAGAGCTGTCTTTTGTAAGAGAATCCTTTAGCTCAAAGTCAACAAAACTAATTTTGACTTTTTCGTTACTGGCAACTTGTGTCTGCTAGTGATGTTACACGAACTATACACAGACTATTTTAACATAGGCCACAGAGTGGTTACCCAAAAACGATGCAATAAACAAACAGCTCCCCCGTCCGTGCCCGCAACCAAACCGAGGGGATTATCACTATCATGGCTGCCAACAACGTGCGTGATTAGTGCCGATACCCTTACTGGGCTGTAACTGTACAGAACAGACCAATGCTCTCTGTCATGCTGTAGGATTATGCACAAATATAATTTGATGTCAAACAGAAGGAAGGTAACTTAAGCGGTTGCTGTTATTATGGTGACATTAACTTGTGTAAGTAGTATAGATGTCAGAGGTTGTCAGTATATTCCCCAGTAATCTATACTTCTATACTAAAACTATAAATGTGAAAGTGTATTTGTTCGTTTGTTTATCCTTCCCTCACGCCCTAACTAAGCAACCAATCGACTTGATTTTTGGCAAAGAGTTAGCTGAGAGAGTACCAAAGGCTACTTTTATCCTATAAATCAGAGTTCCCATGGCATAGAAATAACTTGAAACAATGCATGCGAAGCCGAGGGCAGCTAATAGGTATTGACCGGCTTTACGGGGTGTATTATAATGTATCGTGCTACACAACGAGGGTTCGTGCAATCAGTATGGGAAAACAGTGCGCTCGCAACCAGCAACGAGACGGATTTTAGCACACGGCGGCGCGCGGCGTAGACCTAACGTTTCGTGCTCGCAATGAATGGTACATTACACCGGTCAGGTCAGTACCCGAATTAAGGTGGTAAAGATGCAAGGCTTAAGAGAACATAATGAAATGGGTAAATAATTAAATGGAAACGAAGCATGTAGAGGTACGGGATCGTACGATTCAAAAAGTATCTTTTCTACTCAGTTCTGAACATAACAAGAATTAAATTTCCTTGTTTTGTATCGGGTGTTAAACTAACCGGTTGGTTTTTTCTTTCCTCTAGGTGCCTGCGCAACTATTAATATTTCTCACATTCGCAAAAAGGGTTCCATAATCCATTATTTTGACACACACTTAACCCGATCAATCAAAACGCAGAGCGACACAAAAGAAAGTAATTGCGTTACGCTTCGCCAATTTCTGGCAGCATTCATACGCAAATTTAGATCGACTTTCCAAGGTAAAACCGTTCTTACTCTATTCACTATAGAGTTGTATTCATCTTGTGTTGAAGTAAAAACTGGATCATATGTTGACGATTGATGCGTTACAGACCCATCTATCTGCGTCTGTCAGTCTGTCATTGACGTTATTGTTGTTGAAATGTAGACTGCTTCTAATTCATCGCCATTCACGACGCCTAGATGCGAACAAGTTTCATAAATATTAAAATTTATTTTATTTTATTTAACACTTTATGCACACAATTATAAAAAGTACACAATTGGTGGGCATATACCTAAGTAGGTTTTCTCCTAAGGTTACACACAACCTTAGCAAAATATACCTTTTCCAAATATGAGGGGTTTTACACTAATCACCACGCTCGGTACGCGAATTGGCGATCGCAGTGGTGGCGATGGGATGAATCTGCAGCGTTTTCTTTGGAAGGTTCTTTCCTTGACTCTCAGCAGCTGAGTTTGAGGGATCAATTCTGACGCCACGACCATCAGGGATAAGGAAATCCGAAGGTATGAGATTAAGTATTTAATAATAGTAAAGTCCGCAATCTTAACGCTTCTATCTGATGAATGGTATCTGAGCACCAAGATACCTGGAAGAGTCTTGTGCTGGGGCCAATATCCATTTCTATTGACTGACATTCATACAAGTAAGTATGTATGTATCTAGCATAAGATTGTCGCTGATCGTCTTTTTAATAAACAAATAATGCCGACTGTTCGTAGTATGAAATAACTAATCAAGTAATCAACGATAAAATCTCTTGCTAACGTCGATTTTGCATAAGAAGAAACAATAACCGGCACAACCGGCTGTAAGTGTTAAAAGATCCAATAAATACATTTTCCATTCAATCTCTTTTAGCTATCCTATAATTTGTATCCTGTACATGTCTGTATATTATGTTTCTTGGTTCAACATAAATAGTTTTTCTTAACTTCTTTCTTTCTATAAGGTCTTGGGAAACACAACTTATGAGATTTTAGTAACTAGGTATAATACTTCATTGCGCACAACGACAAAATTGAATGGGGTAACCAACTTGTCTATACAAATTGTATAGAAGAACCAAAATACATGTTTGATGTCGTGTATAATCAGAAAATACACTCCACATCAATTCCCCGCACAAAAGAAACCGTTATAATAGCACAAGTCTTTGTATGAAATATCGAAAATTAATACCTTTCAACGTACAATGGCGTGCCAAACAAAATGACCCCTTCTGTCTGTCATAGGAAGAGAGCAGTTGGTGCTGGTTCTGTATATATAAATACTTTTTGGTCAACAGAAGTATCGGGCAAACCTGCTGGACTATTCAGATACATTCGTGAGTGTACTCGTATCTCTGATTTGATTTTTGCTCATTGGTTGTATTTTTCTTGCTTTTATTTGCTATCAAAATGACTCTTACAACACCCACACAGGGTATATTGTTACTAAGCCGCAAAAGTTAGTATGAGTGGATCATAAGTTAAGTGGCTTAATCTTGAATAAATGTTACTCTTGACAAGAATATGGCTATCGGTAAATTTAGTGTAATAAATTAAACTTGTCTGTTTCCAAAAGCACAGAACCCTACAACGATAATACTCATCCATCATCGGTGTCCAATGCTTGTAATTTGTTTGTGAACATATCATTTCACGGTCGAGACGGCGGCAGTGGGCACTCGTCGTGTAATGTCTTGTTTTTGTAACTGGTCTTGGACAACAAAAGATGAAAAAGTAATTACCTATTAAAAATCCTGCTAATATTATACGGCAGAAAGTTGTGTTGTTGTTAAGATGTTTAGCCGATGATAACCCCAAAACTACTGAATAGATCAAGCTGAAATTTACACATTTTACAAATAAAGATCTGAGGTCTTAGTTTATACTAACATTAACATTTCTTAACATTTATTTAACATTCGATAATCGTAATCAAAAACCATAGATGTCAACCACGAAAAAGGCTTAGAATGATAGTAGACTCATACGAAGTGTAGCCAAAGTAATGCGTCTCATTTTTTTATTATATTTGAAAGCACTGAAATTTTAATTATGCTTTTCAACTCACACTCACATAGATTCGTTTTAATCTTCAAAATCAAGAGAATTGTAGAGTGAGCGTGTTTGCCTCAATGACTGACGTGTTTGTACGCTCTTAAGACGCAAAGGAAATACTTAGACTCGGTGCAAGTACCCAGTGAAAGGTTTTCCCGTATGTTCTTATTTTCTTAACGCACCAATTGAAACATTTCTTTGACCAAGCGCTGCTCAAAATCGTTCGAAAACTATCATCGAGTTTGTAAGAAATTACGGACTGCGCAAGTTTGACCATGTATCTCAGTTCCGATCCCAGCTAAAATGGCTACCCATACGTCGTCGCCGGGATCTCCATTATTTTGTCTTTCCTTTATTTTACCCTTTTTAATCTTCTCACCCCTTCTTATCTTCGAGATCGCTTAGAGTTTCTTGTCCCCGTGGCAAGCCCTGTAGAACTATAATATCCCTTCGTCTGAGAACCCCAAAGCATAATACCAGCCGCTATCATGATCCCTTCATCGTGATGGCACCCAGACCTGTGCCCAGACTCTGGAATGCCCTTCCCCACTCAATCCAATCCGGACTGGATTCACATAGCGAATTTAAGTCAAAGGTAAAGGAGCATTATCTCTCTCTTCAGTCATAGCAGATATATTTTATTAATTTATTATATATGTAAATTTATCTATCCACACGCATTGCACAATGCACATTTTCTCCTAATACCCTTAGGTTTGCTGTAAGAAAACTCTATTAGGGTTAAGCTCGCCTTTGTGCATAGACATTAGTTGTTAATTTTTATATAAAATGTATCTTGTGTGTACAATAAAGAATTTAAGAAATTCTAAAAAACAGAATAAAATAAATACGTAATAAGGAGGCTCCCATACAACAAACGTATTTTTTTTATCGTTTTTGCTCGATATTGATAACGGCAACAGGTAGACGCTTGAAATGTTCACAGAATATTTAATTATAAGTATAATCATCGTCATCTTCATCATCAGCCTATACCAGTCCACAGCTGGACATAGGCCTCCCCTAATGAGCGCCATAGCGCCCTGTCTTCAGCTTGCCGCATCCAGCATCTGCCAGCAGTCTTTCGCAAATCGTCATCCCACCTGGTTGGAAGGCGTCCTACACTACGTTTGCCGAGTCGCGGTCTCCACTCAAGAACACGTTTACCCCAGTGGTTGACGGTTCTTCTCGATATATGGCCAGCCCACTGCCACTTCAGCTTGCTAATCATCACTCACTTTAAAAACAAATAATTAAATTAGAATAAAACAAATATTTATGGGGGCTCCCATACAACAGACATGATTTTTTTGCCGTTTTTATAGACAATGGTACGGAACCCGTTTTATTAGTTTTTCTTTCAAACAATGTCTATCAGACTCGTTAATTTTTACAAATGTTTTCCTCGGCCACATTTTCCTGCCAACCAGCCATTCCCCGCAGCTGATCCAAAGCTGGCAACACATTTGTTTTTTCATTTGGGCCGGTTAATATCAAAGACAATGGTCCACGTGTCCCCGACTTCCCCTAATTGCTTATTAGGGATGTCTTAGTTGCTAAGATTTTTGGGGAATTGTTTTAGTGAGTTTGTTATAGGGAAAAATGTGGTTCGTTTGTAGTTTTTGTTACATATAAAGTCTATTTTTACACACATACTTAAAATAAGATCTTTTTTGTACAACAGTTAACAATAAAATTATTTCTGATTCTGATTCTGAAAGAATCACTCATTTTTTGTGACTCCAAAAATATAGAGAAAAAAATTGTTTTGTATTTAGTTCAGCACTATAAGATTGTTTTATTTACGAAAAAGCTCAATAAAGGTAAAAGTAAATTTCCAAGCATAAAAGATAGCATGGAAGCACCTTTCCTCGTGATTGATTGTCTTCCGGCTAATGAGGTTGAAGTTTGCTTTACGGGCTTGGTGAAAGTGATAGACTTTAGCGAGAAGCGATCATGTTGATTGTTTTGAAGTCCTGGGAATAATATAGAAGAGCGGAAAAAGGTTTCCAAATCGGTCCATACAAGACGGAGAAATCTAGAAATACATAAAAATACATACACGTAGAACCTCCTCGTCGTTTGTTTTTTGTCGGTTAGTAAAATAGCTACAACCACCAAGATTAGCAGAATCATCAACATAAAAAAATGAGATTTTTTTTGCTTCGTATCATTGAAAGGATTTAAAAGAATGCGTAAAAAAATTGCATTGTAATTAAAAGCAACGAGTGAAGCGAAGACAGTTTTTCGAGGTCAGATTGGTTAGGATGCTCAACTCACACCGGGTTGACAGCAGCAGGCAGCAAAGCAACATCGACGTAGAAGAAGAAGAATAAGAAAAATAGTTAGTTTAAACCAAAGATACATAATTAAATGACGTAGCGTGTAAATTGAGCCTAAATAGTGCTTGTCATCAACATAAGTTGGCTGGCCGGAAACTAGGGAAAAATGACATCTTTCTTTGACTTGACTCACGGGTCATGTTCACCCATGCGTCATGGGTGAACATGTCATGAACGTGTCATTGTCTTTGTTTGGGTCGCTGAGCCATAGGCGTAAGTAATGTAAGTAAGGAATTTTTAAATTTTTTATTGATTCAAAAAAAATATTTTGATTAAATTTATTATTTATCCTAAATGTGTTGTAATTATTAGTGCAATATTTTTCTGTGTGTGTTTTAATTTTTTTATGGTTATATGGACTATATACCTATGTGTACTTATATTTGAAAAACATTGGGTTTTGTGTAAGCCCGTGTTATTCTAAATATTCAGTGTACTCTTCTAAAAAGTACTACCTGAGAATAAGAAGAAGAAGAAGACTGATGTGTTGTGTACCTAATATAAACCTTTTACTTAGGTATTTTTTAATCTTAAAAGGTATTAAAATTTAGGTGTACAATCCGCTATCCGCTTAAGCTTTAAGCTCCAAGCAATATGAATTATGATGGCTTCCCTCACTACAAGTGCATACTGGGGTCGGCGATGGATAGATCGCTCCATCCATCACGAGCATGGGGCAGGAAGCAGTGATACGGAAGGATGGTGAAGCGTAGGAGGTCCTATGCCTGTATAGACCACTAGGATAACGTAAGTAGTGGTTAAGAATTGATTAAGTATGAAAGAAAAGAAATTGATTTCCCTACTTCAGAAAATACCAATCTTGTAATCTTGTTTTTACCCACGAGTAGTTACATAATATTTTAAGAGCGGGCCTGATGCAAAAATTGTAAAAAGGATATTAGGTAGGTATTTTGGGTTATTCCCGCTCATCCCCACGCCTTGTCCCCAATGGGGACCAACGGGAAGTTTACTTCCCGTTCGTCCCCATAGGGACCAGCGGGAAGATTTTCAGTAGCGTTTTTCATATCAGTTGACTAACCTGTCGATTGTTTTGCAGTCTGCAATTAGGTCAGTTGTTTCAACTGTAAATACTAGTTTTGATTTAATTTTATTATTTGATTGTAATCTTCTTTGTTAGTAAAGATTTATTTTGTGTAACTTTATTTTGTATTTTGATTTTTTTTAAGTACAAATGGTTTTGGTTGTTACTGTTGGTAGGTAACTTACTTTACACTAATATAAAAAATGTGAAAGTTTTGGATGTTTGTTACACCCGCCAAAACTACTGAACGGATCGGGCTGAATTTGCATAAAGGTAGTTCTAGGCCTGGAATAAAACCTATTCTATTTTTTATCCCAATATTAGTTCCCATGAAACCAGTCTAGTATATTATATTGGTTCAACGATGCCTGACTAGGTAGATTTCGATTTCAAAGTCTAAATTTTATCCACCCGAGCGCTACATACACTAGTGCTGTTATTGGCAATTCAAGCGTTCCATCAATCTATTGTTTCCTTCCAAAAGCTCACACAGCACAACACATTCTAATTGCCTTTTTCGCCGAATATAAAACAAGAGCACAAAGGCACTTCAACGAGAAGCGAAGCTTCGCCCGCGGCGCAGGAAATTAACAGCTTCGGGGTAAAAACTACCCCGTTTAGTGTAGCTCAAAGGGAGCTTTAGTACTTCGTTTAAGGTGAATGAGGATGGAAAATAAATTCGTTCTCTATGTTTTGCCTACAATAACTTACGTAGAGTAAGTTATTCTATACTTCTTTTCTATATTTAATGATTTTTAATAATTTTCCTTTATTTAAATGTCACCAACAGAATCCTACAATTAAAATAACTTAGATAAAATCTTGGCAAGTGTCAATATAATATGGTACTTAGTTAAAGATTATGAGGCAAACAAAAAATACTATTATATGTTATCTAGTACCCATAACACAAGCTCTGCTTACCTTGGGGCTAGATAATGCTGTGTGAATTGTCCAGCAATATTTATTATTTATTTTATTATGTGTTCGGGATGCTGGATGCGTCAAACTGAAGACAGGGCGATAAGGCGCTAATTAGGCTATGTGTGGCTGTGAACTAACATAGGCTGATGATGATGATGGTATCGGGTGGCTCCCACGTGGATCAAATCCGCACGCGGGCGCGAATCAGCATGACAGGAAAAGATCCCTTAGAATTAACAGGAGAATTTTGCCTATTCTAAAAAAAATACTTAACGGTGGCTTAGTCCATTCTTTGCTAGAACGGTTACACGGAAACAAGGTTTGTTGTTAAAGTCATATAAAACAACATTCTCATGCCATGAGCCTAATTTGTAATGATTCAAGGCTAGGCTGTAGTAGTAAGCAATCCAAAAAGTTTCAACTGTGCCATCGGCCGTCATATTTCCATGACTTTTAAAGATTTTTGCCGACTTCTGTCGCTTACAGTTACAAATGGTACAAATGCATGCATTTAGCCGTGTCTAGATATAAAACGGGGAAGAGCACGCGAGATGCGTCCTATCTACGGAGCGAGTGTTCGTGTCAGCGCTATCGGCGGAAGTCAGCCGAACTACTGCCTGAAATCTTTGCTTTGGTGATATAGTGATGGATAGAACTGGCAATTTTATAAAAAGGTATTAATATGAGTTTTTGCCTTCGAACCTTTATTGTTCGAAGGTTTTTGCAGATATGAAAAGTCAAAAATTCTAAATTTGATATGATTAGAAAACCATTTAATTTGTTTAAAATCGGCCAACTGCGTTTAACTTGAGCTGAAACAGTTATGAGTGACCTCTAAAGCAGTTGATCTGTATATCTCTCCAAATAACATTGAGAAGAATCTCGGACCATGCTAAAACCAGCAGGTTTGATTCCCACCCCCCGGAAAACGTTTGTACATACGTTCTGTAGATATTATTTATTGTTACGGGTGTTCTGGATGTTTTTTACTCGTTTAATAAAAACATTTTTAAAGTATGTAAGGTGTACTTTAAAAATGTTTTTATTAAACGAGAACTCAGAAAGTTGAATATTCCTGATCCAAACATAACCTAGAAAGTTCGTCATTACAATCGTACTAACGCAGGACAGAAATTCCTCGGATGCGCCTCGGGCCCTAAATGACACACTCGATAGGATTCAGCAGAATTATAAAGGCAAAAATTTGAATTTAGAATTTTGAGAAAAAAAATATATTGAGTAAGTACCTATATCAGTGTTACCTTACTTACAGAAACTTTACTTACATTCAGGCTAGCTGATCACTGTGAATTAATAATAATAATACTGCTGTCAATTCATACAGCATTATTTAGCCTCAAGTTAAGCATAACTTGTGATATGGGTACTAGATAACTGATATAAGTAAGTACATAATACAATATAGAGATAGATATTTTTTATTATACGTGAAAAAAAACCAGAACACCCGAACAAGTATTTACTGGCAGATGCTGGATGCGGCAAGCTGAAGACAGTGCGCTAATATAGGCAGCATTTTACTTATTATTATTTTTGGGTGGTATGTCTAGTTGTTCGTAGCCCTCGGACCACTCACAGCCACTAAGTGGGTGTCCGTCCGGCGCGGCGGCGGCGCGCGGCGGCTCCGCCATGCATGCAATGTATTTGTGCAGATAATGTCGTTGCATGTGCCACGATTTGCCAACACATCGAGGGTATTCAATATTTTTACAGGAATATTCAGGTAAATATGCCGAGTATGATATTACGTATAAAGGGTTTTGAGTGTCAGTATTCAGGCTGGTTTTAAAGCGAAACTTCTTAGAATAGAATGGAAATATATACAAATGTTAAAATTTTTAGAAAAATTCGTTAAAAATAAGATATTTCTATTATATTCTTAGTAGTTTCGCCTAAACCCAGAATCAAAAATATTTCGTGTATTTCATTATCCTGAATCATATCCAATGGTCCTCCAAGCCAAGTTTTCGGAACCTGCAGTCAGTCTTAACGGATATTATTAATGATTCAATTATATTCTACCAAGGAAATGGTACAAAAAAAAGTTGGTAAGAATTAAACTGATAACATTTTAAATTAAGTTTCTACTAACCTACCCTTAGCATACAATCTCTTCCAAATCCTCTTAAATAGACACCAGATAGCCAAATTCTTCGCATTCAAAATCTAAACAGGCTAATTCTGTAATTCCAACAAGTTGTCTTCGCCAAGCTTCTTGCCAAGTATTCTCTGAGTTGTACTATCTACTTATCTGAGGCTTAGTCGTGTGTTGGCGCTCGAACTAAGCTGAGGTTGCTGTAGGACAGGAGAAATAGTATATGTAACCCAGTTATAGTTATCAATAGTTATAGTAATCATCTTTCCGACCCAAATGCGTCAATAAGGCTGCCGGAGGAATCAAATTTTAGAAGTCGGGTATTAAATCTCGCGTCATTTTGTTTGCCACAACAAATCGAATGGTCAAAATTCATTTGTTTTTCATAACGTTTTCTTTTATTTTTCTTTAGATAAATAGCTGGCTTCTACTGAGAGCAGAAGCCAAATCAGTAGATTTTTTAACCGACATAAAACAAAAGAGGAGAATATTCGGTTTCGGTTTTTAATGTTTTTCATCGATTTCTCCGTCAATTGAGGACCGTTTTGGAAATTATACATGAAAGTGCTATTTTAAGGAGAATGAAGTGTTTTAATAAAAAATTAATTCCCGAAGGATAAATATTACTCCCTGAAAATTTAAAAAAACAGTGAAAAAAATTACAAAATTGAAGTCTTTAAGGTTTTTTCAAAACAATCAAATTATTATATTCATTATCAGCAGCCAGCAGTCTTCCGCCATGAATTTTGTTTACGGTCTTTCGTGTCGTATATCGGAGTAGGTAAAGTTTAATTTCTAAAGTTTTTATATCGTAATGAGAAATAGCTATTCATACTTTTTTATTATCTTCCGAGCTGACAAGTAACATGAGGTGGCGCTACAGATAATGAATTTGAGGAATGTAGACGCACCGCGCCGCGGCGAGACAAACGGAGCGACGATCCTGCGAGCACAGGGCTGTCGACGTCACGATACGGGACATAGCAAGAATATGGGAAACAAACTGAACAAGTCCAGGTAAATGTCTAGGTCTCGGTTATCACAAATCACAATAGTATGTGAAAGTGGGATGGATGTTTGTGAACGGATCTGGCTCAAATTTTGCATACAGGTAGTTCTGGACATAGGGATATTATTTATCTCATTATTCCCTTTAAAACTGTCCCGTGGGATAGAAATAACCTTTTAACATTCCCATGGTGATATAATATGAAGCGAGAGAAGCCGCGGGCATAAACACGTTTCGAATAATTTATTGTTGTTAGAAAACATTTACAACAATTAAATATAAGATCACTTTAACATACAAAATTACTAACAAATTATGGAACCGATCCATCCGTAGTCCAAAAGAAAAGTAAGTAAAGTAAAGTAAAAATGTTTTATTTTTGTCACAATAACACAAATTAAAAAGAAAAGACAAACAAAGAAAAAGAAAAATAAGTGACAAAAAAGCGGGCATCGCTCAGCATATGCCCAGAAGCGATACAAATCGCAACATTGACTGCTCGTTATAATATAACCCAAAGCTGCGTCCAAGCTTGGTTTCTAAGCAAACAATCTAAAACTAAAGCATAACATGAGCGTTTAAGTCAATGTGACAACCCTAGAAGGATCAAAAGCTCGCCGCCGCCGCCGCGCCGCTACCGTACATCGGTCACGAATTCACGGTAGAATCACGATAGAGCGCGGCTATCTGACATGTCACTGCTCGTTCCCGTCACTGTCACGTCACGATGATTAATGTCAGTAATGTCCGGAGCACGCTGACCGGCCACGACGAGTCTATTTAATTCGCTGTACACTGTAAGTACCTATGGTCACATGTCTGCACCAGAGTTACGAGACTAACTCAATCGTGCGTGAGTCAAAACTAAACTGAGCCCATCTTAAGATCCAAACTTAACCTTTGTGTGTCGAATTTGTACAACAATTGATTGGTGGATCTTAAGCGTTTGATAACCATTTCACGAAAGTGAAGATTTATCATAAGATGTAGGTGGCTTTCCCAGAAGAAACATATTCACTCTGGATTTGAAGACTCGGAGATTGTACTCTACCGGAAAAACAGACGCAGTAATTTCGTTCCACTCTAAGCCTCGAAGTTGTCGAACAAATCAGAAACTTTAAAACTGAAGTAAAAGCTTTTTGGAGAGCAAAAAAACTGAAACATTTCTAGGTGTTAATTATAAAAACTTAAATAAGTGCCTTAAGTAAACTAGTCAAAAACACAATAAGCATTCTTTAAACGATAGCATAACTTTTTGTTCTAAACAGTACAATGGCAACAATAAGCTAAGTGAGATAAACCTAATTACACGTTCTTTGTTAAAGCACTGTGTTCTGACTAGTGGCCTTTTAAACCTGAATTATTGTGATTAAAGAAGGTACCTACTTAACCTTCTTAAATCACTATATAGGGATTATTAACAATCAAACAATACGAGATCTTTTAAAAGTCATAAACTTAGCTGGTGGTCTATGGTTTAAACTTACTAATCCTATTTTACATTGTTATATTGGTTGGTTGGATTTCTACCTGAGAAGATTATGCAACTACACAAAAATACAACAACCACCTAAACCCATTTGTATAACTTAACACGTCACTGAATAAATTACCGCTGAACAAATTGTAGAAGAAGGCATGACCTACATTAACACGTCTTCAGGATACCTACAGCCAGCTCCACACTAAAGTCGACTAAAACTAAATTATTACCAACTCTACTCCACCACTATTCAATTTCCCGAGCAATGCATCTCTGTCGACACAACGCCAGGCGCCTTTGACTGTGCGTTGCATATTTTATAATCCTTTCATCAAAACGTCTCGTTCGCGGAAAGCGCTTTAATTTTTCCCGCGAGCGAGCGAGAGAGACGAACGGGGTGTCAAACAGCGGTGGGGATAAGACGGCAAAGCTCCCGCAAAGTACACAGAATGCAAAAATGGCGCGGCGACGAGTGACAAGGTGTCAAGGGAGGGGGGTCACTCACGGCTCAGTCTGAGCCCGTCCGTTGCTCGAGCCGCACGCTTTTACTCAACCGCTCCGCGTTTGCTCCCGCTACTGGAATGATGTGCTAACTGTGAAGTGTTACAACAGTGTGTGGATATTTTTTTAAACTGGATAAGGATTTGGTTCTTTGGAGCAAAATGCTCACTTCAAGCAATCAGTATTTGAGACCGGATTACTTGACGCCGTTACCTACTACGGTAAGTTGAAGTGAACTTCTTGAAAGTTATTATTTTCAGCTTGTGGTTTTTTTTTTTTGTATGTAGCAAAGGAGGATTTATTTATGTAGGTCTAACTCCTGCATATCTTGGTATCTAAATAGAAATAATAAAAAGCTAGGAACCCAAATGAAAAACACAGGCATAAGAAAATAAATTAGAAAACTACCCAATGACGAATGTAAATTCAATCACATGAATAAATTAAATGGCTTTTATTATCATTCCTAACTTCAAATAGGAAGAACTAAGCATAAAATTAAGCTGTAATACAAAATGATATTAAGCTCAAAACGTTGACATCAACGTGTTGCACAGGAAAGGATTACTACTGAAATTCTCCGATAAATCCGTAGAACACAGCACGTCTTTTATTTTCATTCTACTTGTAATCCCAGTGCTAGGTGGTTATGAAGTCAAACACATTAGAATTGAAAAGACACCAGACTACAAATCAAACAACGTAATAAAAAATATTTTGATTTATTGTTATTGAAGGCTACTTAACTGTTATATAATTCTACAGAACCAAAAAATTAATTTACGGACAAAATAAAAATCTACAATGGGTCACTCTCGCATAATTATGGTTTCTATTTTGATTGCTAATTTGGAGAGTATAGAGACGTACATGTTGGAGGGTGAGAAATAGTATAGTAATTAGTATGATAGAATGTGAAAAAACTCAAATTACATGAGCATTTACTAAGAACTTACACCAAACTGATAAAAAGTTGTAAGTACTTTCATAACTTTACGACCAAGTCATATCGAACACTTGTGAAGACAAAGGCTTATTAGTTATGCCAATGTTATAAAATTATAAAATATTCATCCGTATAATTTTACAAGCCATAACTTTAAATTAAAATTCAAAATACGACTTTGGCTATGATCCAAATGTCGAGGAAGTAAAATGCCAAATTGATGATACTTAGGAATAACATCGTCGGAACTAAAAGCTTATTTTATGCCAGTAAATAAGTTTCTTATTCATAAGATATAACTTTCCAGAATCGCTATGCATAATTTTATAAAAATATGCTTCAACCGTTTCAACGTAATATCCATTATTTTATTCAGTTCAATGTTGAGACTTGGTCTATAATAATTAAGTTTTATAGCGACATACAAAGTTGTGTCACGCTGTTCTCATTTGTAGAATAAAACGAGTTAGTCAAAGAGGCAGATGTATGCCATTTATCTTTATGTGCAAGAAATTAATGTCACTTTGAAACGAGCGTTATGTTCAAACGTTTGAGAAACAAGATTAACATTAGGCATTATGCTGGATGTTATAATGTATGTCTCTTTCACTGTCATGTATTGACGATTTATCACACCTGTTTTATTATTATTACGCATATTTTATTATAATATAATGATATATTACGTTTCCAGGCGACATTTGACAAGATCCATGTACCTAATTCAAACAAATGTTATTGAAGAGTAAACAAAATAAATCAAGTATGCTGTTTGACATCAACTCCATTTCAAACTAGAATCCGATAAGCTTTTTGTTTAGTCAATAAACCTAGTTACGGCAAGTGCAAACAAAAAGCGCTTCCCCAAACAGTCATTGTGTCACGTCAGTCGGCGCGACAGACGTGACAACGCCGCAAGTTCGGGCGCGCCGCAAATTCAGCGGCACAAATTGCCCTTTTCACTGCGAGATTACATCATGCGGGAGCGAGTGAAATGTCAAGCGGAGCCGACGGGTGCCAGACGCGCGGATAATAGCGCGTCGGCCGCGTGATTGGACCTCACCCCCTGCCGCCCGCGAGCGCACCCCCTCTGCCTTTGTACACCCGTCACTCGCAAGTCCCGCAACCTCGACCTGACGTTTCATTTCATAAAATCTCTTTGTTGCAGCTCGACGCGAAAAAGAGCCCGCTGGCGCTTCTCGCGCAAACGTGCAGCGCGATCGGTGCCGATACACCCAACCCAAAACTGATATCTGCGGCGGAGAAAGCGAGCAAGAAGTACGAGGAGAACAAAATCCACATGGACAACAAACCTAGCTTCAAGCCTTACGAATCGTGCCTGTCAGCGAGAGAAAAGACTAGAACTCCGGAAGATAGAGACAGATCTTCCGTGAATGCTAAATCGCCACCGTCGTCCAAAGGAAGTGCATCGACTACTCCGGTCCAGGCTCGATGCGGCAGCAACCAAAGCTCATCATCTCAGAGAACCCCTCCCCCAGCCCATCGCAAAACACCATCTGAGAAGTCGGAGGAGAGGTCGAGTCCACTGCATTCTCCGATCCCAACCAAATCTCCAGTCGGGTCGTCCTCATCTAAGTTACCCTACACACCTACGTCGATGTCCAACTCCGGCGCTGATACCAAAGAACCTTCAAGCTTCAAACCTAGCATACCAGTCTCATCAGCCTTTCTCGGAGGACTACATCCATCTGGATTCCCGCTCGGAATGGATTTGATGACAAGCAGCCTTATGGCAGCGCAACATCACGCGTTGAAGAACGGGCTAAATCCTTATCTGGCATACGCGAGAATGAAAGCTCCAGGTAGTGACCTAGGGATCTGCAGAGACCCGTACTGCACGGGATGCTCGCTTAGCTCACATTTGCTCAAGTCTGCCGCGTGTCCCGCCGGATGCGCGCAGTGTGACCATGCTAAAACGCCTTTTTCCATCCCGCCCGGACACCCGGCCGCCGCAGCATATGCTCATGCTCAGCTGGCCGCTCTGGCAGCGGCGTCGCAACTGCCCTACGTCTGCAGCTGGATGGCAGGAGACTCTGCGTACTGTGGAAAGCGGTTCTCATCTTCTGAGGAGCTGTTGCAGCATTTGCGATCCCACACCGCGAGCGGCGAGTCAAGCCCCAGTCTGTCAATGCTGAGTGCGACGCATCCCTTGCTGCAGCGCACGTACCCGACGCCTCCACTGTCGCCGCTGACGCCGCGGTTCCACCCGTACGGCAAGCCTGCATCGCACATGGTGTCATCTCCCCCCCTGCCGTTCCCTCTTCCCCCTCACCCTTCCCTGGCCGCGTACTTCCCGTCCTACCCCCTGTTCGGACCGCGTGCGCTGCACCCGTGAGGACCGTCGGCGCTCCACGCAACCAAGAAGGGGGGCGCCGATCGCTAACGTCCGAACTGGGACGTTCGGACCCGAGTGCGTGTGAATATAGCCTAGTGACTCGGGTCTCTAGTCGGCTCATATCATCGACGGACGTTTGACTGCTCGCGAGGGCCGTGACAGCTGTGATCTCTATCATAATATTCATAATAAATAGTGCACCGAACGCTTGTTGAACCGTGTGTCGCGGAGTTATCATTTTCTAGTTTAACAAATTTTTATGTACCAAATCTTTAGTTTGTAATTTTATTCATTAGTTTAAGTTGTTGCGATTAGTGAAAATTGTTATTTGTGTTTGTATTTTTATAATATTCTGGTGACACATCGATTGATCACATATCTTAGTAACTTGTAATGTAAGGAGCGTTATGATATGACTGAATGGTTCTTGTTGGAGAGAGCAGGATCTTGTATGGAAGATACCTAATGTTACCGCGGTTTTACTCAATCTACTTATGCAACTTTCATTTTGTAATTAGATGTTAGACGAATCACACTTTATTTTATAAAATTATACATCGACTTTGTATGCTTGCAAAACTGGCACTTTACTTTTATATGACATCAAATTAATGTTCTAGAACACTGTTTGAATTTTAAATTAATATTCTAGACTTTATAACACAGATAGGTAATTGCGGAAGTTAATGTTCGTATTGTTATGAAACACTTATCTGCAAATCGACATGTTCACATTGTTAAAAGGCATAAAGCGAAAAATATACGTAAATATTTAATTTCACCACAGTTTTTTATTTCACAATTTCAGCTAATCATTTATTGAGGAGGGACTTACTTCTACCGACTTTCGAGTAGGTCACACAAGTAAATTATTTAGGTAATTAAGTTTAAATCAACAGCAATTAAGTAAAAAGAATATACTACAATTGAATTTTTACTGTATCTATTATCTATAAGTACAGGGTGTCCCACGGCTATGCCACATGGAGTGAAAGTATCTTGAATATTGTAGACAGATTATGTTAAAAAAGAAGACTTAATTTTGATATAGAAAATAATTTGCACTGGTTTCAAAGATTTTTGAATATTTTTTATGTTTATTTTTTTGCCTGTCTGAACCGGGAATCCAACACGTTAAATTGTAAAAATCTTTCCAAATAATCTGACATCTTATTTACGAGGAAAGCCATGAAATTTTACATTAATTTATTTATTTTATTTTATTTTATTTACAATATCAGGAAAATTTATACTTATCCTATTTACTTTGCCGAGCTCTTAACAAAAAAAAATTACTAGGTTACAATATTTAATATATTCCCTTCATGTGGCATAGCCGTGGGACGCCCTGTATACACGTCGAGGCTTACACGAATAATTGGTGTCTAAAATGACAAGTTAATTGAAATTTTCTTATCAAAAGAAATAACCTAAAGTTCTAATTTTAAAGTATCTTGAATACTGTACCTTTTAAAGAAGAATTCCATTAATTTTATTAAAAAAATTACATTAATCGAACCCTTAATGAAAAATGTAAAAAAAAAACAAATTGTTCTAAAATTTAATTTGTTTTTAAAATAAATCCTGTTTCAGATTTTTTATCTACAATATTTAAGATAATTTTCAATCCATGTGGCATAGCCGTGGGACGCCCTGTATACACGTAGGTGTTTAGACGTATAATTGGTCTCTAAATTGACACGTCAATCAACATTTAATCTTCTTTAACATACTTCAAACTTATTCCGTCAAAGCAATTTACTGATCGATAAAAATAAGTGGTTTTCAACAATAATCGTTTTGGAAATAGAACAATGCCAGAGCAGTTCCACGACACACTGCACCTGGTTTTACCCATGGACAATCGATCTGCAAACAAAAACTGACCAACTCTTGATTTATCTAAACCTGTTACAGAACAGGTTACGATAGCCATCATAAAACATAATTATTTTATTTTCCCAGTGGTTATTAGTCAGCGAGCGTGCGACGTCGCGTAATTAGGACTATCGTGGCTTCCACTACAATAAATTATAAGCAATTTATCTGTCCGTCTGTCGCCATACATCACGTTACTTGCTGCATTTACTACCGTTGAAATATTATGTATGAGCAATGTTTGGGATCGCCATTTGTTGACGCCTTCGTGTCCCAGTCCAAATGGTTGATAACGATTCATTAAAGCGTGGGCTTTATTCTTTAAGTATTTTAATAGTTGTGCGCTTTTGAATTCATGCCAGTTTATAAATATTCAGTACAATGTTGACTATTAAAATGAACGATTAAGAAATATTTAAATTCAAACGACTTGAGAATTTTAATTTTATTGCGGTTTTAATTTATTTTGATAAAGATTAAGATTGCAATGTTTAAAATTAATGCGTTGCCACTAACGTCGCTACTGAGAAATCATTTGAAAGTATTATGCAGCATTAATTAACAAATTCAAATCATGTTGCATAATAGCCAAACTATAATTCAATATTATTTTCAGAGTGCAAGCCTAGTAAAAAAAATATTCGACGTAAGTACCTACTAGTAAAGTTCAATAAATAAATAATAATAATTGAATAAGTTAGGTATTTAGTGGTAGTTTATACATTCGTAGAATTAATTTTAAAAAATATACTTAATAAAAAATGGAGTTCTTATCTTGTCTCCACTTAAAATATTTTATTACTCAATGATGAATAGACAAGATTATTGTTACAAAAAAATTGCAATATTGCAAAATTGCAATATTTTTTCTTACAATAAAATACCAGCGCTGATTTACGATTATGGGTTCTGATGATAATTTATTTTGTATTCAGTAAATTTATTAGGTACTCGTATGTAGGAATATCACACATTAGACAATTTGTTACAAAATGCTTCTACATACATAGTTATAAAATATGTGTCCAAATGTAGGACATTATCTATTCTATGTAATGTATTGTATTATTTATATCAGTTATCTAGAACCCATAACACAAGCTCTGCTTAGCTTGGGGCTAGATAATGCTGTGTGGATTGTCCAGTATTATTTATTTATTTAGTGTTTTATTTTAAAGGCGCAATTTAAACGTTATTTCCAACGAAGATATAGAATTATTTCTTCTTGTGACGTAATTTTAGTAAATATATTCGGTGTAAGTATTACCTACTTAAATTTAAAAATAAGACTGACGCAGCTGGATAAAAAACAAATTGCAGTGAAAATGTCCATAAAAATAACATTCAACACTTCAATCAGCCAAATTAGTGAAACCTCATTAAGTTAAGTTAAAAATCATTAAGTTAACGTGAAATTGAACCCTTGACTGTGCATGTCCATACTCAGCCCGAAACGTGTCGTTTACGACGTGATTATTTTGATACGCCGACTTCAAAGGAACCGCCGCCTTTGATCTTCCCGCAAAGCTGACATCTCGCAGACGCTGAAAAAAGTGGTAAAATTTAATTGTTATTGGTACGAATTGTCAGTTTTAAACTTAAATGGTAAGTTATGATAATAAGGAATGGTAATTGAGGCAAGAGGACGGTTTTATGGTACTTTGATAGGTGGTCCGGATTTATGATAAGGACTTGACTTCGCTAACGTGTTTATCCCAAAATGGATAAACTTTTCACTTTACGGCCTCAAATCTGAACTGACGGTTGTTGTTTCAAATTATTTCGGTAAAAAAGTAATTAGTACCTATTTAAATGATTCTCATTTTTATATGATTTTATTTTTATGGGGTCATTGAATCAAAGAACGGTTCTTTTCTTATCACGAAAGATTGCCTGTCAATAATGCTGAAATGTAAATGCATTAATATTCAAATACTATTGCTGGATATTTTCTCAAAACATTATTTACCTCCAAAGTATAACGAGTTTGTACTAAGGGTGAATATTATGGAGGATGACTGTTGAAGGTTTCACATTTAGTTCCGGAACAAATATAAAATCCAATCATTTAATGATTATGCTAACATTTATTCCGCAGCGGGATTTAAACCCGCAACCTTCTCATAACATTTACAAATTAAATATTTGTTCCATCATTTTCGTAAATACCATTGCCTATTACTTTAAGTTTATGGATGTCCCATATTGCCCACTCCCCCCTTTTAATCGGACACGCAATAGAGTCAATAACGGTCAGTCTCCCAAATGAGCAGGCTGCGGTCTATCAACGTCGAGTGCGGTCTCGATATGTCCACTCTCGGTTCGGGGTGGTCGGGGTTTGATTAATTTGATAGGAAATATAGGTAGTATCATGCATTTTATTGAAATGTTTTGTGGCAATACAGAGAAGACGAGAATCTGAGCAATCTGGTAAAGTTTTAGAAAAAAGTACCTAGTCGAGAAAAAAATATATTATTTATATAATAAGCAAAGCTTAAGAAAGTTCTGCTAAAACCCAAAATGATGATATATTATATTTATAAATCAAACCTCATAACCACAGGATTGGAACTTATTTCATTTCTATTAAATAAAGCACAAAATATTGATTAAAAGGTTGTTGTATTTTTTTGTTAAAGTTTAAATTATTATATGTACTTCAATTATTTGCACTAATTTGGACAAATAAATATCAATAACGTTTAATTACAATATAAGCACTTAGAAAAGTCAAATGTTGTACTATAAACAGGTTTATAAATAGTAATTATTATCAAATAAGAAATAAGGTATTATTGACCTATATATAATATCATAAAATTTGGTTTGTCATCCTATCAAAGAAGTAAGTACTAAGTACCTACTCGAGCAAACACAGTATGCTGCAAAAACGCTGAAGCGTAAACTAAACTGGCAGCAGTCGTTAGATCGCGGTACAGTCAAAGTCAGTGTGATGTAAAGTGGCTGCAGCAATGAGCAGATAAGCATCGTATAGTCGGGTGGAAGAGTGATTAACGTGTGCCGCGCTACGCTGCGGGAGCAGTGCGGTTTAACTGACAGAGAGTTTGCGGCAGAACATGAAGCGGAATTCATAAGTCGTAATAGTAAAAAAATGGAATTGAAGGATGACTGCCCACGGCTGCACATCGTTGTTTCTATGTAAACTTTCAACGTTCTTTTTAGCTGGCCGCAGTAACGCAGTAACTCCATCTGTCTTTATTTTGTCACATTATACTATTTTATTCTATTGAATATACTTATTTTAAAAATACAGACATTTAGATGCCGGAGTATGTCAGTCATGACACTAAATTTTTTTTTACTAAAAACATTTACAACTTCTTCGGTTACCAGTCGAACTGACAAAAAGCAGGGACGAGAGGAATCCACGGGCGTAGTCTCAGTAACAAATAAAGTGAAGAACTCAATAGTATGTCCATCCTCTGTAAGTACATACGCGCACGCACACACTCATTGACATCATAGTCAGTCCATTGTTCGCCATTACCGATTACCACTTTAGACGCAAGCTGATTTGCACTGTTTTCAACTAAATTGAAAAATGAAAATTCCTTGTGCCCGCATTTGACCATAGATTCGATGTTGTTCTAGCCTATTTAAGGAAGATATCATGAAACAAGCAGCTTCTGGGCACCAGATGTGAGTAGAGACTGTATTACTTAATATTTAATTGTAGCTAATTATTATAATTGTCCTCAGAGGTTCAAATACGATTCAGTTTTATTTATGTACTTATGCAATCCTTAGCGCTTTTTACTTACTCCAGCGGCTCAACGAGTAAAAGTGGATCTTTGCCTCCGACACAAGACTTCTTCGGCATCTCAGTTCTAAGCTGTCTCTCGCCAACTATTAGCGTCAAGTTAACGGAGATTGGCTTTTCTACCTGATCCTTCTGATTGATCCACTTCGTCAATCCAGCGATACATAAACTAAAGTATAGATTAATGCGGATATATCTACAATCGTAAGCATTAGTATACTTAAGTTTATAGATATATAGATCCGCTCCTCGCTGTCAGTAGCGCCCGCTCCTGTAACCTCTGCCATACTCGCGCTGTCGACTCGGGTTACGGTGCCACTGGCTACTGACGCGTATAGTTTTTGTCCATATTTTTTTTGTGGCTGCCGCTACTAGACTTGTTTTATTTGAACTGAATTTGCTTTAACGTTTTTGTCACTAATAGATGGTTTTGGTATGTTATGGTCTATTTGATTTGTAATAATATTGTCATGATCATCCTATACCACCAGTCCACTACTGGACATTAGGCCTCCCGTCATGAGCGCTTTAGCGCCTATCTTCAGCTTGCAGGAACCAGGATCTGCCAGCAGACATTTGCAAGTCTTGATCCTACACCTACACTTCAATTATGGCTACAATCTGGATAAAAACCTGTAATTTCAATACTATTAGATGTAATCGTAAACTATTTGTGAATTTATTACAATAAACAAAACTTTGGTTTTCTGTCGGATAATTTGTTACAAATTTTGTCTTTCACAAAATCCGAGCATAGGTAGCTGTTTCCATAACAGGTGGACCAGCCAGCCCTACCGAGAGTGTCCACGTCCCAGCTTCGTAGGTATTGACACGACATGAAACGTCGTTTTCAAGCAGTGCGTAGAAATTCAGAATGGTACACTCCATTCTATTATTTGAGACAAGAGACAGCGGTATAAGAAATTAACCACACGCGACTCAAAACCAGTCACCAAACCACTAATTTAAAACAAGTTATTTTGTAAACAAATAAATTAACCCTTCAGAGCCGACTTTGTTTTAGCTCCAAAATAAACATCAAAGTTTATTAACACAAAAGTCAAACAGGAATTTAATTTAAAGTGAAAAAGTTGTGAATTATTATGTAAACAATGCTGATGGTCCATTAGATGAAGACTTGGGACAGACAGACGGACTGACAAACAAGCTTGACTGATGACTTGGAGAGGTTATTTAAGAATAATATCGAGATCTTTGTAAGATCCTCGCGGTTGAGTCACAGTCGTAAATAATGAGAAGTCGGTAGTAGAGAGCAAGTAGACAGATGTTCAATGATCATATTGATCATACATAACGATTCTTCTATTTATATCATTTTGTTAAGTGTCTAAAAATAAAAATGTCTTAAAATCATTATTCTTTGCTTTATTTAAAACAAGCGGTCCTCCTCGGCTTCGCACGGGTAGTTATTTTTTCGTAAATTTTTCAATGTTTTTAATACTCTTCTTATCCTATTCCGGACTAAAATAAATCCAACAAATAAAAAACCATGAAAATCGGTCCCGTCATTCTTGAGTTACAAATGGTGTAACTAACACGACTTTGTTCTATTATACATATGTAGGTATCTAAATTTTCTGTTGTCCGTGTTTTCTGACTGAGACAGTATAATATAAGTAGGTACAAAATGTTTTTATTTCCTTTTCAAAATTTATTTTTGTTGCTGTGGATACGTTCATTTGAACCACAATCTCTCCCTGTTAAGTCCGTGTAATTCTTTATTTTTGCGTTATCCATGGAGTGTATGATACTCTGTCATACCAGAACTACAGAAATGATCGAAGCGAAATATTTCATAGATTTAAGAGGCCGAAGATAAGAACGAACGTAAGTCTTCCATATTATTCAAAATCTTCTATCTTTTAATGATAGAAGGCTAGACTCTGCCATAAAAAGATACAAAACAATACGTTATCACAGCCACTTCCGCTTCCTTTGACATGAAGAGCCTGACAAAGCTCGCGACAACCGGAAACGGTACATAAACACCCCACTGTGTCCCCGGGGTGATAAGAATCAGGGCATCGGTAGGGTTAAACATTGAAGGGTGCATTTTGCTGTGTCAGGTGAGACCTCAGTCAGTCCATCAACTCGGTTTATCGTAAGTTTTTTTTTGTAATATTTTGATAAACATGTACTATAATATTTTTTGGGATGTATTATAGGATGATATCTATGTAGGTGTGTATTAGTTAGCTGTGTTACATTTCGGTGTAGTCTGTAATACAGCTGGATTAAATTTAATACTGATTTTTCATTTTGACATCATCGTTGTCATTTGTATTTTTTTAGATCACGAATGATATACTTAGTAGGTAACGGAAATTTTAATAAATTCTCTACCAAAAGAAGAAACAATACACACTGTCAAGAATTAGCAAGCTGAAGTGACAGTGGGCCGGCCATATCCCGCGAAGAGCCGACAAGCGCTGGGGTAAACATAACACAGTGGGTTCTTGAGTAGAGACTACGACTCGGTAAACGTAGTGTAGGACGCCCTCCTTCTAGGTGGGATGACGACATGCGAAATACTGCAGGCAGATGCTGGATGCGTAAAGCTAAAGACAGAGCGCTATGGTGCTCATGAGGGAAGGTCTATGTCTAGCTGTGAACTAACATAGGCCGATAATGATGACAGATACTTATTCTGGAAATATACTAAAAGACTACGCATAACCTTAAAATTCATTAATCTCCGAAATAATAAAAAAACTTGGAAAATTCTACATCAAAATTGCTTAACAAAATGTTTAAGTTTAAAATAGCACCTCCTAAGTCACATTGCAGCTCCTAAACCAAATAAACACCGCGAACGGTTATTTTGCGGCATAAATTCATCCACCAGTTAATAAGCTAGGCCCTAATTGGTGCCGTAAATATTAAACGTAAAACAAACAAGTTGTCCGTCTAGCGCTTGCCATAGAGCTGGGAATAGATGAGGCATCAAAAGGATCAGTCAATGTACAAAAACTTTTATCGTATCCATTGAAGAATTAAAAAAACTTAACCATTATGAGAATTCCGCTTTCTTGACGCAGATATCTATCACTATATGCACTCGAATGGACCTATTGTTATATTAAGACACTCTACACAATGACAGACTTTTTATTATTGTGTTTTTATTATTACTTGACCACCATTATTCTCCCTAGATCTCACTCATCTTTCTACATAGAATAGAGAGAAATCGACAAACATACAAAAAAATATACTGGCGAACATCGAATCCTATATTCTTTTGTTTTAAAAAAATCTAACCCATCTGTTGATTTCTTACAGACAGTTTGATAACATTTCGTTCTATGAACTTTATATTCTATGCCCTGATTGCGGGCAGCAGGAGGCGTGTTAGCGATATAATTATGCCCTCTTTCAGCTTTAATCGTAAACATGTGCGATGTACGCTCGGCAGAGCTGTTAGAGCTCCTCAAGCCGGTCCCTCGACTACCCGAAAATTATAAAAAAATAAACAAACAAAATAAACACCGAAAATTATATACATTACTTTTAAAAAAAAGGTTTCTAGTTCGCTTTTTACTTCACCTTAAAAAGATTGAAGTGAACAAAAAACGAAGTTATCACTTTATTTCCTAATTTTACGGTGTAGCGCTGTTTTGCACCAATTTTTTGTGACTTGTCCAAGTAAGGTAAAGGTCTCGACTAAGGAAACAAAGCACTTTCATGTTTGATGTTCAAATTGACGTAAAATAATCGTACTTTTCTAAATAAATAATTATGTTGTGCCAAGGAGGCGGGCGATGAGGCAGCTCCAAGGAGGCGGGCGATGAGGCAGCTCCACAGTTTTCAACTTTTGCTGCTTCATCCTTCATTAGTAACTCGCTCATTATGTTCTTACCTTACTCGAAATAAATTATTTTGTATTTGTATTTTGTATTAATATACTGTATGATATTGGATGCGGAAAGCTAAAGACGGGGCGCTATGGCGCTGATTAGGGTAGGCCTATGTCCAGCTGTGGACTAACATAGGCAAATGAGTTATTAAGATTACAAATAAATTACCCATTCCGAAGTCCATAATCACCCCTCTTTCGAGTTAGTTCATTTTGTGGCACTTTTTTATTGTTTGTTGTTTATTCTAATACAATACAAAATCCCCCAAAATGATGTAGAACTAGACTTGTGAGTCACTGTCTAATACGTGTAGATATGTAATACGTGTACACATAACAATGAAAAGACGTATAAAACAGAGAGCTTATGGAATATAAGTCCACCCTAACATGTTATAATGCTGGGTAAATACTCACAACATCATCTAGCATCAGCCAGCATATCTAAGCTAAGCAGAGCTTGTGTTATGGGTACTAGATAGGTAACTGATAATATTTAATACAATGCATTCCATATTTTTATTGTTATTCAATTCAATTCATTTATTGAAGGAAATATGGTTATAATACAAGGTTACTTAAACATTAGGATAGTGTCACATAAGAGTACTTCACCAAAACACATTGGCATGCAAAAATTCTTAAATATAGGTTTCTATAGCTAAATATGATTTTCATTAAAAAATATAATCAAAATATATTTTAAATTAAATGTAAAATGCATACTAATTTTTAATTTTTAGATCCATAAGTTCCTTAACACTATAGAATACATTTTCAATAAGCCATATTTTTTTTTTTTTATAAATAATTTGATGGGTAAATTTTTAATTTCACTAGGGATTTTACTATTATATAGACTCTATATAGAGCCACACATTTTATACATAAAACACCCAGAGCACACGGAACTAATGATTGAAGATCATAAAAATATTTATTCCACGGCGGTAATCGAACCCGGAACCTCCTGGTCGCCTTTTGAATTAAAGTAGGTACATTGTTGTTCGAAAGGTGCTTGTATTTTTTTCTGTTTTTAGGGTTTCAAACATCGGTTTTGAAACCCTTATGGTCTCGCTCTGTCCGTCCCCGCTCTTTCTTGAATATCTCAGTAACTACTGCAGCTATTAACTTGAAATTTAAAATAATGATACATTTCGTGCGCCATTACTGATTTCAAGAAAAAAATATATAAATAAATGAAAAATGAAAATGAATAATTTCAATACAAATTTTGATGTTGAAATTTCAAAAGAGACTTAGGAAGGCAAATGGGGTATCAAATGAAAGGTATCGTTTTGTACATTTCAAAACACTTTTTGAAATTTCTGTAAGTTTCATACTTTTTGAAATATTTCAAAAAAAGTCGAAAAATTGACCATTCCCCCCCCCCTATCTCCGAAGATTGCAGACCGATCCATGTATAATGTATTAGGCGTTTGTAGATATCGATCTATATTTTACAGGAAAAATATAGAGAAGTCTGTAATAATAATAGTTTTTGAAAAATGGTCAAAAAGGGGGGGATTTTTTTTTCAAAAGGGAGGGTACCTTCCCATGTGGGGTATCAAATGAAAGGTATCGTTTTGACCATTTCAAAACACTTTTTGAAATTTCTGTAAGTTTCATACTTTTTGAAATATTTCAAAAAAAGTCGAAAAATTGACCATTCCCCCCCCCCTAGCTCCGAAGATTGCAGACCGATCCATGTACAATGTATTAGGCGTTTGTAGACATCAATCTATATTTTACAGGAAAAATATAGAGAAGTCTGTAATAATAATAGTTTTTGAAACATGGTCAAAAAAGGGGAGATTTTTTTTTCAAAAGGGAGGGTACCTCCCCATGTGGGGTATCAAATGAAAGATATCGTTTTGACTATTTCAAAACACTTTTTGAAATTTCTGTAAGTTTCATACTTTTTGAAATATTTCAAAAAAAGTCGAAAAATTGCCCTTTCCCCCCCCCCCCCTATCTCCGAAGATTGCAGACCGATTCATGTACAATGTATTAGGCGTTTGTAGATATGGATCTATATTTTACAGGAAAAATATAGAAAAGTCTGTAATAATAATAGTTTTTGAAAAATGGTCAAAAAGGGGGGGAAATTTTTTTCAAAAGGGGGGGTACCTACCCATGTTGGGTATTAAATGAAAGGTATCGTTTTGAGCATTTCAAAACACTTTTTGAAATTTCTGTAAGTTTCATACTTTTTTAAATATTTCAAAAAAAGTCGAAAAATTGACCATTTCCCCCCCCCTAGCTCCGAAGATTGCAGACCGATCCATGTACAATGTATTAGGCGTTTGTAGACATCAATCTATATTTTACAGGAAAAATATAGAGAAGTCTGTAATAATAATAGTTTTTGAAAAATGGTCAAAAAAGGGGGGAATTTTTTTTCAAAAGGGGGGGTACCTCCCCATGTGGGGTATCAAATGAAAGGAATCGTTTTGACTATTTCAAAACACTTTTTGAAATTTCTGTAAGTTTCATACTTTTTGAAATATTTCAAAAAAAGTCGAAAAATTGCCCTTTCCCCCCCCCCTATCTCCGAAGATTGCAGACCGATTCATGTACAATGTATCAGGCGTTTGTAGATATGGATCTATATTTTACAGGAAAAATATAGAGAAGTCGGTAATAATAATAGTTTTTGAAAAATGGTCAAAAAGGGGGATTTTTTTTTCAAAAAGGGGTACCTACCCATGTGGCATATCAAATGAAAGGTATCGTTTTGGCCTTTTTAAAACACTTTTTGAAATTTCTGTATGTTTCATACTTTTTAAAATATTTCAGAAAATTGATTGTCCAAATAATTGGCAAATGTTTGAAACCCTCGGCGCGCGAGTTACACTCGCACTTGGCGGATCTTGTTTCTCCTCGCCGCGCCGCTTCTATGCCACACTAGATGCCTCCCCCAAGAAAGGGTAGTCATCACGATGCTTGATAACCGGATGATCACATCGGCTTGACCGCAGCGGAGGTGTTAAAATCACACAGAATGAAACTGCTGCCCTGTTTCTGATAGTTTCCCTTAGTCAGGTCCTTCGACATCCACGGGTGGAGCTGGAGAGGGTCTATCCTTACACCGCGATCACAGCTAACGACAGTAGGTGACTCGAAAGGTACATAAGGCACGTAAGAAGTTTGGTAAAGAGATTAGTACGTGGTACAGATTACTGAATAGTACTACTCTCTTATTTTACAGAGTACTGATTAGTACTTTCTTAGTTTACGACTAAACAGTGTAGTCATCGCTCCTCCCTACAGAGGTGTTTAAAGAGTGTTTTGATAGAAACAAACGATCAATGTGTTGGTCTGATCGTAGCTGTCAAATGAAATGTGAATTTATTGTCGGTGATTCGGACGGATCCGGTTGTACGTTGGAAATCTACTGTAAGCAAACAATGTATCTAAACAAAATTTACCGTCTTTATGTTACTTAACTAGTAGGTGCTAGAAGGAGTACGAAAGACTATGAAGAAAGAAGTTTCTTCAGTCTTTCGTAGTCCTGATTAAAGAATCGATATTTTCCAAGTTCCAGAATCAATATTTAGTTCAAAGAATTTCAAGCTGAAGTCGCAGTGGAAAAGCGATTTCTTAATAAGAACCGAGCAAAGCTGGGGGTTGTAGGTTCTACGTGAGGCCGATAAACGTGTTCTTTAGTGGAGACCACGACTTGGCAAACGTAGTGTAGGACGCCCTCCAGCCAGGTAGAATGGTAGGATGCTGGATGCGGGAAGCTGAAGTCCGTGCGCCACATCCAGATACCTGTTATGTGGGGGTGACCTTTGACGGGGAGTGGATTAAGGCTGCTCTTTCGAAGAAATCAAAATTTTCATGATCTTTGAGATCCTTCTGCTGTTCAAATATGAAATCTAGGATTCTTAGGCTACGACTAGTCCTACACCTAATATAACATTTTATTCTGTACAAAAACGCTAAGATAGTTTTTTTATTAGTTGCATTATGTATGATGAAAAAAAATATCTCAATTTTTATACATATTTGCCTTCTTCTCCCAAACAATAAGACCTACTGACTTGATTTTTATATTGAAAAATAAAGCAAAGGCAGCGTAACAGATTCGTCAAAAGTTAAGCGGGAAGTATGGACAAACCAACAAACAAACACACTTTCGCGTTTATAAGAATACGGATATTTTATTAGTACAAACTTATAAAACATTTTATAAGTACCTACTGACTATATATACAAAGATGTTCATGTAATAATTATTATCATAGTTATCTAAGTAACATTGCTAAAGGTAGAAAAATGACGGTACCTGCTTAAATCAGACAAAGACTTTACTCTCCGTGCTTGTTATTAACTGTGTTACGGTAAAGTAATGATATATGTTTATAATATTAAGTATATTGATATGGATCAGTTGAGCTACCTGTAGATTGTTTGCAACAGTTTGCAGATAGCTTAATTGTTTCTATTGTAAATACTAGTTTTAATTTAAATTTGTTATTTGATTGTTATTTTCTTTCTGAATAAAGATTAATTTTCGAAGTATATAGAGATGTACCTATGTTAGCTGATTTCTAAATGATCAGGTAATGGTATCATAATAATTTGATTCAGAGGGATATTTGTCCCGCATTTTCAAAACGAAACTTAAGTAAAGCTTGCTAGTTGTATCAAGGGCCTCCCTACACAGTTCAAGAACAAAGCTAGATTAATCTAACAGGAAAATTCGAACATTGGTAGTTCGAACATTGGTAGTTCGAATCGAACTTACATCTTACTAGTAGAGTAAGACCAGACTTTTGAAGCCTGTCTGCTTGCTAAAAAGCGTTTACTTACATGGGGTATTTATTTAGAAAATTAAAATATTCTAGGCGACTAAACCGTAGGCTTGACCAAATCTCTAGGGAATATATTTTCATGGGAAAATTTCGTGATCATTGTTAGTGTTTTTTAAATCGGTCATGCTTAAAACAAGATGAGTTAAGTGCGTGTGTACTTGCGCGCTGAGGGCTTCAAAGTTTTTGACAAGTACTATACCTACATACATACATACCAGTTAGAGACTTTATTATTTAGCGACCTACCTTTTATCTGAAAGGTAGGGCGCTAGTCTGGTAAAGCAATCCATCTGGATTGCTCTGCAAACTTAGTAGATTAGAGGGTAGTGGTATATTTTTCTAGTTTTTTTTCTACACATTTCAAAAATTAGGAACCCTACCGAAATTTCAAAAACTGTTTTATTACATAATTACGTGATTAAAAGGACCTATCTGGAAAAACAATACAAAATCAATGACCTAGTCTAAAAGCACCCTAAAAGACTTTACACATAATTTCCTATGAATTGGGCTACACATTCTACGCATCCTTCATTAAAATTCTTTCATAAATATTATTTTAACTTCGTCTCTTTAAAAGCATAAATGATAATGTTTGTCAGGTGGCGCCCCTCGAGCAACGACAGACAGACAAACAAACCTGTCAAGACGAACGTTTTAATGGAACTTTGATGGACAAATCACCCAATGAAAGGAATCTTTCAAATGTACGAGTAAAGAATGACTCACGCTAGACCGGGCCGGATCCGGGCCGAGTGTCGGCCGACTTCTGGTTCGTTGTCCGTTGCTGGGCCGACACTCGGTTGCCGCTCGGTATAGCGTGAGTATGTCCATACAAAACATATGTCTAGCAGCGCCTGGCGGTTTCAACGTAGTTCCCGTTATCTTGGGAATTCCGTTATAAAATGTAGCCTATATGTGCTATTCCAAACTATGTACAATCTATCTCTGTACCAAATTTCATCCAGATCCGTTCAGCCGTTCTGGCGTGATTGAGCAAAAAAAATCTATCTAAAATTTCGCATTTATAGTATTAGTGTAATTAGTTGACCGTGCTACGGCCGACACTCGGCTCGGTCTAGTGTGAGGAGCCGACCACAGGTCCGTCACCACCTCCAGATTGTCAAAAACAATTTCCTGCGCAAAGCTACGGGCTGCCCGTGGAACATGCGCAATAAAGATGTCCATCGAGATCTTAAACTAGAGTCTGCCCACATCATAAAGACTGTTTCTCAGCGTTTTTATGAATTGGCCTCAGAGCATTACAATCCGTTGATATCCTCCATACCCGATTACCCCTTAGACGATCCTCCCACGAGTTCTCTCCTCCGTAGACCGAGACACGTTCTCGGTGACCCGGTTGACCCAATCACCGACGCTGACCCGGAGGTGCCCAGCCGGATGCGGCGTCGAAGAATTCGCCGCTTCCGCCCTACATCTATTACCTTCTTTTAGCATCTGGCAACAGCCCAAGCCGAGGTTCGCACCTAAGTGGTGGCCCTTGTGCGTGTTGCCCCAACCTAACTTTACCGGCGAGGCGCCTTCCGCGCCCGCCAAAAGACCGTAAACGTCGTGACCATCAGCAGCATTGTAGTCCATTCGAAAAAAAAAGACCACACAAACAAGTATAAACGATTCCGTAAATACGGACTTTCTGTGTGAACGAACACCGAACACTATAGCGTATCACAAACGATGAAGATGCTATTATATTATCGCTCGCCACTAGCGACTAGGGCACACACACACGGTTACTATAATATATATTTTCATATGCCTTAAAGATATTGAACGATATGGGCGACTTTACCTTAAGATGCCTTGCTATATAAATATAAGTTAACAAATACGTGTGACATCTTCGCCGTTTTTTTTTTAAGAGAATGATACCTAATAAACATTTATATTATCGTATCTTAACAGTGTGTAATACATTAAGATGCTGTTATGTATTACGTAAGATATCTTAAGATTAAATTTTATACCATCTTTACCCCGTAAAAAGTTTGATTCTTTCAAAAATGACTTTCTGTGCATAACATTTATATGATATTTTGAAGAAATCAAGTCGTGTTTTGTTTATTGCTAAATCAAGAAACAAAACACGACTTGACTTCTTAACAGGCTTTTATCGGACAGCTTAGGATGCTATCCGTTAAAAAAGCTTATAAACAGCCTGTTTATAAGCTTTTTTAACCCATTCACTGCCATATAGACCACCGAGAGACATAAAAGATAAATAAAAAGGTTTTACGAACTACCAATTTGTTAATATTATTAATGACTATATATGTATTAAAACTGTGTAAGTATATTTAATAAAAAATAATTTTTAATAATAAATGTTTATTGTTTATACCTTTATATTAGTTTTTTATCCTAAATTTGTTATGACCGAAACATAAATTATTGTTATTTATGAAATACCTACCTGAGGATTTTTGTTATAGTGCACCGCACTCTGGGTATCTCTAAGAAATACAAAGCACTATAACAAAAATCCTGAGAATTTAGCAACGGCAACACCTCTCGTCTAACGAACTAAATGTAACTTTAGTCTTTGAACAGGTTTGGAAACTTTAATGTTTCTTCTGTAGGTGGAGCCACAGACGCAACAGTCCGTATGAAGTCCCAAAGATTTTCGATGAAGCCAACTGAGACTTCGTGGCTTAGTTGGTTAGAGCACACCCGTACTAAGGGTGGGGCGCGGGTTCGAGTCCCGCCGGAGTCGAAATTTTTTGGGTATACCTACCTGCCGTGATACTTGACCTATAACTTGGTGTTGGTAATACAGATATTGTATTGTATGTGCGTAATGAATGGGCAACGAAAGTGATAATTTAAACGTTCTCATATTATTTTAACACATATTTTTCGTCCCGCTGCTACGCAAAAACCACTTCTAAATCTTTCCAGCCCTGCCTCTGGCTATCATTTTCTATTCTCCTAGTACATTATCTTACGTACTTACCTATTTAGTAACTTAAATATATCCTTAGCCTTAATATCCTAATCTCAGCAATTCATAAGTAAAACACGAAGTAATCCAACAAACCTAAACATTGTTCCACACTCAATCACTAATCTGAACAAAACGTAAACTGTAACGTTTACGTTACTATAAATCGTCTATAAAATACTCATTTTACGGTTGCACACTGACTACGATCAACTAAGTTGTATACCTATGACTTACTAGTTTTCGCCCGGGGCTTTGCACGCGTTGTTTCTATAGAAACATTTAAAGGTTATTTACATCTCTCATGTTTGTTAAGTAGGTTCTAATTACCTCCAAATGGGGCTTGTAGGTGACTAATTAGCGCTCTAGGGTAATAATGTAGCTAGAAAAGCCCTAGGGCGGTAAGTAATTAAAAAAACACTTCTTTTTTTCAAAAAGTTCGCGTACATCTAACCATCATACTGGCAATAGGCATCATGCATTCAGCCCAATGACCAAAGAGGTCGCTTTGCTATTCAGCCTTGTCTTCGTGTGAGTATAATAGTCATCAATTTTAAATATCGAACGGCGAAGCTCAATTTCGTTCTTGAAAAAAAAAAAGTTCTTTACTTGGTTCTTTTTAATGAAAAAAGGAGGGAATTGAAAACTTTTACTTCAAATATTGTTTGTTTTTGTTTTTTTTTTATAATTACGTGCTAATTAGGAAAAAACATGAGTTCTTCAAGTGATGAAGATATAAGCTGCACTCCCGATTCAATAAAAATGGAAGCTGAAGCAGCAATCAACAATTTTTAGCCTGAAACTTCTAGAGAGAGAATTGAGATGTAAAGCAGAGTAGTTAGCTCAGGTGTAAGCACCAATTGCACCCTCGAACTATAGGCGCCTTCTCTGCGCTCGTGCGCCTAAATATCTCGGTCTGCAATTGATGCTTTACAGCCCTTGGCTACTAATCTACTATTATGTCCCAAACGAACCGTTATACATTGGATAAAAAGAAGCCTATTTTTTATTCTAGGCTTACCCCCGAATACTGAAAAGCATCTCAAATTTAAGCGCGTCTCAAGTGACGAATTTATGACACATTTTCATTGAAAACTGTCAAAAATATCACGACTTGAGACGTGCTTAAATCTGAGTTGCGTTTGAGCATTCGGGCGTTAGAGCTACATATGCAATTCTCCTCGAAAGACATCATAATCTAATTCAGCCTTATTTTATGTTTCTAGTTTATCTAATATTTTTTTAATATGATTTATTCAGAAAACACATATCACATTAGTGACAAATCTGCAGTGTGCTCTCTCCTATTTGCACGCCAGTAGTGGCAAAATATGTAGGTCATAATTAATTTTATATTTTAACATAATTAAATTATGTTAAAATATTCAATTATCACAAGCTCTGCTTAGCTTGGGGCTAGATAATGCTGTGTGTATTGTCCAGCATTAATATTATTATTAATTGCATGCTCACATCATGTTAATACTCATGTTTTAAGCAAATAAACTTAATTTTTTTTATCCTTCCATCTAAACTTTCGCATTTATATATAATACTAGTTTCTGTCCGCGGCTTTGATCGCGTTGTTTAAGGTTATATAAATCTCATGAGAACTGATAAATATGATGAGGGATAAATGTCCTACCTAATGTTTTATACCAGGTTTAGTGCTACGTGTATGCATAATTTTTAAACCGGTCGGTAATTTTCAAGTGGAGAGGTAACTAACATCCGAACATACAAACATCCAAACCTGTACTTAGTGTGAACAGTAACGATGTTTCTTATTCAGTGAGCTAAGTATTCATAAATCTTCTGTAAATGAGTGTTTACATGCGTTGGTTGTAGATCGGGATTTATTTTGAATCACCTATCAAAACACAGGACTGAGACTGAAACCTACTGTTTTATTTATCTCCCGACTATTCGGATACAAAAGCTACTTTTCATCATCATCATCATCATTAGTCTATGTTACTCCACTGCTGGACATAGACCTCCCCTAATGAGCGCCATAGCGCCCTGTCTTCAACTTGACTTTAAACTTACTTTATTTTTTCAGACGACCGATGTGGCGCGGTGGGCGAAGGTCTGCCTGCGACGCAGAAGGTTGCGGGTTCGATTCCCGCCTCGGGACAAATGTATGTACGATCTACAGCCATTTGTTCAGGGTGTTCTGGTCGTTTTCTATATATAATAAAAAATATCTATCTATGTATTATATTATATTATGTATATCAGTTATCTAGTACCCAAAACACAAGCTCTGCTTAGCTTGGGGCTAGATGTCGTACTGATGAATTTCCAGCATTATTTATTTTATTTATTTTTTTATTAAATAAGTTCCCAAAAATTTATGCTTTTTTGGGTGAGGCACAGGTTCAAGTCCTGCCAAAATAGATTTTTTTGGGAACTCTTAATTTCTTAGAGATTACCCAGAGTGCGAGGGCTTACTCACTATAATAGGTACAAAAACCTTATTTTTTGGTTGTACATGTACACCGCTTATGCAACATTAATTTCTGAACTAAATAAAATAATCTTCTGGACTGAACTGGAAATAATAACACAGCATCATCTGACCCAAAGTAAGCAGAGTTTATGTAATGAGTACAAGAAGATCATATCTACAAACATTTGTCCCGCAGCTGGAATCGCACCCGCAACCATGCGTTACTGAGGTCGTGAGTAATTCTACCTTGGTTTGTAATTCTATTCAATTCCAAAATCTGTTTCTAAATCTCTGTAACGAACCGAACCTGCATCATAATCGTTTCAAAAATCTCGAGTACCAATGTCGATCGTAAATCGAGTTATCTCGATCCGACCGGCCGGTGCGGTGGCTATCTCGAGCGTGTCTGTATTTACGCGACTCGTGTGTCGATTACTATCGATGCTAGTTTGTTTCTTGGCCAGTGGTTAAGGTGGGATTACATGGGTATTTCCTTTCTATGAAATTACTAAGAAAAATCTCTTATAGATTCCAGATGTAAAAAAAACTTGTATGGATTTATTGCACTTAATCTCTTGTAGATAGAATTAGGTGACGACATTTTTTCTTCGATTTCTTCTGGATAATCGACGTCAAAGTTAACCTACAAAGCTGCTAGTTTTCCGTTAACCTTTTGTTGAATAACAGCCTAAGTCCTTATAGGTATAAAAACACACGCGGTTGGTTAGTTAATTCCTTAATTATGTATTTATTGCAATGTCAACTTGAAATTGATTGTTAAAATGGCCATTGTTTTATCAACGAAAACAAATATAAAAAAAATCTATCGTCTTCAGACAGCGTGATTTACAATATAATTGCCATCATCACTCAAAACACAGGAAATAATGTCATGTCTGTTAAGACCACAGATATCAGAAACAAAGGTTAAGACGTAAGAAATCATAAATTTAACGACTGACAGTTAAAATTGTTTGTGGCAAAATATTTGAGTCAATTTTATAATAATACCAGCCCATTTTAAATGTTGTATGTACCTATTATCAAGTTACATCAAAAATATATTATATCCTCTAGCTTTATTTAAGCTAGAATATTGGAATTTTATCACTTAAGTACCTATTTATTTCTCAGGTTCGATGATCCCAGGTATATTTATTAAATTACATGGGTCATCGTAAATCAGGTACAAACCAAGCCATTAATCAACCTAAACTTTAAATGTTAGAAATAGATTACATTAAATTTTGGTAAATAATAATTAATAAAACAACGTGAGTCACACTCTTAAGGGAAGTGGCGAGTTACACGACAGACCTAGTGTGACTACTCGTTAATAGCGGGAATTAATCGATAAAATCTCACGCGTATCGAATTCTTACGATTCATCGATAGAGGAAACGGTTTTCCAACATTATAAATTTATTAGATACTTGAAACTTTTATAAAAATAACAGTTCCCTAATGTTATTTTGTCAGGTGTAAATGCCTGACAACGATTATAAACGAACAATAAAAAATAGAGATGTGACTAGGCAGCTAGTCTTAATAATGTATAATATACTATGTATGTACTTTTTTATATAGTATACCTACCCAACTATTGAAGGAAATGAAGAGAGCATCTCGGTGTGCACACACCTTTGTACGACAGCAGTATACCAGTAATGTCCTGCTCACAAGGCTAGTGAGACTGACCACCGGCGTGATGGTAACTTGACTGGTAGGATGTCATCATCATCACTATGATAGATGTTTCAACAAGTTGTAGTCTAAACACAAATACTAAAAGAAAAAATGTTCATCAACAAAGAAACTTACAATCAAATAAAAGAAACAAATTAGAACCAGTATTTACAATTGAAACAATTGAGTTAACTGAAGCAGCTCAACTGATCTGTATCAATACCAGTTGTAAGCTTCCCCATGACACTGGCTGCATTGTATAATAAAACTTAAAAGAAAAACGAATGTAGCATCAGTATGTATGTGACAAAAAAATAAGTGAATAACATAAATGACATCTTATTTTTTATTTGTTAATAATTACAGTTTATGAAGCTGTTTATAATATAAAATTTTAATTTTCTAAGCGTTTACTTATTAAGCCTAAAGAAATAAATTTATTGAGTTTGAATATGTCTGACCGGTACCTATATCACAGGTTTTCATCCCTTCTCAGTTTGACACCAATACCGGGAAACCAACAGTAGGTGGTAGGCAAGGAATGGAAATAAAAAAAATAGAAACCCTTAGAAACTATATAATACTTATACATAGTTTCTGGGGGTTGGAAGGAAACTGTTTCACTGTATAGACACACACAGACTCCCCAAAAGTAGATAAGTATGTAACTTGTGTGAGTAGGAAGGAAAAGCAACCAATTTATATCTACAAGATAAACAACAAAATTGATTTTCATTGAAATAAGTAAATAGTAAGTCATTTATTACGTAATGCTACATTTGTTTAAAATCTAGCTAATTTAGAATTACTACTATAGACCCTGCTAGGCATACAATAATGAATAGTTTCCTATGAAAGAAATAAAACTGTCATGATATATCCTCAGACTCCCACGCTACTTGTAATTCAGATAATAATCATACAGCTACAATATAAAACAAATTCATAACAATAAAAATGTCAACACAGTAAAAAATAGAAAACTACCGTACAATCAAATGGATTATTAAATAGAACGTCACCTACAAGCATAATTATCGTTTCTTTTTTACGAGCAATACATCGACCGTGTTACTTTACGTTCTCCTATACAAAACCATCATTAATGAACATCAACAATGAACTCTATTTTCAAACCAATAAGTACTCTGTTGAAAAAAGTGTCATATATAAAAATACATCGGTTTTCCTCCGTATCAAGACATACTTACAAAATGTCAGCATCAAAAATAGCCTGGTCGATTATAGACTCTAGATTTCTGAGAATAGGAGTTGTAATTTAAAGTTGATGACGGGAAATACTTTGTATTCAATGTAAAAGGGAGCTGACACGTTCATATAAAACAGTAGATATGAGAACATAAAAATTCTTGAAACGCTGTCACCGCTCGCCGTCACCGGTGTCGCCATTAAATTTGTCAAGAAACAAGTGGTAGCTCGGTGGGCACGATTTAAATGATAATTGTATCGACCCAAGAGCCGATAGGTACATTATCTATGGTGTCCGTGAGGTAACTGTCAAAACAGCTGTGGGAAGCCATGGTATTTCTATCGAAGTAAAAAAAAACGCATATGCAAGATAACACTCGGCAAGTAATAAAAAATACTGAATCTAGATTGATAATTACGCTCTTCGGCATGACAATTTCATATTGAAAACAATTTTTTATAATAATTTACCAATAACTCCTGACGTATAAGTACATGTATGGAAGAAAATGCTCGACACTAAAACATTCTTCTTTACGTCTTTGGATCGAATCCTTTCAAATTACTTTGGTCAATTTTTTAATTTTTCCTTATATATTCTGAACGCGTGCCGCCAAATTATCATATAACCTCTCGACGGTCGGGCGCCGCGCGCGCGCTATAGCAGTTGACGGTCGGCTGGGTGGCGGGACGTTTTCGCGTTCCGCGCGCCGGGTGGGAGTGTTGGGGTTCTTTCGCAGATTTCTCCATGTTAAATGGAGATTACCTACCTAAATGTATATATATTAAAATTCTCCATGAAATTTCCTACCACTTAGCATGTAAATAATCTGAAATTGGTTAGAAATACCTACCTGATGTTCATGTAAAGTTAAAGGAAAGGGAAAAAAATGGAAAATTTTGGTTGTAAGTTGCTGTGATAAATGGCCCTCGTGTTTTTATGAGACCAAAATGGATAACGTACCTAATTTTGACATACACACATTTTTGTATTTTTAAGTTTGGATGTATTAGCGTTGACTACATTTAATGTTATAATTATCATTGTATCATTTTGGGGTCGTCGTTACTCCATAGGTCACAGTTTTTAGGTTGTAACTAGTTAATCTCAATTTAACTGAACCATAAATAAATAAATAATGCTGGACAATTCACACAGCATTACCTAGCCCCAAGCTAAGCAGAGCCTGTATTATGGGTACTAGATAACTGATATACAATATAACACAATACATAGATAATTATTTTTGTATTGTGAACATAGAAAACGACCAGAACACCCTGAACAAATGTATGCAGATCGTACACACATTTGTTTCGAGGCGGGAATCGAACTCGCAACCTTCTGTCTCGCAGGTAGAAATTCGCCCATCACACCACAGAGGTCGTCATATATACATAAAGTAAAACGATTCAATAGGTACCAGTAATCGGATACCGAATGTAACGGATAATACCATAAAATTTATAGCTTCGCATAAATCTGAAAGCCATAAAAGTAAAAAACTTATCGTAAGTATATAAATAATCATTGTTTGTTGTTGTTATTAATAGAATGACGAGACGATATATTAAAGTTTAACTATTTGATTTCTTAAAAAAAATAGTAGTAATTAATATTAAATAAACGAAAATAAAGAAAAATACTTTAATTCATGATGAAGCACTTCTTCGAAGCAGTTCTAAACTACAAGACAAGCTGGCTTACATTAACAGTTACAAAAGGTCAAACCGACAAAAACAGTTAAAGCATTTATTTTAAAGGGGAAAATATGACCTAAAATACTCCTTTTTACCTATTTGTATCGTACACTACTTACACCCAGTGTCAATGCTAACATAAGAAGAAAAGACTGTAGCTGTTCTAATTAAGCAAGGTGTACTAATTAACCCTTGTTTATAACAATTCAGCAAGCAATAAGCATAAATTTATATCTACTGCAAAACACACAAAAACATTCACTTATGGATAAACTGGATGATAACTATAAGGTAAGTAACGCAGAAGTTGAGAATCCTCCCAGGCAGGTCAGCATCCAGCGGTACCACACGGTAGACGCGGTAGCGACACCCGCGCACCTCCGCGTATCGAATAAACCTCACGATATCTCGCGCGGCGCCTTCGTCTGAGGATATCAAACGCCATCTTGAAATCAATTTCTTTCGAAAAAAATTAACATTTTCATGATATTTGAGATCCGACTGCTATGATATATGAAATCTAGGATTTTTAGACTACGACTAGTCCTACACCTAATATAACATTTTACTCTGTACAAATACGCCAAGATAGTTTTTTGATTAGTTGCATATGTTTGATGAAAAAAAAATCTAAAATATTTCAATTTTGATACATATTATTTGCCTTTATTTCCCAAACAATAAGACTTACTCACTCAATTTTTATATTGAAATATAAAGCAAAGACATTGCAGTGCTAATTTGATTATTTTGAGAAAACTAAAAATCCGATTTCAAATTCCTTGTAATATGGATCAGTTGAGCTACCTGTAAATTGTTTGCAACAGTCTGCAGTTAGCTCAATTGTTTCAATTCTAAATACTAGTTCTAATTTGTTTTCAATATTTGACTGTAATTTTTTAATTTTTACTTATAAAGTTGTACATTACTTTTCGGGACAAATGTTAATTCGCTTCTCCTATTTATTTTCGTCGATAATAATAGCTTTGAATGGTAATAATTCGTAATGAGTTTGATAGCATAAGAAAATATACTTAGTTACGGCTAGACTTAGTTCAGAACAGAAACTTGTAGAATGTTGTCATATTACTCGTAGCATGATCCAGGTTGGGTGTCTTGGTGATACCATTACTAAAGGCGTACTCCAAGACGTATTTAGGAACCAGCATTAGGCCTTTATGTATTATCAGATTTATCAGCCATGTTTTATATAGGTATACTAACTTAATAATATATATCCAACAGTAATCTGTCTGGAACCTTTTCACTTCTCAACCTTTTTAACCGACTTCAGAAAGAGGTTCTATGTTCGGTTGTATATTTGGTTAGTATGTAGATATGTTCGTCGACCTCTCCGTCAGTTAATAACCGATTTAAAAAAAATATTATTTCACTCTTGTAATAGAATACAAATGATACCGAAATGTTTCTATAAAAAATACTATTTATCTAGTCAAGCTGAAAATAACTTTATTACTTTTAAAAATCCCTTATCCCTCATAAATTAATACATTAATTTTCGTGATATATTCGCCAACAAAGATTCTAGGATTCTAAGTTCCGTAGTGAATACTAGGTGTACTAGAATCTTTGTTCGCCAATTCTTTATAGATTTGATAATATTGTTGTAGTATATTTTATAATAATGATTCGTTAATAGTTTAATCCTGAAGGAATTGATATGTGCGTCGTATAACGTACCTAAAACATCATCACGTGTTAATTTTCAGAATCACTGGTAGCAAGTTGTTTCAATGGCCACGGGCAAGACATTTGAATTTTAAATGTCGCCACTTGAAAAAGATAGCGCTATCGAAGTTAAACTACTTACAACCATTTTAATTTCTTTTGGTATTTGAAGTCGGTCATTTTTAGGGTTTCAAAGATCGGTTTTGAAACTCTTATGGTCTCGCTTCGCTCTGTCCGTCCCCGCTCTTTTTTGAATATTTCAGTAACTACTGTAGCTATTAACTTAAAATTTAAAATAATGATACATTTTGTGCGCCATTACTGATTTCAAGAAAAAAAAAAGAAAATGAAAATGAATATTTTCAGTGCAAATTTTGATGTTGAAATTTCAAAAGAAACCTAGGAAGGCAAATGGGGTATCGAATGAAAGGTATCGTGTTGTACATTTCAAAACAGTTTTTAAAATTTTTGTAGGTTTTATACTTTTTGAAATATTTCAAAATAAGTAAAAAAATTGACCATTCCCCCCCCCCCCCCCCCTTATCTCCGAAGATTGCAGACCGATCCATCTAGGTACAATGTATTAAGCGTTTGTAGATATCGATCTATATTTTACAGGAAAAATATAGAGACGTCTGTAATAATAATAGTTTTTTGAAAATGGTTAAAAAGGGGGAGAATTTTTTTTCAAAAGGGTATCGAATGAAATGTATCGTGTTGTACAAAACACTTTTTGAAATTTCTGTAAGTTTCATACTTTTTTAAATATTTCAAAAATAGTTGAAATATTGACCTTCCCCCCCTATCTCCAAAGATTGCAGACTGATCAACGTACAATGTATTAGACGTTTGTAGATAACAATCTATATTTTACAGGAAAAATATAGAGAAGTCTGTAAAAATGAACATTTTTGAAAAAAAAAAACATACTGAGAATGGTCGAAAAGGGGGATATCTTTTATCGAAAGGGGGGCTACCTACTTATTGGGGTACCAAATGAAAGGCATTGTTTTGTTAATTTCAAAACAGTTTTCGAAATTGCTGTAGGTACTTTTCAAAATATTGTCATTCGAAAAATGACGGAAAATTGATTGTTCAAATAATTGGCAAATGTTTGAAACCCTCGGCGCGCGAGTTACACTCGCACTTGACGGATCTTGTTTTATTTACAATTATTGTTCATATTTGTGCTACTTTACATTCTGGAAGAACACGTATTAAGCTGCGTCCCACACATAAGGATTTTGTAACTCACCAGAAACATTGATGAGTTTATCGTGCAGAATCAATTTTAATATTTCTACTTGTGTGACAAGCATCTGAGCACAGAATGCTGGAGAAATCAGTACGATGAGCAGGTGGCAAGAAGTGGCACATCTCATAAAAAAATCCGGCGACATTACCTGGAACAAAAAATATTAAGTAATTGTGTCTTGGTGGTAAAGTAGTATCTATTGAATAAATAATATTAATGATTGTTATTACTTACAGATTTGCCTTCAATGACGAAGATTTGTACAAACAGATAGATGCTACCCATAAACGTAAGAATATTAGCTATTGATATAAGTGTAAACTGAAATGGCAAGATAAAATTTTTTTTAAACAAATAGTTTACCTTTGTAATTATATTAGTTCAAAACATAAAACTTACAACAGGATCAAATGAAGCTTTCAATTGATCTGCTAATTCTACAATACACTTATAATTGGTCTGTAATGAAGAGTGATGTGACTCAGCAGTTTTGATTAAAAAAGCTAATCTTTTTAAGCGACTACTTATCAAATAAAACATAAATGCAAAAGTTAAAGTAACTAAATGCAAACTTGAACATATCCAATCAGAAATAATAGCTATTAAAAAAAGAGGTTCATGATACACATGACAAATTATAAGTTTAATAATTCTCATGATGAAATGAAGAAAAATAACATAAACAATTGTTATTTCTAAGTCAAAGGTGTTACTGTCAACAAGCAACATCCTATCGATTATTTGCAAATCTTGGACGAGCTTATAAATACATTTCTTGGGATTTATAAAAGCAAGAACTATAATAGTTATAACATAAAAGATCAGGTTGATATAAATAGCAATTTTATACCAAACATGAACATCTGGTGTATCTTCTAAAACTAGTATGATAAAAGAACAATATGAAAATAATGATGTAACTGTGATAAGTTTGTAAAGTTTTCTTATTTTGCTTAAAGTGAAGTTGAAAAAACCAAAATCTAATAAGCAGATGTAATGTATGATTTGGAAAAATATTTCGAATATATTGCGTCTGTTGAACTTAAATGTTTTTTTCCACGCTCTGTTTACACTTCGTATTATCTTTGAATTCATTTTTGTTGTACAAACGTAACGTACAAGTAACACAAATAAGGGAAATGAGTAGATTTTTTATGTTTCCAAAGCTCATCAAATTATTCTTTGTTTTATGGGTAGATTTGATTTTCGATTAGATATTGGCTGCCCGTATATAAGTATAATGAAATGGATACAATTATTTTAATTTGCCATTGAAAATTTTGTTGTTGACATATTTACATTTTTTAGTTGAATGTTATTTTGTTTTTTATAGGCGGTTTCTATAGATTTATCATAAAAAAAATAACAACAATTGAATAACCTCAAAATTATTTCACAAAAATAGTTACAACCAGTAATACAATTTAAATCATTACAACCAAATAAAGCTTACCGATAAGAGAAGTTTATTTTATTACAAAAGCCATTTCGTTGTTTAAGTGTGAATTTTGTTCGGAAATCATTTACACAATGCAAAACTATTTGCGCTACTAGCCAGAGCTGAGTTTGGACAGTGGTATCCAATCCCACTTCCAAAGTAGGAAGTTATATGGTAGACAGTTACACCCGTATTCATAAAATGTTGGAGTGACCAGATCTCAATTGCATTTTGGAATTCGAGAATGAGCATCCGAACCATTTTAAACAAAAGTTATGAAATCCTTCCGGCCCAAGACTTTTCCAGTTTTGGGCCGAGCGGATTGCATTACATAAATCTAACCGAGAGACGGTGATAGCGTTCATGGTTTCGATGTTTTCACATTCAGCACTCCCCACACTCATGTTCGCTTCCGTGTGTTCGACCGGTATGGACAGGATGCCTCGCCAAAAATTCTTACGGTTTCGCCATCCGGTACCTGACCATCAGACACATGGTCGGTTCTCTCCCAATTATTAATAAATTATATTATAAGATACATACATAAATAAATTCTGTTTATTGTGTTTCTTACCCTAGAAAATTACTATGAAAATATTTTCATTGTATATAATTTATTTTCAGTGTGATATTCTATCACACAAATTGGATCAAGGTATCGTCTTATCTATACTTACTCTATTTTAATATTTTCATTTTACCATAAAGATAACTATCTAAAAACTATTTTTTGGGATTAAAAACTCGACGCCCTGAGAAGGACGTAATACCCACTAAAACCTCTCCGGTGACCCTCTCTCGCCATTTTTTTCGCCAAACCGCGGGAACATTTAAAAAAAGGTACCTAGTTCAAGTACCTAATTTACCAAACTGCTACATTTTATACCTACGTGTAATGCAACAATGTCTACCAGACAACTGTTGCTATTACTGCCATCAAGTTGCCGTCAGATTTACAGCCAGACTGACGTTTTAACGATAATGCGTATTTATGTGTATTTACGCGTATTTACGATAGAACGGGTTAATTGTCGAATAAACTTGAATTTATGGATTGATTTACGAGCGGAGTCAGATGCGGGCGTTTATGCTGTGACGTGTGTGAATGGCTTTAGTTTAGGTTACAAAATAAATATATTTAAATAAATGGTACTAATAATAAAAGATGGCATTGGCTTATATTATATTATAGATTGATAGGTATTATAAGTTGGTTTTTAGATTGAGATCGATAAGCACGCACATTATAAAATTACTATTAATATATTAATATTAAGTAAAGGCTGATGATGATGAATTTCTTCACTGTGTAACGGAACCATTATATCAATCTCTCCGTGCACCACATGCACTATAGAGCTCGATAGAACTCTAGAGTATTTTTCATTTAGGGAATATTCTGCGCCTATACGTTTGTCATAGGAAAGCATTTGGTTAGCATAATTCGGCACCTGAGCTCTTGGGTAAATTAAATTTTAGAATTATTAGAAAAAAGATATTATATTAAAGATGACTTCAACATTCAATTCTTCAAAACTGTTCAGTACGTATTAATAGTAAGTCAAAGTTAGATGAAACCTAAATTAAGGGATTTGATGACGTTTTTTTTCAAAACAATCTAATTAATATGTTAGGTTATGGGCAATGTTTACAATAATTGTTACACTATCTTGATTTTGGCTGAAAAATAATAAAAATAGAATAACTCATTCAGCCTCAGTAAAATTTATGATGACAAAAATCAAAAATCTTCCATTTCCATACACCCTGTATATACAGTGTATAGTATGCAATTTAACACTAATTAAGTGTTACTTAAAGTGACAAGTACTCCTATAAAACATTTTCTTACATGATAAGATAACCTACCCTTTATCAACTGTCAATAAAACGTTTACCAATTATATTAAAGTAAAGGGTAAGTAAGGTACCCAAGAAGTAAATTATTGTAAAATTATTGTATGAGTCATTTCCTGATTGTTTGATTTCGTATCGTGGTGTTGCAGTTCCATCGCCAATGAACGTATTTCTTTTGGAGTTTTTTAGCCTGGTTCTTAAAGCGCGGTCCTGGCCGCTAGTAGAAGCCAGTATAACGAAGAGTACGCGTACTATTGTTCAAGTAACTACATCTGCGTACCGACTTTATTGTTCTAAAGGTCTGTTTTAAATTATTCCTGTTTTAGCGGCCTTGTACAGATAACTCGTAATTATTAGGTTACCTTAATTTTATTGCTCTTACCTGCGAGAGGCAAAGATTAAATCTTTCGATATTGTAACCGATTAATCGTTTCGAGGTGTCATGTCGCCAGCCTGTACAACCAAGTAATTTAAGTTTTTTTTTTTTCTTTTATTTAACAACACGTGACACGTTGTAGTTGGAGTATCAAGCCAAGTATTTTTGTGCATGTGTCCGTGATAAAAAAAACATAAAGTGAGATAATGAGTTGGTAATTAAGTATATTATATTATACATGTATATAATAAAATATATTGATAGAAGATTCTTCAAAAAGCTTTATATAGCTAAAACAGGTTGTTCGTAAATAAGTTTAATCCTATAGAAAGTAAATAAATTGACTTAAAAAAATATAGTTTTAAGGGATAATAGTGAAAACCTCAGAAAGAACAATACAAAATCCGCAACAAACGTACAGAAACAGTGTTGATAGAAACATCTCTAGGAATTCAATCATAGCGCACAAATACGGAGGGCAGGTGCGCTCGACACGCGTCACTGCAGCAGCTCTAACAAGCGACCAAGAGCTGCGAACTCTTGGATGCGGTGCAGGATCGGTGGGCTGTACAAAAATAGGTACTTTAACAATCCAGAACGGTTACACAAATAAAATAGTTAAACAATGGGTAAACAACGTAAGTCATAAGATTTAGTGGAGTGCCGTCTACCCCACCATTAGGTAAATTTCATTAATTTTTAATAATATCCCACCATTTTCCCAGCCAATCAAAACCTGGGTCTCGTCGAGAGAATAAGTGTCTTCTGATACACTGGCGGCCACAGCGTCACCTCTATTAGGCGAGATTACCTTCAAACGAAGGTGTGATAAACGGCAAATAAAAGTCCACGCCTGGATAGAGGCTTAACCTGATAAACGCCTTATGGGTTTTTTTCGGCAATCGGCCTGGTACCTAGCCCACACTTAGGGAATAGGGATACCCAAAAGTCATCAATCAAAAAATGTAGAATATGTTATCGCCATCTAGCGACAAGCTTACACAACTGTTTTTTAATTCAATACAATTTTGTAAAATGGCAAGCACCTACCGGAACTTCCGCTCACAAAATAGCAAAGTGGGCAGAGGTCATGCTGAGATGAAGGGAGAAGACAGACGATTATTGTTAACTTATTTGATTTTGCGTAAACAATAGAGGTAATTAATATTGAAGAAAAACAATGTGAGAAGCAACTAACATACCTACAAGAAAAATAAGCAACAAGGCGTCTCATAAGTGCCTATCATTATGGTTTTATAATGTCACAATCGCCAACCTCCGCTTGCTCAGTAATTAGTTGGGGATCCCAGCAAATGTACTAAATACGTACGAAGAAGTAAGTGGCCCTTCCTCTGGTAGTTTTCGTTAGTGACCTTTTACGACGAAGGGGTCCACCTTCAATTCAGCGGGTGTCGTACCTTACACCACACTGAACACGCCATTGCAATACAGCCTGATCAAATGAACAACAAAATTTGCCACATCCACAGTAAGCACCATCCTCGCCTAAGCCAAGACGCTTGTTACGGCAAGTTTGCATTGAGCTGGGATCAATGGACAATGGGGACGGTTGACACCCCCTAATGGGATAACCTGGACGCACTGATAGGACGCTTTTGTCATTGTCACATACCGGATAGGCAACAAGCATTTTACAGGTCCAGTTAGACAAGTCATGTCCGATGATGAAGGTTACGTACTCGTACCATTTTCGTCATTGGCATGTTCAGGACATTTGAAACTTGATGTTATCAGTTTGTAGGTATAGTGTACTTACATCTGTGGAATTTGGAATAGTACTAACCAATTGCTTCATTTTTAATACAAGAACCAAAGAATCAGCGCCGAAAACAGCATGAGCACTCAATAAAATACATAGACGTAGTTAACCAGATGGCATTAGTCTGGTTGAGAACTTCCGTGTGTCGCTCACGTTCAAGGCGCTTATTCCCAGTTGTCCTGTGAGCTGTGTTCTGTACAAAACAAATTGAAAACTTTTGTACCGACATCTTTGCAATAGATAGACAGTACTTACTGGAAAAAAGTCATAGGAATTCAGCTAATGTCTAAATGACAGCAAATGTCAGAAAATGTAAAATAGCAGTTCTGCTGTGGATTGTGCATATGTGCAATTGTGCATTCACTATGTCATACTAATGTATTCCCAAAAATTATACATTTAGGCATCGATATATATGTACTATACAGAACTCAGTGCATCATGATTTTGAGAACAACTAGGTACTACCTATTCTATTGTATTCAGCAAGCAAGCATTCTTTCAACGTCCACATTCTGATAAACGTAGGTGTTACCTATATTATTATGTTATAAATTTGTTGCTGTTTGTCTTCCAAATGAAGCAAATTGCTTTTAACTGTCATACATCGTCAGAGTTTAGTGACTAGAGGTATTATGTGATTTTAAGAACCGCTGCTGTGCAAAGGCAGCGTGTCAGTCTTTTGCTTTTGACGAAATCTAAGAGAGGAAATCAACATTTCACAACTAAAATAAACTGCCAATTAACCGTAACTCCTTTGAACTGAGTCGTATCTGTTTCATGAAACAAGCCTAAAACGCATCGATAACGTCACCTTGTCGTATATCCATCGTCACGTCGTCGTTACTTTGTCGTCGCTGCCGTAAAGTTGTCGTAACCGACGCGCGACAAATGCGTAGTTGACAGACGATGGGTTAAAGAGAGTGAATTAAATTATTATTCGGTAAGGAGTTATTCGTAAAGATCATAGGCGTCTTGATAGAGTTACAAAGAACGAGAGAGATAATTTTGTTTGCAGTTTGTGTCAGAAGTTTTGTTATCATAATATCGAAAATCTTAGTACTAGATATTTTCCCTCAGAATAATCTTATCCGGAAGTGAGCAGAGCTTGTGCTATGGTTACCAGACGACTAATGGAGTTCATAAATTTGTTTTTGGTTCTGAAGATTCCATTAAAGTTTTTCAGGAGAGATTGATTCAGAAAGTTCAGTAATCCTTCTTGAATAATACCCGATAAAATATTTGAGAATCGGGAGTCACTCATAATGGTTCTAAAATCCTGTTGGCTGATAGTACTGATTATGCGGTAAATATTTATAAAGGCTGTGACGTTTCGTTACTGTTCTAAGCTGTTCGGTGCAGCTTGTCAATATTCAGATGTATTCGTAAGTGATCATACTCATAGTATTTTCGTAGCTCCCTGTTCCATTCGAAGCTGGGGTGGGCCGCAGTTTATTATCAAATTGCAGCTAATAAGCGGCTTCAATAGTATGTATGATAAATTCACGAAAACATCTACAGCAGTCGCTCAAATGTTATGCTGGATGGATCTGATGAATATCGTCATCGAGAATATTTGTTTATTTGTCATATTAGCTTGTCTTCACAATATTTTCTACAGTCGCAATCCAAGTCTATCGGCAATCAGATAATAAATTCACTCGCGACCTTCACAATAACGTGTAAAAGAACGAGACTCACAAATCGTGTGAGAGTACGTTTTCACAGGTCCTCGGTAATCGTCGCGGAGCACGCTTCGCTCGCAATGACTACCACAAATAACAATGATGTATGATTATGGCGATCGGCGAGAGTGGAGCAAGGAATGGGAGAGAGCGGAGAACTGGATAAAATACTATTAGCAATACAAGGGAATATCAGAGAATCATGGAAGTTAATACGTCATACATATCGCTACGAGGGACGTCTTTTTTCTTATAGTCTATAGACCTTAGTTTGCCCACAATCTCACCTGATGGAAAGTGAAGATGTGGCCGACAATGTATCACGAAGGTCTAGAAGATACCTATTCACTCTTGTCTTGAAGAGACCCAGGTTGTAATTGACGGGAAAAACAGCAGAAGGGAGCGTGTTCCAAACCCCAGTGGTACGAATGATGAAAGTGAAGGAAAACGGCAATCTCGAGTTAAATTTAAATTTAAGAGGGGAACCTGGCGTGTTTGCTTGTCAAACTAGGACTAGATCTCTTATCCTTATATTGTGAGTCTACATGTCATACAAGATTACATGTTTTGGTGTGTTTTGCAGTAGATATAAATTAATGCTTGTTGGTCATAGAATTGTTTTAAACAAGGGTGTTAGGAGTGGGTGCACACACTCTTTTCTTTCTATGTTAGCATTGCCACTGAGCAAGTAGTGTACGATACAAATAGGTAAATAAGGTAGTCTTATATTTAGGTTATTTATCATTTCAAAATGTACGATTTCTACAATATAAATAAATATTAAACATTCACGAGCTACTCAAATCACCTAACCGCAGGTGTACCAACATTAAAAAGCAGTTTCGTGATGGCGTAGCACCACCGCGTAGCACCACCGCGTAGCACCACCGCGTAGCACCACCGCGTAGCACCACCGCGTAGCAATAGTTGCTACGGTGCTACGGGTGCTACACTATTGTCTACAGAAGAATAATTGCACATCTACAACTTGCTACAGTCTTGGCCTTGACGAAACTATATTATGTCCCTGAACCATAGCGATAATCATTTTGAACATCATTAGCCTATGCTAGTCTGCTGAACTGAATATAAGCACGTCCCAAGAGACGAATTTTTGACGAATTTAACTGAAAACTGTCAAAAAATCGCGATTTGAGACGTGCTTGAATCTGAGATGCTTTTGAGTATTTGGGGGTCACACATTTATAATGTAACTTTATTTATAACGCAAAAAGTTTCAAATTTTATTGACATTATACGAAAACTCCCCTCGCCGTAGTGCGACGTCGCAGGGCGCAGCGCATACTTTTAATGATATTGATTCAATATATAACTTTATTTACTACACTAAAAGACAAAAATTGTATTGACTCATATGACATGACATGGAAACTCCCCGCGGCGCCGCGATGCGTATAGGCTAGTGTTTTGAAAACATGATCATATAAAAATTCAGCTGTGCCCTGTCCCGCTCCTACGAACGCGAAATCCTATACCTATCTTTTTCACAAAATGGCATCGTATGGTACCCACTAATAATAACTTATGCTTTTCTCTTGCCCCAAGCTCCAACAAACGTTTGCTCCGACTTACAAAATAAACACAAATACATTTACCACGTAATTGTATTTAACGCGACGTTATTGTTCGCTACGACGTATGCGGCGGTGTATTTTTGTTATTGTAACCGTAAATTGCTGAGGTTAAGTGCACGTTTTTGGAAAAACGTCGGCAGTTAAAGTACAGCCAGCTCTGTTTATATAAACACTTTCATGTCCTTTGACGCACTGTATTATCCGGAGCTTTATGTAGCGGCGACTGAGCAGTAAATGCGTTAAAGCTCATCAGTCCTTTACGAGCCGAGGGAGCTATATTTTTAGCATTTTACCGTAATTTATCTTCATCGAACTCTTTTTAAATATGAACTCAATCAGTCCAATGTGAATTTATTTTAATTTATTGAACATCTTGTGTTGACTTATCTGCACTGTGTTATATATAAGATTCTATGTAAATGTATTTTTGAATGACAAAACGATCGTGGCTTGAAGATGTCATTGTTTATAATGTTAATACCTACAGCTTAGGCAAAAAATTATATTGTAATCATTTTATTGTGTCAGAAAAAACTAATTAATATTATTATTCTAATAAAGTCAGGTATGCTCGGTCTTATAAAGCCAATTTATGTAACAATTATTCTGCGGGTCTAGGGGTATTTTCCTACAAGGTCATCGTTCGTCATGTAGTTCGACATATTACGGCGGCCGTCATATTCGCACAGCACCAGCATGTTCGCTAAACTGAAAGCGTTGCGCTGAGCATGCATATTGCTATGCGTTTTGTGAAATTGCACTGAAAACTTGCTATTTCCTTGTAAAATTAAAACTAAATGCTGTTTGTATAAATTTTATTACACTAAGAACCGACTTAATAATGAGCGTAGCTACTGGCCGTTTATTATACACACTCTAGTTTACACTAAATTACTTGCATATAGGTTTTAAACAGTTGATTCGGGCAACACAATTTCACAATTAAATTATTCTTATTTATTTCTGATCATATAAGATTGGAACACATTATACATCTATACCTACAGATAGGAGTTTCTCTGAAGGATAGGATTCGCAACGAGTACATCCGACAGAGAACCAAGGTTATCGACATAGCTCAAAGGATTAGCAAGCTGAAGTGGCAGTGGGCTGGCCATATCTCGAGAAGAACCGACAACCGCCGGGGGTCAACGTGTTCTTGAGTGGAGACCGCGTCTCGGCAAATGTAGTGTAGGACGCCCTCCGACCAAGTGGGATGACGATTTGCGAAAGACTGCTGGCAGATGCAGGATGCGGCAAGCTGAAGACAGGGCGCTATGTCGCTCATTAGGGGAGGCCTATGTCCAGCAGTGGACTGATATAGGCTGATGATGATGATGATGCGAATTATTATTTGTATACGAAACATGTTCTCGTAGAAGAAAGGCATTTGTAGGTATTCCCCTTTATTCGCAGTGAAGTAGTCAATTAATAAGACAATGGCGGAGTCAATACCACTTCGCTCGTTATTTACGATGGGGGAAGAATAATAGAAGTCTGGGGAAGAGAGCGATTGATGAAATGAAGGTCTTTGTACCACCCGTCGGAAGCAGACATCCTGTAGAGTGTAGATTATATCACGCTGTAGGTTACCCTGTTCATTCTTAAGATAGTGGTGGTCTGTGTGGTCAGAAATGAAATATCGGCTACTTCCCATTTGGTAAGCTTCCCATTTGGTAAACCTCAAACTTTACCTATTAAAAAGTTGCGTTTGGTAAACAATTTGTTACTTCATACATTTATTCCCATTTGGTAAACCATGTTTGTATTATTATTTTAGTGCGGTACAGTCAGAGTCAAATGCTTATTGAAATGAGATATTGGTTTTGAAATGCTTCAAAGTCTTGAGATAGAATCTCGGTCGTCAAAAAGAACGGCTAATCAAGAAGAGTCCCGCCGAAGTCAAAAAATTGGGAACTTATTGAATTTCTTAGAGATAACCTAGAGTGGTGGAGCTTACGTGTTATACCTAATACAAAAATCTCTGAATGCATTCGTCGAGTAGGTACTCTGAGATGTTATAAAAGTTTTCAATAAAAATCTGCTTTTATAATGGATCGCAATCCCAATACAGCCTTTTGTAACTAAAGGCCGATTTCGCCAAACCTAAAACTAAGTTCAGTTTAAACAAAATAGATAGGTATATATAAAATCGTGGTAGACTCAGCTGTTCCACACCTTAACTCAGATCAAGAGCTTCGTTCGTGTTTAAAGAGTTCGGTGAAAGCTAATCTAAGTACCGTTATTTTCGTAACAAACCGGGTAAAACACCATTAGCGCCGATTTCAATAGAAAAGCTGTCAACCCGCGACGCTGGCGCCATCTATCAACGTCGGCGCATTATGAATGTCCTGTCAAATCCTTATGAAAAAGTTAATAGAAAAAGTTTGACAGTGACAGTTCTTTCTGACACTTTTAAATTTTAATATGCTTGAATGGATTAAATTGGGGTGGGTAGGGTGCTATTGTTTTTGTTAGGCTGTGGAAAATTTATAATTTGGATTTGTGTTCATTAGCAAAGTTCATTAGCAAAAAGTAACTTTAGAGTGGATCAAAGTAACTTTTTGTAGAATAACATGGTAACATTTAAAACCATAATCTCCTAGCAATGTATGAAGTTCTCTACTATGGCAATAGTACATACTTATGTACCTTATTATGAAAAAAATATATCATAAATTGTGTACCAGTACACAATTTAGCACCTTTGCGAAACATTCTATATATGAGGTGCCTTAGATTTTATTTTGTTAAGTATTTAATGTAGGTATTTTTTACATGTATAAAACGTTCGTAAACAATATTTCACAATCTTACTTAATACACTTCAGTGCAAAGGTAATAAAGTAGAATAAAATAAAATTTATATTCGCTATTAATTGAGAACATCAATCAGTGTACTGCGCATTATATTTATTGCGACTATTACAATATTTATTACAAACATTACAATAAATCCGTTGATTATTGAGACGTGTAATTGCTATTTATTAGTTCTTGTAAAAATATCGTAAATATGACATCGGTACCTCAAGGCCAAGATGACATACATACATACATACATCCGATGCAGTAATAATAAACGACGAAGCGTTGTTTATTCACATAACTCTACCTAAGTAAGTACGTTAGTGATGCTTCGTCAAACTTTTCTTGCAACAGGTACCTTACGTATAACTTTCGTATAACACTAAGGATTTTGTTAAATTATACTGCGTAGTCCCTCACACTCGGGGTAATCTCTAAGAAACTAAATAATATTACAGAATTTTTCAATTTCTTACTAACGCAAGGTCTCAGTTTAAAGTCCCGCCGAAATTGATTTTTATTGATATTGGGTATATAATTTCTTATGTATATGTACATATATATACTGTGTACCTACTGCTAAAAACGTATAAACACAGAAAGTGACAAGACTTTTTTTCTTTGTGATAATAAATAGTTTCAAATGAGACTCATCTAGATTTACATAGTTTGTAAGCCTAAAGAAACAAAGTAATTGACTTCTGACTCACTCACAAGGTTATAGCCTTATGACCTCTTTTACTTGAAACAATTACTCCTCTGGAAGAGTCAGTCCTTACTCAATAGAGTAAGTTTTCTCTACAAATACTGGAGTACACAGGAGTAGAGTGTGTAGAGAAATGCCCAAGGGTAGACCAATAATCTTTCGGTCCCAAAATGTATGTTTAGGAATACGCGAAAGGCCTGAAACATATTTAACAAGTAGATAGGTACTTGTGGTTAGAAATATAGTCATAAAGTCAACATAATGTTAGTTGTTAGTTTTTTGGAAAATAAATATCTTTATCTTTAACCATTCCATCCCTGGATTAAACCTCTGCAGGGTATAAGACCAGGCCTCGTTTCTCTTCCGCTAGCCAGTCTGTGCCCTCTTTATTGTGTTTCTCGCTTACAAGTGGGCTCTACGACTTAGTCGAGTTTGTGACATCAAATCTCATCAATCCACGGCATGTCCGCGGCAAAATATTCTCATTTTCCAATGCATAATGTAGCTTTGTGAACGCTGTGTTGGGAGACTATCATTTCGATGGACACACGACTTGTACCAGTCGCAGTATTTGTAGGAGGAGAGTAGGAGTGGATGGAGGTGGTTCAGGACTTCTTTCGTGTCCAGCACCAGCAGCAGCAGGATGCCTATATCCAGCAACATAGTGCAATGAACGTGTGTGTGAAATGATTTAGTATGACGGTGATGAGGTAGGTTTGTTTGTAACTTCATCAACTATTTCCACGAAATACTAACCATAAGAAATGATGACACAAAAAAAGTCGTAAAATCAATAGACAAGGAAACAACAAAGTCATCATCATCAATCTAAATCGACCCAGTGATTGTGAATCTGTCCTCGTAAATACACGACGTAACCGATTGCTCGTAGAAAACACATTTCAACAATTGATCAGTATATTGTGTGAGGATTGCACAATGACGAGTTATACAACATTAAATGGTTCAAATATGTTGGTAGTTGGTATGTAAAAGTTCGACAAAAAAATAAAAAGAATAGAGACGACTATTTTTATTTATAACCAGTAAAAAACATAAGTGTTACTTACAAGTTTTTTTTAACAAACTACTTTTTCCCATTCGTCCCATCAATTTTATTTAGCCATTGGGAAAATAAAATATGTTTTGTAATATGATATCTTTAATGTTTTTTAGGATTTGGATGCGTCTAATTTATTTATTTATTTAAGTACCTAAGTACTATTTAGCTACAAATAATAGTACATTATGATACAAGTGCGGTAAGTTGAAAATAATAGCCGAGGCGATATTGCTAGCCCGAGCTACGGCGCGGGCTACAAGAAAGCAGAGGCTGTAATTATCAAAGCGCACGTGTGTCATACGACGTTTTATAACATATTTATGAGTAAATAAATAAAACTCGGGCTTTCAAATAAATTTTCATACGCTTGTAAGTATCTATCGGTCGATTTTTCGGGCAAGAGGCTTAGAGTAGCCTTTTTCGCTGCCTCTGAGACTTCCGGCGGTGTTGAATTAATAAATTCATCATTACTTGACGACATTTTCAAGTAAAAACAATACAACGAAAAGAAAAGTGCCCAGAATAATTTTTACTTCTTCACAAATTAGGGAAGCGCGCGTATCGGCGCTTTTTTTTAAGGCAAAGGCACAAAAACAGCCAGTATTACTAATAAAGTAAATTAATATTTTTGTGTTTTGTTACTGATAAATTATTGTAATTTATGGTCAATGTTAATTAAATTAAAGAACTAAATGTTTATTTATTATATCTCCTCCGACCACTTTTCTGACATAAAAACTCTTTGCTTAGATTTAAAAAAGTACCGTTCGTTTTAGACCATAGACATAGAATTTTTTCACTTAAGACGGAGCATCTTGATAAACCGTGCGTTCTACATTACATTACCGCACTTGTGCGTAATGAGATACATTACAGTATTAAAATTGGTGCGATAAGAGACCCATTACGAGCAAATGTGTTATAAAATAAATAACAGTATCTGCAGTAGTAGGTAATCTAGACTATTTTCTACATTTTATTATTGTGTGAATGGAACATCCATCTCACTCAACACCAACGATAACAGCTAAACTCCGAGTTCTGCGTTATCTATTGACAGTTTGAAATAAAATGTCATAAATCAAGATGGCTTCCAATATGGCGTCGGCGACTTTGACAGTTATCGCGTGTACAGTAGAACATTAAACTCATTGAAATTTATTGCTCAATCGTGCTAGTAGGGCTGATTTATTACTAATAGATAATATCTCATATTGTTTTTATTTATTTTATTTGGTGGAGCTTTTGACACTTTTGTATAGTTCAGAGTTTATGACGTATGGAGTGGTATAACTGATAGTATTTTTATCCAACTAAACAAGAAAGAGGTCAAGATAAGATAAGAATAAGAATATTCTTATAATATTAATAGATGACAAAGACTAGTTTCGTAGGTAGGTATATAGACATAGACATAGACATATCATTTATTTGCCACTACAAAATATCACAATAAAATATCGTAATGGACGATTTTTTCACCTACCTATAAACTTGTATGGCGCTCATTAAGGAAGGCCTATGTCCAGCAGTGGACTGATATAGGCTGATGATGGTGATGATAAACTTGTGCGGAAACTTCACTGCGCGAGACCGACTCGCTCTTGCCCAATTTTATTTTAAATGTAGCTACTATTTCACTCACTAGTATTAGTAAAGGCTAACTGGTACCTAATCAAAGACATTCATATAAAAATTATGCCAATTTTCGTCTCATTCTAACTGAGTAAAGATTATTAGTCAGCCATTTTATTACCTTCGACTGTGAAGTTGGCAAATGACCTAGAAGTCAAGGATAACTTTCGAGATATCGATAGCTAAAAAGTGCCGTGAGATGGTTCGAGAGAAGGGTTCCCGGTTCCCGGGTGATCATATCAGTAGTACATTACTTGTAATCATAGTACACTACACAGCAATGTTTGGTTTAACGTATTGTTACGAGGACGTAAACACGTGAAGCTTTCAGCATTAAGTGATAAAGGATTATGGGAAGCAGTAACGATATGAAGGACAATACAAATAGTACATAGAGAACATTTATAGATGTGGTCTAAATTTATATGTTTGATTATATATAAATAATGCTGGACAATTCGCACAGCATTATCTAGCCCCAAGCTAAGCAGAGCTTGTGTTATGGGTACTAGATAATTGATATACTTACATAATACAATACATTACATACATAGATATTTTTTATTATACACATAAAACGACCAGAACACCCGGAACCAATACCTGCAGAATGTACAAATATTTGTCCCAAGGCGGGAAACGAACCCGCAACCTCCTGCGTCGCAGGTGGCCCCACCGCGCCACAGAGGTCGTCATATAAAACTAGTGTCCGCCCCGGCTTTGCACGGGTAGATTCTATAAACTATGTTCATCAGGGATAATGTAGGATTCTAATGGTACCTAAAAGAATTTTTCAAATCGGTCCAGTACTTTCGGAGCCTATTCAATTCAAACAAACAAATATTTCCTCTTTATAATATTAGTATTGTAAAATAAATGAGAACTAAGTGATCAGAATGTGGCTGTGGATGATGATGATGATGATGAAGTGATCAGATAAACCTAACCTAAGTAACCTACTTATGTATAAAGTAAAAAACACAAAATTTTGGAAGATTACTGCCTACTAACAAAAAAAAAACAAAATGAACATTTTGCAAATGGTACACTTTGTACCGGTTACTTGCAATCTTAATCACCGTAAAAAATGAGATTTTATGATTTTTAAACAAATTGGACTTTTTATCTACAAAAACCCTCAAACTTAGCAGTTTTGCTTGATCCAATCAATTTCCTCGAAATCAAACGTATTTATGAATCACGTAAAAGCCTATAGTGTAAACCTCAAAACAAGAAGCGGTGGTACCATAAAATTCACCAAATTGAAATTTCCCCAAACACGAACAAAATGGTAAAAGGTAAAAGTCAATACAGAGGACTGAGTGGCCGTTACATTTTATGTGGCGTTACCGTCGGGTAACTGCCTAATGCGTAAATTCTTATAACACGGTCCTAGAAGATGGTGTAGTTACAACTTTCTTGAATACATTTTTCACTTGGTTCTGCATCAAAGTTCTTAACAGATTTTTGGCATCGCAAGAAATCAATTTCAATTCGTAGAAGTCAAATAACTCATTACGGATGTAAGCGGGTTAACTACGATCCATAGAGGGACTCAGTGCTCGGAGGGACGCGGTACGCGAGCGTCTAGAACTGCAACACCCTGATGAAGTCCTTTGTTAATGATGAAACGTGGGTGTTCTTCCAACTTAAATAAGGTTCGAGGTTAACTCGCTTACATCATCGTAATTAATTCGTCAAATTACGATAGTTTTCATTGTAAAAAAGTCAAAAACTTCCACAAATAATTTCAAAGTAAAGAAATTTCTTGAGATAATCGTTTACATAAAGAACCAACAAATCCTAGAGTTATTTAGTGAAACAATAAAGTCACTTAAATGTAAAAAAAAAGTAGGTAATGCTCTAGCTAGGAACAGTATTATTATTATTATTCTTTACTGGGACCACATGCTATTGCTATTTTGGTTTTTCATTGAAAGACCGGCTAATGTAATATAAATGGCATCAGTTAGAAATCAGTTACGTTGAACAAAACACAAATCTCAAGGTTTTAGCGATTTCTGACCTTAAACCAAAGTGATGTAGCATATTAGACGTACAACCCGATTTGCCCCTGACACTAACCATATACAGGGTATTCAAAATATGAAAGAGGGCTGTATCTCAAAGGGGTGAGGTTAATAGAGAGTTATTTTTATGAGAGGTCGTTTAGCAACTCTGGGTTTGGCTTTGAGGGAAGAGCATGAAGTGCTCAGTGAAAAGAGTTTTGAAGCAAGCGGCTTGGATAAAAGGTTTCATGTTGGCGACATGATAAAAAAAACTAAAAAGATTTTATACGTAGTTAGGTATGACCGTTTGAACCTGCTGGTCATTTCAGTTCAGATGTAAGTATTCATGAACGTGTGTCATACATACTTTAAATTCGTTGCAGATTATTTCTATAACGTTTGCTTTTATTTATAATCAATCAGCTAGGTACATGGCGAAAATAGTAGGTAGGTATGAGTAATACATCTCAATCAACCCAAGTAGACATTTATCGGAAGTTTTCTGAAGTTCTTTTATATTATTCTCCAAAGTTTTATAAGAATCTGATGCTCGTTTTGAGATTCCTTATTTCACAGTCGGACTCGAAGAAACATAAAATAACTTGCAATGCAAACTCAATCGAAACCGAAACTCGTGATTAACATCGATAAAATTACAAGTCACACAAAACCCAACATACGAGCTAATAAAATTAACAGCATACAGTCGGCATCGAGTAGGTGTGTCAGAACAATCAAAAAATAAAAAAAAATATTTTCTCGTTGCAACCGCTCGCTCGCAAATTGCCCGGAGAGCGCGGCTGTCACTTGTCACCGTGTCAGAGCTGTCAGCTGTCAACTGACAGTCTGACGCCCGACGGCGTCAACACGGATTTACATAAAAGAGGTAAGTGACAATTAAAAGCTTGTTTACCGGTACTACCAGTAACCTCACAGTTATTTTAATTCGAATGACTTTTACATAATAAATACCAGTTTTTCGATAATGTCAACGTTAAAAAGGCGTTCAAAATGCGGAGTAGCGTTATCGTTTATAAGCTCGTTACAATCAGTCGTAAAGTTTACGATACGCTTACACCTTACACCTACATAATGTTCGATGGCCGCACTTACAATGTAAACAGATTTACATGTCCATGTCATTTTTATCAGGCAACTGCAAGCAGAACCATGTATCAGCGCAATTACTGTCAAAAAAATCTTTGCTCTAACAAATTCTTCATTTACTTACCTCATAAGGACTGTCATTCTCGCGGTTTGGGAGTACCGTGAAGCTGCTGTAAAATACGTTAATTTGTAAGATACTTAATACCTTCTCCTTATTCCTAACTCCAATTTCAATTTGCTTTATTTCAAAGTTTAATTAAAATAAAAAATTAGAATTAAAATAAAACTAGTATTTACAATTGAACTAACTGCAGACTGTTGCAAACAATCTACAGGTAGCTCAACTGATCAATATCAAGACCATTCGGAAGCGTGCCCAAGACACTGGCTGCATTGCCCCATTGTATGGCAATGCTGATGCGCAGCGCCAGATACTCACTAGCTCTCTGGTCACGCGTCGTTTCAACTAGGGTCTCGACACCAAGGGGAGCAAATGCGTAAGCTCTATCCAGACCTGCATATTTGACCTATAATTATAATATCAATTCATCATCATCATCAGCCTATACTAGGCCTCCCCTAATGAGCGCCATAGCGCCCTGTCCTCAGCTTGCCGCATCCAGCATCTGCCAGCAGTCTTTCGCAAATCGTCATCCCACCTGGTCGGAGGGCGTCCTACACTACGTTTTCCGAGTCGCGGTCTAAATAATAATAATATCATTTACTTTTAATAAAATTGTTAATTTTATATTATTAGTCTATAATCAAGTCTCGTTTGGTAGTAACGAAATACATTTTACGGTCTAAATAGCAACAAACCACAAGAGACAGTATATTGAATACATCACTCCACTCCGCCTAAACAGGACATAAAGAGGCGGCTATCTCGATGATGTGCTGTTAATGCCGATACGCCGGTTAATGTGAGCGTGTTAAACCGGGTCGGTACAGTCGACCCCGGTCAGAGAGCTTCAATAAGAAAATGATGCCAGAATTTTGAGTGATTCTTGCCATTTCGACTTACATTAATTTAACTAAAGAAAACCAAAAAACTAAACAAATCTATAACCTAGTTTATTTTCCCCCCACACCAAACTAGATAGCAACCGCTTGCGGATTCACAAGTGTATAATAACTACCAATATAGTCCAGGAAATACCTCATTATATTTTTTTTTGCTAAAATAAGAGTAATTGTATTGTATTGTGAATATCGCTGATGTTTACATAGAAGGAACAAAAATGTATAATAAGTTCAATGTATGTAGTCGTTTGTTATTCCTCAATTTATATTAATATTATAAATGCGAAAGTGTGTTTGTTTGTCTTTCCTTCACGCACTAACTAAGCAACCTTAACCTTCAAGACTTGATTTTTGTTAGTTGAAAGAATGAAGCTTCTTTTTATCCCATAGATCAGTTCCCATGGGTTAGAAATATTCTTAAACAACGCGTGCGAAGTCGCGGGCAACTGCTAGTAAAAAAATAAAACTCGGAGACTTGAAATATACAGGTTTCTTGGGGACTTGAAATATAAAAGTTGCATGCTGTAACAATAACCAATAAAAATCTAAGTCAATAACTTTTAATTCATTAGGCTTACAAAATAAGCACTTATACAAGTCAAATTTTATACTATAAACAGGTTTATAAATAGTAATTATTATCAGATTAGTAATTATTAAAGATGTTATTGATTTTATTCACTTCATTATTTTGTCTATTATTGGAAGAAGTAAAAATAAGCCTTACTAGTGGCTTATTTTTACTTCTTCCAATAATAGACAAAATAGTGAAGTGAATAAAATCAATCTTGTAGAATAATTGAATTAGATACTTTCAAAACTGTACAATCACCGGCAATCTGTCTGTCTGACAGTACCTACCTCCAGTATTAATACCACCACTTATGGTGCTATGGGCCGGCTCCACCGTAATTGTTTAGGGTTGTTTTACGATATGGGCCGTAAGTCTCGGCTTAATAACTGGTCGATTATAGACTCGATGAAAGTCAGCCCTTTGTGTTAACTGAATTCTAATATAAGTTGATATTGTGTAAGTGCCTACCCACATACTCGTAATATATACTAGTTTGTTACAACTTACAACAACTATTATGAGTTTTATTGTTAGCAACACACGTGTAATTTTCTAGTGTGCGAAAATAAAACCTCTTTCGAAATAATATCTTCAACAGCTCTTTATTTTTTAAACAGATGCGTTTATTTTTATTTGCTCAGTTCTATTTTATTATAAATGCTCGAATATTTTGGTAACAAACTCCAATAATAAATTCTCATAACAATTTCAGAGCTGAAAACGTTTCAGTGTAAAAATGAAACATTTCAACGTTAAAACTGAAACATTCGGCGTTAAAAATTAAGCAAATTTATCCATCATGTACTCTGTACCATAAATCCTTATTACAAATGGCGGGGTGGTGAAATAAAATGAACAAGTCGGGGAAAGGGGTTTTTAGTTCCGACTTTTAGAATGCTATCCGGCTAAAACTGAACAAACTGCTTTTAAGTTTGTGTAGATATGGAAAAAATATTTTCATAATCTTGAGAATTTTAATGACTTGTCAAGGCGCCAGAAATTATCGCTGTTCACTCAGTTTAAACTGTACAGACTGAACAGTACAAATTGTCAAAACTTTTTTGTGCAAAAAGGCTTACTACAATTTTGTAGTAAGCCTTTTTGCACAAAAAAGTTCAGTTTTTTCAGTTTCAGATTATTTAGAAGATAAAAAAGCTTGGGACGAGTTTTGCTCCAACTCGAAAAGTAACAACTAAAGGTTTCTTCGTCGCTTCTTTACTTTAGTCTACATACCGAAGCGACAGAAATTTAAAATATCACTTTATTTTTTTAATATTTTTTGTCAGTGTTTTCTAAGTGTACATTTTCGGAACGTGTATTTATGGAAATAAAGAATTTTTTGATTTTTTTGATTTTTGTACCTTATTACTCATAATCTTTCTACATACTAGCAAGACACAAGAAAAAAAAATCCTTCATTATTAGTTCAACTATATGAAGCACTAGTTTCTGCCCGCGGCATCAAACGTCATCACAGTTTAATAATAAAATAAATAATAAAAAATAAAATCACATTTATTTCAGACACAGTAAGTAGTTACACATACAAAGTCCATAAAACAATAATAAAAAGTCAAAATAATAAGTCGTCTGTTTTATTTCAGGCCTTGAACTACCACTGTGTAAAATTTCACCCGAAGAGCTAACAAACATCCATATTTTGCATTTGTTATTTGAATATTAGTGAGTGCTAATAAACTACACGGACGCCATTACAGAATGAGACGAGGTTAAGGTCGTTACGAATGGACAAGAGGACTGAGCCACGATGATGATGATGAATCCGACCTGGCCGGACATTCCCCGCTGTCCGTACAGCTGGCCAATAACTCAGGAACAGGCCCAGCGTGGTGCTAAATTTTTATCCCTAAAGGGAAACGGTTATGTCCGAGCTGAAGTGAATTGCAGAACAGGTAGGGCGGAATCAAGTTGTTTCAGTTTTTATAGTGATGGTGCTGTTTGTTAGCAGGATTAGGGATCCTACAACAACAAAAAAACACTAAAAAAACTATAAAACTAAAAACTGCTATAAATGATTGAATTCTTACATGTTTTTTTTATTCTTTTAATCCATTACTTATGTAATTTTCTAATTTCACAACCGGAAAATAATATAACACTCACAGTATTTTTTAATGATTTAGGAAAAAAACTAGAAATAAAACTGCACTCAGTTTGGAGTGACAAAAACGCTGTCCTTTTTCTGTGACATCACCGTTCAGTTTGTCAACTAAAAGTTCCTTCAATCAATATTTAATTAGAAAAAATATATATGTTTTGTTTGTGTGTTGTGTCCAATGAATATGGTTCTTTCTTTCTAAAAAAAGTCCCGCTTGTTTTTCATGAATGACAATAATATTGGGAATTAAAAAAAATTAAGCAAAGAAAAATATTAAGAATACTGCTCTTCCATGATGCTTTGCGAAAGAAATAGACTTTTGTAGATGTCTATTATGTTTTCAATATAAAATATAAAAAACGCACCTAACGCTAATGTACGAAAGTTTGGATGTTTATATGTTTGGATGAATGTTTGTTACATTTTCCCTCCAAAACTACTAAACGGATCGGCCCGAAACTTTGTATACATGTAGTTCTAGGCCTGGAATAAAACATAGTCTACTTTTTTCATAAAACAGTTCCCGTGGGATATTAAAAAACACCTTAAACAACGCGTGCAAAGCCGCGGACAAGAACTGGTATGTTATACATGTGAACATTTAGACATCTAGATGTAATCTTCGAAAGATCTCGAAGGATGCAAACATTTAGACATGTAGTTAACCTCTTACCGCCAAAACTGCTGATCGGATTGGGCTGAAATTTTGCTAAGATGTAGTTCTAGATATTGAATGAAATAAAGGGTACTTTTTAAACATGTGCCAACTGCGAAGTTTCATTCTGATGCAAGTATTAATTATTCTTCAAGATTATAGTTTATTTGCCTCTTCAATATTAGTAATGTTTTTATCCAACTATCCATTATCTTTCGTTATTCTTTATCAACGCCGGATGAGCCCGTTTTTCTACCCCTCCGCACTTCATAGGCGCCTTGGGCAGGTGACGACAGATTCTGGACATCTCAAAAAAAGCAGTCCTATTTGTCAGAAACCCGACACTTGACTTATCACCGGCGCCAGAGCTTCGACCCGTGAAATTTTATTATGCAAAAAACGTAGTAGACCACGACATTATAGGAAAATATCTACACGTGTCTTGAAATTGTAAGAATATAAAACACACGTGTTTTTACTTTTTGTTGCAATAAACGAGCTTTAGGATTATAGTTTTATTAGGTTGTTGGCGCCACCATAGTATAATGAGGTCCTCAAAGCAATGAAAAATATCTACACGTACTACAAAGTTTAAAATAAGAGAAGATTTACTTTATTTGTAGCTTAAAATTATAACATACCATATCATAGTACCTATGTTTTAAAATTAATTAAATTACCAACACCATATACAAAGCTAGTTTTTTTTTTCAGGGCCACTGAAGGGAAGTCCGATACCGTGAGAGTTTTCGAAAAATCACATTAGGAGTTATGTGCTCGATTTTGAAACAAAAAAAGACTGAATTAAAAATAAACTAAAGAAGATTATGAGTTTTTCAGTTAAAATAAGTAAGGGTTTAAAAATTATTATTATTATTCTTTGATTGATACAAAATAAATAAGTGTGCAAGGCAAGTGTTAAATTAACTACCTATGTAACCAATCTAAAATCACTTTACGTTCAGAAATAATTATTTAACCAATTGGCGTACATACATTTTATAAATGCGTGATAAGAGCCTGTTTATTAAATATGATTATCCACATCTGAGCTGAAAACTTGCATAATGTACCTTCTTTTAAAAAAATACAAGTTCTTAGTAAGTTCAAGTTACTTGTAAATTCACCAGCTGACATACAAACCCAAGTGCTTAACCCGTCAACCGGCCGAGCCGTCAGCGAAATAATAAATAATTGATAGGGCTGAACTAGAGCCTGTAATGGGCGTGACGGCGACATCCACACAAAGAATGACAAATGGTTGTCGCCGCGGTAGCTGTCAGATTACTTTGCGGGTGTCGTGACACTGCAAGCCGGGAAAAACACAAAGGTGGTAGTTTTATAATCTAGCATAGCACCAGTTTTATCCTTCATCATCGGTGGACTTCCACTACTGGACAAAGGTCTAACTTTTTAGATTTTAGATCGCACCAATGCTCGTTCATACGATGCCTGATTCCAGCGGTTTTTCAAAATTTTATTCTTCTAAAACACCGGATGCCTACTGGAGTGCACGTCATATTTTGTGAGAAATAAGTTTTTATTTTAATATACGGTATATTATGATTGCATTAGCGTGTTTAAATCTGTCTAAAAAGTTTTATTGAGAAAAATAATTTTTTTTTTGTACACTGCAAAGCATTGAAAATTTCAAAATGTCAACTTTGCGGTTTATATTAATCTCTTTAAAATAAAACAACTGGTATATACCTACGGTATAAAAATTGTATGTTTGATAAACGACTTTTCTAGTGTTTTAATTGCTACGTTGTTTAGAGTTTAATAATTTATTATACCTAATATAAGAAACTAGGTACGCTGAATTTTCCTGAAAACAGGCAACCAGCTTCCAGCGTCAATGGCATCAAATAATGAATAATGTCACTTTGTAGTTTCTATTCAGCAGCTCGGTGTAAGTTCGTTTGAATATTGTCGAATCATTGTTGCTTTTTAACTCAATGGGTCTGAATGACTGCTCTTTTTAAGTTTGTTATAAATATTTATGGTGACAAATTGTAGTTTTTTATAACCTTAGAGTCAAATTTACCCAACAACAAGCTTGAACTTGATTGTGATCATATTTCTCATAGCATCTAGTCAACACTTTAAGGAGGCAGATAAGTCACGTGAATTTTTTTTTACCAGTAAAGTTTTCATCTAGCATCACGTTCCAATTAAGTAAGATTTTTTGTTGTTATTATATTTATATTCATCATCATTTTAGCCTTGTTTCACCCACTGCTGAGTATAGGTCTTTCGATTTCACGTATGCCCTGTGATATAACCCTGGTAAGATTGTCAACCTGTCTTCCATGAGGATGACCCGGGGGGTTTCATTAGTGGTTTCTTGGGTAGGTACAACTCGGTCAAGGTTTTACTCCAGCATCCATCACCTCGTTTGGCCAAGTGCCTTGTTCTGCTATGGGCCCTGTCACCAGCAATTATTGAAGTACCTACCTACTTAAGTAATGCACGATTCTAGTTGTACAAAATGTGTTTGTGTATTTACAACAGCAAAAAAACAGCTGTTCTTTGTTGCTTGTAGCTGTGACGTGCAACTAATTTTGTGTCGGTGTCTTAAAAGAAGCTTAACAATGGCTAGGTGTGTACTACTCAGGGAGTTTACTAGACGTCTCATTTAAAACTTCTGGCTTTTATGAGGCAACGTTTAAAGTGTTTTCTTGTTTATTTTGAATTTTACTCCAACGATTTGTTGAAGTAGTATACTCTTTTCGGGTAGGTACTACTAACATCATTATGCATCCACTACTGAATGAGACGCCTCCCGCAAAGAAGAGGTTTTTGCCTTATTCACAACGTAGACGATCCATTGATCGCAGAAATCCCTCTTACGACACCCAGGGGAAGACTTAGGTTGGTGCAAATTCTAAGCCAGCACCACACCGCCGAAACTGTACTTACATTGTATTATATGTTTCGTTTCATTTTAAAGAAACGCTGACTGTCAACGTGACGTGACCGTATGTGGCTAGTGATTGGCAGGACGAGCGCTGTAGACTGATTTATGAACTCAAAACGCATTTTTTGACCGTTGCGGTGTCTGCTGTCAAAAAGTATGGTGGAGGAACTGTAGGGATATTTATACCTACATATTGCATGACATGGGTGTCTCGTTGAGGTATCTTTTATAGTAGGGACGAAGGAGTTGGTCCAACGGAAAAATAATTTGATTTGAGTTAGTCACACCGCACCGGCCCATCCGGTGGATCAATGAGGAATCACATCATACTAGTTACCTACACTGAAAATTTAAATACCTGCCTATATTTATTATTCCCTACTACAAACTTGTCTCCCTCTCTCGTTAAGGTTTGCTGGAAGAGAACTCTTTGTAAGGTTAAGCTCGCTTTTGCGAGCTCTCTCTAGTTTTAAGGTTTAGAAAATGTTTTATTAGTGCAATAAAGAATTAAGAATTAATGTTATTTACGAGTATATTTAAATACGAATTTACATAATTTTAAGTACTGGTGCTCGGATGTTTCGGTGTTTGTTACTTTTTCAGGTCTAACAGGTTGAGGTGAGGTTAAACAGTTCGGGCTGAAATTTTGCACAGATATAGTTCTAGTTTTAGACCAGACCTGAATTACCATATAGGTGTAGAAGCTCACGTGAAGAAGCTTAGTTATTTACAAAACTAATTTAAGGTCTATTTTCCACTACCTGAGTAAATATTGATGATTTCGAGGACAAAAAATACTCTAGCCAGATACGATATGATATGTTTGTAAACACAACTGCTCTAACCAATGTCTTAGTTGGTTAGAGCACACCCGCATTCAGGGTGCACGCAGGTTCGACTCCGAGTGCCGAAATCGAAAAATTTTAATGGAACTTATTAAATTTTTTAGAGATCACGCAGAGCGCGAGCGCTTACGGACTATAATACAAAACAAAAACTTTATAAATTTTATTGAGTTGAAGAAAAATAAATATTATTTATTAATAATTTATTAAAGTAAAAATCTAAAATCGATTAGTTGTGTATAAAAATACCAACACGATAACGAACTGATTTTTAGAGTTAGTATGTGTGGTTTTTTGTGTTCGGGGAAACCGGCGGCAGCTGATTAGTTAGAAAATGTGTGTGTGTTTGTGTCTTGTGAATACAAAGAACCTTACCTTACCCCACCAGTGACTTGCCGTATACCAAACACCAATATCATAGGGCATTTTAGTTAACCACCATGAACTTCTACCACAAGCCCCAACCATAACCCTTTTCAGTTTACAAACATTTCACATTGGAATTTGGCTTGAGTATACGTAGTACTCAGTATCTACATAAATACTTACAGAGGGTTTGTTTTAGTGTAATGTTTGGGTTAGGTAGCCAGACTCGACGTTAGAAAACTTAGCGCATGTAGAATTAACCACAGTAGTTGCCAAGTTTCTCGGAGGAAATCTTTAGATAGTCAAATATGTATCTACGTTAACTGGGTTTAATGTTACTGCTACGTTATCCGTTAATCTTGAAGACGTTGATGCCCTGGCTCGGAGTGGAGGATTGTATCTCTTTATTTTTTAGTTAGGTACCTAAAATAGTGATAAATTTTTTATAGTTGAATTTTTTTATCTCATCATTATAATCATGATGAACCATTGAAAAGATTCATTACGAATGTAAGCGGGTTAACTACGAACCTTATTTGTGTTGGAAGAATTTACAACAACAAGAACATTGATAACATTTTTTTAATAATACTGGAAAATATAATATAAATAAGGTTCTTAGTTAAGTTCGTGGACAGACGTGGAGGAAAGTAGAATCCATAGAAAAGGTACTATTGAGATGCCTATGGACGAATCTAACGGTCTTTTTAACCGACTTCAGGGAAAGGTTTTACGTTCATTTAATACATAATAGACACATACAAGCCGGTATGTATTTTTTATAGATGTTCGAAAAAAACCCTAATGATTAGTGTTTATCTTGTCAGCAAAAAAAAACAAGTAAATACTACTAGTAAGTAAGTACTTACTTTAAAAACCTCACGACTAGCTACAACAATGTTGGTGATTGCAATCTTTGCTAATTCTTAATGTTGGTGATTGCAATCTTTGCTAATTCTTAATGTTGGGTGGGACGAACCTCTAAGCTCCCATACAAACGTACTTCCCTATTCATTTGGAAACCACGTCCCCGATTTTAATGAAATTTTGCACACATAATGTTTGAATCGTTTTTGTTAAACAAAATGCATAATGGTCATGAAGTGAGAGCGTAAATTCATTTTTATCCGTTTTCAAGCGATTTTATAACTTACGCTCTCATTAAACTAAAACGATACAAACATAGCTATTTTTTACGATTATGTATGCAAACATTTTTTTAAATCAGGGACGTGAATTTGAAATTTAAATGAATCGAAAAGTACGTTTTTATGTGAGCTTAGAGGCTTGCCCCCGCCTTAATAGATTTTGATGATTCTTTCGTTGTTGTATAAAAGTTGATTTAGAAATAGTCCCTTTAAGGTTTGATCTTCGAGGAATTGATTTGCGTAAAACGTATCTCTAAAACATCATCACGTGTCATGATAGTTTTCACAATCACTGGTAACAAAGGGTTTCCATGGCAATGGGCGTAAACAAGGGGTCTACCCTTGTTCAACTTTGTAAAATAAATTTTAAAGTTGACGTACCTATTTCCGTAATAAAACTTCTTCCAAACCATTTTCATTATGGATTTGAACTCGGTTTAAAGTTTTTTTTTAAATGCCCATTTTTAAAATCCTTTAACTTAAATTGATGTACTCAAGTCAAAAAATAATAAAAATTATATATATTATTAGTATTCCTATATTATACAGATTTTATGGACAATTCCAAATAACAGGCTAATTTTGACTTTATTAATGATTTGATTGCGTAGAACGTTTAGGAATAATTATATAATATCTACTTTACTATAATAAATTATATTTTGTGTACTAGGCTTAGCGAATAAATTTATAAATAAAAAAAACCTACTTTGTAGTTTTATTTTAAGTAACGATAACTTAGTTTCGTATTGAGGCGAATAAAATGTACCGCATCCTGCATAAAACATAATGAGTGTTGCCATACCACTTGGCGACAAGTTGCGAGCCCCGATAATGTTGTTACCCACCACTTACAAGCTTCTAAAAAGTAGCCGACACGACACTTGTAGCCAATCTCTAAGCGCATCAAGTTCAAAAAGCCGAGCTCCTGCTCTTATCGCCAACTTGCGCGTACGGCGGTGAAACAGCGTTTTGTACTTACTTACGTTGTAGCTTTGGTGGAGTCCCAACCCAACCCAACCCGACGGTCCATAATTTTATGAGATGTTTGGATTTACATTGTTACTTATAGTAATTATCTAATGCGTGGAGGGATCAGAGGAAGGAGGCCTTTGCCTAAGAGATGGGTGGTACATTTTGTTTTCAATTATTTTTGTTTCTTATTCCATGATCTCGGGTCATTGAAAGACGCTTCTTACCCAAAACCAGTGGTTCTATTTGATATTGCAAAATGTTCATCAAGTAAAAGTTGTTGGAATGTAAAAGTTTATTCATAAATAAAAGACACTGATAACATATTGAGTAGTGAAAACAAAAATTAAAACAAAAAAGAATTACGTTACCAAAACTTCTGTAATAAAAAAGTTTTGTAACGAACAAGACGTAAAAGGACAGACCCGCAAAGAGTTCACACAAGTGGCATCCAAAGTGCATCATAAGTGGCTCCTTCCTCGAGGAAACAATAAATAATGCGCAAGCGCACATGTTCGCGAATACGTCACTCTTTTATTGAGGAAACAAAAAAAGCTGTTCCAGTGGGTTGTTTTATTACCATGGGACTTAGCTAGGTTTTATTTGTTTAGTTTATAGTGCCATTAACACTTGTAGGCATGTTCGTGCCTTTCTAACAGACTTGTGTTTTGGTATTATTATTTCTAAGACATAATATTATACGAATATCATAAAAAATATCCCTTCAATAGCCAAAAATATTCGCCTCCTAGACGGAGAAGCTTTTAAAAGGCAAATTTGCTTGAAACAGGTTTACCACTTCAAATAGTTTAAAATTAAAAAGTTAAATAAATATTAAAAAGTTTTGAAATGTGGATTCTTTGACTGCAGACTCCGCACGTATATAAATGAGAAAATAATTCTATCTATCTTTACATAAACGTCTGAATGAATTCTTAAGCGATTTCACACGGAGGTATAGGTAGATAGATTTTGAAGCACCCACGCTCCTACTCTCCAGGAAACACGCAGGCGAATCCGCGTACTGGAACTAGTCTTCCCATAAGCACAACCCAAATGTTTACCCAAAACCCTAGGTATCAATCTACCCTTCAATAGCGGTGCTAAATCCCCAATCCCTCAATCCCAGCTGTCGCATTAGTTCGGAAAACAGCCGTCAATCGGCAAACACAACACTAACGAGTGTAAACATCCTGTGCATACAAGCCCCCGCCGCCGCCGCCGCTAACTATCACAAATTAGGCTTTGTTTTATAGGGATGGGACATGTAGAGTACAAGGTTATACGGATTGAAGGGCGTTTACGGGTACGGAGTAAATGTAATGAAAAGAGTCTTCAAAACTTAAACAGAAGAATTACATAAGGATAGATTTGGAGCGGTCTGAAAATTACGAATTCGGAACAGAACATTGACGGAACAACGTAGCAGTAGTGGATAATGTTTGTATGACTGACCGGATTCGTATCGATTCCACTGCGTAACTGCTATATGAGTGGTACACTCTTAAAGATATAGAACGATCATCCGCTTCGTCAATGTAATTTGTCGAACTGATCATTTCTGTTAAACTTTGATGTCATCTTAAGTTTGTTTTGTCAAAGACGCTGGTCAAAATAGTTTTGGAGGAAGTTTCTAAGAATTTTCTTATGAATATACCTACTGTCTTTTTTATCTGTAACATTTTCAAATTCTATTGTTGGTTTAGACCTTACCTGTATGTAAATAACGTTATATTGGTTTGCATACAATTCTTTCACATCTTATCCGTAATTCGATCTACGGGTTCCATCCCTGCTCTGTATGCAAAATTAACACCTATTATGATCAAAGCATCCCGCTATATTTCACTGCAATTTGAGCCCTATCTACTTAAAATAAGGGCGAAATGATTGTCTGTTACGGGAGGATATCCGCCAAGTTTATTATTATAAGCTTAATCTCGGGTGCTGAAGCGTTTGGTTTGTGCGCGTCTGTGGAAATGTTTGGTTTGTTGTTGTTGGTGTCAGCTTTAAACTATATCATTATGGGGTCTTTGTGTTGAAGGTACTAATCTCAAACCCCATATGGATGAACGATTAGTAAAGAATGGTGTTTTAGTACGTCTATTATACAAAAGTACATTTTTCAAGTCACACATTAGTATCCCTTGTTGCATATCTAACATCTTTGATTAATATTTATGGGACAATGCAGCCAGCGTCATGAACACGCTTTCGACTGGTATTGATATGGATCAGTTGAGTACCTGTAGATTGTTTGCAACAGTCTGCAGTTAGCTCAAATCTTTACAAAAAACTGTTGTACAAAAAACTGTTAACATCTGTGTAACCTACATTGTGGTCAAGCAAATAAACTATCTTTATCTTTCTTTGTTAGCTCTTTCTTGACTTTGCTGATTTTTTTTCTTTGTTAATTTATAATAAATCTTTTACCATACATAAATAATCAAAGTCTAAAACTTTATATGTTCAACATTGAAACAAAGTCTGAATAAAGTCTTAGTTTTTTACGGACTCAATAAGTGGTTAGACTTTTACTGCAACAACATTCTTTTTACAAAATCGTATTTATGTAGATGGTAATTTAAATGTATTCAGAGATACTTACACTTCTTAGATGGAGAGAAAAAATAAATACCGTCTCTTTATACCTATCAATACGTCTATTCCAGTAAACATAGGTACAACTCTAGCGCGTTAACGCGCGTCAAACAATTTGTCATTGTCGATGTTTCAATACCAGTTAATTAATATCTATTCACAAATTAATCGACAATCGAACGTCGCTACGCTACCCCAGGTTTTTAGGGCTGTCAAATTTTCTATCGCAGATGGTAAAGTTTAAGGCCTAATTATTGTTGCTGCTTATCAGTACCTAATTTAGATTGGTATAGATAGAGTCAATTGTAATTATGTCTGTCATAGTTATGACTATACATATAGGTAATAAGTAAGGTTGATGATAGATTTATTTGTTACTGCAACACACAATACAATGGTCAATCACAATAAATGGTACATCATGAAACAGCTATACGCAGACAAAAAAGAAATTCATATCTTAAAATTAATTGGTGAAACAACGTAAAATAATAGCTCCACTTACTTATAAAACACATCACATCACGATAAGATAGTTAGATTATCAATCACGCTATCACAAACTAGCAATATGCCGCATAACTGTTCATTAATCAAACGTCTTTATTATTCAGTATATCAAAACTCTATTATAAATATATATCCGTATTTTTATTAGTTATTCTGTAAGTAATGACTAATTTCAAGCTGTCAAAACACGCCCTCAGTTCCATGTTACAACCATCGGCTTAGTCCTAGCAATGGGAACATAAGACCCCAAGTTGTCATTGTAGACAAGAAAGCGTGAATGGGTGGTTAATTCACCGACGCGACGAGTCGCGGCGGAAATGGCCCGAATAAATCAGGGCTAACTCTGCACTAGGGAATGTTGTAGTGGCAGCAGAGAAAATAGAAAATTAGTGATGAAAAGTAAAGGATGACGTTGATAAGGTCAGTAAGTTCCTGTTGAGTATAACATCTGTACATCTCATAGTAATAAAAATAATATTAAGATAATCAAGAGTTTTAGAATAGATCTGAAAAGGACAGTGGTCAGGATGTTCCCGAAATAAATTCACAAGTTCAACATAATCATTGTTTCTTGGAATTAAAATCATCCTTAGGTATTTCCTTAAAATTGATATAAACGTCGAATATATATATAAAAAAAAATACCAAGGTAATCAGATATTTTTCATTCACAGATATAATTAGAACAATGACCGCTCGAGTAGGCATTAAAACGCTGGCTCAGAAGTGACCTCATACAGACTTTTCAGAATACGGCCATTAAAGCAATCGGACCAAAACACCCCATTAAAAACATTCAAGACTATCAAACGCAAATAAACTGAGACCCAACATTAAAAGTTATAACAACATAAAATACAATTTACGGCTACAATAAAACGACTGCACTGAAAACGACCACAAAAACGACTTACTGAAAATAATCAATTACGCAACGCGGGCAGCGCTCACGTTCACACAAACGTTTATAGGTTATTCTGCGGACCGTACCGCGGTAAACAGCAGTCGTATTCATTAGCCAGCCCATTAATTATTTTTTGTTGATCCCTCGAGTGACGGCCGCTGTCCTTCACGTTTTACAGTTTCATTTAAATTGGCAGCCCTAGCTGTCACGCGTTTGACGTATGTCGGGCGGCCATCTTTGTTTTCACTTCGAATAAAATGCAACTGTAGTCTTTCTAACATACGGCTGAAAATGGTTTTGGATGAATGGGTAACTGGATGGCAATTTTTCATGTGTTGACAGATGTTTTATGTCTGAAGCAAAAGGTCAGGATGGGATGACAATTGCGCTGAAAAAGTAGACGTCGCTGAGAAGTGGACAGAGGTTTCCGGTCGGAACCAGAATCTTATTTGTTTTGATTGACTTCTTTTTGCTAGAATTCTTTTTACTCATAAATGAAAATCACTTAGGTACATCATCATTACCAAAACACTTATTTATCACACTATTATTATAAATGTGAAAGTTTGGATGGATGGATGAATGCATGTTTGTTTCTTCTTCTCGGCAAAACTAATCGGGCTAAATTAAAAATGCAAATGCCTGTAAATAAAAATTTATACATTTACATTCAATACTTTTTATTCCATAAAACAGTTGCCATGGGATACAATAACCTTTACCTAAACGTTTCCATAGAAACAACGCATGCAAGCTGCGGGCAGAAACAGAAGTATAAGTAGAATGTACTTTTATCTTCAATCATAAAATCAACGTTATCTAGGAAACCATAGATCATGAATTCATGAATCATAATCTCTACTCTACAAACAAGAATTTCCTGTGAAATCTCAAAAATCAGCAGTTTAAATCCAACAGGAAACAATAAAGCGGCGTCGAGGCACGGCGAGCGCCCGACGGATCGGGGAGTGAAAAATTTCGGCAACACATCAGAGACTTTACACGGGAGCGACATTTTTCACTGTGATGAGAAGCATCGATCGTGAGCAGTGGCCATACTGTAAGAAAGTGTAGGATTGTCTAGAATAATACAATTTAAAATTTCTGTCCGCGGCCTAGCACGCGTAGTTTTATGAAAACGTTTGAAGGTTATTTCTATCGCATGGGAACGGAATTTAGGAGATGAAGTAGTTTTATTGTGGGCTTAGAACTAACTGTGCCTGGTTTTAGCCCATTTCGTAATGTGTTAGTCATGAGTTTTCAAAATTATCAAACATCCAAACTTTAGAATTCAAAAGATTGTTTGTAATACAGTGTTACGTATTCATAGTGATGGTGTTACAGGCTTGCAATATATTATGTACGTAGGTACGACTTCTTAGTCAAGTACCCTGCTGTCTCAAATAAACACAGCGGCCTTCTAGGCGTCCGAAATAGTACTGACATTATCATCATCATCAGACTATGTTAGTAGACTGCTGGACACAGGTCTCCCCTAAAATGTCCTACATTACATTTACCGAGTTGTGGTCTCCACTCAAGAACACGTTTACCCCAACGGTTGTCGGTTCTTTGCGAGATATCGCCGGCCCGCTGCCACTTCAGCTTGTTAATTTTTAGAGCTTTGTCGAAACTCCGTGCATAGTTTTATACTCGGAGTTTCGACATGGCTCGCTGAACGACCTTGAACTGGTGGACCAGCCCCAAAGTATTACGATACGGTATAGATAATGAGAAGCCAGGCCCAGGCCCAGGCCCAGCCTAACCAGATCCTCCTCTTGGCTGCCTTCTAAAAATTGTTTTTACTGCTGAATCTGCCCGAGATAAGTGTTTTTGAAAACAATTTCGAGAAGATGGCCATATACGATACGACCGACGACCGTCCCGGATTCATGGCCATTAATCATGACTTTGGTTTTGTCCAAATTCATTCTAAGACCGATGCGTCGCGCGCGAGGCTGAAGCTAGGCCGTCCAGCATCTACGTAGTTCAGCTCCTCTACCGTCCTTACCTTAAAAATATATACATACTACATATTTAATACCATACAACGTTAAAATATCATCGAGCTAGACAGGTTTCTGTTGGTAACCCTACACCCGCTAGGGTGAACATCCGTCTCGAGTCCCGCGGGACACTCGGGATCTCCTGATAATTGTTACCTCATTGCGCGCGCTCGTCCGTCTTCCGCGTCGCTAATGGATGGGTGATTTGTTACTCTCTAATTATAAAGTGTGGTGTCACTACATTTTTGTACGTGATTTAGGGGTGTCTTGTTATGTGACATTTAGGGGTGTCTTGTTATGTGACATTTAGGGGTGTCTTGTTATGTGACATTTAGGGGTGTCTTGTTATGTGACATTTTCTTGGTGTCATTGAGCACTTGGGACACATCTTACACAGATTTACAGAAATGAACATTAAAGTACCTAACTACTACTCACTTTCCTTTACATTTTTCAGACTTTATGTATTCAGGTCGTTAGCAGTTTCAGTGCTGACGATAGAAATATGTTTCTCGAAATTATACGAAATCAATTCAAATAGTCATTTGAAAAGATCAAAATGTCATAATGATAAAATGTCATGAGGATGATCACATATTATATTTAATAGACGAGCTATAATTTAATAAAAACTGAGTTAGCACAACGATTACGAAAAGAACAAATAAAAATATAAAACAGCGACAATAAAACTCTATAATCAAGAACATAATCGTAAACTGTCAAACACACTCTCTGATCTTTTAAATAAAAATAAAATTAAATAAAGTCTGCAGTCAACGAGCACAATAAAAATAATAAAAATAGTGATGTGCAAGGTCGACACGATTGTCGTAAATATGTTTCATAATCCGTAAACTCTATTTTAACGGATTAATAAAACGTATAAAACTCAGGGAAATGTCAAGATACTTCTACACATTTTAAAAGAACATTTGCTATTTGAATTTAGCGTCGGTGTTGTCGGTTGTTTTTTACGTATTTTGTAGTTCAGAAAAATGTTATGTCGGCATGCTTTTCTTATATTTTCTTGATCGATAAAACTTTGGAAACTATCGTGGTTATTGTCATAAAAGTCATTTATAAAGGGATATTTAAGGTTGAGATCGGTATGTCTGCCAATAAAAAACAACTCGTAGTAACTTTAGTTATTCCGTGATCACGATAAAAATGTGCGAATGTATTGAAAAACTAAAAAATCTAATCACGGTAAATTTCCCGTTATAAATGACTTTTTTTATGATCGGTATTTAAAAATGTTAAATTTATATTTTTTAAATCCGATTACATTTTTCACTGCTTCCACAAGTGGACATAAAATTGAAGGGAAAAGAAAATCAATAGTTAACACTTTGTTTTATTATCTGATAATTAATCAATCATTGTTTGAAATTTGATTTTTAAGTGCTTATTTTATAAGCCTAAAGGATAAATCTACTGCCTTCTGATTTCTAATAACCATACTAAATACTGTTGCACTTTTCGGTCAAGTTTATGTGTTGAAACTAGTAGATCTATTCTTAAAACATCATTGGTCGAACTTTAAAACGAGAAAAGTCACAGACAGGTCCTAACACTAAAAAAACTATTTAAAAATAAACTTTAATCCCAGTAACAAATCGCTCAAACTAAATCGACCCCCATTTCTTAGCGTGACAATAACATATTGGGGGTATCGTTAAATTGTTAGGAATTCGTTATGTACTGTAAACTAACGGTTTTATCACCAGTCCATCCTATTTTTCAGGCTCAAGAGTAATCTTTCGGATGTTTAGATACGTGATGTAAGAGAGGGGTGGAAGGAAGCTATAGAAACTATTTATTTATCAAAATCCACAGCTCTTAATTAATTCCACATAAGCTACTCAAAAGTTACGGCCAATCAATGCTTACTTACATTAATAAGGTAGAGTTCCGTGTAATATTCGTTCAACGAACAACGATACATAGAATAAACCTAGTAATAAACCTCCTTAGAAGTGTCTCTTAAATATTTTTAAGATTTTTGAAATAAAAAATTCGACATTCAGTCTTTTTGACAAAAGTTTACAAATAAATTAAGAAACGAACGCAGCTAATTTTCCAATTATTTTATTTTACTTTATTTGGCGCAGCGCATCAGCACTGCCATACAGCGGGGCAATGCAGCCAGCGTCTTGGGCATGCTTCCGATTGGTATTGATATGGATCAGTTGAGCTACCTGTAGATTGTTTGCAACAATCTGCAGTAAGCTCAATTGTTTCAATTGTAAATACAGTTTTTTTTCTAATTAAGGTATTATTTTATCAAAGAACACCACCCTAATGAGAATTGTTAGTAATGAGTCCCGATCGCATAATGTTCTAAAACATCCATGCAAGATTTTAAATAGGTGTAAGAAACTTAAACTTTGTTCATACCTACTTGTTTATTTATCTTACGTTTTATTATTCCTCCACAGCTTAACTAATACGCAGACAGTTAAATATGTGGCAATTAAGAAGCTGAAAAAACTGTTTAAAAGTCAACGCATGGGTCGATGTCTAAAATAAACGAAAGCGTTATCGATAAAATAAGTTAAATGGTACTTCACTAACATCTGTAAAGAAAGGCCGTTGCGGCGGCGCGCGGCGAGTCGACGCGTCACTCGGGTTAGTTTAAAGCAGTTTCAGTTTTTTATAGATTTTAAAAACATAAAAAGGAAAAAAACGCATTTTGTATGTTCTGTAGCGCGTGGCATATGCATTATAAAATTGTAACCATTCGAACTAAAGCATTTTCAACAATGAGGTTAGTAGTTACATTACTACATAATTTATGGTTCCGTTTGTAAGGGTAAAAACAGGACCTTTTTAGTAAGCCTCCGTTGTCGGTCTGTCTGTCTGTCCGTCTGTCAGTGGGCTGTATCTCATGAACCGTAAAAGGAAGACACTTACGTAAAAGTACAACAAGCTCAAAGTTTCTCTGAAGGATGGGATTCGCAACTAATACATCCGACAGAAAACTAAGGTTATCGACATATCTCAGAGGATTAGCAAGCTGAAGTGGCTGTGGGCTGGCCATATCTCGAGAAGAACCGACAACCGATGGGGTAAACGTGTTCTTGAGTAGAGACCGCGACTCGGCAAACGTAGTGTAGATCTCCGACCAGGTGGGATGACGATTTGGGAGAGACTGCTGGCTGATGCTAGATGCGGCAAGCTGAAGACAGGGCGCAATGGCACTCATTAGGGGAGGCCTATGTCCAACAGTGGTTTAATATCGACTGTGATGATGATAATATTCATTCAAATTTCAAGTTAAAAGCAGTAGTTACTGAGATATTCAAGAAAGGGTGGGGACGGACAGAGCGAGACCATAAGGGTTTCGAAACCGATCTCGAAACCCTAAAAAGTAGGTAAGTACTTGGATGGGTCACCGCGACATGTTGGCTTCTTGCTTTTTTTGCGATCCATAAAATCTTTTCTGTTTTTAGGGTTTTTTTTTATATTGCGAAATTACTTGTATCAAGTATGGTATGGAACCCTTCGTGTACAAGTTGACTCGCACATAGCCGGTTTATTTATCATTGTATGGTATTTATATGAAAAATACCTAACAACGTTGTATTATTATTTGTACATACCATGAACTGATAAAAAATAACATATAGCTAGTATAAAATCTCATCGCGACAAATATAAAATTCGTTCAATAAATGATTCACGAAAATAACTCTCATTACAATAAACAAAATAACCGAGCGCTGTATAAATCAGCCCGACTAGTGTTGTGCCGTGACATATCGACAAACAGATGGTCGCCGTCGACACAACATCAACTAATTTATGTGCTCCTTAACGCCGTCCCACCTATTAGCCGCACACAATATATTTCACTCGGCGGGCTTTGTAGCTTCCAGTAAATGGTGCAGACACTTTGGGGATATTTTTAGATGTAAAAATGTGGCATTAGTTAGGGGTTTGATTTTTAAATTTTAACATGGTATCTAGCCAGACAATAAAACATTTTATTTATTTAATCCATGATTTATCTAGTAATATATAGTGTTTTTATATTTATAATAGTTGTTTATCAAAGTAAATATTAAAATCATAAAATCAAATTAAAGGAAAAATATTGTGTTAATCTTTGTCTTTTCTCGTCAATAATAGGAAGATGTATGGCTCTACCGCAACCTCTACGTCAATTTGTACAGTGACCCAGCTGTTTTAAGTAAAGTTTCTCTCTATGGTAGCCATATTTCGGGAGCAATCTCATTTGTAATACGGGATCAAAATAGCTTGTGATGTTCAGACAAATAAAATATGACAAATTGCTTAATGATCCTATAATTTTACTATTGTTGAGATAGCCTAGCTGAGTAATGTATAATGCTTGTAATTTAAGTGTTTGCGCATTTTGATAAAGATTACCTGCTTATTTGCAAAGAAAGCTGCTAGTTTGAATGTCAAGATAAGAAGTTTTAGAGCATTACCAACATTATTTTATTCTGCACGCTCATAATATTAAAGTTGAAAGCTTATCGTAGGTGGGTATATTATCTAACATAAACATAATGAACAATCTTGAATCTTGAAGCAATTGTTTATTAAGTTTATCATTTACAATTCAACTCAAAATAACTTCTCCTAAACCAAGAATAACTCGCCATACGTTGACAACAATATCGTTCACTGCATGTGGCTTACAACGTGTAAGTATCCCCAGCTGAGTTATCGGATAAAGCTTTTTATTTCTGGAACTAACAGCTCCGACTTTCATCTTGTAAACGTTATTAATCGACAACGCTCCCGGACTCTCGCATCCATCACTATGCAACTGCTTCGAATCGCTTTTACGAAACAAAATAGAGTTGTTTCGAGATCATCGTTGCTTTTGTTTGATGTTGTTTTATTTTGAGACGAGTGAAGAAGCAATGGATGGGGAAGGTATCGTTTTTGTTGCCAAGTGGGTATTGTAAAGATTATTGTGCAAAATGTTTATGTTCACGGTCTTTGTTAGTCGCAAGGAGCAATCAGTCATGTTGATACAAAACCGAGGCTGGCATTGTCGTGTTGTCTGCAATAATAAGTTTAGGTGACTGAATGAAATTGTGGAATTTATCATGGAAATAAGTTACTGTCGTGTGTAATAAGGTACGGCGGAAACTTTAATGGCTGTCTGAGGATTCAGGCGGTATCCGAGCGTGTTGCGAGCGCAAGACAGGGTGTCCCACGCTTATAAATAACAGTTGTGAAGAATGTTCAAAACTTGACTCTTGTCGCTCAACTTGAATAAAATATGACAACTAGATTTTGTAACCACATTTTCTGTTTACGCTTTCGGATTACTTCCCGAAGCACCTTTTAAGATTAATTCATCTTCTTCAACATCTGGAAATCTTGACGTTTAATAAAGTGAGGCCTTTAGACACAAAGCACAAGCACCAATCAAAAACCTCCTCAGAACCTAATTCGCAAACAAGGTAGAACCAATCAAACCCTACAAAGCAAAACGAGAAAAACACCCAGCGAATACTAACAGCGGCTAGCATCTGGCGCGGACGGATCGAGTGGCAGCCCTAATTGACAGTAATCAATTCCGTCCGCTTTCAATATTCCTTCATCTAGGATTTTTCTCGGCTCTTTTTATATCGGAGCTCGTGAATTTATCGCTCAATTAGTCTTGTTTAATAGCCGCCTGCCGCGCTGATGTCTGCTTCTCGCGCTTCCAAGGGCTGTCGCTTGCTTGCAACTCCATTTTTTTTGTGTTTGTTGATGTTCATCATAAGTATTACATTTAAACACTAGAGTTTTGAGGCAGTGGATGAAGTCGGATTGCGGATGTTATCTCATCTTTGACTTTCGTGTGTTTTTGGTAACTTTAAACAATTTATCGCAGTGTAGGTGTTAAATTCGAAGATTTGTTTCCCCTGATTGAAAATAAAAGTGTAGAAAGGAGTACAAAATTGGTGAAATCAATTATGAATACATTCACTGCCCAGCCTCTCCAGGTCCAGAACGACTACTACTATACTACAAACATAACTAGGTACCTACAACTACAACATGCTGTGATAGGGTCATTGCTAACACACTCCATGTCTAAATAGTCCTTTTCTCTATTAATACATAATTATAGAATAACGTCAGGGAAGTTACCCACACCGTTGGTAACTCAAGAACAGCTGGAACGATTTTAAGGATCTTTCATATTTTGTTGGATTTATCTATCTGGAATTCTGGATTTATCAATGCTATAAAATAAATAGGGTTTATTAATAACGCGGGAGAAGCCGTGGTGGGCACAGTTATTTAGATGTAACAGGCACTTTTAAACAAAAGCTTAAAAGTTTTAAAGAACACCGTAATTCTGGCAACCCTGTCTCTCCAAGACGCAGAGAAATGGGATTAAATTAATTGTCGCATCAGTCAGGAGGGCGTCGGGGTGTTTTTTATTAGTCGAGTGTCCCTCCCCGTCCCCCGCAGCCCCCCGGAGTAAATCACGTTAGCACGAGGTACGAAGGATTTGATGAGGCAGCTGAGGACAGGAAGGCACTATAAAGCCTCCATTTACTGTGGACTGCTGATTAATGTAGCTGAAGGCTAAGTAATACCAGAATGACAAAGGAAATAGTGAGGTTTTTTAAACATACACTATCCCACAGCTGGTTTACTAATCCAATCTATAAATCCGTGTAAATAAAGCACCCGACTTTTAGTAAGGATTAAGGTATTTAACACGACAAACAATCTACATGAAGAGGTCTTTTAAAAAATAAATAAAGAAATCAAGTCTATGAATACCCAATTAAAAATCGCTCTTAGTAAAGGTTTTTTTTTGTAAAAGATGCAGGTTTTTTGTTTTTCGGTAGACCTCAGCTAATTCAACCTCAGAAAATAATAAAAAGTCCTGCTTCCTACTTTTTCAATTTAATTACAATCGGCATCACGTTTCGATTGCCTATTTATAAGAAAATTATGTAACATAATTCCAAAGATCCAAAAATATAGGAACATCAAAATGTTCCCGGCTCAGCCTTGCCGCGCCCATCCGATTTGTTCGTTCTTTGATCTTCGCTGCGATTTATCGACATTATTTTTAACGCGGGTGCCCATCACTACTGAGTGATACACTCAGTGCGGGAAGTATTTATTGCTGGAATCTTTGAAATATATACATACATATATTTTTTAATTTTCAGATATATATTTTGTTTAAAGTTGCAAACGCAAAACGCGTCACGGACCGTAAAATTTGACTAACACTGCACTAAAGAAGCCAGAGGTTTATAAAGTAGGATCTATCTCATATTAAATGAAGGTAGGCTAATTTCCTCTTTCAGTAAGCACATACCACTTGTGATATAATATTTCAGGGTCAAGATAATGACACTTCGCTCTAAGTTTGGTAACTTGTATTTAGACACGAGGGCTCGATCATATTAAATTTTATTCCGCCTGCGACACAAGAGATTGCGGGTACGATTCCCGCCTAAGAACAAATATTTGTACGAACTGCAGGTATTTGTTCCGGGTGTTCTGGTCGTTTTCTATGTATATTAAAAACATCTATCTATGTTTTGTATTGTATTATGTATATCAGTTTTTCTGTATAGTACCCATAATAGCTCTGCTTAGCTTTTTTATCTCATGAGGGGTAATGCCCATAATCCCCACGCTGGGGTTAGATAATGCTGTGTGAATTGTCCAGCCATTGACCATTATTTATTTATTCACAAGTAGAGGAGCAGCATTCATCAAAAAAAAAAAAAAACCGCTGAGTTATACACTAGTGAAGAGTTCAATAAAAAAACCATCACTTTGTCAGCATAAGCTGCCAAATATTTTCTAAGGACCTCCTTCTTTCCTCTCATACGAGGAACAAACCAAACCTTCAGTCTTCCTCATAAGAGCATAATCAGTACATTACTAATGCGCGCACGCACGATTTGTTTCTTTATTTCTCCGAAGTCCATAAGTCCTCCATTCAAACACTTCATTAGCGAATGAACTGCTAGTACTCCTTTATATGCAAACTACGTAGAATTGTATTTGAAGACGTGTTGATGATCAGTTTGGATGATACACACTGTTATACAATTCGGTGAGCTAACAATTTCATATTCAGTACGAGCCAAATGAAATAAGCATTTGGCTCATCAGCACAAACAACCTCTGAGATCTGTCATCGTTGAAAATGCCTCCTATAAGAGATTCGGTGTTTTATTTATGTTCGAGAATTTCTTCTTCTCTTTTATAATCTTACTATCTTCTATTCGCTTCATTGCGCTTGTTTATTTGGCGTAAAAACGGTCGCAGCCGCCAGTATAAAGTCTGTGGTAAAACCTATGCCGATCCCCGGGATAACCTCTATGTGCCAAATTACTTTCAGTCGTTTCAGTGTGAAGAGGCCAGACAAAGAGACAGAACTTTCCCGGTTATTATGAGTAGGGATTATGTCAGGAAAATAACCATAATCACCAAGGCAATGAATATTTTTCTGAGTGCTAAGGTGTTTTTTTAAATACATTTCTATGATACGCCAGTAAGCTCATTAGGGGAGGCCTATTTCCAGCAGTGGACTGATATAGACTGATGATGAATGATGAATGATACGACAGTAAGCTTGTCGCACATCTGAAAAGCACCACTGAAACGCAGCACAAAAATGTACATCCTAAAAAGGGCATTATCTCGTAACCTGCGGCAACCTGTAGCTTTATGAAATAACTAGCTGCTGTCCGCGGCTTCACACGCATTGTTTTAGGTTATTTCTATTCCATGGGAACTGATTTATGGGATAAAAAGTAGCTTAAGTTACTCTACATCTCTTCAACTAACTCTATGCCAAAAACTAGTCTATTGACAAAAAGTTGTGACACTTTCGCATTCATAATACCTATTAGTATACATATATATATACATATATAGATTGTCGGTGCAGCGACGGTGGCTACGCAGCAGGTCAATTCACATTTATATGTGAATTGACCACGAGTCACACATTCTATTTTCGCCACACATAAGCTGTTTGTTGATTACGAACAAAAACCAAAATAAATTTAACCAACCTTCGTAGCAATGTGTAGTTTACTACTAGACCTACATCAATTGCGTGTTGTGGAATGATACATGCCTGGTACCTTCGCCTGGTACCGACCAAATCATCATACAAATGGTCACTTCAAGGTTTTATTCCACAAAATTGTTGTAGGTTCCTCAGGTGCCTCTTGTTTTGTAACCACCCGTAAAAATACTAGGTAAGGCTATAATATTTATAGATAGAGAATTAAAGTCAAACTATCCTGATTCACTGACCAAATATTTTTATCAGGTAGAGCATGAGTAGCTTGGTAAGCTTGTAAAATTATTGACTTGAAAATTTCTGAAAGGGTTGTGATTTCACCAGCCAGCGCTGGGTGTTCATCAAGTATAACGCCGAAAAGAGATCATATTTGCCTTGCTTTGATTATGCTGCGCAGTGCGCACACAATAAAGAAGATGTAGATAAACAGTCTTTTAGTATTTACTAGAAGTTTTCATTTTGTATTGTAGGATTTAAAAAAAAAAAAACTTTTTTCTATAATTATTTTAAACTAGCTGTTGTCCACAACTTCGCTCGCGCTTTTCAAATAGCCGTCCATGTCAATATGTTCGTCCCCGGGGTACCATTATCCCCCCTGCTAAATTTTATCAAGATCCGTTCAGCCGCTTAGGCGTGAAATGGTAACAGGCAGACAGAGTTACTTTCGAATTTATATTATTTGTATGGATCTAGCTTTACAGATTACTTCTTCCGAGGGATGTATACTTATCAAAGTCATCAAGTTTTAGACAACAAAATATTTTTGGAATATTACGACTAGCTACAACGATTTTGGTAATATCTTCGCCAATTCTTAATAGATGTTAATGATTTTTTCGTTGTTATACAAAAGTTGATTTTGAGGGGTCCCATAAAAGTTTGATTCTCGAGTAAATGATATGTGCACCGTAAAAAGTAGATATCTAAAACATCATCACTTGATAGTGTTGACAATCGGTAACAGCGGGCCTAGCACGGGGTTTCTTGTCTAGGGTAGAAAAGACTAAAAATGACGTAAAAATGACATTTAGCTGTAGAGAGTAGAAAGTTTTCTTCGGACGGGAACACGGCGTTCGAAAGAATGAGCGGATAGAAACGATTTCTAGTCTACCCTAGAGATGAGTCTACCACTGCGAGCATGACAATCATTTTTTCTCTATTTTTGACATTTGATAATAGAAACATTTCTTCTAAAGTTCTTTACACCTACCGGGACCTAGACAAGCCTTTCTCTCGTGACCAAAGTATTTACGAAGATAATTTTTGTTACGCTAATTAGTATAACGGGGTTAGGAATTAGCTTCTCAACCATTATGAAGAGAAAAATGATCGTAAGAAAGAGAGAAACGCAGTACGAGAGCTTACGGCAGCTCTCAAATTGCCGGAGGCCGAGTTTCGACGATTTTTTTTCGTGACTAAGGAGATGGTACTATACTTGTGCCAAGAGCCTGCAAGATGAGCTGTCTCCTCACACAACGCAAGGTTACCCACAAATAGTGAAAGTAAATACTTAGTTTTTTTTTTTTAATTCAATTTTCGCGCGGGAGACCATGGGTATGACAATGCCATACAAACAAAGAGAATACAACCACTACGTTATTCCATACAAAGAGGATGTAAATATATAGCCAATGCAAAGCTGTGACGTTAATTTACTTCACATTGTCAAATGTTAAACGTTCCGTTCTACGTATAAACTGTATTTTTTGTTTCATGTAGATATTTTGTAGATAATGAAACGCAAAGAACGAACCTTTTACGACATTTTATAATTTATCTGTGATTTATTTCTCGTTGCTATAGAGAGAGCTTGTCTACAAAGAAACTGTTTTCTAGGCTTTGTTTCGAGAAACGCCGTGTTCGGGGAATCGACAGATTGCGTAGACAAGAAACTGTCTTGTCTAGTCTAGGGTAGAGTAGAGATGAAATCCCCGTGCTAGGCCCGCAGATGGTTACCATGCCAACGAGCGAAAACTAGAGATCTTTTTATTCGTTGTTTCATCCATGTGTCATTATCACATCAAATTAAACTAAACTCTAGTGTTATCTAGATTTCAGAACTTAAATGATTTGATCACGCAATCGAAGTGTTCCTTCCAAACACTTTTTCACTATTAGAGTCGGTTTCTAGTTTATTATAAAACGTCAAACTACGTTTTAAAAGTAAGCGACGAAAATTCTATGAGTGACACTGCTTCCATAAAAGTTGTCTAATAACAACATCATTGTTTTATTGCAAGACAATTTTATGCAAGATAGTGTACGCCGGAACATGCAAATGTCACATAAAACTTAACACGACTGCCATCAAGTGTAGAGTTACTGGTGCTCATAAACTTCTAGACAATACTGTCCATGCCTGGAGGTACTCTTGTTTATGTCGTACCTAGGGTTATGGTTTATGGCTGAACGTGTCTTGTTTCGAAATTTTTATCGGTGTGACTATCTAGGAAACATTACGAGAGAGAGACAAAGTAACATTTTGTAGACTTCGCTTGACCACTGAAAACACTACGAAAAGTTATATTGGCAAAGTAAACATAATTTATTTAATTATAATTTATTTTTTCTCTTTAATTTTTATTACCTAATTTAAATAATTTATTGATTTCTTTAAAAAAAGATTATATTATGTATGTAAAAATATGCGCAGTGCGCGATTTATTTCACCGAACTTCTTCTGTAAGTTTCAGGTTTTTTAGAATTACGAAAAATAAATAGAGAGCAAATAAAAATACCCCAAGTACTTCTACACTTCATCAGTCAAAGCAGTTTAAAAAACTTGAAGGTAACTTTAACCCAGACAAAGCGTCAGCATTTAAACATTAAAAGTAAAACTAATTTGGTCGATAAAGCTCACGCAGAGCACCGATTTGTTTTATTTAATGTTTTGGTGGGCCGTTCGCCGTTACAGAAGTAATAGTCACGGCTCGACAATAAATATACCAAATCCAGCCATCTTCCGTCTACTCCGAATGACCCCGAACGAAACTGAACGACTTTTCAACAATGATGTCAGATGTTATAGATGCGTCAGATACGAAAATGTTATTTTAAACTCACAAAAACTTTAGAGTTTTGTTTAATGCTTAAGTTAAACAATTATTTCTGAGGGCCTTTAGTCTGAGTGTTGAGTGTTCACATACCTCATTTACAAACGTAAAATCTGCATATAAATGGACAGACCGATGATTAACACACCTTTTCCCATGTGAACAGCACTTTTATTTAAAACACATCATACTTAAAGTCAGGCATAAAAAAATACAGAAAGTATTTTTTTTAGAATGAGATAAAATACCCCCTAGACTGTAGTCTCTACTCTGGACTCGAAAGCTCTACCAGCACAATAAAGTTTTCAAACTTCTAAAGAAGGGGGAGCAGTAGGATAATAATGCGATACAGACATTCCACGATGGTCTGTATCGTATATGATCTCACTGCTCAACTCAGTTGAACAGTTTAGTTGAGCAGTGGGGAAACAGCGGTTATTTTGTCTCTGTCAAATTTGAGTACCACATCCATAGAACAAAGTATCATGGGCGCATACAAATAAACGTGTGACATTACGATGTCGGATAACGTTTATATCGGGTGTAAAATCTCGTGACGTACTTAACTGCAGTTTTATGAACTACCCGTCTTGATTCGGCTTCGGATTACATGGCGTCGCGACACATGGGTGCCTTTCAGAACTTGGGAACAACAACAAGTTTTAACAAATTAAACAACAGTATGATTATGCTTTCAGTTGATGCTTGTTGAAATCGGGTCGATATAAACGTCTATTTATGTAATAAACCTTTTCAAGGCACGTTTTGTGTGATCGGAGTGTATAAGCGGTGGTTCTGAAAAAATAACATAGTATTGTGTGAAGTTAGTTCCACATGAGTATTTCGATGGTACATTGTATTCTAGTTTCTATTGCCAACATCTATTGCTAAAGGCTATATAGCACAAGGCAAAGCTAAACAACGCAAAACGATATTAGACGATGAGAGATGATTCTAGACAACGCTAGACCAACCGTGAACCTTTCACCGCCTTAACGCTCGGCAGTCATTTTTAACGTAAAATGATCTAATAAAAATTCACCCCCCGTGTGGCACAACATAACCATTGAAGCGTATGCGTCTAGATCGCACTCAAATCTTTTATCGTCGACGTAAATACGATTCTAACGGCCGCCATCAATTTCCTTTATCGCCGTTAAAAGTTTAATTTACAACTGTTTACAAGTTACAACTGCTCGTGTCACGACCACCCCGTCCGTCATGCCGGCTAGTAACTGTCAGAGTACAGGGTGCTCAGGATATGTCAAATATTAATCCTCTAATGTGCATAAGTAGGTATAGGTAGTACCTGTAGATTATTTAATTTTTGTAATCCTGAAAGAGAAGACCCTGAAACAGGATAAAGGATGCTATCAAATGGAATTACAAATAGATACAAAGAAAGCTATTGGTGTGTAAATGACCCTCGAATTTTGACGGAGTTTTTTTATAAATAAAGAAAACAACAAACTAATAAAGAAGACTACGAAAATCACGGGTGTACGAAATAAAATAAAATTAACAAGCGCTACAGTTGGTGGCTTTGGTGCAAATTATAATCCTAAACAAACATGTGTCAAACGTGTCTTTCCATTTACATTCTTACCCCGAGGTCAAGGAAATCAGATAGAGCAGTAAAAATTCACGCTCCTCAGGCGATTGTCGTGTCTCCACGCCCGAATCGAATAGAAACTGTCCGATTATCGGCAGTGTTGGGAAAGTAGCCTTGTGTAACAGGCCATTCTGTGCCAGGCCCGGTGATGTACTGTTTTAATAGAGAATTAAGGCAAATCGCCTTGGGAATAGGTTTGTGGGAGAAGGATAATTCTCTATGCGTGTGCCTGCGGACAGTTCATAAGCAATGCTTCGGGTAATTAATGATTACAAGTTGCAAGCACAGCAACGAAGTACTTTGCATGAGAGTTGACCTGCATGTGGCCAATGTAAATTCAGAATAATTATAGCTCTGATGAAGATCCTTAGTATTCTTATATTGATCAATAAAATATCATTCTTTCGAATTTTGTTGTATATAATCTCTTTTTCTGATCGTGGCTTCGCAAGCGTTGTTTCTATGGAAACGTTTAAAGATTATCTATTTAAATCCCATGGGAACTGATTTATGGAATAAAAAGTGTTGTCGATAGGTACATATATAGTATCAGTCTTGTTTTATTCCAGGATTAACTACATCTTTACAAAATTTAGTTTTGGCATGAAGAAGTAACAAACATCCATCCATCGATATTATCAGTGTGAGAAATGATTTATGTAATGGAAATTCGACTATACTTTCCTAGTGTGCGAGTGTTTTTATGCTACATTAAATAAATATTTAATAGAAACTTTATTAGTAATCCGAAAGAGAAAAACAACTTTTTTTTAACTCTTATTTTGCATTATGTAATGTTTCAAACGAGTGAATCTTACCCAGACTCGGCCAAGACGTTGATACAGAGCTTTGAAATACAAATACTCCCACCTATTTTAGCTACATAAGCCTATGCTCTACTCCAAATTCTCCCTCCGTATCCTAGACACCAGTAGGTACCTCCGCTTCATGTAGAATTGCATCAGCTAATCGATACCTTGCATGCTCCAGCAGTGGCAATGCCCGTGTAAACTTGTCAACAGTTGGCTGGTTTCACATTGGAGCCCATCGGCAGGACCTGACTGGAATAGAGAACTGTGACTTTGGAATAGAAGTTTCGTCCCTGAAGGTTGAAGTTAGGGATAATGGCCATTGTTTGGAATTGTTTTGAGGCAACAAACTATAAAGAAATAAAAAAAACATTAAAAAAAACGAAGTAGGTATTAAATATTCACTAAAATAATATTTTTCTCCAATGTTATTTATCTTGCGCATAACGTAAATAAATAAAGTAATTTTGTTTTCACTCATGCCTAGTCAAGTTGTCCTCCGTCAGACAACCGTCCGTGAAATTAATGAGAAATACAATTTTATTATAGCTGGGCAAAATGAATGAGAAATACCTGGCGATTGTAACATGTTTTATACGATGTTTTCTATCGCGACGATAATAGTGTTATCGAATCGTCCGTAAGACTATGTCTTCATGAGTCAGTTTCTAAAACCATCAGGCGCCAATCATCCCCACGATCGATGTCAGGTGCGACAACAATGGCGTCTCTGGGTGCCAAGAGGCGGTTTCTTGTTTGTATTGTTTCCCTCTGCGGGTGGTCTAAGCACGCCTCGCATTGCTAATTGTCCAGCAATCTCAAAGATGAACTTGATTTTTCCTTTGTTCATTGCATTGCCCATTGTCTTACCAGTCTGTAGTGTCCATAACCTAAGGCTGTTTTTACTATACATAAAGTGTGGAAAATTCTTTAAAGTTGCGTATATTTTTATTTCAGTGGGTCTGAATAAAATTATGATAACAAACTATTAAGTATTCATGTCGTTTCAAAATTCTACGAAATTTTGGTTAAATGTTTTCGTCACCACCAAAATTTACGTCAATAGCCAAGGAAATCTCGATGTCGCTTAGAATAACATTTAGTAAGCAATGCAAGGCTGTGCGAATGTCGCCTTACGAATCTCTCTGAGCAGCTTTAGTCGAAAGTTTACAGAAAATAAAAGTAGGTGCTCGTCCTACTTCATTGAGTTTTATACCTATGGTAGGATTTTATCTACCAACATACTCCTGGACAGGTGTTCTCCTTAAAACCTTAAATCTCCATTGTTATGTGTAGTAGTTATTTCGTTTCCAGGTCTGTTCTAAGCAGCCTTTTGTTTCTTCCGTATTTCCCTAAATACGTCGTGGTTTCAGATGGTACAGGAACCGATCCTTATACCGCCAGCTAATCTAACCAGCTACATCCTTGATTAATAAACAATATTTCTTACCAACTTGATTTATAATTGCATTTTGCTCGTCGCCTGCATGTCAAGTAGACCACCAAGTAGTGGTGACTACTGTGTGATCTGTGGCGGACGTGGTTTGAATGGAAAGAGGCTAGTTCTGAGTTTTAAGCGGGTTGCAGACCAAGAGCTAAGCTAAGTTAGTTTAGCTTAGCTCGCATAGCTGACGCAGTTTTCCATACTTGTGTGCAGACCGCAAACTATGTGAACTAAGCTATGTGAGCTAACTAAAATATGCGAAGCTATGTTAGTTGTGTATGCCGATGCGCAGCTACGCGAGCTAAGCTATGTCCCTCCCGCCTTCCCCGCACGCCTTTCGAACATCCTTCGCCAGTGCTGTCCAGTGTCCTTTGTCATACGCACGGTCGTTTCGTAGCGAATATGGAGCAATTTATCGAAGTTGTTAAACAATTTCCTGTGTTATGGAACACACAGTTAAAGGACTATCACAATTTAATTAAAAAGGATGTTGTATGGAAACAAATAGTGGAGGAAATAAGTAATCCAGACATACCAGACGGTGAGTTTAATTATTTTTTATTTCAAGTTTAATCTAATTTACATTATTAAAATAATAAGTCAGTATTAATCTTCTTTTTCTATGTGTAACGTATTCATCATCGGAACTTTCTTCATCGATTATATTCATAGCAAGCGCCTGACGTCCGTCTAATTGAACTCCGCAACACTAACTGAGCTTTGGCTTAGCTCTTTGTGTGCACGCCATTTATTTCTATCTTAGCTTAGTTTGGCTTAGCCTAGCTTCCCTAGCTTAGCTTTGGAATAGCTTAGTTTTCGGTCTGCAACCGGCTTTTGCGTCACCTACCGCAATGAATTCGTTAATTTATTGTAATGTTTGTTTTGTACGACTGACCTAATAGGGTGGGCACCGGAATGTACGATGTTATCCTTCTTAAAAGCAATCGAAAACTCCTCGATTTTTATTTATAATATTATGTTCTTACAGAATCCAGCAAAATAAACCAAATTGTAGCAATTTGTAGGGTTTCCAATTTGTAACGTTTAATTCTTACTTCAAATCAAATCAAATCACATTTATTTCAGACACAGTAGTTACACATACATAGTCCATAAAACAATAATAAAAATCAGACATACACAGAAAACATTAAACTAACAATTACACTAATAATTACAATACATTAAGGATAAATTACTATTAGATTACAAAAAAAAAAAATACAATATAGTTAAAATGAAATAGACATCACATTATATTAATTAACAAGAAACTAACAGAAAACATGAACCTTCGTCCAGTGCTGCATGAAGGGAGAGGCTGTGTCCAGCCTTCCTGCAATGACCTGCAGGTAGCTGTTGGCGCTGCCGCGCACCCTGCGCATCAGTGATGCCGTTCGTTTGCGCAGGATCGCAGCGAACCCATCGACCCGCGCTTCTGCGAACATGCCTGATGCGCTACAGAAGCGAGGCAGCCCCATCAGCCACCTGAAGGCATTGTTATATTAGACAACTTTAACTACTTCGCAAAGAGTTTCCTGCTTCCCTCGTTTCTGCATGATATTCATTTTATTTAATAATTTCTCACTAAACCACAAATCGGTTACTAAAAATAGTAAATTGTGCATCGTCTTAGGTGACTTCACAGATTTTTTCGGCTAAATGAATCGAACGCTGAAGACCTACTCCGTTGTTTGCTAATAAAATGATCTCCCCATTATTGGACCACCAAGTGAGCATCTAATCTAATTCCTAGTTTTCATCATCATAGTTGGTTGGATTCATAGTATGGCGAGTACCTACATATATTCTATAGGTACCTACTTATCTTTCCAGTTAGCCTGCAGCTCGATAGCTTTGTTCAAGTTTTACTCTTCAACATTATCGAGGATCTCGCAACCCTCAATCATCAAATAACATGTTTGGATGCAGAAATTACGGGTTTCGTCTCTCCGCACCACGATTAGGATTTGTGGCTTTATAACAAAGGTATTGTGCAATACTTATACAGAGCAGATCAACAAGCTCTGATCGAGTATTCTGTATTCTGATCTGTGTTAGATACTGTTACAGGAAGATTTTATTGTCACAGAAGAACTTTCTCGATGATTGCGTTTTCAGTGAATAGTGAAAGCGGAAATCCGCTTTCCGCGTGATGGGCAAAGGTTATGCCTTAAAATCGTTCAAAATTACGCTCCGGAAGATCTCAACTTCCGCTGCCTGTCGACAAAAAAACCCAAATTAAAATTTTGATTCTTGATACAAAATCTTCACGTTATTTTTCAAGCAATAAGAGATTTTAAAACCCAGTTTGTCATAATCAATTCAGTCTATAAAGAATCACATTACAAAGGACACATCCAATCATACAATTGAAAAGTACCTACCTCCCTGTGATTTTCCAATTTACACAGACGCGCCGCACCCCACTTTCTAATGCGCTGTCACTCACTTCTTGGGTGAATCAAAGCACCGCGTTCAATCATGCAATTTGCGAATTGCAGTTAATTTGACACTTCGCTAAACATATGAGCATGGGAAAGAGGTTACACAAGCACCTACCACTTATATTATCAATAAAGAAACAAAAGCGGATCGCGCGATGACGTGTCATGCTGATGATTTGAGATATAGCGCAGTATCCTAAAGAGTGGCATAAGAATGTATGGTTAAACCCAAAGGTGAAATCAGGCAGTGAATGATGTTGAAGGGCTGATGACAGGAATGGATGGTAAATTAAAATGAATAAATGAAAATACCTAGGTATATTATGTTACTAGAAGACCCAGAAATAGGTTTTCCACCTATTTCCCGGCCTTTCATGTCAGTGTCGATCTGCGGAGAATGGATAAGAAAACATTCAAAAAAAGAAATGTGTATTTATTGTATTGTTTTTGCACTTCTAAGAATGTAAATGTTTCGGATGACGGAGGATTCTTGGGGCCATTGAGATTGAGACGTATTTTTCCCTGCAGAGGTCAGAATTCGGAGCCCTACGATAGTTATCAAATACCCTGATTTCTGTGACACATTTGGTGTCAGTGCTTTTTACAACCATAATAACAAACTTCTGATAAAATAATCAATTCAGAGAGCCCATTAAAATACAGAATTATGTTTTCCTCCATAAAGTCGTCACCATTGAATTTGGTGATAAAAACAACACGCTTTCGAAGTTAAAGGTTATCGATGACTGTAAATCAATTACTTGGTCGATAGATATTGAAATCGGAAAAATGTCTTCAACAGTAATTGATTACCTACCTACCAATAAAAACTAGTTGTTAGTAGATACAAATGTCTTTTTATTAAATTGTGCAAACGTTGTATTAAAAACCTTAAACTACCTCTTAGGAACTAAATTAGGTACCTACCTAATTTTATATTAGTTTCCTTATACAGTAAGTATGTAGCATGTTCCTATTTCTTCTTGCTATTCAATGGAAGATTAATATTGTTAAATAAGTATTCTGTCTTTATTAGCATATATAATGCAGGTACTATTTACCAGACGCTACCTATCGACTAACAAATACAAATTGTTAGTTGATTGCTTTTAGTAAAATTACTATTCATTGTGAAACACATTGAATAGCGTTTCAAGAAAAACTATGTTCTACGTATAAAATTAGTAATACTTAGTAGATTTGCATAATTATCTCAGTCTATCACACTCCTTCTCTGAACCTAATACATGATAAAATATAAGCATAATGCTTTTAAAACGTCGTTATTCATATTGATATCAATTTAAGGCACTAAGATTCTTCAACAGCATCTTTCAGCTTTCTACCCTTCGTTTCAGGCAATATAAGGCAAAACAATACAGCTAAAAATGGCAACACCCCAAATATTGACGATGCTATCCATCTGGGTTTAAGATTTGCTACAAACGGGGCTACCATAGCCCCAAGCTTAGAACCAGCTGAGCTAAGACTGAAACCCATGTTTCTAATTGGTGTAGGGTATATCTCTATGACTAATAAGTAGACGACAGCAAAGACCACTGTGGCCGCTAATCCGCCAAAACCACCGACGATGGTTGAAGCCAAGGTTCCTTCGGGGATGAAGATCAGGGCGATCATGGAAACTCCGATGGTGACGAAGGAGCCAATAGCTGACCGCTTTCGCCCAAAGTATTTGGCGACGACCATTGCTATTGGAGAACCTGGAGTCTGAAAAAAAAGTACTTATTAAACGCAATGAAAAATATAAAGCTGATAGAATTATATCTTGGCGACCTCTGTGGCGAAGCGGGCGAAAGTTCGCCTGTGACGCATGAGATTGCGAGTTCGATTGCAGCCTCGGATCATATATTTGTATGATATGCAGATAATTCTTTAGCAGAGCTGGGTGTTTCTTGTATAAAAAAATATCTATCTACGTAAAGTATTGTATTAAGAATCTTATCAGTTACCTATAAAATACAAGCACTGCTTAGCTTGGGACTAAATGAGCATTAATTACCTATGTATTTATTTAAGGCGAGGTTATCCAACAACATTAGGCATTTCGCGTTACCTCAGCCCCCCCCCCCATGTTTAGCGCACGACGTATTTGTTTACGCTCCCGGCAGGCTGTGCGCCACTTGATCTTGCGTGACCGCGCGGTATCTTAGTGCCACAGTATAGCAAATCAAGCAGTAGGTAAGTATGTTATGTCCTTACTAGTTTCTTCCCGCGGCTTCGCACGCGTGTTCTATCCTATGGAAACTGATTTAGGATTTAAAAAATAGCCTATGTATTATTCCAGGCTTAGTACTAACTGTATCTGTGCAAAATTTCAGCACGATCCGTTGAATCGTTTTTTCGTGAAGAGGTAACAAACATCCATCCATCCATCCTTCAATCCATCCAACTTTCGCATTTATAATATTATAGTGCGACTAACTTCAGGTAGGTAGGGTAATAAATAACAATTTTACCAGTATTTTTATTACTTACGAATTACGATGTAGTGACTGTACCTAGATCTACACATAGATCTACGAGTAGGTACCGTCACAAAGCTAGGTCAACTAATTATATTACATAGATAGATATTTTTTACTATACATAGAAAATACCCAGAGCACCTGGAACAAATATTTGCTGATCGTACAAACAAATATTTGTCCCAATGCGGGAATCGAACCCGCAATCTCCTGCGTCGCAGGCGGAACTTCGGCCGCCGTGCCACATCGGTCGCCGAAGCTAATTACAAATTCTATTTGTTTGTACAAATCATCTACCTTACCTACCTACTAGAGATGTAACGAATATTCGCATCCGCATTCGCATTCGCGAATATTCGCAGGATTTTCAATATTCGCATTCGCATTCGCCAAAATATATGCGAATATTTGGCGAATGTTGATGGAACAAAAACTTCTCTAATATATTTAAAAAAACTGTTCTCTTTTACATGCGGAATTATAAAAAAACACTGCACATCTCGTAAATAGGGATGATGACAGTAACAAAAAGCATCATTATTATGTATTTACTAAATTATATCAGAGCCATACATGACAAAACGCGTATTTTAATTTTTATTTTGATCAAGATCAATTATTATTTTGATAAATAACAAAATACAATAATCAGCCATGCATGACACGTTGAACAACAATTAGAGACCCATGACGTCATGTTGTCACAAAGTAAAATGGAAGGCACAGAATAAACACAGAAATAAGTAATGTAAGTAACGTATGACTTTCTTCAATCAATAGCTTGCTTCTTTGTTTCTTGACAATATTATTAATACTTGTTTTTATTATTTGATTGTATTTCTTATTTGTAAAGACATACTAATGAATAATAAATATTATGGTAATTCTGTACCATAAAAATGTGTGCATCGGTGACGTCACAGACAGTCGCTACGAGTATTGTAGCGTTTTAGAGCGAAATTGAAATTACATTTTTAAAAACTCAATTTTACCTTAAAAATCCATGTTTTTTGTAGAAATATGTTTTATTTTCTATTCAGTAGATGTTTAAAAATATCAAGGAGTAGTCTCAAAATCAATCATCATGCCTTTTACTATATTTTATTACGGCACTCTTATTGCTAATTCTTTAATAGGAACTTTGTAAGAAACTTTGACAAAGGTTTAAAATTTAACTTAAAAAAATATGTTGAACAGACTTTGATTGGGTGACTAGTGTCTGTCCGTGGCTTTGCACGCGTTTCTACGTTAACGAAAAATAGCCTAGCCTTTGCTTTGAATGACAATGTATTGATTATTCTAACCCAGGGTTTAAGGTAACCTTTTAATGGCGGGAACCACTTGACAAATTTATGGTTTGTTTTTGGCGTGCACAGACCTTGATTGGAGGACCTAGAACAAGGCCGTCTTTTATTTTTCATTATTATGTTATACTGGTTAATAAATAAATATGTATATTTGAAATATTAAAAAAACAAGTTAATTTCTAGTTACACCCAACCCAAATCTCATAAGCTAGAAATTTTAAATTTGAAGCATAGGAGTTTTGGAAATTACACCCCCAAAAGAAAAGAGGATTGCAGTTTTTTACGTGTTTCTTTTAACTCTACAATGTGGCCAAATTTGCTTGAAATTTACCAAAAATACAAAGCCGTTGAACACGTATTTCAGGATTTTTCAAAATATTAATGAAATGGTTAGGTATATGAAAGTTTGAGATTTGTAGTTGGGCTCCGACTTAAAAGGGCTGTAACTTTCTAACGCATAACGCTATTGTACTGAAATTTTCTGAGTATATAAAAAGCAATAGATTGAAAAACGACTATCAGAAATTTTCAAGAAAACTCTTAATATGATATGCGTTTTTCAATCCATTGTTTTTTATATACTCAGAAATTTTCAGTACAATAGCGTATTGTATTATATCAGTAGCGTTATCCTTGTAACTTTTAAACCAGTACCCCTATTTATAACTTTACATTTTGCATGTTCCGCATCCACTAATTAAAATAAGTCTAAACGTTGTCTAAATTTTACTCATTGTTTTCATGAAGGCACTCATTTTTCCCAAAATAACTATAAAAAACAAACAAATCCAACTCCAACCGACAAATGTGTGGATAAAAATATTATCAAACAAACAACGCGATTGGTAGACGAAGATAGCAATTATCAAGCGATTCATCTTCTTTTATTTTTTGCTCTGCATCTGTTTTGATACAATTATGCCAATAAAAGTTTCAAATTCTGTGGTTATCAAGGTTGTGAATTGTCAATGTCATGAATGAATGAAATAAACATTATTACTCGTACGTAGTGTAGGACGCCCTCCGACCAGGTGGGATGACGATTTGCGAAAGACTGCTGGCAGATGCTGAATGCGGCAAGCTGAAGACGGGCGCTATGGCTACTGATAATTTCAATTTCAATTTAATTTCAATAATTTTATTTCAATTTAATTTCTATTCAATTCTTAGTCTAAGTTTTAAGATGTACCTACCTAAATGTATGTAGATTTGTAAAATAATGATTGACGTTTTGGAATGTTATTATTCTGTAAGTCAAGTGTGAATAAATAAATAAATAAATAAATGGCGCTCATTAGGGGAGGCCTATGTCCAGCAGTGGACAAATATAGGCTGATGATGATGATGACTCATACGTAATTGTTAGTTGAAGATAGCTAATAGTAAGCGTTGGTAATTGGACAACGCGCGCGCCAATAAACGATACGTGAAGTTGGCGGCAAGTTCGAAATACCAACATTCGCATTCGCATTCGCGAATGTGAGCATCGAATACTCGCATTCGCATTCGCGAATGTCGAAAATTTGACATTCGTTACATCCCTACTTACCTTACCTACTATATTTTTTATACTGTACTGTGGCGCGTCAACAATATGAATGTAGGTAAGTACCTAGCTACTAACAAAAGTTTGGAACTTAGCGGCATTGTAGGAAATCATTTATACATTATCGTAAATAGGAATCGTACCTTTATTACATACCTACATAAGTGAGTGACAAGGAAACTATTTCTTTGTGTAGGTACCTATATAAAATATAACTTTATAACTAAGGTAACTTTATAACGCTACCTACATGCCAATAATCTGATAAAATCATGAGAAGTATTTTTCGAGTAACAGTTTTCTATGCTGTCTTAGGTTTCAATTTTCTTTTATTCTTTTTATTACCCATATTTTATAACAGCACTGCACCAATTTAAAACGCGGGGGGAGTTTTCGGGAGACAAACGGCGTGCGTCCAACCTCGAAGACGTCTAGACGGGCACTGGCCGTGGCCGCCCGGCGCGAGCGTCTGAACGGGTAGATTTTCATAGTTTTCTTTCACAGAGATTAATAATAACTATATTCAAATATATTTTTTTACAATTCCCTTGTAAATAAGAAGCCCTATCTTATGATATAACTTTGACATGATTTTAAGAAGAAACCTCTTAGTATCAACCGTTTGAAATATCGATTTAGTGTCAACTTTATGATTTTTTTTTATCGAGAAAATTGTTATTATTCACGTTTCTATCTTTATAAAGCGCTGTATATGTTCAACTATAATAAAAATAAAAAAAATCGCACAACTTTTACATTTCAGTAGAGATACAGTTGTTAAAAAACCTAAAAGATTCGTCCATTCTCAGACTACCTCGCCTTAAGTACCTTGAAACACTAAGTTTCGAACGATAGATAGTCAATTAAAATCAGAAGGTTAATGACTTATTAAATGAAGGTTATTCTATTATGTAAATGTGAGACAGGAGTCATGCAAGAAGATGTGAATTGAAAGAGAATAGGGAATCCTCACCTGAATAAAGCCCAGAATCACAACACCGACTGACAGATTGGACCCAATTTGTGAAATGTACTGGTTTAAACCGAAATAGCTCAATCCGGTAACAAACCAGATGATCACAGAAGTAATAGTCATGATTGTTAGCTTCTTAGTCTTGAATAAGTCGAGGTAGGTGAAAGTGGGTGTGCCAGACTCTTTCAACTTCAGAAGTTCTATACTTCTGATAACGTCTGATGTGATATGTTCCGTGCTTAGTTTGTTCCTGTGAAAGACAAAATTTGATTTGTCAAGAGTAATAAAAAATCGGTATAAAATATAAAAACAAACATGACTAAAAAAGATAAACGCAAATGAATAATTTTTTTTTTTTTTAAATAAGGGTTTTGTTTTTATGGTAGGTGAAAAACCAAACATGGGCAAATTTTAATGCCCATGCTTGTTAAAATTTATACACCCCAAAAATTTACGACTTAGACCTTGAACCCTTCTTCCATCTTTAAAATAATCGTGCTCACAAAACACATTTTGTTTTTTGAAGATTTGTCACGCATGCATGCAGACGGGAATAATGGGCAAGGCAAATGACACTAGCCAATATTAAAACTTACATTCTAGCAGCTTGTGTCATAACTTTCACAGCCTGCTTGGCTTTGCCATTCGCAATTAACCACCTCGGTGTCTCCGGCAAGAAAAACAATAGAAATACCACCACAACGGACACAGCGCTGTATTCTATCATGAACACTCTCCAAGATTTTGTGAAATGGGCAAAAATAGCCAGACTGGCTAAGCCAATACCATCTGGCAGCAATGCGGTGCACGAAACCACTTCTATCAATCTAGTGCCGATCATCTCAGTGGTGTAAACGGCGGTAAGAGAGAAGATTCCTCCACTGCCAAGGCCGATGAAGAATCGACAAGCAGTGACTGTCCAGTAAGTGGATGAAAAAGGAACAGCGAACATGAAAACTATGTTGGTTACTCCAGAGAGGACAATGGCTCTGCTGCGCCCGAACCTGAAAGGAGTAATGTATAAGATAAATTTGTTTATAAAATACAAACATAAATAATCTTAAGAATAGGTACTGGATTTAAATAAACAGATGACCATGATTTTTAAGTATCAAGCCTATCGTTCCTTAGAAACAAGCATCACCCTAACAGGGGTATGTACTAGATGTTTTAGATAGAAATCAATTTACCTGTCAGAAATCCACCCGAACAGCGAAACCCCACAAAGCAACCCAAACATCATGACTGTCTGCGTAAAGCTCGCCAACCACGCTTTATCACAGATCAACCCAAACTCCGATATCAAAGTCTCGTCAAAAACATCTCGCACATACTCGTACTCCAAACAATCTTTGTAACAAGTATTATTTTTCAATTCCACGGTAGCGTTGCTCCCAAATTTAACACAGGCGAACTTAGTATCAGGGCTAATGAATATCACAGCCATGGTGTTCCATTGACCTAGGAACCGAGTGAAAGCAACTATCGTAATGAATATGAACTGATACAAGCCGAACGCGCCCATTGACTTGACAACATAATCGTCTTCGGGGTCATCATCCTCTACAGTGCTATCTTTCACTCTCCTGTGATCGACAGCCTCGTTTTGCGATATGAGATGTATGGGTTGCTTCATTTTGGCTTCTTTGGGATTCGCGTTCTTTAACTATTTTATAAGAATTATGATAAAATGTCTATAGTCATGTTCTGGGCCGTCGTGTTTGTTAGAGCCTTCTTCCTCACTTTTGATATTATTTTCTGCTTCGTTTCTTGCTCCATCCACGCTAACCAAATCTGAAACAATGAAATAATTCTTGTTTAACCACATTTCGTTTTTGAGCAAGGTTTGCCCTTTTCTGTTGATTTTAAGATTGACCAACAAATTGGATTTTAATCGGTAAGCAACTTTCATTTGACTGTTTCAATACAAAAGTCATTAATATCACACTTTATGACTTATGTTGTTAGTCATTGTACATATGTTCAATCTGCTGATAAAACACTGATAACTAACCTACCACGGCTGCCATCTACCTACAACAACAGCACATGTACCTACGTCCCACTGCTGAGGGAGGGGGGGAGGTGTAATCCCCAAGCTTGGCAGATGCATAGATGCATTGGTGATAACAGTAGAAGCTGCTGCCATGCCTTTGCATCTTTGCAATTGGTAAGTTGGAGGGGTCGATTCATACGCCACACACAGTTGCCTACCTAAGTACAATTTCATCTAAAGCAGTTTTCTTAGTAAAGGTAATGCATGCTTAATTTCACAGTCGAATTCACAAACTTAATGGGTATTTTGAAGTGCATTGCCTTGTTAACTCAAACATTAGTTACCGGCGATATTATACGTCCGGCATAATAATACGTCCGACGTAATAGCACGTCGGAACGTGTAATAACGTCAGGAGGCGTAATAATATGTCAGAAGTTGGCGGGCTGCAATTTGGAGTGGGTACGTTCATCGCACCTAATCGAGTAAGCACGAATGTGGGTGGATACTTCTCAGACTAGCTCTATGGGCGGGTTTCGCGGCGCGTCAATATTATCGCCGCAATAATATCGTGTTGTAGAGATACGCTCATTGTAAATTATTCTAGTAATGCAGTTAAATTGACGCTTTGGTCACATTTGTCTATTATTACCTAAACAAAGCCAATATTCAACTTGGAACCTTGCGGGCCGTACGAAAAGCACATTGTATAAAAAAATACGTGCTTATGCTATCATAACACAAAATAGTAGTGTGCATGTCAGAAACACTCGGTACCTAGATGACTAGTCAGTTGATCATAATGATGGTGATGATGATTTATAACTATCCAGCAGAATATGAACAGCTTGATTCATACAGGGAACTCCTCAATCAGCCATAACTAAACTACCTGTTTCTTAAACCGCACTTTATGGGTAAAACAAATCGATCGCCATAGAGTTGGATCGAGAGAGATTGTTGTTACAGCATTATTATTATTATAATTATATTAATAATTTCATCGATTTCTTATGGATTTAGGCATAAAATCATATGGCCAATAATAGTTATTTGTTCAACAATCCCCCAAATTTCCAATCCTGAGCTAGCGAACCAGTCTAGCGTAGAGCGTAGCGAGTGGCTCTAAAGTTACTGAGCTAGCGAAGGATTTAAAAGGTATAAAACAAGTAAATATTTGCTTTCGAGTTGAACATACAACTTAAATATTATGCTATTTATAAATGCAGTCGAATGTCAGAAACTCATTTTCGTCAAGAACCATGGAGGGTTAGAAACTTAAAGCAATTTAAAATTTATAAAATAAATAAAAAGGTTGAATACGGTCCAACCTCTTCCCTTCGATAAGCTAAAATAAGAGAGGTGCAACTCTCATGTAAAGTCCAGGTACATACCTGTTGTTTGGGAGATGATGGTGTTTGGGAGATGATGATAGGTGGCGCTGTCCGTCTTGAAAAATGGTTTTCACAAGCTAAGTTATCAAGGTACAAAAGAATGGCGCTGCTTTTCGTGAGAAAGTAGACCTCCCCCATATTTTTCTTAAACACCTATCATCGCACAGGTTTTACTTCCTTTCTTCCCATTACTCAGCATTCTACCTTGCTCTACCCCCCGCCTCAATTACCACGACGTCAAATTACGAGGTAACCGCCAACGGCAAATCATCGTAAAGATCTGTATGGTCCACTACACCACTGGTCACCGATCGCTCGAGTCGGCTCACACACTGAATACATACTACGCACAAATCATAAATCTCCTACAGAGAGATTACAAAAGTCTGGGCTTCGAGAGTAATCGATCTGTCAATGTTGGAATAAAACTATCTAGAAGAACTCCTCAAGACCGACCACAGACCTCTCGAGTCAGCTTACATACATACGCACTCAGATCTAGTTTCACTGTGACATTCTTTATCTTGTGGCTTAAAGATCATTTATGGTTCTTGACCTAGACTTCACCACTCCAAGCATCTTAGTTCTGAGTAGTCTTTGGCCAGAAACGTCTAATTCGTTCGGATTAGCCATTGCAGATGCTACGGTTATCAAGAATCCTTATGATTTCAACTAGTACCTACCTAGTCGACTACCCGACTCATGCTAGTTTAAAATGGAATCGATCGATTCAGGATCGATTTAAGGCTCCAGGGGCCCCGTAAATTGGCCTCTAAGTGGCCTCTCCGTAATTCATGGGATTAACCACCTACCAGCGATGGAATATTACGAAGGTTTGACGAAATTGACGGTTTTGGGTTGCTAAGTCACAAATCATAGGGTCCGGCCATTGAGTTACAATCTTGTGAATTGTTGATGTGATTGTTATTATTTATTGTAATTACTTTGTCTTGAATAATGTACTAATAATGTAAATAGGAAATATTTGTTTGATTGTTTGAATTGAATAGGCTCCGAAACTACTGGGCCGTTTTGTAAAATTCTTTTACCGTTAGAACTCCACATTATTCCGCGGCTGGCCGCTAGTACACACCTAGTATACACCTAATTTAATTAATATAATTTTACTGATCAAAAGAATGTACCGTCAGTATTATTGAATTCAAGGATAAGGTTATTGTTGTATAGGTATTATATTTGTTGAAAAAAACTCATATTTTGAAAGGAATTAATATAATTATGTCGTATCTTATCTTTATCTACACACGTTTACTGGACAATTCTCGCATCATTTTCTTATTTTTTAAGAGGCGGGAATAGAATCCGCAACCTCCACCACGCTACAGACATTATTTATTATATTTAGGATTATATCTGGGTTTCATCATCAGTGGTCTAGTTGCATCTACTTCAGATTAACGGTTGGATCTAGGTTTATCATTAATTTATTCAAATCTTTCATTATTAGCTATCCCTTGCACAATCAAACATATAAGTATTTCGTCCACAGTTTCGACAAAAGCTGATACTGAACATACATAGATGTAAGAACTAAATAAATCAAAATGAATATAAAAACTTGGTAAAGTCAATAACCCGAATGTCGAGCGTACAAAAGACATTAATACAATACTAAGCAACGATTAGTAGGTAAACCCTCTTTATGCATACAGATGCTAAATTAAAGCTATAAGATCAAAATTCAATTTCTAAACGCCACTCATTCCACGATTCCACCACTCAATCACCCCATTAGCAACTAAAATTAAATAACCCCTCTTATTCCGAAAACTCTGTATTTTTTGCGCGAGACGTTCTCCCGGAGTGGCGACGACGTAAATAATTCAAAAAGAGTTTTTAATCAGTCGTCAAGCGATTTACAAATTAAACAGGGGCGTGTTATGAAGAAATATCGCGAGTGGAGCCTTGTGCGTTTCCATTGTATAGGCACTTCCAAGGGAATAAATACCAAAATTATGGTGAAGACTTAAGTATGCGTGAGGGACGATACCCACATAAAAGCCAAAACTAGGAAACAGTAGGTAAAACCTTACGCGACAAATTCAGTTGGTTTACCTGTTGACAAAGAGGTTCTTAACCAGGAGTTTAGATCTACAAAAAATCATTTATGTTCGTAAAGCATCATTATAATAATCTCAGCCGTCCGCGAAAGGGGCCTAGGCATCCCGCTGTCTTGTCTGTGAATAAGACTACCACACTTTGCTTTCAAATATTAAGTGGAATGTGGCAGCAGGCTAATACATAGCAACATTAGCAACGCGGCGGCATAAACAAAACAAATAGACACACGTCACGTAGACCTTCTAAAAAAGCTTTCACCCACTAAATCAGTGTAAAGTCGTGAAAAATCCATAAACCCGTACGTCGGCCGACAGCGGAAACGCTCTTAAAAGAAGAAATATGGCTGGCGGCATCTCTCCGCAAAAAGCTCGCAAATTTCCCCATCAATTATCATTATTAAGGAGCGGTAGAGGTACTGGGTAATTGAGTTTTATAAATGGCGACATGTGACGTCATCGCGTAGGTAATATCGGGTGACTGGCACGGGAGGAATGGAAATGCGCAAATAATTACGAGTTACCCTTCATAGGTAAATAAATAGTTAGTTCGACATTATATAGAGGCGATTCTCACTAAAACCTAGATTCTGTCCGCGGCTTTACACGAGTATTTCCATACGCCCTCATCTTAAGATCTAAATGTAGTGTTAGTTCAAGGAGCAGTCTACTGCTCCTCTCAGTCTAATGCTCCTCCTTCTCCAGCTCTAGCTGGAGAAAAGCGGGCAAGGTTCTAAAGAAAAACAGTTAAGAATATAGTTTTGGTTACGCGGCATTTGAAAATAAGCCAGTTAAATTTTAAGACAAACTCTGAATGTGGCTCATATAGGAAAAGAAATGTACAAAAAGATTGAAATGAAATATGTAATTTCATTCTGAAAATGAAATTATATCAATTTGAATACATAACGTCAACATGTAATGGACAACCTGCTGTTTCCATTTAGTTTTTAAGATCTTTATTTACACAGTTCTGACAATAAACTACCTACACCCAAATCTGACGAATAAAATTACTATCGTAATTATTACAGAATATCGAACTTGTGCATCGTCGCTTTATCTTCTAGTCGTTTATCTAATACATACAACACACTTTGAAGTTATTATAATGATAAGATAACAAACGTTATTGTCTGGATATTAAGATAAGAGAGATGACATTGAGGATACGACATTGTATATCTTATGCCCATTATCTGTAGATTTACTTTTATCTGTAGATGCATCTTTATGCGGATTTCCTCCGCAGAATGTGTTTGTTTTTTTTTTAATTCAAGTAGTTAGGGAGACAGGCGAGACAGAAGTCAAGGGCGGTTCATTGCGATTGCATCGTCACTTATAAACAGGTGAGACTGTGCTCAAATTCACGATAGGAAATTTTAAAAAATATACGAGACCGCGCCAAAACCAAGACGACTTCGGGGTTTCACAAGGTACCTACTATCCATCTTAGATATTTTGTAATGGGTAGTACGGTAGGCAGGTACTTTAAATAAACAATATATAGAATGCATTAAATAAAAATTTATTTAATGCATTCTAAATATTGGTAATGCCCATAATTATTATGGACATTACTCCCCATGAGATAAAAGCTAATAAGGCGCTTATCAGGGGGAGGCCTGGGTCCAGCAGTGGACAGATATATAGTCTGTTGAGATTGAGATATAGAATGCTAAAAATGTCCACATGCAGTTAGCCACAAGCTACCCAAGTAGGGCTTATGTTAAGAGTACCAGACGATCCGGAAGTAGTTGTCTGATATTCAAAATTATTCCACTGACAGGTAGCTAAGTGACTATATGTAATACACGCAAGCGAAACCGCGGGTAGATGGTTGTGTTAAGAGTACTCACAATGTATCGAATGCACGAACAAACGTCAAGTAATCATGTAGTAATCAGTGTATGGAGGTACCAGCACAACGCTTAGAGAAGTTTCACATTGTCCTACAAAATATCCGTTGCTCGCAGACGGGATATCGCACACGAGTGCCCAAACCGCACCGCCGCCGCCGTCGCCGCTCCACGGACCTGCAGATGGGCATGTGCGTCTATAGTAATGAAAGATAATTAAAAAATATATTTATTTACCTATTTAACCGGTTACCTACTACAATTTTTATGAGTTCCAAGAAGGTGAGCGATGAGGCTGCTCAGATTCTAACTTTTGCGGCCTCATCGTTCATTTGTAACTTATTTATTTCTAAGTACCTTATTCTAAATAAATAAATATTTTTTGAATGTTTGGAATAAACAGCGCAGCCCTTGTATTTACAAGGGATCCTAAAATTTGTTAGGATTGTTCATGATAAAAACTTTCCCGGAGGATTTAGTTTTTTTTTAATTAAATTGTGGTAGGTATACTGATCTTTGTTGGACAGGACTCAGAACGAAGTGGAACTGGATGTTCCAAGCATACAAGACTTTAACACAACAATGACTGTGACAGTAGGACGGCCTGGTGCATGTAGTGTCACGGTTTAAAAGCGCTGAGTTTGAAGGCGCAGATGTCGATTTTTGTTGTTTTTGAATCATTTGCGCGAATGTACGCTCGTCGCGGTTTAATAGCGCTCAGCGTAAGCGCCCGTCCGCTTTCGCTGATCGCTATTAAACCATGACGAGGCCTGTACACTACATAGACAGATAGAAAGAAATTGTAAGTTTCTATCTTGTCACTGGATCACGGTGGCTTAGAATACTTAAATCGATGCCGGAAACCGAAAAAAGTACCTACTTAGTTATTTACTGTACACGATACACGGAAACCCTCAATAAGGAATTTATTAGGGCATACGTCACGTTTTGGTATATTGTGAAACGATCTGTGACAACAAGCAAAGTAACAATGCTTGTTCATAATTTTGCATCCTCAAGTGTGTTTTGCAAACAAAACAAGAAATGGAAAAAATATGGAAATCCCATGGCGGGGCGTGTTGCCGGTAGTTAGCTCAAAGCCTTATAAATAGTTAGATTTGTTCATAGTGTGTTTCGAATGCCAAAACCGTGTGCCGGCTTAGAATTTGCATCACCCGAACTCTTTCTGTGGTGGCGACTAAGTAGGTAATAAGGACGTACCTGAAACCATGAGCGTTAGAGAAAAGTCGCGAATGGAATCATGACCTCGATATACTGAGAGAATTATGTATTTTACTATTGCAGGAAATCGTACCGATTGATTGTCCAAAGAAATATAGCATTTTGAATCAACGGATTTGGTTGCTGATATGGTATACCAATCTTTGAAATGTTTTATTGAAAATGAGAGGAAATGGCCATTTTGTATAATTTTATGTACGAACAACTGGTGTTCATGCCACTAGCCAGGATACTTAACCTCTAATACTTACTAGAAAATAAGTATGTAAGTGTACAGTTTTATTTTCGCATAAGTTGAGCACATGACTCCTTTCACGACTTTTTTCTGACTCTCATAGTTTCTGATTTGGACATCTAAAAGACACCCTTTATAGTACGAGTATCAAAATTGGGTATACAGTGTTGTTCTTAATAAATCTTATTTATTAATTATTTCTTAATTATTTTAGCTAAATAAATTATGCTTAAATTCAACTAAGTTTAAAAAAAGTCTTAAAACAACTCTCAGAATAAAATATATACAACAAATTACCTTCCCAAGAAAGCTACTTAGCAACCTTAAGTAATAGAGCTGGCCGTCTCGCCAGAGTTATCGATACATTAAGATAACGCGCAAACAAACAAATAAAGTTGCCTTTATTACTGGCGTTAAAGTAGAGTTGACAGGACGGCGGCGTGTCACAGGCGTATCGACAATAACAGTAACATGTTACAATTATAACGTAGGTCTGACCTGATATCGTTTATGGCTAAGGATGGGATAAATATCGATGTCGATCCGTTAAGTTACTAGTGTTAATAAAGTAAATTTCTCAAAACAAAATTGAGCAATAATTATTTACATATTTTCTATCATTCTAACATTCTTTCTATTCTAATTTTCATACTTTATGCAAGATGGGTTGGGAATTGTAACCCACTACGCAAGACATTTAGCAAAAGGTTTGTCTTTCTTTTCTGACTGATTTTTTTACAAATTGAACAAAACACCTTTGTTCACTTATGTAGTAATAAAAATATGGTTAAAACATGGTTATCTTATTTTTCACCTATAAGATAATTTGGAAAAAAATTATCAGCACAGCAGCAGTTTTTTTCAGTGCAACAGATTTTTCAGAGACTGAACGCATGCATATTGCCTGAGTATCTTTCCTTCATGTTAAGATACACATTAAAAAGTATATTCTAGGAAATTGCCGACGACGACGAGACGGCTGCCCTAGAGATTTATCGATACTCTAGTGCTCTTCCCATCACTATGATTGCGTCAAAGACACCTTGTGCCATAGAGCAGTTAGAACGTTGTAAATTCAAGTGTTATTGTTGCGACTGTTAAAGCCAACGGTTATTGCAGGTTGATAAACGACCGGGAGATAAAAACAGGGAGCGTGCACTGCTAGATGCGGTTCATTATGTGTTAGTGAGTGACTTATCTAGTGTTTATAAATCTTTGTTGTAATAATCAACAAAGATTTACAAACACCACACAGCCTTTACTGTTGGATGCAGTTGATAATATGGATGTGACTTAGTCTGGCTTAACAAACGTCTCTTTGTCTAAAGATATGCATATTTTGTTAATTTTAGGTTTATATGGTGTTGTTGGTTTCTTTTTATAGGTTTGCCTTTGCTCTTTCCCACCGCCACGACAATGCAACATCAACCGCTGCTTGTCCATAGCATGCAGGTCGTCCAGGCACCGTCATCCGAACCCCAAAAAAATTAGTAGTTCGGCGTGACCACGGCGTGACGTGACCCCTAGAACTTGGTCTAATATTGCGACGACGGACGGACCGGTTTTTTGTATAAACCCACCTATTTGCCATCGGCGAAAAACGCTCTTGTGATAGTTCACGTTTAAGCGGGTGAATCCAATTTTTTTATCTTCTTCTCCTCCGAACGTAGAGAAGAAGAAAAAAAATAGTCGCCGCCGCCGGTTCAACCTTACCATTCTTCTTACGCGACTACCACGAACAAGAGCTACAATAAACTAAACGCACTCGATCACCGTCACGCCATCCTCAACTCTGCATTAAAAATTACGTTATGACGTCCCGTGGCGGTGATCAATTGATAGACGTCACGTCATCGTTAACGAAGAGGGACGTCACCGTCTGTGTCACCGTTGACGTGGCGGTGGACAGGCTACATAAGGCAATATTACTTGACGTTCTTAGAGGAATTCAATTTAGCTTGAGGTTCAAAAGATTTTTAAAGATTAGATCAAAAAAGTTGAATAACAACTTAATATAATAAATAAAAAACATTAAACAATTCAAATTCCTTATTATTTTCAGTTTCTTTTTTACTGATCCATCGGATAATCCAACTTGCAATAGCGTCAGAATTTTCCAAATCGGTGGTGAACATACAATAGGTACAAATAAAATTACATACTGCAGCTAAACATAGAACCTCCTCCTGTTTTGTTTTTCGTCTAGTCGGTTAAAGACAGTAGGTAGGTACTTACATCCTAAACGTGTTGTAAATCGAAAAGCTTCATATACCTACATTTTGTGATTGAAATTTCTACTAGGTACACATACGAATTTATTTTCTTCTCTTCTCATCTCAAAAAAACTTCTCCTCATTTTCTAATAATCTTCCTCATTTTAGCTTATCAAAATTGTGTACTTTCTGGTTAGAAAACGAGACTTATGAACGAATATTGAAGGACTTCGTATAACAGATACATGCCTAACAGACGTAGGTACGTAAATTATATGAGCAACCATACATACTCACTCCGTTCCACGTTTCCTTGACATCACCATAGAAATGTGAGTAAAGAATAAATAAATAAATACAAATAGTACTACATACATCAATATACATACATATTGTATTAAGAATGAACGACTTTGTAGCTGTACCTTTTGTACAGTGCCTGTAGAAACTCGAAATATCGACTACAATCGACGAAATTGTAGAGTTTACAGCTGTCGAAAACATGGCATATCAAAACTAAACATAAAGGAATCTACACACCTGTCAATGTTGTTACCGACACAGCCAGGCGCGGCGCGGCAGGTTGCTGCCAGATCCAGATGAATTTCAATGTTTTGTAGTATGTATATGTATGGGTCGTTGACTATTTTTGCGTTAACGAAACGAAACCGTTTTCTATAAACGGTCAACGTTAGCGTCGGCGGTGCGACCCGCAGGGGCGCGCCTTCGGTTCACATGCACTTGCGGATCCCTCTTTGTGTATTCAGCCATGAAAGTGCTAGTATAATCTAGTTTAACGTCGTGGAAGAAACGTAAACTGTATTAGACGTAACTATGCGATAAACAAGTACCTAGTGAAATAACGTTGTAAAACCAACTGAATGTACCTAACTAGTTATTCCTGAAAAACATCGTTATTCTTTTAATTTACTTTGTTTGAGTGAGCAGTTTAATAGAATTATGAACCAAGAAGGTAAAATGTTGTTCCTTAGATAATCAAGATCGATAATCTGCCCGTGTGTTTCTTTCACGTATGTCGTTGTATGAAATAACCAGTTGATAGAATCAACTAGTTTTGCGTTAAAAAGAAAACGGTTAACTGTAGACGGTTCGTTGATCCAACGCTCACTAATAGTTTTGATATAATAAGATCTAAATTCCTCGCGTCGGAACATGAGGTCCGAGATTCTACGGTCCAAAGTGAGACCTTAAGTTCATACATCATATAGTTTCGGAGTGCTTTGCTTGCACTTAGAAACAAATCTAATCCGCAACACTACCACCCTTGATCGACGTCGTGGAGTGATTTGGAAGGGATCGAGCGTGTATGGTTTTCTAACCTATAGTATAATACCCATACCTACAGCTGACTTACGATGCCAATAACGATCAGGGAGATAAGACGTCAACCGCAGCTTTGTACAGAAATAAACGATCGGAACATTTAGCTGGAGATAAAGTAATTACTACGGATTTGGAGATTTTTACGAGTATGAATGATACAGCTTATTGATTTATTACACGTGATGCGGACGTGGGTGAAATATCACGTGAATTTTCGTGTCTTAAAATTCATTGTACATAATATATAAATAAGCTCGTAGGGATGAAATAAATAACGCTGGAAAATCTACACAGCATCATCTAGCCCCAAGCCCCTAACTAAGCAGAGCTTGTTGTATCGGTACTAGATAATATAATATAATACATTACATAGATATTTTTTATTATGCATAGAAAATCGCCAGGAATGAATATTTGCAGATCGTACAAACATTTGTCATGAGGCGAGAAACGAACCCGCGACCTGCTGCGTCGCAGGCGGACGTTCACCCGCCGCGCCACAGACGTCGTCATACTTACCCGTTAGAGCCCTAATCAAAAGGTTCGTTGCTTATCAGCTTTATTTCTGCTACGGTGAGTCAATTGAAGACGAGAAACTGAGAAATAACAAAGCTCTAAGGTAGCAGACTATTTTGAATAAGGGTCCAAATGATTTTTCTTTTTCATTACTATGATTTTTTGAAATATAAGTAATTAGGTAACTTCTTCGTCGGTTACGAGAAGGTTAACTACCTTACCTTAACTACAGGGAACTTAGTTATATTCTACTTGACATGGCTAGTAAAAATAAAACCGGCCAATTGCGAGTAGGACTCGCGCACGAAGGTTTCCGTAACATTATCTATAAAAACGGCAAAAAAATCAAGTTTGTTTCACAGAATAAGATAAATATTTATGGGGGCTACACCACATAAATATTTATCTTATTCTGTTACTAGTATTTGTTGTTATAGCGACAACAGAAATACCTACATCATCTATGAAAATTTCGACTGACTAACTATCACGGTTCATAAGATACACCTGGTAACAGACGGACAGACAGACAGACAAACGGACAGCGGAGTCTTAGTAATAACGGTACCCGGTACGGTAACGTTTTACCCTGAAACCCTAAAAAACTAAAAAAAATCTATTACTGCAGGGCATTTTGTACATTTAATCAAAATATCGTAATCGAGTCCTATTTTACGGTTTTAATAACTTTCTTTTCACATCGCACCCTCACCTCCCATCAAACGCCCTTTACGTCTCAAAATAAATGAATTTCTTGAGCAAACAGCTCTCGAAGCCTAATTAAAACTTTGGAAGCAACAGTCAAATATGACAGAGAAAAAACGTTGGCAGCCATTCTTTATATTAATTCTTAAAGGCTTCCATTTTTCACAGGGTACAGTGCTCGTCATGTGTGTTAACCTATGACCGATGATATTATGCTAAATCAAAAATTGAATAGATGGTGAATATCGAATATCATTTACCCAAGTTCAGTATATTTAGTCCCTTCTGGGAAACGTGTCCCACTTCATTAATCTAATTATCTGATTTAGTCAGATGACTGCTAGAAAATTCATGACCATTTCATATAAAAAAATATCCTCACTATTTTATGTTAAAACAAATAAAACCGGACAACTGCAAGTCGGACTCGCGCACCGTTCCATTATCTATAAAACACGGCAAAAAAAAAAATAAGTATGTTGTATGGGAGCCCCCTTAAATATTTATTTTATTCTATTTTACCTATTAGTTTTTATAGCGTCAACAGAAATACATCATCTGTGAAAATTTCAACTGTATAACTATCACGGTTCATGAGATACAGCCTGGTGACAGACAGACAGACGACGGACGGACAACGGAGTCTTAGTAATAGGGTCCCGTGTTTCCCTTTGGAACGGAACTCTAAAAATAGCTACAAAGCGTATAATCAATTTGATTACCTTTTATTATAATGCATTATGGTACCTAACCTATGGTTCAGAAATAAACTATGATTTCTAGTTGTTATTAAGATTTATCGGCTTATCTCAAGGGCACATCTTAGGTTTATTTATGCAGTTATGATAATCCTGACGATAACTAACCAAATACCTACACCAACGAATTGTAGGACGCGTTCTTAAAAAGGTTCCACGTGAGAACAAATATCTGTTTTGCTCATCGCTTTTGAGCAGCAAAGTCACCGTTATCGAGCGAGAGAGGAGAACATAACTATTGTTTAAAAAAGAATGTTTGACCATTCGCTATGGTAACTCCCGTGAACTGTACAAGGGCAAGACAAAGTGTTCTCGTAAAAAAGCCCGCGGCACACACCCTAATAGCTTTACTTTTCATCTGGATACAAATTAACAACGACCTGTATAACGCTGATTAATTGACTACATTATTTTTATTTAGCACCGTTAGATAGGAAAAGGCTTGTTGGATAAAATTATAGACCTTTTTGAGAGTGTTTGATTGCTTTGACAGAATGTATGATAATTATATCTCTAGACTAGAGACAGGCTAGATTAGACTAAGCTAGCCTTTTGCACGCGACTTTTTAACCATAGTGATAAAGTTCAAATTCAAAACATTCAGAAATCGCTTTTAATCCTGACCTGGCATTGACCGTTACCTGGAATGCATCCAGAAGGCGATTACTATTATGGCTTTAGTTAGACAGAACCGTCGCACCTAACAAGGTAAAGATTTCTTTTTCGCTTCTTTACATAAAAGATTGTGGATATGGTTCTTTTTTTTCTACTTTATTTCCTGTGTCAAAGTGCTTTATTTCCCTTAGACCTAACAAGCCTCTTGAACAAGTCATAAAATTCAAATTACTAAAAAAAAATTATACTTATTTGAATTTTGAAAAGAAATAAAGCTTTGATATCTAATATCCGCACAGTGAACCAAACTTTAGACCATAAGAAACTCGTTGAGAAGAATTGGAAATACGCTCAGAGGACTTTTAATAATGCCTGTAAGCTTTTAAGGCGCATAACCCTCCCAAACTAGCGCCGCCACCAACTTTATGTTATTATTCCGTTTAACAAAGGAATTTTCAAAAATCCATCTTCCAGTTTGTGATACCTATCATATTAAGCTTTTTTTTAATGCTCTGTAATAGTTTTATTCTATTTAGTTTGGGCAGAGATACGAGATACGATCGTATCTCTGCCTAAACTAAATAGAATAAAACGTAATAATAAAATAATAATAATAAAACGTATTAATATTTTAATAATACGTAATAGTATTTTTTTTTTAATTACTTACGGATAATGAAACCAGTCTTTTGGCAGAAGTAGTTAAATATTTTATTTGCCTGTTAATTAAACTCTTATCCTTATTAACGTACTCAACTATTAATATAATTAAAATACGTATAGGTCATACTTATAGAGCAGGTACATCATACAGGGTGGCTTTTTGAGATGAGAGTGGATGGCCAAAACAGAAACCATGATGGTTAGAGAAGAGTCGTGAAATGTGACTCCTTTCACAATTTTTCTATAACTCTCTCATGCTCAATTTATGAGAAAATAAAAATTATATTTGTTCTCCTCCAATGCTCTTGAATACCCTAAAAATTCCGTTGTTCCGAAAGGTACCTAACCCCTGGGCTCAGTTGCCTGTTTGTAAATAAGGGTTACATCCAAAATCTACAAAAAAAATTACCTATCTGTAAATAAATACTTAAGTAATCACACAGCTTTGGTTAATTTGAGAAAGAATAGTAATATTCGTGGTTTTATCCAACATTCTTTATGACCATTTTCACAAGTATAATGTAAAAAATTCTCCAGTTTATCACGTTAAATGGCGTAGCCTTTGTCGTATAATTTGTAACTTATTGCCCTAAGCCCGGCTCGCCATATTTCTTCATCTAACTAAATAGATGGCTTCCAAGTCGTTGTGTGCCTAACCTTAGAAGTGCCTAACAATAAAGTTAACCTACTTACTGAACCTCCCTTAGTCTAACAATGAAATAAAATGTTTTAAGTCAAGTCTATTGTTCTCTTCTTTAAAGTTATAATGCCTTGTTTGTGTTGTAAAATATTGCGATTAAGTATGTACTTACATTCTTAATAATCCATTTCCAGTCCAGTCTTTATCTACCAGATTGAAAATGAAGATGTGCATCGTGGGGAATGAGAGTAGTATCAGTAGTCTTCTTCATAATCTTCTTCGAAATTGAACTCGAATTCACTCAAGTGACCAAATTCGATAAGTAGTTCCTTTGTAACCTGTATTTATTTGACAAGTAAGTTCGAGTTTCAAGTATCGAGAAGAATACCAAATATTATACGCTCAGAGCAATAACTAAAGGCATTATACGTCATTATTTAACTGAGGTTAATGTCAAAATGTCACTCAGCTTAGTTAATTTCATCGCTACGCTCGTCGCCGAGGGGCACTATCGAGTTTTAAAGAATACAAAACATGAAACTCACTGCGGATTCAACTAAGTGAGGTTTGAAATGAGTTTATAGAATGAGCCTGTAGGTTAGAAAGGTTCTAAATGAGTTAATAGAATGAGAATGCTGATAAGGTACAACTTTATATCATTCAAATAATTATTCATGTCGTCTACTGTCTATACTCACAAAAATCGAATCGTTTACTATCATTTGTGTTGTTTTGAAAAACTTCAACAAAAACATTGAGAGCTTGCCAATTTAGAACATTCCGAAAAATCTGAATATCAAAAGGTGATTGACGAACTAACCGAACCTTACTAAAAATACTATTTCTAGGTTAATCGGTCAAATGTGCGCCGATTATAGATACTACATGTGCTCGTAATATTTGGCGCGTTTTGCTATTCGATGGCTTTTGTTTAATTTTGGTGGGAACTTTTTATTTGAAAGAAAGAAGAAGAAAGAAAGAAATCTAATGGTTTATCGAAAATTCCACCGTCAGCGTCAGTACGGAACTGTTACCTTTTCACATATAAAGAGCTGAACGGATCTAAATGAAATTTCGCAAAAATATAAATGGTAAACCCGAGGACATGCTGTTTATCTCAAAACCGTTAAAAAACGTACGCAATGTTTAATTAGATAAAAGTTAATAAAAATTAGATAAAAAAGTTTTTAAAAATCGTGTTAGTTACTTTACATAATAAATAAGCGCGGGTGTCGTTAATTATTATTATTTTTTTTTTTTTTTGCTTTGATGAAGATGACTTCTTTTACGACAACCGAATATACAACATTGCGCAGACGAAAATAATTAAATAAATAATGCTGGACAATCCACACAGCATCATCCAGTCACAAAGAAAGCAGAGCTTGTGCTATGGGTACGACATAGATGACTGATAACCAAATAGATAAGCGACTAATTAGGTCAAACTCTTTTCTAAAAAAACATACGCAAAAAAAACAATAACAAACATAATTTAAATAAAATGTATATAAAGCTTACCTCAACACGCGTCAGCACTCAACTAACTCTGAAACCGACTGAAATATGAAACATCTGGGCGACCTTCAAAAGATGCAGTTTTGCAGATCGGTTATCACTACTATACATAATACCATAATACATTTATTATACAACTAAGTCCCAGCCGCGTCCGTCTGTCTGAGAACGCGAAAATATCAAAAACATCTGAACGGATTTTCCATTTTTATGGTTTCGAGATCGGTTTCGAGATCCATATTCACTATACATCAGCCTATATTAGTCCACAGCTGGACATAGGCCTCCCCTAATGAGCGCCATCGCCATAGCACCCTGTCTTCAGCTTGCCGCATCCAGCAAGAAATACATAATAATGGTGAAAAAAGTCGAAAAATTCACCTCTTCCCCTAATTTTACAAAAATATCTACGTAATTTTTCGGATTAATTTAATAGTAAAGTCTCTTACGTACCGAGTCTACCGTCTTACATTACATTGACAAATGTTCGAAACGGGTTGAGCTAAAATTGTCATCGCAAAAATCTAGTGTAACTTTGTCATCGTCACCGCCCAAATTATTTGTATATTTTAAGGTAAGTTTGTTGTTGCTAAAAATTGATATAGGTAAGTACTTCATGAATGTAAACTACCTCGGCGAGCGATGTTGAATGTTCTCCATTAAAATAAAATTAAAAAAAAAAACACAAATACAAAAATGTACACTTAGAAAAAGTCGAATTCTTAAAATAAAACACTGTCATGGAAATAAAGTTATATTTTTGATTTCAGTCGTCTGTGTAAAATAGCTACAGAGTTCGTCAGTTCGACACCACCGCACGCGCGGTCGCAGCGACCCGGCCGCAGATTGTCGGAGGAAAACAATTTTCAACAAAAACAAACCTGTTATCTGAATACTTAATTAAAACGCAAATTGGTGACCACAGTCTCTCGGCTTCGAGTAGGGATGGGGTAAAAATATCGATTTAGTTTATAGTGGGCGGAAAAGTGCTAAAAATCTGACGGATGTTTTGCAACCACAGGCCATTAACAAATCAAATAAATTAAAGAACATTTAAATAAATAAAAAATGCTGGAAAATTCACACAGCATTATCTAGCCCCAAGGTAAGCATAGCTTGTGTTATGGGTGCTAGATAACTGATATACACAATACAATACATAGATAGATATTTTTATTATACATAGAAAACGACCAGAACACCCTGAACAAATGTCTGCAGATCGTACACACATTTGTCCCGAGACGGGAATCGAACCCGCAACCTCCTGCGTCGCAGGTGGACCTTCGCCCACCGCGCCACAGAGGTCGTCATTATGTTCATTGTATTTGTTATGATCGTCATACCGATATCGAGGCAATCTTCACTCTGAATATACTCCACGGCCTAAGGACTATCCAATAAAGAGCGTGTCAGTTCTCCGCTGAATATGAATAGGTACATTTTTACGTTTTGCTTCACTTAATTCTCCATTGCTATACTTTTATATGCAACTTGTTGGAAAATAATTTTATTATGGTTACCTATCGACAGTCGATAATTCCCTCTCCAAGCCCCCCGCCCTACGCTCTGGTTTTGCATAATAAACGCTGACATTAGCATAAAATCGCCGACAGCTAGCTATTTGACTTGCTAAAAGTCGCTGCAGGCTAGCATTGATTGGTTTTCATTGCAAATTGTTTCGTATCCCTGTAAATCGGCCATTCACGCGTGTTGAGTGAGAAACGCTCGATTTCAATAAATTATACATTTAAATCGCATGTACGTACACATATAATATAACTTTATTATTTACTAGCTGCCCGCGGCTTTGCACGCCTTGTTTAAGGTTATTTTTATCCCATGATAACTGATTTATGGGATATGAAGTACCTACCTAGCTTAAACATACATAATTACTCTCCATCCTTTCAACTAACGCTATGCCAAAAATGATATCGATTGGTTGCTTAGTTATTGGGCGTGAAGGAAGGATAAACAAACAAGAAACACACTTTTTCATTTCAAAATTATAATTTTAGTAAAGATATTTACTTTTATTCCAAAGCTAGGGTTAATTTTGATTATATAAATTTTTGCAATATGTTATCAAATCGCGAAAGTTTTTTTTTTTTTTGCCACATCAACGGTTTGAATGTGTTTCAATGAGATATGAGATGAGATATGATGTTATATTGATTTTTGTAAGTAAAAAATAATAAACTTAAAATTAGGTTACTTCGTACATACCCATTTTAAGAATAATAAATAAGAATAAAATAACTTTATTTGTTCAATCAGGCATACATATTAACCAACCGAGAATATTTAAGGCCAAATAAGAGTCCATAGTATAAGTAGGTAATACAACTCATCGACAGATCATTCAAAAATAATAAACCTACCTAACAAAATAAAAACATGCGTCACGCGACCAATTCTAACGAATTAAAGGCTTCAAACCACCGATTAGCGACCGCTACACGTTATTCCGACCCACCCTAATCACGTTTAATACGCCGTTTTTAAACGTACTAAACTATCGGTTGGGCTTTAAAAAGTACAAATTATAGGAAGATTATAGGGTTTGTAAATGGTAGGCTGTCTTTTATCGATTCCGAAGTTTCAAGGTCTTGGGCTGACAGAAAGGAAGCGGTAGGATAATTTACCATAATCGCCTTACCTACTTTATCTATTGGTTTTACCATGGTCCTTTTATAATCTAAAACTACTTAGATTTTCAGAATAATAACGTATGGGTTAAGTTTTACAATGCACATAGTTGGTAGGTATCCTAACGGCTCTAAACTAGAGCTCTGGCATGAAGTTGCCTGCAAGAAATTTTGCAATTTGTTCCTTCTCTCTAAAGAGAGAATTCGCAAAGCTTTACCCACTCCCGCGTCCTCTATAACCTCAAAAGTTTCATTCAACCACAAAAGCGGCTCACAATACTGTCACAAAACACCTTTGTAACAAGATTGACACTCGAAACCGGATCTACACAATGAAGTTGAAAAAAAAATACTGTAAGAGTACTCACAACTTATTTCTTTTTAATCCCCACGTTCAAACACCATAGAACATCACTGCCCGAGCTACTGAACTCAACAATGCGACCAAACTAATTACCATCGTTGCTCAACGTCGAAAAAAATCAATTTCATGGTACTACATAAGCCCCATAAGCTCAAATAACCTACAACTGAAAGCAAACTTTAGGTTAGGGACCGAAGGGTGGTTGTCGTGTAAAAGGGAGACGTAATCCGTCTTTTGTTTCGTATTTGTCGATGTAAGTCGATAACTTGTTATTGTACAGTTTTGACATATCGATAACATCTCCGCTCGACAGCGCGTCACTATCCGAAGGGGAGCGCACAATGGAATGGTTTTTAAATGTAATTATTGGGGGTGAAATGTGGCGAAAATATTTTTTGTGGTTATTATAAGCTGGGTATGTTTCGGACAATGGGGTTTGTGACAGAATAGGCGTTGACAGGATGTTTGATACAGATGGCTGCTGAAGAGGATTATTAGAATTTAAAATGTCACACATTCAAGTTTTTATCGTAGTACTTAGTCGTTGCGAGACACTACCTATATACCTAATAATAATATAGCCAAAACAGCTGGTCAAATAAAGACTTGGTCTGGATTTGGTCACATAGCCTTAAATAAAAGTGCTTTACTCTCTCGGACTTCTCAGAGAAAGGTTCTGGAAAATTTCCAACCCTGAATTAACTCCCGGGCATTTTGAACCGAGATAAAAATCTCGAATCCAATTGGCACCAGCATCCGATAGCATCACTAATGTTATAGAAATAAGAATGGTTGTTCTTTGTATATCCATTGTGCGTTTGAAATGTAATTTCATGAGTGATGTACTTTGACAGGCTCGTGACAAGTTATAGGAAGAGATTGGTGAGATAAGAAGTTCATAGCCCCTTTGCTGACATACAGGGTGGCATTATTTCGGTTTATAGATATTTATTCTCATACAACAAAAAATGTTTACATAAAATGAGATACAAAAAAATCTTAAAACTAATGCATGAGCTTATTAATGTTAGGAACCATGTCATCGATTGTAGGAAAATTAAAAACTGCATTCTTACATTTAAAAAAACTTGTTCTCAGCTCGGGAATAGAACTCGGACGTTTTCAAAGTTTTTTAAAATGTATGAATGCATTTTTCCTTTTTACTAAAATCGATGACAGAAGAGATCTTCGTATGTCTTATAGTTTTAGACTTTTCCATACTGACCGCTCTAAATGGTTCCAATGAGGTTGAATTATTAAATTTTTTAAAAAAACTTGATAATAAAACGTAGGGTACGTTTTGTTTAGTAAAATTATTGATGATATTCACAATAAGTACTACTACATAGTAGTACTTATTGTTAGGTATGATGTACAGTAGTCTCTACATCGACCTCACACTATCAACTAAAGCACTCGAGTTTTCTATTAAAATAAAATAAATCATCAAGTCAGGTATAATCAGTACCTACTTATATTTAGCAGAATGATAAATTATTCAGGTACTTAGATTTAGCAGATGATGATGACGATTATAGAGTCTATAATGGCTCTGAAAATGTTTAATATTTATCAAGTTCATGTTTCAAATTCATTTATTCAATAGGCATTCCATAGTGCACTTAGAAAAGTCAAAATAAAATAACGTTATAATGTTTCCAAAAAACACATTTAGGTAATAGCATTGCTAAGAAGTATAGTATTCAAAACATTTCCATTTGAGAGGAAATCTTTAGTACTGTAATAAGCCTCTCTATTCTTCTGTAGGGTTTTTTTCAAATAGATTGTAAATGATCGTTCATTTAGTTTGGTGATATGTTCGGGCAACGTATTGTAAAATCTAACGCAATTCACTACAAATGACTTACTAACCTTCGAAATCCTTGTAGTAGGTTGAACAAGTTTATCTTTATGTCGCTTAGTAATATTAAAAGTCGTCCTATTTTATTCTCCAGATAGACACAATAACAGCAGCTATCGGGCTTATTGTGATGATATAACAATACACTGCAAAGCCAAAAAAAACCCTGTATTAAGGTCACAAAAGTACAAATTGCGCAAATATCGATAAGTAGGATATTATTTGTAAACGAGTAATCTGAGTATAGAAGATCAAATGACCATCACATCTTTCACAGCTTTTGACCAAGCAAACTTTACTCCCAAAAACCTTCTACCACCCTTATATCTCAAGACATATAGTTCAAAATAGATAATCATGGACGCACCAAAGAAAACGCTAACCAAACCGCAACAGCTCTTATTTCTGTGTCAATAAGGTTTTAAATCAAAGTGGTAATTCGGTAGCGACAGCAAAAAAAGTGGTGATGTTAGAATAGCCGTGTAAGCTTAACCATACGACAGGATGACATAACACAAGGGCATTGTGAGGTACTTAGCTAAATGATGGGCAAATAAATGGAATGGGGGCATAGCCAAAGCCGGTGGAATAATAAGCAGTTCTTTGAAAATATCCGGGATCTGATGTATGAATAGAAACTTTGTATGGATAGAGTAGATGTTCAAGTGAATAGAGATTTGAAGACTTACGACTAACTGCTGGCTTCCACTAAAGCATCGCACGTTATATTCTGTAAAATTATCCCGAAAATGAGACTCAAATTAAGTTAAGGATACACATTTTTGCCGATACGATACCGATGCCGATTTTTTTCCAGTAAATAAGCGGTAATAGATGTCCCGATGCGATATCAATGGCTTAGTCTATATCCATACCTACTAATATTTAAAAAATAACCTTTATTTAATAGACTTAACTTTGTGAAGATTAAATAAACAATTATTAAGAATGTCTCATCAAAATTCAAAGAAAATATTTATTTAGGAATTCCCTATTAGTTAAAGTTATCTAGGCAGATTTATTTAGGTTTCTTTTTTTACATATTTTTAAGGAAAGTAATTATTATAACACACAACAATTATTAAATAAACCCATACATAAAGTCAGTATCTAATTAATAGTTGCTTAGTAGGTAGTAGTAGAATTATGAATAAGAACTCAAAGTTTCAAATTATTAGCTGATAATCTTTTATTTGTATAAAGCTACGACGAAATGGCAATGTTGCCACACGCGCGTCGTTCGTTTCGCGCTATTTTCGAGCTGTTAGATATCGGTTGTATTATAATTGGCGATGCCATGCCGATAGGTATAATATCGGCATGGCAATCTCATCGGAATCGGTATCGTTAGATCCCGGAAATATAATTAAAAATGCTTTGTTTCTAAAACCGGTACAGAACGCTTGAGAAGCGTCCGTTCCTTTGAAACTAGAAAATAAAGATTTATTTTTAAAGATTTATCTGCCGTTTAACTTTTTCTTTTCAGCTTGAACTTGATCGCAAAAAACGCTGAGATAGGACACTATTTTCTATTTGATAAGAAGACCAACCAGCCTGTGGTTGGTACCTAGGTGTCTGCATCCTGCACATGTTAGGCCTCGTGTGCTCACGTGTCGTCGCCCCATCACCTCACGAGGCGGATATCATAATAAATTCCTGCCAATTACTAACGTGACACCTGAATGCAAACTGCCGTATTTCTAACCAGCTTCTTGGCACAGGAAACTGAGAACAGCAAGATGAATGTCAGATTGACAACTACAATTCTTTTGCTATAGATTCAATTGAAAGATATAATTTATGTGATAGAGATGGGAATAGCGAATAAGGCCAATGATCTCGCAGTAGAACAAAGCTTTGATATAGAGTCTCTACATTGATCATTGTTCTTTCAAAGATGATGATGCTACAACAAAATCTGGATGGATTTGCCGTGCTATAGGACAGACAGTAATGTAATGACTTATGAAGCTATGAGCCATGAATGAGTCATACCTAATCATAGCATTGTTTTTGTAGAGAATCGTGTTTTCCTAGGGGGGGTTAGAGGTATTTTTTTTTAGTTTTTCGTAAATACCTCGAAAACGGTGGTTCGTTGCAAACCCAGCTAGCTTCATCGATAAGAATTTTGGCAGCTATGCCAAAATAAGCCTTTACAAGAAATATTTCTCTTATTTAGCAGTTTGCAGTCTTCGTTGGTGCGGTATCAGAAGATTTCATTGGTGATTCTTGAAAATAATAAAATAATGTTGGCTTGACATTTCAAAAACCATGATTAAACTGTACGAACGTCAAACGCAAAACACGATTGCTGGATATCCTCAACCTTAACCTCAATAGCCTTTATTTATCCACTGCTGGATGCAAGCTTCCCCCTAAAAAGCGCCTCATTGGCTTTTATCTCTTGGGGGGAAATGCCCATAATCCCACGCTGGCCATGCGGGTTGGGGCAGTTCGGTGGTTTTTATTGTTCAACAGGTGGCGTTGCTGCCCGCCCCCGGTTTCTATCACTAAATCGCCTCTTCGGATGCACGGCTGGATGTCGGTGCAACGCAAGTCGCGAAGTATTCAAGTAACCCAACTCTTTATACATCAGCTGTGCCATGCCCCACACAGCATAAATACCACCGAGACAGACGCACGGACAAAACAAACGTATTGATGGTATATATTAGCAATAAATCTAATATATTAGACTTGTAACTAGCGCTCGCCCGTGATTTGCATCGCAATGTCTGGATGTGCACCCGTATGAGGTTTCTACGAACTATTTAAGTTAGAATCGAGTTGTTGTCCAGTTCAGAACAGGCCATTTACATGCTAAGTGTGAATTGCGAAGTTTCTATGCTGATTTGATAGCCGATTTGTCAGACAGTGTGGAAGATTCTACAACTACAACATGAAATAAAACTCACGGAAAGATTCTTATAGATAGGTGTCATTATAGTCATAATAAATTATAGCTTTGTGGTCTTCGCATTGTAAAAAAGAAGTTAATAACAGACCAGGAGCTCTGACAAGCATAGTTTCATTCTGCTAGACTAGGTATAATTGGGACTCTATTCCGCTAAACTTTCATCATCATCATCATTTCATTATTATCCACAACACAATCTGTTATTAGTACTTATGATATTTATAACATACTCGTGTGTAGGTAAAATGAATTCGTCAAAGTGTGAAAGTTTTATAGTATTATATATTTAAATTCTATCGAGAATAAAAATAGAAACTAAATCATCGCGTTCGTTCCAAATAATATTCCTTAGGATTTTTAAAGTTTTTTCCTCAACAATGTATAGATAATTAAACAGCTGCCATTCACATTCACGTATACTATCATTAAAATCCAATTTACTAAGACATCAAAGGGAAGTAGCAGGACAGTAATACTAGGTCGCTAACAATAATGGTGGATAACTACAAGCAGGGTCGGATACAGTGGAGGGACCAAAGGGGGCTAGCTAGACAAAAGGGCTGCCATAAGAGAGCGGAAATTCACACTAGATGTTCCTACAAAAAATATTTTTGTAAGTGTAAAAATTGTAAAAATCAGACGAAAAACTATTTGTGGCGGTCAGCAGTAACGATGAATCCCCTAAAAATGGCCGATGTTTGCATTTGACCAAACCAAGACTGAATGTCACAATTTGAAGGAGGCACAACAGTGGGAAGTTAAGATACAGGATTGATGGTGTTCGCGGTGATGATGGTGTTCGCGGTGATGATGGTGTTCGCGGTGATGATGGTGTTCGCGGTGATGATGGTGTTCGCGGTGATGATGATGCCCTTATTACTTTATTTCCTTTACTTACAGACGTTGATACTTCTAGACTAGTCTATTTCAACTACTTCCATAGTATTGTCGTATGGTATACTGCTGTGGGGAAGGCTGTAGATATTAACACCATATTTATGCTGCAGAAGAGGGCTGTTGCCCCAGAGCCTCACCTCTCAATCCGGCCCTGAGTACACGTCAACGCTGACGTGGCCGTTTCTTTGCTGGTCCTCAAATTAACATATAAATATTGATTGGGTTAGTAGGAATATCGGTAGCTGTTTGATGCAAGTAACTAAATGAATGCCAAGCCAGTGAGTAACTACATATATACATACTACTGTGTAGCCAAACGCAAAAATGTGAAACTTGTATGTAGGTACCTATAGTCGGGATGTCGAATATTCGATACTAGTTGTCCCGCCCGCGTTTCACTCGCGTGGTCTATACAAATACCCAACTAATGTTTGTTTCCATTCAAATTAACACCCCCAAAGTTTTAGAACCAGCCAATCCTTTACGATTTTAAAGTTAGTATGCGAAAACCGGCGCGAAATCGTCCCATTTCTAACTTCGAATAAAATGCATATTTCCAAAATTGGTTCTTATTGCCTGCCTAAATGTCATAAAATAAACAAAATTTCAGCCTCGTAACTTTTGTACTTCTAGAGATATCGGTATGAGATTTAAAAAAAAACTTCGACATTCAATTTTATATTTTTGTAATAATTATGATGACGCGGCATCATGAAAACATAGGTAGACACCACAGAGATATATTTTTTCTGATATCTGTGGTAGACACCTAAACGACCGACGAACTCGTCGTCGTAGGTAGCTCACAACTCACAACTTATAGGGTAAGAGGCTTGAACGAGAAGGCCTGAAGGCGTGAACGAATTCCTAAAAATGGTGCAAGCTTAACATGAACTCTTTCAAATTCCCTTTTTCAACAAAGCGCACTTTGTAGGAGTACTTGGTTTAGTTGTGTTCCAATCTTCACTCAATGATGAGTTTTATACATTAAAATATACCCACATAAATCTAGTGTGTGCCAAATATTAAAGTGTATTAGCTATTCCCAGATCCGTACCATTTATTTAATTAACGGTGAAATTATTATTTTTTAATAACAAGACATTATTCTTTATGATAGACATAGACATGCTTCACATTTTAAGTAGTATCTAAGGAACTCAATTAGTTTCAAGAAAGTACTTTTGTTGAGCTATGAGAGGAAACACTCATTAATAGTTAAGTTTTTTTTATTAATTTGAACTAATGCCGGAGACAACTCCTTGAGCATTATGAATATTTTTCATAAAAATTTGCTCTTATTTTTCATAAGGCAAAGACGCCTTTATCTTCATCGACAATATTATGCTTTAGTTTTTGATGGATCGCTTTGAAACAGTTTCGACTTCAATAATATAAACTAAATTGTATAGAATTTGACACTTTGCGATGCTAGCGCACGTATGGAATTGGATCGGGTGGAATCGGCCTCTGAGTTCATTTTCTGATTCTGCGTATTTTCTATGCAACTTATAATATAAAACCAGTTCTTCTAAGAGATAAATGTTCTATTTGAATAGCTGACTAACGGCCCATTCACCCTGCCCACGACTGGGAGCCATTTCACCAGCTCGTAAAACATTAGAAGGATCTGCTCTCTAGTGTTGGGACTTTGTGTCTGAACAGAAGAAAGGTAGAGAGAACTCGTACCGAAAGTTGGTATCGAGGATAAAATGGAAGTATACCAACTTGGTAACGCAAAGTAGCTACCTAGGTTTCAGGACGAAAATAGTTGCCTGTAAGAAATCGCTTCAAGCGATAAGCCAGCCAAATATTTTTTTATTTTCTTTACACCAAATAGATTTATATTTAAGTAGTTTAAAGCATTATCTATTATCAAAAATCTATAAACATCAGGAAAAAAAATCCTTGATAAAATACTATTGCAGTTTCTGATGAAAAAGCTCCGTTATCGATATTTTTCCCATCACTAGCTAGCTCGTGAGTTATAGCGCGAGGTCGACGCGGTCGCGAGCTCGACACCGTCGTAATACATCACTACGGTCTCTTATATCGAGGTTATATCGATTCTATTTCTTCGGAACTAGGTAAGGAATATGAAATATCGACAGGAGTTTTGAGTTACTACTGAACACTTGTTTCGTTACGTAGATAGATAGACAATTTATTAATATAGCTTTATTGCACACACAAATTTTACATAACAAACCAAAATAAAAGAAGTAAAAAACAAATATGTATCAATTGGCAATCTTAAGAGCGATCTCTACCAGACAACCGCGAAGATGTCTTCAGTAGTATTGCCACAGAATAAAAATACAAGATAGCTTTTTGGACTGGGCAGTACGGGGAGGTACGGAAAATGGTCTTAGAAGACTATCAATAATTTTTGATAAATTTAAAGCAACATTCAGATTTTTAATACATATTTTTAAAATGGGCATTTTACCAGAAACTTTTATTAATGACAATCTATTAGTATTATTATTATCTATCAGTTATCTAGTACCCATAACACAAGCTCTGCTTAGCTTGGGGCTAGATAATGCTGTGTGAATTGTCCAGCATTATTTATTTATTCTGTTTCTTGCACTGATAAAAACTTCTCTGGGACCAACTGAATTTGGAGTACTCAAACCCTGATTGCGCAATTAAGGTTTAAATATACGTCGTCGTCGTAATCACATATAACGTAAATAAATAAATAATAAAAAATAATGCCAACCAATTCACACAGCATTATCTAGCCCCGAGCTAAGCAGAGCTTGTGTTATAGAGAAGTGTGTGAAGTTTGTGGGTACTAGATAACTGATATAATAATTATGATAATGTAAATGTAATGACAATAAATTCTCGATAGAAAAAAATTCAAATTTTCATCAAAACTGTACAATAAATTGGAATCTAAACCCTTAGTACCTCAGGTTGAAGTCAAAAAATGAAACTCTAATATTTCAGAAAATTTTGTGTTCTTATGTTTCAACAGTCAAGACGTCATCGTGTTAAAGATAATGAAGTATTAGTAAAAGGCTTTATTACGATAACTTGACGGTCAAATTTTTAATCTAACTAACCCAAAGTAAGTGTAAATGTTTAGTTTCATTTTATGACGTAAACACGGCGTTACGATTTCTATTTATATACCTACTTGAAGTATAAATAAGAAGAAAATGAAAAAGGATTCTGGAAAGAGTACAGCAAAGTTAGTCAAGAAAAGTTAAACAAAGTATCTACCTTAAAAAATACTTAAAACTACTACTAATACTTGTTTAGTGGACGTAACAAAACTAGAATTCTAAAAGTGCTACAATACTGTAAGTAAATAAATAAATAAATAAATAAATAAATAATGATGGTCAATTCACATAGCATTATCTAGCCCCAAGCTAAGCAGAGCTTGTGTTATGGGTACCTACTAGATAATAACATAACATAACATAACGTCATAATACAGTTAATTACATATATAGATATTTTTTTATTATACATATAAAACGACCAGAACACCCTGAACAAATGTCTGCAGATCGTACAAACATTTGTCCCGAGGCGGAAATCGACCCGCAAACTACTGCGCCGCAGGCAGACCTTCGCCCACCGCGCCACAGAGTTCGTCTGTCAGACTACTTATTAACCTATATTAGTGTTGTCTGTCTCCTAGACCTTAATTAAAAGGTGTTAGGGTTGAAAGTAACATTTATCAAGAACAGGGCAGTAACAGATAAGTATAAAAAGTAAAAATATCCAGCGAAACTTTTTTATCGTCGGACCCGACTTTATGATCGCATAAATTCGGTTTATCTTTATGAATATTCAGAAGAAAATGCTGACGACCAACTTTTGGTTTTTTTAGGTTATAAAGACACTTTGTGAAGTTAGGCTGAGAGGTTAGAAACAAGCAGATTTGAATATCTTATTAAAATAAATCTTAGCTTTGCATACTTTACTCGTATAAGAAGCCTATACGATCACGCAAATTTACTCACCAACAGACGAACAAAAATAAAAAAAAATCTATACTTATACCTATTATAAATTAGAAAGTATCTCTGTCTGTCTTTTACCTTTACACTCCTAAACGGCTTAACGGATCTTAATCAAATTTGGCAGAGACTTAATGGTGTTCCGGGGACGGACATAGGCAACATGAAACACGCTTGCGACGATAGTTAGTAAACTATAAAATTCTGGATATATAACACAGAATCAACTGACCCCAAAGTATGCAAACTTGTGTAGGTAAGTAAAGAAAAACAAGTGGTTAGAAAAGGTCAGACGCACAAAATAAATCTTTCATACACATTCAAACACAAATCGTCAATCTTCACGCCTCCACACAATCAATCCTCCAGTTTATCTCTCAGTTCACTTCACATCAACCACACTTCACCTTTTCCTTTCGCCTTTTCATGCACATTTGATCAACCATCACGTTCGACCATGTTGCATGTTTCATTTTGCACTCGTGAAAAATTCATAGTGTAACACAGATTAGCGTGTCGTGTGTACCCCCCCCCCCCCCCCATCGCCCCCGGGGGGGTGTCAAGTGGGGAATGAATTTGTCAGCCTGTGACTTCGCCCGACCCGCTCGCTATAACTCACCCGGGTGATACAGTCCGAGGATAGAGGAATTGTATTTTGTTTGGTGCAAGACAAACGTTTTGTATCATGTACGTCACGTACCAAATAATCCATAATATGATAAATTCGTCTGGCCTTTGTGGACTATAAGGCCTTGGACTCTGTCGAAACCTAGGCTGTTCTGGAATCCTTACAGCAATGCCAAGTGGACTATCGCTAGATCAAGGTGCTGTGATGTCTCTATGATGCCGCCACCATGAGTGTCCAAGTACAGGGCCGGCAGTCTAAACTTATTCAACTGCGTAGAGGAGTGAGACAGGGGATCTTATATTCCCGAAACTGTTCACGTTTGCCGAGTAGTTCACTGTGGACTAATACAGGCTGATGATGATGATTATAAATTAATGGTTGAACGGATCGCATTGAAATTTTGCAGTGAGGTAGATGGTATCGCTAAGACAGACATAGGCTACTTTTTATCGAAAAGTGCATGCGAAGCCGCAGGTTTAAGCTAGTACGATATATTTCATACCAATTTACAAACAGTTCCAAATTGTAACGGTGTTATTATTTTGTAGTTAACGCGTAGCCATCGCGTAGCTTACGAATTTTCGTAGCACGCCTACGAGATTTTTGTAGAAGTGCTACGAGTTTTTCGTAGTACTTGAAGCTTGCGTAGGAGTTTTTATAGGTCCCTAGCCACGTATTATTTTTAAAGTACAATATTGTGAAATCTGTTAACATTCGGCTATACTCGTTTTAAATTAAATAGTTTAGATCTTACCAGTTCCATCATCCATAGCAATTAAATAGAGAGATAAATAAGTATTTCATATTTATAATCAGTAAATCACAGCATTACAACCATGTTGTAAGGTAATAATATGTTAATCTGTTTTGTTGCCTAACTTTTCATTTTAAGCAAGTTGGTGATTGTTTATATTACAAGTAAAACAAACTTTCTTTCTTTGTGTTCCTACGAAATGAATTTACACATTTTATCATACTATAATTTGTATAGTGCCAAATACCGACTTGAAATACCATGGTGTTACTATGCATAGCTCGCTATTCTCGCTAAATGAAATAAACTCCACTATTTTCCAGTGTCCTCATTCTTCAAACCGCGTCACGACCGCCACCGTCCGAAGATTTATGTCGTGATGAACAGCTTCCTTCATAAAACACGACCCGCCCCGCACACAGCTATAAACGTTTCCATACAAACACAACTTTGTGCTTACACCCTTACACACACGCGCTGTACAGCCTAAGGACTGACCTCTGGCAGGTCTTGGCGAAGGAAAGTCATAAAAACCTCTTTTACTGACCACTTACAGGTGAAACCAGCAGTTTGTCTTAGATTAAAGGCACAAAAATGTGCATTAAAATATGGACTTTAACTCGATATGATGATTATGACTCCTTTATGACTGTGAACTACATTTTGCAGGCCTTTGTATCCTCATACAACAAAAAAAATTAAGGTAACTAAGTCGGGTTATTGTCTAACTTACTAGTGGCTTATGATTCACTTCTTCCACAAGTGGACAAAAAATTTAAGCAAATAGAATCAATAACACCTTATTTCTTATTTAATTTTTATAGTAATTACTGTTTATAAAGCTGTTTATATAGTATAAAATATGACTTGTGTAAGTACTTATTTAAAAAGTATTTATTTTTAAACGAGTTCAATAATTCAAAAATTGAGGAGTTTCTGTGTTTGTCAGTGTGTTATGTTTTATTTGTGATCTTCTATTTTTCTGTCAATTAAATAGTTTTCAGTTAATTAGGTATGTTGTTATGTTATGATGTTGAGACATCCCGAGACTCGTATGCGTGCCCTACGAGAGGCCTGCGTCCGTCAACTGAAGTCTCTCTTGTGTCCCTGTCATTTCACCAGCACCTAATCATACTCATGTCATTCACTTCTCGATTACAAAACACATAGATAAATAACTTATTTAAAGTTTCAAAAGAAAGACGAACACAAGATAAATCCAAAAGTCATGAAGCTCTCGCCGCGTCGTTTCCTTCAAATAAAATATATTGGTCGAATAAAAACTGGTGAAATCTTCTTTCGAGTCCACATTTTTTCCTCGGGAGAGGTCATAAATTTACCAGACACCAGTTAAGGCTGGTTGGACGTGGTCGCGTATTTGCAATACGCTGTGGAAGTTTGTTTGTTTGTAGTATGTGAGTTTGTTCGCAATGCGAGAGTAAATGTATGTGTTATAGTGTGTACGTTTACTTCCGGTTACCAAGCACCAAAACAAAACAAAATTACAATATCAGTTTCGTTGCCCGTCTGTCTGTTAAGATCAATGATGATACTTCGTTATAACTAGGTATATAAAGTAAGGTAAAACAGGCGCAGCCGCCAGTATAAAGTCTGTGGGTTAAAACCTCGTTTGTCAAGACGCTTTTTTCCAGACAACACATGAACGTTAAGTTGAAATTCACGTTAAATTCAAAGGTAGGCAGGTATTTTACTATAAAAACTATTGGAGTTTGACGAATTCATTAGTACGAATAGTTCATTAGACGGATGTAAGTATCAACAAGCAGCGCGTGCCCCACCACCTCTGCCCCCCAGTGTCCGCGGTACGCCCACACTGACTCAACAAGCAATTGCGCGTAGTACTCGGAGGTATGCAGAATGCGCGTGTCTAGAACCGCATTCACCCTGAAGAAGTCCCTAGTTAAGGGATAAAAATTTGCTGTTCTTCCAATTCCAACACAAGTAAAATTCTCTGTCAACCCGCTTACATCCGTAATGAGTATGTAAGATTATTTTATGATTTTCACAAAATGATGCTCCAAATTCTACATGTCAGGCTTCGCAACTGGATTTTGCAAGTACGCCGCCCGCCCAGCGAGTGAGGTTGATATATACAGGGCGGCGCTGCGATCTGTCATTCTGAAATCACCTCCGCGAAGTACTGACTCGACGTCGGATTTATTCGCACCATCGTTCACGACACACTCTTTGCCAGTATCTGCATTGCTGCGCTCGTAAGAGATCATTAAAATTAACTTTCATTTATGACATCAAAGACAAGCTGGATTGTGATTGTGAAGCTGAGTGTGTTGAGCAATTTCTATAAAACACAGTTGTATTTTAGGTGCCCATTCTACTCATCCAACTTCTGTCCTTTTTTAGTGTAATGTACATGAATGTACACAAATTTAATGTAATTTGATCAAAGAACTTAGATGACTTCATCCAGTTTACTAGCAGCACCGATATTTGATCAAAGATTTGGGTACTGGTTTCTGCCCGCACGCATTGTTTTTATGAAAACGTAAACAGGTTAATTATTTCCTATGGAAGCTGAAATTTTATGGATTAAATTGTAGCCTATGGTTTATTTCAGTTTATTCAAGTTTTAGCGTAAATAAGAAACAATCATTCATCTATCCATCCAAACATTCGCATTTTTAATATTAGTGTAATGTGATGTAATTTCATTTGGAATAAACTACGCAAATTACTTAGGAATCTTGGACAAAGATATTGGAAGAGTGTAATGGGCACTTTAGTTATGTTTGATGTAAATTGGTGCTGCAGGATCTTTCCATTCCTTTTGAATTTTAGTAGGAGAAGTAAAGAATACTTCACATACAATTCCAAAGAAAAGGAAGAAGGAGGTGATAGACTAAATTTAGGTGAACAACGTCTTTATTCAAGCCAAGCTGAAGACAGGGCACTATGGCGCTCATTAGGGAGCCTATGTCCAGCAGTGAACTAATTATAGGCTGATGATGATGATGATAATGATCGCCTTTTTGATTGCACAAACGCAGACATTACACATGAGAAGAAGAAAAGCTAGCGAGCCTAATCTTTAAAATAGATCTCTTCCAGAAAACCAGAGGCTATGGAGAGTGAGAGAGACGACAGGAGGTTTTTTTTATACAAAAATGTGCATTATCATAACAGTTATCATTCTCCAACTCCTAAACTACCATAAAAGCCATCGCATCCATCATACCTCATACAAACCGATGCTAATCTCCTTTCCTGCTTCACGTCCATATATCAGAGAGGGACGACGTTTTTACGATCTCTTAATCAAGAAATACGCGTTTGCAGGACGATTAAGAGCGCGCGATTTAGCCCGGCTAATGCAGTTGCGAGTCTGATGTACGGAGGGGGGGGGGGGGGGAGAAAGGATGTAGAAAGTTGCAATGTTTGGGAATAGGTACGTAAATATGGTTTGTCGGTGCTGTTATTGTCAAAAGAGAGAGAAAACAAGAAGGGAAGAAGAAAAGGATACCACCATTGGTATTCTTTAGTAACTAGGTATACTCGTAATAGACCTTCTTTGAAAATCATAGATTTTTATGTGATTCCACTGGAATTGTTATACTCACCGCAATGTTTTTTTTTTTGTGTGTAGGGAATGATGAGGTGGCGCCATCTAGATGAACGATAAACATTCACGAAATATGAAAATACAAAAACGATCGTGCTTATTCGGCACATTACTCCACACTGCTAATAAAACAGATAGCAAAAGAGATAATTTACATTTCAACAGCTATTTAATATATTTTCTTCTGCGACCGGCCAAAATGAGCCGTCTGAATGTGGAAAGTGCTACAATTTAGAGATCTATGTCGACTGGACAAGGTGGAAGAAAATCGCGAATGATTTGAGTAAGAACAAGAATGGGGTAGAATGGGGTAGTAGGCGCAACTTCAAAAATCTGGTTATTTTTTTTGTATTCGCTACTATTATAGAAATATATCTGAACTAGCGGTCCGCCTTGGCTTCGCAGGGGTATATTCTTGTATATTCATAGCCTATGTTCATCAGGGATTATGTAGGATTGTACCTAATGGTACAATAATTTTTCATATCGGTCCAGTATTCGGGGCCTATTCATTCAATTCAAACAAACAAATCTTTCCTCCTTATAATAGTAGTATAGATACTTTTTTGTATTTTTTGATGTTTTCGTGTGAACTTTTATCATTGACAAGTACATACATATTTTAAGATTCAGTTGCAAAATTTCTAAACGTGACGTCACCGTTCACCGTTTTGTTATATGAAGCATTTAGCAGGATATCTTTTTAGAAAGAAAGAAAACTATTTATAAAGAGACTGACACGATAAGACACAATACATCATGTTTTTTATCATTTATTTGTTTCTAATTTTGTTTGTAAATATATACCTATATTATATATCAAATAAAATCTATGTAAATACCCTGTTACATATTTATTATTTTGACGACCGATGTGGCGCGGTGGGCGAAGGTCTGCCTGCGACGCAGAAGGTTGCGGGTTCGATTCCTGCCTCGGGACAAATGTGTGTACGATCTGCAGACATTTGTTCATTTGGTCGTTTTCTATGTATAATAAAAAAATATCTATCTATGTATTGTACTATTGGGTACTAGATAACTGATATACATAATACTAATATTATGTATATCAGTTATCTAGTACCCATAACACAAGCTCTGCCTACCTTGGGGCTAGATAATGCTGTGTTAATTGTCCAGCATTATTTATTTATTTATTATAACTATACATATTTCAAAAAAATCGGATTGTGTGAGCCTATTACATTGTAAGCTTTTGTGTATAATATTTTCAGCTGTCATGTACTGTAGCCGTGTGGTGCCGGCTATCCGTGTGGCTTAGTACTTGCACCACCTCAACTCTTCCCGTGGGTGTCGTAAGGGGCGACTAAGGGATATACACCGGGGGGCGGGCAGCAGCGCCTTTTGCAGAATAGATCTATCACCAAACTGCGATCCCCAACCCGCATGCCCAGCGTGGCGAATATGGGTATCACCGCCAAGAGATAAAAAAAACTAGGCCTGCGTCCAGCAGTGGACCGTTATAGGCTGTTGAGACATGTACGATTAAAACCTGATGCAGCATGACCATTACCTAATGATCATGCAATATCAACAATAGTTAATAACCGTAACCTTAGTTGGATGACTTCTTCTAATTCATCATCTTCAACATCTCAGCCAATAGACGTCCACAGCTGGATATAGGCCTCTCCACCGAAGATCCCAACTACATGACCAGTCTAATTGAATCACAAATCGCTTCCGCGCATGCCTTACGCCGCTGAAGCTAGTTACAATAATTCACGGATACGGACATTTTTATAGGTATTTAGCGAAAACGTCGCCTCTACAGGCCAATTTGCACTTGTTTGCGTCGCAAATAAATCCTCTGCTCGCCCCGTCCTGATATTACTCTGCTAAAATGTGCGGTAGGTGCTTTTAGAATACGAGTTCTATCTAGGTTTTTTTATAAATTATGTAAGTGTGTCTGCAAGAAAACTTGTAGGTTTACTTGTGTTAAAATAGGTATTTGGTAATTAACCAAAACCAGGGGCCACGGCAGGGGGCCACGGCAGGGGCCAAGTTTGCCACGTCTAGTAGACGGCACCTACCGGGAACCCTTTTCTCATGGCACTTTTGTACTTTGTTATCTTTGTTACAAATATAACCTAGGACATCTGCATCTACATCTGATGGAGTCTAAGATTCATGAACGATAAATACTAGTATACCGCGAACTATAGGTACCTATACCTGACCCCTGAGAAAATAAAAGCTAATTGCTAATCTCTTCGTTAATTTCATATACAAAAATGTTCTTTGAAAAACACCCAGGCACCAAATGTATCCAAGCCCGACTTCAACTTCACATAAAAAAAGACAAACATAAATAAATAAATAATAATAAAGGTGGTTAAGCTAAGCATTAGATAGACATCCTTCTGGAAGGTACATGTTTATCTGAACCCAACTTACCACACCTTCGCCTCTCACACAAGATCATCGTCAACGTAATTTTTGTGTTTATTCTCTGACGTATCAAGTTTAAGCAATATTCGAATATAATGCAGAATCGATGGGATCCATTACTCTATATCCGGATTCTTCTGGGAATACTTTAAAACGAGGAAGTGTGGGGATGACATTATGTGCCAGGGGCTTTTATCTGATGATAATGTACCTAGATGTGATGCGTAAAATGGTATTAGCGTAGACTTTTGTGGTCCTATTTAGACTCAGCGCCAACAAGCCTGTAGAAGTCGCGGCATGAAAGTCCTCGTATCAACCTTGAAATCTTGTGCCGGTTTGTCTTATAAGAATATAGTAGCCCAAAAAATGCGATTGATATTAGAAATTGGGCTCGAGAGGATTGTTTTTTTTTTTCAAAAGTAAATTATTGCCAGGGAACTCAGGCATTATTTTGTCCATGGCCCTTAGTGCATTATATTTTTATATAGCTCAGTGCACGAGCGTGATTCAAATTTCAACCCACGTCCTTCGGATTAAAAGTTTCACTTCCCATTATACCAACACGGTCCTACAACACCTTAGAGTCCTATTTAATAAAACTACTTTGCCCACTAAAACCTAAATAAAATTTTATCTCACTCGCGGCAAACATTTTTTGGAGCTTATAACACGTTAAAAGACATCGGTGTCGTATGGCTAAAAAACGACATACACGGTCTATCTGCTCCACGTTATCGTTGCCAAAATAACAGGATGTGATTTATTCGTGACAAAATGCACAACAAAATATACTGAAAAGACTTAGGTTCTTATAAAACAAATAGGAAGCAGAACATGCTAGAAAATGTAATACATAACAAAAAGTCCCTCTATCTCAGTAAGGATCGGCTGGTCATCCAAATAGAGACGTCATTATCATAATAATCGAAGATCACCCACTGCTGGGTGATCTGAGTAAAGTCAGGTATCGAACTCACAACATTTTGCATCTCTTGCGAATCTTCGCCCATTGCGTCACAGCGCGCAGTGATCGTCTTTCATGTCTGTACTTCTGGATTGATGACCAGTTGGCACGGAATGGAGCGGAAGGATCATGTATAGCCGCTCTAGGGCACTAAGGGTGTCGTATAGCTGGGGTACTATTGTCCCCGGAGGCAATAACACGATGTGCCCCGAAAATATGACGACAGGTGACGCAGCGAAGGTGTTAGGGGAATAAACCTACTTAGAGAGAAAATTGTGAACTTTTATTATGTAAATACGCAAAAACAAAGTGGCAAAGTATGAGTCACTTGGGGATTTTGTGTTTTGAAGATACATGAAAATCATAGTAGTATGAAAAGTTAAGAAAGTTCAATCTCTTTAGTCATAAGTAAGTATAGTGATTGAAAATTACTATTGGTCAATCATAATATTAAATATAATATAATATACAGCCGTGTGGTGCCGGCTTAGAATTGCACCACCCCAACTCTTCCCGTGGGTGTCGTAGGAGGCGACTAAGGGACACAAACCGGGGGGTGGGCAGCAGCGCCCCCTGCAGAACAACTCCACTACAGAACTGCGATCCCCAACCCGCATGCCCAGCGTGGGGATTATGGGCATTACCCCCCCAATGGTACGACGCAACAAAAAATGGCCCCCAGTTCCCGGCCGCCTCGCTATTCCTGGCCATGGCAGCGGCCATGGTAACGGCTTGGCAGGGGGTGCTAGGAATCACCGGGCTACATCAGGCTGCCACCAACAACTGACCCTGGCTACGTATAACGGACGCACTCTGAGGCTTGACCAACATCTAGCGCAGTTGGAAGTGGAGTTAGAGAACATCAAATGGCATGTTCTAGGGTTATGTGAAGTCCGCAGAGAGGGGGAGGACACCATAACCCTAGACTCGGGTCATCTTCTCTACTTTCGTGAGGGTGACAAAACATCCCAGGGTGGCGTAGGTTTCCTCGTCAATAAGGCCCTCTCTAACAACGTCCAAGAAATCTCCAGTGTGTCGACCAGGGTAGCGTACCTGATCCTTCGGCTATCCAAACGGTATAGCATGAAGGTAATTCAGGTCTACGCACCGACCTCGGCACACTCGGATGATGAAGTGGAGGATATGTACGAAGACATATCCAGAGCCTTGCATAACACCACTAAGGCCCACTTCAACGTTGTTATGGGGGACTTGTAACACCCCTACCCTATCTATTATAAATAAAATAAATATAACTTCAAAATTAAAGATTCAAAACATTTATTACAGAACTTATTAAACATAGATCATAAGATAATTTATGATTATCTTAAAATTCTGAGAGAAGCTGCAAATCTCCCTATACCAAAGAAACGTCCTTCAAAGAGATAGTTATTGTAGATAAACGAATATATAGAAAAGTGATTTATAATGGCCAATGTGATCGTCTAGTGTCGTCTAGTGGTAGGACACCCGTTATGTTGTAGTAACTCAGTTTCTTTTAGAAGCTAAGACAAACGAATTAACTACAAAATACCCTAATTTATTCTGAAGAGAACCTACCTAAACCTGACAAACATGAACCACCGTTTACACAGTCGAGTAAAATAGCTAGAAGATTAGAGAATATTATTAATACAAAACATGAACTAACTATTGAATTGCTAGATACTCAAACTAGGATATTTTTTAAATATCCTGGAAAGGCCTCCGCCCATCCCCAACACTTGAACCCAAAAGAATCAAATGTTCCAACATTTACATTTACTGAGATTCATATTAATCTCTCCCAAAACTAGGAACCTCTGATTCCTGTAAATTCAGGTGTGCCTCCCCTCTATTCCTCCGGTCTAAGCTACTCTAAAACCTTAAAATCTGAATTCCAAGCTTCACTATAACTCTTAGACCGAAAGAATATATATAATAACCCTGAAATATCCGACGAAATGATCATCTAAGGATATTCCTTCAGCCGAGCTCTTTGTCTCACGAATTATGGGAGACGACCGCCCCGAATTCGTTTGCCGAATTTAAAGTCTTCAGTAAGGTTGATTTTCACATACTAAAGACCCATAAATACAATATTCAATTTAAAGATAGTTATAGCAAACTTGGAGTCCACACTCTTTAGGTTATATACAATTTAGTTACAATATAGTTGAATCGAAGATGACCTAGATGATGAAATAGGAATGATATACGCACGAACTTGAAATAGCCCTATAATTGGAAATAAAATAGATTTCTGACCTCATTCCGGTAAACGCTATTACCAAATGTTGGAAATCTTTTCCTTGTATTTAACGTATTATAACCGCTGAACGTTGTATTCTTTCGATATGCATTATTCGTTTCTCTAGGTAAAATATAAATTATTTTTTTAAAAAATTACATTCGTCCCGTCTGAAAGCAATTTTCCAAACCCCCCTATTTTGTTTTCCGTCTTCTCCTTATGTCCGCACCTCGAATTCAAATTATTTGTCTATACTTCTATTCAGAGTAGTATAAAGAAGTTTTTATGTAATGCACCAAAGCAGTTTCATAATTGATTTATTTTTAGGGTTAAATATTATTTAAAAGAAACGCTTAATGTAAAATATTTGCATAAAACAGTGTAGCCACTGTCTGGACTGTTACAATCGACCCCAAATTTTTTAGCAGCGGCCTATTAAGATAGTAAGTGAATTAAAAATTTCCCTAAAATTCAAAACCATTGCAAATATATGCATTTATTTAAGTTGTTTATGATTCTACTGATGTTTGTTATTATTATTTTTCATTATTTATTCAATTATTGAATTCTTAATCCATTGAAACTCGAAACCATATACATTTTTACTGTGTGTGTATTTAAACCAGATTTAAAATCACAAAATGGATCAGCACCATGTTCAAAACTAAATATGATTAAAGCTTATTGATTTATCAACGATTGACAGAAAGAACGACTGACTTACTGGGGCTTGGTTGTGAGGCAAGCCTCCCCGAGTGGGACACCGATTTCAACCAGGCTGGCCTTACATTATGACCAAGCTCAGATCTAGAAAGGAACCAGATCAGTGGTAACTCAATGTACAATAACCGACGATAACTCAATCTTAATTACCCCCAAAAAACCCCATCAAATCTTAAACCCATTTCAAATCCGGTGTATGTGCAGTGTGCTCAGTCAGAGCCTGTAGAATACGGGCAGCCTTTTCTCCAGAGAAACGCAGTATATTTTTAACAACTTGATTTTATTCGGAGCGGAGCAATTATTACTTGCAACTTATCTTCAACCATAGATAATTAAACATAGACACAGAGTACAATATTACATAAAACCAAAATGGCCACCTAGAGCTCACAGATGTCACGTCCGTACAAAAACGTGGACGGAAGAAATCACCAGCTTTTAGTCGTTGGTAGGTAAGAAAATATATTGGCTAAGTATCCGTGAACCGTGTCGCTAACACTCCCACCCCTAGTGCTGGCACAGCACTAATCTCCCAATGAAATAGGAGCGACACGTGCCACCGAGCGCCGCCAGACGCCGGTCCGAGTGCGCACGTCCACCTGTCGTACACGGCCGTCTGCAGACACGATCACCCGCTCGACAACGCCTTTGGGCCAGACATTTCGGGTAGAATCAGGATCGACCACTAGAACTAGGTCACCGACCTGTAAAGGCTTCCGTTCCTCGATCCATTTCCTTCTAGGTATCAGCTGGGGCAAAACTTCCTTGATCCATCTCTGCCAGAACAGATCGGCTAGCCTCTGCGCCTTTCGCCATTGCTTTCTTAAAAACAAATCTGAATCATTAAACTCACCGATGACAGGAAGATTCGAAGAGGTACCTAGGAGGAAATGGTTCGGTGTCAAACTCTCTACGGTTCCGGGTTCAACAGACACATGTGATAAGGGTCGACTGTTCATGATTTTCTCGACTTCAGCCAACAGCGTGATCAGCGCTTCGTCCCTGGGGGCGCGCTCATTCAAAATTACCTTCAGCGTAGTCTTGAAACTGCGAATAAGCCGCTCCCACGCCCCACCCCAGTGTGGGCTCAACGGTGGGATGAAGTGAAACTTCATTTGGTTGTTGGCTGCCTCGGCTTTCACAACGTCGTTGTTCAGCTCCTGCATGGACCTGAGCAACTCCTTGTCAGCGCCTCGTAAGTTCGTGCCGTTATCGCAGTAAACGTGGCGGGGCCAACCACGCCTGGCCGCCATCCGCCGCAGTGCCATGATAAAGGCATCCGTGGTGAGAGAACCCACGAGTTCTACATGTACGGCACGAACCGTAAGGCACGTGAACAAGACACCGTACCTTTTTTCCCTTCGTCGCCCCACTGTGACCTCCATGGGACCAAACAGGTCAATGCCACAGTAGGTGAACGGACGGTGATGATGCGCCACGCGAGCCAGAGGTAAGTCACCCATTCTAGGTACGCGAGGCGTAGCCTTGCGTATTTTACACAGCATGCACTTAGAAACTATATACTTAACTGTAGGCCTTAGCCTAATTATCCAATATTTTTGTTTCAGCTCGTTGACCACGGTTTCCTGATTGCCATGAGCTGCCTTGACATGATAGTGTCGGACAATCAGGTGAGCTACAGGGTTCCTGCCATCGAGGATCACCGGTCTCTTCGTTTGCAGGTCCACGTCGCGGGCAGCGTCGATGCGGCCGTCGGCTCGCAGCACGCCGTGCTCGTCGAGCGCCGGGCACAATGCTAAAAGCTTGCTACTCTTATTTAGACATTTACCATTTTTGATTGCAGCTATTTCCCCGGCGAACGACTCGGCCTGAGCGTGACGCAGAAGCAGACGTTCCGCCCTTTCCAGCATGTGGCAGTCTAGGTCGCAGACACGCCCTTTGCACCTATCAATAAACATAAGTACAGTTGTCGAGTCGCACCAAAAAACGCGTCGCTCGACCGGCAATTTATGTTCTTTTATTATAGTATCGGCTAGTCTAGCTGCCAGCAGTGAAGCCTGAAGTTCAGAACGGGGAATCGTCAATGGTTTCACTGGAACAACTCGACACTTGCTTGCGACAAAGGAAACATGGATGCAACCTTTAGTATTTATCCAGCGCCAGTAAGCTACGGCACACATTGCCTTAGATGACGCATCGCAAAAAACGTGCAATTGTAAATTGCAATAGCTTACGGGCGCAGGACAGTTTACCGAAGTAGATATTTGCGGTACTGATAACGCGCCGGGAGCGGGCGGTGGGGCGCGCGGGTGAGCGGGGAGCGATCCCGCCGCCGTACCTGCCGTTTCCCCGCCGCCGCCGCCGCCGTTTCCTCGCGCAGTCATATGGTAGCACCTAGGTATGCGTATGCGATGTACTTCTCGTAATAAGTCGATCCATTTGCACCATTTTTCATAGATACACGGAGGTATATCATCGTCCCATCCGATGTGGAGCCGCCATGTATCCTGCAGCATTATGCGACCCTGAATCGTAAATGGAGCTAAAAACCCAAAGACATCGAAAATAGACATAACCACTTGAAGCATAATACGCTTAGTAGGTATTGTCTTACCTTGGATTATGTTTTGCGGGATTTTTTTCAACGATACGTCGAATCCTAACTCGTCCGTAGCCGGGAACCAGATAAGACCTAATGTGCGCTCACCTTCTACGTTATATTCGATTTTGAACTTTACCGCGGCGGTACCTAAAGTCTCTTTAGGTACAGAGTTCAAAACCTGAACGCTGTTGCTGGTCCAGTTACGTATTTGGAAGCCTCCTTGTTTGTGGATGAAAGAAATATTTTTTACCATCTCAATAGCGCTTTCTTCATCCGGCAGGCTATCTATGTAGTCATCTATGTAATGCGAGGTCTTTATCGCATCGACGGCAGCGGGCAGCGATGACTCATACTGCTCGGCGTTTTTATTTTTTATGAATTGACTTACAAACGGCGAACAATTAGCGCCGAATATAAGTGAACTCATTTTACAGGTTTTTACCTTTTCAGTAGGGTTGTCCCTCCATAGGAACCTAAATGCGTGCTGGTCGCTCGGCTGAACTTTGACCCTGAGGAAAAAATCCTGTATGTCACCAGTTACTGCTATTAAATTCTCCCTGAAGCGCAGCATTATTCCAAACAGCGATGACAACAGATCCGGTCCTCTCAGTAGGTAGTCGTTGAGACATAACCCATTTACCTTTGCAGCCGAATCGAAGACCAGGCGGAGTTTCTTCTTGTTGGGATTGTCAATCCCAAAGTGAGGTAAGTACCACATCCTATCAGTAATAGTAGTGTCTGTCAGTTCAGTAGCAAAATTGTTATCTAATAAATGTTTAATTCTATCTTTGTATCTTTCGGCGAAACCCAAGTCCTTTTCCATCTTCCTTTCCATACTTCTCAACCTTTTAAGAGCGGCAGGATAGGAGTCCGGCATTCGGCAGTCATCGTTCTTCCATGGCAACCCTATCCACCAGCGACCATCGACGAGTTCGGCGGACTTCTCCAGCTTGGCTACAGCGAGTAAGTCATTTTTATTTTGACGTGGCTTACCGCTTACGCCCATGGAGTCCACGGCAAACGATCGTCTCACCTCGTCGTGCAGATCCTGAAGCTGCTGGTCATGCTGGCGCGAGGCAGACGCGGGCTGCGTCTGCGCCGCGGGCTCCGCCGCCGACACGAACAGCGTCGCGTGGGCCTCGGGCACGGGGTCGGCGATGCTTCGCGGCACGTGCCACTTACCATGGACACACCATCCTAAGGGCGTGAGTGTAGCGAACGGTTCAACATTACTACCTAAATTAATTTCTATAGGTATCATTAAATTATAATTATCTTGGCCTATTAAAATTTCAGGTTTTAGATCAGAGGTACATAACAAATGTTTTATACTTGACAGACTTTTACACTTATTACAATCAACACAGGACATACTATGCCCAGGCAAATTTAACTTTTCTACTGTACGAGCCCTAATCGAATAAATCTTATTGTCCATACCAGAAAGATCGATATTTACAACGACGGTTTCACACGTAAGTTCTTCATTGAAAGCACCTTGAATTCGGAGGGACTCGCGGCGGCCGCGTAGTCCCGCGCGCTCGGCAAGTCCTTGGCTTATCAATGAAATGGTCGAACCGTCATCGAGTAGCGCGCTTGTGTCTATTGTACCGTTACCGCTATGTAGCCGTACGGGCACCACTTTTAATAGCACTTTGCACTCACTATCGCGCACGTTTACATTCGACACTACATCGGCTTCGGAGCTGGCGGACGCGAGCGTCGACGGGCCCGGCGGCGCCGGCGACGGCAGCCGCTCCTGCGGCGCGAGTGCCGGCGCAGACTGGAACTCGCTGCGCCGCTCGGATGTCCTCGGGAAGTGGAGAAGCTGATGATGGGCCTGGCCGCAGTTATCAATAACGCAGGATGGGGCCGGGCAGGTGTCTCGTTCGTGACGAGATAGTAGACATTTAAAGCATAGGCCACTACGTTTCACAAATTGCCATCTTGTTTTGCGAAGAGCTTTTTTAAATTTATTACAGGCTGTCAACTTTGTATGGGCACTTGTTTTGCAGAATAAGCAATTGTTTTCATTGGCTGTGTTCATCAATGCAGTGTGCGTGCGAGGTTGTGTATTCTCGCTATTTTTATGCTTATGTTGTTGATAGTTGTGTGGTAAGAAGTAGGTATTTGATGTTCTAGAAACTTTCACAGCTTCGTCTCTCAAAAATTCAGATATAATCACTAGTCTTGACTTAGTGTCTTCGGTTATCTGTGTGAAACTGTAGTCCGTCCATTTAGACAGTAGAACTGTAGGTAATTTACTTAGAATAAGCGATGAAATACCTATTCCTTGCAGGTATTCTTCTCGGCCAACAGTGCGCACAGCTTCTACGAAGTTCTGTATTTTAACCGAGAAGGACACAATTTCTTTGTGGTAATCTTGAGACATAGGCTGTAACTTTTGTATGTCACTCACCAGCTTCGATAAGATGTACTCAGGATCGCCAAATCTCAACTTGAGTGTGGACATTATGGCTTCAGGAGATGACGCACTTATGAGCAGAGCTGATACTGCTTCCTTGGCAGCTCCACGAAGACATTTCCTTAACCGCCACATATTTTCTTTGTGTGTGAACTTACATAGTTCCGTAGATTCTTCGTACGCGTTCTTGAACGTCAGCCATTCCATGGGCTCGCCGGAGAACTCTGGTAGTTCCCGGGGCGTGCAAACGCGGCTGAGCAGGTTCGCGTGCGGCGCGTGACTGGTAGATGCAGCGGCGAGGTCCCTCAGCGCGCTGGTTAGATTCTGGATAATACCTTCGGTGGCAGCGACGGCGGTGGCCGGTGGTGCCGCAGGAAACACCGCATGCGAGCCAGCGATGGCTGGTGGCGGCGATGGAGGTGGCGGCTGCGGTGCCGGCAATTTTTTACTGCCATCTTCGGAGGCAGGTCGTCCTTTATTGAGTTCCAGATAACTACTCTCTACCCATTCCTCGACGCGACTACGGCCTTCGCTTTTTTTGTGTGAACTGTATTCGTTTAGGCTAGCTAGATCGACTTCTAGCTGTTTATCGATAAGTTGCATACGTAACTGAGCTTTCTGCTGCTCCGCTTCCAAGATGAGCTGCGCCCTCTTCGCCCGCATTGATGACGTGGAACTTTTTTTGGATGGTAAGCTCCGCCGATCGCTTTTGTTTAACGCGGCGGGTGGGGCCGGCGGTTGTTCCGACTTGATACTACCAGGAATAGCATTATACATTGCACTAGGAACTTGGAAGTCTTCGTGTGGAAAGTCGCCATGCGGTTTTAGGTTAGCGTCCTCGTCGTCGTTGCGCGCGCGCTCTCGATCCTCTTGCCTGCGCGCACCACGTATTTCTCTCGGTGTTCTAAACATATCCGTCTCGAAGTGACCACTTGTAGAATACGGGCAGCCTTTTCTCCAGAGAAACGCAGTATATTTTTAACAACTTGATTTTATTCGGAGCGGAGCAATTATTACTTGCAACTTATCTTCAACCATAGATAATTAAACATAGACACAGAGTACAATATTACATAAAACCAAAATGGCCACCTAGAGCTCACAGATGTCACGTCCGTACAAAAACGTGGACGGAAGAAATCACCAGCTTTTAGTCGTTGGTAGGTAAGAAAATATATTGGCTAAGTATCCGTGAACCGTGTCGCTAACAGAGCCTAATAGGTATAGAGTAAGTCCTTGGAAGTCAGACAGAGCTGTGTTCAGATCTCAGTTTAAAAAAAACTGTAATGATCTTAATTATCCTAACACCAAGAACCTTTCCTTCACAAGAACTTATTTGTAGTGCGTTTATGGCTCGAATCTCAAATAAATCGTACCAAATTCTGTAAAAAAGATAACTTACATGGGCCCTTCAAGCTTCATACCATTTCTAAATACTGATTTCGTACTGGTTTCATACATTCTGTCATTCTCCCAGTATAAATCAGCAAATTACAATTAGAATTTGTTACTTCAGAATTCTATTGAACAATTATTTAGTTAATTTATAAGTTAACTTATAGCTTTTATTCAGAATGATTGATTTCTGAAAGCATAAAAGTAAACAAACCGATTGATTTGACTGACTTGACATTGATTGATTGACAGGTAGGGTAGCCATAGACAGAATTTGTCTAGCAAATATCGGACGGAAGAAATTAGTTTCGCTCGAGTACCTTTTTTTCTTTATTTGCCGAATAAAATTTTTAACAAAATTTGGATAATCTATAGTAACACGTACCTATGTAGATAAGTTTTTATTTTTATAGGGTATCCGACGACGACCCCTCGAGTTAGTTCATAGTTCCTCAACATTTAAAACTCCGATGTTCAACAATAGTTTTCGGGCACGTGATAACGCTTTAATTTTTAGCATTAAATTTAAATTTCGTAAGAGTTGTAATGTTAAACGACCCCGCGTATCTGTATTTTGGCAACATCTAGTGGTTCTGATTTTTAAATAAAAAGCAATGCTTTAATTTTGGTTTTAAATTTCGTAAACGTTTTGATTTTAAACGACCCCACGTATCTGTATTTAGGTTGAATTAACTTTATTTCCGCTTTTTGTTTTAAATTGATTTTACGAAATTATTATTAGATTCAATTGATTTTGATCTCAGCTTATGCAGAGTTTATATTACGCAACGCAAATTGAAGTTGACATGTTTAATTATCTATAGACGTTTCCTGTGGTTACGTGACGTTTCTTTCTCTTTGGTTGTAAAAGTAAAATTGTTTCATCTGTGGACGTTTCTTTGTTTACATTGTAATCTAAGTATTTGAATTTACGAAGTTATTATAGTTATAGCCGTGTTTTTTCTAAAAGCCGTGTTGTCCACTCTGCCTTCGTTGTTTATTGTTGATTGTATGACTGGTATTCACTCGTAAAAATCCACGTATACATCTGGAACAAGAGGTCTTGGCAAGAAAAGTCCCAAAAATGAGAACACAAAGAAGATACACTCTTTGTAATGAGATCATCGTTTGAAAAATGACAAGAAGCATTAATGTATCGGCCTCGTCTTTCCACACAAGAAGAAACAAATGTCGTTCGGGCCTCCGCTATCGGCGATGTCGAATGAGAGGTTATCTAGTTGTAAGTACGAATTTCTATTAATTTTCTAATGTTTACATAATGAACCATAAACCACCTCATCTCAGGCTCTAAGACCTCCGTGATAAACGTTTTGTAGACCATAACTATGCACAGCCTCTTGTATTCCCTCTGTCATTGACAGCTAAATGTCAGGTTATAAAAAAAATATTTTTATTTATTTCAGGAACAGAACAATAAATACAACGTAATATGTACAACTGTATTATCTATTCTGCTGGATACCACTGACCTGTGAGAGAAAGCTAATCCACTGAGCTAGCTCTGATGTCTTTCTTCAAGATTCCAACATGTAAGTTCAATGAACTCAGTTGTTAGACGTCCCCCTGACTGCTATGAATATTCTTATGATCCCGAATCTATGTCTAGATCAGGTATCCTTTTATATAGATGGTTCAGGCATGAACACGAAACCGAGCATGTGTGTAGAACCATATCATCTATAGTCGCATCAACCAAACTGCTGTATATGTAGTATCCTAAGTAAACCTACTCTACATGTATACTGCTGTGAAACTGGAGCATATTTCTTAATAATTTTGTAAAGAAAAGCTTTTATTTTCTATTTATTTCAGATGTCATTTGAAGAGCACTGTCCATCTCCAATCTCCTCATCATCACCTGCTGCTGGGAGTTCCTAGTATCTAGCTGAAGATCCATTCCAAACTCCAAGACTTATGTTAATTATAAGGCTAAATTAAATAAAATAAGAAGACGACACCACGGTAAAACTTTCTATGTTGTTTATTATTAGAATTTATTTAATAAAATTCTTAAAATATTAAAGATCCTCTTGACTGGCTTACTTATTTAGTTATCTGAAATATCATAATCTGATAAAAATCAAATTATGATTTTTATTCTGAAAAACCTGAATAATGACCTGCCTCGCTCTCTGCCTGTATGTACCAACTTCAAGTCCTTAGCAGCGGCAATGTTATGAATGAATTCATGTTCAATTCTCTCTTGCTCATTCAACTCCTAACCTCATTAATGTAATTATAAACCTCACAAGTCTACATAGAAGGAAACTGCTGACATGGCCTTCCTCAGATAAGATTCCAGTATGTTTCGATCGATTCTTATGCTGCGAAACTTTCAATACCATCATTAGGTAGATCTTGTTTGAGGTTTTTTTTTTTTTCTATTTAAATAAATCAAATGAAATCTCACTGCCCTTCTTTGCTCTCCAAATCGCCAGCCGAACCGGACAGCACCGCCCACACAGCTTCGCCACACAGCACCGCATCTCCGCGAACTCCACGTACGCCACACTCGTAGTTCAAACATTTTCAATGATCTTGAACACGCTGCTCCTATAATTATGTTTATAATTAAAACTAGAACCAACCACAACTGTAGCAATGCTTGTGTCACGCGCCAGACTACCCATGTGCATAACTAGTAGTACCCTTCGGTTTCACTTGCGCAGTTCCTGTGAAATTCCGAGATAAAATTAGCCTATGTACTATTCCGGAATATTAGTCTACCTCTTTGCTAAATTTCATCCAGTTCCGTTAAGCCGCTCTTGCGTGTGGAAAAGTAACACAAACAACTATCTATCCAAACCTACGCATTTAGTGTAAATATTTTATTTTCTTAATATTTATAGAGGGCGGGCGGAAACCACTAAATAAACATCCGCAACTCCCACAAACATTTTACTTCAAAACGAGAGTCGAACCCGCAGTTCCTCCTTTCCATCCAGCCACTATGCCACTGGAGTCGTCACTTCTGACTATTATTTGTTATAATAATGTTGTGAACTTGACACTGACGTGACACTTACTCGTCCTCTTATGGTGGATACACACGTACGTACATGCGCGATGAGTATGGTTCATCCGAATTTGGCTATCTACCCTGCATCTACTCGTAAAGAACATGCCTAGTGTGCGCTGAAACTTTTCAAGTAATGGACTATTCGTTGTGGTGTTTGGTGGACATCGCTACGCTACCTATATTACAAGGTTGCTTCGAACATTGAACAAGAATTATGGACGCATTTGAGTCACAGTGATGGTCTCACTACACTGCCATGGTTAGACTCGGACCCAATAAAATCATCATCTACTGTCCATGCTAGACCACTTCCTCAAAACCTTTAAACAATCATTATTATTATCAGTCTACATTAGTCCACTGCTATAGAACCTTTAACCAATCATCATTATCATCTGTCCATGTTAGTCCATCATTGTTTGTCATGATTAGATTTAGTAAATCTTATGAAAGTGCACTTATCTTTTCTTATACTGGAGCCTTCTTTTGTGAATCCTTAGTCGACCCACAGCCTCGATCCTGGATTCCTTAATTTCTTTTGAATTGCAGTGACTGTTCTAAGCTCCAAAATCCTCCGTCATCCGTGTATATTCCGTTTGACCCGCTTTTATGCTCCTTCCACTTCGAATTTATTCTTATTCTCTCCAATATCCTACTATTTTGGAAAAACTAAATACCCTGAAATATTATTAATATTAGATTCTGAGGTTTCGTTTGTCTTCGTTTGTCTTTAGCTTCTTTCCACTTCACATGCAACAAATTGTGTGGAATAAACCACACTTTATAACTAAATTTAATTACCTAAATTCAACTAATATAAAATGCGACCCCTACAATGATACTATCTAAATAAATCGCAAAACACATATTATCTACAAATTTCCTACACGACCCCTATAATAAAATCATCCCTGAACAAATTAAAATCTAACATCCAAATCATGGTCTCGATCTCACGACTCCCGAATAGGTAAAGATTTGATCCTTACGACGAAACTGTACCTACCTACTTATCTAAATAAGTCTAGGTAATTATCGATTCTGATACCTACTCTATGACAGGAAATCGTAAGACTAGCTCACTCTTAATCTAAAACTATCATAACTTATCTAACAATTTCCCTAGCTTATTCTTCCTGCTGCTACTGCTACCTAAGAAACTTCCTAAACAATCTCTAAAACAAAACCATCTCTAAATAAACCCTAAATTCTAAATCCTGGTATGCGGCAAGCAAATTGTAACACCCCTACCCTATCTATTATAAATAAAATAAATATAACTTCAAAATTAAAGATTCAAAACATTTATTACAGAACTTATTAAACATAGATCATAAGATAATTTATGATTATCTTAAAATTCTGAGAGAAGCTGCAAATCTCCCTATACCAAAGAAACGTCCTTCAAAGAGATAGTTATTGTAGATAAACGAATATATAGAAAAGTGATTTATAATGGCCAATGTGATCGTCAAGTGTCGTCTAGTGGTAGGACACCCGTTATGTTGTAGTAACTCAGTTTCTTTTAGAAGCTAAGACAAACGAATTAACTACAAAATACCCTAATTTATTCTGAAGAGAACCTACCTAAACCTGACAAACATGAACCACCGTTTACACAGTCGAGTAAAATAGCTAGAAGATTAGAGAATATTATTAATACAAAACATGAACTAACTATTGAATTGCTAGATACTCAAACTAGGATATTTTTTAAATATCCTGGAAAGGCCTCCGCCCATCCCCAACACTTGAACCCAAAAGAATCAAATGTTCCAACATTTACATTTACTGAGATTCATATTAATCTCTCCCAAAACTAGGAACCTCTGATTCCTGTAAATTCAGGTGTGCCTCCCCTCTATTCCTCCGGTCTAAGCTACTCTAAAACCTTAAAATCTGAATTCCAAGCTTCACTATAACTCTTAGACCGAAAGAATATATATAATAACCCTGAAATATCCGACGAAATGATCATCTAAGGATATTCCTTCAGCCGAGCTCTTTGTCTCACGAATTATGGGAGACGACCGCCCCGAATTCGTTTGCCGAATTTAAAGTCTTCAGTAAGGTTGATTTTCACATACTAAAGACCCATAAATACAATATTCAATTTAAAGATAGTTATAGCAAACTTGGAGTCCACACTCTTTAGGTTATATACAATTTAGTTACAATATAGTTGAATCGAAGATGACCTAGATGATGAAATAGGAATGATATACGCACGAACTTGAAATAGCCCTATAATTGGAAATAAAATAGATTTCTGACCTCATTCCGGTAAACGCTATTACCAAATGTTGGAAATCTTTTCCTTGTATTTAACGTATTATAACCGCTGAACGTTGTATTCTTTCGATATGCATTATTCGTTTCTCTAGGTAAAATATAAATTATTTTTTTAAAAAATTACATTCGTCCCGTCTGAAAGCAATTTTCCAAACCCCCCTATTTTGTTTTCCGTCTTCTCCTTATGTCCGCACCTCGAATTCAAATTATTTGTCTATACTTCTATTCAGAGTAGTATAAAGAAGTTTTTATGTAATGCACCAAAGCAGTTTCATAATTGATTTATTTTTAGGGTTAAATATTATTTAAAAGAAACGCTTAATGTAAAATATTTGCATAAAACAGTGTAGCCACTGTCTGGACTGTTACAGACTTTAACGGCAAGGTGGGAACCCAGATTGGCAACGAATCCCGAATAGGCCCGCATGGTTATGGAGTTAGGAATCACAGGGGGCAAATGCTTGTCAACTTCCTTGAGAAAGAGGAGCTGTTCTTAATGAACTCTTTCTTTAAGAAGCAGCCTCAAAGGAAGTGGACATGGCGAAGCCCCGACACTGTGACTAAAAATGAGATAGACTTCATCATGACGGATAGCAAGCACATATTCAGAGATGTCTCAGTGATCAACAGGTTCAATACCGGATCTGATCACCGACTCCTCCGAGGCTCTCTGAATATCAACTTGAAGCTTGAAAGAAACCGTCTGATGAAGTCCACGCTCCGACCTAACCCAATCCAAATCATGGCGGGCACCGAGAAGTTCCAGCAGCTTCTCGGGGATAGATTTGTTGCCTTGGAACCCACTGATGACGCTGACGAGACCCTGCACAATCTGGTCGAAACGCTGAGGCACGAAGGCATCAAGTTTTGTAAACAGCAGCGTACTGGCAAGAAATCTTAATCTTAATTTCACTACTTTGTAAATTGTTGTGCACCCCTGCCTTGCTAATGACTTTTGTCTTTAATTGCAATCTTTACTATTTCGTCATGCTACTTCGCGTAAAAATTGTCAATCATATGTTTTGTGTCTCGCCCGCGTTTATGAATACTGCTTACCATAGCAATCTACTTCGAATGCTTTACAAATGTTATTTGTTGATTACCTCGCATAATTACATTCAATTACTTTCCGAACGTTTTGATACATTTCGATCAGACTGTTTGTTTACACAACATGATCTTATTTCATACATTGCTGCTATTATGTTTTATGATATTATTTTACAATGGTTTCGTTAAATAGGAATGATCGTGATCTGTGTATTTATTACCAGAACGTTCGCGGATTAAGAACAAAAACTGAGGAGGTTTTTCGTAATGCTTGTTTGAGCTCCTATGACGTAATAATATTTACTGAGACGTGGTTAGTTGATAGCATTTCTAACTCCGAGTTTTTGGATGATAGGTATCTAGTGTGGCGCCGTGATCGTGATTATAGTTTGACGGGTCAATCAAAAGGTGGTGGCGTGTTGGTAGCAACACGTAAGGACTTGCAAGTTAAGTTGTTACCCCAATTTAACTCCACAGCTGAGGATCTGTGGTTGTGCGTACGCATGAAACAAACCAATACGCGTAAATGGGTTGATTTGTATTTATGTGTTATTTACTTATGTGGTCAAAATAATGGTTTGACATTTAGTTCTCAATTAGTTAACTTTCTGACTAAACTAAATTTTGTGGCTTCGGTTAACCCCTCAGATGCGGTCCTTGTCGTCGGTGACTTTAACCTAAGTAGTATTTCATGGTTACCTACAGATAATTTTAGTTTTTCCGCGACAAACTTAAACAGTACAGATGAGTTTCTGCTAACTGATGAAATGTGTGCATTAAACCTCAGTCAACATAACGGTATAGTTAACAAAAGTGGAAAAATCCTTGACTTAATATTTTCTAATCAATCAGTAACTGTTTCTGAGTGTGTAGATCCTCTCACGCCGATTGACTCGCACCACCCTGTCTTATTAATTAACGTGAACTCGTTTGAAATGCCATTGTTGAATTATGCGCCACGCACCCGCTACCTATTTGATAAAGGTGACTATGAGTCGATTAATAATGCGATCGGTGAGTTAGACTGGAGGACTATGTTTTTATCGCGCTCTATTGACGAGTGTGTTACTATATTTAACGCGAGTATTCATGATCTTCAAAACAAGTTCATACCAATGAAAAATATTTATAACCACTCTAACCCTGTATGGTATAATTCGGCACTAAAAAGCGCCATTAGGGAAAAGTATAAATTTTACAAGAAATTTAAAAACTACGGCAATAAGTCGGATGAATTAACCTATAAAATGTTGCGTACCAGAGTTAAAAAAATGGAATCAGCATGCTACCTAAGTTATATTGAATCAACCGAGAATTCGATTTTAAAAAATCCTAAATATTTTTGGACGTTCGTGAAAAACAGATCTAAATCTTTTTCAATGCCCAGCTCGGTGACTTTTAATAATGCTACTTTTTCTGGTGGTGATTCTATTTGTGATGCTTTTTCATCATATTTTAAATCTACTTTTCTACATGCTAACAACACTAGTAATTTCGCTCCAGGTCAGATCAGCTCCATTGTAACTGATCAGTTAGAATTTGACATCACTTCTGACATCAGTAATGTTGAAATTGTTCCAGCTGACATTATGATCCTACTAAAAAAGTTGGATGCATCAAAGGCGCCTGGACCTGATAACATATCTTCTAAATTTGTTATCAGATGTGCTTCTACTATATCATATCCTATATCACTTTTGTTTAGAAAGTCTCTTTCAACGAATACTGTACCTAAATTGTGGAAATCTGCATTCATCACCCCAGTCCATAAGAAAGGATCTAAAACAGAGGCTTCAAATTACAGACCTATCTCTAAACTTTGCATTATTGCTAAAGTCTTTGAAAGAATTATCTATAATCAAGTTTATTCGGCCCTTAAAAGTACATTTAGTCCCTTTCAGCATGGGTTCTTGCGAGGTAAATCAACAGTTTCAAATCTTATACTCCTAAATGATTATAATATATGATTATAACTCAAGCTATGGACAATGGTCACCAAGTTGATGTAATATACACCGACTATAGTAAAGCGTTCGATAGAATAGATCATTTTACATTGTTAAAGAAACTTTCTCAAGCAGGTATAAGAGGTGATTTGCTAAGATGGTTGGCATCGTATATTGATAATCGATCACAGGCAGTTGTTCTTAATAACTATATTTCTAGTTGGGTTCCTGTTCCTAGTGGGGTTCCTCAGGGGTCTCTGCTAGGACCACTACTTTTTACATTATATATTAGAGATATTGACTTATGCTTCAAATCATCAAATCTGCTATGTTTTGCTGATGATATGAAGATATTCTCCACTGTTACATCCAACCTTGATATCGTTGCTCTTCAGTCAGATCTCTCCCGTCTTGAAGACTATTGCCTATTAAATAAGCTTGAACTAAATCCCAGCAAATGTTTCGTTACTACTTATACTCGTAAGCCTCTGGCTATTCCGTCGTGCTATGCACTGGCAGGGCAGCTACTTACTAAAGCTACTGGCATGCGTGATCTTGGAGTCTACCATGACTCAAAGCTACTTTTTAACGCTCATATAGACAACATAATTAGTAAGGCTTCGAAATCGCTGGGATTTGTCATGCGAATCTCTAAGAGCTTCACAAAGGTCAAAACTCTTAAACTTTTATATTGCACGTTTGTAAGGAGCCATCTAGAATACGCATCTCAGATATGGAACCCGCGTTACCAGAAGTACATTGATCGTATAGAAAGTATTCAGAGGCGTTTCTTAAGATACCTGTGTTTTAGAGTAAAGATACCTTACAAATCTTTAACCTATGATGAACTCTGCAAGAGGTTCCATTTCTTGCCACTTAAAAATAGACGTGACATAGCTGATTATCTTTATATACTTAAGATTATCAACAACGATGTTGACTGTCCGGAACTTCTTGGCAAATTAGACTTCAATGTACCACGTAGGCAGCTTAGACACAATCCCTTACTACATGTCCAACATGTTGGAACTAATTATAGACAAAATTCATTTATAGTGCGAGCGAGTGGAACTGTCAATGAATTCAGCAGAATGTTGAACATTGACCCTTTCAACACCAGCATTCACAGGGCAAGGCGATGCATAACTCTTAACTTCTTTTGCACTTGATGTAGCTATATTTTTAATTTTTTACTTATTGTACTTGTTCTTTTATTACTTTATTAAGTACGAAATTGTCGACGATTTTTTTTTTTTGTGTTCACACTTAGGTTTTTTATGATGTGTCTATTAGCGAGTGCCTATTATTAGCTTTCTGTATCTATTTTAAGTTCTATTGTTAATAGTTAAGCTGATGGCAATCCGAATAAAAATAAATAAATCAATAAATAAATAAATCCAAACTCTCGGACGAGACTCTCGGGTTGATGACAAGAAGACGGGAAACCACCCAGGCGACTTCGTCAGAGAGGTCAGACCTGAACAAGCGAATTGCGAAGTTGGTACGGCGCGACCTTCGGAGCTCCAACACACGCCTCATTGAAGAGGCGATAGAGCGAAACCGAGGGTCCAAAGTATTCACTCAGCAGCTTGGCAGGAGCCACCTGACGAAGCTTAAAACGCACGATGGGAGGACCGTATTGTCGAAGCCGGAGATCTCTGCTGAGATAGAGGATTTCTATGGCCGTTTATACGCTGCACATGCCCCTCGTGCCCAACGGGACGACCACGATTCACGAGCCACCCTGACACGCCACTACACCGACGAACTGCCAGACATCAGTCAAGACGAGATCGGGATTGCTCTGAGGCAGCTTAAAAATGGAAAAGCCCCCGGTGAAGACGGCATTACTTCAGAGCTTCTGAAGGCAGGAGGAGCCCCTGTTATACAGGAGCTGCAGAACCTGTTTAATGCCGTCCTTCACAGTGGGAGAACTCCAAAGGCGTGGAGCGGGAGTTTGGTGGTGCTTTTTTTTAAGAAGGGAGATAAAACCCTTCTTAAAAACTACAGACCCATCACACTCCTGAGCCACGTCTATAAGCTTTTCTCACGAGTGGTCACGAATCGTCTCGCCAGGAGGCTCGACGAGTTCCAGCCACCGGAACAGGCCGGGTTTCGCGGAGGATATGGTACCATAGACCACATACACACGGTGAGGCAGATTATACAGAAGTCCGAAGAGTATAATCAGCCCCTGTGTCTGGCCTTTGTGGACTATGAAAAGGCCTTTGACTCTGTCGAAACCTGGGCTGTTCTGGAATCCTTACAGCGTTGCCAAGTAGACTATCGTTATATCGAGGTGCTGAGATGTCTTTATGATGCCGCGACCATGAATGTCCAAGTACAGGGCCAGCAGTCCAAACCCATCCAACTGCGCAGAGGTGTGAGACAGGGGGATGTTATATCCCCAAAACTGTTCACAAGCGCGTTGGAAGATGTGTTTAAGACGCTGGACTGGAAAGGTAAGGGCATAAACATAAACGGCGATTACATCTCACACCTGCGATTCGCTGATGACATAGTCTTGATGGCGGAGTCGCTGGAGGAGCTGAACCTGATGCTGGACGGCCTAGCTTCAGCCTCACGACGCATCGGTCTTGGCATGAACTTGGATAAAACCAAGGTCATGATCAATGGCCACATTGATCCGGGACCGATCGTCGTACATGGCCACCTTCTCGAAATTGTTTCCGAATACACTTACCTTGGGCAGATTCTGCAGTTGGGTAAAAACAATTTCGAGAAGGAGGCCAAGAGGAGGATCCAGCTAGGTTGGGCAGCGTTTGGGAAACTACGTCGAGTCTTCTCGTCATCCATACCGCAATGCTTGAAAACGAAAGTATTCAATCAGTGCGTCCTACCCGTCATGACCTACGGAGCTGAGACGTGGACACTCACGGTAGGGCTGGTCCACCAGTTTAAAGTCGCTCAGCGAGCTATGGAGAGAGCTATGCTCGGAGTTTCTTTGAAGGATAGGATTCGCAACGAATACATCCGACAGAGAACCAAGGTTATCGACATAGCTCAAAGGATTAGCAAGCTGAAGTGGCAGTGGGCTGGCCATATCTCGAGAAGAACCGACAACCGCTGGGGTAAACGTGTTCTTGAGTGGAGACCGCGACTCGGCAAACGTAGTGTAGGACGCCCTCCGACCAGGTGGGATGACGATTTGCGAAAGACTGCTGGCAGATGCTGGATGCGGCAAGCTGAAGACAGGGCGCTATGGCGCTCATTAGGGGAGGCCTATGTCCAGCAGTGGACTGAAAAAGGCTGATGATGATGATGATGATGATGATCATAATATTTATTTGCTCACTATTCAGTGAACAAATAAAAGAGAGTATTCAGTCCCAGCAGCAAAATATTCAGCTCCAATTATGTTCCACTTTCGTAAGTAGGTATTTTCGTCGCTGTTTTTTTTTGTATCTTTTCTAAGCTGATGGTAATGTTGTTTCGAGTACGAAAAGTGTAAATTTCAATCTCTGTGGCTTCAACAACAGCTGTTCAATATTAAATTTACCTTGCTGTCCAAAAAAAGGCGATTAAATCAATAAATCAAGCCGCCTCCAAAACCTGAAAACCTACAAAAACCATTCAAAACTAAAAACAAGCGTAGGACAAAACGAATTTACAACCGCACACAACTTCACGACAAAAAGTGTATAGCAGAACGAATTTACTGAAAGCGACACGTTCCCGGACAGATGGCGCTACGGAAGACTTTACTACTTCCGCAAACAAGATGGCCGCGCATTCAACGCAGCCGGAAACTGGGTAGCGCGCCCAAAAACATGCAAAACACCATCCAACAAAACAACCCAACCACCAACTACTGCTCTAGAAATTTGAACGTTACATACTACCTACCTAAAGTTAAAGTTAGATGGAAAGGTTCTGGCAAGTTATGTGGGTATTTTTAAAAAAGGAAGGCAATAAGTAAGCGTCATTCCCGTCAACGCTTATTTCCCGCGCAGGGTATGATGAAAGTTTTCCGTTGTGGCTGATAGCGGGTTATGGCGATCGTTTGGCCTTTACAGGGGAAAGGGCGTATTCAACGACATCTGAACGGTGACGGAAACATAGAGAGAGAATGTGGAATCTACATGTATTGGGAGAAGTGACGGTAAAAAGTCGTAAGTACCGCATAAGAGACGGCGAAATCAAGAGGTTTTCAAAACTTGGTTCAAGTGCTCTTTCGATTATTTTTGTTTTTTTTGTATCTTTTCGTGCAAACTGATAAAAATGCAGCATAGTGCCGTGGTAAAATTTTCATAAATGTGGCTAAAGTTAACGAAAAAAGTTTTATTGAACTAGGTCAACAGAAACCTTTTAAGCGAATTTACACAAGACGTATTCCACTTGTTGAAAGTAGACTTGAAAAGACTTTAACGGCAAGGGAACCCAGATTGGCAACGAATCCCTAATCATAGGCCCGCATGGATATGGAAGGCGGAAGCACACCCCTGTGCTTCCGCCTTCCATATGTGCAAATGTTTGTCAACTTCCTTGAGAAGGAAGGGTTGTTTTTAATGAACTTTTTCATAAAGAAACAGCCTCAAAGAAGTGGACACTGTTATTAAATTGAGATGGACTTCATCATGACGCAAGCAGATAATATTCAGGAATGTCTCAGTGATCAACAGGTTCAATAGGTACCGGAACAAATACGCATACAGATTTCGTTATTGTCAAATAATAAACATGTAATAAGTGTAGGTACAATGTAAAGGTACCTTAATTATGCTGACGCTATGACTCGTCCAAACACAATAAAATTAAATACAATTTTGCTGTATATGTTAAAAAAAAAGTGACTTTTCTTGACGTGTGTCAAGAAAAGCAAGTATTTTTTTTCACACTAGTTTAGGTGATGTTACGGAGATATCGGGTTATTTTTCTACAGATCGTAAGTACGTGATATTGACTGTAATCATTTTCCAAAAACTCTTTGATGCTATACTGATCACTGACTACTCCGAGGCTCTCTGAATATCAACTTTAAGCTTGAAAGAAACCGTGTAATGAAGTTGACGCTCCGACCTAACCCAATCAAAATTATGGCGGCTCTGAAATGTTAGGAATGGCCACACTGATCCGGGACCGGACGTCATAAATAGCCACCTCTCAAAATATTTTCCAAGTAGGTACATTTACCTTGGGCAGATTCTACACTTGGGTTAAAACAATTTCGAGAAGGAAGCCAAGAGTAGGATTCAGCTAGGTAGGGCAGCGATTGGGAAACTACGTCAAGTCTTCTCATCATCCATTCATCCATACCACAATGCTTGAGAACTAAAGTTTTCTAGCAGCCCGTTATGACCTACGGAGCTGAGTCGTGGATAGGTACTCACAATAGGGCTAGTCCACCAGTTTCATTCGCCCAGCGAGCTATGGAGAGAGCTTTGCTCGGAGTTTTTCTGAAGGATAGGATTCGCAACTGTACATCCGACAGAGAACCAAAGATATCGACATAGCTCAAAGGATTAGCAAGCTGACGTGGCAGTGGGCTGACCATAATCTTGAAAAAACCGCCAACCGCTGGGGTAAACGTGTTTTCGAGTGGAGACCGCGACTAGGCAAACGTAGTATAGGACGCCTTCCGACCAGGTATGATGAAAATTTGCGAAAGACAGCTGGTAGATGCTGGATGCGGCAAGCTGAAGACAAATTTAGGAGGAAAGGATATTGACCATAACCATCTCGATTTTCCACCATTAGGTATTTTATTTTTTAGCTTAGCTTAAGTCAGCGAATTCAATGTTTATTTTCAATTTATTTGTATGAATCAAAATGTCCAGTGAATTTTACTTCAGGAAATGGAAGGAGACACTTAAGACCTTAGAGGTATTAGTGGAGCTGGATGTCAAATATCAGGTGGATAAACTTACCAAAAACCATTTTAGTAGAACCAACAAAGATCAGTTCATTCGATCAAATATGTGATATAAAAAATGGGCAACTTTTGAAAACATCAACTTATCCACGTACGAATCCACACATCCGCAAAAATATCGCTAAAGTCAACTGTATGCAGAGTTAACAGCGATATCTCTGCGGATTTTTGTTGCGCACACCCAGGTGTGTGTAACAAAAATTGCAAATTAGAAAGTCACTAAATCTGCAGCGAATATCATATCATCATCAACTCTGAAAACAAAAACTTAAGTTTCTGATTCGATTTCAAGCAAACGCTAATCTGAAACAAGCGACTTATGGTTGGTTTCGCACGAAATCAGAAAGTTGATGTAGGCCCCTAGAATTTAGTAGGCAGAGGCCTTCTAAGAAAACTAAGATCTTAGTAACCAGCATATTTTAGACCACCAAAGCCCACGACAAAACGTGCTGCGACGCAGTGCTACGACTGTCTGCAATACTAGGCCAGTACATGACGATCTACAACCACGTGGTGGAATGTCTACATTTGAATCTACAGGTGCAAAAGACTAAGTATCTTCAGGAGGCCCTGAACGCTATTGTGGCAAGGTACCTATGTGATGGATAACATGAACGAGAAACACTATTATTTTATATAAATTAATTACTAGTTTCTGCTTGCAGCTTTGCATGCGTTGTTTATAAAGAAGAAGAGAATGGATGAAAGTAGCTGATGTGTTATTCCATCTATATTTAACAAAATTTATGCCTAATTCGTTTAGCAGTTACGTTGTTAAAAGGAAATAAATAATGTTTTTTCACTACATCAAAATTACTGAATGAATTGGACTGAAATTGCATAGATGTATCTAAGTAGTTCTACATTATGGGATGCTGCAAAAAAGCCATTGTCAGAATCTACTTCAAAATCCAAAAGGAAATGTGACTTTTTGTTTGATCCTAGAGTTAGAGAGACGACCTCTGTGGCGCGGTAGGCGAAGGTCTGCCTGCGACGCGAGGTTGCGGGTTCGATTTCCGCCTTGGAACAAATATTTGTAAGGTCTATGCTACGGTCTATGTCTATGTCTATGTTCCGGGTGTTCTGGTCGTTTTCTATATATAATAAAAATATCCATCTATGTAATGTATTGTACTATGTATATAAGTTATCTAGTACCCATAACACAAACTGTGCTTAGCTTGGGGCTAGATAATGCTGTGTGAATTGTCCAGCATTATTTGTTTATTATTATTATTAGTTATTTTTAGAATGATGGAACTCAAGAATGAAATTTCAAAATTAGATGGAAGCGAACATATATTTCTAAGCAATGGCCTGATTCAAAACAAAAACACAACATGCGATGTTGAACTAACAGAAGTATCACGCAAAGAAGAAAGACCAATAGAAATAAAAGAAATTATTGAAGAGGCTACCGAAAGAGCCAACGAAAGGATTAGGCTGGACGGTAAGAGGAGATATTCTTCACAATAATTCACAATTCTTTAATTCGTATCACATTAAATTCAGCCATAATTTTGATGACAAATTATTTTATTCATCATCATCGGCCTGTGGTTTGGTTAAATGAAAATTTATTTATTAAGAACTTGAAAAAGAACGAGGTGCTGAGGAAGAAGAAACGGTCGCCTGGGATGGTTGGGATGAAGAGGTTAAAGAAAAGAATGAAGATTGTTATGAAGCAAAGAAAAAGGAATTAACTGAAGAAGAAAAGGAAATTAAAAGAAATGCAGAACTAATACAATCTCACGAAAGGACAAGGTAACAATGTCAATAAAACTTGTAAATATTTGCCTTCTTATTGGTAAAAATATAAGTAAGTATAACTGTAATAAGCAACTTAACAGATACACTGATAATATTATTTATAATTAAATGACGTTTTCTTTCAATAATAGGAAAGTCGTAACAGAACTATTGCAAGCAAAGCTCAAAAGGGAAATGTGGACAAGGGAACTGGAAGGGACTGCGGCACCGAAACCGCGGCACGAACTTCGGGAACGTAGTGCAAAAATTATTCAAAAGGCATTCAGGTAAGAAAATAATAAAGAGCTTATTACAATGAGTGATGACGATAAAGCCAAAGAATGTTGTCCTAGAAAGGATAAGAGGAGAGAAGTTGAAAGTCAGATCCATAGGGATCTGATGAGTCAACTTCTAAAAAAACCAGACGAACTAAACCTCACGAGATACCTATGTATCTCGTAAGGTTTAGCTTAGAAGTGAGAGAGAGTTACAGAGAAGTTTTAAAGAAAACCCTAGTGCATTTCTTAGCCTTCTAGCTAGGTAGCTGCGGAGCTTCTGTTGATTAGCAAAATAGATTCAACGCACTGTAAAGTAACAGAATTAACGTATACATTATAATAGTCGGTTAGTCGCTGATACTGAATTTTACTCGGTCTATTCCAGAGCGTACTTTGAGTGCAAACGAAATAGGTGTAGAGAATTCAAGAGAGATGAACTGCTTGGAATAAGGACGTTGGTAAAACCAAAAAACAAAGCTCAAGAAAAATTAGAACTGGTAATATATTATACGTATACGACGACCTCTGTGGCACGGTGGGCGAAGGTCCGCCTGCGACGCAGAAGGTTGCGGATTCGATTCCCGCCTTGGGACAAAAATATTTGTACGATCTGCAGGTATTTGTTCCGGGTGTTCTGGTCGTTTTCTATCTATAATATAAAAATGAATCGCAAAATGTGTTGGTAAGCGCATAACTCAACAACGCCTGGACCAATTTGGCCAAATCTTTCTTTGTTGTGTTTGTTATTGTCAGGAGAAGGTTCTTATGAAAGAAAAAATTAAGAAAGTTGGAAACATAAATTTCCACGGGGGCGAAGCCGCGGTTCGCAGCTAGTGTATAATAAAAATATCTATCTATGTAATGTATTGTATTATGTAAGTATATCAGTTATTTAGTACCCATAACACAAGCTCTTCTTAGCTTGGGGCTAGATTATGGTGTGTGAATTGTCCAGCATTATAAGGTTGCGGGTTCGATTCCCGCCTCGGGACAAATTTTTGTAAGATCTGCAAATTTTTGTTCAGGGTGTTCTGGTCGTTTTCTATAATATCTATTAATGTAATGTATTCTATTATGTATATCAGTTATCTAGTACCCATAACACAAGCTCTACTTAGCTTGGGGCTTGTTATTGCTGTTTGAATCGCCCAGCATCATTCATTTATTTATAATTTATATTATACTAAAAAAATACAATATAACAGATCACTTCCTGTTTCAAAATAATGATTTACAGATAAAAGCCCGAAGTATACCATTGAAAGACAGCTTTGAAAAAGACTGGCAATCTGAATACGAAATTATAAAAGAGAAATATCTAAAACAAAGAGAGGATGATATCTGCGAGTCATATAGAGATTATATACGGGACTGGTTTTACAAGTGGTAGATACCTTAATCTGATTATTTTTATATTCTTAAGTTTATCAACAACGATGTTGATAAACTTAAGAACAGAACTTCTTGGCAAATTAGACTTCAATTCCCTTACTACATGTCCAACATGTTGGCCTAAATATAGACAAAATTCATTTAAAGTGCGAGCGAGTGGAACCGTCCATGAATTCAGCAGAATTTTGAACATTGACCGTTTCAATACCAGCATTCACAGGGCAAGGCGATGCATGACTCTTAACTTCTTTTGCACATGATATAGTTATAAGTACCTACTTTTAATTTTCACTTTTGTTTTTGTTCATTTTATTACTTTATTAAGTAGGTACGCAATTGCCGACGACAAAAAAAAATTGTGTTCACACTTAGATAGTTTATTAAGTTTCTATTAGCGAATGCCTATTTTAGCTATCTGTATCTATTTTTCACTTCTCTTGCTCGAAAAGTGTATCAAGATAGCTATGTACTGCTATAAATAGCTATGGGCTAAAACTCGTGTTTAAGCCCTAGGGCTAAAAAGTATTTTAGTAGAAGCTAAAATGTTCAAGTCATGGTAGAATGCGCACTTTTGCGTTGTGGGTGTAGAAATTAAAAAAAAAGATAGAATTGGCGCTAAGTCGTAGTCTAGAATTTTGTTCATTCCAAATCACAGATATCTATTGTGAACGTGAAAAATGTCATCAAGTGATAGTGAAGATGCAATATGAATTTGAATTGTTTTTTTTTCTCGCAGTCGAAGTGAAAAGTAGAGTGTTTTACTCGGGCAAAAACCACCCATTATAATATAACTCGGTCTTGAAATCCTCGTATAACAACCTCGTATATAATGGGATGCTTTAGTCCCTTGTAAAACAATCTACTATTAAGTTCTATTGTTATTAGTAAAGCTGATGGCAATCCGAATAAAATAATTAAATTCATGTGATTTAAAATAACAGGCAGGTATTATGCCCTAATCTAATCTAAATCTATGTACATTAATTTTGTCAATAGGTTTGAAGAAGTCAAAGTTTTCTATGATATACCGGATGACAACAGTGGTGGATCCAAAATGATATTGAGAGAAGAATTACCGGCGCCAGATGAATATTTAGAACTATATAAAGCTTATCTAGCAGAAAAGAAAGCGAATAAAGGCAAATCTGCACAGCAGGTACTGCACAGCATACGGATTGATTACCAAAATTAATAACAACCTTCGAAAATAATTATTTGTTTACAGAAAAAGTTAGCAAAATTGGAAGCAAAGCGAGAAGCAGAAATGGAGAAGAAAATAGAACAACAAAAAGCCAGAGAGCAGAAAGAGTTAAAAAGAAAACTACTGAAGAATCCAAGCTAGCACCCCGGATATGACTTCCCAGAGTCTAAGACAACCGACCATCTTTTGAAGGTAAAAAACAGAATTTAAAACTTTTTAAGAGTGCCAGAAACCGAGCCACGAGCCCATTGACGATAGTGGAGAGAGAGAGATAAGACGAGACGATATAGACTATAGTGATGTCTCATTTTTCCATACAATTTGGTACAACGCCTCTTTCGTGCGGAGAGGTAACTACGGTAATCCCATACAAATATGAGACGACACGATCACTTCTTGGTGCTAACGTCAAATGGACTCGGGGCTTAGGTTGGTAGATAAAAATAATCAATTTAAAAGCTATGATTTAATAAAACTAAATCAACCCTAAGCTTTCCAATATACGAAATAACAAGACACCATTTCGTTGGAAGGTAATTGAAGATTACCACACCGACTGGGATGAGTACGACGATACAGAAGAAAGAGACGTCAAGGAGAAACATTGTGTAGATGTAGATAGAAAGAGAGCGTTCATGGAAGTGAAACTGGAGCTGATTCCCAAAGTTGACGCAGATATGAGGTAAGATTTAAATTATGCATTCAAACTTACAGTCTCTCGTAAAAGTACATACTTATTTTAATTTATTAAACAGACTTGAACTAAAGAAATTGAAGGCAGCAATAAAGAAGGATTACATAAACAATGAAGAAGAATACCCGGAACCCATGAAACAGAAACGTAAAAAGAAAGAAAAGAAGCCAAAACAAAAAGCAATTAAAGAAAATATTGCACAGAAAATGGAGGTAAGTAGAGCTGCAAAATTGTTTCAAATTATCATTGTTGCGACCTCAAAAGCGACCTCAAAAACTATTTGTGTGTTCAGGAATTAGTGTATCACGGTTTCGTAAAAGAATATCCAAGAGTTCGATTGCAAGACTTCATAGGTGATCCCAATTTCTTTGGGGAAGATGCACGATGTAACTATACGTGAGTATAATAAAAAAAAAACTACACAAACGACTTTTCAATAACTGTTATTATCTGCGAGTCTGGGCGTCGTCGCCAAGGTTAACTTGACTTGCTTGCTTGACCGATAATCCCCATAGTAGGTAGATCTCTGTGTGAATGTTTTTACCACGTATCGCTGTAACTACTTAATTTATTAATATTAAATTTGGTTTGTACTTAGTTTAAATACTAGAATAACATGACTATAGGCTAATCTAATTTTAAAGGGCAGCATCCCCATATCACGGCGAAGCAAGGAGATTATGGTGGGAAACTTGCCAGTCGATGACCAACGGGTTCCACAAGACGTTGCTGGTTGGGCCTCAAGCCAGTGGGAAGACTGTTCTGATGCATGCTCTCGCTTCTTTGAACGGTATGGATAAAGGCTTTTTGATGGATAGTCTGCATCCAACAAGATCTAACTATATTATTAAATTTTTGTGGAAAATTTGCCCAGTGCGACTATAAAGCAAAAATCTAAGATCTAACTATTTCAAAGCAATCAATAAGAGTTATATAAGTTTTTCTAAAACATATCAGATTTATATGTTTTTAGATTTTATTTATTGGTCAATAAAGTCTGATTATAATAAAAAATTATGTCAGGCTTATCGGCATTGTACCTTCGCTGTTTTCGGACAGGATATTCAGCAAATAGATAGCGAGTGCCTGGGGGTAATCTGCAGTGGGTTGGTCCTACAGCTGGGCACCTCAAGCATGGCGGGGCGGCGGCGACGCGAGGTCATGTAGTTGTTGGGCACTAATAGGTACATTAGATAGGTAGGTATTAAATGTGTGATTACCATAAGAATCTGTAATATTAATTTTGCGAAGAATAATGTAGTTTTGTCTTTCCAGATGCAGTATTATTCGAGCTGGACCCTAGCAACATCAATCCCGAGCTGATAACAAACGTGTTCCTGCAACAAGTAGCGCAGGACTTGGTCGCATGCGCAAGGACTGCGCAGCCCGCCCTAATACACATCAAGCATGTGCACAGGCTTTATTATAAGAAGGTGAATATTTTGTGAATATAGTGATCCAGGGTTCAGATAATAATGATGATTTTAAAGACACTTAATTTCCCGTTTTACAATATATACCTACCTACTTATATTACTTTTTTATTGTACCTACTGTCGAAAATAGATTTATTGATGTAAGAATGAAACTACCGCGCCGCTAACAAGGAATGAAATCTTAGGTATACCTACCTATATGCACAAACTTTTTAAACTTTCGCGATTTAATAACATATTTATCGGGTATTTATCGCGTACCTTTTGCTTTCTTTTCCCCAACGTTTCAATCGCGTTACAGCGATCGTGGTCACGGGGCGGGGATCACTGTAACGCGGTTGAAGCGTTGGGGAAAAGAAAGCAAAAGGTACGCGATAAATACCCGATAAATAAAATATATATAGCACAAAGTACCTAGGTAAATTCATTATTAACAAAGAAAGGACTTACCTGAGTGAAAATTGCCAGGATGCGTAGACAAATTAGGAGCATAACAGACTGGTCCGTTCCTAATTGAAGGTTTCTGTTCCTTTACCCCTCTTCATCTCCGATATTCTGTGTGAAAAACAGATCTAGACCTTAGGTACTTACAAGTCACAGAAAACGCCACAACGACTAAAGTTAAAATCAGCAGTCTTATTATGTAATAAGAACATTAAAAAAAACACAACAAATAATCCTCGTCACACAAAACACAAGTTTCTATGGCAATGTACAGATGTAGGTACTACACCTCGAAACAACCCCTTTCTGATGCAGGAGACCGCAACCACCCGCAACGATACCTCGACTTATAAGACTTCTAAACAAAACAACGAGTCACATGGATGACCCAGGTAGCAACAGCTATACCTTTAATGAATGCTTTCTCCTGATTGGCCAGGTCCCTCCGGCAGAAAAACGCCTGAGCTTGCCATTGTTCAAGAGGAATTTTACTAAGAAGCTGTTCAAAAAGATACAGAAGACGGACAACATTACTGTTATTGGTAAGGTCGTGAGGACTCGCACAATTTTTGTTTTTATGCAGGAAATCTCCATGGGTGAGCGTGTGTGTGTAACATGTACCTACGTAACGTAGATCGTCTGCAATCACATTTCCTTTAAATTCACGCAGCATTTATCATCCATCTACCTACCAGTCCTACCATGAAGATTTTGTACCAAATTTGTCAATAGGAGGCTACGATGAATAATGTCATAAAATCCAGGGCGAATAAGTTCCTTCTGGGAAAGCGTGGTTCATCTTCGGCTACATCTTCACTCGCATAAGTGAGATAGCGCCTAAAACTTGACCATCCATCACCAATAAAAATATACGACATGTTTTATCGAATATGTACTTAGATAGTAGGTATCTACCCTCCCCCCGAAGGAGGGTAGCCTAGCTGGGCCTTGCCGGGGCAGGGGGCTTAGTAATCGCGGCCTGGTCACCCGCGGTGAAGCTAAGAGGAACCCATGGGGCCGTGCCAATGCAGGCGGCGACATGGTCGGCCCCGAGACGGACCGCTCCTCTGGGTTTTGCGCTCTAAGCTCAGTTGGAGTGGTAGTAGGTTGCGGTGTCGTATGGGCGGACACGGGGTCGTTCGGCGCCCATCTGGCGGGTAAGGTCCCCGAGGTGGTCGCGGCGCGTCACGTGTTTCTGGCGTGTCGCGAAGGGGGTGCTTCACACCCCCCAGTGAGGGGCCCGATATCGGGCCACCGTGATGGGTTCGTGGAAGAGAAAATCTTTTCCATGTTCCCACCACAAGCGGCAGAGGCGGTAACACCCTGAGGGTTTTACTGGGTTGGAGTCCCACATAAACGTACTGTCTCCCCGTGGCAGTGCGATATGCGTGCGCATTTCCCTCAAGATGACTTGACACTCACGGTAGGGCTGGTACACCAGTTTAAAGTCGCCCAGCGAGCTATATAGAGAGAGTTATGCTCGGAGTTTCTCTGAAGGATAGGATTCGCAACGAATACATCCAACAGAGAACCAGGTTATCGACATAGCTCAAAGGATTAGCAAGCTGAAGTGGCAGTGGGCGGGTTATTATCTCGAGGACTGACAACCGTTGGGGTAAACGTGTTCTTGAGTGGAGACCGCGACTCGGCAAACGTAGTGTAGGACGCCCTCCGACCAGGTGGGATGACGATTTGCGAAAGACTGCTGGCAGATGCTGGATGCGGCAAGCTGAAGACAGGGCGCTATGGCGCTGATCAGGGGAGGCCTATTATGTCCAGCAGTGGACTAATATAGGCTGATAAAGATGATGATGAATACCTATAAAAAAGGTACCTACCCTGTCATGACCGCACTGATGTATCAGACTCCAGCCAAGCCCAAGATACCATATTTGTTAAATAAGTCACTCATAGCCTGAAGCCCCTTTCTTGATGTACATTTTTCTATTTTAGGTCTTTCCTAGATACTTTCCTACTATGTTTAGTGTTGATATGTCTGTCTTTAATTCGACACCAAGAGAATTATAGATATTTGTGTTGTTTACGAATAGGTAATTTATCTTGGCAAAATGGCTGAAGAACAGGTTAATTTACGAATGACTTGACGAGCAGCTTAGCTTCGATATAGTCACATAGTCACATGATGAACATAACTAAAAAAAATAGTCACATGATCAAAATTAAATCTGTAAGAACTTTATGTGCATATTATTTTTTAGGGAGCTGTGTCGATCCATGGATGACCAAGAGTAAGCAGATGTTGAAAGACTTCACGCACGTTGTTTTGATGCCAGATACGAGCTATTCAACAGTTGTACAACTGCTAAACGACTGGGTGATAAGGTGAGGTAACCTAGAATTTATCTATTCCTTTCCTTTGCGATTAACTTATGTAGTTGGTTTAGTTGGAGATAGAAGATGGGCGGTCGCCAGGCGTAAGAATCGACCCCTCAAACTTAGACCGTGGATGTCATGAGAAGGGAACCGATCGCAAACACAGCAGCTACGTTGTGCGTATCTAGAACACCTCTCCGGCGATCACCATCCACCTGCGAAGCGTGGGGGTTTTATGCAAAAAAACCCCTTGTTTGGGGCACGTTCAGCAGTGAACGTAGGGGCCCTATCTCATCAGGATACATGATGCTGCCACCGCTCGCGCCAGCAACTAAATCACCCCCTGTCCCGCAACTGGGCACTTACTATCCCACTCCACCACCAGTTCATGACGTTTGTTAGTCATGTAGGTATACCTTCAACTTTAATAGGTAATGTTGTTTCAGCAACCACGTGATACCATCAGATTTGAATGTGAGCAGTTTAGCACAAGTTCTTAAAGGATACAGCTATGGCTTCTTGAAAGATTTTCTTAAGAGATTCCTCAACGGAGATAGAATTGTAATGTGAGTCTACGATGAAGAACATTACAATCGATACTTATTATTATTATTAGTACCTACTATAAATTAAAAATAGCATGTACCTACCTACATATTTACAATAAAAACAGTTGAGCTAACAATCCATAGCTAGGTACCTACCAATCGGAAGCGCCTCCAAGTTTTCATTACGGACCCACAATACCCCTGGCGATACCCCTGGTGGTATCGTGGGTCTTTTAAAATCAAACCCCCAACAAATAGTGTTGCGACACTAATTAATAAGAGCTTTTCTCTTGAATTTTATATTTACAAAAAATATATCAAATTATAGTCTTTTTCCAGTTAAATTTCCTTTATACAATATTTAAAGTTTACCAGATTCTGTATAAATCGGTCTCTATTTGTGCAATGTGTAACAAAGAGCGAAAGAGATTATTTGATTCTTTTTCAGGATTTCGAGTCAAGGACTGTGCCCAAAAGAAATTTACGAGAGTCTCCTAGAAGAAAACGTTGAAAAACCCGTAAGTTTACAGAGTGCCTACTCAATATCTGGCGCAAATGAGTTTTATGTTAATCAGACCGTCTGATACCTACTTAAGTAACGAAACAAGGTGTCTTAGAATTTGCACTCAAAGCTGAAAGGGTGATTCCTCAAGGGGTATACATATCTTTCGTACCAAGTATTTTTATATTCGTTCTTTTTCAAGCCGCTGACTAAATATGTAGTTGGAATAGTTGACTTCCTCTTAAATCGTAACCCGTAACCGTCTTGCTTGCGCAGTTCAATTTGTGCAGTTATGATTATGTTCACACTGAACACGGTGCAGTGGCCACACGTGCAAGTAAGCTCGTTCCAAATTTTTATTTATCTATTTACGGTGTCACGATTTCGCCAAATGAAGAGATTTTTTAGATTATGTATTATTATGAGTTTTCTTTTATTGAATGCTGCAAAAAATATCGGGTCACTATAATGTACGACCATTATTGTACACCTTGATAATCCGTGTCAAAACCTATTAAAATTGGACGCCATGACACGGATTATCAAGGTGTACATTATTCAAACGTACAATAAATTGTCGTGCATTATAGTGACCCAAAATATCAACAAAGGTACAAACAAGCAACGCGTCGAAAACACTTAACCGGACTGAAGCGTGGCTTGAATGACCGACCGTACGCACAAGTAAACACGTGCTAGTTTGCACGCCAGACCAATCAAAAAATTCAGCATGTTAACGATTCAAGCCGCACTTCCGAGCGTGTGCGATCTAACGTCTTACAGTCCAAACGCTCCGTCTTACCTGCGCAAAGTGGTTTGTGCATGCAGCATGCTTAGTAAGACGTAGCGTGTGTGGCCGGGCTATAAGTCTTAAAAACCGCTATTATGCGTCGCCCGTTTCTTTCGTCTAGAATTCTAGATGAAGGTCAAACGTCAAACTTCATAATAAGATGCGATCATATTCACATATTCCAGGACTACGCACGGTATCGCAAATGGTACGCAGACATGACAGCATGGGGTAAGAGAGAACAGAGCCACCTTCAAGAGCAGAGGGAGTTCAAAAAAGCGCTGGACAGGTGGGCGCTTAAAAAAGAGATGGAGAACAAGAAGAGGGGTAAATAAAATTTGAAAAAGCTATGTTGTTTTAGTAATGACAAAAATATAAACTCTTACTTAAACTTAATTCCTGGTCAGATACCGTTAGGCATAAAAAATATGACCGTTTTGAAAATACTGGTCATATTTTTAGAATGAGCCCATTAGTTTCCAATCCAACGGGTTTCCGAAACCCATTTTGGTGTGCATGGCAGATGTAGGGTTTATTTTGAAAAACGAACGAAGGTGACGAATGCCGTCAGTTCGATCAAAAAGAAGAAAGCCGATAATAAAAAAAATTCGATGACCATCGAAACGATTCAGTCTGACATTTATTTATTAGAGATCCGAAACCAAAGGTGTTAACGCGCCCGATGCAATTTGGTTGTAAAGCCGCCTACCACTACACACGACGCTTCTGGTTGTTCGATCTGTTCAATCGACGACATCGGTTAACTTCATTCGTTTTCAAAGTAGACCTGTTAAAGACAGGTTTTTGTAACAAAAAATATAATCATAAATTAATTTCGTTAAACCATAATCATTAACATATTGGTCGTAAGCCCCGTTTCTTTTAATTGAACTGGTATGTAAGTACATTTACGAATGGTAGATACACATAACATCAATTCAGTTAAAAGCAAAACTCGGAAAAAAGCACCAATTAATATCCCAGTCCCAAACCAACAAGAATCAGCAGTGTCAAACACCTATTTATTTAAATAACCTTTAGCCCGATAAGCTGAACAAATACCATTCAAGTGTCGATTCGCCGTTCTACCCCATTCTACCCTGCGAATGGGTAGAATGGGGTGCCGATGCTTATCTCAATGTACCCGCGTTTACTCGTGTTCGGGGTTCGGGGGTCGCTGATGTGGCAACTTTTATTACTTTATTGCGAAAAAATGCTAACTTTCACAGGATAACAGGGTGGTTCCAACGTTGGGCTTTTTGAAGGATATTTAGAGAATGAAATAACTTTAAATTTTTTGAAGTTTGAATAATTGTTAACCATACTAGCTTAGGATCTAAGTTTACAGAGTGGGAATTGTCTACGCATTGTCATTGTCACGTAAATTTCTGTAAGATTCACATAAAACCTTTATACCTACCTACAGCTAAGTTTATTTAAACTCACCAAATATAGATTACCGAACCTGTGAAACGCCTTACAAGATGTTTTCTTCAGCACACTCGATCATAAAAAAGTCCCAAAATTTACATACGTGAAAAAAAATTAGATTTTGCAAAAAAAACTCATGAAAAACTCATCACTAATGGGTTGCTCATTAGGACGATCAATAAGCATATCTAAGCAACAAACAAACTTACGCTGTAAGTAGGTACTCATTCTGATCGCAAGGAAAACTCTTTACTCTCTGTTTATTTTTTATATATCTCCGGGTTTTCAAAAAATTATCTGAGCGTCTGGTCGAAGCGACGCGTGACCCGAAAGCTGGTGAGTATCTGGCACAGCGCATCAGCCTTGCCATACAGCGAGGCAATGCAGCGAGCGTCTTGGGCACGCTTCCGACTGGTATTGATATGGATTAGTTGAGGTACCTGTAGATTGTTTGCAACAGTCTGCAGTTAGCTCAATTGTTTCTATTGTAAATACTAGTTTTAATTTAATTCTATTATTTGACTGTAATTTTATTTGTTTACCTAACAAATCCATGGTCACCTCTCTCCAACCTTTTAATATTCTCCGCGAGTATTTGGAATTAATTAGATTCGGTTAAATATTTCGACCGGTGGCGGCGCGGCCAACTTAATTATTGTTTGAGTTTCGCCTTTAACGAGATGTGTTTACGCAGCGGTATTTTTAACCACTTTACGACGGAATTTATTATATTTACAACGACTACGCGGATTTTTATAGATAGATATGAAACGGTTCAAATGGCGGTGCTATCATGGTCTCTCGCTTGCACACTAGTGCCGTCTATACTCACTCACGCGCGTACAGACGGCAGAAAAAAACCAGTCTTGATTTGCTTTCACGCTGTCTTGACGCGCCCGGTGATCATTGTTATGAATTAGCTTAGCGATGTGACGTACTTGTAAAATCGAGTACCAGGGCTTCCAAGTATAAAAACCAGGGATAAAATACTTGCAAATATTTTGATTGATACCTTGTGGTGCCTATTACTTACCGCGTTGCGTGGCAGATGTTCTAAGCAACAAACAAAAAAATACGATCGGGTCTTGTTTTTGTTATTATGTGTAATTTGAAAAAATCTTAGACCTGAAATTTTATACGTATGCCAACTGTACTATCTGTCAACGCAAGTACCAGCCATTTAAGATTCGTTTCTCTATTGAATCGGCTTTAGTAGCACTTTATAATAGGTACAGAACAGACACATACCAGCATGCCGGGATTGCAGAAACAAAATGAACGGCCTAATCGCTACGAACGATCTCTTCCGGGCAACCTTGGTGATCTTGATATAACGGTATTAAAAGAAAATATTTCCAATTAAAAATTTAAAAGATTTCAATATAAACAAAGTGTTTATTAAACATTTTTTTATTTCATTACACATAAATTTACTTCAAATCAGTCTTCGTAAAATCATGAATCTTTGTTGATCAATAGTTCGAGAAGGTAAATACTAAATTAAGTTAGAGAATTAACATTTGGCACAAAAATATTATGTTCATTACCACATACAGGGTGTAACTAAATGAAGGAGTAATTGTTCAATGGGGGTGTTTAGCTTTGACCACGGAACACGGTCAAAATAATTTTAAAAAACTTGAAGTTATTGCACTCGAACTTATTAATTTCGATAAAATAAATAAAAACAAAATGATCACTAGACTAACTGATACATGTGTTTTATTGTACTAATACAATAAAACACATTTATCATATACCCTTGAAAAAATTTATCTGCGGTCATCAGTATTTTTCAAAAACTATTTCGGGATTTTTTTTATATTCTTCCCGTGTTCTGTGACAGAAGCTGAACTTAGAGCACATAAAAACCTTTAAAGTGTGGTCTTCTATCCTTTTTTGTACACATGATCAACGATTTATAAAACACTTTTAATTTTTTTATAGAAAGTTTCTGGACTGAGCTTTTATAAGAAGTTTCAGGAATTTCTACTCTATTATCTACATTATAACAATAATAATGAAATAATTCTGAAGTAATGAGTTCGTATTAAATTATCGTCAATCAGTCTTGTTTCCGTACCCTCAATACAGAGCGCAAAGCTTCTTTAAAAATAAAGAACTTTTAAAGCTAAAATCCGTTCATCTCCTGGAAGCCGTGACATTACGATGATGTACCTACTTACCAACTTGATATTGCTAGTAAAATGATTATCTCTCAACTCCATTCAATCTAAACGAAATATCGTAGTTGAGTTTGTATAGATGTTTCATTGTAGTATGAGACGGATCCCCCCCCCTCCTCCCCCTAATAGTCCCTGATGAGCATGCACTGCGGGTTGCACTTGGGCCTCCCCCTCCTCGCGCCCCCCGCAGCCAGCGCGCCCAGGTCCAGCCCGCCGTCGCGCACCGCCTCCACGTCCACAGGCTTGAGCACGCCGGCTTGCAGGTACCCGATCAGAGGCGGCGCGTGCTTGCTGATAATCTTCTTACGTTCTTCCGCTACTTCTGCTTGCCTGGGGAAATCAGAAATACAATCAATAATCATTCCTACGATCCGGGAAAATATTTATCAAAGTTATTTAAAAATAGTAGGATTCCATTGTCATTTGTCTGCTCCCAAAGCAAAATATGGTGACACATCGTATTTCACGTTCATGTGTATTATTTATAACGACCTCTGTAGCGGTGGGCGCGGTGGGCGCGGTGGGCGCGGTGGGCGAAGGTCCGCCGGCGACGTAGGAGATTGCGGGTTCGATTCCCGCCTCGGAGCAAATGTTTGTACGATCTACAGATATTTGTTCAGGATAAAAAATATATATCTATGTATATCAGTTATCCAGTACCCAAAGCATAAGCTCTGCTTAGCTTGGGGCTAGAAAATGCTGTGTGAATTGTCCAGAATTATTATTCGTGTTTATTAGTGTTCTAAGGAATTAACAATTTGAAGTTTGAACAATCAAATGCTAAGTAAAGTGTGTTTCTTCAGTTTTTGACAGAAAAGGTGACAAAGAAACTTCTATGATTACGGTGTACTACGGACACCAAACTCCTTTCTACAAGTACGATAAACAAATGAACTCAATCTATTATGAATAAAATTACTTCCAGCGTACTTGTAGAGGTAGGTACAATCTTTCTTTAGAATTGCATTTTAACTGTTTTGATCTGCTTCATGAGATCTAAGGCCAAGCATAGCTGCTAAAGCGGTATTGGCATATTATGTACGGTCAGTCCACAAAATGTTAAAATTATAAAATGATCATTTGTGACGTTTTCCGTAATTTTTGACGTCTCCCGTCAATTTTGACATTACTTTTTGTTTGAGATTTATAGCCTGACATTTTTGCAATTATAATTATATTTTTGGTGCACAGAACTACATCATAGAACAACTGGGAATAAGCGGATTCGATTTCCTGCAAAACTAGTAAGGTAGCTAAGTATTATACTTATGCATTTTTTGTTTTCTTATAAATCAAGAATCTTTCACTTCACGTCTTTTCTGTAACTCTCATGGTTACGGATTTGGCTATCTGCTCACATTTCAAAAGGTCACTGTGTAATTTTCAGGCCTCGCTAGGCTACTGGCTCATTCTGGACCCGGCTGCAGGCGCATTTAGGGTAATCTTCGGAACTTCTAGTCCGATTCTCAATATTATTTTACTAACATCCGCCAGTGAAATAATTACCTAGACTATCCCTAGGCCCGAATGTCACTAAATTAATTGTTTTACCATAACAATGGTATCGTATCAGAATGACACGTTTTGGCATAAAATATTGTACTTCCATAATTAATGGATACTGTTGTTCCACCTAGCTTTCAGGATCTTTTTGTAGGTACACAGTTTCTACAATAAATTTCATTTAATTTACCTTTGATGAAGGAGGCTACAGCTGGAGGGACCCTTGTCAAAACCGTCAAGATTGAAAACATTGTTACACCTATAAAGCTATCCCTGCAAATTGAAGTACCACACGCTATACCTAGAGTTTTTTTATGTAATCATCGTTTCTGCGTCGATACCATTATCTGTCATAGTGAAGCTTGGTTGACAAAAATCGGCCCCGAGGGCCATCGTTGTCCGTCCGCCTGTTTGTACGTATGTACAAGTAGTACCAAGCCCGGTCCGTGTCGAAGACGTTCCTAGCCCGCGCCTCCTCTCCCGCCAGCTCCCTGCGCCGTCGCCCCGCGTTGTCCCGTATCTGCTGTTCTGTCTGTACGTATAATATACAAGTAGTACCAAGCCCGGTCCGTGTCGAAGACGTTCCTAGCCCGCGCCTCCTCTCCCGCCAGCTCCCTGCGCCGTCGCCCCGCGTTATCCCGTATCTGCTGTTCTGTCTGTACGTATAATATACAAGTAGTACCAAGCCCGGTCCGTGTCGAAGACGTTCCTAGCCCGCGCCTCCTCTCCCGCCAGCTCCCTGCGCCGCCGCTCCGCGTTGTCCTGTATTTGCTGTTTCAACTGTAAGGCGTAGGTTCGTCCTTTCTCCTTCTCTTTTCTTGTCTTTTCTCGTTCCTTCTCTTCGTCGGCAATTATTTTGGCTTCAGTCTAGAATTGATAACAGAGAATATTAATACAAAAATGCTTTTTATTTCGTTCACAAAGTACATGATTATCTTCAACGACGACATCAATGGCGGCGCGGCGGGTGAAGGTCCGCCTGCGACGCACGAGGGTACGGTTTCGATTCCCGCCTCAAGACAAATATTTGTCCGGTCTGCAGATATTTGTTCCGGGTGTTCTGGTCGTTTTTAATGTATAATAAAAAATATCAATCTGTGTATTTATATACGACATTGGTGAAGCAGTAACTGTCAACAAGCGCTACAGAACGATACTAAACAATTTCTTATGTCCCAAATTGAACCGTATGGACCTAGACGACTACGCGAGCTTCCAGCAGGACGGCGCTACTTGCCACACAGCGGACGCCACCATGACATTCTGCATTAATTATTTGCGGTTAAGGTTATCTCTCGCAGAGGTGATCTGAATTGGCCACTAAGGTCATGCGATTTGACTCCGCTAGACTTTTTCTTGGGGTTTTTTTAAAGTCGCAGCTAACCCACAATCCACCGATGACCTAAAGGTGAACATAAGGCACGCCATCACTCAAATTGAGCCGGATCTGTGCGGAAGAGTCATTGAAAGTTGGAACACTCTGATCCTTGCCACCTGCACCGTAAGGAGCCAATGCGAGTATCTGCGAGGTGTCATCTCCCACACTTAATAGCACATATGGGCCTTTCAGATAAAATAATCATTTTCACCACTCCCGCTCGAAAACAGTGTCTTTGGTGCTCAAAAAAAATGAGCAAAATCGGGTTTTGCTCACATGTGGAATAAGAAAGTAGGTACTTTGAATTTAGAATAAAATTATTAAAACTTGAATTTCATTAATGGTGCACAAATTTCGAAAACGCCGAATAAAAACTCAGAATCTTTACGAACCCCAACTTTCTCACGAAAGGCAGCGCCATTTGTTGTGAACCTTAACAACTCGGCTTGTGAAGACCATTCTTCTTGGCGGACAGCGCCATCTATATATAATTCCCCCCCCCCCCCTATGAATATGTTCCAACCTCCTTCCCTTGGATAAGCAAAAATGAGACAGGTGCAACTCCCATATAAATCCATGTGCCTGTAAAGATGTCGCTGTCCGACTAGATGTCTTCGCAAGTTAAGTTGTCAGGGTACACAAAAAAAAGGCGCTGCCTTCGTCAGAAAATGGACCTACCTCCCCCGGAGCAGTACGCTTACGACGTTAAGTGCGACATTCTGAATTCAAATTACTTTATTCAACAAGTTGAATTACGCGCATTGTTTTTGAGCAAAGTCACCGTTTTTAAGTGAGTAGTGAAAAATAATTTTGTAAATACCCTCAAACACAACTTGTTTTTTTTCGTTTCATCACCTACCTGCCCTTATTGAAAAACCCTCTAATAAGTATATCTATCAGTCATTTATTACCACAAAGCATAACACAAGCTTTGGGGCTAGATGATGAAGTGTGGATTTTCCAGCATTATTTATTAAATAAATAAATAATGCTGGACAATTCACACAGCATTATCTAGCCCCAAGCTAAGCAGAGCTTGTGTTATGGGTACTAGATAACTGATATACATAATACAATATAATACATAGATAGATATTTTTTATTATATTTTTATATTTGTTTGTTACATATAGGAATTAGCTTGCCTCCTTCCTAATGCTAGCTTCCCTGTCCCTCTGCTCGCGCTCCCGTTGCTTCCTATTCTCCATCTGAGCCGTGAGCGCCTCCAGTGTTGATCTCTTATTTCTTTCAGTCTTCTGTCTCTCAGATATATCATCGTTTGCATTCTTCTCCAGATATTCTTGCTCTTGAAGAGACTTTATAATGTTCTCTCGTTCTTGACGCTCTGCCTGGAAAATTAGAAACAGAATCAATGTAACTGATAAATTATTATGTTAAAAAAATTAACGAAAAGTTACAGTCGTTTGTCTAAATATATTGAAATATCCTAGGGAATCACATGTACACAAAACCTATAAGGTACTTCCCGTTAACCTAGAATCATGAAATTTGGCAAGAAGCAAGGTCTTATATCACATGTAAAGGCAAAAATCCGAAAACCGGAAATTTGTAATTTAATACCAAAAAAAGTTGTTTGGGGGACACTATAGATATTCTCAGCAGTGGGTGAAAGGGCTACGATGATGATGATACCAGACAGAGGATAGAATTGGAATTGGCTTGTCCTGCTTAGCTGTTTGTATTTGTTGTCGTTTGTGAACTTGTGTATACAATACCTCAGCTGCTAACACTTTGGCTGCAATCCGTTGATTTGCTTCCTCTCTCTCTTTTAATTTCCTCAATCTTGCTTCAATGCTGGAAAGAAGTAAGGTTGAATTATTTGACCGAGCAAGCGAAGCGTCTCTGCATCATCTACTGGGAAAAGTATGGGTCAGAATGTACGTACTCCTCTACAGGTCGTACTTTACGACCGATTTGGACGACACTTGGTGTACAGATTCTACGATTTTATAGAATTTTTTAGACGTTGGGGTTTTTTGATTGCAGGCGAAGTTCCTCCAAAAAAGGGCAAAATGGGGCTATCGAATATCTCCGCTTTAAGACATCTGATTTCTATGGTTAATTTTTTTAACTGAAAGGAAGTAATTTTAATTTGTTCTCATAAAAAATGGTAAAGATCTGAAGAGGATTTTCGCCATGACGAGAAAAATAGCTCTGCAAAATGCAATAATGATAGCATTTACCATAGCGCCACCTATTAAAACATCTTTGTAACACTTCGAGAGTAAGTACAATGTAATGCATGGCCCCATGTTTGGTCTTCGTATGCTTGCAGTTTGGGCAGGTAAGAAATCAATTCTAAAGATGGCGCTAATGCATAATAAAATAAACATCTCTTATTGTGATTTTATTTCAAAGATATTTAGTAGAGAGATATGTAGTAGTATTATTAGTAGTAAGTAGTAAAAGTTAAGTGCTCGCGAGGTGTACTTTTCGTAAAACTACTAGTATTAGGGTGGAATAGCTTCTGCCTAGAGTTACCTAGCCATACCCGTGGATGTCGTGAGAGCCGACTATCCTTCTGTGTGTGTGTCAAGATCTCTACTGCAATTTCCAATTCGCCTGCCTAGGTGTGGTGATTATGTCAAAACGCCCCTGGATTGGGGGAGGTCAGTTCAGCGGTGGATGTATGTACCGAGGCATCTCGACAAGCAGCTTATCATAAAAAGAACACAGCGTCGCGTCTCGGTTAGGTATAGGTAATTTTATGTTTTAGCAAAACTTATCTAAGGGCTTATTTTGTGAGCCAAATGTGTGCTAATTAGGTAGTAGATTACCGTACATAGATGAACTCCTGTCGGATTGTGCTTTCTTCTGTTCAGCGATGTCCCTTTCCTCCTTTATGACCATCTGCGTCTGCTTGTCCTTCCACGCGTCCTTAGCTTGTTGGAACACGACCATCTCCCGGCGCGTCCGTTCCATCAGCATGCGCTTTTGTTGGAGCTCCCTGGAATACACAAATATTAATGAAAAGCGTGTTTTTAAAAAGGTGGCGACTTTTATGGCTTAAATTCACTACAGCCCAAGATAGATGAACATCTTAACATGACTATTAATAATAATAATAAGGACCTAAAGGTAAAATAGTTTTGAAGATAGATCGCATGTTTTAACCCCTTTAGACAAGTATAGTTTTGTTTTTAACAACACTTCTACACAGGGAAAGTTTTTCTGTTTATGAGTTATCCCTGAAACCATTTGGAAAATGCTTGCATGAATAAAATGCTACATGAATCCTGAAATAGGCTATGTTTGCTCCAGGTACCGCGTGAGGAAAGCCGCGAGCAAAAGCTTGTCTCTTATTCATACTTATGAGTTTTTTTAATCAACGGAAAATATCAAGGTAATGTCCAAGTCCAGAACCATTAACCTTGAAATGATATTAATTTAATAAAATAGAAAAGGTGGAATTTTATTTTGATCATCATTGTCTCGCAGTGGAATACACAAGGCTAACTGTAAATCTAGCCATCACTGTACCTCTGATCCTCATCAGCTATAGTCCGCATAACTTCCTCCAACATTTTCTTCTCAACCAGAGTATCCTCGTAGATGCACTGCTTCTGCATCTGACGGTTCACCAGCTGCGTCTGCAACTCCTTGGTGTACTTGTGATCTTTTTCTATCTTGATCTTGTCCTGGTACTCTTGTGCTTCTTTGTTGTTGAAGAGTGCCTTTTCTAGGATTGTGTTTGCCCGTCTGTGTTCAGCCTAGAAGGCGAAGGCGAGATGTGAGGCCTGTTTGTTCAAGGCCTAAAAAGCAGGCGGGATCCTTAAATAAAATGATTCTTTTTTTTAAAAAAACAATCATTGTGGACCTCATATTCTTATTATTTTATTTCGCCTTGAGTAAATTTGGAGTGTTACAGAGACAGTGGAATTAATATATTATAAAAGATTGTAAAGGACATTAGATCGAACCTGAGGGACTAGTTTGAAAACGAAAATCAAACACTAAATAGTTTTCATGTAAATTTAATTATGCCACTAACTAAAGATAGCATTTGCACAAGCAAAGAGAATTTTCGTTTTTAAGAATACAGACCTTGTCATACTTTGCAGTGCCCAAACGGCCATGATTTGAGGCCATGAATTGAACTTTACCAGTGACGAAAATAAATTGTGGCATGTGCATAGCAGGGCATTACTTTAATAGTAGCAAAAAGAACAGGAGAAATGAATATGAAGGAAAAACAATTTTTGTTGAGCTGAAATTATGACAACAAACCTTTTCCTGCTGTCTCTTGTATTCATTATTCAAAATTTGTTGTCGTAAGTCTCTGCATGTATATCCCGATGATAGCTTCTTAATGAGCTCCCGAAGACTCGGATCCCGCTCTCGGAGGTAGTGTCTACGGAGCAGTTCACATGCTTCCTCTCTTCGAACCTTGGCTACTTCTTTGCCCAGAGCTATCTCTTTCTCCGCTCGAGCATTCACTATTGCTGCATGGTCTGTTCTCTGAAAATATCATTATAAACATAACTGGTAATACACAAGCTAGAAATAATTAATTTTAAGTCATGGCCTAAGTTGCTTGAATGTTTGCATCAATAGTAGATTCGAGTGTAGCGTAGTTGTGTGCCTGATGTGAAGGTAGGAGTCAAAATCCATTTGGACCGGCCATTGAGCAAACCATTGATCAAAAAACTAACATTGCTACTAAGATTTAAGCAAGATGTTTTGTTGATGGCAGTGTGGCCGGTAGGTACTGTACAGTTTCATACTATTCTTTTTTCAGCCTATCATTCAAGTTACTGCAAAAATGTTTGACAGCGTCTGTTTCGCGGTGGGCAAAGGTCCGCTTGCGAAACGAGGTTGCTGGTTCGATTCTCGCTTTGGGACAAATGTTTGTATGATGTGCAGATTTTTTTTAAATAGTTAATTGATATTTGTTCCGGCTTTTCTGGTCGTTTATATGTATTATTAATGTCTATCTAATAGATATTATCTATGAATTGTATCGTATTATGTATATCGACTAGTATCCCAAAAAAAAGGGAGAAATTTATACCTCTTGATATTCCTTCTCCATCTCTGCCTCTCGATGGATCAAGGCCATGGAGCGGCCCATCCGGCCGTCTTCCATTCTGCTGTTTAGCCATTGGATATCAAGGGCACGCTGGTAGAAATCAAGTTCTTTTTTTCGCGCATCGCGTATTGCATTTTTTTGGAGTTCATTTTTTGGTTCCTGTGGAGTGTAACAATTTTACCAATAAATCTGAAGAAATTCACAATGTTTCTAGTTCAGAGATGGACTCCAGCTTCCTTATTACCATGATTAGATATTCGTCGGGAAAACTTATAAAAACTGATGAAAATACTCTTGTGAAAATGGCGTGAATTGAATAACTTTCAAACTTTTGTTTTGAAATTTGAAAACAAACAAAGTAAAATTCGACTTTTTGAAATCAGAAAGAACGAATTGGAAATCTGAATGAATGACTGAACTTTGTCCACACTCTGTCACTGGTGAACCTGAACCCGTGGGTGAACCACTCTCGCAATCAAATGTTGCCAGAATTTTTAATAAGATTTGTTGTGGAGAACGCCATCTAGTGAAGACAACTTGAATCATTTATTGTAAGCTGTAACTGCTTTGAGGAAGAGGTTTAGATTCATCTAAGTGTAACTGTAACATATTTTCATAGATTCTTACTACAAACTCCACTAAACAGGGACAAGGGAAATTGTGTTATCTATCTTTGGAAGGGAAGAGTAGCAGAGACATCTATTTGCAATTTTTGAAACTACAAATCACACGTCTTTGCGAAACACCACCGGTGCCCACACGGCGCTGGGGTGTAATTTTTCTTTCATTCGCGAGAGTACGTCGCGGGGGCAGCACGTAACTGGATTTTGACGTGTGACATCAATCAAACAGCTGCAACTAAATTCGGATGCAGATTGTGGTGTATTGAAATAAATTCGCACGGTTATGAAATAGTGATAAAAATGTCTGAAGGTAAAAGTGCGTTGTTCGCGAAAACTGTGCAAAAACATGCCGGACGGGCGAAGGAAAAGGTATTTATCGCTTATTCATTTATTTTGCATATTTACGAGGTGATTGGTTTACGAGAGTCTTTGCCTGTTTGTTGACGTGAAAGTAGCTATTTGAAGAGCTGGCTGTGTCCAGAGATCGGGGCATCTTTGCCCAGAGTCTAGATGCCGGTATTAAGCGTCTGCTTTCACCTGTTGATTGAAAACTTAGTTAATTACTTACCTACTACACCTGTATTTCGTTAGTGTAGGCATAGATAGCGAAGCTTACTACGTTCATTATAAACTACGTATCAGTTTTACGTTATGCAGGCGGCGCTATCATGTCCAGGGTGAATCTGCGCTATTTTTAGAAGCGAGCAGTGATACTTTTGTCTACTAACCATAGTACTTACACCATTCTTCCTGACCTATCATTATGTGTGCATTGTGAAAGAATGAGATCATATTTATTGCTCAAGACTAGGGAAGAGTCCGGGTTTAAAAATAACAGGAATGGCAGAGCTCAGACTGAACTGTCAAGCCGTTAGTTCGCTGAAACTATTTTATTTCTTCTCTGGACTATTTTTGTGTTTGTCTCTCATTTGCAAGGTTTGAAATTCAGAAGTTCTTTACAATGTTATTGCTTTCTAGTCAAGAAAGTACATATTTATCTAACAATAAATAATTTTTTGCAAAGGCTAACTTATTTATATTGAATTGAGAGCAAGTAAATGCCAACTAAATGAATCCAAATTTTGTTTGATCAAAAATTATAATTTTAACTCGGACTGAGTTAAAATACAAACTTAAAAACATATTCAAAACTATAAAAGCCATGTTATTCAAGAATGTGGCATTTATAAATAAATAATTCATCAATAAAGCAGAGCCTACCTACCTACTTACCCACTTGCATTTGCCTACAAAAAACCTGATTTGACTGAAGTCACACACAGAAGGCTGTTGACCTAACCTGGCAAAAAGCCCAATAACCAACCTGTGTGTTTGTGCCGTTCAGAAGTCAGGAACTATTAATTTCTTCATATGCTGGGTAGACTCGAAGACTATAACACTAATACTAAATGTAATATAAACTCGCTATATGGTCCACATTGGAACTTCTTTGATTGATAGATTGAGGAACTCACATGGCAGTGTGTTTCTCAATCTAGTTCAGATTTTTGGCTGTGCGGCATTTTTCACCACTGAAGTGACTATCCAGAATACCTATTTTATTTGTTGCAAATACACACTAGTTAAATTTGTTTTTGTCTCTATATGCTTTTAATGCCACTTTTAAAGGGACAGGCAGAATTTTTTTATACCAGATGCTGAGCAAATATGTAATTATTAAAGTTAAATTGATCAGTCTAGAATACATTCTGTCTGCTAAAATAAAAACAATATATCAGTTTGCAAAATCATCCATTGTAGTTGTCAATCTTCACAATAATCTAGTTGAGTGCTCTAACTAAAACAGTGAATAAAACGTCAAGTGCGAGTTAGACTCGCGCATCAAGGGTTCCGTACAAACTCTTTAGCAAAGAAATCAGTCAAATCCAGACGAATAAGGCACAATAATTTTCTGATTTGATAACGATTATGACGTAACTTATTTAGTCCCTCTAACTATTGGCGTCTCGAGACTAAATAAGTTACGTCCAACCCTAGTGTAACAATGTACTATTTTGTATGAATAAACCACAAATTTACGGTTTTCTGATTTTTCCCTTTACTTGTGCTATAAGTCATTGCTTCTTGCCAAATTTCATGGTTCTAGGTCAACGGAAAGTACCCTACAGGTTTTTGGTCCATGGCGAGATTCGAAAATTATTTTTTCTGTGAATATACTAAAAATTTACGGTTTTCGGATTTTTCCCTTTACTTGTGTTATAAGACCTAGCTTCTCACCAATTTTCATGGTTCTAGGTCAACAGGAAGTACCCTAAAGGTTTTTGGTCCATGGCAAGATTAAAAAAATATTTTTTCTGTGAATAAACTACAAATTTACGGTTTTCAGATTTTTCCCTTTATTTTTGCTATATGACCTTGCTTCGTGCCAAATTTCATGGTTCTAGGTGAACGGGAAGTACCCTATAGGTTTTTGGTCCATGCCAAGATTAAAAAAATATTTTTTCTGTGAATAAACTACAAATTTACGGTTTTCGGATTTTTTCCTTTACTTGTACTATAAGACCTTGCTTCTCACCAAATTTCATGGTTCTAGGTAAACGGGAAGTACCCTATAGGTTTTGTGTGCATGTGATTCCCTTGGAAAATTGAAAAAAAATAGACATAAACAGCTGTAACTTTTGATTGCGTTGACTTAGAAGTTTGATTTATGTCGAGGCTTCAAGAGGTTACGAGCCTGCGTATATGATGTGAATATCAACTCGATAACCCTACGCGTTTCTGAGAAAAGTGGGTTGACAGACGGACAGACGGACAGACGGACAGACGGACAACAAAGTGATCCTATAAGGGTTCCTTTTTTCCTTTTGAGGTACGGAACCCTAAAAAACATAGAGAACTTAGAATGTAACCAATAGTAGTTAAGCATGTGACTATGTGACCGGTTTTAACAACTACTTAACAGCTTTATGGCTATTAAAACTCTAAAAACCCTTGTACGCAACAGAAGATTAAGTTAGTTAAGTGGTTTAAAAGCATTGGCTATAGGTAATAGCTTAGGTACGGGTCGACGACGACGCCTCACACGGTGTTTTCGTAAGGTCTCTGGGTCAATGTGCGAATGCTTGCGCTTTCAAGTCGTAAACGCGCGTTAAATTCTGTGAGAATATTTACATGCCAGTAGCTAAGCAGACACAGAATTCCGAAGTCTACTGATGCTTGATTCCTTCGAAAATCTCAACATTTTCAATACTATAAAAATATGTAATATCTACTACTTACATAATTATGTCAATGTTGTTTAGTGAACAACAGAAAACAGAGCTGTTTTTAGGGTTGCGTACCTGAAAAAAAAAGGAACCCTATAGGATCACTTTGTTGTCTGTATGTCCATCTGTCCGTCTGTCAACCCTCTTTTCTCAGAAACGCGTGGAGGTATCGAGATGAAATTCGCATCTAGTCAGGTTCGTAACCTCTTGCAGCCGCGATATAAATCAAACTTCAACGCTATCAAAAGTTACTGCCGCTTATGCCCAATTTATATGTTTGTGTATTTACACAAAACCTATAAGGTACTTCCCATTAGCTTAGAACCATGAAATTAAGGCAAGAAGCAAGGTAATAGCACAAGAAAAGGAAAAAATAAAAAGCGTAAACTTTACACAAAAAATGTTTAATTACTAACTAGTACAAGTTTGTACGGAACCCTTGATGGGCGGGTCCAACTCTTACTTGGCGTTTTATTTTTTAGTACAATAGGTCAACTGTACCTTTATCTTCCCGCATCATTAACATTCTAGCTAGCCCGTGCCCACTGCTAGTTATAGGCCTCCTTTTGATTTTGCCAGCTTCGCCTGCCCTGCGCCTCTCCCATCCAATCCTACACCTTGAAACTTTTCACAATGTCGCGTCGTTAGCGTTAATGAGAAAATATCTTTAGGTACTAAATCGTCATAAAAAAGCTGCGAACATCCAAAACAAAGCTCCCCTTTCACGAAAAGGGTTTAACGCAAAATGACTAAAAAGATCCAGCAGGGATTACATTGTTTTATTCCATTTCTGCAGACAGAAATAACAAACCAAAGTTTTATGTATCTAGCTACATAGGTGTACCTAGCGGTTAGTACGCACGCAGATAGGGTTACTGACGAGTTCGCGACTGGCCGAGACTGTTGAAATGAACCGTTTTTAATCCCACTGCAAACGGAAACTAGGGCTTCTAAGATTCCTTTTACGGGGTTGCTATTAGACGTATCATTTTGAAAAATAACTGCAAACTTAATTAATATCATACCTATATCGAATCGTTTAACTAGCAACGGTACAGTAGGTATCCATACTAATAATAATATTATAAATTCGAAAATACATAACCTGTCTGTTACCTTTAAACGGATGATCGTATGTTAATGAAATTTGGCAGGGAGGTAGATCGGATCCCGGAGACGGACATTGACTACTTGAAAAGCGCCGAAGGTGCTAGTATTTATATATGGCTTAAGCATCTCTATTTCGCCCTAGGCACGTGGTCAGCGTAAGCTTGTGGTCTGACCATCGGGATAGGTCTCATTCTTTATCTTTCAGCCTCTATGGGTCACCGTTCTGTAATTACTGTACCTAGTTCATGTTCCGAACTAGTGGCGTTAGTAGAAAGTTCTAAGTTATTGGTCTAGGTATGAGAGAGGTCGGTAATAAAGGTTTTTTTACTTAACTGCTCATGGTAGATAAACCTATATCTAAGCAGTAAATAAATCTGTCACCACAACTCAAAATATAATTTGGATATTCCAACAATTTCAATCAAGCTCAGATTTATCTCTCGAGACGAGCTCCGTGCCAAATAATCTGCAATTGATTGAATCTGAGCGATGGTCGTGATTGATCCTGATCGTTGCTTTGCTACACATAGGCTTTCAAAAGTATTTTTGTTTGTTCATATTTACTTGCCAATACATCGGTTTTTTTTCATCTTGAGGATTAGACGGGAAAGTGAATTAGTCATTCTAATAAACAACAAAAATGAACATCATCATCAACTAGGAGAGAATTAATTCGGTCATTATTAGAGCTACGGTTTTTCTCTTACATTATCGAAGAAGAGAGTATTTTTCCCCTTCGGTTTTGTAACTTTTTGCACCTTACTCAACCACTAAAATAAACGTAAAATTACCGTCCTTTATGATATGACTAGACTAGTAGGTTTCTAAATAAAGCGTAAACTCATCGTAAACTCTAGAAGAAAGTTCTTTTGAGTTCTTATAATCCTGACTTCTCAAATAACTAGGATAACATAAACAACTTTGACACGTTTGAACACCTAAGGGCTCTTTATGAAGCTGATTTCACTTTTCTGTGATATCTTCAACCTATAATATTTTCGACATTATTTTCTTAACTTTAGAGATTTGTCATCTAAGATACTTAGAGAGACTTACGTGAGCCTTTGAACGAATCGCTTTGGGATGTTGGACTTATAAGGTTGCAGTCAATATCACCTACGCTTTACCTTATCTTATACAAGATTAGTCACTGCTTACAGAAATATCGTATTCCACTGCAAATTTAATATAGTTAATTTTACCATAACAGGCTTTCTCCTCGCTGTCCGAAGTGGCAAGTCTAACTATTCTCCTATTACTAACTACCATGCAATATCACTAACCTATGCATAATACTTGTACCGTGTTGTGTGCTGATCGGTTCACTTACTGTAATGCTAGTTAACATGAGAAAGAGAGAAAGCTGAGACTTAGGTCAATATTATATGGTGCACTTTGCACGCATATTGCGGTTTATTGAAATATTGCGGTTTGAGTCGGTGACATAAGACAGCATTTCAAATCAATCTCACGTAGTAAAGCAGTAGCTTTACTTTACATTACAAGAAGCGGTGACCTGTATCATGTTTTCGTAGTCGGATTGAGTGGACGTGCACCTAACAGATTAGACATTAGTGGCGAAAATAGAGGAGTCAGGAGAGGCCTTTGTCCTGCTGTAGGACAGAACTAGCTTCTAAAGACTCAGGTGAAGGACGAAGAAAGACCTGTGTTGGTTTATGCATTTATATAGTAAGTAATAGCCCTTCCCTACATGAGCCCTGTAAGGGCATGAGGTTTCCCATTTACCAGTCTTTCCTTCTCAAGTATCTACCTAATGTAGTACATGTAGTAAACATTAGGTAGATACTTGTTTTACCCAGCCGACCGATAGTCTGATGACATCACAAACTTAGTTTGGAACGGACACGATCCGTAAAGAACCGGCAAGAATGGCACATTGGTTGAATCATTTTGTATGCCGTTATCTTTAAAAAAAACATCATAAATCGCCTTTAAAAATCCCATAATTGTCCAAATTTTATTCTGTCGTCAACATAATCCCATGTTATCAGACAACCGATCTTTGTGTGGGAAAACTTGAAGTTTTGTGAAAAAACTTTCATTAGTTCCATCGTGTATGGAAAGTTCTCGATTTCGTGATTCGCATACGAAGAATCGTGGTATCCGCTTCTTGTGGAGTGCAAACTGGGGAATGGCATGTAAATAAAATATTGAATTTCCTGATTAATTTATTTCTCCGCCTTAACTACTGTAAACCCATAGTATTAATACCTCTATATAATACATACTACTGCATGTATTATGGCTTACAAGGTTACTACCTTGTAAGCCATAGTTAGAAGAAACAAACTAAGCGAAAGGTTAAAACCGTATCGATTTTCGTGGCTGAAATCTTTACAATTCAGAAATTTTCATCAATATTGATATAGGTGTACCTATGGCCTTCAATGAGTTCTCAAACATTCGTAATTAGTACATAAATATAGCAAAAATGACAGTCGCGGTGGTCAAAAAGCTCAAGTGAAAAATAAGCTCGAGGATAATAATAAGCTCGGCTCCAGTTGTTATTTATAAACCTGTATTTGTAAAAAGGCTTACTACAAAATATCAGATTATCTAGCTAGACGATAAAAAAACGTGGGACGACTTTTGCCCGAAAACTAACATTCTGGGAAAGGTTTCTTGTTCGCTTCTTTACTTTACCTTAAAAGATTGAATTGAGCAAAAAATCAAAGTGACCACTTTATTTCCTAGTTTTACTTATGTAAGTAATTTGATTTTTTGTAACGTGTCCAAGAGTCCTGTAAGATCGAAAGAAAATAAAGCTCTTTGATGTTTGATGTATAATATAACAAGGTACCTACGAAAGTTAAAAATGTACAGTTTAATTTTAAAAAGAATGAGGAATACTATCAGAATAAATAGATTCGTAATGTAGGTATTGGTGAAACTTAATCAATCTGAACGTTCATAACGAGACGATCAAGGGGTTTGCAGGTGAAAGCAAGCAGTGTACATCTGATGATGATAAATGTGTAGTTAATTGGGCTTCGATGAAACGTAAAAGTTGAGCTCCGCTATGTTTATACTCGGTTTTAGAATCCTTGATTTTTTTATGTCTTATGTTATGTATGACTATGACAATATACAATTTTATTAATTAATTTTAAAATAAAAAAACTTCAGCAATCATTACAGCAAATTGCATGTCAATAGAATTTTTGGTTTGAAAGTTTTTCACTCGTCTGTCGTCCGTCGAACTCGGATTAGAACCCTTTTTCGTAACTTTTGTGCATAGTAATGCGTTGTTAAAGTTTTTTGTCATGTGTGATTAGATACCGTGTTATTTTCTGTTACTGTTATGTTATCAGATTTTGTGAAGTTTTCAATCATACACGCTTGACAAAACATCTTGGATACTAGAACCTAGAACCAAGTAGGTTTAGAGTCTGTAAAGATTTTTTAAAAGATGCGAGTTACGATGAATATTTTGCGCCCATTTACTATCGGAATGAGGAACTATGTGCGTGGTTTTTGTAGCAAAAATTCCTACATTTAGATACCAGGATCGCCAAAAATACTCATTGATAGAAGGTATGCTTATCCAAATTCAGATTCAGTAAAAGCATACTTTTCCACCAGAGATATGCTACGTAGTTAAGCGTTGAAGTGTGTCAACTCAAAACCTACCGATAGAAATACTTTATGTAAAAATAAAGTCAAAGACTAAATTGATACCACGCTTTTCATCTTATAATCCGTCGGTAAACACGCGTCGAACGAGTATAAGATTAACATTAGCTGCATCAGTGTCATTCTCGTGGTGATTCATATTGAGGGTCGAAAGGGTCACCGATAGAGGTGCGCAGCTCATTATTTACGACTTGCTTAAGCTTGTGTTGTGACTAACATAGTCACAACACAAGCTCTGTGTCTCAGTTCTTGATATATTGAGAGGTTTTACAAGTTTTTTTTTAATAAAATAATTGGCCCTGGTTGGAGGGGCTTGACAGAACATCCTTACCATCCCCTCAGACGATGTTATAATCTTGAAACTTATGTAAACGTACGTATTTGTAGTTAGAAACAAGATGGTAATCCAAAAGGGAAACATATCCACCACAACTACTAAAATACATCCCGCATGCCCAGCGTGGGGAAGAAAGCTAGGATGCAAAGCATCCTAGCTGCATTCCTGAATTGTTTTGTCTTTCCAAAGGCTTGCTGCATGAACGAGCTTCTGACCATTGAAGTCTCATTATTTATCTACACTGCCATCCCCTTCTGTGCGTCAATTGCAAGTCTATTTGCTGACGCAACCAATGTATCCGCTTCATCTAGCCACAGCTCTATCACAGTCCAACAAAGTCTACAATCGATAACCTCATCAAAAACGTAGATGACAATGCAAATTCCTGCAATTTTCTCCCTACAAACCCTACATGTGACGTAGCACTTATCACGTACTCTTAGAGCTGTGATTCGATTCCCTCCGTGGATGCGAAGGTCGGCTAACTGTGCTACCGTCGTTCGTCGTCATGAGAACAGTGAATGCCCTCAAAGCTCTGTATATTCTTATGTGAATGTTTGCGCGGATCGCTAATTAATAGGCTTTGACTACTCGGTTTGCTTTGAATAGTTAAGGTACTAAAAAAATTAAACTAGGTTTTTGTGTTGTTTAATGCTTTTAAGAGTGGTAAATATTTTATTAATTTTGTAAATAAGTAGACTTGTGCGTGGGCTTGCTTGGCCATATTGCTATTTTAAAGGTCACGTTACCTCTACTGAAACGTGACTGAAACACTGTTTTGGCTTAAGTAAGTATTTCTCCGTTCAAGAGTACTCATGAATGTGTCAGCGGCGAATTCATCTCCACACGTAAAACAAAAAAATACCTTCGAACCTAGACAAGACAGCAAACAATGCCGAAAGTCTTCTCCAATACCTTGTAATGCAAATCTTGTGGGCCGTGTGGTCAATTTCAGTTTTGTCAAGATGAGGTGCTTTCTACGACCTCATTACGATACGAGCTCCGACTGTGAATTATCTAAACAAATACGTATGGTAATTCACATGGAATGGTTTTCTAGTCTTGTTAAACATCTTTTACCTTCGGATTTTCGTATTTCCATAAGAAAACAAGACGCAAAGAGCGAATTTATTGAAAGAGGACGGGAACAATAATTGTTTTTATCTTATCACATATTTTATTATGATTCGATTAACTCACTTTTTATAGCCGTTCTTGCTTTCTTGTTTATAACCGTGTTCTTGAAGTAATTGGTAGAATTTCCCTTTGAATAATAATTGACCCACACAACGATGTTATAAAACTTGTTACAATTACCATCCACTAAAGAGCATTATAATCTTCTCAGCACTTTCATTATCCGTTTCGGCGGCGACAAAATCAAGGTCAGACAATAGATGATCGTTACGGAACTGTTACGCTTGCGTTTTCTTTAACAGGTGTCTTCCGATGACCTGCTTTACGTAATTCATTCATCTCCTTCATTCATTTGATTGGGCTCTTTGATCTGCTTTATAACAATGTAAGTGAACTTTATACCACTTACACTACTGCTTTATCAAGTAAACTCGAGTAGTATAAATGAAAGAAGTCTCCTATGCGCTAGTTTAGCTCTAGCTCAACTGTTTCAATTTCAAAAATTTCAAATAATTACTAGTTATAATTTGTTTCTATTCTTTGATTGTAACTTTCTTTGTAGTATTTGCAAGCTTTTATTCTACGTGCCTTGTTTGCTTGTGTGTGACAAATCTTGATACTGAATTTTAGACCAGTTATTGTCCACAACCGATTGAGCTGAAATTTGGCATACCTTACATAGGTATATAGTTCAGTGTCATGTTACCGTCGAGCTGCTTCGAGGATAAAGACAGAAAGTGGCCATATGAACTCCTAAAAGAAACATCTCAACCCCGTCGAGTATGGGTTCGTTGGATTTGTCTTTCCGCGAGTACTTTGGTCCTAGGCGATTATAAAAAAGCTTGTGTTCATAAAAGTTTTTTTAATAGATAAAAACAATACTAATATGATGGTTGAATTGATGGGATATGTCAGACCCTCTTTACTTCTATGAATAACTTTGTCAGGTCAAAGAAAACTAACAGTTTCTTAGCTAACAGATGTGAAAATGTGAAATGTGCATGAAAAATGTGCATGAAAATAAGACAAATTTTAATGAATTAAACATTTGAAATCCACACACAAAATTTCGCTACGTCAACATATTCACAACATATTCATAGGTGGTTCTCCTTGATTTCACCCACATGTAAACCGCTTTGTTCCAGCCTATCCCACGCGCCACCCACCGCTTTATAACCAGCACTTTCATTTGGTCAGATTGCTTAATAGAGGCAGATTTATGTGGGGAAACGATAGGCGGTGTTGAATTTATGATTATTTCGTAGGGTCTTCTTCTTCCTAATTGATGAAATGGTCAGTGAATGACGAAGGAAGCGATTGGATTGGCATAGCCTACCTGTTTTTTTTTAATATTTGAAAAGCTTTGACATTGTAAATAGTAAGTTTTATTGGGAAACGCAATGTTGTAAATTAGAATGAAATCAAGTTAACTTCTTTGTAACATTTTAGTTTCACAAGAGACTTGTTATCTTTCTAAGTATACGTCAGGAAATAAGACGGTATTTATCTTATTATGAGTTATCTGCAGATTCTGTAGCTTCTGCTATCTCAAAAACAAGGTTATCATCTCATGGTTAAACTCAAGTGTTTCCATATAGAACCGCGTGTTCACTATATTATCATTATCAATCAATTTCACCGAAGAATTGTTACATGCTAATCCCAATGTGGTTTCGCAATGTCGCCCACTTCCCGTGGCACTTGCCAAATGGCCCACAATCGGCGATATATCGATGTATGTCTCGTTACAGTCTATTATTACAATTTTGGAGTTATTCGGTCACGCTTCGTGCGGTTTTGATTTTACGTCATCACTCAATTTTAAAGCAATCACAGTTAGTGCCTACTTTTACAACTTCAGTTTTATGTAACTCAATTACTTTAACAATTATACGAATGGTATAGTTTTGTTCAATAGTTCACGCTGCATAGCATTAACCTCTCTATGTGGGTCAGTCGAGGGATAATTAGATTAGCCGTTGGCTGACATAATCCTTGATGCAAAATAGTTTACTCTTGGCTCTACCGATATCTTTCATACAGATTTTTACATTGCCTTCGATTGGTTATATCATCATGAAAGCCATAAATCATTTCGTATATTCCCAAGGCTGGACTTATTGAGCTGGTATCTTTTCCCAGGGATTTTTTTATTACATGGAAGTCATCCGTCAACGCTACAACACGAGTTGCGTTTGCAATACCGCTATTAACCTGCCAATGAATTCTGATCAAAAGTATAAGTCAGCTATAACACCATAAGTCCAAGAGAACCAGAGTCATCGACATAGCTCTAAAAATTAGCAAGCTGAAGTGCCAGTGGGCTAGCGATATCTCGAAGAACCGACAACTGCAGGGGTATTTTAATTCATTCGATTCGTTTCCGGAGCGGAAACGTCCGATTCGAATTCGATTCCGCGAACGCTATTTTGATTTCATTGCGGATTGATGATCGAAAGTATCCGAAGCGATTCCGCGGGTTGATGGAAAATGTGCATTTACGGAGATTGTTTTGAAATAGTAGAAAATGGTAGAAATTTTATTGGAATATTTTAAAGTAACTTTGCATTATCATAATGATTTCTTAATTGCATCGAAATCAATCAATAAATCAGGGTGTTTCTAATGTTCTAAAGAAAGATTCTAAAGTTACACATCATATTCACATCGAAAATATGTTAATTGAGCAAACTTACCTCGTAAACATGACTTCAAACCAAAACGTTGGGCAAAAGTGTTACCAATTTAACCAGACTTCTCACCAAATCTAGCGGGTTTGACTGTTTGGTTTGATGTTTGTTTTTAGGTTTGGCAAAAGGTAGGTAGGTACCTAGGCAGGTTGACCTCCGAGGAATGCAATTATTAGAGACTTACTTTTAGCTCTACAGGCATTGAATTAGAGTATTTTGTCTCACTATAAAAACACCTCAACTCCTCAATCAACCCCAGAGCTATTGTCGGCGTAAAACGATACAACGATTGGAAGTTAGGGTCGTTGAACGGGTTCGACAAATCTCGCAGGGTTCGATGACGGATTATTGTTTGTTGTCTCCGAGTTGAGCTGTGAATATGTCGTTGAGCTCTCTCTCTGTCTCTTACAAATAAATGTTCCATCTATACAACAGCAAAATGTGGTTAGTAAATAAACGTAGATAGAAGGTAGGTACCTAGTTACTTTGTTTTCTTAATTTGTAAACAAAGATAACCTAAAAACGTAAACACTGGCAAATAATCACCTCGATTGAGTAAGAACCTACTTCTCTCGTTCCTATCAAGATTAGGTACTTTCACGGTGTTCTTATGAGTTAGTACCCTTGAATTTATGCTAAAACTATTTATAAACAAACAAATACTCACTGGCGGAATAGCTTCCGACAGTAAAAAGCTGTCGGAAACTCTCCTAACATGGATCCGAATTCGAATGTCAAAAGTTTTCGAATCCGCTGGTTTAAAATAGCATTCTTCGAAAAAGTTTCCGATATCGAATCCGAAGGCCTTTCCGACGAATTAAAATACCCCTGCTGATGGGGTAAACGTGTTCTTGAGTGGAGACCGCGATTCGGCAAACGTAGTATAGGATGCCCTCCGACCAGGTGGGATGACGATTTGCGAAAGACTGTTAGTAGATGCTGAATACGGCAAGCTGAAGACAGGGCGCTATGACGCTCATAAGGGGTGGACTATGTCCAGCTGTGGACTAACATATGATGACACTTAGTTCGTGTAACTATATCCAACCATCGCAAAAAAGACCCAAGTAAAGCTCTCTGGTGCTTTTTAGTCAATGAATCAGTATAGTTCACGAATAAGAACCAATAAGCCCAACAATGTGAAACTAAACATCGTTAGTTCAGAAAACTTTCGTTTGATAACTTTTAACGAGATCAGACAGACATAGCGCAACAACGTTTCTAGTAGGTACCTACATCATGTTTATTACCTACGACTTGAACTTTTCTTGTTATCGTAATATTTTACGAGATTGAAAATATTTTTTACATTTCTACTCGTAAATGTGTCCGTGTAAGGAAAGAGCTCTGACTAGTACCTAAGCCTTAAATGGTGCAAAAAGTTCCTCGTTCACATGAGCCGTATGTCGCGAAGTATTCCGAGCTTGTGCGTGGTGGTCCGGTGTTTTTGCGTCCACGCACTTTCTTACCTTTTACTCGATACTTTCTCGAAGCCCCGGGGCATCACGTACCAATTGCATATTTTGTGGTTATCGAATCAACACGATAGGATTGAGATTGTCTTTTTCCACCGTCCACCTTTTCATCCGACTGTGCAAGGAGGAGGATTTTTCCTTTATTCTTTTGTTGTAGTTTATTTTTCGTTCTTAACTGCAATGAGCTATGTTGGCCGTAAGGCTGTGAGTACGGCTCGAACAGGATCGCGGATTTAGGGAAAGTAACAGCAAGTGCAACTTTGATTGGTTGTGCTACTTTGCAAAATTACCTACCTACTTACTTTCGGACCTTTACACCTTTTAACTTTCACATTCTGTGCCACATGAATGGCGAGAGGTATCTGTTTCTTTACTGATAATTTCTAACCACCTTTAATATTATTTCAGGTACAGTACGATATTCAAGCAGTTAAATGATAATGCTGTATGCTACCTAGCCTATCAATTCCGACATCAAGGTAAAGCGAAATACATTATGTGAATAAAATACTATTACCTTCTGCTCTAGTACCTACTTATAACTATTCTACATTTCTACTGCGCAAACAGCTTAGCACTCGCCGAATCGTATGTAGGTAGGTACATGTATTTCATATTAGTATATTTATTTTATAATATACTAACCTGAGTTTAAACAGTTGTTTACACATTTGACGTGTGTTTGTATCACATTTTTCCTCGTCACGTTATCTGATAATATCTGACATCTCAATGATCTTACGTTCTTTTCCATCACAAGGTCCCTTCATTTGTAATATTATGAGGAACTATGCTCCATTGTCTTTGAAATTGTTGATTTGACTGCTACTTATGTCTTCCTTTTATTAATTGAATACATTGTTCTAGTTTTTATCATATTTTGAGAATAGGGTTTATTTATTCCGATGAAAATAGCCCTTCCTATTGCATTGTTGTCATGTATGGGTATGGAAGACTGTATCACTAGATAGTGCTTGTCTTTGTTTCATGGTTGGGGCCGGCCCTTGCTTCCGCTGATTCAATATTGCGAAATCCCTAATGTAGAAAAAACGTCTCCTATTCAACAACAATTGAGTTATTGTGTTGTTCTTATGCTGCAATATTCACAGTAGCCCTATCGTAGCTGAAGTATGTTCTCACAAGTTCATTCTCGACTTTTAACTTTCTTTTCATTGTAATTTGAGAACCAAAATACATGTTTGTGACACCACAGGTCTATTCTATACAACGTGTGGATTGTATATCGCATGCTGCGCCTGATAGCGTTTTATCTCGTGTTAGTGTTCTGGTGGACTGTTTTATTATTTTCCAATGATTTACAATCACGAATGTCTTTTGTTCTGATTTTATCGGTCGCATATTGTTGTTCCTATTGTTGCTTTTGCAACTTTGTTTAACTTTCCAGTTAACAAACAACAAATTCTTTATTAGTTTTGTAAGACGCAGCGTCCACAGATAAATTGTTTATATTATATTTTCTTCTCTTAATTTATTTATATGTACGGTATGTCTGGGCAGTGGGCGTCTATGTCTACCTTCAATTCCAGGATTCTGAATGTGGTCTTTGTATATTATTTATTCAATGAAGCAGTCTTATAACAAATTTCATAGCCAGTTACTGTTTTTGGAGTAACTCCAAATGCGACGGGTCTTATTGACTTGGTTCTGCAGGTGAACGTCCTCAACTCAATACCCACGCTGTTTTTGCAAAATGCTGGTGGTTGCCGGTAAAAAAGGCGATATGATGGTCCAGGTCCTGCTCGGTACCTTTATGGGCATTACTGCTTACTCAAGTCCAAGGCGCATGTAAGTATCTCTCAGATCGCAGAAACATGGTTTCAACTCTCTCGGTCTTGCGAGGCCCAAAGTAGTTTTGTATGCAGTTTCTTGTCGTATATATTCATAATGCGGAGAGGAAAAGACAAAACCTTTCCTTGTTGTGTTTTTTTTTTCGAAAGAATTTGATAAATAGCGACGGTTCTTAGGAATCTTTTGTATATTTACATAACATACAAGGCACACTGTTTATTGTTTTTACGAGTATGTCGTGTCTAGCTGGTTCTATTGATGTACTCACGTTACTATTTGGGTTGTTAACTTGTTAATAATGTACATGTTTGTACATGATATAATCTATATTATTATTGATATATTGTTATATTTACTCGTCAGAAATCCGTCAGATCTCCGTATCTTCCAAACTACTAAATATTTAACTTCGAAATTTATATACCTATGCTAAAGTACAGAACTTGCTCTATATGTTTCGAAAACACGATTCCATAAAATTTTCTCAATAAATACAGAAGTTAAGATCTTGAGAATAAGCAATGGTAATAGAACTACATTTTTTTTTTTCAAATAAAGTCCTAATTAATAGATAATAAGTTAAAACTTGATTTTTGGGCTTGCGTTGCGTTGTTTTGGCATGCCCTGCCCCACTCCTATAGGAGTGGGGCAGGGCATACGCAAAATCATATGTCTATCCTTTTCACAAAAAACTTAAGGTTGTATATAATAAGCACAAGACAAGTAAAATTTTAAACTACATTACTATCTCATACAATTTTTAAATGAGAATAAGTACCTAAGTGTTTCTCAATTTCTACAATATGTGAAATAGCAACCAACGTCCTCGCTTCCTAATAGAGAAATCACGGTGGAGCTACTAACGAATAAGGACATGCCGACCATTCGTTAGCTGGCATGTGCTAATATATTATTACGAAACCCGCTTCTGACTGACAAACTACGCCATTTATATCTTTAAAGGGAGCATGGACTTCCACTTGAAAAAATAAGTCATTCTGTTTACTGTATTGTTGCAAAAATTCTGCTACGCGATGGGTTTCTGTTAAATAATAAATAAATAAATAAGTAATGCTGGACAATTCACACAGCACTATCTAGCCCCAAGCTAAGCAGAGCTTGTGTTATGGGTACTAGATAACTGATATACATAATATAATACATAGATAGATATTTTTTTATTATACATAGAAAACGACCAGAACACCCTGAACAAATGTCTGCAGATCGTACACACATTTGTCCCGAGGAGGGAATCGAACCCGCAACCTCCTGCGTCGCAGGCAGACCTTCGCCCACCGCGCCACAAAGGTCGTCAACTGTTATAAGAAATACAATACAAGTGTAAAAAGGTAAGTAAAGTACCTTTTTACGCTTGCGTCATTTCAAACTTTATGGAAACAGTAAAAACGTATTCACTCAGCGGATGTTGTTTTGCTTGTTTACATTAAATTTTTAATGCTCATGAAAATTTATCCGAAAAAGAAAACGTATACTTACTGATTTCTTTTAAATCATACATCATCTTGAAAGTAAATGCTTACGGTACTCTAATTTATATATATCTTTTAAATGAATCTCAAGTGCCGTCAAAATAAGGCGCACTGCCTGATGGAGTCCATCTAATGCTTAGATTAATTTAAAACCATGTATCTCAACAAGGTCGTCTCGTACCTGTCATTGCCATGTGGCTTCTGATTTACTACAATAGGGTCATGCAGCTCGCTCGTTTGTCATCCGGAAGACGCCGGTGACGTATTGAGTTCGTCGTCGACCAAAAATTACGTAAGGAGCGCAGACGCAGCTTATATCCGTCCTGCGATCGCCGTTCCCACTCAACTGCCGACACATCCCACAGCAAAACAGACCTAATTACGCACGTGTAAGAACCAATATCGCTGTAAGGCGGTGATCGACTGAAGACTGTTTATGAGGTGTTTGCCGCATGGACGGCGGCCAGGCCAGGTCGTGATGTGACTATTCCCGTCTAGTCGAATGGATTCTGTGTCCGATGGCTTGCGAACTTTTTTTGGCACGTGTCATTCATTTCTGGCGCCGTTTTATCGCTATGCGAGATCGTTGCGCTTTTACATAGAAAACCCTCTACTGATCTATTTTCCAGCTCTAAAATGTACGTTTTTGCATTCACACAGCCCATGAAAAATACTCCACGTGTTCCGTTGTCGTGGTTAGATGCTATTTCATCGTACCAGTTGTACATAAAGGCGTGCGCAACAAAATGTAATACGATCGTTATGCGTCATTAATTGAATAACAATTTGGATCATGTCGTGCATACTTGCATGCTAAATCCGTAACATTCTCTATTTGGAGTTGTTTGTGTTGAGATTTGGTAGCACCTTCCATAGCTGTATTGGTTTTATTTGTCTTTGTATGAATAAGATCTTAAGAATGCAGTCATCGAAATAAGGACTTGTAATTGTACATCTTTCTTATGGGTCGTTTTGGAACCTATAAAGGAGAGCTTTTCTGCATATAAACAAGTTTATAGATATGGACTATTGCGTTCAACTAAGTGCAGCTAGAACCTGTCTCTGCTCTTATTTATCTCTTGTGGTCAGTTTGTCCAAACAAGTTTCAATGAAGCACCATTTATTCTATTTGTCTAAATTTCTAACCTGTTTTCTATTAAGTTTGCTTCGCTAGAAACTCAAGTTAACACTGCAATCAGTTTCTTTAAGATCAATTATCGTTTTCATTACTGCGCCTTGTAAAGTGTTAATCATATAATTGAGCCGAACAGTCTACGATTTTCTTTACTTTCTAATATTATTAATGGCCGATCATAAAAAGGCTGTTTCATAGTCTTTACGATGCATCACCACACCCGCTTGGCGCCGAAGTAAATAGCTTTTAAATTTCTATACATACAACTCTCACATTGTTCCACTTTCATCCGTTCAGGGTTTGTTTATGAAAAATGTTTAAAGTCCTCATCAAAACTGTTTGGATTAAAAATGAGGCAGTTATTCATTTCATCATGTTTTATTTAATCTCTTCCTATATTATATTACAGTCATTAGGTTTTGGTTGACTTCGTTTGCGTTGAGTAGTTTATTTAATTTAGTTAATGAAAGTGATTTGGTGTTTACCATGTGTTTAAATGTAAATTTAGTGTGATTATATCTCTTTTCTTCTTCAAACGACCGTCACAAAGTGAAGTAACGATGACGAATAAAAAGAAATCAAGGTCGATACAGTACTTGCATATTTGGGATATCTGCGATCGGTTGTATGTTTAAATCTTTAAAAAATTTAGTATGTTATTGATAAAATTCGGTGTTCCCCTAAACGTTCTCTATATATAACATACGAATATAATCAGTCCATTAGCCTATGGTGTTAAATTCAAGGTCGCTTTCTGTCTACAAAGGCCGCATTCCATGTTTATAGTGGACAAATGGATGCTGATAAGCAATAACATGTCAACCCACAAAAAGTCAAAAATTGAGTTAGGTATGCAGAACGCTTCTTTGGCAGTTAAAGAACGTTTTGCAACAACGTTTTAACCTGATAACATTATTTAAGTACCAAAAATACGTACAAAAATGTTGACACGAAATCAGTTTGTACGGTTGAACGTTTTGCGATAAAATGTTAAGGTACTTGAAACATCATTTTATGTCATTGAACGCCATCTATATAAAGCCATACTCACTCAAGGTACTTGATCGGTTATTGCTTAATTAGTTATAGTCTTTTTGAAAACAACTTTTGGTGAATCTATTTGTTAAAATTAATAAAGTGAATTGTCAGGACAGTCAGATACAAATACTGCATGGAAAACGCAATAAGAACCTTGGAAAATAAAAACATCATCAAAGGTAAGCCAAAATAGTACATAAACTTACGAATTATACCCAGACAACATTATAGGTTATTTACCCGCAAAATTGCAAGAAATAGGTCTTCTAATGATTTAAATAAGTTTGAAATCATTGTGGAACCTATTTTTACATAGTCACAGGTAAAATGCTATTACGTTTCATTAAATTTATATAAAATGTTTGATTGACCGGTTTTTGCAAAAAAAAAATTTACTATTAACCAGCATTTGTAAACATACCATAGAGCTTGGTACGTTATTGATAAACAAGACAATATCCCTTTATTTTGTATTTTAACCCTAAAAGTACGTTACATGACTTAACACGTTTTTGAAAAACTAAAATTTTTATTTGGCTCGAAAGGTGCGGGTTCTATTCTTGATGTTTGTATGTTTTGCAAATTAATATTTTAATGCTGGTTTGCGTGTTGAGTGTGGTAGGTAGGTACTAGATTATTAGTTTATGATACAGATGAAAAAACTGGGATTCCTACTATCTTTAGAATTATAAAGGTACCTACTAGATACTGCACGCGGCTTCACACGCGTTGTTTTTAAGGAAACGTTATTTCTTAGGCTTATAGCTGCATCCTTAGAATAACTAGGCATAGAACCCTAGTAGGCGCACGCGAAGTGAAGCAATTTCAAGTTAGCCTTTAAAGGCTACGTACATCGCTCGACGCGTCAGTGCTCAAGGTCAATGCCTACTGGGAAGAGCTCTACGATTTTTGATAAAAATGACGTATTGTGCAGTGAAAGGGTGTCACAACTCTTCACATAATCACCACAAACAACCGAAGATTCCATTTCACGGGTAAGTACAACCTGGCATCTTATATTCTTGAGTAAAACAGTAGTTTATGCACAAAAATAAAATGTAAACAAAACAGACGCCATTACAAATAAATGTTGCTAGCTATAGACCAAAAAATATTTACCCCATAGATATGTACTTCTTTGTTTTTTCTATTTCTACTTTACACTGGTGCTACGAATAAATAATAAGTCAGGAATTATAACAACCCTAAAAATGCCCCAACAAAAGTAGTGTACAAGTGTGGACGTCAAAATTCGCGTACAGCGCGCTGTACGCGAAGTCGGACATTTGCCTTGCAAGGGAGCACACGTCAAGTTTTCGCGTAGGTTTTCGTTTTTATCATTGTGAAGTGCCGTGCTGTGACCCCCCGTGCCCCCAGCCCCCCTGAAGCCCCTCCCCCATCAAAAAATCTGATATGGGTATCGTTTTCGACAACATGGGGGTAAGGATTACGAATTTGATGACGGCAGGCGTGTGTTGGATTGCGTGACCGACCGACTTTTAAGTTAAATATGTACCTGTGTTTTATTAAGCTTCGCCTAGTCAAAAACTTCTGTTTTATTTTCACGGGAAAGGGGATAGATTATCAATTTATCACAGACTGTGCGGATGCTGATGTAGTAGGAGTGTTAAATTTAAAAATTTCATTGGTTTCTTTATTCGATCAACCCTAGTTTTATTTATGTCGTTATATTCGTTCTTAGATTCCCTTCTGATCCGACTGTTGCTTCCCGATGGGTTGAAAAACTAAGACGCGCCCGCGCCGCGCCGCCGCCGTCGTCGCCGTCGCCACCCCGCGTCGTGGCCGATGCGCGGTGTGGCCTCGTTCAGCGCAGGTAGCAACTAGCAACGCACGCGGGCAACGATAGGACGGCAAACCGACACGACCGGGGAGAGGTCAAATGCAGGACCGACGGCTTAACGTGCTTTCCGAGGTCTAACACCGCCCACTTCCTAACTCCGGGCTGCTACTGTGAATATTTCTTGCTAAAAAAGACCCAAAATCTTGGCCCGACCCGGGATTTGAACCCGGGACCTCATTATCACCGGTTGAAAACGCGACCGCTAGAACAACGAGGTAGTCGAATAAAAGTATAAATTGTCCTGCATAAAGATACATTTACTCTACGTTTATCCCAAAATGTTTAAAAATAAATGTCCACCCGTGCGAAGCCGGGACGGGCCGCTAGTTAATTATAAAGTTAATGAAATATCATTTAACAGAAAAGTGATAAATGTGCAAATCATTTACTCCTTACTAAATGTTACAATTTCCCGACCTTACGGGAAAAATGTTAATTACTTGCAACATTATTTGTGCACTTGTGTGCGTGTCGGCTAATGTAATAACGTGCCGCTTACGCACACATTGGTTGCTTTTTTGCTTCAACTTTGAGCGGAATTTTGTATGAAATTATCACTCTGTGTCTTATTACTCTAAGGCTGCATCTATATAAAATTTAAACTTGATCCGTCAGTAGTAGTAGTTTTGGCGTGAAAAAGTATCAAACATTCATCCGTCTAAACTTTCGCATTTATATCATTAGTGAGAGCTGGTGTGTTAATAAAATGTTTTAGGGTTATTTAGATGAAGCTTAAGTAGGTAGTTAGGAACACGTCAAGAAATTGTTAACAAGTTTATTTCTTCAATTAATTTCAGAATGCCTTAGCCAATATCACGAAGCCACATGCTGGTAAACCTTTTGAGACCCCACCAGAGTATTCAAGCGATGTCGTCGTCGCTTCTTCGTAAAAGAAAAAAATTCAACATAGCAAGGCTCCAAAAAGGAAATTTTCGGTCACTAGCGGCAATGTTGGAATGCATTACCAACAGCAAAATGGATATTGAAAAACAAAAAGTATCTTGTAGCTTTGAAATAGAAATCCGTACGAGTGATCCCGCAAAACTCTTTATGAAAAATACATTAGAAGAGTATCCCGAAGAAGTTGACACATCCAAAGGTGCTGAAGGACGTAGAAGTCGTCCAAATTTTGAAATTGGATTTTCCAGTTCTTTACCCAGATGGTCGAGCGTTGTCAGATGCAAAGACTAAAGATTAAAAAAAATGCGGAAGCTAATTCCAGGCGACGCTAAACCTTTATACAGCTTTTTAAGGAATGTTGCGGTGATTTTATTGATGATACTGAAGGCTTTGGCAATAACTACTATTCATTTTGAATTGAACATCATCATCATCAGCCTATGTTACTCCACTGCTGGACATAGGCCTCCCCTAATGAGCGCCATAGCGAAAACGTGTTCTTGAATTGAACGATGATGAAGATACTAAAAAAAGACCGTTAAGGAAAATATTGCAGTACCTGAAAAATGAAGGATGCAACAAAGATAACTTGGGACATTATTTTTATAAAAATATTATATTGCTATAAGCGCATTCGAAACTATGGACACAGCTGGTATTGATATTCAGATGAAAATTGTTTTGTTTGTATTCTAGTTTATTGATTTATAATAAATAAGTAATAAAACTATTCTCAATGTATGTTAAACTTTATATACGTTACTTTTGAATATACGTTACCTATGTCTTTTCTTCTGATAACTCATTTGCATACAAATTTAATCCAAATAATACATTTAGCAATATAAAGTTATGGCACTTGACATATTAACATTGCTTTTAAATGAACTATTTTCAGTTTTGCAATAATGTTTTATGAGACTTGAAACGTTTATTCAATTAAAATATTTGCTGGCGCATTTCGTAATAACAAATTTGTCGTTTTTTAGACATACGCCAATATAATATCGAATAATAATCATGTAACTATGATTAAAACTGATATCGTTATTCTAATAACTGCATATTATCAATTTGCATAGATAATCCTTGAACAAAGTATTAAAACTGTCGCTGAAATTTTTAAACGCGATTTACTCAAAATGGCTTCCACGTTGGTTAACATGTTATTGCTTATCAGCATCCAAATGTACCTCCATCCTCTATTCTCTAAATGTAAATTAGGTCAAGCAAGACTTAATAAAGATTATTTCTGGAATAGATCCTTTGATTTAATATATCTTTGGATCACTACAAAATACTTAGCACAAAATATGGAGTGTCGAGTCGATTTCTGAAAACAAGTTTCTTGACCAGGTTATATAAATTTGTACTTTTTTGCGTGTTTTAAATTGTACCAGCTAATGCCTCAGAATTTCCAATCACAACGTTACCTAAAACCGACTCGTTCCGTGCCCACAACTGCAACGCTTCCAATTCCAACAGTTTTTCATTCCTCACTACCTGTTCTGTAGTAAATAGTTTCGATTTTCGCAACCGAGTCTCGCGCGGAATGCGGCGAGTGAACGTCTAAACCGAGTCTGTGGCATCCCGCGTTGCCTTCGCTGCAGCCAAATGTCACTGTAACAGCACTGATCCCACGCCCATGATTGCAAAATTACTTCAAACACGCATCCCATGCTTAATTCAACAATACTATAAAACCGGGCCTATTGTCGAACTTTTAAAGTTGCCAGCTATGTAAACATTTACTGAGTGTATTGTTAATTTTCGTGTTTTCCGTGATCGTGTTTGTTTTTCCAATAAAACAAGGTTAATTTTCAAACGCGCAAAATGTTCAGCCATGTGTTTATTTAGACGTCAATCTTATCGAGCTGCTAATGACCGGGGCCATCAATGCATTTCTCTAGCTAGTTTCTACGAAAGCCAGATGTTGCTATGTGTGGAAGTTGTCGAACTGGGCGCTCAGTGCCCTGTCCCTTTTCTTTTTGTGTTAGTTCCGTCCGATGTAGCTGCGTCTCTGTCTAGTGCCCCTCCCGTCCACCTGCGCCGGAGACTCGAGCGCGACACACATCTCACATCGTCCATTGCTTTCTATTTTCGCCAGTCGTACTCAATTTGCTATAAGATAGGTACATAGTACTACATACATACAATATGTCTATGACGTTCGTTCATCTCAGCTGAAGAGCTCAATTTTACACGATCGTAATGACATTCATTCAACAGTTCATCATAGCTATTGTTCCCAAATTTTTCCCTAAGTAGTATTCCCGATGCATCACTTTTACTTGTTTGCCGTCTGGTGTTTAGAGGCCAATTAGGTATGTAAATTACTATTTCTGCGGCCTATACGTTTTTGCTAGCAATCAGAATCAACCTAGAAAATTATGGTTAGTGCTATAGGGTCATTGAACCAAGCGTATCATTTACACGAATGCATATAGACATTAGACATATCATTTATTTGCCACTACAATTACACACAACATAAATTTACAATACTGAAATAAAAAATTAAACACATTCATAAAAATAAAGAACATTATTAGCATATACCAATACAATGTTGTATTATTCTAAAGGCCTACGACGACGATGCAGTCCACTAGTTATGCAGGTCGTATAATAAAGGTCCACGTTGCGAAATGACTATTGGAGCGACGTATTTAGGTGTTGTATCAATTCAAAATCAAATACCTATGTATATAATAGTAGACAAGACACTAACCACGGCTCTAGATTTACTACTGGTCAGCAAACTGTATTATTCTCTCCTCTTTAATAATGTTCTATTGTTGTTGTTTATATCAGTCTTTTTGTCTCACAAGTTTCGATTTCATAAACTCGATGTTCGTAAAATGTGATGCTCTAATTATTTCTTTTGATATATTCACTTAAATTATGGCATCGTAAAGGCAGTCTTACTCATTCACGTATATAACTTACACGTATTTGTTTAAATGTAAAGGAAAATTGTATAATTATCGTTCATTGCCACATTACGTCATATCTATTGAAAAGCGTGTAAGTTCTCAAAATAGAATCTTAGTTTATGAATTTATCAATGGTATAAAGTAGATGCTTAATAAAAGCAAAAGTTTTTTTTTGTTTCTTCTTTAGATAACACAAACTTTGCTTAATTGGGGGGCTAGATGATGCTGTGTGATAATTTCCGTATTTATCCTATTTGATCTTCATCTCTCTAATTGCAATATGCTACTCTAACATTCATGCTTCTTCAGTTTGTGTCAGACTTTCACGCTCCTATTCCGTAATAGGTAATTAATTACATATTATAAAATCATTGATCTTTATATTTACAAGTTATACGTCATCAATGTCATCATCAGCTTATATTTAGTCCAGTCCGCAAGGAAATCCCGCGATCCCGGGATTTCCTCAAAATTATTATTTTTCTTTTATTTTTGTTGTATGTTAGATATATCAGTCTGCTGAGAAAATGCCCCTATGTGCGCTATTTCACCATTCGGAAACAGCTACTATAAGTATGACAAGCAACGGATCTCCCACTTCCGTTTGAGGTCAACGATTGAAAAATACATGCAAATAAATGTGGTTCTGGATAATTAATGTTAATGAAAATAATGAATTAGTACAGCTAATTCATTATTTTCATTAATTAGCCAGAACCACATTTATTTGCATGTATTTTTGTAAATGTACTTGAGGACGGTCAGCTGCTTGCTGAACTTGACTTTAGCTCACAATAGTTAATCAATCACCATAGGCATGGCAAATAAACTAGCGACCTTCTTGTTCTTTGTCTCCCTTGTTAATATGTCCCATTCCGTTAATATAATATTTTTTTAATATAAATTATTTATATTACATTATATTTAATATAATATTATTACTTTTCGTTCTTCGATTTCGTCTGATTAATTAAAACTGCAGATTCTCAAAATAACCCAATCACCTTTCAGATGCTCATTAAATGCAAAACCATTGCAAGTAATTAATACTGATAAGATTGTGTCATCACCATCACTACCAAACGTATAGCCTTACCTATCTACTGCATTTGTAGGGATGCAGTCACAGTACATTCAGTAGTGCAGTGAGTATCTTATTGCCTTTTGTCTGGAACCCTGCAATGTGCCTCATATTCATAACATATATGATACGGAACTGTATTGTTGTTTCTTCTCATCATTATAAGTGTAGGTTGGTGCCTAACTATGATTTTATGTGAAGAAGGTGCCGACTAGGTTCATATATTTTGTTAGTTAGCCACAAAAATATTCAAACTTCATCCATCACTCATCACTTCATCAGCTATTTAGAATACCAAAAACTAGAACGGTATATTTAGCGTAACTGAAACGTTTCGTATTGTATTATACACTCATTTCACTACATACAACATGATGAATAACTATCAAAGTATCAAATATTGTTATCTTATATCACATACATACGACAAATATGTTAAAGGAGAAAATTTTAAAAAATGTTCCCTCATTGTTTGTCTTTAAAAATGTCTTTGTCAGCTGATAACATACCAACATTGTAATGTCGTATTGTTTCCAATACGACCTCAGTTTTAAGTGCTTTACTTTAACGTACTACCTAGTTACTCACTGTAATGTGCTGTTTCTAATAGTTTCTCTGTAACTGAAACTGGCAATTTGGCATGCGTGTCGAGTTCTTTGAAGAAGTTATTAAAAACATGTTTTAAGTAGCCGAACGAGCTCTTGTTGTGGATGTTAGTCAAACATTAAAACCCTATTACATACGCAATAGAGAATCCATGGAGAGACTAGACTCTTGCCTCTCCATAGCAGGATAAATGCAGTGTATTGCGCAGCTAGCTTTTGGTAATTATTATAGCAACTGTGAAGTAGGCCGTGAATGTCGTTAGAGAGAGGTGGCCAATGTGGCCATTTTACCATACGTCCTTGTATTGCGCTTGCGCGTCGCTGACCGCTCTCTTATCTCCACCACACCGGCTTAATTGTTTGTTTACGTTCACTTGTAAATACTTAATACGTAAAACAAGTGTTCTGGCCACTTGAAAATTAAAGCTCCCAATATCATTGACGACCTTAGTGGTCCGCCAGCGACGCAGGAGGTTGCGGGTTCATTTCATTATTATTTTTTATATCCACCGTAGATATTATTATACACTAGAAGTCGTTAATTCTAACTCTTTATAAAAGGAAAAGGAAACACCATTAGGGATTTTACAATTCAAGATAAACAGTACGACAGTGATTTCTGTTATTTATAGTACCTACGCTAAACTTAATAATAAATAATAAGAGTTGGCTGTAAAAGGGCCTAGTGATAATTAAAATTACATAAAATACATAGAAAAATTACAGAGAATAAATTTGATTTAGATACATGTCAGGAAATGTCATAAAAGTCCCACCTCGGGACAAATGTTTGTACGATCTGCAGATATTTGTTCAGGGTGTTCTGGTCGTTTTTTAAGCATAATAAAAAATATCTATAATTTATTATTTCTTGTATTATAATGTAATATCAACAGATATTACATTATAATACATCTAGTACCCATAGCATAATCTCTGCTTAGCTTGGGGCTAGATAATGCTGTGTGAATTGTCTAGCATTATTAATATTATCATACCGATCGAAACTAAAGCATCTAATACCTTTTTCTATCTTTTAACATGCGCGCTTCATAGTTCAAGATATTATTACGCACTGAATTCATATATAGACGAAAGTAAATTAGGAGTGTGATGCGCAATTTAATATTAGAAGGTCTTCTACGTCGTTTGTGTATGTCGGATGTTGAAATATTTCTCTAGTTTGCAAAATTAGGACTATCTACATATGTTGACTACCAGGAAAGGGATTTCTATTCCCTCAACAGCTTTAAAGTCTCAAAGGATCGCTTTTGAGATATTCCATAAGTGGTCTTGAAATTGCATTGCTCTGCTAAAGCTTGCCAGATACAGTCAGTCACTTTAGTAATACTGAAGTGTCTTGCATTATCAGACGCTGTGCGTAAGTTTTGAAATTAGTGACTTGAACTCAGGTACTCCTACATAAAAGTCTAGCTGATTTTTGACCCAGATGTAGACTATGTAGAGTACCTTAGTTAGTCTTCAGTTTGTCGCAAACTTAACCCAAACTTTAGCTAACTTAGTACCCATTATAAATAATCTTAGAGGCTGACACTCTGAAACTAACAACTCCCTTTGGAAATCCGGTTACAAGTATTTGCTGAATTAAACTTCATTAGCACATCCATAGAACACAAGGTCGACCGGTCCCTGCACATTAAACGCATAAATACACGTGCAAACTGCACAATGCATTTACAGAATAATACTAATTAACTATGTTACTGGTAAATGACGTGATTATGTGACGCCAAATAAGTGCTTGATACAATCAGGGACGAGGGATACAATTTTGAATCTGAATTTTAAATCCATATGTGTAAAATCCAGATTATAGTAGGTACTAATTACTACATACGTACTAATTACTACGTATGTAGTAATTAGTACCTAGTACCTACTATAATATATATATATACTACTACTATAATATATAGACGAAATATAATCTATAATCTAGACCAAATATACATATTTGGTCCAGATTATATCTCGTTCATCAATTATATTTGGTTCATCAATTTAAATTTCGAACTGAACCTCTTTTCTTAAGATTTATCTTAAAGTTTGTAACGTAGCACCTCCCAATTCTAATTCAAACTGGATAGTTCTGTGATAGAGAATCCGTTTCAAATGAAAATTATGTTTAAACTTGAGTCATGCATGCCTCATTATCCCATTAAACAGGGTTTTTTTGGTTCTTTGATACAAATATTACTTGACTTGACTTGACAGTAATCTAAATTCGTCACGAAGTGACCGACTCGGAACTTTGCCAATATTCACATATTATTTTTCCGTTTCAAATATTTTTAACGTATACTAGCCACTAAGTTTGCCTTATATTTTCCTCCGTTATTTAAACTGTATCAGTTTTTATCGAGCAACCTGAACCACAGATGAAATAATGTTTAACCTGAACTTGCTCTTCGAAAATAAACCTGCCCCGATCTTCAATTCTATTTAAAACAGTGATTGCTGTCTTCCTATTGAACCTTGCAATCAATTCCTCAACTCTCACCCATCTACAGAATACTGTCATTTTGGCATCATCATCCCTATGTATTGTCATATTTGTCATCCCAGGAAGATAATAATGATTCAATTTCGTTTGACCCTGACTTAGTTAGCCGAACACTTTCATGCTAACTTGTCTGAAAATCTTGAAGCTACAGGAATAGAACTTCCTCGATTCTAATTGAATGAACTCTGCATGACCTCTTTCTATAATGGATGATATAAGACCTAAATATGGTCGTCAGCAACAGCTGATTGAATGGTGAATTGAACGATCATTCGAGAAAGACTTGATTGGTAGAAGCATTGTGAGAGCAACAATGGAGCGAGCATCCGTTCTGTACACAAACATGTTCTTGCTATATGTAAGTACAAATGTACATTTGTAACGACTGTAAGAGTAGGTAGGTATAGGTACATAACAAACCTTTTAGATCTATTTCTACTACCTAGAAAGGTATGTGAAAGTATCTTAAAGTAGTAAAAAATTTCTAAAGGCTAGTTTGGATGGCTACTATAAGCTTTGAGTTTAAATAGGCACCTGACGCATTATGTTGTAGATCTACGTTCTATGCAACATTTTAGAAAAAAATGTAGTATTTCTTAGTCTAGTCTTGTAAATATTGCTTTACAATACAATGTAGTTTTTCACCTTTTTCCTTTTTTTGTTCTACATATTCTTGGGGCTAGATAAATGCTGTGTGAGTTGTCCAGCACTAATTTGTTATTTATTTTGTCTTTGTTCTCATTCACAAATGGCGTCTGTATATTTTTTTACTTGGATACTTCAATCACCTTTGTTATCCTACGGTAAAAAAATTACATACTGAACATTTTAAACGTGACACCTCTCTACGTTTTAAGATTGTCAAACATTCAATATTAGTTGACGTACATACATGGTACATGCCTAACGCCCTGCATCAGTCGCAATAACAATAAATTATGAATATCTATCTTATTCAGTTCAATAGCTGTATCCGCTCACATTGCAGTTGCACTTGCATCCTGGGATCTAGAAATACTCCGATGCCTGTTATGAAACCTAACCGACGTTCGGTCACGTTTGCCTCACTATGTTCTACTATTACCTCAGTATTTATATGTTAACTAGCGGAACTTGGACTTCGTCCATGAAAAACTTCATGCACGTACTTATAATAGCTTGAGTCTCAATGACTAGTACCTTCTAGAGATGTAACGAATATTCGCATCCGCATTCGCATTCGCGAATATTCGCAGGATTTTCAATATTCGCATTCGCATTCGCATTCGCCAAAATCTATGCGAATATTTGGCGAATGTTGATGGGGCAAAAACTTACCTAATATATTTAAAAAACTGTTCTCTTTTACATGCGGAATTATAAAAAAAACTGCACATCTGGTAAATAGGGATGATGACAGTAACAAAAAGCATCATTATTATGTTTAAAAAAAAAAAAAATAATAATAATAAAAAAAAACTAAATTAAATCAGAGCCATACATGACAAAACGCGTATTATAATTTTTATTTTGATCAAGATCAATTACTATTTTGATAAATAACATCTACAAAATACAATAATCCGCCAAGACACATTGAACAACAATTAGAGAACACAGACCCATGACGTCATGTCGTCACAAAGTAAAATGGAAGACACAGAATAACCACAGAAATAAAAAATAGTAAACGTATGACTTTCTTCAATCAATAGCTAGCTTCTTTGTTTCTTGACAATATTGTTAATACTTGTTTTATTATTTGATTGTATTTCTTATTTGTAAAGACATACTAATGAATATAAATATTATGTTAATTCTGTATCATAAAAATTTGTGCATCGGTGACGTCATAGGCAGTCGCCACGAGTATTGTAGCGTTTTAGAGCGAAATTTAAATTACATTTTTAAAAACTCAATTTTACCTTCAAAATCCATGTTTTTTGTAGAAATATGTTTTATTTTCTATTCAGTAGATGTTTAAAAATATCAAGGAGTAGTCTTAAAATCAATCATCATGCCTATTACTATATTTTATTATGGCACTCTTATTGCTAATTCTTTAATAAGAACTTTGTAAGAAACTTTGACAAAACTTAACTAAAAAAAATATGAACTGACTTTGATTGGGTGACTAGTGTCTGTCCGTGGCTTTGCGCGCGTTTCTACGAAATCAAAGAAACTAAACGTTTAATGTTTATTTTTTCCCCATGGGAACTAATTTGGCAGATCGAAAAATAGCCTAGCCTTTGCTTTGAATGACAATGTATTGATTATTCTAACCCAGGGGTTAAGGTAACCTTTTAATGGCGGGAACCACTTGACAAATTTATGGTTTGTTTTTGGCGTGCAAAGACCTTGATCGGAGGACCTAGGACAAGGCCGTCTTTTATTTTTTATTATTATGTTATACTGGTTAATAAATAAATATTAATATTTTAAATATTAAAAAAACAAGTTAATTTCTAGTTACACCCAACCGAAACCTCATAAGCTAGAAATCTTAAATTTGAAGCATAGGAGTTTTGGAAATTACACCCCCAAAAGAAAAGAGGATTGAAGTTTTTTACGTGTTTCTTTTAACTCTACGAAGTGGCCAAATTTGCTTGAAACTTACCAAAAATACAAAGCCGTTGAACACGTATTTCAGGATTTTTTCAAAATATTAATGAAATGGTTAGGTATATGAAAGTTTGAGATTTATAATTGGGCTCCGACTTAAAAGGGCTGTAACTTTCTAACGCATAACGCTATTGTACTGAAATCTTCTGAGTATATAAAAAACAATAGATTGAAAAACGACTATTAGAAATTTTCAAATAAACTCTTATTATGATATGCGTTTTTCAATCCATTCTTTTTTATATACTCAGAAATGTTCAGTACAATAGCGTATTGTATTATATCGATAGCGTTATGCTTATGTAACTTTTATACCAGTACCCCTATTTATAATTTTACATTTTGCATGTTCCGCATCCACTAAGTAAAATAAGTCTAAACGTGGTCTAAATTTTACTCATTGTTTTCATGGAGGCACTCATTTTTCCCAAAATAACATATAAAAGACAAACAAATCCAACTCCAACCGACAAATTTGTGGATAAAAATATTATCAAACAAACAACGCAATTGGTAGACGAAGATAGCAATTATCAAGCGATTCATCTTCTTTAATTTTTGCTCTGCATCTGTTTTGATACAATTATGCCAATATCAGTTTCAAATTCTGTGGTTATCAAGGTTGTGAATTGTCGATGTCATGAATGAATGAAATAAACATTATTACTCGTACGTAATTGGTAGTTGAAGATAGCTAATAGCAAACGTTGGTAATTGGACAACGCGCGCGCCAATAAACAGTACGTGAAGTTGGCGGCAAGTTCAAAATACCAACATTCGCATTCGCATTCGCATTCGCGAATGTGAGCATCGAATACTCGCATTCGCATTCGCATTCGCGAATGTCGAAAATTTAACATTCGTTACATCCCTGGTACCTTCGTACACTTGATTGTATTGTTTATTTCAATTCTTATTGATTAACACTTAATTTGAGGCGTTGTTGAACTTTAATTGGCTTATTGTATGTATAATCAGTAAATCACCGAAACCGGCAACGAATCTTTTGATGAAAATTTTCATACAACATAATTTCTTACTATACAGGTCAAAATTTATAAATCAATCAAATTTGCTGTATTTCAGTAAACTACTACAATAGACTTGGTTGGAATAAGTAAATTCTATATAGAAGAAATAAAATGAAGTTTTATTTTTAATTTCTGGTTCTTATAATGGCTAAGTTCTCATTTCTTTTGATTTACACCTTATCATAATAATATGTAGCCTAGGCCCTAGGTTAGACGTCGACAAGAAGTTCTATCTATACCGTTGATTGTCAGTCAGTCAGATTATCAAAACAGTGTATTTTTCTTCTAGTTTGATGCACTTGTTGAATTTTATTTCAAACTGCATTGCCCACGCTTATCTTTAAATACTTGTTTTCGGATGAGGTCATCATCTAAACGTTTACATTCTTGAACTTCACTTTATTCAATCTCAGTGATCGTAGTTTCTTCGTCATTTTATGTTTCTGAAAACCGCAGTTAAAGAGTTTGTATGTAAAAACGTGTGGATTGGTTGATATAATATGTTTTTGATGCGCAATCATTGTCAATACATCGAATATTAGGCATTTAATTAAGCATCAACACTCAAGCTGAGCCATTAAAGAAATCGGTCGTTGTCATTGAAATGTATTCAGATGCTATAGTTTGTATAATATGTCATTTTCCACTATTCAACTCAATTGTATTCATGCCATCCTGCATTCATCACATAACCACAGGTTATTGCATGATTGTCGTCAATCTTTACAAGTTGGTCTCTACTCTAGCGTCAATTATGTCGTCGCCTGGACCGTTGCCGTCTAACCTTGCTGGAAATATCTCTTGGGATAGTAGTTATTTGCCTGCAGAACTTGTCGGCGTAATTTATTATATCACCAGACGTAGATATATTATGTATCAGCAGAACGCGCGTCATATTATGTCGGACACCCCTAAATCCGCATGCGCATTTGAGAAGATTAGTTTTATCGTGATCCTAGCTGCAGCAATTATTGTCGTTAAATAAATAAATAATGCTGGACAATTCACACAGCATTATCTAGCACCAAGCTAAGCAGAGCTTGTGTTATGGGTACTAGATAACTGATATACATAATATAATACAGTACATAGATAGATATTTTTTATTATACATAGAAACGACCAGAACACCCTGAACAAATGTCTGCAGATCGTACACACATTTGTCCCGAGGCGGGAATCGAACCCGCAACCTTCTGCGTCGCAGGCAGACCTTCGCTCACCGCGCCACATCGGTCGTTGAATGTATTTTACAAATGATGATATATGATGATGATGATATATAGATGGAATATTCTAATTTCCTTGATCGGAGTCTTTGCCAAAATTATAGTTCGCTGTACACTTCCTAATAATTTGTTTTTTACGTGCTAGGGCACGTAAACGCAACTATACATTTGGCAAAACATTCGAGTGGTATACGCATTTTGATTCAGGGAACTAAAATTTCAGCCAGCAAATATCCAGAAATATAAACTAACCTAGATAATCTAAAAGACCATCAAAATGTATGAAGTCATAAAACTATACTTCAGAAGTTTATGTACGATATTCCAATACTAGGTGAATTTATTGTTACTGCCACATAACTCCAGATTAAAATGTTTCAAGATTTGAAAACCAAACCATGAATGTGAAGCTATCATTTTCTAATTAACATAAATAGCAAGAGATCGATGTCTTTTTTTATTGCTGCGAATAACGGATTTCGTGCAAAATATGAATGCGTGAATTACAATTTACGTCCGAAATTGTTTTTATTCAATGATGCATGATGATAAGAAACAGTGATATGGCGGCGGTTCGACAAATGAAAAATAAATACTGGAACGCGCAATATGGGCACAGGCACACCATAAACTGGTGTGATTATTTTGAGTTGAAAGAAAACAAACTATCCCGTCGTAAAATATGATTAAACAAATATTAGTAAAACTAGCCGGCAGCGCTTTATTTAGATTATGTAGGTCACGAAATCTTTCAATGCCAAAATCTTGTGCAATTTTTGATCAGCATTTAGTACATAGTCCAAAACAAATCACTCAAATATTTGAGATTCGAAAGTTTGGATGGATGTTTGTTCTTTAGGGTTTTCGCTTTATTTTATAGTGCATATCTCGCTCTGGGGCAATCTTCTACGAAAATTTCATAATATCCCAAAAAAATTCGTGGATGTTTGTCCCTTCTTCACGTTAGTATAAATCAGTCCCCATGATATAATGATATAAATAACCTTTATAGAAAAAAGTAGAAACTAGTCGTTACTTACATTACAGGTCAAACAAAAATAAAATGAAATAACTTTAAAAAGATTAAATGTACAGTTCTATTTCTATTCTATTCAATGCTGGAAATAGGCCTCCCCAAAACGACGACGTCACAAATAGCGGCAATTTCTGTTATAATTATGAATTAATAAATCCGTACTAATATTATGAAAGCCAAAGTAACTCTTTCTGACTCATCACACCTAACGGCTGAACGGATTTTAATGAAATTTGGCAGGAAGGTAAATGGTATCCCGGGGAGGGACATAGGATACTTGAAATGGATGGTCGAGCCGCGGGCAGCAGCTTATTATGAAATAAATAGCGGTAGACAATCATTCAATCCACACAGAATCATCTAGCGGCTAGATGATTCGGTGTGGATTGAATGATTGTCTGATTAAGATAAGTGATTGGCTAGATTCTAGCCCTAAGCTAAGCAGATCTTGTATTATGGGTACTAGATAACTGATATAATTTACTAACATTTAGTTAATCAGGCAGGTACAATAAATAAATTGATTTGTTTATGTAGTGTGATTGATGAAAATGTATTCATAAATAATTTAATAAAGCCTACATCGTAACATAAATAAAGTATTGTGACTGGAACAGATTAACTGCGAATAAATCAGCGTCAGCCTTCAGCGTATTCCGACATTCGTAGACCGAATCGGTTTAAAATATGGTTACGGGAAGTAATTGCAACACTGACTTGGCTTCTAGGATATCGACTTCTTTACTAGATCCTGCAGTTTCTAATAATAGAGGTGCCGTTATTGATTTCATGGACAGTTTCCCGGATGGTGCTTGTCTGAAAATAATTATGTTTTGGTTCATTACTTGTTCATTATTGCACATCATTCTAAGCTTACTTAATATGTTGTCTATTTTAAATGTTCTGAAAGTTGGAAGCCCCAAATTTATTCAAATCATTGTTATCTGTTTACACCTTTTTCCAAAACTGTTTTTTCGTTCATTACATTGACGTCTTCCTAATAAATAAATAAATAATAAATAATGTTGGAACAACTTTCTTCTTTTTATGTTAATGACAAATTGTTTGTGTTACTGACAATGCAATCATATATCGAGATAAATTTCATTTTAGTAATTGTATATTTCCTTTACTAAATGACTCACTTGGCTTTCGTTTTTCATTATTGTTATCTCTACAATCACATACTGACCACGCATTATCGCTTATTTACCGAAAAGTTCAAAACAATGCACGATAACCAAACAAAACGCAATAAACCTTATCTTAATAGCTTTAAGGGTGTATCGTACGATACAGTTGGCGCGTGCGGTAATACAATGGAGGTTTACTCGTAATTAGAGGCCTCGGTCAAAGACAATTGAAATTGAAAGGAAGTAAGCGCGGATGTGACGTGTACAGGTGGATCGAACATGTTTGTGATGAGCATTGCAAGAGGATGATGAATATTTCACTTTTTGTATCTTATTATCATTCGCTGAAAATCTCTAACAGTTAATTTTTTTCTATTAATTTGTCAGTATCTTTCAGTCAAAGTTCATTAGCCTTTCATTAGCTTTTTTTTTGTAGCATTTTCTTTGTTATCGTAAGAGTTTTTCTTTCAAATTCTACAAGGAGGTAATTATTTACATTTTTACATTAAGTTTTTAATAGATGTACATATTTCTTAAATCCGAGAAACGGGAAAGGTGACTTTATTCAAGTTTGTTAGTAAGAACCTTACCTGCGTATTAGTCATTGACTTTTGTATTGTGTTTATACACACACAATACAAAAGAAAAAACACATATTAATGAAAAAAACTATAAATGAATACAAATCTCATTTTCTATTGTTCACTATTCTTCTTTAATGTAAACCTAAACGAGTATGTGGTTAAAATATAGAGTTAAGATTACAGGCAGACTTATGTATCTACTTACCTCCATTCTTAGGTCCAACTCGTTCACGGTCATCATTACCCATCTTTATAAATATCTGAGCTATGCATTTTCGTTTATAGATTAGCATTCAGATGATCACTATTAGCCATGAGTAGCTATGAGGAGCCATGCACCCATTGAAGGATTACCGCGAACGGAACAATGGGTGGGTGGTCGTCCGATGACATTGCCCTGCGCTTGCGCATTAGCATCGCGATGGGTCAGATTATAGGCTTGGGTTTCGTCACATATGATTTGTTTTGTGTATGATTTCGTAGTGTCATCATGGTAATTCGATTTATCTTAAAAAAAATATAAAGTGCCTTCTATTAACTCAACATATTCTGTGCAGAATAGATGAATCAGATTTTTTATTACATTATGTTTATGACTACTAATAACAGTAAGTACCTGTTGTAACACAGTATTCATTCATGGTATTTTGCTTAGTTTTGTCTCTTGGTCTATCCGTTGAGTCATGTTCATTACACAGCTTAACTTTACTAGATGCCACTTCTCATAAATTGTTTTACTTATTGACACTAATATAAAGATAAGATCGCCACCTTTAAATTTCTCATTATTCCAACCAGAATTTTCAATTTATTATCCAATTCCAATCCCTTTAGTAAAATTCTTGTTAACTGCTTCCTTCCTAAAACAAGTTTGAACTTTCTCAAGTCAAGTAGAACTCTCGCAGGGAAATATTCAAAGTATTTCAAACCTGTTCCACAAAGTAGGGTGCGCTACATACCTGTTGTGGTAAATAGGACCTTATCACACAGGTGTGGAGGAGGAAAGTGGCTTAGTAAGTGTAACCTCGTGTTTCGTAAGAGCATCCAATCTGTCATAGAGCGACCTTGCAGAGACAATTGCGCGGCTTATTGTTTGCAAAACTGCTCGTCTCTAGATATTTCTGAGATACCTAGATATATATCTGCTAAATAGATTTGCAGATGTTTTGTAATAGCTTATTATGACCGCAGCTTGGCATGCGTTTTTACTAGATGTAAAGCCCAAGTCCTTCTTTAAGATAAAATACAATCTATCTGCTTGTCGAGCACTGATTTTGAGAGGTCCTCGAGAGATCCATTCAGCCGCTTATCGTTGCAGTATAAATAAGGAAATAGAAATGCGGTACAAATAGCAACATTTACAAAATGAATATAAATCAGCTCCATACATATCGCAAAACATAGAGTGTGTATTTCATATATTTCATGCTCAAGTAAGGTTTGCTCATTGCGCAAAAACTAAGAGTGTGTTGCTATATTGTGTGGATATAATTGTAATGTATTGCAATTATTAAAATTAGGTTGTTTCTCAACCCAAAGCTAATAATCAACGTATTAAACGTTTTGACTGCCTACGTTGAAAATTATTTAAGTATATAAAAAAGTCAACAAAAAGTACAATTAGTAACAATTAATTCATCTATTCCCCAAGGAAATGTACTCGGATGTCCTCTATTTTTAGTTTATATAAACAATTTACCTAAAGCTATAAATACTAAATGTGTCCTTTTTGCAGATGACGTTTCTTGCTGTTCAAAAGTACCCAGAATATTGACTTAAGTTTTATAACAGAAACCTTTAATAATACCAAACAATGGCTTAGTGATAATAACTTGGATATTAACTTAAAAAAGACAAAAATTATGCAATTCAGACAAAGATCCCCATTAGACTTAGGTACTTTGACTTCTAGTTTGGAAATAGAACAATGCAGCGAATTCAAATTATTAGGCCTTTTATTAGATACCAATTTAGACTGGAAGAGTTATATTGACACTCTAAAAACTAAACTTGCAAGGTTTACCTACGCTCTTAGTATTTTAAAACGTAATACTGATTATCCCACCGCCTTGTCAGCTTATTACGCTAACGCCTATTCATGGTTTAATTATGCAATTGTACTGTGGGGGAGTAGTGTTGACTTTAACGATATCTTTAAAAACAGAAAAAGCTGATTAGAATATTAGCTAATATAAAACAAAGACAAAGCTGTAGGCCGCATTTTAATAAACTAAAAATATTAACATTGCCCTGTATATACAAAATGCAAATGACATTATTTGAAAAAATATAGACATTTCTTTAAATCTAAATCTGTAAATTTTACCAACTACAACCGACGAAATAAAGAAAAACTAATCTTACCCACAACTACCCTTACACAATTTAGCAAAGGTCCTTACTCACGATTAGTAAATATATATAATAAAATACCTAGCTCCATAAAAGATCTTACAAAGGAATCAACTGTCTTCCGTAGTAAACTTAAAGAATACCTTATTTCTAAATGTTATAACTCTGTTGACGAATTTTTTAATGATAAATCTAAACTAGACTAATTGACATTTATATCGAATTATTAATGTAAGTAATTGTTTTTATTCTTGTGCTTATTGTCATTGTCTTTAATATCAGACGACTATGTTTCTAGCTTTAAATAGACTAAGCACGTAACTATTATAATAATTTATAAATACATTGCTGCGCCCTTACAGGGTACAAATACCTACCACTCAGCTAAGTAGGTACATCTAAGCTAAAATTATAATAATGTATGTGCATGTAAAAAATAAATGAAATAAATGAAAAAAGTATGTAAATCCTAGTAAAAAATTGTCTTATACAGTTAAAATAAACATTGTAGAGGCTGGACGGTGCACGGGTTAATATGGAAAGAAATGAAACTGAAATTATAAAAATAAGAGATGAGTCAGTAAAGTGTGAAGTTAAATCAATTAATAGGTAAATCATTAACACAAATAAAATTGCAAACAACAAAGAAGTAGTTATAAATGCATAAATAAATTAAAAAGTATCATCTATTAACTTAGTCGAGTACCTATAAGTAACTAGGTATAGAAATACGAGGAGGTAGAGCGACGCAAAAAGAAAAACCTTAGATTGTAGAATGAAAACATCCTATTTCATAGAAATGTAATTACTTCCTATATTAGTTCACACCACACATTACACAAGACCTGCACCCAGAAACAACTTCGTTTTAGTACCAAGTTATTATGGACTAACGGACAAGAATTGCTTCGTGGAAATCAGCTCTTTAAATTTGTTAAGAGAGCTCGCGCAGCACACTTATCGCTCTGTTACATGTAATTAAGAATTTAGAAAAAAGGTAGGTAAAACTCGACTCATCCATCATCATCCGAGACCGGACTTCACCCCTGCGGTCCTGTACCCCAACTTCTGGTCCTGCTCTAGTATCATACATCCAGGCCTTCCAGGTTAACCCTGCGTCGTTCGTAATATCGTCTGTCCGTGTCGCCGCTGACACTAACAAATTTGAGTCTAACTGATGATTTTCATTATGTTATGTTAGTTAAGATGCCCCCCAGGGGATAACGAATCAATTGACTCATCATTTCACCCCATTTATCAAATTTTTCGTAGTAGTGGTTTAGGTGCTGCGTTGGAACTAAGTAGGTACGTAAATATAAGAAGTAATTAATTAAATTCTTTAAAGGTGGTTGGACCAGGAGTAGGCCTTTGCCTAGGCTGTCTTCAATTGTAATTTAAAAACCGACTAGTTCCTCTTTTTTAACTTATTTCGCAAAATGAATAAAAGGAATAAAAGCCTTCAAAATTTATCAAAGAACTTTGATATCTCATTTATCAAAATTGCTTCAGCCGTTTTGTTGCTTTGTGGTAATAAAGAGTATTAAAAACAGCAACACTCAAAAAACATAAAACTCTCGGGTAAAATAATACATAGTTATATAGACTGAAAAAACGGGCAGTGCGAGTCGGACTCGTGCACGAAGGGATCCTTAGCATTATCTATAAAACCGTCAAAAAAATCACGTTTCTTGAATTTGTATATACCCCCACAAATACATTTTTTTCTGTTTTTTAGTATTTTTGTTAAAGCGGTAACAGAAATACGTCATCTGTGAAAATTTCATCTGTCTAACTTTCACGGTTCATGAGATACAGCCTGGTGACAGACGGATAGTCAGACAGACAGACGGACAGACAGCGGAGTCTTAGTAATAGGGCGGGACCCTCTTACTTTTAACCCTTTTGGGTGCGAAACCCTAAAAAACATTTCCCTCTTGTCTTGACCGTGGTCGGATAAAAATCCTACACAAAACCCGGCAAAACTTGGCTGAAGAGGCTTTCGAGCTCTTCGTCAAGGAGACTTCTGAAGGGATGCCAAATCTGTGTTATCACTTGAATGGCATTTCTTTTGGAAGTGTTTTCGTGAGGCTTAAGTTGACGACTTTACCTAAGCCTCACGAAAACACTTCCAAAATAAATGCCATGTGCCAGTTGACGACTTTCTTCAGAATTACGATGTAATTTTTTTTGCGACATTATTAAACCATTAAAATTTAACTAGAAGTTTCAAGGTTCAAAAGTTGTCCACATAAATTTTGCTTTAGATCTTCTGGCATAATCATAATAGCACTTTATTTTCATGTACCTGTATTTAGGAAATTCTTCGACTTTTCTTTATAGAAATAAATATTATTCTGAGGTTTTTGTATTATAGTGCGTAAGCCCACACTCAGGACATTATAGGATTTTTTCTTATAAATTTTGAATGAGGATATCTTTTATTTCATTTCTTAAGATTATTTTGTATCTGGTTTGGATCGTACATACTTAAATACTCACTCAGTATCTTTATGCAGGCATTCATAACACAAACATCGAATCTACAAACCAGCTTCGACAGGCTTCTGGTTCTGGCATATTACCCTAACTGTTTCGTTCATTAAGTGCCAGGATAGCGCTTGTTCCCGTTTCTCCCATTTGAATTCTTGAATATTCATCTCTCCGACCTTCCTCAAGATTCCGTTCACGTAACTTACTGATGTAACAAACAACTGATACGCTGCACTGAATCTTTACATCCGGGCCAAGGTCTTGTCAAAGATGACCTTTAAATGAGATTTGGTAAGATTTGATTGTATTGTTGAGCTGTTCATACCTCTGTCAGCACTTTTTTTCCATAGGTACTTAGCTGTTTTGATTCTGAAGTATGAAAGATAAAGATTATTTATTTGCCAAGAACAAGTGTAAATTATAATTTTGCAAGCTAATTTGTGTTGGCGAAAACGAGTGAAGTAGAACCTATTTGTTTGGACGAACAACATTTTAAAGGATCATATGACTTGCTCAAATTCGTTGTTTTTTCAAAGGCAAAGGCTATAGAGTGAACCTAATTTTAAATTATATGCAAGTACTTAATTACAGCTTTTCCGTGATTGTTTGTAACAACTGTCTAAACTAAATAAATAACAGCCAGAGTGCGGGTAAGCACTGTAACAAAAATCCTAAGGATGGTATAACGTCAAATTCATTTATCAAATCACGGAATACCCCGTTGAAACAAATAGAGTAAGAATTAATTGATTCAACCTCGTACAGCGTTCGTACTATAGTTTTGGATCGTGCATCATTGGTTACGTACGTACCTACTCGTACCCATGGTTATGAAGTTTCCATTCATAAATGAAAGGGTACAAAACAAAGGCACAGCGCAGGAACACGTCAATATAACTGTAGTGTGGGTTAGATTTATGCAATTGTCGTCGCCCGGTGCGATGCCCGGTGCATTCAAGCTCACGGGCGAATGTGTTCTATACTTCATTATTAACATTCGGTGTAACAAAATGGTTTTTGATTCAGAAAAAATAATGATTAGGTGCATGAGTTGTGAATCAGTCACCTGTCACCTGGTTCCCGGCTTACTTTGAGTTGGATGATGGTTTGTGAAATGTTCAAATTCAAATAGAAGAGATAACAAACACCCAAACAACTAATCTTGAAGCTTAAAGATGCTATAATAAATTTTAAGACGATAACCCGAGCCAAACTAGCGCCGCCACCTATTTTATCTTATTTCGTTGGACGACGGTAAATTGAAAATTTTTAATTTTTTGTTTGTGATACTTATAAGCTTTTTTGAATGCCTCTATAATAGTTTTATTTTGTATAGTTTAGGCCGAGATGCGATAATTAAGTTTGGTGACCACAAATTGCAACATCGTATACGTACGACGACGTATAGACGAGCGATATTTTATCTATAAGACGATACCCCGAGCCAAACTAGCGCCGCCGCCGCCTCCTATTTTATAATATTATTATATATTTTCATATTACGGTATCTTAAGATATTGAGCGATGGGCCACTTCATCTTAAGCTGTCTTGCTATGGAAATATATGTTAACAAAACGTGCGACACCTTCGCCGTTTTCAAGAGAATGAGACCATATTATATTTTATCGTAAGGTATCACAAGATAAAATTGTTCGAAAAGTCATATTCCTACTTTGTTTCAGTCTATCGCAAATCTCTTTCATCGTACAAAATGTTGCAAGTTACGAGTGGAATAAAACGAGGCAAAAGGTTAAATGCATTTGTAAATAATGTTTGTTACAACGGAATCATTTAAAAATAATGCGCACGATGATTACCTAAATTTCAAATAATGTTAGATATTTGCAATCTTTCCACTTCGCTTTTCGTAAAGTTTGCTTAATTATGTTCTATAATTTAACTGAAATAATTGCTCTACATACATTACATTACAGTTAAGATCCTTCAGAAGACTGAGAGCTTGTTTATCATCACATTTACAGCCAATGCTGAACGTGCCTGCCCAAACGTTTATGGCCTCTCTACAAACAAAGGTTTGGCCATAATCGCCACGCCTGGCAGGCGGATTGGTGATAGCAGAAGAGGTGTTAAAAATACATCCAAGGAAACTGCTGCCCTTAGTAGGCCCTGTAGGCTACTACAGGGCCTACTAAGGGTAGCGTAAAGGTCAACTGAGGGAGTCGACTTTTACGACACCCACGGCCTGAGCCATCGCCTTTATCTGATCTGTCTTCATTTAATAAGATAAATACATACGCGTATAGTGGTCCTTTCGAACGGGTCATCCAAGAAAGTACCTACTACCATCATGTGTTTATCTATCCCAAAGCATGTCTGTATGAATGACGGTTTTTATCGACTGTAAAATTACTATATTGCGTCGAAGCGACGCGTGACCCGTGAGCTGGTGAGTACCTGGCGCAGCGCATCAGCATTGCCATGCCATACAGCGGGGCAATGCAGCCAGCGTCTTGGGCACGCTTCCGACATCAGTTGAGCTACCTGAAGATTTTTTGCTGCAGTTGGCTCAATTGTTTAAATTGTAAATACTGGTTCTAATTTGTTTCTATTAATTTTGATTGTAATTCTCTTTGTTAATAAAAGTATCTAAATTTCTAAGACTAGTTTTCCATTGTCCACAGCTCCTACAAAACCTCGGCAAGGTAGACCGGACGCTAGACGACATATTCGAGGAGCACCTACAGAACTTCAACCGGCAGCATCAGCAGGCCACCAGGCTTCAAAAAGAGTTTAACAATTACATAAGATGTATACGAGGTAAAGATGAATCAGTTACAAAAAAATCTAAAAACTCGCGAGGTTTTACGATGAAACGTGCTAACAACTAACTGCAGCGAATATTATTAGTAACTTCATTCACCATCGGTCCGCACGGGCTCGACATTGTACCTATTCAATTGATAAGAAATTCTGGCTCAAGTTTAAACACTATACATATAAGCTAAGAACACTTCATGAAGTCATAAAGTCACCGTTAAAACTTACTCGAAATCTGATTGTCCGATTGGGAGCTACAATGCCACAGACAGGCACGTGCGTGAGGTGGCCAAGATATCGAAAGCGTCCCTGACTGTTCAGTCTAAACCGTTTTCGGTTTTGGTAGGCGGAAGACTGTAGAGACTAGAGAGTGGCACACTCAATTCTGGTCTTTACTCAGCAGTGGTGAAGACTGTATATTATGACGATGAAGAGGCAGGAAGGAAACATTAGATTATTCTCTCAAAATGTGATAGTGACTCACATGACACGTGGGCGATTCCTTAGCCTTGAATTGAAGCATAACTACTGAAATAAAACAAAGCTGTGAAAGCATTTACGTTTATGTGAATTATTATTATAGTTAAATTTTAAATCTTCTGTTGCAAACAAACTTACCTAGTAATATAAATGAAATTGCCGTGTCTGAAGAATTTGATAAATAGATTCTGTTTGACTTGACTTTAAAAAAAACATACTAAACAGAATATAAAGTACTATCTACAAGTTTAGATAGAACATATGAAATGGCAAGCGTAGAGACTTTACTCCCGTTGTGATATTGCAAACAAAGTAATTGGATTCGGAGCTATGAGAGTTTCTCCACCAATCTAAATGTTAACGCTTACTTCAAGCATTTCAATTATTATCTCCAGAGAACCTTACAGTTTTTTTTTCTACAGCGGTCCAAACAGCATCGAAATCCCTGATGGAAGCCATCACAGAGGTGTACGAGAGCGGCTGGTCGGGGCACGACCTGCTGTACGTGCAGGCGCAGAACCTCGAGATGCTGTGGCAGGACTTCTCGCACAAGCTCGGCGATCAAGTGCTCATCCCGCTCAATACTTACACTAACCAATTCCCAGAAGTCAGGGTAAGGATACTTACTTCTATATGTGGGCTACCTACACCCTGACTAGTAATAAAACGTTATCGTGGCGTCTAATTTCTTATGAAATTTTCGTAGTTATATGTCGAGGCGCTGTACCAAATCCCGTAGAACAATGAGCCGTCACGATGTCTCGATACTAACATCAAACCGAACTCGGGCTCTGAATTGTTTCATAGCTTCCATTAAGAGACGTCGTCATCATTTTGGTCTCCACCCCAGAACAGCAAAAAAAGGATTTATGGTGCTACAAATTTCTGCCGCGACGCGACGGCTTCCTGACTCAGCGTAGCTCGCGGGGAAAATGTAGCGTAGCTTCCTTTTAAAAAATCAAGAATCAAACCAAAATTATAAGTTGTTATAAACCTTTATAATATAAGTACAATACGGATAAGTGGCCTATATCATATGTCAACTGTGAAAATGGCATGATAATGAGGGGATGTAAATAGTAGCCTAACTGAGTAAAAATACACTCAACATTCTTAGAAATAGCATAAATAACACTGGACTTAGGAACTTGTTCTCAAAAACCTAGCGCACATGATCTAACAATATTTTTGTGATATTCCAGAAAAAGATCGAGAAACGAGGCCGCAAACTAGTAGACTACGACAGTCAGAGGCACAGCTTCCAGAACCTGCAAGCGAATGCTGCCAAACGAAGGGATGATGTTAAAGTAAGTCTCTTTAAACCAATATGCTACGAAAGATGAAAGACGTTAGGCGGATGCTGGATCCGGCGTGCTGAAGCGATCGTTTGGGGAGGCCGCCGTTCAGTGGACTAGAGGCTAATAATGAAAGTGCTTTACCGAAGGTTTTTCAATGGCCAGTCTTTATTAGGTACCTATCTTTTCAATAATCCAAGATTTTGAAATAAAATAACATATCAACTTAAGTCTAAAATCTCAAATCTCCTTGCAGGTAACCAAAGGGCGCGAGCAGCTAGAGGAAGCTAAGCGCACTTACGAGATCATGAACTCGGAGCTACATGACGAGCTGCCCGCGCTGTTCGACTCGCGGGTGCTCTTCTACGTCAACAACCTGCAGACCTTGTTCTCGGCGGAGCAGTTGTTTCACTCGGAAAGCAATAAGGTACACTACACACTGTAGCTAAAGGAACAGCTAGAGGAAGCTAAGTACACGTATCATGACCTCTGAACTACACGACGAGCTGGCACCTAAACGAGTCCTTTACAAGCAAAAACTATGATACTCCATGTTATTCCAGATTCAGATTATCATTTCTGCAAAATTTAAGTCCGACTGATTCAGTAGTTTTCTCATAAAGAAGTAAAGAACGTCCGATTGTTTGTGGTTTCCTCCTTGAGACATATTCGTACCATTCCTGCAATGGGCTTTAGATTGCTTCAATGATATATTTCTAATAGTAACTTGCGCTATTGTGTGGGTATGCCGCATCAAACAACCACACTTATGTAGCATCTATTTATCTGTGAAAGCTCACGTTAGAACCACTAACTCTAAAACAACTGCAAAGATGTTCAACAAGAGTAGCTCAGGGCAGGCTTTTCGGTAATTTACTTTTTCTTCTCGTCATAGATGAGCTTTACAAAGTGTTCGCTTAAATCGAGTGATGGTCTTGGTGATAATCACTACTATTTGCATATTTCAAATAAAAACTGACAACAATTTATGTCTCATCTATGTGTAAAGATAATGGTAACAAAACAACAATAAACTCTGCAGGTATACAACGAACTGGAAGCGATCACGGATAAACTAGCCAACGACTGCCAACGCGGCTCGTACAAGAAACCTGCGCTGCCCGCGCTCACTGCGCCTACTGTCAACGGAAACGGAACCAACGGGAATGGGGACACCAACACGGTGCAAAGTGAGCATAGCATAGATTGATAACTAGAGTACTGGGCCCTGATACCACTAAACTAATCGCTTCACCATAACAATGGTATCGTCTCAGAATTACACATTTTGGCATTTTACCTTTTTACTTTTTTTTAATAAAAGAACTGGATGGAGGGACACGTCAAAAATGTTAAGGTTGAAACCATTATATTGAATTCTTCGTGCATATGGCTCTGCACGCACTATTATATATATTTATGGACAGTTTTGCGCGACCATACCATTGTCATGTCACAGTAAAGTGATTGGTTAGTAGAAATTGGTCTCTGTGTTTTTGGTAATGATTTTTGATATGGGATTTGACACTGGGGCTTAGGCTTGCGGGCTTTTCACTCGACATTTCGAAGAGAAATTTCTCCTATCATTATTGTCTTAGCAAATACATATTTTGAAATCTACTTCTTTTAGGATAACTTCAATTTAATAATGGCCCCCATCTTTCTTATGCCTTGGAAAAGAAATATTTCTGTACATTTGTATACTAATCTACACTACAACAAATTCAACAGTACCTTTTGATGACACCATTTTGGATTCTTTTACAATTTGTATCTCAAAATAATTTCAATTTATTACAATTGCTAGTTTAAGTTTTTTTTGCTTTTGTGTTGTTTGTGAACATTTTTACATTAGAATGTGTTTGGAGTTTTATTTGCTTGGAAAATTAAATTGATGTTCACTAACACACTGACGACGGAACAAAGACGTCAAAATGTAGATTTCAAAATGCTTCATTTCTCAAAGAAAACTCAAATATATTTGAATAAATCTACAATTTTGCATTCTTTGTAAATTTTCTAACTGTTGTTTGGGCATATGTGTTGAATTCAAAAGGAACTGATAGCTACCGCCATTAATTATTATTGTTTTTATCATGGTCAAGAATTATTGGTTGAACTTTATCATAGAAAATTTAAATATTGTAAAACTAAACGGAATCAAAATCAAATCAGCGATAGATACAGTCTTAATCCGAAGTTAAGATTCAACTCATGTCCCAACCAATGCATGTTTGTTTGTGTGTGCGTGTAGCGCCTCCCTCGTCGCCCGTCAACGGAGACCTGCCCCCCTCCCCCGAGCCGTCCCCCCCGCCGCAGACCCCCTCCCCCCCTCCAGAGACTCCATCGCCCCCTCCCAAAACGCCGACCAAATCCATCCCGCAACCTCCCGCAGCCCAAACACCCGATGGCGAAGCACCGACCGCGCCCGCCAGAGTCAACGATGACAAGCACGAGGCGTCCAACAACAATGTCGAAGATAAGGAACCGAGGAAGGTCGATGAGTTGTATGATATCCCTGTAGGTGAGTTGACTGCAGTTAAAGATCATTTATAACACCTAGTTTAGTTATTAACGCTCGATGATGCTGATGATCACTGTCTAGACAACAAAGAGTTGGCAAGTGGTGATGATTCGAGTGATGCACGCACTTTTAGTTCACTGGTGAATGACGGTGAACCAATTGAGAGTGTAAATATAAGTAAATTAAATGATAAAAAAGCAGAAAAAAACTGGTTCAAAGTATTTTAGCTATAGTTGCGCTGCGTATTTGGCTAAATCACAAGGGATTGGTTTGTAATGGTTTTAAATGTTGTAGATAGCATGCTAGATATATATTTCTTTCTTGATGTTATATCTTCTATTGACTATTCTTAAACTATTCTATTTGTATAGTACTTACCAGTCTTTAGTTAACTCGATAAAATAAAAACCTGAGGTCGTTTTCACATTCAATATAACAAAAAATCCGTCTTATATTCTCATAGTAGATAATATACACTGCATTATAATTTCTAAGGGAGCACATATAGCGTTAGAAAATGCATGAAAAACATTATCTCAGGAACGCCAGCTGCAGAAAAGGAGACGCAGAATAATAACGTGGAAGAAAAGAGACAAGTAGATGTAGAAAGCAAAGAGTTAGAAAAGGACAGCAAACAGAACGATAAGGATGGAGAAAAGAATGACGAAGTTTACGACATACCTGCCGGTGAGTTAATATGGCCTGTTCTTATTTAAATACCATAAAATTTTAAACTTATAAATGTATTTTCTATAGCGTATTATTTGCTTGTGTAACAAAATAACGTAAAAATTGTACTAAAATATGTTAAATAGTATCGAGCTTTTTAGTATTTTAATGAGAAAAGGCCAAAATTATGTAACTTGTTGCAATAAACCTAAAATATGTCCTTATAGACATTGTACAACCAACAGTGTTAATAAAAAATTGTTTCTATAGATGTTATTCACGAATTTGCAACAAATATCATAAAATTTAACAATGGCGAAGGGAATTAAATAAGTATTACAGTATTTAATTTTATTATCTACTGATGCCGACTAATTTGGTAAGTATAATATATTTGGCAAAAGTAACTGAACAAAATATTGACTACAAAAAGAAGATTTGTCAATGTATTTGCCCAAACTTTCATTCCAAGAATAAAATGGGCCATTTACTTTTGTTGTTGTAGATTATTATTTATTAACAGTTCTTGTATTTAGTTTATTTACTGGTCAATTTGTAGTTATTTTATTGTTTTCTTCGTTGTATGTATATTTATTTATGTTTATTATTTGTATATTTTCAGAGGGGTCTCTTCATGTAGTTTGTTTGCTAGTATTTTTGCTTTTAGTTGTTTTGTAATTATGTAAATATAATTAACACTAATCTATGTTTATTCTTATTAACAGTAACAACTAACAAGGTACTCGTAGGTAGATAATGTATAGTATGAATGGTATATCTACTTCGTTTATTCTTTACACGTATTCATTGACAAATTTGATAGGATTCATTGAAATTTATACTACCTGCGTATCAACTTACAATGTTTTTTTTTTGTGCTACCAAGATTGACAATTAAAAATCTATTAAAAAAACAACTTATACAGACATTTCTTCGAACAAGGCGAAACAGTTGTTTACGCTTCTGTGTAATGTGCGACGTAATTTTAATTCCCAGTGCGCTTGAAAAACTTACAGCTGGAGCAATAGTTGGACAGTGCTTGTCATAACTGTCATACATAAGTGACTAAAATATAAAGAAATATAAACTAAATAAATAATGCTGGACAATTCACACAGCATTATCTAGCCCCAAGCTAAGCAGAGCTTGTGTTATGGGTACTAGATAACTGATATACAATACATAGATATATATTTTTTATTTCACATAGAAAACGTCCAGAACACCCTGAACAAATGTCTGCAGATCGTACACAAATTTGTTCCAAGGCGGGAATCGAACTCGCAACCTCCAGCGTCGCAGGCAGAACTTCGCCCACCTCGCCACAGAGGACGTCGAAATACTCCGCTAATGCGTGTCACTCTTGCCGCTTATGCGGATTCTTGCCACTTTTGCCTCTGATGTGGATTCTTGTGACCTATTGAGCCGAGGTGGAATCTCTCCGCAGATGTGCTCTTAATCCACCATCACTTTGGACACGCACTAAGTACAGCTCTGCCGTCCGTTGTTTGTGTAACAACTATTATTGTTACACTCAACTGTTCGTTAGTTCAGTAGTTGTTGTCCGGTGGACATACTCCTTTACTATAGTGTAGTAACGTTAACAATAGATATTTGAACGGTCTGCATCCCCCAGGGGCGACGCTGTCCGGGCTGCCCGCCGGCACGCTGTACCGCGTGCGCGCCACGTACCGCTACAACCGCGAGGACTCTGACGAGCTGTCATTCGACGTGGGGGACGTCATACGCGTCGTGGAGTACGACGATCCTGAGGAACAGGTCAGTATAAATGTCTTCACCTCTTCTCATTAAAAGGCTCTATCGAGCTCGTAGATAAGCGTAAGGCTCGCTCTGACCACTCTGACCTTTACTCGCACTATAGTGCGAGTAAAGGTCATAGCGAGCCTTACACGAAAACCTAAAACGAAGTGGGCGGAACAGGCCTATAGGCCTGTTCCGCCCACTTCGTTTTCATTTAGATTATGCCCATTTTAAAAATGTCTGTCTCATTTGAAAGAGGGGAAATCATTGAATAATTTTCGCTGTTTGTGGTAAAATGTTGACTATTTTGTTTTTTCGGATATATTTCATACATTTTCGTGAGCGGACAAATTGGGGAAAATTGAAAGTAGTGGACGGGACGCCCTGCGGTCACGTGAGAGAAGGATGTCTGCAAGAAACTGTTGGCATTTATGCCTTACCCACTGGATGTGGTTGAAGCATATGCCGGACCAATTTTCTTATTAGCAAGTTGTTTAGAAATAACAACAACATCAACCGTGTATGTAATACCTACAGTGGAAATGAATGAAAATGAAATAATTCCAGGAGGAGGGCTGGCTGATGGGTATCAAGGAGACGACGAATGAGAAAGGAATGTTCCCGGCAAACTTCACGCGGCCGATCTGAGAACTCCCATCAGAAACAACTCAGCAGTCCCACACTTGGGCGCTGTCCATCGAACAAGATCTTTATAAAGTTTACATATAAACTTTTATGAGAATTTTCAAAGTGTTCATCTATCACGTTTTCATCAATCATATTCTGTTTTTTAGTTTGAAATTATTTAATAGATTTTTAAATATGTTCATAACTTAGGTCGTAATCGTTAAATGTTAATATATTTATTTATTTTAATTTGTGTTTATCACAACGAATTACGGATTAACAGCATTCATACGTAACTGTATATAATGTATAACTTTTAGTCACTGTCAACACGGTGTAGGGTTTTATAATATCTTTCTTACGGCGCGAACAAATATATATACTTTCTTGGGTTTTGTCTTCACATTTAATTTTTATACTATTCGACTTCTGTATTAATTATATTCTTCGTGCCGTTGTCAACAAAAATGTCTGAAAATTTACTTCTTCATTATAAAATCAAAAATTGCTCAGAAAAGTGACCTTATGGATCGTTGATGGATTTTTTTATTTCAGTATTAGTGTTTTATCAGACTTTGAGAGATTAAACATCGTTCGAGACATTTTTATGAGTCGTCTCATATTTTTTCCATTGACCAAGTGCATTTTTCATGTATGTGAATTACTTTGCTGCATTTCGCAAAAATCAGTCGTTTTATATCTGAATCCCAGCCGCGTGTTTGTTGTCTGTAATAGTGTCACTCTGTCGTATAACCAGTTTGTTGTCTGTAAAAGTGTCACTCTATAATAATCATTTTGTTTAGTGTACATAATATTATTTATAATTGTTGACCCATCACTTATTTTTGTTAATATTATAGCAATAATTTCGAATATTACTCGATAAATCAATGATTTTTGTTTTAAGTAGTAATTATTATTATTATTTGTTAAAACGTTTTAGTGGAAAATACTAACTTTGTTTTAGTTGTAATGCTTATGATTAACATCAACACCTACTGATCGGCGTTTTCTAATTACAGTTATGAAAAGCATGTACCTATATGATACCTCTATGATTACTGATTAGGTTAATCAATTAATTTAATTAGGAAACGCCTTTTGAAAGTAATAGGTTATCGTGCCCAGAACAAAATTGATATTACGCCTGTGTCAAAATAAGGTGCTTTTTGAGAGTGTAAATAATATATTTTACATTTGATCCCGTGTTAGGGTAAGGGACTATGTCACTATATAAAGAAGTTGCCAAGAAATCAAGCCCTGAGAAATCGAGCTAACCCTGAGTAGAGTATACGCCATTTTGTAGTTTATGAAATGGTCCGGTAAGAACGCCACATCGAATATTTACAATAACTATTATAATTCAAGTTTTTTGTAATTTTCATATCCCTTTTTGACTGATTATTACTATCTGAGAACCTTTATAATACCGTCAAATTGAAACTTTCTGCGAAAGCTGACTTGCAGGTCTTCCAAATCATGATTTGACGATGTAATGACGGTGTTTACTGTGCACATCTTTCATCAAAACATCAAATGGACTTTTTGTAAATTTATGAAGAATGTTCTTTAGGAATATTCTCTATATTTCGCATAACTTATCAAGTTATCAATCAAAACTATTTGACGTAGTGGAGTGCGACTGGTGCTTAACAGCTAGGCACGTTTCACCTATCATAATTATTATCTAACACGAAACTTCTAGTTTAGTTTCGGCCAATTGGTGTGCTCTAAATTTGAATAACTAATTAATATAAATTTGCACAAAGAAACTAAACGAAATCTATAAGTATTTTGTAAAATGAAGATACCTAGGTCTTCAGCATCTTAACGCCAAACAAACGTTAGTTTTATGTAATTTAATTACAGAAGTTTGGATCTATGACAATAATAACTTATTGTTCCCCAATTTAAAAAATTGACAGATTTTGTGTACAGTAAAGGTATAAGTCGTGTCCATTTCATGTCTTGTAGAAAGTGTTAATAAATCAGTGTGTTCTAATTCCGAGAAGTGGCTTGTTGTCAGGAGTGCCATGCGAGGTCCATGTAACTATAAGTTTGTTAGGAATTGTACAGTTTTTACAACTGCGAATAAAACGTTTCACATACGAGCTTGTTTTCATTTATCCAGTTTCGCGAGACTCCCTGACATTTCCTACTGCCGCGAGACATGACACTAAAAGTGCAAACGCACAAAGCGGCCGCGCCGCACTGCGCGTAAAATTTGGTGTACGTTACCTCAGCAGAAAAGTTAATTGAGTTCTACAAATAATTAGAGCGTTATATTATGCTGTAATATTATGCGTTATATTATTTCATGTAAAAATTAGTAGGTACATTTTGCCGTTTTGGAATAAAACGCAAAATACGTTTTCCGCTCAGTGCGGTCGTAGGTAGGTAGTACCAGTAGTAGGTAGTATGTTCGCCCAAATAATTCATTTAAGCAAGATAAATAATTCTGGACTATTCACACAGCATTATCTAGCCCCAAGTGAAGCAGAATTTATGATATAGCAAAAAGCTTCTAAAATAAAAGTACCCCTATTGGGGTAAACGAATTCTTGAGTGTAGACCACGACTCGTTGAACGCCTTCCGGTCCAGTGGGATGACGAAGCGAAAGACTGCCAAATTTTTAATTACTAACATTGGCTGATATTTATAATTTTCTTATTCCTGCATAAAGTTAAGACAGACAAGATACAAATAGGAAAAATAAAAGTACAGTTCACACAAACATACCTCTTTAATCGTCAATTTATAAAATTACACTCAAAAATCACATACGTTTTCATTACACACACTTGATTACAACTTCATCTAACGTCAAAATGGATGAAAACCTAGAAAATATTTTATTCAGAACTTACAGTGGTCCAATATTTTATTCATTAGATTGATGTGCCATTTCGATATTTTACAGTTATACCTTTAGGTAATGTTTATAATGGTCTTGTCCGAGAGGGCTTCCAACAATGTAACGAATAAAAAGTTGGACCTATAAAAGTTATAGAAAACGTTGGTTGCACATTCAAAAACACTTGCAGGTTTAGGCTGTCCGCTATATCAAAATAATCGAGGATTGTAAAGAAGTCAAAAATATTAAGGTTTACATACGTATTAAGTCAAAAACTATATGTAACGCCTTTAGCCAAGGTTTTCCTTGCGGCATAACAATTTAACAGAGCCCGTTTTACACTTATTCTCTCATAATCTAATAAAATAACAAAATATAAACTTTACCTAATTGAAACAGTTCAAATAAGTGCGATAGTCAAGAATTAAAGCTTTAAACTCACAAAAATAACAATATAGAATAATATATATCTCCATTAGGATTCACATCTAAAACTTAGCCATATTTAAAAAACGTACCCACAGTTTTTCTTTCGCTTCTCAATTTTATAAATTATTTCATTTCGGTTAAATCAGTAAACGACAAAAAATTATGTTATGGTAAATTTGCTAACGATTTAAAATAAAAAGTCAAGTGCAGGTTAGACTCGCGCATCAGAATTCAGTAAAAACTTTACGTCACAATTACATAAAGGATATAAAAAAATAAGGTATTTAGATTTTTTTCTTTACTTGTGCTGTAAGACCTTGCTTCTTGATTTTAGTCAACGGGAAGTACCCTACAGGTTTTGTGCGCATGAGATATACCCTTAAAAAATTGACAGACAGACAACAAAGTGATCCTATAAGGGTTATTTTTTGAGGTACGGAACTCTAAAAATTACAAAAATCCGTTAAACACCTTCTTTGGCAAGTTTTACAAAAAATATAACCCCACTATAACGCTGGACAATTCACATATAACGCTACCCCCGCACCCCAACATATAACGCTGGACAATTCACAAAACATCATCTAGTAGCTGGCCACAAATAAAATTTTAGTTATTCTATTTATTTATTGATCCTAGAAGTACCACCTACAGCAAATTGTATCGTCAACTGGCCACATTGAATACTATAAGTACACGACATGTTATTATATTACACAGGTAATTAATATTTTTGCATATATTATTATAATACACTTATATTATAGTGTATTCTTTCTACACACCTATCACATGGGTGGAATATAAAATCTTAATGTGAAAATGTTCCCGTTCAAGAAATATACCACGCCATAATAAAGTGCTTGTACAAAACTGAGGCTCGAATACTCAAACGCAACACTGATTTTAGAACGTCTTAAGTCGCGATTTTTTGACAGTTTTCAATGAATATCTGTCAAAAACGTCAATTGAGACGTGCTTAGATCTGAGATTCATTTCTGAGTATTCGGGGTTAATGACAGACCACGTTTAGCTTTATAACCACTGCGTAACCTTTCCTCACTGAGGTAACCACTCACTGGCTTGAACTTGGAAATGTGCATCATTGACAATCAAAGGCCCAGGTAATGCGAATTGAGCGAATTTGGGTTACATTAAAACCTTTTTTTCCGTCATCTTTATCGAAAAATCTTTGAAAAAATACACAATCTATGGGATACAAGGCAGATCCCCTTTGGCTCGAAAATTTAAAAAAAAAACTTTTAAATATCAGAAATAATTGTGCAAAGTGACATCGGTTTTCTTAGTTTTTTTTTCCTAAACTATCAATCACAAGGTTTATTTTTATTTTCATTACCATATTAAATAGAAGAATACCCGGGCACCTTCAGTTTATTTTTGCAAAAAAAGTCTGTATTAAAAAACAGTCATCAAAAACTTGATTTTTGAGCTTACTCTGCTCTTTTCTCCACTCCTATAAACGCAAAATCCTATGCCTATCTATTCACAAAATGGCGTCATATACCTGCCTCTTAATGCGCTACTTGCTTTTTATTTAGAAAATTAAATGTTACGTCTCATCCAGCGGTTGTAAAGCTAGTCGTGGACTGGCTCTCTGCCCTAGTGAATAGTTCACAGCTGCGGTCGCCAGCCGCCGAAGCCTCTCTCGAGTTGCTGCGCCACGGCGAGGCACAGCCTGTCTTGATTGGGCGCTGCTATCACCTGCAAACATTATTCTACATTTTGCATAGGTACATTAATATGTCTGTTACTGGGAAGGTTAGTCTTTTTTTCAATGCTTGTTTTAGAAATTTCCTTCCATTTCACATAACCCATATATGAAAAACCTTAAAGGAAGGTTTTTCATATAATGAGTTGAGTTATGCCTAAATTTGTTTTGAAAAATGAAATATGAAGAAAATTAGACGTAATGATTTTCATCTGAGTCAATTTATATTGGGCAAACGTTGCAAATGCATATTTTCTAGAATGGTTCCTTTGTGAAATGGAGTATATCGGATTCCGCTACTCGCGCTTTACCTCTGGGATCGTCCCCGGTTCCCGAGAGACCTCAGTTGTTCTCAAATCCTAGCCTTGACCAGCAATAGTCCCAGGTACAGCTGGCTGGGTGGGTGTGCACCTCTTAACTACACTTTTCGTATATACAGTGTGGAAATTAAACTCAGGCCCTGGAGGGAAACTACTTAAAATCCTTAAGCTAGCTCATTTTACTTAAAGGAGACATTCCTTTATTTTTAAAAAGAAACAAATCTGCATTAAAATATTTTTTTAAACTCGCTTGCTTCGCCCGGGACTCGAACCAACTAAAATTTAAAAAAATAAACACTTTATTTTATTATACTAATCGGTAGTATTAATATTCAGGATAAAGTTTCTCTAAAAAATATTTGGTTACTGTTCACTTTTAACAAGTAAAAGACACGTAACAGTTCTGTTATCTCTCCAACACAACACGATTAGATGGCCTGCAAGAAGTCCAGACCTGACGCCCATGGACTTCTTTTTATGGGGTCATGTAAAAAATGTTGTTTATGAAACTTGCTATGAAACCGTTCAAGAGCTAAGGATTGCGGTAGAAAATGTTATCAGGGGCATACACCACAACACTTTGCTGAAGGCTACAAGAAATGAATTTCAACGGCGACTAATGTTGTGTAGCCGGAACGACGGGGCTCATTTCGAACAATTTATCAGTTAAATAATTTAAGTGTTACAAAATTGATAGTAAAATAAAGTTGATGTTAGATTTAACGATTATTTTTATTTTTAAGACCAAATGTTTGTTACAGAAACTTTATCCTGAATATTAATACTACCGATTAGTATAATAAAATAAAGAGTGTTTATTTTTTTAAATTTTAGTTGGTTCGAGTCCCGGGCGAAGCAAGCGAGTTTAAAAAAATATTTTAATGCAGATTTGTTTCTTTTTAAAAATAAAGGAATGTCTCCTTTAAGTAAAATGAGCTAGCTTAAGGATTTTAAGTAGTTTCCCTCCAGGGCCTGAGTTTAATTTCCACACTGTATATTATGATAATATTCTATAATAATGTTATTTTATAAGTATGATGTATTAACATTTTTGTTCTGTGCTGTAACTGAGTTTGTCAATAAATGTTTCTCTATCTCAATGCGATGATAAGCACTGATCCCTTGTTTATTTCTGGATACCAACCATGAGGCACGCCCAGGACATGAAGAAAAGTCTTCGTAATATTATTGGCCCATCTAGCGGGTTTCGTAGCGCTGCATCTACTTCCCTACTGCCCAACTACCTACAGTGGAGTAAATAAGTAGAATCTAAGTAATGGTCACCTGTATAGCGACGGGCAGTCCTTCGTGCAGCCCCACGGGCACGGTCACCGCCGGCATGCCCAGCACATTGAACACCATGGTGTACGCGACGCCCGACGCGCGGACAAACACCTGCGGACAAGGTTACCACTTACCACATTACGATTCCTCAAGTTTCTGTTTGAAATACATGGCCCGATTCTGCTAACCATTCGATTTTTCTATGACAATGGTATCGTTGGAAAATCGTCGCGTAGAAACCATAAAGTGCATTCCGAAATACGATTACAGCGCTGATAGCGATCACAAAGTTTTTTTAAGTTCCAAATTATATATATTAACAGTTGAGTGCTATCATTAATGGGTCTCACAGACTGACGCGCCCTGCGGTGGCGGTCAGAGTACAATTTAACAACACCTTGTCGTAAAATTGTAGGTACTGACCGCCACCGCAGGCCGTGTCTAAGTGGTGTCTAAGGTGTGTGTCAGTCTGTGAGACCCATGATTCGGAACACACATGGGCGCGCTCACAGTCGCGGTGTCAATGTTACAACAGGTCGTTAGAAATTGATATCATCGATGTTAATATCGCGCTCACGAGTGTTCCAAATTACCGTGAGCACGACAACGTACGTCCTGTTTGACGTACGTTGTCACTTTTGACAGAGACGCTCAGTGGTCGGTTTGTAGCATGGTCGGTGATATCGCACTAATGACGTCACACAGGATATCGTTGTGGCGCTCACAGTAATACGGAACGCTTGTTATCGCGATAATATCGATTTTAGCGTATTTCGGAATGCAGGTATAGTGTCGCGTGCGCCTTGTAGGTTCTTTTATCTAAAGTAGAATACCAAAATGTGTGATTGTAAGTACAATGGTATCGCATTGTCATCGAGAAACAATTGTTAGTTTAGCAGAACTGGACCCAGGTGGAATGTAATTTCACTATTGTTTTTGTTATAGGTTTTTTTATTTGCTTATTTACAGACTTTTGGACTTCTCTTTTGGATTTTTGCTATAGTGCTTACCCGCATTCTGGTACTGGGTACTAAGAAATGAAATAAGTATCCCAAAATATATAGTTAAATTATAATGTTTCCTCTGTAGGTGGTGTCCGTAAGAGGTCCCAAAGATTTTCCATGGAACCGACTGAGACTTCGTGGCTTAGTTGGTTAGAGCACACCCGTACTGAGGGTGGAGCGCGAGTTCGACTCCCGCCGAAGTCGAAAATTTTTGGAACTTTTTTAATTTCTCTTTTCGAATTACATGCAAAGGGCGCAACAGGGCTTTTGTCACTTTCTTATTATTGCAAGTGATGGCAGTAAATGTGCGGGCAGCCTTAGAGACCATAACATAGTAAAATATTGACCTGGTTGTGGTGATGCGCCAGCTCGCTGAACACTGGATACAGAAGCACGCCGTTGTTGCCCAGCACTCGCTGGGAAATAAACACTTTATTAAGAACTCGTACTTTAAACGTAACTGATTAAATGTGTACCGGGAACGAAGCGGACTCAAGCCCCGTCGGAGGACCCGGACGTATGTATATCTTGCCATGTTCTTAAGTAGAGCTTAAGCGACGCACATGTAGATTTCTAATCTGAATTTTATACACCAGCAAAACTAGATGAACAAAGAAAGAAGTCATGTAGAAAGTTTGTAAACAAACCACGACACAAAAAAGTAAAACACACTTGCTTGGCTTCAAGTTTATTTAATTGTTACCGATATTTATTGAAGGAAAGTTAAAGGCTGTACTTTTTATTTATGTAAACTCTAACCAACGCTACCGAAACTAACAGAAACTACTGAAGCTACTAAATCAACGTCAAGCAAAAGAAACTTTCCGGCCGGGTTTGGCTTATAGCTTCACTAACGTCCGAATACTCAAACGCACCTCAGATTTAAGCACGTCTCAAGTCGTGATTTTTTGACAGTTTTCAATTAAAATGTGTCATAAATTCGTCACTTGAGACGCGCTTAATTCTGAGATGCGTTTAGTATTCGGGGGTATGTGCTTTAGAGTACATCTGCTAGATGGCGTTAACAGTGCATGTGGACCAGCTGGGGTCCATTTGGGGAATTCCTCAAATGGAGAGTCCACCCAGCTACACTGTAGTACCCCAAAGCAACAATGTCAGGTTCGTGGCCGAACCAGACATCGCCGTCTCACTGACAACAAGAATGTGTCTCAATTTTATCTCATAAATAGTGTGTGTGTGTGTGTGTTTGTTACCTTCATATGTGTCGTCAGGCTGTCGGCCGCGTCCGCGTAGTGTTTCTCTCTGCGGCGCGGTATGAACAGTCTAGTTCGACTGATGAACGCGAAGCCCAGCCCTTGCAGCGACCGAGACGCGCCTCCCAGGCAGAACTTTACTACTTCTGTTATTAAGGATTTGTCGCGCTGGAACAAATAAATAACAGATATTAAGGACCTGTACTACGACGCCATTTTGTTAAAAGGATAGATATAGGATTTCGTGTTCATGAGCGTCACAGGGAAGAGCAACGCAAGCCCAAAAATCAAGTTTTTGCTTATTATCTATTGATGTTAAGTAATTAAGACTTAGGTAGGACATCATTTGAAGAAAAAAAACGAAATATCTAAATTCTTTATAGTTTTTTATGCTTTGTTCAATTACCATGCTTATTCTTAAGATACTTTTTGAGCAATTAAGGTTTAAGTAAATTTAGAGGTGACTGCGATTTTTTTCTATACATAAAATTTTATGGAATCGTGTTTTCGAACTTATGAACGATAGAGTAAGTCTCACTTTACCATATATAAATTTCAAAGTTAAATATTCAGTAGTTTGGAAGATATGGACATCCGGCGCAGTAGATTTGAGGTAGTAAAAGTCCTTATTAAATAAATCGACAGCTGAAGACCCGTTGGACGCCTATACGGTACAAATATTTACCATCGGAAAGTATTTGTAAAAGCGCACCAACGTAATTAATGGCGACTCTTTGGCTAAGTCAGTGTTTGGGTCCCAGAGTCATAGCGGAGTTAGTAATGCCGGAAAATTCGCGCAGCATCATCAGCCCCAAAGTTAGCAGAACTTGGTGGCCTAGGTATTAGATCTCTACATCCACGAAGGATAGTTTATGTAGTTGCTCGTTTGGCGGATTATTTAAATTTGCAGATATTAAATTCAGTATCTACATTTTTTTTTCCATGTTCAAAATTAATAATTTATTGTCCATAAGGTTTGATTGTTGTACCTTAGGGTTGGCGGGGTCTGCGAGCATGTTCGGCATGTCTTTCATAGAGAAGAACACAGATACTGAGATTTCAACAGAGTCCTCCAAATCTTTGAACTTTTCCTGAAAAGACAAGCAAAATATTTATTAAACTTAAAACACATAAAAGAAGATATTTATTAAGTTAAATTTGAATATATTTGTATGGACTGTTCACAACTATGAGTTATAAAAGCTCTGTTTTTGCAAATATTTCTTTTGACATTATTCTGGGAAAGAGGTTTCTTAGTAGCAAAGCTCTTGTGGCTAGGCCCCATTGTCTACTGACAACGATTCTTTCGAGAAAGAACTGATCATCATCATCAGCCTATATTAGTCCACTGCTGGTCAAAGGCCTCTTCAATGAGCGCCATACCGCCCTGTCTTCAGCTTGCCGCATCCAGCATCTGCCAGCAGTCTTTCGTAAATCGTCATCCCACCTGGTCGGAGGGCGTCCTACACTACGTTTGCCGTTTACCCCCGGCGGTTGTCGGTTCTTCTCGAGATATGGCCAGCCCACTGCCACTTCAGCTTGCTAATCCTTTGAGCTATGTCGATAACCTTGGTTCTCTGTCGGATGTTGCGAATCCTATTCTTCAGAGAAACTCCGAGCATAGCTCTCTCCATAGCTCGCTGGGCGACTTGAAAGAAACCGAGAATGAACAGATAAAACAGTAATTCATTCATATTTTTTCACTATATTCGCCTGACCTAGACCAAACTTGTCTATAAGTATATAGCATCTGTGGTGTATCCAGTCATGCTTGGTGCGATACTCACTTCACTAACAGTACAGCCACACTCCTTCTGCAAGTACCTCGCCGAGCTGACGATCGCGTCTCTGATGCAGGGCCGCACCGGGATGAGCGCGGGGGACCACACTGCCTCCGTCATGTAGTGGACCTGAGATGTATCACTTCATATTCAATATGCAAGCGGGTCATCTTCTGACCTAGTGTGTGTTTGAAGAAACATCAACGTTTTTCCCGTAACGTGGGGCTTCTTCAGTGAGTGCGGTTCTAGTGGCGCACATTTATGTTAACAATTTGAATGTACTTATTAAAATTTATTAGGAAAGAAAACTACAATTAAATAATAGAATTAAATTAAAACTAGTATTTACAATAGAAACAATTGAGTTAACTGCAGACTGTTGCAAACAATCTACAGGTAGCTCAACTGATCCATATCAATACTAGTCGGAAGTGCGCCCAAGGCCCAAGACACTGGCTGCATTGTCCCGCTGGCAATGCTGATGCGCTGTGCCAGATACTCACCACTTCTCGGGTCACACGTCGCTTCGACCAGACGCTCTGATCATTTTTGAAAACTTGGAGAGTCTCGGTACTCCACGGACCTACGGTCTGGACTCCAAGGGGTGCATATGCGTAGGCTCTGTCGAGACCTGCATATTTGCGCTCTATTTGCGATCTTCGGCCAAATCTATGTAGTTATTTGATATTATTGATTGATATACATATGTTTGATCTTATAAACGTCTGTCTATCATCTTTTCTGTGTGTTATCTTTTTACACCCAAATATCTTACAAATCACATCGAATTTAAGCACGGTAGATTTTGGATTGGATGGTAAATCGGGGAGGGACATGGGCTTCTTTTTATTCCGAAAAAACGTGACGCTGCTTAACCATAATTAATGAAATTCAGGGTCTGGATGAATTGGTCAGCGTCATATTACAAAAGGTGCTAAATATATCACTACTGAGCGAGCCAAAAACGCGGTATTCTAGAATACTACAATTTTTCAGGAAAAGCACCGCAATCGTTCTACAATGGAGCAGTGGGTATATTCCGACTGGTGGATGACGGATGATGAAATAGCTAGGTGGTACCTTGAGTTGTTTAAAGTCGACTGGCGTGTCCAGGTCCAGTTTATGTCGGTTTTCCCCCGCCATGACCGCCATGAGCAGCGGCAAGTCCTCGGCGCGGCGCGCCATGGGGCCCGTCACCAGGAACTTGGGGAACTGGGGGTCGCTTAGCGTGGGGATGTGCCCGTCTATAGGGATTATACCTGGGGACAAGAGGTTTGCTTAGTACTATGCTAACATGATACTTAGGTAAGTACTAATGGAACTACGAGAATTTACGGCCCTTATTAAAACATTTGTTTCAAAAATGTTGTTTCTAAGTGGTTAAAGTTTTAATTTTTCATTGTTTTTTTTACCACTATTTCGGCACAGGTTCGTAAGGAGAGCCACTTAATTTAAGACCACCCTCCTCACCCTCCTCACCCTCCACACCCGCAAGGGGTGACCCTTGCTACTCAGCATTAAAAAAAAATGGAAAACTAGAAAACAAAAACAATAAAATCGATCTCTATTTTATTGTTTTTGTTTTACAGTTTTTGTACAAGTGTCGAAATAAATGTTATTCTATTTTTTTTTATGATCAAGCAAGGGCCACTGAAAAATAAACAGGTTGCTTTAGTCATACACGATCAATCAGTGTTTCAATGCACTGATGATTGATCGTGTATTGTTGTTTATTTTTTTATAATATTCTTACCTGGCGTAGGTTTGTGTCCGAAGACCCCGCAGAAGGCGGCGGGCAGGCGGATGGAGCCGGCGATGTCTGACGACACGCTGAACGGAGACGCGCCTGAACCGAGAAGTGCGGCCTGGAACAACAAAATCGACCTTTAGGAACAGCCTATTGGACAGATATATCTTAACAGTCATGTAAAACGATTTGATTTTTGAGTTTTCCAATATATCGGTACAGTTTCATGCGCCATGCTCACGGAATAACTCCGTGATCATGGCCTTAAAAAATTTGATGTTAATAACTTACCATGATAGTTTCAAAAGAGACATCTTTACCTAACGATGCATCATCATAATAGCCCAAAAACGCCAAATGCTGGACTAGACATAGGCATCTAAACGACGCGACGCCACAAATAGCGGCCCTGAGCTGCCTCCAGCCATCGACTCTCTGCAACAGCTACAATGTGTGTACGTTAAAGTGGATGGTCTCCCAAGACTCCGATACGCGTTGCATGCCCACCGCCACTTGAGAACCATTAGGTGAGTAGGTGCCTACCTACTCCCCAGCAGTTATCTGTTCTGCGAGCTGTGTGATGGCATGCCCATTGCCCTACCGAAGTTGCCGTGGCGGTCGCGGCGCAAGAATCGACCCCTCTAACACAGCCCGTGGTTGAAACAAAGTATTTACTACGAACTAGACGCTATCAGCAAGATACTCAGAACTGAGATGCCTGAAGACGTCTTGTGTCAGCCAAGTTCTACTTTGGGTAGCTGATCCAGAGTAGTTAAGTAAGTAAACCATCAGACATCATACCTACAATACTTCATAGGAACTACAGCTAGGTATATTTTTATGACGTGTCCAAGAGTCATGTAAGGTCTAATGGAAATAAAGCACTTTGAGTTTTATTACAGTTCCCTAACATAAGCTACTGCTTGCTTCGAGAATTTATTTGTAATAAAAAAAAAAACTTGAAAAAATAGCTTGTATTTTTTTTATTCTTCAACCTTATCTTCGTCATCATCAGCCTATATTAGTCCACTGCTGGACATAGGCCTAGTATACATAGCCATAGTATTATTAATATGTTGATTTACTAATTTGCAGATTTCAAGGACGTCGCTCGCGCGATACTTATTTACTTCCTACCAGTTTGGTTAGCACATTTTTATCGCAATCAACACCTTATCATTTTTCGTAATATTGTTGTTGAATTCAGGCATACTGCGTTTAATTAAACGATTTGGTTAAAATCTTAAAATTTAGCTCATCGCTGAAGTGGGTGGCAGTGAGTGGGCAGTGAGTGGGCTAGCCACACCAATGAATACAGTTATAGACGTAAAATGTACTTATGTCTTTTGAGATGAGGTGAACAATAATAATTTGATAACGCTTGAACAGATTTAAATAAGAACCGTCAGTAACTTCTTTTGAATAACGCACAATTATTGTTGTATGTTTGTTTGCGAACACGGCGTTTTCAGCCACCTCGAGTAGTATTTTGTACTCTCGCTCGGGGTTTATGAGATTAGTATAAATAAATAAATAAAATAAAAAATAAATAATGCTGGACAATTCACACAGCATTATCTAGCCCCAAGCTAAGCAGAGCTTGTGTTATGGGTACTAGATAACTGATATACATAATATAATACAATACATAGATAGTTTTTTTTTTATTATACATAGAAAACGACCAGAACACCCGGAACAAATACCTGCAGATCGTACAAATATTTGTCCCAAGGCGGGAATCGAACCCGCAACCTCCTGCGTAGCAGGCGGACCTTCGCCCACCGCGCCACAGAGGTCGTCAGTATTGAATTCTATTAAACCTGTACAAACCAATTTTGGTAATAAATAGACTTTGTTTACATTTCCCTGTTGCGATAATACCATGTATAGCCATGTATACCATGTATAAGATTCCCCGAGGCAAACTAGCACCGCCACCTTAGTTTATCTTATTATTTCGTTGAACAAGGGAATTTCAAAAGGCATTTAACAATTTTCAAAGGGCACTTTGTGATAGGTACCTATTAAAAGTTTTTTTAGTGCCTCTATAGGTAATTGTTTTATTTTGTATAGTTTAGGTGAAGAATGGAGATACGATGTTGCACTTTGTGGCCACCGAACTTAATCATCGCATCTATGCCTAAACTATATAAAATAAAACTATTATAGAGGTAGACTAAAAAAACGCTTATAATAGGTATCACAAACTGAACGTTGAAAATCTTGATATTACCTTTGTTAACAATAATAATAGGCAGACAAAGTTATGCCTTAGACCGCCGGCAGCGCGTAACGCGCATTCCTATAGCGATGTCCCTCAGACGTATTGCTTGCACTTTTCACTGTTGTTATGGATTCATATGCCTCACAACATCTGTTCAGTTCGAGAGTAGCGAGAGAAACATTACATTTATGTAGAAGGTTAGTTCTCAGCGATAAGGCCGTTCAGTGAAGTGGAAAAACAAATGAAGGTAACAAAAACTTTATAATTTCCTGTAACGGATTCTTCCTCAACGTGTATATCAAACAAATGAGTAAATACAAACATTTTATGTTAGTTAGCACGTGTGTGCGGACAGGCACGGCATTGAGTAGGGACCTCTGTACAAATGGTTGAATGGCGCGCCAGTACAATGAGCTATCTGGGGCTTTTCAACAACATATTGTTGGTATGTGACGTTTTGTTTCATTTGGGACAGGTTTTGTTGCAATTCGAAAAAAATTGTCTCAAACTAAAGATTTATAAATTGGGCTATTATTTTAATATGTATATTTTAATATCGATGAAACTGAATTTTCTTTTTGAGTGTGAGAGACCTACCATCATCTTCATCATCATCAGCCTACATCTTCAGTCCACTGCTAGACATAGGCCTCCCCTAATGAGCGCCATATGATAGCGCCCTGTCTTCAGCTTGCCGCATCCTGCATCTGCCAGCAGTCTTTCGCAAATCGTCACCCCACCTGGTCGGAGGGCGTCCTACACTACGTTTGCCGAGTCGCGGTCTCCACTCAAGAACACGTTTACCCCAGCGGTTGTCGGTTCTTCTCGAGATATGGCCAGCCCACTGCCACTTCAGCTTGCTAATCCTTTGAGCTATGTCGATAACCTTGGTTCTCTGTCGGATGTATTCGTTGCGAATCCTATCCTTCAGTGAAACTCCGAGCATAGCTCAAAAATCAAATACTTAGACCTTCAAATTTATGCAACCCTGGTAGGTCTCTCACAGCAGGGCTGGTCCACCAGGCGTCCAGCGAGCTATGGATAGAGGTCGGAGTTTCTCTAAAGGATAGAATTCGTAATGAATAAATCAGGAAAGACTGCAGGAAGATACTGAATGCCTCAAGCTGAAGCCGGGCGTTAAGGCGTTCATTAGGGGAGGCTTATGTCCAGCAGTGGACTAACATGGGCTGATGATGATGATTAACGTTTTACAAGCTCCTAATTCTCAAAATCCTAAACCTTGGCCAAAAATTAAGGCCCCTAGGTATATCAAATATTAGTGTGTTATCAAATCACCTCTATTTGAGGAATAATGTGCGTTGTAGGCTGATAGGTAGGTACTTCAAGTTTAGCCATTTCTGATCGTCGATTAAAAACCTTTACTAATATTATGTTGGGCGACTTTCAATTTCAATGTTATTCATTGAGTCAGGGCAGGATCCTGGTTTAATAACCTTGTGTTTGATTAGGTCGATGTATAAATTTGTTTTTCACTCAAGCAGAACCAAAAAGCAAATTATAATCAGTTCATCAGCACACATTGTTAAAATCTGCTTGGAATAACTAATTAAAAAACTAAAGTCACAGTACTCACTTGAAATAAAATACCATCTCTAGTTCTGCACTCTGGAGTGTTATTTTTTTCTCTTCTTTTACTCTATTCCTTTACTCGTACAAGAATAACACATATCTAGACATGGCGTTACTTAACCTCAAGACATAGTGTTACCTCTCCTCCAGACGACCCTCCCGAGGTCCTATTGAGACAGTAAGGGTTGTTCGTGGCTCCACGTATGAGGTTGGTGCTCTCCCACCCCAGACACAGTTCCGGCGTGTTGGACACGAGTAAGGGGATGGCGCCCGCCTGTCGGACCCGCCGCACGACCGAACTGTCGCAGGCGGCGCGGTTGCCGGCTAGCTCTAGGCAGCCGACGGAGTTGGAAAGACCTGGAAATGATATTTTAAAATTGAAAAACATTCATTATGATTCTGTACTAATCAGCGTTACGGGGCGCCATTTCGTTGCAATACTGCGTGTTTTATTGTATACATTATAATATATCATGAGGCAGTCGACAATTTATATTCCGCTCCACGAACGCCGATAAATGTAATGTTGCGCAGAGGAACTAGCTTTGCGGCCTAATCACACGGCGGCGCAGCGCATCATGCTCGCTCGCTGCGAATCGTGCTTTACGCCCCGGAACACCACCGGTCAGTAGATAGATACGCAGCTGACTCAATAGGTACTCAATCATTTAACTTCAATAAATAAATGCTAACATGTAACCCCAAACTGACTACAGTTTATTGCATTAGGTAAATACTAAATGTCCAGGTCAATGATTGGTATAGATCAGTGTAAAGTCCAAGATTGCAGCGGTCGTATTGTGTTATGCGCGCTTGTCTCGTCTTCTGACATGAATGTCAAAAGCACACCTTCGTTTGACCACAATAGGGTATTAGGTAGGTACACCCATTTTAACCATTAACATTTAAGTGTCTCAATTAGATTCTGTAGTTTTATTCAATCGATAGATGCTATAATTATGCATTTAAAATTTACATTCTCATGTTTCGCGCGTAATTTGACGATAACGCTGGACGCATATTAATTACGCTACCTAAACAAATGCGCTGATGAGCTGTTGACAGTTGATACTTTTTACTTCACCAGTTTACTTTTTACACACCTTTTTACTTTTATGCAGTTAAAAACAGAAAAAATTGTAGTACCTACATTTTAAAATTATTTTTCTTTTTAGGTTCTCTCAATTGCTTGTTGCCCAAGCTATCTCTGTAATATATTTTTCCTCATGTAGAGTAAAATACCCTATTTTAACAGATGTTAATTGACGATGATATTGAGCCAAATCTGCTTTTTTTAACCAGTGTCTCTGGAAGATACTGGATACTGATGGTTCGGAGAAGACACCAGTCATCAGAACACAGGAATTAGGTACGTTTAAGGATTGCTGAGTATCATCTAGCACTCACCGCCAAGCGAGCAGCTCTCCTTTACCGTAAAAGGCACTCCCAGCAGCGGTCTTCCCCCCACCAATTCCTCCACCCCCCCTTTGCTCTTGGCCTCCGCGATCCTCCTGTCAACATCCTTAGCTTCGTCTAAGGCAGCTCGGTACCGCTCCTCGACTACTGCGTTTAGGAGTGGGTTCACTTGTTTCACTCTGTCTATGTAGGCGGTGACGATTTCTTCGCTAGTGTGCTGTGTGAGAGAAACATCGACTTTAGGAAGTAGAGTCTAAGGTCCGTATTATAAAAGCGACTTTAGGAAGCTTGCTGATTGATCTATGCTTGAGTACTTGGTTTTCTAGAGAGATACCTAAGCATTACTCAAGCACAGATCCAAGACCGAGTAATCTTTATTAATAAGGGCCTTGTGGCCTTAGCGTTTTTAAGACAAGTCTAGGATCGAATTGGCAATGATGATTCTCAGTTTCTTTGCACAGAGCGGCGACAAACTCCATCGTTCATCAAGAAAGTGGAATATTTTTGCTAGCTACATCTCTAGGCTATTTAAAAGGAAAACCCTGACCAAAACTAGTAAAAACTAGAAACCACCACCTACTCTTTTGACCTGTCAAAAGTTCACTGCCGCTGTCTACCAAAAATTCTGCCATAGTGTTGTGTTGTAACAAAATCAGACTATAGCAACTACAATACATACCTATGCTTATGAGTATGAATTCTCGCATTTCCTTATTGAAAATTTATTTGTGTAGTACCTATTTGTGCTCTTGTTTCCGTCAAGGTAGCTCCTTACGGAGTAGCAGAGTTAACATTCCCAAAAGAGTCTTGAATCAAAATGGTAACCTGACGGTCTTTGTGAAATCTTGGTCCGCCAACACCGCAAAAGACTAACCTCTCCATTCCTAATGCATTCAGCCAACTTCTTCGCACTGCACAACAGGAGAGGATTCGACGGAGCAGGCACAGAGCGGCAACGCCGCGCTCGCAACCAATACAGAGGGAGGGTCAGAAAGTTCAGTATTCTTAGCAAGATGCCAATCAGCCGGACTCCTACTTCCATCCTAAGAAGATAAAATATGTTAATAAGGATCATAGTAGGTATAGCCAATGATGATGGTGGTTTTCCACCAGGGCCAAGCGGTAGCTATGTGGAATGTGTTAATGTTAAACCCATGCCAACCTATAAACTCGCTCGATTCCGTTTAGGCAACCCCATTGCAGCCCATTGCAGGACAGATTTTGCAGTCAAGCTCTGCTTGCAGATACACCCTGGCTGATGTACCTACTCTTGCAAAAATGTTCCTGCCACACAACAATTATTGTTATAGGGTAGATTGTTGGGTAAAAAATATTATTCAATTTAGTCTATCGGTGTATATTTTCGTTGTGTCAATCAAGCAAAAAAAACTCACTAAGATCAAGCGCGTCAATGTTTGAGAGTTGGTGGTTTGGGGGTTCGTAAAAGAGACGTCACGCCGTTCTAAAACAAATTGACTGATGAGATTTTTTTAAGAAATAAGCTTTTAAAATAAAATTGCCCAACTTTTGTCGTAGTGCTGTCCCATGGGCTAAACCAATATGGGACAGCACTGCGACAAAAGTTAAAATGTCTACTTTTATAACCCTGATCGTTTGATGTTTACCTATAGGTACTGTAAAGACACAAAATGCTGTATGAAATTAAAAGCACGTGGTCATTCAAAATAAGTGTGAATTGGGTGAATTAGAGGTAATGAGGTATAAAACAAGAAAAAGGAAGATTGTGTGTGAGAATGGTCTATAGACCAATCTCGCACACATCTTCCTTTTCTCAGCCAGGATTTAAAAAAATACGAAAACATACAAAAAGTTAATGCACATTTCAAAATGGGTAGTAGCTGTATATTGAGGCGAAGGCGTGCAAATAATATCCGTAAGCGGAAACTGAAATATTCAGGTCATTTCGCAGGGTGTTATTTATAAAGGTCAGATTATGGCTCTTTATAAAGGTCGGAACGGTTTATTGAGGGAGGAAATATGTTTACGATTCATTACTCGATAACGAGATTAAATTATGAGGGTTTTTCAGCTACTTAGCGCAAGGAGTGATAAAGAAACGCAGTGTTCGAGAAAAAGGAAAGAAAATTAAAATTTTCTGCAATGCAATTGACGCCTTATGGAATGCAAAACACTGCTGCCTGATCGCTTTTTAAAACGGTTTTTTTATGTTGACATATTTATTTCTTACAAAAATTACATTATTAGACTAAATAAATTCAAATAGCATTTACACATTAATTTTCTAAAAATCTAAGATTCTAAGCCGTAACCGAGTGCCCAGAATGCTGGCAGCATTGCCATCAACGTGGCAATGCTGCCTAATTCGTTGGCCGAAATAAAAGGCAGCATTCCGATATAGGTACCTTTGGAAGAGTCCAAAGGTATAGAGATCGGAATCGGATCTAATATTATTAGATTAATAGAAGTTTTGTAAGATCTCTGTATAATTATGCAGATTCCAAATAACCCTTAAAATTTGTAGCTTAAACCAACAATGTTTAATTTGATATCATAAATGATTTAAGTACCTAGATAGATCGTGCGTGGGTAAGCCGCCCTTAAGATTATTGGCATATAAATAACTAGCTTCATTCAACCCGCTGCTTCGCACATGTTTTTCCGGGATAAAAGTAGCCATGTTTGTCCCAGGGTATGGACATGGCTACGCAATCTGCCAAGTTTCATGAGATCCGGTTAGCCGTTTAGGCGTGAAAAAGTAACAGACAGACAGAGTTCCTTTTAAATTTATAATATAAGTATAGATTTACACGACATAATTGATAAATTAAAAAGTAATAGCATAGCATAGTAAGTACAACTTCCTAAGTATGTTTATATTAATATTATTAACTAGTTTCTGCCCGCGCGACTTCGCACGCTTTGCGTCTATGGCACCGTTTAAAGGTTATTTCTATCCCTATAATTATGTTGATTCCAGGCTTAGAGCTAAACTATTAAAAAAATCAGCCCGATCGGTTCCGTAGTTTTGGGGTGAATAAGTAACAAACATACATCCAAACTTTCGCTGTTTTATGTGTAATGTTTATGAGCATCACACAATCATAGAAACTAATATTTTAAATGCGAAAATGTATTTGTTTGTTTGACCTTTCTTCACGCCCTAACTAAGCAACCAATCGACTTACTTAATTTTTGAAAGAGTTAGCTAAAATGATGGAGAGTAACATAGCCTTCTTTTTATCCCATAAACCAGTTCCCATGGGATAAAAGTATCCTTAAACAACGCTTGCGAAGCCGCGGGCAGAAACTAGTGCTTAAGTATAAAACCTATGCTAAGGGGTCGTCCATTATTCACGTGATGCACAAAGTCCTCACCGCACCTCGTATCACCGCACCTCGTATCACCGGCCGGGGGCAGGGGGCAGGGGGTTCAAAAGTTGATAAAAATCATGATGTGATTACTGCACGACCCCTAACCTGGATGTAGTCAACAAGTAATCAATTGCACTCGGTTTTACAATTAATTTTTTTTGATAACATTTCTGATTAAAAACATAACAAAAACAGATAACAGTAACAAGGTTATAGCAAGGTGACCACTAAAAACACAACAAAAACTTCAACAACGCATAATTTTGCTGCAAAAAAGGAGCAAAACCGGTTTCGAAAATTGACAAGAAACGAATAAAAACTATTCCAAAAAGTTATTCGAATTTCCGCATATTGTTACGATAATACCCGAGTTGTATAATATTTTCCCCATTTTTTTAATTTGTATTATTTTCCTTGTTGTTTTACGAAAACGAAAAATATAGAGGTCTTAATATCTTGTTTGATATGATATATTATGTAAGAATATATAAGTAATGAATATTGCCTTATATACATATTATTAAAATAAATATTGTGATGAGATGACGAATAATATGAATAGTAGGTACATTTACTTATAGTCCAGTCAATATAAAAAAAATATGGAGAAGATTGCATTAAATCCGATTTCGAGGAAAATTAAATATGATATAAATACCTGTGTACTATGGATCCGATTTAGACAAAGTAAGTAATGAGCGATTACAATTTTCAAAACGATATTAAACATGAACCGAACGTGTCTAACTAGTGATTTTTTGCATTTCAGCATACTTATAAACGTTATATTGATATCTACAAACTGAGCAGATATCAATTACGTTGTACCTAAAAAAAGCTAATAACTTCACTACTAGAAAAAGCTCGATATCATCTACAACCTCAGTGTTGAAGGAGGAAGTTCCTCTTTTATTCTCAGCCTTTCTGTCCTATCGCTGAGCCAAAGCGCGCCCTATATAGTAAAAATGTCTTTTTTAATTATTTTATTTAGTTTCAGGTAATCTATGGCTCGAACTGTAACGTCCAATTGGACCTTACAGTACCTTCGAGCCAAATATTAAAAAGAAAGGTTGAGAATAAAAGTGCGACGTTGAAATTAAAGGATTTTTTGAATTTTGGTATAATATTGCGCGCATTTGATGAGGGAAGAAGATGGCACCAAGTGAGAGTTAAATTTTATGTGCTAAATAATTCCATTTCACATTCGGCTCCATGTTCACATATCTCGTTCGGTGTAGTAAAATATACGTTTGGTTCATGCACACAGTTACACCACTGACTAACCATATATATAAAGCACACCACTGAACTAGTCCTGTATATGTGTAAATTTGTGAAATCGCATAAGGAATTATTTGAAACTTTTGAACAGGTATATAAATTTAGCTCTAGGCATAATGACAGATTAGCAATACCTGCAAAAAAACACAATTGTATAGCCGCAACTGTTACACCATGGCTATCAAAATTTATAACAAATTGCCAAACATAGTAAAAGAACTGAAGGGTCCCTTAATCCACAGAAAGTTATTTAATTTATTTATTGAACATTGTTTTTATTCTGTGGGAGATTATCTTAATTTTAAGTTTTGACCTACTGAATTTAACAGACATTTTAATAATATTTCCAATTATTTATAAATTAATTATTACAATGACATCTAATTTTAATGTATATAATTGTAAATTAGACACCTAAATATATTCACGTGCCTGTACTCGGGCAAGATATGCAGCTCTACTGTATTGTTCCACGAATGTTTTTTGTACCATGTCTTATATGAATAAATATTACTGAATTACTGAATTATAAAGTGCACCACTGAACTAATCCTGTATACAGTACACCACTAAACTAACCCATTCCAAAACCAAACGAAACTTGTTCTATGAAAGCTATGGAATAGAATTAGATAACTTATTAGGGTTTGCTGGCTATATTTAGGATTATAATAATACGTTTAGTAAAATACGTTTAGTTCAAGTAAAATACGTTTAGTTCAAGTAAAATACGTTTAGTTCAAGTAAAATACGTTTAGTTCAAGTAAAATACGTTTAGTTCAAGTAAAATACGTTTAGTTCAAGTAAAATACGTTTAGTTCAAGTAAAATACGTTTAGTTCAAGGTGCATACAATTGACCCACTGACTGGCCGTGAACAAACTGTTAATGAGTAGGTAGGTAGGTCCACCTGTGGGAGTCTCGAAGGGCTTTGTCAATTCACAAATAAACTTACGTAATCGTGATATATTTATCTGTCGATCTCCGTGTTGCAAGACGAGTACATTGTTATTCGTATGGCGTATTGGTTTTTGCAATTTACTTGCTTGCTTTAAATATCCAAGTGCTAATTTTAGTAGGCCAAAGTGCAGGTTGATGGCATATACTTGGATATAGAAACCTTGATGTTTTCAACCGACTTCGAAAAAGTAGGAGGTTGTATGTTCGGCGGTATGTTTTTTTTCCAGTAATGATCGTCGATTTCTCCGTAATTTACGTCCATCAATTTGTTTTTTTTTTTCTTTTGCAGTTATGTAGAGAATAAAAAAAAAGACTAAAACTAAGGGATACGATTACGAAGTCTGTTTTACTTAGCTCAAGATGATGAACAGTTTATGGCTAGTCTTTCGAAAAAATCAACATTTTCATGATCTTTGAGATCCTACTGCCGTAAAAATATGAAATCTAGGATTCTTAGACTCCTACACCTAATATTCCATTTCATTCTGTACAAAAGCGCCAAGATAGTTTTTTGATTAGTTGTATAAGTTTGATGAAAAAAAAATATCTAAAATATCTCAATTTTGATACAAATTTGCCTTCTTCTCCCAAACAATACGACTTACTGACTTGATTTTTATATTGAAAAATAACGCAGTCAGGGTAACAGATTCGCCAAAATAAATATTTGATTACTTGAGTGAGCCGTACTCTTTTAATTAGAAGAAATCTTGATTTTTGCACTTGATTTTTGCACACGCTTTTTGCTCTGTCCCGCTTCTAAGAACGCGAAATACTATGCATATCTTTTTCACAAAATGACGTCAAGAGGCCCCTTAAGAGGATGATCGTCGACCTTCAGTGACGGAGATGCTCTATAAGACATAAAACCTCTATGGTAAGGTAAAAGTGCACTCAAATAAACAAGCATCATTCCGCAAGGCCGTCGACGTCGACGTCGGGTACAATACAAACGTGATTGTCATCCACAATTGACATATTACCCTAGTTAGCACTACTTACACATCTGCGGTGTGTTAATACATATAAAAATGTATAACATTATAAGCAAGGAAGATTTAACTTTTTGCTTTATTATAATAGTGCGTTACTCGCACCGGGCAAATTTTATACAAAAATTTAAAAACGACCCAAAAATTTTTCCAACAAAAATTTCTACCAAAATCTAGGAAGATTTATCGGTTATCTAGTAGGTACCCATAACACAAGCTCTGCTTAGCTTGGGGCTAGACTAGATAATGCTACGATGGATTGTCCAGTATTAAGTGCATTTACCTAATGTTTTGGTAAGAGTATGTAAGAGATCGGCTGAAATCACCTTACTTTTATAATAATGGTCTGCTTCTTTTGGGGCTAGATGAAGCAGTTTTCAGTCATCATCCTCATCAGCCTATGTTAGTCCACTGCTAGACATAGGTAGGTAGTCTTCCTACATGGTTGTCCTTATGAGCGCCCTGACTTCAGCTTGCCGCAACCAACATCTGCCTCAAATTATTTCGCAGATCGTTAGTTACCCCGGTTAGTAGTTAGTTACTAACCAATAAAATCTTGAATACTTTCCTTTCAGCGACTTGGGACTGAGACACTATTTTGACACATCCAATAAATCATAAAAACAAATCAATGGGAGTGAATGGGAAATGACCGCTCGGCAAACGTAGTGTATGACGCATTCCAACCCTGGGTGGGTTAAAAAACACACAGACAGCCGAACCTTCTCCTTTTATTGAAGGTTAAAAATGAGGAGAAGCTAACATTAAAGTTAGCAGCGAGGCAGCACGCGGGAAATGGCATAAATAATGCAACACCCATCTCTAGGAATGTCAATTAGGCAGGTTGATTAGCTAGGTACCTACTTAGCCGTAGCACCAAGCACTCTAGCTTATCTATTAAATTAAACACCGTTTTTAGGTATCCGAAGTCTGAATTCCTCTTGCTAGATTTCGCCTGGCGTAAGTGCATATGCACTTAATCATAATATCGTATAAATAATAATTTGGTGTGCTTTGGATATCTACTACATGGACTTTAAACCCTAAATAATGAAAATTGTTTAAGGAGTACTCACGGAACAGAATAAAACATTGTTTTTTCCGTTCCGTGGAAGTAGTTATGAATACTAATCCACAAGGACCAAGGACTTTTTGGGACCAAGTCGGGATAATTTTCTTTACATTCGCGAAATAATTTTTTAAAGCGGTCCTGTTTTTAAAACCGGAACGCAGAAATCAACGAACATACATTATGTAGGTACATAAAAAATATACCTAGAACCTTCTGAAGTCAGTAATAATACTAAAAATAATGCTGGACAATTCACACAATATGATCTAGCAACAAACTAGCTTAGACTTGACTAGCTCGGAGCTTGTGTCATAGGCTGGACAAAATAACTGATATAATGTGTGGTTTATAAAATACCATATTTAGTGAGACCTCTATTATTATAAATGCGCAAATGTGTTTGTTTGTTTGTCCTTCCTTCTCGACTTGATTTTTGGCATAGAGTTAGTTAAAAGGAAGTAGAGTAACTTAAGATACTTTTAATCCCATAAATAATTGTTCCCATGGGATAGAAATAAACTAAAACGTAAAGTAACAAATAATGCTAGACTAATGTTAGAATAATGCTAGACAATCCACACAGCATCATCTAACGCGAAGCTAAGCAGATCTTGTGTTATGATTACTAGATAGATTTAATAGATATTTTTGTTTATACATAGAAAACACCAAGAACACCCGGAACAAAATATCTGCAGATCGTACGTACGTAGGTACTAGTACCTACTCCTGCCTCGCAGGCGAACCAAGGTGATATTAGTTATCTAGCACCCAAGCTTTGTTTTCTTTGCGGCTAGATGATGATGTGTAATTGACTAATTGTCCAGCATTAATTTACTTATTTGGCCTGAGCCTTGAGTCCATTTGAGTATAGTAACGAGACGTGATCGTGACGTCTCATTTTCCATAGGTTTTGGTACAGCGCCTCTATCGAGCGGACAGGGTACTACGCAAATCCCATACAAGGATTAAACTTCACGATCTCTCGTCTACCTCTTGATACCATCTTGAAATGGACTCGGGCGGGACTCAGTTCAAATATGCACGTAGTAGGTAGGTATCTAATGGTAAAAAAATCCCAGTAGTTCTGTCAACAGAACAGGTGGGAGTAAACGTCATAATCAACATTTCCCAATGAGGCATAAAGAATATTTTCAAAAGATTATGTGCATGAAATGTCAAAAATTAACCTTACAGACATGTTATTGTTAAGTTTATTAATTTCCTTGCCATTGTTCATCGGTTTTTACATACATATCACGTATTTAACACGTTGACTGCTTAATTTTAATTTTAGTTCGGTTTATGTGAATCAACAAAAGTGTAACGAATATTTAACATTCAAATTTGTTTCTATAGAATGTAATTTTTCAGCTGAAGTCACGCAAGTAAATGACGATAAAATATTTTTTTGTATGAAATTGGACTGAATCAATATTAATTCAGTAAGCAAATATTCGTCTTCTTCGAAATAATTTAAATACCTGCTTAATTTGCTTATATTAATAATCTTGATACCTACTTATGTTATGCTCCACCTACTGTGGTTAAGTAATTTTTTTTTCAATATAAAATAACATTCCCAGTCTGTCTGCCTAAATGCGATAAACTAAAACACAACCTTACGATTTTTTTGCAGTATTCACTAATGGACGGATTAGATTCATGACGAAGGTTTTGCAGTATCAAGGGTTTTTTTTTAAATTGGCTAAAATATGATTATGAATGTTGAGAAAAGCTTAGGTGAGGTGAGGCCTATTGGTTCACTGGGCACGGGCAGGCACTTGTTATTACCTTTACTAGAATAGAGTTAAAGTTAATTAATTAATGCCGAAGTAGGTACCTACTTGTGATTGCCGTTGTGTGTCAATAGATTCATTTTCTTTCTTTCTTTCATTCAAAAACTCGGAAATATCTTGGTGATTGGGAGCGATTGACTGCGTGCGCCGCGCGCCGCGCCGTCCCGCGTAGTAAATAAGGTTGCCAAGAAAACATTACAGTATCGTTCTTTTTAAAAGATGAGAACCCATGCGAAGCCGGGCGGGGTGCTAGTTAGAATACAAAACTTAATTTGTTTAAGTATTACTCAAACTGTAACACCTGAATAAACAATGAATGAGGTAATTTATGCTCTATACTACAGTTCCATTAACATAAACCGAATTGTTTCCTGAATTATTCTGATTGATAATAGGATATTATAAGCAACAATTAACTAAACGCTTTAGAATTTTAAATGCAACAATTTATAAAATTATTAGATACCTTATAGCCAAGGCCTTAGAAACCGTAGCGAAGAGATATCTTACGAGAGCACAGATAAATAGTATTTCCGCAGGAAGTACCTCAACGACCAATCAAAAATTAAATACTTAATGGCAAACTCTTCGATAAATTAATTATTATGTATCATGTATAACTTTAACTCAACCCATCTCTTCCCGTGGGTGATGTAAGACGTGGCTAAGGGATACCTACAGGGGGGGAGGCTGCAGCAGCTTTTGCAGAATAGATCTACAATCGAACTGCGATTTAATAGAATAGAATACTTTTTATTGATCTCTAACCCAGCGTGGGTATTATGGGCCTTACTACCCCATGAGATATAGCTATATAAGCCAATAAGGCGATTATCAGGGGGAGGCCTATGTCCAGCAGTGAAACATTAAAGGCTGTTGAGATTGAAGTAGTTGAGGATGGATAACTTATGTTATTAAGTATAACATACCAAACAGAAAATTTTAAAAACGATAAAAGATTTTTTATATTATATCAGGTACCAGCGTAAACATTATTGAATTCTGACGACCTCTATGGCGCAGCGGGCGAATGTCCGTCTGCGACCCAAAAGGTTCGGATCGATTGTTCAGAGAGTTCTGGATGTTTTATTTGAATAACAAAAACATCTGAGTACTTATCTAGTATGAGGTATTGTATTAAATATGTATATCAGTCATCTTGTAGAGATTACGCAAGCTCTGCTTACTCTGGGACTAGATGATGTTGTGTGGATTTTACAACAAAAAGTGAAGTGACAAAACATATTTTTTATCAATAGACCTTTGTTTGACCTAAATCTCACCTGATGGTAGTGAAAATGTGGCCAACGATGTATACGAAGTTCTAAAAAGCATGCATAGGTAATAAGCATTATCAGAAATACTGAGAGCTGAAATATCTAATTATTTTTTCTTTTTTAGAATAAAATATATTATAAATTTTTGAGTGTGGTTATTAAACTTGTACCATCTTGGGTAGGTACCTATAACGTTTCCAGTTAGTTAAAGGGCAACTATCAGTAGGTATTGAAGGTTAAAGGTATAAATAAGGACCAAATTATTACTGTGAATTTTGTCCCAAAAAATATTAAAATACAATACATTCGTTCCAAGCTAAATCTACTTTGGAAACCCTGTGGATTCTAATCGGATTGACTGAAACTGAAAAGACGTAAAAATCAAGCGCAAAATAAAAAATGTGTAAACTTACGTGTCAAACTTGCACCGAATAAAATATCAATAGAAAATATCAAACTTAATTTCTTCGGAATCCGAAAAGCGCGGCAAAGTTCCGAGCGAAGATCAGCCAATGAAACAGGCGTTATCAGCGATGCCGAGGCAAGAACTAAACTTTATTCGGCCAATGTATTACGGAGCGAGCAAAGAGGTTTATAAAACTGATCGAAAACTCCGCGGAAAAATAACCCTTGGAAGATTGGAAATCGTATTTTACTACTCAGTGCCTGTATGAATATGAATTCATACGCAGCGAATAGCATAGTTCAATATTTGAACAAAGTTATGGCAATGATGTAAGTGTTTGTTTGCTTCGAATGGTTACCAGTAGATCCTCGATTATTCTGTTGAGGTGTATCGAGACGTGGCGATTTTTGTACCAATACCAACCTCCATGACACCTTCTGAAGATTGAATCATTTTATTTTAGTAATAATTATTTATTTAGTACTTAATTGTGGGAAAAACGTCGTCGATAGAGCAGTAAGGAGTTTGTTTAAAAAGGTGAGCTTTTCCGTCTTTAATAATTTGATGTTTTTTTACAAAAACGGGACTAGGACTACCCTGGGATCGCTCTCTATATAAATCTGAAAGAATCATCAAAACAGTCCACAATTATGACTGATAAATCGGTAAACATACATAGAACCTCCTCCTTTTTTCGTAATCGGTAAAAATAGCACATTTAAATACTTATAATAAACTAGCGGTCCGCCCCGGCTTCGCACGGGTAGTTATTTTAGCAATAAAGCTCAAATTGACTACGTTTTAGTTACAAATCATTTGTATGGGAAAAAGAAGGGCTATTTTTAGGGGTTTTCCAGCAATAATTCTAATTTTTCTCGCCGTAAAAACCATCCTTGAACTTCAACGAACATTTTAAAAAAAGATTTGGCCAAATTGGTCCAGGCGTTGTTGAGTTATGCGCTTACCAACACATTTTGCGATTCATTTTTATATTATAGATAAATAATGGTGGACAAATCACAGCCTAGCATCAAGCTGGGTAGAGTACTAATTAATAAATAAACTGATATACATAATATAACACAATACATAGATAGATACCTGAACAATGTCTTCAGATCGTACACACATTTGTCCCGAGGCGGGAATCGAACCCGCAACCTCCTGCGTCGCGACCTTCGCCCACCGCGCCACAGAGGTCGTCATTTGAAACTATTATTCCATTTAAAACCAAATGAAAAAAAATTACACCCCATTCCAATGCTGTGAAATGAAATAAAATCGACTTCCCTCAGGAGTCAGGACCTTCAAGTTTATTTTTCTTCGTCGTTCCTTCAAACTATTTTCAATCGTATGTCAATCGCTATAACTGCTATTTTGTGTAATATTGAGTTTGCTAGGACACGCTAGACCAGACAGTCAGTAGGTATATGAATACCTATAGGTGTCTGGAAGGGAGGTCGTCGGGGTGCAACGTACTCTGACGGAATGTACCTCAGATTTACCGAAGTTCAGTGTAAGAACGAGACATGGCGCGATAACACGAAAGCGTAAAACGCGATCAACTACTTATACATATACCTCTAGTACTGATTATAGCTTAGGACCTAAGCTACGTTACCTACAAGTGCCTATTGACCTAAGCCTTAGGTCAATAGGCACTTGTAGGTAACGTAAGTTTCGGCTAGTCTTTTAGCTGTGCGATGTTTCTATGACAGCCTTGTCGTGCCTATCAGCACGGCATGGGCTCCATGGGCTAGATAAAATAGAATAATCGTCGCTAATCCGCGATTTTGCCATTTGTCTTATTTTACTTATACTTTATATGGATTTTAATTTTGCTAAGAACTAAACATAGGGACCTACCTACCTACTTACCTAAACAAAGTCAGGTGTATACCTAACCTACCTACAACATGAAACAAACACCACACCTTGTACCGCCACAAAACACCCACACATTCTATGTACATACATACATACACATACATTACTATACATAGCCTGACGACTATGTTAAGAACCTTCGTGTAAAAAAATAACATTTTGGTCATTTTCTGTAGGTAGGTTATATACCTACCTATATCCCACGGGAATGATTTATGATATGAGTTAGAAAGCTTATGTTTCATTCCAAGCATAGAACTACCTGTATGCAAAATTTCAGCCCAATCCGTTCAGTAGCTTTGGTGTGAAGAGGTAACAAACAAACATCCATCCAAACTTTCACATTTATAATATTACTATGATTACTGCGCGGAATTTCAACACTACCGCTGCTCTGCGTAGCGAATACGTTTGAGTCTGAATGGCCGTTAGGTTAGGTAGGTACCTACTGTTTGGTTTGTTTTATTGGTGTTTCAGTATTGGCTCATTGTATCTCATTTATATTATGCAATACCTACTGGATGATAGCCGTAGTGCAAAATAATCTGACTCTGACACTTGAACCGAACTGGGATTTCGAGTTTATTTTGGGCATGATTACAATAAATAATGCTGGACAATTCACACAGTACTATCTAGCCGCAAGCTAAGCAGAGCTTGTGTTATGTTATGGCCCATAACACAAGCTCCTAGGTATATATCTGCTTCTGCGCTGTTATCTAGCACCCATAACTTATGGGTGCTAGATAACTGATATACATAATATAATACGATACATGGATAGTTTTTTTATATATTATACTACATAGAAAACGACCAGAACACCCTGAACAAGTGTCTGCTGATCGTACACACATTTGTCCCGAACGAGGTAGGAATCGAACCTGCAACCTCCTGCGTCTCAGGCAGACCTTCGCCCACCGCGCCACAGAGGTCGTCATATAGCCACGAAACATGTGTACTAAGCATAAAAGAGGTGATTCTGGACCCGGAGGGGAAAAATTCAAATTGTGTGCTGGGTTTTTTATTAATAATTTTGAAAAAAAAACTACTTTTTTCATATTCGAGTTCTTAAACGTGTATTTCCATGTTTCGATTTACATATTTTTTTTGTAGGTAATAATTATTTCATGACACAAAACAGGTTTTCCTGAAGTTACAAGAAACATTTGTGAAATATTTAATAACGTTACAGATTCTAAGAGCACTTGTAATAGAAAGAAAAAATATTCAAGTAAAATAAGAAAAGATTCGATAAAAAACAACAGGTCAATAGCTTTTATTTACAAAGAAAATTACAATAGAACAATATCATTAAAGTAAAACTAGTACTTACAATTGAAACAATTGAGCTAACTGCAGACTGTCATAACATAAGGTAGCTCAACTGACCCATACCAATACCAGTCGGAAGCGTGCCCAAGACACTGTGCCAGACTCACCAGCTCTCGGTCGCTTCGACCAGACGCTTAGATATGTTTTTGAAAACCCGGACAGCCACGGTACCCCGCTGACCTAGGGTCTCGACTCCAAGGGGAGGAAATGAATAGGCTCTGTCGAGACCTGCATATTTTACGCCTCTTGAGATCTTTGGCCAAATCTACCGCCGCACCAGCCTTCACGGAAGTCCAAGGAAGTTCACAAGTTGATTCAAAAGTTCTACTCGGGGTACAGATAGTCCAGAATCACCCGCTTTCGGCTTAGTACTTTATTAGTAAGTAATTATTAGTAGGTAAGTATTTTACCTCAACGCAAAATACAATTTTAACATAATTTCAGTACAATATTAGTAAGTAACAAAAAAACAAAATAAAATAAATTATCAATAAGTGAAAATGTCATAAATGAAAATAATTAAAATTAAATAATTAAATTAAATCAGTCTTATAAAATGTAAAATTTTACGCACATTTACGTGCTAAGAATTCATCCAACAACGTATAGAAAGATTTTTTTGTCAGCCATTTTTTAGTCTAAACTTAAAGGATTGTGTCGATACAGCGTCAGTGACATCTGACGGTAGACGGTTTTATACCTTAGGCCCCATGACGTGCACAAGCCTAGCAGTTCGCGCGAGCCGCCTGGGAAGCGCCTTCAGTCTTTTTGTGTGTCTCAGTGCATAGTTATGACCATCCCCACGCTCCTCGTATCTTCCAAGTGGCTTCGTGCGTATAAAGCGGCCTGAACGAGAACCATGGCAGGGACAGTCATGATTCCGAGAGCTTCAAACAGCGGTTGGGCTGATGTTTCTTGGGACACTCTCACAAGCCTCTCGATAGCTAGTTGATGTCTCTAATGGGCGAAAATGGAAGCGGTTCAGGACCGCTACTTGTGGCGTCGTTTGGAGTAGACCGATGTCCAGCAGTGGATGCTAGTTATGGTGATGCGTACATATCAAGTTTTTAGAAGATGCTACGTGGACTGTCATTCATAAAGTGGTTTTGAGTGACATAGAACTTTTTCAAGCAAAAACAAGGAAAAGGTGAAGGAAAATAAACACACCATCAAGTGAAGTCTCAAGAGAAATCCATAATATTAATTTAATGGGTTTGTTTGTGCGTTATGTTTGTTATGTGTGCCTGAGGTTAAACTAATGTTTGTATTGTTTGTGAGTAGGTAGAATATATCCTACTACGACGACTCAGAAAGTTGTAGATTCGATGACCGCCTCGTGACAAATTTTAGTATACACACCTTTTAACTTTTCCATGTAGATACCTACTTAATAAAAATTTCATAGGCTTTTAGATACTTTTCTCTCGATGGAAGTAAATTGTTTATCACAGTTTCCGCGTTTAATTTTATAGGTACTTTCTGGTGTTAATATTTCACTTCTTAGACAATTTAACCCGCTGTTTTCACTTTTATCTTGTATTCAATGCGTTGTTGTGTGGTGCGAATGAAACTAAATTGTCGGGAATAATTTGATAAAAACTTACAACAAAACAAATAAAATGTAATGTTCTCCTGTATTCTTTTTTTAAACGTCACTAATATTAAGCATCTCGTATTAATTTTCACGTTATGATGAATTTTCTCAAAGTTTAGGATGAAAAGCAGAATGTGCCACACGCCACACGGTAGGTACCAAAATTATTTAACCTCGAGCGATGTATGTACTTTTAATACCTCGCTAGCTCGCTACGCTCAGGTTTCTACTAGAGAATCCTTCGCGTCCTCATGGATTCAAAAAATCTTTCTCGCCCTAAATACATTATTTTGTTCCCTTGTAGCACAATCTACTATTTCATCCCATCTATTAGAAAAGAGGCGAAAGGTTCCTCTATAAGTGCCAGGAGCACTATTTAATTATAAAGTTTGAATGCTTCGCTGTGGCTTCGCTTCGTTAAAGTCCTGGTCGGTAGGTAATAACAAAACCCGCCTGTCGAGTAACCGCATTGATAGATAAGATAATAGATAGATTTTTTTATCAGAATCCTACAGACAATTTTAATTTGATTCACACAAGTTAAAAAAGTTGAGTTAATAGATTAACACCAGAAAGTATACTAAAACAAAACGCAGAAACTGACATCTTTATTAATAGTAGGTACCTCACTCAATGACTGTCATAAACAATTTCATTTAATTTCAAGCCTTTATACAGAAAATATTTTTACATTACTTAACTATTATTGCTTAAACTATTTTTACGACACCGATAATTATTCTGTTTGCCCTCTTTTGGCAAAGGCCTCCTCTAGCCCTTTCCACTTTGCTCTATCTCTCGCCAACCTTATCCATGTATTTCCTGCTATCATCTCTTTTAATCATCCTCCCACCTTTTAAACTGTCTCCCTCTATTTCTCTTAATCCCATAAACAATTTACTACAAATCGAGAATAATACCTATATATCTTGTAATTATTAAATATCTACACTAACGCCGCCGCTCTGCCGCGCGGCGAGGCGGCTCATTTCGCGGGCCGCATGCGCAGTTGGTCGCATGGCAGTTGGCGATGTAGTCTATCTATCTACGTGTTGTTTTGCGAACCACATTATAGAGGTAATCAAACAAGAATCGCTTGGCAGTTAGTACCTAATGCGTGGCGGCGTATCATCCAGTCTTTATAATTTCTTGTGACGACGTACGAAGAATTGAAAAAGAAAAAAGGTTAGGTAGGTAGGTACCTAATGGGATAGAAGAGAACCTACTATACTGTACCTATTCCTCTAAAAACAACTCTAAGATCAGCTGTCAAAGGTGATAAGATAAAGGATTTTTTGAAAGGTTTCTTATTTGACTGTAGTGTAGGTACCTACCTATTCTGGATATGTGCTCGATGAGTAAATGTAACCAAAGTGCAAAAAAATTAAATAATATAAATTGACATTAACACTTCAACGTAACGTCAACGCTAACGCGCTGGTAGAGCAATAGCCTAAGAGAGATTCTAAGAGTAAAGAAATAATTAATAAATGAAACTTACAAATAATAGTGAAATGCCCATCATGTTGGTTGATATAATCAATCAAACCTGTTGAAGAAAAATAAAACAAACTTAAAATCTTAAGCAAAAGATACTGCAAACTTCGACGTGGCTTGGCGGGAGATTAATTTTTTTTTGTGCAATTTTAAAACCCAAAAAACCCATTATAACATTAAAGAATACTTTGACATAACCCCTCCAAAATTTTGATAATAATTTTAATAATAAACATTGGATTATTGTTATGTGATTAAAAAGTGCAATTACTTTAATTTTAAGTATATTCTTATAATAATTATTGTATGTCCGAAAGGACAAACTGTTAAAGAATGTATAATAGTTCATAAGACCAACTATAAATAAATAAATAAAAAATGCTGGACAATTCACACAGCATTATCTAGCCCCAAGGTAAGCAGAGCTTGTGTTATGGGTACTAGATAACTGATATACGTAATATTATACATTACATAGATAGATATTTTTTATTATACATAGAAAACACCCAGACCAACGGAACAAATGTTACACAGTTCACAATAAAGATTCCTATTCTTATTCTATTCGATTTTGCTCCTTGTTTTTTAGTAGCAAAAAGACTATTTTTGATCGAGAGTGGTGAGAAAATTTGTTTAAAAATGTGTTTGCATACTTTTTTAGTTAGATAGCGCTGTTAAACTTTTTTTTTAGGTTTTAAGATCAGTTTCGAAACCTATATGGTATCACTTTGTCCGTCCTCTTTCTTTCTTTGAATATCTCAGTAAATACCGCAGCTTAATTACTTGTAATTTGAGATAATAATGCATTTCGTATGCCATTATTGATTGTTAGAAAAAATAAATAAATGAAAATAGACTACAAATTGTGATGTCTAAATTTTAAAAGAGACCTATGGGAGCAAGTGAAGTTTTCATCTATAATGTATCTAGGGTTTGAAGATAAAGATCTATGACATTTTACGGGAAAATATAAAGGAAAGTCAGTAAAACTAACACTGGCAAAAAATTGTTTGATCCCTTAGACAACCACATCAATCAGAGCTACGAGCTAGGCATCTATGTAATACCTATTAAAAGGACATTTACATAACTTTCTACCTCAAAAATGAAATTACCCTTAAAACTTGTTACTTAAGTACCGAATTAAAAATGTAACTGCAAAATAAAGAACATTGTCATGGTCAGGAATATAGATCTGGATACTTCCTGCAATTTTGGAAGTAGGTAGGTCCCTAGTCCCTACGTACTACCTATGTTGCTTGTAGTCTCACTCATGTTATATTATAACATGAGATTGCAGGAAGACCAGATCTATATTCCAGAAATTAATTAAAAACTGTAAGGTAGTATGTTCGTTGCTGGTTGCCATGTGAAATTCTACTTTAGCATGTAAAATCACCTTCAATGAATAAAGTAGCCATGAACCTCCGTCATCTGTCTATCGCTCTATTCAATGCTCTAATCTTTAGTCATGAATGAATTCATGATTCTTGCACACCAAAGAAAACTTTAGTTATTTTGGACACAGATTTATAATTAAAGTAGGTATGTAGGTACTAAAATTTGGATATTTTATATATTTCCCATGAAACAGACAGAACCAAAACTATAAAGTTAACCTAACCTAACCCAATTTACCCAATGAGTATACAATACAACATAGCTAAACAATAACTTCGTACGAAGAGACGGGACACCATAGAGCGAAATGAGTTGACAGTTTTGACTGGGCACCCAGAAAACAGCATCATAACAGCCCCAATTTGGATACATACACATACGCACAGTCGAAACTGTCATTGCACACATAGACAAGGACAAGGCTACCAACACAAAAAAATAGGGATGTGCTGCTACTAGTTCGAATTTTTCGATATCGATGAATTAGCTCCCCTACTAGATACCTATTAGTTGATTTTCATTAATTAAAACACAGATTAACATTACAAATTTAATAAAATAAGCAAAAACAAAGTATAAACAAGATCCGTCAAATGCGATCCGATTTTTCGACTTTTTTCACATGGCATTATTTTGAAAAGTATTATACCTAAAGACATTTTGAAATGTATCATTTTTTCAAATTTCAAGTTAATGGCTACAGTAGTTACTGAGATATTCAAGAAAGAGCGGAGACGGACAGAGCGAGACCATAAGGGTTTCGAAACCGATCACGACACAGCAAAAAAAGAAAATTACAAGTTTTTTCTACAACATCCAGGATAGAGCAGACGAGGTTGAAGTTGAGGGAACTTCTATGAAAGGAAAACCAAAACATTTAAACAAACTTATGAAGAAAGCCACAATCTCGAGTTGGTCGAAAACAATCCCAATTTTTGCTTACCACTTGGCTCTCTACAAGAATGATACGGGAACCCTAACATTTGCTCTTCCGAAAGTGGTTTCCTTGTGAGGTTCCTTGAGACGGGTATTTCTGTAAGTAAAAATCTTGCTCCTTAAAATGCTTGTCACACAGAAATTTCAGCTGGTACAGTATTTCGATGGGTATATAAGCTAGATCTTCGTTGCCAGTGATCTTCACCCATTTTTTACATTTAAATATTAAAAATAAATGTTGTAGGTACGAAAGTACACTTTTCACCCACTGGTACTAGATTCTATTCTTATTTCTATCTCATGGGAACTGCTTTATGGGATAATAAATAGCCTTTGTTTTATTTCAGGTTAAGAACTACCATAGGACTTAGGACTACCTTAAGCTTAGGACTACCGTTCAGTAGTTTTGGCGTGAGGAGTTAACAAACATCTATCCAAACTTTCGCATTTATAATTTGTTTCTGTGCGCGGTTTCGCACGCAGATTGTAAAGGGATAATAAGTACCTAGCCTATAAATAAAGATCATAATCAAAAATAAAAAAAGGTTTAGAAACGAATAGGTATCGATATCGATATTTAACGTCGCACTACACTGGTAAGGCCGATCCTAATAAGTGTTGAAATTTAGGAATCTTGATATCTTGGCTTCAACAGATTTATTGATTTGTTATGAAAATTTATGTTTTACTTACCGTGTATCTTCATCCAGCGGAAATCTGGCCATAAAAAAAAACCTTTGTTCACCATCTTTTCTTAGTGATCGAAAAGCACAAATTTCACAAGTTCAATAATTCTTCGTACCTAAAAGCATGCTTTGAATTATTATACAATACACACAGTCGTCACTTAGCTTTTACCATACCGACACCTTACCTTACACATAGAAATTACAGCATTAAAAAACTTTTAAATACTCTAAACAATAACGCCAAATTTTCCAGAAATTAAAATAGAAGTCGAAGATAATAAAACCACTACGTACGTTGTATTGAATGTCACAGACTATTCAAAGATCTAAAGAGTGAGTAAAATTATGAATGACAGAATAATTGGTAAGTGACATCATATTCGCCATTATGTTGGCAATGATTTGGTAGCCCAGTCCATAGAAACTTTTGTTTGTTCTTACTTGCATCAGACTGACCTAACCATTAACAAAAAAACCGTAGAACAAAACAAAAATAAATCCATAGACTATTAGTCTATGCTAGTAGTAAGAGTAGTATGTATACCATTATACTTCTTAGTTTAAATGTTATATTATTATGTAGTTCCTTCGAGTGGTGACGTAATCAGTGGTCAACTTTAAAAGCTCCTAGCCAGCGCATTTTTTATGTTAGAACGTAGGTTTTTTTTTAATTTAAAAGCTATTATGATAGACAATAATAAAAAGTCATAAAAATATCTAGTATTATAGGCTTTATTTTAAGATTTTTGGAGATTATTGAAAAAAAACAGCATAAAAAATGTAATTTTAATACAAAAATTTAACTGTAAGTCACGATAGCCACTCGTTTGTGAGTTATTTGTTATTTTATCGTCATCGTCACATATCTGACATGATTATGGTTATGATTATTATTTTATTTTAACAAAATAGACCCATTACTTTGGAAGAAATCATTTTTTTTTAAATAGAGTCATTAGTGAGTAATAAAATTTTTAATTCATCAATAAAGTATATACGATTTTTTTTTCTTATTTTTTGTCGATAATTTTTGATCTAGTTTCACCCCCTTTCGGGGTTGCACTTTATCCAGGTACACACTGTATAAACGAGGCGTGTATTTTAGGTAGCGGTGAGTGGTTTTATTCATAGTTCTTCTGAGTTTTATTCTCATACTTAGGGGAAGCTTTGGTAAGGGTAGTGATGTAATCCATCCTCTGTTCGTGGTTTTGTTGTCGAAAGATGACATTGATAATCTTTGAAAAACTGACACTGACAACTGATCGTGTTGTCTTTCCGGGTCTGTAAAAAGAGCAAGATGGCGCATGGCGGCGGCGGGCATCGGTCTCTTGGTATCGGTCATGGAAAGACTCACGGTTTTATCAGTTATTTGGATGGAGTTTTCGGTGCCGCAGGGCTGTTCTGATTGCCTGAGCCTTTAAGTATGTATACTGACTGAATAAATACAAAGAGAATATTTTTTTTATTTGTCCTTTTTTATTCTACATGGATTCAGGCCGGCCGCAGTCGGCCGCAGACGTCCCATTTTTTGTTTGATTGTCGGATGAAGTTGTTAATGGAATGGCATTCGACTATCCGAAAGCGTTTGATTCATCCAACCATACCATATGCACAAACTCGGCCGCAACTGAGAAGTCTGCCATAGCGGAGCATCTTCTCGGGTCTGGCCCAAACCACTGGATCGAGTTACACAATCCACAAGTAATTTCAACAGAGCTTCATTACATACCAAGACTGGTAGAGGAGGCCATTGAAATTACAAAACACAGAAACTTCAACCGAGAAGAAGGTTTCCAATTATCCGGAACCTGGAACCCTGTGGTGAGAATGTGTAAAAACCGAAAAAGTGATGAACCATCCAAGCCGTGTTCAGATACCGTTAGTGTTGTGTGTCGTGATCGCCGTTGCATCTATAACTTCGCTAAGCTCGCCGGTCCTTATTATTTCTGTTGTTAGTAGTTGAGGGTTGGGATTGTCTGTCAATCAACCCCAAAGACGTTTCTGTATGTTTGTTTCCGGTTTTTGGGGGGTGCTTGGTAGTGAATCGCTTCGGGTACCAGCACACGCTACGTGCTTCTGGTAGGTATCCTACCTCTAGGGATAAATAATAAAGTATTGTTAAAACAACAACAGGGTCACTTAATTACTCAAAACTCATTTGAGTAATTAAGTGACCCTGTTGTTGTTTTGTGTCATTTTATTACATTAAGCTAAGTTAACTCATGTGATTTAAATCTAATTATGTTAGCTTGATTGTTTCTATTGTAAATACTAGTTTTAATTTAAATTTGTTATTTGATTGTTATTTTCTTTCTGAATAAAGATTTCCTACCTACGGTATTAAAAAAAAAATTATGTTAGTTCATTATTATAATAAATGCTTATTCTAATTACCGTTTAAGTTAAACTCAGTTTTTGTCTTAAAATAGGATACTTTTTTGCCTTATTTGTGATTTTGACTATTTATTATTAACCTACCAAATCTTTTCGAGGAACATTTAAATAAATGTTCCTCGAAAATTTGGTAAGAAACTCCACGGAATACCATAATAAAATTATTATGGTATTGCGTGGAATTTCTTTATATATAGATCACTAACACTATTCATAAATGAGCTTAATTTTATTAATACTGCTGAACATGGGGGATACTTGTATGTAGGTATACCCACTTAGGGACGTTCTTACATATTTACCTATTCTTTTGAATAAGTGATTTTATTTTATTATCCTATTCTCTAATTTGTAGTTATTTTTTATTATATTCTTGTGGATAAATTCTGAAGAGCAATCTGATGATATTCAGTTCGAGGTATAAATACCTATCAAATATCAATAACGTTTATTTCTTTAAGCTTACAAAATAAGCACTTAGACAATTCCACTTTTATACTATAAACACGTTTATAAATAGTAATTATTATCAAATAAGAAATAAGGTGTTATTGATTTTGTCCACTTCAATTTTTTGTCCACTAATGAAAGAAGTGGAAAATAAACCACTAGTAGGTAAGTGTATATTGTTAGAAATAAACCCTGAAATAGGGGCGGGGCCAAGCGTCGCCTGATGCTGTGACGTCAGCAGCGGTGACGCGCGGTGCCGAGGTGGCGCGGCGCGCCCGGCGGAGCCTCACTTCTTGTCGGACGGTCGGACGTGGTGGACGTGCTTAGGAATTGTTATGATTCAGTTTAGATTTGCTTTGTTCTCGTTTAAATTGTAACTAATTCTGTTCTTGCATAAAGTTTCTATAAACCCTTTAGGTTTTTGATTTTACTTTTAAAAAAACCTTTTGTGATCCTGATCCATAATATCAGAAGTGGGATCGCTGCGTTGCCAGCCGCCAACGGTTTTTCTGATAATTGTTCTTAGTGTAAATTTTGTTAAATATTTGCGGGTAATACTCGTATTGAGTGATTTTTTTGTGATTATTTGTGTGCTAACCAAACTGTAAGTAGAAACTTGATTTCATTATGTCGGGGCGGTCTTCTAGAAAGAAGAAAAACCGCGAACGAGACACGTCTCGTCATCGTAGTAGATCTCGACACAGTGAAAGATCCCCCGATAGACGGCGTCATGGAAGCTCGCATAGCGTTCGTGACAGCCCCAGTATTTTGGCATTGGATACAATAGTAAGCAGACTGAATGTGATCGAGGGAAAGTTATCTGTCCCGTCGATTCCATCAGCCTCGATACCGTCACGTCCACCACGCGATTATCAGACACCACCGCTACCAGCCCCGACGCCCAGTGTGAATTCGTTTTCCTCTGCGGCCGAGGGCACGGTACAACAGATCTCCGTTCCTGCACGAGAACCAGGTTGCCAGCCGGCACGAGAGGGTTTCGTGTCACCATCGGACACGCGAGGGCCCGTTATAGGTGACGCTACGGACTAGGGCGTGCAAAACCGGAAGGTTCTTAAAACCGGTTTTGAATTTCGGTTTTGAGGGCCCAAAACCGGAAACCGGTTTTAGCCCCGGTTTTGACAACATTTTTTATTTTTATATAGTAGATTTTGAAGAAGGAAACGATATTTTTGGATACCCACAAAACCTACAAATAAATATATAAATAAATAATAAATAAGTAGACCACAAATTAATTGTTTAGTTAACATGAACTTAAAATAATATAAACTTTAACTAACTGAGATCAAATCAACTACAAGTACGAATCAAGAATAATATTTTTTAAACATACAAAACATAGTAATATCTTTAAATACTAAACACAACCACAAAATTTAAACACAAAATATAGTCGTCATCTTAATAAGATTTCTTGAATCTTGACTTAATAATTACGAACGAACCTATTAACAACATTATTAAAGGTTTCATATTTGGTAAAAAAGGAGATCAAATCAACTTTAGTCTACATATCGAAGCGACAAAAATAAAAAATATCACTTTATTTCTTAAGAATTTGACTTTTTCTAAGTGTACATTTTTGTGTTTACGGAAATAAAGAAATTTTGATTTCCCCTATCGTGTTGGTCTACGCTCCCATCGTATTATGATCGAGGGAATAGAAAGTGCATCTGTGTTTGCGGCACATACTTGGGCACTATATGTCCTGCGCATCTGGGTCTTCGTCGAGACTGGCCGCCGCCTTGGCCAGTCCGAACTATAGTCTACTTGGCATCGCTGTAAGGATTTCAGAACAGCTTACGTTTCGACTGAGTCAAAGGCTTTTTCATAGTCCATAAAGGCCAGACACAGGGGCTGATTATACTCTTCGGACTTCTGTATAATCTGCCTCACTGTGTGTATGTGGTCTATGGTGCCATATCCCCCGATCTGTTCCGGTGGCTAGAACTCGTCGAGTCTTCTGGCGAGACAATTCGTGACCACTCATGAGAACAACTTATAGACATGGCTCAGAAGCGATATGTGCCTGTAATTTTTCAGGAGGGTTTTGTCGCCCTTTTTAAAAAATAGCACCACCAGACTCCCGCTCCATGCCTTTCGAGTTCTCCCACTGTGAAGGAAGGCATTGAAGAGGTTCTGTAATTCCTGTAAAACAGGGGTTCCTCCGGCTTTCAAAAGCTCTGATGATATTCCGTCTTCACCGGGAGGGGGTGGGGGGAGGGGGGGGCTTTTCCATATTTAAGCTGCCTCAGAACGAGCACGATCTCGTCTTGACTGATGTGCCTGGCAGTTCGTCGGCGTAGTGGCGTATCAGGGTGGCTTTAGAATCGTGGTCGTTTCGTTGGGCACGAGGGGCATGTGCACTAATGTGCAGTGTATAAACGGCCATAGAAATCCTTGATCTCTGCTAAGATATCCGGCTTCGACAATACGGTCCTACCATCGTGCGTTTAAAGTTCGTTTGGCAGGAACCACCTGACCAAGCTGCTGAGTGACTTTGGTCCCTCGGTTTCGCTCTATCGCCTCTTCAATAAATCGTGTGGTGGAGCTCCGAAGGTCGATCCGTACCATCTTCGCAATTTGCTTGTTCAGGTCTGACCTATTCTTACACCTATACATATTCTTAAGTTAATAATGAGTTATCATTATCTTTTATCCAATACTAATTCATAATAAAATTCCAATAAATTTAAGCTATTTTTCATATTATTAAGGGTACATTCAATCTTTGAAACTTTAAAGAACGAAAGCTATAAGAAAAAAACATTAAATTACTGATACTTACATTTAACGATAAAGATCGATAAATACTAGGTAATACGTAAATATTCTTGTTTAGTGCAGCAAATTGAACAAACAGAGCAGCAAATTAGAAACCGAAACATAAAGATATTTTCCTTAACCAAAACCGATAATTCTCGATATTTAATCGAATTTTTTTATCGAAAAATAGAACGATAAACATCGGATTATCGAAATGTTTCGATAATTGCATGCCCTAGTTGGTATAGGTTGCGTTCGGATATATTTGATGACTCAAAATTACATATTTTGGATTTAAATCAAAATTTAATTAATTAACGGGAAAACCGGAGTTAACTCCGGTTTTGGCTCTCAACGCCGGTTTTGAAAAATGGTAAATTTGGTCCGGTTTTCCGGTTTTCGGCAAAAACCGAAAACCGGTTTTGCACGCCCTACTACGGACAGGCTTGTAGGCGCGTTATCTTCACTGATTCAAGTAAGATCTGCCCATTACTATGTTTCTAACTTTGACCCTAGTATGCATAACTTCGATGTTTGGTGCGCGGAGGTCGACCGCGGTCGAATTGCAAATCGGTGGGGCGATCGTGAGTGCTTGTCACAAGTGGGCAACTGCCTTAAGGGTGACGCAAGCACGTGGTTGAGTGACTGGGTTACTAGCGATCGCACCTGGTCCAATTTTAAATCGGATTTTAGATCCCTGTGCCCACCAAGCATCGATGTTGCTAATGTTCTTTATGAAGTAATGAGTACAGACTCCTCAAAGTTCAATACCTACGCGGAATACGCACGTAAATCTTTGTTGCAATTAAATATCGTAGGTGGTTTATCGGACGACTTGAAAACCGCTATTGTTATCCGCGGTATTTACGATCCTCAAGTCAAAGCCGCTGCATCTAACGCACGGTTACAAACGAATCAGTTGGTCGAATTTTTATCTGTGTACACTAAACCGAAAAAAGATTCGCAATCTACCCACAATCCTGTTCGTTCGTCAAATAACGAGAAACGCCCTCAATCCGGTAAACGTCCGAGTTCGAAAGCTAACATGCGAGGAAAATGTTATATTTGCAATGTTGAAGGTCATAAGAAGGACACGTGTCCTAAAAAGCCGAAAACCGAACCAAAAGAGTCTAATACGGCTTCTACTCCACCTAGTAAACCAGTTGTTACTTGCACTTACTGCAAAAAGACGGGGCACCCTGTAGATAGGTGTTTCGCTAAGCAACGTGCAGAAACTAACAGTAACAAGGTTAGCGATGTAAATTTCTGCCAGAGATTGACGGATCCACTCCAAAATAATGTGATGGCGGTAGTCATAAATAAAGTGCCGGTAGACGCGATGATAGATAGTGGCTCAGATATTTCGCTTATCTCTAGCACCGTTGTTAGTCATATTAACTGCAACAAAAAGCCCACTTTTCGAGTCATGCGCGGAATAGGTAGCCAAGAGATCGAATCAACAACTTATGTCACAGCGGTCGTTGAGTTTCCGGAAATATCGCTGGAAATTGATATGTTCGTTGTTCCTTCAGATTGCATAAGCGCACCTTTGTTAATCGGTACTGATGTCTTAAACCGTGAAGGAGTAACGTACATAAGGGGGTGCATTTCGAAATTTCGAAGTTTCGTAATTTCGAAATTCGTAGCCTTTTTTGACCATTTTTCAATTTCGAAATTGGTGACCGCAAATTCGAAATTTCGAATTCCGCGGAACGCGTGTGCTGTGCTATGAAAGAGTGAAATGCGAGCTCTGATTGGTTTACTACGCTCGGTTAGCGACAATGGTGACACGGCGCGAGGCGGCGGCGACGGGTGAAGGTGGCAGCGGGGAGCCTTCGCTTCGCGTCTGTCGCTCGCTTCTCATCGCATTTGAGAGCGAGCGTTTGACTAGATCAGTTATATTTGTGTTGGTGAATAACAAGGGCTACAAACAAGTTATTGGAAAAAATACCATCAGAAGTATGGGGCTAACTTAACCACTATAAAAAGGCACGGTGGGTGAAAATCCAGCAAGGTGGCTGAAGGTTTCATTGAAGATTCCATACAAAATAAAAGTAAAATTACCAACAAAATAACGAAAACTTTTCAAGAGATGATCCGCAACCATCATTTTAAGCTGAAGAAAGCTTCATCCCGTCAGATTTTGTCCATGACCAACAAATATCACAATCTTATCTTATCTTATTAACATACCCAAAAAACACCTGTCCTTAAAATTTGAAAATTGTTATCATTTCACCATAAATTTTAAGTAAAAAAATTTTTTATTTTTGTAATGCGATGATACATGCATATGAAAATAATCATAAATACAGAGTACCTATTATTTGATATTATTACGGTTTTTTATTAACTCCCATATCATTATCACAGACAGATCATATGAAGTAAAATGTGGTAGGTAACCTAAGTATTTTCATATGTTTTGGATTAGTTAAATCATTTTGCCAACTCGTAACTCTATCTGGAAGGCAATTCTCGCAATATAATCTACTCGATAAATATGGCAACAACTGTCAAAATATCGAGTGATTGCTTCGAATCAAACAAGCGTATTCTCAACATCTGCGATTCGATATTTATCGAGGGCTTTTCTTCGATAAGTTGCTCGATGTGCAACGAGTGGTCCTAGGCACTCGTTCGCATAATCGAAGAGTGAAAGAAGAACATCATTCATTATCTCTCTGTCGCACACTGTCTTTAGTTTAGTTCTGCTTGTTTTGTTTGATGTTTGAAACAATTACGCGGTGGTGCTTGTTTCTCAACTCAAGTCAAAGAATAATAGTGCAATATGCATTACAAATTGATCTAGTTTTTATTGAATAGGTACTTATTAGATAAAATAGCTTTTTGCATCATTATTATTTACTTTGAGTATAATTTCTGGGGTCAGGGGTTGTATAAATTCTATTTTTTCCATTTCCTTTGGTGTGCCCGAACAAAATTATTGTAAACATTGTAAACGTTGTTGCCTGCTGACTAAATTACTATCGCCCGCTGCGCACAGCTATCCCTACGCAGCAGAGATGTCGTTGGTCAGCTATTATAACCGTATAGGTACATCTTTGACAAACAATACTAATTCAGATTATGCTATATTAAAATAAAAAAATATGAAATTAATGAACATAAATACAGTTTCAAATTTTGATGGTATTGCTAAAATTTCTAGATTTAGATAAAGTTGGAATTACTGACGAAACAATAACCAGACATTGACATTCGTGAAGTGTGGAACTTTGACATTCAAATATGTAATGACATGACATAATGAAATCAAATTGTCTATGCTAGAAATATCGAAGAGTGCACGAGAATGCCGTTTTTGGCGGAACTCGTTATATTATCGAAGAATTGAATTGATACAAACTTATCACTTGATATTTTATCCCGTGATACTCAGAATTGGCCCCCTGTATAGAATTAGAGACTCGCAGGTCTCGAGAATAAAAATTATATTTTCTGTCCGAATTTCGAAATTTCGAAATTGAGCTTCCAAATTTCGTAAGCCAGTTTCGAAATTGAAAAATATAGAAACTGCACCCCCTACATACGTACCAGCGACACTCAACGGCTTATTAGAATCGACAGTACTTCACATGTCAATAGCTTGCACAGCTTAGATCTTGTAGATACGCCTCTAATTGGGGAAGATAGGGATCAGTTGTTTTCGCTGTTGACCGAGTTTGACGAGTCTTTCGTTACGGGAACGGCAACGTCAACTGTGAATACGGGCAGTCTCGAAATAAAATTAAACAGTAATGCGCCGGTTTACTATCGACCCTATAAACTGTCAGTTGATGAGAAGGCTCGCGTTCGTGACATCTGTGCTGATCTTTTGAGTAAGGGGATCATTCGGGAGTCTCAGTCCGAATACGCAAGTCCTATCATACTCGTCAAAAAGAAAGACGGATCTGATAGGATGTGCGTAGACTATAGGGCCTTAAATGCTATAACCGTCAAAGAAAGGTTCCCTTTACCATTGATCGATGATCACATCGATAAGTTAGGTAGTAGCAAGTTCTTTACGAGCCTTGATATGGCCACGGGTTTTCACCAAGTACCTCTAAGAGATGATGAGTCAATAAGTAAAACAGCATTTGTGACTCCTGAGTCTCAATATGAGTACATAAAAATGCCGTACGGACTCACAAACGCCCCCGTGGTATATCAACGGATCATTTCAAAGACTTTGAAACACCTGATAGATACTGGGAAGGTTTTGACCTACATCGATGATGTTTTGATAATGTCCGACTCTATTCAGGAAGGGTTAACCATACTGCGACAGGTTCTAGAGACGCTTTCTAAGGCAGGGTTTTCTATAAATCTGAAAAAGTGCAGCTTTCTTAAAACGGAAGTTGAATATCTAGGTAGGCTCATAAGTCAGGGTCAGGTACGACCGAGTCCTAGAAAGATAGAAGCGTTGGTAAAATCCCGAACACCTAGTAACGTGAGGCAGGTGAGGCAATTCCTGGGTCTCGCGGGTTATTTTCGGCGATACATAGCAAATTATGCTGTAAAAACTGCTTGCATTGCGAGATTAACTAAAAAGGGTCAACCATTCATTTGGGGCAGTGATCAAGACTTAGCTCGCAAGTACATAGTTGACTGTTTAACGCAAGAGCCCGTGCTCGCTATATTTGACCCGAAATTGCCTACCGAGCTGCACACTGACGCTAGTGCAATAGGTTTGGGTGGGATTCTGTTTCAAGAACATGAGGGAAAACGTAAGCGGGTAATAGGGTACTTTAGTCAGGCAACTCATGGGGCGGAGGCTCGTTATCACAGCTATGAGCTTGAGACGCTGGCTATAGTTAAGTCCTTGAAATATTTCCATCACTACCTCATTGGAATCGATTTCAAAATTGTGACAGACTGCAATTCGATTAAAATGACTGAGAGAAAAATAGATCTTGTTCCCAGGGTAGCCAGATGGTGGGTCTATTTTCAAGACTTTAACTACACCTTAGAATATAGGAAGGGTGCGTTAATGCAACACGCTGACTTTTTGAGTCGAAATCCTGTCCAGGTCTCCCATATTCGTAGGTCAAATAACTGGGCACAAATGGCGCAGACAGCTGACGCCGAAACCCAAGAGCTAATGGAGAAATTAAGGGATGGTCAGTTAGATTCAAAACGCTATTTTGTAAAAAAATAACATCTTGTACTATAAATACAGTCCCACGGGCGAGGAGTCACGTCCTCTATGCTTTATTCCGAAGGGTCATAGATTGAGCTTATTACGTGTGTTTCATGATGATCATGATCATGTAGGCATCGACAAGACAACCGATTTGATTCTGCGTCATTTCTGGTTTCCTGGCTTGAGACAATTTGTAAGGAAGTACGTAACCCATTGCGTAGTGTGCCTCTCACACAAAAAGGTCCCTCGTGCACCACATCAGCCCATACAGTCATGGACTAAATCTGATGTTCCTTTTGCCAACGTTCATCTGGACGTTCTTGGTCCCCTGGTAGAGTCTAACGGCTTTAAATACGTTCTAGTCCTGGTAGATGCGTTTTCAAAGTTTTGTCTCTTGAACGCACTCTATAGGCAGGACACCGATGAACTAAAGCGGGTGTTTACGAATGCAATATCGTTGTTTGGTACTCCATCTTTAATTGTATCTGATCAGGGTAGAATGTTTGAAAGTGCAGGTTTTCAAAATTGGGTAACTGACATGGGTTGTGCTACTCACCTTATAACACCGGGGATGCACAGTGAGAATGGACAGGTTGAGCGATATTGTCGTACCCTTTTAAATATGCTCCGAATAGAAGTTAATGTAAAGGGTAGTAGTTGGTCAGATGTCTTGTGGAAAATTCAGTTAACGCTAAATGTAACCAAGCACTCCACCACGCAGACTTCGCCTTTGCATCTGTTGACAGGAATAGAAGGTACCACTCCTGTTCTAAGGTCTCTTGTCCGAGATATGGCTCTAGAGAATAGCCACCCGAATCGTGAGGCTATGATGACGCTCCGCAGGCAACGAGCGTCCGAACTCCTGACTGCTAACCAGCACCGGCAGGACTGCCGTGTGAATGAGAAGCGAAAGGAACCACATCCTTTTGCTGTCGGCGACTTCGTCTTCGTCGGCAAGGCTTCTCTGGCTACTGGCAAGCTTGATTCAGGCATGAGAGGTCCGTACAGGGTTGTACGAGACCTCCCTCACCATCGTTATGAGCTCGAGCTTATGACTGGCTCATATGGCAAGCGAACTCAGGCAGCAGATGAGCATATGGTTCGTTGGCGTGGCGAATGGACGCCCGACGCCTGTGTTGCCTTCTTTGAAGGTGGTGGTAAGTTGACTGACGTCAACGCTGTTTTGTTATGACCGGTCATGTTTTATTCTGTTGATAGCGAGCTCGCTCGGGACGTTGTCCCGGGACTTACCTTCATGTTGATATGATGGTTCGTCACTGTTGAAGATGATCGTTTGATCGTCTGTTTTCGTAGCAAGCGAATGGGATGCTTCGTGCTACGGGGCATATTGATTGCATTTATAGATCTAATGCTTTCTCTATGCGAGTAGTGGCCATACTATGCGAATGGGAGGCCTCTGGTATGGTCAAGGCAATCGTGGCAAGCGAATTAGATGCTTCGTGCCACGGGGCATAGCAAATGCATTTAAAAACCTAATGCTCTTGCCATGCGATACGGCGACGGGAATCCGGAACCTGTCGTTCGTATTTCGATTGGAATAATATTGAAGTTAGGCTTCTTATTTCGATTTGATAAGGCTGTCGAAAATATTAGGAGCTTAGCAGTAGACAGGTCACTTCACAATCTGAGTGAAAGCGGTTTCGTGTACGATGGCTTGAGAGCTCGCTTGTTATCGTTATGCGAAATCGTCGTAACTCGAAAGCTGGTTTTCGACTTTGCTAAAGTGATGCTCTTTTCAGATAACGATCTGTCTGATGATGGTGTCTCAGATAGCCTGGAAGAAACTTCTCCTGGTGAAGCGGTCGAGGTCGCCGCAAGGTCAGGAGAGGCCGTGTTAGAAATAAACCCTGAAATAGGGGCGGGGCCAAGCGTCGCCTGATGCTGTGACGTCAGCGGTGACGCGCGGTGCCGAGGTGGCGCGGCGCGCCCGGCGGAGCCTCACTTCTTGTCGGACGGTCGGACGTGGTGGACGTGCTTAGGAATTGTTATGATTCAGTTTAGATTTGCTTTGTTCTCGTTTAAATTGTAACTAATTCTGTTCTTGCATAAAGTTTCTATAAACCCTTTAGGTTTTTGATTTTACTTTTAAAAAAACCTTTTGTGATCCTGATCCATAATAATATAGTATATTATGACTTACAAACTAATACAGTATTTGCATATTTATGTCTAAATATAATGTGATTTAGATACAGGTCAATATTTATGTAAGACTGGCTAAGCTTAACATTATTTCCCTTATATACTATTGTCGGTGTGGAACTGAGCGACATCTGGCAAAGCATTTACATGATTGATGTAATCATCTATGGAGTAATAGGCTTTCTTTTTAAGATTTTGTTCTATGTACTGTTTAAATTTACGAATAGGGAGCTCAGTTGCTTCAGATGGAAGCTTCTTATAGAAGCGTACGCAATTTCCCATAAATGATTTCCCTATCTTTCGTAATCTATATGATGTGATGGGATGTGCAGTTTGTTCTTGTTTCTTGTATTTATTTTGTGCACATCACATTTTTTTAAAAAGCTATCTTTATTTTTGTGCGTATACATTAGATTTTCATAGATGTATTGCGATATTACCTACTGTCAAAAAATTTATGTCTTTAAATAATTCCCTCAATCAAAGAGTGGCGTGGCTTTAATTTATAAATTGCGCGTACAGCCCTTTTTTGGAGAACAAAGATAGTCTGAATGTCGGCTGCCCGTCCCCAAAGCAAAATACGATAAGACATGATACTATGGAAGTAACTGAAATAAACTAACCTAGCTGTATCTTCATCGGTTATGTATCTAATTGTTCGAACCGCATAATAATTATGCTGCTGAACTAAGTTTGCCTGCGAGAGCATCAATTTGCGGTCTCCACTGAAGAGAGTACCATCTACTTAATTGTATTAACTTTAATTAAATTTAATTTAATGGTTAAAGGGTCATTATCAAAAAATATGTACATTGTGACTAACATGATTGAAATTGTGACTAAACTGTTTCGTAATATACCTGTACTTTTATAGTAAATGTGAGTCACATTTTTTGTAAGGGTGTGCACATAAAGTTTTTAAACTAAACTACAAATTAGTTGGGGGTTAAAATAAAATGTTTTATTGGACTATTTCAGTGGTTTTGGCGTGAAGAAGTAACAAACATCCATACATCAATACATACATCCATCCAAACTTTCGCATTTATAATATTAGTGTGATTTTGTATAATTTTTTTGCTAGTGTAAGCAAACCTTTACTTTGCAGTTGATGTGAATCACGTCATATGAGTCACGAAAATTCACGAAATTTGACTTACATGTTGGTAAAATTCTGTGCAAAACCTAACTTCCAAAAATATTCTGTAAAAATAATTAGCAATACAGATGAATGGAACACATAATCTAACTAGCATTTGTTAGGTCTATGCTTTATAAATAATTGAATATAATACACACCTTACTTCGTTTGTAAATCCACCGTGATTCACATGATTTTTTTTGGGAATTTAGGCCGGTCTTGTTCGTCAACACAAAAAATGGAACTAAAACATATTGGCCGAGTTATTGTTGAGAACTAGTAGGCCGCATAGTGTTGGCAGTAATGAAAAAATAACTTTAAGTGGTAGAATTACAACAAAAACTATGGAAATCCCCCGTGACATCCTCTGAGTGACTCACATGTTTAAAACCTGAGACAAACATTGAAGTATTTTTTTATCTTAGAAATATTGTCTAAATTATTATTGGTTCTCAATAAACAACGGGAAATATATTTATTAACATTATATAAATAGATTAAGTTTGTAAGAGAACATGTTGGAGCCAATAATATGATTTGAAGCTTCTAAGGTGCTAAAAGGACATTTATTTTTGTATGGGTCATTGAGGGTGGAAATAATTAATAAGAGTTTTTAATATGAAATCGATTAGATCCATATATTTTTAGTAGGAACATAAGAGAAAAGTTCAAATTTGTAAAAAAACTTGATAAAATTAAAAAAGCAACATTACTTTTTTTAAATTTAATATGCCGAACAAGAATTTTCACGAAATGTACATATTTTTTGAAAATGGCTCTAAACTCAGTTTCATTTAGCTTTATTTACAAAATTCTTCGCATTTTTTTTTCTGAATAATTTTGATTAGTTGAGGAACCCAGTCCACCTTTAATATAAAATTTACTGGAAAATATTGTATCCTAAGTAAATTAATCTTTGAAAAGCCAAACCTACATAGATACTTTTAATTATTTATTTGATCTTTCACGAGCATCCGCTCGCTGGCCGATGTACTCAAATAAAATTTAGCTTATGTATTATTCCAGTTGAAAATATTAAAGGAATAGTACATGACTAGCATCTAGCATAGATTGTGACGTCATAATATCAGGGTCTAAGCAAATAATTAAAAAAAAAGAAGCCATCATTCATGATATGTGAGCTTTTTAGTGTCGAAATCTTGTCTATGGGAGTGCCCCGTCTATATACGCATACGCAGTATACTTACTAGTCTATGGACGAGAAGTTGGAGTCTCGCCTGCCTAGAGGAAGAAAGCTAATATGTAAGGTAAAGTAAGGTAAGGTAATAATCACAGAGATCTAGAGAGATGCCAATCCGATGCGCTAAGTACCGAAACCTGGTGTCGTCGCATTAAAAGCTCACGCACACACAGTAAACAAATAGAAACAATACTTCGCGTTGTGTGCTTGTCATGCACACAACGCGTATAGTGCAACTATTGGTTCGCACACTAGGTTACAAGTGATGTCCGTACAGCACCACTACAGTCCCAATAATAGGCGTTTACGATAGGGATTGTTTGTCGAGAAAACGTAAAACGATAAGTACTTACTTGATTGTTTTTTTTACGCATAAAAATTAAATTAATAGGTGTTTTTAAGGACTTCAAACATATATCGTTTAAATGTGCCGAACATATCGTACTCCGCTCTAACGGCCACCAATTTGGTCCTCTGTTTGTAGCACTAATCTATTCCTGTTTGCTTTATGCATAGTTCATAAGCACAAGACAACAGTCAAAATCTAAGACCCAAAATATTACTTATTATTATTATTATTACAATAATAATACTCTAATTTATTAAACAAATATCTACCTAACATTATTAAAGACCTGTTTTGTAGTAACTAATAGTACTTATTAATATACACAAAATATACATTTGTATACATTAAATCCAAATGTTTAAGGTTAAGTCGTCAATATAATACATAATAGGTATCAAAAATGTCAATGTTTATCGACAAATAACAACTCGGGGCACATCACTAAATCACGTCCACGAGCAGTGGCCGTACCACGCGGTTGATCGTATTCTGTACTTTCACTATGTTAATTATACATTGCGGTATTGGAACTCAACGTTCGAATAGTCATAGGTACAGAGCAAGCATTGTAAACAGTTTACAACATTATCGCGGCTGGCGTTCAGTCACATAATAAAAAAGTAGAGAGATCAAGAAATCAATCAGCATGAATTTGTTATTAAGTTTTTAGTATGAAAAACATATTATTTTAAGTACTTACCGATGGTATGTGATTCCATTTGACTTAAAGTTCTTAATTTCACTTCTTTTTTTACAAATTACTTTGTAACAACACTTTGGAACAACTTGTTTGTTCCACTTGTTTGTTCCACTTGCAACACACACATGCGTTAGCATCCCTAGTACATACATCTGTGACTTGCATTAACGGAACGAACGCATGAATAGAGAAATGGATTCACATTAATCACATGAATCTGCAAAATTGCAAATCTGCATCATAGACTGGTAAATATACTACATGCATGAAATGAAACAAACATTCATTTCATCCCGAAACCGAAGACTGAATAACTTACGTATACTTTCCTTTCCTTACTTACCGAAAACATTCTGACTGGGTTCGGTTCAGACAACTTGCTTGACAGATGGTAAACGATTTGAACATAACATAAATAAGAAGCAGATAAGAAGTATACTACGATTTGAATGAAGATGAAGTTCACTGGTAATCAGCGGGTTAAATTGTCTAAGCTAAAGCAGCGGGTTAAATTGTAATAGACTTACTTCATTCTACGCTTTTTATTGTATAACACGAACAAAACAACAGAAAAACAAAACTTGTCCAATCCGGTGAAAATAGTTCTCATCTCATACCTTCGACCGTAGAATATTCTTTCACTTCATCTACAGCACGGGCCGGACCACAGGGCCAGACAAAGAGTACCTATAATAACTAACCATAGGGCCACACACACCTGCGATTTGGTATGGCAATTAAATGTAGAACAAGATGAATCTTTATTTAGTACATATTGTAGATTATCCTCTTTGAAGTTTACAACAGATTTATTTTCTGTATCAGGAGGTGTTTGCATCCATGTAACGTTTTTAATATTTCCAGGCACTGCGATGGCTGATTTGCAAGTACTAGATTCAATGTCAGACACTGAGCTTCGCTCATAACTCGAGGAACATCCAATTATGCTGATAACGGCCTCCACTCGAAAGTTGTTGGCAAATAAGTTAAAACAGGTGCTATCTGAGAAAGGGAAGGAAAGAAACAGCATGGACAATAATGGATATACCGGCCTGTTCCGTCATCCGGGTGAGTTTTTTTGGGAAAGTGAAAACATGCTCTTTGATATCCTACTACTCTCGCAGTGCTTGCAGAATTTCTAATGTAGGCTTGCATTACGTATGATCACCAAAAGATCTTATTACAGAAATTTCAAGACCATGCCCAGTGACTGATGCAAACATCCAAGAAATACTTTGTCAACATGGCTTCCCAGTAATGCCCATTACAGCCACCACCCGAGACTTTTACATCAGGCTTATACTTAAGAAGTTCCCAGAGAAAGGTAACTATCTATAGAATCAGTAGTGTGGACAGAGTTATCATATCACACATTCATATTAATGATCACAAATTTTAATTTTCACTAGTTTTGTGTAAGGATTTCATGTAAAAGTAAAGCAGTAAATGAGTTGATCTGCTGCACTATTATTTTTCATCATCATCATCATCAGCCTATACCAGTCCACTGCTGGACATAGGCCTCCCCTAATGAGCGCCATAGCGCCCTGTCTTCAGCTTGCCGCATCCAGCATCTGCCAGCAGTCTTTCGCAAATCGTCGTCCCACCTGGTAGGGCGTCCTACACTACGTTTTCCGAGTCGCGATCTCCACTCAAGAACACGTTTACCCCAGCGGTTGTCGGTTCTTCTCGAAATATGGCCAGCCCACTGCCATTTCAGCTTGCTAATCCTTTGAGCTATGTCGATAACCTTGGTTCTCTGTCGGACGGATGTATTCGTTGCGAATCCTATCCTTCAGAGAAACTCCGAGCATAGCTCTCTCCATAGCTCGCTGAGCGACTTTAAACTGGTGGACCAGCCCTACCGTGAGTGTCCACGTCTCAGCTCCGCTCCGTAGGTCATGACGGGTAGGACGCACTGATTGAAAACTTTCGTTTTCAAGCATTGCGGTATGGATGACGAGAAGACTCGACGTAGTTTCCCAAACGCTGCCCAACCTAGCTGGATCCTCCTCTTGGCCTCCTTCTCGAAATTGTTTTTACCCAACTGCAGAATCTGCCCAAGGTAAGTGTATTCGGAAACAATTTCGAGAAGGTGGCCATGTACGACGATCGGTCCCGGATCAATGTGGCCATTGATCATGACCTTGGTTTTATCCAAGTTCATGCCAAGACCGATGCGTCGTGAGGCTGAAGCTAGGCCGTCCTGCATCAGGTTCAGCTCCTCCAGCGACTCCGCTAACAAGACTATGTCATCAGCGAATCGCAGGTGTGAGATGTAATCGCCATTTATGTTTATGCCCTTACCTTTCCAGTCCAGCGTCTTAAACACATCTTCCAACGCGCTTGTGAACAGTTTCGGGGATATAACATCCCCCTGTCTCACACCTCTGCGCAGTTGCATTATTTTTCATGAATTTGACTAAATTTTAGGTGTTTTTCATTTGATGATTGAAATTGTATGCTAAAAAGGATTAAAAACAAGATCCGTCAAGTGCGGCTGAAACTCGCGCGCCGAGGGTTTCGAACATTTTCCAATTTTTTTTTTTAAGGAACATCAGCCTGAAAAGACCCCATGATCGTCGAAAAAGGACAGTAAATTTTTCGACTATTTTCGAATGAAAATATTTTGTTCATGTATTCTTGTGATGTTTCTTTTTTAGGGTAGGTATCGTGATAGGTTTTGAAACCCGGTCTCGCCATTTTTAAAAATAGTCAAAATTTTGTGATTTGAAAAAAACTCTTAAACTAGACTAGATTTCCAAAATTCCGTTCTTAGCGGATGCTTTCGTCCTCAAAAAAAACTTCATGCAAAATTTCAGTTTCGTAGCTCTTGCGTTTCAGAGATTTCTTGAAAGTTTTTTTGGGAAAGTGAAAACATGCTCTTTGATATCCTACTACTCTCGCAGTGCTTGCAGAATTTCTAATGTAGGCTTGCATTACGTATGATCACCAAAAGATCTTATTACAGAAATTTCAAGACCATGCCCAGTGACTGATGCAAACATCCAAGAAATACTTTGTCAACATGGCTTCCCAGTAATGCCCATTACAGCCACCACCCGAGACTTTTACATCAGGCTTATACTTAAGAAGTTCCCAGAGAAAGGTAACTATCTATAGAATCAGTAGTGTGGACAGAGTTATCATATCACACATTCATATTAATGATCACAAATTTTAATTTTCACTAAGTTAAAATCTAAAACTCAAAATATTACTTATTGTTATTGATAACAATATAATATTACCCCCTCCGCTGTTAGGCGGTCCAGCGCACCGAGTAGACCTATGTCTGGCAAGGGTCGCGGCGACATTATTTCGCTGATTTCACGATGATGTTGTATGCGAAAGACTGCTGGCAGATGCTGGATGCGGCAAGCTGAAGACAGGGCGCTATGGCGCTCATTAGGGGAGGCCTATGTCCAGCCGTGGACTGGTATAGGCTGATGATGATGATGCTAATGCTAACGTACTTAAATGTATATATATTTGGATTCTCTATGAAATTTCCTACAATTATCATGTAAATAATATATAACACAATACTTTTCAAACTGGACTTCAAAGATGCGCAGTTTCAAGAAGTGTGCTGCCAATGCGCACAAGAGCATCGATAGATGATATAAGTCAAAGTTGCTATACTGGGCAATTACCAGTGTCTAATGCCAAGTTAAAGGATCTGCAGGAGATGCTTAAAACGTGTCCGTGATGGTAAAAACAAACTTTTACTGCCGCGAGCAATGTGATGTGTTTTTGGGCATATTGCTGCGACACCGGCCACGCCCCCTTTTCATATCTCCTTTGATTCTGATATATGTGGCTGTAGCCCTTTTGCGTTTTAAATTTATCACAATTTGTATTTACCATATAAGTCGAGCTCCATTTCACATTGTCTGAGCCTGTTAATAGTGCCTATGTTTAATAAACGACTTCCTTTTTCAGAAACAGTACCAAAGAAATTCACGGCCACCGCCGCCTCTCGCATCGCAGACGTCCTAGGGTGTGTGCCCAGATGCAATAGGGAGCAATACGAACCTGCAACAATCCTGGGAAGCAATGAAAGCTCTCTCCACCAGAACTTCGAACCCTTACGCCTTGGGGTTGTGCCCGAATACAAATGGAAAGAATATAACCGCGCAACAAGCCGGAGAATCAACGAAACATCTTCCAAGCGGAAATACAAATGGGAGGAATATAACAGCGCAACAAGCCGGAGAATCAACGAAACAGCTCCCGAGCGGGAAAAAAAATGTGAGAAATATAACCGCGCAACAAGCCGGAGAATCAACGAAACAGCTCCCGAGCGGGAAAAAAAATATGAGAAATATAACCACGCAACAAGCCGGAGAATCAACGAAACAGCTCTCGAGCGGAAATTCGAAGCTTTACGCTTCGGGGGCCTGCCCAGGTGCAATAGAGATCAATATGAACGCGGAACCGTCCAGGCAAACGACGAAATAACAGAGTTGTACGACGGCCTAAACGGTTATACGGAGCAAAACGAACCTGCAACAGTCCAGGCAATTGATGAAAGAACTCTCGAGCGGAACATCGTAGTAGGGGGTCTGCCCACACGCAATAGGGAGCCAAGCGAACCCCTGCTGCCCGTTAAATTCCTCCCCCATTTGGGTTGGGTCAGATTCAATCGGGAACAGAACGAACCTGCAACAGACCAGGCAATCGACGAAAGACCTCTCGAGCGGAACATCGTAGCAAGGGGTGGAGGTCTGCCCATTCGCATTAGGGAGCCAAGCGAACCCCTGCTAACCTTTAACTCCGTCCGCCTTTCGGGTGTGCCCAGATTCAATTGGGAACAGAACGAACCTGCAACAGACCAGGCAATCGACGAAAGACATCTCGAGCGGAACATCGTAGGGGGGGGTCTGCCCCTTCGCATTAGGGAGCTAACTGAACCCCTGCTAACCTTTAACTCCTTCCCCCCTTCGGGTGTGCCCAGATTCAATTGGGAACAGAACGAACCTGCATCAGACCAGGCAATCGACGAAAGACCTCTCGAGCGGAACATCGTAGGGGGGTGTCTGCCCATTCGGATTAGGGAGCCAACTGAACCCCTGCTAACCTTTAACTCCGTCCCCCCTTCGGGTGTGGCCAGATTCAATTGGGAACAGAACGAACCTGCAACAGACCAGGATACTAACATCCAAGTGGAGGAGCAAGCAGTGGAGGTAGCTGCCGACCCTAAGATCGTGCCACACAGACCGCAGACCCCTCCGGCTCTCGAACCTCCCCGACTGCTGTGCCGCGTATGCATGGACAATGACGCATCAATGGTAATGATCCCATGTGGTCACTTGATCTGTGGGAAATGCCGGCCCAATGTGTATCGTTGCCCATTCTGCCGTGCAGTAATCATTAATGAGCAAAAAATTTTCCTTTAGTCTTTCACCTAAGTAGCACAGATCTAATAATAGTAAGTAGTAACTCTTTGTACAATAAGGTGTATATTGTGAGGGAGGAGGCATGTCTAAAATGTCATATCTTACCTGTTTGTTCATTAATTTAAAGAGCATTCTGTTTACGTTGTTTTTTGGGTTCCTTACCTCAAAAGGAAAAAAGGAACCCTTATAGGATCACTTTGTAGTCCGTCTGTCAACCCTCTTTTCTCAGAAACGCGTGGAGTTATCGAGTTGATATTCACACGCAGGCTCGTAACCTCTTGGAGCCGCGATATAAATCAAACTTCTAAGTCAACCAACGCAATCAAAAGTTACAGTTGTTTGTGTATTTTTTTTAATGGTCCAAGGGAATCACATGCACACAAAACCTATAGGGTACCTACTTCCCGTTGACCTAAAACAATGAAATTTGGCAAGAAGCAAGGTCTTGTAGCACAAGTAAAGGGAAAAATCCGAAAATAGTAAATTTGAAGATAAAATTAAAGATTTTTTTTATCTCGCTAGTGACCCAAATTTGTAAGGCACTAGGTACAACTTGACGAGCCACTTGACTTTGGTTCTGTCCAGCTTCAATTAGTGCAACCACTTGCGACGCTGCTTCCGGTGTGGTATCCATTTTCTTGTTTAAAGTGATGACGTATTCGTTAAAGGACCTTTCTGACTGGGAGTTGGTATGCAAATGATGTCATTTCAATATGATTTCAATCATCCCTTATCCTTTTAAACCTGCTCAAAGTTAAGTCCCACAAACCGAGTTACCTGAAATGAGCTAATTTAGGCCATTCTATTGTTAAGTTGTCATTGTTATGATTTCGAAGGTCAAGGCTAGACATTAGGGTTTTTAGCAAGCTAACAGTGTGTACTTTTATTTAATTTAAGTAACAATTGCAACCAAAGCTTAATTTAAAAAAAAATAAGGGTCAAGCTGAAATGTATGGGGTGTACGATTTCTATGCTCTCGAGTGCCCTTCCGCGGGCGGCCACCTCTGCGTCGAGGTGTGTGAGACCAGTCGCACCCCGGAGCAGACGTGACCGCCCGCGGAAGGGCACATAGATAGTATCTATAGGTTTCTCATAGTGGTAGGTTAATATTAGTTGTTATGTTAGTAAGTTGTGTATAGATCCAGGAGGTTAGTTAATAACTTAGATTGTATCAACATGGGGTCCATTGTTGATCAATAGGGGGAGTATGTAGGGTGCACTGATAATGTAAAATCGATTAAATATCGATTATTGTTTAAATCTCCGCCTTTCATACACTCCACATTCTTAGCATTAGGTATATCATGCAACGATCCCATTCTCTCTTGAATGAATGGGAAGCTCAGTTGGGATCATGTACTCGGTCGATCGCGTCGTACCTCGAGAAAAATGAATAAAATTATGTGAAATCCTACAATATTCTAATTTTATATTTGTAGTGTAAGCTTAGGTTTAAGAGTAGATAGAACCACCGCATAATATCGCAGGACGCATGCGTGATACCATTAGTTATTTTATTATCTTTGTATTTACAGCATGCTTCGCAATATTCTTGAAATCTAGGTATGTTTTAGCCAAAAAATCTTATACACGTTTGTCATATTATTGTAATAAGTAGATATGTAGGTAGATGGTAGATGAACCCAAGCACAAGCTTGGCGGCTTTTCGAAACCGTATTTTCAATACTCACTCGCAATTTATAAGATTTTTTGATGTTTTATTTACCTACCTACCTACCCATGTATTTGTACGAAATAACAAGGATCACTTTTTTTAAATTACATTTGGCGTACCTATTGTCTGTAGTATTATTATAAAGAGGAAAGATTTGTTTGTTTGTTTGTTTGTATTGGCTCCGAAACTACGGGACCGATTAGATCTAAGCCCTGAGTTTCTTATCTCGATAGTAGACGTTCCATTTTTGTATGGGATTTGATTGAGAGCGTAAACTTTGTGTGTTATATGTGTGTTACACCCTTTACAAATTATGTGCCAAATGATTTAATTTTAATATGAAAGGAGAGAAAATAAATTCAAAAGCATCTATTCAGGTCCATTTTCTGTTATATTATTATTAAGTATAAGAGATTGTTCACCAAAATTTTGAAATTATAAAAGAATAAAATACTTAGTAAGTACATAATGAACAGAACTAAGCGTTATATAACCGCCAAATTCTTAATTTTATTGACGACTTAAAAAAAATTAAAATAAGTAGGTACTTACCTAAGATATTTAAAAAACATTAGGTACCTTTAACCAAACGTATTTAATATTAAACCATATTTAAGTAATTGAATTTAATTATTCGTAAAATTTTTTTTTTTTTTTTTTTTTGTTATTAGTAAAGTAACTTTATTCAGAAAGAAAATAACAATCAAATAACAAATTTAAATTAAAACTAGTATTTACAATAGAAACAATTAAGCTATCTGCAAACTGTTGCAAACAATCTACAGGTAGCTCAACTGATCCATATCAATACCAGTTGGAAGCGTGCCTAAGACACTGGCTGCATTGCCCCGCTGTATAGCAATGCTGATGCGCTGTGCCAGATACTCGCCAGCTCTCGGGTCACGCGTCGCTTCGACCAGACGCTCAGATAATTTTTTGAAAACCCGGAGAGCCTCGGTACCCCACAAACCTAGGGTCTCGACTCCTAGGGGAGCAAATGTGTAGGCTCTGTCGAGACCTGCATGTTTGCGCCTCTTGAGATCTTCGGCTAAATCTGCCGCCGCACCAGCCCTCACGGAAGTCCTAGGAAGATGGGAAGGCGCGAGTGTGTCGACACATGTAGCGTCCCACACAATAGGCCTCCCCAACTCCCATGGGACTAGAGTCATGCCGTCAGGCCTCTTACCATCGTCACGCAACAGACCATTCGGTTCGAGAATAGCTGGTACGTTAGCGGTGGTAAAGGCCCGCCGGATGATGTCGTTCAGGCTGGCATGACGAGATATCCGACCGGCAGCCCTAGTACACGATAATCCGTGATGACCGAGCTGTTCGACAGCAGTACCGCACTGGCATTGATGAGGCGCGCAACACCTTGCACCCAACCGAAGACAAGTTGCGACACGGAAAGTTACGGGATCCAATAAAGTGCCAGTGTTATATGAAGGAAGTGCTTGCAACCAATGTCCTGACTCCCATTTAGAAACGGCTAGAAGACGGGCACGATCTGCAGAGCTGGAGCACGTTTGTAACAAACAATTCCGTGTCAACTCACACAGAGGCCCGTCCCATTGCCGTTGGGACAAAAGAGATTTTGGGGGAGCAATTTTCGTAAAATTGTGTGTATAATTCATGTACCTACTTAATAATTTTATGTATTCGATTAGGTTAAGAAAATGTAATTAGATTTAAAATAAAATAAAATTTATTTTATTCCCATATTGCGGTGGAAATGAGATGTACTTAGTGATTATTAGGTATGCATATGCATTGTAATAAGTACCGACGTCGTCGTCGTCGCGATAATCTACAACGTCGCGACAATTCATTTTGACGGAAAAAAGGAAGAGGCAGGTGTGCTCATGGCTGCTAATAATTATTTACTAGGTACATCATATTATTAAACAAAAAGAACCAAAGAAGGGAAAAAGAAGGCGATGGTGGAGGTTATCTATAGGTACACAAAAATCGGACACGACAAGTTATTGTCAATAATCATCATGCAGCCACAATTACGTGTTAACGTGTAGGTACACCGCTCGACGTCTCGCTGTCAACAAAGCGCCCACGAAGTGTAGCCAAGAGCCAACCCATCGACTGTCGATGAGCCAACCGCACGAACTTTAGTTGCGACAAAACAGTCAAAACACTGATGTCTGCCAATTTACCGACAGCTGCAGCGTCGCGAAGTGCAATAGGTAGTTGTCGCGATACGACGAATTATTACTTGGCCAGACTTGTCGCGACAGCGTAAATAAATAAATAAATAATGCTGGACAATTCACACAGCATTATCTAGCCCCAAGCTAAGCAGAGCTTGTGTTATGGGTACTAGATAACTGATATACATAATTATAATACAATACTTAGATAGATATTTTTTATTATACAGAAAACGACCAGAACACCCGGAACAAAATGTCTGCAGATCGTACATTTGTCCCGAGAGGCGGGAATCGAACCCGCAACCTTCTGCGTCGCAGGCAGATCTTCGCCCACCGCGCCACATTGGTCGTCAAATCATCGCGATAGTGTGGCCGTAGCATAAGGTATAACGTTTCTTATTTATTATACAGTAGTCATCTGGATTCTGTCTGTGGTTTCACTCGACTCCGACCGAAGCCCATCCTTACACAATAATAAATGTGTAGACGAGGCGTGTATTTTAGGTAGGTAGCGGTGAGTGGTTTTATTCTCATACATAGGGTCGTTGAGATGTAATAAATCCATCCTCTGTTCGTGGTTTTGTTTGTCCAAAAGATTCTTTGGAAAACTGACACTGACAACTGATTGTGTTGGCTTGCCCGGTCGGTGAAAAAAGAAGAGGATGCAAGATGGCGGGCATCGCTCGCTTGAGACTGGCCATGGGAAAAAGCACTCACGATTTTATCAGTTTTCGGTGCCGGAGGCCTGTTCTGATTGCCTGAGCCTATATCAGGGCTCCGCTGTTTGTCTTAGCCTTTATCAGAAGTGGGATGTAACCCTGTCTTCACGCCCACTGATGGTTTACCTCGAATGATACTAGGAAAAGTCTGACTCGCACATCCACACCTGAGCCACACCGGGAGTTCTGCGCCAGTTACCAAGTTACGTTACGTGATTATTGTCAGTTCCTTCTACTATCCTATGAGAATGAGATTAACAAGTGCTATGGATGTTCAGAAATGCAATTGGTTTGTAATAGAGGTACTGGTAAGGTCTGATCGTTTCATGCTAAAATTGTTGGTTTTGTGAATACTTCTATTGGATTGATTTGTAAATACTAAAGGTAGTATAGTTACTATGCAAGCAGTTTAGGTTTTAAGTTGGTTTATTGTGATGTGACCATACATTTGATTGATTTTAAAGAATCTTAAGAAAGAAACTAAACAAATGTCTTTTGTCAACATAGGTGGCTAATCAAAGCTAATCGAGTAGCGTTGCCCAATGATAAAGCATAGCCGGTGTAAATATGTCCCATAGTGCTAATAATCATAGCCGATGTCTTGTCAATGACACAACCTTCCCATCTGTTGCAATGTTTTCTTGTGAATTATTGTTTTCAGGGTTCAATGGAAGTGGAGGATGCCTGACACTACATATTGGCAGACCACATCAGTCATGGAGACACATAGGGATTTAGTGATTGACGGAGCCTAATATGTGTGTGCCAGAGAATCTACTAAGCATAGACTGAGTGGGAATCAGGGGCGCCTTATTATAAAGATAAGTCACACCTTCACAAATCAGATTTGTTTCAATTCCAAAGTAAGTGTATGTTTATTGAAAAAATAGAAAGTAAAACAATAAAATTAGTTTACTGTTGATAAAATTATAAAACCTGAATATTGTTTTGCATTTTGTTGTTCTGTTCATGTATCTGTTCAGTTACACATGTTACAAAGACAAGCCTTGATTAAACTTGATACAATATGTTATGGAGTAAGTATGGGTGCTAAGATGCGTTCTATTATAATAATTCCATGATCAGATCACTAAACACTGATCCACATGCTATGTGTAAATCTTGTATGACTCTTTATCATGTCATTTGCTTTCCTACTTTGTATTATTTCTGTTGTAGTTTGCTGATTGTTAGTTCTTGTTCATGTAGCATCCGTCCTTTAAGGATGATATTGTTTGGTTCTGATCTTTGTTTCTGTTTCGCTGTTTTTGCTGGAAGGTGAGGTCTTTGTGTCGTTATTTGGTTATGGTGCTGCTTGGCATAGCTAGTGTGAGCATCTTGGGTTACTACACCCAAGATTGGTCCTTGTTGGCCACGGTGGCCATCTGAGAGGACGTGTGTGGGCATATTGAGTACGGTGTCTCAATATGAGTTCTACAGGCATACGGTGTTGCTTGTAAGAGCTGGTGAGAGAGTCTTGGGTTCCTACATCCAAGATAAGATTGGTCCTTGGTGTGCACGTTGGCCATCTGAGAGGACGCGTGTGGGCATATTGAGTACGGTGTCTCAATATGAGTTCTACAGGCATACGGTGTTGCTTGTAAGAGCTGGTGAGATAGTCTTGGGTTCCTACACCCAAGACTGGTCCCGGATGCGCATGGTGGCCATCTGAGAGGACGTGTGTGGGCATATTGAGTACGGTGTCTCAATATGAGTTCTACAGGCATACGGTGTTGCTTGTAAGAGCTGGTGAGTGTCTTGAGTTCCTTCATTCAAGATTGGTTCTCTAGTCGTGGTCTGAGTCGTCTAGCTAAATATTGTGTTGTCTCTAAATGGTGATCAGATGTTGTTTTGTGGAATATGGTTGCATCTTGTGAGTCTGTTGTTCTATGATCTAGTTTCATGTGTCTTGCTTGAAGAAATTGGTGTTGACCTGTGTTGTGGTCAAGCAGAGTGTTTCTGGTTTGGGTCCCCTCATCTCTCTGGTGATGCCACCGTGGATCTCATCTGTGGTCGGTAACTAGCAATGGTTGATCGGGTGGTAGTAGGACGTACCTAGAGTATGTACCTGCTAAGAGGCTGGAAGTCGGTGTGTAGTGTGCAGGTGCCCATAATCGGGCTGATCTTAAAAAAAAACACGTTTGTGGACAGCTTTGTATAATTGGCTGGAGTACCAATGGTTATTGCATGTTGATGATGTGTTTTCGACAGATCGCGGCTGCAGCGAGTAATGTGTGCGGTTGGTTGGTAGGGGTGGCGGAGCGTCCGTGCTGCAGTGTCGGCTTGCGTCTGCCTGGTGTGCGCATTGATCATAGCAAGAAGAATGATGTCAGGTTGGACGAGCGAGTCTATAGCGTTATGGCGATGTCTTCCTCTTTTTATTTGGGTGCTGTAGTAAGTACATGGAGCGTAAATAAGCCGGGAGTGTGTATCTTCATCTACAACAACAAACAAGGCATAATCGGCTAATTGCTGCGTTGCGTTTGTTCACAACGAGGCTATTTCTCAGGGCTGGGAGTGTGGCGAAGCCGAAGCGATGACTGACTATTCCTCCGGGCTTGCAATCTGGAAAGGAGATGGCTATAGTGTTGTGAAAGTGGCTAAGTATCGTAAGGCAGCCAACAACTGTATCAGTCTTTCTGTAGTGCGGTTGAGGTGGCCAACAACTAGCCGACAGCGTTTGTTGGCGTGGTAGCCAAAGGCTGTATGCGTTACACTATAGCGTCGTCCGTGGACGGACTCATTGTCAGGCATTGGCCGTGTAGACGAGGCGTGTATTTTAGGTAGGTAGCGGTGAGTGGTTTTATTCTCATACATAGGGTCGTTGAGATGTAATAAATCCATCCTCTGTTCGTGGTTTTGTTTGTCCAAAAGATTCTTTGGAAAACTGACACTGACAACTGATTGTGTTGGCTTGCCCGGTCGGTGAAAAAAGAAGAGGATGCAAGATGGCGGGCATCGCTCGCTTGAGACTGGCCATGGGAAAAAGCACTCACGATTTTATCAGTTTTCGGTGCCGGAGGCCTGTTCTGATTGCCTGAGCCTATATCAGGGCTCCGCTGTTTGTCTTAGCCTTTAAATGCAATATTTACGTGAGATCTAGGTAAATAATAGCTACCTTATTTACTTAGTTAGATCATGCAGTTATGAAAAGTGATAATAAAACAAGATCCGTCAAGTGCGAGTATAACTCTCTCGCCGCCGCCGCCGCGCCCCGCCCGTCGAATTTGCTATTTATTTCGACTTTTTTTGAATGGCAATATTTTGTAAAAGTATGTTACATAATAAGTTTCGCTCTCAGAGTGAGATTTCGCTCAAAGATCGTAGGATCCTACGTTTAGAATCTTTGGTTTCGCTCTATCGCCTCTTCAATGAGGCGTGTGTTGGAGCTCCAAAGGTCGCGCCGCCGTACCATCTTCGCAATTCGCTTGCTCAGGTCTGACCTCTGACGAAGTCGCCTGGGTAGTTTCCCGTCTTTTTTTCATCAGCCCTAGAGTCTAATCCGAGAGTTTAGACTTCCTGCCAGTGCGCTGCATTTTGCAGAACTTGATGCCCTCGTCACTCAACGTTTCGACCAGATTGTGTAGGGTTTCATCAGCGTCATCAGCGGGTTCCAAGGCAACAAATCTATTCATGAGAAGCTGCTGAAACTTCTCAGTGCCCGCCATAATTTGGATTGGGTTAGGTCGGAGCGTGGACTTCATCAGACGATTTTTCTCAAGCTGCAGGTTGATATTCAGAGAGCCTCGGAGGAGTCGTTGATCAGATCCAGTATTGAACCTGTTGATCAATGAGACATCTCTAAATATGTGCTTGCTATCCGTCATCATGATGAAGTCGATCTCATTTTTTGTCACAGTATCGGGGCTTCGCCATGTCCACTTCCCTTGAGGCTGCTTCTTAAAGAAGGAGTTCATTAAGAATAGCTCCTCTTTCTCAAGGAAGTTAACAAGCAATTGCCCCCTGTGATTCCTAACTCCATAACCATGCGGGCCTATTCGGGATTCGTTGGCAGTCTGGCTTCCCACCTTGCCATTAAAGTCCCCCATAACAACGTTGAAGTGGTCTTATGCAAGGCTTTGGATATGTTTTCGTACACATCCTCCACTTCATCATCCGAGTGCGCCGTGTTCGGTGCGTAGACCTGAATAACCTTCATGCTATACCGTTCGGATAGCCGAAGGATCAGGTACGTTACGCTGGTCGACACACTGGAGATTTCTTGGACGTTGTTAGAGAGGGCCTTATTGACGAGGAAACCTACGCCACCCTGGGATGTTTTATTACCTCGCGAAAGTAGAAAAGATGGCCCGAGCCTAGGGTAACGGTGTCCTCCCCCTCTCTGCGGACTTCACATAAACCCAGAACGTGCCATTTGATGTTCTCTAACTCCACTTCCAACTGCGCTAGATGTTGGTCAAGCCTCAGAGTGCATCCGTTGTACGTTGCCAGGGTCAGGTGTTGGTAGCAGCCTGATGTAGCCCGGTGATTCCTAGCCCATCTATTTTACCTACTTAATTTTTTTTTTAAACAGTTTGCAGTTGTCTCATTTCTTTCTATTGTAGTTAAATACTAGTTTTAATTTAATTCTATTTTGATTGTAATTTTCTTTCATAGTAAAGCAACCGCATTTAATAAAAATAATAAAAAAAAATATAATAAATAATTCTTAAGTCATCAATTCATCATCAATTTGTCAACCAAAGATCCTAGGATCCTACGTTCCGGAGGTATACTATAATCTTTGTTGTCAACCAAATTGAATTCTAGTCAAGCTTGTTTGTTAAGGCAACACTAAAAAAGTCGAACACACCGTTACTATACTTTTACATCTGTGGAACCGAACCGATACCGAACGAAACAAAACGAACGAATTTTCCCGGTGCCGTGCGTGCAACATGACGCGCCGGTGATTTTTATTAAAATTTGACGTAATTCTTAGTTTCTCAGCAGTCTGTTGTTTGTAATCTACAAAAACAAGGTGATTATTAGTGTAACAGATTTTCTGTATCTTTTTAAGTGTTTGTGCATCGAAATAACGCATTGTAATGTTTCCAGGCACCGCGATGGCTGACTTGGAAGTAGACTCAATGTCAGACGCCGAACTCCGGACAAAACTCGCGGAGCATGGATTCCCAATTATGCCAATAACGACCTCCACCAGAAAGCTGTTGGCAAAAAAGTTAAAACTGGTGCTCTCCGAGAAAGGGAAGACGAGAAACACCATGGACTCGAAAGGAGATGCTGGACGTTTCGCGCGCCCCAGTGGTGAGTTTTGTTGTGAAAGTGTTAGGTATCATGCTTTTTTAAGCACTATGAAGTCGGTAATAATATTCAAGTCTGCCATTCATAACAGATAGGTAGTCAACATGCAGGCATGTCCTGTGTGTGATAGGTTTACAGGTTTTTAGGTGACATTTGCAACAGAAAGTGTCAGGTTCCTCAGCCTGTTGTGGATGTAGATAGGCCACAGATCCATTTATCCAACAATCCATTGATTATCAATACCTATTCAAAGAATACATTAGCCTTTTTCAGGCAAACTGCACCAGTGTAGTTCAGTATATTTATTAAACCATAGGAACACATTGGAACACTTGGTAATGTCACATTTAGCAAGCTACTGAGCCTAGCTTAGTTTATTTCATGTTCACTTTTTAGTCAACATCATTGATGGCCTACTATGGATCTACATACAGCTGACACATCAGAACAGTCCTTGTGATCTGTCCTATTCAATAACTGCTGTGACCTAGTATTATAAAATATGTCTCAACTAGAAAAGCAATGGTACTCTTTAGTATGATTGAGCAGGATAGACATTTCAAGTAGCTTCTGACGGTGACTCAGAACATGTTCTTATAATAATAATTTTAATTTAACCATTACTACTGGCCTGTATACTACCTGAAATCAACTCCGCCGAATGTCCATATCTTAAAAACTACTAAATATTTAACTTTGAAATTTATATTATGGTAAAGATCAGGACTTCTATCCTTCATATACCTCAAATCAACTCTGTCGAATGTTTATATCTTACAAACTTCTAAATATTGAAATTTATATTATGATGAAGATCAGTCAGTAGATACTCTATCCGTCATAATCATATGTTTCGTAAACATTTCCATAAAATTTTCTTGTAAGAAAAAATCAAACTGTAACCTCGATATTTGTACCAAAACAATTACTCAATAAATACAGAAGTTAAGATCTTGAGAATGAGCATAGTAATTAAACTGAAAAAAGTAAAAACAACATTTCGCCTGTCCCGCTCCTATGAATGTGAAATCCTATGCCCATCCTCTTCACTAAAATTATAGGCTTAACATTTTTATTTAATAACTAGTGTTCCATCCTGGCTTCGCACGGGTAGTTATTTTTTCATTATCCTATTCCGGACTAAGAAAAGTCCAATAAATCAAAAACCATAAAATCGGTCCTGTTGTTCTTGAGTTATAAATGGTGTAACTAACATGACTTTGTTTTGTAGATAAAAAATCTCAATAATTTCAAGCCCCATTTTACCCTTATTTAGGGGTTTTTTGAAAATTCCTGAAACACGTAGTTTAATTTATTGTGTTTTTTAAATACACCGAAAATTTACGGTCAATAGCATTAAAAATTAAAAAGTTACAGCCATTTCAATTTGGAGCCAAATTACAACCCTAAAATTTTAATAACCCAATTAAACCCATATTCAGGAAAATTTTGAAGATTTCTGAAACATGTAGTAGATATTCAATAATTTTTATACTTTTAGTATTCTCTGCAAATTTCAAACAAATCGGGCCACTGCTTAAAGAGTTACAAAATACACCATGCTATAATTAACTAAAAATAAATAAGTTTTTGTGGCTGACTATACATGTTTCATCATCAAACATTGTATGACTAACTGCTGTCTACAAGTTGAGACAAGTTTTTGTAGCTCTATTGCTGCAGTAAACAATGAACCCTACCTTGTTCAGTTACAGATTTTTTCTTTGTTTACAAAAACTTTCTAATTACAGAAGTCTCACCAGCAGACCAGTTGGACTCAATGTCCGATGCAGAAATCCAAGCCAAACTCTCAGAGCATGGCCTTCCAGTCATGCCGGTTACAGCCACCACCCGAGGCCTTTACATCAAAAAGCTCAAAGGAATCCTCGAGAAAGGTAGCTCTAATTCTAGGAGCAGCGTAGACAGCAAACTGGAAAGTCGGCACTCCCTGCAGCGTTACTCTAGTGGAGAAGAATCCGACTTGGAAACAAAAGCAAAAGAGAAACGCGGTCGCCGGCTGACCACGGGTGGAGCTATGCTTCCGCCGGTTGTTAACAAAACACGACGCGCGACCAAGAAGAGAACACCATCGCCTGCTAAAATGGACACCGACAAGCAAGACTCTGAATCTGACGAGGAGAGATCTCCGATCCGCACGCACGAGGAGGTGGAGACCGTCACCACCCGCCGCATCACGCGCACCTTCGCCGGCAACGAGGACGAGTGCGAGACCGGCTCGGACAGCGACGTAGATATGGAAAAGAAATCTACATCTTTCCGCAGCAACTCCCGATCCAGCGACTACATATCAAGCACTTTCCCGTCGGAACCCTCGCCGAGCGCTAGTCCGGTGAAACCGTCGCGTTTCTCCCGCCCACCGCTGTCCTCGCCGTCAGGTCATTCGACGTCCTTTACATCAAGCCTGTCGCCATCGGATCACCTGAATTCCATTCGGTCCCGCCTCGGCCTCACGTCGGGCCTGGGCGAGCGCCCGTCCTTCTACACGCCGTCGTTCACGCCAAGCTCCCCGTCCGCGCCGTACCAGCCGTCCACGTCCACCATAGATGAGGTCGAATCTCCGTATCTGAGCAACTTCACGCGGCGCCTGTCGGCCCTCAGACCTGAGGCGGCCAAACCGACATCGTTCCTGGACCGGGACACGACCAACGGCAGCCCGATGCTGCCGCGCAGAGCCTACGTGTCGCAGGCTGCCAGGTCCGAGGAGTACAAGGCTACGGTCGACAAGAAATTTTTGAAGAACAACCTCGTTTCCTTCGCCCTGCTCGCGCTCGTCGGACTTTTTTTTTTTGGGTTGTTCTTCATGTATATCGTTAAGAAGAACGATATAACTTCGGTCGCCGATGACCAGAACAGCGCCATACCGATCTGCCAGCTGAACATACCGGGGAACCGACCGGGCATCAACTGTGTGCCCAAGGAGCAAGTCAGCTACGCCAAAGATCTGCTGAAATTCATACATCCGGAGTTGACGACGAGGATAGCGGCGTTCAAATGCGGACAGCCGAACACCATGCCTTATCTGACAGAGCGAGAGATCCTCGACATCGCGAGCGCGCGCGCTGAGTCCGCCGACCCCAGCCAGTGCCGCACCGACCTCAACAACCTGCAAGTGTTGATTCTGAACAATCCTAGGTGGGGGCTCAGCGTCGTGAAGCTCAAGAATTTGTACACCAAGGACGCGGAATACAGTCCAATCTCCTCGACCGATTTGATCGTTCAGCAACGCACGAAAGGCAGCGTAGCCATCACATTCGCGGACCCATCGACGCCTCTATCGTGTCTGTTCCTAAACACGCTCTACTCGACCGGATCCACTATCATCGTCGTAGGTCTACTGTCCTTGTTAGCTCTAGGAGCGCAGAAAGGTTACAAGCTCTACGGTGCGTACAAAAAGCGGAAAAACGATGAAGTTTATTCCATGGTGGAGCAGATCATCGATCTGATCTATCAAGAGACCGAAGACAGCGGGGAGGCGTACCTTTCCGTCGATCACGTTAGAGATACTCTGATCTCCGCGCAGAACAAAGAGAAGATGGCTTCGACGTGGGACGCCGCGGTGAAGTTCATTCAGAGGAATGAGAGCCGCGTGCGGATGGAGGTGCAATCTGTGGATGGAGAGGACTGTCGCGTGTGGCGCTGGCTCGCCGCCCACGGCAGCCCCAAGCGGAACACCTCCTGGCAAGGCCAGGCCTTCGAGACCCAGGAGGGCTCCGTCAACAACGTCCCTGAAGCCCCGACCCCCTGCCTCAAGATCCGCCACATGTTCGACAAGAACGACACCAACCCGAATCTACGCTCCGTCCTGCAGGAAGCCATCCTGGACAAATGCGACCGCTGCAATATCCTCCACATCGATCTGGACCGAACCTCGTACTGCGTTTACGTAAAATGTGCGACTCCCAACGATGCTAGCGTCGTCTATCGCAGCATGCACGGATGGTGGTACGAGGGGAAACTTATAACTGTCAAGTACTTGCGTTTGGAGAGGTACATGATGCGCTTCCCTAACTCCCCTTCGGTCGGCCCGTATCTTAAACCGAGTCGCACGGGTTAGACTAGCTAGGTTTACAATGACGAATATTTGACCCATTTGTTGTCCTCCAGAACCCCCACTGTTTGGTATAAATACGCATCATTAGATCTAAGTTTTTTAAACTTGAGTAGCTAGAATATAGAAATACATTTTTATATATTTTATGCTCTGCATAGTGAGGGGTGTCCAGACAGCATGACTGGCAGTTTGTCATTTTAATCTGACTGCTGAATTTTTAGGACATTGATTTTTTCCTAGGAAGAACAAATTGTAATTTTTCTTACTTTTAAGACTAATTTCTATTTTTTATTATTATTAATTTGCATAATACTTTATTCAGCCTCCCATGTCAACTATACAGTTAGATTCCTGACCACCAAAATATATTGACAAGCAACTTTGAAATTGGTTTTCGTTATCTACCAAAAGCTACTAACATAATATATACATAGTTATCAGCTGGTTTGATTAGAAGTTTGCCTGGCATTGTAGATTGTACAATTGTTAACTTTGATTATAAATTCGTTTCATAGATCTTATATTAATCCAAAATGTGTTCAGTTTATCCTGAAAAGTAAATTACTTAATTATTTGATATTTTGATTTCTTGCTTGCGCTCTTCAGGCATTGATCTGATTTGCTTATTTTGTTTCTAGTTTTAGGCGCTGGTCATATTTTGCCTTGTGTTAACAATTATCAACGCACTTACTAGCCGACTGCACAGAGTCAAAGCACGACTTCTGCGTCTTGGGCCATGAAAGTGTTAATCGAAATGGCTGTTTGCACCAAATCTTAGCAATTTTAATATCATATTTCATGAAAACTGGCCTCTAAATGGTAACATAAGTTGCATGAGCATGGGTGTTTGGTGCACACAGCGATTTAGCTAATTCAAATTACTTGTTAATAGTCGACATCACAAGGGATTATAATGAATGTTGGATGTTTTTACTTTATGAATTTACTGACGTTTTCGATAAAATTGTTATTCTTCATGGATAAACTTTAGTGTTATAGGTTTATAGGGTATATCCAATGCTTACACAATTTTTAGGTAGTTTTCAAGTTAGCACAACTACATTTTGATTTCTTGTAAGATTTGATTAGACTTGTTTATTGTAAGTTTTGTACTAACAACTCTGTTCGTAATGTCTCGTAATTTTTATGGATTGATTTTCTTAAAATAAATGAAAATGAGGATAATTTGTTGTTTTTTTCGACAATATCCCTTCCTTCCGAGTATTATTTATTTTTGTTTAAGACAAGTAAAAGACGTCATTAAATATAACAAATTATTTTATTTATGTATTCTTGCTTGCTCATATTGTACAGAGATAGTGGTCCCACAAAAATAATTTACTTATTAGGTATTTATAAACCTATTATTAGCTACCCTGATATTTGTAACATAAGGAACAAGCAAGACCTTGCTTCAAGGAATAAATTCCGTTTTAATATCCTTTTATTTCGCCCACATTTATAGTTACATGCGCTAATACCGCCCATTTCCTACCCATAAAACTTTCTGTTATCGCTGAGTTTATGTAGTTTCCATACGTAAATGTCTTTGTTTACTAAAAATATCTTTGATTCTTGAGCCGAGTATGATGTACATATTCACTGGCAGTCAATAAAATCTGCATTATATAGGCGTGGAACTAAATTGTATGTCACCACAGCGCACCCTAGTAGTTCAACAGCTGAGTGAGTGCATGGTAGCACCTCCACTTATCCGGCAGGTAGAAGGGCTCGAACACATGCGGGAAGGGCGCGTCCCAGCCCGTCACGCGAGCTATAGGCGCTTCCAGGTGTAGGAAACATTCTTCCTGAAAAAGAAAAACTGGTTTAAGTGGCGCCCTCTGGAGCAAGTTTTTTGGAAAAATATAGTATAGATATAATTTATTCATAAAAAATTCGTTACATAGCTTGGTTCAAATCAAATCAAGTCGTTTATTGGTTAGTAGTACCAGAATATGTTAAGTTTGTCTAGGCACTGAGTTCTCCTCTTATTTATCTAAAAAATAAAAAATAAATAACTAATGTAGTTACTAGGCAGGAGGCTAGGAGGCGGTTGTCAATGAAGTATTACATTTTCTAAATCGAACCGAAATGAGGATTTTTATTCAAGGGTTTAGAAATAGAGTTCTATGTGATAAGAGCATTCTCGGTAGTGTAGTGAATTATTGCGCCAACATGCATGCATGCAGGTCAATGCAGGTACTGAAACCACTAATATAAGTAGGTATAGGTACCTTTACCTTATATGGTTCTGAACTTACTTGAATAGTTGCTGCCAACTCTGCGCCGAATCCTGACGTCAACGGAGCCTCGTGGGAAATGAGACAGCGACCAGTTTTCTTCACAGACTGAAACAATGTGGGAAAATGATAAATCAACTGACAACAATGATTATCAACTGACCCTGGACTCCACTATTGTTGCATTGTAGTGGAATAACCTTTCAAACCCGATGAACCACAAATATATGGACTGACATTCTTCTAACTTGAAAGACGCTGTCGCCAAGCCTACTTTGTTCGTAATGGGTGATGATCTCCAAAAGTAATCCATCCTCATCCTCAACAGTCTTTAATGGTTCACTGCTGGACGCAAGCCTCCCCCTGGTAATCGCCTTATTAGCTTTTATCTCATGGGGGGAAATGCCCCTAATCTCCACGCTGGGCATGCGGGTTGGGGATTGCAGTTTGGTGGTAGATCTATTCTGCAAGAGGCACTGGTGCCCGCCCCTTGTGTGTAAAGAAATCCATACTAATACTTGGTACAAAGCGAAAGTTGGTCTATCAGTCTGTAACTATTTCATAGCTTCCCAAAGTCTAAACAGTTCTTAAAATTGTTAAATTGTTCTTAAACAGTTAATAAAATTTGATCGGTAGGCGAGGTGGAATATACCCCGGGGACGACAGGCGTTTTACCTCGGATAAGTAGCCGCGAGCAGAAGCTAGCAGTGCTATTTGATAAACTGTATGATAATTACTTAGTCCTTCCTTAGTAGAGATAAACCATTCTTGAAATTCACGCCCCACCACCGCAGTTTCACTCAAATACAATGACGGCGGCGTGTAGAAGCTACACATAAATTGGCCTTTGTGGTTGGTTCTTCACTTCAGTGACCAGTTAGACATGTAAGTAGGAACAACTACAGCTAGCACGTCAACGAAAGAACGGCCGGATTTCTCATTTCATTTTATTTATTAATGCGTGCAAGTACATACATACTTAGGTCTAGGTGTTTATATCTATGTACAGTACATGCACCCTGGAAGGGCACTGCAAAATTAGTTCGTCTTAATTGTACTTACATATTAATATTGAATTTAAAAAGAAAAATAAAAAGATCACTTACCTACAAAATTGTTAATTCCACATAAATTTCATGCTAAATAGAATATAATTGAATTAAATTAAAATAGAAGCCAGAATGTCAGTTATTTATTATTTCATCATTAAGGTAATGTCATTCGAGTTTTTCAGTAAAGAATTGGTTTAGAGAATAGTAAAAATTTTCTAATAAAAATAGTTTTAAGTTTCTCCGCCAACTAGTTGGACACGCGACACGTGGACGGGCCGTTCCATACAAAGCGCGGGCCCTTCTTACAAATAATGGCGCGCCAAAACGATAATCTCTGTCATGGCTGAGTAGCCATGACAGAGATTATCGTTTTAGTGGCGTAGCGTAGTAAGGTGTGACGTCATCGAGTGATGACGTCACACCTTACTACGCTACGCCCTAACAAGAACAACAAAACGCACTGTAATCTGTTCTACGGGTGACGTCACAAGCGATACAACACAAAGGCAGAGCGTTTTCAATCACGTCATCGAACATGAAAAAAATTGGAATTTAAATTCTTTTTTTTACCTAAAATATACATATTTTTTAATGATAGCCATCAAAATACGCTTTTTTACGTTTGAACGACTAGGACGATAACTAATTTAGAATGATAAATAAAATAAAATAAATGATAAATAATTTAGAACTTATTTTCGATGTAGTCAAATAGCCTATTAGTTGAGCTGCAAGTGCACGGGTGAGTCTATTTTTACAGTTGAGTCGTCGCACGCGCACACGAGATGTGTTTAAGACGCTGGACTGGAAAGGTAAGGGCATCAACATAAACGGCGATTCCATCTCACACCTGCGATTCGCTGATGACATAAATAAATAATAAATAATGCTGGACAATTCACACAGCATTATCTAGCCCCAAGCTAAGCAGAGCTTGTGTTATGGGTACTAGATAACTGATATACATAATATAATACAATACATAGATAGATACTTTTTATTATATATAGAAAACGACCAGAACACCCTGAACAAATGTCTGCAGATCGTACACACATTTGTCCCGAGGCGGGAATCGAACCCGCAACCTTCTGCGTCGCAGGCAGACCTTCGCCCACCGCGCCACATCGGTCGTCATATAGTCTTGATGGCGGAGTCGCTTGAGGAGCTAAACCGGATGCTGGCCGACCTAGCTTCAGCCTCGCGACGCATCGGTCTTGGCATGAACTTGGATAAAACCAAGGTCATGATCAATGGCCACATTGATCCGGGACCGAACGTCGTACATGGCCACCTTCTCGAAATTGTTTCCGAGTACACTTACCTGGGGCAGATTCTGCAGTTGGGTAAAAACGAAATTGTTTTTACCCAACTGCAGAATCTGCCCCAGGTAAGTGTAGAAGGAGGCCAAGAGGAGGATCCAGCTAGGTTGGGCCGCGTTTGGCAAACTACGTCGAGTCTTGTCGTCAACCACATCCCAATGCTTGAAAACGAAAGTTTTCAATCAGTGCGTTCTACCCGTCATGACCTACGGAGCTGAGACGTGGACACTCACGGTAGGGCTGGTCCACCAGTTTAAAGTCGCCCAGCGAGCTACGGAGAGAGCTATGCTCGGAGTTTCTCTGAAGGATAGGATTCGTAACGAATACAACTTCTCAATAATGTAAAATTGAGCAAAGAAAAATCAAAATGTAACTTACAAGTAGAATTAGACTCTTGCTATAGTTTATTAGGACGGAACTCTAAGGATTTAAACTATATGTCTGAGGAAATAGTTAATTTAGAAAGGGCACTTCATGATGTGACATGCAAATATAAACAAGCCCAAAAAGATGCCAATGACCACTATCAGAAAATGCTTGATACTGTAAATAATGGAAGTTTATATGTAGAAGTACGGCATAGCTGCACTCAAACAGACCTTGACACGGCTAGTACACATTGTAATGCTTTGACTAGAGACGGTGCTGTGGAGTCAGTGCCCCGGTCACCACTGGTGTTGCCATCCGCGTTGCTTGCGGCGCCGCCAACACCGTCGCACGAGGCCCACTGTGGTAGCTGTAGCGACAATGCAGCACCTATTGCACCCACTGAGGGCCCTTCAGTTCGAGCTGTGCCGTCTCCTGTTAAGGATTTAGGACTAGGACATATTAAATATACCCGGAGGACTGTAATATATTCAGATAATTTGGGTACCGGGATGGGTCTTCTACTGAGTGACTTGCTTCTACAAAATGTAGTAAATAATTGCCATCCAAATGCTAATATAAATATGATTACTGACTGTATTCAGCAAGATGACTCTCTGGATAACAGCTGCACAACTCTGATTGTTCAGCTTGGTGAAAGTTCTGTGAAACGGTCACAGTTGATTAGACTTGTTGAAGTACTTCTAGAAAAGGTACAGAATGGACTGGGGAAACTAATTATTTGCTCTTTCCCCTACTCCAAGTCATTGACATCAAAGCAAAATGAAAATTTGAGTCAAATAAACATGCTGATGTACAATATGACATGTCGTCATAGTAATAATGTATTATTTTTTGATACTAATAAATTTATTAGTAAAACTTTTTTGACTAGGGATACAATGTACCTAACCAAACATAGTAAAATAACAATTGCTAAATTGTTAGCATATAATATTTTTGATCCCGTTATAAATAGTATAACGCAGTTACCCGACGAGCCTGTATGTGTAGTTAGTAGTAGTACTAATGAGGGCATTAAAACGGCAGTGTCAGTAAATGCAAATTTAAACTGATCACAACGACAATGGGGAAGCATAAAGCATTTCATTTAGTCCATCAGAATATACAAGGCTTACCCAGCAAAATCTTAGAATTAGAACTATTTTTAAATTATTTGAATGTAGATGTTATGTGCTTAACAGAACACTGGATTGTAGAAAATCAGTTACTTCCCTTTTATAATAATTATTGTTTTGCAAGTTCCTATAAAAGAAAAGCTGCAATACGTGGTGGCTCTTTGATTATAGTTAAAAATAGTGTAAAATGTAAAGAACGGAAAGATATTGTAAACCTTAACCAACCAGCTCTTCAACCCTTTTCAATCCGGTTTTAGGAAAGGGCATAGCACTACTACTGCTCTCTTAAATATAACGGAAGATCTGCGAACCAGTATGGAAAAAACTCACTTAACAGTGTTAGCTCTTATTGATTTCAGTAATGCGTTTAACGTAGTAGATCATGATCTGTTAATTGCAGCTCTTCCAAGACTTGGCCTATCTCAATCTTCCGTACACTGGCTCACTTCTTATCTAAGTGGAAGGCGCCAAAAAACTCGACATGGTCAAGATTTCTCAGAATGGGTGGATATCGAAGCAGGTGTACCTCAGGGAGGCATTTTATCTCCTCTCCTATTTTCTTTGTTTATCAACATGCTGTCTCCACACCTCCTTTGCCAGTTTCACATGTATGCCGACGATCTTCAGCTGTATTATTCCACTTCTTTCAATAATTTAAACACTGCTATACAAGCTGTTAATAACGATCTGTCTCGGTTACAGTCCTGGTCCAACCTGTTTGGCCTCAAAGTCAATCCAGACAAATGTCAGGCTATCATCATCGGCGGTTCTCGACAACTTGCTAAAATCACAGACCTCGGTACCCTTCCGCAGCTCTACTACAACGGATACAGAATCCCTTTCACACCCACAGTCAAGAACCTTGGCGTTATCTTTGATTCCAAGCTTAGTTGGATTCCCCATATAAAAGAAATTTCCAGAAAATTCTATGCTACCCTTCACTCCATAATACGCTTGAAAAATTTTCTTCCAACAACTACAAAAATCACCCTAGTAAACTCTCTTCTTTTGCCTATCATCGACTATGCGGACGTAGCTTTTATTGATCTCAATCAAGATTTATTAAGTAAACTTGACCGCCTTATTAATACTGGTATTCGTTTCATTTTCTGTTTGCGCAAATACGACCATATAAGCGAGTACCGAGCCAAACTCAAGTGGCTCCCTATTCGCGAGCGTAGGAAAGTCAGGGTGCTCTGCCTTCTTTTCTCTACTCTCAAAGACTCTTTTGCCCCTGGCTACCTGAAGAATCGTTTCTCATTTCTAGCTGATTCACATGACCGACCACTCAGATCATCAAGCAATCTCCTCCTAGAGATACCGGCACATACCACATCCTTCTGCGAGAAATCATTTTCAATTGAGGCTGTTAGACTCTGGAACTCCTTACCATATGATATCAGGAAAGTGGATTCTAGAGATTGTTTCAAAAAGCTGATTCGTGAGCATTTTACGAAAAATCTCTACCCATCTTCTAGTTAGGTAACCATCATTTCACTTTAAATAAATTTAATTTACTACAATAACATTTTGATTTGTGTAGGTAAGCACCTACTTCAGTAATTGTATTTTGCTTTTGTATTTCAAAGTAGACATTTAAATTAACTGAATAATATTATTAGTTCATTAATAGGTACATTATTGTCAAGAATATTGTATAATTATTATAAGTACCTACCTAATGCTATAGTTTAGTATTAGTTCAAAATCTGTAATTTAGACCTAGTTTTATCTTTCTTTTTAAGTGTTATGTTTAAAGCACGCCTTTATTTTTATGTTGACCCTGTGTGGTTGGCAGGCAGAAAATGCCATCGGCATTATGCCCACCAATTGTGTACTTTTTATAATTGTGTGCAATAAAGTGTTAAATAAATAAATAAAAAAAAAAAAATAAACCTTACTATTGAGAGGACTATTGAACTTTCATGTGTGGAACTGGAGCGACATATCATAGTGTGTGTGTACCGCCCCCCCGACGCAAATCAGGTAGCTTTTGAATGTACTATGGAAGAAGTTTTGTTGAAAGTATTTACATGTAGGAAAGATCTCATTGTTTGTGGCGACTTTAATATAGATATTTTAGCGAATCCTCTTGCCGATCGATTGCTTAATTTATTCAAATGCTTTAGTTTACAACATCTTTTCAAGGACCCTACTAGGGTAACCCCAACAACTGCTACTTGTTTAGATAATATTTTCTGCAATCAATCCCCAACCAACAAAGCAGTAATAAAGCATTTTAAATCAGACCATTATGGTCAGAGTGTCAATTTTAGTTACGATTATAACGATAAGAACAAAGTTGAGAAATATACCTACAGGCCTATCACAGAGAGCCGTATTAGGAATTTCCAAACTAAAATACAACTAGCAGTAACTAATGTATCTTGTTCTGATGACCCAAATGACTTATTTGCCGAACTTTTGAATATTGCAAACAAAGAACACAGTGAAGTCTTCAAACTTAAAACATGCATAGTTAGAGACAAGGTTGGGTTCACTGATTGGGCCACTCCCGGCATCTATAGAAGTAGGAATAGACTATATGATCTTTATGGTGCTAGAGAAGCTATGTTACATGATCCTGCGTTTCTTTTGTATGTAACCAACTACTCTAAAACATTTAAGAAAGTCTGCAATGCTGCGAAATGCCTGTTCTTGAGGAAAAAGCTAGTAAATTCATCTAATAAAATAAAAGCAACATGGACACTAATAAATAACGAAACTGGTAAATCAAAGCCACGGAATAGAGAAATTAGGTTAAAAATTAATAATTCAATACTCGTAAATGATAAAGATATAGCCAATGCTTTTGAAGCATTTTTTTCCAATATTCCTAAAGTTGTTACCGGGTCTCTAAACTCCTCACCTCCAATGGCCGTTAAATTATTAGAATCATCTGTTGAAAAATGTAAGGAGGTTTTTATCTTTAGCCATGTAAATGCTAATTATATAGTAAAAACATTTAAGTCGATTAACATCAAAAATACTGAGGATCTTTGGGGTATTTCATCCAAAGTACTGAGTTCAATTATTAAGGAAGTTGCTCCTTGTTTGGCCTACATTTTCAATAATTGTGTCGACGCAGGAGTTTTTCCTGATCTCATGAAATATAGTAAATTGGTACCTCTTTATAAATCTGGTAGTCACACTGATCCAGCCAACTACAGGCCAATTTCAATACTTCCCACAATGAGTAAAGTTTTTGAAAAGATTATCCTTACTCAGTTGTCCTCTCACTTTAACCTTAATAGACTACTTCATAAAAATCAATTTGGCTTCACCAAGGGTAGATCGACAACCGATGCTGGTACAGCTCTATTAAAGCATATATTGGATGCCTGGGATAAGGCGAAAAACGCCATCGGTATATTTTGCGACCTTTCTAAGGCTTTTGATTGTGTAGATCATTGTACACTAATTGGAAAATTAAAACATTACGGTATTGATAACAAGGCACTGGACCTTATGCAATCTTATTTATCTGGTCGAGTTCAAAAAGTAGATATTGGTAAAGAAAGATCTCGGGGCTCAAAAATTGAATTGGGCGTTCCACAAGGATCAATATTAGGTCCCTTTTTATTTTTAGTTTATGTAAATGATCTCCCTTTTTTTGCAAAAGATCTCTGTGATATAGTGTTATTTGCTGATGATACTTCATTGATTTTTAAAGTTGACAGAAAAAAATGTAATTATGACGATGTAAATAACTCGCTTTCACAAATACTAGATTGGTTCACCTCCAACAACCTCTTACTAAATGCTAAAAAAACCAAATGCATAAAATTCATGTTACCAAATGTAAGAGAACTCCCAACTAAGATAATGCTAAAGGATGAGATCGTTGACTTTGTCGACTCAACGGTTTTCCTAGGGTTACATATTGATTCCTCTCTTCAATGGAGACCGCAAATTGATGCTCTCGCAGGCAAACTTAGTTCAGCAGCATATGCGGTTCGAACAATTAGATATATTACCGATGAAGATACAGCTAGGTTAGTTTATTTCAGTTACTTTCATAGTATCATGTCTTATGGTATTTTGCTTTGGGGACGGGCAGCCGACATTCAGACTATCTTTGTTCTCCAAAAAAGGGCTGTACGCGCAATTTATAAATTAAAGCCACGCCACTCTTTGAGGGAATTATTTAAAGACATAAATATTTTGACAGTAATATCGCAATACATATATGAAAATCTAATGTATACGCACAAAAACAAAGATAGCTTTTTAAAAAAATGTGATGTTCACAAAGTAAACACAAGAAACAAGAACAAACTGCACATCCCATCATATAGATTACGAAAGGTAGGGAAATCATTTATGGGTAATTGCGTACGTTTCTATAACAAGCTTCCATCTGAAGCAACTGAGCTCCCTATTCGTAAATTTAAACAGTACATAAAACGAAATCTAATAAAGAAAGCCTATTACTCCATAGATGATTACATCAATGATGTAAATGCTTGGCCAGATGTCGCTCAGTTCCACACCGACAATGGTATATAAGGGATATAATGTTAAGCTTAGTTAGTTTCATATAAATATTGAGTTATATACAAATTAGATTATATTTAGACTGAGATAAGTAATGTATTAATTTTAAGATTTATGAAACTTACTAGTGGTTTCTTTTTCGCTTCTTCCACTAGTGGACAAAAAATTGAAGCGAATAAAATCAATAACATCATATTTCTTATTTGATAATAATGACTATTTATAAACCTGTTTATAGTATAAAATTTGACTTGTCTAAGTGCTTATTTTGTAAGCTTAAAGAAATAAACGTTATTGATATTTGATATTTAATACATCCGACAGAGAACTAAGGTTATCGACATAGCTCAAAGGATTAGCAAGCTGAAGTGGCAGTGGGCTGGCCATATCTCGAGAAGAACCGACAACCGATGGGGTAAACGTGTTCTTGAGTGGAGACCGCGACTCGGCAAACGTAGTGTAGGACACCCTCCGACCAGGTGGGATGACGATTTGCGAAAGACTGCTGGCAGATGCTGGATGCGGCAAGCTGAAGACAGGGCGCTATGGTGCTCATTAGGGAAGGCCTATGTCCAGCAGTGGACAATTATAGGCTGATGATGATGACGCGCACACATAGTGTGCGTGAAATCATCACGTCTTGTGGTGGGGCGTTCATTTTGAGAATGGTTTAAGTTTCTCGACTACTTCTCGGTTATTTTATAGACCAAAATGTCAAGTGCCGTGGTTACGTAACGTACGTTACAAACAGTCTCCTCGTCCCAAGGCAGGATGGTCTGCAGATCGATGACGTCACACTTCACTCCCAGCTTCTCGTCAGCCATCTGCGCAACTTCCAGCAGCACGTGGATCTGAGTCGCCCAGCCGACCAGGGTTACTGCGTCTCCTGAGATAAATAAAATGATCTGTCACGTGCATCGAGTTAGAATACTAACTCGATGGTCACGTGACGTGTGACTCGCGCGCGAGGGCTCCATCGTTTGTCAATAACATAAGAAAAAAAAAAGAACAATTCACACAGAATTATCTAGCCCCAAGCCAAGCAGAGCTTGTGTTATGGGTACTAGATAACTGATAAACATAATATAATACAATACATAGATAGATATTTTTTATTATACAAAGAAAACGACCAGAACACCCTGAACAAATGTCTGCAGATCGTACACACATTTGTCCCGAGGCGGGAATCGAACCCGCAACCTCCTACATCGCAGGCAGACCTTCGCCCACCGCGCCACAGAGGTCGTCATAATATACTGTAATAAAGTACCAGTTGAAGACTTCGCTGTTAATGAATACCTAAAGACACAACTGTCTTTAACCGTCGTACCAACGTACGGACCACAGGTAGTACATTACGTACATTTCATATGGATCGCTCTGCCAACTACGGAGATTAGGGGGAAGGTAGTTGTAAACTTCGACTATTTTTTTTGGGGGAGGCCTATATCAAAAGTTAAAAATTATGATGGCGAAGTCTCTTTTGAAATTCTATGGTACCTTGCCTCAGCACCTCTGCCTTCCCCAGCGGTAAGGTATAGTCCACCAGGGGCACCTCCTCATTGGCAGAGCGGTACAGGATCTTGGGCTCCAGGAACAGACAGGGGTCCTTCTCGCGGAGACATGACAGGAGCAGACCTTTGGCTGTGATCGCGCCTCGGGGAACTACTATCTGTAAAAAAATTATGTTAAGTCAATCTCGAGCATAAAAGCATCATTTTAATATGTACCTAAACCTGTCGCCACTAAAGTCTTAGACATGTAATCCAGAGTTCATAAATGTGTTTTATAAGCTTTTGGAAATAAAACTTATTAAGTATTATTATTTAAAAGAAGAGCAAAGATTTAAAAAATCAGAGTTGCAATAAAGTTGCAAAAGCAGTTATTTCAACTCTTTTTTAGGGTCCCGTGCTTCAAAAGGAAAAAGGAACCCTTATAGGATCACTTTGTTGTCCGTCTGTCAACCCTTTTTTCTCAGAAACGCGTGGAGTTATCGAGTTGATATTCACATCACATACGCAGGCTCGTAACCTCTTGGAGGGTTGCCGCCGCACTGCCTGTCTGACTTTGCTCAAAGAAGGTTAAGAAATAATCAGCGGATTACATGCTGTTTGAGTTTTTTAGTACAAGTGGTTCGCCCCGGCTTCGCTCGGGTATATTCTATAGCCTATGTTCATCAGGGATACTGTAGAATTCTATTCGTGAAATATTTTTTGCAAATCGGTCCAGTAGTACGGAGCCTTGTGTCCTTCAATTCAAAAAACAAATTTTTCCTCTCTATAATATTAGTCTAGATAGCATAGCTACCATCTGTAGCAGCGTGCTATACCGTAATATGTAGCTAACTATAATATTATATTATATATTAAACTCTGTGAGTGGTAGAGCCCACGGTGACCGACGGCGTCCCATGCGCGCCGTCGTCGCAACAGTCAAACGGTCGACAATCTGTAGCGGACTGTAGTTATAGTGATACCTTCAGTCCAGGCGCGTGTGCGAACATGGCCTCTGGACTCTGCGAGTGGTAGAGCCCGCCGTGCCCGACGGCGCCGCACGGCGCGCGCACCGTGAGCCCGCCGCAGTCAAACTGACCACCGGAGCGGTAGCGCACTTTAGCTGCTTCATTTACCAGCTGGAAATATAGAATAAGATTTAGGATATTTAGCTTAGCTACGATAGCTTGAAGAGGTCTTAAGAATATTTATTACTCATTGAGTGTGAGTGAAATACATAAATAAGAAAGAGCCATTCCTTCTTTATTTTAATAGTGATGACCTGAGTTCTAAGAATTTCCAAACTTAATTTGGTTATTATTTTACGATTACATTTTAATTCAACAACTACTTATGACAGGTAGGTACATAGTGAACTGCAGAACATGGCTTCCACTAACACGGTGAGTTCGGAGTTTCAGACCACAGTAGAAATGTTTAAAATACACCTAAGGAAGCTGCTGCCCTTTCTGGGGTAGGTTTCCTTGGTAAGCTGTTCAGCACGACATTCACGGGCTGCGTTGGATGCCTTGGGGGGCATAAGAATAAATTTTTAGCATTTTGCTTAATAGTGCGTTACTCGCACTGGGCAAATTTTCGATTACGGCAGGAACCTGCCGAATATAAAATTGAAAATTTTCGGGACATTAATAAATTTTCGTGGAAGTTATTTATTCTTATGCCCAGGGGTCAATTTATACGCGACCGTCACAGTTGGCAATGTACATAGGCACAGACCTGATCAAAAGCCGGCAGTATGTAATCCGCGAACTGTATCTCTGCAATGGCGGTAGCGCCGGCCGTAGCCAGGCCGATGCCGAACCCGGCGATGCCTTGCTCGCAGAGCGGCGTGTTGAATACTCGCTCCTTGCCGTATTTCTCCTGAAAATTTAATAGGCATTGATTGTAGTTAATAGTTTTACGTTTTATACAAAAACTAACACAATATTTATAAGTTTTGAGGAACAAACAGTAATCCCTCTTGAATTAAACTTTTCATTCTCTATCCTTATGAAACTCCAAAAAAATCAGCAAAATCCGCCCACAAATAACGGAGAAATTGGGAAAAATAACTATTTTACATAAAAGCATTTTGTAAGAGGGACTTTTCTTATACTAGATAGCTCTAGCATATTGAATTATGTTGTTGTTGAGTTTGAATCATGATAAATGAATAAAATATTTGAAATACATTTCTTCAATTTCAATAATTTACATAATTATGTACTTTACAGTACTTTATAAGATGTAATATTTTTGGCGCTATGGCCCTTATTATAGGAGGCCTATCATCCAGCCGTGGACTAACATAGGCTGATGATGATGATAGAATTGTTTTCTAGCCTAGAAGACACATGGCCATGCTAGGCTAGCTGTTTCCCAACCTAGGAACCTGGTTTAAAGCCAGGTTGTCTGTAAGCACCAACGCATGCCAGTCAAGCTGTCACAGTTGTGCATTTAAATAGGTTTATAAATACAGTGATTAAGAAAATCTTTTTATCAAGTCAAACACTGTAAATTTATTTACAAATATTTAGGGTCTTTAGATAAGTACAACAAAAGGGGTAAATATGGGATTTTTTCAATTGAGTAAAGTACATTAGATCAGATCCTTATACATTTATTATCAGATTTTTAAACACTGTTTTCAATCTCAGAAAACACTATTTTGAGTCTCAGATGATTTAAGAAATTACAGAAGTGTGGTTTCTTCTGAAGTACCTCGACTTAAGAAACAGCACTCATGGTGTAAGATACCTGTAATCCTAAAGCACACCGGAACACACCGCCGAAGCCAACATCTTCTCCAAACAGAACTGCTGTCGGGTCGTTCTTGAGTGTAATATCCATTGCATTGTTGATTGCTTGCATCATGTTCATCTTTGCTGTCTCCCCTGAACACAAGTTTTTTCATGAACTATAAAAGTACCTAGCTTAAATTTTAGTAAGTACCTACTTAGTTTAAATCAGTTCTTTTTTCAGTTTTAACTTTAATAAGTTACTTACATATTTGCTTTATTCCCAATAATTAATAACTATATAAATAATAAGCTGATACCGATACGCTGTACCTTTACATTTTGACTCGTTTAAGTACCTGGCTTCGCACGGGTACTATACTATGCATGTAATATACATTTAAACTTCTTGAATCACTCTATCTATTAAAAAGACACATCAAAATCTGTTGCGCAGTTTTACTCGTATAGATCTAAGCATACATAGAGACAGACAGACAGCGGAACTTTGTTTATACTATGTAGTAAAGCCTAAAGAAATAAAGTTAATGAATCTGAGTTTATTGTTGCTGTACATAATATAATACTGTAGATATTTCTGGTTGTAGGGATTCCCTGTGACAAATACTGAAGATTTATGATTACAAGTAAAACTAAAATGAAGATCATAAAACTATAGTAGCTTTATGGATTACCATAAATTTGGATGCATGTTACAACTTTAGTACCTTCAACAACTGGTTTTTCCCTATCAGGGAAGTAAGTGAAGTGGGAAGATAACCTTTTTGTACAGTTATTAACATTTTTCACTAATTTATTCAATAACACAGCGTTCTTTTGCACTAAACTAGACATTTTTACTACGACTACCTAGTGAATATCTGAACTCATATAAAAACGCGTTCTGCGGTTTACATAAGCAGCGCTGTGTTATCTGCAATTGTAATTAGTTCTGCTTTGATTGAAATTCATTGATAACGAGGAATAGCTGTGAGCTGACGAAAGAAAAATTAAACATTGTTTGTTTACTTCATTCGGTACGTGTTACGGACGGTAATCCAATCCAAATAGAATTATTTGTTGCATCGTGCTAAACAACAATGGACTCTAAATTATCCGTATTTAGAGCAGGAAATTATTTGTAAAAATAGTCAGCGTTGACATTACTTCAAATTTTACTTGACAGCTGACATTAATGAAAACAATCTCAATGTCAACATTTCATCAAAACTTGGACGAACGAAAAAAAAAAACCAAATCAACCTTTTAGCAACCCAGACCCCAGACTGACTAAACCATTTCGGGCGAAAGAAAATCTGATTATCATGAAGGCAGCTTCAGGATAACATTTTAAGTGGGCGATATATGACGCCATTTTGTGAAAAAGCATAGGCTTAGGATTTCGCGTTTAGAGGAGCGAGCGGGACAGAGCAGAGAGGCGTAAGCTCAAATATTAAGTTTTTGCTGATTATCTATTAATTAAGACACTTCTTTGCAATTAGGGTACTAGTTAACGCCAAATTTAAAGATTCTTGTAGAGAACATTTTAAAACTCTAAACATTCTAACCTCGGCATCATTGTACAATTGTAGTTACATCTATGAGATATTAAAATTTGTAATACAAAACATGTCACAATTTAATTTAATGGGAAGCCAAAGCAAATACAGTAACAGGCACCAAATGTGTTTACAATCAACTTCTCATAGACTCAGATACATGTCTAAAAAACAACCGCAAGTAATTGGACCTAAACTTTTCAACAAACTTCCATTGTGTATTAGAAGCATAACCTTAACCTGTCAAAAGTCATTTTTAAATACCTAATGTAAAACTTCGACGAACGAAGACGAACCTTTCCTAATCTTTATATGCCTAATTAGTCATTTATGTAATTTATACGTAGGTTTATTTGATGAGAAACTGATAACACCTAACTTAAGCTTAACATTGTTAAACGTTGTTATTGTGTACCTAGGTATTTCTTTTTCAATAAATAATTTCATTTCATTTCATTTCAAAGTAAGCCAAAGGTGCCCTGGGTATTCTTCTAAGTATTTATATTTCTAATAATATGCAATAGTTTGCAGATAGCTCAATTGTTTCTATTGTACCTAAATACTAGTTTTAATTTTAATATGGTAATGAAAATAAAAAATCTTGTGATTGAAAGTTTAGGAAAAAAATTGAAAAAAGTAAGAAAACAGATGGTACCTACTTTGCACAATTATTTGTGGTAGGTATTTAAAATAGATTTTTTTCATTTCCGAAAAGAAGAGTGCCTATCCTATTAAGGTCTTGTATCCCATAAATTATTAGGTAGGTAGGTACCTACCCAACTATTTTTTCAAAGCTTTATCGATAAAGATGACGGATTGAAATTGTTTTCATATAAGTAATCCAAATTTTCCCATATCACATCTATTGCCGCCTTAAAGGGGTATTTGTCCCCCTAAGGGGACAGATCAGGGTGACAAATGGGAATAAACCGTTTCTCTGTTTTTTTTTACAAATACAAAATTATTTATTTGCCAATAATTACTACAGACAAGGTACACATTAGACAACACACAAGCGGCCCCCGCACGAGGCAAGCCTGTGTCGCGGGAAGCCTGTTCGGGAGGTCTGTAGTGGTAGACATCTATTTTCGATGATCCCGTGTAATTGATCGGAAACCTTCCGATCCACTGTGAATAGGTCGGTAGTGCTATTCTACCTCACAGCAATCGTCTAATCAATCTATTGTAAATCCCGTTAAATCTTGAGAACCTACAACTATGGTTTGTTTTTTCGTCAAGATAGTTAAAATGAAACATAAAAATGATTAATTGGAGATGGTACAGTATGTATTAGGTTAGGTACTTTTTTCCCGATTTTAAAACAGGTTATTTATATGGTTGTTTTGTTCAAGAATTTACTGAAACCACACTTCCACAACCGCGCCCCGCGCCGTTGTGGAAGTTCTACGACATAGCTACGACGACATGCTACGAGACCGCTACGCTCCCGAATATTCGGCAATAAAAGAATTCAACGCGCTCCCAGTGCTACGCGGACAGTATGTGCTGTCTACGAAAAAAAAACTGCAGTGCAGATAATGTTTGGACTATGTATAAAACTTTACCGATATTTGATTGATATCCATGATTTAAACAGCTTTTTTTAAGTTTTGCAGGACAAATTGTAGGTTAAAACCCTCTCTCGATCAATCTCTGTACAGAACCAAAAGAATCATTAAATTCAGAAATCGGGAAACAGAACCTCACTTTGTTCGCGGCTAACCACGCGGTTAGCTGCTAATCCAGTGGTTAGCTTGTGATTGTACGCACTAAACCGCCAAAGATTTTCAACCCGGCGGTTTAACCGCGGCGGCTAGGCTACCCGCTTGTGCGTTCCTATAATATAGGAACAGCTATATTATAGCTATATATGCGATAGCTGCATAATTAGTATTAGGTAGGTACTTATGGACGAGTATGTCGAAAATATCATCCGAAGGCTTAGACAATTTAACCCGCTCGAAGGCAAGGTCGAAGAAACCGAGATGAATTACTTCGACTTGACATTTTAAACTTCATTGTTACAGGACTGACATTATAAAACCGCAAAAGTCAGGTGATTTTGGGCCTGTTGTACTTTAATTAAGTGGGTAGAAGTTAGAATACTTAGATTTAAATAGCATTTATTTCGAAACTCACATAAGTACATAGACAAGTTGGTCTAAGTTGGTTAAGCGGTGGTACCTTTAAAAGTAGTATTATCCGATAAATCAGTTTCCATGGGATAATGTTATTTCACATTTAAACGTTTTCATAGAAACTACTCGTATGAAATCGTAGGCAGAATCTAGTTAAGTAGGTATAAATGCGAAATTTTGTATGATGTAGTTTTAAACCTGGATTATAATATACTTAAGCTTCTTTGGTATCGAGAGAAAACAGGTGCGAAGCTGTTTGCAGAATCGAGTAACACCACACTTTTCTCTACTTACGATTTATCGGCAGGCAGCAGCGCCCTCTGCACAACAGTTCCACTACCAAACTGCGATCCCCATCCGTTCCCAGTGTTACTGATTACCCCCTAATGATCAAGCCATTAAAGCGCTTATCAGGGTAGTCCTGTCCTGTGTCACTGACCATTATAGGTAAGCTATTTTATTACCTTCGCTATGAAGTTTTCAAATTAGCTAGGTACTTGACTACTAGGTGTAAGTAAGTAATAAATAAAATAGGTAACTTGGCTCTTCTCGTCATCTCAAAACTTTAACGGCGGAAGTAGGTACCTATGTTGTTAACATTTATGTTTTTGTTCGGATCGAAATGAACGTATTAGTGAAAAAATTCTATAAACATGGAAATGACGGTACTAATTATAGCCTAAAGTACCTAATCCTGAATGCTCCTATCTGTTTTGTATAACTCTCAATAACTCAATAACTTTATTTCTTTAGGCTTACAAAATAAGTACTTAGGACAAGTCAAATTTAATACTATAAGCAGGTTTATAAATAGTCATTATTATCAAATAAGAAATATGATGTTATTGATTTTATTCGCTTCAATTTTTTGTCCACGAATTTTGTCCAAGAAGCGAAAAAGAAACCACTAGTAAGTTTTATAAAACTTAATATTAATACTGATGGATGTGACTCGAGGGTAGAAATACGCTCGCTCTCATTTTGCTGCGCGCCGCCGTGGAGTCAACACCTCGTTACGCTAGCCGACGGAACGAGAGACCGAGGCCCATTCTGCTACAAGTCGTCGTGCTGAACGGACGTTCACTCTCTTGCGTATTGTTGTATCGTTGCGATAAGTACCTAAGTGTAGTTGAATATTAGAAATTCTCATTGTGTTGAGTTATTAATTTTCCATTGTTTGAGTGAAATCCTTTTGAGGTTGTGAAAATTGTGTTTCATTTAAATAAATTAGCTTGACATTGCTAAAAATACATTATCTCAGTCTAAATATAATCTAATTTGTGTATAACTCAATATTTATATAAAACTAACTAAGCTTAACATTATTTCCCTTAAATACCATTGTCAGTGCGGAACTGGGCGACATCTGGCCAAGCATTAACATCATTTATGTAATCATCTATGGAGTAAAAGGCTTTCTTGATAAGATTTCATTTTATGTACAGTTTAGATTAACGAATAGGGAGCTCAGTTGCTTCAGATGGAAGCTTGTTATAGAAGCGTACGCAATTGCCCATAAATGATTTCCCTACCTTTCGTAATCTATATGATGGGATGTATACTTATTACTTATGTGTACTTAGTTTAATTCGAATTTAGAATCAACGGCGGGCGACGCGACGCGACGACGCGACCCACGCACTGTCATGGACAGAATGCGTGGGGATTAATTATCGAATGGTTGATTGAAAATAAATGAAATTAACCTTTCGAAGAAAAGTGGTCATCACGATTTCGGACAATTTACAGCCAATAAAATTAGAAATGCTGTATCGTAATTCGTACCTAACGATTAGTGATTGTCGCACGAAGACAAACCATTCTACAAAGACAAAGGGTTGCCATGAGTTACTTTTGCTACTAAAATAACATACGGCAGGGGTTCGATTTACTTTGCGCTCGAGATTTATTACTTTTTAGGTTTTGATTTTTTCTTTACGGAATAATAGGGGAGACTAGGTATGAAAGTAACACGGGATGAACGTAACGAATGAGTTTTTGAACTACTCTTGTCGCCTACACTGACAGCTTGTTCGACGGATATGCGCCATTTTAAATCCCCCCCCTGCCTCAGTTGCGCTCGCGGCGCTGTGCAGTCAGGTTGTGACGTGACGAGTTTGTGCCGAAAAAAATGCTCTAAAGTAAGTTTTGACTGTTTTTTTCAATTGTGATTGTTTCTCGTATGGTTCGTTTAAACTTGTGTGTTGTAAGTGTTTTAGATAGCATAACTATTCATCTTTCTATTTATAAATGTGGAATGTTTACATTATAACGTATTTTAATGTTATGGGCATATGTCTGCCATATTCGGGAAAATTTATAGGTCGGGATGAAAGTAACAAGTTGTTACTTCCATCCCCATCAGAGTCGTGAGCCATATTCAAACAACAGGTCCAGTGAAAAATGGCTACAATGCCTAGAGTGTCAGCTGTGGGCCCACGTGGACTGCACTGACAACGAACTAAGATATGTTTGCCACAATTGCCTATCTGATTAAGATCATTTTGAAAAAATGTTGATATATTAGAAGATTTTTTATGTTTGCTCGTAATTTTAGAAGATTTTTTTGTTTCCTTATAACTTAATTTCATTTTGATAATTGTGATATTACTGCATGACGTCAAAGGCTGATTTAGGTAATAAATATGTTGATTAATAAAGTTTCTTTGTGTTTATTTACAATGTTACAACTATCCCTATAGCCTGTTACAATCATCCCTACCCCTAGGGATGGTTGTAACAATTTCCACATATTATATTTGTTCGATTTTTCTCCAAATCTCTAATAACAACTATATTTAATGTGATGTCTACAAATAGCCAAAAGACTTTTCTATCTTGCGTATTGATTAGAATTTTGATATTCATAAAGGTGAGTGAGATATTACGAAAACATTGAAAATTGTTACGTTCATCCCTGGTCTCCCCTACTAGCGGAAAAGTAATCTACCTACCGCAACGCAAGATTAAATGTTGGAAATGACCCAACATTGAATCAGGGACAGGATAAAGACTAGCTTAGATCTATATTATAAGTTACTTAACGTTAGTTGGGAAGGTAAACCAAATCATGCTCGTTTTATATAATGTACTAGCGGCCCGCCCCGGCTTCGCACGGGTTTTGAGGATTTTCCCGGCAATTATTCGAATTTTTCTCACCTTTTAAACCTTCCCTAGACCTCCACGAATAATTCAAGACCAAGATAAGATAAATCCGTTCAGCCGTTGTCGAGTTTTAGCGAGACTAACGAACAGCAATTGATTTTTATATATATAGATAGATAAAATACTTTCATTGGGTCAACCTCAGACCTTTGTTCTGTATCAATACCATCATCCATCATGCTAGTTACCTTTACCATTTCCTCAAGTATTTCTTTAACTTTGACCTTTACGGACACGTTGCAGGCATAATAGTGATGCTACCTACCTAGACCTATAGACCTACCTATACAGTACAGACTTATGGCAACTCTATATACCTAGATACGATTGCTGCAGAAACGATCGAAATATCGAATATTAAACAACCTGAGTTACTACCTGTACTACACTAGCTTTATACCTACCTTATCCACAGACCCACTAGCCGTGTGGTGCCGTTAGCCGTGTGGTGCCGGCTTAGAACTTGCACCACTCCCACTCTTTCTGTGGGTGTCGTAAGAGGCGACTAAGTATGATTTCACCATTAATTACAATCTGACTAAGGGACATACACCGGGGGGCGGGCAGTAGCACCTCTTGCAGAATATATCTACCACCGAACAGCAACCCTCAAACCGCATGCCCGTGCATGGGGATGATGAGCATTACCCCCATGAGTTAAAAAAATCAGGGGGGACCTGCGTCCAGCAGTGGACCTTTATAGGATGTTCAGGTTGAGTGAGATATCCACAGAAAGATATATCTGTGATGTAACCTAAACCATTCAAGTAAATTATTAAGATAGTAACCGTTATTAACAAAGAAACAACAATCAAATATAAGTAAAACTAGTATTTACAATTGAAACAATTGAGCCAACTGCAGACTTGCAAACAATCTACAGGTAGCTCAACTGATCCATATCAATATCAGTCAGAAGCGTGCCCAAGACGCTTTCTGCATTGCCCCGCTGTAATGTTACTGTGTATAAATACATTATTTATTATAAAACCAAAATTAGGATCTTCCTGCGGATCTCACGAAATATTGCAACGCTAAGGGACAGTGTGTGCAACGGGATTTAAGGCTCCAGAAAAACAGGCTCAATTTTTCTTGGAGCTTTTTCACTGGATTAAGATTTCTGTAAAACTATTTTTTTATTGTACTCAATAATACATAACATAAACTTATCTAATAGGTTATATTCGAGCTTAACCCTTGATAAGAGTTTTCCTTCAGCAAAAACATAGGTATTACTTATCCATACGCAAAATTTCATTGCAATAATTAAGGCGCATACAGCACCTAAACTAGCGCCACCACCTACTTTATGTTATTATTCTGTTTAACAAAGGAATTTTCAAAAATCCTTCTTCCAGTTTGTGATACCTATCATAAGCTTTTTTTTAATGCCTCTGTAATAGTTTTATTCTATTTAGTTTAGGAAGAGATACGAAAATAGATTTTGGTGGCCACCAAGTGCAACTTCGTATCTCTTCCTAAACTAAATAGAATAAAACTATTACAGAGGCATTAAAAAAAAGCTTATGATAGGTATCACAAACTGGAAGAAGGATTTTTGAAAATTCTTTTGTTAAACGGAATAATAACATAAATTAGGTGGCGGCGCCACTTTGGGTCCGGTATGGGCCTTAAGAAATGAATCGGAAAGTATGTGGGAGCTTAGATGTTCGCGTTCGCACCATAAACGGTGCGATTACAATCTGTCAATTTTCCGCGGAGCCCCTTTAAGGCCCATACCGGACCCAAAGTGGCGCCGCCACCTAATTTATGTTATTATTCCGTTTAACAAAAGAATTTTCAAAAATCCTTCTTCCAGTTTGTGATACCTATCATAAGCTTTTTTTTAATGCCTCTGTAATAGTTTTATTCTATTTAGTTTAGGAAGAGATACGAAGTTGCACTTGGTGGCCACCAAAATCTATTTTCGTATCTCTTCCTAAACTAAATAGAATAAAACTATTACAGAGGCATTAAAAAAAAGCTTATGATAGGTATCACAAACTGGAAGAAGGATTTTTGAAAATTCCTTTGTTAAACAGAATAATAACATAAAGTAGGTGGTGGCGCTAGTTTAGGTGCTGTATGCGCCTTAAGTACTTAGGCACCTAGTTGTAGATCTGAACTTGAAATTATTTGAAGTTAAGCTATTAAATTTTAAGTTTTGAATCCTGTAAGATCTTCCGCGAAGTCGTGGGTAGGAAAGGGCTGTGTAGCCATAAATAAATAAAAACCGGCCAAGTCCGAGTCAAACTCAAGCCCGAGGGGTACCGTACCATTATCTATAAAAAAGGCAAAACGGTCATGTCTGTTGTATAGGTGGTATTAATTAATGGTTTTATTTTTATTTTATTTTTAAGGTGAATACTTTTATAACTAAGTATTCTGTGAATATTTCAAGCGTCTACCTTTGCCGTTATCAATAGAATCGAGTAAAAACGCAAAAAAACACGTTTGTTGTATGGGAACCTTTTTATAATGTATTTCATTTCAGTATTTGTTGTTATAGCGGCAACAGAAATACATCATCTGTTAAAATTTCAACTGTCTAACTATTACGGTTCATGAGATACAGCCTGGTGACAGACGGACAGTATAGCGGAGTCTTAGTAATAGGGTCGCGTTTTACCCTTTGGATACGAAACCCCAAAAAAATTCAAAAAACTTTAGGAAGATAATAAAACGATGAACTAATGTTATTTATAAAGTTATTTGGTTCAGCGCGCCCTCTCGGCTATTTGCATATGGGTTTCTCGTGTATTTCTAGAAGACAAGCTTTTGCAATAAACGCGGGGTAGTGCAGGAGATGTGATGTCCTTTTACACTTCATTTTATTCTTCGAAAGTCCGAACTAAACATTAAAACAAGCGACCAACATTTAACAACCATTATTACGTAGATATGATAAAAAATATAACATCGCCAGCATCGCCTAATGGCTTAAGAAAAAAACATGTAAATAGGTTTGTTATTTTCTCAATAAATAATAATCATTGAGATTAGTCCTTATGTCATGTTGATTTTAGATTTTCTAACATTTCGGCTCCACTGCATGTGCGTTGTGCAATGATCACGGGAACAACCAGAGTCACTTTATGCTTCCGAGTGTATGTAATGTTAACTTCTGCCTGCGACTTCGCACGTGCGATTTCCAGATTTTAAGTAATAGTATACTAATTTAGGCTACGAACACCAAATTAATTCTTGATCTGTTTCTAATATCCTTAAAACTACCAAGTTTTATAGATTTTAGGACTTTAGCAAACTTCACAAACTCAACCTCTTCGCCATAAGTGATAGATAAAAGTTAAGATTACCACGATAGCTTTAAAAGCATCTAAATCATTTAAAGGTGTCGTTATAGCTCATACTGCCACAACATGAATATTTACTTTAATAGAACCACCATTCGGACAAATGTGACTGTAATAAGATTGTGGCATGGGTGCAGTTAAATCAGAACGGGAAAGAAATGCAATATCGGGGTATCGTGTGATAAAAGTGTTGCTAACCATTATAGCTTCAAAAGTACATCGTCACGTGGAGCCCGCGGTGCTGGGCTCCTAGACTGGCTAAGAGTCTCAGTAAAGGCAGTCTATAATTATGTTATTTCTCAGGCGAGGCACGATCTACTGCGAAGTCGAACACAGACCCACACACTATGCACTGTGCAGTGCATATCGCAGAGATATACTCGTACGTAGGAAGGCACAGTAAAATAATCAACAGATGAGAAGGAAGGTAGGTATTTTATTTAGTTCCCTGTCAATATATTTATGAAAACTTGTTGTACACTCATAAAAATATCAAAAGCTTCCCTAACAATAGCGATATACATAATATAAATACTAGAAATAAACATAGACATGCTGTCACAAAATTAATGTATCTTTTTAAAGGGCAATGTATACGCTTCTACAACAAGACTCCTAGTGAGTTGCAAAATCTATCAGTAAATAAATCCAAACAAATTGTCAAAACCTTTCTGTGCAAAAAGGCTTACTAAAAAATATCAGATTATCTAGATTCTAGAAGATAAAAAAGCTTGGAACGGGTTTTGCAAAATAACAACCAACAGGCTAAAGGTTTCTTCGTCGCTTCTTTACTTTACTCTATATATCGAAGCGACCGAAATTAAAAATATCAATTTATTTCCGTGTCAATGTTTTATTTTAAGAATTTGACCTTTTCTAAGTGTACATTTTTGTATTTATGGAAATAAAGACTTTTTGATTTGTATTGTATATGGCCATAAAATAGTTCTACCCGAACGTAGTCAGGTCCTGGGTTTGTTTGGGGAGAGCATGCATAGCCTCTACTTGTATTATACTTTAAAAAGGTGAACAGTTGTGGACCAGCCAAATAAACAGAAAAACCGACACAAGTTGGGTGAACGTGTTGTTCGTTGAAAAACTTGACACAACAAGCGTGGTGATACAGCAAGCTTGCCGTATCAAGCATCCTGAGGCCAGGTGGAAAGACGATTTGCGAAAAAGAGCAGATTGCAGATGCTGGATGCGCAACCGTTGTCTTTGAATATCCAGCGACCTTTGAAGGAGGCATGATGTCGAGTTGTAGGTAATTGAAGAACTTAATCCCCTGCTTAGTTATGTTTAAATCTTTCCCAATCTGACATCTGCGTTCAGAAACCTAGAAGTCTGATAGAATCGCATAACTAAATTCGATTCTGAAACTGGCTGTACAGTAGGTAACTAGAATAGCACTCGATATCTCACTGAAACCGGAAGCCGCCGTTCATTAGGCATTATGGCACGACGTTTCAATGCCGTAGGCGCAAAAACGACTAAAACACGCAAGGATTATGTGTTTCAGTTACTGCTGCACTTAAATGTTAAGGTGCTGTTTGAAACACGCGATCTAGATTCAAATCGCTCGTTTTGGCTTGGAAATAGATCAGGACGCGACTCATTGGCGTGGCGGTTGTAGCGTAAGAATCGACCCCTTCAACTCAGCCCGTGGATGTCGTAAGAGCCGACGAACGAAACCTACCTTACGAAGGGCAGTAGTTACCTTCTGAGTAACTTAAATACCTCCATTACGTTCACCAATCCGCCTGCGAAGTATGGTGATACTGACACGACTCCTCTGGTTTAGGGGAGGCAGTTCACCAGCTGATGATGTAGCCTGATCATATTCGCGTACAGCTCGCGAACTCGCTATTGTATGCAATAATTGATTTAGTGAGTCACCGCGGCAGAGATTTTTATAATAAAGATAAGGTCTAGTATCAAGAGACTACTATGGGCTAGCTGAAGAGGAAAGCAGGTGGCAGGAAAAGTCTTGTCTTGAATAAAGCTTTCAAGACAAGACTTTTCCTGCCACCTGAGAGAGCCATATCGGAGGCAGCCAAACATTCGTTATTGGTCTTATCAACAATGGGTTTTTCAATGTGCTGTATTAGGTTAAAGGCAGAATCAGCAAGCTGTGGTATTGGGCAGGTCATATCTCGCGAAGAACTGGCAACCGCGGGGAAGACGAATTCGTGAGTAGAGGCTACGACTCGTCAGTTGTAGTGCAGGACTCCATCCGGCCAGGTGGGATGACGACTTGCGAGAAACTGTAGGTAGATGCTGGATGCTGGGCGCTACGGCACTTATTAGGGGAGGCCTATGTCCAACTGTGGCCTAATATAAGCTGATGCTAATGATGATCAGGCAGGTTAAAGCAGAGGTAAGAGAACATCAACCGCAGCAGGTTTCAGTGAACTGCACCTTAACATTTCATTGTTACCTTACAAGGTTAATATCGTTCCTAAAACACATCGACCGGTTTCACTCTCTTAGGTTATGTCAGTGCAGATTGCTAAATCTGATAATTTGCCTCGAAATCCGGTTCCTTGTGCAAGAGATCAATGATCTGTCCTGGGATAAGATGAAGGCATTGTACCTGATTGAACTGTGTCGAGGTAGTCGTTAAATGCTTTCACTCACTAACTCCTGACTGCGATGCAGGAGGTTGCGGATTCGATTCCCGCCTTGGGACAAATGATTGTACGATCTGCAGATGTTTGTTCCGTGTGTTGGGTGTTTTCTAATTATAATGAAAAATGTCTAAGTTTCTTATTGTATTATGTTTTCTAGTAGGTACCCATAACACAAGTTTAGCTTGGGCTTAGATGATGCTGTATTTGTCTAGCATTGTTTTTACCACACTTAGGGTAGAATTCTAGGATTTCGTTATAATATCCCAAAAACACCTAATTTAAGTTTTCTCGGCTATGGTACAGTTGTTGTGTTCGTTATGTACTATCAAATATTTGATTTCAGTTCCTAATACAGTTGACCGAACTTAGGAAAACCAATACCCCAGTATAAAACTTTGGATTGTCTCTTTATTCTTTTACACTTAAACCATCGAGGTAGTTTATACAAAAGACTCATTTAATCGAGTAAAATACAGAATGACACTTCGTTAAGAGTCATGAATATTCATCCTCGCTCTGAACGGCTGATCCTTCATTTGTATGAATAAACCACACTTTAGGAAGCGCTCCGGAGCAGTGGGCGGTGGCCTTAATGTCTGTAAGCTTTTGAAAGAAATATCATGGGATAAAACTGATATGAACCCACTCAATGTACCTATACCTACTTATCTAGGTTTAGTGAAATGAACGCTATCGCTATGAATCATCATCATCTGCAGTCCACAGCTGGACTCATGTCTCCCCAAATGAGCAGGATGGGTAGGTACTGGGTAGGTTGTACAATATCATCATCAATAAATGGCATATACTAGTCCACTGTTGGACATGAACTTACTTAACACGATCACTGCTAGCGTCGGGGCGGTGCGACCCGCAGGGGCGCGCCGCGCCGCCGCGACACTGATCCGCATTATCGCACTCTATGTTTTCAGCCATGAAAGTGCTAGTCCAGTATAATCTAGTATAACATGTCGGATAATTTTACTTACTTAACATGACATGTGTAATACCTGGTGAGTCTACGTTGAGACTGGCCGCGGCCGAAGATTCGGCTAGAAGGAGTCACAGTGCCTAAAAACTAAAGAAGTCATATTTTATAGGTCTAAAAAACCGACTTCACGACAAAACACAACATAAACGAAACCGGGGTCGATCTTACATATTGGAAGTGTCCATCTATTGTATGCTAGGTACTTAGTGCCTATAGATCCTATAGATCCGTGAGAGCCTTTACATCAGTCAACCAACTAAAAATTCCTGAGATTTCTGGTGCATTAATTTATGGTCTGAGGAATCACTTGATTTTAGTTAACCCTAGAATGCCCCGCCCGCGCCGTCGTCGCCGCGCCGCCCCGCCAGCGTGGGCAGAATTGTTCCGAGAAAATAATAAGGATTTCAAGCTTTTTAATAAACCAATATAGACCGTAACCTAAGCTACCATAAACGCGTTGGGTCGATAAATAAATAAAATAAATAAATAAATATGTAAAGTTTATGCAATTAGTGTAGGTATATTTTCTATCTTTTGCACACTTGCCCACTTCTACATACCTACATGTCTCCCTCTCTCATTAAGGTTTGCTGGAAGAGAACTCTTTTTAGGGTTAAGCTCGCCTTTGCGATACCTCTCTTGTAACAAGGTTTATATATAATTTTATTAGTGCAATAAAGAATTAAGAATTAAATAATGCTGGACAATTCACACAGCATTATCTAGCCCCAAGCTAAGCAGACCTTGTGTTATGGGTACTAGATAACTGATATACGTACGTATATATTATGGTCAGAGTGTCAATTTTAGTTACGATTATAACGATAAGAACAAAGTTGAGAAATATACCTACAGGCCTATCACAGAGAGCCGTATTAGGAATTTCCAAACTAAAATACAACTAGCAGTAACTAATGTATCTTGTTCTGATGACCCAAATGACTTATTTGCCGAACTTTTGAATATTGTAAACAAAGAACACAGTGAAGTCTTCAAACTTAAAACATGCATAGTTAGAGACAAGGTTGGGTTCACTGATTGGGCCACTCCCGGCATCTATAGAAGTAGGAATAGACTATATGATCTTTATGGTGCTAGAGAAGCTATGTTACATGATCCTGCGTTTCTTTTGTATGTAACCAACTACTCTAAAACATTTAAGAAAGTCTGCAATGCTGCGAAATGCCTGTTCTTGAGGAAAAAGCTAGTAAATTCATCTAATAAAATAAAAGCAACATGGACACTAATAAATAACGAAACTGGTATCTAAATCAAAGCCACGGAATAGAGAAATTAGGTTAAAAATTAATAATTCAATACTCGTAAATGATAAAGATATAGCCAATGCTTTTGAAGCATTTTTTTCTAATATTCCTAAAGTTGTTACCGGGTCTCTAAACTCCTCACCTCCAATGGCCGTTAAATTATTAGAATCATCTGTTGAAAAATGTAAGGAGGTTTTTATCTTTAGCCATGTAAATGCTAATTATATAGTAAAAACATTTAAGTCGATTAACATCAAAAATACTGAGGATCTTTGGGGTATTTCATCCAAAGTACTGAGTTCAATTATTAAGGAAGTTGCTCCTTGTTTGGCCTACATTTTCAATAATTGTGTCGACGCAGGAGTTTTTCCTGATCTCATGAAATATAGTAAATTGGTACCTCTTTATAAATCTGGTAGTCACACTGATCCAGCCAACTACAGGCCAATTTCAATACTTCCCACAATGAGTAAAGTTTTTGAAAAGATTATCCTTACTCAGTTGTCCTCTCACTTTAACCTTAATAGACTACTTCATAAAAATCAATTTGGCTTCACCAAGGGTAGATCGACAACCGATGCTGGTACAGCTCTATTAAAGCATATAATTGGATGCCTGGGATAAGGCGAAAAACGCCATCGGTATATTTTGCGACCTTTCTAAGGCTTTTGATTGTGTAGATCATTGTACACTAATTGGAAAATTAAAACATTACGGTATTGATAACAAGGCACTGGACCTTATGCAATCTTATTTATCTGGTCGAGTTCAAAAAGTAGATATTGGTAAAGAAAGATCTCGGGGCTCAAAAATTGAATTGGGCGTTCCACAAGGATCAATATTAGGTCCCTTTTTATTTTTAGTTTATGTAAATGATCTCCCTTTTTTTGCAAAAGATCTCTGTGATATAGTGTTATTTGCTGATGATACTTCATTGATTTTTAAAGTTGACAGAAAAAAATGTAATTATGACGATGTAAATAACTCGCTTTCACAAATACTAGATTGGTTCACCTCCAACAACCTCTTACTAAATGCTAAAAAAACCAAATGCATAAAATTCATGCTACCAAATGTAAGAGAACTCCCAACTAAGATAATGCTAAAGGATGAGATCGTTGACTTTGTCGACTCAACGGTTTTCCTAGGGTTACATATTGATTCCTCTCTTCAATGGAGACCGCAAATTGATGCTCTCGCAGGCAAACTTAGTTCAGCAGCATATGCGGTTCGAACAATTAGATATATTACCGATGAAGATACAGCTAGGTTAGTTTATTTCAGTTACTTCCATAGTATCATGTCTTATGGTATTTTGCTTTGGGGACGGGCAGCCGACATTCAGACTATCTTTGTTCTCCAAAAAAGGGCTGTACGCGCAATTTATAAATTAAAGCCACGCCACTCTTTGAGGGAATTATTTAAAGACATAAATATTTTGACAGTAATATCGCAATACATATATGAAAATCTAATGTATACGCACAAAAACAAAGATAGCTTTTTAAAAAAATGTGATGTTCACAAAGTAAATACAAGAAACAAGAACAAACTGCACATCCCATCATATAGATTACGAAAGGTAGGGAAATCATTTATGGGAAATTGCGTACGTTTCTATAACAAGCTTCCATCTGAAGCAACTGAGCTCCCTATTCGTAAATTTAAACAGTACATAAAACGAAATCTAATAAAGAAAGCCTATTACTCCATAGATGATTACATCAATGATGTAAATGCTTGGCCAGATGTCGCTCAGTTCCACACCGACAATGGTATATAAGGGATATAATGTTAAGCTAGGTTAGTTTTATATAAATATTGAGTTATATACAAATTAGATTATATTTAGACTGAGATAAGTAATGTATTAATTTTAAGATTTATAAAACTTACTAGTGGTTTCTTTTTCGCTTCTTCCACTAGTGGACAAAAAATTGAAGCGAATAAAATCAATAACATCATATTTCTTATTTGATAATAATGACTATTTATAAACCTGTTTATAGTATAAAATTTGACTTGTCTAAGTGCTTATTTTGTAAGCTTAAAGAAATAAACGTTATTGATATTTGATATTTGATATTTGATACATAATATAATACAATACATAGATAGATATTTTTTATTATGTATAGAAAACGACCAGAACACCCTGAACAAATGTCTGCAGATCGTACACACATTTGTCCCGAGGCGGGAATCGAACCCGCAACCTTCTGCATCGCAGGCAGACTTTCGCCCACCGCGCCACATCGGTCGTCAACGATGCACAGAAACCTATAGAATAAAATAATGTAGTAAGTAGTAGATTGGTGTGGGTTGATGTCGTTGGTTGATGACATTATCAAAGTCGCTGGGCACCTGGATGCGACAGGAAACTGGCAAAAACCCAGCAATTGTTGACATAAAGGGATGATGATGATGAAACCTAAAGGTTCTGTTCAAATTATGCTACCTCAAGAGGAATTGCTAGAAAAATTCCAGATCCGTTTTTGGAAGGAATCTGTCAAAGGAAACGGCAGATTCCGATTTTAATCCCAATAACAAGTTTGTCACTGCATCAGCCTTTGGAATCTGGTATCTTCTAGGAAATTTCAACCAAGTTTAGTTAAGCCTTACTTTACTTGCCTTGAACATCTTGATATAGAAAGCGGGCTACTCGTACACCTGCCGCAGGGGTATTCTAGGGAGTATAAGTGGGGATGACTCTTTGCCACCTTACTTGTGATGTGTAAAGGCAATTATTAGTGCAGGGGCAATTTCCTATAGGTAAGTATACGTATTTTTAGAAAATTCCGATGTTGCCGCGACCGCCGCGCCGTGATTGCCCCTGCGGCAAGTGTGAGTAGCCCGCTTGAGACAGGATATCTAGTACCTGTCCTAAACCTGTGACTTACGGAGATAGGTCGACCAACAAGTCGTCCGGGGAAACAGGAAACCAGGGCGTGGGCGTACTGTTAGAGCTGCATTTGATTATCTATTCCCAATCCTCTTTCAATGTTCAATTTACTAATTGTAGCAACTTTACCTAAACATACCATTTCTTTCATAGAATAGAATATGGATTAATTACGCAAGATTCCTTAGCAATGAATAGACTGGAAATTTTGATAAGTTTCGTTCGGGGCTCGAGAGTGGTTCGTAGGGCGGCGCGGCGCGGGGTGGCCCCTCGCCGTTTGACCTTTGCAGCATCTCGGCGAATGCACCAAACACCGCTCCCGAAATCGTGACATAGAGTAGACGCGAACGGCGCACGGTAATCGAGATTACGAAACTATAAAATATTATGGAGTCAAGTTACGTTGTAGGTAGTTGCGAATAGTGAGGAGAGCGGAGAGTGTCGGCGCGCGGGTGTCGAGTCGCGCTGCCTGCGGAGTCGAGCGAGTCGAGCGGGTCGAGAGTCGAGTCTCAGTACCGCGCCGACCGTCGCGAACACCGCGCGTCCCCCGCGCCTTCCGCCCGAGCCGCGCGACCGACCGCGAACCCCCGAAAGTACGTAAACAAAACTACACGACACCGTGAAAGTGGTTAGCCGACACGCGTGCGTATTGCATGCTTGCGAGTGATATTTACGATCTGTTGCATTCTGCAGGTGCTTGTTGTTTAATTGAAAAGTGATTGTAACGCGGTCACGGCCGAGGCACACATGTCCGGCCCAGTTTTCACGGCGACCGTCTCTTGTGGATTCCGCTGGTTTCTTTGTTAGCCGGTGCTTGCTGGCCGCTGCACTTGTTGAGCCGTCGTCGCCAGCCGTCCACTTCTCCGCAAGGCCTACCCACTTCTCCGCAAGGCCTACCCGCGCTAGTTTTCTAATTGGATCCTTGGCACCGACGACGCTGACGTGTGTTCGCGTATGGCAATTAATTCTGCCGTAATATCTCAGCTTCGTTTTGTCGATTGTTGAAACTTTCGAAATCAATATTAATGCTTACTTAGTTGGTAGTTAGTAGTAGTTGGTGTGGCATTATTGGATGTACTCGTACACGCCACTAGAGTGGAAATGCTCGATAGGCAGAGGAAAGTTACAAGTTACTGCGAAGTAAGCAGCCGTCTGGAAAAGTCGACACGGCATTCTACGCAGTGTCCATATGTAGCGGTGGTCATTTCAAATTATTTATCTTAAGCCACCTATTTGAGATAGGTAGATCTAGGTAGGTAGGTACCTATACTGAAACCCTCGAGTCCCGTTCGCAAGCCTGTCATTGGGGAAAATTACGTATTCTCTGTATCTTCGTAACCTTCCGATTACCTAAACTTAATCCTGTTACTAAAACGTGACTATTTGAACTAATCCAGTAAGCGGTTGAAGGTATAGGAAAGGTTTGTTTGTGGATCATTCGGTACAAGGTCACTTGGCTGTTTATTTCTTTTGCAGCCTGTCTCATCTTAATTCCCTACCTACCTACCTCTGTTATTCTAGACTTCACCTCTAGCTTTTTATTTGATCCTCTTTTTTGGAGTTTTCTAATTTTTTGGCATCTTTCTATCATTGTTTCATTGTCAATTTGGATTAGAACCTTTTTAGGGATGCTTATTGGTTAAACTTTGACTTCATTAACATGTTAATTTGAAATCGCAACGTTTGACGTTGCGTATCAAATTCATATTGTTTCATATTGTTTCATATTGTTTCATATTGTTTCATATTGTTTCATATTGTTTCATATTGTTTCATATTGTTTCATATTGTTTCATATTGTTTCATATTGTTTCATATTGTTTCATATTGTTTCATATCTCCTATTCCATAATATTTTAGAGATTCTATTAGTCTTCTTTATCTTGAAATTTTGAAACAAATGTAAGGAACCTTAGTTAGCTGCAGTCTACTACAGTCTAGTACTACAGTCTACTACAGTCTAGTACTACAGTCTACTACAGTCTAGTACTGCAGTCTACTACAGTAGGCAAGTTCATTGAAGTTGTTACTCACTTAGCGATGATCGTTCTACAAAGGCTACAAAATGACGCGTCTAGTATTTCCAAGTGACACCGCCTTGGGGTAAGTAGTCCTTTTGTTTCCTTACCTGCGGTTTTAACGATTTTTTTAAATCTAGTTTTCACATAAATATACTTACCTAATCACATTAAACATTTTATATATTATTTTAAAACCCGACTAGAGACTGGATAGGGCCTTATTATAGACCTTGTAACACCCCTACCCTATCTATTATAAATAAAATAAATATAACTTCAAAATTAAAGATTCAAGACATTTATTACAGAACTTTTTAAACATAGATCATTAGATAATTTATGATTATCTTAAAATTCAGAAGGAAGCTGCAAATCTTCCTATACCAAAGAAACGTCCTCCAAAGAGATAGTTATTGAAGATAAACGAATATATAGAAAAGTGATTTATAATGGCCAATGTGATCGTCTAGTGTCGTCTAGTCGTAGGACACCCGTTATGTTGTAGTAACTCAGTTTCTTTTAGAAGCTAAGACAAACGAACAAACTACAAAATACCCTAATTCTGAAGAATACCTACCTACTTAAACCTGATTAAACCTAATCCTCCATTTACACAAACGACTAAAATAACTTTCAATCTCACTCTCGCACACCGAACTTACGACGGCAAGGATGAGGGCACCGCCTCCGCCCAACATCTGTGATCCTCGACATCCTGACTGGACAGACCTCCACCGTCAACACAGATAAGACCGCATGCTGGGTTTCCATGCCTATTACTGTGTATATAGGTAAAGGTACTGGGACATATCACAAAAGAGTCAGTCGGGAAAGGAGGGCATTATCTTTTAGCAACCTAAGCTAGCCTCAAAGTCTTGTCATAATCTACCTATCTAAAATGAAACACTTTCAGAAGGAGTTTACTTTGTGATGTTTAATTCAAACCTTTCAGTGGGTAAGCTACGTTAAGATATTATGCAATTCAACTCTTCCTTACATCATCTCTCTAACTAAAAAGCTAGATAAGTCAAGTCATCTGGTCCCTAGCTGTACTTAACCAGAGAAGTAATGAAGTTCCAAATTTATCTGCGGAATCAAACACTACTAAACTGGTGAAGTTTAGCACTATTCGTCTCCTATTAGGTCCTCCTCCCAGAGTAGGAGCTTTAGTAGAAGCCTGGAGACTTCCCTAGAATCTTAAGATCTGAATTTCAAGCTTCACTATAACTCTTAGACCGAAAGAATATATATAATAACCCTGAAATATCCGACGAAATGATCATCTACAGTACGGTTGATTTTCACATACTAAAGACCCATAAATACAATATTCAATTTAAAGATAGTTAGAGCAAACTTGGAATTCATTTCCTTTAGGCAAAATATACAAATTACAATATCGTTGAATCGAAGATGACCTAGATGATGAAATAGGAATGATATAGGTACCTACTCGTGATATACGCACTAATCCGAAATAGCCCTGTATTGAAAATAAAATAGATTTCTGACCTGATTCCGGTAAAACCTTTACCAAACGTTGGAATCCTTTCTCTTGTATTTAACGTATTATAACCGATGAGCGTTCTGTCCTTTCGATTTGCATTATCCGCTTCTCTTTATCAAGAACATTATTTTTATTCAAATCACATGCGTCACGTCTGAAGGCAATTTTCCAACCCCCTCCTATTTTGTTTTTCCGTCTTCTCCTTATGTCCGCGCCACGAATTCAAATGATTTGTCTATACTTCTATTCAGAGTAGTTTAAAGAAGTTTTTATGTAGTTCACCAAAGCAGTTTTATAATTGATTTATTTTTAGGGTTAAATATTATTTAAAAGAAACGCTAAATGTAAAATATTTGCATAAAACAGTGTAGCCACTGTCTGGACTGTTACAACCTTTATTCATTTTTTTCTTTGATCACCTTTAAACCTTTACAAAAATTTATTTAACAGCAAAAAATAATTACCTACAACTTATATTTACACTTACATCTATTCTATTTTCTTACATATTTTTATAGATATTTTTCTTACATATCTATTCTATTTTCTTTGATTAGAATATGCTTATATAGGTAGTAGTAGGTACATAACATACACCGTTCCTACGTGGTTTCTTCCTACCGAACCGATTAAAATATTTCTTTAGCTGTTGCTAGAAAAACAGTTTTTACCAAAATGAATAAGTACCTACCTACCTACTTAGTACTTACCGACTGTTAAAAAATATTTGTTTCATAATTGTAGGACAGGAAGTCTAGGTACAGTTCTGTTGATGCTACTCTTCCAATAACCGATGACTACAATTAGCTAGTTCTAGCTTCCTCCTGCGACTTGGTAGGTACCTACCTACGCGTATTTTCAGTATAATAAGTAGACTTACCGACATTTCGGACACTAAATTATCGGACACTTTGTCCGAAATGTCATATTTTAATTTTAACAATTTCTTCACTGACATTTCGGACACCATCAAAATATTGAAGCTGTTTTGTACAATCAGCTTGAAAAGGTTTAAAGTTAAATACTACAAAATAAACATTAAATACTAAGAAAAAGAGCGTTACCAAAGCTGAGTATTTTAGAATAATTTGTAACGTGTATCACTGTTATACACCACACTAGATTTTATAAATGAAAGAGAAGAATGAAAGAGATAGCCCTATAAGAATAAAAGAGGTATGAGGACAGGTAGATGGCCTTCTAAGAAAGAAAGGGCGAACTTTGTATTCATTGAGACCTAGTTTATGCATTACTAGCCTCTTAGTCTATTATCTAAGTTAGGTTTTGTTCCAAATTTACGCCATCTTTAATTTTGATCTGTTCAGAAGTTTTGGAGATCGTAATAAAATTAATTCTCATTTCAGGATATTAGGTATATGATTAGATAATATTATTTAGTACCTAGGTACCTAGGCAAAGATTAGGTAACGTACTTCGACCTAGGTACTTCGACAGTCAGCGGGATGAAGATTGTTTTTCCGAGAACACTAGTTAGGTATAGCTACCGATCTACTAGAATTCTAGGTACTAAGTATGTACCAGATTCTAGGTAGATTAGTATAGTACTAAGAGCATCCATAAAATTGTTTATTATACCGAGGTAGTTTTCTTAACTGTAAATCTATTATTTATGATCGGAATCCCGGAATTGCTGGAAATCCCAAGAGCCTCTGTTTTTAACCTTGAAAATTATCAAGCAAAATCTAATTATACCTAACTTGTAACTTTCATTCAATGGGTTCATATTTTTAAACTTTTTAGGAGCGAAGAAGCTTCATTTTAGAATTTCTTAATTTCCGAATAATTTTAATTCTTAAGTAAGTATTTGTTTTCTACACTTTATTCTCTCCACTATTGTATTTGTTTTATTTTACCAAAAGGAGGGTGTTCTGAGGGTTTAACCCTTCTAAACGTTTGTAGATAGCTTATACTACAGATGTCCGTGCTAGAGCAGCTGAATAGGTGTTCTAAAGCTGTTATAAACAGGGATGGATTGTTTGGACGGGACAGTGAGGGGAGGTAGGTACCAGCGTAGCTACAAGAAAATGGTCTTAGAAGATCTATTCATATTTTTTAGATAAATTTCTATCCGCATCCATGATCCGCATTCACGAATTCTCAAAAAATTTACAGTTTTAACACTTTTAACATTTTTAACACAAGAAGTTTTTTTTATTCCTGTGGATACTGTTTCGTAAGAAACTTTTACCAGGCAACTGACCTTAAAGTACCTACCTACCTACTTATTGAAAATGTCAGAAATCGCAAAACACGCTTCCTATATATACCTACCTACCATATCCCATATCTCTCTGTCTGGTTTCCTCGATACAGTCTCGAAAACAGACGAAATAAGATAAAAATCAGACAGAATAAGACAAATTTGTTTCAGATTTCGTTTTTTATTTTGTAGATTTTATTCAAATTGTTTCAGTTGTATTTACTGCAAATCAATAATATTTACTTATTTATAAATATGTAGGAACTAATAAAAAACGAAGGAAATAAAAAAATCCACTCTATATACTAGAACCGTAGGTATATAAACTGCACATACGTACTCATACATACTTTTGCTGATATAGAGGTATGAAAAGTTCCTAAGTAGGTAAGGTAAGGTACCTAACCTACCTACAATATGGCGCGCGAGTAAAACCATAATGTGTATCGTTATTAATCTAAAACCGTAAACCACTGTAGGTATGGTAAGTACCTAGGTAGGTAGGTATGTAGGTAGGTAGGTATGTAGGTAGGTACGTTATTCTTTCATTAGGTTACACGTTCTCATTTCAATATAATTGGAATGAACTTCGCCATTATGGCTTCCTTTTCGTGCCGCGAATTGTTTCGTGTAAGTACCTATTCATTGAACATCCATTTAATTAACTGTATCAACATTAAAAAATGTAAATTGATTGTTTTACAGAAACTAAAAACCGACTTTAAATTCCTCCATGATATCTAAACTTTTTTTCTAGTTTTGCGGGAGAAATTCTTACCTATCCCTCGGGGATACAATTTGTATCGGACTATCTCGGGATCGTTTACTATACAATTACAAAAGAATTATTCAAATCGGTTTACACTTGAGAAATCAACGAACATACATACATTAAAAGAAAATACAGCCGAACATAGAACTTCTTCCTTTCTTTGAAGTCGGTAAAAAACTATCCGTGTTCTGTCGGTTAAAATACGTGTCATATTTTTTTATGAAATAAAAAAGTGTTATTAAAAATTGGCTAAAAACTAAATAACTTTTATTCATGAACCCGCTTTAAAAATGATTTAAACAGTAGTACCTTCATGAGAAATCAGAAGTGGTTGCAACAACTCTCTATGTCCACCGACCACTATGCCACGAAAGTCGTTTTACAAATTAAATCGTTATTTCACAACCGAATGTGGGTAAGTATGAGTTTGTAAGCAGTAAATAGCAGATGTGTTTGTTACATAAACCTTTTACTTTGGAGCAGCCTTTCATATTTATTGACGTAATGTAGTATTATGTTAGTAAACTGATACGATAGGTACTTATAGAGACGGCTTTGTAAATAACAATATACGGACAATATATAACGGATCATTATTTATTAGAGTTCCGTACCCAAAAGGTCCAAACGACCCTATTACTAAGACTCCGCTGCTGTCCGTCTGTTCGTCTGTCACCAGACATAAGACTTGATAGTTAGACAGTTGAAGTTTTCACAGATGATATATTTCTGTTGCCGCTATAACAACAAATACAAAACAAATACTAAATATTTAAGGGGGTTCCCGTTCCAACAACAATAAAAACGTTACAACAATCGTGTTTTTGTAACGTTTTTATAATATTAAAAAATCGGTTTCATTTGTATAAATTTCGTCTATACTGAAAGACTGAACTTTAAAAATGAATCAAACATAGGTACTTTTTTTAGAACTTTATTTTGCACAGATCTTAAACTATATATAGATAAAATAAATAAATACTGCTGGACTCAGCACAGCATTACTTAGCCCCAAGCTAAGCGGAGCTTGTGTTATGGATACTAGATAACTGATATACATAATGCAATATATTACATAGATAGATATTTTTTATTATACATAGAAAATGACTAGAACACCCAGAACAAATACCTGCAGATCGTACAAATATTTGTCCCAAGGCGGGAATCGAACCCATAACCTCTTGCGTCGCAGGCAGACCTTCGCCCACCGCGCCACAGAGGTCGCCGAGATATTATACACTTCATACCACAAAGTTCAAACCCTCAACTTAGAGGCTACTTATTATGCCGAAAATACGCGGGCGAACCCGGGAGCTAAAACCAGTAAAAGATAGTAATCAAATCATAATATTTTTTAATAATGAAAAAGTCAATAACGGCTTCACGCTGTTGACTTTTTTATTATTTTATAGCTATTGCCCGCGACTTTATCCGCTTGGAATTTGATTTAATCACGCAACTTTTTGTGGTACAAAATACCCTTCTTCTGAAATAGTAATTTTATTGTTAGTAAAGTTAAATTGGGTAGTAAAACAGACGAAATTCAGAAATAAAAATTAAGTAAGTCTGTTTTTAAAGTTTTTGGGAGTGATACAAATATCTCGGGTTTTTTTTATGGGATAACCTTAGGTTTATTATCCATACAATAGCGAAAGAATTTTCAAAATCAGCTCACAATGGAGAAAACGGCGAACATACATAAAAAGGAAAACAATCATACAAAGCATCTCTTCTTTTTATAAAGTCTGTTAAAAATAAGTTTAATTTTTTACCCAATCTACAATGACAACGTAAAGTAAACAATTAACAGTATATTACTAGGTTTGTAAAAAGAAATTACATACTAATTGATTCGCTACAAACATACAATTAATTACATTTCTTATAGAAGGACATTTTAATTGGCGTACTAGTATTGATTTGATAATGTAGATAAGTTGTTTTTTACCTTTTAAATGTTACCTTTTATTTCCACATCTATACCTACTAGTAGGTAAGCAAAAATCCCGATTGTTTGTAAATCCCTTGGATACGTATGAAAATCCCCACATGGTGAGCGAGCATTGACAGTTTAGACCCTATACAACCTCAAATTCTTGTGAAAAGGACAGACATAGGATTTCGCGTTCATAGGAGCGAGACAAGTCATAGCAACGCAAGCCCAAAAATCAAGTTTTAGCTTAGGTATTATCTTTTAGTTAGGACTTGATTATAAAAATCCGAAACTTATGAAATGTTATTTATACTTAGTTATATTAATATGCTTATTTTCAAGATTTTAACTTCTGTATTTCTTGAGAAATTAAGGTTTTAGTAAAAATTTACAGGTAACTTCGAGATTTTTTTCTATAGAGAAAATTTTATGGAATCGTTTTTTCGAAACATGATCGATAGAATAAGTCCTGAACTGTACCATGTATTTATAAATTTCAAAGTTAAATATTTAGTCGTTTGGAAGATATTTAGGTCTGACGGAGTTGATTTGAGGTAGTATAGCCCCTTAATAACTTCCATTTCACAAATACCTTTTGATGTAGGTAGTAAAAAACGGAGGTAGCATAAACAAACATAAAGTAGGTGAGGTAAGGTACTAATTAGAATTTGTGCATAAAAATCTCGCCTTTTTCGTCGTTTCGAGGCACTTACGCAACGAGTTATTATAATAGAAGTCTGCCTACTCTAGGAGAAAAGTTTCGTACCTTGTACCTTGTACCTCGTATTTAAGGGCGCTACCTGTTTTGATGTTAAAAGTTGTACGGCAAATAAGAGCTCATTTGCTTTAAAAAACACATTTAGAAAGAAGTAGTTACTCAGGTACAACGAGAAAACACGCAATAATACTAAAAAAATACTCTTTTCCAAATCGATACTAATCCTTACTTAAAATTATTATAAATGCGAAAGTGTGTTTGTTTGTTTGTCCTTCCTTCACGACTTAACTAAGCAACCAATTGACTTGATTTTTGGCATAGAGTTAGTTGAAAGGATGGAGAGTGACACGGGCTACTTATCCCATAAATCAATTCCCATGGGATAGATATTTTTTTAAATATTTTTTTATAAACTTACAATTAATCTAGTATAAAGAAAATCAAACTACTGGTGGTCCAAGGCAATAACTTTAATTAAACAAGTCGGTCTCATTGACTCTACCACCTCATTCACCAGAACATGTTTCCAAGTAACGTATTGAATTTACCAGAAAAGGTAAGTAGATGTTCTTCTCAAAAAATATTGCCAGGAAAGCTACCGCTTTGGAAAGCTTTCAGCGCTACGTTTCGAGTCGTTCATAGGAAATGACGACGGCGCGCCGCGTGGGCGTTGATAGGGTTATCTCCGATCCCTATTTGAAGCTTCCAGCCTGGGTAATAAGCACCTGTCTAGATAAGTACAAGTACTAGGTACAGTCGATAACGATCAACATCGTTTAATTGGGTCAACATCCCAAAAGCCCTTTTAGGAGTAGGTATGTATAGTCAATGACAAAATCGTTGAAAACCGTCTATATCTATCAAAATCATTCATCGTCGCAAAATCGACAGTTTTTTGAGAGTTGGCAATGATTTTTGTTATGTTTATCAATTTAATTCTGTTTGTTAGTTAAATTAGAACGGTAATTACATTATCACTAACACTAATTGATTGCTAATTTCAAATATGTTCTTAACTTTTCAATTTAGTACCAACGAGGCGACACAAAATCTTGTAAAATGTTAAAATGTAAGTAAACTTACGGCAAGTTTCGCTCTTGCCTCTACCTACATTGCTGAAACGTCATTATTGGTTTGACGTCATCTGAACGACGAGCAAGGTTTAATGTTTTTGTAAATGTTTTTAGAACTGCTTCGTTGCAAATCAGCATGATTGGCGATTCAGCAAAGCGTTCATCAACTAAATTATGACGATCATCGAAAATGTTAGTGCCTAGGTGCCACAATCATTTTCAAAATGCATTGGATAAATAACTATTTTCTGAAGTGACCTTGAACATAGACTTTTATATTATGTAGAGGTGCCAGAAATGCCATTCTTAGTTATCACAAATATCTATCTATGTAATGTATTGTATTAAGTATATTATTTATCTTGTAGGTACCCGTATCACAAGCTTCGCTTAGCTTGGGGCTAGATAATGATAATTATGTGTATGTCCAGCATGATTTCTTAATTTTATTTTTAGTTCAGTTTTTAACCCCGACGCAAACAGAGGGGCACTAGATCGAGTGTTCGGTGGGTGTAGATTCTTCTTTGTAAGTAGTCGAGTTTTGAAGCAAAATTGTAAAATTTTGACATTTTGTACAATTTGCATAGGTAAAGTATAATTATTTATGTCATATTTCATCACACATTTAAACAACAGATTTTCAAAATTATTTCACAAAATTCTTCACTAAACGCATTGTCAGAATCTCTGCAAGCCCCTATATTGTGCAAAAGCGTATTCACCAATACTTTGGTTGGTATTTCAAAGTGCAATGATTACCGTGTCTTTAGGCAGATTCCAAAGGTTAACTACGCATGACAAATGGATAGGTATGTGTATAATGTGTAGGCACCGGTAATACGCCCAAATTGCAGTCTCTCGTTCGCGAGTCATTATACCGGGCCCTTTTCCAATCTAGTTAGGGCGCGGAGTGATGTGAACTGCCTTGGGCCTGAGAATTATATGCTACTTCGTAACTTAGACCTTCACGTAAATGGTACTTTATCTATTGAGTAGATGATTTCAACGCATGTTATTTGAAAGGCACCTTATGTCTATATTTTCTTCAAATTTATAATATTTCTATTTGTTCTCTTATTATTATTAATGTCAATTTCTATTTTATTCTTTATTTATTTGTAACTTGTAATCTTACAACGCTCTAAATCATTAACTTTTTTTTATGCATCCCGTTTCTCTTGAATATATGGTAGAGACGATTCTGTTTATTTATCTATATATAACTCTATGTTTTTATCGAAAGCATCTCTGTGATACGGGTGGCTTATCCTAAGGCATAATAAGCCAGCATTGAATATTGCTCTCATTCCGATCAAGAGTTTTAAAAGTTAATTTTATTTTGTCGTTGTTTCTTGAACACTAGGACATTTTGTCGGTGGTTTTGAACGATTATACAGATATTTTATTTTCAGTTAAATTTATTTTTTTAGTAGAAATAAATTAAAGTTTCAAAATCAATCCTCTCAATCTATCTCATTAAGACACTACATACCTATTACAAGTTTGACCTATCTATTCAATTCGATAACTATAATAAGATTCATTTATTGCTTTCCTTTATACAAAAAAGAAATTCCAAAGTTCCAAAACAAAAAATGATCCGCCATGTTCATAGTTCCATTCATTTTCACTAAGTCCATGTCCTCAAACATCCCTCTCCTGTCCCTACCCTTGTTAGAAGTTTAGAATACATGGAGGTAGGGAAAAATTGGATTGAGATACGAATGATAAAATATTTTGTGTGGGCGACCTGATTCTGGCAGCCTTTGATGGCATTAGCACGCTTCATGGTGGCTGGATATGGGTGGTTTGTACCAGCTGGGAACCGTAGATTGGTCTACAAATAAACTTCAAATCTGTTTTAGTAGTTTCATAGAGTTTTATTGCAGATAGTGCAGCATTCTACTGTAGTCTAATATTTTCTTTTACTGTGTCCAAATACAAATAATAATGATAACTAAAGGTGACTACTGACCGGTGTTACGGGATGTAATGAACCATTCGCAGTGAGCATGATACGTTACGCCGAATGCAGAGATCCGTCTCAATGCTCGTTGCGAGCGCATTCTTTCCAAGTTCTGACTACACGATTCCTCGCTATGTGATGAATGGTAGGTACAGAGCGAATGCGAACGAGTGGGATTCGACGATCGGCTGTTACAAGCGAATGTTCGCGACGAGGCGAGGGACCGCCTTAACGTTATTTTATAGCCCCAATCCAACCAAACTCGCCTAATTTAATTAAACGAAAAAAGTATGTGAGTGATTCCGATGTTGCTCACTTTTCTTATCAACATCGTTCGCATTGAATTATGTAACTGAGGGAATTTTGGAAAGATCTTTTAGTTCCGGCATTAGTAGCTTTACATCTGTTATTATTAATACGTACTTTGTCCAGCGCGTCCAATCGCTTAGTGCCGTCTCGCGGCGAATCGATTGCGGGCGCGCATTAACGCGATACCGAGCGCCGACTCTGTATTGTACAGAAAAAAAACGTTGTATCGGCAAAAAGAGAAATAAATCAAACAATCAAGAATTTTCAAAAAAGCGACGACAGTTACGGAAATAACAAATACTTAGGAACACTGTTTTTCCATCTCTGTGTCTTTCGCAAATTCAGCTTACTTTTTATCGTGCCTTAGTTCAAACACATAAATAATGACAATGGTGATGATCCGCTGAAATCAATTACCTACAGTTGACTTTCTGGAAGATGCGAATATCAGCTTCAATTTTTTGAGCACCTGCATATAATACATATTTTCATAATACCTTTTTCCTAAGTGGCACACAAAGGCAAAAATAACATTAAAAATATATTTCGAAGTCACTTATCAGAATATTCAGAAATGCCGCGCCATTGCCTCGGAGTCGGGGCGCTGGCTTCCGCATCTTGCTGTGACCTTGTTCAAGGTGCGACATAAAACATCAGCTCGCTAGGAATGTTCCCTAAGCAATCCCTTCATGTCTTCTAAAACAATATTCGTTGTTATTTTGATTGTTCTGCATTATAATATAAGTATTTATACTAAAAACTAAACTGTACAGTACCTACAACTTATTTCACAACAGGCTTTTCAATGAAAATAAATATCGGCCAACAAACATATTTTACAAAATCGAAAACACGTCTAGTATTTCATGCAGATACCCTAGGCATCAGTAGGCATAGAGTTTTACTTATTCACTTCACAATTTTTACGAAAAAATCTTGTACGCAATTTCTACGTAATTTAGTGATAAAAGGAATCTACTCGTTTCAAAGGGGTACCTAAGCTCCTCGAGCGCCGTATTTGCCCCAGTATAGTAAACAAAGATGCAAGAGCTCGACCAGCTAGGTTGCGCATGCACACCTGTGTTACACAGTGAAAGTACTCCAACAGCTGAGTGGTCTAGCGCCCTTGTTGCCGGTGACCTATTGAACGATATATACCTTTATAGATTTAATCAAATTCGTTACAATGCAGACTGTTAGCGACTCACTCACTGAATCTAATTTATTGGCATACTTACAGAGTTTGTGTTATAAGTAGTAGCCTGACCTCTCCCTGGTGGTGTCGGTCTGCCGTCCCATCAGGTTATGAGTGAGGGAATAGGGAGTGCATCAGTGCACCTGTGCAACACTAGAATAATAGGAGGTACTTTTTACCACTGACCAACTGAGGACGACCCTACTGTTAGATTTTGGTACTCTCAAATTTAACAACAAAATCTTCACACAAAATTTTCATTCATGAATTTTAACTATCCCCACGAATTCTAGGATGAATTGAGTGCAAATAGCCGCCCCGATTAAATCATTCTTTTCATATGAATACAAGAATAAAACTCAAAGAGCCCTTTTCATGACCAGAGGTATTTAAACTACCATCACTTGCCTACAATAAATTCATTCCTTACTGAAAGAACTTCAGATGAAAGGATCCGACAGACATGGCGGTTTCCAAGAAAAGTAAGAACCTTTGTAAAGGGCGCTCTTTTGTATTTTAAATACACTAAACTCTGAAATGATTAAGTACCTACAAAATAGTCGTGAGTTTGTGAGGATATTAAGGGTTAATGCGTAGGTACTTTACCTACGTTACGTACTACAAATTACCTTGTTCTCTGTCAACAGAGAGTAGAGATAATTCTATGTCTATGGTCAACACCTAGACATGCATTGTTGCCCGTCGGCCCTTCTTTCGTACCACTAAAATCTGCTTTAACACGATCACTGCTAGGGTCGATATTTGGCTTTTAAATTTCTAGAAGTTAAAACCTGTGAAAATAATTAAGGCCTCATATGCCTCATCCAGAATTGAACATTATACAAGAAAAATCTACACTTATATTATAAAGAGGAAAGATTTGTATTTTACTATGTAACGAATTGACTTTAAAACTACTGGACCGATTTCAAAAATTCTTTGACCGTTAGAAAGCTGCATTATCACTGGGTAACATAAGCTATAGATAGAGTATACCCGTGCGAAGCTGGGGCAGATCGCTTGTAAGCAATAAAACCACATATTTGAAAGATGTGACTAACATCGTATGTCGTCATTGGTAATTTGTGGTTAACTTAACCAACCGATCGGCGGCGACGCCATTTATCATCGTAGTAGATACCGAGGTACAAATACCGACTTTACAATAATTAAAACACATTCGTTTTGTTATTCACTCGTTTTAAAACAAAGCAATTGTGATTTTGATGAAAAGAAAATGTGGCAAGCTTGCTCATTGTAAAAATACGTCTTGAAAAACAATGTGTCTTGGAAAATACGCTGATTAACTGACCGAGCAAAAACAATAGTTTATGAATGAATAGTATAGAACTTAAAATCTCTTTCCTCCTTAAAAAACATTGGAAGTGGTCAAACTGGTATTACCAAAAGAGCTAGGAAAGTGCTGCAATGCAGCCAGCATCTTGGGCACGCTTCCAACTGGTATTGATATGGATCAGTTGAGCTAGGTACCTGTAGATTGTTTGCGACAGTCTGCAGTTAGCTCAATTTTTCCAATTGTAAATACTAGTTTTAATTTTATTCTGTTAATTGATTGTAATTTTCTTTCTTTATAAATTAAATATTGTTAGTGGTGAAAACAGTTTTTGTTAAATAACATAATTATTTTTAATGCTGGTCAATCGAATTTTATTTTACCTATAAAACACCCAGAACACATTTTTTACATTGAAATAAGAATTCAACACATCTATTCCATTTCTGTAATAACAATTGTTATCTCCTCGTAAAACAAAAGAATCCAGCAAATAAATATTAACTTTAATTTTAAAATGTCAATCATTGTCCTACATTAAGACACCTATATCAAAACTAAACGTTTTCTCCTAGAAAATAGAGTTGTAAATGGACTGCGTCCTACAAATCAACATTCACAATATATAAATAAATGTTTATACCACAAAAGTGAGTGTCCCAGTACCAAGGCTGACCAGTTCACGCAGGCTTAGAAGGTAGGTAGCTATGCTCGAATTATATGTGTCAAACTAAAAAAATCTTTATTATATCATAGATATTGGGTTGAGTATTAGCTGCTTAATATTTCTGCTTGACATAACCTACCTATGAACTTTTATATATCCATTTGTAGTGTGTTAGGTCTCGCTTGATTTACGACCGCCTGCAGTTAGTTTTAGTGTTAAATCTGTGTGTGTTAAGTAATTAAGTTTAATACACTAACCTTTATGGTTTATATCGGAAAACATGTTAATAGAACACGATTGTTTGTGGTTAGTTGTAGAATTTACATAGGTACCGAAAACAGCAATGTATCAAATCACGCATAGAGGTACATATATAAATACGAAAGTATGGTATTGTGTTTGTTGCTTCTTCTCGCCGATACGACTGAACGTATCGGGCTGAAATTTTGCGTAGATCTAAATCTATATCTAGAACACATATACACATCATCATCATCATCCTATATTAGTCCACTGCTGGACATAGGCAACCCATAATGTCAGCATCTCATATACAGGTACTTCTATAGAATCTTTGTTGACTTGGAATAACGAATCAGTAAACTGCTCTTATCCCCATAACAACGCGTGCGAAGCCGGGGGCAGAAGCTAATCAGTATAAAAGTAGTATTTAACATAAGTATTTAATTTAATAGGTAGATTCCTAAAGCGAGTTAATATTTATTTGCTCTAGCACAATGAACGAACAGTAAAACATAAACACGTATTATCAACAGGAAATTTAACGATTAAGCAATTAGGTGGCTCTTTAATAGTTAAACTATAAACTTGCAGAATGAAGGTATTTATGTAAATTAACATGCTTTAGTATTTCACCAAACTAGCAAAAACCAGGACTTTTGAGATGTTAATAAAAAGTTACATAGGTATGTAACTTATAATATATACTTTAAAGCACATACATATAACAACCAAACAATTTTTTTATAGTCCTAGACCTTAGTTTGACCGCAATCTCACCTGATGGAAATAAGATGTGGCCGACGATGTATCACGAAGGTCTAGAAGATACCTTTTCACTCTTGACTTGACGAAATCTAGATTATAATTAACCGGAAAAAAATCAGCAGAGAGCGTGTTCCGATCCAAATTTAGTTACAAAAGAAACATAGTGAAAAATATGTGACGATTGGTGGTCTTATCGTCAGCAAGACCACCTTGAAAAGATTTTCAAGTAGGTTTGAGCAGATGCCTAACTTAGTAAGTAAGTACCTACTTAGCCCGTGTCTCCGTCAGTGCTCACAGTAACAAGGTACAATTATCTTGCACTTGGACTGTAATTCGAGGGGTCCTACCTACATGATGGATGAGACGTGTTATTGTTTCTCGGAAACTGGCAAATGATGACTCTATTACCTTCCTAGATATATTATACGGTATAGTCATTCGGTCTCTAGATATTATTATGTACATACTTATTACTTTACTCAATTATGTAGATACTTATGTACTCCCTTTGACGACATCTTTAGCCCAGCGAGCAACGTCCACTGGCAACGCAGAGGTTGCGGGTATAGTCTCGAGTCAAAAACTACTGCAGATATTTGTTTCGTTCTATAAGTTATATACATAATATACAACACAAGCTCTGCTTTGTTTCGGGAGATGCAGTGTGGATTGTCTAGCAATTTGTATTTAATTAATTCATTTTAGATTCTAAAATGTGTAGTGGGTGGGACAAAAAAAATTGGCAATGATTGAAAGAAATGAAACTAAAAGAAACTGTGTGTACACAACACATAAAAGATCAGATTAAAGTAGCTAGAAACCACAATTAGTCAAATGATTATGGATTTAGGAGTAAGTCAATTTTTAATATATTTTGAAATATATCATAAGGGCTGGCTGGTATTTACAGTACTTTTCGCCAAAAAATACAATTTCTTTTCACTTTTTCAACCATCCCCTTTAGGCGATAACTTTACTTATCTCTCTTTGATTGTTTGAGACTTTAAAGAAACGTAAAACTTGAAAATCTTTTGATGATTACTTTTGCCCTGGACCACAAAATAGCTATCAATACCTGGAACGTAGGATCTTTGCAATACCTAGACAGCTACAGCATTTTTACAAGTGGCATCAGTCAACAAGCTTGTAAACAAGCCAGTCAGCTAAACAATGCAATGTCAGCTCACACATGCTCGCATTTGCTGACAAGCCTTTGACATTTGTCAAAACAACCGTACAAAGGTCAACGAAGTAGTGCAGCTTAGTTCGACATGACAAGACACATTTTGCATACAAATTAACTGCACTGTGAATGCAAAATTAGCTGAACATGCTGATGCAGGGACCTTCGACATGAAAACGTACGACTTTTAAGTAAATCAAAATAAAGCTGATTAGGACAGCGTTGATATTACCTGAACACGTTTAACATGGCCTGGTAGGTCAAAGAACCGATGGATGAATAGTGTCAGTGAGGAAATATTGAATTTACACGACGTCACAGGTAGGTTGTAGCCTTAGGTTGTAGAGGTGACTGTGAGAAGAAAGCATGCCGTGCCTACGTCATGAACTGCAATTGCGGTGGACACTGTAATCAGTGAATAGATAGAGACTAGATATACCTGGACAAGACAAGTCATAAAAGACAATAAAAGAATGAACACAAATTAGAACTAGTATTTACAATTGAAACAGTTAAGGTGACTGATGTTGATGTTGATGATGATGTTGTACACAATCTGGAGCTGACTCAACTGGTAGATGTTAATACCGAACGAAAGCGTCTCCAAGACGTAGGCTGGCTGCATTGTGCCGCGCCGTATGGCAAATAGTGCTGATGCGCTGCGCCTGATACTCACCTGCTTTTTTGCAATAACGATAAAACCACCCATCCATTGACAACTTTGTTCAAATTTGAAAGCCCTTTATACAATTGCTAATTACGAAGATCATTCAAAGGGCTTACAAATTTGGATGGGGGTTTTGGCGTAATTTAATTACACAGGAGCTCTGGGATTAAAGAAAATATAAGAAGATAACATGTTGTGCTGAATCATCATAAATTAAGTTTTGTTTTTGAAGTGCCATAAGCCCTCGTATTCGGGGTTATTCATATTAAATTTAATATGTCCCAAAAAATCTATTTCGGCGTGATTTTATAGGAACGGGTTTAATTCCTGGCTTGGACCTTCCTTAAGTATGGGAATGCGCTAACCATACCAAGTAATCGACGAGTCGAAAATAATTAGTCGCGGGATGAAGTACCACAAAAGTAATTTTTGGGACATGAATTTTTTTATTATGGCATTGGAACGTTTGCTTGCACTAAGCACTTGTAAAGTAGGATCCAGTACCTAAATGTTGTTAAAATTTAAACAATATTCAAAGATATCAGTGATACTGGATATCTGGTTACCTTAATAAATAACCTATCGCCGCCTCAACTCTAGCTTGACCGCTGAAGAGAACAATGCGTGTTTTTGATTATAAAATGAGCTCGCTCTTGCGGATTGCTAAGATAAGGCAGTTAAAATTCCGATAGCCTGTGGTTCTATTCTAGATTGTTTTACCTAATCATTTCCTAGCTAGACAATTACAACGTCCCGTTGTTAGTAGCATTGGTCGCAAACAGTAGGTTTTTAAATAAATCTATTTGTATTGTAGGTACATTACACTCTTTTATCGTAACTAAATACATAGGTTTAATTATTCCTTAGTCACACTTAGCATTCTCCTTTTATTGATACGAGTTTTGATAAATAACATTGACATAATAAAAGTACATACACAGTACGTACCACCTCGATCCCTACCAAACAGTCAACGTTATACCAAAAAAAAATTACAATTTTATAACATATCACTATACTCAACCCAATCTCCAGATACAATGTTTGTTAACAACTCGGAAAACAAAAACCCAAAATGATATATTCGAATAAACAGCAATATGCATTGCAAGAAATAGCTAAAAATGCTAAAATTGACAAGTAGTGCTAATTTTGTTTAGAAATCAACAATACCAAAGTGGTTTTCAATTTAAGTATGCTAGTGTTGAGTTAGGCCGGGAAATTTTAGGCACAGGCGGCGTACCATTTTCCGGCCTTTCTTATGAGTCCGCCAGTACGCAAACGTGACAGTGCATTATTATGCACATAACTGGCAAGCACAATGTCAAAGCCATACAAGAGAACGCATTGCATAACGCATTCATTCACTTCGTCCTTTCAGTTAATTCTTTCCTCCGCTACGTCAACAAGAAGACTCACAAGTTCTGACTCAATTTGCTTGACCCCACAGACGTACGTGTACGCACAGGCTGTGTGTCTGACAGTTGGCTTGAACGAAAGAGTTTAACAATTGGCTTGATTCTTTGTGCTGTTAATGCGTAATTTATTTCCTTTCTTTCTCTTATCAACTGCGGTTTTAGTGTTGCACGGCGCGCGGCGTAGATCTCTCCTTAGGTTTACCATTGATCTCAAAAATGACGGAATGTTTGACCAGACGCTCTGCGACAAATACTCAGACAGGACATCGTCAAAAAAAGATTAGCAAACTACCGATCATTTGCTACCTACTCATTTTTTGACAATGTTCTGTCTGCCTATTAGGTGCCCAGCAAGATGCTCACGGACTGAGTTGTTTGCTATCTACTCTACCTAGAGCAATTATGGACCTCACTAGGTATACATTTTAGACAAAGTAATTCAGTTGAATTTCCACTGTCTGTGGCTGTAAGAGACAGCCGCCAAGCTCAGCAAATAGCCTTGTTACTTACCCAACAGATGACGTCTTCGCTGGCGGATTCATGCCGTAGTAACGAAGTTGGAATTTGATATTTATAGTACCTAACCTACAATACTTAGCCTTACTTGACATGCGTAAATTTTCGATTCGATTTAGTTAAGAAAATCGTAATTTTGTTTTCATTTAAAAGAAATGCATGAAATACTAGGCATTTTTTTTAAAGGGTTGTGATGTTTTACAACGATTGGCTAATCTTTAACACTTTATATCGAATAGGTAAATCAAATAAAATTTATTTCTTAAGGCTTAAATTAGTAACACAGAAAAGTCAAGTTTTAAAGTACTTAAATTATTATGAGAAGGAAATAAAATGTCCCTAATTGTTTCTGTTCACAATTTTTTTGTCTAGCGGAAGATGTGATCGCGATCTTAAAGTTCCGTTATTTCTCTCCTATCTCGTCCATCAAGTAGAAAATAGATTGAAGTCAGAAGCCTTAGTTTTCCAAGAGCTAAGTTTTTCATTGCGGAATTAAGAAAAAACGTTATTTCCTCTGAACACAATGGCGTTATCGTTTGACTGCCATGACAGCGACATTATGGTGTTTTCGAAATGAGCGTTGATTAAATATGGCCGCCGCGCTCGCGCCATGCCGAATCAACACGTGCGCCCGCGCACTGCTAAATACGTAGTTCTGATACATTTTTGTAGATTTAGGTATTGTTATGAGGTATGAGGTTGTCGCAGATCTGGACTACACTAAAAATCTGCATTTGAATATGGACTTTAATTCGCAAAATATGAATACATTTTGCAGCAGCGACAAATAAAATAGCTGACAGCGCGGGCTAGTACTCGCTTGAAGCTTGCGGTAAGCAATAATAATAATAATAATAATAATAACAACGTTTATTGAAAAAGAATTGAGACTTAAAATTAATACATCTTTGATCCCCATTATGTCTCTGTAAAATGTATCAAAATTCTAAATATGTGTAAGTATAAATATATTTGAATGTTCATATTTGTGTTGTGTTGTGTGGCAGTGGGTTGGATGTGTGATCGACAACCTAATTATACATTTTTATTATCATGATCTACATACATCATCATAATTACAGACTGATTTCACCAAATCGGCATTCTTTCTTAGGCCTCCAAGTTCTTGTACAACTCTCTACGGTACCTATAAATAAATAATGCTGGACAATTCACACAGCATTATCTAGCCCCAAGCTAAGCAGAGCTTGTATTATGGATAACTGATATACATTACATAGATAGATATTTTTTATTATACATAGAAAACGACCAGAACACCCTGAACAAATGCCTGCAGATCGCACAATCATTTGTCCCGAGGCGGGAATCGAACCCGCAACCTCCTGTGTCGCAGGCAGACCTTCGCCCAACGCGCCACAGATGACGTCGGTATAAACTGTTTTGTTCACAATTTTGATAGGTACTTATTACAAACTCTAATCGGTTAAAAATCTATTTCCGTTCCTGCAGCAAGGTTTTCAGAAAGGGCTTATTTCACAAATCGCTTCTGAATATCGCCCCTAGGGGAGAAAGTACCCAACGATTGTAAAATTAGCTCGAAAATATCGTGGGAAATATTTCTTAGCCAGGCATTTTCATCGGTGAATGTAACTTTATTAATACTATTAAACATTGGTAGAATATTATAAAACCAATATGTATAACCTAGGTAACATTGGTTCAGTATTTACCTCGTAATAAATTCCTATTAAGTACCTTCTCAGTTTAGTTAGTTATCAGTATGCACAATATAAATTAAGCTTTATGTATTTAAGAATTTTGAAGTCGGTAACAAATCGTGACCGCATTTCTTACCAAAGAAATTGAAAAAAATGGTAGATATTTAATTCAGTAAAAACTAACTGACTTCATATTAGAAGAGATAAAACTTTTTTGGTTCACACATTATCTTGAATCATTGCTCATATCCGACCAAACAAACTTTTTGCCACTGGCACTGCAAAAAATATTTTACTTCTTTAAAAGGGACCATAAGCTATTTAAAACTTACTTTACAGTGTTTTAATTAAATAAGGGAAGGCCTTACCTACCACAAAGTGGGTTAGAGCAGCTATATTCTATAATTGACTTTTCATCATATAAAGCCTAAACAATTGCATTAAATGATCAATTATAACAACAATTTACTTGTAGTATTTATCGCGTTCATTAACCTACATTCCCGACGTTTCAACAGGTTGACACACTTTGATTGTGTTTTTATTTTAATGTGTTCTATACTGATCACTTAAGCTGTAAACTTTAAAATGATGAATGAAAAGAATTTCAATTTACATAATATTACTCGTATATTGAAATTCGAATTAATTTGAAGTAGGTACCTTAGTACTCATTTAAATAACAGACATATAACTTGGTCGAAACATCAGGAAACTCGATAAAGACACGCAAAAGCAATGTTTACCAATCAATAATTATGTTTGCGAAAGTTTTTGAATGCTAAAACAGTTCAGTGCTGGCCGCGCACTTGTGCCAATAAAGCCAGAGCCAAGCTGAGTCTTATATAGTATAGACAGACGAAGGCCGTTTGTTTTTACGTATTTACGAGAAAATCTACAGTTTTTTACGAACTAGGTAAGTACATACATTTTTTGACAGTCACGGTCGTCAGCGATTTGTTTTGCTGTCATCTTCGTAGAGATACGTTTGCCGAAACTCGTATCAGCCGTATAATAAAAAAAGTAAAGACGAAATTTGTCACGGAAATTCTAAAATGTAACTTATCTACATGAATAATAACTTGAATTGTCTTTTTTTACTATTTTCAGAAACATTCATGGTAAGCATGTTTGTATCTAAACGCAGTATTTCCCGGAACGACTCAGGCGCATTATTTGTGACATTTTTGGCATGACCATTCTTTAGTTGACGACCTCTGTGGCGCGGTGGGCGAAGGTCTGCCTGCGACGCAGGAGGTTGCGGGTTCGATTCCCGCCTCAGGACAAAATGTGTGTACGATCTGCAGACATTTGTTCAGGGTGTTCTGGTCGTTTTCTATGTATAATAAAAAATATCTATGTGTGTATTGTATTGTATTATGTATATCCGTTATCTAGTTCCCATAACACAAGCTCTGCTTAGCATGGGGCTAGGTAATGCTGTGTGAATTGTCCAGCGTTATTTATTTATTTAGTTCTTTAGTGACGCTTTGTCCTGCAACGTAGAGTAGGTCTAACCTGGTACCAGATTGCAGCAAGTAGCCAGATATCGGATACATTGCACAAGCGGGTGTGGCCTATCAATATAAACAGCCTACGGTTTTGCTTAGTAGTTTAGTTTAAGTACTACTTGTAAGTTCACTTTAAATAACACTTTTAGTTAATTTGAATTATGTTTTAAGCCAGTTAATTGAAATTTATTGTTTAAGTTGAACAGTAGCTTATTAAGTTTATGTTTGTCTTAAATAAAACTGGTAAATTCATTAATTAGCTGTATATATTAATTTATAATTTACTATAGATAAAATTATTATTGATCTATTTGTTTGTGTAAAATATTTCATTTATACACAAACAAATAGGAGGTAAGTAATTGAGTCACTTAACTTTAACATTTTTACGCTAGTAAAAGAAAAGGAAGCTATGTTAAATCACGCAATGAGTGGTTATTTACGTTTTCCCTTTAAAATCTTATCGGATTTAAATAAACGAATACATCTTGTTTTATGTGGCCAATTGGCCTGTGATTCATAAGAAACTACAGCCAAGACCGTGAACTTCGTGTCAGCGATACTTGACTAGGTCGATGCATTTGGCGTGACGCCAGAACCGATTTAGTGCCGTGTTCACGCTATCCATTCACCCCACGAGACAATACAATATTGTAATATGGCGTGGGAATACGACTACCTGGCTTACGAATATTTAGATATTTCCCTACCGTGAAACAATATGTGAACTTAGATTTTTACATCATAATCGGCGGTCAGATTTTTGCCACTGCGGTAAATCGATCTCATTTTTAATTATAATGATAAAACTAAATGCACAGTCCTTGTAGTGACAATTTTCCAGAAAAAAAAACAATCCACGATGCCGAGAAAATTGACAAAAATAGTACTCTACCGCCTCTGTGCATAGGTGATACGTGTTCCACTGCCAAAAATCCTATACTATTAGTTAGCCTATCAATAATTCAATAATAATAATTCAAAAATACTAACATAACTAATTGATCAAATCCTACATTCAACATCCTGAACTTGCTTGACTGTTGCAACTATCCAATTTGAAATATAGATAGAGCTTAGAAATACTGGTTCTAAGAAAATTGCAGTCCATTCTAGGTTTTATGTTCTAGACAGGTTGTCTGCAACTTAGTAACATTCTACCTTAAAACCATTCTGGCTGCCGGAGTGCCTTTTAGGCACATAATTAGACTGATGCCTTATGGACACTACTGTGCACTTATAAAGTCAAGATTAGAGCAAATTATAGCGAAGAATCTTCGACGATTCCTGACTGAGTCACCGTGAACAGCCTAAAACTAAATTAGATGGAGGCCTTGTCCTAAATTAATTTGCAAAACTTTAACGCGCTTGAAACATTTTGCCGCGTGAACTCAAACAAATCGTCCTAATTAATATTTTCATTATTTTCCTTCGGCTAGAGAGCCGAGCGTGCTGGAGAGCATTTGTGTTCCACTTGTGCACATAAAACACTAACATTTATCTTCTAAAATAAATAATAAACTTTACCAAAAAATCCAAAAAAATATTTTGATGTTTTATTTCTTGACCGTCCATGGCGAAAGGTGTGTAGCTAAATAGACTAGCTAGGTAATTTAAAACCAAACAGATGCTACCTCAACCATATTTTGTAGATAACAGGCTCATGATGATGATGACTTTATGAATAGATTGTCTTGGGAATTAACAACAACACATAAACGGCCTCGTGTTTCTGGCAGAGGCGCCATGTTATTGGTTACTTGTTGCGCCGGGACTAGGGACGCCATGCCGCCCTTGACACCATTATGTGGGGCAGTAGGGTAGGGCGGACTTGTTGAATAATGTGGCCAGATGTGGGGAGCTATGGGCTTCTAGATGGGGAGGTTACGCGGTCTTGACGGGGAGGCTATGGCACCCCATGAATGACCCTGTTGCCTCAAAACAAGAGATTAATGTATTTCTGTTGCGCTATTTTACTTACAAAACGCGTTTTTATTTTAAGCCTTAAAGAAGGGTTGTTTTTATTAAGAAAAACATGAAAATTCCTTTACAACGAAGAAAATTAGAATCTAATAATAGAAACTGAAAATAGTCTTGTTTTCGATTCTCATTTCAAATTCCTCGAACCCATGAATAGATACTTTACGCTTTCAATGTAAAACAAACAAAAAGCTTAAAAACAAGTACCCAGAACATTGTTCCGGTACGTACAACCAGAAAACACTCATAATACACAAAAAGGTAAAGTTCAAATGGGATTAAAAAGTAAGCAACAATATTCAATCAGAAATGACCAATCGACGAAATATTCACCTGAAGTAGCAATACCAATCGATACCCGGCAACAATACAATAACTTGTGCAAACTCCTATTCCTGCTAGAGTAGCACCTGTGTATCGAATCAGTGCGGCTTTTACCAGCTTTTTCCGGCTAAATTCTAATTCTGCTAATTCCGGCTCTACAGTAGCTTAGCGTAATACCTTAAACAATGTACTTATGGGAAACTTTTTTTCTATCTGATCTAAAAAATATAGATAATGTCATAAGCCCCTTTTCCTTTAGCTAAGCCGGTTAAGGCACCTTCCCGCTCAAAAAGACCCACCCTGTCTATCTATTTTATGAGAAAAGGTACCTGGCCTATTAAAATCAAACCTCGTCACATCTAGAAAAGGCATTGATTACCATTTCTTAAATGGTCACAGAACGGCTAAACCTGGGTATTCATTAAATAGGTTTTATTAGTCGGTGAGTAAAAAAAGCATTGATAAAAACTTACGAATTGGTTAAAAAAAAATAGATTCAGGCGTTACTTTGCGGAAATCCATTGCAAAATATAAAGATGAAAATATTTAGTAACAATTCCGCGCAAGACCTTCTCCGATAAGTTCTAACAAAATGTAATCAGCGTCGTAGAAGAAAAAACACACCAACTACAAAATGAAAAGAAATCTATCAAAGCAAGACGTCTAGACGTCTTGCGCGGAATTGTTACTAAATATTTTCATCTTTATATTTTACGAATTGGTATTTGGTTTCAGAGTCTTTTAAAGACATTTACGTAGGTACAATTTTAAAACATCGGTTTAAAATAAAAAAAAATATAAGTAGGTACATGAAACTGTCATAAACTAAAGAAAATAAAAGAGATAAGAACCTTAAATGTTTTTAAATTTGCGCGATCTGAACACATAATTATAAATACTATTTAAAAATAAAATAAAGGTAGATCCCGTTAAATAGTATTTATGATATGAACCTTGTTGATATAAACTATGTTTCAATAAGTCAAGGATTCAAGTGTTTTTGTTATTAAACATATTATTTTTCTAAATATGAGCCATAAAAAACTTAATTAATAAAGTTACTGCTTGAGTCCGGCTTTTAGAAATTAAACTATATTTCTGGCTAGGTACAACTCTAATCGCGCTGCGAATAAAACAAAATGTTTGTGTTTATTGCAAAAGTTCGCTACAATCCGAGTTGTTGGGAGTGAGAATGTTAGGGTTTCAAATACTTTGGTATTTCCTTTTAGAAAACGTATTTTTCTGTGAGCGAACTGTCTGTTAAATAGTGTTTTATTTATGCCAGCTAAATAGACACCTACCAAATAACTGGTGTTTGCATCATAATAAAACTAAACTAATTATTCGATAATTAGTTAGTCAAACATCGTCAGTCGATAGTTAGAATGTTTGACACTTTAAATAGGTATTCCGCCATTTCCAAGTTGACGGTTTTTATTTGTATGGAAAAATATCGTTCCGATCTTCCATTTTAAGTTTTTTATAAGTTTTGCTAACTTACAAAAAACTTAAAATACACACAATATATACACATTATAATTTTTTAAACCCGTAAAGTTACATTGCATCACCCAGTTCTAAGATTAATCAAGACGAGAACAGCAACGTAAACGGTTACGGTGTCGTTACGTCACGCGTACGTCCTTGAGTGTCGACAGACTAGCTAGATAATCCGTCTTTTGCCGCATTGTTAACAATAACAACATCACTGCGTTGCTGGTTAGACTCAGACCGTCTGGCTTTCAAATAAGCTTTTATGGCTTTTATGATTTTGCTTACTGTAATGTTAACGTTTAAAATAATAATACTCCACACTATAAGCAGATAAACATTTTCAAAAGTTTTTTTTAATGTACTGTGAAGGCTTTATATTTATTTATTTCTCGGGGTTACTAAACTGGAACTACTCGATAATACACTATAAAGTAATAAATTCTGTAATTTTTTATGTAGAATTAATTCTAAGACCTATTCCTGGGGCAATAGATTTTACTAAGGTTTGTTATAAACTAGCGGTTGGGCGCGTGGTTGAACCCTTGTTGTTTGATTGTCAGCGCCGCACATGTAGTTCTGCGAGTCTAACTGGCTGAGACTGGGTAGTAAATGCGTTAAACTCGAAAAGCATTTAGCGGCGCTGTTAGCCGCTGGTGTGTATAGGAGGAGCGCTAAGTAACCACAAAACGTATCAAAGTCAGTAAGGCAGTGTAAGTACAGAATAAAACGGCAAGCAATATCTGATTCACAAATTCTAACAATATGAAACAGCTCCTCGTACATTCACCAAAACTTGGGCAGAGCTCTGACCTCCGGGTTAGTGTGCCGTTCGAGAGCGAAAGTCATTCGTTTTCGTCGACGAAACCAAAAGTGCCTGGTTTTGCTTTGAGACTTGTTTGGCAAGCTTTTCAACTTTTGTTTGTCTATACTTCTAATGATTTTCTTCAGTCGTAGGACCGGAGAGAGTTTGAAGATTTTCTCATAAAACCTATACTTCTTATAAATACAGTTTCAAGCTCTAACTCAAATAAATCTCAATCTCATCATTAGATGGATCTAAAATAAACGAAATCGAGGTAACTGCAACCGTCGATTTTATTTTAGTTTCATCAAAGTGCACCTAAATTCGATCCTAATACTGCGCTGGCATAGCATTAATTCTCTGCTTACTTTTCTTTGGGGCCAGATGATGCTGTGTGGATTATTCATGACTCTTTGGAACTGTTCAGGATTCAAATCGATATTGGTAGGTGTTCAACACTTTGTACCTACCTTTGAATCATCCATTGCCCGCGTGGCCCACCAGCGTGATCCACTGATGAAGAAATGATTTTTAATCTCGGTTTTACATCCAGCCTTCTTGTTCTCTCTTTATGTGTCTTTCTTTGTGTTTCAACAATATCGTTGTGCATCAATTTTGTGTTTAGCAAGTATTGCAATAGGTATTTCAAAAATATTTGTTCATACAATAATGTTCAAGTAAAAAGCGATTTGATATTAGCATAATCGATTAGCATACCTGCGTTAGAATTGGTAGTTTTTTTCCTTATTGTGTCATAATGTCATAATATGTCGGTATTCGTTTCTTTATATGCAAGAATGTTGAATAAGAAGTCTTTCATTGCAAATTAGTTTTTATATTTTTTGTTTAAATTGCGCGTGCTGAATGCAACATATCATGGAAATTGTTGATATAAAAGATTTCAACGCAGTCCTTTTGTATTTAAAACATTTGTTTTAGATATATGAAAAGTTTTTCTTCCCTTTGAGTTGGGCGGTCATTGTTACACACCCAATCTTTGCCTACCGTTATAAACCTTTTCCCTTAAAAGGATGTGCCAATCAAAAAGTCAATCCATTTTAGGGTTTTCCTCAAGGGTCTATTGATAAGTCGAATTATTTGAAAACAATTTGATTGCGGTCGAGTTCTACGTAACAAGTATTTGCTGACTTGACATTAATTTGATGCTTTTCATGGGCCAAAGGGATCCTTGTTAAGGGCAAAAGGATCAGAAACTGATATAGAAATATCCTGTTACGCTAAGGTGCCGAGGATTCTGAAGGAATCGAATTACTTATAACAAATACATTTTCCAAATTCCTTACCGATTTAACGTGTGTTGTTTCATAAGATTTCGTACCATTTCTATAAAATTGGATTCCTGCTCCCTCGGTGCGTGTGGCTTGCAGGCTTATCAAGATTGCCGTTATCTAGATTGTGACCCCGTCCCATTGTCCGCAGGTCCAACAGTGCACATAGTGGCAGCATGTAGTGATAACAAACAGTGTTACAAATCATTTACCAAAATGGCCGACACAGATTTCGATACGATGCCCGACGATGCGTTCGATTACACGAAAATCCCCGCGATCGTCACTCCCGACGAGATGAACGAGTCTGGGTATCAGGAGGGATCGGAGCAGAGTTACGGCGAGCGGAGGGATTCCAAGGAGGGATTTGGTGGTGAGGGGGACTCTGATAGTGGAGTGGATGGTGTGAGCAGTGGGTGTTCGACGGTGGAGGACTGCCCGGTGGTGTCGATCAACGACGTGGTTGCGTACTATGACGACGTGCGCCCGAGGCGGCGGCATGTCCCGCAGCTCAGCTTCTACAACGTGGATATCGAACGGCTGGCCATGGATGCTGCTGCTCAGGTTAGTCTCTTTTTGCTTCAATGTTTGATTTGCATGTTTTGAATACTAAATGTAACTGATGTTGAGTTTAGTTTCCTGATCATCGGATTTTGATTTGAAAAGGTACTGGACGTTTTATATTACATAAGACTGAGGATACTTACTAGACATTTTATGATTGACCCATTTGTATTTTTTTCAAATTACACGATTTAGCTAATACATATGTTAACTACAAAATAAAAGATTTGCAACCAAGAATGGTCACAATTCTTGGTTTTCCATAATTTGTCATAAGTCAACCATTCTTGAGAACAAAGAGCGTAGTCATGACTATTTTTAGCTTTACTGTCCTTTACATTTTCTCCACACCTATGCCCATTATAATTTTATCGCGCAATAAAACTAATTGCCAAATTAAAAACACATCTCCACCAGTAACACAAGCAATCAACGACACCGGAAATCCCAGCAAGTACGTGTAAATAAAATAAAAAAATAACAATACTTCCGCATTAAAGTAATCATTGTAAAAGCAACAATAGAGAACCAACGTGATCTCAAAACTTATAAGTTACGCAAGACTTACTTACAAAACGGTTAATTTAAAGTCGTATGCCTTTCTCTTGCAAGTAATGATTACAAATATCTGTATCCACATAAATTACTACTAGCCTGAGACTGGTTGATTATGGGCCTATCTGGCTGGCTTGTCAACTGTCTGAGCTGAGATTTTTAGGGCTCCTGAGCCCCTTTAACTAGGCAGCTCTAGGCCTCCACTGTCGGTCCATCTGTCTATCAGTGTTGTATTACTGCCACTGTTTATGCTAGGTTTTTTATAGAACTTGTGGGACTCTTTTCGTAAACGGAAAGATAATTTAAATACGTACTAAAAGTTTTACAAGTTGTATGATTTTACTTAATTACAAGATAGATATATAGAAAACACTTTATTGTACCACACAAACACAAAATACAATACAAAAGGAAATACATGAAATATAGGAAGTACAAAGGGCGGCCTTATCGCTTTAAGCGATCTCTTCCAGGCAACCTTGGAATGGACTGGACATAAAAGAACAAAATAGACGGTGGCATTTGAGTGATATGAAAATAAAATAATAACATTAAACATACACTACTTACCATAATACCTAACATGCATATACTACTTACTAATGATAAACACATAAAAAACTAGAATTTTTTGTTAAGCGGGTAAATAATACTGACGAAGCCGTTCTTTGAATATAGGAAGGAAGTGATTTTGCATGTCTGATGTCCAGGGAAAGAAAGTTTAATTATGTTGACGTGATTCTCTGCTGTTTTGCGTTGTACGACTGAATTTCAAAGGAGAGGCCAAACAGCAGACCTAATTTCTGTGTCGCTCGAGGATAAATGCAAGTCGGAAAGGTTTGATAAAATTAAACAAACAATATCTCACAAAGCTATGATTCATAAATATCGAATTAAAATTGGTAAAAGAGCTTTTTTGGACAGTGGTTTTTCTATACTCAGTACAGATCGGATACGACCACATTTTAATTGGCTCTTCATTTATGGCGCCGACTGTACTTTTGACATTAAGGTTGTCAAAAAAATTAGGTATAGACGAAACGGAAACCAATCATAAAGTATTATATTCTTATTATTATTATTTGGTAATTTCATGACAAATCACTCGTTTGGCTGAAAAACAAGCATGAAACATTTGCAAAATATTATATGATGTTAAATATTGCAAGAGTACGTGTAAAAAAACGCGAAAAGAGAGTAAAATCTCGGCGTCCAGAATTTTCCCCTGTCGGCTTAGTACACATGTTACGAGGCACCCAGTAAAGCTATTCTGTGCTTTAGTAAATTACACAGATAAGTGAGAACAGCTTGGAAAGTTAGCCATTAGTATTAGTGATGCACGTGCAAACTAGCCTGTTACAAAGGCACGTCCTAGAGAGCTGTGAGCCTGTGACTAAGTACACGCTGGCATTAACTTTATGGTCAGTAGTTAGTTTGGTTCTCGAGGGTTTTCACAAGGTACTTGTACCTCCTAATGGAGATAAGTTGATATATTTTACAGCACCTTCACACATTTGACGACCTTGTGGGCGCAGCGGACAAAGGTTCCTCTGCGGTGCAGGACGTTGCAGGTTCGATTCCCGCTTCGAGACAAATTCTCTGTACCTGTACGGTTTGCTGACGTTAAATTATATTTGTATTTTAAAATTATCTAGGTAAGTATATATTTGTTTTTCCAAAAATGCATTCCTCCTGCATTATTTATGTTCTTATATATTATTTCTGCGTAGTCTGTAGTTATTTATTACTTAGATTTCATAATTCATAATTGTTTATTTTGCAGGAATGTAGGTACATGGGGTCTTAAAAGTACAGCTTACTCTATACATTCTGCCTCGTCAAGGCATGCAAAATTTATGCTTATTCTAGGTGATATTATATAAAAAATAATCGGTATATTAAATGAATCAAATTTACAAAAACAAAACAACCACAACAAACAAATGAGATTCTACATTTGGACATTTCATTTCACCGTTCAACTTCAACTTCTTTCTTATTGGCGCCACCGAGATATCAAAGGAAAAATTATAATCGATAACATGTCAGATTTACATATTATTATTATGGGATTTAGAAAAAAAAAGAGTTTAATGTCAAAATTGTTTCAATTGTCAAAATGGCTCGATTGTCAAATTATTGTAGTTTGTCGTCCACGAACTCACACTTATTGCATAGTAAGATTTTTCAGTCAGTAACTTTGTCAGGGCATTTTTAAAAATATTTAGATTGTTGATGGCTCGTATAGACGAGATTACCTATCAGTCATCAAGTACCTACCCGTAAAACAAGCTCTTTTTACATTGGGCCTAGATGACGCTGTGTGGATTGTTTACAGGCTTTTTAAGCCTATCTCAAGCTCCAGCTCCATACAAAACAGGTTAATTACTTATAGACCTTAATTTAATTTTACACAATTAATATAAGAAAACCTTTTTGTAGTGGAAAATAAATGTCTTATTGTTCAGCATTATTTAATTGTTACTAGCGGTCCGCCCCGGTTTCGCACGGGTAGATTCTATAGCCTATGTTCATCAGGGATAATCACGGGATAATGTATGATTCTAATGGTTAAAGAATTTTTTAAACCGGTCCAGTAGTTTCGGAACCTATATTCAATTCAAACAAACAAACTTTTCCTTTTTATAATATTAGTGTAGATAGCCTGCTAACTTAGCACATTACTAATTCTCACTCCGTCTTCTTCTTATAACATAAGTCAGAATGAGAAATAACATCACTTAGCAGTTGTTTAAAGTACGCAGACCATTATGAATAAGGGTGTTACACCATTATATAATCACAAAAGCAATTCAATGGAATTGAGGGACAGTTATAATTTTAGTAAGAATATAGAATAATCTTCGGGAAATACGGTTACTCAACAGCCTACAATGGTCCATGATAATCGCCTTGTTGAATTTATTTCTCATGTGGGATAATGCCTATAAACCCCACGCTGGGCATGCGGGTTTGGGATCGCAGTTCGGTGGTAGATCTATTCTGCAAGAGGAGCTGCTGCCCGCCCCCCGGTGCATGTTCCTTAGTCGCCTCTTACGACACCCACGGGAAGAGTTGGGGTGGTGCAAATTCCAAGCCGGCACCACACGGCTATAAACAGTTATAAAAGATGAAAATTTCAAGTGTAAATAAACTATTGTGTATAGAAATCAGTAAGAGTGTAGTGCATAGGCACTGGATGGCTTCATCGCGTGTTGCCACATTCATTATTAAGTTATTTCAGGTTGACATGACAGGCTGTCAAACGTGGATGCGGGTCTAATCGTGGTTACGTCAGAACGCTCGGTCGTTAGCCTCCTTGTACAGTCAGCAGCAAAAGTAGATGCCTAATTAAGCATCTACTACGCTTGAGAACATATTCGTAATCCACATAGCACCATCTAGCCTAAGCAAGCAGAGATTATAAATCAGTAAATTTTATTACGGACTACTTTCAGCCCTCGGCTTCGCACGCGTTGATTATATGGAAACGTTATTTCTGTCTCATGGGCACTGTTACACACAGGGAGAAAAGTAGCCTATATGTTTGATTTTGACTTATATATTACATCAATGCAAAATTTAAACCCGATCTGTCCAGTAGTTTTAACGTGAAGAAGTAATGAATATCCATCCATCCACTTTCGCATTAATATTATGACGACCGATGTGGCGCGGTGGGCGAAGGTCTGCCTGCGACGCAGAAGGTTGCGGGTTCGATTCCCGCCTCGGGACAAATGTGTGTACGAGATCTGCAGACATTTGTTCAGGGTGTTCTGGTCGTTTTCTATATATAATAAAAAATATCTATCATGTATTGTATTATATTATGTATATCAATTATCTAGTACCCATAACACAAGCTCTGCTTAGCTTGGGGCTAGATAATGTTGTGTGGATTATCCAGCATATTTTTTTTTTTAATTATCAGTGTGAGTGATGTAAGCGGGTTAACTACGAACCTTATTTGTATTGGAAGAACACCAACGTTTCATCACTTTACGAAGGACTTCTCCAGAATTAAACACTACCTATAGTTTTTACAGTAAACTTTAAATGAGGCGTTCTCTAAAAAATAAAAATAACTGTATCCTATCTAGACCTCTTTTTTAACTATTTCACGATACCTGCTAAGCACATTTCTTGTCGCTTCCTTACTAAACTACCCGTTAAACAAATAATTATGCAATAGTTGTATTAGTATTTTTCTTCAACAATTAATGTATTAACGTAATCGCTAATTTCTAACAATATTTTAAACCTATTTGCTAACACGATTTCCGAACGTAAAACTCACTTGTTAACTTCAGAGCTTAGTTTTTTTTGTTCAATGGTGAAGCTTGCATTGTTTGTACCAAGTTTATCATAGACAGTAAGTGTTTACTGAAACATTGAATGTTTTAACAAGCCGAACTATATTACTAACACCAGTTTTTTGAAACCGAGCACTATGGTTCTCATTAGGGGAGGTTTTTGTCCAGCTGTGGACTAATATACGCTAATGATGATGACGTACACAGTCACCTATTTCAGATATTTTGCAACACAACATTAAACAGAGCATAAAGTAGTTAGTTAGCATGTGAGTAAAATTAGAATGGTCTAGTTCTGACGGTGACTGTACCAGCATGCCTGAATTCGTGTGGTATATTGATCGCTGAGGCTCATCTGCAGACTGGAGCATAGGTAATCCTCAGTGGAGATTATAGACTGCGGTGTCGGTGGAACTACGGGAGCGATTATGAACAACTAGGTTCTGCCCGCGGCTTCGCATGCGTTGTTTAAGGGACGATAAATGAGGCCACTTTGTGAAAAGGATAGTATTTCATTTATTTATTTATTGATATGCAAAACTGAACACAACCATAACATCAAAGAAAAAATATAGACAAAGTTCTTAGACTAGATTGTGATCCAAAACATGCATACACAACATGATTAATATAATAAAGCAGTAAACAATAAATAATAATTTCGCGTTTATAGGACCGCCAACCGAGACAGAGCAGAGCGGCGTAAGTTTTGTGAGTTTTTGCTGATAATCTGTTAATTAGGACATTTGTTTCAAAAAATAAGCCCTCTGCTCTATCCCACTCCTTAAAACGCGACATCCTATACCCATCCTATTCTCAAAATGGCGTCATATACCTGCCTCTTAAGGTACGGACATAATGTTAGATTCACTTATTTATTAAAGGTAACGCCTTCGTTAAAGCCGTTGTTAGATAAAACATATCAATTTCTCTTACACTACCTACCTACACTTTTCACAATCATAAGATTTCGTTTATCTTCACTTAGGTATATTATAAAGGGCACTGATTTCTATTTTTGTATGTAATGTATAAACTTAAAAACTACTACACCGATTTCGAATTTTTTTCACCATTAGAAAGCTTACTTTTCAGGGAGTGATACAAGTAATGTTTAATCCCGGAATTCACACGGGAACGGGAACTATGCAGGTGAAACCGCGAGGCGCTGCTAGTTCGTTATAAAGGACGATTCGCTTTATCCCACGGCTTACTTTACGAAGTAAGCGTTAGGCGGTAAGCGGTTTTCCCGGTTCGTTGATTCTATAGTAAGATTACCTACTTTATTTTTGGCCAATGACTAGATATCTATATTTTACCTCGTCCCTGTCTATATCAAAATTTCAGATCAATTGATTGATTTGATTTGCAACAAATATTCAAACACAACCTTGATTTAATACTATTTTAATCATAAAATACCTTCAGACCAAAGCTCAGCAGTATTATACATATTGATTTTCGTAAGACATATCTGTGCCGGTGGTATGTATGTAATGTTATATGAAGCGCTTCTTGAATGTGTCAATAAATCGAGAGCTGGTCTCGCAATAACAAACGAAGGTCGACACTTCTATTTGAAAGTGAATCTTCAAATATACTGACCTTTGAAATACCTGCCTTTAATACCTTCTCGTTCAAATAACGTATGTTACAGTCGCGTTCACAAATCGGTGACCAAACTGAGATGTTCCATCCAAGTCTCGGATTTCCATTAGTTTTGGTTTTAAAATATTAACTCAGGTTTTTTATATATGATATGTGTTTGGAAGGCGGGTGCAAAACTTCAAGGAAAGAAATACCTTCTATATGCTAATATTATAAAGTGTAAAGATTTGTTTGTTTGAATTAAATAGGCGTCGAAACTACTGGACCGATTTGAAAAAATCTTTCATCCAACATTATCCCCGATGAGCATAGGCTATAGACATACCCGTGCGAAGCCTGGGCGAACCGCTAGTCGTTCATTATAACGCATGTTTTAGTGACGTCCATAGTGGGTCCCAGGACAGGCATAGGATTTCGCGTTCATAGGAGCGAGACAGAGCAGGGCAACATCATTGCAAAAATCAAGATTTTGCTTCTTATCTACTAATTATTCAAAATATAAGCATTCAATAGAAAAATTAAACGATTAGGTACTTAAATAAAACATTAGTCTGGCTATGTATTTCGTAAAAAGTAAGTTGGTGTTTTCGCTGATAATTTAGAGCATTTGTATCAAAACATGTTTTTAGTGCTAATTTTTTTTTTTTTTTGTTAGGATATCTACCTGTCTATTTAAAAAATAAAATTCGATTACTCGACTTCTACAGGTTTTATCCCTACCTACCTATCGTATTTTTTAATCTGAACATTTAAGTTCTTTACACAATACAATAAGGTTATTTTCCAAAAAAAAGTTTGTAAATACACCTTTATGAACAAAGAGTTACTTTTTTTTTTAATAACTTCTAATCAGTTTATTCAGAAAGAAAATAACAATCAAATAACAAATTTTAAAATTAAAACTAGTATTTACAATAGAAACAATTAAGCTATCTGCAAACTGTTGCAAACAATCTACAGGTAGCTCAACTGATCCATATCAATACCAGTTGGAAGCGTGCCTAAGACACTGGCTGCATTGCCCCGCTGTATAGCAATGCTGATGCGCTGTGCCAGATACTCACCAGCTCTCGGGTCACGCATCGCTTCGACCAGACGCTCAGATAATTTTTTGAAAAAGAGTTAATATACTTTAGTGGTAATAAATTTAGGTAGGTACGTAAAAATTTATGAAAACCTCATTACTAAAAGTAAGTGCACAAAAATACACCACTTGCATGGTTATTGCATTAGGCGCTCTCTGAATTACGAACCGTACTATCCTATAGAAGTCTAGTAAATAAAACAAAACGTTGGTGTTCTTCCAAAGTTCCAAGTCAAATGAGGTTCGTACTTGACCCGTTACATCCGTAATGAATAAATGACTTTGTCATATCAGCTTCTGACGTAGACGTACGTTGTATCACTATCGATTTGGTAGTATGATCTGAATAAGATCAGAAATGTGGAATACATAATAAGGTAAATGCATAAGTAACTACATAGGCACATTCACTGCATCCTGTCTTGACATGTCATTGCTTCCGTTTGATGTTGACGGAAATAAATTAATCACAACTTCTATATTGGCTATGTGGGGAGAATTATTAGGGTCCCGTACCCAAAGGGTAAAACGACTTTGGGTTGGGATTGAACTTCTTTGGGTCCCTATTACTAAGACTCCGCTGTCCGTCGCGTCTGTCCGTCTGTCACCAGGCTGTATCTCATGAACCGTGATAGTTAAACAGTTGGAAATTTCACAGATGATGTAATTCTGTTGCCGCTATAACAATAAATGCTAAAACTTGAATAAAATCAATAGTTAAGGGGTTTCCCATACAACAAATGTGTTTTTTCTCTTTTATACGTACGGCACCCTTCGTGCGCGAGTCCGACTCGAACTTGGCCGGCTTTATTTAGAGATGTTTTGGTTGCTACCAATGCCAGGTAATCACATAAAAACAATAAGAACCAGCTATACCAAGTCGGTCTTAGAAGTCGTTTATGTTGTTGTTTTAGCCAAGTACCTACCTTAATTAAAGTAAGGACTAACATCAATATTATTATATGTATTTTCTTCGGTCAACGCCAACAACTGCGGAACTCCTAAATTTCTCTGAAAATTTTCTTTTACTTTTAAAATTTATTTATTTTTTAAAATACTCTTGATATTTTGACCATCTTTTGTGCTTGACTGTCCTAAATGACATGCTTTACGGCCCCATTTAACGGCTGATTAGCTTAACCAATGGTTTATTGACAGCATCCTTCAAGTCAATGCTTTCTGGTTTATCCTTTTAAATTTCTGGTTAGTATTTTTATTAAACCGCCTAGATTTAACGCCTCGTTTTTATGGAAGCACATAAAATATCATACCCTACTACAGTTCACACTCAAATATGGTAGATCATCTCGTTTACGACTGGCAACCGACAGGCACGGTGTCGGTACTAAAACTGACATCATGATATCGTGGGTAAGTATATTCGAGTTATTCCCGACTCGTCCTACTGGATTCGGCTCAAAGTGGGACGGGTCAAGAAATTAAAATTGTATGCTGAAAATGTTCCTGATTCGTCCCACTTTTTAAAGGCAGGCAAAAGTACTGTCAACTAAATAATAAAATAAATTTCTTTAAGGTGTGAACCGGTAAACTCCCATAACACGTACTTTCCGATTCATTTGCTACCTACACCGTATTGCAATGATATTTTGCATACATAATTGGATAAGCAATTGCTATGTTTGTATCGTTTTAGTTTTTCAAAATACATTAATGATCATTAAATGACCTTACCTTCCCTTGTCTGTATAACGGTAAAACTTTTACCACTTTTTTGCACTTTCCTATCACAATCACAAAACCGCAGCTTTCAGGGGAAGTTTTAGATATTCGGCAACGAAGTGTTGGAACAATATTCCACCTCCGATCCGCAATGTTAACACTAAATATACATTTAAATTAAAGTTTAAAAAGTTTTTATTGCAAAAGCAAATAGAGGGTATCCCCAAACACTTCGTTTGCCGAAAATAAAGCTGCCGCATTGTATCTACTGTTGTCATGACCTATGTATTTATTTATTTAACATTTATTAAAAATACTTCAATTTTATTATTTTAAAACTAATCACTTTTACTCACTCGCTACACAATCACAATATAAACGAATTGTCTTATGGCTCGTTCAGCTCGCGCTCGTTCAGGTTTTGGCTGAAAATCAGTGTTTTTGCTTACAAGCAAAAAGTTTCACTGAGCCACGGCCTTTTTGTCGCACTGCAGCACACATAAACTTCTACACTATATTATACTTCTGCATGTACTTTTTCCTTTTTTGAAAATTTTCTGTTTATGTAAACCTAATATTCTTAAGTTTAAATTGTAATGTATATTTAAGGTGTGTCTGTAGTAACAAATAAATTTTTATCTATCTATCTATCTACCACAATTCAAACAAACGTTTAAAAATATACATAAATGAGTGAAAAAGGACAAAACAAATGAAATGACGAATGAAGTTTTCAAATCTGAAGACGTATTGTTTCAAATAATAAATCTTCTGTAGTTTGCTCCTATCATACCAGCGTCGTAAAATTTAATTCCGTTGTTCAAGAAAAAATATCGAGATGAATAGACCGAGAATTTAAATAAAATATTACCTAGGTCAGATAATGTACTTCATGTACTTAAATAGAAATTTGTAATTTCTTATACCTACCGTGTGTATTTGAATAGTAACAGTATAGTGCAAAAAACCTTTCATGACGATTTCATTACATATTAGACATTTATGTACAAAAAAATTATATTGAAACCATGGATAGCAAAACAAACAATAGATACATTTTTGCAACTTTTTTATATTAATAATATAGGATTCTTAAAGACAATAGATGAGTAACAATACCAAAGCGTACGTACCTACTTGCTTTACTGTTGTTAGTGCCCTCAATGCCCACTCCGCAATTAGTGAAGTGTAAGCATTTCCACAGACACAGCGGGCAGCGAGCCGATTGGCTAATGTAACTGGTACTTTGGTATTATCATGATGGAGTACGTCTGGTCTAGAAAATATTTAGGTAACATACAAAAAATAAAGAAGAAAGAAACAAAATAAATTTTATTCGAACCCAGAAATATAATACATACTTATCACAAACATAGATAGGTACAAAAAACAGATAAATTAAGCAGAGCTTAAGTTTTGGTATAGAATCTAGATAATCTTAAACTTAATACCTTATATCTACTATCTACATAATATGTAGATAGATGAGATAAAAGCTGAACAAACACAGTGGGCTACCTATTTATTTTTAAATGAAGACTGGTTTTTAATAGGTACGTCTTAAAACAGAAAATTGCTTAAAATAGTTGATACTTTGCAATATTCAAAACTATCTTCTGTCCGTGGCTTCCCACGCGTTTTTCGGGATAAAAAATAGCCTAATGTTCATCCACATCTGTGTAAAATTTCAGTAGTTTTGTCGTGAATAAAGAGGTAACAACTATTCGAACTTCTGCGATATATGTGATTTTGAATATGTACCTATTGATATTCACGACCAAAGTCGTAGATCCAGAACAAAACCAGCCCAAATCTCACCTTACGCAGCTTAATGCACCGCGGTGGTCAAAGTTTGTTTTCATTTGACGACATCTAGGTATTTGAAACTATTTAACAACAAAAACTACAAGCAAATCACTAAGCTGGCAACATCCTGTTATGTCCCGACAAAAAACCTATGATCAAACGCTATTTTAATTGCCTGAACAGGTTTCGGAGTCCTTTTTTTGTCGGTCAAGCGCCAACTCGCGCCACTGGATGGACCAGTTGTCATGGTAATGGTATCGTGGTCAAGGTTACTGGCATGGTACCCACCTTAATTACTCCGGTCACTATCTCTTAAGTACCTTTCACTTATCACGAAACAGCCTAAAAGCCAACTCCGTGCTGCGTGTGTATGTCCACGCGCAGTTAACATACGGTTCAGTTTCGTGGGGCAGTGTAATTTATAACGCGGCATTGTGGCCAGTGAAGCCTTATTGTAAAGGAATCTATGTACATACGTGGAAAATCGATATAACGCGTTGGCGGATGTCGGAGTTCTCAAGGACATTGTTCATACTCTTTCGATTAGATTTACATATCTCTCAGGTATCTATGATACATTAATCTAAAACGATCTAGTTTGAAAGGTCATAGTTGTTATGGATATCGAAAATTGGGGGATTAGAAACTTGTCAGTCGACATTTTAACGTCGCCTGCATCTGCATGTATCTGCAGTAACAAATTAGAACAATTGAGTTGCGGGCGTTGTTGATGGGCACTGTGGACTGAGGAAATTAAAGAGGAAGCGGATTCGAACAGTCTTCAAAATAATACGGTTTTTAAATATGATACCAAGTACGATTCAATTTTAAACTCAAAAATCCTCATCATCCGCTCCGCTGACCACCGAAAATATGTACAGTCATATGCTGTCCAACGATAATTTAGCGTGACTTGGTACCGGCACGTCGGTAGGTACTACATTGTTAAGATCTGTGGTTAAGATACTACTTATTCATGTAAGCACCATCCATGTACATTATTAGAACAAGGAAGTTACGATTTCTGAGAAATGTCGTAGGTACTAAGTCTTAACTTATTAGGTACAGTTGGATTGAAGACTCAATAAAACTTTTGCAATACAACCTAGATCGTGTAGCTGTTGCAAGCAAAGTTTTGTTGTCGGCTCCCAGGATTAAGAAATGATCTATCTCTTTTGTAAACGTTCTAAAGTTATGTCAAGGACGATCCGTGTTCGTGAACACGGACTGGTGGACCTATAGTTTTTTAAGTATTGCAGATATTGTTAGGTCTCAGTATAGTTGATGATATGAACTGGCAACGAAGTCATGTTTGTACTAGTTTGTTTGCTATATCATGGATGATACTGAAATATAATAATAATAACATTAGTAATAAATCATATTGTTAGTGCCAAGTCCAACGTGAACTAGTTCTTATAAGGCCTTATCAGTCGTTTTGAAAGTCTATCACAGTCGGAAGTTAGACTGAGATGGTAAAATTCACTAGAAAACTAAAAATTCCAGGCAAACTCAGGTATAAATTGCGAATTTGGCAACGGCCAATATTTTTTACCCGATATTCGTATTTTCATTTAGTTAACTTTTCATTTGTCAAAATATCACGAATCTAAATTAGGCATTGTTTTTATGGAATTGTCGCAAAAGGGTTGTATTGTAATATTTTTTGATACTTTGTGTTATTTTGTTATACCCGGGAATTGGGTCCCTCCCAATCCCGACCTTAACTTTCAATGCGTACGTAACGTAACCCGGCAACAAAATCTAACAAAAACAAACGATCATCATTTTGTAATACCGTAGCTGTCTTTTGTTATATTTTATTTAATAGTTTACGGCAAACTTGAATTAGTAAGTGACAAAAACATTACGACAAAAACATGCATTTTTTCTGGACAAGTGGGCAATGGGCATGCAACATGAATTGAATTGAAACAAATAAGATCAAATATTATACCATATTATATAATATTATACCCTAGGTACTTGTTTTTGCCCGCGCAGTTTTCTCACTCGTGGGATTTGGGATATGACTAGCATAAAAGTTATTCAAGATGACATATATGTAGAATACCTCTTTGGCCTGAATTTTGCTTAGATGTATACCTATTTCTAGGCCAACATTTCAGGCAGATCCAAGCAGTAGTTTTGTATTTTCTTCAGCTATCATATCATACTAAACATATACATCCTACATCGTAGGTAGGTATTGCAAGTGTGCAAAGTTTTGTTGTTGGCTCCCAGGATTAAGAAATGATCTATCACTATTGTAAACATTCTAAATTTATGTCAAGGACGATCCGTGTTCGTGAACACGGTCTGGTTATCTACCTAATATACTTTTAAGTATTGCAGATATTGATAGGAAAATCTCAGTACAGTTATTAATATGAGCCGGTAAAGAAGCCATGTTTGTGCTTGTTTATTATATATAAATATGTATTTACTATATAAAAAATTACAAAAACAAATTGTTACGTGATAAGGTAAATAAATTAGCTTACTACAGAAAACTGCATGATTGTAATTGACCAAGAACCTTAAAAAATCAAAACATTAATCAAACCCTGGCCAAAATAACCTAAACGAGCTAGAAGTAGGTAAGCTTAGACCCGAGCACTACATAAAAGAGGTTTCGCGGGTGCCTGATATGATAAAATGATTGGAAACTTATTTAGGTCGGGTCGGGTTGGATCAGCAGTTTGCTTCGTCCTAATTGCTTGTATTTTGAACCTTATTTTCTGGTTTTAATAATGTAATTTGAAATATCTCAACTGTCCGAGACACCTGTATAGTTTAACTTTAGGATCTAAGCATTTTTCCGTATATGAATATTCTATTGAAGACTGTGGCGCGGTGGGCAAAGGTCTACCTGCGAGGCAGGTTGTTGCGGGTTCGATTCTTGCCTTGGGACAAATGTTTGTACGATCTGCAAGTATTTTTTCCGTGTGTTCTCGGTATTTTTAGTATAGTAAAATACATAATAAACTATATAGTGTAAGTATAGTAAAACATATCTATCCATGTTAAATATTCTATTAAGTATATCAGTCATCTAGTCCCCATAACACAAGCTCTGCTCAGCTTGGGGCTAGATGATGCTGTGTGATTATCCTGCATTATTTACTTATTTATTTAATCTGGCCAGCCAACTGTGTTTTGTTACTCATAAAGAGACACAAAGTGTCTCTTTCAAACGTGATATTGCGAAAGAAAAATTCCAGGAAAAGCTGACCCAAGGGAATTTTAACAAATAATACTCGTACTAGAAGGCAAAAACAAACATAAACAACATTAGGTATTCTCTACCGCTGTAGTTTTAATTTAGAGAAATCGTACAAGCGTTATGAATGGGCCTTGGCATAATGAGCCGGCTCGCCGCTAATCTACTTACGTTGTTTTGGCGTGTCTTCGATTGTTACCATTGATTCTTTAACATTAAGGTTTAAAGTTCGTTGACATGTAAGCATTGCAACTACATGAGGGAGCTAGGAACTTATATATGGTTTTTACGCTTATACGTCTCACTTTATTTTGTGTCGTGATTTAAAAAGAATATATCCGTAATAAATAAATTACCAAGCCAATTACAAAAAAATATAAAAAAATACGAGTTTGACTCTGAATCCGCCGTATGATTTGGCCTCTTCCGTACTATTCGGATCAATTTTTAAAAGAACAATGTTAAAATTTTACCCGCGTATTTTTTGCGTACAATTTTTACTTAATAGGCTTACATTTTTCAACTTAGGAGATTATTATTTAAAATTTTAACTTATACGTAGGTGTAGTATAAAGCACTATATATGTATGTATCATTTGGGGAAACTGCGATTCCTACCTCGTCGTTCCTACCCCCTAAGTTCCAAGGTACCCAAATGATACGCTCGATATAAATGAGGCAGGTTCTCGGCTAGGTGTAAAATGTACTACCTATTGTGCTTCAGATGATTTCAATTGAAGGTTGTCAGTGTACTACGTATCAAGTATGTAACGAGTTAATTTTCAGTAGGTACTGTGTGGCCAATCAGTCCGTACAATGTTGCAACACTGCACATAGTGATTACATTTAACTCAAGTGCCGCTGAAATTATATGTTGAAGAACCTGAAAACTCGCGTGTGATGATGACTTTCATTTTTACTCTTCAGTTAAGCTTCAAATGGCTGAGTATTGAGTTCATAATATGTTGGTTTGAAAAAACTGAGGGCCGACTTCGAATTCTCCAGTGTATTTATTTGCCCATATTGTTTTTTTTATGGTTTTTCGGGAAAAATAAATAAATAATGGTTGAAAAATTCATGTTGTCTAGTTTCAGATATCATTCAAATCAATATTTATTGAAGAAAGGATCTCAAATTGACAGATAGGTAATGTAAACTGCGTATAAAAGGATCCAGCATCGGAGTGAATTGCGGTTTAAGTATGGGTGATTCATTACACACATTCTACACCGAGTTTGGCTATGTTATAAAATAACATTTAATGATTTTAATGTTAATATTTGATTGTAACTTTTAGAACAAACCATAAACGATAGGAACAAGTTAACTATACATTCTTACGTAGAATTATCTACACACTTTGTTTCCTGAACATCCACCGTGACGAATCTTATATCTAAGAACAAAAGGTTTAGAATAACATGTCCGTCAATTACAGAGACCAATTTCTGTGCCGAAATGTAATATTATTAAAGTGATCGTGTTAGTCAAGCGGTGCACCTCACGACTGGTGCATTAGGTAGAGAAACGTGATCAGTGACGAGAACTAAACTCATCAATGGAAGAATACATCGGATTCAGGATGAACAGACAAAGGTTGGTAGAATATTTCACTTTATACATTATCATGTGAAATACCAATGAATGGAAACGAATTCCATACCATGTTGGAAAAACATGAAAAGATAAAATAGGTATTTGGCATTATTATCATCATTTTAATTCCGTTTGCACCCACTCTTGGCATACATATGCTTTCTTTCTTTCCATGTGATTCTTGGTAAGGTATGTATGTTTACTCCTTTTTCCGCATATGGACTCCTTATGGTCTATTATGCGTTGTTTACGCTAGCATAGCCAGTCTAACTCCGCCCAGAAGCGCAGAATCTTCCTGGGGTCTTCACAGGCTTCGCGGAGCGACGCGACGTTGACAAGTTGAGATTTTCTGTTCGTTGTGCTGTTATGCCTCGCGTTTCAGGATTACGTGGGCAGCTGCTTCGTCGTCGCTGAGGCACCCTCTACCTACAGAGTGGACTGTCTGTCGCTCCGATGGTGAATAGCTGTTTATTTAGTAAGCAGTTCCTGTTAGTGTTGCAGTGAATCATAAAAATGATTTTTAGGATTCCGTACTCGAAGAGTGAAAACGGATCCCTATTATTACGCCTACGTTCGCTGTCTGCCTGTCTGTCAGCGTGCTGTATCTTATGAATCGGATATGGTGTAGTTGAAATCAAATTTTCAAAGGTTGTGAATATTTATTTTGGAAAAAAAACATGGTGGTAAATAACTATTGGAAAACTATGATGCCCGTAGTAGTTTAAAGTAAAACTGTGTCGCAGACACCATCGCTCTTCTCGCAGACACGAGCTATGAAAAAACCTATGCTCGGAGTTTCTCTGAAGGATGTATTCGTATAGAATATATTATCCGACAGACTACCAAAGTTATCGAGATAGCTCAAAGAATTAGCATGCTGAAGTGGGCGTGGGCCGGCTTTATATCGAGAAGAACCGACAACCGCTGGGGTAAACATGTTCTTAAGTAGAGACCGTGGCTCAAGCTGAAGACAGGGCGCTATGGCGCTCATTAGGGGAGGCCTATGTCCAGCAGTGGACTGAAAAAGGCTGATGATGATGATGATGATGATGATGTCCAGCTGTGGACTAACATGTATAGGCTGATGATAATGAGTAAAAACCTAAACACGACTAAAACAAGACTACCTAAACTAGGAAATGTGCGAGATAACTCATTAGCCAATTGTTACGCCAAAAAGTAATAAAAAGTAAACAAAGTCACGTTGTTTACGTCTAAATAAAGGTGAATGTCCACTTATCCACTTCCACTGCACAACCAACTGTACGCACCTGTGGATAAGTTCGAAAGTGGCTCGACAGGTGAGTGGTACCTACGCAACATCACCCGGTAGTGGTGTCTGGACAGAAGCCAAGAGTATTGGCAACTGAAGTTAGTTAGGTAACAGTTTGATATTATCTAGAGCAAATTGTACTCCGACTTAGGAGTTTACATCTGAATTAATACTCTGCTACAGTGCAGCGAGGCCATGCATCCATATAGGCTTAGAACCGTAATCTTTAGATAAATAAATAAATAATACTGTACAATTCACACAGCGTTATCTAGCCCCAAGCTAAGCAGAGCTTGTGTTATGGGTACTCGGTACTATAACTAATATTACTTACATAATACAATACAAAAATCATATTTGTTTTTACTATATACATAAAAAAAGACCAGAACACCCTTAACAAATCCCTGCAGGTCGGACAAACATAATATATTATGTCTGAAGGCGGGAATCATACTTGCAACCTCTTAGTGCAGGTGGATCTTTACCCACCGCGACAGCGGGTTAAATTGATATATTCCCAACCACCCCATTGACTTCCCCATCAATGGGGTGGTTGGGAGAAAAAATTCCCATCCACCCCATTACATTGTCTAAGCCCACCGCGCCACAGAGGTCGTCATATACATTTTATAGGTACTCAATGTCAAAATGTTTTACCACAAGTTTCAAGCGAGGGGCCCGCGAGCAGTTTGCTATCAGAGCTGTGACTCCTTTTGACGACACGACGGTATAGAGATGTGTTTGCATCGTGACTGACGTCTCATTTTCCCATAGATTTTGGTGCAGCGCCTCTTTCGTGCGGAGAGGGAACTACGCAAGTCCCATACATTATGTTAGACGTCACGATCATGATCAAATGGACTCAGGGCTCTGATCCCGTCAATACAGAATACTTCTAAATATAAATTTCAAATTACAAAATTAGTGTGGTCCAGATCTGCGGCAAGCTTTAGTTCCATATAAAACTGCGTAGGTAGAAGATTATCGACCAAATCAATATTGTCACAAGTCCATCGATTTGACATTATTATGAAATGCCAAGGTTTGGATTAGAATGTGTTTTTAAGAGCTCAAATAGTTTTAACGAGTATCATAAATAAACATTTTTATTATTAGAGCAACAAACTTCAGAATGACATGCACAGACAAATAAATAAAAGCAAAGGTATTACCTCCGGGTGTTTGAACAAAGTCACATTTTATAAGTTTGTACAAAAGCGAAAAACTGACTTTTAATACATTTTCATTGTTTTTTATTGCGGAACAAATAGTAATTTTTCGGGAATGGAATATCTAAATCTAATAAATATGTGACCACCAATCATTTTCTGCACAAAACCAAAAAATCTTCAACATCGGTCCACAGTTGATGGAGAAGTAGGTGAACATAAAGGTAGGTACATAATTTGGAGAATTTTGCAAAACTGTCGTCAAATTCCTGAATAATTGAAACGAATTTGAAAGTAATTAATACCAGAACCATTTCGATAGCACAATCCATTTTTTGAAGTCGTGTGGCATCTTTTTAAAATTAGCGTCTAACTAAGTTTGTTTATGCTCGTTGCCATGGAAACCGTTTGTTGCCAGTGATTATAAAAATTATCAAGTGATGATGCTTTAAATACGTTTTAAGGCGCGCATATAACTTTCTCGAGGATTAAACTGCAACAAGACCACCACAAAATTAACTTTCATGTCACGGATAAAATTATCAAACTCTAATAAGAATTGGCTAAGATATCACCAAAATTGTTGTAGGTAGTCGTGATTTTTCAAAAGTATTTTATAGTTTTTTTTAATTGACGGGATAAAAATGAATCCTTCGGGAATATTTTTTATGGGACCATTTCGGGATAATCACGAATTTTCAAAATCGTTTTTTAATTGACACAGAAATCGACGAACTAACATAAAAAATACATATAGCCAAATGTACGTCTTCGGAAGTCTACCTTAGAACAAACATACATACATACATACCTACCTACATATTGCCGAACGTAGAACTTACTCCATTTTTCGGAGTAGGTTAAATGATTACCTACTACATACCAACTTCAAAATGCTGTCAAGACCCTTAGTTCTAAACTTTAGGATACATTATATTACATTGCAATATGTGTTCATAATTAAGACATTTCTTTAAGATACAAACTTTGATCGAGTATCCGCTGGGAGGGTGGATATCATAATAGGTGGTTGCAAAGTATTAAAGTTTTTTACAACAGTATATTTACCATTATAAATATATTTACCGCTATAAATATATTTACCATAAGAATGCAAAGTATTGTATTTTATAATTATAACAAAAAAATCTTGATCTTGAAAGATTGAAGGCAGACAGATGGTGACAAATAGTGACAAACTGGTTCCCCCGGGATAAAAAGCGTCGCAGAGGGAGACCTATGTAAAGATGGTGCGACGATATTGAAAAGGTAGCCGGAAAGCTCTGGCCAAGAACCGCACGAGACAGAGGTGCATGGAACCGTTTGGAGGAGGCTTTTAAGTATAAGGAATTAAAGCTTTTTTATTTTATTTTATTTATTTATTTTTAACAAAAAAATCTAATCACTTACTCGCGGCTTCACCCGCGGACTGGCATATATTTTATCCCGAAATTCCGGGATAAAATATATGCCAGTCCCTGAAATGTAAGCTTTCTAAAAGTGAATGAATTTGAAATCGGTTCAGTAGATCCAGAGGTTACCTCTTAAACCCCTAAAATGTCACAAACAATTCACAAACAGTTAACAAACTTTATTCTTGTTATTGACAAGTGATTGTAAAGAAAAATAACAAATTTAATCAATAGCTCTATCATTTTGGTATTTCAAGTTTTTTAGCTATTAATCCTTAATTATCATTAGACCATTTATATTTATATACATCATACATACCTAAAACAATAGCCGTAATTTGTTTAGTGGGTGGGGCTGGCATAGCAGTGGCACCTCTGACATTTAGTTTGAAGGTCGCGGGTTCACACCTCGAGATCAATGATTATTTATTTGCCACTTGTTCAAACAGCATTCTTATGATTTACTAGAATATATTCTAGGTGAAGCATTTCAGAACCTAGATTAGTGAGTGGCTGCAAATTTAATAGTAGGTAGAAAATTTTCTAATTAATTTTTAGGTCTAATACTATCCATGAGAAAGAAACCATGGCTTTTTAAAGTTTTTAACCGACTTCGATAAAAGGAGAAGCTTTCTATGCTCTTCAGTATGTATGCTTTTTTATGTATGTCTGTCGATTTGTACGTTGGTAATGGACCGAACTTGTGGTCATCCGAATGAAATAAATAAAAAAAAGTTGTAAATTAAGGGATTCTAAGATAGTTTTTAGTTTTTTAAAACATCAAAATAATCGCAAACTAAATGAAAACTAATGCAAAAGAAATTAAATCCCTAGGGTTTCCCAGCATACAATTTTTTGGCGTGTTTTAATGTGGTTCGCTAATTTTCATGCCGTAAAAACGAATCTATTAAAACAAAAACAATTTTCCAAACACATCAGCTTCTTTGTTCAAAATCTGTCAGCTTTTTAAATATCGAAGTTTTCGCTAGTCCCGATATTTTTCGAGTAGTTAGATTCGCATCACTATTCTTAAAAAGAAGCAGAGTTTATGAAATATTGTGCGTTTTCATTCTGTCAAAGAAAATGAATGTACGGACCTAGCATAGTGCAAATAAATAATGAATGTACGGACCTAGCATAGTGCAAATAAATAATGAATGTACGGACCTAGCATAGTGCAAATAAATAATGAATGTACGGACCTAGCATAGTGCAAATAAATAATGAAACATTATTGTTTGGTAACTCGTGAGTTATAATATGACTGTAATATACTACACACAACATATAAAAACACGACAACAAAATATAATGTATATATATAACATATACAACTAAAAATCAAAACCTTTCCATTATCCGTAATCAAATCGAATCATTCATTATTAATCTCAAAAAATAAATAAAATCAAGTGCTCACATAAAATCGCATAAAAATTATTATCCTCAGATAAAAAGAAATTGATTTTTGTGTTTGTACCATAAGTAACGTTGATTCATCACAGTTTATCGAGCTCAATAAAAATACCTTTTTCTCATTTCTCACTTAAGTAATATAAGCCTTATGGTGTAAGGGACAGAGGCCTGTTTTCCGGGTCATTGTCCTGCTACAAAGTTGTCCTGGCAGAGTGAGAATATTCAAGACGGTGAGAACTTATCAAACTTAGTTTTACCAAAGAATAATACGCCAACCGCGGTCCACCTGCACCTGCAGGAGGTTGCGAGTTCGATTCCTGTCTTGGGACAAACGTTCGTACTATCTGCAAATATTCATTGTGGGTGTCAAGGGTATTTTCTAAGCAAGTATAACAAATTAGAAGTCGTAATAAATTTACGGGATATTTACCATGATTCGTATTTGAGTTTTCCAATTTCAAAAATCAAATCATGGTAAATATCTCACTATAAATACATAACTTCTATGTTATTATTAATCATGATAGTTTTAAAACTATAATAAAAATATCTATAAGAAATTTATTGTACTAAAGTCATATAGTACCCATAACACAAGCCCTGCTTAGCTTGGATCTAGATGATCATGTGTGGATTGTCAGGCATTATTTATTTTAGTCTGACTAAAGCTATGCCAATTATTTACAAAAAAAGCATAATGAAAATCATTTGTAACGTCTAGCAATAAGCATCAGCTGTTTTTTTTTATTTATTCGTTTACATTATAAGACACACTAACTACTTTTATTCCATCAGAAAGAAAAGAAGAAAAAGTATTATGAAAAGAAACAGTAGAAACTATATGATATAAAGGAGTAAAATAACAAAGAAAGATGATTAGGTATTTACGTTCATGGTAAGTGTTCAGACTCGTGCCACGATTGTTATTCTTACTCCAAATGGTCGTTTCCCGAAGGACGCCCTCTCTTGTTTATGGTAATAGTGAGGTAATTATGGACAAAAAGGGATTTAATGATCGTAAGTCAAGTGCAAGGCTTATGTTTTTATGAGTTTTTATAGTACAGAATAAAATGAAAAATAATTAAATTAGATGACAACAGCTACCATTAATTTTAGAAACACTGGACAAGTACCTTTGTAATGTCGAAAAAGAAAATAAAGGTCCAAAAATCATTAAAAAAATAATAATATGAGTCTTAAGAAGCCCAGACAATTTGGCAAGCGAACACATGCTATTAAAGGGCCCATACAAATTTTGTAAGCGAGCTATTATTTGATGAATACATTTCTATAACCCCAAAAATTGTTCTATCAGTAGGTACGTACATGTACTTCCTAGAAGTGAGAACTGCTTGGAAAGAGCCGGCGCCACCTCCCCAGGAAGGCCCGTCTAATTTCCACCAGGTGTCTCCAGCATGCTAATTCTACACGTGCTTCGTCTCGTCATCAAAACGCCGGAAAACATGCTATAAGTATTAAAAGGCCATATAAATTTTGTAAGCGAACTTTTCTATATCATTTCATGAAACTTTTTAAACTTTCGCGATTTGAAAACATATTTAAGTTGGGGAAAAGAAAGCAAAAGGTACGCGATAAATACCCGATAAATAATCTTAAATATCATTTCATGAAGTCAATTCTTTACCCAAAAAAACTACGATTTCATGCGATGATGAAAATTAAAACCTAAGTCATCGAGGCCTTTTATGGAAAACCCCCAAACCACTTCATACAAACAAACGCAATGGAGAGGTCATTTCAGCGCGTCGTCACTTCCGGCGACAGTCATTACGCTTGTACAGTCAACTGTTACAATAGATGACAGCTTACAACTATAATTATCACAAAAGTATGCTTTAGCACGCACTGTGCCAGATAGATATCGATATCCTAGGGAAATCCATTATAATTTTTATTTGCTTATCGCGGCTATGATGGCCTATTGTGATCGCCACTTGTTGTCACCCCTGAAGCTGCGGCGGCGTTCGTAATTCGCCACTTACCCTTTCAGCTGCGAGGAACTAGAGGACTTCCTTGGGGGTGATGTATCGTAGCTCGTCTGGGCTGAGCAGGTGCTTGCCCCGACGAGTGTTACGTTTTTAGGGTTCCATACCCAAAGGGTAAAATGGGGCCCTATTACTAAGACTCCGCTGTACGTCCGTCTACCTGTCTGTCCTCTGAGAATACGCACGAAAATCCGACGGCAAAAAAAGTTATCTTAACACATTCATTGCCCATTTTTAGCCCATCTTCCTTTAAGGGACTCTATTTGTAGTGTTTTTTTAATAATATATAATTATTTTAAATTATATATTACAACTATTTCATCATCATCATCACCATCATCAGCCTATATACGTCCACTGCGCCTTCCGTAAAAAATGGTTTATACTGAGTTATTGAAATATGGTTAGCTGAACCAGGCGGCATTTTAGTTGAGTACCTATTTACTTCTTTCTTAACTTACCCTTTCCTTCACAATGCAGGCGCCAAAGATATTTCCAAAGAACTGTACAAGATGCAAATCTGCAATCTGTAGAGATGTGCGGATATCTCAAGAATTTGTGTCATTTTCCTTGTATTTTTTTACCTGGTAATAAGTAATGTGTTTGTGTCGTCTTTGTAGAGGACTGTAGCCTCTCCGATTAATCCTACATCGCGGCGTCACAAACTCACAATTCAAAGACACGCCATTTTTGACAGCTGGAGCAATGTGATAACCTTGGTGACAGCCCACAGACAACAGGATAATAATCTGTATTTACAAATTTGTACACGTAGGCAAAAAAGTAGCCAATTCCTATCGAGTGTGTCATTTAAGGCCTGACGGGGCGATTTTTTTGAATTTTGTTCTGAGTATGGAAGAGTTTACTTTTTGTTGTTTGACCTATTATGAAAATAACTAAGCTAATTAAATTAGCTACCGGTGAATATTTCAGGAATGTAACCAAAAAAAAACACGTGAAATTGAATTCCTTACACATTTCTCCCCTGCTAAACGCGTGAGAAATTAAATTCCATAGAGTTTTCCATCGCGCATTCTATTACGACTGCAATGACGTACATTTTAAGTTATATTTGGAAAATAAGCCTTTTCTAAGAAGGTGTAGTATAAATAAAACACCTACCTAAAAACATTTTGAAGGGTTTTCCGTTTACTTGTACGGGTCCGGCCTTATACATACACCATAAACAGCTTCAAGTAAATTTGTTTACCAATAACAACTTTCTACATATTATTTAGTAATTCTGCGCCTGAATATTCATATTCATACCACTCACTCGGAGGGTTATTTTCCAGTGACGGAACTATCTCGAGCACTCGACTCTTATCGCGATCGATAGAGCACTTGTGATTTGAAAGGAAGTGCGGAGACTAGGTATGATGATCAAAATTATATAGATGAACTGACTGATGCGTTAATTTATATTTGTAGCAGACTACGAAAACAGAAGTAGGTTCAAAGTTCGGTTGTTTGTAAGATTTATTTATATATGTTCGTCAATTTCTCTAGATACTGACCCCCGAATACTCAAACGCGTCTCAGGTTTATTACAATCATATAATAGAATTAAATTAAAACTAGTATTTACAATTCTTTCACCATTAGAAAGCTTACTGTTCAGTGAGTGACGTAGTCTATGTTTTATCCCGGAATTCACACGGGAACGGGAACTTCGCGGGAGAAGCCGCGGGCAGGTGCTAGTTTTAGATAAGTGGAAATACAAAAAACCTTAGTAACTTCAATAAATGTCAATAAAATTTAACAATATCCAATAAAATCCATTTCACAATTAATAAAAATTTAAAGGGTGCTTATTATATAAATAAATAAAATTAAAGGTCCTTTGAACGAAGCTTGTTCCAAAATACTAGTTAAGTAATTTTGCAAACGGCTTCTAACTAGATTAGGTCGAGCAACAGTCTTTGTTTGTGTTTCTAAAGGCTGGTACCAACTAATTAGTGGCTGGTTGAGAACTCGTGCTTACAGATAAATTATAGGAACTTTTGTTTTTGCAAGACTACGTAGTTTAGCTTTGAGAATCAACAGATTTTTATGTTAACTCCAGAACAATAGGAAGAAAGGAATTGTTTTGACATTTTCAGAGCTGAGTTTCAGCTATAATGCTGTAGGAATCCATCAGAAATCTGTTGGGGCCGGATTATGAGATTGAGGGAACAGAGATAACACCTTTGTTTGTGCACACACTTGTGCACTATAAAACATTTGGTCCCGCTCACGGCGCTCACCCGTTGAGTCTGGCCGCGCCGTATTCCAAACATCGGCTGAGAGGATTTTTTTCATTAATCAGTGTAGTTCAGAAAATACCTACAGCTAAAGTCCCCACTTTTCAGAATGTTAAACACTTCTCTTCAAAACTTTCATGACCCAAGACGCACATCGTCCAGCCGCAGGTCCTTGATGTAGCAGGCAGTGAATGCGTTATAGCGAAATAGTTTGTATCATCATCGATTTGTTTTCTTCTAGACCTATTTATAGGCTAAGGTCAACTCGTTCTGACGAATGAGTAAAAACGCTTCAAAGGAGTTGAGAGATTTTATAACTAAGTAGGTGTGTCATGTGGTTACTACCATTACCATCTAAATGTGTATTTAGCCTTTTTTGTCTAATTATATCTCCGAAAGATGTTTTAAGTTTCTAATATCAATCCAATATCCAATCAAATCAATAATATAATCTAATATCAACCTATTAAAATACAGTAACGTCTCGTGAACTGAACGCAGTAGATGGAGCTCTTGCCGAGTACGTATGTCGGCCGGTCGCCTTTCACGGAACTGAGCGCAAGGCCGCCCTGCGTGCGCGCAGGTTTGTTTACCGCGGACAGTAGGATTGAGAGGTCAACACGCACTATATTGTAGTTGTTGTAGCTATTTAGTAAGTTATAATTTATAATGCAGACTTTACGAGCGCGCGCCATTTTGTGAAAAGAGTAGGCATAGGATGTCGCGTTCATAGGAGTGAGCGGGACAGAACATGCGTTTTTGTGTGTAACTGTGCAAAAATGGAGTTTTTGCTTATTTACAAGAAAACTATACAACTTATGAAAAAACTATCTGAAGGAACCAAGTAATTAGTAATAACCTACTAATCAAAACATAAATCATTGTTATACCGCAGGTTCAACGGTGCAATTTCATGTTTTTTTGTTGTATTTTTTTTTCTTAATCTTAATTTTTTGTTGTATTTTGTTTTCACGTTGAGGGAACCAAAGAAAAAATGTAGAATTGTATGTAATTCGAGTTTTTAACCGAGAGTAATGGGATCTAGTCCGCTTTTAGCTTGACCAGCAAACACGCTAGGTCCGCCTCCAAAAGATTTCTCCACCTAGTTACGTTAGTTTGACCCCGGTCCGCTCATAGATCGCAAAAGAAAATCTTAGATTCTAATTTATCTTAAAGCACCAATTGAAGGTATTTCTATAAATGTTTCAGAGAGTTTTCTTTTTGTTTTCATTGGTATGACTTGTGTCCGAGGCGACGACGACCGAGATTCCATTCATTAGGTATTGAGAGTGAGTGCGTCCCTGGACTTAGTTTAGTTGTACAAAGCGCTGTTGGTGTATAGTGCTCTATCATCTTACTTTTATAACATCAATGCCGCAAACGTGACTGCCGCCGCTGTCATGTCAAAGTGTCTTGTCGCTGTCATTCACCAAATCACTCAAAATCATTCGAAAACTATCATCGAGTTTGTAAAAAGATTGGATCGTTGTCATACTACGAAAAGTAGTTCCTCTCGATCCGGTACAGGCACTATAACTAGAAAACAATGAAACATAGAAAACAATGAAAGTATTAGTAAAATAATACGCACAGCCCATAATTACTTGACTTGAAATCACTTTTCAAAACCTTTTGGAAAATTCGTCGTTTTGCATTTTTTGTGTGAACATTTTGCACGGAACAGTTTTCGAAATAATTTTGCTACGAAGCTGTCATTTTGAGGAGTAGGCAGTCTACAAAATAGACTTTTATCAGTAGACAGACGTCTGGCGCCTAATTGGTTTTATGTAATCAGCAAGTTTTCCAGCTAAGACGTCCAGTGAAAACAAATCAGTCTGTATCTCAGAGTAACCACTCGAGTGTGCGGTGAGGTATGCTGCAACACGCATAACTGAATGTAAAGTGGCTATAAGTACGGGATTATACGCAGTTGTCCTAGGTCAGGTTTCTGATTCTTTAATAGCAAAGGCGAAGTTAGTTTCTAGGACATTTTCTTGATTTTCATCTCTATGATCAAAGCGCAAGGATTTGTTTTAATAACCGAAAAAATCTCAAATACACGTAGGTACTGGATTTTGACTTTATCAGTAATAAATAAGTATTCTTTTTCTTGATCTTCGTCTTCGTTTGATCAAAACCTTACCTGATAGTAAGTAAGTTATTATGTAGTTGTCCACATGCGGAAAACGTAGCCACCTGAGGCCGAATTCTGCTAACCACTATCTTCACTATGACAATGGTATCGTCGCAAATTCGACAACAGATGAAAGAAACTCTAGATAGTGCGGTGCTATTTGCACGGAGAGATTGATAGAATAGTTTCAAGCTTGACACATTGTCACGAGTCTCTCCATCTGCAGTTTCTTTCATCAAAGGAAAGTTCCGAGTAAGTCATGCTGTGACGATACTATGTTATGGTGAAGTGAATAGTTTTGCGGAATCAGGGCCCTGATAAATTATTGTGCAGTTGTTTACAAGCGCAAAATTATGAGTTGTGATTTATTTTAATAACTATTGTAAATTGTGTGTGCAGTTTAATTAAATAAACCAAGCGTTCTGTTAAAACCTCCATCTAATTTTGTCTTCCAGATGCAACACTAAAAGCGATCAAGGTATATTACGAAAGTGATACATAATTCTTTTTAAACTTTCGCGATTTGGATTTTCATCGGGTATTTATCGCGTACCTTTTGTTTTCTTTTCCTCAATGTTTCTATCGCGTTACATCACACATGATTTGGAGGATAGCACGACCTTAGCCTTACTTGATGTCAAAGTGATGGTCAAAGTGATGGGATCTCGAGCAGGAACTCAGCCATGTCCAGAAGGTTCTCAAACAGCACGGACAAGTAAGCACTAGACACACAAAGCGGAGAAGCCGAAGAACGCCCGAGGTCAGCAGACAACCCATATTTTTACCGTATGTGAAAGGTCAGCCCTTTCACAGTTAAAATAAATACCCGATAAATAATATTTAATATGGAGATACATAGTTCAATAGTCATCTATGTAGGTGCATACCGGTATGGTTTAATGTGTTCGCAGTTCCCGATCGAGAATTGAAGCTGGATAGCTGATTTTGAAACTTCTCGATTATGTCTCCCTTTATAAAAGGGTATTCTAGAGAATATTCACCATATTGAGGTAAAGCCGGTAGATACTGCGTTAAATAAGAAACTATCTTTATAGAATAAGTAATACTAAAATTGGGTAATGTGAACTTACGTGGTTGGATCTAATCTAATCAATCTTGTATGATTTTTCTTTGTGATTTAAAACTTTGGGACTCTAAAAGAAAAGTTGTCACGATGGGTCTATAACCATCGTGATGTATTGCTTGCCAACATCGGCACTGAACATATCCGAGTTACTTATAATAACGATAATTTCGAAAACAGTTTGCCGGTGAATTCTGCCATTTTAGAAGAAGAAGGCTTTGAATGATATTTAGTAGACGCAAACGAAGTGTACGGCTTTTAAGTCTAGAAAATTGTTCAGTGTCGCCAACTAACTCTGCTCTGCTGTGACAGGCAGCATGTTTTTCCTCTATGCCTACCGCAGCGGCTGGTCTTCGGCAGAGGCCAGATTAACCATTAATTTATCGCTAGAGCTACACACTGACATAATAGGAAAATGGTTGATAATAATGAAAAAAATTAAGGTTCATTCTCGAATACATAGATAGAATCGGTAGACATGCCAGGTAGGTAAAGTACACGTAAGCTGGTATTACCGTGTCCGACAGCGGAACAATGCCAAGGTCGGGTGACATCCGACACGGTCAGTCTCCGATTATCGTTTAGTGGACGGAATCGGACCTTTCGACAAATATGCGAGAGTTGCCATAAAATATACAACGTAGTACTTACTTGTTATTAATAACAAACGTATACAAACTGACATTATGCGTCTTTATACTAGATTATGAGTTATTTTCTGTTACGTGGACTTGCGCCCGCGCACGTGCGGATCTGTTTTCTTTTGTTTCCCCGAAACCATAATTTCATAGGTATGTTTTTTCCTATCGCATGGCCCACACCCACCCGAACGTGGATTGGCTGAAATTGTAAGTTATATCTGGAGTTTAGTGTGGCCCGCATGCGGGCCAGAACCAAGTTATTTTAACTAATTTTGTTAAATGTTGAAGTTTATTAATTTGTTTGTGTAATACACATTTCGCTGAAAACATATAATCAGGAATCTAGAAAAATTGTAGCCTATCTATCTATAGCAAGATTATATTTGTAGGAATTAAATTATCCAAATAGAGTAAAATATTTTAACTTTAGCGGAAACATTACGTTTATGGATGGTTTCGTTTATTACACAACTTTGAACGTTTATGTAGCCGATAAAGTAATGTAATTTTCTTATTAATTTCAAAAGTTTTTATTGCCTCTTATGAAAACGGTGCCCAATCTACACTAATTTGCATTAATTATTTTTTTATGTTATCTTAGATCTGTATTTTATGACTAATATTATTCACATTCTTTTTTAGTAATGACGAAATCTTTATTATTAAGGAAAAAACAGAATTATTACACAATAATTCACATTCTATTTATTTCAATGTTAACTAAATAGGTGCTTATATATTATTTATTACAAATCTTTTTGTAGCTCTAAAGTTACATACATACATTATGGTAAAGATCTCAAAAGAAAACGATTTTGGCTTCTCCTGACAATGCTCAAGGTATTTTTACAACGAAAATAACAGTAGGCAATTACTATCCAATGTAAGATTATAATTTTGTTCTTTGATTGTCATTGTAGCACATGTACATTTTGACCGTTAGTCCTAAAAAGTACAATTATAAAACTGTATAAACTGTGTGCATACGTACAGTATTTTAAGTAGATATGTACATAAAAAAAAAACAGATGAGTATCGTTCGTCACCAGACTCGTTTTCGGTAGCAGACAGCGCATAAGCCATAGACATAGACATAAAAAAAACATGGCATAATCTAACATTTTTTCGAAAAAAATCATAGTAGAGTTTGTTTTTTTTATTCACACGGTCAAGTAAAACAGTTATCGGTAGACATTCATTAGTTCTGACAAACAAACACACATTGTAGATAAAGTTTTATGATTTAACGTTGCTGATAAAATTGTCGATACCCAGTTACTTCATAACATAACATAACATGGTTATTAATTTAAAATTAGAAGCAAATGCAGGGAAATTGATTGAGGGGCATTTAAAGTAAAATAATAAAATAACGTAGGTCTCGACAGAGTCTACGCATTTGCTCCCTTTGGAGTCGAGACCCTAGGCCCGTGGGTACCGAGGCTCTCCGGATTTATAAAAAACTATTTGAGCGTCAGGTCGAAGTGACGCGTGACCCGAGAGCTGGTGAGTATCTGACACAGCGCATCAGCATTGTCATCCCAGCGGTGCAATGCAGCCAGCGTCTTGGGCACGCTTCTGACTCGTATTGATTTGGATCATTTGAGCTTTCTGTAGAATGTTTGCAACAGTCTGCAGTTAGCTTATTGTTTCAAGCTTTAATTTAATTCTATTATTTGATTGAAGTAATAAAAGGAATACCTACAAGAGAAGTGTTTGCAGTAGCACGTAGCAGTTTGTGGTAGTACCTAACGATCGCAATAAGTAGGTACTTATAACACAAACTTGCAAAAAATATTCTCGCAGTTCAACCCATATAAAGTGTAACTTAAATTCAATGCTTATACCATTACAGAGTCAGTTTACAACGTTAATTAGTTACAATTTACAAATACAGTAGCCATTACAAGATCGAGACGCAATAGGCTTCAGGAATGCTAGCAATTCGTTTGTTCTCGACAAGAATAGGCCTGATAAGTCGTGGACGCAAAAACTAGCCTGGACTGGTTATAAATGGAACAGCTTTTTAATCAGCTGATCAATTTATTTTTGTACTTGTTTCTTAGTAGTGTTTTAACAGTAGTTAAAACATTTTATATCAAGGGACATAAATGAGTTTAAGTTTAGGGTTAGTATTAAAAGCTGGACCGATGAGGACGAAAACAAATGAGAATATATAACGATAGAGCTTTTTTTGCTGGAACCCGTTCACCGCCTCTGTGGCCCTTGCTGACGCGCAGGGATATGCTCTGGTATACCTGCAAATGTGCGTTGGTGGCAGTGAAGGTGTTAATAACTGTGTAAGAGGCAGCTTAGTAACTCGCGTAAAGTTTACCCACAAACAAGAGTTTACATCGACCAACCATTTTAAAACATTAGGATAATCGCTCAAAGCCAACCAAACAAGCTTAACAGCCTCAAGTTTTCGATAAAAGTTATGGACAAGTTTAAACAAGTTCTATTATACCACTTATCATTATAGATGGCGCTGCGATCGATCGGACCTGTTGCTACTAGGGATGATGCTCCACTGACCTCGAACGACCTATCCAAACAAACATAAACCTAAACTCATAAACGAGACGACCCATTCTCCCCTGACACATTTTGAAAGACATAACCACGCCCGCGGAAAGTCAATTTTATACTCTACCGCGTTTAGAATAGAACTCGTTTTAGAAGACGCAGCTGTTATCTTAATGTGGATAAATAGGAGACGTCTAGAGAAAATTGTTCAAATATGGCGTCTCTAGGATGTTTTTCTTTTCTTTTCTGTTGTCACATTCACAGACAGGTTTTGTTATTGACTTTGAGTTATTTATTATTTCTATTTATAAACTGATTGCGTGCGTACCTACATTAAAATATAAACGATTTACTAGCTATGTTTTTATTCCAATTCCTTAAGATAAGATAATTTAGATGTACCTAAGTGTAAATGTTAGTTGTAATTATTTTTTGCTGTTAAAGAAATGAGCATTTAGTTTAGGAACCTATCTATTGTTAATGCGTTGCGTATTTCATTGAAATGGAAAGATATTAATGAAGTATTAGTTTCATAAATGTTATACAAACAATTTGTAAACCGTACATAAAATTTAATAAATAAGAGAATGAACTAGTATGCATAGGTACCTACGTATATAGACACAAGTTCCACAATAAAAAAAATACACGTACTTACATCTAAATTTGTTTTTAATTATATTTTACACAATAATAAATCAAAGTACTTTCTTATATTCGCACTGTGTGACGTTTCCCCGACAGTCGACTCTCGTGTAACGCCACGCCACAAGGTTGACGCATTCAATTATAATATAATGACTCGTAGTCATGATTCCCTCTAATAACACAGATAAAACATTGTTTTTATATTAACACGTGATTAATGTGATTTTTAACTTGATAAAGATAATTGAGGTGTCATCTGTCATTGCTGTTTCAGTTTATATAATTCTTTTATTTTTCCGCGCGCGTGACCGTTCTGTAAGGTACCTGCTAGTTGTGTGGCACTGTATTTTTTTACTATGTTTAAGTTGATAATTACCATCTTATAATTTTCTCACACTTTTTATTGTCCTTTATTATTAAACAACATGCTAGTTAAATTCGTTCGTCACCATTAGAGCATCGTAGTTGCGTTGCACTTCATTTTCTTTTAGTAACATAAAAACATAGTCTGTTTTTGAGGGGGTTTGTGTATTTACATACTAAGGTAATAGTGTATTTTTACCATTTTAATATGATCTTTTCGAAAGAAGTTCGACTCGTATCATAAAAAAATAACTGGTACTTACTGGTAACCTTCAACCCCAATAGCCTATAATGGTCCACGGCTGGACGCAGAGCTCCCTTTTGCTTTTTTATTTTATGGGGGATAATACCCATAATCCCCACCCTGGGCATATGTGTTGGGATCGCAGTTCGGTTCGATTCTGCAAGAGACACTGCTGTCCGCCTCCGGTGTAATTACGGGTATGTGGTCATTAATTGACAAAAAAAATACAATTAAATAGTAGAAACAAAACAAATTAAAACTAGCTTTTACAATTGAAACAATTGAGCTAAAAACTCACTTATATTATACTAAAAAAATAAATAGCATGGTCTTTGGTGTTTTAGTCATTCGGCACAATTGATCACGGAATAACTGAAGTCACTAACTAGAATCTAAGTGATAGAGTTTTTGTTAGCTGATAGGTATATAGGTATACCTATAGGTACTATACCGCTTTACCACCTTCCTCTGTCTACATAGAAAGGTAGTAGAATCCTATTTCTCCTTCTCAGTACGTCTGCAGTACTAACAAATACAAATTGCCTCGAAATACACAATAATCAACAGCTTTATGAAAATAAACCCAGATTCACCTCAACGCTGAAATTATGTTACAACGCAATTTTTCTCTTGTCAAATTATGGAGAAAATGGACTCTGTAACCACAGAGAAGGAAAAAACGGACTCTACATCCCTATTCTGTAACGTCGGAACTAATAATGAAATAAAATAAAATTAGTCTTTTTTTCTCTACTAACTTATGTAACTATCTATTTAGGAACAAACTGTAATGTTAATTAGTGTTTGGTTTTGTACAAATGTATATTTCTTCAAATGAATTTGATTTTAACAGTCGCCGTTTTTTGCGTTAGGCTTCTCCAGCTCCTGCAAGTTTTCCTGTCCCTAGCCTTTGTCATCCAGTTAGGACCGGAGAAAGATGGAAACGTCAGAAAATTTAATCAATATTTGTCAATGAATATGTTGAAATGTTATACGATGTAAAAATTGCATTAATTTGTCTTAAGTTGAGTGGTTGAAACTAAAACTGACTTCATGTAGTGAAAATGAAATTTACTTGTAGGTAGTAATTTGATGATAATTCATAACGCTGGACAATTTATGCAGCGTTATCTAGCTCCAAGCTAAGCAGAGCTTGGGGCCGCAAGTTAAGAAGACCTTGGGGCTATTACTTGTTAGCTGTTATTTCGTGTTAACTGAAACGTTAGACTGGAGCTCTGAACGCTCTATCTAACTTACGAATCTAAACCCTCTCCCCTTATGTTATGAACTCAAATTACCATCTTTTATATTCTGGAAATAAACAAAAGTTAGATAGAAAAATATTTTTTACTTCAAATTAAGCACTTCAAGAATTATTAACTAAATACCTATGAACTCTAAACATTTTGACTTGGCATCCAGTTTACGGTTGCAGCACTACTACTACTACTACTAAGTGGTAAGACTTGTGTCGTAGGTGCTGCATCACTTCCAGGGTGCGAATCAGATTAGCTACAAATTAATAGTACAATTAAAATTAAATAATGAAACACTTCGCTTTCAGTCACTCGCGCGGCATCCATTATTTTGTTGATCCTTGTATCATCGATTCTTCGCGTAGCAGTAATTGACAGATATAAACTGAATATTTCACGAAATTTACATTTTACTGATCATGTTACAAAACACATTGACTTTCTTATTAGTTTACCGAAAGATTGAAGCTTTCTACTTCAGATAAACGATGATGATGGTGATGTACGAGTTCTCCTAATCGAATTTCGACCACGGTGGCCGGTATCACCGGAGACAGCTGTGCAGGACATATTATAGTGCACCAGTGTGTGCGCAAACACAGGTGCACTTTTTATTCCCTCACTCTCATTATCCGATGGGACGACAGAACAACTCGACAGAAGAGATATATTGCTGCTCCAAAATAATATGGAAGAGCGCAAACATTTTTTCGTAATAAAAAACCAACTTTGTCCAATCATAAAATAATCTTATCTAAGAATAAAACCTAGATAAATTTTATAAAAATCCATTCATAAGTTTAGCAGTGATAATATACGAACAGATATTAAAATTGCAACTAAAATTTGTTCCCAATTTTTTATTTTGTGTTTATGTTTTCGGATTGTTACAATTGTTAATATTTTTGTGGTCATTTGCGTTTCGTTCCAACGCCTCATTACGTAATTTTGCACTGAGGTAAGGTCAGGTTAGATAATATATTCATTTTCCGCTCTTGCCAAGCTTATTCAATTCAGGCAAAGATTAGTTACTTACGCTAACGGGACCTTATATTAATTCTAGTATCAGAAACACCAATTAATCTAGAACCACCGCGTTGTAACCTATTGGACCTTCCCAAGGTCTTGTTAACCTGGTTACCTGGGGCTCCACACAATAAAGAACCCTCATTTGTTGCGGGGGCTACAGAATCAGAGGTCATGTCGGGGTGGGTATATTGCGGTAGAGAAAGCCAAAGGTCGTTTTGAACAAGAAGCAATATTTGAGATAAATTTTGTTAATATTCATTGACAACAGAAATTTACAAAGAATTACATATAATCTCATATTTGGTTCAGATTGATTTTATTCAATTACGTAACTAACGCGCTTAAAATATTTTCTCGAAAATCCAATTACCTACGCTACCTTTTTAAACTTTCGCGATTTGATAACATATTTAAGTTTATTTCTCGGGTATTTATCGCCTACCTTTTGCTTTCTTTTCCCCAACGTTTCAACCGCGTTACAGCGATCGTGGTCACGGGGCGACTCAACGTTGGAGAAAAGAAAGCAAAAGGTACGCGATAAATACCCGATAAATAATCTTAAATATAGGTACCTACGTTATTAAGAGAGGCCTATGTAGACTAACATAGCCAGATAATAATGATGATGATGATAGATCCGCTCAAGCATCCGCCTCCGTTGTTTACAAAAAACCCTATGAGCTGGAAAAGGTTCTGACATTCACTCAGCCTTCAAAACCTTGCACGACCTTTCTCAAGAAACTTGAGATTCTTCCCACTCGGACAGTATTATATTTCACTTTCAAAGTTTTATAAATTGTATACATTATTAAACTGCTGATTTAATTGTAAAAATAGTTCAACCATGCTGAAAAATATACATTTGAGCAGGAGAATATAAAATGAATGAATTCTTTATGAATGGCAACGTGTCTGGTTAGACAATTCTGCCAGTGTCAAGTAAAGGAAAATAATTATAAATTGTATGAGTTGTGAATATTGTATGATATTTTCACCACAGATTTATAAGTATAGTACTAAAGTAATTTTCACCAGAGCTAAGTTCGTTATCCAGCAGGGTACACCACTCATACTTAATGAACGGAGCCGTCAAGTTAAAGTCGCTTAGACATGCTTATTTTGACATGACATTCCATAAACATCCTCCCTCTCCGTGAAGGTCGCCGCCGTCGATTGAGTTAACGTAAAAAGCGTAAAAAGAGTTTGAATTTTTTGAAAAATATAAATAATAAAAAATATGGAACAAGTTTGCGTGTGTACAGGTTACCAAGTCTTTGTTCGCTACAGGATGTCAAAACAAAACAAACGATTTTTTTTCGCTGTCTTTCTCTAGCTAGACGAGGACGGACCGTATGAGAAAACTTGAAACCAAGATACCTGGAGAACTCTTGTGTTTAAAAGCTTTATTTTGATGCGCTGAGCCATACAAGTACATGTAGTCCTCCAAGAGAGCTAATAACCTCCAGATGCCTTTTTTTCACGTCCCCTTGTCGCCGTTTGCTACCTCTGCAAGCAGGAGATGCCTTGCTCCCGCACGACTGGTTTAGTACCTATCTAAGTATTGATGACAAGAGCTGTTGTGCAATACCTTGTTATAGCTATACTAACCTGTGAGCTATGAGTGAAGTTCTAGACTGACTCTAGAGTGACGTGAAGTCTGCGTCAAGGCTGGTGCGGAATGTGATGGTGCAATCACAAACCTTGCTTTGCTCGCTCGTCTCAGATCTAATCATTAGTTGGCTTTTGCATTGGCTTTTGTCTACGCTGACTGAAAGTAGTGTCGTATAATGCGAGCGACATGAACAACGCCTATAGTTACATGACGCCGACGGCAGATATCACATTTAAAATAGAAAAACGTGTATTTATTTACTTATTTCAATTTGAACATTACAAATTGAATGGATCACTCAAACACATTGCCCCACAAATCATTGCCAAATATGCTAATGAATCACAAAAAAATAGAGATAATAAAAAATTAAAAATTTACTTATCGATCTAGGGCTCATCCCTCGTTTGAGGTCGTTTACCAAATACTGGAAAAAAATGAGTAAACCGCAAAAAATTTGCGGCACGCTCTGCTCACCGATAACATATTTTTTTACCTTCTGGCTTCGGTCCGGGCTTCAACCCTTGTTTGAGGACAGCATGGAAAACATTACTAAAAAACCTAAAGCATTTTCAAAAATTTCATAGCTCGCTCCGCTCGCCGTTAATATGTTGTAATTTTGGATCCATTGCTCGACCTCTTTAGAATAACTTGCCCACAGCAGATATTTTTTTAATTTTGCGCGTTTAATAATTAGGCAGCTGCTCCCTCTTGCCCCCTGGGCGATGCCCCCTGGCCGACGCCCATGATTCGCAGTAAATACCCGGCTTTACATGAAGACTGATCTTTACTGAGCTAATGCCTCTATACAAACATGATATTCAAGTGTAGTGAGCATAACTAATCATAGATTACTTGAGCAATAAAATTAAGGTTCTAGATATTAATGCTTCTTGTTAAGTTGTTACCCCACTGGTTTTGAAAGGAGGATCGGCAAGGCTAGACTCTTACATCATTACCTTCTTTCACTTGTTGTAAAACGGGCACAACAAACCTTACCTACCTCGTAACAATGAAATGTAGGAAGGGAATGACAGACTTGTTATGATATGAGCAAGCCATCTCTAGATTGTTTTGCAACTGTCTGTAGTTAGCTCAACTGTTTCAATTGTATGATACTTTGACTGACTTTTTTAACTATTTCTGACTAGCAAAAACTTAGAGACAGAAAAAAATAATAAAAATTATTTGAAATTTGCGGCCTAAGCAGAATAAGATGACATTGAAAGTGAATGAAAATTAATTTAGTGAGATGGTGGTCAAATGCAAGCACACGAGTACATCAAAACCAAAAGACGTCCAGCAGTGGACTTAAGGCATCTATGTATATAAGGGATAGCTATGATAGAGTTGACAGCATAAAACATGATTGAAAAACAATACTCTAATAAAAATTTACGACCTCTATGGCGCAGTGGGCAAAGGTCTGGAGGTTGCGAGTTCGATTCCCGCCTCAAGACAAATGTGTGTACGATCTGCAGACATTTGTCAGAGTGTTCTGGTCGTTTTCTATGTATAAGTAATAAAAAATATCTATCTATGTATTGTAGTATATAATGTATGCCAGTTATCTAGTACCCATAACAAAAGCTCTGCTTAGCTAGATAATCCTGTGTGAATTGTTCAGCATCATTTATTTATTATTTATTTAATAAGCCAACGAAACTGAGCATATAAATAAACATGTAATTGCAAAATGTTCATTACATTTTCCATTTCGATTAGTTACGATACGACTTTGCTTCAAAGTACATTTCTAATCCCACCGTCTCGTATTTCTCTTGTAATTGAAAATCCTTCGACATTCGCATGAGGTATAGCTTGCGATGTATCATCGATATGTCGAGAATATTCCCCCGGGCTCAGTGCTGCCACGTATTATTTTTCAATTTGATTCATGTTGAAACCTAATCTTTTTATTACCCAAATGAAAATTACAGCTAAAAGAAAATACATCTAGTATTTACAATTATTGCAGTGGATTAGATCTTACTAAACTTATAATAGAGTTCACAGGTGATCGCAATGCTGGCTTTTATTTCTCTGGGCAGACTGCCTTCTGGTGACGGAAAATAGATGAAAGTCTAAATATTAGTTGTACTTATTTTATTCTGTTTTTTCTTTAATAGGTAACAAATTATTTGTATTGCAGTAGTTAACTACAGACTGTTGCAAAAGATCTAGTTATATGTCAACTAATTATTTCAATACAAGTCGGAAGCATGTCCAAGACACTGGCAGCATTGCCCCGCTGTATAGCAATGCTGATTCGCTGTGCCAGATACTCACCAGCTCTCGGGTCACGCGTCGCTTCAAAAAATTAATTATTGCTAGATTCGATAGTATTGATACGTGATCGTGACGTCACTTATTAGTATGGGATTGATAGTTAACTGTCGGCTCCTTTTTTTTTTATTAATACTATCAGCGCCTCGCGGTTTCACTCGCGTAGTTCCCTTTCCAGTGGGAATTCCGGGATCAAACATAGCCTATGTCACCCCCTGAAAAGTAAGCTTTCTAATGGTGAAATAATTTTTCAAATCGGTCCTCTAGTTTTCCAGTTTTATTGTTGCATACAAAAATATAAATTTTTCCTCATTATTATATTAGTGTAGAAATAAGCAGTCAGTCTACTCGAATCTTTTGTCACTTGTAGAGTACATTCAGAAACAGTGCTTGGCTTTTTTACACCGCGGTTCGAATCGCGTGTGGTGCGAAACAACTAAAGACCCATGTCGAGTAACTTAGACCTCAGCTGTCAGGTGGACGTGCTCTACTTCGATATCCAAAAAGCGTTTGATAGGGTCAATAACGACATACTGCTGACCAAACTAACGGCATAGTCTTCGCGCCCGATCTTCTCATACTTCGCGCCTGCTGTATCAAAATGGAAACATGAGACGTCACGATCACGTCTCGACACTATTGTCAAATGTACTCAGGGCCCTGGTCTAGTAATAACCAGAAGCAAAAATAAATAAATTTAATTTCCAATGAATTTTCATTTGAAGTCGAAGTCGATAATTGAATTTCATTCGATGCGAGGAGCTCCATGTCTCAATTTAATTGAATGTAGATTGATAAAGTATTTTATGTTATTTACAAAGCGCATCTAATAAGTAGCGTTCTCTTTTAGGGTTCGGTAGGTACCTCACAACCTTTATTTATATGATTACTTTATTTATACGAACCTTCATTAAAAAGATCACTTTGTTGTCCTTCTGTCAACCCTCTTTTCTCAGAAACACGTAAAGTTATTGAGTTGAAATTTAATCTACTTATAGGTCAACGCAATCGAAAGAGCTGTCTGTGTCCTAAAACCTATAGGGTACCTACTTTCCGTTGATTTAGCTAGAATCATAATATTTGTAAAAAAACACAGTCTTATTATACAGAACCCTCATTGCGCAAGTCCGACTCACACTTGACGTTTTATTTCTATCTGCAATAACTAGGTTCTAAAAGAAATGTGAATGCTATGTAATAAATTAACAACAGTATTGTCTCGAAAATGAATTGCACAAAAGGGAAGCCCCGTTGCGCAACTATTTGCAGTTGAGCAATCTCAGTTACACACAAGGGAACTACCGCAGAATTACACATTGTGGCATTTTACCTTTGATGAAAGAAAATACGGATGGAGAGACGAGTGTCAGAAGTGTCAAGGTTCAAACCATTATATCACTCTCTCCGTGCATATAGCACCGCATGCACTATCTCTAGAGTGCATTTCATGAAAGATTCTGCAACAAAACCATTGTCATAGTAAAGTGATTGGTTTTCAGAATTAACCCCTTTTGATGTAACCATTGACGTCACAACTTATCCAATTGTCAACGACAGGACTTGTCTCAGACTATAAATAAATATCTCTGCGGGTAGCTTCGGGGAAATTACCGTTGTCTTATCAAATTAATGTGGTGGAACTGACGGAAAGACGGGTTGGCTTTAGTTTGTTAGATACGTTTATTACGAGGAATTACTTAGATTGTTATGATGTAGTAGACAGTAGAATCTTCTTGGATTGTTACGAGTTGAATACGAGTTGTCCCCATTTCGAAAGCGAAACCTAAGAAACAACTCGCCCGACTCAAAATTCAAAAAGGCGCCAGTTGTCACCTAACGCTCTCGCAAAGGGGACAACTCGTTGCCCATTTTCTGATCCTCTAAACAGCTGTTGGTCTAACGGTCACGTGTTCAACCACTGGGGTGACAAATGGGAATAAACCTGATAATGGGGTCCCGGTTTCAAATTCCGGGCTAGTAGTTATCCGGATGAAAAATTCCCAGTAACAGCCTGGAGTCGCGAAGTTGGCGGTGTACAGTCCCCTTCCTCGATACGCGCCCAGCCGTCGGTCTTGCGCCTGACCTGTCATGCATGTCGGTCCGCAGTCCCATCGGAATATGAGACTGAGAATATAAAAGTCGAGAGTAATACCCCTGTTTGCACATACACTTGTCCACTATATGGTCCTGCACACCTGGTCAGTTTCCTGAGACTGGCCGCTGTGGTCGAAGTTCGGCTAGGAGGATGTCCTATGGTCATCGACCCGAAAATGTGGAGGTGAAAGTGACGTAACAAGCTCAAGACAGCCGGACAGTAACGGATACGGCGGAAGCAACCGGTAGGGCACAAGTAGCGCGGCGCGGCGCCGGCGCAGGCTTTGTCTGTGCGCACGCGCCTCGACGAGGCGAGGTACACGCCGCGGCGGCGTCAGCTGACTTTAGTGGCTTTAGTTCAACTTGTATTTGTATCTCTTTCGATTTGGTGTTTTATAAAAAAACCATCTTTCTTTTACAATCTGCCATCCAATCCACAAGTTTATTCCTCATTCCTGTAAATAATGACAAGGACTAGCCCGAAGGCAAACGGAGGAAGTAAACAGAAGGATTGCTTTCCCAGAGTTGGCAACAAGTATCGAAAGTTCTCGACCGAAGCAATTTCCTGAGTTTTTGTAGCCGTTTGCGACTCGGATGATAAATTGTGTAAAAATAAACTGAGGTATTGAAAACTTCGCTCTAGGTATGGCTGTTGGAGTTTTTTGAAAACAGTTTGTTGGGTTTACTGAAACTAAGGGTTTGCGACTTCTGGTTTCGAAATAAATTCAGGAAACCCATGATTGTTGTTTATAAAACTTTGCCATTGTCCAAGTTTATCACCAAAATAGAATGTTTTGCAACAGTCTGCAGTTAGCTCAATTGTTTCAGTTGTAAATACTAGGTCTAATTTGTTTTTATTATTTGAATGTAATTTTGTTTGTTAGTAAGATTTCCAAGAGTAGAAAATTCTGGTCCCTTTCTATACATACCTGTGACGATCTGCCGTCCCATTGGACTTTCAGAGTGAGGGAACAGATAGTGCATCTGTGCTTGTGCACACACTTGTACACTGTCATGTCCTGGACAAATGGCTAGTCTCCGTTGAGACTGGCCCCTGAGTCCAAATTCGGGTAGGTTGCCCTACTAATCGACAGATAACACAACACAACACTCCATTTTATTCCCTTATTATGCGAAATTAAACAACCATTTTCTCCAATACATGGTTCACTAAACACGGTACTTTTTTAATCAAAATTCGGTAGTAAAAATATATATAAAAACAATATGTAACTCCGACAGAATAACAAAACAAATAATTATGTAGATTCACGGGAACGAGTTGTGGGCGAACTGACGGGTGAACCAACGAAGTTTTAGGAGTGTGCTAGTCGACGATAAAAGAAAACGATTCATACAAGAGCATGTTGCTTTTAGGAAAATGGCTGCAATGCCCACATATGGCATTAGATATCGAACGGTAAGTGGACCAAGAAGTCATGAATATCGACTTGCACGCGTTGCTAAGTGGTATGTGTTGGAAATGTGGCCAAATGTGGACATAGGAAGTTGTTGCTATGCTAGGCTCAGAGGGTTTAACTTATATTTGTTGTAAGTCAACTGAGTAGTAAATTAGTTTTTTTTTACAAAGAATTTTTTTCATGTGTTTGTTACCAGCAGTTTTTTTCTCTTGTCGCATGCAGCATATATTTAAAACAGTGCAGAATTTTTGGTCGCTTTTACTTCATCGTGTCGAATGGCAAACGGCTGTTGTCGCAAGTTCGTGAAAAAAATCGTAGTACTTCACTACGATTTTTTTTTGGGTGATATAAAAAAATTGCAATTAAAGCAAATAAACACGTAATATATATTATAATTTATGATTGTTTTGTAAAACAAACAAAAAAGTTTTGAATCCCTTAGTTTTTCGAAAGATTTTTACTGTTTGCGGTATAAATACTTATCCGTAAGCGATCTAATTTTTTTTTGGGTGATATAAAAAAATTGCAATTAAAGCAAATAAACACGTAATATATATTATAATTTATGATTGTTTTGTAAAACAAACAAAAAAGTTTTGAATCCCTTAGTTTTTCGAAAGATTTTTACTGTTTGCGGTATAAATACTTATCCGTAAGCGATCTAATTTTTATGGGACCGTCTCGGAATTATTTTCTTACAGACATAGTACATACAGCCGAAGATAAAAACTCCTCCTTTTTTGAAGTAGGCTAAAGTAAAATGATATCGGGCACTTTGTCTCCTCCAATGATAATGATGACATCATGTCAGCCTCATCTAATCTTCGTTCGAACATCTGCCGTAATCATTAATGTCAAAACGATGATGCAAATGTATGTTGACTGTAGGTCAACAAGTGGAACACAAGGAAATGCAATCTATTTCCTTTATAAATGTCGTTTTCTACGAAATAAATTGCAATAAAAGCAAACAATAGATGGAGCTATAATATATATTAATCATCATCATCAGCCTATATTAGTCCCCGCTCCCCAGCTCTAGTAAGCAATCTTCACAATATATTCAGGAAAAACCTTCCTTTACACTTTTTGCACCAAATGTACCTCTCATTTGAAAGAACGCCTTTGAAATGTAGGCCAGAACAAAACAGAACAACAGACTATAATTTTGATACCTCATTATCAAAATCACTTTGCTGTTGGATGCTTGGAGATAGCAAAGAGTCCGCAAATCAAATATAAATACTACAAAAATATAACCTACGCCTCTCGGGCGAAATGAAAACTAACGCGTTAACAAAATACACAGCCAACTTTCTGAGTATTCTGGACTCAAACTTCCACATATTTGGTAAACTAAGCACTGCCCTTAGAAAGCACTTGAGTGGTTCCCAATGGAATACGGGAAACTAGTCTTCAATATTACACGCCGTTTTCTCGGTCGACTTAGTTTACTAACTTGTATCGTATATTGCTACTGCTGTACCAATCTCGCGCCTTTGGGAAATCTGGGAAACTCGCTCCAAGGTATTTGTAATAGTTCACAGTCACGTAAATCATCATCGATCATTCATATTTAGTTAGTAAGGTAGCGCGCTGGAAGAGTCATCACCACAGATTAGGTAATGTTACCGCGACATTACACTTATATTATAAATGCCAAAGTTTTAATTAACTGTATCGCTATGTTATATTCCAATATAACATAGCGATAAAATACTTCTTTGGAATAAGAAGTTTTTTATCGCTATAAATAAATAAATAATGCTGGACAATTCACACAGCATTATCTAGCTCCAAGCTAGGCAGAGCTTGTGTTACGGGATAACTGATATACCTAATATAATACAATACATAGATAGATATTTTTTTATTATATATAGGAAACGGCCAGAACACCCTCAACAAATGTCTGCAGATCGTACATACATTTGTCCCGAGGCGGGAATCGAACCCGCAACCTTCTGCGTCGCAGGCAGACCTTCGCCCACCGCGCCACATCGGTCGCTATGTTTTTAAATTAGTTATTATGGGATAGAAATAACCTTAAGCAATGCATGCGAAGCCGCGTGTAAAAACTAGTTATTTCATAAAAAACTCACAGAACAGAGTCACGTTTTGAAATTAGTCTTATAAACTTTGTTTATTAAATAAACTAAAACAGAGTTCTAATAGTTTTAAAGATTGTTTTTTATGTTTTGTGAGAAAAATAATCCCAGCAATAACTCCTTCGGGAGTAAATTTTTTATAGTACTTCGGAATCATCCTCTATACAACTGCAAATGAATCATTCAAATCCTTTAATGACGGAGAAATAGACGGATATACCTACACAAAATATACATACACACCGCACATAGCGAACATAGAACCTCCTCCTGCTTTCGAAGTCGTTAGAAATAGGATAAAGGAAGGAATATTTGCAGAGATTTCACAACACAGTGCAAGAAAACTCAAGTTCTAAATATTTGCACACCCTTTATAGGTTTACGGCACAATACTATAAATACGACCATACGTTTTAAAAGGTGCATTCTGTATAGTCGATATGCCTTTTAAAGTAGCCAAAGGACATTTTATTGTCAATATCAGTTCTTTTAGCAGGAATTTCATTCAGTTTGCCCAGCCTGCGTTTCTTATTTGTATATACGATATTTTTCTATTTGTGCCACAAGCTTCTTTGTGGCGTAAACTTTTCATTTCATGGTCGCAATGCTAGACTTCATGCAGAGTAAAATGTGAAAAACTTTTAGTAAAAATATTATACAACACAGGAACAGATTTTTAACTATTTTTTTTTTACAAATTTTTGGATAATTTATTGCTGTAATTTGACAATAAAGACTGCTCAGAATAACTATATCCTATTAATATCATAATGCGAATGTTTATGTGAATTTGTTACCTACCACGTATCTCCGTAACTACTTTATTTAGATGAAATTTGGTATGTAGATATTTTAGTCCTCAAACAACAGATAGGCCAATGTAATAAACTCTTACCGCTTATGATGTCATACATGTTATATGCGTGTTTTACTACTGAGGGCTTTTAAACAAAATCAGAAAAATATAAACAGACAATATGAATGAAATAAAATAAACAATATATGAGAAAGTATCAACTCAAGCAGCTGATGCTCAAGCACCCACGCACGACATTATGTAATTAATGACACAGATATTATATAGGAACATTACATTAACTTGTGATAGGTCAGTGACCAGATTAAGTGATACCAGCTCGACTAGCTAACCGCAGTCTCACTTATCAACCACCTGTCATATCAAGACCACCAGCGTATATTTGCAGAACTAAAGTGGAGCTCAAATAGGTCAACTTTAAAGTGACAAGGTTCTAAATTTTATTAACTGTAGATCATAGGTTTTAGATCTAGTCTTGGATGCTACGTCTGCAATCGCAGTTGAGCATCGCGGAGCTCGAAGTTCTTTAGTTATTGTTCACTATTCAGCAACTAAGAGCTTTCTTCACACAACTTTATGGTGTTTTTTCTCATGGGTAGACTTAGATATTTTCTTAGCTTTATGCTTTATAGTGCGTTACTCGCACTGGGCAAATTTTCCAGGAAAATTTAATAATGTCCCAAAAATTTTCGGTTTCGGCAGGATTCGAAAACGCGCCCCCTACCCCCGTTGGTTAGAGCACACCCGTACTAAGGGTGGACGCGGGTTCGAATCCTGCCAAAATTTTTAGGTCATTATTAAATTTTAGATCTTTTCTCTTCATTATGTACAGAGATTCCTCAAGTCTCCTACGCTATTTCATCGCACCGATATCCTAGTCACCTACATGATTGAGGTACAAGTGTCGCAATAGAGGTGTCAGTCGTTAACCAAATTAACCGCATGAGGCATTGAATATCTTGTCTACAATTTTATGATTGAGAGATATTAAATTTAACACAAATCATTAAATACATAATTGAGTTAGAAGTGTCTTAAAACTTATTAGTTTAAACTTTAATGTTAGCGCTGGTATTGTCATATAATAGATATATTCAAGTGCCACTTGACTTTCTATAAGATAGCTGATTTTTTATAAAAAAATATCAACCGAGCATCTGACACTCTCGAAGCCCATCGACCAGGCCGTTAACATACCTAAAGGTTGAAAAGTTTCGGTGAACTCAACCCCTCCTGCCGCACACCACATTCCAGCCTGTACGCATCAGACAGACTACCAGCCCATCTGACTGGCGGTCTGACGGTTTGTCTGCTTGGTGTACCGTAGTGGAAGAGATGCTGCACCTGTGTATGCACGCCTTTGCTCGCCAACTGTTCCCAGAACTTGTCGTCAGGACACAAGTTCAAATGCTTTGGAAAGGTCGAGAAAGCATGCATACACAGGTGTGTAGATTAATGATAATTTAAAATCAATTCAATTAATCAATTAATAAAACGAATAATCTTAATAAATAGTTAAATAGAATAAAAATAGTAAATACATTAATTGAATGAAATGTAATATACATATATCATAAGATTAAGTATGTGGAAATATTTATTCTTATTGACTTGTAAATGTATAATTTTTACCAATAGAATCTTGTATCTTGTGCGTCTCTGTTATTAGTGTTGAGTGATTGTGATTAATGATGATGGTGATTTCATTTTCTGTGGAATCCAGTGTTGCCATATCAAATAATTTGTGACTTATTTTATTATATTGTTTTAAGCTCACTCTATTTATTTTTGTAACACAGTTTTCCGTTTTCCAGGTATGTTCGTGTTTTTGTTGAACAAACAAACAAACAGCGATGAATGGTATGTTTTTAGCGCTATTATAATAAAATGAGTGGTTTCGACATTGTTGACTCAAAACCGAAGAGCACTCCATTGTCATTGCAATTTTGGTGTTATAAAGCTAAAGCAATACTGGCCATTTTAGATCTCCTAAAAACTTTTTGACTATTTCCATAGCAGATGGCTATTTTGTAGAGCTGATATGGTATATTTCCAGTACCTTGCCTAAAATAGTGTCCTTAGTGCGACTAAGAAGCCCAGATTCGTAATATACTACGTAGAATAAAGAATGTAGGTACTATTTTTCTATCTACTTCACTATCAATGACACACTTGGCATCAGGTGTACGATGATATAGATATAATTTTAAACAGACTCACTCACTTTTAATAAGTGAGTAGGTTGCATTCTAAAAGCTATTAACTCCGTACCAATTTAAGGGGTAACAAAATTGCCAGCAGAAAGACCATTTCTCCGTGTCAAAGTTTTGTAAAATCGGTAGATTCAGTCGTCGTTTCCCGCCTACGGTCTGCCCACGCTGTACAAGCCGCCTATTGAAACACCTACGCGGTTTCGTCCAATTATTGGCCGTGGATGATTGAAGCGAGCCTTTGTGGTTTTATTTGTTTCTTGGTGGAAACGATGTAAGGGTAAAAAGGTAACTACTTAATTAAGTTCTCTCTGTTGATTAGATTTATTCATTAACCACTTTTTTTATTTGTTTTTTCTCGGCAGTAGGTATAAATGTAGTCTTCCTTAACTTCTTCTTCATTATTTTTTTGGTACAACATGTAGAGGTTCCCGGATCACATGATAGGTCCAAAATTTTGCAAACATTTTATGGACCTTTTACCAATAAAGTAAATAGTTAACCTTTTACCATGGAACTAACTCCACAACATAGAACTCGAGAACGGACCAATTTAGCATTTTTCTACACTAATATGCTAATGGGAAAGGTTTGTTTGTTTGTTTGAATTGAATGGGCTCCGAAACTACTAGACCGATTTGAAAAATAATTTTACCAGTGGAATCTATCTCCTATGTTTATCCCTGATAAATATAGACGATAGAATTACCCGTGCGAAGACGGGGCGGGCCGCTATTTTTAAACAAGCCTGCTTTGAAGTCCGAGGAAGGTTCTAATCACTTTGAAAAAATCCTGGATTAACGTTAATACCACCCAAAGAAATTCACTGCGGGAAACGTTTCGGGACGCAGCTAGTTTTAATCTATTAAATAAAAAATTACTCTGTATGTCTGTTTTTTTTTACTTATTAATGACTCAACGGTTGAACGGATCTTCTTTGAGAGGGAGATAGATTGTATCCCGGTAGCGAAACTAGGCTTTTTTGTATCCCAGAGAAAGGCGTGCATAGCCACGGGTTAGTAAATCATAAAATTCACATTGTCTTGGTCAGTTACAGACATTTCAAACTTTTTATTTCATTATCGTAGTGCGTGATCTATTATTTATCATGATCGTGACCAGTGTTGGCGCGCTGCGTTGGCAGAGTTTTTGCCGACCGCTCGACGACCGACGACGTAAGGAATGTCTCGATAGGCATGTCACGTGAGATGCCAGAAATGCTATTATGGCATAATGGTTATCTCAGCTGTAAGGTATACCTAGTAGACTGATAGCAGTGCAGTTTCCAATATGCAAACGTGGAAAAATCTACATGTCTGTAAATTAATATAATGTAAGAAATTAATTAACATTCGTTGGCTAATGAAGTAATAAAATAAATCAATAAATAAAATAACTCTTTATTTTGAATATCTAGGATCCATATTGGGTAAGTAAGCACACAAACATATACAATGAAAAAAGAAAGAAAGTGTTAGTAGTTATATCCACCTAAATTACACAACTATTGGTCTGACATTATGAAACATTATGACACTAAAAAAAATCTTGTTCAAACAATTATGCATTAGCCTCAGATGCCTAAACTAGACTGAAAAGTCTGTAAAGAAATTGTGACGTCTTCATTAAAGAATTCAAACAAAAATTGTAAAAAGATGGTAGGTACGTTATCATCATTAACACATTGTGGAGTTTTCGACGGTGACCGTCTCGCTGCGGTACACTCGATTAGAAAATTTGATGTCATTCAAAAAAACATAATTTTCACTCTCACCAGCGGACCGGAACTGTCAACTGTAGGACAATCAATTATGAGTTCGTAGAGATGTTCATGTGCACGTTACTTTATTCACAATGTAACTAAGACTTACTGGTAGAAGCGTTGATCACGGGGGGAGTTTGATCTGACTCCAACTGTCGTCGGGTAGGTTAAAGGTACACACACGTGTGTACCTTCAACCTCAATTCTAGGTATGAATACAGTACTGGGGACAGTTAAGAGACTGTGTTTGTATAGCTACTATCACGTCTAAAAACATAAATTCTAGAAACAATGGGCTGGTGGCTGGTATATAGATTCTTGGTTAAAGTTTCATTAGGAGTGTTTTTTTATAAATAAATTACTTTTTGACAAGTTCGCCCGTATACTCATTTATCCGCAGTGAGACTCGTGTTGGTCAATTGCGAGTTGTCCGTGAAGAGCGGGAAGATCAAGCTTGCATGGGAATGCAAGCATGATCTTCCCGCTCTTTACCATCCGACGATATCATCTGACGACCATTATCATCTGTGTTTGTATCAAAAACCTATGAATTGTTAAGTTCCCATACATAGTCAATATCAGCGTCACATCGCGCCGCCCGCCGTAGACGTCCGCCCACGCGACCCGGCGCCAGCGCTAATTCCGACCTGACACCATTTTGATTATCACCAACTGTTTCCAGGGGAATTAAGATACAACTTCATCTTTACTATAATGGAGGAAGGCTGTATGTTTTGTCGACACAAAACTTACATTTATTACAGTTATCGCAGATTTTGGTTTTAACAGGGGGAAGAATTAGATAAATGAATTAAATACCAGGTTTATTTGGTAAATTATTTTAGTTGTTGATTATTATAATAAGAAGGACACTGTAAAGTTTCTCAATATTAAACAAAACAGTTGTGCAATAGGTAACAATTGATTTCTGGGGGATTTAACATCTCACTAGATATAAGACTTCACTGGCGCGGTGCGCGAAGGTCCTCTTGCGACGCAGGAGGTTGCGGGTTCGATTGACGCCACGGGACAAATGTTTGTACAATCTACTGATATTTGTTTGGGTTGTTCTGATAAAATACATATATATCTATGTATTGTGTTTTATTATGTATCTAAATCACTTATCTAGCTTGTGTATCCACAACACAAGCTCTGCTTAACTTGGTGCTAGTTAACGCTGTGTGAATTGTCCAGCTTATTTATTATATTCATTAAAAAATAGTTAAATAAAAGGCTGAATTCAGCGCCCGATTACAACCTGGGTCTCTTGAACACAAGAGTGAATACACATCGTCACTTACTTGTTATCAAACGTGGAGTCCTTCGGTGATACGTAAAATCAACGGTGATCTTCGGTTAAGTTATTTAACTCAAAAAGTCAGTCAAAAATAAGCTCCATTTTCATCTTTCTTCCACGATAATAAAACTGGTTCTCGGTGAGTACATAATATGACAGCGGACAATATATCATTCAGTAGGACTTCAGCCAGAGAATATATAATACTAGGGATCTCGACATGTCAGAACTAAGGTGCTACGGGAGCTACGAAATCTCTAACTAAAATGCTACGAAGGCAACGAAACTACAATGTAGTTTTTACATCATTTATTTTTTAAGAAAAACGATATATATTTATACATAATTATTTACTCAAGGTCTATAGGTAGGTAGTACCTATACACTCCGTCAGATCTCCATTTCTTCCGAACTACCTACCTACTAAATATTTCACTTTGAAATTTATATGTATGGTTAAGTTAATGTGGATGGTCAAATTCGAAACCATAAGAGTTGGATAATTGAGTTGGATATAAGTGGTCAAAACAAAGACCCATATTTTTAAGTTATAACCACTGTTATAAAAGTTAGTATAGGATATATTTTGAAAGTAGATAATTAATGAGAAGTCTAGATTCCTCAAGACTTAAAATAAATAAAATAACATAAACATTCAACGTGCGAAGTTTTGTAAATTATTAACATTATATTATTCAAAACAAACAAAAGCTTGAATTTTTAATTAAGTGTTATCCTTTTTTCCGTTATTTCGGCTTGACCTTTTAGAATGATTATTGTAACAACCGTTTTTCACGTCGACGTGACAGGCATCAGCAAAACATTGTAATTAGAGTCGCTGATGAATCCCGCCATGGATCGCAATCTCGTTTTTGTATCGAGTTATTTCATATTTTACTGAAAATAGAAATGGGTTGTGGTGTTTTGTGATTAAAATTGAAAGATTGAATTGATTGAAAGTAAAGCTTATCTATCTTATATCTTTTTATACCAGATCCATATTAGTTATTATATGGGAACATATTTCTTTGATTGTCGTTACATAAAGCGTTCTAAAATGCCCAAAAACTTATGTAGATGCATATAAAAGTCCGATTTTATAAATGAGAACTGATTATTTTTCTTTATTGCATTTATAAAAAATACAGTAATAAAATATTAAGTTAGAAAAAATATGGCCAAGGAAAGCTTAACCCTCAATTTTTTAAGATTAATTCGTAATTATTTAGAAATCGGGCCCGAGCTTTATAAATAATTTTTTACAGTTGTTCCAGCAGCTTAGATTGAAGACTCAGGTCTCCTTAAAGACTTATCTAGGATATCACTGACGGTTTCTTCTAGCTAAAATTCCATGAGCGTCTTCAACGCGGCCACATCATCTTGACTCACACCGAGAGAATCGAACATGAAAATAATCTTTATGTTTCAAATTTGAGTTGTTGTTTCGAACACAAGGACATAGAGAGTGTGTTATAGATACATGTAAGCCGAGGAATAGAGCCCCAGCCCCTCGGAACCTATCTTACTGAGTAGAATCGACCACCCACGTTTCACACTGATTGCAAAATTCAGCTACCAATAGCCCAAGGTTTACCTTACGTACACATCGACAAGGATACTCGTCGATATTTGTCAATTCCCTAAGAAATTAATCACGACTTCTCGTTCCCGTACTCCGGACCGTGATGTGATTCCACTGAAACGTGACACACGCGAGCAGCTCGGGTATCACTACACCGCCCGTAATAACGTGGATAATTTGATTTACTGCAATAATACCTTACCCTTTAACTACTGGACAAATCAGCGTGGGATCACTAGGTAAGAGTAGTTAGAATGGGTGATGTTTGATAAGGGGTTTTCTTTAAAACATACAAAAATACACTTATATTTGGACCAGAATGTAAATATGTATGCTTGTTACTTGGGTCTGTCAGATGAGAGAGGTAGAACCTTCATTACGAGTTAGTCTTACTTCGGACCGCAAACAGTTGGATCGCAAGAACCCAAGTGAAAATTCTTCATCGTGCTTATTATAGCATGTCACCCTACTGATAAGACGTACCACCATGTCTTATCGGTGTAACATACAACCCACAAATAACCATACAAAATTAAATTCCGAGAAGAGCAACGCAAACAACGACAAAATACAGGTGGGAAGCCCCTTACAGTCCCATTACAGTTTCTGCTAATTCAAAGAAACTTTTTATTTAAATAAATAAATAATTCTGGACAATTCACACAGCATTACCTAGCCCCAATCGAACCCGCAACCTCCTGCATTGCAAGCAGACCTTCGCCCACCGCGCCACAGAGGTCGTCGATTTACACTGTTTTTTATGTTTACGGGACACATACTTATCCCTCGGGAATAAAATATTTATACCTAGGGATTGTAGTGTTACAGATTTATAAGTACTATTTAATAATCTGTAACACTACAATCCCAGGTACCAACCGCGGATTGCTATTCTGCAAATTTTACTAGCTAAAGCGAGACTATCCGTCACTTTATAAAGCTCCCTCAGAAAACACATATCCTAATAATTCAGAGGATTATAGACTAACGATAAATGTAATTTCTTGTACTCGTGTCCTGTGTAATGAATAGACTCAGTTAAATTAACAAACTCTTTTATTCATGCAATAAAGTTATTATGGTTATGACACTTCATTTAATTTAAATCTCGTTAAAAAATAATTTTTTTACTATAGAAAATATAATTTTATAAAACTATTCTACAGTAAAAAATATATATCAAAACGGTGGATCACCTGCTGCGAAGCTAGGCTCAAGCAACCGGTGACTAGGGCTGCAACGAGAGGAACTTCCTGACGATACGCGCCGAGTCTAGGAGTACCGCCTTTTGGATCTGGCCATTGATCCAACTTCCTGAGAGTCTCTTGAGATGATGATCGAGGCTCTTCGCTATTACGCCGTTAACCGAAACAACTATAGGAACAATGGTCGCTGATTCTACATCCCACATGCTGACAACCTCGTTAGCAACATCAAGATATTTGCTAAGTTTTTATTTCTCAGCTTTAACGAGGTTAACATCATGTGGTATGGTGACATCAGCAAGCACCGCCCTCCGTTAACATCATGTGGTATGGTGACATCAGCAAGCACCGCCCTCCGTTAACATCATGTGGTATGGTGACATCAGCAAGCACCGCCCTCCGTTAACATCATGTGGTATGGTGACATCAGCAAGCACCGCCCTCCGTTAACATCATGTGGTATGGTGACATCAGCAAGCACCGCCCTCCGTTCTAACCGATCTATCACTACAATATTATGATTATTATTATTATGGTTCACAACCAACTCACAAAAGGATCATTCTCCATACAATAGCCAAAGAATTTTTCTTAACGGTCCATAATCCGAGGAGAAATCGACGAAAACACAAAAAATATGTACCTTCAGGCGAACATAGAACCTCCTCTTTTGTTTTTCGCTTCGTCGGAAATAAATGAAAAGGTGAATGTGTATTTTTCATATTCATAAAACAAATCCTCAGCTGTGTAATAAACCGCATTAGAGAGTCGGTTGACTGCCTCACGCGGTATCTAATCAGCTTCCTGTTTTGTACCGCCTCCAGGCTTTTGTTTAACACGTGACGTGTCTACATCACCTCAAAACGGGGAAAAGTTATAAAACTGTCAAAAAGTGTGTCAGATACAACACAAAAATATTTTATTGTTCATCAGTAAAAGAACATAAAAGAAAAAATACATTATGAATTAAGAAAGACAGGTATACCTAAGATAATCTGATACTTATGTTTTTTGACAGTAAAAAATAAATATATATATTTGTAAAATAGAAAGAACAAAACTTTATTAAATGATAAGGGGTGTTATGATATAATTCATAAATTATTGTATACCCGATCGGTATCGACTTACTTTTCAAGTCCGTCAGTCCGTTCAACAAATGCTCTTTAATGACTGACATGAAAACTAATACATATACAATAAACTTATAGGGTTAGAGTATAGAGTTCATGCAGTTTCTGGTACTTCTTTTTTTACAATCATATCTTTCAAAGATGCAAGACGAAATCCTGCTTGAAAAACACAAGTACATGTCTGTATCCCGTAACAAGCACCTGTGCCAAATTTCCACGTGAACCTTGAACGTGTTAATGCTCTTGTTAAGTTGAAAATATCTCCCAAACACGTGTAGGTACAGTATTAAGTTTGTTTTTTACGCGAAGCCTTATTACGCTCGGAGGTGCAGGTACAAACGGAGATTTGTGAATTAAATGTTTCTATAAGTTCTTATTAGTGCGGCCCTTATTATTCCTAAATGGGCACTTAATACGCTATAACGTAGCATATATCTTAATGTAGTGAACAAAGGGGTTTTAAACCTCGTTTTATTTGATGTTATGTAAGTGGATATTTTGACGACCTCTGTGGCGCAGTGGGCGAAGGTCCGGCTGCGACGCAGAAGATTCTATCCTTCAGAGAAACTCGCATAGCTCTTTCCATAGCTCGCTGAGAGACCTTGAGCTGGTGGACCAGCCCAACCGTGAGTGTCCACGTCTCAGCTCCGTAGGTCATGACGGGTAGGACGCACTGATTGAAAACATTCGTTTTCATGCATTGCGAATAATAAAGATATATCTCTTAGTAATCAGTTTCGAACACAGATAGAACGCTGGACAAACTTGTAATGTTGGTTAATTTAGGTTCTTTTAGTTTTAGTTTCTAAGACTTGTTTTTTTTTGTCATGTACTATTATTTAAATATAGTACATGACAAACAAAATCAACCATAACTCACCACGGCGGCGTCATAATTGCATATGCGACAAAGCCCTTAATAAAGAGTTAAAAAATAAAATACTCATATGTAATGTCCAAAATTTTCTAATAATTATATTTTGTAGGTATATTTTTTTTTTCGAAAACTAAAAGACGGAAATATTTATAAAAATATTTTTCCCGTGTTCTATGTTTGGAGCTAAACCCATAAAAAGTTTGGTCACTCATTTTTGTTTCATCCTGTATATATTGAGGGTAGGTAAATATCTCTCTTACCAAAGCTTAACTCAGGTTTAGTATAACAAGCAACAATAGCAAGATAATACTATAATCTTGTATTTAACATAAACGTTGACTGTTCCGACCCAGTTGCCCTAATAGCGGTAAATGTAGGTTACACTTACACAAATGTCCTCCGGTGGAGTGGTATAGTGTGGCGATACCTTTATGTAATACGGAAATAGTCTCGGAATCTGATAGTGAACGGCATTTCACGAACAGATGCTGTGATATGGGGATAGGAATCAGGTGACTGGTGAAGGGACTAAATACCTCAAACGATTATAAATACAATTGGACGAACCGCGTTTTAGACTAACTACTTATAATCATCGAGTTAGAATACTATAGAGTAACAATCACAGAAATAAAATGTCCGCGCCAAAACTCTGCACAACCTACGCTACGTGCAGAGTTTTTGTTTAGTTGTACGGCGACCGCAGTCCTCGTACAACGTTCGCGATGCCAAAGTGTTCGGTGATTTCCTGCCCAAATAACAGCAACAACGTGCAAAAAAAGGATGGTGTTTCGTATTTTAGGTAAGTATCATAACAATTTTATGAATTTATGTATCCACAGTACGTATTTTCATGTTAATTTCAATAATTTTAAATATTTTCTGCAAAATAAAATGCTCACAGCTTGACCTTGGCACTTCGTAGGCGTATCTCTTTCACACGTTAAACAAATATGTAAGAGTAAAAGAGAAACAAAGTCTCGCGTGAGCTTGTGACGAGCACACTGTGTTCCAACGACAAAACTGTGGAGTTCATTGATACTTAATATTTTTACGAATTTTATATTAATTATTATACTCACTAATATTACCATGTTGATAAATGCTTTATTTTTTCCGAACAAAAAGTAGATGAGTCGATAGCGTTCTATAATTTTATAGTGTGAATTACAATAACATTGTTTCAAGGTAATTAAGTTATTCGTCAGTAGGTTAAAAATAGTACCTAATAAAACTCGTAATACATACAGATTAATTTGTTTTATTTAAAATTATTTGCACCCCCGTGTTTTCCGGGATAAAAAGTAGGTACCTAGCATAAGTGTTAGTCCAGAGTATAAGCTATCTTCATATTATAAGTGTGACTAGCTGCCCCGCCCCGGCTCCTCCTGGCTAAATAATATAATTATAGCTTATGTCCATCCTGAAACCTAGATTCATTCTAAATATTGGTTAACATATTTTTTTAATCAGATGTTTAGTTTCGGAGTCCTCTTAGGTACTTTATAAACTCACATACACATATAATGATATCACAAATACGACCTATAATATTATTTAGTACAAATAGCGTCTCCACTCGTCCTGTTCCCTGTTCGTACGCGCATGGCCGTCGGTCAACTTCGGAAATCTTCGGTGTGTCTTCGGTGCTTATTATGACATTGCGTACAAGCGACATTGATCATTATTCAACCAAGATAACGTCTTAATTCGCGTAAATGTCATTGTGAGCTATATAACAACAAATGTATAGGTATGTAGAACGGCGCTCGGACATTTTTTGAGTGCTGTCAGTTAGAGATTGGGACTCTATATTATTCTAACTCGATGCTTATAATCTATAATTTTCTTTTGTTTTCCCTCGCAGAAAAATATTTACAATTCAAGTCAAAGCTAGGTTTCCAAGAATGATTTCAAATTCTAACCTTAATGAATATTAAGAAAAAGGCGTTAACAAAGACCCCGAATTAAATTAGGGTGAATTAAGGGAGGATTTAGTAGAACAGTTAATTGTTCTGAAAACCTTCGCAGGCCCCGAGATTAACGTAACGCTGGCGTTTTCATATTCATTATTCTGTTATAATTCGAAAGAAGTTTAGCTTACACCCACCAGGTTAAATAATATCATATTCTTACCCGACTACCAACACATAAGGGTTATGAGGTTGCTCATATGCACGCACATAATTATGTATGTAGCTGGTTTTATCTTTGTTACCTAGAGAAGACGACCTCTTTGGCGCAGCGGACGATGGTCCGCCTGTATCGGAGGAGATTGCGGGTTCAATTCCCGCCTTCTCCTAGCATGGTGTTTGCGGCGGAGATGTTATAAAAAAAACACAAAATGAGGCTTCTACTCTTCCTCTGGTAGTCCCTTTTGTCGGCTCTTACGACATCCACGGATGACTTGTAGTTGATGGTTAAACTCGAACTCAAACTGTATATAAAAATATCACTTTATTTCCGTTTCAATGTTGACATCTTCTAAGTGTACATTTTTGTATTTATTTTATTACGGATGTAAGCGGGCCTTATTTGTGTTGGAAGAACACCAACGTTTCATCCCTTAACGAGGTACTTTTTTGACTTTTGACTCAGATTTTTATATTTATGGAAATAAAACATTTTTGATTTGATTTGATTTGACATACTCCACGTACCCTACTTGACTTGCCATGTTTGCCCCGAGACTCTCAGAGGTAAGTACAAGACCTCATGTTTGATTTCCCCACGTAGCTACTAAGCTTATTAGTAAGCAAATTAGTCAGTACGGTATATTACAGTACAGTAGATGGTATATTAATTGGATATGAATATGTAAATTAATTTGAGTAATTGGTTTGATTGTCATGTTAACATCAATATGCATGGATTTACTATTAGGACAATATTACTCAAAGGTTATACATTATACTACAAGCTTGGGGTTTCCTGATAAACACAATTTTGGTTATATATACCTAATATTTTATTAAATTTCACACATTTTTGATCAAAATTTCAAATATGAGTAACGTTTATTTCTTTAGACTTACATAATAAGCACTTGGACAAGATTTAGTTTGTACCTGGGTTTTACTCATAAGAAAAGAGGAGACCCACCGTAGTCTTTTTCTATCAACATACACATATTTCCTTCCAGAGAAGATGATGATAATACTGATAAATACCTGTGTCCTCTTCTCAAAAGATAGAGTAAGATCAAGCACCTTGGAACCTTCATTGATAAACGTCTTACTTGGGTACCAAAAATAGCTGACATGACATCAATAGTTCGTAGATTTGTATCGTCTTTATGGCTCTCCAAGACACAGGATGGACCAAATAGTGACGTCATAAGAAAAATTGAAGGCGTCACCAACGGGGTACTATTTGCTGAAATCGGTCTACCTACTGACATGAAAATTCTCATAATTAGTAACTTGATCCAAACAACTTATTATTGCCTATTTTATCATTCTTATGGCTAGATAAGATAGGAAATTGATCGCTCCGACGCACTCGCGCTCGGATCCCTTTGTGCGCGAGTTCGACTCGCACTTGGCCTGTTTTATTTATGACAGTCGATTTTGTTTGAGCTGTACTGTAATCGCTTTTGTTATTGTTCGACACTTACCGTAAGATTGTGGTTAAACAGTATACTCATTATAAATCGTATGCAAATATTTCCCAACACTAGATAGCAACATACTATATTCTTCCTACTGTATATGTAGAACTAGAGTAGGTACATATAATGCAAGAATAATTTAATTTGCAGCACACACAAGCACGGTCGCAATTCACGCTACAACAATTACTTCTATAACTACATAGCTTAGGTTGTCGTTGCAAACGGGTGACTAGCAAACGACTAATCAATGTCAGCCAAGCCAGTTAACATTTCTAAAAAATGTGGGTCTGTCGATGATCATAACACTTCTACATAGGTGTCTACTTGTCAAATTGTTTTTTCATTTTAACCTGTTTAGACGAGGTTTTTAATTTGGCTGTATGTTTTTTTTATTATCTGATGATCAAACAGACAACCCTTAAATGTAATTACTTAGTATTGATGTAATTTCTATTTTTTTATCTATTTCTAACACGCTGAAATAGTTTAAATAAGCATGGAAATAAAGAAAGATTCAACAGGAACCATACAAAATACAATTAAACGAAAGGGAGTATTGAGAAATGTTTAATTTTATAGATACCACAAGCCTTTTACATTTAATGTCTAGGCTTACATAGTGCAGGCTTGCATGGAACGATCACCATTTGTATCACTTAGCTCAGACATATTTTTTGTTTAGATTTGTTTTTTTGTGCAGTGTGCTTCGTATTGTGTACTGTGTAGTGTACCTATGTGTGTGTTGAAATAAAAGTTATCCTATCTCAGTAATTTCTACTATGGAGTCAACGAGACTGAACCACTTTTAGAGGACCGTTTGCACCGTCACGTCACGTCGTCGCTCACAGTTGGGTAAATGTTTGTTCAGATTTGCGCACGCTGGTTATCCAAGGTGTCTTTGAGTAAAAATAGGTTTTTTATTCAATTGAAGAAAACCGAGGAATATGCGAATTGAAGTTTGGATAAAGTATGTGGTTGCACGGAGTTGAATCAAATATTTCACATATTTCTTCAAATATTTCTCATTCTTCATTTATTTATGTAATAGATGATAGTAAAAGTCAAAAACATAAAGTAAACCACAACAGACAAGGAATAAAAAAAAATGTGTTTTTTTTTCGGTACTTCGATATTAAAATAAGATCATAGGAAGGAAATTAGTCCATAGTATTTTGGAAGGGGTTTAAAATCTGCTCCTGCAGCTTTCGCTATCCATCGACTATTTTGAAAAATCAATGTCCAACAAATCGTGGAAAAAAACTTTAGATGATTTAATGTAAAACAACAGTGTATTCTACACAAGACTATAACATCATTTTATCCTCAACCTTGATAATTTCCCTTTGTGTATACATTTGTAATTAAGAATGTAATCTAGTTTTAGATAAAGATACATTTATTTGACACGACAAGAACAGCACAGACAGACAGACACACACAAGACCAGCACAGACAGACATACACACACAAGAACAGCACAGACAGACATACACACACAAGAACAGCACAGACAGACATACACACACAAGAACAGCACAGACAGACATACACACACAAGAACAGCACAGACAGACATACACACACAAGGTAGAATACAAAATTAACGATATTTTACATACTTTATAGATAGATGATTTTAGTAATAACAATAATTATGCTACCTGCGTAGATTTTATACATTTGGTAAAAGTATTTCATAAACTGGTAGATAATCAACTCTAACCTTGTTCAAAATACATTTTACAAAATAGGTACCTACGTACATAACATACGTTTTAAAGATTACATCAACCCTAAATTAGTATGTAAGTAAAATCTTGTTCCATACCCCTAAAATTTTAAATACTATAGGTACCTAGCTAAATTACTAGGTAATTGCTCCAAAGTTTTAAGAAAGGCTTTCAATGTTTTTTTACCTAGAAACGACACATTTCCAGCGTGAGTTTAGCTACATATACCTAGTTAAACTCACACTGGAAATGTGCTGTTTATTGTTTTTATTTATTAAAAAACTTTTAAAAATGATTGTTCATCAAAAACCCGAGCTAGAAATCACCTTTTCGGTTAGATAAGCAAAGCCCGTTTGTATCCGGCCAACCTTGCTCTTTCACACATACGCTGACAATTTCCACTGAAATTCGATGTTTCACCATATCAGCATGAAACAAGCTACCCACGCGAAACAGCATTCAAGTGATAAAATCATGACGCTAACAAACCACTTGACTGGAATGAAGTGATAAATGACGGCATAATAATATTGTTGTGATGAGTAAGAGAAGCTCCATGGCTTTTCGTAACATTTAGTAATACGAGTATATACCTACTGAAAGAAATTTATTCTGTAGTAAAAAAAAACTCTTAGGAGTATAAACCATGGACTGCCGTCGGATGGCGATTCACGGACACCAATGGAATATAATAGAGCAAAAGTAATCCATTAAATACACCTACAAATGATATTTAGAGTTCAATGGAAATTGATAGAGGCGGCTCAGGAACGCTTCTTGTGGCGCCGCATAGGGAAGGCCTATGTCCAGCTGTGGACGTATATATCGATATGCTTTTAGAGCCGGTCTCAGGAGATTTTTACCCTAATATGCAGCATTTTACTACTGGTTATAATTTTACCATTGGCGCCTCTAGTGTAGGTAATACATATGTCGTCAATGATACTTTTTACAATTATGTTCGAAAAATCTCTATTGATGCAATATTGCGCTTAAACATAGTCTGTTGAAAGAAAAATGTATTCCCTCTGGTAAACGGTAAAAGCCTCAATCTAATTTTCCTCAACAACGTAGTATATTGATGAGTAAAAGCAATACAAAACCAGTTTATCCCGACGCGAGAAACCTCGGAACTCTACGTTGGCAACAGACGCTGCTGGCGCCGCCGGGACGCACCCCTGATTATAGCCCAGCGCTCGCCGACAATTATTTAACACGTACCTAGTTCACCTACTGCTTGGACTATACTGTGTTGCTACAGGGTGATCCATGGCTGGTACTGCCCTAACTTCGAGAGGACTGAAACATGTAAGGGTCAGTTTAAAAGCAGAATTTGATAGTTTTGAATGGAAATCTTCGTCTCAAGTTTTTATCGTATCGTATACAGAAGGCGATGATGAAAGAGGTCACATAAGAGACTGCCCGTTAGTCAGTAAAGCTTACACCGATTTAGCAAGTTGTTTTACCTCTATTTAAGGCATTTTTTGTTTAATTATTTGTACTATTTAACGGGTATTTATCGCGTTAATTTACCAATTTTTCCCAACGATTCAACAGGTCACCCCGTGACCACGACAGTGAAAAAATTAACAAAAAACTACTCTTGAGAAAACATCGGGAAAAATAAGAAAATAAAAGCGATAAATGCCCGTTAAATAGTTATAATAATTATGTGCTCAGATCACATAGGTTTAAAAATATTAATTTTTCGTTTATCCCCCGGCGCCATGAATTTTGTTTTGATAGATACTTCGCGAACATGCCACCTACACCGCACACCACACATCAGAAGAAGTGGAGCGTCACCGACTGGAACAGCCCTCCCCCGTGTGCCGGCGCGGCGCCGGGCGAATGTATAATTTGTGTCGCCGGCGCCAGCCGCCAGCCGCCCACCGCGCACTTACTAACCCCATCTGCCGGCAAATTGTACATCTAGTATTACACTTTTGGCGCCCTGAATAGCGCTGAAATTATAGGTTTTATGGCGGTATATTTTATCAAGTGACAATGATATACGGCTGGTTCAATAACCAGTTAGAATATCGTTAATGAAGTAAATTGCAATTTTTAAACAAAGATAGATTCTTGAATGTAATTCGTGAACTCCAAGTGCCCGGTCTCGTATTTTAACTTTTATTCAAGCCTTCAACTGAGCTATCATATTCGATAGCCGTAGGCGGTTTTTGCGTAAACGGTGTATGACATCTCCCACCCAGCTCGCAATGAGAAGCGAACAACAAGACGAGCACGCGACGCAGCGCGCACTTTTAAAGATAGTGATTCATAATATAACTTATTAAACTACGGAAAAATATCGAGGCGTCTGCGATTTCACGACGCACCGCGCGAGAAAAAACCACAACAACAAAATGAAAAATCATTTATAAACTTTCGCGATTTGTTAACATATTAATGATTATATATCGGGTATTTATCGCGTCCATACCTTCTGCTTTCTTTACCCCAACGTTTCAACCGCGTTACAGCGATCGCCCCGTGACCACGATCGCTGCAACGCCGTTGAAATGTTGGGGAAAAGAAAGTAAAAGGTACGCGATAAATACCTGATAAATAATCGTTAAAATGAAAATTCATTCAAAACAAGTGTCCAATTAAAAACAGTTTCATCTCTCCACGAGACAACATCAACACCACAATACTCGACCATGACACTGAGAGCGGAAACCAGAAGAAAAGAGCAGAGATTTCTTTTGTAAATTTTGTACCTAGTTGGTGTGATTTTTTCTTCCACAACGCGGATTACATATTGTTAGATCTTATCGGGTAAGGTTTTGCGCACGCTATTCACTGTACTTACGTATTTCGAAAATTTACCTACATTCAACTCCTAATTCATTGAAGGCTTAAATATTAAAATGTATTTACAGAAATTCCCTATCAAAAGCAGGCCGCCGTAACAACTAGGCTAGTCGGCGTTTACTCTTTATTAGCACCCCGCTGTGCGTCGACTGTAATGGCTCTGCTAATGCGATGTTTATTGACGAATCATCGACTCCACAGGTCTTCGCGCGTCATCCACCAAGAGAATACATCTTTACATAATGTAAAACGAAGCTCGCTTACCGCGTATCTGTTCATTTATTGTTAGCTAATTCTTTGTGTATCATTTTTTGTATGTACGGAAACGTGATAATGATTTTAACTTTTTAGACTCCGTGTTATTTTGATGCGGTTTTTAATGATCGCGGACGATTTATCAACAATCAACCCACATTATATCAACAATAGACAGGGTGTCAAGGAACATGTGTACTAAGCCGAAAGGGGGTATAACCCCATTTCCTTATCGTTCGTTACGTCCGTCCCCCCACTGTTGATCAAAACCAGCTTTTGATCAAGGAACCATTATGTTATTTTTAAGTACCTTCAAAGTTAAAATCAATAATTGAGTCCTTGTTCAAACACATAATGTCATGGTTAAATTTTATCTTAGCTAATAAAATAATTAAACGCAATGGTATCGCGCTCTACAGGAACCAATTTTATTAAAAAGCTATTAATTTAATTTGATAAGGAAGTTGTAAGGATATTGAAATGGTTTGTACTATAAATAACTTTGATAAAAGTGGAACGGAGTATAAGCCGTCATTGTATTCAACCATGTTTGGTTCTATTTTTGTTTCTAACCCCTGAAACCTAACGACTCATCTCGAGTTGCGATTTTTCAACAGTTTCCAACGAAGATATGTCTATCGTTTTTAATTTGAAGCGTGCTTGAATCCGAGTTACATTTGAGTATTTAGGGTTTATAAGACTGCTAGCATTATTGATCCTGAACACCACAAAACTCAACTCAACTCCTATTAAACCGGAGAAGTCTCAAAGCAATTATAACTTTACTTATGACATTATAAAGGTCAGATTTGTGGGTATTTCCCTTATCAAAGTTACGAATCCTACCTACATGTACCTTCTCACAAAGTAAATCTTTATTTCGAAGATATGTAGATTCTCTAAGGCTAATGTCAGACTACGAAGAGCTTCGCTTACTGTTAGAAGCCAAGCGACTCGCTTAGTGGCTAATCATCCTACGGGCTCCTAGCTAGGCGCGTCGCTCGCAGTGTGGCCAGGCCACTGGTATAATGTTTGTTCGCTAGGATCAGTCACTAGGGAGTCGCTTGACTAATAGCAGAAAGCGAAGCTTTTTATAGCCGTGCAGCGTCTCGTCACTGACACCATGTTTGCGTACCTATAATACACGTCGCAGACGTAATCAAAACACGTAGGTAGGTATTTTATAGTTTTATGTGCGTTAGAAATAAGGTAGGTAGGTTTGGAAGGATTTTGTAACTATTTTTATTATAATAATTTACTGAACTGTTATAAATCTGCTACCTAGTACCACTTACGACGTCGCGCGCTCCGGGGCCAAGGGGACACAGCTGGGGGTACTGAGTCGTTCTGCGACATACCTAGAAGCCTAGCTCACGGTAACCTCTTGGATTCCTGCTTTGAGGAATCGTCCAAGTTCTGGAAAAATTCCTAGGCCAAGAATAGGCAAGCACCTCCAAAGCCCAGACGAGCTAAGAGAGATCACTCCGAAGAAAATCCTACAGTTCCTAGCAACGGCAAGAGTACGTGGCAAACTACGAACGCCGCAGCTTCAGGGATTAACGTATAAAGTGGGGATCATAATAGGCCTATCATGGCCGCAGTGACACACAAACCACCCAGAGAAAAAAAAAAAACAAAACGCTTGGCGGAGGATTTGTGATTGCAGTGACCGTGAAGAAAGCAGAGAAGGAAGCTGCACACTTCCTCTGCTAAATTCTGACGATATTCACTGGCTGAGTTGAAGATGTAAACTCTAACGCAACGACTGCGACCTTAATAATTTTCTATGGCTCATGTTATTGAGGTTCATTATGAACAATTCCACCAAAATGATACCAGTTGGCGCAAAAGTAATGTTATGAATGTGCCTAAACTTTGTAAATGGCATCAAAACTATGCTTTGACATCGTTGTTGTATGTACAGTTGAAGGAATTAGTTGTCAACAAATCATGCTCATCTGAAGAACTACCAATTTCAGAAGTGACACCAACAATATTTTAGAGATTTGAACTGCCCGGCCCGTCTAGGTTGCCAGATCTAACGGCAAAATATAAATAAATAATATAGGTATTATTTTGCACGGAAATGTTACGAAGTATTTTCATCTTTATACTTTGCAATGGGTTTCTGCAAAGTTACGTCTGAATCTACTATTTAACTTAGATCTAACGGCGCCCAACTTTTTCCTATGGGGCTTTTTAGGTAGAAGGTAGAAACAGACTGAGTCACGCAAAAATTGAACAGAAGCTTCGATTTTTGTTTTCCGAGTAGGCCCTCAGACTAGTTCTTGTTTGATTAAATGTGCGACAACCTTTAAATAATTATGTCCAGATAGTGTAACTAATTCCCCGGGTCCCCACTTAGGAGAGTAAGCAAACGACTTAGCCAACATAAACTGAACTTAAATCGCGATGGACCCTGACCACGGAAACTTACTTGTATCATAACTTTAAGTTAGTTAGTTAAAGGCATACTAGATTCTGATCACGGCTTTGCTCCTTGAATCTTGAACTTTATAATAACTTTACATAATGTGTGTACTATATGTCCCTATCATAAGATGACCGGTGTGGCGTGGTGGGCGAAGGTCTGCCTCCGACGCAGTAGGTAGCGGATTCAATTCCCGCCATGGGAAAAATGTTTTTAAGATCTGCAAATATTTATTACGAATGTTTCGAATACTTATTTTATTTGTTATAATAATAATGTTGGACAATAAAAATATCTATGTATGTAATGTATTGTACGAGTATTATGTTTAACAGTCATCTAGTACCTCTAAGACGTGGAGACCACGACTCCGCAAACGTAGTGAAGAATGCCCTCCGGTCAGGTGGGATGACAACCTGCGAAAGACTGCAGGCAAATGCTGGATGCGGCAAACTGAAGACAGGGCGCTATGACGCTCATTAAGGGACTGTGATGATGGTGATGATAAGTACCCATAACACAAGCACATGCTTGGCTTGGGGCTAGATGATGCTGTATAGATTGTCCAGCGTATATACACAATTTTCTCTGCTACCACTACCTACTCAAAGATTACAATGTCGGTGGGCAGCGGAGGAAAATTTTGTAATTTTTTACTGAACTGTCAAATATCTGCTTCATACTCATAATGTTCAGAAAAATAATAAATTAAGCGAGTGACTGATATACCCCCGAATACTCAAACGCATCTCAGGTTTAAGCACGTCTCAGGCGACGATTTTTTGACACATTTTCATTAAAAAAATGTTAAAAACTTTTGAGTGTTTGGGGGAAAGTAGGGGTAGATTGTCAAAAGTGTTTTGTCGAGTGACAAAAGTCCTTAGTGGACTTTTGTCACTCGACAAAACACTTTTGTCGCCGACCCACCGACAAGTTGACAATACACAATCGGCTGACTACAATATTCATACACCGAATCGACATTCGGTGTATGTATCATCAACACGCCGGTATATGTCGGCGGGTTGTAATATGGAGAATAAATAAGTAGGTACCTGCCATGTACTTCTGCGGCAACGAGCGATTTTCCTCGGTTTATTATCCGCTAATTTCCAATGTTTCTTTAATTAAATTCCATTGAAAATCAATCACATTTACATGAATGTTGCTTATCAGAAAGCATACATTTATTGCTATTGCGTACTAATTAGCATTACTTATAATTTCAACAATATCTCAATTGTCACGCGATACATAATACTTACCTACCTAATTATTTATCGTAGCTAGACAAAAACTGACCATGTCTCAACGGAGTCTCAACGGAGCATAGCCAGGTGTGCAGGGCATATTATAATTCCCAAGTGTGTATGGAAACATATCTGCAGTCTCTAGCTGCATTTTCTGTAGTGTGTACCTACGTGGCATACTGTGTCAGGTGTCTTTATACAATATTGTCGACTGTGTTGACCCTGTTGGCCAAAAAGGGTCAAACTCAGCTCTATGTTGAACCACGCTCTCATGATCCGATGGGACGGGAGACCGACCGGGAAGACCAGCGCAGAATCACATTAATACCATAGAACATCTTTGCACACTTGTATTTCGCATAAACATATACTTACTTATTACTTTACATACAAGTCCCGCGGCTAACAACCTGCTTGCGACGTAATGTGAAGGGGCCCTTAATGCCCAGGCACCAAGCCGCGTGCAACAGCTAGTCTCATATAACAAAGTTGAGTATAACACTAGTTAGTACGTATCGATGTATTATCGGCGTATCGAATTCGCGCCGGCGGCGAGGGCGAGTCCACCGGCTCGCCTTGGCGTACGCCATACGCACTACTTTCATGTTTTGGTGCAACTGTTAAATACTATGGACTCGTACATAATATGTATGAGTCCAACTATCATATTCATATATATCAACATATTATGTTACCTATAAATACTTACTTAACCTACTTCTATTGCTTGGTATTAGTCGGTGAGGTATAGATGCAAGCTTTATTTATTTATATAAATTATATTAATAAAGAAAATTACAATCAAATACCTGTAGATTGTTTGCAACAGTCTGCAGTTAGCTCAATTTTTTCATTTGTAAATACTAGTTTTAATTTAATTCGATTATTTGTTTGTAATTTTCTTCATTAAAAATAAGGTGTTATTGCTATTCACTTCATTGTTTTTGTATAACGTAAACACGACATTTCAAGGAAACAATTTCACAAATCTACATAAGCGTAACATAAACTACACAATAAGAAAAACGATAATATTTAATACCTAGTAATTATGAAAATAAACATCTGAGAATAAAATATATGATATAAAAAACGTAACTCTGTCATCTAGGCTGAAGACACGGTTACACGAAGCTTAGATAGCTTCGTAATGGCACAATTTCACCTGTTAGTAAGTGAAGATGGTGGCCGACCATTTATCGTGACGATCTAAAAGATACGTATTCACTTTTCTCTTGAAGAGACCCAGGTTGTAGTTTTGGCGGAAAAACAAAAGCAAAATCATGGCGGCGGCGGTACGAATGACACGATAAATTTTGAGGAGAACCGCTTAGTAAGAGTAGAAGGAATATTCACAAGGGTGGTGATGGGGTGGTTGTGGGGAGGCCTTTGTCCAGCAGTGGACTGGTATAGGCTGATGATGATGAAGGGTGGTGATGCGCCTTACGTCTGCTTGTTCATATTCGTTAATCGATTTCGGGTAAAGGAGGCGGTTATGTTTTCGGCTGTATGTGTGTTTATTTGTATATGTTCGCTAATTTCTCCGTCATTTTGGACCGTTTTGAAGTTTTTTCGTTTTGTATAGAAAATAATTCCGAGGTGGTCCTACACAAATTGTATTCACGAGTGATTGGTATTTGCCCGCAAAACTTAAAACATTGTAAAATTAGGATTTGAAGTCGGTTTTAGTTTTTTCAAAACATTTAAATTATATTTTATTTATACTTAGATCAAATCTAACTTTAAAGGTGCTACGTCAAATACTAATGAATTATGCTTAACTAGCTGGACCCCGCGGTTTCATTAGCGTTAAATTCGAATTTCACATTAACGAAAATCGCCCATGGGAATTTGATGTTTTACCAGGACAAAAAGTAGCCTACGTTACTCCCCACCCTTGCAACGAACTCTATGCCAAAAATCAAGTCGATTGGTTGATTACTTGATTAGTTAATGCACGACGGATGGACAAACGTGTTTGTTTGTTCTTCCTTCACGCATTTTTGCATTTATACAATAAAATTATCACATTTATTAAATTTTGTTACATAAGTAGTATTAATTAACATAGTTTTAAAGGTCATGTGTATAGTAATTTTAATATCTTCTATCTATCTATTTATATTAATATTAGTTAGGATGATTGGTTCCCGTTTCGTCGCGTCACGTTACGTAGCAAATTTTTTTGACGGCCTTAATATCAAAATTTTAGGATTATTGTTCACAGCTTATCTATCGCCCAATTACCAAAGCCCAACCCATTCGGTCCGTCCTTTACGGACTTTGAAGACGATATTGAATTGAAATGTCAAATATTTTCCAATACAGCTCGACGGGCGAAGGCCTAACTGTCAGTGGTTGCGCAAGTTGGAATGTACTGGTGCAATCTTCGCTCATTTGGTGCACCATTGTCTGCCTTGAGATGGAGTATCGACGTTATTCGCTTTATCGAATTAAATTTATTAAATATAAGAATCAAGTTTCAAGAAATTCAATTTAAGAAATTGAACCTATACCACCTTACAATACTAACACTAACCTACTAACACTTTCATCGCACATACTCAACTGCAGCGGCTTCAGACGGGGCGGCGCGCCTACAGGTCGTCACTCCTAAGCAGGGCAGTGAGTGCGTTAAAGTAAAGAAGAAAATATCTTTCAACAGTAATAATTACCACTGTTTTGACTTTTTACGAACTTTAGGAGGATTCTTTGATTTTCCGAATTAAGAACCTATTTAAAAAAATCTTTCCCTGTTATAAATAGAAGGCATCGAGTTAGAATAATATAGAGTCCCAATCTCTAACTGACAGCACTCAAAAAATGTCCGAGCGCCGTTCTACATACCTATACATTTGTTGTTATATAGCTCACAATGACATTTACGCGAATTAAGACGTTATCTTGGTTGAATAATGATCAATGTCGCTTGTACGCAATGTCATAATAAGCACCGAAGACACACCGAAGATTTCCGAAGATGACCGACGGCCATGCGCGTACGAACAGGGAACAGGGCGAGTGGAGACGCTATTTGTACTAAATAATAGGTCGTATTTGTGATATCATTATATGTGTATGTGAGTTTGTGAGTTTATAATGTACCTAAGAGGACTCCGAAACTAAACATCTGATTAAAAAAATATGTTAAACAAAATATTTAGAATGAATCTAGGTTTCAGGATGGACATAGGCTATAATTATATTATTTAGCCAGGAGGAGCCGGGGCGGGGCAGCTAGTCACACTTATAATATGAAGATAGCTTATACTCTGGACTAACACTTATGCTAGGTACCTACTTTTTATCCCGGAAAACACGGGGGTGCAAATAATTTTAAATAAAACAAATTAATCTGTATGTATTACGAGTTTTATTAGGTACTATTTTTAACCTACTGACGAATAACTTAATTACCTTGAAACAATGTTAATTTATTGTTACGTTGCCTTTTACTTTGATGACTGTCCATTCAGAGCACCTTACGGGGTTTCGAGGAAAACTAAAAACAAGGCATACAAAATATTGTAATTTACACTATAAAATTATAGAACGCTATCGACTCATCTACTTTTTGTTCGGAAAAAATAAAGGATTTATCAACATGGTAATATTAGTAAGTATAATAATTAATTTAAAATTCGTAAAAATATTAAGTATCAATGAACTCCACAGTTTTGTCGTTGGAACACAGTGTGCTCGTCACAAGCTCACGCGAGACTTTGTTTCTCTTTTACTCTTACATATTTGTTTAACGCGTGAAAGAGATACGCCTACGAAGTGCCAAGGTCAAGCTGTGAGCATTTTATTTTGCAGAAAATATTTAAAATTATTGAAATTAACATGAAAATACGTACTGTGGATACATAAATTCATAAAATTGTTATGATACTTACCTAAAATACGAAACACCATGCTTTTTTTGCACGTAGTTGCTGTTATTTGGGCAGGAAATCACCGAACACTTTGGCATCGCGAACGTTGTACGAGGACTGCGGTCGCCGTACAACTAAACAAAAACTCTGCACGTAGCGTAGGTTGTGCAGAGTTTTGGCGCGGACATTTTATTTCTGTGATTGTTACTCTATATTATTCTAACTCGATGATAGAAGGATATCGAATTGGTCCCAAAAAATATGAGTATTTACGACTCAAGCAACAAAAAAATTAGAAATCACGAGCTACAAAAATATTGATTGATATCTTTAATGCAATTCTTAATAGATATTAATGATTCTTTCGTTGTTATATAAAGTTTATTATTATGAGTGTCCCATAAAAGTTAAATCCTCGATGAATTGATTACGCTCTCCGTAAACCGTATCTAAATCATCATCAAATGAAATTTTCACACCCACTGTAACAAATGGTTTCTATGGCAACGGATGTAAACAAGAGATGTTTTCATTCGTCGTTTCATTCATTGCGTCATCCATCACTCATCACATCAAACTACATTAGACTCGAATTTTAACTAGATGTTGTTAATCGAAGTGTTCCATCCATTTTCACTATTAAGGAATTTGAAATTGGAATTATCTGACAGGCCTGTTTAGATCTATTTGGATGGTTTTAGCTTGGGTTTGGTACTCGGTTTTGCTTGATTTGCGGTTTTTCGTCGAGTATTCGTTTGACAGTATAAGGATTACCGAACACCCACTTGGATTTCGCCACCGCTTTGGATATCGAATACCTATCTTTCACACTCTTAAGAGGGTAAAGTATAAATAAAACCGTATTTTTGTTTCGTAGAAAGAGACAAGCTCATGCCTCTGGAGGTAAATTTCCAGTGGTGAAAATATGGTCGGAAATCTAATTTGCGCTTAACGTTCTTTCTGATATGATTCTGAACTCTTATTTACTGGTGAGTTGGTATCTAGATTGCATTCAAGGAAAACTAGATGGTAGGACATCTATTTGATTAATTTCTTAAATGATGATTGGTTTCAATAGAAATAACTTTTAGCTCTTAATAGTATCTTCTCAACATAGAATTCCTAGATAGTTGAACACATTTCCTTGAACTGGTATTTACGTTTTCAATCAAGGGTTGCATCTTTTTCTAGAAAGACGAAGCGTTGTACTGAAAAATATTTAGATGAAAATTGCTTGTTTACTTTATCTCTTCCTTCGTGCATCCATGATCTCATCAGGATGAGTCCGTGCATTATTGCTTAACTAGTTTCTGCCCGCGGCTTCGCGCGCGTTGTTTCAGGTTATTTCTATCCCTATAAAAAGTTAATTTTTCCCACAAAGTAAGGCAAGAAATATAAGCAAGTCTACAGCCTATATTTTATTCCAGGCCTAGAACTACCCGTATGCAAAATTTCAGCCCGATCCGTTCAGCAGTTTTTGCGTACTTACTACTAACTTTCGTATTTTTAACATTAGCGTAAAGTTTGTGTGATATAGTGATTCTTCCGTTTCACGGCTGTCTTTTCTACCCAATATAAACAAACGCAATTCTGTTTATTTTTGAGCTAGAAGAAAACTGTGAAACTACTGACCGGAATCGGCATATCCCAGTTTTCCCCCTGAAAACTGGAATTTATAAAATCTTTTCATAAGAGTTTCCCCCGTCCCAATTTTTTTAGTAGAGTTAATGATCTAGACTCCAGAAAACATGCTTACCTAGAATTTAAGTTTATACAGGTAAAAGGTGTGCGAATCCGCGGGCAGAAACTAGTTCTAGTATAAAAATGTAGTCGCCTACTTACTTTTATTTCTTTGATAAAACAGGTAGGTAGTAGCTAAGTACTTAAATTAAATACCTACTTAATGTAATTGAGTTAATAGAACCGCTGTGCCAGTTAATTTCATTATTTTCAAGGCGTTACCATTCTAAACCGGTTATTGATTAAGGTATTTTTATTTTATAACTACCAATTGGTTATGATATTATTATGAGTTAAGTTTCTGTCGATTCAATATGTAACGTTTTGACAAAATATTTTAGATTGTTCTTTATGTGTATGTTTAAAGAACTCTCCATAAAATTGTTAATTGCACACAAAAGAGAAAAATTTACAAATCACTAGGTAGGCATTTTTCAACAATAACAAAACAAAGGAAAAGAACGATCTAGCTTGTCTCAAAAATAAATATGTAAATTTCACATGAATAATATCGCTGTTATGCTAGAAGCGATTCATTGTACAAAACTTCAGAAAGTTATCAGAGTTGATTTAATAATTTTAGAACAGTACATATTTGTTTTTTCAAAACAATAATCAAAGACATTCCTGTATTAAAAAAATCATAATATTTTTTTACCCAAATTATTAAGATAATTTGTAATTTTTAGCTAAAAATAGATTTAATATAATATTTTGTAACTGCATGGAACAACCATTCTGTTCTGGTCGCTCGAACAGTAAAGATCTCTAAATAACTTATAAGAGTTGTTGGTGATTTTTAGGGTTTCAAAGATCGGTTTTGAAACCCTTATTGTTGGTGATTTTTAGGGTTTCAAAGATCGGTTTTGAAACCCTTATGGTCTCGCTCTGTCCGTCCCCGCTCTTTCTTGAATATCTCAGTAACTACTGCAGCTATTAACTTGAAATTTGAAATAATGATACATTTCGTGCGCCATTACTGATTTTAAGAAAAAAATATATAAATAAATGAAAAATGAAAATGAATATTTTCAGTACAAATTTTGATGTTGAAATTTCAAAAGAGACCTAGGAAGGCAAATGGGGTATCAAATGAAAGGTATCGTTTTGTACATTTCAAAACACTTTTTGAAATTTCTGTAAATTTCATACTTTTTGAAATATTTCAAAAAAAGTCGAAAAATTGACCATACCCCCCCCCCTATCTCCGAAGATTGCACACCGATCTACGTACAATGTATTAGGCGTTTGTAGATATCGATCTATATTTTACAGGAAAAATATAGAGAAGTCTGTAATAATAATAGTTTTTGAAAAATGGTCAAAAAGGGGGAGAATTTTTTTTCAAAAGGGGGGGTACCTACCTATGTGGGGTATCAAATGAAAGGTATCGTTTTGACCATTTCAAAACACTTTTTGAAATTTCTGTAAGTTTCATACTTTTTGAAATATTTCAAAAAAAGACGAAAAATTGACCATTCCCCCCCCCTAGCTCCGAAGATTGCTGACCGATCCATATACAATGTATTAAGCGTTTGTAGACATCAATCTATATTTTACAGGAAAAATATAGAGAAGTCTGTAATAATAATAGTTTTTGAAAAATGTTCAAAAAGGGGGGGAATTTTTTTTCAAAAGGGGGGGTACCTACCTATGTGGGGTATCAAATGAAAGGTATCGTTTTGACCATTTCAAAACATTTTTTGAAATTTCTGAAAGTTTCATACTTTTTGAAATATTTCAAAAATAGTCGAAAAATTTACCTTTCCCCCCCCCCTATCTCCGAAGATTGCAGACCGATTCACGTACAATGTTTTAGGCGTTTGTAGATATCGATCTATATTTTACAGGAAAAATATAGAGAAGTCTGTAATAATAATAGTTTTTGAAAAATGGTCAAAAAGGGGGGGAATTTTTTTTCAAAAGGAGGGGTACCTGCCTATGTGGGGTATCAAATGAAAGGTATCGTTTTGACCATTTCAAAACACTTTTTGAAATTTCTGTGAGTTTCATACTTTTTGAAATATTTCAAAAATAGTCGAAAAATTTACCTTTCCCCCCCCCCTATCTCCGAAGATTGCAGACCGATTCACGTACAATGTTTTAGGCGTTTGTAGATATCGATCTATATTTTACAGGAAAAATATAGAGAAGTCTGTAATAATAATAGTTTTTGAAAAATGGTCAAAAAGGGGGGGAATTTTTTTTCAGAAGGGGGGGTACCTACCTATGTGGGGTATCAAAAGAAAGGTATTGTTTTGACCATTTCAAAACACTTTTTGAAATTTCTGTAAGTTTCATACTTTTTGAAATATTTCAAAAAAAGACGGAAAATTGACCATTCCCCCCCCCCTAGCTCCGAAGATTGATGACCGATCCATGTACAATGTATTAGGCGTTTGTAGATATCAATCTATATTTTACAGGAAAAATATAGAGAAGTCTGTAATAATAATAGTTTTTGAAAAATGGTCAAAAAAGGGGATTTTTTTTCAAAAAGGGGTACCTACCCATGTGGGGTATCAAATGAAAGGTATCGTTTTGACCATTTCAAAACACTTTTTGAAATTTCTGTAAGTTTCATACTTTTTAAAATATTTCAGAAAATTGATTGTCCAAATAATTGGCAAATGTTTGAAACCCTCGGCGCGCGAGTTACACTCGCACTTGGCGAATCTTGTTTTTGTTCGCCACGAACCCAACTCTAACATGCATTTTGGACATATTTTACTTTTCTATTGAAACTTTTCACACCACCCACGATACATATATTAATTAAATACTAAAAATAAACGCTTAGGGTACCGCTGTGTTACTGCTCTCTAAAAATGATCTTATATCCTTATCCAACTTAGCTACAATTTTGCTACATTAATATCCCAATTTAGTTATGTAAGGCATTAAGGGCCGAGCTATACACAAAGGCAGTTAATCTGGCATACTATCGAATTAACTGAAGCCAATAATTAGCTAGTCCAGTAGTACAATTATACGCACGAGCCAGATTGATTAGACATCTGTTATTACTGTCATCCGATAGATTGCGAACTGACGTGATAAATGGAGGTATCATCTACAGTGCGCCAATATTAAATAGACACTTTGCAATTTTCTATTAATTTCTATTCGTTGAGTTTAACAACGGACGTACTCTGAGGCTTGACCACCATCTAGCGCAGTTCGAAGTGGCGTTACAGAACATCAAATGGCATGTTCTGGGGTTATGTGAAGTCCGAAGAGAGGGGGAGGACACCGTAACCCTAGACTCGGGCCATCTTCTCTACTTTCGCAAGGGTGATAAAACGTCCCAGGGTGGCGTAGGTTTCCTCGTCAATAAGGCCATCTCTAGTAACGTCCAAGAAATCTCCAGTGTGTCGCCCAGGGTAGCGTACCTGATCCTTCGGTTATCCAAACGACATACCATGAGGTTATTTTGGTTTACGCACCGACCGCGGCACACTCGGATGATGAAGTGGAGGTATGTACGAAGTCATATCCAAAGCCTTGTATAACATCGCTAAGGCCCAATTCAACGTTGTTACGGGGGAGTTTAACGGCAAGGTGGGAACCCATACTGGCGACGAATCCCGAATAGGCCCGCATGGTTATGGAGTTAGGAACCACAGTGGGCAAATACTTGTCAACTTCCTTGTATTAGGAGTTTGGAGGCACATAAAAAAACAACGGTAGAAGTCGGGTTGTAGATTGATGATGGACGACACACAAGTTACAAATCGGCGTGGATAGCTGCCGTGGACTGTAGCGATGCCTCAATAATAGGAGATTGTTACACAACAGTACTAATGAATGCACGATCCATTTATAGTAATTAGTATTGATTGAGATTAGTTGTAGATCTTATTGAGTTTTTGTGTGATCAGTCCATCCATTTTCTGAGTATTGAAGCCGTGTGAGAACTGAGAAATCTGAATCATTTGTTAACTATAGTTTTTTATGTAAATTAAATCCAGACTTGAAAACAAATCTAAAGGTCTCCGATGGTCGCTACAATAATGCACAACGTCGAAAAGCCGGAAAATAAAAACAGGGAAAAGCTGATTTAAGTTGGCGTAAAATAGGTAAGTTAGTTAAAGTCCATTTCACACATGATCCGTTTCCTGAAGGGTTTTTCTGAGTTTCACGCGCAATCAATTTTTTGACTAGGGCTAAAATCATTATTGGAGGAATAGAACATGGATAAACATAAGATGTTAAGAAAAAAAATTACAATCAAATAATATAATAAAATTAAAACTAGTACAGACTGTTGCAAACAATCTACAGGTAGGTAGCTCAACTGATCTATATCAATACCAGTCGCGCGCGTGCCCAAGACGCCTGGCTGCATTGCCCCGCTGTATGGTAATGCTGATGCTGTGCCAGATACTCACCAGCTGATAATTTTTAGTTACAGTCAATTTCTATTGCGGGAAATGAAGCAAATGCGTGCAAATAACTTCTGGAACAATTTCTATGTAAATGGAGAAAGGTAAACTATCGAAAGCAGTCGAGGATGTCAAAATAATAAATTCGTTTCATTCATCCCACATGCAAAATAGACCCCGGCCAGTGCACATGAAAGTTCACGAACTGACAAGATTATATAACCGCACAAATATTTTCATAAAGTTTCAGTGCACGGCAACTCAGAGACTACTGCAGATGGAAGGCGGTTACCGGCATGGCACCGGCAAGGCGACATTCATTAATTTATTACGAAAGGAAATGCCATTATGGATTTGGCGACAGCTGCTCGCAACTTCAATTCGTAAATTATTGTGGTCCGTAATACCAAAAATGATAACTGAAAACTAATGTTTTATAACACCATGAATTAGTAGGCGCAATGTTGTTGTGTTACATAGCTGTGTAGGCAAACTAAAAAGTGTCGACTGTCATCAGCAACATCAGCACATTTGTTCAGGTCTCACATCAAACCAACGTAATGACACAGAGCAATATGGCGTCCACTACGTCCAGCGTTTTCGTCAAGTTACGGCGTAACTAGGGGAGGCTTATGTCCAGCTGTGGACTAAAATAGGCTGATTATGATGATGAATGACGCGCGCAACTTGAAAATGTAAATTTACTATACATTTTAAGGACACTTATACGATATTTTGAATCTGAATTTGTCGCAGGCTATGGGAACACGTTAACCAGAAAAGTGAAACGTTAACGGTGTAAATACATCTAAACCTTACATATTCTATTTTACCCGCGCAAACCACTCAGGGGGTGAGCTGCATCGCCCCCGGGAGAAAAGATCCACCACCGAACTGCTGTCTCCAACTCGCACGCCATGCCAGCGTGGGGGGGGGGGGGTATGGTATTCAGGTCCACTTAAATAGTCCAGAAGGTTCTTGACTTTCCGATGGAATTCTTCGTAGAGCTGAAGTTAAGCTTGGTCGTGTATTCGCTCAGAAATATGTCTCATTTCCTGGTGGAACCCGCACACATATCTCAAGATAGTAGCAGCGCCTCGCGGCCTGTGCTTCGGAAAGCACGCTAAGCATTTGTTCGCTCACATATTAGTGCGAAAGGTAAAACTATTCTACACTTTTTCCTATAGGTACGTAAAAAAATTAACAAACAAGAAACAAACAGAACTTTCGTTAGGTATAAGCATTCCTGGCTTAATAACTCGTAAAATACGCTGATGAAAACAATAGTAGGGTCTCTATAATGTTTACTTTTCCTCAAACATTTCCTTGTAATTATCCTTCAATACCATCCATTTCCCTTTTATCACATCAAAAACAAAAAGGGAAAGTTAAGAAGTCATAAGGATAGTCTTATATTTGGGAATTCTATATATTTTATGTCAACGCAAAAAGGCATGTATAGAAACTTCACAATACCGTAACAGCAAGGTTGTACAAGCTATCGCATAGTGCATGCAGTAGGTACATTTTAAGCCGAACATTTCATGTAAATTTAGCTTAGCTTGCATTGAACGCAATTAGCGATACTAATAAAACAATAAAATTCAGTGTTCTACCATCACTCTACGGGTTCGGTTATTTTAATGAGTTTTACCACCCTCAGCTAGCTAGCAACCCTTAGCGTTTACCCCAGCTTAGCTTATTGATTGTAACCCAATCAAAGGTAATCACAAAAAACAGAAAACTGACACTAACTACGCATTATTGCACACATTTTCATTTAATAAAACCGGCTAAGTGCGGGTTGGACTTGCACACGAAGGCTTGTGGAAGTCTAATAAAACATGGAAGTCTAATTATGAATCTAGAATAAACGGTAAAAAAAATCATGTCTGTTGTATGGGAGCCTCCTTTAAATATTTGTTTTATTTTAATTTATTTTTAAAGTGAATATATAACTAAATATTCTGTAAATATTTCAAGCGTCTACCTATTGCCGTTATCAATATCGAGCAAAAACGACTTCAGAAACCTTGATGAGTTTTCGTTATTAACGTTGGTTAATTGAAAATTTTAACATATGTTTTACCATCACCAGAGATTATTCCTTAGAGTAATCATCTCTCCATAACCTACTGGGATATTTTTCAATCAACTCCAAGACAGAGCTGGGGTGAAATGTCGATAAATTATCATCGATCGATGCAGCTACCCACTTGATAGAGTAAATTGAAAACATTTGCCTACTTCAAAAAGTATATCTTTCAGTTACTTTTTAGGGTAGATCACACTATGACCCCTATATTTATAAATACGAAAGTTTGGATGCATGGGTGGACGTATATTTGTTACTTCTTCACGTCATGACTACTGAGCGGGTCGGGCTGTAATTTATATTGGCTACTTTTTACCCCATATATCAGTTCCCTTATGACAAAAAATTAAACATTATAACGTTTTAACGAAACAATAATTAGATCTTGGTTGACTTGGCATCAATTGGCTACTTTTTACCCTGAAAACAATCCATGCAAAGCAGCCAGCACGCAGAAAAGACAAAGAAAAGGTACTGGACAAATCTTTACGTCCAAGTTGTATTAATAACCTACTTACACAGTACCTTTGATATGACACATAGTTTATTTCCCGTTTTCCGCACGTGGTGCTTTATGAAACTTCATACCTACAAATAGGGTAGGTATAGATAGAAGCAACCTTTCATTCTGGAAGCAGATTAGTGCCATCGGTTTCGTCGAAGATGTAGGAAATTAGGCTTACCTACTTACTTAGATCTTACATTAAGCTTAGCGACCCTATTTTTTATCTCTTTAACGTGGCTCTCGTAGCACTGCGGCCTGTCACGCCTTTTGTGATCGCCACAAAAACTACCCTGAGTAAGATCTTGGCATCCGACAAACATCTTGGTTCGTAGCTAGCTTTAGTCGAGTTGATTTCAAATTATTAGGCTACAAATAAGCGCCTATGAACTAATTTATTCTTGTGTTATCGATAAAGATCATCACGTCCCTATCTCTCCAGGAGGCTATTAAGGCCCGCATATCCGGTCGTTGAACTCTGCCTACCCACGCCTAAACACGTGCTTAGCCTTGCAGGTTTATGACGCCAGACCTAGATAACTAGCTCATTTGTATAGGTAATCTACTTTTAAGCTGAGTGTTTAACCTAAAACTTAAAATATTTGACGTAGGTATTTATAATTATTGAAATGAGTTTAAGTCGGATTATGAGAGTGAGGGAACAGAGTGCCTGTGCACCTGTGTTTGCGCACACACTTGGGCACTGTACAGTTCCTCCTCATCTGACTACTCTCCTCTTAGTTGAAGCTTAGTTGAAGAAAATTTTTGGGACATTATTAAATTTTCGTGAAAAATTTGATAGTTTACCATAATTTCTTTCAGCTTTTCAGTTGACCCATTTTCGCCTTCAGCTTTGTAGAATACAATTTACTAACAGAACAGCCCCTTATCCCTTAGCCACGGGAGCCCGCCAGCTCCTGACTCCGGCTGCAGGGTTAGAAACGACTTACATAATGTAGGAGATAGGTACCTATCTCCCTCCAAAGCCTTACAAAACTTAATGGAACGTATCTATTTCTTCAATTGAAAGGTGATAGTCGAAATAATTGGGTCTGCCTGGGGCTCTTACAATTATATATTTTTGCGTCTGACGACTGTGTTCTTTAAAGGCTGTGATAGAACGTTTGTGACTAGGCTTAGTGTATTGTCAAAAAACACCTCTTAAAAGTTTAATCTCATCTCTCTTTGAGGTGGAAAAAAGCTGTAGCTGTTATTTTCGTCCCTCCGAAAACCCTATAGAAATATAAAACTACGAAAACATACCCTAAGAGTAAAGGAGACACGAGTTATACCGCTACGAACAAAAAACCTAATTATTTTATTCAGATTATTCAGAAAAAACGTGTATTATAATATTAAAGAGAACAAACTTGAGAGCCACACTGAGCGGAACTGTACTACAGCGGAACTGTACTACAGCGGAACTGCGCGGCACGATGCATGCAGTCAATTACTCTTTGTGTAAAATCATATGATAGAACGCACTACGCGCTAGTACGTAAAACAAAAGTCGCGCAGGCATTTTGGTTCGTCAAATTTTACGTACAGTGCCGCGTCGCGCAATTCCTTGCCGCGTAGTGCGTTTGGTATAAATTTCTTTTTCAGATACTAATAAATACACTTTTAGATGTTTTAAATCTTATCTCACTAAAGATACATCTGTACAGAACTATAAAGTAAAGGCCTGTCCACATCACAGCGGGACTCGTCTGCGATTGACGCAAGCATCCGAGCGTAAGCGACGAAGTAGTGGAATTGGCATGATAGATATCTCCAATGAAATAAACTTGAACTTTACAGGTCCTGAAATAGAGTTGAGAATAGTAAAATAGGAAAGGCAATGTTAAGATTTATTTATACATTTTGCTTGATATAATTCTATCTCAGGCTTAGGTTATTACTTAAAGACTGGCTGAACGAACAAGGTATAAATAAAAGTACCAGATTTTCTAGACTTGTAGGTATTCTATTTTTGCGGCAAATTACAACCTGAGTCTCTTCAAGACATGAGTAAATTGTGTCTTCTAGACCGCGACGAAGGCGCGTTACGTCGTCGGCCACAGCGTTACTTATCTTACAAGGTAAGATCCCTACGGAACGTAGGATCCTTAGGTTAACTATTCACGGATCGTAAAAAAACTTAAAAAAACACATTACAAATAACCTGTCTGACGTCCAGCTGATGGGCTGAAGGCTCCCCTGATCCTGATGATCTCCATGCATCACGATTCTGAGCTCAGAAAATTATTTGGTTGTGTAAAGATGGAAGCTCGTTTTTCATAACCAAACGCGCCGAGAATTTTCTATTCGTTGAGTTATTCCTGACTCGTCCCATTTTGGTCCAAATACATTGGGACGAGTCAAGAAATTCAAATTTGATGCTGAAAACGTTCCTGATTCGTCCCAGATTAGATTTCTAACAGAAAAGTAGCAAAAGTACTGTCGGCTGAACACTTCTCGTGCACTTGCACGAGAATCAATATTAATTAATCCAATCTTAATTACCTTGTATGAAATCTTATGAACCATCTCATATTTTTCCACTCCAGTTGCAATGAAGTCTGAATTCATTTGTTTCTATTTGACGATTGGTCCGAGTTGGGGTAAAAATGTCATCGGGCCATTTTTCGTGCCACTTTCAAGTTCCATACTTTGAGGGTAAAAATATCACCGTCGAATAAAATATGAATTTGGGTAAATTTGTCGGTTCTTCCATCGTAGATTTTGTACAGTCAGCATGAGAATAAAGAGAAATAACCTTCTGTCTGCTACACCAGAGGTGTATGTGTATTCGATTCTCGCCCCGAGACCACGATCTGCAGATATTTGTTTCGGTTCTGAGTGTTTTCATGGACACCTTAACAAAAAATATTTATCTTGGTAATGTCAGATTTCTAGTGGCCATATCTTCATCATATAGCTCTGCTTGGTTTCAGGCAAGACAATCCTTGTAAATCATCCAGGATTATTCATGATTCCCACGGATCCCTCGTGTTTAAATTCCTTTCCATCGCTTTCCTCAGCGCGTGAAGTTCGGATAGGTCTGCGCTCAGCGTAAGGTCACGTTTTTCCTAATCACACCGGAAATAACCATCCAGAATCCTAGTCATAGCTGGTCATAGTTTACAAGAAAACTTTCCTCAATAATTCCCAAAAGCGAAAATAAAGGCCTGTGCCAATTACGCCGGTGTTCGGTTTCCAACGCACGTCTCTCTAATAAAATCACGACCGGAATGCCTTACAGCTTGGTTACTATATCACACTTATTAATAAATACGAAAGTTTGGATGTATGTTAGTTAATTCGACGTGCCAAAACTACTAAACGGATCGCTCTGAAATTTTGCATAGGTTTAGTTTGGAATAACACATTGGCTACTTTTTATCCCATAAATTAGTTCCGATGGGATAGATTTCATATTTTAAAAGATTTCGTAGAAATAAAGCATGCGAAGCCACGGGCAGAAACTAATGTTTAGACCTAGGTGGTGTATTTTCTGTTAGTCTTGGCTAATAGGCTGGTGGTCTGGTGGGAATCTACTTAGCTTTGGATCTAAAGGTCAAGAGGCCACCGAAGGCTGGACAAGGTCAGCGAAAGTGACGGTACCTATAACGTGTGATAATACTGATCCCCGAGTAAATTTTATTTATACATTGACGAGGCTTATTCCAGTTTACCCCTTGACAAATCCCTCATAATGGGAGAAAACTGGAAACTTAATTTTAAAGTCTCCGTAAAAAATTGGGAAAGTTAACGAAAAATAACTATCACAATTCAAGTCTAAAGTCTCTCTTTCCATCAGAAACATATAAAACGACCAGAACACTCTGAACAAATGTCTGCAGATCTTAACAATATTTGTCCCGAGGCGGGAATCAAACCCGCAACCTCCTTTCAACCTTTCGCCACCTTTCGCTTTTAAACTTTTGCATTTATAAGTAATATTAGTGTGCTGTGTGCTATCACGTATTTTAATACGAGTTTGTTTAGTCTTTACTAAATATAATTGTCACATTTGTTATTTCAAACAAAGATGTAATTTTCAAATGATATCAAATAAGTTGTAAAAGCCTAAGTAACACGTTCTTGCTTGAGTACCTATTTAACACATGCCTTGTCCGCGATGACATTTGCAAAATGTCAAAAGGTCTATAAATCTGAATCAGTGTAGAGTTGGTCGTGAGTAACGCTTTATATTAATCATGTTTTAGCAAGTTTGTTAGCTTATGTTAATTTATGATACCTATTATATTTTGGCTTAAGAAGATGATAGTTACTGTAGACAAATTACTGATTGGTGTTACGGAGCGTAATGTACAATTCGCAGCAAGCATTATACGTTACTCCGTGTGCTAAAATCCTGTTGCTTTTTGCGAGCTTCGTCCCCGTAGATACTGACTGCACGAACATTCGCTGTGTAACACGTTACACACGTTACATTACACTCCGTAACGCCGCCGCCGGTCAGCACTCACCTTTTGGCCCTGACTACTAAACTATAGAAAAACACCACCGTCGTAAAAATAGAATTAGCACGTGTGAGTTCTTTGCCGGGATGATTTTATTTTTAGCCCACGTTGTATCATTGTTAAAAAAAGCCTCTTTTTCTTTCTTTCAGCCGTTATTCCTGTCTTTGGGTGTTATGAATTTACTAACGGACATGTTTTCGAGTATTAATAGGTTCTTATTCAGTAAAAATCTTCACCTCTGTTCGGTAAAAAATAATTTTATATTTTTTTACTGTGTTTAATGTTCCAGATATCTTTGAAGCATTTAAAGTTGGCCTTAAAATCCTCATTCTGAGGTCTTAAATCTAAGGCCACTGAGGGCTTATCAAATCACGTCACCGTCCCGTCATGTCAGTCTTCCATCAGTCTCTATGTCCCAGTCACACATGGTCACTGATTTCCCTCAGGATCATGAATCTAATGTCAACCTGACAACACGGACTGGCACCGGTTAAATAGCCTTATCTATATTGTTTTCAGAGCCTATACAAATTTTACGAAATAAATGTTAATACTTAGTAAGAATATGATAAATTAAAGTGTGAAAGTATGGTATTTATGTGATGTTTTTCTTGACGACACCCCTTTCTTATAAGCCTGTGCAAGTCAATTAACACCATAGGTGGGTGTGTATGATAGTGTGCGTGTGTGTGTGGGAGTGGTGTTCCTGAGGGCACCGGCCTCTTATGAGTCCGAGCAACAAAGAAACTAAAACAAAATAAAGCTAATGCTATCGGTCCTGTAAACGCTTCTTCGATATGTCGTTTATTCCAATTACGAAGAGGAATAGATTGTTTTTGCGTCCCGCCTGACCAGCTCCTGACCAGCTCCCAGCTGTCCCTCGACGGATAATTAAAACTCTGCGTCAAGCTAAATTGCTTTTGAATAAATTACGAAAATGTTGTGCGAAATGTTACAATGTATTTTACGCGTATTCAAATTCACAGAAGCAAGAGTTTGTTTGACTCCAATTGGATGCCTAATGGTAAGTAAGGAATATATTTTGATATTTAGGCATTACTTTAGCATTTTAGGTGCACACTTCAGATGTTTATCTTTGTCGATGTATCTACTGGATACTTGAAAGCATTTACTTACAATAAGTTTTGTTTATTGGTTTTAAGTACCGGTTTATAAATTAAATAACCTAACGTCGCCAGAGCAACATTAAATGAATTCAACGATGTGTATACATGTACATACATTTACTTTAAATTACAACATAATGCGTCCGTGTTTTAAATGCCTACACAGAAATATAAGTACTAATAAATTCCACTGACTGGTTATGCATAATTATATTAATCATAAATACCATTACAATTATCTTAAAATCTAACCAATAAAAACAGCATTTTCCATTATAACATTTAATTAACAAATTGCGGAAGAAGTCGTTACAACATGTAGCGGTCCACAAACTGCTTGGAATTTGAAGGCTCTGGACTATCTCAAGTGGACAAGGTTGTAACACATTACGTTACACGTTGAGAATTTCACTGGATGCGTCCATTTATTCCGAGACTTCTGAAACTCCGAGACTTTTGGAAAGTAGACATCCAAATGCGTGCTCCAGGTAGGTATTGAAACGCGCGTATGAGCGCATATAGGGGTCCAAATGGTGTTTAATACGTAGGTACGTATCTCTTATGCCCATATTATAAAAGTTTGCTCAGTGATCGATCAATGCTTGAGTAACGAATTTCTATGGCTTATACGTTACTCAAGCATAGATTGACTGATCAAAATTTCATAATACGAGCCTTAACATACTACACATAAGTTCTTAACATAGTAGACACTACATATTTTGACGACCGATGTAGCGCGGTGAGCGAAGGTCTGCCTGCGACGCAGAATGTTGCGGGTTCGATTCCCGCCTCGGGACAAATGTGTGTACGATCTACAGACATTTGTTCAGGGTGTTCTGGTCGTTTTATATATATAATAAAAAATATCTATCTATGTATTGTATTATATTATGTATATCAGTTATCTAGTACCCATAACACAAGCTCTGCTTAACTTGGGGCTAGATAATGCTGTGTGAATTGTCCAGCATTATTTATTTATTATTATTTATTAGTGTCAACTCGAAAATTCAAACGGATGTACATTTATCTTGACCTGAGGAAGCATTTGACATTCAAAAATACGTTTCATATTGACCTGGATGCAAGCTCTGGTTGACATTTTGGAATCGCCTCCATTGACACACTATAGCATAACATAAAGATAAGGTTTCCATCAGGTGGACTTATCGAATTGACATTCAAATAATTTGTATTCATTTTAGTACGAGGTGGTGTGTAATAAGCACGTTGTAAGGTACCTACAGAGTATGGTAGGTACCTTACAACGTATTTATTACACAAATTATTTACGTTTAGAAAAAGGTTCCTAACATTTTTCTAAACGTAAATATTTTTTTAAATTTTTTGAATAGAAGAATTTCCCCCAAGAGAATGACCGATTTTCATCTATATAATTTGTGTCGCATAGAGAGATGGAACAGGCTCTATGATAAGGATCCATGGTATATAAATCTTATGGTTTTTGTAATTAGGTATTATTGTGCGTAAGCCCTCGCACACGTAATCGGTAATTACACTGAGGGAAGGTTGCGGGTTCAAATCCCGCCGAAATCGAAAATTTATGAGTTATTATTGAATAAAAAAAAACTGACTGTCGAATATTTTGTTAACCGCTGGGTAGTGAAGGTTCTGTGGTGGCGACCGCGAAGCAACGCAAAACGGAGTATTTGGATACCATCGATCTGATATCTGTGGACTCGATAGACCGACGACATTTTAGCAATCGTAGTCAGTCTATGGTTGGAGGTGACTGAGGTGAGGACCCCTATTTGTGGCTTCGTATGGGTTTGCTACTCGTATTTCCAGCAGTTGACGTATGTGGGCTGATAATATGATATTCGTTAGACTCGCTAAATTCTCATATATTTCTAAACCGTATTTTATAACCTTTTTATATACCGGGACCCTCTATGCCATGTATTCTCGGCACGTAGCTCTGGACTCATGAACTCAATATAGTACTTCGTGGCCTCATGGACTCAAATTACAGTCACCGTCCATCTCATTAAGGTCTCGTGGACTGGTCTCACAGATTTAGGTCTAGTTTATTAAACTACATGACCGCTTTTTCAGACTTTTAATTTTTTTATGCCATTTTATGAAGAATTGTGACTTTTGTCGCTTATACACACGATTTTACGATAAATAGTACCTACCTACCACAAATTTTACTGGGTATTGAATTATTTCTTCAACTTATCAGTACAATTTATTCAGTAGTTTTGACGTACCTCAAAGTATAGTAAAGTAAAGGATTTACAATCAACCGAGATAGTTTAATTTTTTTATAAATATCAATAAATGAAAATATTCATACATTAATCTAATCTGAAGGTACGTATAATCTTAATAAATTCTACTTAATATTAGTTTGTTGTTGCACACAACTATTTATGATTATATCGAATTACGTTTGCATAGTCGAACAGCTTCAATTAGTATTCCATCATGTACCTAACACCTATAGGTCCTGGGGTTATGCACTATGTGCCTTACTAAATTATGTATTCATTAGAATAACTGACCGAAGGCTCTCGTGGCGGCGTCTGAATACCTAACTAATATAAGAATATATATTATCATTAAGTTAGTATCTATTTAATAGTTTCCCGAGTCTACTTATCTAGTTGATATTATAGAATTTTATGATACTTTTTATTACGATAAGCAATATTTTTTTTATGAGAGATAATATAAATGTAATTTTATTAAACCACCATAGAATCAGATTTGAAAACCTTATAAATAGACCAACAATAGATCTAATCTTTCCTCAATACAAGGCTCAGTATGGTGAGGAAGCTGTCAAAAATCGCCTGAAAAATGAACTCTATAGTAAACTACAAAATGGACAGAAACTTAACCCAAAATAAGGGTAAGTTTCGTTTATTTTTTAGTTTAGATGTAGTATTATTTATTGGCTTAAGTAGGTATTAGTTAGTTAAAGTTTGCACTTGTTTATAAATATTTTTACTTTAATCATTTTGTCATCATAGTACAAAACAAAGTACATGAGATTCTACGCAGTGATTTTACGAACAAAAACAAATAACCTTGATCCATTAAATTCAATCAGAAAAAATAATGTTCCCAGCCTAGCAACTAAAATATTGCTATTAATATTCATCGACATTGTGTGAAATCGTCGAGTTCGTTGCGCGCGCGCCGGTGAATCTAATTGATGTTTTTTTTTTCTTACTGTTGCCAGAGTTTATGCAAACCATTTGCACAAAATGACTTCATTTCGCTAAGCAAGATATCAAACAGGAACATTATATATATATTTTTTAAATGATTAGTTATGGTTCTAGTTACCTATAAAATATGTATAAAGCTGAAAGATGGGAGATTCTGAACTGCGAGGGGATCTATTTGTAAATAACAATCTGTTGAATTTGCAATATTTTTATATGTTTTTTAAATTAAACTTCTTTTTTTCCTTTTCGTGTTCTTTTTACATGGCACACGTACTCTTGAGTTAATTATCATTATAAAAACATTCACAAAGGTTTTTCTGCCTGTTTTTTTTTTCAGCTAAACCATCATGAAATTATTACGAAATAAATTGGCGAAGAATCAAGAAAACCAACTTGACGCTGTCGGTCACCCATCCAAGTACTGACCGCGCCCGACGTTGCTTAACTTCAGTACTCTACTTGTTATAGACGTTGGATTGGAACCCTTGATATGGATCAGATGAGCAATGCGTAGATTGTTTGCAACAGTCTGCAGTTAGCTCAATTGTCTCTATTGTTAATACTAGTTTTAATTTAATGCTATTATTGGACCCCCTAAATTTTATATTTATTTTTATTTGTTAAACGACAATATTTATACTTACACACCCTATCAAATTTTAACATGTCTACCTATTACGATTCAATACACACAGCCTTGAAGAAGCTTGGAAGAGCAGTTTTAGTAAAAAAAACAGGTTTTTATATGGGTGGGGGGAGACCCCCTTTGATTTCAATATTCATTTTTTTTATATTTATTACAAATAGTACACTATAGTTATTGGGACAGTTCCGTTACACGTGTAGCAGACATCCAATGATCCGGGGTTCAGCAACACGTACAAAGGATAAGTGAATTATTTGTGAATTTTGTGTACTCTGGCTGTGGCAACATTGCACAGAATATTGCCAGTAATAGTGGTAATAGGGATAATTGTAACAGGATTATAGACCACAATGGATCAATGGCTTCGTGTTATTAGGTTTTAGTGCCCTTGTTTTGATTGATTAGTTGTTTTCTATGCCCAGGCATGTCACAGGGTACTTAGGTAATCACTAATCACACACATAATTATAAATATGAAAGTATGGATGGAAGTTCGCTACTTCTTTACATAAAATAATAATGAATGGACTTTTCAAAGCTGTAGTTGATTTGAAATATCATCGCCTATTTTTGAACCAAGAAAAAATATACACATACATAGGTATAATCAGTGTGTAAAGAACCTTTAACTTCACTTTTTCTTTAATGTCACGGCTCTCACAATCTTGCCTTTGAAAATCTTGTCCACTCAATATCAAATTCACTGTTATTTACACCATTTAGCTTTTTTGTTTGCTAGGTTCATGTACCTAATTTTATATTTATATAAGCCTTCCCAATAAATGAAATAAAAAATGGTCCGTATTACGCCTTACTAAAAAAACCATTTTAAATATTAAATGAATAAGGTAATTAATCAGGGCTCCGCAACCGATTCCTTTGTTGTCTTGTTTAATTAAACAAGATAATTTTGATTTTCGTTAAAACGTTCCACAGAATCGGGGCCGCATTGCACACCGTCTCGCAACATTTTCCCGGCTGTACGTTGATTAGTGATTATGTGTTACTGGTGCATGAACATTTGCTTATGATTATGCTGATTCTACTAACAACACATCTTGCTGTTATTTATAAGTTTATTAGTAACCTATTGGGTTTTAATTTACGCCCGTACTATGTACTTTAAAACTCTATGGTCCTGTCCGGCCATCGAGCATGGTTTCTACAATGTTTTTTTTCTTCTGCAAAGACTGTTTCACCCCTTAGAAGCACTTCTCGAGCTTTGTTACAAGACGAATTCATTAAAAAATAATGTTCTAAATTATGAAACTTCAAAAGAAACTGAATTAAAAATGAATGAATTTTCTTTTACCTCAAGATAACACCTTTATTTGCATCTCTTTGAAACTTAAGTCTCCTGACCTCAGCTTGTAAAAACAACTTCGCGATCAACTTGTTCATAGAAAATGATTTAATACTCGTTTGTACTTCATAAAGAGACTCTTTAAATATAATTTTTTGGTCTTTTGAGCATGCAGCCAGCATCTTGGAAACGCTTCCGACGTATATTGATATGGATCAGTTGACCTACCTGTAGACTGTTGCCAACAGTTTGAAGTTAGCTGAATAGTAACTACTAATTCTAATTTTTTTTTTGGTAATAAAGTTTTTTTAGTAGGTACATAACACATTATACATTAATCATATTTTTTAACAGCATTATATTCCATATACTAAACAAGCACCAATAATAATCATCTACTGAAAAGTATTTTTATAAGCCTAAGAGTAGGTGGTCATCTCATCCACTTAATTTCATCCAGTTTGGATGAGTTGGTCAATCCAAAATGTTTAGTGGTCAACTCATCCGAAACTTTTTAATAACAGTTTCTTACCAGTATTTTCAATAAGTAACATCAACCAAAAAAGTGTTCCGTTTTAAGTGCTTTCACGAAGTAACATTTCACTAACTAGATAGAAAATACATTCATATAAAGCACCGTAACTTTATATACACACAGTACACATGAGCGAATTTAAGATTGAACATTATTATTTTAAAATACATTTGATTGGAAAGTTAAATTATTTTTTCCAAATTTGGATTAATTACTGAATCGACAACTCTTTTAATAACTTTGTTGTGAATAGTGAACACTTACAAACTTTTGCTGCTCGTATGGTAGAAGTAATCTCTGGCATCACGCGAGGCCTTAATATAGAACGAAATCATTTTAATGACTAAAGAACAATAAAATAAAACCTTAGAGACGATGCACATTTCTCTATTTCTCCAAGATTAATTTTTAAGAAACACGTCTTCTCGATACAAAGCCTGCGATCAGTTTTATCTGGAATTGCTCAATGTTACATGAAACTCTCACAGCCCCTATCGCCGCTTGCAGGCTTCTTCACTACAATGTATTGACTATCAACTATTTTTAGATTTCTTAGCTTCGAGGATATTGCGATTTTCAATGACAAAGTTGAACGCAGTCGTGCAAAAAGTTTGTCATTACTTTTTTGTTTAATGGGAATTTTAGATGGCAGCGTGAGATGAGTGGGCATTCTCAATGAATACCACATGCAATCAAATGCAATCTATTATAGTTAGACGTGTTTTAAAAACTATAATCATCAGCCTATAATAGTCACTGCTGGACATATTATTATGTACATAGGCCTCCCCTAATGAGCGCCATAGCGCCCTACCTTCAGCTTGTGGCATCCAGCATGTGCCAGCAGTCTTTCGCAAATCGACATCCCACCTGGTTGGAGGGCGTCCTACACTACGTTTGCCGAGTCGCGGTCTCCACTCAAGAACACGTTTACCCCAGCAGTTATCGGTTGGCCTGCCCGCTGCTACTTCAGCTTACTAATTCTGTGAGCCTATTACTGTAACAAGATATAAATTATTCCAAAGCTAACAAATAATTATATGGAGCTAGTTATTCGACATTTTTGTGTCAGTTCAAATTACAAACGTTACTGGCAGACGTAGCCATGGCCGTCTCCGTCACATGGGAGGCTTCGTATGACAGAGTTATGTTTTTACCCTTTTCACAGCAGTAATTGGATTGATTTACAATCTAGCAATAACTCTGTTACGTGAATTCTCTGTAAAAATATGTAAAACTAGGTAAATTATTTACGTCTTAGAACTTCTATAAAAATCTACGAGTACATACGTAACTCCTCTTACAATGCTAATATTTTAAATTCTAAAGTAACTCTGTCTGTCTACCTGTCTGTTAAGTTTTCTGATCCCGTAGACGGACTTATACTACTTAAAAAGCAAGTTTTCTAGCATGGGCGAAGAAGCGGGATGGGGCAAGTACTTATACACATAGTAGGTAAAATTTCACTAACAAGGTTTTGTTTTGTTTACAGGTAAGCCAAAGAAAATTATTGGAAACTGAAAGACGGAGAAAAGAAGGTAATTATTGAATTTCTTTGATATTTATTTTCCTTATTTCCTCAAGTTATTAAGGTAAAACATGATGATTATGTGGGCTCTTATCGCCCACTCCAAACCAGGATACAAACATAAACAAACTTAGGGCCTCTAAGTACTTGGTTTTAGAACCAAGAGCTGTTTTATGTCAACAGAGGCTTTTACTATGAATGAACTTTACGAAAACTCATTACAATTACAGAAAGAAATCAACAAGTTACTAATGGTGCTAATTAAGTACATAGTAACAAAAAACTGTTGAAATGCTTATTCGAAAACGGACGACAGGCGAATTGAATGATGAATTACCCAATTTTTTTTAACTTCGGTGATTTGCTCTGATGGAACCTATATAACAATACGCTTTTAATTAAATATTTTCAACTAATATTTTTTTTAATTCTTTGTTTACAAAAAACTATTTAGGTTTCTAAAACAGAGAGGTAGGTACCTATTATTATTTATTATCTTACCTTTTGTTGACGCTACCACTTGACTGTGTTTAAATCACAACTTGTTCGCACTTCTGGGAAATCTTCCGAAGTAGTTAAACAATTATTCACAGTTGGTAAATATTATTCAATCATTATAAAGTTTTCTATCTAGATTCTATCTAGAATTAAAATGGTGCGAAGGGGAAAATAAATAATTTCTTTATTTCTTTCTAAGATGTTAGTGATAGTTTTTTTAGAGAAATTTAATGACCATTCTCAGATAAAAAAAAAACTCATTTCATAATTATAGGCATTTTACACAAAAAATTGAAAAACCTGTTGTCGGTTTTTGACTTTTTAAAACTCTGATAGAAGTTTTTAATCAGTTTAAGAAACAGGAACAATTGCCATAAAACAGTTTTTGTGTTATCTTCCTTGCTAACTGTATTTTTAAATGAATGGGAATGAAAATTTCTCAGAAAGTTGTGGATAATCTTCAAAGACCACGAGCACAATTTGTGCCCAATATCTACGCTACTTGTTCCAATAAATCCGGGTTTGAACTGTTCACCCGAAGCACTAGGTCCCGACTAGTTTCTAACTTGTTGTATCTAATCATGCCCAACACTTGGATACATCAATGGGTAGAACGGATAGACACCGATGAGATGGGTGTCATACATGTCCAAAAATACACGCTCTATGCGGACTCAGATTAAGATTTGTTAGATCTAAAGTCAAGCGATCTTTTTAAAAGAAACCTATCCTTTTCTTTAATGTTTTTCAATGTTATTTTTATTACAATAATACATTTTTATTATCGGATTTAAGACATTCCTATAACTGATAAGCAAAAGGATAAGGTCCATTAGACTAAAGTACTTCTCCAATTTCATTTCATGGTTGAACATAAACTTGTTGACAGCTAGCTGTCACGTGACTTTACCAACTTAATGATAGCGCCATAGATAAGAACAAGTACCCCTATGAAGTACCCTATGTTACTTTTGTAGTTATGTCAATGAGCTCGTTTCGAGTAGTTTTTATCGATATCAATTAAACCGAAGTGTTTTGATTTCTACCGATTGTTTTTCCATAAAGGACGCTCGTGATCATATTGGGACGGTACCTTGTCTCAGTAAATATCTACATTAGGTACTTTTTAGCGCGCGCACTAAACCGAACTGCGCGTCCACTTATTCTTTGTATGAAATCCTATGAGACGGATCGCACTACACGTCAGCGGAACTGTGCGGCTTTTTTGGTGATTTGTTATAATTTGACGCGGACGCGCAGTTCCACTGTCGCGTAGTGCGTTTGTACTCTTAAACACTAAATTACTTCATCTTAATCTTCCACCTTTCTTTACTTATATATATATATATCCTTTCGGTTACTTATCTCCATGTTACTGTTTTAGTACAAGTTTCATTTGTTAGTTTTATATTTTTTTGTGTTTGTGTATAAATTAAAGATCTTTTAAGTACCCACCTACGGCCTACGGCGTTGTACATATGTCAACATCATCATATCAGCCCATACACACACGGTGAGAATAAAACCTTGCCAGAGCAGAAGTTTGCCCGCGTTTGAGCTCGCAATGATTTTCCTAAAATTGCATAAATCATGAATTTTGATGAATTGTTCCAAAACGCAATCAATGACCTAATGACTTAACTAATTACTATGAATGATTTATTAATGTTGTTATGTACATAAATCATGTTGAAAGGTGTTAAAACCCTTCAACATGTATGTGGGTCATATGATTGATTCATGCTAATCAAACTGTATTAATGGTCAGTACAAACGGGCAATTTCTGTCACAGAGAAAAATAACTTATCACATTCACTGTCCAGTCCTAGTAAGTACCTAAAGTTCTTAGAGAAAAACAAATCTTAGCCCGAAAAATCGTTATGTTTTTGAGTAACTTAAAGTAATATTAATAATACTAGACTTTTCACACAGCATTCTAGTCTCAAGCTAAATTTAATTCAATTAAGAAGTTGCATCAGATCTAAAATCCACCTTTTTATTTGATCAGATGCATGCAACCACAATCTGATCATATGATCAGACGGGAATAACCCAACTAGATAAGTGATATACCTACATAATATAAAAATATCTATCTATGTATTGTATAATATTATGTATATAATAGTTATCTAGTACCATAACACAAGCTCTGCTTACCTTGGGGCTAGATAGGGGATAGGGCTGTGTGAATTGTCCAGCATTATTTATTTATTTAATATAATACAATACATAGATATTTTATTATACTTATAAAAGACCAGAACACCCTGAAAAAATCTACAGATCGTTACAAACATTTGTCCCGAGGCAGGAATCGAACCCGCAACCTCCTTCGTCGCAGGTGGACCTTCGCCCGCTAGATCGGTCGTCAAGTTCTTCTATCAAAAAAACTTTTGTACAGGACAACTTCGGCAGAATATGATTTAATAAAATATCGTTTATTAATATAATTCAGTAATTTTCTACTTAAGTGTACCTACTTTATTCTCAAAAATAATTATAAGTATAAAAAGTGCTATCTTTGTAGTCAGTTAGTTTCTAATTTATTTGTCAATAGGTACCTTTTTTGACCAAGAATCTAGGAAGTTAAATAAAAATCAAGACGCCTTTTAGTAGCTACTCACTGGATTATCGCTAGGATTTAGAACACGCCTGCTGCTGTTTTTCCCGTTAATTACAACCTGGGTCTCTTCAAGGCTAGAAAGAATAGTTGTTTCTAGACCGTGATACATCGTCTTCATCTTCACTTTCCATCAGGTCAGATTGAGGTCAAACGAAGGTTTATTGACAATAAAGTAATCTGATTTTTTTCAGCTAAGTACTTTAGCAATTTTTTTTAATTGTCGTTCAATAGTAGTCCGTCTGAACCGACCTAAAACCTTCAAAACTTAATTCACATATTATCAGTATTAAAATATTCCACATGCAACAAGCTGCAGAGTATATCCACTTCGCAAGCTACTTTTTAATTACTTCATTACGCCTACTTTGTTTAAAATGGCCAAAGTACATACTACCTAGTAAAATTTATGTCACTTCTCAATGATGCCTATTTGGCTTTTTTCCTGTCGAATTTCTGGTGAGAAGGTTTCAGAGACGTATTATTATTTTGGAGCGCAAACACAGATCTCTACTCTATTCCCTCATTCTCATATTCCGATGGGAAGGCAGACGCAGGACCAACTTTTTACGTACATAATAAACCTTACAAGTTCTTAAAATTAATGTAAATTTTAAATATATCTGATATCAGGTATCAGTGAACGTTCTGGTATTCTCGTATGAATAGAACGGACGGCGGTCGGCCTTGCCTCGCCCGTCTAATGAAATGCACATATTATGTACAGCTTATGTTTTAATTCTATATCAGTTGCTAGGCGTAGCCTGTTTGATCTAGATTTATAGTGTCTTGTGTAAAGGCTGGTCAGGTATTCGGATGTAGAGCTTAGACACTAATAACGTAGGCAACGCTTTATGGATGGCAATCAGGGGTACACGAAAATTCCTTAATGAATTAGAAAATTGTACTTTCACGTTTATGCTACCCTAGTACTTAGTTAATAATAATGCTGGGCAATTCACACAGCATCATCTAGCCCCAAGCCAAGCAGAGCTTGTGTTATGGGTACTAGATGACTGAATACAATATAGATAAATATTTTTATCGTACATAGGAAATACCCAAAATTTTGTCCCGGGTGACAAAATTTGCACATCATACAAACATTTGTCCCAATGCGGGATTTAAACCCGTCTCCTGCGTCGAAGGCGGACCTTCGCCCACTGCGCCACAGAGGTCGTTAAAGGTCTTCAGGTAAGTAAATCTTGTGTTGAAAATGATACTAGGACAGCAGTATGGTGGTAGGGTTTCGTCCCGGCGACCTTCCAGGCTAGGGGTAGGCTTGGTGGTACACCGGGTCAGTAGGGCTTTGAATTGAATCGTCATAGAAATATAACAGCAGGACCGTTTTCAAAGTATTCGATGTCCAAATCAGTCTGTTACGAGTCTACGATGTCAAACTACACCCCTCTTACTGGGTCGGTTAAGCCATATATCAAAATTCTGTTCCCTATTATATATCACAAAAGGCCACGAATTAAGAATTTAGTAAGTTAGCCTATACCCAAGTAGGCTTCAAATCAAAAGCTTCAAGACAAAGCCTTAGCTACAGTCAAAGTACAACCGTAGTCATACTAAAATTATAAAGGCGAAAGCTTAGATGTTATGATGGATGGATGGATGTTTGTTAGTTCTTCACGCCAAAACTACTGAACGAATAGGGCTGATATAAAGGACTGACATACAGGCAGTAATAAAACATTGGCTACTTTTTATTCCTTTAATTCTTCATTCCCATAGGATATAGATTACTTTAAACAGCGCGTGCGAAGCCGCGAGCATAAACTAGTATTATATAGGTATTCTGTGGTACAACCTAGTAACTAGGTAAGTGCCTACCTACAAATACCTAAACCTTTAGTATTACGAAAGCAGTTTGCCCTTTCTAGGCTAGGTCCTTATCAAGTGTTTTGTCTAAGTAGGTAGGTGCTAACATTCCACACGCATTGTGGCGTTAAGGCGCGGTAGGTACCCCAAGTCATACTAGCGCCGCTACCTATTTCATTTTATTATTCACTGTTGGACATAGGCCTCCCCTAAAGAGCGCCATAGCGGCCTGTCTTCAGCTTGCCGCATCCAGCATCTGCCAGCAGTTTTTAGCAAATCGTCATCACACCTGGTTGGAGGGTGGTCTACGTTTGCCAAGTCGCGGCCTCCTTCTTCTCGAGATATGGCCAGCCCACTGCCACTTCAGCAATGTCGCTCGTCTAATCCTTTATACTATGTCGATAACCTTTCTTTCGGAATAATAAGTATATTCAAAAGCTTCTTGTCCTCTAACCTAACGAATTAAATACAAAATTTAACAGACAGCACAGTAAAACTACAATGGTTATTAAAGATGTGTACCTACGTGCGAATAATTGAACAATAATGTGTAATTGATTCATACACAATCATCAATTATAGGTAAACTAGATTCAGATGGATTCAGATTATACAGAATTAAGATGATTGAATTATTAAAAAAACTAGGTCCAATTTCGGACGATTCCGCCCGTAGTGTGAGTGAGAAATATATTTCGGAGTTAAATTGATTGGAACCTTCTTAATTCGTTTTGAAATGCGTCTATTCATTTTGTGGATCGCTAACGCTAACGTATTATTTGACGTTGGACCAATTCTAGTGGATTTGAAAGGACAGAATAAATAAAGAAACAGATAATTGGAATCCTGGTAGTAGAAAAGGCTAGAAAGTCATAGTATCCACCTAGAAACGGTCTCGCGATTCGAGTAGTCAGAGCCCCTAGCCTTGGGTCTGTGTATCAGAGCTGTATTTCCATCTGGAATTATCTAAATAAGTCCCATACGTGCATATTTTCCGATCCTTATTACCGAGGCTATCTCAATAATATTTTTTTAGTATCTTATTCATATACATTCAATTAAAAAATATGTACGTAGGTTTTACAGTAGTAAAAATAAACCTAGTTTTAGGCTGTATAGTAAAATACCATATTATGTTTACAAAAAGTATTTAGGTCTCTAGAAGTGAGTTGTTTTTTGATGTTTGAAGAATTCGAGCGATTTATTTACATTTACTCATAATTAATGGGAAAGCACGGTCGTCCGTCGTATCAGCATACAATATAATTATTAGTCCACTCTATGTTTGGTAGGAACAAATATGGATCACCACCTACATCTTCTGACATCAGATTATAGGACATCCTTAAGTGATTAGTATAGGTATAGCTATATAAATATGTATAATCCTTTGTCTGTCTATTTAAAGCAGTTGATAGGCTAGGCTGGGCTGTGTCCTTGAGTGGTGACCGCGGTAAAGCAATTGTAGTGTAGGAAGCCCTCTCGGACAGATGACGATATGCTAAACTCTGCAGATAGATGCTGGATGCGTCAAGCTGAAGATAGGGTGCTATGGCGCTCATTATCCTATCCTCCTAATGAAGTCTGAAATAACGAATTTAATTATTAGGGGAGGCATATATCCAGCAGTGGACTAATATAGGCTGATGATGATGATATGGGTTGGTCCCTTCACTAGGTATTCTTCTAGAATTTCGAAAGTAGGCAACTTTATCGGTTTCCTTCTCACGACTAAATGATTAGCAGATTGACAGTTACGGGGCTGGGCAGTGAATGCGTTAAATCCTAAGGTTTTTTGTAAAAGAAAAAACTCGTGCCAAGCTGCATAGAAAAGATAATATATTACAATAGTTAAAAAAATATTTGATATTTACCTTAAATTGTCAGTATCGAAACAAAACCATCCCACACCGATAACCAAAACCACATGAAAAGCGCTGTGAAAAATGGTTCAATATTATTTATTAAATCAAATAAAAAGTCATGTGTGAGTCGGACTCGCGCATCGAGGGTCCCGTACAAACTTATCCTCGATAACAAAAAATCGACTATCACGCACAGTGCGCGCAATTTGGGCTTTATTATACATTTACTTCATTTATCAATCCGGGCGGACAGACAGACAGCAAAATGATCCTAACCCTCATAGGATCATTATTCATTTTGAGGTGCGGAACTCTAAAAAACATCAGTCAATTTAGAGCCAATTCTAATGTTCTATTTACCTCCTCAGTTTTTACTCTAACCTCAAATGGCTATGCATTTTAAAAGCATGACGTATTCCGTGAATAGATTCCTTTTTTGCGAGTGTTCTAAATGGCCGTGTTAGCGTTATGAGTTAATTATGTTAATCGGCTGTAATGATTATTAAATCATGTTATTTATTTTTACCGCAGTTATTTTTGATAAGTTATTAATAAATTTAAATTAACGTAGCATAATAATATGTACTAAACCTGGGAGAAGCTAATTTATGTAATAAGTTAAATTATGCGCAAGTCAATATATCAGGGACCATTGTTTCATTGATTGGGCTGTACCACGGCTGTTCGACAAAGAGTCTGATTTTGCTTGTCACATTTATTTTGGTCCACTTTTTTTCAAAGGACAGATGCGTTAACATTACTCTACATAATATCGTACTACATATATATCCATTACTAATATTATAAATTTGAAAGTAACTCTGTCTGTCTGTCTGTTACTTTTTCACGCCTCAACGGCTAAACATCCGTTTAGCCGTTTAATCCTATAATGATGATTGTCGGTTATTGTTATCTCGGGGATGAACATATTATTAAGTAGGTTACTTTTTATCACAGTATTGAAAGCAAAGTCGCGGGCAGGAGCAGATATTTAATTTAATTTTATAATAAGTATTTATTTCATATATATTTTTATCACAATTTAATGACATATTAACAAGCCTTATAAAATTGAAATCTTATTATTAGAAAATAAATTGGGTCTATGGTTTTATATGTTCTCACAGACTTCAACGCCATATACAATTTCATACTAAACCCTATTAGGCACAAAACAACACATTATCTTCAAAGTTATTGGATGTTAGACCTTATACGACCTCTGGGTTATTCCCTAGACTCATTGTGTTCGCTCACGAGTCAAATTTAAATGGTTTAGTAACAACTAGGTGATGCCCGTGACTTCACACGGCCTTCTTCAAGTTCGAGTTCTTTATTGGAGTGAGTCTCATATGTTACAGTTACTGAATTTAATACATATTATAAGTCAAATAAACACAATAATAAATCCATATTTTTCAATTAAATGCAATTTATTGAATAAACAAATTTACATTTGATTCTAACAAAATAAAATAAAAATATATAAATTCAATTTAGAAAGTCGCTTCTCATTACATTATTCTTGAATTATAGGTATACCATGTGTATACTATATCTACGCAACCTTTCAATGATTCATTCAGTAGTTTTACGTTACACGTCCACTGGATCGAAGCGCACGGAGCGTTAGTACTTGTTTGCTTTGTATTAATTTCTATAGTACATCGTGAACTGTATCGGCATATTTATTTATTTATTTTAGGGGATCTTTCAGCACTTATATACAATATAGAGATGTGTGAAGATAACAGGTGGCTATTAATAAGTTCCCACTTATAGAAACAGATACAATTGCAAGTAACACAAATAATAATAATATCTGCCCATACCGATCCCAGAGACCGGTATACAGTCCGGACAGTGACGTCATCCGCAACAATATCCTCGTCTTGGAGGATATTGCCGATAGGGTCGTCGCTAAACTCGAGCACTTCAAAATACCTTCATTACCGAAGTAAATTCCGAAAACAATATACACGTGTTATTTAAGCTTATTTGAATACTATAGGAACTGGTTTAGAGGATTAAAAGTAGCCTATGTTTTATTCCAGGCAAAATTTCAGCCTGATCACCTTTCAGTAGTTTTGGCGTAAAGAGGTAATAAACTTCCAAACATCCAAATTATCGCATTTAGAATAATAGTGTGATGTGATATCAATGCTGCGTACGCTGCTCTGATTCCGACCCTGTGGACGCGTACCTTTAGGGTGAAGAAGTAATAAAATAGTAATCCTATTATATTTGCAAAGGTTTGGATGCTTAAATGCTTTGTTACCTCTTCATGCAAACATTACTGAACGGATTCGGCTGAATATTTGCTTAGATTTAGTTCTAGACTTAAGAATAAAAAGATATGCTACTTTTTATTCCTGGAAAACAAAATGCAAAAAGCGGGCATTAGTCATAACGATGGACCACGTGATGCGTGGTCCATTGTTATGACTTATGCCCGCTATCTCCAAGCACACAAAGCTTTGGTCATTAATATCCACACATACATACAAACTTTTTTATTTAATATTACAATGATGATTTAATCACTGTGTGTATGATATGACATTGCTTCGTATATTTATGTCACCTATTCGATTAAAAAGTAGAGTGTGGGAAAATGACTTTTTTGATTTCTCGGAAGAATTCGTAAAACAATCATATACGTTAGATACAGCTCCTCCCAATATTACAGCTTTATAAACTTTTTACTTAACCACCTACATATTTTTGTTCTAGTACAAGTTTTGTTTATATTAAATTTTAGTTTTGTTTAAACATTTATTTAAGTCAACACAAAGTGCTTAAAGTGATAATAACCATCGTGTTTGTTGTTTATGAATTGTGTCTAATAACTAATTTTATTTCTTTTCTTATCAAAAAAGATATCCCGTTAAAAGCTTCACGGCAAGACGGTGAATGGTGACGTCACGTTTTAGATGTTCAGCGATTGGGTCTTAAAACAACTACTTTACAAGGAATAAATTTCACAATAAAAACATAAAAAAATACATAAATAAATATGCAGATATATTTCTGTAACAATAGAGAATACAAATAAAAATAATCAGCTGTTTTGAAGTTACATGCATATACCCTATTGAATGCCGTGTTTCAGAAAGCTAAAACATAGTCCCAGATGTGGGCTCTTTCGCGGGTTTCTTGCTTGTCTCAAGTATCCCCATGTTACAGCTATTCCTAGTTATTATGCTCGATTATTTAAAGCTGGTCCGGGGTGTAACGTGTAACAACTCCAACTTCCTGACGACTCCGGGCTGCTACTGTTAATTTTTCTTAAAAAAAAATCCCATTAAGACCAATCTTGGCCCAACCCGGGATTAGAACCCGGGACCTTATTATTAGATATTATGCATTCGCTGGTAGAGTAAAGCATTTATCAAATACCGGAGCTAAACCACTTATCACTGATCTGACCTATAGCTGGGAATTGCCTTTAAATGTAGTTGTAAGCTGGTAAATACCACTTCAATTCGCGCTAAAAGAGGGTTATTCTAACGGGCTCTTAATCGGGCTTTAAAATCAAATAATAAAAAATAGCAGTGGACCATTAAGGGCTGTTAAGGTTGAGGTTACACTATACCAATATCAGAAGGTTTGAATTTCTCTGGTAATGGTGTTGCACATGTCTGGTATTCACACAATACGAAAGTGACAATCGAAGTGAAGGCTAGCAGTCAAATGTCAAAATTGAAGCCGAAGTTGACTTAGACAAAAAGACTGCAGATCCGCATGCGGGTAGAAATCTGCATAGAATAATACATCGGGGTTAAGGGGGACTCCACCATCTCGTCTCCCAAGCTAACCTAACCTGCACATGGTGCACCCTTCTAGATAACTAACTAGGCTCTGGTGAAAATAAGAAACACTCTTGATAGTTTCTGTAATTCTTTATTGTACACAAAAAAAAAACATAAAAAGAACTTAACTAATAGGTTATGTACAAAGGCGAAGTAGTTTGACTTATTTAACTCATTTAATTTACAAATATTTCCCATTAGTTAAATCTGGCAGAATTGTGTCTAACCAGACCATATTGCTATTAACAAAGAATCACCAGACAATCCGCATGAAATAAAATAACACTAATAGGATAAAGACAAGGAAATCTTCTGAATCCTCACGCGCCAAACTTCACAAGTTCTTTGCTCAATTAGTTAACTAATGTGTTAATTATCAGGCGGTAGTAACTGACCCATTTCTTAGTAACTTAGAAACGAACTAATAACTTGACCTTATAACTTTACTAAATATATTCCGTAAACGAACTTGGCTTAATTACTAACGGGTGACAATAACGAATTACAAGTTCTGTTCGGGTCACAAAATACTTACTAGTGATATCCAGAAGGAACACTTACATTCACATAAGCAAGAGCATCTATCAAAAATGCCCTCTCCTAATTGAAAAACATGATCAAGTCGGCAACTCATTGAAAACTTCCCGAGTAAGTAATTATGCGGTTCATTTTTACGGATTGATTGGATCATCCACTTGATGGGCCAACGACATCGTAGCGGTCGCATTGAGTTGATTCGATGGATGGTGCCTTAGGACTGCTCTATGTGGCGTCGCATGGGGAAGGCCTATGTCCAGCAGTGGACATGTATGCGCTGATATGATAATTATTAGTAGTTATACTCATCGAGCTGATCATTTTACCCGCGAAGAGTGGTTTGTGTTTGTCGATTGTTTTGATTGCTGACTTAAATAATCTTCAAGCATTGAAGCGGTCAAAGATATTTTTATTTAAAAACGTATCAAAATACCTTCTGGCCATATAATTTTTAGCCGAATTCTATAAAAAAAACCGAGGGCCGAGACCATGTTCAATGTCTAATATATAATGCAATGTTCTGAGTGTCCCTTCTGACTGTCGTATGCTCTACTGTGTATACCCTTGACATTCACACAAACAAAACATTGCGGTAATTAGCAGAGCTTTGAACCTTAATGTGATACCAATAAGCTTTATATTTGCATACAGTAGCACGCATCCGGATTGTAAAAGAGCAAAGTGTGAGATGTATGTTTTATTCTGTTGGTCTGAATAATATAATTGCCATTGTTTATCTTAATAATATATTTACTAAGCTGATGTATTTGTACAAAAGATTTTTTATCTGGTATTTAAGCCAGGAGCGGCCATTAATTACGCGAGGCTTTTAGGAGGTGAGGTTGAGCCAAATCTCACCCAATCTCACGTGGAGTTCGGTCTTCGCAAATATGTACGTATTTTTGTATTTTTAGTCGTTACGTATTTTTTTCAGTTATTTTAGTAGTTCCTGCTCAAGGTTGTTCTTTTCGTGTTGGCACGGGATTCAAATTTATAGTAGAAAATTGTAACTCTATCAGAAATCAATCACACACAGAATATTACGTTACTTATTTACATACATAAAATACACGTAATGAAAAATATCACGTGAGATTAGGGAAGGGAGGTCGAGGGTTAGTAAAATCTCACGACATCTCACCAAAGGTCAGAAACAGTGGGTCACACATTCTTGTGACAGAACTAGTCTCAAAACTGCGTAAAGTAAGTTTTGAGACTTAGTTATACAAACAAGTTCCCTGTAGCTTTGGAATAGAGCACACTGAGCATGAGTTACTGACGTTGTGGTAGTTAACTATAATATACATCACGACAACCTATCATCTCGGTTAGAATAAACGATCTAGATCCATTACATCAGAAGTTCAGCTTTACTGAACCAACTTATTTAATTTGTTACACCATAAAATAAACGAAATAGATTTTCTCTTTTTTTTTTTATCTTTAGATGAATACGATTGACCGAAAACCGGTCTACGTGAAATTTTTAAGTGGCCCGGTTTTCGCTCTAGATTGCTTGTTTCTCATTATAACTGTTTTCCTTATCTAATCAATTTCCTCATAGGGTCCATCCACTACTAGAGTCACGCCACTAGGCCAAATGATAATTTTTCAAACGCCAGCAAATATTAAAATCAAAAACGGGGGTCTTTATAAAAAAAAACGATTATAGAATAGAAACAAGTTAGAACTTGCATACTATTAAAACAGTTCAGGTTAGGTACTGCAGACTGTTGCAAACCTAAAAAGGCACTAACATTATGTATATTTTAACTAGAGACTAAGCCATCTCATTGTAGACGAGGTTGTTTATACTCCCGAGCAGCGTAGCGAGGAAAGATGACAAGAACGAGTTATAATGGGTGGTTTTTGCCCGAATTAAAAACGATATTTTTCACTTTGAGTGTAAGAAAATGGAACAATCAAAACTTACCTTCAGTAAATATTTCACACCGCTTTCTCTTCTTTACGTCACGAATTTGTCTTTAAAATACCATATTTCACGTGATTTCGATCGCAACTGGTATCATCATAATCATATTGATTATTTCTTTGCCATTCTGTCCCATTTGCATATTGTCAAATTAATTTTCGTTGATGGCATTTTCAATCATATTAGCGAAGTTCATCTTCAGTTAAATTTATAGTAAACAAAATAATTATATTCCAGAGATTTCATTAGATAGATACCAACTTTTTGAGTGTCTTCGTTACGCGCAACACAAAGTTACTACCTATACCAACGCATCCTACCATGGAGGAAGAATCTCCATACAAAACATCCAACAATGACCAAAAAGGCGCTTTCAGTTCCATTTTCTAAAATAAATTAAAATGAAATACATGTATTCAGACAAAAATTAAAAAGAAAAAATACTTTTACTCCCGAGGGTGTATTCTCGAGTTTTACGTCCCCGACACACTTTCTAAGAAGTGAAATATTAATTATATTTTTGTCCTAAATCTTCACTCGAACGAGAATAAATACTTGCGTCCTTGTCTTATTAAAAGATAACTATTTCCAATGTATCTAAAGAAAGAAAGCGAAATAAGCTCGTACTTGACCTACCTCAGTTCAGTTACGTAAGAATCTAACTCGATTGCCCGGACCAGCTCCTGACTAACTGAGTAAAGAAGTCTGCTCGAGAGAATGGCAAACACAGGTACTGCTTTAACTACTTGCGACTGAAGCCTTTCTCATCTTAACACTATTATTAGAAGATAATTACTTTAATTTAGAAATGAGGGAATGAATTATTTTATTATATTAACCAACGAAACGAAAAAGAAAAGAGGAGGAGGTTTTATGTTCGTCTGTATGTAGTTTTATGTATGTTCGTCAATTACTCTGACAATTATTTACCGATTGGAAATTTCGGTATTGTGTTTAGAATGTTCCCGAGGTAGTCACATAAAATTTTATCCCCGAGGGATAAGTATTTGTCGCGAAAACCTTAAAAAACTTTGTAAATTTCGTAGTCGAAGTCGGATTTCGTTTTTCAATCAAATTATACTAAACTCAAGCCAAAGTAAAATGTCTGTGAATGATTCACAACAACAAAATCCAGAATTCTCTTTCTGGTTTGGATTTGAATAAATATTTTTAGCATTATGCATTGGAAAAAGGAGCTCGAATCGACAAGTTGTGTAAATTATGTATAGCTAAATAAAATGACATACATAAAGTGATTTCAGTGTGTCCAAGAGTCCTGTAAGGTCTAAAGGAAATAAAGCACTTTGAATTTTGAATTTTGATTTTTTTTAATTTAATGATTATTTATACCAACTAGTACCTATATTGTTTACAAACGTAAACATTGCGGCATATTGTAATTGTATTTTAATTAAGTCCAAAGTACAGAATATAACATAACCTAGGAATAAAAGCCTTCATTGTAAAAACTCTTTCACTATTAGGTAAACTAATACCTAAATTACCGAATAGTGGGAATGTTTGGTTCGGAGATTACTCAATAAAAAACAAACTTTTTATAATTAGTATGGATTTTTCATGTCATGAACTTTCCTTGTGCTATTATCAATTTATATTGTAATTCGTCCGGTAAATTACACAACAACTAAACGTTGATTCGGTCAAACGTTCATCAAGCCAAAGTAAAAAGTTTAAAATTCGTTCGGGAATCTGATACGCGTCTAACTGAATTTCGGTTTCGTGTGCGGGGCAAATAAACCCACATCATTAAAATTCAAAGCCATCACACGAATTCCTATGCCACCAGCAGCATTAAAGTAATTGTTTAAACCAGGGTAAGGTACAATGGTGCCGTTTGGTTACCTTTCTCGAGTTTAAATAAGGTCTCTCGGGCTTCTTGGATAATTGTGAAAGAAAAATAACTTATCGTTATTTTTTATCTTAATGTTCTTAATTAGACGCTCTTACACTTTCGTGAGTATAATTAATACGGGAGTCATAATTTGTGTTTTTTTTATATTTACTATGGTATGATTTTTGTGGTTTCCAATAGGGTGTCATGGTAATATAATATCTTATTACGATTAAAATATAGAAACAAATTAGAACTAGTATTTAGGTATCATTGAAACAATTGAGGTAACTGCAGACTGATTAATATTTATCACGAACAACTTTTAAAAACACTTGAATATGATAGGATTCGATGTCTGTTTTTTAGTTAATTCAAAATAATCGAATTATACTTATTTAAATCATGTAATAAATTTGTTTCTGATGTAATAAATTGCCTATACTTTATGCTAGCTTTTCGAGCTAGAGTAGGTGTTCCTATTTATAAACTTCATCTCTAAGAAACATACCTACGTATTGTATTTTTTCCTGCAAAGAAGAAATGATTAGGTACAGAAACCTCTCTTAAATAATGAGTTTTTGTCCCACGGGGATAAACAATGAGGAAAACCCTGAAGATGGAAGTTCAACGGTCTTGCGCAAACGGAAATTTACTTAGGTCGAGTGAATTGTAATTAATTTAAAATTGACAGTTTTAGAACATTTCTAAAAGTTAACCATTTATATTTCTTTTGACGCAAACTGTACGCTTGTGCTTTTTAAGAACTACATAGAACTAAATTCTGCCAGCGGCTTCGGATGAACTTTACCGGGATTAAAAATAGCATATGTCCGTCTTCCGGATATCGTCTACCTCCCTGCCAAATTTAATTAAGATCCGCTCAGCCGTTTATTCGTGAGAAGATAACAGACAGACAAACAGAGTTAGAGTCGAGTTTGGACCAGCCCTACCGTGAGTGTCCATGTCTCAGCTCCGTAGGTCATGGCGGGTAGGACACATTTTAAGTAGCGTATTTTATGTAAGGTAAACTAGCAAAATTCCTTTAAAATTTGAAGGGTTTTGGAACAGAATATTATAATAAGTACATAACAAGAGTCGTACAAATGTTCCAGACAGAAGTTAACAGCAAACACTGCTGAGCCTATTTGCCCCGTAATTCAGGCCAGCGGCTGTGTTTGCCACAAATAAACTAAGTTTCTAGTTTCTGTAATTTGCTGTGAACTCTGCTATTTACAACTGTTATTGATTTTGAATTTATAGCGGATAAATAAGGTACAATAGCGGACATTATCAATATAGCCCATTTCACGTAGGAAGTGTTTCCTGAAGATAACTGTTTCTTTGTTTCGCGTGTCATAAATTGATTTAGAACTGAAATTATCTTGTAACAGTATAATATAGATAAACATTTATGAGATTTATGATGTGATTTACAAGTTAAACAGTGAATATTGCGGATTTGAAGCAAACGAGATTTTTTTTTCTGCAACGGTTCCTTTGTTATATGACATAATAGGTATAGACCATTTTGCCGTTCCCTGCCCTCTAAACAAACAACAGTTAGAATAAGTTGACAACTGCTAGCTTACCTATAGAATTTTTGGTGGAAAACAACGAAAAAGTAAAGGTAAATAAAGGGTTCTTCTAACCGAAAACGACAAAAGCTCCTTTTAAAAAACTTTGATTCATTGTTGCCACTTTTCTAATTTTATAATTAACTTTTTGTTGTTGAAATTAACATTATTTTGAACTTTTGGAACAATATCAACACCTCCTTTATTTCCATAATCGCTTTGATTGTTAATTGTTCAGCGTTCATTATGTAGCCAACAACAACGTCACGAGAAAGTCAAATTGTATTGTTATTTGAACAATCATTGAGGAAAATCACACAAATTTGTTTTTGTTTTGCTAAACAAACGAAACAAAAACCACTTATGGGACCACTGTGGGATCATTCTTCATACAAAAGCATAAGAATTTTCCTTATCGGTTCATAATTGACGGAGAAACACAACATACTCAACAACTGAACTCAACTCAACAGCCCATAATGCTCCACTGCTGGACGCAGGTGCCTCGATCCGTCAGTGTAAAGTATCAGTGAAAAGTCAGATATATAGACAGACAGGTTCCTTTCGAATTTCTAATATTAGTATGGATTATACTATTTATTTATGAAGCTTAAAATCTCTGAATAAATTGCGAAAGCTTTAGATGTGGTTAAAGATAAGATAGAATAAGAAAGGGTAAAGTAATGATAATTTTATGAAAGGAAGTATAAAGTCCTGAATGAAATGGATTCAGAGATTCAGGAAGCTTTCAACTTCCGTTATTAAATGATATTGGGGACTTACATTGTTATGAATAATGCCTTTGTTTTAGTCAACAAACCAAAACTGACAATTTGTTTTAACATCACAATGCTTATCCAGTCGAGGTTATTTCCATGCACTCGTGGGGTAGATATTATTATACATATACAGTTATTATTATACATATACAGATATTATTATATTATATTATGGTATTCTAGGGTATTCTTTTTACTGGGATATTAGATGTAATTTAAAACCAGGGTAAACTTTCATAAAAAAAAAAACAATTCTTGTTTCTTTATTTTCTCTGATTGTGGGGTAATCATAATCTATAAAAAAATGTTTTTTAATAATAAATAATTCTAATCTTAGTATTATGTTTATTATATTAATTCTTATTCCAGGCTTTTAGCTACATTTATGCAAAATTTCAGTCTGATCAGTTCAGAAGTTCTATAAGAAGTAATAAACATCAATCTATCTAAAGTTACGCATTTAATATTAGTGTGTGAAGTGTGATAAACGTTAAAATTTTTATAAGTTAAGGTAAATTTTGCTTCTATCGTAAAGATTTTAATAAAGGTTTTTGTATTATAGTGCGTAAGCCCTCGCACTCTGGGTAATCTCTAAGACGGACTAAAGGACTAAAGAAATATAAATAATGCTGGAAAATTCACACAGCGTCTAGCCTCACGATAAGCAGAGCTTGTGTTATGGGTACTCGATGACTGATATGTTTAATACAATTTATTATATAGATCGATGTTTTTTATTATCATAGAAATATTAATATACATCAACATCCTGAACAAATATTTGCAGATCATTCAAACATTTGTCCCAATACGGGAATCGAACCCGCAACCGCGTCGCAGGAATTTCGCCCGCTGACATCGGTAGTCAAAAAACAGTACCCCATGCACCTAGGGTCTCAACTATAAACTTAGGCTCTGTCAAGACCTGCATATTTATGCACCTCTTGATATCCACAAAAACAGCTAGGACCATAATATCTATTACAATAAAACTATTTTCACACAATCATGAAGAACTTGACTCCGCTTATTCAACCCTTTGTTCAACCCCCTCAAGGTTTTTTTGTAGAATGTGTTGGAATTCGGTAATAGATAATTTATTTGAATTAACATTAGAATTCGATTTTGTTCAAAGTTTACTTTCCATTCCACTGTGCGAGGCCGCTAAGGCCTTGTGTGGAATGTTATGAAGCTATGAGATTGATTAAGGGTTTGTGTTTGTTTATCGGGACTGGAATATTGGCTTAGCGAATATAAAATAAAACTTTAAAATTTTACCTAACCCTGAGCGTCAAACACCCGCGACGCAAAGCGCGCGGCAGACGCTGCAATGGCCTTTACGCGACCGAGACGCGGGAACTTTTACTTGAGTAGTTTCACGTTTTTCACTCTCCCGCTTCTCGTCCCGTATCCTGCGGTTTTGTCGCGCAGGTAAAACAGTGGCACTGCTTTTTTTCAACCATAATAACTCGGATAACTCTCGATCAAGTCACTTTCCAAACAAAAACAAGATTCGCCAAGTGCGAGTGTAACTCGCGCGCCGAGGGTTTCAAACATTTGCCAATTATTTGGACAATCAATTTTCTGAAATATTTTAAAAAGTATGAAACTTACAGAAATTTCAAAAAGTGTTTTGAAATGGTCAAAACGATACCTTTCATTTGATACCCCACATGGGTAGGTACCCCTTTTTGAAAAAAAATCCCCTTTTTTGACCATTTTTCAAAAACTATTATTATTACAGACTTCTCTATATTTTTCCTGTAAAATATAGATTGATATCTACAAACGCCTAATACATTGTACATGGATCGGTCTGCAATCTTCGGAGCTAGGGGGGGGGGGAATGGTCAATTTTTCGTCTTTTTTTGAAATATTTCAAAAAGTATGAAACTCACAGAAATTTCAAAAAGTGTTTTGAAATGGTCAAAACGATACCTTTCATTTGATATCCCACTTCGGTAGGTACCCCTCCTTTTGAAAAAAATTTCCCCCCCTTTTTGACCATTTTTCAAAAACTATTATTATTACAGACTTCTCTATATTTTTCCTGTAAAATATAGATTGATATCTACAAACGCCTAATACATTGTACATGGATCGGTCTGCAATCTTCGGAGCTAGGGGGGGGGGAATGGTCAATTTTTCGTCTTTTTTTGAAATATTTCAAAAAGTATGAAACTCACAGAAATTTCAAAAAGTGTTTTGAAATGGTCAAAACAATACCTTTCATTTGATACCCCACATAGACAGGTACCCCCCCCTTTTGAAAAAAAATTCCCCCCCTTTTAGACCATTTTTCAAAAACTATTATTATTACAGACTTCTCTATATTTTTCCTGTAAAATATAGATCGATATCTACAAACGCCTAATACATTGTACGTGGATCGGTCTGCAATCTTCGGAGATAGGGGGGGGGGGAAAGGTAAATTTTTCGACTATTTTTGAAATATTTCAAAAAGTATGAAACTTACAGAAATTTCAAAAAGTGTTTTGAAATGGTCAAAACGATACCTTTCATTTGATACCCCACATAGGCAGGCACCCCTCCTTTTGAAAAAAAATTCCCCCCCTTTTTGACCATTTTTCAAAAACTATTATTATTACAGACTTCTCTATATTTTTCCTGTAAAATATAGATTGATATCTACAAACGCCTAGTACATTGTACATGGATCGGTCTGCAATCTTCGGAGCTAGGGGGGGGGAATCGTCAATTTTTCGTCTTTTTTTGAAATATTTCAAAAAGTATGAAACTCACAGAAATTTCAAAAAGTGTTTTGAAATGGTCAAAACGATACCTTTCATTTGATACCCCACATAGGTAGGTACCCCTACTTTTGAAAAAAAAATCCCCTCCTTTTTGACCATTTTTCAAAAACTATTATTATTACCGACTTCTCTATATTTTTCCTGTAAAATATAGATCGATGTCTACAAACGCCTAGTACATTGTACATGGATCGGTCTGCAATCTTCGGAGCTAGGGGGGGGGGAATGGTCAATTTTTCGTCTTTTTTTGAAATATTTCAAAAAGTATGAAACTTACAGAAATTTTAAAAAGTGTTTTGAAATGGTCAAAACGATACCTTTCATTTGATACCCCACATAGGTAGGTACCCCCCCTTTTGAAAAAAAATTCTCCCCCTTTTTGACCATTTTTCAAAAACTATTATTATTACAGACTACTCTATATTTTTCCTGTAAAATATAGATTGATATCTACAAACGCCTAAGACATTGTACGTGGATCGGTGTGCAATCTTCGGAGATAGGGGGGGGGGTATGGTCAATTTTTCGACTTTTTTTGAAATATTTCAAAAAGTATGAAATTTACAGAAATTTCAAAAAGTGTTTTGAAATGTACAAAACGATACCTTTCATTTGATACCCCATTTGCCTTCCTAGGTCTCTTTTGAAATTTCAACATCAAAATTTGTACTGAAAATATTCATTTTCATTTTTCATTTATTTATATATTTTTTTTCTTAAAATCAGTAATGGCGCACGAAATGTATCATTATTTCAAATTTCAAGTTAATAGCTGCAGTAGTTACTGAGATATTCAAGAAAGAGCGGGGACGGACAGAGCGAGACCATAAGGGTTTCAAAACCGATCTTTGAAACCCTAACTAGCCCAAAGTTGGTTGATCCGAAGGAATTGGGAGCTGCGATTCTACAGACACTAACACACCTCAAACTTTTCACCCCATTTTGGGTCGGGGGTTAAGAAAACCACCATACACATACTATATGTATAAACGCAAAAATCTCTAAGAATACTTAACTTAACTAAGACTCCATTCCAAAGCAACCAATCACAGACTCAGATGCCTCCTCAGTTCATAAACCCAAACCCGACATATCTACATGATCTGCGTCTCCCCCCCTCTAAGCCAGGAATAGAACCCCACACCCCTGTGACGTCACTACAGACGTAGGGTCTTGAGACGTTGTTTGTCGCTGAATAAATATTGGAAAGTTTGAGTCTGTTTCGGATGAGACGGGTTTCTAGAAGACATGAATATATAAACAAAAATTAAAAGGATTTTTAAATTTACACATAATAATTTAAATCGGACAATGGTAAGGGATATTTGCCTAAATGTGTGATCAGCTAACACAATGTTTCGGGTCAGTTGTGTTTGTAAAACAGTAGACGTCCGAATACGGAGCGTGCGACTAAAAACTAACTCACTCTAATGGATGTCTCCGTGGGTGTTCAAAAACAATCAGTCATTTGGAACTGGCACCCAATTCACAAGCTTTGTTTACTCTGTGATTAGTATTCTAGATATGATATCTCGCGACCACGTATAACGTCTTCTAAGGTAGATACCGCAATTCGGCAAACGTAGTGTAGGCTGCCCTCTGGCCAGGTAGGATCCAGTGAAAGCTGTTGGCAGATGCTGGATGCAGGAAGCGGTAAGCTGAAGACATGAAGCTATTTAGCTGACTAGGAGAGGCTTACCCCACTTCCCGCTTCCCGCAGTGAAGCTACGCAGTGAGTACCGCGTGCATAGCGTTGACACCGTAGAGCTGCGTGGGTGCCATATCCGAGCAAGCCACATGTGTAGCAATGACGTCATAGAATATCGTGTATATGCATAGCCTCTTTGTGGCATTTTCTTGCAAAGCGAAGCTAGACATAGGTGCGTATTCTCTCCGTGCGCAGCGGTGGGGCAGCGGCTTTATATCCAGCTGTGGACTTATTAGACTGATGATGATGATGCTACTGACTGTATATTATTATACTGTGTGTACTTATAATTTTGCCAACGCCCACGTAAAAGCTAACAAATGTAATATGCCTTAATATTAATTACATATCTCCAACATTTAATTCAAATTTGGATGATGTAATTTTATTATCATCTTGAAGTCGGTATTCAGTTAAACTTAATTAACGTTCTGAAATCCGGTGTTACTCTTGAAATATTAAAGCTAAATAAATATGTACTAATGATTCTTTGGGAGATGGGTCGGCTCTATGTTTGGGATGCCACTTGTACATGTACCTACTGTAGGTACCCTAGCGAATTCTCATTTTGCAGGGACTTTTTTGTAAGGGCTGACTCTGTATCTGTAGCAACATTAACGGAGTCTCTCAGACAGCCAAAATACGCTCATCTTTGTCGACCAAAGTTACCTATTTGATCGGTTTGGATTTTTAACCCGGGTTTTTGTAATTTTGCATATAGCTACTTTTGTTGATATACACTCGAGTTCATTTTTCTTTTTATTATTTATATAAATTTCTGATACTACGTATGTATGTACTGATGATTTACAATCTGACCAGTAGTAGTTCCTAGTTCCTGAGATAACCCGATTCTGAGAAACACAAACAAACCTAGATCATCATCAGAACCATTTTGAAGATATTTCCTGAAAACCTTCGCATCCATATAAGCAAATTTATAGCCAGACGGGACGAGTCTGAGTTGCAGTGACGTCACACCGTAGCAACTGCTACGTAGCCTGTGGGTGCTACGACGTAGAACTCGTAGAGCTTTTGCTACGGCGTAGACTTTGGAAATTTATTTCAGTTTTATTCCCGCATTTTACTGAAATCAACTAAAATATTGAAGGCACTTCATTTCATATCAAGTAGCTTGAATATTTTTGTAAACAATATCATAAAATGCACGAAATGGGTACAATTTCCGCCGCGGGGCAATTGCCAAACATTTTGCTGTGGTTTTGGTTCTTTATTATTTTAGATCTGACTTTTATTACATAGCCACTGTTTACCTATTGTGGTGTTAAATGCTTTAAAAATGTCTCGCTTTATAATAATAACCCAGGTCTCTTCGAGAAAAAAGTGAATAGGTCCTTAGATCTTCGTAAAACACTTCACATCGTCTCTTACCTTAAGCTGAGATTGTGGCCAGAAAAACCATTATCTTTAAATATAATATACGAAGAGTGCTTATTTTCGCGACTTTACGTAGATTTATGAGAAAATGAATACAAGTTCCCAACAATAGTGATTTCTGCTGTGGACAGAGAAAAGGCAACATAAGCTTCTTCATCTGTTGCGGAGGCTCATTCAGAATTTAAAATAGAATCTCACACACTGTCGGTTCGGGGTGTAGCCTCATTGTAAGCGGTGTTTGGGGGAGACATTTATTTATTTAAATATTGTGCACCTCTCTTTACAGGCATACCTAATGCATTAGTGAAATCAAAAAAACATAATAAATAATAAAGCAGCTCGTTCAGGCAGCTTGATCAACAATGGTCTCAATAATCCTGGTAATATTACAAGTCAAAGAAACGCTTGTGAAGTTATGAGATTGTAAGATTCTTATGCAACGGCAACGACAAAAGTGCCACAAGCAAGCTGAAACTTACTTGTCTATTATATTAAGACATCAGAATAACACATTTTAATGAAATAGTTGCTTTCTATGCGAACACAACGCTCGAGCTCCGCGATCTTCTAAATAAATAAATATATAAATATTGCTGGACTATTCACACAGCATTATCTAGCCCCAAGCTAAGCAAAGCTTGTGTTATGGGTATATACATAAATAGATATTTTTTATTATACATAGTAAACGACCAGAACACCTTGAACTAATGTCTGCAGGTAGTACAAACATCTGTCCCGAGGCGAGAATCGAACCCGCAACTTCCTGCGTCGCTGGCAGACCTTCACCCACCGCGCCACAGAGGTCGTCAATCGTGTCGCTTTCCCCTTAAACTACGGACATGCATTTAGGAATGCGCTTAAAACTTCGATATCGATGAAATTTTACATCAGCTTGATTGCGGTTCTACGGTACATTGACGTCATTCAAACATTTCCACACTCATACGTCCACAGCTAAACTTACCTCTTCTAGACCAAAGAGGTTTTCCCTTAACCATAATCACCACGCTTGACAGGCGGACTTGTGATAATGATGAAACTCTATGGTTTCAAAAATACACCGAAGGAAATAGTCCTCTCCCTCTTCACCCACTGCCCTTTTTTGAAGTTCCTTTAGTCAGCTCTTACGACGTCCATGGGCTGAATTCAAAAAGTTGATTCTTGCGCGATGGTTTTGTACATACAAAATATTTCAATTAGATGACTTAGTTGTAAAACTGGCTTCTGTGTGCGGCTTTGCTCAGACGTTAACTGGGATAATGTAGCTACTTATTAGTGTATTCTTTCTATCGGATCGAAGTTGAAATTTCAGTTTAATTTTTTCACAAACAGTATCACTGTACGTCGGAATTTTACACATTTTTATAATTTACAATTAGTTTTTTTTATATTTATGTACATAGACAGATAGATAGATAATTGATAATTGTACCACACAAAAACAAAAAAAAACAGTTTAGAAATATGTGCTACGAGTCGTGTAAGTACAAAGGCAGCCTTATCGCTGTAAGCGATCTCTTCCAGGCAACCTATTTAGTTAGTAAACAAACTTATAAACAGAAAAAAACTTTTTCTCTTTATACAAACTTTTTCTTTTCATAATATTTGTCTAGATGTAAATATTTTACTAAATCCAGACTTTTTCCTTAATATAAATGTAAGTATTAGCTTCTGCTTTCTGAGTTTTTTTCGGCATATATGACAATAACCTTGAATATGTATTTATGTTAATCCGGGAACTTTCATAATAGCTAAAGTTCAATTTGATCTGTTCAGTTTTTTGTTCGTGAAGTGGCAACAAAAACCAAAACATCTAAACATACAAACTTTCGCATTTATGATATGGAGATGTACTTAATACAAGCTTCGAAAAGCTCCTCATTGAAAACACCTAAACCAAGTAACGAAAGAAACCTTTATGTCTTGAAGAGATTAGGAGAAAAGGAAAAACAACCCTCAAAGGAGTTACATAAATTTTATATGAACACGTTTCGTTTCAGAGTGTGGCCGAGATGTTCGTGATAAGTACCTTAGCCTTTGACAAAAAACATATGTAAGTATGTAAAGGATGTCATAGTATAAGTACCTGTCGGTCAGGATACAAAAAAATCGATTTACATGCGTTTCGAAGCGCGCGTTTTAACCGCGCTTTTTAAGAACCATGAGGTCTATGGTTTAGATTTACCGCGTGTTTTTTTATGTCTGTTTTTAAACACCATGAAATAATTGACGTTACGTTGTTATGTAATTCGGCTGTGAAGGCAAACTATCAAGTATCAACTGTCATCAGCAACATCAGTGCATTTGTTAGTCTCACACCTAACTGACGTCACTACAACAGTTTTTGTCAAGTTACGCGCGCAATTTTTAAAAGTAAGATTTTAAATACATTTTAGGGCCCTTCAAAAAATTTTATATTTTTTTAGTGGTTCATTAGCACTGAAGAACCTAATTGAGACACTTTACAAAAATATGTGTAATGTGTAATACCCTATTTTACTAAGTAGGTACTATCATCAATAGTTCATTTTAACGCATTCTCTGCCCAGCCTCGGCGGTGCGACCCGCACACGGGGCTACACGGACCCGAAATCGACTTCTGCGTCTTGGGGCCTTGAAAGTGTTAGTTTAGTATATTTTAGTTTAGTTTATTATATCTCATTCACTGCCCAGCCTCGACGGCGTCACCCGCAGGGGCACGCCATAGCGACACGGACCCTTGACTTCTGCGTCTTGCCCATTGAAAGTGTCAATGGACTTCATCAAATCTCTTACACAGTACATTTTATTGAAATCATCTCTCCTCAAATAAAATATATACGACAAGACAAACTTGTTCATTGCAATGAAGAAATCATCATTTTATGAAAAATTCAATAACTTTATTTCTTTCGGCTTACAAACTAAGCACATGGACACAGAAACAGAAAATCAGGCAAACTACTTCAAAGGAACAAAGTTCTAACCAGTTTTTAATTGAAACGTCTTTACTTCTAAAGCTAAAGCGTCAGAAAGTCACACCTCAAGTATTGCGTTTTGAAGAAGAAATTGCGCCGAGGAACCAGACTGGAGCGAGAAACGGAATGGAGTTCTGAGAACTGCCTGGGCATTCGCAAAGTTTTATAAAGTTGTTCTTTAGAATATAGTTATTATAAATAGCACTGTGTAAACGGAATCGTAGTACTTGTTCATATATTTATTTATTTATTAAGGCTGGTATTCCAGCAGTCACCGTGCTTTTGTGATTTTTAAAACCAACTGATACATAATGTAGTATATCGTTATAAAAAATTATAATGTTAGTTAAGCTGATAGCTTAATTGTTTCTATTGTAAATACTAGTTTTAATTTAAATTTGTTATTTGATTGTTATTTTCTTTCTGAATAAAGATATCTTTAATGTTAGTTAAGGTATATAATATATACCTTAACTATAATATATATTATTAGAAATATTATGACGGAACTAATGATAATTATGTAAAAGATATGTAAAATATTTTCATTTTATATTTTGCAATGGATTTACGCAAAGTAACGCCTGAATCTATTTTTATTAAAGATATGTATATAAGTAATATAAGATACTTAAGTAAAATATAAATTTTCTGAAAAAAAATGTATATGTTACTAAGAATCAAAGTCGCATTCAGTTACGAGATCTAATGAACTACACTCGATATAAAAAAAACAATCTAACCCCTTTATTAATCTGCCGTCCGTTACCTAAAAAGCGGCTAAGTCGCAAAACCAAGTTTCGAGAAAAACGCAAAAAACGCGGAAAAATTTTGAAATTGCTGCCATTTGATTACTATAATTCGTATAACAGATTTTTTGACACTGAAAGACAGAATGACGTGAGTACTATCGAATGGCTTCGCTATAAACTCAATTCCTGATAACAATAATTCACGAAATGATTTTTTGCATTTAGTTTTAGCAATGATTTAATGAAAATGCTAAGTTTACACCACTATAAAGCGGCTATGTATACCTTAACGGCATTTTAGTTAAGGATTTGCACATAACTGCTTTATTGCGTAGGATAGTTTATTTTGACTTGTGGCTCCTGCAAAGCTAAAACAGGGTTTCTGTATTTTACGGCTTTTAAGCTTAGCATTAGCACGTAAATTGTATTTTTTATTATTTATATCTTGATACACATGACTAAAAGGCAGCTACATGCAAAACCTGTTTTAATAACCGCTTTATAGTTTAGTATTCCTTTATTGATAATTCAGGGTTTCTACTATTAAACAACGTTAAATGCTAAAATAATAAAAAAAAATTGCAAATTGCAATGGTTTATTACTTAAAATCAAATTTTCAAAGATCAATTTATGTACTTACAGACTAATCTCTTAGACAAGATACGTACTTATCGCGTACAGTGTAACGACCATAATTTATTCTACTTAACGCATTCACTGCCCAGTCTCGCTGCCGCAACACAGAGCTCCGGATCAACAAGCGCGTCTTGGGCCATGAAAATGTTGAATGCTTATCAAAAAATCAGTTAAACAAAACTTATACTAAATTGTACTTGGCTAGGAAGGTACTTTTAAATCAAGGCACATAGTAGGTTAAGTACTCAATTAGGTATGCTCTTCTAGAGCTACAATAAAAATCTTAAAAATAAAATAATCACATTTTTTGCGTAACATGCATTCTTTTCTTATCCACTAAATTCTTACTTCTACATAAAATGGCACTTTTTTACTACTTATTAATCTATAAGTTAAGAAATTATAGTGTTCTCCTACTCCTAGGAGTGCTTGTCTGTGCATTTTAGCGGACAGGTAAATTTTGCCAAAATGTTAATTTGTGTGGTGGAATAATTGTAGAGAGTTTGCTCAAAAGAGCTTCTTTTCTTACAGGCTGCACACCTTTGTACTCTGATCAGAAAGTTACTATCGGCATATTGTTATTCTTTAAATAACGGTCATTTAAAAATCTCAATGACTTAAAATCCTCACTGAAATCGTTTCTGTACAGGAGATCATAATTATTTCGTTTGAAACATACCTACTTCTACCATATTTTTCAAATACTCTCTGGGGGTAGAATTTTGAATGCGCCTATCAGATACAATATTTAAGAAGTTGATGAAATTTTCTGGCGTCATTGATTTTACTACCACTTTAGAGTTATTTATTGTAGCCACTGCTTCTTCGAAATCTTCAAAGTAGTATATCTTCACCTTCCTTTTCATTGCTAATTCTATTTGGTGGTGTACCTGGTCAGCGCTCATCAATTTACTGTTCAAAATAATACAGTATGATACTTTCAGTGGCAATTAGATCACTATTTATCAAGTGTACTAACAACGAATACTGCAACCAATTTTTATTTTGGACACTGCAATTATCCCGTCTTACGGTGACAGGAGTGCACTCGCGACGGCTCCTTGCACTAAATATCAAATCAAAAACCTGGCGGAACGTAGCCGCGGGGGTGGGATGGCGCATGGCCGAGCGTAGATAACGGCTTTATAGCGAAGGAGTGCGACATAACCGCCATGTATTGTGGTTGTATCAAAATCAAATCAAAACACAAAGCTATAAAGTGGTTAGGAGACTTTAACTTCTTTGTAGCGTAGTAATTTGCACATAACCGCTTTGTAGCTTAGAACTGCAATAAATAATAGAAAAACAAAACTAGTTTAATGACTTTAAATTAGTTTAAATGCTTTTTAGCTAAGTATTTGCAGATAGCCGTGATTTAGCGTTGGAATTTTAATATTTTGCATTTTTTAACGGCTTTCTTCCCATCACTAAATCGGAAACTATAAAAGATACGAACACGTGTCCTAGACAGATCGATAGAGAATTTTGAACTGTCTATCGAGGCATTTAAAAGTCAAAATTGACCAAATGTCACTTAGCCGCTTTTTAGATAACGGACGGCAGTAATTTAGTTGTTAGATTTTTTTTAATTTGTTATTTTTGTCTTGATATACATATATATATATATATATCTATAAATAACAATATATTTATGTGAAATTGAATCTCGCGCCAACCCGCGACGAACCACCTTAACGCATTCACTACCCAGCCTCGGCGGTGCGACCCGCAGTGTTACGCCGCGCCGCTGCCACACGAACCCGCAGACTCGACTTATAGATTAGCTTAAAAAAGGAAAGGAAAAGGAAAGGTTCGGTGCGTCCAGATTAAGTTTATAATGGGTCTTAAAATATAGTTATAAAAAGACATTCATATCATATTATGTATACATAGTACATTTTTACAAATTATATAAAATGTTATTTAATCTGGATGCACCTGAAATTAATTGGATTTTAATGTGATATTGACATTGCCATCAAAGCGCTTAGCTTATGTTTCTACATATTGGCTAAGTCGACGCAACTTTCCTTGTCTTGAGTATTTTCTTTGTGTATGAGAAGTAATTTTAATGAATTGTGTTACGTGACAAAACTAGAGAAAAATGTAGTCAGTTTGACATGAGTCATCATACAATTTTTATTATATAGTAGGTACCAAATTATGTCTGTCTTTTACAAATTTACAACACAATGCTCGTTTAAAAATTAAACAAAAGCAGCCAGCACTGAAACAGAATAACAGAAAAAACATACAAATCATTTCTCTTCCACTTAAGCTTAGTGGTTTTTTCCGTACATTTTCCTCTGCTGGCTAGTCTATGTTTAAAAATAGAATGCCATTGTGGTCCTATTACTGGTAATGGTAAACAAGACGAGCGTATAACTCGATGACGGTACATCTGCGTCTATAGTGATGGGAAGGTATGGAAACAGCGTGGTCGGACAATGTTGTTCTATGTAAAATAGGGCTTTGAGAGGAAATTCAAGATATGATATGAGACTTAAATATTTAAAGATTGAATACTGGTTGGATTTCAGAGCGAATGCTTACTGATCATGATCACACATTAGGTATGTCCTCTAACCGGAATCAGTATTTTTTCAAAAATCTTTTACCTAATTGACATGATCGACATCCCTCATCCTCCCTCAACGGCGTTTACTGGTCCACTGCTGGACACAGGCCTCCCCTGATTTTTTTTTGATCGACATTCATTCATGAGACATATTTTAGCAGTGTTATGCTGTTAATGTTGTTTTGTATTGTTTTTCTTGTATTTTCGCGGGAAAAACTGCAAGTAAATTAATGTCCGTCTTAGAAAACGGTGTAGAATATCCAGACGCGACTCTTCCCTAAAGCCTAGCTCGCTTAGTATTCAATCCCGGGCTATACAATTATTTGACTCTGTTCCACTGTATTGACGAGAGGGGACTTAAACACAACGATAAGATTCATTTTCGATCAAGAAACTGACGAAGAAATCCAAATTTGGGTTACAATCTAGACTGACATACAAATTAACAGTATTCTAATGCGGCCGAACTTCGTTCCTTAGTGAATGCTCACTCACTCACAGCTTGGTCATCACGGATGGGGCAATGCAGCCCGTGTCTTTTCCACGCTTCCGACAGGTATTGATATGTATGAGTTCAGCTACCTGTAGATTGTTTGCAACAGTCTGCAGTTAGCTCAATTGTTTCAATTATAAATACAACTCGCGCATTACATTGTTTGAAAAAAATTATAATTCTGTTTTGATAATGTTCCTTCGAATAAGACTTGTAATTATTGACTCATCGGAAAACTGTTATTACCGAAATGCTAATGAACTTGGGTAATAATGCCAAATTATGCACTTACCAAGTTATAAAGCGTATTGCATCAGCATCCACGTACTTAGGGAAATAATGAAAGGATGTCGAAAAGTACTTTCCTAAACCTATCGGTCGAAAATATTCTTCAAAGTATGTTATAGGACAAAAATCACTCAATTGGGTAAACTTTCGAGTATATTATTAATCGAATATTGATGCTTTTTAGTAAAACTAGGCCACGTGGTGGCAGCTTCGAATTTGCGCCACCCAGATACTTCTCACGGGTGTCGTAAGAGGTGACTAAGGGATATTCACCGTGGGGCGGGCAGCAGTGCCTCTTGGAGCACATTTGAAGAAGCCTTTGCTTAGCGATTCCCAACCCACATGCCCAGCGTAGGGATTATGTATGGGTACTACCTCCCATACTGACAAAATTCAAAAATATCTTAGCCGGAGGAGGATTTTGTCTTGCGACCCGTATTAGGTTGTAGTTGTAGTGAATATAATTGCCCCGCAAACACTTAAAAAAATTTGAAAATGTAGTCGTATTCTGTTTATTGAAAACATTAAATAACAACAAACTAATAATAAATCTAAGGTAAAGGAGCATTATCTTATATATATTTATGTATGTATAGGTATAATATTCATATAATACATATTTATGTAGACTTTATTTATTTATGAATTTTACTTTGTGTATTATTTGCTTTTCTTTTTTTAATTTTTTCTATTCGACCTTTTTTTTTGACTTGTATGTACACATAACTATTCACACGCATTGCACAAACTCTCTTAATATTTTTTTTGGTTTGGTTTGCTGTAAGAAAACTCTGTTAGGGTTAAGCTCGCCTTTGTACATAGATTTTCGTTGTTTTATTTTTATTTTTGTATTTTGTGTACAATAAAGAATTTAAGAATTTAATAATCTAAAGTGTTGTTGACTATACCGCATCCTAAGAGCATGCTTTTAAGGAACGGAGATACCTGTCTAAAAAATTTACAAGCATTCAATCGTTCTAAACCTGCTTGTATAAGCCAAAAGCTCTCTCCCCAGTTCTTGGACGAGACTCGGTGTCACTCCACTCGCTTCGGCTCTTCACAAACTGTCAGATGGACCTAGGCAAAGGTCATGTAAAGGTCAGCTGCAATGGGTCCGCCAAGGGACGAAACTTAAAGGACGTAGCACATACCTACACCCAGCTTTACTACCGCAAAACACATAATAAACATTAATATTAGGCTTAAAGTCGTGATCTTTCTTAACTGTAATATGTATCTAACATATTACAGTGACAAAATAATTTACCGTACCGCAAGCTCCAAGCGTCTGGCCTGCGAGCTGTCTGTAATCTTGCACACTGTGGCGTCCCATAAGTGTGAAAACACATAGATGATAAGATTTTGAAGTGTACTATTTAGATTGAATCTCATTTTCACTCAGTAACTCTTTTTTAAATAAATACATAAAATCTGAAGCGGTCAATATTAAACGAATCTAAAATTACGAATTACATGCCCATATTTGAATGCTGTGTATTTTAGCTGTGCGTTATTTGTGCGGTACGTATCTCCGACAACCTTTGGGTTGATCCTAAACAAAGATCCATATATTTTTATATCGAAGAAAGTAATCGAAATTTCCTCTCGTCAGAGATTTTCCATTTACGCCAACAAATCTTACCACCATGAATAATATACAGAAGGAGTTAGGAGTTCATAATAATAAAATACATAGATAACATAAGACATTCGTATTAACTGAAACAACAGTTATTCTCGAGGGATAAGTCCATTATTCTTTGACAGGATAAGAGAAGGATGAGATGACCCAGAGCTACAAAAGTTTGGACCGAAATAAGTTACAATAAGTGACTTTTATAACTATTATTTCTTGTCATATGATGAATAAGTGATTTTAAGGTCATCATAGCATTTTTAGAGTGATATCACATCGGTGATTGACAAGCGAATCTAAAAAAAGAAGAGTACGCCGCGAGCGATGCGAAATCGCTGCGAGTTCGTTGCGCAATCGACTCGCTTTGAAAGCACTTACAAATATCCAGTGTAAAAAACTACTGTGAAAAACTCTACCGGGCATGTGGACTTTCGACCACGAACGAACAGTTGATGTCAGATAATCGTATCAAGGTCAGTTCATCAGTTGTAACTGAATCAAGCGTTTGCGCGTACGTTACCGAAAGCCGTTGGTCCTGCACCTGACCTTCCCCGGTGGTATTGGTCTTCGTCCCACCGATTATAACAGTGAGGGAACAGAGAATACACCTTTTTTTGCCCTTACACTTGTGCTCTTGTTTAGATAAGTCTCCCTTGAGTCTGGCCGCCGCGCCGTGGTCGAGGACTCGGCTAGAGGAATATCAACATCATCATCAATAGATACTTAAGAGCATATACTACCTCAAATCAACTCGTCAGACCTAAATATCTTCCAAACGACTAAAAACTTAATTTAAACATGTTACAGTTCAGGACTTATAGAAGTATAAAGAACATTTTATATGTTTCGGATTTTTATAATAAAGTCCTACTTAATAGATAATAAGCTAATACTTGATTTTTGGGCTAGCGTTGCTATGCCCAGTCTAGCTAAGATTTCGCCTATGAACGCGAAATCTTAAAAAAAATAAATAAAGTAATAAAAAAATCGTTATTTTGTATTTGACATCTGCATTCCAGTTCACCCTATACCAACGCGCTATCTCCGTTGGGGAGGTGAGAGCTACGTCACGAACGCGCCTACTGACGTCATCACGCGCTCTCAAACTTTTCCGACCGAAATTAACTGAGGAATTGAGTTGGTACGGAACTTGACATAAAGTACTTATTTATGGTGATAAAAAGTTATTTTTTACGGAAAAAGATGTATCCTTGGAAGGTTGCAAAAATTCATGTGTTAACAGTGTTCATTGCTATTGATAAATGGTCAATTTTAACTTTTTTTTAAATGTTCCAAAAATTGTCCCTTTGTAGGGACCTATGTACTAATGTAGGTCTCTTTTAATATTTCGTTCTTTTAATGACGCACGAAATTTATTATTATTTCATATTTCAAGTAAGTAACTGAAAGTCTAAAGGAGGATGGACAGAGTGAGACCCATAAAGGTTTCGAAACCGATCTCGAAACCCCAAAGAGACTCACAGACTGACGCGGCCTGCGGTGGCGGTCAGTACAATTTGACGAGAGTGTATTGTCAAAATGTACTGACCGCGACCGCAGGCCGGATCAGTCTGTGAGATCCCTCCTGGTCCTGAAAAATCGGATCCGTTGTATGAATGGGCCCTTAAATACCTGCGAGCAAAAATGCGGTCGATGGTAGATATAACCAGTCTTTATTATGAAGAGAAGGTGTGCTAAGTAATACACGTCAAGATAGATTCTACCGACATTTCATTCCATTTATAACGCGCCGTGAAACATACGGCTGCATTTACATAGAAAACAATAACTCCTAGGAGTAGTTTTGTATGAGTAAAAATACGTGATTTATTATCGACTTTATAGTTTTTACTTTTTAGTTTATACCGGGTGGAATGAACTTCCAGCCTCTGTTTTCCCGCTACAGTACAATTTTGAAGGTTAAAAAAGTTCATTTTTGAAAAATGTTATCCATTTTAGGCCACAATTTCAGTGAGATGACCGTACGCTTGACCATCCTACTAATATGAAAGTCTGTGTGAATGTATATTACCATGTATCTTCGTATGTAGATACATACAGAAATTAAAAAAAATATACAGACTATGTGTTACATAGCTTAGGCTCTAGAATAAAACATAGGCTAATCTAATTTTCAAAAATTTACCTCTGAGGGCGGTTATAAAGGGTGGTCAAGTTTCTATGGAAAATTATTATTCCTTTATTCGATTTACTTAAAACCCGTAAATAATAAATCACGTATTTCTATTCATACGAAACTACCCCTAGGGGCTGGACAATACAGTTCTGAAATTTGTATGAAAAATATATGTTTCTACACGGGTGAAGCCGCAGGGCTAGCTGCGCCCCGCGGCTTCACCCGGTTAAGCTTTATTCTGTTTATTTCTAAAATAGAATGGAAAAAAACTGCATATAAAAGTAATAGGTAGTTAATACTTACACCAGTTTTCATCACAAATGCGTGGACTCATAAAATATAACGAACGGTTCATAACTCAGGCAATGTTGCAAACTAAACTTTTTCATCTGTGAGATAGGGATGATAAATGAAAGCTTTTGCAACTCGCAACTAACCGTTTAGTTGCATCTGTTGTGGAAAAACTCTAAATATGTCAGGGGAACTGTAGGTTGGCAACACTTTTGCTACACCTACTGGTTTAGTTGGCAACACTAAATGAATAGATGTTAGCACCTAATTCAATCTCGAGGTTGTTCGAACCTGACTGATTTGTCTGGTAGAGATTGCTTTTGAGCTGTAGGACCGCCAATTGTAACGTTATTTTAGTCTTCCGGCTTTTTTAAAACTTAAGTGTGCAATGAACAAATTGATTATGAAAAATAAAGAAAAGTAAATGAGATATTTCTGTATGATATAGGAAGGATATTTTGTAAAAAAAAGGTAAAAAAAATCTTCTTCATGCTAATTATACCTCTAGCTACCAAGTTTTTACATGAAGAAGTTACCATACGTGCTAAAATTACCCATCTATCAAAACTTTAGACTTTTTATTAGGTCCTAAAATACTCGCCCACACTCCCACTGCCCACCGTAATCCCACCCGTGGGGTGGTTAGTTAGGAACACGTCTCTTTTATCCCACAATAACGGTTAATCTCCATATTGGAGCTCATAGATATATCTATCTGCACAATGAACATTGTAAAGGTAACAACAGATTGCTGTGGACAGGACAACACGTTTCTACTTTCTTTATGGCGCACACTGAATTAAAGCACAAGTCAAGATATCTTTACTAAAGAGATTCGTCGTATTAAATAACTTCTCCACTTGATACACAACCCAACGCAATAACTTGGACAAATGCATACTAACCTTGTGAATATCCCAAAATTTTAAAGAGATAGCAAATTAATATTTATTGATAAAGAGAATTACAATCAAATAATATAAACAAATTATAAAAAAATAAGCTAACTGCGGATTGTTGCAAACAATCTACAGGTAGCCCGACTGATCCATAAAAATACCAGTCGGAAGCGTCCGCAAGACGCTAGCTGTATTGCCCCGCTGTACACACAATAGGACTTCCCAACTCTCATAGAACTAGAGTCATATTGTCGGTTTGAGAATAGCTGGTATGCCAGCGTTGACAAAGGCGTAATTGGTAATATTACGTGTCAAAGAGAAACGCTCCGTAAAATTTATACAATAGAGTAAGTACTGAAATAAACAAAAAAATTGCATTGCCACTAACGCAACCCTCAAATATCATAACATGCGTGGGCAACCTGTCAAGCTCAACAAATAGAAAACAAACAAACGACTAAAACGTACTCGAGCGTCTCATCAGTCGACATACACCTTTACCCAACTGCGTCATTCATTCAAACAAATCGCGTGGGTGTTCAGCCACCCTGCTCTCCTGTCTCTATCCCTCTAACCACGTCTTAATATAGCTGTCCTTGTCCGCCCGCCCACGGATTTCATTCACGCCCACGCGGCCCATTCAAGCGCTGTGCATCGCTGTTTTGATTAATTGACCTAAAGCGGCTGTAAAGTTTGGGAATAGCTGTTTGGTTAAGTTTAGCAATTTTACGCCTCTCGAAGAGGCTGAAAGTCATAGTTCAGGCCGATAATTTAATCCCTTTATAATAATGCTTTTACATAGCAGAGTTCTGTAGTCACTTATTCATCTGCTGAACTAGCTGTTTCTGAAATATTGATTTTCTTTTTGTTTGATATTCAGCCAATTCTGAGCACTTTAGAATGTGTTTTTTTTAAAATTCCTTGCTTAGTGTCATGTTAATAAGACCGAAATATCCTTATTAACTTTTACTATCAATGGTTAGGGCTGTGCACTTTCTATGAGTTAGGAACTCTGGACAAAGATCCTATAATAAGTAGCTATTTGTTTGTTTGTGAAGAGTAACCGCTACGTAGTAACCTAAGTGAATATTCTGTGTAATCGTGTACAATACGGAAATATAATAATACTAGCATTAACTTGTGAGTGCTTTCTTTTATCGTGCTACAATGTGGGTAAAGCCGTGGGCAGAAAGTACTAACATGTCAAAAAGGCTGCAAAGTTTTCTTATTATCTCTTTTCCTTTTGCTCTGTTACTTTTTCTACATTAAGATGTAGAAAAAGTAACAGAGCATAGGTAAGTCTACCTCTATTGTGTATTATCCCTATTTTCAAACATATTCTTGGAAACCGGCATTGTTTAGGAGACAGCAAAATAACAGACTATCTTTAACATGACCTTTCTTTGTTCACTCGTTTAAAGGCTAACTAAGAATTGGCCGCAATGTAGGGTGGTGGATCGTCTAGTTAGCTGTTTGCTTCAATGGAAGGTGCGTGACTTTGAGTTCAAAACCACATCATACATCGACTAGCTACATCTAGATTAGTATAATGCATACAAAAGCTTAGCACAGTTTTTGTTCCAGCTCAAATACAATTACGTTTTTTTTATAATGGCTGAGATACACGACGACACCAGACACAAAAAATTTCTTACCGTGTGGACTCAATCGACACTATTGTCGAAATTTGTGTCGAGTGTCAGTGTCGTCGTGTATTCCAGCCATTACACAGTAAGCTCATAGGCCAGTAAAATTTTTAACATTTTTTTTATCGTAAATAATAAAGTGTAAATTAATTAAAATAAGTTCCCAAAAATTTTCGACATCGGCGGAACTCGCACACGCGCCCCACCCTAAGTACGGGTATGATCTAACCAACTAAGCCACGAAGTCTCATTCGGTTTCATCGAAAATGGGACCTCTTACGGACTTATTTAAGATTATTTATCGGGTATTTATCGCGTACCTTTTGCTTTCTTTTCCCCAACGTTGAGTCGGTATTTTTTGTTGTTTAAAAAAACTGACATGTCCAAAAGTTTCGTACATTTTTGTCAGAGTTTTTTCTCATCCAACGTCCAAGCTTCCACCCTGCAGTGCGGTCGTGGTTTAGCTACGACGCGGGGGCGTAGCGGTTTGTAGCGGGTCTACCGTTCGCTACGGTGCTACGCCATTTCTTTTCGAATGCCGGTTACATAGCTTATTGTTTCCTTTTGCTGCTATTTCTGCGCGTTACGAATGTAAGTTATAAACAGTGAAGGTAGAAAGTAGGAGTGGGTTTTATAATGCGTTTTATAGAATGAACATGTCTCAGAAAATATTTCTCATGAACAAGAGGAATATTTAGGTTTTTCCGCTCATTTAACGTACTTTCTTGGATCAAAACCAAACCCGTACAATGTGGCAACATATAAGTAACCTACAGTATAATATTTTGTGCCTACAACTAGCGCTAGTTAATATCCTTATTTTAGCTAAATTAATGCTGCCTCAAGGTTGATTCGTGTGCCACATCTGAAAATCCTAACTTCTGAAAACCGCAATCAAGTATTCATTCATAATTAGGCTTATTTTCTAGAATATAAGTTCATTTATTAAATATTCATTGCAATTTTCAAAAGTAGGGTTTTTTGGGAGTGCAGAGATGAATCTCTCCTGGGCTTTCAATCCGACATCAATCATACATTAAGTAATCACAATTTGTTACCTTTCCTACAAGTGGGAACTAGTTCAACAAGAGGTTTCTTATGTTAATTCACCAACAATTTGCTAATGAAAATGCATAAAATACGTATGTTTTCCTTTTGTAAGTATTCCGGAGCTCGCGATGTAATTATGGAAATCTGGTGCGGATAGCTTTCCCGACCTTTCTGCGAATACGGCTTTTAAAGGTTTGCAGCTTTTTGTACACAGGCTAGTTTTAGGTTGGCTGGTTTAGTCATTATAGAAAAAGAAACAGTATATAGGGCTTGTGACTTCAAACAAGCTGATTGTTTTTAATGTATATTCTATATTAAAGTTTTTATTGTGAAATTTAATCATTGAAAAGTAGATATGTTTAAGACACGTTGGGAAAATTTCTAAACGTGACGTCACCGTTCACATGATATCTTTTTTGAAAGAAGGAAATAAAGAGAATTATTTATCACAACACACAAACAAAAAAATATGGTTTTCATTATTTATTACTTTCTAATTTTATTTAGAGAGATAAAAGCCACTAAGGCGATTATCAGGGGAGGTGGGAACAACATGGTTCACTGCGTCCAGCAGTGAACCATGTTGTTGAGGTTGAGGAGGAAAGTGTACTATTGAGAAATACTAGAATTTGTTTGCTGTGCAGACCAGCTGTTTTATACAAGCTACGGTCTGGGCCAGTCCTAATCTGGTAACAGTGTAGAATTAATTGAAAATTCGACCGATACCTCCATCCTTTGACCGACTCAGCGTCATTTGAATTTTATTCAATCTATCGGTAAATTGAATGAATTTCATTGGCCTTTGTAACGTTTGATTAATGCGTAGAAAATAAACTGAATATTTGTTACTCACATCTGCCTGCGACTTCACATGTGCTTTTCAAGTAACATAAATGTCCGTCCCCGGGACACAGTCTTTCTCCCTGCAAAATTTTATTAGAATCGGTTCGGCTGTTTAGGCGTGAAAAGATAACAAGACAGATAGACAGAATTACTTTTACTTTGTTAGTTAGTTGTTCATATTAAGTACCAGCTGCTGCCGGCGACTTTGCACGCATTTTCAAGCAGCCTATATCCTTCTCCGGGATACCATTTACCTCCCTGCTTGGTCATTTAGGTGTGAAAATGTAACAGACATACAAATAGACATACCGACAGTTACTTTTGAATTTATAATATTGGTATGGATCGATCAGAGCCCAATAGATGGCGCGTATCTTTCGCCAAAGAATAAACCTTGTCATTAGGACGAGATGTCAAACTCCGCACGGTTTACGCCATAACAATTGACAGGCTCAAACTAAAAACGCCATCTTTTTAATCTGAGAACTAATTTTTGGTATTGAGAAGAAACATATGTTTTACCCCAGGCTGAGAAAAACCTGTAAGTATGCTAAATTTCAGCCCGAGACGTTAGATGTTTTGGCGTGAAGAGGTAACAAACATCCTTCCAAACATCCAAACATTCGCATTTATACATATAAACATTCCTCTTGAATCAATCTATCTATTAAAAAAATCGCATTAAATTCCGTTGTGTATTTTTGAAGATCTAAGCGTACATAGACAAACAGCGGAAAGCGACTTTGTTTTATACTATGTAGTGAAGTGTGGATGTGATGTCATACACCGACGAATACATTTGAATTGACCGGCTGTTACGTGAGCAAAGCTGCGGGCAAACTAATGTCTAATAAAAACAAAACAACGGGTGGGCAGGAGACACATTAAACTTAATTAAATTACTGACTTTCCAACCCGTAATAAGTCAACACAGCATCATTCACAGAATCGATACTACAACTTTTCCCCTTCTACCCTACCTCAGAGACATTGCGCAGTTGCAATGACCTTGCCCCTGACCTTGACCTGGTGTGATGTACCCACCTCGCAAATGTCAGAGGTCAATTTGCCTTTGAGGTTGGTTCATCTAGATTGGGGATACAGCGTAGAATGAGTTAAGAGTGCGCCTAATGCAAAAATTAAGCAAAATGTACTTTTAAAAACTTATATTTATGGTGGCGAACGTAAATTATCAGTTTAAAAAATACAATAGGTTTTGAAACGTTAAACCGCGCACTTGGGTGGTTTCTTTTACCACAGAAATACACGTTTCAATATACCTACGGAGTGGAAGACAAAGCTTCTCTATCTTTAGTTGTTCTGCTTTCAGATGAAAGGAATTAAAATGCATAACTGTTGAAGTATTTATTTGGTTTCAGAAATATTGTAACACAAATTTATTTGGGGAAACACGTAAGAACAAGATCTGCATATAAAAAACCCGTAAGCAATCCGATAAATATCGTAATTCAACCGTTTATTTTTGTTCAACACCAAACTTGGGGTAAGCCATTTTTAATTTCGAACATTGTAGCCCGTGCTTACCTCAGAACACTCGCACTCACAATTTTCCGCTTCCGCCTTAACGTGGATACAATTGCAGTAGGTACGGGTCCCAGAGTCATATTGAACGGGCGCAGCCGCCAGTATAAAGTTTGTGCACACACCTAACCACACATTACTTAGTTTTAAGAAAACTGTGAACGGAACAATGATCGTCGCTCAAATCGAGATAGTATTTTGATTTTATCGCCTAGAGGCACTGAAAAGCAAAGCTGTTAGATACCATTGCTAGTACAAAAAAATTAAGGTTATAAATCAAGATTTATATTCATTCCAAGTCGAATGCTTGATCATACCTTTCGACCAAAGGTACTTTCAATACAATTTTATGCTCAAATGTTGCAATTGTAAATACTAGTTTTAATTTAATTTAATTAATTGATTGTAATTTTCTTTCTTAATAAAGTAGGTACTTTATTGTTACTACTTTACTTTACAAGTGTAAATCCACGCAAATTGCTAGGTTTTCGTAGCAAGTGCTAAGTTGGAGCTTAACTTATTTTAATTCAATTTACAACTTGTGAAAGAACTATTACTGTTCTCCGAGTGACCTCGAGCGTTTCGTTTTCAAGAATTGTTTAAGTCTAAAAGACGCAGATTTTATGCTTTACTCTAGGTTTGATCTTTACAATTTTAATTTTTTTATGTTAATTCATAATATTTCTAACTAAGTTAAGTATGAAAAAAGTAAATACGGAAATAAAAAGGCTTTATTATTATTATTATGTTTGCGTTTGGGGAAATTTTTGCTTCAGTTTTTCCTTTCAACCGCAACCTGGGTCTTTTCAAGACAGTAGTGAATAGGGGCGTCTTCTAGACCTTCATAAATATGTACGTAAATCGTTGGCCACATCGTCACCACCATTTGTAATTTTGTTCAAAAGAATGTTTTGATCCTAAACAATATTATAAGAATCACTTTCGCTTCTATACTTGTACTATGGTAGTAGGTATAGATGCAAATCTTTGCGCACTACGCCTGAACTTCGCAATAGCTAGAAATTTCTAATAAAGTGACAATCACCTTATTCTATTTGATGTTAAAATTAATTATAGTTATCTAACAACCTTCATTTCATTTCAGGTAATTCTACGATCCAGTTACCAACGGCGGATCTCTCGTAAGTTGATTGTCAAACTAAAACGGTCCTTAATCAAGAATAACTTAGTCTCGAAAACTCTTAACTCTGTTTAAGGCTGACAATTTAAAACTTACTGAGAATTTACAATTGCTCCAGTATATTTTCTTTTTTTTTGCATTTTGATATCAGTTATTTTTTTAAATATCATGGTTTAAATCAAATCAAATCAAAATGTCTTTATTTCCATATACATATCTTAGAACAACGACAAACGTTTCCACTTGTGGGTCCACTACAATCGCTAGTGGACAAAAAATAGTTTTAGATTCAATCAACACTTTATTTCCTAATAGCTATTTATTTTGTGTTAAAGAATTTTCTTACTTTGGCCTAAAAATTATTTTTATTTGATTTCGTGTAAATGTGGTGAATAATGTGATGGTATAGTCTGATTTTTTTATAGTATTATTCTGTTTAAAACTTTACCCCATTGTTGTAGAAAGACTTCTCTGTTTTCCTTCCTCTCGCGATTCAAAACAGTTAATTATTTTAAAATAAAGAAAAAAATTTAACTGGTCTAGTAATATTAAAACATTCCAGAGAAACATTGCCTACTAAGTCATTATTTAAGTTTACTATCAGTAGGTATAGTGGATGATTTAATAGTTTGTTTGTTGCGTTAATTATTGGATAAAAATAATTAATTTGAACTATCTAGTGTGATTAAAGGTCCCGAGATAATGGGAGTTGATACTGAGTTATTTCTGTTTCTGTTGCTAGGTTTCTTCATAACTTTTTATTTTTGTTTCGTGTGAGACAATCCTACATGGATAGTCTTCCGTCCCCAGGTGTTTAAGATTATGTCAGGCTTCTACTGACGAGGCTTTAACAGAGTTGAAGCCTAGTCAGACATAGGCTAGGCTTTACACATAGTTTTTTATGAAATCTGAATAAATTTTTACTTTTCAACGGAGTCTAAACATGTCTAAACATCTTATTATGAAATCTATCAGCAACAGTTAAAGTATTTTATTTTTTGACAAGAAATATTGTGCAGGCACAAACATTCAAACAAACAACGTTTCACCCTCAACGCATATACCACTAACATCACCCTGCATAAATCGCCACCATTCCATCGCGGGTATGAATTTTTAAAGTAAACAGGTTTTTATGAACTCTAGAATTAGACTAAAATATTTCGGTCCGAAGTGGAATTAACTCAAATATTCACTTTACTCCTAATGTGGCTCAGCGACTACAAATCGCTCCTAGCCACCAGACTTCTGCTCTTCGAGACGGTCCATTTTCTTTTTTGTATGCAGTTCGGTACAGCGCCCCCACCGTGCGATAATGGAACTCCGAAAATTGTAAACAAAAATGGAACGTCTTGATTACGTCTATTTACCATCGAGTATCACACAAAAAAGGGCATAAATCGTATCGTACACGACTAGTGTCCGACCAATATCAAAGGTCTTCAGTAAAGGAAGAGTTAGATAGGTTTTGTTCGATTACATAAATAAAGACCCTCGCCCACTCGCTTGAATTTAAGCAGGTGGCAGAAAGATAACTAATCGAAGATCAAGTTTAATCGGTCACTTGAAACACACAGCTCAAAATAGTCATTATCTAGTTAAGTTTTTTAAAGGACCCGAGAACCACTACTAATAATGGTTTGCCAACATAAAAAAGCTGCTAAACAGTGTTATTTCTCACACAGCTTATTTCAATAGAAAAAAAAACAGAGTAAGAATTAGCAATGTGCTAAATTAGCAGACTATTATGAATTAAGGGGGTAAGTAAATGTTTTTTTTAACTAAACGAAGGAAATAACGTCTAATAGATATAAATTACAACTAGTATTTTTTAATTGAAACAGTCAAGTCTGCCAGACTGTTGTGACAGTCTCGACAGCAATCAAGTTTAAGATAAAATCTAGGTTAAGTTAAAGAAAATGTAAAAACAAATGAACCGACCGACCAAATGATTACCGCGTCAAGCATACCCCATGAGCAGGGTTTTAGAATTCGCAGTATTTAATCGAAATCGACACTCGATTGTGCCAAAAAATCAAGCCGATTCGCCCGTTAATCGCCAGAAGTCCATAGTGTCAATCCATCAATATTTACGATCCGTAAAGGGTATAAGATTCGCAGAATGTGCTTTTAGGTACATTTCTTCTATAGGTACTAACTACCTAGCTGAGTAGTATTGAGCTATGTTGCCAACCTGTGAGGGTCACCTTTAAGCCCAAAACGTTCCAAATTAGAGTGATCGATAACCAAAATTGGGCTCTTTCATCGTTGATTAAGATCGCTTTTGGCTTACCGAGATTACGTCCATACGGTTGAACTGTTACAATGTTACCAACTTATCTGTGCTCGTGCACAAAATTTATTTAAATAAGGTCATTTCTATTAAATTATTCATTAATTCTACTGAACTGGCCAACTGGCCTCTCTGTCTACTATGCTCTGAGGTCTTAGTCTGAGTTAATACAAAAAACATTCGACAAATGTAAACAAGAACCATTGTTGCCACGAAAAAGGCTTAGAATGATAGTAGACACAAACGATGTGTAGCCAAACAAATGTGATAAAATTAGTCTCAATAACCTATCGTATTCGTGCTATGCGTAAAAGCACTAAAGGTGTAGGTAATTATTATGTTCGTCAACTCACACCTACATAGATTCGTTATTATTATCTTCGAAATAAAGAGAATTATTGTTTTTTAAATAGTAGTAAAGAGAATTATTAATTTACCTCTATGATTGACGAGTTTGTAACACAAACTCGTCAATCATAGAGGTACGCTCATAGGATGCACCAATTACGAGTATTGAAGGCATTTTTGCTTGAAGGCAGACGACCTCAGTGGCGCAGCGGGCGAGAGTCTGCCTGCGACGCAAGAGGTTGCGGGTTCGATCCCCGCCTCGGAACAAATTTGTGTACGATCTGCAGAAATTTGTTCCGTTGGTCTGGGTGTTTTCTATGTATAATAAAAAAAATATCTATCTATGTAATGTATAATATTACGTATATCAGTTATCTAGTACCCATAACACAAGCTCTGCTTACCTTGGGGCTAGATAATGCTGTGTGAATTGTCCAGCATTATTTATTTATTTATTTATTTATTTCTGTGACGAAGCTGTGTTGAAGGTGCTCTATCTTCTTGCTTTTATAACATCAATGCCAACAGCAACTGCCGCTGTCATGTCAAAGTGCAACAAATCACTCAAAATCGTTCGAAAACTATCATCGAGATTGTAAAAAATGATTTTAGACGTTGAAACTACGAGAAGTAGTTCCTCTCAATCCGGTAGGGGCGCTACAAGGTGCTAAATGTATAGAAAGAACTCTAAATCGATGGAAGTATTCGAAAGATAATGCTTACTAATCGTACTAGGGCTTCTGGGTTTGGTTTTTCGACAGTATCGATCGAGGCGTCATCGAGACGTTATTTATTTACATAAGAACTCAAGGCTCTGAACAGCCAAGTTGGCTGCACTGTTGTTTGGTGAATGTCAGTCGAACTTTGTCATTAGTTTATTTTTAGCTTCATTTTATGAATTGACGATTGCTGTTTACCTTTGCTTTAGAATTTGCATGGCCTCGGTTTTTAGACGTTTTCTAATATAATATACTCACTTGTAAAGGATTGAAGTCACTACAGTCACGTGCTTATCGCATGATTTTCCTGCATATTTATTACTAGCAGCGCCTTGCGTTTTTACCCGCTTAGTTCCCGTGGGGATTCCGGGATAAAGTAGCCTATGTCACTCCCTGAAAAGTAAGCTTGCTAATGGTGAAAGATTTTTTGAAATCGGTCCAGTAGTTTATAAGTTTATTCGTTACATACAAAATTTCAAATCTTTCTTCTTTATAATATTAGTGTAGATTAGTTTGTTTATGAAACTCTTAAAGAAACAACTTAGAGAAATGAAAATTAATCATGATCATTATTAGACAAAAATCGATGTTCCAATATTGTCAAAATTTCTCAACAGTTTTAAGTATGTAGCAATGTATGTTTTAACTATCACCTATAATAATAATATATAATGAGTGTGAAGCTAAGATAGAGGCGGTTACGAGATTCTAATGAATTTTTGCTTCTGATGTGACATAAAATTACTTATCTGGCTCTATTTTTGAAACCATATAGGGTTATTTAGGGTTATTTGTTAGTTGCTGGTCTTTTAAAAATAACCCTGTACATTAGGCCATTACCATTTAACCCAAATTAGGAAGTTCTTACCTAACAAATGTTAAATCAATAACACCGGTTAACAATATAAATAGCTTTCAACTACCGCTTGAACCATTCCATTAACAAATTAACAACACAATAAAATTCCAATTAATATCTACATTTACCTACCAAGAGCAGGCTGACAGACTAATATTATTCCAACGAAACCTACAAACTTCACCTCTCTTATTTCAAAATAAGGTTTATATTCCTTTATACGATAAAATAAAAGGGAACCTTGAAGTCAGGTGCCGAGTTACTGAACGAAAGTTGATCCCAAAGAACTTTCGTGATAAAGGACAAAGGGAGCGCGCGAGCGGATCCGACGGCCGGCTTTATAACGGCGAATGACGTGAAACTGGAGACAAGACTTCGGGCTAAAAAAATAAACAAATTGTAAGGCACTACAGAATAACTTCTATCTAGGTCTTCTAAATTTTCATTCTTTTTGTCAAAAAAAAGATTCGTAGAAAGTTAACTTCATAAAATTTTAGAAAATTAAGGTATTTTGATATTATAGAGCCTATCCCAGACTCTGGGATCTGTAGAAAATCCCAAAAATTTAATAAAAAAATAAATTTCTACCGGCGCTATAATCCGTAACAAGTCCCAGAGATTTTCGAGTCGGTGAGTACTGATTTCGTGTCGGTGTCGGTGAGTACTGAACCCGCACCCCACCACGAGATGGTTGGAGCACGGGTGTGCTCCAACCATCTCGTGGTGGGGTGCGGGTTCAAGTCCCGAAGAAATGAAAAAAAAAAACACACATTTTATTTATAAAATGAACTTTAAATTAGAATTATACTATTCTGAACAAAACTATATCGAGGGTGTTGGTTGTTATACTGGCAAGAAAAAGTCTGATGTGATCAACTCCCTGGTGCTGGATCCAGCTGCTACAGGTAATTTTGTAGATTGTAGGGTGTTTCGGTGGCACCACACCGGGAAACATCACATCACACTTTTTTCTCTTAATATCATATCAAATCTCTAATAATTACAAGACCTTAACTTATTCAAGTTGAGGTCTTATAAACAAAACAAAGTAATGTGTACTATAGACCTTTTTCGCTTCTTAGTTGCAACACCTCGCTCTAAGTTCAAGACTTGTGATGTAGACACGAGGTTATCTACCTCGGTAAGTTAGTAGGTTTACACTAATATAGGACTAATATCATGTTTATAAATACTTAACGAAAACTGTACTATACTTATACAGGGTTATTGGTAAATTAGTAACACTACGTGAACTGCAGTTTTTGTCAATCGTCACAAACACGTTCGTGAAGACGCCAGGTCTTAATTCTTAAAAAAGATTAGAAAGCACCTCTGGCATTATATAAAAAAAAAACCTTGGTCTGGGACCCCACGAGTTACTAAAGATGGTTCTGTGCTTACTCTAATTCTTATTTCAAGTTAGTTTTATAAAAAACTATCGTTCCGCCCCGGCTTCGCACAGGTACTTATTTTTTCGTGAATTTCCAATGTTTTTAATACTTCCTATCCCATTCCGGACTAAGAGAAATCCAACAAATCAAAAACCATGAAAATCGGTCCTTTGGTTATTGAGTTATAAATGGTGTAACTAACACGACTTTTTTTTATGAATATAGATTAAGTATGTACATTATATTTCTTTTAATATTATTCCTAAAAAATATAATTATAAGTGAATTACACAAAGTTTTAGAACATAAGACCTAGATAGAACCTTCTTTGCACCAAGTGTAGGTACCAAACGCAATTTACCTAAGCCCAAAACCACGATTCACATAATCCATCTCACTGAACCATAGAAGCGTGTTCTGTAATCCGTACTAAATCACAATCAGGTCACCACAAATCACTACTGTCAGCGGATCGTGATTGGAAGTGTACACGTGGTAATAGCTAATGTAAATCAATAACGCGGTCGATCACCGAGCTATCTGCCCGGAGTTCGAATCATCGCTGTAGGTACGCGGTTGCGGAATACAAGATACATGTAGTCCTTACTTAGTTGTTGAACTTTGTTAAGAAAGAAAATTACAATCAAATGATAGAATAAAATTAAAACTAGTATTTACAAGTGAAACAATTGAGCTAACTGCAGACTGTTGCAAACAATCTACAGGTAGCATACCCAAGACACTGGCTGCATTGCCCCGCTGTATAGCAAAGCAATGCTGATGCGCTGTGCCAGATACTCACCAGCTCTCGGGTCACGCGTCGCTTCGACCAGACGCTCAGAATTTTTTTGTAAACCCGGAAAGCCTGGGTACTCCACGGACCTAGGGTCTCGATTCCAAGGGGAGCAAATGCGTAGGCTGTGTCGAGACCTGCATATTTGCCCTTGCTTACATTTAATCACACACTTAGTTAGACCTTAGGAAGCGTGCGCCCTTGCTCAACACGTGTGTTCTAGAGAATAACAATTTAATTAGCTGATTAGTGGTCGATGCTCTTTAGGATTAAACAGATTTATAAATAACATAACACCAGTGAAGAAGTTATCGAAGAATTCATATTAATATGTAGCAAGAACATAATTATAAACCCCTTACTATTTATTATAAACTGCGTGCAAATTTAATTTGATTGCAAGGTTTAAATTAACTTAAATATCCTATATTTTTCCTTATGGGTATTTTCTTAGATGAATTAAATACATTTTTTTGTTATTAGGTATAGTGCGTTAGCCCCCGCACACACGCTGGGTAATCTCTAAAAATCTTGAACGTTCTTGAAGTAAATTAAATTTGTATGGGAAGGAAATCTAGTGCCACTTATTTCCATAACAATTTAACCGTCAAAACACCAAAATCCAAAAGGGGTCCCAATTAAGTTGATGTGGTTACACTTACGGTTGGTACACTTGGTGCGCCAGGCTTAAATAAAATTTAGCAGTGTTATAGATAACTTATGGTATATATACTACTTACCTATCTATAACATAGCCAATCTAAATTAATCTGTCACTTCAAAAATATCACGTACATTGCTTTTCCGCCATAATAATTAAAAACATTGTATATACCTACCTATTTCGATAAGTCTAATTAATATTGCGATAAGCTATGATAATATAGCGATGTATTTTGCGATACGTGATTTATCGAAGGGTGATTCGTAATCAGGTGCAAAGGTGATTGTGGCCGTTAATAAGGATTAAAACGTCAACGTTAACAAATCGACGGGAGGTACATACTTACAGCTAAGATTATTCTATCGGTGCTCCAATCAGGGCTGAGTTTTTGTATCTTGTGTTGACTTTCGGGGGACTGCCCCCTGAAAGTCATAAAGATACGGTGGCGAAAGCATATTTTTGACAGTTTATAGTGGATTTTTGGGCCACATCGATCGAATTTGCTTTTTTTGAAGTTTTTGGTAGTGCTACGTTTTCGTAATTTTTTATGGGAAGGTATTCCTGTTGCATTTAAAAAAAAATACTTACCTAAACCCGGATTAAGCGATATCTTACTAGCTCACTCACGCATGCCGGGCGTTTTTTTTAAATCTGCACCTTTTTTTACTTTCTTTGTCCACCTAAAACGGTGCCGAAAATATGTGTAAAACCCGTTCCCGCTTGTCCTGTCGCTTGTTCATCCGCTCTGGAGCTCTCTCTTGACGCATTCACTATATACCCAGGCTTGGCGGTGCGACGCAGACGTCCACGCCGACCGCCGCTCATCAAGATCAGCAGATGGGATTTGTGCGTCTTGGGTCATGAAAGTTATAGAAGCCAGTCAAGTAGACTGGTGCTGGCATTTCAGCTCAAGTTAAGTTGTATACAACGTGAACACAGCTAGATCACCTACAAGTCAATAACCGGTTGTTTAAAGTTCAGATAGTGTAGTTATAACAAACATAGATTGTGGCCAATTTGTAGTGCAAGGCGTATCAAGTAGTAGCCTACTGGTAAATATGACTTTATTTAGGGTGCTGGCTGTGTAGCAACAGTGCTGGTCTTTTGTGCCTAACGCCAATTCCTGTCAGAGCGAGTACACATTAGACGTTTTGAAACAGGACATTTTAAAAACCTCCTGGTCCGATACATCATCATCATCACTCTATATTAGTCCACTGCTGGACATAGGCCTCCCCTAATAAGCGCCATAGCGCCCTGTCTTCAGCTTGCCGCATCCAGCATCTGTCTGCAGGCTTTTGCAAATCGTCATCCCACCTGGTCCGAGGGCGTCCTACACTGCGTTTACGTTTGCCTAGTCGCGGTCTCCACAAAAGAACACGTTTACCCCAGTGGTTGTCGGTTCTTCTCGAGATATGGCCAGCCCACTGCCACTTCAGCTTGCTAATCCTTTGAGCTATGTCGTAAACCTTGGTTCTCTGTCGGATGTATTTGTTGCGAATCCTATTCTTCAGAGAAACTCCGAGCATAGCTCTCTCCATAGCTCGCTGGGCAACTTTAAGTTGGTGGACCAGCCCTACCGTGAGTGTCCACGTCTCAGCTCAGCTCCTACTATTCAACTTAGTAATATGTAGTTACTTATGTTTCGTTTCTACAGCATTGTTATGTTGCCTTTACCTTATTTGGCGCCGGTCGTTATCGATGTCATAATCCATACCAATAAAATCCTTTAAGATTCGAAAGTAATTCTGGCTGTCTGTTACGTTTTCACGGCGAAATGGCTCAACGGATCTCAATAAAATTTGCCAGGGAGATGATATATCGGAGAATGACATTATGCTACCTTTATTCCGGAAAAGTGAGTGCGAAGCTGCGAGAAGTGAGTAGGTTATCTTATATCATAAACTAGTGTAAATAGAATATATTTCTGTACTAGATAAAACCTCCGACCAGGTCGATTTGCAAAAGACTGCTGGCAGATGCTGGATGCGGCAAGCTGAAGACAGGGCGCTGTGGCGCTCATTAGGGGTGGCCTATGTCCAGCAGTGGACTAATATAGGCTGAAGAAGATGATGACTAGTTAAAAAACAAATATCATTAATAAATGCTATATTTAATACAATTCTGATTAGCTTTATATTTTAACAAAAATAATCAGTTAATAATGATTTTTTAGTGGCTTAACGTTTCTTATTCCTATTTTTTAGGTTGTAATAAAAGTCCTCAGAGAGTGTTTACAAAAAACAAGTTTGGATACTTTTTCTACATCCCTTTTAAACGAGTGGCTTGCAGATACTATCGCAGCGACACAATCGCCTTAGTCACTTAGGCATATTCGACACGGCATGGCAGCCTGTTTTCTGTGTAACTACATCCTTAGTTGCTAACTGCAAGTTTATACAGTACGCTAGCATTTAATTCATATTTTTGTAGGCCAATGTTGTTATTTGATAAAGCAACCAGTTGTGGTGGGAATTTAGCAGCTGTTTTAAAAGTGAACATTTTCTGGCTCTTTTTATTTAATATTTTATCGTATATTTACGAATTGTTGTTAAATTCGCTTACGAACAATATAATTTAATAAAATGAATAATGCGAAAATAATTGTACAGAAGTTTGATGTTGGGGAGTGCTTAGTATCTAACCTCTTAGCGAAAAACATAGGCTGAAACGATAGGCTGAAATTTTAATGAATAAAATAGAATAAATAAATTGTGCAGGATGAACAACATTGCGGATAGATAATAATAATATTTAGTTAATTTTTTTTAAATGTATTCTTTAACGAGATTTAAAATAAATGAAGTGTCATAATAATATATTTATTTATTTAAAAAAGTTGTTACATTTTAATGTTTATAGTATCTTAAATCCTAATTTAGGTTTAGATGTAATTCTATTTATAAAAACGTGTGTGAAGCCGTGGGCAGAAGATTTTGTTGTTTTACATTTTCTATTAGATTTGCGCCCTGTATTTGCTACAGTTTTTTTAAAAACGGGCCTTAAGAGAGAGTGTGAGTGACCCTCACATTCAAAGATTTGTACCTACCATAAGAAAATTATATTACATAGACACTTACGTTATCATAAACAGGTACCTCTCTTCGGTAATGCCTTTCGCATCCATGTATTGGCCAAGACTGATAAGGCGGCGTGATAAGGCCCCCATAACAGTAAGTAGCTGATAACGTTGATAATGCCACTTGTAGATACCTCGGTGAGTAAACAAACAAAAACCGCCTCAAGGCTATCGGAATTTTTGCAACGCAGTTCGAAACCACATTTCTCTTTTGAACGATTCTGAGACGTAGCTCTAAGGGTCAGTTCACACCGAGTCGGGACGTGACGCGACGCTGGGCGCTTTGATTTAAAATATAACTTTATTTACTACGCAATAAGTTAAAAAAATTGACATTATAAGAAAACTTATCGCTGCGCTTGCGCCAGCCAATTCATCAGCCAAATTTATTAAACTTCAACTCAATAACTTTATTTCTTTAGGCTCAGAAAATAAGCACTTAGACAAGTCAAATTTAATACATAAAAAGCTATATAAGTAGTTATTACTATCAAATAAGAAATAAGATGTTTTTGATTTTATTCGCTTCAATTTATTGTCCACTAGTGGAAGAAGCGAAAAATAAACCACTAGTAAGTTTATATAAAACTTAAAATTAATACATTATACTATTGTCGGTGCGGAACTGGGCGACATCTGGCCAAGTATTATTAAAAGAAACATACAAAAAGCTTTTACATAACAAAAAAAATAGTATTCCTTTTGCTTTTTTTCCTTTTCTAGGATACCATTAGGTGACTCTAGTACCATTCTGTTTTGCGTAGTAAATATATGTTATTTTGAAATAAAGTGCACGTTGTCGCTTCGCGTCGTGGTGTTTGTTAGTGTTTTTTATTAATTTAATAACAAAGGGCTTATTTGTTTAAGCGAATAAAACAGTGTGATAATGATAACCTGCTTCAGGTGAAACATATCGCAAATCGGCGCGAGATTAATTTCTGGTTTTTGCGTTGTATAAGAAATTTCAAGGTCCAAATCAGTAGTTTTGTGGCCAATGTAAGCTATTTGCTATGAACCCAAGCTAATACAAACATCCGAGTATGTTACCGTTTGTCTTGATAAAACTGCAGTTGACATGTAAGATATAAGTATTAAAATAAACTCATAAACGACAATTTAGTCGATTCAATTTGTACCATCAAAATTTGTTTGCATGTGCGCAAAACAACTTAGCTGTTACTGTTGTTGTTGTTGTAGTAATTACTTGTTGAACCTAGAACTAAACCTTTGAGGGAAGCTTTTTTGTCGAATAAGTCCTGGAAAAGCACTTTATGGAAAATTCGGGCATTGCAATTTACCACTTCTGGTTTTGGCTTAGTAAAATAAAATAATTAATCCATTTATATCTTACGTCAAGTCGGTCTTAGCCTTCGAAACCAGATTTCTCAAGACATGGCCTATATAAAAACCAAATTTCTCCAGACATCTCGGTTCTAAGCTATCTCTCTTCAGCTAGCTTTAGGTGTCTACTTATTTGAAAACTTCAATTATAAATGCAACTAGACAAAATGTCAATGTTGCACTGCATTCATAAATCATTGGGAAATTACGTACTCAGATCCTTAGCGCGACAAACAAAGGCTGGTAATTACCCCCTCCACCTGGACAATCAATCACCGTAGACCTAGACCCACAATTTACGATAATTCTCTAGCTTTTAAAGAAATACATAATTATTTTAAACGCGCTTGGGAAAGGTTTCGAAGGTTACTGCATGGCCCTGAGACAAAGTGTGACATTAAAAGATCATTTGGAGGTTAATTATTTGACTTACTGATACGAATAAATTTAAAGCAAATTAAGGAATTATTTTCATGTTTCCATTTGGTGTACTTTACACAAAACAACAAATAATAAATCTACACCTAAATCTTCCATGAAAATTGCTCAGTCCTTCGGTGAAACGAAAACCGTATGAAACTCCGAATGTAGTTTTAAGATTAACGCGTTCATTTAATAACTATAAATTATAAATTTATTGGTTCAGTCTGAACTGTATTTTAACACGAACTCCTGCCCAAGGCTTTGCTGCTCTTCTCCGGGTTATGAAGTAGACTAGTTCCGCCCTGGGAAACCGATCTAAACCGATTTCATAAAGATCCGTAGCGTACCTAAGTGTTATTATGTTCTTTTATTTTTATTTTCTGAGCGCCATCGTCTTTATTATTCTTACACGTCCAGTCCATCCCAATGGTTTGGAAGAGATTGCTCATAGCGATAAGGCCGCCTTTGTACTTTGACTACTCTTAGATGTATTTGTGTACTGTTGTCTGTGCTTGTGTAGTACAATAAAGTATTATCTATAAATGTATCTGTTCAGCCGCATACACTTGAAAAGGTTTTAGGCAGATTTTGAGATTTTATTTATTATTTCAGTTCGAATGTACTGTCTCATGTAATGTCTTTTTGTAATGTTCTTTTTCTGGTGCACCCCTCAACAGCCTATAATGGTCCAATGCTGGACGCAGGCCTCCGCTTGATAAATTGCCTTATTGGCTTTTAATGATAATGCCCATCACATAAAATTATGTACGGTGTACCTACAATAAAGTTTTCTTGTATTGTATTGTGCTGTCACTTTTTTGTATTAGGGGACAAAAAAATTGAAGGTAAAAACAATTAGCACGTGCTTATTTCTTGTTTGATATTGATTTATAGTTTAAAATGTATATTGTCTAAGACCTTTTCGGGAAGTCTGTAGAAACAAAGTTGAAGATTTTTGTTGGTTGGTTTGGTTGGTACCTAGAGATTTTCTTTATACAACTGCACGTGGAATCAAGTTCGACAGGCGTGTCCTGCCTGCCTCCATTAATATTGATTGTGAACGTACGGGGAAGTCCCTTCTCTGGTCATTTGTCAATTACTGAACCAGGACAAACAACTGAAGAATAATGGTGTCAAATAATTGACTTGCGAAGTAACTGAAAAGAACACGTGAACCAATATTTTTAAACGACGAAACGAAAAAGGCTCTGGAGGTTGCGGCTGCATGTTTTTTTGTACATTCGTTGATTTCTTCGCTCTTAATGGACCAATTTAGAAAATTCTTTGGCTAATATTTAGAAAACTAGCAGCGCCCCGCGGTTTCTCCCGGGTAGTTCTCATTCCCGTGGGAATGTCAGGATAAAATATAGCCTATGTGCTATTCCAGACTATAATCTGTCTGTGCCATTTCATCCAGATCCGTTTAGCCGTTCTGGCGTGATTGAGCAACAAACATCCATCCATCCATCCATCCATCTAAACTTTCGCATTTGTTATATTAGTGTGATGAACCCTAGATGGAATCATATTTTTTTTTTACTATCAAGGAATAAGTATTTGTAATGAAAAACTTAAAAAAACTGTGTAAGTAAATACCAAGGAATTTTATGTACCAAATTTTATGTGTATGTTTTTGGTTTTTTCAAAACAAATGAATTAATATTTAGTGCATTTTATACAGTAGCAAATTTTTCATGAACAGTTATTTAATCCATTTTTTTCTATTTTAACCGCGAGGCGCTTTTTATGTTTTAGTATTTCTCTGTGGTTAATTAATTGGTGTTAATCTTTACTACCGCGACTCATCTAAACGGCTGAAGCGAGTTTGGTGAATGAGTTATCAAAACACTAGTCTATATTCCAAGAGTGCAAAGCTACATCGAGCAGGCCTTTACCGCCTTTTTTTCAAATAAGAAGTTAAAAGGACCAAATTGGATTGTTTATAGTTTTCGATTGATCACTTGAAAACATTAGAAACCAGCTGTTACCATGCTTTTGATACCACCATAGAAAAACTCAAAGTGCTTTATTTCCTTTAGACTTTACGGACTCTTGAACACATTGCAAAACTCAGATTAGGTACTTATGTAAAACAAGCAATTAAAGTTACCACTTCGATTTTTCGTCCACTTCAATCTTTTCAAGGTAAAGTAAAGGAGTAAACAAGAAACCTTTACTTTGTTAGAATATTAATTTTCGAGTTGGAGCAAAACTCATCCCAAGCTTTTATAAAGAGAAAGGAGAAACGGGGCCTATGTCACTTCAATTTGACAATCCCGTAAATAGAAGCCTTTTTCAGTCAGGTCTAACTTTTTTTTCAGAGAATAAATGATTTAAAAAAATCTATTTATATTAACGTTTGTGATTACACCAACCTTGTGGACCTTAAACATTTCCGTTTCGCTCCGCTTTCACGAAAATCAGAAATTGTACTTGCTTTTACCCTATTTCAATACTTAGCAACCAAAAACAACGGTAAACGCTAGATAATTCGGCAGTTGTTATAATTACCATGTTACAAGTCTCGCCGCCATGTTTGCTCCTTATCAGCGCGTTTGATAACCCGTCATTATGCAAAAATACTAATAATAATTGCCATAAAACAGACGTTTTAAAGTTTTTGTGTTATGTATGGTGTGAGCAAAATTGCAAAAAGGTCAAAAGATGCTGATACTTGACAGATGTATAGAAATTTGCTTACCACGTCTATTATAATAAAATGATTTTGATATTTTGATCTGGCAGACATAGACACGGCAAACGTAGTGTAGGCGCCGTTGAAGTAGATACCTATATTAAAGGTAGTCGCACTGTTGCCAGATACTGGATGGGGCATGCTGAATGCCCCCTGTATTCAGCAATGGCGCTCATACGGCCTATGTAGGTTACTATTAAGCACTAGTGACGCCATTTTGGCCTAAAAACAACTTGTTAACTCATTGCTCGATATCCAATCGAAGCTCCTAATGTTTGCTAATTAACAACTTAATTATTACTAACATTTTACTTCTACATTATAAAATATCATTATTTAACTATAAATATTTATTGGAATAGGTTCTCGCATAACCTCAAAATACCAAAATGTTCATTGTCAAAACGAGCCATAGAGGTAGGGTAACAGAATGGAAAGTACACGCGATGTAGGTCAATGTCGAGTAAAGGCGAAATCTGTATATCTACTTGTATATGTAGGTATGTTGTACAGTCAGCTACAAAACAAAGAAGCAATAGATTTAGGAATTATCCAGAAAGAAGTATTCTATCGATAGAACAGATACTTTAAAAACATATGATACGATAAGAGGATAGAGATAGGCATAGTTCGAATGTGGATTAGATTTTTTTAACGTGATGTAAAAAAGTGGAAGGCAGGCACCCAACCGTTATAAAAAAAAAACAAAAAAAATATGCAGTGAGAGTTATTTCGACTTTATTACACGCTTCTATCAATAATTATGTATAAAAATTGTGTGTCCTATTTAGACCACAAATCTCTCTTCTAAAAATTTTACATACCTGAATCCAATAACTTACACTTACACTTATCCAAACACGAGTTCTGCTTACTTTGGATTCAATTAGAAAAATAATGCAGGACAATTCACACAGCATTATCTAGCCCCAAGCAAAGCAGAGCTTGTGTTATGGGTACTAGATAACTGATACATATAATACAATGCATGTATTTTTTTATTATACATTGAAACGACCAGAACACCTTGAACAAATATTTGCAGATCGTTCAAACATTTGTCTCGAGACGGGAATCGAACCCGCAACCTTCAGCATCGCAGGCAGACCTTCGCCCACCGCGCCACAGAGGTCGTCAAATAGTGGGGCCGCCGTGTCTAAAAATTCGGTATTCACGTTTCATCAAAAACTTCAGTCTACCGACTGTCACGCTGACTGTACCAAATCATGACGGGTCTAGTACAGATGCGTACAGGGTTACATATTGCAAAGCGCATGTCAGGAAGGATCCGCGGGAGATGACCTTTCGTGTCAGCAGGTGCCATGTTGCCTTTCGTATCTTTATACGTGTTCGTGGCACGCGGGTCACGTTGTACGCAAAATATTTTTGTGAATGTAAATGCTTATTAATGTTACACTCCTAGTTAAAGGTAAATTTAGTTTGAATTAACTAGATAGTTTATTACGCATGTAAGTGGGTTAATCACAAACCTTATTTGTGTTGGAAGAACACTAAATGAGATCCTCTTCCCAGGCCATTTTGTGAAAAAGACGGGTATAGGATTTCGCGTTCATAGGAGCGGGACAAAGCGGAACGCGTGTGCAAAAATGAAGTTTTGTTCTAATTAAAAGAGTACGGTTCAAGTAATCAAATATTGTTTTGGCGAATTTGTTACCCTGCCTATTCTTTATTTTACAATATAAAAATTAAGTCAGTAGTTCATTATTGTTTGGGAGAAGAAGGCAAATATGTGTCAAAATTGTTTTTTTTTCATCAAACACAATTATGTACAACTAACCTAAAAACTGTCTTGGCGCTTTTGTACAGAATGGAATATAATATTAGTTGTAGGAGTCTAAGAATCCTAGATTTCATATTATAACAGCAGTAGGATCTCAAAGATCTCTATGGTCGTGAAAATGTTGATTTTTCGAAAGATCAACACCAGGGTGCGGTGCGAGTCGTGTTGCGTTCCTGAGAGCAATGGCAGTCCTTAAGGCTTTCATTGGAACACCATGGTGGTGCCATCGATCGCTCCATCAACAAGATGTGTAGAATTTAGATACTCATTATCATGTATCGGCTTGGTACCCCAACCAAATTTTTGATGTTTCATGGATAGATGTTTGTTACTCCTTTACGCAAAAATATATTGAACCGATAGAGCACAAACTTTGCAGGTTATTATTCCAATGTAACCTGCGAAGTTTGTTAATATCAAAATATTATTTTTAATAAATATAGCGCTTTTATTTGTTTTATTTGCAAAGAATTATATTGATATAATAAACTGATGCATATATGGTTGAAAATTAAACATGAAATTAATGTAATACCTAAAATATGCATGTTCCTAGTTAATTCAATACGTATTAGTATAACATTGATGAATATTAATTTTATTCATCGAGTTGTTGCAATTTGAATACAGCTACATATATAATTCCGTACTGACTTATTTCTCAAAATGGTTTCTTCAATGCCTTTGCAAGGCCCAACTGATTTTTGTGTCACTTTGTATCTAGAAGAGAAACAGGTAAGGCTTCGTGGCTTAGTTGGTTAGAGCACACCCGTACTAAGGATGGGGCGTGAGTTTGAGTCCCGCCGAAGTCGAAAATTTTTGGGAACTTATTTTATTTCTTAGAGATGCCCAGAGTGCGGGTAAGCACTATAACAAAAATCCTTAGAATTTAGCAACGGCAACACCTCTCGTCAAACGAACTAAATGTAACTTTAGTCTTTAAACATTGGAAACTATAAGTTTTCTCTGTAGGTGGAGTCACCGGCGCTACAGTCCATAAGAGGTCCCAAAGATTTTCGACAAAAACCGACTGAGACTTCGTGGCTTAGTTGGTTAGAGCACACCCGTACTAAGGGTGGGGCGCGGGTTCGAGTCCCGCCGAAGTCGAAAATTTTTGGGAACTTATTTCATTTCTTAGAGATGCCCAGAAAGCGGGTAAGCACTATAACAAAAAAACTTAAAACGTTTCTATAAACACAACGCTTAAAGCGTACGAAGCCGCGGGCAGAAATAGTATTAATATACAACGTAAACTTTTTTTTATAAACGTGCTCTCTTTGTTGAAATGTGGTGTTTAAATTATCACAAAATGTCAGCATAAATATCAACCTGGTCGTTTTCTAGTACCTAGATCTAGTTTTTGGTAAACAATAATAATTAATTAAGAATAAAATATAAGACATAAACTAATAATAAATTAAGAACTATAGATAGACTTGCCTCACACACAATCCTTAGGGCACTCACACAAACATGCACTAAACCACAAAAATGTTGTATTTATAGTAAAATATGCCACAAAATATGAAAATTACGCAAGATTAAGTCCTACATATTCAATTCTTTAATGTGATAACAGTTACGATACTGAAAGAACGTGCTTTTTACATATAACTTAGAATACGTGATTTTTTTAACAGACATTTTAGGTTAATCGAGCTAGTGACATGATTATAAAGAAAAATGTTGAAAAATAAAGATATTGCTAACATACCCACCAATACTATCAGCAATAGATATAAACGTTTATAAATTCATTGTAAAAATTTGAAGGAATATAAGAAAAGAGATAGACTGAAGAAAAGATGGATGGATTGTGTGAAAGAGAATGATATGCGTTTATAGAGAGTGGAAGGAAAATTCATGTTGTGCCAAACCCACCTGGCGTGGATTAAGGACTGGAATAACATTGTAAAAATTATGGCTTACACTATTTTGGGCGAAGGAAACCAAAAATATGAGTGCAAAGCTAAAATCGAACCCACAACCTTCAAAGTTGCCATCAGTTAATTCCTATTTTGTTAAAATGAAAAAATCTGTAAATATTGTCAATAATAAGCATATCAAGTTTAGCTGTATGGGTACTGAGGCAGTAACTATTGTATAAGCTGTGTACCTGCGCGGACGCAGCATAAGGTCATGGCCGTAAAACAATCTACATTACAAAATCTATTCGATCACAGAAAAACTATAAAATTTATGATCGATTAATAGTGCGTAATACCAATAATGTTAATGTAAAAGCTAATATCAAGATCATGCAATTGCGGGAATGTACAAAATAAGATAAGTATCGAAATTTCCGGACTGTTTCCTTTTATTTTTGTCTATGGCGGTAGAATTTTCACTGATATACAAAATACGTACTGTAATAATTCTACGCTGATAACAAAAATTCTACTAAGTGGTAATAATACTAATTTACCACCAACAAATAGTATCTAGCATGTGAAGTTATTAAAAATAAACATCAGCTGCAAACAAAACATAATCAGATATAATTCATTAATCTTATCGTTTTACAATTGTATGTAAAAGCTAATAACACAGATTCGATCACGTATCGGACATGTGCAGGAATTGTCTATCTGATATTCAAAATTATAAAACTCTTAATAAATCAATCCGGTTTCTAATCTATTTGCAATTTGATTGAAGTCTTATATTTTTATTACAACATAATTTTGTCAAAAGAGTTATAAAAGATCATAATAACTTAGACCTTTGATGCTTCATCCATGAATATTCTATTTACTTTAGAAAAGATATCAAATGGAATCGCTCACGTAATATATTTAGTTTAGAAAGTTTGCGCTCGCTGCTTTATATTCAAAGGGATGGTCGCGTAGCAACCGCTACGCCCAACGTCCTACGCCGCGCCGCAGCGGCCTACGCACGTAGGCCGCTACGAACTACGTCACAGAGCTACTACGACTCTACACAAAGTAACAAAATTCGACGTATATGTGTATAGAACGTGGATATGTAGGTAACTATAGATAAATGCTATGACATTGAAAAAATACCACGAAAGTCGCACTGCCAAGGACAACTTTTATATTTTTTGCACAAACGAAATCGTACTTCTTGAACAAAACGATAACGCGAAATCTGGATTCGAATAATCAGTGTAATGTCATTAGGGAGCGTGACGGGTAGATGCGGGCTTGCTGTTGTTGGAAGGAGACGAGATTGTAGCAACAAGTAGCATGGCTGTGACGTCAGGGCCCTTTCACTGCTGGCGGTTTGGTGGCAGCGGCGGCGGCTTGTCAGTCCGCGCGGCTCGTTCAACGCGTGAGGTTGTCTCACGGTCTGTCCCGCGCCACTCGCCAGGTCCCCAACTTCAGTCGTAGTTACTAGTCACTCGTAGATACACGCAAACGGCCCCGACGGACCTCCGTGTGTCCGAGACAGCAACTATCGACATTTGATTAGACTTAGACAGTGAAAAAGTAGACATGGGCGTTATAAAAGTGACTTCTGACTCCGGGTCGGAGATTTCTGCGTGCGACATGCTCGACGATATGAGAGTAAGTCTGAAATATATCCATCAATGTGATAGTATTATGTCGATGGTGATATTTTCTAGTCATGTGAGAAAACGCGACGTGTCGACGGCAAGCCACTGAAATGCCGCCGACTGAAAATGTGTGGGCGGCTTACGACTCGTGATATACTAGTACGTTTCCAAGTTGTTTGTATTCCTCACGTGCCGAGTCTTTCTGGCATTACTGAAGATTTGTGATGAATTCTTTTATGTTTTCTACTTATAATTATTTTCTTGGTGGCTCTTGAAAAACTTTCCGAAAATGTTTCAAAAGTATCTTGCGACCAATCTACTAAAAAACTTACTCGTAGCATGCGACTTATCATATAACTTAGTTGTTAGACATCATCATCATACTCATTAGCCTATATTAGTCCACTGCTGGACATAGGCCTCCTCCTGTTACTAGTCATATAACTTATTAATCCTAGACTACCTATACTTTTTCTAAGTTTTTTTTTATCGGATCGTAAATTTTTTAAACTTACGAACTTAATTTTAAGGTAATTATGATGCCTACGAACTAGAAAATTTCGTTGACTTTAGCTAGGCAAGTGTTCCATAATAGCCTTTGGTATGAAGAATCGAATTGAGCTCGTAGGTAAGTGAAAATCCTTTAGTAAACGGAAGTGGGTACCTTATCAGTTGTTTGTGACACGCCGCAGCGGCGTACGCGGTACTACGTGAGAACATTCACACGGACTACGTAGGTAGATTGGTTCTTAGTGCGTTTTTACATATCTATGGTCTTAATACTTCATTTGATCTTTGAAATAGTGATCAATACTGATTAAATTAACATGTATAAACCGATAGGGTTAAAAAAATGCCTTTTTAAGATCTAGCTAAGCAGAGTTTTGATTTCTTAGTTAGAAAATAGGGTCGATTTTGTTCAGGAATTATGAAATTATTATCTGTTTCTTTTACTAAGATCGTCTAAGATTGTTCCAATTAAAACTTTTTACAAACAAAAGAATGGTCAATTAGCAATTATCTATAGATCTATTTCTTTAGGTTTAGCGGTCAGAAAGTTATTGCAATAAATTAAAAACTTATCATTATCGCTGATAAAAACGCAAGAAGATAAGGAATTTCTAGAAAATTTCTAGTTATCTTAACTAATATTATAAATGCGAAAAAAAAATTGTTTGTCCTTCCTTGACGCCGTAACTAAGCAAATAATCGACTTGTTTTTGGCATAGATTTAATTGGAAGAATGGAGAGTAATAAAAGCTACTTTTGTCCCGGTAAAACAACAAATTCCCATTGGAGATTTACGGGAATAATGCTCCGTAGAAATGTGAAATTCTAATTTAACAAGGGTGAAACCGCGGGGAACAGTTAGTTAGGACCATGAAACTTCTCAGTGATTAAAACCCTTTTTTAGACCAATTACATATTTTCATTCCAATGAGTCATGAAAAGTATTCGAAAATGGAACTACACACAAATGTGACGGTTTCTAGCTCTCCGTAGTACTAGTCTCATCTAGTGCTGAATAGTCTGTGGCAAATGACGTAATACTGTGCAAATTGGTGTAGCGTCAGCATCAACGTTGCTAATGAAAATCTGAAATGCTAAATTATAAGTAATTTTTTTTTTAATAGATATGTAAAATACGAATGCAAGTTTACGGTAAAACACTGAGTCATGTAATGTATTTAGAACTTTATAACATATTTAGTCTCGTTGTTGTAGTTGTTACATAGCTGCTTATTAAACCTTAGACATTTCCTAAAGTTCGCTTTAAAACTACGTTCAAAAATTTACAGTAAAATCTGCGTGTTGGTTTATTAAAAAAAGTTTATTATAAATAAATTGTATTTATTTGAAAAATAAAATTCGTCCTGTATTTCTCTGTAAAAACAAAACCTATAATTTTTCATTTATTTTGGTAAAGATATCCAATTAATTCAATTTTTGTATTTATGGAAATAAAGAATTTTTGACTTTTTGATTCAAAGCTTTTTTGCTGACCGTAGGTTCGTTTCTGTTTGGCGTCAACATTGTGCTCGGGAATTCGCTCGTGAAATCTTATCGGTTTATTAATAACCGCGGAAACGAAGGTGTGTTTTAGTCTAACATCTCGAAATTCAAATGTTTTTTTCATTCACCTCGTCACCTTGTCATTGTGTGTTTTATTCTTTAATTAAGAACGGACTGCTCAAAATACTTTAAGCGTGTCTTTGGATCCAATTAATTACGGAAATAAAAACTCATAACGACAAACGATAATATTCTAAAATGCTTGGGGGGGTTTCAGAATAGGGAGGCATTATGAGTGAATTTGCCAAAAGTATTATAATAGTAAGAATAATTTAAGTATTACTAGTTCCTGTACGCGGCTTCGGTGTTTCTTAAAAAAAAAGATCGTGGCGGTATAACGTAGGTACCTACTCGTATAGATGCCATCTATGCCACATTTCAGTCCGACCCATATAGTCGTTATTTATTTAAAAAAAAAATATGCATCCATATAATAATAATTATAAATCACATTTATTTCAGACACAGTAAATAGTTACACATACATAGTCCATAAACAATAATAAAAAATATAACCATCAATCCAAACTTTCACATTTCTAAATATTATTGCAAAGTATTATAAATTTTATAATCTTTATTTTCGTTTAGTCGTAGTTTAGTCGTCGTGTCGATCCATTAATAAAATTGTTTAAACAATGTAGTGTTTCAGAGTTCTGTTAATTCGATAAGGTATTATCAAGTGAATGTAATGGAGACCAATTTAGTCTCGTTAAACAAATAACTGTTGGCTTAGCTAGCGTTTAAACTGTCAAAGTTGTTTTGTGTTGTTTTAAGAATTAACTCTTAAACTCGTTAACACAAACGTTTTTGTTGTTGCAAATAATTTTGTAATTTTTTCTACTCTACGGTTACAGGTTAAATCATAAAATGGTTGTAAAGTGCTATCTAAGCACGGCAGTCATTGTTATTCTATTTATTGTTTTATTGTTGTATATATAATTTTATTTTTAGTCTATGAATTTTTCATGATTTGTTAATAAACCGGTACAGTACGTTCCTTTCCCTTCTCTTATTAATATGGATTATTATTGATTTCCATTTGCAATACAATGTAATATATCCATAGACAATAGCCAGACAATAAATACATAGAATCCGATGTCTTTCTCTTGTTACATGACCACTGGTTGTACGCCTGCATATTCTCATGCGACGTCCACTAACACATCATGCAGATTCATTGTAATTTATACAAAGAAAACTTACAACCATGGTAATAATGTCCAACAATGCTATTTACTGTTTAGATTTTACAATATATTTGGTTACGTAAATTATGTGTTTGTGAATCAATCGATACAAAACAGCTGTTTATTCATGAGGTGCACAAGACCATCATCAGTTCTACTAATTTTTAAACAAATACAAAACGCGAAATTCAAACTTTTATGTGGTTTTTATGTGGAAGAAAAAATTAAAAACCACATAAATATTTAAATATCGCGCCAATCTGCGACGATCAACCTTAAGATATAAATTCAGTCTTATATAAAATATCCAAAAAACATTGTAGTCAAATACCTTTGATTACGTTTATCTCTTTTTTTTCTTCTTCTTATTATCTTTTTTTTTTCTTTTGGGCCTGAATTCTGCTTAACAATCGCTTTACAATGTCACTGGTGTCATCACCGCAGAATTGTCCATAGCTGAAAGAAACCTCTGTTTCAACCCTGACACTGACACGCGTCCCTCCACCTGCAGTTTCTTTCGTCAAAGGAAAGTTCCAAAATGAGTCAATATAAGACGATATAATTAATATAGTGAAGTTATTTATCTAGGTAGTGGAATTAGGACCCTGTAAACATTTCGAAATACAGGCACACATTTCACAAGAATTGCATAGGTTTGGATTGCTAACACTAGAAATAAAACGCTAAGTGCGCGTCAGACTCTCGCTACGAGGGTTCCGTAAAATAAATTAATTATAGGATCTTGTTCTTTGCCAAATATCATGATAGAATCATGATATAGGGTTATCTCCATGGCAAAAATAAAAAAAAAAATGTCATCTGATTTTTCCCTTTACTTGTGCTGTAGGAGTGAGACTACTTCTTGCCATGATTCTAGGTCAACATGAAGTACCTAAACTATAGGCTTTTCGTCCCTGAATAAATTCTAAAAATATTTAAAAACAAATAGCTCGTAATTGATTTTACATTTTTACCATTTGTTTGGTGCTAACTACATAATATTTTTCAGTTAAGAGTGGCTCACAAATTTCCGCAGTCAATTTGCGAGTAGGCCTCTACACTTAACAGCATAACAAGATATGAAGACGACTCACAAAGCAGCAATCTCTGCGTCCAATTAATTTTATTGCCGCAGATGGTCGTGAGAGCGACGTCCTTGGTATTAGCAAGTGAATCGTTCATCATAATAGGTACCTATACTGGACCTTATTGTCAATTTGGTAAAGATTTGTGACAATTGACGTGTATTAAAAAACTTCGCTCGGAACGAATTTTGATGAAATCGTCTCGTTCGGCGCCGATAGGTGCGCGATGCTATTTTATATAAAATTTTTGTAAATTGGAAGACTGCAGGAATGCCGCTCCTTCGGTGCACCTTCAGGTATACAAGTCACCACATACATATAGTAAGTGTACTTACATAGAAGTCAGTGAACTCGCTAGAAGTATCAAAATGAAAGTAAATGAAACCGATACCATAGCCATACTTGTAGAATTTTTGTAAACAAACAGCACATACTTAACCTAAAATTTACTCTGTTGTTGCGTCTTTTTTTACGCAATTTCCATACATTACATGTCGATTTGAGATCCCTCCTTCAATAAATATTGATTATATCTGAAAACCGAAGCCAAGCAAGCCAAACTTAGTTATTTGCGTCGTGCTGCGTTTGCATCAGCTTTACCAAGATGTTGATTTATATTTAGTGAAATCAGCGTCATAAATGAAGACGACTTTAAACCTTAGACCATTTAGAAAGACCAAAAAACTCGTTTTCTCTATAGATAGCACTTTGAACCTTGGAACCTTAGAATAGGCAGGAACTCTGGATCTGATTACCCGAGTCTTGTTGACGATAGTATAGAGACGTGATCGTTTCCTCTACTTTTTCTATGGGATTTGGTACAACGCCTTGTCGTGCGGTCAGGGAACATCGCTGCACAATGTGAGATAATGCGTTATTCAAGTTTCAGTTTTAGTTTTCAGTGATCACCTTGCTATTTTCTGTTATTGTTATCACTTTTCGTTAAGTTTTCATTCTGAAATGATTTATTTTTAAATGTCTTTGATGACATAAAATATCTTGCATTCTATATCATAGTAAAGTTGGATAATTCTTGACATAGCTCTCAAAAATGTAACTCTAGACATAACTTTAGATATAACTCTCAATTTTCAAAAGATATCATAGGTTATCATTATACTCGTACATATTATGTGTATCTATTTACTCTACTTCATACTCAGCATACAAAGCTTTTAAAAGTTTATTAATAAAAAAAGCTTATGACAGGCTTTTAGCACAGCTGGTGATACCTAGCATTTCTTTTCCTGGCGTTAACGGAAAACCGTTAAAACCGATTTTATTATAGTGCATTTTATCGACACATAAAAAATGTCATAAAATAAGTGCAGCTGTTTAAGCTATGCCGATAGAGTCAGCCTTGACATGTTAACATTAACACCTATCTAACATGGCGCTGTCAATTTTATCTTATCTTTCACATTCTTGGATATGCAAACTTTATATACCTACCTCCATATCTTTATGTAGGTAAGTATAAACTGCATGTTAAAAAAAGTACCCTAAATAGTAGACCAGGTGCAATATTGTTATGTCATTACGAATGTGTAGGCAAACTAAAAAGTATCAACTGTCATCTGGATAGAACGTTAGCTTGTTTATTATTTCAGGCGTGGAAATATATTTTTAAACCTATTCCAGTACAACCCTAGTTTTTTTCGAGTTTATATGGAAAACACTATCTATTATTACTATCTATATTATACACGTAAACTTTCATAGTAGAATTATATATGTAGATATTATAATATTATTTAATCTTCTTAAATCAGTACCTAAAAATCAGAAGTAGGTATTTAGAATTAGAATGTAAATTGTTACTAACATCTCTTGCCAAAATCTATAAATCTCTGGTCTACTTGTCTATGTCCAAGCCTAGTTACAACAGCTGCCAAGTTGCCAAGTAGCCTCTGAGGGTATTGTTTGTATGCGAGTCCTGCCCGGACCTTGCAGGGCCGCCCTTGATCTAGAAGGCAAGGTTTTAATGCCCTTAGAAAGTTAATTCATTAAGCAATAGGACAATATTATTGACCTGTTTTATAGGTGTGTCTGTGGTATCTATGACATGTTGGCATTGGTGACGTGACGACTGACGGATTAACTTCAACTTATTTTGTTAGTTACAGTGTCCTGAGCTTATTAATAAATTAACAAAATAAATTCAACAACGACTGTATCTGTTTGTTAGGTTAAAATATGTTTTTTTTTCCTTCTTTCTAACAAAATTCCTACCTTGCAACTGTCAGTCTACTCACAAACCGATCTCTGAATAACAGCAATCATTTTTTTTATTCATTCATTCAATACTTTTCAATATTTTACCAACGGATTGCGTCGTTTCTAAATCGTTTTCCGTAAATTTGTTGAATTGGAGCTAAATTTTGTGAAACGACTTCTAAATGAGGCAAATTCGTGATAACAAAAGGATAAATTCCGTGTCTAGGTCATTGTGGAAATCAGAGGAAAAAATATTGTAACATTGAACACAACAATGATAATTTTCATTTCGCATTCAGCGTTCTATTTTTAATTTCAAGAACTCAATGAATGGGATATTGTTTTTTATCTGCGGCCAGTAACAAGTTCTCGTTTCACGGGAAAAACGATTGTTTGAATTTCGAACTGATGTAATTTGTGTAATCTGTTGATCTCGTGCCACTGAACTACGGATAAAAAAAGAATGATATATAAATTGCGATTTTGATTTGACTTTCGGTGGTAATCGGTCACATCGGCATTGCGACACAATGCCGTGACCGTGACATGTCTGCGTTATCTCTAAAAAGGTCTGATAACTTGTCAGTTTGTGGTTTGGGTTAGTGACACTGGTGTACCAGCTATTCTGTCCAATCTGTGGCAAATCTGTAGCATGAATTTAATGAATTTTAATTTGTTCGTGCTTTGTTCTTTTGCGAGCTGTTGACATTCACAGGTCCGGTTCTACTTTTGGTAGGTAGGGTAGGTAGTTAATTGCCTTGTCATATGCAGCTTTTATCTACAAGAGCTAGTTTTAAATACGAACGCACCCACTAGTAAAGTAATTTACATTGTAATGATAAATCTGCTAATAAATAATACGGGATTGTTTAAAAACACAATTATCGATACCAGCTGACAAGTACGTTACATTAATGTCACTTGAGACAAACAAAGATATTATAGAAACTTGTTTTCTGTCTCCTTTTATCGGTGGCTGATAAAACGTTGCTAGGCTGAACTAAGACCGCACAGAAATGTTGCAGAGTTTTATAATTTGTAACCTCCATGATGTGGAAAACATAAATGATGCATGGGATGTTGCATCCTATCCAATCATCTTGCGAAGCAATATTCACCAACAGCTTGCACATCTTCGGTACCTACCTTGGAAATATTGATTCTATAGGCCGATGTATCTTTATATGTGCTTTTCTAAGGTTTTTAGTGAGGATTGTTGTCATTTTTTACCCTCAAATAAGAATGGGAGTTTACATAAATTAGCATTTTCCTATCTCAGGTTACTTCTCAGGTTGATAGTTTACAATTACAACTTCTAAATAGGTAGGTTCTCTATTATACACATAAATAACAAATTAGCGATAAATACATTCGCTTTATTTGACGTAGGTAGTTCTTGATAACCTTTTTTAAAATAATCAACAAACATAGTTCGCACTCAACGCCCACATTCAATTAAATCGAAAATACTGTCCGATAATGATTTCGTTGTTCACTGACGCAAGCGGTCTGCCGTCTGTAATATTAATCAGTTGAATTTAGAACGTTCAAATATTTTAAAAGAAAGTGAAAATGGCTTCCTTCCCGCGTTTCGTTCAGAAACGGTGCGAGTCGCGACGATCCCGCCACGTTCCGTTCCGTTACCCAGCTCACGTATGCGAGGCCATGCTAATTACAGGCCTCACGAAATCGAAAGTACGATTTTCTAGATGTAGGTTGCAAGGCAAACGTAACGAATCCTATTTAATTAGACGGATGTCTTATTGTCTTTTGAAAACCACGAATACCAGTTGTCACATAAAATGATTTTACGACATTCTATTTTGGTAAAGGAACGTTTAAATGAAACTGACCTTCTCGGAGATCGAAAGAGGTTGCACACCTACTTTTTTTTATTGTAAAGAGGTTAGGTGCGGACTGAATGCTAAACGATCTAGAAACCGAAAGTATCTGTATCAATGTTGTATTGAAATCGATGTATACTGAGCCCGCCGTCCTTAATTGCGGATTTCCGAGACAATTTGTTAAAGAATTTTTACGGTCGATTGAGATTTGATCGTTTGATCACGACCGGTTCAAGGCCGACTGGGTTTCGTCTCGACTTCTCCGCATCGACTTTGAAATGTTCTTATATACCAAAATAGTGTTCGTTACACTTAGATTGGAACCTTAAAAAATATCTAAGTACATATAACATAGTACCTACTTTTAAATACAAACAAAGACTTGAACAGAAAACGTTAATAGTCTTATCGATAGTCAGGCTTAGGGCCGTAGTAGACAATATTGTTTGAATTTATTGTAAGTACCTATTGGGATCTACATTTGCTCCAAACGTATGAAATGATTTCCGGTAAAGTTTTTTCATTTGACCTCTGAAACTAGGCTCAATAATCAATTATTTCGTAGACTTCATGAATAACACATATATTTTAATTCCATAACACGACAGTTTTTATGTGTCCAAAGCAGTACATTAAATTAATGTCAATCAAATACCTAATCATCATCATTATCATCAGCCTATGTTAGTCCACTGCTGGACATAGGCCTCCCCTAATGAGCTCCATAGCGCCCTATCTTCATCTAATTAAATAAAATTCAACCAAAGTAGAAAATGTAATTCATAAAGAATTTTACTAAATAGTTTTGCATGCTAAGAATTTCTCATAGCTGGACCTAGAAGATGTCAGTGAGCCAGTGCTTCAGATTTACTTAAATGGATCTTGGCAGCACATTTGGCAAGGATTTTAAACTATATTATCCTATGCGAGAGGACATGAACAGCACTAAACACGTATGGTTAAAACCCGCAGGCAAAAGCCAGTGGGTCTATCTTTTAAACGTTTCATAATCTGTCGTATACATTCAATTGAAAGAATGCCTATGGTTTCTAATAGCATCAATTCAGTTCTATTCGGCTGCGTCCGCGAACACGACTCTACATCAATATTCATTGATTGTTAACATAAATATTTGAGCAGTTGTTCCGCTTGCCTCTTTCTTCTATGTCTCAAATATACTGAATACATTCTTAATGTATTTTTTTGCAAAAATACATTTAAAGACAAACATGGTTGAAATCGTCGTAGCATGAAACGTATAAACGTGTTGGTATGTCACTAGGTAAATATGGTTATGCATTTAAGAAAATAAAACACTACGTGAAATGATAAATACTCGCGGTTAGGCTTGAAGCAAATTATTAGGTAACGTTTTCATAAAATTAGAAGACCGACTTTAATATCGTCAGGACCAATATACTTTATCTCGGTTCACCAGCAATAATAAATAAATAATGCTGGACAATTCACACAGCCCATTATCATTTATTATATATATCATTCACATTATCTAGCCCTAAGCTAAGCAGAGCTTGTGTTATGGGTACTAGATAACTGATATACATAATAATTATACAATACATAGAAAGATATAATAAAATGATAAACGACCAGAACACCCTGAACAAATGTCTGCAGATCGTACACATATTTGTCCCGAGGTGTGAATCGAACCCGCAATCTTCTGCGTCGCATGCAGACCTTCGCCCACCATGCCACATCGGTCGTCAAATAAAATATGACAACTGAACCAAAGCCAGCTAGATAACTTATAGCTAGTTTTTAGGGTTCCGTATTTAAAGGGTAAAATGGGACCCTATTACTGAGACTCCGCTATCCGTCCGTCTGTATGTCTGTCCGTCTGTCACCAGGCTGTATCTCATGATCATGAACCATGATAGTTAGACAGTTGAAATTTTCACAGATGATGTATTTATATTACTATAGTAACAAATACTAAGAACCATACTAAAATAAATATTTAAGGGAACATACAAAAAACAAAGTGATTTTTAACTCTTTCTTGCTCGACATTGATAACGGCAATAGTAGACGCTTGATATATTAACAGAATGTTTAGTTATATATTTACTTAAAAAATAAATAATTAAATTAAAATAAAACAAACTCAACCCGCACTTGGCCGGTTTTATTAAATAACACTTGAACACACATCGGTCTGTTTGTTAGTCTATAGGTAAGTATGTATATTGTAAAGTTTGACGTGTGTTGCATGACGTCGGTCGCAAACATGCTTTCTTTGAGGAAACCATTCAAGGCATATGCATGAGTGTGGACTGCGGAAAGTGACGTCACCTTGTTGTTGCAATCAATCTGTTGATTGATAACAAATAATTATAAGACTTTTATTGTGGACTTAAATCTATCCGGCCGCAGTCTTACTGCATATTTATATCGTTCGAGGATTTAATTATTTAATTTAAAAAAATATAGTTTTTTTTTCTATAGATAATGTTGTTGAAACCATAGTGAAAAAATTCTATGTCTATGGTTGAAACACTAATCATTTCTAGTTCTAATACTGGTAAATTTTTCTAAGGTTCGCAATCAATTTCTGAGATTCTTTTTGTGACTCGCTAAGACTATTTTCGTCGCTCATTGGCTGCTGAAAAAGCCAGAAAAATCTATGAGTGGCGAATATAATTATTTGTATTTCTAAATACCTACTTGATCTCGGCAAGTGAATGTCATTAGATATATGATTTTTAGGGTGGCTAGTACCTTGATCAATGGTGTAAGACTAAAGTACCATGGGTGAAACTATACTAAATAGGCTTTGTTGTTTATTTTGATAAAAGTACACAGCCGTTTGCATATTCAACGAAGTTAAATAATACTTACATAAGGCAAGTTTTAATACGTAAGAATACATTGTTCGGTCAGCATAGGAATAGGTTAATTATTTTATTTTTTATTTAATTAAATTATCATTTACGTTGACGTTTAGCCCAGTCCCGTGTGCTGGAATGTGAAATTCTTAACACGAGCTTCTTTTAGAATCACGAAAGCTAAGAAAGGATGTTGGTTCATATATTTCTTTTATTTAAATTTTAAAATCTACTTATGATTGTGCGATCGAAATCTGCGGCGCACGTTAGTTTATTTTTTTTTAAATTAAACGCGATGAGCAGGCGTGAATATTAAAGTTTAAAATTTACTAGTTTCTTATTGTTCTTAAAAACCATAATTTATCAGTTATTTTTAACCTACTTCAAAAAAGAGGAGATTCTTTGATCGGCTATATTTTTTTTATGAATATTCGTCGATTTCTCCGTCATTTATGATCCGATTTGGATGACTTTTACAATTGTATAGATAGAATATAATTTCGAGGTAGTCCCGTAAAGATTTGGTTCTTGAGACACGAGTATTTAACCCGCAAAACTAAAAAAACAATTTAAAACCCCTCTGTTTTCATAGTTTTTTCGAAATAATCAAATTATAAAATATAAGAATCGTTAAATTTTTATTACTATACAAGTAAGAATTCGCACTCGGGGTAAGCTCTTAGAAATTAAATAATATTTTTTTTATAACAATAGTGTTCGTTAATAACAATATGTATATAAATTTATATTGTAGTTTGCTACGATTAAAGCCTTAAATGGTACCTAGGTATCTAAGGTACTAAGTTAATACTAAAGATAGATTGACGTTAAATAAATAAAAATGTATGATTGGGACAGCAGTTGTTCAAACACTAGTAAATTAATTTACAAGCGCGAACATAAATTATAAAGGTTAAATAGACCTATAGACAAAAGAATTATATGCTTACTTCTATGTAAATAAAGTCCATATACATACATCAAGCTCCTGTTACTTGAAATAACCTGATTTTAATTTTAAACGTAATTTCAAAAATGTTTTCTTGTGTTTTTCCTAACGAATCTCAACGATTCCAATCACTTTTCAAAGAACCTAGGCCTCCCCTAATGAGCGTCATGGCGCTGTCTCCAGCTTGCAATATCCAGCATATGCCTGCAGTCTTTCGCAGCTCTTCACCCCACCTGGTTGGAGAGCGTACGCTACGTAAAATCTTGTTTTAATTAAATAATAATCAAATAGGAAACCATGTCATTTTTAGACGAAAAATATTTCTATGTAGGTTCGTGTCTAGTTCTATTGTTCAATTATATAAAACCCTGATAACAACTCAGAAATAAATGTTCTCGTGTGGCGGCCACGTTGCAACGCGAAACGGAGTGTTGGAAGACCATCCACTCGACCGATGGACCGACGACATCGTAGCGGTCGCAGGGAGTCGATGATGGAAGCGGATCTGGACCGCTCGTTGTGGCGTCGTATGCGGACGGCCTATCTCCAGCTGTGGATGTGCATAGGCTGATGGTGATGATAAAACACTGTCTGATGATAAAAACCTACTTTATACGAGTATATTATTATGTAAAAACTACTTCCGTCTTTCACACGTTTCGTGTCACGCAATGATGCGCGCGTCGATTTACCTTGATATTATTAAAATGGTCGCCTTTCGTCATTAATCTACATGATTTTTTTAAATTCAGTAAATTCAATTCATCCACCTTTACATTATTACACTGAAATTTACTTAGCTCATCACGTCGTTCCTGGAATTTCAGAATAGAATGTTGAAACTTTACAGAATAACCTTTATATACTTACAATTACAGTTTTTATAAATAGGTGGATTAAGTATCCATTCTATTTTTCTAAATATATGAATTTAAGTCCCACCATTTGAGCTATTACCATAATTTTCGGTAGCTTTTGTTTTATCAATATAAATAAATGATGATAAACCTCTGTTCTCATGTATGTGACTGCCTTTTTTGGGAATCATATATTTAAACCTTACCTGATTATAGTTACAATGTTCTCTTTAACATAATTTCAGCCACGGCGGCCAGTCTCAACTTTAACGGAGACTAGCCGAATAACGAACTTGGGTTTTCCCAAGTTGCATAATCTTACTAAGTATTCCTCTGTTTTTCAGCTGAAAACGCCAAAATGGCATTTTAATAGATATTTTATTGTTTAAACGCATGAATTACATCAATACAAAAACTAAAAATTTGAAATGGCACATTTTAGAGGCCTTAGAGGCCGCGTAGACCTTGCTACGCGGCACGATCAAGGTGCTACAACCGACGTAGACCCTCCTACGCGGCGTAGCAAAGAGATACGACCGTCGAAGACTCTGCTACGCTGCGTAGCAAAGAGATACGTCGTAGCGTAGGAAACTAAGCTATGTTATAATTAGAAATCTATTTTTAACTAGTCATATGTAAACGAATTTCGTACTAAACCGCGCAAATTTCCACCAAAATTAACATAACCAACAAAACAAGTATTACTTACCTCGCGTCGAAAGTTGTACGTGTATTACGCACAAATAAATAACTTATTCGTACGTAACTCACAAAAACACGCAATCATCGACCTTGTGGGCGAACAGCTGATTTCTAGTCGAAGGTATTCTCGGTCAAGTGGATTCGAGATTAGTTCCGAATTGCGAGGCATACCGATTTCAAGCATTGGAGGAAAACAATGGTTTAAACTGTATGACCTGGGTCGGATATTCAGCTGATTTTAAGTCCTAGATTCATAGAAGTAAAAGGATGTAATAGCATTTATTCGCTGCTCTATATTTTTGTTATATATCAACTATAAATAATAATTTCAGAGCAAATAAAAAACAAACTACATAGGTTTGTAAGGTTTGTTGTTCCGTAACTAGTTATAAATTTTGCTAAAGAAAAACGCACTTGTTGATCCGGAGCTCTGCAGTGTGGCGGCGGCGGCGCGCCCCTGCGGGTCGCACTGCCGAGACTGGGCAGTGAATGCGTTAACTTCGCCGTTAACTACTGTAAATAGCCGTTACAAATAGACAATATCAGCGATTTTTTTAACATTTGTAAATTTTTGCGAAAATATTGGTTCAGTAGCTTTTCGAGAATCGAAGGTAAAATCTCCGTAGCGGTTGTTCACTTTAATATTTACATCAAAATAAAACAGAATTAACATAGTCATCATTTTTCAATTAATTGCGAAGAGTTTACACAAATAACACAATTAATATTAAAAATAAATGACTTAGAATAACGGGAGAACATAAAGCAGCCTTACCGCTATGAGCGATTTCATCCAGATAACCTCCGAAACCAATTTTTACTCGTACCTATAAAGGTTTAATTCTAGGTTAGCGAGTAACCAAACATTGTACAAAGCTAATACATTACGTCCGATTCATTGCACAAGTCAACAATGAAATTTTCTGAAAATACCTACACGTAGGCACGGCTCAGTAAGTCCTTTCATAACTTGGTTGCTTTCATCATCTATTGCCTTGTACACTTAATAAGTACTTCGAAGGGCGTTGCCCGGTATTAGTTTAGGAATTTCCATGGGAAATTCCCGGAGTTTAGACGTGAATGTGCCTCGAATTTCGCCCACGGCCACCAGTTTCAACGGAGACTAAGAGTGCGCGCACAGGACATTTTTAGTGCACAAGTGTGTGAACACAGATGCACGCTTTATTCCGCCATTCTCATAATCCGACGTGACGATGCAGACCGACCCGACCGAAGAGAGGTCAGACGCGTAATCTTATTAAGTACACGTCCCATCGTAGTAATTTTGAGGACATCATACCTATAGGGTGCGTGTGTAATTAGCACCATGTAGGATATTTCATTAGGATTACATATTGGTCTCGTCGGCGCTTTACTTTTCTCGATTGAAGCATAGATAATTAATTGGTTCATGATTGAAGCAGTGTGGTGTGGTGCCGGCTTAGAATTTGCACCACCCCAGCTCTTCCCGTGAGTGCCGTTAGAGGCGACTAAGGGACATACACCGGGGGCGGGCAGCAGCGCCTCTTGCAGAATAGATCTATCACCGAACTGCGATCCCCAACCCGCATGCCCAGCGTAGGGATTATGGGCATTACGTGGACTATTATAGGCTGTTGAGGTGAGGGTGAGGTCAGGTGATTGAAGCTAGAGGGAAGCCATTTTGTCACCATAAAATGGATCTAAAGGTAACGAGTTTAAGCCCATATTATAATGCACATTGCGCAGAGCTTTATGCACAGTTTATGCGCAAGGCCTATAGTCGGTCAGACACTAGGTAGGTATTTAATAATGGTTATTCGTTTATAACATCCGTAAACTCCGGCGTGGAATGTCCTTAGAATGCAGGATAGTAAGCTATTTAGCTCAACAAGTCAACGCCCTTTTATCAACGCCTATGTGTGTCTAGGTCCGGGAGTAACTTACTGTTGTACAGTCAATCAAACAAATCGACCTTGTATTGTTGGAACTAACGATGTACCTACAAATCTATTTTAAATTACTTTTTACAAAGGATATTCTTGTTACTTCTCTTTGCTTCTTTTCCACCTTTTGTGTAGGAGAAGAGAGAACTTTCCTTGCATTTTTTTCGAGATTAGACTTTTGTTGACCGCGTCTCACCTGTTCGTAAGAGACTATCATGTCCGACGATGTATAACGAAGGTAGAAGACACCTATGCACTCATAACCCTGTATGATGTTTAACTAGAAATAGACAATAAACATTAAAAAAAATATTATTTTTACTTACTTCAGTAAGATCCTTATGATTTTTAACGTGATTCCCTCAACAGAATAAAAATTATAAACTTTGGATTAGCACAATTTCTCATGTTCAAACTTAGGTCATTAACGTCATATACTACATAAATATTTTTTGTCAAAATACCTACATACAACAGCTATGATTAAAAACAATACATCGTAAACCCATCAACTATTTAATTGTTTGTTAAAATACGGGACTGACATAGTCATACCCACGGAACAGAAAAAACAAGAATACACTTATATTTTATGTTCCGTGGTCATACCAATGACTCAACGACCACTAGATAATGAAAAATATAAAAAAAAAACATGATCCTAACTTGAATATTCCAAGGATGCTTAACTCAGGCCCTGACTGTACCTATAATATACACGTTGACATTAATCTGTTCAATAAGTATGTCCTGTTGGGCCACTTCCTTTAGGCACAGCGGCTCGATCGGTTCAGCTCCGGCTGTGACTCTCGCTCGGTTCAGCTCCGGCTGTGACTCTCGCTCGGTTCAGCTCCGGCTGTGACTCTCGCTCGGTTCAGCTCCGGCTGTGACTCTCGCTCGGTTCAGCTCCGGCTGTGACTCTCGCTCGGTTCAGCTCCGGCTGTGACTCTCGCTCGGTTCAGCTCCGGCTGTGACTCTCGCTCGGTTCAGCTCCGGCTGTGACTCTCGCTCGGTCCAGCTCCGGCTGTGACTCTCGCTCGGTTCAGCTCCGGCTGTGACTCTCGCTCGGTTCAGCTCCGGCTGTGACTCTCGCTCGGTTCAGCTCCGGCTGTGACTCTCGCTCGGTTCAGCTCCGGCTGTGACTCTCGCTCGGTTCAGCTCCGGCTGTGACTCTCGCTCGGTTCAGCTCCGGCTGTGACTCTCGCTCGGTTCAGCTCCGGCTGTGACTCTCGCTCGGTTCAGCTCCGGCTGTGACTCTCGCTCGGTTCAGCTCCGGCTGTGAATCTCGCTCGGTTCAGCTCCGGCTGTGACTCTCGCTCGGTTCAGCTCCGGCTGTGACTCTCGCTCGGTTCAGCTCCGGCTGTGACTCTCGCTCGGTTCAGCTCCGGCTGTGACTCTCGCTCGGTTCAGCTCCGGCTGTGACTCTCGCTCGGTTCAGCTCCGGCTGTGACTCTCGCTCGGTTCAGCTCCGGCTGTGACTCTCGCTCGGTTCAGCTCCGGCTGTGAATCTCGCTCGGTTCAGCTCCGGCTGTGACTCTCGCTCGGTTCAGCTCCGGCTGTGACTCTCGCTCGGTTCAGCTCCGGCTGTGACTCTCGCTCGGTTCAGCTCCGGCTGTGACTCTCGCCCTTGAAACGTCTGTGATTTGATTTATAACTACGATTTTGTAATACGGTTCATTATTTTTGTCTTTTGGTCACCTTTGTTCACTTAAAGCTGTTGAATAAACATATTATGTTACGTAAATTACGTTTATTTACCAGGTAGGTAGATACTTATTTATTTAGGAACTGTCCACCATTATTTATTTATTTATTATTTGGTTCATTGTCGCTTCTCTGAATACTTCTTCCATTGTATATGATTGTTTATTTACTTCGCTAAAAGTAACAAACTATCGCCACTTAAACTGGTAGGTACTTATTTATTGAAACAGCGTAAATTTCCGAGAAATACCTGCAAATTGTTTTCCTCTGTGTTTTCCTTTAGTTCTGCAAATTAACTTGGAATAGGTAACCTATGTACGTACGTAGTAGGTACCATTTTAGCAACAGCGATTCGTCTGTAGCAAACACAATAATTTCAAAACATTTCACAGCATTGATCACCCATTATGTTCAAGATAGCTATTGAAATTGATGGCCAATCAATTCCCACGGATGGCCACGTGGATTGTCAAGGGGTCACAGGGCAAAGGTGCGCTACGACAAAATGTTGTCTTGCCAATCCTTTATTAAAATTACAGACAGTTTCCTGAATGATACTATGAAATGTTACGTACAATGCTATTAACGTGACATCATTGCGAGATCGAAACACGACTGATGTCGGTACAGTCACGTGTGTTTATTAAGAGATTTATCTGTTTGAATTATTTATGTTATGTTTTTTGTTATGAAAATGCCACGGTACAAAATATCCCTTTACACTCAAATCCATTCTTATAAACTTGTCAACATTTTTCTCGTCGATTATAGGTTAAACAAAGATACAGTAGCTAACAGTATTATATGGTTGTTTCAGAGCGAGTCGTCTTACACGTCGGGCGAGAGCTTGGGCGGCGGCGAGCGGCACGCCGTGCTGAGCTACGAGCAGGTGCGGCGGCTGAACGACGTCATGGACGAGGTGGTGCCCATCCACGGCCGCGGGGGGTTCCCCACCCTGCACGTGCGTCTGCGCGAGCTGGTGGCCGGCGTGCGCGCGCGGCTCGAGGCGCCTGTGGCGGCCGGCGGCGCGGGCGTCACCGTCCGCGACGTCAGGCTCAACGGCGGCGCCGCCAGCTCCGTGCTCGCCGACCGCGCGCAGCCCTACTCCGACATCGACCTCATCTTCACCGCGGATCTCCCCACGCTCCGGCACTGCGACCGTGTCAAGGCCGCTGTGCTCGGCCACCTCACCACGCTGATGCCAGCCGCCGCGGTGGCGTCGCGCCGCCGTGCCTCACCCGCCGGATTGAAGGAGGCCTACGTCTCCAAGATGGTGCGCGTTAACGCAGACGGCGACCGCTGGTCGCTCATCTCGCTCGGCAATTCGCGCGGCCACAAGACCGTCGAGCTGAAGTTCGTGGACACGATGCGACGTCAGTTCGAGTTCTCGGTGGACTCGTTCCAGATTGCGCTGGACTCACTGCTCGCGTTCCACGAGTGCGCCGCTCTGCCGATCGGGGAGAACTTCTACCCGACTGTGGTCGGCGAGAGCGTGTTCGGGGACTTCGAGGAGGCACTGTGCCACCTCGCGGATAAGCTGATCGCGACTCGGCAGCCCGAGGAGATCCGCGGTGGCGGCCTGCTGAAATACTGCGCGCTGCTGGCCAAGGGCTACCGCGCGGCGCGCCCCGACAACATCAAGATCCTGGAGCGGTACATGTGCTCGCGCTTCTTCATCGACTTCCCCGAGCTTGGCCAGCAGCGCGCTAAGCTCGAGGCCTACCTCCGGAACCACTTCGTCGGCCGAATAGAGGAGGCGCTCAAACACCGGTAAGGATCCCTCATTCATATCAACGCTTTCCTTTAAAATAGTTTGAGTGGTATCCAGTTGTCAATTTTGTCAGTTTACTGATATCTATCCCAGGATTAATCTTATCATTATTATGGTTTCCTTTTGAAATGGCCTTGAGCGACATTCTACAGCCTTTCCAGTCAGTTGCATTGTCAAATTAGTCAGTATACTAATGTTGTTAATTACTCGGCAGGTACCTGACACTGCTGCACGGCGTGGTCCGCGAGTCGACAGTCTGCCTGATGGGTCACGAGCGGCGGCAGACGCTGGCGCTGATCGAGGCGCTGGCGTGCCGGGAGCTGTGCGCGCGCCAGCCCGTTCTGTACGCGCCGCAGCCGTTCTACGTGTGCGTGTGTCCCGCCTGCCTGCCGCCGCCGCCGCTGGCGCCGCAGATGACGTGCGCGGCGTGTGAGGCGGCCCAGTGCTGCGAGTGCTGCCGCGGCCGACCTTGCCCGGCGTGACCGCCGCGCGCCGACACCGACAACAGTGCCAAATGTATATATCGTAGGTGCGCGTCCCTCCGCCCCGCCCGCGCGCTACCCCGCCCGAGGGCGACCGATAATTTCTAGTCGTACTCCTTGCGCGTTGACTCATCAATATGTTGGCAGTACGAAAATTATTGTAGAGGCGATTGCGGGCCCCCGGACGGACGCACGGGGGCGGAACGACGCGCGTATATATTTTGCTAGAACGATAGAGACTTGTATGATAGCACCGAGCCGGACGCGGAGGCTGCGGCGTAGGATTCCGCCGAAATTCACAGATGTACATGAAAACTCCGTTCCTCATGCAAATTTCTATTTTACTACGTGTATTTATCGATCCGAAGGATATAACTATGTATACACTCTCGTCTTGTGACCGCTCTAGTATTGTATACGGCTTGGCATCATGTAACAAATTAAGATAGAAGGACAAAAAAAAAAGAAAATTAAAAAAAAATATAATAGATATTCTAAGGTGTGTACAATATTAAAGTTCACGCTTTTAAATAAATAAATATAATATTTTAAGAACGTTTACAAGTAGCGAAGTCAGATTAGTAACAGAGTACTTATGAACATGTTTTTTTTTACTATTAACGCTTCATCAATTACGATTATTAAGCTGTAGGTCGTATGAAAAATGTGATTTAATTGTTGTAGATTAACATGTTGTCGAAGTTTATTATTATATACCTACTTACATAACATTATGTAGATTAAATCCAATAGAGAGTTATATACTATTATTGTTGTATTTTAATAAAAATATAGTTATAATATTATGAACGATAAAGTAAACAGTGTCCGGCCAAAATGTGCATGAATAAGATATTTTGCCAATGCGTATAATATTATAACATATTACGTATACAAGTTATATTGCATGAAATTCTATGTAGCGCTTTAATAAGGCACTTGTTAGTCTACTTTGAGTAGTGGGGATATATCCAGAGTAATCAAGTACAATCATTTACTAGTGTAAACTATTATCTATTCTATCTTCGGAATAACAGATCGAGTTTATGAACGAATTTCCGACTTGCTCACTATCGAACCAAAATTTAAGATCTCATTTAAAAAAACTCTTCAAAATCTCGATAGGCTATCCTATCTCGGCATTTTCATCGTTAGACTATTGTCTCTTGTCGTGGGTTTCGTGCGTTTCACAGACGGTCGGACAGTCGGTCGGATTGTTTCGTATCTTGTGTATGTACTTAACATCAGTGAAACGGTACAAGGTGAACCAGCGGATCCTAATTCAATTATTCAGTACTTATAACTAAATGAAGTACATAATTATTAGTTAAAGAAATGTAAACTATATTCCATTTGTAATAAGAGTGAATGTAAGTTAATTATCACTAGTGTTACTGATATAATCGAGACAGGCCTCTCAGTTGTGATTTGTACTTGTTGTCTTTTCGACAATGTTTAACGTCATTTCTATTAATATCTTATACATAACTGTGATTGTTTATATATATGTATTCGCGTAGATTGGCTTTTGGCATAATCCGTTTATGAACTACCTCCTTGTGTGAATTATTTGCACTACGAATTTTCTATACCGTTCTAATCATATGATTCTCAAAGCTACTGTAAATTAAGAGGATCAGTCATTTCGCCTAATTATTGTTATTTAGATGACAGCTGTCAATGAATAAAGAAAATGATCAATTAAGATTATGGAGACTTGCTACCAATTTTCACTGATTCAGTTGAAACAACTGAAGGCATGTTATTTGTATATTTTGATGACGCTGTTGTAAAGCGGTCCCCAGACGGCGATGCAGCATGCTGTACGTGAATTAACGTGTGACATAAAGGTTTCTATTGTAACTCACTGGCTAACAGTACCAAGTTACTGGAATCACGTAAAGCGAGAAAGAAATTAAATCGCACGTTAACAGAACTCGTGTCATTTGGTATTTCTATCTACGGGCCGCTTTGTAATAGTGAAAACTGGTGGAATGTTCCAAAAAACTTCCGAACGGTCTAAAAAAAAATATTAAGAGGGACATTGCATTATAGTATAGTTTTTTCTAAAGTTACCAACAGTTTTCAGCTAGCCTTTATTTTATGTTATTTTTATTTAAATGTTTACTGGTAAAAAGGCGTTTGCGTGTTGTTTTCTTCAAAAAAAATCTTCGTTTTCGGTAAATATATTTTTTACTTCAATGAGTCTGAAACCCTAAACGAGTTTTGTAGTTTAAATTAAATACTTTTTAGACAGGAAATTAATATTCGTTATAGTTTGTTACATACTTTATTTGATTTATATTGTGTAATTCGTAAAATACCTAATATGTGTATAACATCATTGCCGAGGTATGCGACCTCAAAAATAAACATGCATTTACTTCTACGAATGTTACTATAATGTCAAATTCATTGGTCAATTAAAATTTTTATAAATTTTAAGCATAACTAAGAAGTTTGCTATCTGTAGCCAAGTCATGTGTGATTTATTTTGTACTAAACGAAACGCAAGCGCCATTGCTAGGCGATGTTTCTGAAATGTAAGGTCTTGGCTAAAAGCAGCGTGAGGTTCAAACTGTGTTAGAAAATTTACCTTTGTTTATGGAACTGACTGTTGACGAAACAGTGCGGAAAGTCTAGAACTTCCGCACTGTTTCTTTAAATCTATAAACATCTGGGCAGACACCTTGTTTTGTAGAGGAAGTCGTTATTGTAGGTATGCACAGACGGATAAATCCGTTTTTCCATCACACTGTGATATGTCTTAATCTTCGTTTAAACTCGTTTAAGAAAGTAATCCTGGGCTAATCTCGAAACTTGTAGATTGATTTAAACTCGTTTAAGAAAGTAATCCTGGGCTAATCTCGAAACTTGTAGATTGATTTAAACTCGTTTAAAAAAGTAATCCTGGGCTAATCTCGAAACTTGTAGATTGATTTAAACTCGTTTAAGAAAGTAATCCTGGACTAATCTCGAAACTTGTAGATTGATTTAGAATTTCGTTAAACGTTCTAAGAATAAGAAGGTCAGTTCTTGTCTTCCATCTTAAATTACAAAAATAAATTGATACAGATATTAAAACAAAACGTCCCATGCAGTCTGCGCGCACGCTGCTATTTGCACCACCTTACGTTTATCAGAAGCAACGCAATGTCGACTCTATCGCTCATATGTTAAAAGCGAAAATCGGCATGCCGACTCTCTAGTATAGGGTTTGCTAGATCATAACGCCTTACCTTATATAAGCTTATTTTTAGGTTATGAATCATATATTTTAGTTATAATTATTTCCTCTTCCAAGTTGCCTGTTTCGTGCATTGGCGATTTCTCGCTATGTTGTTGCGATACATAATGATAATGAATATATATTTGTGAGGAGTTTTAAGCTATTGTAAATTTTACAGAAAATTAAATAAAAATGTTGTGAAAAATAAACTATAAAAAGTGATAAACAGTGACAAATGTCTTTTATTTCCTTCTCCCAACAAAAAGGTTAGGTACCTACCATTTATAACATTTAGATCTGTATTGTGAAGGCTTGCTCAGTCACAGATCTATGCTTGAGTTACGATTCAGGGTTCCACCAGAGATGTTACCACTCCGAGCTCCGCGCGCCAAGTCTCAAGAGCTCGGAGTGGTAACATCTCTGGTGGAACCCTGCCGGAGTTTGCTTAGTGCTCTCAATGTCAAGGTCGAGTATTGTGGTGTCCTGATGATGTCTCGTGGAGAGACGAAACTAGTTTACGTCTTGCTTTGATAGATTTCTTTTCATTTTGTAGTTGGTGTGTTTTTTCTTCTACGACGCTGATTACATTTTGTTAGAACTTATCGGAGAAGGTCTTGCGCGGAATTGTTACTAAATATTTTCATCTTTATATTTTGCAATGGATTTCCGCAAAGTAACGCCTGAATCTATTTTTTAAGGAATCTTAAATTGTACCTATCGAAAAACAGTACCGATCTACTATATTGTTTATAGAACAAAGATGCAACCAGAACCGAGTTTTGACCTCTGATTTAAGTATATCTCAACTACTACTTCAGCCCAAATACATGATGTATAGGAAACTCGGGCTTACATCGAGCTTACATCAACATAATAAACAACACTCTATACATAGAATTCATACACGTGTTTGTGTAGAGGACATCGCCCTATCTCTGATAATACTGAGATCACAATTAGCACGTAACAAACAGACAAATTAAGATTATTTGTTATCATTGTACGAGATAGAACGGAAATGAAGCAAGTCCGTATTGTAAAGAAAATACGTGAATAAGAAATAAAAAGATTCAGCTACCAATATGTGATAGATAACCCCACGGAGGTTATTAAATGAGGAGAGAGGTATATTGTAATTAGCAATAGCTCAAAGGATAAGCAAGCTGAAGTGGCAGTAGGCTGGCCATATCTCGAGAAGAACCGACCACCGACAACGTAGTGTAGGACGCCCTCCGACCGGGTAGGATGACGTTTTGCGAAAAACTGCTGACAGATGCTGGATGCGGCAAGCTGAAGACAGGGCGCTATGTCGTTCATTAAGGCGCATACCCCACCCAAAGTGGCGCCGCCACCTAATATTTCTTACTATTCCGTTTAACAAAGGAATTTTCAATAATCCATCTTCCAGTTTGTGATACCTATCATAAGCTTTTTTTACTGCCTCTGTAATAGTTTTATTCTATTTAGTTTTAGCAGAGATACGAAAATAGATTTTGGTGGCCACCAAGGGCAACTTCGTATCTCTGCCTAAACTAAATAGAATAAAACTATTACAGAGGCATCGAAAAAAAGTTTATGATAGGTATCACAAACTGGAAGATGGATTTTTGAAAATTCCTTTGTTAAACGGAATAATAACATAAAGTAGGTGGCGGCGCTAGTTAGACTGGGGTATGCGCCTTAATATAGGCGAATGATGATGATGATGAAATTTCTTTTGGTTTATATTACCATAGGATGAAGTGGAATATTATACAGGCAGCACAGGTGACTTGTCCCGCAGTACTGCGAGGTAGGCCCGGTGTAGACAACCATCGTTGTGGTTTAAATCTGTCATCGTCTAGGTACTTTTGTATAATTTAAAAATAAAACGTCAAGTGCGAGTTAGACTTGCACATCAAGGGTTCCGTACAAACTTCTACACTTCAGCAAAGAAATCAACCCAGACGAACAGTGTACAATAATTTTCTGAATTGATAATGATTATGATGACGTAACTTATTTAGTCGATCGAACTATTCTCGGGGCTAAATATGTTACTTCCAACCCTAGGGTTTCTAACAATGTACTATTTTCTATGAATAAAACACAAATTTATGGGTTTCAGATTTTCCCTTTACTTGTGCTATAAGACATTGCTTTTGTAAAATTTCATGGTTCTAGGTTAACGGGAAGTATCCTATAGGTTATGTGTGCATGTGATTCCCTAGGAAATTTCAAAATATTTGGGCATAAACGTCTGTAACTTTTGATTGCGTTGACTTAGGAGTTTGATTTATATTGCGGCTCCAAGAGGTTACGAGCCTGCGTATATGATGTAAAAATCAACGCGATAACTCAACGCGTTTCTGAGAAAAGAGGGTTGACAGACGGACAGACGGACAACAAAGTGAGGGTATAAGGGTTCCTTTTTTTCCTTTTGAGGTACGGAACTCTAAAAATGGTGAAAAGTAACGTTATCTTGTGCGTACTGAACAATTTGTCGCCTGCAAAATCCAGGCCGAAATCCCAGATTGTATAGTAGGGAAACACAAGTTCGCAAGCACCACAAAAACAACTCGAAATAGGACAATTTTGACTTTAAATTAATCTTATTCTTGGGACCGTTAAATCCCATTTGTCAGTCAGGAATAAAGCCGGTCTTCCACTGACGAAGTAAAATGTCGGTTACTGGGGAACAGAGGGTGAAATATTATTGCTTTTTATCAACATTTTCAAAAAAACTGCCCCGTTATTGTTTATAGTTACTCTGTAGTTGATACGCTTTCCTTTGTGGACTGTGTTGACAATTTTTTGTTTATCAATACGGGGACCTATTTTCTCTGAGTGGAAGGTATACATAACAAAACACTTCTGAGATATATTCACATCATAATAATACAGCACGCAGAGTTCTTGTACAAATAAATAGGCAGGTGTGTAATAATAACAGACATTATTATTAGCTACGCCTTAACATAATAATCGAGAAATGAATGAACTTGCCATCATAAAATAAATAATGCTGGACAATTCACACAGCATCATCCCCAATTAAGCCCAAGATTCCTTGGGGCTAGATCCAAAATCCAACCCTTTTTCTTTTATTTGATGTGATGAGAGAGTTTCTAGATGAGTTAGCAGAGCTTTTCTGAAATAAAACTTATAATTATTTTTATATAGCTTTGAAAAGAAAAAAAAAAGAAAAAGATGTAATGCACCCATTACATCTTTTTTTTTAGGTTAGATTTTTTTTATAATAGATGTCGGCTAACAGAGGACCGAATAAAAAACGAATATGATGTTCCACTGCCTGTACTCCAGCCGAATTCGATATGAAATATTTGTACTGAAAACGGCCAGGCTTAATAAAAATTTACTTTTGTTGCCGTGTAATACGTAATTAAAATTCTACTTTCCCATAACCTCAAACTACCTCTCCGAATCCATCAGCCCACTTCTGCCTAGTTTGGAGTGATCAGTGGTCCAATTTTCGGACCCGCCCTGCACGGCAATCGAAACGTCTGTAGCTTAGAACCAGGCATCCTTATGCCTGTACTGGAGAATACCATAAAATCTTCACCGTAAAGGCTACTCTGCTATGGAACAGTCTTACCATCGAATATCGTAATCCTCAGCAAATGTCTTTATTATCTATAGTAAAACAACTTTCTTTCTAAATAATACTTCGGCGGTACATAATAATATCCATTTTATGTTTAGGTACATAATGTTATTGTGAAAGTATAATTTATTTTCTTTATGTTATTTTTAGTTTTGTAAATGTAATATTTTTAATCTAGCACTACCATTTTTTTTTTTTTTTTGTTATCCTGAGGGAAATGCGCACGCATATCGCACTGCCACGGGGAGACAGTACGATTATGTGGGACTCCAACCCACTAAAACCTTCAGGGTGTTTCCGTCTCTGCCGCTTGTGGTGGGAACATGGGAACGTTTTCTCTTCCACGAACCCACCACGGCTGCCCGATATCGGGCCCCTCAATGGAGGGTGTGAAGTCACCCCCTTCGCGACACGCCAGAAACACATGACGCGCCGCGACCACCTCGGGGACCTTACCGCCAAATGGGCGCCGAACGACCCCGTGTCCAGACGCCCTAGGTCCCCCTGCGACGGGTCAGTCAAGTGGCCCCGCCGCCTGCCACACGGTCGCAGAGGATAGGGAGAGCGGCCCTCGCAATACCGACACTCCTCCTCCCCTGCGACCCCACCGCGTCCGCCATCGAACGGTGGCGACCCCGCCAAGGCCGCGGAAGGCAGGGAGAGCGGCGCACCGCAATACCGGCACACCTCTCCCGCCGCGGCCTCCATCTCCCTGCGGCCATGCTGCCCATACAGCACAGCCGCCCGCCTCAGTCACGGTACCGCCCATACGACACCGCAACCTACTACCACTCCAACTGGGCTTAGAGCGCAAAACCCCGAGGAGCGGTCCGTCTTGGGGCCGGCCATGTCGCCCTCTGCGTTGGCACGGCCCCATGGGTTCCTCTTAGCTTCACCGCGGGTGACCAGTCCGCGATTACTAACCCCCCCGCCCCGGCAAGGCGGGAACCCCTCGGGGGGGACTACTGTAATTATTGTCCACACTATCCAAGGTTAGCTGGTAGAAAATGCTATCTAAATATTATGCTCGCCTATGTATACTTTTACAATAAAGTATATTTTACATATTTATCTTGACGAGGTACCGGCAACTTCGCTTGGTGGCCACCAAAATCTATTTTCGTATCTCTGCCTAAACTAAATAGAATAAAACTACTACAGAGGTATTAAAAAAAGCTTATGATAGGTATCACAAACTGGAAGCAAGATTTTTGAAAATTCCTTTGTTAAACAGAATAATAACTTATAGTAGATGGCGGCGGCGCCACGCCACTTTGGGTGGGGTATGCCATTACTTCAAAAAATATAGCCAACAAATTATCTGAAACTCAATGCCAAGTACTTACGTAAACTTCAGTTTTTTTTCCTCAGATTTGTTCATTTCACGATGAGTTTATTACATGTGAGAGAATGAATAAATTCTTTGAAAGTTAGCAGAGTTAGTTCTGCTTGGAGAGGAAAGCGGACATTATTGATGGAATAAATAGCGTTTTTCAGGTTCAATGTCCCAGCAGAGTTTATTTGGGACACCTTAGCATAATAAGATTCAGATGACATGTCCGTGTTCCGTTTCAGCTTGTTTTGAATCATCTTGACGGAGATTATGTTTGGGGGAAAGGAACACTGCTTCATTCGTTTTCTATTATAATAAAAATATCTATCTATGTATTGTATTAAGTACAGCAGTTATCTAATACGCATAACACAAGCTCTGCTTATCTTGGGACTAGAAAATGTTGTGTGAATTGTCCACCGTTTATTTTTTCATTCAGTGTCTTTTTCTATGGTTGGACCACATCAAATCAAATCAAATAAAATCAAAGTCTTTATTTCCATAAATACAAAAATGTACACTTAGAATAGGTCAAATTTTTAAAATAAAACATTGACACGGAAATAAAGTGATATTTTTTATTTCGGTCGCTTCGGTGTGTAAACTAAAGTAAAGAAGCGACGAAGAAACCTTTAGCCTGTTAGTTGCTATTTTTCGAGTTGGAGCAAAACCCGTCCCAAGCTTTTTTATCTTCTAGATAATCTGATATTTTTGTAATAAGCATTTTTGCACAGAAAGATTTTTACAATTTGTTTGAATTTATTTACTGATAGATTTTGCAACTCACTAGGAATTTTGCTGTAGAAGCGTATACATTGCCCTTTAAAAGATACATTAATTTTGTGAAGCCTAGTTTTGGGCACAGCAAGTTTATGTTTATTTCTAGTATTTATATTATGTATATCGCTGTTTTTAGGAAAGCTTTTGATATTTTTATGAGTGTACAACAAGTTTTCATAAATATATTGACAGGGAACTAACATAACATGTGCCGAAAGGGGGCGATTCTAGACCCCAAACGGATCAACTTGTGAATTAGGATATTCTAAATTCGAATATTTTTCTTAATATTAAATTAACGTTTTTTTTATTCGTGTTCTTATACATTCTTGCATTATTTACAATATTAAAAATTTCACAAATGTATGTTTTCTAATGTTTGTATTTTTAGCAAAACCAGTGTTTCGTCTTGTAATTATTACAAAAAATGAAGTAAATCATAAAAAAAATCAAAATATGTGTTAACCTGTGTCCCAAATGCATATAAAATGTTGCTGGAGTGATATTGGTACCTATCTGAATATCCCGTGCGTGTATAACACAGGTACAAGCACCTACAACTAAAATGTATTAGCCATTTGGGAGATACGAGCAAGAACATTTCAAGGTGCAATTAGTAATTCTGCATTCCGACAATTTTTACCGACCTTGCGCGCAAATCTGGCATTCACTGTCGATATATTCGTACAAGGCGCCACGAAATGCTTGCTTTACACTGATTTCGGACCCCGGTTCTTCTACTAGTAAGTACTTCTACAAGTTATAAAATTAAAATTTGTCTTTATTATTTTTAAATTGACGACCTCTGTGGCGCGTGGACGATGATCTGCCTGCGATGCAGAAGGTTGCGGATTCGATTCCCGCCTTGGGACAAATGTTTGTACCATGTTCAGGGTATTCTGGTCGTTTTCTATCGTATAGTAAAAAATATCTATTTATGTAATGTATTGCATTATGTATATCAGTTATCTAGTACATATAACAAGCTCTGATTAGCTTGGGGCTAAATGATTCTGTGTGAATCGTCCAGCATTATTTATTATAATTTATTTATAAGTTGTCTCACTAAAATTCCCATTTAAAAAATAGTAGTAGTACTTTGTTTAAATCTTTTGAAAAGATTAACAACAAACCGTTTTGTTTTAAAAAGCAATAGAAAAATGACATTCTAGAAATATTAAGGTTTATCGAAACAAGGAAAAAGGAATTTTTAAAGACAACGCCCAGTCCAAACCGCTGAAGCTAGAAAACTGAAATTTAGAGGGTAGGTCCTCTAAATTTCAATTTTCTAGGAAAGTCCTAAAACTTCCCGTAACGATGGGATTTTTGAAAATTCTAATCCTAAGGAGGTGAAAAGAGGGGTTGATTTAGTGTTGTAACTCTTTAACCAGTGGCCGATATCCTTGAAACTCACAGGGAACAATTACTTAAAAAATATAAAACTAATTAATACATGTTTCTGTATTTTTCAAAACATTTCTGAGGTTCGGAGTAAAACAACCTAGTATATAATGGGATGCTTTAGTCCCTTTTAAAACAATCTACTATTCCCTTTCCGGAGGAAGGAGCCGTTAAGCTAATCTTTTGGGGGTTCGTGGTGAAATCATGATTCACCAGTATTCCCGCTGCACCTTGTACTCGTGCCTATATCCATTGAGGCATCAGTTGAAATACTAAGTGAATTTTTGTAGGTCGCCCGCACGGTTGGAATGTGTTGGATGATGAAACACTCTCAAAGAACTACGGATGAGCTAACGACATTGAGTGATTGTAGAGATCTATCACACATCAAGCATGCGTACTATCACGTATCATCATTAGCCTATATCAGTCCACTGCTGAACATAGGCATCCCCTAATGAGCGCCATACCGCCCTGACTTCAGCTTGCCGCATCCAGCATCTGCCAGCAGTCTTTCGCAAATCATCATCCCACCTGGTCGGAGAGCGTCCCACACTACGTTTGCCGAATCGCGGTCTCCACTCAAGAACACGTTTACCCCAGCGGTTGTCGGTTCTTCTCGAGATATGGCCAGCCCACTGCCACTTCAGCTTGCTAATCCTTTGAGCTATGTCGATAACCTTGGTTCTCTGTCGGATGTATTCGTTGCGAATCCTATCCTTCAGAGAAACTCCAAGCATAGCTCTCTCCATAGCTCGCTGGGCGACTTTAAACTGGTGGACCAGCCCTACCGTGAGTGTCCACGTCTCAGCTCCGTAGGTCATCACGTATGCTCCAATTCAATTCAATAACGTTTATTTCTTTAAGCCTACAAAATAAGCACTTAGACAAGTCAAATTTAATACCAAAAACAGATAAATAGTGCAAATACACATAGATAGATAGATGCCTCTTTTCTGCAAAATTAGAAATTTTGCAAACAAAATAATAACAGTTTTAACCACCCGATAATTCTTAAACAAAAAGTAACTAATAAATAATAACTCGAATACTAAGAAAAATCCGGGAACATGCATGGGGTATTTTCAGGACCCGGTGAGGGGTGAGGCATTAAAATGTTTAATTATGACGTCACTATTTGGTCCACCCTGTTATAAGTACAAATTTTCCAATCAAGAGCGCCAAACTGTACAATCGATGTTGTAGAATTTGGCACTTTGATATGCTTGATTGGGAAATCCTGGGAACGAAATAACGTTGAACGGAGTTTTAGTAAATTAAATAATTAACTTTAATATTAAAAATAGAAACCACAAAGGAAATATTTTTGTCCAACGCGATTTAGATCTAATTTCACCGTTGCAATTTGTCGTTATTCTAAATGCCGGTGTCCTGAACACGACAAGCTTTCATAGTGATAGAAGGATAGGTTGAAGAAAATCCTTCTTAGTATATAGGTTTGGGTTTAACGTCCAAGGAGGTTGAAATACCTCACCCACCATAGATGCTGGCCGCAAGCACATTTTAAATTCAAATCACTACGAACACACGGACCATTGGTCTATTGTTTTCTCTCCTAATTTTGGAAATATATTTTGGTTTTTGGTATAAATAGGCACGCTTACTACTATACTTATAAATCTGTGGGCACGCTTGCCAGAATTACTTAACTTAATTATGTGAATTATCTCAATTAATTTTATGATATTTATTACTTATTGAATTATGCTAGTTTTAATTACTCTTGAGTGACGTAGCCTCTTCACAGCTGAATATTTTATTAATTATGTACCTACTTTTTGTGTCGTTCTAATTAAAATTTTATATTATTTAGACCTGATTTAGACATAAGGCAATCATGTATTTTTTTGACATTACTAAGTGCTCCTTTTTGTTCCTATAGTTGAAAATAAATTAAATTAAACCAGTTTATACCACAAAGTACTTTTTAAGTTTATACTTGGACGCAAACAAGAAAACCTGAAGAAGTAAATGAAGCTGAAAAATTAGAAAAAAGTGTTTTACTGGAAAACTCAAGAAGCTACAGTCTACAATAGTCGGTTTCTACCGACACGGAACAGAGATGTGCAAAATATAAATATCAAACCGAATGCTTCGAGGCATTCACCCCTTTCATGCCTTCTTTGATCAACCCCAGTCCATGCCGAGATTCTATTGATTAAAAATGTACCGGTACTATGTCTAAGTAAGTGGCTTCTGAAATACATCTGGTACCAGCTGCAAAATCACGAGCCGAGATTATTGGAACCGGCACCCCACGTGGAACATCGTGGCCAATAATTAGATGTACCTAGATAACCCACCAGGGGCCAAGTTTCAGTCGTCAGCCCGTGTTTGTGGTTGTTATCGCTATTGATAAACTGGATTTGTAAACGTTTGCAGTGTTGTTGCGTTAAAAGTTCATGCATGGTCATTATTGCATAGAATGTAAATAAGTAGGTACCTACTTATTGACTTTGCCTACAGTCGCCGCCAAGAAACGTTGAATAGGTGAAGACTCCGAAACCCCGGGTATATACCCCGGAAAGCACCAGAAATGGGATTTGCGGTTTTAAAAAAGAATCTGCTGTCTAAACGCATAGAAATATTACGAACATAATTTGGCGTGTTTAAAACTTTGCAGACTTCAATTTAAGTTCCTGGGTAATATCAAAATACAGCCCACTGATAGTCGGGGAGACAGGAGGCTTAGGAATAAGATATGTGGTATTGGGACCCTTTGTCAAAACCTTAACAGTATCATCAGTTTAAGATTGGTCATCCTTCGTTTGAGGCGATCCGCCAACCGTCCGTCAACTTTGCAAACCTCTTGTTACGTCCTCACCTCAACAGTTCACCTCAACAGCCTATAATGGTCCACTGCTGGACGCAGGCCTTCCCCTGATTTTTCTATCTCCTCAGGGGTAATGCTCATAATCCCCATGGTGGGCAGGTGGGATTGCGATCGCAGTTCGGTGTTAGATCTATTCTGCAAGAGACTGCCCGGTCCCCTTCCTTAGTCGAGTCTTAGTGGGGTGGTGCAAATTCTAAGCCGGCATCACACGACATGTTTACGTCCGTTGTCTTGGAAACCATTTCGTTTACTGTGAAAATTATTATGTCATGGTGTTTTAGATACGTTTTACGGTGCACAAATAAATTCCTCGGGAATCTTACTTTTATGGGACCACTTCCAAATTAACCTTCAGACTACAACTAAAGAATCATCAAAATATATTAAAAATTGGCGAAAATATCAATAAAACTGTTGTAGCTAGTCGTGATGTCTCAAAAGAATTATGTTATTTTCGATATGGGAAAAAAACGGATCCCTCAGTAAAATAAAAGTATGCGACCGACTCGGGATCGTTTTCTATTTAATAGGCACCGAAATAATTTTCACAATCGGTCCTTGACGGAGATAAAGATGAACTTTATAAATACATAGGCTATATAGTATTTGATTATAAGTGTTAGTACTGGTTATCAACTTGAGAACCAAGAGTTGCTGATACTTGAAATCTCTTAGTGCCAGAGATCATTTACCTTCCATAATACAGAAGCATTTACTTTGAGATTAATATTAATTATACATAGTTTAGTATTGACGCTAGAACGCTTAGTGTTTCGAAACAAATACATAAAAAGTTCGCATTTTCTTTCGAATACTTCCATCGAATTCAAGTTCTTCCAATAAAAGCGCCTTGTAGCGCTCCTACCGGATCGAGAGGAACTCGAAATACTTATCGTAGTATAAAAACGATCCAATCGTTTCATACAAACTCGATGATAGTTTTCGAATGATTTTGAGTGATTTGTTGCACTTTGACATGACAGCCGCTTTGGATGTTTTATGTATTTTATGTCCATCATCGGGATACCATTTACCATCCTGCCAAATTTCATTAAAATCCGTTCAGCCGTTCAGGCGTGAAATGTGACCGACAGGCAGACTGATAGAGTTACTTTCGAATTATACACTACTAGTGGTTCGCCCCGGCTTCGTACGGGTATATTCTAAACCTATGGTCATCACATCAAGGATAATGTAGGGTTCTAATAAAGAAAGATTTTTTCAGATTTGAAATATTCGTTCCAGTAGTTTTGGAGCCTATTCAATTCAAACAAACATATCTTTCCTCCTTATAATATAATTAAATTAGTATAGAAAAATAGCTTAAATAAAATAAATAAATTGCTGCTGCTCCCGGCTTCGCGCGTGCGTGTCAAGTAGTCCGTCCTTGGAATACCAGAAAAGTAACTGGATGGATTCATCATCATCATCGGCCTATACTGGTCCACTGCTGGACAAAGGCCTCCCCTAATGAGCGCCATAGCGCCCTGTCTTCAGCTTGCCGCATCCAGCATCTGCCAGCAGTCTTTCGCAAATCGTCATCCCACCTGGTCCGAGTGCGTCCTACACTACGTTTGCCGAGATGAATGGAATGGATGAATATTATATCATTATATATAGTATATAATATTATTATATAGTATTTAACAAGGTTCCCGTCCATGCATGGAGATATAAGGGCTCATCTGTAAGGAACGATATAAATAATGACATTCATCTAGTAGGTACTTAGCCAGTGCTCTTCCTACACGAGCCTAAAGAAATATTATTAAATGTTTTGGACAAATGTCCAAGAAAACAAAGCTTGAAAGGAAAGTAGGGAAATCCCACATTCACAAATTGAGGAACTTTTCAGACAATAATGAGAATGTCCAAACAAGGTACATACCTACCAAATCATAATGGGTATTCAAGGATTTACTTCAACTTCGAGATTTGTTTGAAATTAGTTTATAGAAACCAAAGCTATGCTACCTACTGGATTTCATGGAAGATTCGTTTACAAGTTAATTATATACTTATCAAGAGTTTTTTTTACGCGATTCGCAAGAAGGAGAGCAACGGTGACCATGATGGTTGGAATCAGTAAAATAATAAGCAAAAGGAATTTTGTAAAGGTACGTATGTTTATACGTATACGTACAGTGTCGTTTATTGTTAGCTTACCCCACTCTCCCTCGTATGTTCTAAGTCTCGTCATTATATCAGCATTGGTTTTGTTTCATAAAATTTGACATTTTTACTTGCTATCTTCAATAAACAATAAGATTCTAGTTTTAAAATAGTTATGGATTCAAATCAAATCAAATCAAATCAAATCGTTTATTTGCAGAATACATTATTACAGGTACATGTCAGATCTTATAACTAGAGTGAAGTCAATGTATTCAACCCGCAAGCAGGTATACAAATATTAAAATAAATGTTGGTGATTGTAAGTGTTAAATTAATCTAGAATAAAAAAAATGTAGTTTAGAAACAGATACTTAATTGAGTCAGATAAATTATTTTACTTAAAATTAATATATTCCGTAACACTATAAAAACATCTGTCGAGGAGCCAGTTATTTAACTTTTGTTTGAATAAATTGCCATTGAGGTCTTTAATTACTTCTGGTAACTTATTGTAGATAATGATGCACATATTGAAAACATTTTTCTTGTAGATCTGTTTATGGCATTGTGGATTGTATAATAAATTATTGAATTTAGCTCTTTTCTGTCGAGTGATAATCTCCTTACGTTTGGTAAAGTATTGTGGGTTAGATTTGACAAACATACATATACATATCTCTAATGTACATGCAAGGTAGAGGCATAATATTAGAGTTCTTAAAGATATTGTCTTCAAACGGAACAGATATCCTGTTACGTTTGAAGATAATTTTTATGGTATGATATTATGATATGTAATTTCTATACTGGTACGCATATGGGTATACTGGTAAGATGTCTGTTGCTTTATGTATGAGTACACGGAGAATGGATTCTTATATTATAATTAGGTAGGTATTTATTGTTATGAATAATAGACTCCTCTAATTCAGACCTTCGATGTCGTAAGAGCCGACTAATGGATCCTATTAAAGGAAGAGCAGCAGCTTCATTTTGTGTATTTTTAACCACCTCACTGCGCTTACCAATGCTCTTGCTAAGCGCAGTGATTGTGACCAACCAAAACCTCCCTTGTTTTGGGGAAGTATCAGCGGACGTATGTGATTAATTTTTTACCTAAATACTGAATTATGTTACTTACTTTTTTTTTGTTACTTTTCCTTGCTGCTTGTGTAATACCTTATACAAATACATTCTATCTATCTATGTGCGGTGATCAGAGGAGCGAGTCTATACATATAACGAGACGTAAACGTTACGTCTCATATATCCATAGGTTTTGGTACAGCGGCCATACAAATATTAGACGTCAGGATCTCGTCTGGTTACTATCGTCACTACAAGACTACAAGACTCTTGTGAGTCTTCAGTCCTGGGAATAGAAAAAGGCCCTCAGGCTCGAAATAAGATGTATATTTTTTTTTGTACTGGATAATTCTTTGGAAAATTCTATTCCGTTGATAAGTTCGGTCACCATGCACTGGCGTGTGTCTCTAGTGCAGGACGTGTGTCCCGCCATGTTTCAATTTATGACATCATCCGTCGGGCTTTTACCCGCGTCAGTGTGGCAGCTACTCTCGAACCACGTGGCCTAATGCGAGAAGATGGTAAAGACCTGACGGTATGACTCTGATTCCTTGGAAGATGGGTCGGCCTTTAGTTTGGGATGCCACGTGTGTAGATACCCTAGCACCTTCTCATCTTGCAGGTACATCAATAAGGGCCGGCTCTGCAGCAACATCAGCGGAGTCCCTCAAACGGCGAAAATACGCTAACCTCGACAGAGGATGACAGAGTTTACCTATTCGAGCCGTTTGGGGTGGAAACCCTAGGTTCTTGGGTTCCTGGAGCACACGCTATATACAAAGATCTTAAAAAACTCCAAACAGAATTCACAGGTGATTGGAATGCTGGCTTTTATTTCGGTTAACGAATTAGCTTTGCCATTCAACGTGGCAATGCTGCCAGCATTCTAGGCAGTCTACATTCTGATGACGGCTTACATTTTTAGAAAACAGATGTAAACTTAAATATTAGTAAGTGTATTGTAATTGTTTTATTTTGTTATTATAATGTTGATTCATTAATTATATCATGCAGTACAAAAAATTCTTAAGTGGCAGTGTTTTATTTTTGTTTTTCGTGAATAATATTTTACTGCCGTTCTACCGGTAATGGAGGCTTTGCTCTAGAAGTGTCAAAAATGTTCAACTTCCTACTGAGGTATTTGTAATGGTGTAAGAATTAACATATTTCCAGATACAGTTAGTTTAGTTGTCAGTACGATTAGACTGCCAATCTCCAAGCTCACTTAGCTTGGAGATTGGCAGTCTGGCAGTCTGGCAGACAAGCGGCACTAGACGTGTTAATGATGTCTTGTTAGGCTCAATTATTAGTACATAAGCACTTATCTGCTTATATCTCTTTTTGTTTGAACTCGTAAAAGTAATAAATAAAAACATTATGATAGTAAATACCGAATTAATAACATAAAATCGGTAGATAGTGACTGCCTGCGGCTTCGCACGCGTTGTTTCTATGCAAACTTTATAGGAATATTTCTATCCCATGGGAACTTTTATCGGATAGAAAGTAGCCTATGTATGTATATGTATGATTCCAGGCTTCAAACTACATATATGCAAAGTTTCATCATTGCCTGTCCGTTCAGCAGTAATGGCGTGGAGCTTCAAACCTGACTACTAAATCAATGAAATAAATAGTTTATTTCTATAACTATAATCTATACAAATCTTTAAATTGCTATAGGAAACCCGTTTTAAGTGTAGACATACCTGTTAGGGGGTTTCGCTCTTGCCTTATTACTAAATCCAAACTTTCGCCTTTTTAATATTAGTGTGATAGTTAGACACATTTTCTTAAGATATAATGAAGTTAGATGTAACTACTTTTTTAAGGTTTTTATTTATGCACCCTGGGTAATCAATCTCTAAGAAAGTCCAAACATTTTCGATTTCGGCAGGATTCGAAACTGCTGCGTTGGCTAGGGTAGGGCACAGGTTCGAATACAACCGAAATCGAATTTTTTTGGAACTTATCTATTTTTTATTTTAGTTATTATTGTAGCTAATGATAATGAGTGTTAGGTAAATTAATACCTAACTGTCACAGATGAGGTAATGTTTGCTACTCTATTGAAATAACATAAACGTCTAAAAACGGCCAACCATAGTATCATACAGTTTATGAGACAGTTATGCGTTAGTAGGTGAAGGCACCAACCGTTCAATCTGTAGGTACTGGGACCAGGTGACTGGCAAGGTCGTTCAAGGCAAGCCGCGTGCACACGTGGGAAATGCCGCCGCCGCCGCCACTCTCTACATCTAGTGTTGGGAAAACGTCGATAGACTGCAGATAGTTACGGTCATTCAAGACAATCTCTCTCAGATAGACAGATCATTTATTCATTAAAAATTGTCACATAAAACTCTGCGCCTTGTAATCCGATACCGATACCACCCAGCGCAAATAAATCGTTTCATTGTTGATGGATATGACAGAAACTTTATAATCCTTATGGTAAGTATAGCACTTTTTCAATGGAGGACATTTTGCTCAAATGACGAATCGTATTGCGAACGTTTTTCTACTGACAACCTCATATTCATTTCTTTGGTTGTCAAAAGTTCTGCTATGCAAACATAATGTGTTGTTGTATTAATAAACAATAAAATAATAATAAAAACGTTTATTTGAAACTTATAAAAAACTGAACAATTGCATGCTAACTTAACACGATCACTGCATTCATCCTTAAAAGTATGCAAAAACAATGTAACAATTATAATTATATAATCAAGATAGGAACCTTGATCTACAAAATATACAAAACCAAAACTCTATAAACAATGAAATATTAGAAATTATTGATAAAGTTGAGAAAGAGTACAAAACAAATCTAAGAAGGTATTTAGTTGGCACTGACCAGAGATCGAGTTGATTCCTACATCTAATGAATACCTGATTAGCCATACATACATTAATAAGAAGACCTACCTATCTAATAATTAACAATAATTTTTCAATAGTAATTTTATAGAAATAAACACTTATCTAGCACATCACTAAACATCGACAGTCGATCGGGTTTCAAAGCAATCGATATTAAATTCGACATTAAAAACGTAGGTACATAGTAGGTGCCGACCTAAGTCTCAAACTCGATTGCATTGTAGGTACCTACCGCTTACCTTCAGTGCTTTCCGATATCCTTGTATTAATCCGACTGCAAATATAGACTCTTGGAATTTAACTTGTAAAGACGTTGTCAAGTAACATTATTTCATCTGTGCTAATAGGCGCGGTTTTGGTTATACAGCTCTCACGTCATTAGGTACATACAGCCTAAAACTTAAAATTCTAAATTCAAAGTGCTTTATTTCCTTTAGACCTTACAGGACACGTCACAAAACTCAGATTACTTATGTTAAACTAGGAAATAAAGTAATCACTTTGATTTTTTGTCCACTTAAATCTTTTTAAGGTAAAGTAAAGAAGCGAACAAGAAACCTTGTTAGAATGTTAGTTTTCGAGTTGGAGCAAAACTCGTCCAAAGCTTTTTTATCGTCTATTTTTTTTTTCTTTTTTCTAAATGGACTTACAGTTAAAACCAATCGTCTAGATAGACTTATAGTAGGTCTTATAGTAGGACTTATTCTACGTTTTATTAGTTGTATTATGATTAGTATAATCACAGAATCTGTCGTGTAATTACTAGATTCATGGTAAGTACTCAGACTTAGAGCTAAGAGTTTTGCCGTATTGTATTAGTTGATCGAAGTTTGCCATTCACCACTTAAATGCGTTAAGTGGTACCTACACATCAGTTACTGTTAGTTTAGTGCATTACCGTAAATTAATATGGATGTTAAGGTTTGTTTTCGGTGGCAAAAGATGGTGGCGGCGGAAGTGGGATCAGATGATTCTCCATTCTCACGCCTTGTAACTCGAAAATGTATCAATAAATTAACGCATTTACTGCCCAGCTTCGACGGTGCGACCCGCAGGAACACACCGGCGGCGCTACACGCAGCTTTATGAGAGCGTCGGCCGTGTCGATGGCTAAGATAATGTAGTTTAGTTTAGATGAAGCTGCGTTCAGACCATGACAGGCAGATCTGGTAGGACGCTTCTTCGTCCATGATAAAACGAGGTAGGTGTGCGTGTGCACCCTCCCGGCCGGCTTTTAGCATCAAGTGATAGATAATACTGGAGTAGAAAACAGGTAGGCTCATTTGGTTGGAGTGGAAGGACAGGGCCTGTAGTGTGCCTAAATGATCTATAATAAAAAGTAATATAGAATTACCGGCTCACTAATGTCCACATGTTAACAAGCAGCACTTCACCAGCTACAAGCAACGGCCGAGTGATTTCGGTAAAATATCCCATTCAATTGATCGCCATCGAGACTGGGTGTAAGCTATTTCAGTTTCTATCATTTAAGTTACAAAAATAAATACCTACATAGAATTGTCGACGAATTGCCGACGACGCTGTCAACACACAACGTCAAAACACAAATGTCAAATCAATTATAATGTTTTCACTTTTAACTTACTGAACGGTATACCTCATAGATACTAATGTTACTCACACTTGACTTTGTTTTGCTCGTAGTGAAAAAATTCTATGTCTATGGTTTTGCTTGACTTCGTTGCGCACTACTGCAATGTAAAGGGGTTTGAAGATTTTGGCCCTAAAATCAGCCGCCATTTTGTTTTTTCTTCAAAGTCGCCGCGCACAATAAAAGTTATATATTTGGACAGAGGACACTAAAATAAATAGAAAATGTTCTATAACATAATGTCCTAAAGCGTCAGGTTTCTGAGATATTCACATTTGAAAATCACTATTGCTCTAATGAATTTATCTACGTTTACTGTTTTCATCAGTTTTCACGTTGCCTAGCAACGTACGTTTGATGATTTTGAGTACCTACCTACCCAAAGATCCTACGTTCCGCTATAATCTTTGCTGCCTACCTATTATATGTAGGTATATTGTGAAGCATATGCCGACAAGAAAAGAAAAAACAAATGTTACTGATTCAGAAAGTGTTTATTAAAATTAAAATGTGGTACTACAATTAATTACTAGGAAAATTACATCAGGTCAATCAAATGTTTGTACGATCTACAAATATTTTTTCCGGGTGTTCTCGCTATTTCTATGTATAATAACAATATCTATCTATGTAATGTATTGTATTAAGTATATCAGGCTAAGTAATAAATAGCCAAGTAAGTAAATAGCCCTCAGCTTAAGTAGGTAATGTATTCTCATGTGCTTACTAAAAATAGTCTTCTTAATTTGTAATTTTTCTAGCTGTAAGTTTTCCGAAAATTTGAAAATAAATAAAATAAATAAATAAGTAATCTGGTATCAATATCTGGATATCAGGTTAAGTAGGTATATCTAGTACCCATAACACAAGCTCTGCTTAGCTTGGGGCTAGATGATGACATGTGAGTTGTCCAGAATTATTTATTTATTGCTCATTTTCATCAAAAAAAATATTACCTAAGAAATCAGCAGGAGGCTGAAAATGGTGTTCTTGATGCCGTGCCCATGCCATGTACCAAACTATATACATGACATGGGAACAACATCCGAGTGTTCGCTTACCTACAATGCAACTGCAATAGTGGCCAACTATTTTATTCCTGTCTTTGTAAATCATTGTCCAGTAGGATTTAAATAAAATATGTTTTATTGTTTTGATGTCTTGAATGGATTCTGGCTCTTATAAGCCAAGGGTCAGAAACTAGAATATTATATTGGCTTAAGTCGTAATTCACGTCAACATCGTCGCACAGCTCAATGAAGAATATTCCATTTTCTTTTATATGTTCTTCGCTTCTAAGCGATAAGGCCGCCCATTGTACTCGTCTCATGTAATATGTCTTTTTTGTAATGTTCTTTTTCTGGTGTACAATAAAGTGTTTTTGTATTGTATTGTATTGTTCGCCCTAATAACTGCGGGCTTGGGCTACTTGGTATGGCCCCAAAGCCATAACCAATAGTTTATCATTTATGTAAGATTTGGGAATTGTTCAAATCCTTCACTGGCGTCCATGGCCTGAAAATTAGCTCTATAGAAGTTTAAAATATTATGAATTACGAACTCACTTACTAGGTTTGGGGCGTCATGTTTCAAATATATTTCATTTATTATTTCATTCGCAAGTTGATGGTCTGTTAGTCGCTTTCCAAACGCGTTTATCAAAACAGAAGCGATCCGTACTTCTTCATATAAGTGGGGTCATGGATGGGGTGCAGCGATGTTGACAAATTGCGATCTAAGTTGTCTGAACTGATTTTTTAACCGTCCATTAATAGTTTCTTTCTACTACCGTTTGAGGTATAAAACCTCTTTCATGCCATGGTTGGTTTTAGTACAAGAAGCCTCCTTCGATTGGTTTAAATGATTTCGGCACTAGTTTTTTTTCGATAGGCTACCTTGATGTCTGTAACTTATTATACCTACCATTAAAACGCAGTGTCTACAGATGTAAAGGGGTCTTGGAGATTTTTACCCTAACATCGGCAACCACTTTGTTTTATTATATCGCCGCGCACGATGAAAGTTACATATTTGGATAGAAGACATCAAAACAAATAAAAAATGTTCCATAGTATAACGTCCTACAGTGTCAGGTTCCTGAGATATTCACAGATGAAAAAAAAAATTTTTTTTCTTTACATGTGAATATCTCGGAAACCTGACGCTTTAGGGCATTATGTTAGAGAACATTTTTAATTTGTTTTGGTGTCTTCTATCCAAATACATAACTTTCATTGTGCGCGGCGATTTTGAAAAATGAACAAATTTTAGGGCCACCCTCCATACAAAAATCTTCAAACCCCTTTGAATCCGAATTGCTGAAATCGATCAAAAGGGCAAGTGTGAGTAATGTTACAAGTGAAATTTATTTAGGTTAAATCGTTGACGTTGACGATAAAAATTTCATAGTCGATCGACCCCATCCCGCCAAAAAGTTGTATGCATTTTCAGTACCATATTGGCAACCGAAATCATTTATGGCATTTCTCCCCGGATGGCCCATTCAAAGGGAATGGAATATTTTACCGTAATCACTAATCACTCGGCAGATCCATTATCAACTCGGCTTCCCGTTATCTGGGTTCACATGACAGCTCCGTCATCCGACTCTGTGATACCCGTCAGTGACCTATAACAGTGACAGCTTTCTTGGCAATATTGACAGGGGTGTAAGGGGGACTCCAACATCTTGTCTCGCAAACCTAACCAGCACGTGGTATGCATTTTGTAAGAGTCTGGTAGCACACCTCCGCTGCGAAAGCACAGCAGCAAAACTGCAGTAATTTCAGTAATTACTTGTCCGTTGTACGACAAGCGAAACCGAAACGAAACTGTTCTAACGCATAGATTTGACTATGATTCAAAAGAAACTAGCAAAGTAAGCACAGCCTGACAGCAAAACCTACAAATCAAATCAATATCGATGCTTATGGTACCTTTATAATATTTTCTTAAACCTTATGCCTATTGAACAAAATATTTTGCAATTGTTGAACCTACAAGTGAATAAAATATATTATAGAACAGCAAGCATAGGTACCTATATAAAATATTTAATGTAGAGACCTACCTACCAAATGAAAACATGTACTTACCTTACCTCGTGCTCATTCGCTTTAATTTTTAGGATTCTAATTTTTTTTCAAATCCTTTGCTTGCTCTGTCATCAAAATTGAGCACGCGGTTAAAAAGTAACTTTGCATAACTAATATTCCTAAATTACTAACAATATTTTATTAATTTGTAAGTACACTTACATAAATACCTAATGCTTTACCCACAAACTACTTATAAAACTTCAACTAATTTCAGATCTACGCAGTTTATTTATCAATGGGCATACGGCCCTACGTTCACTGATTGACAAAGTTGTACCTACAAGAAGGCCACAGAACTGAACCAAACACGTGCCATGATCGAGTATAATGCTGTTTCATTTATTATTATGTAAGTGCCTACTTACAATTAATTGTTAAGAAAACAGATGGATAAATACAACAAAGAGTAGATTAATCTTGGATTTACTAATATGCAACGCACGGGAATTATGGACATTTTGTGGTTCCGCTCGGAGTCCCCGCCTCTAAGTAGGTATTTTTATGATTATGAGAGTGATTAATAATTGGTATAAAAGTTGGCCTGGATGAGATCGCTTCTAAGGCCGCCCATTATACTTGTCTCATTTATTGTCTTTTTGTAAAATTTTTTTCTGGTGTACAATAAAGTGTTTTTGTATTGCATTGTAATAATTATAAAAACTTTATACATATAATAATTATTTATTTGTTTTTTTGTACTTAAAATTATAAGATAGTATAATCCACGAATTCCGGCATAGTTTCATTTCGCTAGCTAGGTATACACGCACGGATTTGCCCGTCAGTCAGGTGAAACTTGGATCGGGATCCGTAGCTAGCCATACACGCACGGATTTGCCCGTCTAGCGAGACTCGGATCTGGATCCGTGATGTCGGCACACACGAGTTCGGGCATCAGTTCAAATCGTGATTCCAGCATATACGGTTGTGTGTTAAAATGTCTCTTTCAAAGCAAAAATTAGGAATAATAAGGTGGTGGTTTTATTTGTCTTGAAGAAGGAAAACGAAGAAGACTTTGGGTAAATCAATGGCTAGAAAAAAAGCCGCAATATGGCCATATGAATCTACTCAGAGATTTGTCAATCCATAACCCTGCTGATTTACCTTTTGGCACCGGTAGTGCATTTCCAGAAATGACCTATCCGCGCTCAAAAAGTACCTACTAAAATCCCCCATCGCAGTGGATTTGTGGAGTAAGCCTTATGTTTCACTAAGCTACCACATGTTAAGGTTATTGCACCAGAGAGCATGCGTTTAGTTTTATCTACATGCAAGTCATGCAATGTTAGAAATTATAGTAAAATTGACCTACTTAATAGTTCTGAACAAAGTCCTGTTGCTAATTCATTGTAATAATGAGTGATTCTAGTATATCGATGATTATTATAGATGGGGCAAGAGGTTGGGGGTGCGATTTCCGCCGCGGGACAGTTCATGTTTGTACTGGAGCTAGCGGATCGGATCCAGTAAACTTGCGCGAAAGGCACTTGCGCGAAGGACACTTGCGTGAATGACATTTGCGACAGAAGACATTTGCGAATGGACTATCGAGTCTAAGGCTGCAAGCTGGTACTTAGCCGACCCATCCCAAACATGGCATCAATACCTACTCCAAACCTAACCGGACAGGGTAAGGCCACGGATCCCCTTTGACGAAAAGTAGGTAAAGATGATGTGATGATACACCGAGCGGGTTTTTTCTTCTCTGTTGTTTAGTGGTAAAATGAAATAGCGCAGGTAGCAGTCAAAGAGTTTAATGTGTCTCAAGTTTTATACATGCTCTTCTTTGCCTCTGGGTCCGTTCAGCTCGCTTACTCTCGGACGTATGCTTGATATAGGGATGGAAGGTGTCCCGGTGTGAAGTATCGCTTTACCTTGTTTAGAATACCATCATGGCTGCTGTTTTAGCCTTTGACTCGATGAAGGCTCTAAAGTTTAAAGTTGGTGTGAGCGTGACACCGAGAAGCATAAATTGATTTTTTATAGGTAGGTACCGATACATCTCGTATAATAGGAATCTGGACTAACAGACCCATTTTTTCAGAGAAGATTTAAGTTGACCCGATTGGCCTTGCCCCTATTTCAGACTGCCTTCAGAGTCAAATACGAGTAGATAGATAGGTAGGGGAAAGTTTGAAATATTTCTAGAGCAAAATCTCCTACACTGCGGTGGAATTGAACTGAACCTCTATGCGACGTCTATTTCGAGAGATATACATCCGTAATGAATTCGTCAAACTACGATAGTTTTTATAGTAAAATAGATATTATGAGATTTGTGATAGTACCTATATAATGTATATGAAAATATAGAAATGTGGAACAATCCAGCAGCGGTTGGGTTCCATACTCTTGTCCCGTATACAGACAATATAGACAATAAATGGATATACTTGACAGTATATCCATATATTGTCTGCCGTCTCCCCATTCGCGTTATTTTGTCAGTGGGAAGATAGGTACAATAACGGAAAGTACCTAAGTAATATTACTGATGGTCTATTCTTGACTTGATCTTAAATTTCGTGGTAGAGCGCTTAAAACAGAGGATATTTTTATTCTAAAATCATACATACTTTGTACCGCTCTATAGGTAGGTATCTTAAGCTATAATCGTAGGTATCTGCTTATAGCTTTAGGTACATGACTTATTATTAGTAGTTCAAACACATCTATTTGTTTACCAACGTATTAGGTACTGTGTAAGTATTGTTTTTAGGGTTTCAAAGATCGGTTTTGAAACCCTTATGGTCTCGCTCTGTCCGTCCCCGCTCTTTCTTGAATATCTCAGTAACTACTGCAGCTATTAACTTGAAATAATGATACATTTCGTGCGCCATTACTGATTTTAAGAAAAAAATATATAAATAAATGAAAAATGAAAATGAATATTTTCAGTACAAATTTTGATGTTGAAATTTCAAAAGAAACCTAGGAAGGCAAATGGGGTATCAAATAAAAGGTATCGTTTTGTACATCGTTTTTTGAAATTTCTGTAAGTTTCATACTTTTTGAAATATTTCAAAAAAAGACGAAAAATTGACCATTCCCCCCCCCTAGCTCCGAAGATTGCAGACCGATCCATGTACAATGTACTAGGCGTTTGTAGACATCGATCTATATTTTACAGGAAAAATATAGAGAAGTCTGTAATAATAATAGTTTTTGAAAAATGGTCAAAAAGGGGGGGAATTTTTTTTCAAAAGGAGGGGTACCTGCCTATGTGGGGTATCAAATGAAAGGTATTGTTTTGACCATTTCAAAACACTTTTTGAAATTTCTGTAAGTTTCATACTTTTTGAAATATTTCAAAAATAGTCGAAAAATTGACCTTTCCCCCCCCCCCCTATCTCCGAAGATTGCAGACCGATCCACGTACAATGTATTAGGCGTTTGTAGATATCGATCTATATTTTACAGGAAAAATATAGACAAGTCTGTAATAATAATAGTTTTTGAAAAATGGTCAAAAAGGGGGGGATTTTTTTTTCAAAAGGGGTGGTACCTACCTATGTGGCGTATCAAATGAAAGGTATTGTTTTGACCATTTCAAAACACTTTTTGAATTTTCTGTTTTTCATACTTTTTGAAATATTTCAAAAAAAGACGAAAAATTGACCATTCCTCCCCCCTAGCTCCGAAGATTGCAGACCGATCCATGTACAATGTACTAGGCGTTTGTAGATATCGATCTATATTTTACAGGAAAAATATAGAGAAGTCTGTAATAATAATAGTTTTTGAAAAATGGTCAAAAAGGGGGGGAATTTTTTTTCAAAAGGAGGGGTACCTGCCTATGTGGGGTATCAAATGAAAGGTATTGTTTTGACCATTTCAAAAAACTTTTTGAAATTTCTGTAAGTTTCATACTTTTTGAAATATTTCAAAAATAGTCGAAAAATTTACCTTTCCCCCCCCCCCCCTATCTCCGAAGATTGCAGACCGATCCACGTACAATGTATTAGGCGTTTGTAGATATCGATCTATATTTTACAGGAAAAATATAGAAAAGTCTGTAATAATAATAGTTTTTGAAAAATGGTCAAAAAGGGGGGGAATTTTTTTTCAAAAGGGGGGGTACCTACCTATGTGGGGTATCAAATGAAAGGTATCGTTTTGACCATTTCAAAACACTTTTTGAAATTTCTGTGAGTTTCATACTTTTTGAAATATTTCAAAAAAAGACGAAAAATTGACCATTCCCCCCCCCCCTAGCTCCGAAGATTGCAGACCGATCCATGTACAATGTATTAGGCGTTTGTAGATATCAATCTATATTTTACAGGAAAAATATAGAGAAGTCTGTAATAATAATAGTTTTTGAAAAATGGTCAAAAAGGGGGGGAATTTTTTTTCAAAAGGAGGGGTACCTGCCTATGTGGGGTATTAAATGAAAGGTATCGTTTTGACTATTTCAAAAAACTTTTTGAAATTTCTGTAAGTTTCATACTTTTTGAAATATTTCAAAAAAAAACGGAAAATTGACCATTCCCTCCCCCCTAGCTCCGAAGATTGATGACCGATCCATGTACAATGTATTAGGCGTTTGTAGATATCAATCTATGTTTTACAGGAAAAATATAGAGAAGTCTGTAATAATAATAGTTTTTGAAAAATGGTCAAAAAAGGGGATTTTTTTTCAATAATAATAATAATAATACCTACCCATGTGGGGTATCAAATGAAAGGTATCGTTTTGACCATTTCAAAACACTTTTTGAAATTTCTATAAGTTTCATACTTTTTAAAATATTTCAGAAAATTGATTGTCCAAATAATTGGCAAATGTTTGAAACCCTCGGCGCGCGAGTTACACTCGCACTTGGCGAATCTTGTTTATTTTAGAGTGCCTTCGTCTCTTACATGACCAGTCTATCCCAAGGCTGCTTGGAAGAGATCGCTCATAGCGATATGGCCGCCTTTGCGGTTCTTCGACGTAGTCAAAATTTTGTCCAACTGGTTTGACCACGAGGAATTATGTTTGCTCGTGGTCAAATTAGTGAAATGATCCTCCTCCTCCCTGTATCATGACTGATGAACCGTTCCTCTGAATAAGTGTATTTTATTTAACAACATTACAATAACAATATAAAACCATTACACCTTGTGTATACACTTGTAAAACTAATATTTACACTTAAATCTATTTTCTAAAAATCTAAGCCGTCACCAGAAGGCAGAGTGCCTAGAATGCTGGCAGCATTGCCACGTTGAATGGTAATGCTAATTCGTTGACCGATATAAAAGTCAGCATTCCGAATACCATTACTTGACTTATTATTATTACCTACACGTTAAAAAGTAATTCGACGAATAGTAGACGGAATCAACTAGGTAACGAAATGAAAGATTTATTTCAATAAATATTTTTATTGTAAATTAGAAATATCTATATTCAGTTATCTGGAAGTTTTAACATAATAAGCTCTACTTATTCGGGGTTAGACGTCACTTTGTAAAAATAATCAGATTTTTAATTATTATGTGTGTACCTACTGATACTGTATGTTTCCCCGTTTAAGGATCTCGTCACATTATCGAAGAGGATTTTAAGTGCGAGGTCCCCTGTCGAAGCGGTCTTCAACAGTTGTTTGAAGCTTTGTGTTGTTCGCTGAATAACGTGCTTGGTGTTGCTCCGAGCTACCGTCATAACGTGCTTGGTGTTGCTCCGAGCTACCGTCATAGCCGCCGTTGATCCACTTGATCCAGGTCGAGATATAACAGCTATTGTATCATTCGGTCCATTTACATTATCGTATTTTGAAGTACGCTTGGCTTTTTGTTGATTTGTTTGAGCTTTTGTAGACATATTTTCAGTTCTAATGTCTAATTTAGAATCAAATGCGTCACTCACATCACTTACAGCTAAAGAGGAGTTAGGTAGAATTCTGATTTCAGTTCTATCTGGCAACTCGTCAAGACTTATCAAAAAATCTTGGGGGGCATCATCAGTAGCTAATGCGGAATTCTTATCAATTGAGCTGTGCTTATTTCTAAATGTCCAAGAGTCCTCTGTGTTAACTTTGATTTCGACTCTAGACTTTCCATGACCGTCTACAATTTTGAGTAATATGGGACCTGATATTTCACGGAACCTTTTCTGTAAACTATCGATCGATCGTCTACGTCCCTTGACCGACTGTTCTATCTTTGCGTGGTTAGTGTTGTTACCTGTATTGTTCTTTGGAAGTTCTGTCACTTCGGAATGTGCAATACCATGTTGACATGTGTAGGGATGGGTCGTGTTAGGTAGAAGAGCGATCATAGGACTTGTGCGAGAGACATGGATACGCGAATACACTGAAAGTTGATTGGAAGGGTAATTTGTTCTTTGTTTAGAATAGTTCTTTGTGCTCTGCAAATTAGGGAGATTTTTCCGGAAGAGATATGGGAGAGGGACTGGAGTTTCTGCGTTTGGTTGAGCCTTTTCTAACCCGTATTCGACATCTCGGAGATTATTTTTGTCTTGCATACTTTCAATGTCAAATACCTAAAATAAAACGTTTATGTCAATACATAGAATCTAATTTCAACATTCAAACAACTTTAAAACACAACTACATCGAATAAATTTAAAGCAAACCGACCACAACCAACAAACAGGCTATGCGATACAATAGTTTCGACGATATACATATTAAGACGGGCGTTGTGGAGAATGTATATTTTCTCATAGTCGCGTAAGTAGCGGGTGTGATTGCCACCGTATTTAAAACATTATCCTGGGTGCTAAAGGCTATTTCCATCCAGGTAAGTACCTGGATGGAAATAGCCTTTAGCACCCATGTTAGTGTAACCGCCTCTTGTTACGCTAACATGGCTTGTTACATATTATACAATTATCACACTTACAAATTCCCTTGCTACGGGTTTCTCGTTGATGACTATAGGCTGAGGATTCACCGTGGTCATCAGATAGCAGGAGACAGCGAACCCCACTATTATAAGTACTGAGCAAATTATCACGAGAAGTTTCATAGACATATTAAAATATACTTTTATAAAATATGCTGTAAAAGTAAATCATAAAAAGCTAGAGAAAGCTAAGATAAAAATATTTCAAAATAAACACCCGACATTAATAGCAGTTGGTGTCATAAACAAAATTAATCGTCGTTTCTTATTCTTTCTTCTTGACATGTTTTCGACTTTCGATTTTTCACATCCATGTACAAAGAGATCTCCGAAGGAGGCTTTGATTTGTCTATTCATGCAAAACTAAGATTGGACAAAATTACAACGATTTCACCTTATTATCCTCTAGGCCTAAGAAAATATTTATAAACCACAAGCTTCTGCCCGCAGACTCGCACGCAATCGATATATAATTATAGATAAAATAGTAATAAGTCTGTCCCCGGATACCATCTGCCAAATTTCATCAAGACCCGTTTAGCCGTTTTAGCATGACAACAACAAGCATGGTAAGAGGCAAACACAGAAAAGGAGTCAATAATATAAGTATGGATGATTAGATTATACAAAGATTTAACGTGCCTTCGCACTACACGACAGCGGAACTGCGCGTCCGCGTCAAATAAGAACAAATCACCAAAAAGGTCGCGCGGTTCCGCTGATCCGTAGTGCGCTTGTAGTGCGTTCAGTCTTATAGGATTTCCTCAGAGGATTTCATACCAAGAAGCTTATATCCTCTACAAACAAGAAGCTTATATAAGGATATAAGCTTCTTGCATACAAAGAATAACTGGCCGAGCAATCAAGCGAAAAAAATCTATGTCTATGGGCCAAGTCCGTAGCACAGTTCCGTTGTAGTGCAATCACAGATTTATAAGTATACAAGTATACAACAGTGTGCAATTCCGCTCAGTGCGAGAGCACCTTAACACGTAGAGATGTAGGTATCTCTTAACCACGGCATTAGGATTCATAAGTTAAGTAGGGAAGAATAAGTTCTAAAATAATTGGCTTTTGTATAGAAGACAAATAACACTGTAGCACTGCTACGAGTCTTCGTGTAGCTGCTCTCTACGCGCGTAGCATTGCTCATAGTAATCTGTTCGGTTTCATAGCATTGCTACACGCGTACCTAGCTATCTACACGCGTCGCGTAGCATTGCTCGTAGCAATCTATTCGTTTTGTAGCATTGCTACACGCGTAGCTATCTACACGCGTAACTATCTACACGCGTCGCGTAGCATTGCTCTTAGCAATCTATTCGTTTTGTAGCATTGCTACACGCGTAGTTATCTAAACGTGTCGCGTAGCACTGCTCTTAGCAATCTATTCGTTTTGTAGCATTACTACACGCGTAGCTATCTACACCCGTCGCATAGCACTGCTCTTAGCAATCTATTCGTTTCGTAGCATTGCTACACGCGTAGCTATCTACACGCGTCGCGTAAAACTGCTCTTAACAGTCTATTCGTTTCGTAGCATTGCTACACGAGTAGCTATCTACACGCGTCGCGTAGCACTGCTCTTAGCCATCTATTCGTTTCGTAGCATTGCTACACGCGTAGCTATCTACCAGTCTATTCGTTTCGTAGCATTGCTACACGCGTAGCTATCTACACGCGTCGCGTAGCACTGCTCTAAGCCATCTATTCGTTTCGTAGCATTGCTACACGCGTAGCTATCTACACGCGTCGCGTAGCACTGCTCTTAGCCATCTATTCGTTTCGTAGCATTGCTACACGCGTAGCTATCTACACGCGTCGCGTAGCACTGCTCTTAGCAATCTATTCGGTTTCATAACATTGGTACACGCGTTGCATTGCTCGTAGCAATCCGAGCCGTTTCGTAGCATTGCTACACACGCTAGCATGCGTCTTCGCAAATTTTACTTTTGAAGTCGTGTCGTGATTGTAATTGAAAATGTTTTCTCCGCGACTTACCTATTTACACCTTTTAGAAAGAAAGACTATTATAAAAAGTTACGTAATAACGCCGAGTAGGTAGTTACTTCTCTTTTACGCCGCTCGAGCTCATATTCACTCCCGGTTAGGCATCTCTCCATTCAGCTTGTAAGCCAGTATTGGGTATTATATATCCCTCATTTCTATTGAGTAATTTTATTTTTTAGTTTTCCAAGGTTTAATAACTGTTATAAAACTTTGGAAAATGTCTCGGATTAAGAAGAAATTAAATTAATAAACTGGACTATCTTTATTCGACATTTTACATCACATCGAAATAAAAATAATAAAAACAGTTTTTTAATCTTTCAGTGTATTTTAGTAATATTTAAGCTGTAATTAGTTACTAGTCAATAACTTACACGACTTACTAAAATTAGCTACAAGTTATGGCTTTCTCTTCTTCATATACTCTTCGAAGTCCACGTAATTCTCCGGAGCCTGTAAACGAGAGAATAAATTACGTCATCATAGCCTCTACATACCACGGTGTCGTAAGAAGAATGTGGGGCGTTAAGCAACCTCCTGCAGGACCGACTCATCAACGAACTGCGATTACCAACCCGCACCTACCAAACGTGGCGGGGTGTACCCCCGCAAAAATATACCTTTGCCTGTGTCCAGGGGTGGACGTCATTCGACTGTGTATGTGATGATATCTACCAGCCGTATTTCGGTCATGGCGGCGGTCAGTCTCAACAGAGACAGCCATATGCTCAGGACATTTAAGAATAAGAATAAGAATAAGAATCTTTATTGTTAACTGTGTAACATAGTTAAAAGTTAGTTATTTAAAGTAGGTATTTAGTTTCCTACCTACCTACACAAATGCAATCTCTATTTCCTCATCATAATCCAATGGGACGATAGACCGATTCGGTCTGCGGTTGGAGAACCCTCCATCAAGACCAACGGCTTACCGTGCTTTTGAGAGACAGGGTACCTGTGTGAGGTGATAGTTCAGAACATTTACCATAACAGAGCCGTCGCGCGGCACCGCAGGATTGTCGAGCGCGGCTGTTCCCGTAGCAACGTCTCCATTCATGTTCCCCTTTATCATCTTGGCAGCCTTGGCCGGCAGCTCAGACAGGTTCGGGTCGACCAGTGCCATCAGATACATCATAGTTATAAACACTCCCATGATCATCACGGTATAGACTATGAAGTACAGAAACACTTTCATCGTAACAGAGCTTCAGGATTTGTTTTTCTAGCAGCAAAAGTTATTCAAGTAAGAAAATGGAATACAAAACTCCGAAAATTGTATTTGAACTTGGGAGAAGTGTCTTTGTGACATACGGTTGACAGGTTGTCATAGGTTCCTTACAGCGAAAAAAGAGATCTCTTAGGGGTTCCTATGACTATAGTGTTATAAAAATGGCTCTGAATAGTTAGTTTTTTCTATAAGGTTACACTTACACAGGTTGCATTTAATTTCCCCTTTTTAATTTTCGTCGTTGTTTCCGTTGTGTGTTTAATTAGGTTTTCACCTCCCCGTTTATTAGGTACTTTACTCAAGGTAAAGCAGTTCACGCTTCCAACTGGTATTGATATGGATCAGTTGAGCTACCTGTAGATTGTTTGCAACAGTTTGCAGATAGCTTAATTGTTTCTATTGTAAATACTAGTTTTAATTTGAATTTATTATTTGATTGTTATTTTATTTCTAAATACTTTACTCAAGTACCTATGTATTTTATTTTTTTAAATTCTACTTCTCTATGAATGTTTATTCCTAATTATTATTGTTGTGTAATATATTGTATACACCACTGCATTTCGTAAATTTTCAAAGTTCTTCTCATCCAAAGGTTGTCTCGAAGAAATCGCTTCTAAGCAATAAGGCCGACCATTGTACGTCTATGTTAAATGTTTGTTTCTTTTCAACGGTGGGCCTGCCCGAACCGTTATGCTTATGTTTTTGAGCAAGTTTTCAGGAAAGACAAGAACAGTTTTATTCCGTTTATAAGCGAACAAATGGTTTTACCTCGTGTATTTAGCTAGGATAGGTAGGTATATTCAAGAAGCTTATATCCGGTATATTCAAGAAGCTTATATCCTGTAATAGGATATAAGCTTCTTGAATATATTAAATATACGGAAATACTATCATAACCACAAAGTAATACTTGTACTTCTTACATACGGAAACACTTTGTCTTTATTAGACGACCTCTGTGGCGCGGCGGGCGAAGGTCTGCCTGCAACGCAGGAGGTTGCGGATTCGATTCCCGCCTCGGGACAAATGTGTGTACGATCTGCAGACATTTGTTCAGGGTGTTCTGGTCGTTTTCTATATATATATAATAAAAAATATCTATCTGTGTATTGTATTGTATTATGTATATCAGTTATCTAGTACCCATAAAACAAGCTCTGTTTAGCTTGGGGCTAGGAAATGCTGTGTGACTTGTCCAGCGTTATTTATTTATTTATAAAATAAATCTCAAACTGTTATCCAGCCCATTGTATAGGTACCTACCATAGTTAACAAGGAACAAAATAATCTCTATTAGTTATTGTTTACTCTATGTTATGTACCAAAGAGAATAAAATCACTACCTACATAGATGCGTTAGCTAGCATCCCTAGTACATCTGTGCTACATAGGTAATATCATAGACATAGAATTTTTTCACTACGTTCGGTAATATAGCGTTAAATTATCTTTGGGTAGGTATATTGATCTCTTCGCGTAGTGTTTATCGTTAGCATCCCTAGTACATCTGTGGTGTTTATATTCTCTTTGTATTGATCCACAGAATACTATTAATCCAGCCAATTGTCCCTTCCGAACAAAATAATAAAAAAATATCTTAGTATTTTCTTCAAGAAATTAGTTTACTTAAGAACCTAGTGCTTCTTGTTTCCTAAAAAGGTAAGAAACATTCCTACACAAAAATACAGTGCAGGTGTAGCGTAGCTAGATAGTAGTATTAGGTACTGTAGATAGGTAGGTACCTAACCTACATACCTACATATACCTACCTGTCTATAGAAAACGTAGAGGTAGTATATAATCAAACTGTGATTTCTTACAAAAAACCTACCTAACTTACCTACCCACCAACTTCTTTGACTCTGTTTTTATTTTTTTCCAGACATGACAAAAGTATCAAACGCAAACAGTCTCACCGACTCCGAAATAGGCTCCATCCGGTCCAACCGAGTCAGCAAGCTCTCTGCAATCCTATGCCCCACCATCTGCGCACTTCTACTCGTCAGCATCTTCGTAATCTCATTCATAGGAACCAAGCTCGCCTATGAGCAATACGACGCACTGTGCGCTGGCCGACGCTTCGATGTAGCCAAGCTGTACATCTTCTCTCATGTGCCACCGAAGTTTGATATAAATATGCCTATGCCTAACTTGAAGGCCGATGGAGCAGGCACGAAGCAAATCAATCAAAAATAAAGGAATATTATTTTAGTTTCTTACTTTTATTTTAGTGACATCTCTAATTAATTTATTAAACTAGACGATTTTCAGAGGTAAGCAGCGACATCTATTTTCGCGCAGCTAAACCACGTAGAGATCATTTCGCACCACAAAGCCACAGCACAAAGCTCTTAGTTAACATGTTCACAATGAGATGGCGCCTACCTAATGGCGCTCTGAGATGCCTCATGGACGAAAAAAATTCAACAGGCTTTATGTCAATGTCTATTTTTATGACAATGGCAACATCGAATCAACCAGGCAGCGGTTTAAAAAAAAAACAAAATGGGCGGCCGATTTTCTTCGGACCAGTTAATTTCAGTTGCTTTTGTTAGTATTTTTCTGTAAATAGGCCTTCTTTACTTGTTTTTCCGTCATTTTAACTAGTGTTAGTGTTTCATCTTCGTCTTCCCTGTTATATTACGTGAGTACTGATCGTATATTCCTTACTACTAGAAATTATAGTTGTATTGATTGTGTTGGGCACCAAGTAGTAGGTAGGTACCTGAAAGAAAGGCCAATGTCAGCTCTTTCATGAAGCCAGAACGCTGAAATGGAAAACTTAGGAACCCTACAGACTACATTATTGAAATTGTGCCAAACAATACGTTTTGAAACTCAATATTATAAGTTACCAATAAGTTAAGGATGGAATAATAAGAAAAAATAATCCCTTGTTTTTTATTTTTATCTCTGGCATTTCTCGGTTACTTCTGAATATTTTATGTCTAATAAGCTGTCCTAGCATTTCTTAACAGAACTGTGTTCTCAATTTATTGTTTGTGTAGGTAGTGATTTTACACAATTCCTTAAGTTTCTATTAGGTACCTACTTATGTACAAACCTAGGTACTTAGTACATATTTTTCTGTTTTTATATGGTTAAGACTAATATATAATGTTGGTTAAAAGATGTATCTTTAAATGTATAAATACATCTGACAGTAAGAAAACTAAACTCTTTACAAAGAGAACAACAATCAAATAATAGAAAAAAATAAAACTAGTATTTACAATTGAGCTAACTGCAGATGTTGCAAATAAAAAGAAAACTCACATTATTCAGTAAGCTTAAGTTAATCAGCAGCAATAATTAATTTATGTAGGTATTAATGATCCCTCAGGGTAACAACCACTTCTAACATTTATGAAGATAGATACTAATCATATAAACAAAAGCCGCTGTTTAAATCACCTGCAGCCACATTCATAACTTGCCTTTGTGCAAACTCATCTCGGTTGGTTCATCAAGAGGCCCACAAAAGCACCCTCGCTCTACCTTTCCTTTTACATTTTGCCTTTTCTTTGCTGAAAACCGTGCATCTTTTTGTGGAGAACATGAAAAACATTGAGACTGTGACCTAGTTTTTGGTTGCATCTTTGAAATTGGTTTCTTGTACTTTTACCAAATGTCTTGCTGCATTTTGTGAAATGACTTCCTGCATTTTGTGATATGACTTGCTGCATTTTGTGAAATCCTAATTGCCATGCACTATTTTTTTTCCATAGGCAGTAACTTGTGGCTTCTTATTTACTACTTGATGCATCTATAGACTGAGATTTTATTGATACTTGAGCAACTTTGTAAGAAAACATAAGGAGTATTGTCCCCAAATACTCAAATGCTACTTAATCAACTTAAGCCTGTTTCAAGTTCATTGATTGAGTTTTCAAAAAAATCTATCTAAATTAGTTGAGACTTGCTATAACCTCAGTTTCGTTTTAATATCCAGGGGTGAGCATTGAATTATTGATAATATTGTTGATCTTTAGTTTTTTAGTTACTTTTGACATTTTATTCCAATCAAGTTCTAGAATTTTCCCCATAATCAACCTACCCCCTTATACTAGCGAAATCTAAGATTTTAGGTCACAAACCTCGTTTGTCAGCGGAACCACTAAGCTTACGTGAGCGATGCGCTAAGAGGCAGATCGTGTTAAGTGCATTGTCGGAGGTCCATAGCCCAGTTCATGATAACCCTTCAGCTTTATGTTTAGCCAGGGTTGATAAACTGTTGGCACGCGACAAAAAATGTCGCTGATTTGAAACGTTGATCGCTAGATTATGTATTTTGTGTTGACCGCTATAATATTGTTCAGTCAGTAAATACATTATGTTACTTATAGTCTTAACGCGAGTGACGAGAGGGTAGTAGCGTAAGAAAAAAGCTTCCGAAACTACAAAATAGAATATCTTGAAGGTGCATTTATTGCGTACACACTTCGTTCCTCGCTGCGTGCCGATCTTGTAATTTCTGCGCATAAGAGGTGACTATTCGACTAGCCCTAGTGCTAGTATGTACCTATAATATCTATTATAAAGTAAGGCGCTGTGCTAAGACATGCTAAGACAGCAATTAAAATTGAATCTCTGATTCGCGATCTGCAATTTTGTTGCAGCCCGCATTATCTCTAATTGCTCCAAGATTGCGACATTTGCGACGTTATAGGTACCTACAATGAGTTTGACAAATTATACTATTCTTGCGCTTCTCCGTATACGGAAAACGATGTATTGAAATCATTATCGTTTTTAGGCCGGCTTCGGAAACTCAGCCGTCACTGACCGCATCAAACGGATTTGGGTAGTTTTCCAAGAAAATTTTAATAATGTCCCAAAAATTTTCGATTTCAGCAGGAAAAAACCCGCGCATTATTAAAATTTTCGTGGAAAATTTGCTCAGTGCGAGTAACGCATTATAAAAGCAATAAGTTATTTTAGTAGGTAGTTCTTTGTAAGGTTTGCGTTTGAAGTGCGACCACTGATACGCACCGCACGGAGCGGGCGCATCTTACTATCGGCAAGGCCGGCTAGGCGGCTAGTCGTTTAGTGCGTATGACGTCATTATTCATTTGCAAATGGTCGGCGGCGATCCGGTTGCTGCGGTTACATTGAACATACCATCCGGCATGACGTTCAAAAAATCCTTCTACTTTGCTAAATATAAAAATTAACACTATTCTGTAGAAATCTTTCGACGGATAATTAATAAACAAAAATAAAGACACTTGACTGTACCTATTTAAACACACAAAAGGCGTGTCAAACGACTTGAAAATATGTACCTACCATAACATATTTAACAACCACTACCATAACTCCACGGAAAACTGTTGGCAACTGTAATTACCAATGGGTGCGTTATCAGCTGCCTCGACAATTACTAACCTTCGAGGAATCGATACATTGTATTGTGAACTTTTGTTTAACTAAAGGTACTTACATAACTTAACTGAGAGCCGTGCCGTGACAGTCTTGACCTAAGAATCGACCCCTCCTCCAATTCAGTCTGTCGATGTCTTAGGGGCCGATTAAGGCGCACACTAGCAGCGCCGCCACCTATTTTATTTTTACTTTAAACAAAGGAATTAAAAAATCTGGGCACTTTATTTATTTATTTATTTACTATTTTATGATGCCGATCACGCCGAACACCATAAGCTTTTTTTTAATGGCTCTGTAACAGGTTTATTTTTCTAGTTCAGATAAAAAAAAGATTTACTAGCTCACATACACAGAACACAAAACATATAAAAACCATAAAAATAATTAACTCTAACATAGATATAGTGATCCACTAAGGTCCTGTCTCAGCATAATGTTGCTCCACAGAAATGGTTTTCTGCAGAACATTTGGTGCGTGCGTGTCTGACACGGCCGACAGGCCACAAAACAACTGGCTAAAATTACTTATTAAACGTTACTTTGGTAACTCAAAAAGTAAAGAAATAAAATTAAAAATAATAATGATGAATTATTTCTACTAAGACTACTGTGCAGCACAGGAACTGGTTTTTAGGCCACCACCAATTTCCATATTCGCATCTCTGCCTAAACAAAATAAAACTTTTACCTACAGATGAAATAAAAAAGGTATCAGTAAAAAGGTATTTATAGGTAACACAAACTGCTCAATGTTTTTTTTATTCCTTTGTTTACGGTAAAATTAAAATAAAATAAGTGGCGGCGCTAGTGTCAGTCGGGTTACCGCCTTAAAGCGCAGCAGCGTTATTCTGTTATTTTTAACACCTTTGCAGCGATCAACAGTCCGCCTGCCAAACGTGGTGTGTATGCCAAAACCCCCCTTGCTTAGGGGAGGCATGTTCTGTTCAGCAATAACGGGTGATAGGTAAATAATAGGTTCAGGCGTACGTAACTGTGCGGAAATCCATTGCAAAATAGGATAATTTTTTTTGTAACAAAACCTCCTCCGATAAGATATAACAAAATGTAGTGTATGTTTTACTTTATTTTTGCTATTTTTAATCAGTTTTCCAATTCAATTCGTCAATCAAATTATAAAAAAAAAAGTTATAGGACATCCGCTTTTCTCTTTATTTAAAGGAATTTTTCGACAGTTAAGTCTCTGTCTGCTACCTGTATGATTGATTATGGTTATCGATACTTTTATCTAGAAAGTAAGATGTACCTAGGTATAACATTAAACCTATGTAATAAAAAAAAATTATTATATGTCCGGATAGGATAAAGTTGTCGATACTTATTTACTACAATTTCGTTTATAAGACCTTCATGTAACTATGATTCACACAATTTTACAATAAACTATTCTTATTCTCCAATAACAACAAAAAACCCTCCCTAATTTACTTATATCGAGAGCCAATCTCCCGATAAAGCTATTTCCCCAGAACAAATACGTAAACACCCTCGTTCAATATCCCTCTGAGATCTGACCCTTGACTTCCTCTTCCCTCTTTTCTGAATTCCGTACTGGTGACCTATTTACACCTGAGATGCGTTCGTGACGTCAGCCTACGTCATGATGACACACTGACCTATTTCCCATGGGGTGGGGGGACGGGGGGGGGTCCATTCAGGTTTAATCCCTGCACAGGCTATTTTTAGACGAGTTCATTCATTCGAGGTTGTATGACGTCCATTACTATTGGTTTTGGAATGGGTGACAGTAGGAACTTGAACGCGTTTAGAGATTATTTCGTTAATAGTTTTTATTTCGGTCTTAGTTAGTAGTATTCCTAATGGTCGTAACCACCATCATTTGTCATGTCTAAGTGCTTATTTTGTGAGCCTAAAGAAATAAACGTTATTGATATATTTGATACCTATTTCATCAGTTGTCGGTTTTGCTCATTGCTGGGTCCAGTCACACAAACACAGCACACTTGGTCAACTCTCATCTCAAAGTTAGCTAAATCTATAAATCATGCTTGGATACAGCATAATTTATTTTTTAGACAAAATGTATGTTGCACTGCACTAGCATTGTAACTTTAGTTCCGTGTCATATTTGCCATTATCATACTTAATTATTGATATAACATATTGCTAATTGTTCTATAGTTGTATGAAATATCGCACTTGAGACAATGTAAGTGCGTCTAGTTATTTGTTCTAGAAGACAAGACAAATTATTACTAATTGTCTTGTAGACGGTACTGCACGAAAGATCTTCTACTCTAGATTAGTTAGTACTAACTTGTGCTACATTATAGGACATTTTGCGAAAAAAAGTGATAATGAGAGGACCGAGCCGGGGTTTTACTTTTCTAACCGACTTCAGGAGGTTCTACGTTCGGCTGAATGTTTTTTATTTGCTATGAATATGTTTGTCGATTCATCATCATCATCAGCCTATATTAGTCCACGTTGTTACTGGACATAGGCCTCCCCTAGTGAGCGCCATAGCGCCCCTTCAGCTTGCCGCATCCAGCGCCAGCATTCTTTCGCAAATTTTCATCCCACCTGGTCGGAGGGCGTCCTACACTACGTGTGCCGAGTCGCGGTCTCCACTCACGGACACGTTTACCCCAGCGGTTGTCGGTTCTTGGACAGATATTTTTATATTATTATCTATGTTCGTCGATTAATCCAAACAATTTTCGCAATCACTGGCGTAAACAAACGAAATTAGACTCAAATATTAACTAGATGTCGGCACTTGAAAATTTAGATCGCGCTGTCGAAGTGTTCCGGGTTTAAAACTACTCCGAACCATTTTCATTACTCCTAACAATTTCACGGAATAATTAATAGTTGCTTTACACACTGTGGCTGCATATCTGATTGGCAGAGGAAGCTGATTTTAACAACTTTCAAAGGATCTAAGGCTACGAACTGACATAAATTATATCGCCTGATTGCATGCGACCCACTGCTTAAATAATTCCATTCAAATAGGTAAATGAATAAGTTCCGTAAGGTAACGTTGTCGCATTTGTCGATACTGGAAACCTGTTATACAAAAGAAAGCAGATAACTTCAAAAACAAGAGTGACTCAGAACCTCATTCTAATCAACATTAACTTTTCATTTAACCGCATCATTTTCACCGATAATTAAATGAACAATTAAATTAATTGACTGTAGACCTCTGTGGCGAGGCGGGCGAAGGTCTGCGAAGCTGGAGGTTGCGGGTACGATCCCCGCCTTGGAACAAATGTTTGTACGATCTGCAAATATTTGTTTCATGTTTTCTGGGTGTTTTCTATGCATAATAAGAAATACGATCTCATTGTACTAACTATATCTATCAATTATTATCGTAGTACCCATAACACAAGCTCTGCTTAGGGCTAGCGATGATGCTGCTATGTGGATTGTCCAGTATTATTTATTTAATTATAACTAATGAATTAATGAGTACGTTACGTACGTTAACACTTTCATGGTCTACGACGCAGACGCACATGTGCCTCGGAACCAGCATGGGGCGCGGCGGCGGCGGTGCGAAGCGCCTTTGCGGGTCGTACCGACGAGGCTGGGCAGTTAATGCGTTAATTCTGGTTAACCAACACTCGGTTTTTTTTTTATTCTCATTTTTTTAAGGATTTTTGTTTTATAATAACATGTCAGTCCCATTGTATACACAACATACTTTTTTACAAATAATATAACCTGATTATTGTCAGCAATATTCTCTGGTAACGATTAGTTCTGTGAGTAAATAATTGACTCAAGATTGTACTATTCTTTTTATAAATGATGCATCCATTCTACAAGGTAATTCTAGAGACAGGAAAAGGAATGTCGTCTAGAAAACAGATAAGGTTGCACTTACACTTTATGTACACTGTGGAAACGCAGTTACTCAACATAACGAACCTATTTGCGTATGCTATCAGCCGGTGCGTTGGCTTGTGGAATACCTGAGTTAATGTTGGACTTTAGTTAGCCCAAGGCCTGTCGTAATTTCTCTGTCTATATTTCAAAACTAGAAAGTTGGGCTTGGCTAACGGGCTTGGCGGCAACTGTGCAGCAAACGAACAGATTATTCATTGAAAGAACTTCGTGGTTTATATGCACGAATGGTCCTTTTCTCGAGTTTTAGTGGTCTCTCGAGCCGAATCCTGTAATTTTGTCTTGGGCTCGTCGGATCAAGACTTATAAAATATATTTTCTACAATATGATATGATTATTGCGACGAATGATTCCATCCATAAACATAGAAATCAGATTAAAGTTAATCTTGTTATGTGTAAAATGCAATTCTAAGTTTTTACGAATTTTATAAGAAACTGAACGGCCTTACTTACCCAACCCACTACTTAGATAAATTGTTTCCTACTTAATCCGTACCCACCTGTTTTTTGACCCACATAGATATAATCCCTAACTGGTTAGATATTACTACTTTATGCGCAAATTAGATACAGCAACACAGATAAAAGAAATCTAGGTCCAACCTTGACAGCTGTTGCGGCATCATTTACCCAGTATGTTAAAGATTATCCTGGTAACTTAATGTTTTCCATAGATATATAATTATATTGACTGAACATAAAATAACCTAGAAAAATAATACGTAAGTACCTAATATAATATAGGAGACTGCTTCCATAAAATGTATTTTTCTTTGTTCTCTAATTAGTAGGTTAATAATTTTATTTCTTTAGTCTTACAAAATAAGCACTTATACAAGTCAAATTTTATACCATAAACAGCTAAATAGCTATTATTGTGAAATAAGGAATAAGATGTTATTGATTTTATTCACTTAAATTTTACCTATTTTAATTTCTTTCAATTATATTTTTATATTTAATTTTACAATTCTACTTAATGATGCAGGAAATTAATAATAGTTATAGTTAAGTATTATCTATTTTATAATACATATAATGTTCAATAATTCTTCGAGACTGTAGTAAATTAAAGGTACTACCAAGACAAACTACTAGTAACAATGAAATGCATTAAACTTCATTCACATTACATAAATCCACTCTTCGTAAACAGACCCAGCGAATATTTAAATTCCTTCATTTGTTATGCAAATGTTTTCATTAAAATGAGTACGGAACTGGAGTGCCTACTACATAACATACGCCTACTAGTGTAAGTACATTAATACCTCCATTCAACTTCAACCCACTCCCTCTAGGTTTTAAATAAAACAAGTTCTATAACGAGTTGCAAGGGCCACTCTACGTCAAAACTGCACTCGACTGCAGCCTACACAAATTTAAAGCCTTGCGTTACCTGCTGAGTATCAGAAATCAATCTAAACCTGTTCGTTTTAAGATTCAATTTGCCTGTAGCCAGGTGGGTGTTTGACGTTATTGCATCTTGTTATTCTCATCATCAGTTGCCATTTCAGTTCCGAGTGGGGTAGACGCGCCGTACGTAACACTTTACGTTTTTAACTGATTCAAACTTTCGAGCTTTCTCGTGAGTGGCAGTGTTTTGTTTAAAAGTGCACCTTAATTCGTCATCCTGGATTTCAAAGTTGACGGTATGTCTTTGAATACTTATTTGAAAAGTCAATTTGGCACAAGGAATTTCCAGTTTCTTATTATAAGTAGTAGGGTCAATAGGTTTTGTACGATTGTTTTTGTATCCTGGTCAGGTACTTTCAGATCATCTATCCGAATAAATAAATAAGTTCCTCAGTTTTTTTCTTGATTTATGTGGTGCTCAGTAAGTTTCTAATTCAAATACACAAAGACACGGACTTCAAATTTATTTAAGACAACAAAAATGTTTTAGTTGATTAACTTATTCTCTAACCAGTGTTTTGTACCTAGAGACTATTTAGTAATAATGTAGAATCAAAAATTATTACAAACCTACTGATACCTTGTCTGAAACAATATTCGCGATAGGGGCTGACCCGTGACTCCACATGGGTCGACGCTCGTTGGTTACATCCGATTATCGCGTCACGCATTTTGATTAGCCGCTCCTGTATCTATAGCCAAATGTGATAATATTTTACTACATTATCATCATCACTATATTAGCCTTTTCCCCATCACAATACAAGTCAAATAAACTACTTATAAATATTGGTACGTTCAAGTCTTGGTCCAACTGGAACGTGGAACCTACAAACAAACGTACGGAAAAATAAGAACTACACAGAATACATATTATTGTAACCTAGAACTGTAGATTATGGACACATTCTGATATTGTTAAATCTTAAAACAAAGTAATTGAAGCGTAAATCCCAGCACAGCCTGCATGACCTGAGTTTATTGACCCGCTGCTGTCCTGGCAGGGTTTGGTTAACTACAGGTTTTAAGTTTCATTGGATTCCCTTTCAATCGTAGGTACAAATTATCGGATCAACTGTTAATACTGTTATTCAATATCTTGTGTGCTCAAGCTCTTGTGTGTGTAATTAAGATTAATATACTACTTTCAATTTATGAAGTGGACATTTTTGATGCACTGAACTAGCATTGTGGTAGAAATAAAATAGGTCTAAATTTTCATTTCATGACCGTGATCCAGATTCATGATGTGAAGGTAAACCAAAATATCTCTATCAAATGGAGTTATGTCACGGATATGGCGACAAAAAAAACTTAAAAATACGGACATATCTGAGACATATTGAATTTATCCTTTGACATAGACTCGGTTAAGTCCAGCTCTACTTGGAGCTGAAGTTTTAATGTAACCTTTATATCTTTATCAGCGCCCGCTACCGGAACTAATGGCTTCGTAATGGTTCGTTCGTTTTCTTTCTTGCTAACCATTTCTTAGACATTGCTCGTATTTAGGAATTTGTGTCAAACAACCACAAAAGTATGTGGTTGTTTGATGCTCTGTGTTCTGCTTGTTCTTGACTTTATCGTATTTCTATACAAGAACGGATAACTTAATATATATACACGACAGTCGTGTCTCCCTGCCTATTTCGAAAAGAGTGGCTTCCTTTCCAATTCATTTGTTAAACCAATAGGTAATGTGAATCGAGAAAGTAGAGAAGTAAATATCGTCTACTTGTCTCACAGGAAACTTTACAGATAAATTGTCAACTAGTTGTCAATAATCTCCTTATTCATTATAACCCAAAGACTATTGCGTTTGCTTTATAACGTGGTATCAGCCGGTTCCCAATTAGTCTAGTGCGCAGAATGTTAATTGGTTAGTTCGTTCAGTTCACTCTGCCCTCTGCATATTGAGCAGTTCTCCACCGAATCGGTTGTGGCTGGGCAAGGCATAGCTTCCATTTGGGTCATTGATCTTTCATGACATTATGTCAGATTACAGTTATTAGATTGTTGAATGAGATGGGAATATTATCATTGTTCCACCTTGACTCAATATTTACAGTTTTTGTTGTTATCAAATTGCTAAGCCAAATGTAAAGTCTGCTTTGTTAGTCACCTTTGTTTGAGTACATTTCGTTACATCTTCACGATCTTTCTGAATTTGCATTGAGTCAAAATATTGTGCTTAAATATTGTAATCGCCATAAAATGTCTTCATTATCATTGTATTGTAAGTGTGACCGTGAGACTTCATTCATGATCTCACTAAAATGAATCTCGAATGTCATCGTTAAAGTTATTGCAATGACGTTGTTGCACATATACAACAAATTCGCAAGGGCATCTAGTCTCGCATCTTGTTGTTTCATTTTGTTTTATGTATATTGGACACATCTTCGATAATTTCTATCTTAACTTTTGTTTTGGTTACATTTTGGTCCCGCTACATCTTTTATTTCATCTAAATCGACATCCCCAGGCTGTAAAGGATCCCATGGGCAAGTTATCAAGGATTTTGTACAATTTTGCTGTTATTGGCAATTTTGTTTATCTTCTCCATGTCTTCGACCTTCTTCTTATCTTAATGCAAATAGTAAGTGCGAGTACACAACACTGTTGTATATATTATTGAGTCATAATTTAATGTAGAATGTAGGCTCATTTCTTATTTCATTTCAGGCTGTTCGTTATCATTCGAGTTAATGATGTAAAAAGCATTGAACGTGATGAGTGATATGATGATAGCTAATGTGAAAATCCCACAACGATCCGCTGATGTTGATTGGCGGTTAAATTGGTGCACTGTGCTGAACCAGTGGTTCGTGAAGTGCATTCGCTTTGTGGTACCCGTTACCGTTACATTACATTGTCGTTTATATCGCCGGATAGGCGGTGCTACTGTTAGTTGAATGAATATGCTGTGCGGTTCAATAACATTGTATTTTGTATGCAGGTTTACGATTCTGACTCTTTTAGACTCGTTCTCAAATTGCGGACAATGTTTTCAGGTCATCGATTTTTAGCTTTTTTTCTATATGAATTCGTTGTTGTTTAACAAGAGAAGTTGTTTAACTATTATTACTGTCCTTTATCTTTGTAATACTTTAATTCCACACCATAACACCGTTATATCTTGACCTATTTTATAACGATTAGCTGCTACTTCGATCAATATAACAATTAATTGATTACTAATTACAGTTAAGCCAAGGTCTTTCAAAACATTGTTAGCTTAGGACTGATCGCATAACTTAATTTGTTTATTATTCTACGACAAGAACGCACTTAAATCTAGGAACTCGTGTATTTTTGCACAGTATAAATTTATTAAAGTCACTGAAACGTAGACTAGCTGGAGGCTCCTGGTTCATCCCACTTTTTGGCATTATTTCTAGAACAATGTATTCAAAAGGTAATGATACAGAAATAGGATAGCCTGCACAAATCCGCCAGGGCTTCGCGTGACCGTGTCGGAAGCCGCCTAAGTGTATGACGACAAACCACAAACGCCTATATCAGATTAATGTGCCTGAGGAGGCCAATCGAATAATTGGATGATTACACTTGACTCATTGTTGGTATATCTTCGCTAAGAAGTTCCCTGTGTCTAACAGAATCAGTTGTGTCTTAAACTATCTAGTGAATATAACTATGTGTAATTGTTTGCCTACCTACGTTATGTTATGAATAAACACTTTAATGTACACGTACATAAAATATTAAAATTAACATTGTTCTATTCATAATCATTACTTAGCCTGGCATAGATGACTTCCCTCCTTTCGCTCCCTCCAGCCTCCTTTGTCCTGATCATCATGCTAGCATCCAAGTGCACCCTTGTCAGATTTAATCCCAACCCAACGATTTGGTTTTCTACGGGTTAATTTTAGCCACCGGTCGGTCTAGTTTTACTCCATTGCCTGATTTATTTACGGTCTCTTAAAGGCTTTTTATGTAAGCTGTTGCCTTGAAGAGTTCCTGTTGTTGGACCAATGTATGTAGGTACCTACTGTATCTTCCATTACTACCTGATTACTAATCTTGGCAAATGCTTTGTTAATTTTGCCTGTTCTTCATTTTCTCTTTAACTTGTTTATATATATTTTCATGTGAGCTATGGCTAGTTAAACTTTGCACGACATAACTACCTAGATAGAAAATAGTACATTGCGTGACTGTATCACAAAATTCGCGATCGTTATTCCTTGGATGTTGCCTCGACATTGACTGACCTTGTATCGCCGTATTAGTGTCTCTAAAGCATGTTATGTCCCTATGCTATCAAACAAGTTATTTTGATATTAATGGATGTAGGTTCATGCGCTGTCCAGTCTAAACAGATTTATTGTAACAAAACATAATTTCAATACGCCAATGTTAGTCACTATAATTTCTTCACTAACCCCAGATAAACTCTAGGTATTTAATAATCCCTTTTTCCTAAATCTCTGGTTGAGATAATTAAAATTAACGAATATTTACAAGGCTATTATTTACAATAATCTATATAACAAAGGTGCCACGGGTAAAAGAAATCTAATATCACTAGATCCGTTAACAAATGCCTTGCGCAATGCGTAACATAAATTATACACGATCGAGCTCCTGCATTATTCATCGAATTAACTCACGATCTTCAACTTGCAGGCTTAAAGGAAATTGCATGAGGATTTTCGACATCAAATGGTTTTCCTCTTTTTTTTGCACAGAATGTATCGTTGTCGATTGATGTTTTGTCATTTGTATAATACTCATTGAAATTTGGTTTGATTTGATCTGGCCAGAAGGAATCCACGCAACGCTCTGGATTTAAATTGGTTCTCCTCGTTTTTTTGCATGATGTTGATCTTTAGTCAAGGACCTAAACAATTTGAACTTTGGTTAGAATTGGCCACGATATACAAAGGTTCTTCTACATTATATACCAACTACTTCATGAGAAACATTATCACAATTTATTCTTTCTTGTTTCCATTTTACAAATCTATGCAAAATAATGATATTAGTTTCCCAAATGAATACTTCTACGAAAACATGCTCTGTAAGTTTTCTTAGCCTTCGCTTGCCTCATTCTCAGGACAATGACATCACCGATTCGGTACCATGCTTGGATTAAACCTTTTCATTACAATAACAACTACCTTGACGAAATTCCGGCTCCATAGAACCTAGAACAGTGTCATAACTACTTGTGATATTTCTGTATAGCAGACAGTTTAGTGACTCTGACGTAGATGCTATTTCTAGTAACATTGATTACTTGTGTAAAGGCAGGCTATTAGTAAGGTACATCTTCTCGTTTACAATATAACTAGGACCATGCATTTGCCGATAATAGCTAGTCTTCTATTTATTCAACTATAGGGGTACCTCAGCAGGAAGCATCTTTGATAAAGTAATGTGGTTTCAAGATTTGAATTGCATAGAGTTTGAGAGCGCTTGGATTGGCTTCTATAGCATATCTTTCGATTCTTTCTTTGTTAGAACAAAATCAATATATAGCCCGAGAGAAGAAGCAGTTCAACGTCAGAGTTGCATGCCCTGTGTGCGTAGTGCGTACCTACGATTACATTTAACCTCATGACATGAATGAATGAATGAATGGACACTATATTTATTATAATTTACATATTTTAAGAAAACTTATAGCTATGCTTTTACAATAAGGTTTTTGCTTGGGATGACATACCTACATAAAATATGCAAAATGATATGCTGCTAAAAGCTAATTACAAGTTTCCACATATGAGGTATGTTGTACAACCCACACACAGAATCATAAATAGAATACACCTCTATAAAAGATTAATAAAAACTTGAATTGCCTAAGTATATCTAAATCTAAATTAAAAGCACAATAGGCGGCCTTATCGCTGAGAGAAGTCTTATAAGTATAAGACATATCATGTTTTTTTTTCTCTTTGGTTCATTTGAAGCCGGGTCATCATCGTAGGTAGGTACTGGAACTGTCTACAGTAGCGTAGCGGCTGACATCATGCCATTGACTTCTCCATGTTTACGACTACCTATTGTTGGCAAATCACATTTGCTGCCAGTAAAACTGCTATAAAATGCAAATTGAACATGTGAATAACTTAATTCGGAACAAAACTTGTTGCAATTTAAAATATCTTATAGGACGAGTATTATATACTTAAATGAATAATCTGAATGTAATGTACTCCTGTTCTGAGGAACTGTCCTATATCACAATCAATCGCTCCGATAAATGATTTAAAATTATTCTTTGTGTTTATAATACGACCTATGAACACGGAAATAGAGTGCTGCAATCGACAATGTATTATCAAGTTAATTATGTAACCTATTAAGCTATAAATGGTTCAGCTGGTTGGTTCAGACACACCTTCTTGAGTAGCCACAATTAAGATATTTCCTGTCAATTTATACAAATTTACAGAATATCGCTGAATCGGTGATGTCATCTGTTTGACCTAACAAACCATACTATTATATTCTCTGCACACAACTGGGTAAAATAAAACAAACATGATGATTAGATTAGTTAGCTTAGATCGAATAGTGATCAAGTTTTGTTGCCTTGTATGTTTCCTTTGTCAGTAGAATGCTGTATGTAATGTACAAACCTATGAACTATTTACTATTAAAGTATTTAGTTATCAACTTCCCTTGAAGCATCGTCTTGTGTCGTCATATTAAGCTTAGCATTAGCACTAACAAATAAATGTTCCTTGATACAAATAAAAAGATAACTCCTTGCAATTCATAACACCAAGAAAGAAGGAAAATACAAAGTAACAATAATATGCACAAATCAGGAAGAAATATAACTCTTATGGGCACATGTTAGTAAAGCTAACCAAAACAATACGTCAAACCATGAGGAATTAATAAGCACCTTTCTCCATCCTTGATATTTATTAATATACCCTTTCGTGTTCTAAAACTCCGTACACGAATGCGCCGTAAAATTGAAGATAATGGACATGACATCAATCACCAATCTAACGATGAACTGAACTCCTAAACGATTTGTAATACCCTGAGAGGCTACAAACACGCAACCCCGTTGATACCCTTTGTATTTCTGCAATCATGTTAGTATAAAAGATTATTCTGCATTTGTGACCATTTTTTACATATTATCTCTTTTATACACGACGTAGGAGGTACAATCAAATATTTTTGTTATGTCAACTAGCTTCAGAAATCCACGGCTACCCATGCTATTAATTTTTTTTAATACCATTATAATATGTTTTTCGCTAAATTTACATCTAAAGTTAGTGTTCGCGGAAATAATTCTAAAACAATAACTTAGTTTGAACAATTGCCACCCACATTTTCTACAATAGTATTTTCATTTGAATGATTTCGTTTATCAAACAAATATACATGCTGTTGTACTAAATAATATAACTACAATAGAGTAGTTCTAAACAATAGGTTTACGTTTGCATGTTCGTTATAGATCATTGTACGCATGCCGAATCGACTATGAATGAGTAACGGTATAGGAATTCAAAATTATGGTTTAATTTACGTTTTGATCTTAATATATAAAGGAACAAGCGATTTTCTGGGGACAACGCCCAGCCCAAACCGCTGAAGCTAGAAAGCTGATATTTGGAGGGAAGGGACCTCTTATCTTAATACAGAAGCACCCGATAGGAAGGGGTTTTTTGAAATTTTACCCCTAAGGGGGTTAAAAGGAGGGTTGAAGTTTTTTTGGTGTTTTTTGTAACTCTTTAACCAGTGCAGCAGTAGTGGCCCGATTTTCTGAGAATGTTAAACACATAAAATCATTAAACACGTGTATTTAAGGATTTTTCAAAATTTTCCCGAAAATGGGTTTAATCGGGTTATTAAAGTTTGAATTTTCTAGTTTGGCTCCGAATTGAAATGGCTGTAAATTCGCAGTAATTTTATTAAGGTACGCTCCTGAAATTTTCTGCATATATTAGAAACACAATTTACTAAAATACGTGTTTCAGGAATTTTCACAAAAACCCCTAAAAAAGAGTAAAATGGGGCTTGAAGTTATTGAGATTTTTTATCTATATGTATACAGGGTGTTGGGCACATGTACCTACATGATTTTTTGGTGGGTGAGGGGTATCATGTGCTATTTTTCCCCGTGAGACCCAATATCCTAAGTCTCACGGTAGTCTAAATATGTTTTTTTTTAAACCACCCGAAATCTTGCCTAAATTTTTTTGTTTGTGGTTTTAATACCACAAAACAAAGTATGCTGGTAATTTTATAAATAATAATTTACTATGATCATCCGTACTATTGTAAACAAAACATCTAGTTAATTGCATTTATGAGGAGCACGAAATTTAAAGTACGTACCTAAATGCTTTCAATTTTCCATAACTTGGTTAAAATTACAAAGCGAGCCGTAAAGCTAATGTTAATGTAGATAAAAGATAATCACTTTTGCATAGCTTTATGTAAGAAAGGTAAACAAAACATCAAGCAAGTAAATGATAAATTAATTTCACCTGCGCGTCTTTGTTTTCGCATTAGGGGCACTCTATGTTACTATACCACTTCATATACAGGTTGCTTGCTATAAAATATGCACATCTACTAAGCCGAAATGGTTCGTTTGATTCCCAACTCCAAGGTCATCTGTTATATATAAATTATAATATATTTTGCTGGATTTTATGATATGGTAAAGACCTACCTACTCTCTTTTAAAGATCTTATACTTACAGTACAAAAGACCCTTAACAGTTTTAAAAGTCAAGTATTTGCCCTGGTACTACCTAGAGTACCTAGACTACCTTTGTGAGTTTACTTTGCATGTTTCATTAAATTGTCTGATATCTTTTAAATTAACAAAACGTTCATGGCCACGGTTACTGGCCTTTAGAATTTGTTTTTCTGGCATTAGTCATGTTTTACGTCGGCTTATTTCCGACCAGCAGCGCTAGATGGGGTTTTTGCGACGAGATATAACGTACATACAAATACATACATCCGTTAATGGTCTCATAAGAATCAACGATCCGTAAGCACAACAAGCAATTCCGTTCAATTTACCCCTTTTTTACAGTCTTTATTTTTGGGCAACATTAGAAACCGAGCATTTAGACATCAACGCGCTGCAGCTGCTGCCTCCCACCATCATCTTCTGGGTCGCACGTACTATGTTAATCCTGCTCATCTGGCGTCCCATTGGGTCTTTCAAGTCATCTACATAAGTGCCGCCGACCAACGGACACAACATAAACCATATTATTTATGATGATGATAGACTTTGCATAAAATTCCATCTTCAATGTTTACACCAATATCTTTATCACAGTTAATTTTACTGGCTCTCATATCTTTATCTGACGAAAGGTTTACAATATAACACATTGCAAGATTGTTATCTATTCAAAATTTTGCTACCAACTTTGGCTCAGATATCACCTGCTGGGACTCCTACCATTCTATGTGGAATCTATGTTGAAAGTGGAAAGCTATGCTCATATATTATTCACACCTGCTCGCGGTTTTTCCTATTTGAATTCAGTTCAAATGAATGGTTTTAAAGTTGTTAACGTACGCTTCGTATATCGCGCAATGCCATGAAAATAATAATTTTTGCACTATTTAATTAAACATTCACTCAAAGGTATAGACTTGAGAAAGGATGACCTGGGATCTAGCGACAAAAGCCAAGTCAAAGGCAACTTAAATGGTCAGAAGAAAGTATGTATGTATGTATTTTGTATTTTAAATTTTTAACACATGATGTTTATGTAATATCGTACAAGGAAGTAGAATAGAATGCAGAACAATGTCTAAAGACCTATCCTGCATTTTTTTCCTCAACAAGGCATGTTTTAGCTAAGATCAGGGGAATGAATACATTATAAGATTTGGATTTGACGATAAATGTGGTTTGTTAGGTGTGTATGTATAATTTTCCCAATTCCACTAGTAGGTAGGTACCTACCTTATTTTCGACTTTGTCTAAATGGCGACAATGAATGACGATTAATATCCATCAATTCTGTTTATGATCACATTAACGTGTTGGAAAAGTACTTAATCTTGATAAATTCCCATGCAAATAAAGATTATCCTAAAGCATTGTGAAATGAAGGCTTACGACAGTACCCTGGTTTATGATTCACCTCTTTGTGCCATTGTTTTCTTCTGTTTGCGTATTTGCTGATGCGGAATGAGGCCATGTTCACTGATAGTCGAAGCTTTATCCGAATGATTAAACAGGCCTATATAAACATTAATTTATTTATCTAATTCTGAAGGCCAAGATCCAGTTTTAAATATTCTAGCTTGAGAAAGGAAATAGACAATTTACACAACATTATCTAGCCTCAAGCTGAGCAGAGTTTTTTATTATGGGTATACTCGATAACTGATATAGTGATCAATCTAGCTAGCTCCTAGACCTGTTGGACCCAAATCAGGGGTCGAATATATGACTATGGTAGAACTTGATCAGGACTTATGCAAGTCCACTCGATAAACCAAGCCTTGAACAGGGTACAAACGGCTGTAGGAGTTAGAATCCAATCAAATATTTGAATGCTCTAATCAAGAATTTTCTTTAGTGTTAACAAACTGTTGTGCTATTATTTCTAATGATTCTTTTTGCAATAAACAACTTATTCTTATAATAGCATGTCAGGATATCCTATAAATTACTTTACACCTACAAACTTTACACATCACATTCTCTATAATCCGAAAGTTAAATAAGAAAACCCAAGTTTAATGCGTATGTCGTGTCCCCAATACGAAATACGACTTCAGAATTGACAGTGCGCCTTTTCGCTCAGATAAAGTTTTAGTGCAGCATGAAATTACTTTAGCTCCGGTGATATATATGAATATGTGGGTTTGTTCTGCGGTTAGAGTTTGTAGTTTTGCTCGTATTGATTTTGTCAGAGCTTCTTAAATATTTCCTCCTGTACCTACTGGGTTGTTGTGTCGCATTTTGGTTTAAACTTTTGATAATTTAAAGGAAACATCGTCTTTCTGAGCCTCCGAACAGATATCAGCAATAACATGACATGGCACTACTTCTCAGCTCATCGCACTTGAAAGACAAGGCAACACAACGAAGTGTTAATGACTATGACTTCACAATGGATGCGAATTACGCTGAATTATGTAACGTGACGGCGGCGTTACACAAAGGCCTTATTGCTTCAAAGTGGCTGTAGATCGGCCAGCCCGATGACCTACTTACCCGGGTCGTCGACCGTGTGACGTCACAGCCAGCACCCACCCCCATGGTCGCGTCAGCTCGGGGGTGTGTTCCCTTCCTGCTCGTTCGAGGTCACACGCTGTTCGGGCTCCGAGGCGAGAGGACGTGCGGTGCTTTCCTCTATTGCATTACTCTGGGTGATACTGTGTGAAGGAGAATTGTTTTCTAAGTTGCACTGCTGGGATGACTATTCTAGGTATGTCGATCCTTCACTTTCTGTTGCCATCTCTCATATCATTAGATCCAACGATCATTCATCTGATCATGATCTACAGTCATTGTGTTGAATGCCAAAGAAACCATGTTCTATCTATTGTAAAAAATTCTTTATTGATGTCTGTTTTCTTTGTGAATTATGTAACATCGTTTTCCATAACCTTCAATCGTTTACGCTACCTGCTTGTTATGTAAACTCCAGTGTCTTATTGAGAGGCGAAGCTCTTGTTTTTGTACCTTTCCTGTTCCTTTACTTTACTCTTTCTCTGTCATCACCTTTTCCATATTTTCTTATGTTATCAAAATGGTGAAAACTCTCTGTGTCCTTGAACTTTAAAATGGCTGTTTATCATTGTAGTTCCGTTTCATTCAGTCGCGCGCGACTTCATTGATCCATTGCCGATGTGTCCAAGTGCATTTGGTTCTGAGACCATGATTCTTGGCCATGGAACTTGTGCGACGCTTTAAGTCTTGAGTGTAAGAAGACCTTGGCTCAAAATACTATGTTTTACTAGCAGGCCATGGGATATATTATGGAAAAAATATTGCGTTTTTCTTTAGTTCCACAGAAATGGATTCCAAGGTCTCAATCTGAAGATATGTGAAGATTATTATGGAGGCACACGAATCAACACAGTATAAGAAAAAAAAACAGCTGCCGAAGAAAGGTGACTATACCCTTCTTCGGGAGCTGTAATTTTTTTATATCCCTATTTTTTTACCGGCTTAACCGACCGAAAACAGGAGGAGATTTAATATTCGTCTGTATGTTAGTCGATGTCTCCGTCAGCTATGAACCGGTTTTGAAATTCTTCGCTTTTGTATAGAGAATGATCCCGAAGTGGTCACATAAAATTTGATTCCCGGGGGATTAGTAATTTACCCGCAAATTTTAAAAGTTTTAGCCATCATAAAATGGTTGTATTATTTAAAAACAAGCAACTTTTCTTTCTGAAGCAAGCAAAGCTTAGGCTTTTGCTTTATAGCTGCGTAACTCGCACTGGCACAATTTTATTACAAAAATTTAATTAAGCCCCAAAAAAAATTTTCGCCAGAATTCGAACAAATTCAATTTCGGAGCAAAGCTTGTCAGGAATTTCTTATTACATCTAAAATTTAATTTAATCTCTATACAAAAGCATTCGCTATTACTAAACCTCTCGTCTCAAAGGCTTTAACGGTATTAAAGCTATCTCGCTTTATGCATCTTTATTGCGTTAACAACCCTCTTAGTTTGAATTTTCAATGAACTCTCCATTCCTTTCATTACTGTAGTATCCGATAGAGATAGCACTAGCCTGACGTCACGGGGCTCCTACAATATGCCCTACATAGGTATTACACTCTTACATTGATGATTTTAAGAGTCACACAGCCAAGTTTACTTCAGTTTGCAATTGCACTTTATAATCTGAAGCATATGGACCAGTTTTGTGTGAAACTATGATTGTGTGTAAAGGCTTCGTTCAACACCACTGGCTGAGTACGGGAATCGCGAATGCATGTTCATTCCTATGAATGGGTTTAGTGAACTGTAAAGCTGAGGATTGAGAGATATGCTCGCTGGTTGTCTACGTTATTAAAACAATTTAAAGCGCTGCAAGGCTCTCCATTTAAATGTTCCCTTTATTCTGAATTTAACTTAATTTTTGTAAATAGAACTTAGATACACACATTGAACTGTTTCAGGGCGTAACATTTATTCTTAATTAATTATATTTTAATTATGTTTACATGATAAACATGGTATTTTTTTTAAGGAACAGCAAGTCGAGGTTGCTATGTAGGAAAATGTTTTCCATAATCATGATTTTGAGCGAAAATTTCATTGCTATTCACAGATTTTCAAAATGGGCTTTTTTGGTTCCAAATGACCCTATTCCTTAAACTGATCACAAACTAAGTATATAGAGTTTAAAAAATTGAAATCGCAATAAACTCTTCCCATACGTTTCACTAAGCACACTGGACATTCATCATCATCAGCCTATGTCCACTGCTGGACATAGGCCTCTCCTAATGAGCGCCGTAGCGCCCTGTCATCAGCTTGACGCATCCAGCATCTGCCGCAGAGCTCAGTCTTTCGCAGATTACGTTACATTACGTTTTCAGTACCTATTAAAATGTTGAATTATTCACGTATTTATTATTAGTGAACCGCCCCGGCTTCGCACGTGTATATTCTAGCTAGTATATACAAGCCTATGTTCATCACGAATAATGTAGGATTCTAATGGTGAAAGAAATGTTCGAATCGGTCCAGTAGTTTCGGAGCCTATTCAATTCAAACAAACAAACAAGTGATTCTTTTCTTTTTATATTATGTGTAAAGATAACAAAACATATTGAATAACCATGTTATATTATAAGATAAAGATCATTTATTTACGTAAACATGTGTAGATATAAGATTTTATAAACAAGTATGTAGGTATCAACATGTTTTACCGATTACGGTGCGTGTTGTACAGAATGTGAGAAATGGCATGCAACAGAGACTAAACTAAAATAATAATTGAGTTATTAGAAGTAATGGAAAAAAAAATGTAAGTAATTACGATAATAAATTCTAATATCTAATAATTCTAAACCTTATCATGTTGAAATTTATCCTTTAGAAAGTCGTCATACTTGTAATAACTGTTTTCAATTAACAGTTTCTTAAATTTATTTTTAAATTCACAATCTTTTAGTTGCTGGTAGCTCTTTTGTATTTAATTGTAGGTTTTCAGTGCCATTGATTGATACTATGCACATTTATTTATATACATGCATATGGATGCATTAACATAACATATCATAAAATTATTTATTAGACACAATTACAATGATATAGTATAATATTGAATCCGTAGGGTCCTAAACTAGCCTAGGCTGTATTTCAGGATCCAGGGCTTCTCCTTTTAAAGTACAATAATTGTGCCTCTATTAGAAACTAATAAAGAGCTAACTAAAAATAAATGAAAATAAAAATTGGAAACCTACTATTTTTATAGTTAAATGCATGACCGATGCCACTCCTAGTCATAGATATTTTAGATCTTACTACCAATGGTAAGGCATGATGGGAAGTTAAGTTACCATTTCGTGGTTATGTTATTATTATATTATTTTTTGCTGATCTAATCTTATCCAACTCTTCCCGTGCAGAATATATCTACCACCGAACTGCGATCTCCAACCCGCAGGCCCAGCGTGGGGATTATGGGAATTACCCATGAGATAAAAAAATCAGGTGGAGGCCAGCGTGGACCATTATAGGCTGTTCAGGTTGAGGTTGATCTATTCTTAACTTACCTACTTTAATCTTCCTCAAAACGTATCATTCACGATGATGCGTTCATAAATGGTTCATAACCACAAATAGCGAGAACTGCAAATTGTTTTCGTAGTACAAACTAGCTTCTGCACGCGGTTTCGCATGCGCTTTTCCGAAATAAACAGAAGCATGTCCTTCCCTAGAATACCTCCCTGGATCAGCCGTTTAGGTGTAAAACAGCGAGAATTGACGACCTCTGCGGCGCAGTGGGCGAAGGTCCTCCTGCTACGCAGGAGGTTGTGGATTCGATTCCTGCCTCGGGCCAAATTTTTGTACGATCTGCTAATATTTGTTCGGTAACACAAGCTCTGCTTAGCTTTTAGCTAGATAATGCTGTGTGGATTATCCAGCATTATTTATTAATTACTTTCAAATAAAAGTTAAATTATCTATTTCTACTAAATAGATACTACGTGAAATCGTCGCCTATTCATAGCAAATAACCTGCCAGTTTCGTACACCTTACCGAGTTAGTTTAATATTTACACGCTTGTAGGTCATGTAATATGTAGCAACGACTGGGTCCTATTTTATGAAGCCAATGGAAAACAACCTATCCCAATATACATAAATATTATGTAATGTCAGTGTTAGTGTAAATCCTACGGCATTAGATACATTTTTTTAGAGTATTGGGATTTTTCTTAAAAAGTATCGTAGTTTGTCGAATTCATTATGGGTTGGCGCGAGATTAATTATTTTTGTTTGTGGTTTTTATATTTTTCAGCGGTAAGACTAGCGGAAAAGTAATTTGCCGCAATACGTAAACTATTTCTATGAACTCATGACAAAAACCAACTTTGATTCACTGGTATTTTGGAGCATTTGGAAAAATTAGACAGTTTGTGTCAAAAACAACTTTTGCCGAAATGCTTCCAAAATACTCATGAATCAAAGTTGGTTTTATCATGAGTTCATAGTTTTTTTTTTACGATTTACGACAAACTCCTTGTCCGCTAGATTTATTGCTTGTGGAACTCAGAAAAAAATTAAAAACCACAGAAAACGAAACTCGCGCCAACTACGCAACTTTTGACGAGTTTTGCTCCAACTCGAAAAATAACAACTAACAGGCTTAAGGTTTCCTTGTCTTGAACTTTAGTCTACGAAGAGACAGAAATCAAAAATATCACTTTATTTCCGTGTTTAAGAATATGACCTTTTCTAAGTGTACATTTATTAAGGAAATAAAGTAAGTATTTTATTATTCTAAAGAAGCCCAGAAACGTTGGTGTTCTTTCCACAACTACCAATGTTCTTCGTTAACCCGCTATTCACTTCATAGGTAATATATTAGGTTTTTCATTGATTTTTTACCCTGATTCCTAGAAAACCTTCGTCCCTGTACAAACAAGCTACTTCAATATTAACAAGCAAGTGTCATGTCGTCGACGACTAAAATTTTAATAGAATGCTTGTCGCTTGGTAAGGTCAGGACTTCACTGTTATTTTGATGATAATATGGTAGGTAGTTATAAAGGTGTTATTTTTGACGACCTCTGTGGCTCGGTGGGCGAAGGTCCGCCTGCGACGCAGGAGGTTGCGGGTTCGATTCCCGCCTTGGGACAAATATTTGTACAATGTGCAGGTATATGGTCCGGGTGTTCTGGTCGTTGTCAATGTTTAATAAAAAATATCTATCTATGTAATGTATTGTATTATGTATACCTATCAGTACCCCATACATAACACAAGATCTGCTTAGCTTGGGGCTAGATAATGCTGTGTGAATTGTCCAGTATTATTTATTTATTTGTTTCATAGAACTTCCTACGATTGGTTGGCAATGATCGAGAACTTGTTATTTCGTGTACTTATTACCTTGGTACTTGATAGGTAATTTGTATGCGATGCAAGGCAATGTTTCACGCAAATGATCATTATTTGTAGCTAACTGGTTTTAACAATTTAGTTATACCTACCGGTAGTTAAAGTCCTAATTTTTATGTGATTACGAAAACCAGCTACTCTTTCCGCCTTTACTCGGTAATACTATGACGCCATTTTGTGATTTTTTGTAACCAAAATTCGCCCAATTTACATACATTATATCGCCGCATTAAGACCTTTTTCGCACGAATAACTTTTCAGAGGATTTTATTCGGTTCATTCGTTCAATATGTTCGTTAAGGTGGTTCGATTAAAGTGAAATTAAAAAACTTTTGATGTAAACGTTCCGTAAAGAATATTTTTCGCAACGCAACTTGAATCGAACCACCTTCACATACCTACAATCTTCACAACACCACTCGCGTTTTTCTGTGATAAAACTAAAACGAAGGTCGTACATGTAGAAAGTTAGTTTTCTTTACCGCGTAAAGCTTAGTTGGGCTACAGCAAGCGAGTATGTAATAGAATATAACCTAAGGCGAAGTAGGTTCGCTTTTTTGAGACAAGAATGAGCGAAAACCGCGCGGTGGACTCATTTACACCTTAGTTTCACCATCAATACATAAAATATTAAACGATGTATTAATGTTCCTCTAATCCAGATGTTTCAAGTAAAGGATATTGTGGTAGATAGATCGGATGCCAATATCCCCAAACAAAAAAAATACTGGCCCATTTTCACTTCGTAGAAATGAAACCTGCTTATTGTACGTTTTGGATCCCTGAATATTAATTCCTAAGGGTTGCTCTTTGAAATGTATTGTTTCCCGCTTCCTACAAATTGAGATAGTGGCAAATAACATCGTACCTGGTAAAGTAAGGTATAGTAAATATTATTCTCTACGGAGTACCGTAGTATATATAAAATAATATTTACTTACCTACGTTAACCTTTTCTACGCTTGATTCGACACGTAAGTAATTTTCGTATACCTACACATAATTTTCTATAGAAGCGTGGCGAAAACTAATCGTTTTTGCATCTATGTACGTGCATTTGAATAATAATCTGGGCGAGCTATAGCTCAAACCTCATTAAAAGTGTCGCGTCCATTGCCCATAGGAATCAGAACGTCGCGATGTAGCTCAGTGGTATTTACAATATGCCGCACCCTGCGTCCACTGCATACGGATTTCGCATCGGCTATATAGGTATTTTCACAGCGGCAGAGTTTGTCGATGACGTCATCCGCATATATACCGGTCTCTGGCATCGGTATCGGCAGACGCCGATCCAGAGGACGCTGTATCTACCATAGAAATTAATACAAAGGAGCCACAAAATTAAATAACTTCCCATAAAAAATTCCCAAATTTTTTAGGGAATTTTCTTATAATCCTTAGAGATAGGTACCCAGAGTGCGGGTGTAATGACGTATGAAAGTGACAGCTTGCTTTGGCAATACATGAACCACGAGATAGTGTTTATTTAGTTTCTGCAAACACTACAGTAACAAAAATCCTTAAGCCACGAAATCAAGTAGGTACACGTCTATTCGAAAATCTCTGGGACTCTAGCGCCGTTAGCTTCACCTACAGGGTGTATGAAGTTTTCCAAACATAGATTACCCAGAGTGCGAGGGCTCACGCACTTAAATAACAATAACAAATCCTTTCTCTGCGTGGGCTCTTATTTCGATCAAATGGATGCTGCTTTAAGGTTTAAAACTATCAAATTCAGCAACGCGATCATTCAGGTAGCGAAAGTTAAGTTACTGTTACCTAAGTACTTCATGGTTTCGAGAGAACATTTATACGCAATGCAATAGGCTATTGAGGTAAGAATCGACTGCTAAATTGATGAAAGAGCTTAAAGTCAAAAAGTAGAAAATACTTAGTGGGCAAGTTAACGAACGACGCCCTTATAGCAGGAGTCATCATCGGCTCGAAAATTACTATGAACTTTTAATCGGCTTTTGATGAGCAATTCGGTATGCAAATTTTCATGAAGTAAATGTGGCTGGCTCGATTGACACTGCAGAAAAGATGCAAGACTTGTAACTGAGACTTTCGTTGTTCTTTCCAGATCCGTCAGCGTGCGTGATGCGCGGCGGCGGCGGCGTGGCGTCGCTGGTGCGCTGGGCACACTCCCCGCCCACGCGCCTCGCCTCTCCCCGCCCGCCGCTCTACCACTACGACGAGCAGATCAACAAGCGGCTGGTGCTGTGGTATGTGGTACACCAGACTAGACGTTCCAGATCGAAGAATCTCACCAGTAGAATAGCAAAAGCCTCCACTTAAGCAAAATAATCATTGGTTGTGATAAGTTTTCCGCAAGCTAAGGGTTCCGCTCATCCAATATGTTTGTCCAATATTTGATCAAATTTCTTGGATGGATGCCCATTCCACTCATCCAATATCTGTGTCCAGGATTCCTAATTAACTTTCGTACTTGATTTCAAAAGAAATTAGGTACTTACATCACACTAATATTAAAAATGCGAAATTTTGGTAGAATAGAAGGAAGTTTGTTACTTCTTCACGTCAAAACTTCTTACCAGATCGGGCTGAAAATACATAATAAGTTGCTAGTCATTTGAAAAGAAGGTCATCCAAGTTCTTTGATCAAATGTACATTGGACAAGGAAATTGGATGAGTGGAATTGGCACCTAATCTAGAAATTAAACTTGTGTGTCATCTCTCCATCCTCTTTTCCAGGCACGGCGACATATCGACCTTGGACGCTGACGTCATCACAAACACGACGGATGAGACCCTCATGGAGTGCAACGCAGTCAGTGAGCGGATCATGCACCACGCAGGACCTGACCTGAAGGAAGAGATTATTACTAGAGGACATGGTACGTTAATAGGAGAAGTAAGTGTTGTAAAATGTGTTGCTGTGCTAGCATAACACCCTATCTTCAGTTTTCTGGATCCAGCATCTGCCTGCAGTCATTATCAGCTTATCCAGCTTTAGCAGCTGGTATTTTCCGCTGGGCGTACACTACGCTTCCGAGTCGCGGTCTTTACTCAAGAAGACGTTTAGCTTAACAGTTGTCGGTTCTTGGTCAATAGCCGGCCCGCTGCCTCTATAATATGCTAAAACTTGCAATCTGAAGTATTGTTTCTTTTTATCAGACTCCAGGAGGAACTTCTATGTTTGGTTGTATGTATTTTCGTCGGTTTCGCCGTCAATTACGGACCAATTTTAAAAACTCTTTCTCTATTGTATCTCTAATGACCCCGGATTGGTCCCATAAAACATGTTTACCCGAGGCATTAGTATTTTTCCATCAAACTTAAACAAAGAACAAAGTTATTTAAAAAAATCACGACTTACGAACAATTTCTGTGTTTCTTCCATTTTGATGATTCTTTCGTTGTATAAAGCTTGATTTTGAGGTGGTCTTATAAAAGTTTGATCCTCGAGGAATTGATATAATTTTCACATCACTCTTAGCAAATGGTTTCCATAGCAACGAGAGTAAACAAGAAGTCTTCATTCGTCGTTTCATTCATCACGCATCACATCAAACTAAATTAGACTCATATTTTACCTAGATGTACTACTTGAAAAATTTGATCGCGCTACCGAAACGTTCTTTCCAAACCCATTTTATCTATTTAGAAATTGAAGTCAACTTTTAGTTTTTAAAACACACCAAATTATACCTATACTGTGTTTTGTCTTTATGCTCGAAATTATTGTTTAGTTCAATTCAATGTTTATTGGTTGTTCGGTAGATAAAACAGGCCCCCCACATAAGCTTGCTAATTCTTAAAGTTGCTTTTGTTTGTTTCCAGAATGCCGGACAGGTGAAGTAGTGATTACGCCAGGATTCAATCTGCGCTGCAGACACGTGGCGCACACCGTGTGTCCCAACTACGTACAACAATACCACACCGCGGCCGAGACGGCGCTACAATCCTGCTACAAGTGAGTAGTACAGAGGACGATGTAACGCCATCTTTCAACCTAGGCTTCAGACACGTGACGCATACCATGTGTCCCAACACTTTACGGCGGCCGAGACGGGTGCTACATAATTATCTACAATCCTGCTACAAGTTGGACTAACTTGTAGCAGGATTATAGATAGGATTGTAGATGCTGCAAGTAAGTATTGCAGTGTCGCGTGAAAAAGGTCAGGTAACGCCATGTTTCAAAATGCGATTCAAACACACCGTGAATATCATTCAGCAACTAACTAATGTGTATCGACGGTGCTACTACGAGTAAAGGATGACACCGTTTTTTAGGGTGTCCTAGGGATGACTTACGCTAGACCGTGCCGGGTCCGGGCCGAGTGTCAGCCGACTTCTCGCTCGTTGCCCGTTGCTCGACCGTCACTCGGTTGCCGCTTGGTATAGCATGAGTGTGTCCATACAAAATATATGTTATATTAGTTGACCGTGCTACGGCCGATACTCGGCTCGGACCCGACACGGTCTAACGTACCTAAGTCACCCCTAGGACACCCTTAAAAACGAAGATAGCAAGATGCCGAGATCTATTTTAAATAATAGTACCATGGAAACGCACCCGCTTTAGATAGGTATACAGTGCATGGTTTTTATAGTGTGTTTTTTTTTCTGCATCACATGTTTTGATTGTATTCTGGCTGGGTGAGTGGGCGCCAATAATGTAAAAAGCCTTGAAAAATGTGCACAGTCGCTATTTACAGACAATTTTAAATGTCAGCTGAGCATGCCTCCCTAAACTATCAAAACAGAAAGGGGGTTTGCAAAATCGCTACGCTTGACAGGCAGATTGGTGTTCGCAGTGGAGGTGTTAAAAATACACCTTTCACCATTATAATCTGTAAATATAAAAATTTTAAACAGTATTGTATGTCTATTATAGATAAGCTGTTGAAACTGTACCTACACTTTATACATAAGATCTTTTTAGTACAACAGAACAGTAAACTTATTTCTGGTTCTGTATCAAAGTGTTAGTTACACTATTTATAGTTTAAGAAAAACGATTCTAATCAAAATCATTACAATCAGTTCAGCCGATTCGCTTTTTATGATTTTGATTTGTTCGATTTAAACTACGTCCCGAATTAGATAAATAAAATATGATAAATCGCCGAGGGTAGAAAATATTTAAAAAATCGTTTTCACATTAATTTTTCGAATGTTACGCCATCTGTGATTCTAAGACGAAAAAAGGTTTTCGGGCCAGCTAGTTTATTATATTACAGTTTTGTTATACCCATTCTCGTAGTCTGATAACTTGTTGTATGTTCCAGGAACGTCCTATTCGCGGCTGAGGAGCTGGGTGCGCGGACGCTAGCTCTCTGCATCATCAGTTCTTCACGACGCAGCTTCCCGCCTGAGGTCGCGGCTCAAATTGCTCTCCGTAAGTCTTATTCTTGAGTAGTCGAATCAGTTGTTTTAATAATGTTAGACGAAGGGGCTATAATACATTAATAGAAGGGGTACATACAACTTTAATAACAGAATAAATATAATTATTCTAAAAAATTATTAGAAATATTTACAAACTATTTTCTAAAAATCTAAGCCGTCATCAGAAGGCAGAGTGCCCAGAATGCTGGCAGCATTGCCACGTTGAATGGCAATGCTAATTCGTTGACCGAAATAAAAACCAGCATTCCGATCACCTGTGGACTCTATTAGCAGTTTTGTGAGATCTTTATAGATAACGTGTGCCCCAGGACCCCAAGGACCTAGGGTTTCCACCCCAAATGGCTCAAATAGGTAACCTCTGTCAAGACTAGCGTATAGAAGGGGTTATAATACATTAGGGGCTCGCGGTGGGGGGAACGCCTTAAGGGCTTAAACTACTTCAAATCAACTCCGTCAAATCGAAACATCTTCGAAACTGCTAAATATTTAACTTTGAAATTTATACATGGTAAAATTCAGGACTTACTCTATCGATCATATGTTTCGAAAACAAGATTCCATAACATTGTCTCTATAGAAAAAATCGCAAAGTTACCACTAAATTCTTACTAAAACCTTAATTTATCAATAAATACAGGAGTTAGGATCTTGAGAAAAAGCATGGTAATAGAACTAAGTATAAAGCGGACGCTACATGTGTCGACACACTCGCGCCTTCCCATCTTCCTAGGACTTCCGTGAGGGCTGGTGCGGCGGCAGATTTAGCCGAAGATCTCAAGAGGCGCAAATATGCAGGTCTCGACAGAGCCTACACATTTGCTCCCCTTGGAGTCGAGACCCTAGGTTCGTGGGGTACCGAGGCTCTCCGGGTTTTCAAAAAATTATCTGAGCGTCTGGTCGAAGCGACGCGTGACCCGAGAGCTGGTGAGTATCTGGCACAGCGCATCAGCATTGCTATACAGCGGGGCAATGCAGCCAGTGTCTTAGGCACGCTTCCAACTGGTATTGATATGGATCAGTTGAGCTACCTGTAGATTGTTTGCCACAGTTTGCAGATAGCTTGATTGTTTCTATTGTAAATACTAGTTTTAATTTAAATTTGTTATTTGATTGTTATTTTCTTTCTGAATAAAGCATTATGGTATGTATTGTACGTATAGTATAAAGAACATTTCATATGTTTCGGTTTTTTGCAAATAAAGTCCTAATTACCTATATAATAAGCTAAAACTTGATTTTTGGGCTTGTGTTGCGTTGTTTTGGCATGCCCTGTCTCGCTCCTATGAACGCAAAATTCTATGTCTACCCCTTTCACAAAAACTTGAGGTTGTATAGGATCATAATAGAAACAAACCTGCCAGAATATTACGATGACTTTAGCATTTTTAGAGATAGTTGCGGAAACCAGTCCAAGTCCAGACAAGTAAGTAATATGGTGTATAAAATATGTGTGCGCTAACACAGGTAGAGTACACCTGTGTTATCTCCCTAATGGCGAGATCTACGTCCAGCTGTGGACAAGAATATAAGCGGATGATAATGATGATTGGAACTCCATTGACCCCAGTTGCTTAAATAATTGGGCATTTAACATCATTACCTGTGTTTTTAATTGCCTTCCTAATTATCTATGGCTGAAATATGTACTTATCTTATTAAGACGGTACCTCGAGCCAAACTAGCGCCGCCACCTATTTTGTCTTATTATTTCGTTGAACAAAGGTGATTTTCAAATTTTCGATGGGCAGTTTGTGATACATATTAAAAGCTTTTTTTGATGCCTCTATCATAGTTTTATTTTGTATAGTTTAGGAGGAGATGCAATAATTATGTTTGGTGCCACAAAGTGCAACATCGCATCTCCTCCTATAAACCATACAAAATAAAACTATGATAGAGGCATCAAAAAAAAGCTTATATGTAATAGGTATCACAAACATATCATTGTACCTTTTGAAATTACCTTTGTTCAACGAAATAATAAGATGAAATAGGTGACGGCGCTAGCCTATGGGGTATCGTCTTAAGCTAAAATAAACATTGAATAAAATCGAATGACCAATATCGCTTATCGCTTTTTTCCAAGAATAATATGAGCAATAGCTAATTTACTTGTGTAACTTCCAGGCACAATCCGTCGCTTCCTCGAACAACACACGACCCCTCAACTAGTAGTACTGGTGGGCACAAAAGCTTCGGACGTGGCACTTCTGACGTCACTAGCTCCGCAATACTTCCCGTTGAGCCCGGCAGAGGGCGTCGCACAGGACTTGTCTTCAATATGTGATGACAGGTACAATACGTCATTAGAGAAACATTCCTCTTTACAAATAGTAGTACTGGTGGTACAAAAGCTTCGGACGTATACGTAACGCCGCCGCTTGACAGGTACAGTCATCTAGCGGATGTCCTTAGAAGTTTTCAATGATAATCGATGTCGATATCGATATCGATGCTGCACTGCACTGTGTGCTGCTCTTTGTAGTATATTCAAGGTGGTAGATCGCCACATAGCGATACCACAACCACAGATAATATAATACAATACTAGTCACAACCAACATTTTTCTTCAGCTTTGGAACCAGTAATTGCTTCTAACTCAATTAATAAAGTAATACGACACCCACGACAGCTCTTGCCAAATTTGTCGTTTTTTTTTAACGTTTTTTTACCCTCATTATTGAAATTAGATTTATGAGTAGATTACTTATAATTATAAATACTATTTAACGATAAATACCCGTTAAATAGTATTTATAATTATGTGTTCAGATCGCGTAAGTTTAAAAACATTTAAATTACTTACTTAGAAAGAAAATAAAATAAAAAAAATTAGCCCCGAGTCTATTTCACGATAGTAACGAGACCCCTATCATACTATGTAATATCATTTGTATGCGATTTGCGTAGTTGCCTATTCGCACGATACGCTGTAATCCTACGGAAAATTATGAAGTTACGATCACGTCTCGTTACTATCGTCAAATGGACTCGGAGTTCTGTTATGGATCTTGGAACCACTAAAACCGATAAAAGAACGTGTAAGGTGATGGTCGATTCATATTCATTTATTTCATTGCAATCATTGTGTACATATTCAGGTCTTATTATTAGGTATTAAGGTAATGTTCACGAGACACAATGGTACCCAAATAGGGCGTAGCAAAAGGTATCGAGAGTGGAAGTGGACCGGGCACTGCCCTCGTTTCCACATTATTGTTTTTGATAGGATCTACCTTCCTATTATAATAAAACCTAATTTTGAATGTTTTTGATTGCAGCTACCCGGAAAGGCGGATACGCATCATACACAACCCTCACTCACACACGTCTGACAGCAGTGAGTATCCATTTGTGTAATAATACATAATGTTGGACAATTCACACAGCATTATCTAGCCCCGAGCTAAACAGAGCTTGTGTTATGAGTACTAGATAACTGTTATACTAAGAAATCAAATAAGATAGGGGATAGGCATCCTGGGGCATACAGGCCTTTATTTTATCTAGGAAACGTGTGCGACGTCGTGAGCTTGTTAAATATAAGCCTTCTAAAGGAATTAATGCCTAAGGAGGGAGGGCCTTTGTCCAGCTGTGGACTAACATAGGCTGATGATGATGAAAGGAAATAATGTGAGTTATAGTGAAATCCGTATCAAAATCCGACTTTGAACTATTAATTACGAATGACTTAGACCTAATTGAGAAGAAGTCTGTGCACAATTATGGTATATGGATAGTATAATAGTTTATGAGATTTGGCGATTTGCGAGCGATTTCAAGTGAGTGCTCTGAGCAAAAGCGCTCTGCAAACGCCTCAATCTGAACCGCTGGCAAACCGCCAGTGTGCTATGGCTGTTTAGGCCGGTATTATGAATGCTTTCTCAGTCAGCGATATATGTTGAGTATAACGGTTTTCTATGTAATAAAAGTCACTCAAGCATAGATCTCATAGACTGAGCAGTGAGCACGCTTTTACAATACGGGCCTTAGAGTTGAATGCAAATAGATATTTGTTAAATACCATTTATACACTTTTATTGTAAAAATAGAACCCTTAAAATTCCATTGTTTCCGTCTGTCAAATCTATTTATTTCACTCGTCTAAGCACACCATAATATTATTTGACTTGTTGACCAACATAACGAAAATAAAAGATAAAAAATATGATACGATCAAAAATTGTTTTTTGAAAATGTGGGAATAATTACCTGGTCTGCCTAGGTAATTTAAACATTCAACAAAATCCTTGAAATTTGTAACAAAATAATTATTTATATAATTAGTGTAACACTTTCATAACCCGTGACGCTCCTGGACGTCTGTAGCTTACATGCGCGGCGGCACTTTAAAAAATTCGAAGACAGGGCTCAGTCAAGGAGGCCTATGTCCAGCTGTATGGCAGGACTGCTGATGATGGTGATGCATAAATTCACAAAAAAAAAAAACTGATGATGCAATTCCAAATTGCGACGCACAATCATTTTTTGCGTGGTCCAAATGATAAAATCTGCAAAATAAAGAAAATTCGTCACCACAATTACCGGTAAAAATAGGGCGCACAATCAGAATCGATAACTCAATGCCCTTATCTGTGATAACTTCACTGGGGTATCTATTGACGCATTTAGTGATCCGCTATCGTTCAAGTAAACAGCATTACAGAAACTTTTTTATAAAAGGAATATCTCATTTAAATTTATCTATTCCTGGGACTTATCGAAAGAAATATATTTGTTCTATCATAAATAAAAAGAGCTTAAACGCAGTGGGAAATCAAAAGTGCAAGGCTTTTTGTGCAATCATTGTGCAAGTTTAAAAATGGAGGTGACATTAGCAGCGCAAGATTTGGAGCTGAAAGCCCGGCCCAACAGAGGTACTGAACTTGTTTAATATTAACATTATTAGTATTTACCCAGGTGAAGTAAAGTAATCATTAATTTATTGATTGGAAATTAAATACACTTGTAAATGTAGTACACATTTGTTGCGAGTATATGTCGTCTCAAAAACCAATATATTTCTACTATCTTGAAAGTTTCTATAAAAAATTCGCCAAATTTCAACGACCTCTGTGACGCGGTGGGCGAAGGTCCGCCTGCGACGCAAGAGGTTGCGGGTTCGATTCCCGCCTTAGAACAAATATTCGTACGATCTGCAGGTTTGTTCCGGGTGTTCTGGTCGTTTTCTATATATAATAAAAAATATCTATCTATGTAATGTATTATATTATGTATAACAGTTATCTAGTACATGCAACACAAGCTCTGCTTAGCTTTGGGCCAGATAATGCTGTGTGAATTGTCCAGCATTTAATTATTACGCCTTATAAATTATTGTTCGATAATAGTTCGACCGGACTGAAAAGAGTGCGCTATGACGTTGAGTGGTTAAATTAAATTGGCATAGACCCTGGTCTGATAGACCGTGCATAGTTGGATTGGACATGGCAACCCAATGACAATCGCTCTTCTTCCAAGAAGATAAGCGCCATCTATTGAGCTCATAGGTAAATAGGAGATTTCTGAAAAGGCCCTTTTAATTCACATTAACTGAATAAGTGGGCGCATATGAATAATCCATACTTCCATACTATTATTATAAATTCGAAAGTAACTAAGTCTGTCTGTCAATATCTTTGTCCAAGATCCCATATTAATTTTCGTTGATTTCAAATGAATTTACGTCACATTAATATAAAAAAATTGAAACTGTTGAGAAATTTTAGCGTGAAGAAGTCTTCACGCTAAAATTTCTCAACAGTTCATGCTGAAATTTTGCATGGGTGTAGCTCTTGAACTGTAATAAACATAGGCTACTTTTTAATCGATACAATTTCAGTTTTCTAAACAAAGAAATATCCTTTTAACGTTTTCATAAATACACCGCGCGCGAAGCCGCAGGCAGAAACTAGTATCCAAATCTTTGATCAAATATCGGTGTCCCTTAGTAAATTGGACGAAATCATCCAATTTCTTATAAAAATAACCGAAAACAGAAGGTAACAGCAAGCTTATCATTAATTTGAATTCGATAATTAATGAGAGATATCAAATAATGAAATGATGAATGGAAGCTTTCAAAACCAAAAATTGTTTCTAGCTTCTGTGCTTTGCTTCGATGACAGCAATTTCACTAAATATTGTCCACCCATATTCCTTGGATTTTGTAACCCCATTGTGTAAGATTATTTTCTTATGAATAAAAAACTGAAACTGTGTACAAAAGATATCCAATATTTTGAATCCCAATAATAAATTAGTTTATATCCTCTTCACAATAGGTACCTACTTAACATTTAGTTATATAAGCACAGTGCGTAGAACTATGATGAACCTGTATTGTGAGAGGCTGGAGCTTGCTTCAGGTTTTATGAAAAACCTGTAACTACAAGTCTCCAGCACCCCCAGAAAATAACGTTTATTAAGAAAGAAAATTAAAATCAAATAATAAAAATGGAAATGGACTCGGGGCTCTTTATTGACTAGCAGTAGGTACCTAACGCCAACTCTTCCCGTGGGTGTCGTAAGAGGCGACTAAGGGACCGGGGGGCGGACAGCAGCGCCTCTGCAGAATAGAGCTACCACCGAACTGCGATCCCCAACCCGCATGCCATGGGGATTATGGGCATTACCCCGCATGAGTTAAAGCTAATAAGGCGATTATCAGGTGTAGGCTTGCGTCCAGCAGTGGACCTTTATAGACTGTTGAGGTGAGGTACCTAACTAGCTACATCAATGAACGTAAATAAACTGTAAGTACCTAATTTTAATTGTTCAGGCAAAGTCATCTTATGCAAATTATCAGCGGTTATCTCAACTCATTCTTTGTGTAAAAAACTAGTTTATTTTGTTCCATCCAACTAAGCGTACTTGTTCTTTACCGAAAATAATAAAGTTCAAGGAAAAACAAACTGTAAACATCCGTTCGCACGGTCGTTTTTACTTTGACGGTGTCTTGTGAGCTAGATTTCCCGTGATAAATCGATTGTCTTTGGATAGCTTTGCTTCTTAGTTGTGGCATTATCTCACTTGACGTATCTACGTAATATGTATATTTAGCATAGCACACATGTTAAAGGACCAAATTCATGAATTTCTCTGCAATGTGTTGTAAAGTGAAAACAGAGAGATAAGTGACAGTTGGTTTCCCGCCAAGACGCCATCTTGTATTGTCTATGTCCGGAAACTGTCGGAGACAATGTTCAACCCAGCTTTTGAATACGACCGTGAGTAAATTTTGACATGCGTTGATTCTAACAGAAGAGGGTATGACTACAGCTCAGAAGAACTATCCTATGGAACTGCCGTATTGTTCAATTTGACACGGAAGCAATAATGGACTACCAGTCTCTTTCTCACAACAGTGGTTTTACGTTAGGAAAAAGCATACACACTCTTTTTATCAGCGCCCTCTTCCTGATTTCGATGTACTTTTGCTGTCACGGACGCCATTTTATTCTACGGTTTTGTTTACATGTGAGGAGATGTCATTGTGAGATTTTTATGTTTTCCCCGTGTTTTCGACTTATTTATTAAGCAAAACTGTGATATAAATTGAAAATCATATAGAAGAGGTACCATGAAGTGTTCTGTAGCAGGCTGTGGCCTATGCCAAAGCAAAAAAATGCCGAATCTAACCATAATCCGCCATGTTTATCAACCGATTTGTTTACTTAGGTATCCAGGAAAAGTACATGCTTAGGGCAGTTCCATAGGATAGTTCTTCTGAGGACTACAGTCTTCGAAAGTTTTTGGACTAACGTCAGACTGGCTATTGTTGCTCTTCTATTCAAACAAGTATAATAAACACTAAAATTCGTCTCTTGTCCTTCGCTCACCTATTACAATAGCCATGGATAGGGGTACCTACCTATTCAGTAAAACTTTAATGTATTAATATTAATTAATTATCTTTTGAACACTCTATTAATTATTTAATACGTTTTCAGCGCCCTGGCCATAACACACTTGCTCGTCTTTCGGGTCGCATAGAAAAGGTGGGCCAGTGAATGCGTTAAGGGGGCGATATATGACGCCATTTTGTGAATAGGGTAGGCCTAGGATTTCGCACTTAGAGGAGCATTACAGAGCAGAGCGACGTGAGCTCAAAAATCAACTATTGCTTATCAAACATTGCTTATTATCTATCCCTGGGTATTCTTCAATATCTTTATTCAGAAAGAAAATAACAATCAAATAACAAAATTAAATTAAAACTAGTATTTACAATAGAAACAATTAAGCTATCTGCAAACTGTTGCAAACAATCTAGGTATTCTTCTATTTAATATAGTAATGAAAATAAAAAAATCTTGTGATTGAAAATATAAAAAAATACTTTTTTAAATTTTTCTCCTAAAGTAGGAGAAAAATTGAAAAAAGTATTTTGTTTAGGTACTTTGCACAATTATTTCTGGTATTTTAAATAGTTTCTTTTTTCATTTTCGAAACCAAGGCGGTCGGCCTTGTTTCCCGTAGTTTATTAGGTTTGTTTTTCAAAGCTTTATCGATAAAAATGACGGTGAAAAAGAATCGGAAAACTTACTTAACTTTACTTTTTATCTGAATTTAAGCGTTTCACACACCTTTTATTCATATTATTCGCTTCAATTCATTATTTACAAGAGATTTCCATCTTTATTATCAACTGCATTGCGACATATTTCGGCTGTTATCGTAAAATTATGCGGCGTTACCTATTGACACAGTGAAACAAAATAATGTAGGCAAAGCAGCGAGATAACATTTTTGGTTGTACAAACAATAACAAAGAACATACAATTGAGTGAAGCAACTTGTATGTATAATATAATATAAGTATAATGTAAAATAAAGCCGTGCTGCCCAGAAGAAGAACCCGTTATAATAGGGTAGGAATATGTATGCATGTGACGTCCAAAAAGCTTATTATTTTTATTTGTATTCTCTATTGATATAGAAATATATCAATATATGTAGTTATATGTTTTATTGTGAAATTTAATCAATGGAAAGTAGATATTTTAAAACTCAATCGTATTATTTCTATACCACCGTTTACTGTATTGTCATGCAGCTTTTAGCGGGATATTTATTTTGAAAGAAACAAATTTATTTATAAGACACAACAAACAAAAAACATTGTTTTTGGCAAAATCATTTATCTGTTTCTAATTTTATTTTGATTGACTGAAATTGTCTGATTGAAGTCAACGAAGGGACTGAAGGAATGAAGGCACTTTGAGTTGACAAACTGAACGTCCCAAAGGGTCCAAAAAGGGCAGCGTTTTACCGGGCGCAGCCGCCAGTATAAAGTCTGTGGTTTACCATCCGAACACAGAGTGCACTTTTCTTTTTAGTTTTTTTATAATTCTAAATATGAGTTATCAAATATTTATATGAATATTGTTCGATATTTTCGCCTGCACTGCTGCATTTATTTTTGCGAAATTGTAAACAATTTTAAATAATATTTTAAATTTTAAAAATAATATTTTAAAAATAAACTGCAAGCATTATGGGCACGTTTGCACCGGGAATGATCAGGGGCGGGTTATTTAATGACTAATTATCTAAGTATTAGATGATTATAAAGTTTTAATTTATTATTACGTTAAATTGTCTTAGACTGGTTATTATTTTAATTGTTTAAAAAAAATTACCAATTGAAATATATCACATCATTGCACAACGAGTCACAAGTTGGTATGCGTATAAATTGATCATTTAAAATTAAGGGGATAGAGAGCGAAGGAAATTGCAATAACAGACAGCGTAAATCATATGGATTCGCTTACCGAACTCGAAACAAATAACCTACTTTGGTAACCTAGATTACAAAATCATTGGTAGGGTTTAAATGATTAATAGTAGGTAGGTAAACAAAAACATGGATGACTTGACTTCTTTGTGGATGGCAAACGATGGGTGAAAATATTATGTGAAAGATGAAAAGAGTAAGAAAATTCTGAGACGACGGCTGATAGAAGTGCATAAAGGAAGCAAACTTGTCAGATTGTGCCGACCATGCTTAACTGGGTAAAGAGCAAAAAAATTACATTACAGTTAGCCTGTTTTGTCCCACTACTGATAGGCTTACTTTGTATTCAAAAACGAACCCTATTCCAGCGGAAGACGACACATCAATCTATGACGAAGATGCAGCAGCGGAAGCGGCGGCCGCTTTCGCGCGCGCCTGCGCACCCGACACGCAGCGTCTACTGGCGCCGCGGCGGGACCACGCGCCGCACATAGCGCGTCGCACGGACGATCACGACCAGTGAGTTCATATATAAAGTAAATTCATATCATACCTTTATTAGGAAAGAAAATTACAATCAAATAATAGAATTAAATCAAAACTAGTATTTACAATAGAAACAATTGAGCTAACTGCAAACTGTTGCCTGACTGTTGCTCACCAGCTCTCGGGTCACGCGTCGCTTCAACCGGACGCTCAGATAATTTTTGAAAAACCCGGTGAGCCTCGGTACCCCACGGACCTACCCGGTCTCGACTCCAAGGGGAGCAAATGCGTAGGCTCTGTCGAGACCTCCATATTTGCGCCTCTTGAGATCTTTGGCCAAATCTGCCGCCACACCAGCCCTCACGGAAGTCTTAGGAAGGTGGGAAGGCGCGAGAGTGTCGACGCATGTAGCGTCCCATACAATAGGCCTCCCCAATTCCCATGGGACTAGAGTCATGCCGTCTTGCCTCTTACCATCGTCACGCATCAGACGATTCGGTCCGAGAATGGTCTGTTTTCGTAAATTAATAATCCTGGACAACCCACACATAGCATTATAGCCCCAAGCTAATAAGAGCTTGTGTTATGGATGCTAGATAACTACTCAACTTTATACAATACTAATCCACCGCTGGACATGGCCTCCCCCGTGAGCGGCAAAGCGCTCTATGTTCAGCCGCAGGCAGCATATGCCAGCAGCCTGTAGCAGATCGCCATCCCTGGCCAGCTGGCCACAGGGCGTCTTATAGGCAGTCCGTTTTACTTGGCCGTTTTTTTGTATCACATATGACAGTATCCCGGGTCCAGTAAAAAGGGCGAGGCACGGTCACCTCCAGTAACGACGGATTCATTAAAAACGGTCCTGTAAACTTGGTGTGAAAATAGCCTGCAGCAGCGATGGATCCGTTAAAAAAGGTCTCGTAAACTCGGTATGAACTTTAGCTCCAGTAGCGAGGGATCCGTTTAAAATGGACCTGTAAAAACAGACCATGTGTGAACGAACATAACTAGCATAAAATCAAGACTGGATATTTTTATCTTCACGAGTCACACCCTTTTCGCCAGAATTTTATTTCCCTTGGCCGCTGCCTTGATGTACCTACCTTTAGGTAAGTCACTATATACCTACTAGGGATGTAACGAATGTCAAATTTTCGACATTCGCGAATGCGAATGCGAATGCGAGTATTCGATGCTCACATTCGCGAATGCGAATGCGAATGCGAATGTTGGTATTTTGAACTTGCCGCCAACTTCACGTACTGTTTATTGGCGCGCGCGTTGTCCAATTACCAACGTTTGCTATAAGCTATCTTCAACTACCAATTACGTACGGGTAATAATGTTTATTTCATTCATTCATGACATCGACAATTCACAACCTTGATAACCACAGAATTTGAAACTGATATTGGCAAAATTGTATCAAAACAGATGCAGAGCAAAAATTTAGAAATTTAGAATTAAGATGAATCGTTTGTTGCTATCTTCGTCTACCAATCGCGTTGTTTGTGTGATAATATTTTTATCCACACATTTGTCGGTTGGAGTTGGATTTGTTTGTCTTTTATATGTTATTTTGGGAAAAATGAGTTCCTCCATGAAAACATTGAGTAAAATTTAGACCACGTTTAGACTTATTTCACTTAGTGGATGCGGAACATGCAAAATGTAAAATTATAAATAGGGGTACTGGTTTAAAAGTTACATAAGCATAACGCTATCGATATAATACAATACGCTATTGTACTGAAAATTTCTGAGTATATAAAAAGGAATGGATTGAAAACCGCATACTATCATATTAAGAGTTTTCTTGAAAATTTCTGATAGTCGTTTTTCAATCTATTGTTTTTTATATACTCAGAATATTTCAGTATAATAGCGTTATGCGTTAGAAAGTTACAGCCCTTTTTAAGTCGGAGCCCAACTATAAATCTTAAACTTTCATATACCTAACCATTTCATTAATATTTTAGAAAATTCTGAAATACGTGTTCAACGCCTTTGTATTTTTGGTAAATTTCAAGCAAATTTGGGCACTTCTTAGAGTTAAAAGAAACACGTAAAAAACTTCAATCCTCTTTTCTTTTGCGGGTGTAATTTCCAAAACTCCTATGCTTAAAATTTAAGATTTCTAGCTTATGAGGTTTGGGTTGGGTGTAACTAGAAATTAACTTGTTTTTTTAATATTTAAAATATTCATATTTAATTATTAACCAGTATAACATAATAATAAAAAATAAAAGACGGCCTTGTCCTAGGTCCTCCGATCAAGGTCTGTGCACGCCAAAAACAAACCATAAATTTGTCAAGTGGTTCCCGCCACATATGAAAATGATATTAATTCTGCCTTGACTTCAATTATTGCCTGGTTAGATAATAATAACTTAAAAATTAATCTAGATAAAACTAAAATAATGAGCTTTAGACAACGCGATACAGCTGCTCTACATTCACTTGACATTAAACATGGTAATTACAAAATTCTTGAAGTTGACATGATAAAATTTTTAGGTCTGACTATTGACAAAAAGCTTAACTGGAAATCTCATCTGGAAAATCTGTGTAAGAAAATGAATAGCTTAGCTTATGTACTATTTAAAATATCTAAAATTGTAAATGTGGAAACCCTGTTAACAGCGTACTATGGATTAATTGCATCTAATATTCGATATGGTATACTTTTTTGGGGAAACTCTACTGATATTGAAAAAGTTTTCAAATATCAAAAGCGCTGCATAAGGGCCATGTTTAGTTTAAAAGTAACGGACTCGTGTAAACCATTTTTCCACAAGCATAATATTTTGACGATTCCTGCGCTGTATATATTTGAAACGGTGATGTTTGTAAAAAATAACCCAAATCTGTTTGAACAACTCTCTGATGCCGTGGTTCGCAATAGGCGTGACAAACATAGAGTTGTAACGCACAACTCAAAAACAACCCTAATGCATAAAAGTATATTCTGCTCAGCACCTCTCGCCTATAATAAACTGCCAGTGTCTATAAGAGAGTTACCTTGTGCGTTGTTTCGGAGGCAGGTGACAAAACTCTTGACAATAAAATGCTATTACTCCTTTAATGAATTTATGACCGATAAATTGTAGGACATTTTTTTGTATAATTGAAACTTAATTTGCAATTTTAAATTTTAACTATTTTTTATTTTGACATTTGTTCTATTGACTGTTATTATTATTATGATTCTTTCTTTTCTTGTAAATTTTTTGTATGTAAATTATGTTTTATTTATTTTAGAATTTGTAACTGTGATTTTTTTTTTTTTGTAAATTTTAAGACATTGCACGCCCAATAGGGCAGAATACATTGTGACATTCCATTCTAATATAACAACTTTTTTAACATGTATTTCATGCAATAAATAAATTGATTGATTGATTGATTGCCATTAAAGGGTACCCCAGGGGGGGTTAGAATAATCAATACATTGTCATTCAAAGCAAAGGCTAGGCTATTTTTCGATCTCACAAATTAGTTCCCATAGGGAAAAAATAAACATTAAACGTTTAGTTTCTTTAATTTCGTAGAAACGCGTGCAAAGCCACGGACAAACACTAGTCACCCAATCAAAGTCAGTTCAACATTTTTTTTTCAGTTAAGTTTTGTCAAAGTTTCTTACAAAGTTCTTATTAAAGAATTAGCAATAAGAGTGCCATAATAAAATATAGTAATAGGCATGATGATTGATTTTGAGACTACTCCTTGATATTTTTAAACATCTACTGAATAGAAAATAAAACATATTTCTACAAAAAACATGGATTTTGAAGGTAAAATTGAGTTTTTAAAAATGTAATTTAAATTTCGCTCTAAAACGCTACAATTCTCGTGGCGACTGTCTATGACGTCGATGCACAAATTTTAATGATACAGAATTACCTTATTATATTCTTTAGTATGTCTTCACAAATAAGAAATACAATCAAATAATAAAACAAGTATTAACAATATTGTCAAGAAACAAAGAAGCTAGCTATTGATTGAAGAAAGTCATACGTTTACAATTACTTATTTCTGTGGTTATTCTGTGTCTTCCATTTTACTTTGTGACCACATGACGTCATTGGTCTGTGTTCTCTAATTTTTGTTCAACGTGTCATGGCGGATTATTGTATTTTGTAGATATTATTTGTCAAAATAATAATTGATCTTGATCAAAATAAAAATTATAATTCGCGTTTTGTCATGTATGGCTCTGATTTAATTTAGTAAATACATAATAATGATGCTTTTTGTTACTGTCATAATCCCTATTTACGAGATGTGCAGAGTTTTTTTTATAATTCCGCATGTAAAAGAGAACAGTTTTTTAAATATATTAGGTAAGTTTTTGCCTCATCAACATTCGCCAAATATTCGCATAGATTTTGGCGAATGCGGATGCGAATGCGAATATTGAAAATCCTGCGAATATTCGCGAATGCGAATGCGGATGCGAATATTCGTTACATCTCTAATACCTACTATAAACGACTTATGAATCTAAGCGGGTTAACTATGAACCTTGTTTGTGTTGGAAGAATACCAACGTATCATCCTTGCTTCAGCTTTTTCAAGGTGTGTGTGGTTCTAGGTGTGCACGTTGAAAAGTTTTAATACGTCAGTTTTCAGTTTTTATAAAATCTAGATAGATTATCAATCTAAATAACCGACATAGGAGACGGGACGGCAGCGTGTCAAAATTCTGTTTTTTTATTGGTGATGGTAAAGCTTTTGGCCACGATCTGACAAGTAGGTAAGTAAAGATATGGTCTATGATGAAGCACGCTGTCCTAGAAGAACCTTATTCACCGTGGGTGGATTTGAGGACCCCGAGATTGTACCTACTAGGGATGTAACGAATGTCATATTTTCGACATTCGCGAATGCGAATGCGAGTATTCGATGCTCACATTCGCGAATGCGAATGCGAATGTTGGTATTTTGAACTTGCCGCCAACTTCACGTACTGTTTATTGGCGCGCGCGTTGTCCAATTACCAACGTTTGCTATAAGCTATCTTCAACTACCAATTACGTACGAGTAATAATGTTTATTTCAATCATTCATGACATCGACAATTCACAACCTTGATAACCACAGAATTTGAAACTGATATTGGCAAAATTGTATCAAAACAGATGCAGAGCAAAAATTTAAGAAGATGAATCGTTTGATAATTGCTATCTTCGTCTACCAATCGCGTTGTTTGTTTGATAATATTTTTATCCACACATTTGTCGGTTGGAGTTGGATTTGTTTGTCTTTTATATGTTATTTTGGGAAAAATGAGTGCCTCCATGAAAACAATGAGTAAAATTTAGACCACGTTTAGACTTATTTCACTTAGTGGATGCGGAACATGCAAAATGTAAAATTATAAATAGGGGTACTGGTTTAAAAGTTACATAAGCATAACGCTATCGATATAATACAATGCGCTATTGTACTGAAAATTTTTGAGTATATAAAAAAGAATGGATTAAAAAACGCATACTATATACATATATATTAAGAGTTTTCTTGAAAATTTCTGATTTCTGATTTTCTTTCATATACCTAACCATTTCATTAATATTTTAGAAAATTCTGAAATACGTGTTCAACGCCTTTGTATTTTGGTAAATTTCAAGCACATTTGGCCACTTCTTAGAGTTAAAAGAAACACGTAAAAAACTTCAATCCTCTTTTCTTTTGGGGGTGTAATTTCCAAAACTCCTATGCTTAAAATTTAAGATTTCTAGCTTATGAGGTTTGGGTTGGGTCTAACTAGAAATTAACTTGTTTTTTTAATATTTAAAATATTCATATTTAATTATTAACCAGTATAACATAATAATAAAAAATAAAAGACGGCCTTGTCCTAGGTCCTCCGATCAAGGTCTGTGCACGCCAAAAACAAACCATAAATTTGTCAAGTGGTTCCCGCCATTAAAAGGTTACCTTAACCCCTGGGTTAGAATAATCAATACATTGTCATTCAATGGCGAAAATTTTTTTTAGTTAAGTTTTGTCAAAATTTCTAACAAAGTTCTTATTAAAGAATTAGCAATAAGAGTGCCATAATAAAATATAGTAATAGGCATGATGATTGATTTTGAGACTACTCCTTGATATTTTTAAACATCTACTGAATAGAAAATAAAACATATTTCTACCAAAAACATGGATTTTGAAGGTAGAATTGAGTTTTTAAAAATGTAATTTAAATTTCGCTCTAAAACGCTACAATACTCGTGGCGACTGTCTATGACGTCGATGCACAAATTTTTATGATACAGAATTACCTTATTATATTCATTAGTATATCTTTACAAATAAGAAATACAATCAAATAATAAAACAAGTATTAACAATATTGTCAAGAAACAAAGAAGCTAGCTATTGATTGAAGAAAGTCATACGTTTACAATAGGGATGTAACGAATGTCAAATTTTCGACATTCGCGAATGCGAATGCGAATGCGAGTATTTGATGCTCACATTCGCGAATGCGAATGCGAATGCGAATGTTGGTATTTTGAACTTGCCGCCAACTTCACGTACTGTTTATTGGCGCGCGTTCATGACATCGACAATTCACAATCTTGATAACCACAGAATTTGAAACTGATATTGGCATAATTGTATCAAAACAGATGCAGAGCAAAAATTAAAGAAGATAAATCGCTTGATAATTGCTATCTTCGTCTACCAATCGCGTTGTTTGTTTGATAATATTTTTATCGACACATTTGTCGGTTGGAGTTGGATTAACAAATCCAACTAAAATAACATATAAAAGACAAACATGTCTTTTATATGTTATTTTGGGAAAAATGAGTGCCTCCATGAAAACACTTAGTAAAATTTAGACCACGTCTAAACTTATTTTACTTAGTAGATGCGGAACATGCAAAATGTAAAATTATAAATAGGGGTACTGGTTTAAAAGTTACATAAGCATAACGCTATCGATATAATACAATACGCTATTGTATTGAAAATTTCTGAGTATATAAAAAACAATGGATTGAAAAACGCATATAACGCATATATTAAGAGTTTTCTTGAAAATTTCAGATAGTCGTTTTTCAATCTATTGTTTTTTATATACTCAGAAAATTTCAGTACAATAGCGTTATGCGTTAGAAAGTTACAGCCCTTTTAAGTCGGAGCCCAACTATAAATCTCTAACTTTCATATACCTAACCATTTCATTATTATTTTGAAAAATCCTGAAATACGTGTTCAACGGCTTTGTATTTTTGGTAAATTTCAAGCAAATTTGGCCACTTCGTAGAGTTAAAAGAAATACGTAAAAAACTTCAATCCTCTTTTCTTTTGGTGGAGTAATTACCAAAACTCCTATGCTTAAAATTTAAGATTTCTAGCTTATGGGGTTTGGGTTGGGTGTAACTAGAAATTAACTTTTTTTTTAATATTTAAAATATTCATATTTATTTATTAACCAATATGACATAATAATAAAAAATAAAAGACGGCCTTGGCCTAGGTCCTCCGATCAAGGTCTGTGCACGCCAAAAACAAACCATAAATTTGTCAAGTGGTTCCCGCCATTAAAAGGTTACCTTAACCCCTGGGTTAGAATATTCAATACATTGTCATTTAAAGCAAAGGCTAGGCTATTTTTCGATCTCTCAAATTAGTTCCCATGGGGAAAAAAACAAACATTAAACGTTTAGTTTCTTTAATTTCATAGAAACGCGTGCAAAGCTACGGACAGACACTAGTCACCCAATCAAAGTCAGTTCAACATTTTTTTTTTCAGTTAAGTTTTGTCAAAGTTTCTTACAAAGTTCCTATTAAAGAATTAGCAATAAGAGTGCCATAATAAAATATAGTAATAGGCATGATGATTGATTTTGAGACTACTCCTTGATATTTTTAAACATCTACTGAATAGAAAATAAAACATATTTCTACAAAAAACGTGGATTTTCAAGGTAAAATTGAGTTTTTAAAAATGTAATTTAAATTTCGCTCTAAAACGCTACACTACTCGTGGCGACTGTCTATGACGTCACCGATGCACAAATTTTTATGATACAGAATTACCATAATATTTATATTCATTAGTATGTCTTTACAAATAAGAAATACAATCAAATAATAAAACAAGTATTAACAATATTGTCAAGAAACAAAGAAGCTAGCTATTGATTGAAGAAAGTAATACGTTTACCATTACTTATTTCTGTGGTTATTCTGTGTCTTCCATTTTACTTTGTGACGACATGACGTCATGGGTCTGTGTTCTCTAATTGTTGTTCAACGTGTCATGGCGGATTATTGTATTTTGTAGATGTTATTTATCAAAATAATAATTGATCTTGCTCAAAATAAAAATTATAATACGCGTTTTGTCATGTATGGCTCTGATTTAATTTAGTAAATACATAATAATGATGCTTTTTGTTACTGTCATCATCCCTATTTACAAGATATGCAGTTTTTTTTATAATTCCGCATGTAAAAGAGAACAGTTTTTTAAATATATTAGGTAAGTTTGTGCCCCATCAACATTCGCAAAATATTCGCATAGATTTTGGCGAATGCGAATGCGAATGCGAATATTGAAAATCCTGCGAATATTCGCGAATGCGAATGCGGATGCGAATATTCGTTACATCTCTAGTTTACAATTACCTATTTCTGTGGTTATTCTGAGTCTTCCATTTTACTTTGTGACCACATGTCATAACGTCATAGGTCTGTGTTCTCTAATTGTTGTTCAACGTGTCATGGCGGATTATTGTATTTTGTAGATATTATTTATCAAAATAATAATTGATCTTGATCAAAATAAAAATTATAATACGCGTTTTGTCATGTATGGCTCTGATTTAATTTAGTAAATACATAATAATGATGCTTTTTGTTACTGTCATCATCCCTATTTACGAGATGTGCAGAGTTCTTTTTATAATTCCGCATGTAAGAGAACAGTTTTTTAAATATATTAGGTAAGTTTTTGCCCCATCAACATTCGCCAAATATTCGCATAGATTTTGGCGAATGCGGATGCGAATGCGAATATTGAAAATCCTGCGAATATTCGCGAATGCGAATGCGGATGCGAATATTCGTTACATCTCTAGTACCTACTTATCAGATAAAGGAAACTCATTCCACTCTTTGGCTGTCCTAAGTTATTTGTATTAACTATGAACCTTATCACCACAGACAATTTGTCGAAATTTGCCATTTGTACATTCAGGGGTGCTTATCGGTGCCGATAACCAAAAACACATAATATTTACGTTGCACAGTGTTTGCAATCTTGACATAACTCGTCCACGGGATGCTAATATTTGCACGCGCTAAAATATTTTTATCATAAGGCCCATACCCCACCCAAAGTGGCGCCGCCACCTAATTTATCTTATTATTCCGTTTAACAAAGGAATTTTTAAAAATCCATCTTCCAGTTTGTGATACCTGTCTTAAGCTTTTTTTTAATGTCTCTGTAATAGTTTTATTCTATTTAGTTTAGGAAGAGATACGAAAATAGATTTTGGTGGCCACCAAGGGCAACTTCGTATCTCTGCCCTCTGGTGGTGTATACACCTATATGTGCCTTAACGCGTTTTAAGACACGTGACAGGAACAAACATATTTTGTTTTTCTTTCCTTTTTCATAAAGAGTAAATTATAGTTATACATTAAGTATATGGCATGTATTGTATATGTCGAATGGGGACGTGTTGGACTCGGATAGCCTTCGTTCTCATCAGATATTATGATTTAAATGCAGTTCAGTCGACCGTGACGACGCTCCGACCAAGAGAATTCAATCCCTCCGTAAAACGCTCCGATAATAATAAATAATAAATAAATAAATAATGCTGGACAATTCACACAGCATTATCTAGCCCCAAGCTAAGCAGAGCTTGTGTTATGGGTACTAGATAACTGATATACATAATATTATACAATACATAGATAGATATTTTTTATTATATATAGAAAACGACCAGAACACCCTGAACAAATGTCTGCAGATCGTACACACATTTGTTCCGAGGCGGGAATCGAACCCGCAACCTTCTGCGTCGCAGGCAGACCTTCGCCCACCGCGCCACATCGATCGATAATAGAATGACTTTTTTTCTCTAAAAACCGTCGGTCGCCTAGCTACTTTCAAAAACATGACAACTCGAACTGAAACAGCCAACGAGTTCATCCGTTGTAACCAAGCAGTTTCATTACAAGCACTATAGTCTTCGTTGTAGGATAGACCGGCGAACGTCACAGTCCAACACACTCAGGCAGCTAGCGTTGGCAATAAAACATGACTTTTAAGAAAAACACGACGATCAATTGCTTGAGATTCTATCATCAGCCTTTAGATTGTCCCAGGCTGCGACATAAATTATAATATACAATACATGCCATATACCTAACGTATAACAAACATACTTTAACCCTGAAAAAAATAAGAAAAGATTCAAAGGATTTCATCTAATAGCCAACTCATTGACCATTAGTTGCTAATGAAGTTACAAATTTAGGTCAGAAAAATAATAAGAAGAATCAGACCCACCCTTCATATACACTAATGTTTAGAGTATTAAAAAGAAAACTCCAGACTCTCTCGTAGGTAGCTATAATTATAAAAAGACTAACTAACTCCACTTTCACACGGGTATTATTCTATAGCCTATATTACTCACTGATAATGTAGCTTTCTAATGGTGAAACAATTTTTGAAATCGATCCTGTATTTTTTAAGTTTGTTCGTTCCATAAAAAAATACAAATCTTTCCTCTTTATAATATTGTATTTGTATAGATAATTATTTATGACATAAAAAACTCACCTTCTGGCCCCTCTGCTGACCTCAACTTGGTACCTACTTATTATATTGATTCTGCATTATTTTCTTTTTGCTTTATTGAATTGACCTTTTATTCAATCTGCCATTGAGTTGCTGCACGCAAATAACTTTAAAAAATAATCAATTTACTTAATTTGTACTTTCATATTCGATTAGGGTTTTAAAAAAGGGATTAAAAAATAGAAAATTTATATTAATGCTAAAATGTAGGTTGGGCTTAATAACATTCACATCACCATTCCTCCGCTAATTGCGTGATTTGATAAACAGAATGAAGAACGTTAGACCCGTAATCTTACCAAAAAATACCGTAAAATCTTTTCATTACTTTGTGATGGGTGGGCGTAACACTTGAAACTTTCGACACTTATTTACGAGTGCTTTATATACCCGTAAGTAAGACCCATGTAAAACTGTACAGGGCCCCGATTCTGCTTACCAGTCGGTTTCTGAAAATAGTATCGTCTTAGAATCTTCACGTAGAATCCTTAGATAAAAGAAACTAGGGGTGGTATTTGAAAAAGAGATTTATAGAAGAATATAAGAAAACTTTTTGACGCGAGTCCCTCCTTCTGCAGTTTCTTTCATCTCAGCTATAATGCCAATGGTCATTCTGTGACGAACTCATTGTCATAGTGAAGCGAAGAGTTCAGCAGAATAGGCCCCCAGGAGACTTGGATGGAAGGCGAGTCGTCGAGTACGTCTGGCGGTAGGTACGGCTGACATACATCCAAGTTTTCGACTTTACAATAATTTTGAGTAACTGAAGAACAGATACTTTAATATTTCAGGGACCTTCTGAAATATTGATAGATTCATCGGCGGTACAGGTTGTGTGGGAAGTAAGTATATGTGGGTTACTGAAAGGTTACGTAGGATGCCGTTGTTTTTGTTATTATTTCTGAAACGTGACGGGAAATACTTGAGATTCCGTGATATTTGTGGATATATATATACGTTTTAAAGCTGATTGATTGCTGTATTTACAGTTATTTTGGGGTGGCCTTGGTACGCTTTTAAGTCTGATAATAATAATGAAGGCAAAAGTTTGTGAAGATGTTTGTTGACGTTGAGGTTGTTGCTTAGTTATTTATATTTCAGTAAGCTATATCTGTATTAATGTCGGGCAAAGGCCTCCATTTTTGTTTAGTTCTAACCTCACAAAAGACCGGCAGAGATTAGTTTTAACAAAAAAAAAATATTGTTTGACAGTCCACAGAACGTCATCTAGCCCCTAGCTAAGCAGAGCTTGTGTTATGGGTGATGACAAAAATCACGCTGTAATGTAGCCAACATTTCAAAATAAATATTTTACTCTCATCTAATAAAAAGCTCTAATAAGAAATACCTTCAATTATGTGTCGATTATTTTATTTTAGGAAACTAATTTGACCTTACCTACTGTCCTTTTTCGATCCTAATTAAAGGCGAAAATTTTTAAAACTAACTACTAAACAAAGTAATTAATACAAACAGTTTGCAGATAGCTTTATTGTTTCTATTGTAAATACTAGTTTTAATTTAAATTTGTTATTTTCTTTCATTACAATGGAAAACCATGTATTTAAAAAAAAAAAACAATGCTGGACAATCCACACAGCAAATACTTCAATAAAATAACGTTCATTTTACTGAACCCTTTGCTGTGTGGCCAAAGGATCGGCACCATTGTAAAACCACTTTAAAATAACCCCAATGTCTTGTCAGCTGCCCTACTTTACTCCCACGGCAAATATGTCGCATAAAGCCCCTTTCAAACAATCATATCACATCGCAGGTGACTTGACAGCTTGCGTCACAAAACTGTTGGTGTGGCTGTGGGCTGTGATGACGAGAATATATATTTTGAAGAGTTGATATACATTTTGATAAGTTTTATCTTCTAAACTAAATCAATTATTATGCTTCATAGTCTACTGCTACTTAAATAAATAAAATGTATTCTGGCTTCATTTTGAGTAAATACAATCACTGATCGGGATTATATTTATTACAAGTTTCTGTTCGCGGCTTCGCACGCGTTGTTTCTATGGAAACGTTTAAAATTTAATAAATTGATATGTCATGGGAACTTGATTTATTGGATAAAACTTGGCCTATATTCCAGACCTAGAACTACATCTATGTAAAAATTTTGCCTGATCCGTTCAGTAGTTGTGGCGTGAAAAAGTAACAAATATATAGTAACCTCCAAATACAAAATATAATATAAAATATATATTTTTGCCAATAAATCAAAAATCATGTGTCTAAAATACCAAACAGCAGCTTTTTATTGTAAAAGTATTATGTACATGGCACATAAAACAAAACAACAATTTTGAAAATTTTAATCTGTCTGTTTCACTTTTCACCGGCAGATATTTTATAGGGGATTTTACAGGCTTTTACAGAAAAAAAATGATATTATAGAAAAAAAACAATAGGATTTCGCGAAAAATAAATACCTACATTTAGAAAGTCTACGTCAGCGAAGCCGCGGAAGCGATATTCTCAAATCATGGGTCCTGGACTTTGAATGTGATTTCCAAGTTTTGTTTGGTAAGTATACTTTATATTCTAGTTCCTTACTTTTGAGCAAGAATACGTAATTAAAAGCAACTAATTTGTAATTTTTTCTTTGTTATTGAAATTGTCATTTTAATATTTAATAAATAATGCTGGAGGCTGGACTATTCACACAGCATTATCTAGCTGCAAGCTAACCCGAGCTTGTGTGATGGGTACTAGAGAACTGATAGGTACTTAACTTAATTATGCTAAATAGATAATTATTATTATATCTGCAGATCGTAATTAATTATACATTTGTCATGAGGCGTAAATCGAACCCGCAACCTCATATGCGCCGCAGTCGTCAAATAAATAATAGAATTCCAGATTTCAATATAATTTCGAATTCCAGGACAATTTTCATTTCATTTCATTTATTTTATTGCATACACATACATTATTACAACAATTTTAGCCCAGATGTGGTTAGCCTAGTGGTAGGTACATGTACCCTGTAAGGGCGCAGCAATGTACAGTCCGACCAAAAAGAGTAGAAAATAAATGAGGGCGCCACTAATTATTACATGTTTTACATGGTATCACCATATACTACGGCAGAACGTATTGATACTTGATATTGTTAATACATGCAGTTTTTGTTTTACTATTATGCTCATCACATAAAATGTTTGTCCTGGATATGAATCAAACCCACTATATTATTTAGGTATATACAAACATTATAGTAATTAAATCTTTTGTAGACCAAGAGCGTTTGTCCACCGCGCCAATACCGAGACGTTAAACGATCGATACCAATTTTATTTTATAGTGTCCTAGGTACCTAGGTACTTCGACAACGTCAACTAGTTGGACGAACGCTCTAAGCTGTGAGGTGTGTGAATGGGAATTTATGAATTATTTTGGGTTTCTAGTCTTGTGCCATAAACAAAAACATTTTATATGAGCAATGATGTCCAAACTAGTCCTATGACACTACCTACCTAGAAAGAAAGCAAGAATATTTTGTATACTCAGAGGGGGATAAACACAGTAAAAGACAATTTTGTTGAATAATAATATTCTAAATCATACATCAATCTAGTGATTCAAAGTATAGATATTCAACACCAGACATCGATTCTTCATCAGAATGTTGTGGTAGAACACAATTAGAAGTCCCTGCCATATCATCATTTTCATCTTCACTCTCCGATTCCTCGCTTGAGCTTTCAGATTTTCCTGCAATAAAACAAGTATCAAAAATAATTGGTTGCACTACAAAATAAAATACTATTCAATGAGACAAAGATAAACAATGATTAATTAGTATGAATTACATGGATTTTGGATGGATTTACAAGATTCTTTTAATAAATTATAACAGTTTACTTCCAGTGCTATTCTTTTTAACCAGCTACTTACCGGTCAAATCTGCTGTTCATTTATAAACGTCTTCTAAATCAGTCGGCAGCTTCCCGGCTTGGTACTCGGTCCAACATCTCTTATACACTTTGTAAATAATGTCACGTGCCCCACTGCGTATAGTTTTATTCATTTTGCTAATATTTGGCGATTTATGCGATTAATTTGCTTTCATGGAAGTAACAACCAACAGAACAAACAAACATAAACAAAGAACTCGACTCGACCGAAAATGACATTGTTTGGAGTGTTGCCGCTAGCGGAAAATTATTCTGGTTAGTCCAACAAATAAAAACAGCAAGATTTCAAAAAAAAATTACGTTTTTTAAATTTTGTATAAGTAAATACTTATTCTATTGATATGAAAATAAAATTTCATAGGTACATAAATACCTACCTATTATATTTTTTTGTTTTATCATTGGGTGGTTGAAAATTGTTTATTATTATCTCAACAAAACGTTTTGAATGTTTCAATTTTGTAATTAAAAGTTAGATTTTTTAGGTATCTTAGCTAAAGACGTGCATATAATTTTGCAAAGAAAAGCTAAGTCAGGCGACAAATTCACTATGGCGGAAACACTGGCCTTTCATAAAGAGTTGCCAGATTACACTAAATTTTAGTTCCTCGATAATTAATTTCTACTCTTTGTGGTCGGACTGTATTTATAAATTTTTTCAATAGCCACGTGCTTAGTCTACTTAAAGCCAGAACAATAAGCACATTTTCGGACCTCCTTGGTTCACTTTAACATTTAGGTAAGTTACAATTTAATTATTTTTATGGCTTTAGTGTTTTCTGTGTATTGTGTGTGTGAGCCAATATTTGTATTTTCTTTCTTTCAATATCAAACACCTAGGTACGAGTTCTTAGGTTCTTACACAAATCGAAATCGGCCAACGTCCTAAATAATTATCGCTAAACTTTTTTTTTTATTAAGTTTAAAAATTGCAAAACATTTTATAAATCCACTAGGTGCTGCCCGCGGCTTCGCACGCGATGTTTAAGCTTATTTATATCTCATGGGAACTGATTTATGGGAGCCTACGTTACTCTTACATTCTTTCAACTAAATCCATGCCAAAAACCATCCAACTGCAGGCTTAGTTAGGGCGTGAAGGAAGGACAAACAAACAAACACACTTTTGCATTTATATTATGTATTATAAATATTTTAGATATATTTATAGATTGTGCACTAAATTGAAATATAACAAGTAGGTACATTCTACCAACGTTGCTATCTATTGTGTACCTACCTTTCCTTTTGTTACAAATTACATTTTTATCGTGTGTCCTACAAATGTCCTATTCTGTGTTCTAAGGTAAACATAACCAGTATCTTATCTTATATACATTTAAAAATTGTTTGAATAGTGATTGAGCGATGCGTGCCATACACTACAAAAACAAGCCAAATTAAATTTAAGATAAGCAGGTAGCAGTGGTAATACTTAGGTAAGTACTTTAGTATTTCTTACTTAGGTACAGTTTGCTTTTATTGGTATAAAAGGTGTACTTACTTACACTAAAATACAATTATTTGGTTCTCAGGTCCCAAATATGTAGCTACTTATGGCGCTAGAATAAAAGTAAAAGATAGACTGTGTGGAATCCCACCCCAGCTCAGCAAAATCTCAAAATAAGCAATAATGGTTGTTTAATACCGTTCAGCAGCTGACGTCACGCTACGCTCTGACGTCACTCGAACGAATAGGTCCGCGCATAACTAGATGTCGCTAGTAAAAGTGAACGAGCTTATGATCGCGCTAAACGCACCACGGCTCGGAACGACCTCCCGTTCAGTAGCGTAATGAAGTCTTACTTACCTGGCACAGGGGACACCGTAATCACAAAGGCGGTTTCCTCAGAGCGAAGGAGGCCCCCTGCATTGCACTCCGTGGGGTACCTCTGCGAGTATAAATTTGGATAACTCGGGTGCGTTAGTTGAGTTTGGTTGAGGGGACTGCGAACACGCGCTGGCCCTCTCCCTGATATGAGAATCATTCTAAACGCAGAGCACAACCAAAGAGAATACAATACTATGCAACGAAACAAGGTGAATGTTCTGCTGGTATGAGGTTTGTGCTGACTAAACAACATACAAGCAAAGCAAATAATTAATTTACTCATAAAATCCTTCTGACCCTTCAGATAAGTAGGAATAGGGTATTAACACCCATAATTTGCATTTAAAATTAACATTTTCATGCGCGTAATTTGTCGAAAACGCTGGTCGACATAATGCTCTGTGGTCATGATGTCAGTTGGCTGTGTAAAAAATACGCTGATTTGGCTGATGACCTTTGAAGCTTTTTAGATTCCCTACAGAGCCGCATGACGTATTCACATTGCGCTTACTTCATGTTGTTAAGAACAAATAAAAAACTGAAAACTTGTTTTTTTGTCATTTTATAAATAAGAAGTAACATCTTCCGACTGATTTTTGCGTAAGGTTTCTCAATAGGTAATATTTTTTAAGATATTCTCGTATTTAGTAAAATACCCTAAAATAAAATACCCTCGTCCGTGATCATGGCGTATGAAACTGTGCCGAAATACCTATTGGAAAACTAAAAAATCGAATTTTGGTAAATATCCTGTTATAAATTACTTTAATAGTAAAATACCCTATTGGCCATGGAAATGTAGAATTAACTTGATTGAAACTAATTTACAACAATTTGAAAATATCGCCAAATAGCGCAAATAACTCTCGGTAAGGTCACCGTTCAAACAAGAAACTAAATCATTTATGCGCTACACAATAATATGTGTATCTGACGTATAGTTAGCATTTGACATCACATGAAAATAACAGTAGGTATTCGAAAAAAACGGTGAATTCTGTTGCGAGCAATCTTGACGTGTAAGTCGGATTTTTGTAGTTTCATGCAAGTATGCGGTTAAAACTGACCCTAATGCCATACATACTGACATGAACATTGCATCGAACTTAAAGTGGCTTAGGAACAAAGTAGGATCCACTAATCACTGAAACTAACTTCGTCACTGAATATCCTAATCGTCCATTTAATTAATTATGAATAGACATATAAATATTTTGTTCTGAAGAAATTTTTTCACAAAACTCAATAATTTAGAAATAAAATAAAATAATTCATATATCAATCAACGCATCTAGGTATAACATCCACGTATATGCATTACCAATTCCAATACTCACCCATGTTTCTCTAAGTTTCTCTAATTATAACATTTCCACTGTTCCATTTCACACGCCAGTAACAATTGTCATAGAAAGTAAACTCGCACTGTTGTACAAACAAAGCTCCTGTCTGTACCATCTGATCTGTCTGTCACCTGGGACAGGCTCGTCCCACATCCAGGGACAGGTTCTAAAGGCATTGTCTGTTGTAATGAACACACGTGACATGTGAGACGGGCCTTTAACACACAGCTTGTGACGTTGAGAGGAGCGGTTTTTGTCTTTGCATATATTGTTCTATTATATACTTACCAAAGATTCTAGTAGCCTACATACGTATAGGTAATGTTTACAAAAATCAAGTAATCTACCGTGAGTGGCAAAGAACGAACATCGCATATACTTGAAGACGGCGATAGATGTGAAATGGGCAATTTTGGGTTACATTAAAACAATTTTTCTCCGTCATCTTTAGATGAAACTTTGAAAAAAGTACCTTATAATCTTTGGGATACAAGGCCCCCTTCGTTTCGAAACTGACAAAAAACTATTTTAAATACCAAAAATTATTGTGCAAAGTACCATCTGTTTTCTTAGTTATAACAATTTTTCTTCCAAACTATTAATCACGAGATTTTTTTTTTTTCATTGCGATATTAAGTAGAAGAATACCCAGGGCACCTTCGGCTTAGTTTTGCAAACAACTGTCTTAATTAAAAAATAATTTAAAGAACACGATTTTTAATTTTGCGTTTCTCTGCTCTGTCCCGCTCCTTTAGACGCGAAATCCTATGCCTATCCTATTCACAAAATGGCGTCATATATCGCCCTCTTAAGGATGTAAAAAAGACTAGCGGTGATCTTAATTACGTAACAGTGCTCGACTGACAGACTTCCCCTGACTTGGACATAAAGTCTTCTTGCAGTAGTTTTTTGTTCTTATCGAAAACTGGATATATCCGTCACGTGTATCTTTTCTAGGTGTCGTGAAATTTGACTGAAGTTGTGAAGTTTTGTACCGCTTTTGCTACCCACCAAATATACACCCTTAGGCGATTCTTCAGCCTGGAAAGTAGGGCAACAGCCTCCACCGCGTAATTACTCGCCTCGCGTCGCTCTTGTCCTAATTAAACCAGATTAATTACACGAATACGCTACGGTTCACTTTCTGAAGGACCTTTTGGTTAGTCCGAGCAAAGATTTCGATCTTTGCGTCATTACGAACGAATTTCAACCTTATTTGTATACAAAAACAGCTTGTGCTAGGTTCCTGTATTATTTCCTCAGCGTAAGAGAAAAGCCCTATTGAAATTCTTGACAATGGATCGAATACGTGTCGTGAGTGATCATCGTCATGCGACTCTTTTTTGACAGTGTTCTTGTTTTTTGTTTTCTCACAATATCCGCCCGCTCCCATCTAATATTTTCTTTGTTTATCATAATCATCAATACACTCCTGGGTGTCTCTTCTTTGCCACTAATATCAATCTTAACTGACCTCATTCAGGTCTTCTTATCCTTACTGCTACTTAATGTCTTCAACAGCATTGACGTCTGTTCGCCCTGGGAGCCCGTTCAGTTCGGATAGGGTTTGGTGGCTGGTAAAGTACTTATCATTATCATCAGTATATCCTAATACCCAGTCCAACGATGGACAGACGCCCCTCTAATAAGTGCAGCAGCACAGTGTCTTTAGCTTGCCGTAGCAAGCATCTCTAAGAAATAAGTTCCCAAAAATTTTCGACTTCGGCGGGACTCGAACCCGCGTCCCACCCTTAGTACGGGAAGTCGAAAATCTTTGGGAACTTATTTCATTTCTTAGAGATGCCCAGAGAGCGGGTAAGCACTGTAACAAAAATCCTTAGTATCAAGCATCTGCCTGCAGTTATTCGCAGATCATCATCCTACTTAATTTACTCTGTTACTGATACCACACCAAATCCAGACTATTGGATCCGCACACAGTCTCACCTTACCTACCCACATCTCAGTGCTCGTGTTGATGGATGACGTCGCTCCATCCAGCCATCACATTTAATATTTGTCCATTAGGAGCGTGTGACGCGGTCAGACCGAGATAATCTCGTAACATAATCCAATGAGCCTAACAGCGTTATTCATGTCGGAGGACGCTTTGATAAAGCAAACGATTTTTCTTTTAGATTCATTTTGTTACGAGCTAATAAATTGTCCGTACCAGAAGAATAATTTAATTACCTATAGCATAAGAGCAATATAGTATAATTCCTCTTTTGTTGTTGAATTGATGACAAATTTCCCTTGAGACATTGAATATATAAATTTTCTTACATTATTATTATTAGTCAGCTCTGTGCTTGTGGTAGCGATTGGTGAATTTCTTCATTCTTTCCATGCTGATCCTTCTCGCATTCTTCGGTCAGCAGAAAATCTGGTATTGAACATCCACCGACCACTTTTTATGCCAAATCCGTGCTTAGTATTTATTTATTCCGTATATATTATTCTATATTTTATAAAAATCTACTTCCTAAAGAATAATTTTATTGTTAATTATGATTATATATTATTACGTATATGTATGGTACACCCCTGCCTTTCTCAAATTTTTCAAATTTATCTCCATCCAAAGGTTGCCTGTAAGAAATCGCTTCCAAGCGATAAGGCCGCCCATTGTACTTTTATGTTTAAGGTCTATGTCTGTTTGTTGTTTTTTTTTGTGATGTACAATATAGAGTTTTGTATTGTATTGTATTATGAATCATTTTAAAATTCTATTTCATAACTACACGTCATATAAATTCAAAAGTAAATGTATCTATCATCTTTAGGACTGGAATTTCATAAAAATTTATCAAAATAACCTATTCAGTCACATAAGGGTAACTTGTGGTGTAATTACAGAAAGAAACTGAATGAAAAATAATTTGAATATTAAATAATAATATTCTAATTGATTTCTTATAAAATTCCCTTCGTAAAAATAACCAGTGTATGGCAAAATTAGTTGTAAAACTGTTTTCTTTTTTTTTTAAAGCACGCATTATTTATAGATTCACCCCGTGTGTGCGTCGTGGGGGCGTGAGGCAAGGATAACATAGGAGATAAATAGTGTCCTAGAAAAGGGCATTAAAATACTATTTAACTGCTCGATAATATTTCTATCACCGCCTAATATCTTGCATATCCACTCGGACAAAGTCGCGAGAGAGGCGAGTAAGTCGTAACGTCGTTTTATGACGTCACTCTAACTCTGACGTCATCACTGTCCCATCTCCTCTGTCATTCTATTTTATCGTCAATAATCATAAGTCTTGCCGTTCCTTGTTTTAAATTAACGTATGACCAGAAAGACGTTAAATTTTATGCAATAAAGTTGTATTGTATAGCCTGAAAACTGATTCATTCCGCCCTGAATTGGAGCGTGGGCGAGCGGGCGGCGCGCCCAACCCCCGCTGTGCTCTTACTTTACTTATATTCCTTCAATAAACCACGGTGTTGCATACTGGCATATCACGAACCCCAACACATTATTGCATTCTTGATTCAATTTTATTAACTCTCTTTAGTGATTTATATTGCAGTAAGGAAGTAAATCTATAAAGCATTCAAAACTTTCTTGTATAAGTAGGTACTTACTAGATTTAGGTTTTGAGAAACTTATTCTGAAAAAGTCTGACACAGTCGGTTAAGTGATGAAGTAGAGAAATAATAAAATGTTATCCTTATCATCAAAACAACAGTTTAAATCACGTTCTTAGGTAAATGTATGGCGAAAAAATATATATATAAAGATTGATATTCTCTTATGACATAGGTACCTACCAAACATTGAAACCTTGCCAAATGTGTCAACAAGTCCCAGACTCCCTCATCTTACCTTCTGGTAGAATGGAAGACGCGGTACACGTAAGTTATTCGAATTACCCAAGTTCTGTGGTAATTTACCCCAGAGGGTGTCGATCGCGCAGCGCACTTGCGCCGGCCTCAGTCAGTCCGCGATCGCCGAGTAGGTCACACGTGTTTTACAAAAGATTCGCTTGCAAATCGCGAAGTAAATCCCAACGCTTTACATCAGTGTTTCTGTGCAGTGATTTGACTACTGATAAACCTTGTTTTTATTCCGGTAAAGATATCACTAAGCCTTGTTTCAAACGCCTGAAAACGGTAAAACGTTGTACCAAAAGATGCTAGAAATTCTTGAATTGGGAAACTTTGCTATCGATTTTGACCGTCAAATAAACATTTTGATTGCCGAAACTTACCATTCAGACACCAGACGTGATGAATGGACTGCCGGTGTATTTTTAGCAAATTGCGAGCAGTTTAATTGAATGACATTAACCTCGCGTGTTGTGAGATACTCGCTTGTTATGATTGTTTAACCTTTTTGTGTACAACTTTGAACGATTTCCCATGTGACGTCGTCATGAGCATTGTTTTATGCCAGAGGTCTTAGCATCTAATCGCTTCTATGCTTCACATTGACTTATTCGTTCTAGGAAATTGAATCCTTACCATTCGAATCAATCACCTATATGAACACCTCAATATATAAGTAGGAGCCGAGCATGTCTATCCTATTTCTGTCACTCTTAACAAAGTCTAAAGGCGTTCTATTATCACATTATGCTCTCTTATTGATTCTTCTTGTAATAAATTCGAGGCATTTTTCTCCCAACTACCTTAACTCCCAACTACCAATAATATGTTAAAAGAACAACGTAGACTAAGAACGTAGACCTATTTGTTATTCTCATGTGCGATCTTGCGTGGAGATTTATACATTCTCATGGGACTATACTATCTGAGACAATATCATTGTTATCATTGATAAAAGAAGTAGATATTATGAAATACGATCAGAGAAAGGTGCATATTAAATAATCTGTCAAATTGTGTTTCCAAAATAAGTCGCCAAATTTGTGAAAAAAAGGCCGACTATGCCTATAAAAAGTTAGTGCCCTAAATGTTGACTACGTTGAATAGCGAGTTATAGCTGACCTAAAAATTAATTTGCCTACATTGTGGGTCATATGCAGGGTCATTTACGACAGGGGTTATTCGTAAATTAGTAACACTTCGTGAACTGCAGATTCTACCCATCATCACGAACACGTTCGTGAAAATTGCCAGGTCTTAATTATTAAAAAAAGTGTAAATTACCTTTGATATAAAACCTTTGTCTGAAACCCAACGAGTTACTAAAAACCGTTCTTCCACTCCCATACCCACTTACTACCTAAAAAATCAGTCTTTATTTTTTCCTAGTTTTACTTATATGTTATTCGTGATCACTAATATGCATCCCCTTGTTCTATCCCCACGCTTTCACAATACAACGTGATCTCAATGTCAATCCATAGGTATGTAGCCCACGAAATCCGAGGATATTGCTGCAATTCTGTGGATTTACTGTTATTGCTTCTCGAACCATTTCTTTTGACCCTGCTCAACATACGGTCAGCATAACTATTACGTTAAGTTTTATATACATACACTTTTACGGCTTAAATCCGCTTGAATTTTTTGACAAACGTTTGATATACATTCATACCATTTTTGGACGAAGATCTCCTCCAAACCCTTGTGAACATTTTACCAAGTAAATTGCCACATAGTGTCTTTTTGAAACATTTAGTTGTAGGTAGGTCGTCAATTTTGCATCCAAATACAAAAAGTAAACTAAAGTGAATTTGTTGTGTATTATTGTAAGAAAATTATGTTCCTAAGCATCGCTATCTCGGTCATAACTTCTACATCGTTGCTTTGCGACATCAGCTTTCAGGACTATTTTTACTACGTTGCCTTTAATGTTTTTATATCTTTTTTTTACGTCCTCTGTATGTTCTCGTCGCAAATTTTATGGGTTACATCAATCATTAAGTGTTTCAATTTGAAGTCACCCTTTAATTTTTCCTTAAACTATTCTTCCAACCCATATTTTATTCCATTTTCAATATTTTCTCCCCGAGATTCTCCATTTTATTAGCATGTTTCCGTGTTCCAGTCTGTTTTTTATTGCTACAATTTAAAAACCTCAAGTATGTTACTTTCCAATGTTAAATGCTAATGATCAAACGTTCTCCTACAACATGCAGCTACAAAATTTCACTGGATTTCCCAGATTCTGTATATTATCTCAAACTCTGTTATTCCTGTTGGGCGTTGTTCCTTCACGCTACTGCACTCGACTCGTGAATGTTACAATTTTTAACTAATTTGCATCTTTCATGAGCCACAAGTGTAGGTACGTTCCGCGTTTTATGCAAACTATTCTAACACTTTCCTTTTAATTACATCTTTGCACGCTATCAAAACGTAAAGCAAATTGTTTGAATCCCTTTCTTAGCTTATATTGGTTTCAAATTTTATATTGATTACCTGATGCGCAACGGGCGTAGTTCTTCCTTGCGACGCAGGATAGTCGTGATATGCTTCGCACGGGAATATTATATTATAGCCTTTGTTACTCAGTGATAAATGTAATAACTAATAATGTAGCTTTCGAACGGTAAAAGAATTTTTGAAATCGGCCCAGTAGTTTTTTATTTATTTCGCTACATACAAAAATACAAATCTTTCCTCTTTATAATATTAGTGTAGATAATCAGTTAACTAGTACCCAATACATAAGCTCTACTTGGTTACTGTTTGGGGCTAGATGTAGCTGTGTGAATTATTCATTTATTTATTTTTTCCGTTTGACGTTTATGCATATGCACAGTAGGTGTATCATGTTACATAACAATATCCTTGCTATTTATGTTCTTGGTCCAAAAACTTTACACGCCTCGTGTGGAAAAGTTTGCGTTATTCTTCTCATGTCAGATGTCGAGAAACTTTTTCAATGGCTTCTGCCATGTTTCAACCTTATATCAGCGTTTGAACTTTTACTTTTGATCTTCAACTTCTGCACATGTGAAGAATGTTATTTGTATGGATGCAAACTTAGTAGGTACATATTCAAGTTTTATGTACATCATTCATTTAGGACCCTCATGGAGATTATCCTGAATGACTGATGCTATCCCAGTTACTTATATCAACTTGAATTCTTAATGATAATGTACACATAAGTACATTACATACATACATTTTAGTTCACTAATTTAGCACAACTCTGAAATATCAGTACCTCCAAAGGTACCGCTCGGTTTTCATTTAATTATTCATTTACCTACAAAGTTTATCCTTGCTGATGTCACCATAAACTCAGGTACAGTGTATGTAAACTGTAGCTACTGATGTACCTAATAATAGTTTCCGCAACAATATACTGATAATAATACTAATTAAGTTGCAGACGTTACGTGTTTGTATACTCTTATAATGACTTGTTTTTGGATTTTTAAATGTTCAAGTTTATACGTTTTTAGTATTTTTTATAAAACCTTAAAAGTGTAAAAACTAAAACGAATATTTTCAAAAATAGTGCCTATAGATGTTGCAGTTTCCTGAAAATAAGACTGTATTTCACATATACACTGCAAACCTCTGTTATACAGGTTACGGCCTTGTAAAATCAAGCAAACGAAATTCAATCTGTAGGTATACCTAGGCTTTTAATCGTTTTAGTGAACAATTACTAAAACAGTCATAAAATGTTAAGTACCGTGGTTCGAAAGCTAATCATGATAAAACCTAACAATTTACTTGCTCACGCTTACCAATAAAATGTGCAGTAACGACTGAAATGCAAAAGGTACTTAGCTTACTGCAAATAATAAAAACCATTGCAAAACCTCCGTATAACTTGGTTCTTGCATTGTTGTTTTCCGTTTCAAATGGTATCAAGGCCCCGACGGAGGAACCAGATTGGTAATTATTCAGCAGCCTGAAGATGGCACTGATATCATTGTGATCCTTCTACTTAGTAGATAAAAATGAGAAGTATAGGAATAATTTTATTTCAGAGTAGATTTTATGCTAGTACTACCATGGTCCATGTTAGGTACGTACTTCTACCGGTTTTTATACCCTTTACCCATCATCGATCAGATAATAGCCTGTTGCCGGGCCGGCGAACAATCGATGATTTTAACTTATTCATCCACGGTTAGGTAATCAACTCATTGTACACAAAAATTCGAGAGAGTAAAATCAGTTGACTCTAATATACTTTTATCATAATGCTGGTCAATGCATACTTATGACACAGTTTTGTGGTCTTTTTATGGGCGTCATTTGATCTTTCCTTCCTTTAAAGGACAAAAGGTTTCAAAGAGACAGTGCAGTGTCGCAACGCAATCGCAGTTACAAACATACCTCCCCGATTCTCCTCTTAAAACGTTTACTAAAATAAGTCTATCGATCATATCTAAAGTGACTAGCGTGTAATTAAACTGTATGTTTGAGATTCTGTCACGACCTTGGATGCTTCACTGGTTAATCGGTGAACACGTCAATCTACATCATTGAGCATCCTGGCGACATGACCTTACTTGACCACCATGACAATGACATTCATCAATCATCATGCTTTAAGCAGCTAGGTCATTCAATAATATATAGCAATGATTTTGATGACACTTAACGTAACGTATTTTGATAACGTTTGAAAGCAATCTTTTTTTAAATCTATAAGAAAACCTATAAGAAAGACTGTAAGTAGAATGTAGATTATAAGCGAAAAATGAACTCAATAAACTCATTTGTATATAAATGTATCTAATATTATGTCACGTGTTCAACAACAACACGCGTGTTGGACACGCTTGAATTCACATTCATGTGTTTCACAATGTAACGTTCTGCTTGTCTCATCTGTTTCATCACTCATTCCACCTTGCATATCCTTTGTATCAACAGTAGCAGCTCTTCCGTTTACATTAGATAACATACAATTTGTTTACGTTCTAATACTCACGTAGTCTGTACCAGTCGATTCTGTGTTAACATCTCCAGAAGTTCCTGGTTTATAAAACTATATATTATTATATTTATTTACATTATAATGTACTTTACATTTGTTATTCAAATAAAACAAGCCAATTGCAATATATTTTTAGATCTGTTCTGAACTCGCTGAGGTATTCCGTGTTTATAATCTAACTCCTGTTTTTCTTCCCGGAACTGTTTTATTTTCGGATATGCAATAAACATCCCAAATGTTTACTAGTGTTGGAAGCTTTTTGCGTGAAGTTTCTCCATGTAAATATTTGTATGGTAATCGCCAAACGTTATATTGGCCAGTACGGAACCCAACTCAAGAATTTCAGCAATGTAAACAATATAAATAATGCAGGGTCGGTACTAGTCATATAACATTGTACGCAACGAGTATTACTCATGTACGAAGATAAAATATATTCATACATCGTATAAAACACGTACCTATATAAAATAATATACCATGCATCCGTGACGCATACGACGTAATACAATTACAACAAGTAGTTCTCGTTTCAGAACAAAGCGGTATCAACTGAATTTAAAACTCCAATAAACAATTGAAATAAAATTTCACGATACTTTTAAAAGTGCAATAAACACTTTCGTGAGAAAACTTGTTAATCATAGAGGGATAAAATCAATGAACTTGACGAAAAAAACAAAAGCAAGTGTAAATATATAAAGTGTTATAATGGCAATGGACACAATGGCGGTCGAACTGCCCGATCTGACCACACACGCTCCTGGGCCTCCCGCTGAAGAAACTGCCGAGGAAAAGTGAGTATTCACTAACTTCAGTCATCACTCTCATATTATAAATTTGAAATGATAAGTTCTTCTTGACGCCGAATCGATATATTCCCAACCACCCCATTGACTTCCCCATCAATGGGGTGGTTGGGAGAAAAAATTCCCATCCACCCCATTACAAAAGTCAATGGGGTGGATGGGAATTTTCACCCCATTGACTTGATTAAAATAAACCTGACTTTTTTACTATGGAAATATTAAATCTCACTATTTACTATTTACATAATTGAGTATAAGTAGGAATAGTCGGAAATAAAAAAACCAACTCTTTTGAGCAAATCAAGTTCTGGTTTATTGTCAATAACATTTTTCGTAAAATAATCACTACGCAAATTTGTAAATCAAATAATAATCGTAAGAAAAACAGTGAGTAATCACAGCATCATACGCAATTCGTTTTCTAGTAAATAATATCTTAAGTACAGTATTCAAATACTTATTATCACAATGTAATCATCACATTTTTACAATAATTCTCTACTTAAAACTAAGGCCTCTAAGGTACAAGAGCCTCATAAAAAATTAAACAAAAATATCTATCACTTATTTCACAATCATCTTTGAAAATAAAAACTATCTATCATCAAATTTTACAAACCTGGTTATTTTATAACTATATATAACTATATTTTTTTATTATTTATAAAATAACCATATAAAATTAAGGCTTCTAAGGTACAACAGCCACATAAAAAGGTAAACATAAAATATCACTATTTTACAATCATAAATGAAAAATAAAACTAAAAAATCAACAAAATTAACAATCATTTGCTTCCCTAAAAAACCTTGTTTTTTATTTTCATATAAATGATTGTGAAAATAAGTGATTTCACAATCAAATATGAAAATAAAAATTGACAATTAATGAAATGATATAGTTATTTTGTAACTCATAATTTTTTTATTGTTTATAAAATAACTATGTATATAAAAATAATTGTAAAATATAGTGTGATTAGTAAATGATTGTTAATTTTGTTGATTTTTTAGTTGATTGTAAAATAGTGATTATTGTGATAGATATTTTATGTTTACCTTTTTATGTGGCTGTTGTACCTTAGAAGCCTTAGTTTTATATAGACAATTAGTGTAAAGAAGTCCTGATTACACTGTGATAAAAATATTTGAATGCTGCACTTTAGATATAAATAAATAAATAATAAATAATGCTGGACAATTCACACAGCATTATCTAGCCCCAAGGTAAGCAGAGCTTGCGTTATGGGTACTAGATAACTGATATACGTAATATTATACATTACATAGATAGATATTTTTTATTATACATATAAAACACCCAGACCAACGGAACAAATTTCTGCAGATCGTACACAAATTTGTTCCGAGGCGGGGATCGAACCCGCAACCTCTTGCGTCGCAGGCAGACTCTCGCCCGCTGCGCCACTGAGGTCGTCATTCATAATGTCATAATAACATATCATTTGTAAGAAAACTAATTGTAAAATATGGTGCCAGTAATCACTCTATAGGTATTTTACAATGATTTTATATGGTTATTTTATAAATAATAAATAAATATTAGTTATTAAATAACCAGGTTTGTAAAATTTGATGATAGATTAGATAGTTTTTATTTTCAAAGATGATAGTGAAATAAGTGATAGATATTTTTGTTTAATTTTTTATGAGGCTCTTGTACCTTAGAAGCTTTAGTTTTAAGTAGAGAATTATTGTAAAAATGTGATGATTACATTGTGATAAAAAGTATTTGAATACTGTACTTAAGATATTATTTACTAGAAAACTAATTGCGTATGATGCTGTGATTACTCACTGTTTTTCTTACGATTATTATTTGATTTACAAATTTGCGTAGTGATTATTTTACGAAAAATGTTATTGACAATAAACCAGAACTTGATTTGCTCAAAAGAGTTGGTTTTTTTTATTTCCGACTATTCCTACTTATACTCAATTATGTAAATAGTAAATAGTGAGATTTAATATTTCCATAGTAAAAAAGTCAGGTTTATTTTAATCAAGTCAATGGGGTGAAAATTCCCATCCACCCCATTGACTTTTGTAATGGGGTGGATGGGAATTTTTTCTCCCAACCACCCCATTGATGGGGAAGTCAATGGGGTGGTTGGGAATATATCGCCGAATCTACTTAAAGAATCGACCTGAAATTCTGCATAGATGGAGATCTAGACCTGGAATAGGCAACTTTTTATGGCATAAAATCAGTTCCTACTGCATAGAACTATCCTTAAAACGTTTCCATAGAATTCGTCGTTGACTTGGTATAATAAATCTATAGGCTTACTTTTATCCTATAAACAAAGCGTTCTAGCCGCGGGCAGGAACTAGTTTCTAATAATGTTGAACTCGTAGTTTTCTAAAATTCCGTCTGAAAATTCCAATATTGTATAGTGAACTATGTCCTTGATCATGAGCACGGTTATATATAGCGGTAGCTAGGTAACATCTATTAGAACTTTCCATGTCCTTCGATGTTGATTTCCCTTCATGATGATGATGATGACTGAAGTTCAGTCATCATCATCATATAAGGCAGTTTTGCTCAGTCATTGAACAAAACTAGTGTTTACCTGTTTACGATTATTGAGTCATGACTAGGTAGTAGGTACTTTTACTGTCAAAAATTGCTACAATGATATTGTCCTTTGTATCCCTAATGGTTAGTTACTAGTATCTTATAATTTAAAGGTAGGTAAATTAAGTTATATTACAATTAAAACATAAACATTACAATATTGGGGCACATACTACGCCTTACGAGAAACAACTAATAACCTTAGTTTAAATTCTTTAGGGCTTGGTAACAAACCAGCAGATCAATCAATCACCACACCAACTCATCATTTCAAAGGAAACAAATTCAAAAAATAGTTTTTACGAAAGCATCTAACCTATGTTTATATCCGGAACAGTTATATACGCTATTCATAAAGCGTAGCTCATTTTCCTAGGACCGTTTGATTTATGATCCTTTGCGAACTTAGTGATGTTCTCTAACTAGGTCAAATGTCCCTTGTGTGACGAACTTGGGTCTTGCATTGTTTAGTTTTGTTATTCGGTTCATTCGACTTCTCTGTTCCGGATTAACAAAATCTATGACCTAATTTAAAAACAGAAGTTGTGTTATGTATTACCTACTATATTTTAGATATTAAAAATTGTAAGCGCCTGTAACCACTTTTTTGAGTTCGGCTTCGGTAGTTTCAATAAAGTTCTATATACGCACAACCGCTTGCAAACTTGCATTCGCTCAACCAGACAGATCCAATTTATTTTCTATTATGTCCAACGTAGTGGTACTAGTGTCAAACGAAGGCAATTAACGAATTTTAAATTGTTTTAATGTTCTCGTTGGCACTCCGTTTTTAATTATAGCTTATCGTGCTCGGTGTCGTTTCATTTGTTTACTGGAACGCTGTTATGTTTTCACTCTCACCGTTATTTTGTTCACATTGTGTTGTACTGTGTATGTAATGTATGTTTTCCCATGAAACAATGGTCGTTTGAAGTAATTCTAATTTCTCAACGTAGTAGGTAAGTATGGCTTACGTTTCTTTTCTTCCATTTTTTTATATTGACTGTTCTACATTATTGTTGAATACAAACGACTAATATGGTAACAAATCAAAACGATACTGCTATTGTATGTAGTACCAAGTCAATCTGTAACTTTATCCCATTGTCGGAAATTCCCACGTTCAAGAACAACCATACATTCTGCCCACTTGTCGAGATCACGTTGATTCGTCTCAGGCTTTGCTTCAGAAATAGAATTGACAACAACTACTCCGCTTTATTTCTATATGGTAGTTACTTTACCATAAAATACACCAAACTGGAAGTTGAGTATCGGTATTGGCAGAGTCCTTCGTGTACCAATGTCATAAAATAAGGACTTTTATATATTTGCCCACTTTATTATAATAATTACAATAACAGTAAAGCTAAGGCAAAACGGGCAAAATTTTTTGAGTCGTGGGTCTGGCAGAAATCTTTATCTTTACTCCAAAAATTACGCTTGCTCGGGCTCATCCTAACGAATCAAGAACCGTATCTGTAAGCTTGAGTAACGTAGCTTATGTAGCTTACATAGATTGTTCTTGAATCAACATTTTATCTCCCTTTGCTGCTCAATAAAACACTGTTCGCAAATTACGCCTCACTCGGCCTACGTATAAATTATTTAGCTGTACCTAGTCCCGAATTCTCCAATAAACGGAGTAGACTTCGATCTTTTTTGTTCTTAGTTTGGAATCTACGAACTACGAATATAAAACGAACTGTGACGTTTTTTGTTTCTGGTGAGATCAATTCCATGAGCAATATGAAGTGTTCTCTAAGCCTTTATTCCAAATTAAAAGCTTCTGCAGGCATAATTTTTATCCAATTTCCATTTTTTTCTTCGCGCCTGCATTATCTTGAATCACTTTCAAGAAAATTTTCGTTGGTCTCTATGGTATCACAAGTATTCGCACACAACTTCGAAAGACGATTCTGTGATCATTTTATTATTGTGAATACAGAAGTAGTAAGTGACCTTCGCCTACTTGATAACAAAAGGTCAATGTCAATAATGTCGTCGTGCCCTTTGGCACCCCTCGAATCCTGAGCTTGGACTTTTTTACTGACTTTAGAATAAAAACTTTGACGACCGATGTTGCGCAAAGTTCGATTCGTATCGTAAGTTCTGCATTTTATCAGTCATCTATTACCCATAAACACAACACAAGCTCAGCTTAGCTTGGGGCTGAATGATCCTTTGTGGATTGTTCAGCATTTTTTATTTATATACCTATAACAGACAAATCAATTTCCCTGTTCATGTTTTTATGCAAACATATCAATATTACCTACTTAGATAATGCTGTGTGAATAGTCCGGTATTTTTTCTTTATTTACTTAGCATAAGCTATAAATTTTCATACATCATGTTATGTGGTGTGTAAGTGTGCAAGATAGATGACTGATATCCACAATAATTTTAAACCCAGACCGGTCCCGGAACAAATACCAGATCACACAAACATTTGTCGCGCGGCGGAAACATTTAGCTCTCGCCCACTGCTCCTCGTATATCGTCTTTGTATAAAATATTTCCAATAACCTTTATGCGACCACCATTGTACCTTTACGTTTACGAACAGCGGCATTTACTTTCCCATTAGTGGTAAAATCCGTCCTCGTGTCATTAGTGGCACTTCACAGTACACTCTGACTCTGAGCTTCAGATTGCGTGTTTGTGGAACCGTGGCTTCATTCTTGGACACTGGTGTAATAATCGTACTCAGGGTAAATTTCCCTGTACTAGGGCGCTATGGCGCTCATTAGGGGAGGCCTATGTCCAGCAGTGGACTGGTATAGGCTGATGACGATGAAGGCTATATTTAAAAAAGTTTTTGAGTTCTTCAGTAATTGGTTACAGTGGTGCCTTCTTTCGTAAGATTTCTTCATGCATATAGGCACTTTAATAGGTCCATAAAAATGTGAAACAGCCTAGGCAGGACATGTTCGTCTGGCGTCTCGCCACCGCGCCGCCGCCCGCCCTTGCACGTGTGACGTCACCCGCCCTGACGACATCCAGCTCCCACTTTACCCACTTGCATTATCGAACGTACACTTACACCTAACCTAATCAAATTAACAAAGATGTTTGATTGAAAGAGAACTATTTTTAACCTTTTTTTTTTCTCTCTAAAAGACGAACTAATGTTACTTAACAAAGGCTTTACCATCCATAGCGTGTTCATGAGTGCAGACCGTGACTCGGCAAACGTAGTGTAGGACGCCCTCCGACCTGGTGGGATGACGATTTGCGAAAGATTGCTGGCAGATGCTGGATGCGGCAAGCTGAAGACAGGGCGATATGGCGCTCTAGGCTGATGATGATCATGATGATACCATCCATAGCCGATTAAGTAACGATAGTTCGTCTCTGTACTCTGTAGGTACTTGAGTATCAAAGTGAAATCAATGTTTTTACTAAATTTCCTTGTTTTAAAAGTCGTATTATTCGGTTCAGTCTGATAAGTCCACAGTGGTATAACAAAGCATTACTATGCTTTGTTATACCACTGTGGACTTATAAAAATAATAAAAAATAATAAAATTAAATTAATATTTAATAGAATTTATAATGCTATTGATTGTGAGTTACTACTCACAATCAATAGCATTATAAATTCTATTGTAAAGCGGTCATTGAACTTCGCTATTGATATGATCACGACCACAAACTAACTCTATGGTTTAAATTAAACATTATAGCATTCATTTAACTTACATATCAGTCTACAGACCGTTTTACATATTTAAGGTTGTACGTCGCGGGGTGGCGCATTTTTTGATGTTTTAATTAATTAGGATTATTTTTCTGCGTTCCATAAGCAAGAGAACTAGCAAAAAAGTCGATGAAATCGAAAAAGATCCGGTAAGCTTAAGACGGAGCGCCATGGCGGTCATTAAGAGAGGCCTATGTCCAGCAGTGAACTGATATAGGCTGATGATGATGATGAACTAGTTTTTAATATTTATATTATTATGACCGTATTAATTAAAGTAAATAAATAAATAAATAAAATGACATGTAATAAGCGTTATTAATATAGAATCTGAATCTAACACAAGTAAGCATGTGGTTGATACTGGTATTGAGTGGGCACTCAACAAGTTTTTATATACATAGTTGTAAGTAAAGTAAAAAAAAAAATTGCAGCAAAATGATACAAAATAATGAACAGATAAGCTTAAAACACACAAAAAGTTAATTTTTTACATAACTTGCTGAGCTTATTTCTGCAGTGATTTTCGTCTGCTTCCTAACTAAGCTAGGACTGTAGTGCTCGTACTGTTTCCGCTCGTTTATTTCCTTTTGATTTTTATTCGCGATTCATTTATTCGGCCGGAAGTTTGCCTACTGAAGCTAAATCTACTTTCCCTTTATATTTCATCTGCAATGGCAGACATGGTGTATTTTTTTATTCGTTCTACGCACAAGATACTGGGCGAATGACGTAGCAGCTATTCCTTGTACGTCATTGGATTATTTCCGACCAACACTCGTATACGCTTCATGCATAAATAAGGAATCTTACTTCGTTAGCTAAAAATAAACTATCTGTTTACACCTACTCTCTATATTCAAACAAACATTTATTCAATGACGCTTAAAAAACCACGCCAAATTTAATTTTTAAAAGCTATTTTATAAAATTATAATTAAATTAAAAATTATATTATTATTTTATTAATTTAATTATAAAAACTAACAATGAACGTTTGTATATAAATGTTCATTATTGGTTAGTGGTTTTAAAAGCAAAATTCTCTTCCTCTTAATAAGATACCATCTTCTCGACCTTGGTTTTAGCGACTTCAATTAAACTAGACAAATATTTGCAGTCGTTTATTTGTTCATATCTTTTATTTTACTTTAAATATTATGATGAATATACAAATATACACCCATCCGCATTGGTGCGTTGACATTGCTAAGTAGGTTTTATTTACTTGGTTTTATAGCGTTATTTCCAGTGACTGGTTTTATTATACTTAAAATAATATTATCTCGGTCGGTATCTAGGTATTATTACCTCGAAAAAGAAGGAGGATCTATGTTCGGCTGTGTGTATTTTCTATATGTAGGTACTTTTATCTATTTCTCCGTCGTTAATGGGCTGATTTGGATGGTTCTTTTTCTTTGTATAGCCCGAGGTGGCCTCCTTAAAAAATATTCCCGAGAGTACCTATAGTTTTTAACCAGCTAAATTTCTACCATTAAATGACATGTAAATAGAGTTTTTTTTTTTTTTTCACAAGTAAAATATGTTACCCGGTTAACTTTAATAACAAGTACGATGACATAAATTTGAAAATTATTACGTTATACTTGTATTCTGGGCAATAGGACCATAGACTTGGAATTTTTTCTCTACACTAGGACAGAGGTACAAGATCGTGATGTCTAGGGGAAATGGGGAGGCCTTTGCCCAGTAGGGCATGACCAGCGCTAATAATAAAACTTCTATTTTATTATACATCAATTTGAAAATTGAGAGTGCTTAGGCATAATAGGCATGGTAACAAATATCTGAGCAGCTGACTTGACACTCGGTCATGGTTGTCGATATTTCACCATTATTACCAAAATACTTTCCTTGTTTATGGAAAGCGAACTAGTCATAAAAGACCAACTAAAAATTTTCCACCATAATCAAAATTTCATGTCCCACCAATGATTAGTCAACCCAACCCCAAAAATAGAACCCATGGTTGACCGGCAGATCAATAACCAATTCATCTTGACCTGTGTCTCGGCACGACAGCTGTTAGTACCAATGGAATTTAGTTCAATGGTAACGAAGCTTTTTGGGCCAAGGGCGAGTCTAACTAAATTTAATAATATCGCACAAATCAAAAACAATATGACAATTTTAATATAATGAAGAAAATAATGATAATCTTTTATCATACCAGTTATTATCTTGTGGCTTGCTAAACATGGTAGAGACAATGCTAATTTATTCTCGTTTCTCGTGACTTACCTACTTATAGTTAGGTTTACCTTTACATTTGTTAGTAATTTCACAGCTTACCTACTAAAAATAAACTATGTTTCATAGCTTAGGCAATAGATTAACTTATCACATTGTCTTGAAATGTATGAACTATTTGGTTATTTAAAGGTCTCTTAGAAAGGTTGGTTAGTTTTCAAAGATATAATTTTAGGCGACTTCGGAGAGCCTTCTTGTTGCATTAATGAAATTCTTTGTTCCAATACGAAACTATCAAACCTCACACGTCATCTTTCATTTCATTGCAATTTTTAAGTTCAGATATATCTACGGATTCGTGACTTTCCAGACTTGGTTTTTCTAAGGCTTTCAACATATTGTCGGTTTTAAGCATATCAGTTACAGATTAAGTACCCATAACACAAGCTCTGCTTAGCTTAGGGCTACATGATGCAGTGTGAATTGGCCAGCATCATTTCAGACATAAAGCCAGATTCGCCATTGTCGGACACTAATAGATTATCTTTGAGCATTACCAAGTTCCAATCTCACAGTTCATCTCCTCTTGTCCTCAGATACGAGAGACTGCTCCGCCGGGCGCGTACGGAAGACCTCAGCGAAGTATCAGGCATCGGCTGCCTGTACCAGAGCGGCGTAGACCGGCTCGGTAGACCCGTGGTCGTGTTCATCGGGAAGTGGTTCCCGATCGGAGATATCGACTTGGAGAAGGTCAGTCTCTTACAAACATATCAAGACCGCTTAACACTTTCATTGACAAAGACGCGCATGTAATTCTGCGAGTCCCGCCCTTGCGGATCGCGACCCAGAGGCTGGGCACTTAAAGCGATATACCAAACTTATTTTTTGCTATTGTAGTGCGTAAGCCTTCACCCACTGGGTTAACCTTTAAGAAATTAAAAAAGTCGTATATCGTGCGTGGCTTAGTTGATTAGAGCATACCCGTGCTGAAGGTGGGGCGCGGGTTCGAGTCCTGCCGAAATCGGAAATTTTTGGGAACTTGTTTTTAGCCTATCGTAGACCCCTTAAAGTTAAACAATGCCGCAATCCGGCTCATGACACTTTAACCTGCAACATCTAGTGGAATGCTGGACCATTTCTAAATTTTTTTTATTTTGTCAGATATCATAGGTCACTTTGACATTCGTTCTCATTAAGAACTATTATAAATATTAAAGATAAAGAAAGAAACATTTATTTGACTTAACAAGAACAGTACAGACAGACATATATTAATTGACCACTAGGAAAAAAAAGAACATGCTCATGCTGGGCTTCTTTATTTTATTTTATTTAAAAAAAAATTAAAGATAAAGAAAGAAACATTTATTTGACTTAACAAGAACAGTACAGACAGACATATATTAATTGACCACTAGGAAAAACAAGAACACGCTCGTGCTGGGCTTCCACCGCGAAAGTGTATACAGCGTGTGGTAATCGCGGCTAGCTCTCCCCGGGATGCTGATATACAAGTCGAGTATAGGAAAAATTGCTGTATTGTATATAACAACGACTAATTATGGTGTTAATGAGTGCGGTTGTAATGGTTGCTGCTATGCACTGACCTCCGCAGGCGCTCGGTCCGCGCTCGCAGCACGCGTCACCTACTACGTCTAACTGCTGATGATGCTAATATCCCTACGTGATCGATGAATCGAACACAGCGGGAAAAGAAAGATGAGCGGGCGGAGTTCCTTTCCGCTCGACTATTTACTGTGGAAAAACAGTTTCAGTTTACTATAGCCAGTTAAACGAAGTCCTCAACGCGTCCGATCCGCTCGCGGTGGAAGCTAGGCTATTCAGTAGCTTCTAAAACTATGAAACTTTCTCTGTTAATACACAAGTTACGCCACACGATACCTACACATCTATAAATAGTTAGATAGAAACTGCGTAGTACATCGACCGGCAGGATTATAAACTAGATGTGACTGGTACAGCGAGCGGTATTCACTTGCATGTAGCCTTTAGCCTAGGTCAAGGCGACTTGTCGAATCACATCACATTTGGCTGCTTTTACCGCCGTATTTATTATGAAATGGAAATATCAATCAATATGGTATTTCTAGACCATCGAGTTAGAATTCAACTTGATGTATTAGACGCGATTTTATGTTTTTTTAATAATCAGGTACCTACTAAATACATACATATTACACATTCGAAAGTAACTCTGTCTGTCTGTTACCATTTCACGCCTAAACAACTGAATGGATCTAAATGCTCTTTTTGAAGTCATCTGACTTGTCTGAGTGCTTATTTTGTAATCCCAAAGAATTGAAGTTATTGATTTTGAATGAAATTTAGCTGGTAGGTATATATAGTATCTCGGGCACGAACTTGGAATACTTGAAAAGCGCACGAAGCCGCGGGAAGCCGCTAGTAGGAAATAAACTTCGAAATATTATATTCTGTAAGAGAATTTAGTAGGTGGGCTCTACTAAAGGATTTCCATTTAAAAGATGCAAATATAATTCGTTTTTGGTTTTTCACAAACCGAGGTCATGATTCCTTTTACGGATTTTCTCTCACTTCGGCTCTTCTCTAACGGTTTCTGATTTGGCCATACACTCCCATCTTAAAAAAGCTTCCCTGTATGACCCCGAATAGTCAAACGAAACTTTAGCACGTCTCTCAAGTCGCTAGTTTTGAGATTATTTGAGTTATTCACTTAAATTTTTTGACTGATATCCAAAAAATTTAAGTGAATATAAAATCAAAAACACCTTAGGTAAGTATTTCTTTTTTGATAATGTTGTAGAGTTTACTTCGCCGGCCTTTTCGTCATCTTCACTTTCCACTAAGTGAGATTCTCGCCAGACGTAGGTCTTTTGACAAAAAAAAATTATTTGTCTATTTTAAGCCTTAAAAAATGAATCGATTTTGGCGGAACCCGCGCCCCACCCTCAGCACGGGTGTACTCTACTCTAACCAACTAAGCCACGAAATCAGTTAACAATGTCAGTAATTACTTACCGTATAGAAATTTCTAGTTTAAAAAAATTAAAGTCATTTAAAACGGGATATTTACCATGATTCGATTTCAACAATTTGTAATTTCAACAGAGCGTCATTACATACCAAGACTGGTACAGGAGGCCATTGAGATTACCAAACACAGAAACTTCAACCGAGAAGAAGGTTTCCAATTATCGGGAACCTGGAACCCTGTGGTGAGAATGTGTAAAAATCGAAGAAGTGGTGAACCAACCAAGCCGTGTGCAGATACCGTTAGTGTTGTGTGTCGTGATCGAATTGCGTTCGTAAATGAAACCGGTGGTAGTGGTAACTTTCGTAGAAAAAGACAAAGAATGAAGGTAGATCGATATATCTGCCAATAAAAACCAACTCGCAGTGACTTTAGTTCTTCCGTGATCATGGCGCATGAAACTGTGCCGAAATATTGGAAAACTCAAAAATCGAATCATGGTAAATATCCCGTTTTAAATGACTTTAATGTTAATAACCATGATAGTTTTAAAAGTTTTATCGTGAACCGGTACGGGCCGGAACTCGCAAAGAAAGTTAAAGACCTAGAACGCTTGCGGAAAAAGTGCGAATGTTTACGTGAATCGTTGAACTTTTTAGTGAAGTGCCGTGACGCGAATTTAATACCAGTGTGCGTGCGAATTAAACCGCGTTATGACATTCCGGGTTCCGCGAGTATTCTACGACAAGCGAGTGTTAAATTGTTACGAAAAATGATACGCTACAATAAAAGCCGGTTTTATTCGTTACAAGTGAATTTGTACAGTGCGCATTTGGAATGTAGTGAAGTGTTGTCACCAACGGATTTTGATGTATGTGATCGTATCACATATCTTCAAGCCCAACGCTCGAGAGAACTCAGTGCAGAAAAACAAAATCGTAAGTTCGAATCTTTGTGGAACAAATATAGGAGTGATGTCCCCTACCATGGTAATTTGAATCCACCGTACAAGACAGTTATCAATTTGTCAAGCAAGATTCTGAGCGACACGGCTGCCAAAGTGTTGGAAAAGGGTTTGAACTATGCCCCTACCACGATACGCATCCCTTATGAAAAAGTGATCGGGAATGTTGAGGAAGTTATTCGGTATAACAGGATACCAAATAGTGACGCAGAGTGTCTAAGACAAGACATCGCCAGCGTCCTTCGACATGCTAAGCCTCCAGAACCGAATATTACTAAAGAAGAGATAGTCGCGCTTAAGGAATTAAGGCAGGACGAAGACTTGCTAGTACTTAAAGCAGACAAAGGGAATGCCACAGTCGTGATGGACGTCACCGAATACGAAGATAAAATCCGAATTTTACTTAATGATGCTAATACCTACAAGCCCGTCAACTACAACCCAACTGCACGAACGCATCGTAGTACCCAGAAGTTGATTAAAGATTGTCAACACGCCCTTGGAGAAGAGGTGACCAAGTTTCTTTTACGGCCTAAGATCATCCAGCCGCCTAAGCTGTATGGCCTCCCTAAGGTGCACAAGCAGAATGCTCCGCTAAGACCGATTGTGAGTCAGATAGACTCACCTACCTATGAGTTGGCGAAGCATGTAGCAGCAGTGTTGCAACCAACAGTGGGACGAACAATATCCTTTGTAAAAGACTCGCGACATTTTATACAGATATTGGAGCAGATAGAGGTAAACGATACTGATGTGATGGTCAGCTTTGACGTAGAATCACTTTTTACTAACGTCCCTCTAGAAGACTGTATGAAGGTTATCGCGTTGAGAATACAGGAAAACGGTATCCCTGCAGAGTACGCCAAGCTTCTACATCATATTCTCTCCACAAACTTCTTCATATACAGAGGGCAATACTATCTCCAAATTGACGGCGTAGCAATGGGAAGTCCAGTCGCCCCCGTAGTAGCTAACATTTGGATGGAGCATTTCGAGAGTGTGGCCATCTCGTCTGCCCCTGTACAAGTGAAGTTGTGGAAGAGGTATGTAGATGACGTTTACTGTATTGTAAAAGGAAGGACACAGGAGATTGAACTTCTACTGTCTCATCTCAATGGAGTACATAGTAAGATTAAATTCACTTACGAAATGGAGAATGATCGCCGTTTGGCATTTCTGGACGTGTTAGTACAGGTCGGTGATGATGGAAGCGTAGGCCATTCTGTCTACAGGAAGCCCACACACACAGACCGGTACCTCCATGCCGATTCACATCACCACCCTCGCCAGCTTAACTCGGTGGTAACATCTCTCACTAACCGCGCTTACGACCTATGCGATGATAGAAGCTTACAGGGTGAGTTGATCCACGTCAGAAATGTTTTAAATAAGAACGGCTATAAGTTACGTTCTTTGCCATCTCGTTACGGCACTGGCCATAAACTGCACAGGAGTACGGTGGAACGCAAGCCAGCATTCTTGCCTTACATAAAAGGTGTGACGGATAAAGTTGCGAACATCCTGCAAAAATCCTCCATCAAAACCGTTTTCTCGCCGCTAAAAAAGATCGTACACTACCTGCGCACGCCTAAAGACACCTTCCCACTTGAGAAACCAGGGGTGTACAAGATCGACTGTAGCTGTGGAAGCTCTTATATAGGCCAAACGAAGCGCACTATTGCCTGCAGAGTCAAGGAGCACATACGAGCGGTTAAGAATCTGGCAACTGAGAAGTCTGCCATCGCGGAGCATCTTCTCGAGTCTGGCCCAAACCATTGGATCGAGCTACACAATCCACAAGTAATTTCAACAGAGCGTCATTACATACCAAGACTGGTACAGGAGGCCATTGAGATTACCAAACACAGAAACTTCAACCGAGAAGAAGGTTTCCAATTATCGGGAACCTGGAACCCTGTGGTGAGAATGTGTAAAAATCGAAGAAGTGGTGAACCAACCAAGCCGTGTGCAGATACCGTTAGTGTTGTGTGTCGTGATCGAATTGCGTTCGTAAATGAAACCGGTGGTAGTGGTAACTTTCGTAGAAAAAGACAAAGAATGAAGGTAGATCGATATATCTGCCAATAAAAACCAACTCGCAGTGACTTTAGTTCTTCCGTGATCATGGCGCATGAAACTGTGCCGAAATATTGGAAAACTCAAAAATCGAATCATGGTAAATATCCCGTTTTAAATGACTTTAATGTTAATAACCATGATAGTTTTAAAAGTTTTAAAAAAATTAAGTCTATTTCATATCTAAGAAATATCCAGAGTGCCGGGTAAGCACTATAATAACAAATAACCTTAAAGTTATTGATTCTCTGATTTTGAAAAATTCGTCAAGTGAGACGTACTTAAACCTGAGTTGCGTTTGAGTATTCGAAGGTAAACAGATAATGAAATTTCGCATCCAACATCAGCACGTGAAAAAGCACGAACGCTCTTTGTATCCTGTGAAAAACTAGTCTTCATAACCGTCAGTATAAAATGATCTCTGTTCCTTCCAGGCCCTCCTATACCTCATAAAGCTGCTGGACCCGATCGTGCGAGGAGACTACGTGATCGCCTACTTCCACACTCTCACATCCTCCTCCAACCACCCGCCTTTCTCCTGGCTCAAGGAGGTCTATACCGTGCTACCTTACAAGTGAGTATTCAACCTTATTTCATCCGTTCTTCTAATGGGCCAGTGCTCAAAGAGGTTCATACCTCACAAGTATACAACCTCATTTCATCCGTTCTTCTAATGGGTCAGTGCTCAAAGAGGTTCATACCTCACAAGTATACAACCTCATTTTGTGTGCGTTTCAACCACTCCTCTTTTCAATAGACTACTAAAAAAGGAGGAGTTTCTAAATTCGTCTTATTAAATACAAGCGGTTCACCCCGGCTTCGCACGGGTAGTATTTTTATGTTGTATTATTTCGTAAATTTTCCAATGTTTTTAATACTTCAAAATCAAAAACCATGAAAATCGGTCATGCCGTTTTTGAGTTATAATTGGTGTAACTAACACGACATATAGATTTGTATTTGACGACCGATGTGGCGCGGCGGGTTCGATTCTCGCCTTGGTGCAAAATGTTTCTACGATCTGTATATATTTATTTTGTTCCGGGTGTTCTGGGTATTATCTACGCATAGTAAAAAATACCTTTATGTTATGTTATGTACCTATGTGCCCTCCGACCAGGTGGGATGACGATTTGCGAAAGACTGCTGGCAGATGCTGGATGCGGCAAGCTGAAGACAGGGCGCTATGGCGCTCATTAGGGGAGGCCTATGTCCAGCAGTGGACAAATATAGGCTGATGATGATGTACCTATGTATTCTATTAAGTATATCGGTCATCTCGTGAAAACTCGAGAAATGATGATCCAATCTCGGAAATGTTGTTCTAATCATATTTTTTTCCGATTTCAGATATAAGAAGAACCTCAAAGCATTTTACATTGTACATCCTACATTTTGGACAAAAGTGAGTTATTTTTTTTATATGCCATACTGTTTTTTATTCAACGTTAAATATGTATTTATAACGTTAAATGTATCTGGGATTCCTGTTATCAAAAAATCAAGAACATCCTTCATTGTAACGGCGAGATTTAGTGCCGATTTGAATGTTTCTGCGATGACAACGCAAAAACTCAGAACCGTTTAAAATTTTGCATTGATAAAATTGTAACTATAGTATATTTATTATACCTTAGAAACGTCAGCAAAGCTGCTGGCAAAAACTAGTCTTCCATAGTACATATATTTTCATAGTACCCATAACACAAGCTCTGCTTAGCTTGGGGCTAGATAATGATGTGTGAATTGTCCAGCATTATTTATTTATATATTTATAGATAGAATAATATTTGAAAACAGCACTAACTTAGCTGCCAGTGCAATAGGCCTACTCAAGTAGTGCCATAGTGTCACTATCATTATAATATCGCGCAAATCGCTCTTGTCTAGAAGAACTCTCTTTGTAACGGTGGTTCTCGATTTGCCTAAAACGGCACATTGACATGTTCCAGATGATGACCTGGTGGTTCACCACGTTCATGGCGCCCGCCATCAAGGCTAAAGTGCACAGCCTGCCTGGTGTCGAGTATCTATACTCCGTGATGGCGCGCGACCAACTCGACGTGCCGGCCTTCGTCACCGAGTACGACATGACGGTAAGGAACATCAGCCTGTCCCAAGTCTGCCTTGTCTAGCGGTCCCGGTTTCAAATTCTGAGTCGCTACAAAGTATTAAGGTCATTTATAACGGGATATTTACCATGATTCGATTTTCCAATATATCGGCACAGTTTCATGCGCCATGATCACGGAAGAACTAAAGTCACTGCGAGTTGGTTTTTATTGGCAGATATATCGATCTACCTTCATTCTTTGTCTTTTGCTACGAAAGTTACCACTACCACCGGTTTCATGCAATTCGATCACGACATAACACTAACGGTATCTGAACACGGCTTGGTTGGTTCATCACTTCTTCGGTTTTTACACATTCTCACCACAGGGTTCCAGGTTCCGGATAATTGGAAACCTTCTTCTCGGTTGAAGTTCCTGTGTTTGGTAATCTCAATGGCCTCCTGTACCAGTCTTGGTATGTAATGACGCTCTGTTGAAATTACTTGTGGATTGTTTAACTCGATCCAGTGGTTTGAGCTCGAGAAGATGCTCTATTGCAGACTTCTGTAAATGACTTTAATGTTAATAACCATGATAGTTTTAAAAGTTTTATCGGTACAAATAGTTATTGGATTTTTTCTTGTAAGAAAAATTGACATAATCAGCCCGGAGGGAGTTAAGAAGTTGGCGGTGTTACGACCACCGGAATCGGCAACGCCATAAGCATTTGGTCCTGGACCTGACCTCTCCAACACACGGCACAACGGCAGATCAACACGACCGGGAGTCGAGTTGATCTGCCATCCCATCTGATTATGAGATTGAGGAACATAAAGTGCACCTGTGTTGTGCCCAAACACAGGTGCACTTTATGTTACATTTGGACACTATAATATGTCCTGCGTACCTAGCTATTCTCAATACTCAATCATTTATTGCATTCTATAGGTGTACAGAGGTGATTAAAATCTATCTAGGTATTTAGTGTCACTACAGACCCTGCTGGGCACACAATATATTATGGAGAGGGAGGAGGACGTCATTGTTGCTAAGTTAGATAATATTTTTTAGTAGTTTGTATTTTTCGTTTAAATATTCGTCAATTGTGTAGTATGCATTGTTTTACAAAGATTTTGTCATTATTCTCATTTTTCAACACATCATGTAGTTTATTATATAATGTAATTGACATTACATAGGGGCTCGATGAGTGAAGTTTTGAATCTGGTCCTAGTTTATATTTATATCGTAAAGAACGAGTGGGGTATGTTTCTTCTCGGGTTTTATAGAATTCTTTATGGTTTCAAACGAATTCACACAAATTCAAGTATGCAGGGCAAGGTTAGTATCTCAGTTAAAACTGGCCGCCGCCCGTGGCCGAAGATTTGGCTAGGAGAAAATATTCCCATGACATGTCTTTATAAAGCTTCACCATATCGCCTGAATCAACAGTAGGTATGGGAGTGGAATATTGGTCTTAGTAACTCATAGGGTTCCAGACTAAGGTATTTTTTTCATTTTGTTTAACAGTTGAGTTATATTTTTTAAGAATTAAGACCTGGGTTCTTTACGAATGTTGTCGTGATGATGGGCAGAACCTGATGTTCCCGTAATGTTACTAATATACCAATAACCCTGTATATTTATGTAATCTATTGTATTATGTATATTGTATTAGCCTTCTAGTACCCATAATACAAGCAGCTGTGTGGATAGTCCAGCATTATTTATTATACATTCATTATTTACGTTTTATTTGTTACAGATAAACGGTATGCATTACTTCCAGCCGTACACGAATAACACGTAACTCGCTGACGCACGCGGCTTCTCTCGCTCCTAGATATAGCTTAGCGTATAGTGTACGTCATGTAACCACAACAGTGTTGCTATCAAACTCAATGATACCATAATAAAAAAGTTTTTAATTGCATTCACATTAATTCTAATCTAAGGCACTCATGCACATATCGATTAATTTTACTTTTTAAGATGAAGATGAAGATTTTGGAATTTGACTATGACTTAGTTAAGTTCCAAACCGAAGGATTTTTGTGGAGATTGACTCAAATTCCTCTCTCAAGACCATCCCATTGCCAACAAAAAAAACTTATGGTGAATGTACTTTCTTTGTTCTCAGGAATATTTATTTCCCTTGTGAAATAAAAACTGAATATGTATGACTAAAATGATACGAGTGTGATAGCAACACTGCTGGCATTTCTATTTGAAAATAACTAGTCGATATTAATGTCGACGACTTATTGGTTGAATTAATGGCCTCGTTATATTTGCGAAGGATTTTAAATTTAATATTTATTGCCTACAACTTAAAGGTGTTAGTTTATCGGCTTAGCCATTCTCTTTGACGCTATCGTGCACTGCTATAAATAAGTATATCTGGTGTAGGTAAGTAAAAATTGAATTTGAAATCCTTAAAATAAAAAACTGTTGAAATTTTAGTATTAGCGGTGCATTTTATATAACCTGTAAGATATAATTATCATTCGTTAGATTTTCTCTTTAAGACTATTTTATTCTAGCAACACTTAAACTAACGGTTTCTAATGTACCTCGTAAGTGCGCTATTTTCGATCTTTCTACAATAATAAAGAGCTCGCGCTTCTAACACAATTTAAATATCATAACATAATACTTGTACTGGGGCACAGTGGTTTAAAAAAAAAATTGCTGAAATTTTTAGAAAATGAACAGATATTGTATTAAATTTATTGAATAAATGTAATGCCTCTATCAAGATGATTATTAGTAAATTACTTAATAAGATTGTGGAGATCTTGCCCTGCAGTGGGATGACCCATATAAAGAAATATGTATGTAAAGCACATTATGTAAGTACATAAATAATGATATTGTAAAGCAAGCCTTGTGTAAATGTCTTAGTGTGCTTATTTTTGTAACTCTCAGCAATAATGTAGAAAAATTCGTGCCTGTATCTAAGCAACGATCACTCTCATAACTTTAACATCACAATTTAAAAAATAACTAACTAACAATAAGTCCAACAAATGCAGACGTTTTTTTTCTTGACCTATTTTTAAATGAATAACGCATTATAACACGATCACTGCTAGCGTCGGCGGTGCGACCCGCAGGGGCGCTCCGTCGTTTCACGTACTTGCAGATCGCACTCTGTGTTTTCAGCTATGAAAGTGCTAGTTTAAACAAATTTCCTACCAAAACCTTTAATTTTTTTTTCATTTTAACATGACAGCTGAATAATATGTGAATATTTTAAATCGTTGCTTGGAACCAGGGCCTTGCAGACAGGGTCCTCAGTATATCTAACCCAATATAATTGATACCCTCATACGGCCTCTGTTGGTTTTGTGTAGGATTATTGTAAAAATTTTGTATATTAACGGTGCTTGATTTGTGAGTTGAGATTTTATTTCTATAATGAGTTTTAATATAGGCTTTAATGTAATTATAAGCGGTGTATATATTTGTCTGGCTTAACGCGAGCGCTGTGAGCGCCAATCGTGGTTGTGCCTGATATGAAAATGACTATTGGGAATCCGATCTTTCAGTACCCAATATTTCTAGAGATGGTAGTGAAATAATTCGATATCGAAGGAATTAAGGGAGATTTTCCACCAGAGATGAGCTCCGTAGCTGAGTGGAATATGTAGAATTTTAAACTAGGTAACCAATAGCTAGCGGCAATATTTTCATATATCATGGTGAAAGAAACCAATAGGTTGGTTCCCGCAATGTAGCACATCCCTAGTGGGACTAGGATCGGACTGTTGAATGATTTGGATGTAATGTTATCATGGTGGAATTTCCGGGTCTTTCTGCTGTTATAGTTGTATGTTATGGCATTCGCCCTCACGTTGCACGACGTACCTACTTAAGTACTAGATATAGTTTTTGTATCGTAGATTCAATTTCTAATATGATGAAATCGCGATAATGCTTTTGTTTTGTGACTGTCTATGCGTAAGAATGTTTTAGATTCAGAATCGATGATGTTATGAAGTGGTTTTCATCAAATATATCAAATTGTGGGTAATCAAATAAATTTTGGTTATATAGTATTGCCAATTTGAGCACTGCCACACTTGAAAATGATAGTGAGAGTAGAAACTATTTTTAAGTCGTTATATATTCATAAAGAAAACAAATATGACGATATGAAATAATATAACTTTTTTATGATTACAATTATACCTACACAAACTTACTTAGAACCACAGATAGTTTTATTCTTTGTGCCACATTGTTGAAATTAGTCTGTATTCATAAACCAGTTACTAATACTTACTTATCTGTTGTTTTCGTATGGATATGCTACGCTTCTCTATTCATAATACTCACCATAAAAATCTACCACTATTTTCTAACTATGCTCGTAAATTTGTTTATGAGAATATTACCTAAATTTACCTTTTCTTATGTAGTAAAGCACATTTAGTTGTCATTTTATGGCGTAGCATGACTGTATGAAAACAAATAAGTAGTAGTTTTTAATCAGCAGGTTAACAGTTAAAATATTTGGAATATTTAAAATGTGTTGTTGACCTAATCCGTGTTTAGTGTTAGGTGCGAGTGTTGCTATGCTGTAAAAATTTGTATTTAGCGTAGACTGTGTTTCCAAGTGGAGTTTAGCATGATTTTATGAAATAGAAGTTATACTTAAAATGTCTACTGAGTTTTTAAGTAGACTATGAGTATGGTACCATAAAATTGATTTGGACATTGTTTTTTTACAAATACCTATCAAACCAGAAGTTCTGTCTGTTCTACCTAACATTTTAATTTAGTGATCTATTTGTTTGACATACTAAAAAAATTAGTAATGTAATAGTTATTTAGTGGGGATTTTAAGTGTAACATTCAATTGTTTCATAAATATATCAACAAGGCCTTAGGTGTGTTAAAAAATTGTTATCTCTTATCACAACATTGTGTTGCAAAGTTTATAACTTGTTAACTGCTAGTGGCGCCCGCTGCTCGGTACTTATGTGAAAATTGTGATGAAGCAAACTAGTTAAGTTTCATATTTTAAAAATAATGTTAATAGATTATGTGAATATTTAACTGAAAGAATAAAATTATTAATTTACTAATGTGGTTTTTTTATTTTCTCCTATTGCTCTAGGATAGATTAACACCTTGAATCCAGAAATCTAGAATTCAAGCCCACAACAGATGGAGCTTAATTATATACACATAAATATATATAAATCATAGCAAGGTATATTTTCGATAGTAATCAGGGAGTGACCACAGACAGCTATAACACATATTTCTATTATGTCATCAAAATATGTATGTGTACAGATATATAGCATGATATATTTTGGTACATGATGGCCGCAATGATGCTTAATGCCTCTGTAATAGTTTTATTCTATTTAGGCAGAGAATCAAAGTTGCCCTTGGTGGCCACCAAAATCTATTTTCGATTCACTGCCTAAACTAAATAGAATAAAACTATATTTTGATTAAAGGCATTAACCAGCTTTACGTCTCACGCGTTCACTACTGTGTGGAGACCAAAGCTGTGGAGGAGTACCTAAAAAGAAAAACTGGACTTTCGATGCGCGTCGAGAAGCTGGACTCTCGCCATAATGTGAGCTTCAATTCATTTATGGTCAGAGTTCCAACTCAACATCTCTCGACCTACTTAAGCGCAGAGTTTTGGCCGATGGGTGTCAAGTTCCGACGGTTCACTGGCCGCCTGCAAGGAGACACCGCCGTGCACCGTGTCGCCAGCTGACACTCTGATTGCGTCATTTACACGTCGTCGCCGTAATCACAGAAAAACGTGTCATTAATTAAGTTTTTATGTTATATGTATGTTAGTTTTAAGGTATATATTACTATGGACTGTAGCATAAGTTAAATAAGATCTGTAACTTTGCTATGGTCTGAAATAAATGATGATTATTATTATTATTATTAAAAAATGCTTATAATAGGTATCACAAACTATGCGATGGATTTTTGAAATTTCCTTTGATAAAGTAGGGTGCGGAGCTAGTTTGGGTGGGGCTTTTGCCTTAATGCACTTTTAAAAAGTAGTTTGTTTTGGCTAACAGTGTAATTGTTTTATGTCTAGTCTAATAAAGGGCAAGTTACTATTAGCCTTGATCATCCCACAGCTGGGCCAAGGCCTCCCCCCACTCTATAGGGGTGATAGGGAATGAAAATGCTAAGTACATGTACTTTGCTAAACTAGACAACCACAGATAATATAATACTATAACAATGAAATTATTATATCCTATAAATACAGCCTTAACTTTATTTTTAAACTTAATTTGACAGTAAAACTAGAAAAACAACGCATATAATAGATAATAAAGGCCTTTTAAACTGCTTTTTAAAAGATAATTTATTAAAACACAAACATAAATGCATTTCCTATTAGATAACAAAATACTGATCAGTTACTGACTAAAATTACTTTGAAATCCTTAAATTTTCCAAAATATTGACTACAAAATTAAAAACCGGGTATTTGTATGCTGCTGTCATCAGAGTTACTTTGGTAACAGTCAAAACATTCGATAGAAGGAATCCTCCGACAGCTCCCAGGTAGCACGGAATGGGCCACTGCTGCCAGGGAGTGTTCCAGTCCAAGGGTATGACCACAGCTCCCAGCCACGCCCCACAGACAGTCAGCAGTGCATTATTTACCAACATTTCAACAATAGTGTCTTTCGTGTAGCTTTTCACTCCAAACATTAGTTGCATAGAGGTTTCCATTCCTGCGTGAGCAATCAGAGGGAACATTGTCAGCAAGGTAAGCAGGGCGGAAAGCATTAACGTCTCTTCGTGGCAGTCCAACACCGGCGCTCCAAACAATATTATCCCAACGAAGAAGCTAAACATCACTCCAAGTAGAAAGCCACATGATTTCATAATATCACCGGCTCTGCTCTTAGATTTCTTCTTCCCATGAATTTCATTACTCGAACTCAGGTATACAGATTTCAGAAGCTCAGCCACAAATATGAGGACGAGAATGTAAAATGATGAACCATTGCCAACGGTGTAGAGGAGGCCTTTGTAAGATATCGCTGTTATGATACTGGGTAAATAAATACATGTCACTAAACTGGAGATGGTCACTCGTCGTAATTCTAGGTGGTTATTTAGAGAAAACATTGTTGATCAATTCACAATCTTCTTCATTTACTTCTCTGATCTAAATTTCTTATTTTGGTTTCTTTTCCCTGCTCCTCTGCTAGCTGCTAGCCTAGCCAGCCAGCCACAGATACAATAGAGCATATTTTGGTTTTAGCTGTCAAAAGTGACACAGTGACAGTGACAGTGTCAACGTCAGAGTCAGCTGTTTTCATTTTTTCAACATCAAATTTGACATTTCAACACATGTAAAGGCTAAGACTAAAAGCGGAGTCCTGCCAGCACCGAAAACTCATCACAATCACATCAAAACATCCAACAACTGATAAAAACCGTGAGTTCTTTTCATGGCCGATACCAAGCGCCCATCCCCGCCGCCGCGCTGCCATCTTTTTTCGTCTCCTTACCGACCGGAAAAGACCACACGCTCAGTTGTCAGTGTCATCTTTTGGACAAACAAAAACTAGGAACAGAGGGTGAATTTACATCTCTACGTCCCATACCAAAGCTTCCCCTAAGTATGAGAATAAAACCACTCACCGCTACATAAACACGCCTCGTTTACACGGCCAATGCCTGACAATGAGTCCGTCCACGGACGACGCTATAGTGTAACGCATACAGCCTTTGGCCACCACGCCAACAAACGCTAACGGGTACAGTTGCTGGCCACCACAACCGCACTACAGAAAGACTGATACAGTAGTTGGCTACCCTACGATACTTAGCCACTTTCACAACACTATAGCCGACTCCTTTCCAGACTGCAAGCCCGGAGAAATAGTCAGCCATCGCTTCGGCTTCACCACACTCCCAGCCCTGAGAAATAGCCTCGTAATGAACAAACATACGCAGCAATTAGCCAATTGCCTTGTTTGTTGTTGTAGATAAAGATACACACCCCGGGTTATTTACGCTCCATGTACTTACTACAGCACCCAAATAAAAAGAGGAAGACATCGCCATAACGCCATAGACTCGCTCGTCCAACCTGACATCATTCTTCCTGCTATGATTAATGCGCACACCAGGCAGACGCAAGCCAACACCGCAGCACGGACGCTCCGCCACCCCTACCAACCAACCGCACACATTACTCGCTTCAGCCGCATTCTGTCGAAAAACACATCATCAACATACAATAACATTGGTACTCCAGCCAATTATACAAAGCTGTCCACAAAATGTTTATTTTTTAAGAACAGCCCGATTATGGGCATGGGCACCTGCACATTACACACCGACTTCCAGCCTCTTAGCAGGTACATACTCTAGGTACGTCCTACTACCACCTGATCAACCATTGCTAGTTACCGACCACAGATGAGATCCACGGTGGCACCACCAGAGAGATGAGGGGACCGAAACCAGAAACACTGCTTGACCACAACACAGGTCAACACCAATTTCATCAAGCAAGACACATGAAACTAGATCATATAACTACAGACTCACAAGATGTAACCATATTCCACAAAACAACATCTGATCACCATTTAGAGACAACACAACATAATATATATGCTTGCATAGCTAGACGACTCAAGACACTCACCAGCTCTTACAAGCAACACCGTATGCTTGTAGAACTCATATTGAGACACCGTACTCAATATGCCCACACACGTCCTCTCAGATGGCCACCGTGGCCAACAAGGACCAATCTTGGGTGTAGGAACCCAAGACTATCTCACCAGCTCTTACAAGCAACACCGTATGCCTGTAGAACTCATATTGAGACACCGTACTCAATATGCCCACACGCGTCCTCTCAGATGGCCACCGTGGCCAACAAGGACCAATCTTGGGTGTAGGAACCCAAGACTATCTCACCAGCTCTTACAAGCAACACCGTATGCCTGTAGAACTCATATTGAGACACCGTACTCAATATGCCCACACGCGTCCTCTCAGATGGCCACTATACCCATCAAGGACCAATCTTGGGTGTAGTAACCCAAGATGCTCACACTAGCTATGCCAAGCAGCACCATAACCAAATAACGACACAAACACCTCACCTTCCAGCAAAAACAGCGAAACAGAAACAAAGATCAGAACCGAACAATATCATCCTTAAAGGACGGATGCTACATGAACAAGAACTAACAATCAGCAGACTACAACAGAAATAACACAAAGTAGGAAAGCAAATGACATGATAAAGAGTCATACAAGATTTACACATAGCATGTGGATCAGTGTTTAGTGATCTGATCATGGAATTATTATAATAGAACACATCTTAGCACCCATACTTACTCCATAACATGTATCAAGTTTAATCAAGTCTTGTCTTTGTAACATGTGTAACTGAACAGATACATGAACAGAACAACAAAATGCAAGACAATATTTAGGTTTTATAATTTTATCAACAGTAAACTAATTTTATTGTTTTACTTTCTTTTTTTTTCAATAAACATACACTTACTTTGGAATTGAAACAAATCTGATTTGTGAAGGTGTGACTTATCTTTATAATAAGGCACCTCTGATTCCCAGACAGTCTATGCTAAGTAGATTCTCTGGCACTATCACACACATATTTGGCTCCGTCAATCACTAAATCCTTATGTGCCTCCATGATTGATGTGGTCTGCCAATATCTAGTGTCAGGCATCCTCCACTTCCATTGAACCCTGAAAACAATAATTCACAAGAAAACATTGCAACAGATGGGCAAGTTGTGTAATTGACAGACATCGGCTATGATTATTAGCATTGGGACATAATTTACACCGACTATGCTTTATCATTGGGCAACTCTACTCGATTAGCTTTGATTAGCTACTTATGTTGACGAAAGACATTTGTTTAGTTTCTTTCTCAAGATTCTTTATACCTAATCAATCAAAAGTATGGTCACATCACAATAAACCAACTAAAACCCAAACTGCTTGCTTAATAACCATACTACCTTTAGTATTTACAAATCAATCCAATAGAAGTATTCACAAAACCAACAATTTTAGCATGAAACGATCAGACCTTACCAGCACCTCTATTACAAACCAATTGCTATTCTGAACATCCATAGCACTTGTTAATCTCATTCTCATAGGATAGTAGAAGGAACTGACAATAATCACGTAACGTAACTTGGTAACTGGCGCAGAACTCCCGGTGTGGCTCAGGTGTGGATGTGCGAGTCAGACTTTTCCTAGTATCATTCGAGGTAAACCATCAGTGGGCGTGAAGACAGGGTTACATCCCACCTTCTGATAAAGGCTAAGACTAAAAGCGGAGTCCTGCCAGCACCGAAAACTCATCACAATCACATCAAAACATCCAACAACTGATAAAAACCGTGAGTTCTTTTCATGGCCGATACCAAGCGCCCATCCCCGCCGCCGCGCTGCCATCTTTTTTCGTCTCCTTACCGACCGGAAAAGACCACACGCTCAGTTGTCAGTGTCATCTTTTGGACAAACAAAAACTAGGAACAGAGGGTGAATTTACATCTCTACGTCCCATACCAAAGCTTCCCCTAAGTATGAGAATAAAACCACTCACCGCTACATAAACACGCCTCGTTTACACATGTTTTGGTCAGCAGCGTTCCAACTTTTTTGCATTTTGAGCATAAAATCTGCAAAATAGTCGTGAAATCGTAGCCGTCACAATTTTTTGACATTGCAACAATTTCAGTACCACACCAACAAGAAATGAAATCAACTAAATTTTACGTGAAGTGAACGAAGAACCCCAATCGTCAATCGATATGACGACAGCAACTTTATAAAAGGCGCCGTCTCTCCTCTGCCATCAGTTGAACTCCCGCTCTCAAACGTTCGGCTACAGTGCGAGCCAACGTTTTCAATCCTCGTACAAATAACAAGTAGCTCAAACAGTGGTGTCGCAAGGGTTCACAACTTTCATCGATTATATAAAGATGCCCTGCCCATTCCTGAAATCGCTGAGTCCCGCGTATGTGCGGAACTACGGGACCAGCCTGTTGAAGCAGTATGGAAGCCTCTGTCCGAGCCTCACTCGCACCTTCCGGACGCTCGGCAACGACGAGACCAAGTGCCCATTCATCCAGCAGAACTCGATCGTGTCGGAGGCGCCGCGCGAAATGACTGAGGACATCCACTCGCGCGACGTGCCCGCCTACCCGTATGAGAAGTTCTTCCACCAGCAGATCAGTGCCAAGAAGCGGGACTACTCGTACCGTGTGTTCCGCAAAGTAGCGCGCCTTGCGGCCGACGGCGCGTACCCTGGCGCGCTGGAGGGCGCGTGCCAGCGGCCTGTCACCGTGTGGTGCGCCAATGACTACCTCGGGACGTCGCGGCACCGCAATGTGCAGGACGCGGCCGTGGGCGCCATCCGCGCGCACGGCACAGGCGCCGGCGGCACTCGCAACATCGCCGGCAACTCGCAGATGACGGAGCAGCTGGAGGCCGAGATTGCGCAGCTGCACGACAAGCCCGCCGCGCTCATCTTTAGCTCCTGCTTTGTGGCCAACGACGCGACACTCTCCACTCTAGCCAAGATCCTCCCTGACTGTATTGTCTACTCTGACGCGGGCAACCATGCCTCCATGATCCAGGGGATAAGAAACAGCCGGGCTCGCAAGCACATATTCAGGCATAACGACCCCAACCACCTGCGGGAGATGCTAGAGGCCAGTCCGCCCGGGGTGCCCAAGCTGGTTGTCTTTGAGACTGTGCACTCAATGAGCGGGGCCATCTGTCCTCTAGAGGAGATGTGCGACATCGCCCACATGTATGGAGCCCTTACTTTTGTGGACGAGGTGCACGCTGTGGGTCTGTATGGGAAGCGAGGAGCGGGCATCGGAGAAGACAGAGGGATTCAAGACAAGATCGATATAGTATCTGGGACGCTGGGGAAAGCGTACGGAAACGTTGGCGGGTACATCGCGGGGTCTACATTGCTGGTGGATACTATTAGGTCGCTGGCGCCCGGGTTCATCTTCACGACGGCGCTACCGCCGCCGACGCTGGCGGGCTCCCTCGCCTCGATCAGACTGCTGGCCAGTGAGGAGGGCAGGGCTCTCCGTGCCAAACACCAGGCTATAGTCCGCTACCTGAAGCTAAGCTTGCTTGTGGCAGGCCTACCCCAACTCCCCTCTGTCAGCCACATAGTCCCTGTTCCTATAACTGGCGCGGACAAAGTGGCCGCCGTAGCGGACTCTCTTATGAAGAGAGGCCACTATGTGCAAGCCATCAACTACCCGACGGTAGCTCGAGGGACGGAGCGACTGAGGTTCGCCCCGGGCCCCTACCACACGCCCGAAATGATAGACAGTTTGATCACAGCGTTAATCGAAGCATTCCATGAAAACGAAATCTGTTTCAATGAGTTCATTAAGAACGGAGCCTGCCGCGAGTGCAGCCAGGAGTACAAGGTGGACCTGCCGCACGAAGATCTCTACAAGTATCCTTTGCGCGTTGAAGTCGCTTAGGATCCGCCTATCCATGACCATGGGGCTTTAATAAAAAAATGTTATTGGATGTTGTTACTGTATAGTTTATTTCGTTTATGTCTGGTTTAAAGGTTCTTATGGAATAAAAAATGTGGCAATGGATCCTGTAGTTTGTAATTCTTGTAAATTTCAGTCCCAATACTTCATGACTCCATCCCAGCCTGCCGTCATTAGCTTGCTGGGCTCGTGAGGGTGCCAGAGCGCCGCTATGCAGACGCCGTCGTGCGCTTTCCACTTCTTGTATAGTTTCGTTGTCTTCCAGTCCCAAATGTAGCATTTGCCGTCTGCATCACCAGACACAAGATAACTGAAACAAAAAATAAAATACAGTTAAAATCGTGGTTAAAATTGTAAAAAACTAAATAAAAAATGGTACCTTTATAACTAACGTTAGGTTTGATATAATAGGGAGGGTTGCGTTGAGTTAGCGCTTATTGTGCCCATTAATTTTAGCATTTATATACGAAAGAAGGTTATCCAGCAAGACCTTTAACACGTGAAATATACAATTTAATGGAGGTCGTAAATATATAGTAGCGGATAAAACTGGTTCACCCATTTTATATATTTACCAGCTTTATATAGTATTAAGATAACACACTTCACATTATATTTCATTCATAAATTCTTATTACCCATTATTTTCTGGGATGTTTCGCTCAAACTAAGGTATGTTTGAGTTAGGTAAAGGTAATTAGGTACCAATACTAATTGCATTATTTATAACGACCTAAAGGTAACCTACTTTGTTTGTTAAAGGTTTTACGACAGAGAATTAGTTAGTTATTTACAAACTACTTGGCTAAATGGCAGGTAGAAGTAGAACTAAACTACTAAGCTTGGGGCTAGATGATATTCCGAACTGAACTTTTTACAGAATACACAAATAGTACCAAGTCCTTGTTGCACTCTAGACATCGAGCATAATAATGTGCTCTAGGGTGATTTGTTAACTACACAGCAAAGACGAAGGGCAGCCTTATTTATTTAAATCTTATATTACCAAGTCAACCCAAGGGCGGGTCTTATCTTTAAGAGCGATCTCTTCCTGACAACCCATGAATGGGCACGTAGAGATAGTTCAACAGCACACAGTGACATAGCTTAGATTTCTATAATGTCAGTGGCATTGGTGGTATTCATTACTGACAATCGATGTGGCGCAGCGGGCGAAGGTCCGCCTGCAGCACAGGAGGTTGCGGGTTCGATTCCCGCCTTGAGACAGATGTTAGTACGATATCCAATATTTATTTTGTTCAAGTGTTCTGGGTATTTAATAAGTAATAAAAAAATATGCAATTAATATAATATATCCATAAATAAATATCTATCTATGTAATGTATTATCAATATTATATCACACTAATATTATAAATACGAAAGTTTAGATGGACGTTTGTCGATGTCGCTCAATCACGCCTGAACGTATCTGGGTGAAATTTGGCACAGAGATAGATTATTGTCTGGAATAGCACATGGGCTATATTTTATCCCGGAATTTCGACGAGAACGGGAACTACGCGGGTGAAACCGCGAGGCGCTGCTAATGCTAATATATCAGTTATCTAGTACCCATACCACATGCTCTGCTTAGCTTGGGGCTAGATAAGCTGTGTAGATTGTCCAGCACTTTCCAGCAAGTACCTAATAAATAAATAATGCTGGAAAATAATACTAGGTAGGTACTACTAATACCTATAGAATATATGAATACCTGTAGGTCAATAAAATGTGCTTGAACGTAGTGGGTTCAAGCACAGGGATCGCTGTCTAGGGTAGAATCACAGGCTAGGTAGATTATAGTAACGGTAGAAGTAGAATAGAGAAAAGTGACGTGAATATGTCTTTGAATGCGTAAATTATTTGAAATTCTTTACTTCAACCTCAATAATGTACGCAATATATTATGACGATGCAATGTAATGTCATAACAGCGTATTCAACCATAGAAAACGATTCCCCGTGATTGCCTAACTGATGGATTACTAAATGGAACAAAGAAGCCCTTTTTAAGTTGATTCCTATTTCCATAAGATTACGTAAAACGACAAAATATGAGATAAGAGTTGGATAAGGCCGCTGTCATGCCCTATCTACACCTAGATATTGCTAATATTGAGTATTGTCGCCAAAACTACTGCGCCACGAATAGAAACCGTAGGTCTTATTATATAATTGTCACGCGCTATACGTAACTATGTGTTACTGAACTAAAGTGAGAAAACCTGTTATAATATAACAGCAGAGGGCCTATTCATAAATAATTAATAGCAAAAGTCCTGATAGATACTGAACCGCTTCCTGATCAGCAAAAATACGTCCACTAGGTACTATAAATGCGTCTAGTCTACCAAACGTTATGCCAAAGTCGCCACGTTTGGCATGCGGTTAAGTTTAAAACACATAAAAGGAAACTGCTTGACTTAGGTATCGTTAAATTTCAGGGCAAGCATCCATTGAAGTACTACAACAATGTGATCAAAGTTTCAACCTTGCATTATTAGGCAAAGCGCTATAAATTATCTTGTATAAGAGACGATATCCTTTAAACTACCTACGAGTCCTGAGACCTGAGACGTCTTATCAAGTTTTTGAAAATCCCTTTATTACCCTTAAAGGTGAACGCAGTGTTTGAAGGTGAACTTCAGACTGTAATATTGTAAAGACCACTGACCACTTAAATCAGTCGAATAAATATTTGAAGCACTATCTACCAAAGATTCGCGTTGTTTTTTTTTCGGGGTGAAAACTTATCTTGTTTTTTTTTCAGCGAGGAGATCATCTATCTTCTAGCCACATCTCCTATTTTTATTAAGGGAACAATTTAGCTGTATTTAATTTTCTTAGAACTCTTAGTTTACGCTGCGCTCGCCAGCGAAACTCCCATTCGGCATGATTTTCGCAAATCTTCAACAATCATAGTCATTAGTTAATTGATCATAGACCTACGTATGTAGGTAGTAGATACAAAGTGGTTGACAGAAAATTATGAATCATCTATTTAAACCCTTTCGAAATCCCGATGAATCGCTCCGTCCATTGGTGAAAACCGTTTATTATACGTTCATTTAAACGTAAAATCGGAATTAGTTTTTTTGCCTATGAGAGCGTAGAGAGGAGTTATCCTCTGCTTGTATGTAACCAACTACATCAGTGTGAGGGCAATCCCGCCTGTACGCTTTACCTATTCATCGTCAGAAATTCGGATATTCTCTAGCGATTCCGTCCTATCTGTTCAATGATTCAGACAGACCGAACGATGGACGTGATACTCGTAGGAGACTTTGTTTTCGGTACCCTTTGTGTTTATAATTTCATGAATGAAATAAGTATAAGGATTTATAAAACTCTTAATTATTAGTCTGAGGAAATGTAGGCAATTGGAATCAGTTGACAATGGTGTTTAGGTAAATGGGATCACACAAAAAAACACAAGCTAAAACATTGCCTACCGACGACGGTGTAGACAATGCTGATCAAAACTGTTTTTTTAAATATTAGTTACCTACAGCTCCTAAAGTGTAAAAGAACTCATAGTTAAAAAAGTAAAACTAACTTTAAAAAAGTAAATTTTGTTATAGGATGAAAACTAGTGGTTCTTTTATAATTTTCCTTGTATTTAAATTTGCTCGAATTCCCGCCTAAGTTATCCCCTTTACCTACCTACAACTCTACAAGTCCCCGTCATTTTAGCGCGAAGCCCTTTTGCCCCTTACTCATCAATGCCAAGGAAAACGTACCGCCGAAAATAGTGTCATAGCCGAAACACTGGAGGTCGTGCGTTGCAAAACAAACCCAGCCAGGAGACGATTGTTAACTCTATTTTTATGCACATATGGATCAAATTGTTTTAGATACAGCCGCTGCTTATTTAAATAACATTCAAACTGTCCGCGATGGCTTTGATCGGTTGATTTGAATGAAAACACTATTCGATTTAATTTAGACTCAAATAATAAAATGAAAGATTATGGTACCTATAGGGAGGTACTATAATCTTTCATTTTATTATTTAAAGCATTTCGTATGTAGGTAATATAATAATAATATAATAAAATAATGCTGGAACATAGAAATGAATCAGTTAGTAATTTCTTTGTTAATAAAATTTTTAATTACATATCAGTTAGTTGAGTTCCAAGTTATTTTAAGCAAGGATTACTTATAGATTATAAAGAGGCATCAATGTCATCATGATATAATTTTAAACGTTAGGTTTTACCAAGTCATCAAAACATATATTTGAAGTCCTATTGCGTCTAAAATAGAGTTAATTATTGGTATTTTTAGGCTAATCTAATGGTAATGATATGATGAACGTCACAATCGCCTAACAAATGGAAACTTCTGACTTCCGCTAGTAAGGAGGTCACAACTATACATCTTATTTAAATACGAGAATGGACTACAGTGGCGCAAAACAGAGATGTGTGGAAGGAGAGAAAGAGAGGGTATGTCCAGAAGTGGGACAGTACGGACTAATGAATAAAAAACAATCACTTTAATATTTAATTAAAACTTTGCTATTAAGATTGCAGTATTAATACTTATAGGTACACAAAAATAATATCGAAGTAGGTACTGTTAGTCAGAAACAGCATTTTTTGAGAATGGTAGGAATGAGTGAACAAATTTTTCATAAATATGTCGGAATATATTATTTTTAAACTTATTCTAATAGACGGAACAAGCATAATATGGTCTACCATACGAAATGGTATAACCATCGCCTCTGGTTACCACTTAAGGCGAAGTAGGTTCGCTTCTTCGAGACAGGGACGAGCGAGCACCGCGCGGTGTAGGCGAGAAAGGGAGGCAAGAACCGGCCCGCGCGCAATTTCACTGTTTTTTATTTCTAAATTTGATATTGCTCTAAAATACCTAATACTCTTTCGCAAGAAAATAAAACCATAATCCTCTTAAGTGTTTAGTTAAGTTTTTTTTAGACATTTCATTAAATTATGTTAAGGCGCATAGTGAGGCAAAAACAAGAAAATTAGGTGTTTTCGAACCCGTTTTCCGACGAAAATATTGATTGTGGAGCTCTGAAATTTATATATCCTGTAACACATATCCTGAAAGGTCCTTTGGAGGTTCCAAATATTTGCTGTTAATCATAGTGTAGTTGTTATACTGTTAGTTATAGTGTATGTGTAGCGGCTTCGAACCCACTTTTTATCGGCGTCTCAAATTCGATTAGTACCAAATTCAGTATAGTGATTCACATAGTTCATACCTACCGCTTGGAGGTCCATTAGCTTCGAAAAGCAGTCAAATTAATGAAATCAAACGTAAAAACGTATTTGCACCTACAAAATCTGTGATTCAAACCTGACCAGTTACACGTCGCCCAACCGCAGAGGATCCTATTATTTGGTTGATTATGGCACTACATAGTATGCTGAACCGAAAACAAGCACTCTTTGCTGCATAAAGGCGTGCGGAAAGGTCCAAGGTCATTTGCCTTACTATTCGTCTTAAATAACTAGCAAATGAAACTGGTTTTCCGTAGTAAAAAAGAAAATTTAGAGGAAACTTTTCGATTTTTAGGGTTTCAAAGATCGGTTTTGAAACCCTTGCTTATGGTCTCGCTCTGTCCGTCCCCGCTCTTTCTTGAATATTTGAAATAATGATAAATTTCGTGCGCCATTACTGATTTCAAGAAAAAAATATATAAATAAATGAAAAATGAATATTTTCAGTACAAATTTTGATGTTGAAATTTCAAGAGACCTAGGAAGGCAAATGGGGTATCAAATGAAAGGTATCGTTTTGACCATTTCAAAACACTTTTTGAAATTTCTGTAAGTTTCATACTTTTGAAATATTTCAAAAAAATCGAAAAATTGACCATTCCCCCCCCCCCCCCCCCCCTATCTCCGAAGATTGCAGACCGATCCACGTACAATGTATTAGGCGTTTGTAGATATCGATCTCTATTTTACAGGAAAAATATAGAAAAGTCTGTAATAATAATAGTTTTTGAAAATTGGTCAAAAAGGGGGGGAATTTTTTTCGAAAGGGGGGGTACCTATACCTACCTATGTGGGGTATCAAATGAAAGGTATCGTTTTGTTTGACCATTTCAAAACACTTTTTGACAATTCTGTAAGTTTCATACTTTTTGAAATATTTCAAAAAAAGTCGAAAATTTTCCATTCCCTTTCTCTCTCCGAAGATTGATGAGCGATCCATGTACAATGTATTAGGCGTTTGTAGATAGGGATCTATTTTTTACAGGAAAATATAGAAAAGTCTGTAAAAATGACCATTTTTCAAAAAAATACATTGAGAATGGTCGAAAAGGGGGATATTTTTTATCGCAAGGGGGCTATCTATTGGTATATCAAATGAAAGACATTGTTTTGTACATTTTAAAACAGTTTTCGAAATTGCTGTAGGTTTCGTACTTTTCAAAATATTGCCATTCGAAAAAAGACGGAAAATTGTTTGTTCAAACAATTGGCAAATGTTTGAAACCCTCGGCGCGCGAGTTACACTCGCACTTGGCGGATCTTGTCTTCTATAGAGTCAATTGTATTTCGACTCCCATAACTACATCGAAAAGATTTAAAAAAAAATGTGTTTTCTTGCCTTAAAATTGATTTTCCGTACAGACAAAACCTGGGTTTTGGGACCTACTTCACCTTAACAATGTTGTTTTGCTGATACACACGCTATGGTTCAGCTAAAAGTTAGCTGCAAAATATATCAACGTGAGAAAACAAATAAAAATCACCTGCTTGAAGTGGATATAACATCTAACTTTTTTAAACCTAAACACAACTATTTTTATTGAAGAAAGGAACTCGAAACAACAATTAAAGTTCTTAAATCAAAGTATTGTTCAACTTTTTGTAGTTTTATCGAGTAAGTAAAGCTAGCTACAGTGCGTTCTACAACGCAAAAATGTCAGCATAATATCCTCAGAGCCTCAGAGCTATCAGCGCTGTTATGAATTTTTATGTGTTCCACTATGAAATCATAATGTCTTAGCTAGCGGAGAAGGAATTTTTCGCGTACCGTAACCAATTTTCTATGAACTCATGATAAAACCAACTTCGATTAAAAATACCAGTATATTTTTGGGGAATTTGAGAAAATAAGAGATTGTGCTAAAATCAACATTTTCCCAAATGCTCCCAGCAAATGAACCTCACAAATTGTGAACTTTACTAACATATTAGGTAGTCGTAAAACAAAGCACTGATCAAGGCTTAAACGACAACAAGTGAATCAAAGTTGGATTTTATCATGAGTTCATAGAAAATGGTTTACGATTTACGGCTAATTCCTTTTCCAATAGTTTTATTGCTTGTGGAACGCAGAAAAAATTAAAAGCAACAAAAAATTAACCTCGCACCAACCCGCATCGAGCCACCTTAAAGCACATGAAAAGGTCTTTCATCATATATGGGTCAAATAAGGTATGAGAACCCAGACTTGATTTGACGAGTGGGTAATTTCGTTTAGCTCAATTGTTCAGTGACGTAAGTGGATTGTAGGAAATCCATACATTCCTGTGCGTGATGATAACTGTAATAAGAAGGTATACTGTTTTGTATGAGACAGCGGTCAGCGTGTTTCTGAAATTCAGCCACTTCATAGGTTTCCTACGAAAACAATACCTGCTTAAGTAGAAAGACTTCCTCATGACGACATAATCCTGAATGGGGATTGCCCTCATTCAAGTAGTAGCACAACGGAAGGGAGATATGTCCTATGTCCAGCAGTGGACTAATATACGTTGATGATGAAGTCAGTGGCGATCGCGGCGTAAGAATCGAAACCATATTTGAGCTACAAGAGAGGGCTTTTCGTGCAATCTATGAAATGGGTCCCAGATAATTCCTACGTGATAAATTCAAATAAACATAACACAGTGACAGTATTCTGTCAAATATCTTTATTTGTGAAAACTTGCTGCACACACATAGAAATATCAAAACTTTCCCTAAAAATTGCGATAAGTATACATAATATAAATACTAGAAATAAACAAACTAGCTGTGTCCACAACCAGGCTTTATACAAGATTAATGTATCTTAAAGGCAATGTTTGTATACGCTTCTACAACAAAACTTCTATAAGTTGCTAAAAGTATCAGTAAATAAATAAAATAAACAAATAACGCTGGACAATTCATACAGCATTAAAAAAAGCATCAAATAAATTCAAACAAATTGTCAAAACCTTTCTGTGTTTTTACACTTGGCAAAGGCTTACTACAAAATATTCGATTATCTAGAGTTCTAGAGCATAAAAAAACTTAGGACGGGATTTGCTGCTAGTCTACGTACCGAAAAACAGAAATCAAAGATATCTCTTTATTTCAGAGTTATGGTTTTATTTTAAGAATTAGACATTTTATTTGTTCATTTTTGTATCCTTTAGTGGAAATAAAGAATTTTTGCATTTAGACCTCCAGCTCAGTCCATGATTATCGTAACGTAAGCCGAATGGAACCTTTCAGAGGCAAGGAAGAAGCTTCCTTTTCAGGACTTAACACCTCCCCTTCGATTACCAATTTGCCTGCCAATGGTGATGATTATAGCGACACTCCCCCCCCCCCATCGTTTGGGGAGGCATGTCCAGCGGACGTGCACGTATGAATGCTGTGCTGATGATCAAGTATACTAGTCATCTAGTATGTAGCCATAAATAGGAACATATCCTTTGTTTTATTTTATCCCGATTAAGAACCACCTGTATGATAAATCCATTCAGTAGTTTTGGCGTGAAGGTAATAAACATCCATACAATTAATAAACGCAAAAGTGTCACATTAATAATATAATAATTAAGTTAAACATTAGTGTTATGTGATTTATTTATGTGAATAAACTTACACAGACAGGTTAGTAATTGAGTGCACATAAAATCTGACTTGACCCAAGTTCGTGGCAGATCTATTATTTTCCGCTTTGGTATACCTAATAGTTTACCGGTTTTAACAATTCTCAAGGTATTTGATTTCTTTTGGTCTTCTGATAGATCCGTTTCCGTTTTAGGACAAATGATCTATTAATATCTTCTTCTCATGTAATTATTTTATAAAATGTTCTTTATTGGAACAATGTCCCTACAAAGAAACATGGAATTGTGTGAAAATTGTATATAGATAATACACGCAATAGATATACCACTATGTACTCGCGAGCATCCGAACCGAATGCAAAATTATATAGTTCCTATGAATATTTTGAGATGCCGAAACTTTATCAAAAATCAAGCAAAATGCGTATTTTTACACTTAATTTATGGTAAAGGACGTAAAATGTTCCGATAAAAAAAATACGATAGGTAGGGAAAAAACCTGTAGAAGTCGAGAAATCGAATAGAATTTTTGATAGTAAACTGGCTATTATCAGCGACAACACCACATTATTTTTTTACGAATTAGATAGCCAGACTAATGTTTTGTTTAAGGAATCGTGTAGTTTTTTTTTAAATAATTAATAGAAAAAAAACAAAAAACTTGATTTTTGCACCGACGACGTTACTTTACTCTGTCCCGCTCCTATGAACGCGAAATCCTATGTCTATCCTTATCACAATTTTTTGCATTAGGCCCGCTCTTATATCTGTTTTATCGAACAATAAATCCGATCCTGCGTCTGAGTAACAGCTCCATTCTATTTCTGTATGAATTCCCCTTGTCCCTAACCTCGATTACGGGCCCTATATCATGATTACAAGCAATGACACTTAAATTTGATTTGGAGGCAGCTGTTTCCATCTACAGTACTGGAACCACACAAATAATATAAATGCGAAAGTTTAGATGGATGGACGGATGTTTGTTACTTCTTAACGACAAAACTTCTGAACGGATCGGGTTTAAATTTTGCATTGATGAAGCTATAAGCCTGGAATCAAACATAGGCTAGACTTTTTATCCCATAAAACAGTTCCCATGAGATAGAAATAACGTTTCCTATAAACAACGCGTGCGAAGCCGCGGGCTGAAACTAGTAGCACTATAAAGTTATTAAATGTATTATTATAATTTATTATTCAAAAATAAGTTTATTTTTTATGCTGGTAGGTAGGTATCGCTATTATCATGACGACCTCTGTGGCGTGGTGGGCGAAGGTCCGCCTGCGACGCAGAAGTTTGCATGTTGAATTTCCGCCTCGGGACAAATGTTTCTACGATATGCAGATATTTGTTCAGTGTGCTCTGGTCGTTTTCTATGTATAGTCAAAATCTATTTATGTATTTTTATGTTACGTATATCAGTCATCTAGCACCCATAACACAAGTTCTGATTAGCTTGGGACGATAATGCTGTGTGTATTGTCCAGCGTTATTTATTTATTTATATTTGTATATTGATGTTCATTGTGCTTTAGATTATTTGCAATTATTGCAGTCTTCACAAGTTTTTAAAACAGCCAAGTCTAGCTTAAAAACAGCTAACAATGTATGTTTTCAAGTGCTAGAATTAAATCTATACTAATTCTCTGTAAGCTTATATTTACTTATGTTATTAAAGATCTGTTGAAACTGAATAGAAATATCACCGAAAGGTTTGTGACCTTTTGCGAGTGATCGTCATGGCAATACCAAAAAACCAATAAGCTTGAAAAAAAAGTGAAAAGCGAAAACAATTTTTTGTGTCCAACGTGACCTTATTCATTTCTACGGTATAAAAAATCGGGTGCCCAAATGTCATCGCTACTTCGATAACTTCTTCATCGAAAAAGAATTTGTGGATAACCCTGAGCACAATGAGTAAAAACTTTGATAGTTTAATCTTTAAGTTATTATTAATAATAAATAATGCTGGACAATTCAAACAGCATTATCTAGTCCCAAGCAAAGGAGAGCTTGTGTTATGGGTACTAGATAACTGATATACATAATATATTTTTATTATACATAGAAAACGACCAGAACACCCTGAAGAAATGTCAGCAGATCGTACACACATTTGTCCCGAGGCGGGAATCGAACCCGCAACCTCCTGCGTCGCAGGCAGACCTTCGCCCACCACGGAACAGAGGTCGTCAAAATTAAACCATTATATTGTGATAAAAATAAATTAATTCGACGCCGGCGTAGCAGACGCCACAGCAAATAAGTAAACTGTTACTAAACAAGTTATCTACATGCATAACATTACATTATGCTTACGTAGAGTCATGATGAGTATGCTGTATTGACCACACCGTCATCATGATCAAGCCATAATATAGGTATATTATGGCTTGATCATGATGACGACAGTACAAAAATAAATAGATAATGTTATCAGACAAATATTTTTGCGACTTAGAAAAAACAATGAGTTTTACAGGTTGCTCTATTTTAAAAACAAACTTATTATTATAACACAAATAATTATAAATGAAAAAGTTAGGATGTTTATTGTTCACAATTCTCCATTGATGTAGTTATAAACCTAGATGAAAATATACTACTTTTTCCCGGAAAAAGGCGTAGGAAGCCGCATGCACCAAGTTAGGAAACAAGAAATTGTGTAAAACTTCGAGTTAATTTATCATCGATAGATATTGTCAACATTCCCGCCTCCACATAATATTGCTTTACTATTTTGATTCTACCCATGGCAAGGAAACTAAACATGGTCTTATGTTTAGATTCCGGTGTCAGCACCCTAACATAAGACGGTACCCCGAGCCAAACTAGCGCCGCCACCTACGAGTATTTTATCTTATTATTTCGTTGACCAACGGTAATTTCAAAATTTTTAAATGAGCAGTTTGTGATACCTATTATAACTTTTTTTAATGCCTCTATCATAGTTTTACTTTGTATAATTTAGGAGGAGATACAATAAAAAAAAGCTTATAATAGTTATCACAAATTGCCCATTGACAATTTTGAAATTACTTTGGTTCAACGATATAATAAGATAAAATAGGTGGCGGCGCTAGTTTGACTAGGGGTACAGTCTTAACTTAACCCATGGCCAGGAATCTAAACATGGTCCTATGCTTAGATTCCGGTTTCAGCGTCTTTAACTTGCCGCATCCTACATCTACGAGCAGTCTTTCGCAGGTCGTAACCCTAACGTTAACGAGTCACGGTCTCCACTCAAGAACAAGTTTACCCCAGCTAAGAAGTAGTATGGTTTTGAAAAGCGCACGTTAGAGATACACAAGGTAGACTCAAGGTGACAGACAAATGGCACATCGGTCACGTGACAGAGACCTTACGCGGAGACCGAGACGCGATTATCATCTGATAGATATACCATATCGAATCGATACAGGTACTCGAGATATAAACTGATACATGCCATAGATAGGGAAGATATAAACATTTGTTCTCAATTTGTCTGCATCACCATGATTTTAGCAAGCGAAATTAGGAAAGAGGCCGTGCTAAGTCCAACCGCGGGTTTCGTAAGAGGCAACTGAGGGATATCCACTTGGGGCGGCAGCGACGCCTTCTACAGCCTGCTAGTAGTTACTAAGGGTCCCTTAGTCGCCTCTTAGGACATCCACGAGCTGAGTTGATGAAACATCAGACGCGAGTTGGCGAGAAGTAGGTAATTTATTTTTGGGGTTTTTATTTTTAATTTTTTCAGCATTTCTCAAGCAATACGACTAGCGGAAAAGTAATTTGCCGCAAATCGTATCCCATTTTATAAGAGCCCATGATAAAACTAACTTCGATTCACTGGTATTTTTGGAGCATATAGGAAAATATAAGATTTTGTGGTATGGGAATCTCACGCCAACCCGCGTCGAACCACACACCAACTAAATAAGGAAATTTTGAAACCTGTTTGAAACTATGAAATCTGAGTGACGCTTCAGTAAACGGGGTCAGCTTTTAGGGATTTAAGTGTTAAAACAATAATTGACAAACAGAGCTATGTTAAGCAATTATGAGTCTGATACCTACTTGTTTTACTAATTAAATGCTTGAATAAGCAACTTCAATTTCAGGGACTTAAGGTGCGATCTCGGAACACAAAACCTCAGTATAGTTACTGTAAGATAAATACGAACATCCTCTCGAACTTAACAGTTATTTGGTAATCTAGGTTTCGTGTACTAAATGCTGAAAAAAACTTTATTTAACGAGCAAAAAATCATGCATGCACAGCCGAACATAAAGCCTCCTCCTTTATTCGAAGCCGGTTAAAAAGTATGACATGAACCCAGCAATGGTACAGATTAAAAAAAGATTGAAATAGTCTTCTGTTTGTAAAACAGCGTAAAAAACGGGTAGAACTTTGGAAAAATACGTAAACGATAACATCTTTGAAAGGACAAGGGGCAAGAAACCGATTTGTAAGTCAACAGGTAACGTCACTCCGCACAGACAATACATATTTAATAGAGAAGTTGGATACCTATTGTAGAGAAATAGTTCAAGGCAAAATATTTTAACTGAAGAGAACCCTAGTGGACAAGGCATAACTAGTGCCGCGGCGACGGCAACATTCACTATCAAACTGAAGAGAATACTAGTGGGCAAGGCATACTACAACAGTTTAGACGAGTTCTTTGTTGACAAATATAATGAAGCCGATGTCGTAGATACAACACTTAAAATATTAAAATACGTTTGGTAAGATTACTAAGGAAAAATATAAGCTACTTACCCCCGAATACTCAAACGCATCTCAGGTTAAGCACGTCTCAATGACGATTTTTTGACACATTTTCATTAAATTATGTCAAAAAACCGCGACTTAAGACGAGCTTAAATGTGAGTTGCGTTTGAGGATTCGGGGGTAAGTTTTTACACTACCTAAGCTATACTTAAATATATGTTTCAAATTGTCATGTAAAAAATCTTATGGATAAAAACAAATACAAAAAATAATCCTGAAGTCAATCACAGGTACAATACAGCTTGTTATTGAAGTGGCATAATTAATTTAATTATTCATACACGGGCAAATCATGATTCGGTCACGTTGATTTTTGCGTCATTGATGAAAAATTTAAAACCTGTTGAATTTGTAATATTCGAGCAGCGATCAAAACAAGACTTACTGTGAAATAAAAATAAGTATTAGTAAAAACCTAGTGACAGTTATTTTAAAGAAATATTTTTCTTAATTCTTTATTGCACGATAAAATATACATATAAACAGTTACCAGTAGGCAGTAGGTAACCAGAAAAATTATGGCAAAGGCGAGCTTAGCCCTAAAAAGAGTTCTCTTCCAGCAAACCTTATTGGGAGAGAGACCAAGTTATAAAAGTGGCCATGTGCATAAATAACCGGCAAAAAAAAATAGTTTTTATTTTAACCTACTACTTACGTACCTAAATGTAATATAAATTAAATAAATACTTAATATACAACAGTCATGCATGACTTAACGCTTGAATATAAACAGTGATTGGCTGGCATGGCACGATTATCACGTGGGAGAGAATTTCATAACTAACTTTACTTCTAACAGAGTCGACAGTAAAGGAGCCACCGTAGCAGAAACATACTTCAATATTCACAATATTTTATTAGTAGTTAGTCCGCTTAGGCGTCTTTTAGAATAATTCTAAGTTCTAAGAGTAACTTAGATTTTACCGCACCCTGTTCAAGATCAGCCAACTTAGCTAAATATACAAATTAAATATTTTTAAGTGTATGTTTGCAATGCCCAAATGGTAGATTTTTACAAAGAAATAAAATAAAATACCTACCTATATTTATTAAATAATATTATTTACTATAATAACAAAAACCTTAGATCTTAATAATACTACCATGGACAAAATAATTTTTTTTTAATCCGTAAATACAATAGTAATCGAGTAGGTAATTCAAGTATGAAGTTCATAATGAATGTTCTACCTAAAGAACCATTACAAAAAATAATAAAAAAATAATCGAAATCGCTTATCAAGGGGATCCTATAAGTTAAGAGGTGAATAAAGAGTACCTGTCAAACAAAATCTTTTAAAAGGTAATGCTGGACAATTACAATCAAATAAAGCTCAAATAAAGCTCTGAATTATTACGACTGTAAGTATTGACGCAGATAATAATTATTATCTGCGTCAATACTTACAGTAAATCTATTATTAGTATTATCAGTATTATCGATAGTATTGACGCAGATAATAATTATTATCTGCGTCAATACTATCGATTACCAAAAAACTGTTAGGTATCAAAAAAGTTTTATGTAAAAAACTAAGATATTTATAAATTTAAAGTCCTATCCTGAATGATTGTTTGGGGAGAATCTATTTCACCATTTCGATAAGTTTGTCTGGTCATCCATGAAATGCAGGCCGCATCAAATAGATAAGCTTTGTTTCCCCCTGTTCATCACGTACGTATTCACGTAGAACAACGTACACGTATTTAGCGAATCAGGACAATATTATTACCTAATCAGAGCTATCGCTCAGGTACTACAAACTTATCAAGCGCACACGCACTTGGCACAGGGTAAATATCAACATTAAAAGCACGTGTTACTTTCTATATTGTTCAAAAAATTGAGCAAAAATTTTTTATAGTTATAATTTTAGTCAAAAGTTCCTGTGACGTAGACGTCAAAGAATTAATGTATGTATTAGTGTTAAACTAATGTATGGTGTTAGTGTGTTTGGTTGAGGTTCCATGGTTACTATGGTTAGTCACACATTTCACTTTAGTCGTGGATGATTTATTTTCGATAAAAGTAAGCCAATTTAAATTAAGGTGGATCGTTTCGTGTTGGTGCAACATTCAAACTTTTTTGTGGTTTCGATTTTTATTACGTTCTAGAGCGAATAAAACTAGCGGAAAAGTAGTTTGCCGCGAATCGTTACCTATTTACTTTTAACTCATGATAAAACTAACTTCGGTTCATTGATATTTTTAGAGCAATTTGGAAAATTAGAGATTTTGGACGAAAAATCAACATTTTCCCATATGCTCCCAAAATACAATTAATTCCATGTTAGTATTATGATGGGTCTATAAAAAATAGTCTAGGATTTGCAGAAAATTACTTTTCAATAGCTTTATTTTTGTAGAACACAGAACCGAAAAACCACAAAAAACGAATCTCGCGCTAACACGAGACGATCAACCATAAGGCGGTTGTTTGCTTGAGAGACGATGGTTAGTCACACATTTTACTTTAGTCATGGATATTTTAGCCCACAGGTATATGTTTACATATTTAAATTAACCAATAATGATAACAGTCAGCAGACCAAGATTATTTTGACGACCTCAGTGGCGCAGCGGGCGAGAGTCTGCCTGCGACGCAAGAGGTTGCGGGTTCGATCCCCGCCTCGGAACAAATTTGTGTACGATCTGCAGAAATAGGGATGTTAACCAGAATCACAAATTAAAGTTTACTGTTAATTTTATGATCATTTGTATTATTAGAATATCGAAAATCACATTTTTATAATATAATATAACTTATTGAATTTATTAAAAATGATTTTAAATGCTATATTTATAAACTGTTGTCAAGTGACTGCAAACGCCATTATAAGCTTATGACGTCACTAGCCGCAAAACAAGCTGTCGCACTGTTTGTTTACTTCTCTGCATTTTCTCATAACGACGAATTAGTCTGTAAATTACATAATATTAATACATGATGGAATCCGGATTCACTAAAGGGAATAGTTCCAACTTACCAAAAGTAGATTTGTTGATGGTGGCAAACTTTTTTGCAAGAAACGAAGACTTTTGTGGTTCTGAATTCAGGAACGTGAAAACATCTTTGTAGGTACACTTTTACGTTTAATACCATTTATCTATCTACGAATACATAAATAACAGTCAAGTACATGTGTAATAGATGATTTTCTGGCTTTTATATATAATTTATCGTGTTTAGAACATCGTTTAAATCACTGTTTACAAAGTTAGGTTATGTGCTAAAACAATAAATTCGTAACATTTGCTTATCTTTTGGCACATGAATAAACAGTTTTTCCGGCATAGTAATTGTTGTACTTTTACACAGAGGGCACTGCACAGGTTTTGTAAAACTTTGTGTTCATTTTGATTGTTTGTATTCAAGTAAAATTAAGAAAACACTTGTCCTAATCGAACAATGGACATACAACATACAGTCATGTCATGAATCGCGACCATCGTTTTGCGGTTAGTGACGTCATTTCTGTTACGTGACAGTTGTTAGTGTTTTAGCGGAAAAGTTTAAAATTACTCTATTTTTGTACATTTTCTTATCGAAAATAGTAATATTTTTAAAGAAAATATTTTTTTTAATGCTAAACAAGATTCCATCTTCAAAATAAAAGCAATTCCGAAAAATTGTTAACATCCCTATTAGTTCCGTTGGTCTTGAAATTCCATTTTAGCGATTATATGAAAAGATCACTACAGGTATGGTAGGTAAGGTAGGGTCATCTGTGGTAAGGTACACAGATTACCCCCAAATCTGTGGTAAGGTTCCAATCATGTTGTGCAATATTAAAATTCTTAGTTTGACAGCACACAAGATGTTTGCCCCTATGTTTACGATCGAAGTAAAAAAACCAGCGACATGTTTGTACCTTCTATTAGTTTAGACTAGCGGTCCGCCCCGGCTTCGCATGGGTATATAGATGTATATTCTATAGCCTTTGTTCATCAGGGATAATGCAGGATTCAAATGGTGAAAGATTTTTTTCAAATCGATCCAGTATTTTCGGGGACGGCCGATTAAATTCAAAAATCTTTATAATTTTAGTATAGATAAATGCAGGAAGATAATCGATTTAAGCACAATGATCTAATCTAAAATGATTCTGTCTATCTGTCTGTTAGCTTTTCACACCATAAAGACTGAACGTATCCTATTGATACTTGGAAGGAAGTAGATGGAATCCCAGAGACGGATATAGGACGAATACTGTAGGCTATTAACCTTTCTTTGTTTTTGTTTTTTTTTAAATAATTATATTGAAGTACCTATCTAACATGTAAACCTAATCAAATTTTGTAAATCTCAACGAAATCAAGTGTACCAATAGGTACCTACGGTGGATAAATAAATATACAAATAGGGTACTTTTTATCCCGGAAAAAAGTGGACAAAGCTGCAGGCAAAAGATTGAATTTATAAAGGTTTGTTTGGCGATGACTGTAGGCTGTCGGAAAAAAAACTATGCCAACTAGGAGCTTTGCTACGTCCTTACGAGTAACATAAAAATGTTGTATTTCGGAATTATTTTCTGTTCCTTATAGATATATCGCTACTCGTGCGAAGCCGGGACCGGAGGCTAGTGTAGGAATAATAAAGATAGATATTAACTTTTGCTATTTCCTAGTATAAATTAATGATTATTTATCGTGTATTAAATCTAACAAACGCGACAACTCTATACTAATATTATAACATGCAAAAGTGTGTTTGTTTGTTTGATTGTTCTTCCTTCACGCCTTACTAGGCAACCAATCGACTTGATTTTTATGGTATATAATATAGTTAGTTGAAAGAATGGAGAGTAACATAGTCTACTTTTTATTTCAGAAATAAGTTCCCATGGGATAGAAATAACCTTAAATTAAACAACGCGTGCAAAGTCGCGGACAACAGCTAGTACCCGATAAATAATCATTAATTATAAATATTATAATAATAAAGATACACAGGTGTTGCCACAGGTGGTAGGAATTGCAAATAAACAATATACAGCAAGGTCAAGTACCTTGAACTAAGCGTTTATTTATAATTTATATGAATTGTTAAATAGTTTTAATAGGTTGGTTAACAACAAGGCTCAGCCCGATTATTCCCTTCGCGTAGACAAACAGTTGGTAACAAATAAAATTGCCTTTCATTTAATTGCAATCCCTTGTACGAAACAAATTATATTGGTTTTTTTTTTAATTTTAAATTTATACTTGTTAATTTCATTTACATACGCAATATTGTGATTTCTATGGTAGAGCGTGCATTTGATCGGCATTATCTGCTGATACCAAGGACGCCATCGGCAAACCAAAACGCTTTAAAAATACCTATATATACAGGTGTCCCGAAACTCAACTTCAAGCCAAAAATGGAGAACATGTGTGTTCATGACGTGACGACCCAGAAAATCTTGACATGACAAACTCAAATAACTCATTCATTAATCTTAGTGCGAAATAAAAACACAATTATAGTATATTTCTCTCCATATTTCACAAAAAAAATGTTAAGTTCTGGTTTTGCAAAAGGATAACTTTGACTCGTCATACTGAAAAAAGTCCATCAAGCAAAATGGGTATTTTTTAACACTTAGAAATTACGAACGTAAAAACGTTCGTTGCCATAAATCTAAGTGTTGGGCAGCGATAGGTAGGCATAGGATTTCGCGTTCATAGGAGCGGCACATGGCAGAGCAACACATAAGCCCAAAAATCAAGTTTTTGCCTATTATCTTTTAATAGGACTCTTTAAAAAAAACGCAACCGAGAAAATTTTCTATTAATTTAGTTCAATAACCATGCTTATTCTCAAGATCTTAATTTCTGTGTTTATTGAAAAATTAAGGATTTAGTAAAAAAAAAACAGCGATTCGTTTTCGAAACATATGACGGATAGAGTAAGTCCTGAACTTTACCATATTATAAATTTCAAAGTTAAATATGGAGTGCCTAGTTTGGAAGATATGGACATCCGCCGGCGTTGAAAATAAGCAATTCGAGGTAGTATAGAGTCTTAAAGTGTTACAGGTCATTTACTAAAGCCTACATTCGCTTAGCTCAAAGCCAACACATAACATTTGAGCAAAACATTGAGATACGAGGTCAGTGAAAGTTTAAAATATGAGCATGCGAATATAGCCTCTAATGTAATCATATACAGTTGGCTTGAAGGCAAATTGGTATTATCCAAGGTAAGTCAAGAATAAGCCAAAGTCAATATTGACGAAACTCACGGAGTTTTAGAAAAAATATTAAAAGGAATAGTCCACAATTAGAAAATGTCTAGTCGAACTGTGTTATGCATTGTATATACAAAACACATGTATAGGTATAATAGAAAAGCTGTATAAGCCGTAAACTTTTTATATTTAAGATCTTTTTAGGGTTCCGTACCCAATGGATGTAAACGGCATCGTATTACTAACTAAGCGTCCTGTCTATCCGTCTGTCCGTCATCGGGCTGTATCCGTAAAAGGACACGATATAGACAAGACATAGAAAGACAGATGAAATTTTCACATAATGTAAAGAGTATGTATTTCTCTTGCCGCTATAATAATAAATAATAAAAATAAAATAAATTGAACAATTTAGAGGTGCAAGGTGCAATGTCCATACCAAGTTGAGTACCGAACATTGAAGTTAAGCAACAAAAAGTTTTTACGAAATTGTTATGAACGATGTACGGAACGCACCGTGTGCGAGCTGACTCGCACTTGACCGGTTTTATTATTAGCACAATAAACATTACTGATACTGATTTTTACCGAGTCAGTAATTATTTCCATGACTTTTTAATAATTATATTTCCAAAAGTCTTAGAAATATTCTATTTATGAAAAAAATATACATTTTATATATTATGACTTTTTCTGTTTAGAACGTAATTGTTGTATTAAGATTAACAAGTTTGTCTGAATATCATTGTCATTAACCGACCGCGAGGATCTATGTTCGGCTGCAATGCAATGTATGTTTTTCTGTATGTTAGTCGATTTCTCCATCAACTATGGACCGATTTTGAAAATTCTTTCGCTATTGTATAGATAGAGAATAATCCCGAGGCTGTCCCATAAAAATTTAATCCCCGCGCGATTCGTGCTTATCCAGAAAAAACTTAAAAACTTAGTTAAATCAAGATTCGAAGCCCGTGTTTAGTTATGTAAAAAACAAATTGTTTATATAACATGACATGGGTGTGTGTAAATTGTTAGGTTCTGAAGTTTCCGGGAAACAAACTACCGTTTAAATAAATTATACAAGGAAATTGGATTTTAAACACAACATAGGCGAGACATTTTTGTCTAACTAGTTATTTCTTTTTTAATGCTAGAAATTTCACATAGCGTGATTAAGAGCAAGGGTAACTGTTTGTATATAAAATAAAACAAAACAAGTAGGTAAGCAGAGCCTAATTCTGATAACCAATCGCTTCATTATGGCATTGGTATCGTAGAATCGTCACGTAGAATCCATAAGAGTGCGCCTAATGCAAAAATCAAGCAAAATTAGGTATATAGCAAAAAAGTATTCTATTTAATGCTTATATTTAATCGACAAATAGACAAAAACTTGATTTCTGCACTGACGTTGCTCTGCTCTGTCTCACTCCTATGAACGCGTGTGCAAAATCAAGTTCAAAAATCAAGATATCTTCTAATTAAAAGTACGGTTCAAGTAATCAAATATTTATTTTGGCAAATCTGTTACGCTGCCTTTAGTGCCCATTCCACTCATCCAATTTCTTTGTCCAATGAACCTATGCTTTAGAGTATTACTTACTCGACTTACGTAACTTGGATGACTTCATCCAATTTACTAGCAACACCGATATTTGGACAAAGATTTGGATACTATTTTCTGCCCGCGGCTTCGCACGCGTTGTTTTTATGAAAACGTATACATAATGGTAATTTTTTCCCATGGAAACTGAAATCAGAACAATCTAACCCATACAGGGTTAGATTGTTCTGGTTTATTTCAGCATGAGCTACACCTATGCAAATTTTTAGCTGTTGAGAAGTTTTGACGTAAAGAAGTAACAATCATCCAACTATCCATCCAAACTATCGCATTTTTAATATTAGTGTGATGTGACGTAATTTCATTTGAAATCAAGTACGCAAATTACTAAGGAATCTTGGACAAAGATTTTGGATGAGTGGAATGCACCTTTGCTTTATTTTCAATATAAAAATCAAGTCAGTAAGGTGTCAGTAAGTCTTATTGTTTGGGAGAAGAAGGCAAATATGTATCAAAATTAAGACGTTTAGGATTTTTTTTCATCAAACTTATACAATTCTATCATATATATTATACAAATCTATCGCTTTTGTACAGAATAAAATGGAATATTAGGTGTAGAAGTCTAAGCATCCTAGATTTCATATTTGAACAGCAGTAGGATCTCAAAGATTATGAAAATATTGATTTTTTCGAAAGACCAGCCTAAAGAAATCAAATCCATTTTTTCATTTTCAGTAGGTATAGTCATTTGATTGGAATCGCGTTTTTAAGGGAGGACTTTTTGCTTTTGTGATTATTTTAAACAGCAGCGATCGTTTGACAGAAAAGTCGCTTTGCAAAGACATTACTCTTTCAATTGATTACATTTCGCTCCAATGACAAATCGCGTTACGAACGTTTTTCTACTAAGAACCTTTTGCTCTAAGGGCGAACCACTCCGTATTCATACCAATATTGTAATTTCTAAAATAACCCCGTCTGTCTATACTTTTTCATGCCTAGACGGCGAACAGATCTTTATATATATATGTATGTTATAATTTAATATTGATTTTAATTTTTATTTTGTACCTACATTATATACTCGAATATGGACACTTTAATATATTATTAATTTGTACCTATTATTAGTTAATGTTGACTAAAATAAACGAATTGAATTGAATTTATAAAATTTGGCAGGCAGGTAAATATCCCGGGAACGTAAAATACTTGAAAAGCGCGGGCAAGGTCGCGAGCAGAAGCTTGTTGTAAAATAATATATTAGATTTATTATAATAAATATTAGATTTGTTATAAGCACACTTGAACTAACAGTAATGACGTTCCAAATAGTGTTATTGTTTCTATTGAAATGATTTAATGTTTAAAAACAAAAGAAGAGTTGCAAGTGTTGCAACTACAACAACAATGTCATTGTATATTGCAATATACCATACATAACTGAGCTATGTATGTAGTATATGTACGTACATAGTACATACATAACATTATGTATGTTATGTACATATTTCGGAGTTAAATTGATTACTCGTGAATGTACTATGAATGGAGCCCCGTATCGAACCCTATCATATCGCAATGCGCCTATTCTCTGTACGAATCGTGGTTTGACGTAAGACCTATTCTACAGGATGACATGACAGAAGAAAATTGAGAATTCAGATGAGTGGAACTCTGGATCAGTTACCGGAGCGGGTTGTAGTCTAGAGAAGGTCATAGAATAGAAGTAAATATCTTAGTAAATAAAAAATAGTAAATATCTTATTTGTTTCTATTATTTTATTGTAATTTTCTTTGTTAATAAAGTTTTCTATCGAGATAATAGTAGGGTAAATCCGGGATATATGCCCAACTATTTTTATATTACTCATATCTTTTTAAATACAAATAATATGAACATGGTTTTCGTATGTACAGTCACTTTGATCTTCTATTTAATCGCCTTGAAGTGTTTTTTGTTGACTACTCGATAAATAAATCTAATATTTTGAGTTAAAAATAAAACTGCATAATGGGATAGATGCCTCACATGCGGTATATATGCCCAAGATCAATTTTTTTGGAGGGGATAGATGCCCTTTGCAAGAAAACAATTATTTTGAACATACGTTTCAACCAACATTATTATTTATTAAATATTATATATTGATTCAGCTAATTAAATAAACATTTTAATTAAAAACACTAAAGAGATCAATAATATTAGGTACCATAATTAGACAAGGTAGGTAAGTTATCTTAATCAGATGCAATATGTTATAAATGCGACAGTACAATCATACAGCATGTACACTGTACAGCAAGTACATAAAGGATTTTTTTTCCTATTTTGTGTAGAAAAACGGCTAAGTAACGTCTTAGACGGTATTCCGTGCCGTTTTGCTATATCATTGACGCTGAGTAGTTTATTCGTCATTTCTGCCTTAGCTGCAGCCAATGTGTCCTCGGTCCTTGTAATGACACGCGGTCAGACGCCGGCTATAAGCTTGTATTTCCGGAGCATTTCCAATCCGAATCATATAACATAGGTAAGTACCTACACTAAAGTACGGCAAGGGATAGATGGCCTTAGGGGCGAATATCCCAAAACTTATTGGGGCATATATCCCTTTTCATAGGGATAGATGCCTTTGAAAAAAATTGTGGTTAATACGTTTATTTTAGAGTAAAAATGTAATTAATAACAATCTATATACAGTACTCCTTATTTAGAAGCAAAAAAGAAAAAACTTACTAATTAACTCCAAAGTTATAGAGGACCGAAAATCATCCATCAAGTAAAATCATGACTGTTTGACTCGTTACTGTCACTAGCGCTCCTACGCACAATCGCACGCGCCAACTCTTTATGGCAGACCGAAGTGAGGGAGGGGTGCGTCCGTATTTTAAGGTATTCTTTTGTACACGTGTCTTGCATTTCACAAGATTGCACTGCGGCGTCTATCCCGATTGGGCGTAAATCCCGGACTTACCCTACTGTGGGGCTGATTCTACAATCTAGCGGCGATATACACATTCTTATATACTTAATTACGTCTACTAGAACTAAATAGTAAGTATTATCTTATCATTAAGTTGTTGTGGCTCTTTACAATCTTCCTTGAACTTAAGATAGTCTATGCCACCCAGAAGCACAATAATTGTCATCAAAACAATTTATATTTTACTGGTTTCTCCCCACGACTTCGTTAGTGGATTTCTCCGTCAAATTATGGACCGATTTGAATGTTTAGTTATACAAGGTGGTCCAGTCTAATTTTATTCCCGAGGGATTAGGATTTGTATCGCAAAACTTAAAAAAACAACAGTTTAAAACTAATACGTAGTAAGTTTTTATTTTTTTATTGTTTGTTTCGAATGGGCCATGTCTTAGACATCTTGATTTGAAAAAATATTTTACTAATAGGTAGCCCTACATCTAAAATAAATGTATCTTTATCTTGCCTGAGTGACTTAGGGCTCCTTCACACATTATCCGTTTTACAGCATCCGTTTTTTTCCGTGATGTTATTCCGGGCTGTAGTTGTAAGAGCGAGTTATACTCAATAAACTTACTCGAAAGTATTTCGGATCCAATAATGTTTGTTTCCAGTAGCGAAGAATCCGTAAAAAACGGTACTGTGAAATTCCGTAAATGCTGTGAAAACCCGATGTGTGAATCCACCCTGAGAAGATTTTTTTTATTTTGACACGTTTTGCGAGGTCACGGGCAGATGCGAGTAAATAACATATAGGCTAGCACGTGCCGTATCTACTGTTAAGCAGTGGTTTCCTAACAATGTTATCAGAATAATTGGACATACTTATTGTTTGGTCAATACAGTTCTCACCTGACAGAAGTTGGTAAACAGTACGGATACTCAGCGTCAAAATTCCCTGACCAGCCTGCCCTCGATAATAAATCGAATAACGTTTGACCGTACGAAGGTTTTCTGAAGCTTTTGGTAGGGCTTCATAACGAATTAAGGGCCTACCTCAAATCAACTCTCTCAGACCTAAATATGTTATAAAGGACTAAATATTTAATTTTAAAATTTATACATAGTAGTTCAGGACTTATTCTATCGATCATATGTTTCGAAAACACGATTCACGTTTAAAAAATTCGATGGAAAAAAATCGCAACGTTACCTCAAATTTTTACTAAAACTTTAGTTTCTCAATAAATAGATTCTACAGAAGTTAAGATCTTGACAATAAACATGTTAATAGAACTAAGTACAAAGAACATTTTATACGTTTCGGATTTTTATAATAAAGTCCTAATTAATAGATAATGAGCTAGAACTTGATTTGTGGCCTTGCGTTGCTATGCCCTGTCTCGCTCCTATGAACGCGAAATCCTATGTCTGTCCTTTTCACAAAAATTTAAGGTTGTATAATATATTTTTTTCAGTGGTGCACGAAGTGATAGTTAGCGCTTAAATTCCCTGAACAGTCTGCCCCCAAAAATATTATGTAAAACGTTAGACCTATGTAGTTTATTGTTGGGCTTAATAAAGAATTAATACACGTAGGTACCTATTTCATAAATCTTAGTATACTCTTTACTATTTATTGTGACTAAACAAGCTGTTTCTACGGTTGGTATCATTGGATTTGACGTGATTTGACGATCCAATCTTTAAGTATAGGAGGGGTATGAACGCTTTGTTTACTTTTGACGACAGGGGGAGAGGGGTCTAAATTGACCAAAATCCTGCTTACGTAATACTCCAACGGCCTTTATATAATGTGTTAAGTATTAGTACCGTACCTCATATCAAGCGAGAAGTCAACCTCGCAGGCGTACCCCGCCACCATATGTCCCTGGAACGTTTTCTTGTATGTACCTCATATCAGGCGAGAAGTCAACCTCGCAGGCGTACCCCGCCACCATATGTCCCTGGAACGTTTTCTTGTACGTACCTCATATCAGGCGAGAAGTCAACCTCGCAGGCGTACCCCGCCACCATATGTCCCTGGAACGTTTTCTTGTACGTACCTCATATCAGGCGAGAAGTCAACCTCGCAGGCGTACCCCGCCACCATATGTCCCTGGAACGTTTTCTTGTACGTACCTCATATCAGGCGAGAAGTCAACCTCGCAGGCGTACCCCGCCACCATATGTCCCTGGAACGTTTTCTTGTACGTACCTCATATCAGGCGAGAAGTCAACCTCGCAGGCGTACCCCGCCACCATATGTCCCTGGAACGTTTTCTTGTATGTACCTCATATCAGGCGAGAAGTCAACCTCGCAGGCGTACCCCGCCACCATATGTCCCTGGAACGTTTTCTTGTACGTACCTCATATCAGGCGAGAAGTCAACCTCGCAGGCGTACCCCGCCACCATATGTCCCTGGAACGTTTTCTTGTACGTACCTCATATCAGGCGAGAAGTCAACCTCGCAGGCGTACCCCGCCACCATATGTCCCTGGAACGTTTTCTTGTACGTACCTCATATCAGGCGAGAAGTCAACCTCGCAGGCGTACCCCGCCACCATATGTCCCTGGAACGTTTTCTTGTACGTACCTCATATCAGGCGAGAAGTCAACCTCGCAGGCGTACCCCGCCACCATATGTCCCTGGAACGTTTTCTTGTACGTACCTCATATCAGGCGAGAAGTCAACCTCGCAGGCGTACCCCGCCACCAAATGTCCCTGGATCGTTTTCTTGTACGTACCTCATATCAGGCGAGAAGTCAACCTCGCAGGCGTACCCCGCCACCATATGTCCCAGGAACGTTTTCTTGTACGTACCTCATATCAGGCGAGAAGTCAACCTCGCAGGCGTACCCCGCCACCATATGTCCCTGGAACGTTTTCTTACGGTTCATCTTAAACCGGTTGAGAGCGCTGAACACGATCACCTGCCAAATATAACTGTATTAATTGACCCAACATACTATATCTTTAACAAAACTTGTATAAACATACTACTTAGTTTGACTTAACTTTTCTTTCAAAAACACGTGTTTAAAACGCAGAAAAAGAGGTAACAAACATCCATCCATCCAAACCTTCGTATTTTTAGTTTAGTGTGAGTGTGATTATCATCCTGTACCTTGTTGTCCATAGACTGGCAGGCGAGCCACTTGCCGTTGGGCGATGCTGTGACGGCAGGAAGAGAGTGCATTGATGGGTCTGCTATGTACTTCATGTCCACAGGGATATCCCTGGAGAAAGAAAGAATTAGTCAAGTCATATATGGGTCCGTAAAGAACATAATTTTTTTTTTTATTACGGTTGTGACGAAGTGCAAAAAAATTCTGCACTTCGTCACAATAGTTATTTAATACATTAATAATAAGTAAGTTCATCATAATTAGAAAGGCATGTCACCTGCCCAGTCTTCAACATTTTATTAAATGGGTACATCCTGTGAAAATTTTATTAACACTATGAATGCAATAAATAAAAATACTGAAATACAACCGAACGCCCTCATGTTTTAGGGGGTGTGTCTATGGCAGCGGGTAACATGGTGGACCAATTTATCTCGTCTGGGAGAGTTTTTGGTCAAGATAGGATCTCATCAATTTATGCAATCTCATAAACTTAAAATTTAGTGCTTAGTGTACAGGACTCTTAGACACGTTAGAAATGTCCACTTCTTGTGGATATTTAGCGTTTTGTAGCATTAATTATATTTGTTTATTCCAGCATAGGTACATATGTAGCTGAAGACAGGGCGCTATGGCGCTCATCAGGAGAGGTATAAGTCCAGCAGTGGTCCAGAAGTACACATATTACACTTGACGTCATTAGGTTCTATACACATAACTTATGTCACACTTATGTGTAACTTATGTCTTACACCTTGAGGATTTAAATACAAAGAAAAAAACAGACAGACATGCCTCTAAAAAATACATAAGATTATTTTATTACAGTAAAATAATAAATAAATAAAAAAGAGCTTAGTCTAGAAGTTTTCAGTCCTGCCTCGAGGCTCTCCAAGCACGTTTACAAACTCGCCGAAAAATGGAATAAAATTGAATTGCATTATGTATTCAGTTATCTAGTACCCATAACACAAGCTCTGCTTATCTTGGGGCTAGATAATCGTATGTGAATTGTCCAGCATTATTTATTTATTTCAATGTCAACTAATCGTAGGTTGGTGAATAAAATGTTAAATCAAATCAAAAATTCTTTATTTCCAATACATGCATCTGTTTGTAATAAGAAACCTTTGGACTGTCAGTTGTTATTTTTCGAGTTGGATCAAAACCCGTCCCAAGCTTTTTTATCTTCTAGAATAGATAATCTGATCTTTGTATCCCTCAGGGTGACAACGACAACTTCCTAAAATGGCAACTTCCGAAAACGACAAATTCAGAGAACGTCTATTCTAAACTCTTTGCACAGAAACGTTTTGACAATTTGTTTGAATTTATTTACTGATAGATTTTGAACTCACTCAGAGTTTTGTTGTAAAGATACATTAATTTTGTGAAGCCATGGTTATGGGCACAGCAAATTATATTTTATGTACAAAATTCTTCGTTAGCACTTTCAGGGCCCCGACGCACATGCCCTTCTCCAACGCTTGGCGGAGATGGCGGTGGGAGGCTGGGCAGTGAATGAATGCCGTAAAATTCGACTGTATAATGCGCGCAGTCTAATATGAGGCGGATCACGTAGCTACCTGCGCAGTCGATAGTTCGCAGGCCATTTTGGCCGTATGTAAGGCAAGCGGGGAGGGACGGGACCGTTTTATATCTATATAGATTAGGATTTTGAGCGCGACTATACTTCCGCAAAATCCCCTCTACTAGCATCTAACAGGTCTCATCTTTGGCTGCGCGCATTTACATGAGTTATACGATAGGTAGATAGGTTTCAACCACACTTACCACTCCCAGACCCGTAGACTCTTGTCGTCGGAGGTGGTCACAAACCGTCGGTTGTCGTCCACAAATGTGATCGTGTTGACGGCCCCGAGGTGCCGGTCATACTCTTGTACCGCCTCGCCGCTGCGGGTGTCCCACTGAACGAAAAAAAGGATTTATTTATCTACATTAAGAGCCGGGTAGCTCTTATGGGCTTGCAAGCGAGGCGATCCGGAGTTGATGTAGTGAGCGCATATACATAAACGGCCTACACATGAAAGGTTCTGCGGGCCGCGCATCTGGGACTGCGTTCCAAAACTGCGGTTAGATCCGTGCGGTTTTGACTGCGGATCAAACAGTCGTGCTAATTACGATAAAAAATGTGTCCACGGTTTGGAACGCCCCGGTGAATCTTTCATATTTTGACAAACGACCCAAACTGTGCGTGTAAATTGATTTTCAAGAGTTTCGACTGCTGTTTTGACTGGCATGTGAAACGTTATAAATTTTAAATGATTTGCCTTAGGATCGAACTGTCCGTCCCGCGCATCTACGTACGTCTCGGAGCGCGGGATGGAACGGCGCGTGAGATTTCCCGCGGTCCGAACCTTACGTGTGCAGGCCGCTATAGAATTCCATAAAAAGAAAACTAAACGTGCGAGACGAGGCGGTGCAAGTCGGGAGCCGGGTGGCTCTCATGAGCTTATAACCTTTAAGGAGTTGGAGGCTATCGAATCTCGGATGGTTTTTAATTAGATCTTAATGTTCTGATATAGTTCAAGAGACGATGGGTAGATGGCATTACGGGTGACAAGAAGTTGACGTCTATTTAAATAAAAAATGGCTAGATTACACCACAGTTTAAAAACTATGTGTAGGAGGGAAGACTAGTTCTCTGTAATGCAGTTTAATTTAAACTAAACCAGGGACACCTGTTTGTATAATTAATTTGGAAATACCTAAATGATTTAGTAGGTATTTTGTACAGGTACTACTAGTCTAACTCACGCATATAATCTTCTTATCGCTCGTCCCGCACACGAAAAGATGTTGTTTATCCTCGTCCGGGTGGAACTTGGCGCAGTACGGCACCTTCCGGGACGTGAACCGGTTCACGCACGCGCCTGTCTCAGTGTCCCACAGCTTTATGTAGCGGTCGTACGCTGGAAGTAAATATAAAGTTAAGAAGAAGAATCAGTGGAACAAACTTAGAATGAGTAAAATCTCGGAGTCTTCAAATCTAGAGTGTATAGGATATTTTGAATTTTTTTATGAATTTTACCCAACCCTCAGTACTGGTATGCTCTAATCAACTAAGCCACGACATAAGTACGCGCCGAGTCGAACATCTCTGAGACTTCAGACAGACTCTAGCGCCGTTAGCTCCACCTACAGGGGAAACTCAATGTTTCCCCTGTAGATGGAGCTAACGTTTATCCTAACCTTTTAAACCTATCCCACCTATTAAACTTATTTAATCTCTTAACCTTACCAGTAGATTTTTTTGGGAATCTAGCTTATTGTAGTCGATGGATAGAGGCGGGTCAGGAGCGTTTGTGGCGTTGTTTTATGGGGGAGGACTATTTCCATCGGCGGATTTATGTGGGCTTAAATTATGATATGTTTAATTTTATGACTGACCTGCAGAGACAAACTGTTTCCCAGTATTGTTAAAGTTGACATCCCTGACTGCCTGCCGGTGCCCGAAGTAAGTACGTATGCAGCGCCGCTCACCGTATACCTCCCAGATCTGAACAACAGAGGTGGCAACACTAGTTACTAACATCGAGTTTGCCAGGGTTTCACAATATTTATAGAAGCGAAATCGGCGAAAGCCGTTACAAGTGATTATTTAAAGCTTTCGTCTGATACCGAGTATAACCCGTGAACTTAAAGGAAGTAATTAAAAACGACGTTATCTTTAATAAATGAAATGAGTTCTCAACAATTTTCGATTTTGGCGGGACTTGACCCGAAAACGACTCGAAAATCTGTGACTGTAGCGCCGTTATCATCATGTCATGACATCTCTAATGCTGTCAAGCTCAGATCGGATTCTTAAGTTTCACTCATAAAAAGGTGCATACAAATATGAGCTTTAACTCGTAACATTTAGATGCATTTCGTATTGACGGCATCAGATGACCGACAGCTTGCGGGCGTTTCAAAACTTTGGGAAGCAAAGTTTCCTCCTATTTAATAATTAGGTATTTTATAGTTTTATTACTGGTGTATGGCCTTATTTAAGAGGATCTCTGTGGTGCAGCGGGTTGCGGGTTCGATTCCCGGCTCGGGAGAAATGTTTGTACGATTTGCAGAATTTTTCAGGGTATTCTGGGAATGTTTTATGTACCTATATAATTACATTATATTACATAGATATTATATTATGTATATCAGTAATCTAGCACACATAACAAAAGCTCTGTTTGGCTTGGGGCTAGATGATGCTGTGTGGATTGACCATGGTGTGTGGAAATCATTATTTATTATTATTTTTTATATTTTGTAAGCCTTAAGAAATAAACTTAATTGATAATGAAGTCTTGTATACTAAGCACGTAAGTAAAGTGAATGTGTAGAAGTCCTGTGCGTTACCTTAACCCTGCAGTCCATTCCAGCGGACAGCAAGAGATGCGCAGTCTTGGGGAACCAGCGCGCAGCCGCGACGCCCTTCGTGTGCCCGCGCCAGGTGTGGATGTGTGCCTGAAAAGAGAACATTGTAGGTACTTAAGAGCAGGCATAATGCAAAATTGTGTGATAAGGATTTAGGCATAGGATTTCGCGTTCATAGGAGCGGGACAGAGCAAAGCAACGTCATTGAAAAATCAAGCTTTTGCTTATTTTCTATTAGTTATTCAAAATCTAAGCATTAAATAGAAAAACTACACGATTACTTAAATATAACAGTAGTCTGGCTGTGTAATTCGTAAAAAATAATATGGTGTTGTCGCTGATACTTTAGAGCATTTCAATTAAAACAGTTTTTTTAAAGCGATTTTTGTATAATTTTTTGTAAAGAAACCAGTTTATTTTTCAAAATTCTATATTCGATTACTCGACTTCTATGGGGTTTTCCCCTACCTATCGTATTTTTTTAATTAGAATATTATTTAAGTTCGTTAACATAGGTTCAAAAATACACAATTTGCTTGATTTTTGCATTAGGCGCACTCTTAAACATTACTGTTAGCGACGACGACGACATTATGGCGATGGAGCAGGTAAGGTTCACATTAGAAATTAAAACGACAGAAATTAATTCAGAATTGCATAGATTACATAATAGTAGTCGACGGCTGCGTTCGAGAATATAATACTAAAGGAGTCTGTTTACGTGAAATTACGAACCTATAGATTATGTTCTACAAAAGGTCATTGTAAATGTACTAGTCTAGAGTAAAGAAAGAGAGAGGTCCGAAAACGCGTAAGTTTTCTAGTATGGCACATTTTATATACGGTATATTATATGGTAAATAAGGTATAAACTCTTCGCCTAACACCTGGCAGAGCTTCTTTACCCTGTCGGCCTCTAGACGACTTGTATTGCGGTCCAAATGCAAGGGACGGACGTACGGCGCACGCGCGGGGCGAGGATAGCTTTAGTAATGATATTGACGCAATCGCAAGATGGTGTTAGATATTTTGTATCATGAACACAGTCATGATATATGATCCTAGACGTCACGCACACAGTTGCACGTGTAGCGCAACACAGTTGCGCATGTCTGTGCCGTGACGCGACATTTGTATGGGGAAATGGTAGTGTCCAGGGTTTGAACTAACTAACCTACAGTGCACAAAAAAAGAGTGGCAGCAGCATTTGAGTACTGTCAAATTATTTCAGATTTGTCATCTGACTTACTGTGTAACAGTTAAATATTTTTCTTTTGTTTTAATTAGGTACCTTGGGTAGGAAGCACCGATCCGGCGGCGCATCACTGCGAAGCTGTGTCTCACTGCGCGGGGCCTCCATCCATGACCGACCTTGGTAGTCAGTCTCTTTGTCAACTGAAAACAGGACATTGTCTTCGTCACAATTTGTGGGTGAATTATTTCATCGTGACAAGCACAAAATTGTACTTTCAAATATTTCTACAAGCTATGTTAAAGAATTTTATTGACGGCATTAGATTAAGTACAGACAGCTCGCGGGCCACTCGCTTGAAGCTAGCGGTTTATCATTTTGTCACTGTTAAATATATAAAGATTAAACACATAATATGGAGTTATCATGTATATCCTACACTACGTTTGCAGAGTCGCGGTCTCCACTCAAGAACACGTTTACCCCAGCGGTTGTCGGTTCTTCTCGAGATATGGCCATGGCCAGCCCACTGCCACTTCAGCTTGCTTATCTTTTGAGCTATGTCGATAACTTTAGTTTTTCTGTCTTGTGAAAGACTGCTGGCAGATGCTAGATGCGGCAAGCTGAAGACAGGGCGCTATGGCGTTCATTAGGAGAGGCCTATGTCCAGCAGTGGACTAACATAGGATGATGATGTATATCAGTCATCTAGGTTGAATAACACATAGGTAACATACTTAGCTTGGGGCTAAATGATTCTTTGTGAATTGTCCAGCATTATCATTATTGTTATTTGACTAATAGCTAAGCTTTGTTTTTCCATGTTTTTTTAATATTTTAGGCAAAGCCACACTTCACAATAATTTTCTTGTCATTAGTGTTCAGAGACCAAAATAACAAAATAAAACAGTGGTGCAATTACTTAATGCAACACTGAGTGATTAGACACATCAGCCACAACCTGCTTATAAACAAGTATGATTTGATTATGCTATGTCATTTTTCTCTTTAATTTTTTCAAGACAACTTGCTGTGCTGTGCCTACTGGTTGATGTTTAAATGTGTACTTACTGTGGAAAACTGATTTCTCCTCCAGTGGTTTGTCATCATCCACTTTGCCTTTCTTCTGTCTCTTCGCTAAGATTTCTTCTAGTTCCTTTGCTACTTCACCTTCTGGTTTCATTACTCTGAAATTGTATGAAATTTTGATTTGAATAGGGGGGATTAAATATGTACCTATACAAAATATTTACAACTTTGTTTGGTTTATAATTTTATTCAGAAAGAAAATAACAATCAAATAACAAATTTAAATTAAAACTAGTATTTACAATAGAAACAATTAAGCTATCTGCAAACTGTTGCAATCAATCTACAGGTAGCTCAACTGATCCATATCAATACCAGTTGGAAGCGTGCCTAAGTTTATAATTGATTACGAATAAAGTTTGCATTTAAACTTTCTGGAATAAGATTTAAATGACCCTCGATAGTATAAACTAAAGTATTACTGTTTATAATGTTTATTTTATGCACTTTACAGACAATCTTTGAATGGAGTAGTCATAAACTCTCTTCCATATAAAACTCCCCAACTTTATGATAGAGAAGTACAATTTTAAAATCTTATTTTAAAATAATAATGCTGGACAATTCACAAAGCATTATCTAGCCCCAAGCTAAGTAAAGCTTGTGTTATGTTAATTTGATTACCTACTTCTGTTGACAAGAGTAAGAAAGAACAACAACTCTTAATAATCATTGCTCCAACTCATCTGCGCATATACATCCATGCTTGCTGAATGTGTCTCCCTACCAAGTAGGGTATAATTTGATAATTTTATGTTTAAAAGTTTATTTACCTCTGTTCACCTTCATAGCCACCCCAAGGGCCAAGGAAACCTGTGACATCTTCCGGAGAATCATTTTTATGTCTCTTTTTCTTATCCAGAGGCCTTTTCTTTATTGTCTCAAACACTGTTTTACCATCAGCTTCAACTGGTGGTGCGATCATAGCTGACACTGTAAATATCAATACTAAGTTACAGGGTTCCGAAGGTTTTGATAGATAAATAGACAGTTAATGCTTCTAATTGTACCACTCAATAACAAACAATGATGATTGATAATAATCATGTTTGTGAAGAAGGTTTCAAGTGTAAGTAGACATGCGCGCCGCGCCGGCGCCGCCGCGCCGCGCCGCTATTTTCCCGCGCCGCCGCCGCCGTGTCTTCGAGTCGGCGCGCCGACTACTACGTTCACCGTAAGATGACCCTGCCTTGTATGTAATTACTACAAATCAGGGATCGTCTTAGGGTGGATACAGAGTCTGTAGGGATAAAAAGCAGCATTTCCAATGCTAGCCTCCTTGCTTGGGTTGTGCTGGCTACTCCTGCTACTAGCACGCCAAGCGAGCGGGTTTTTTCGGTAGCCAGGACTGGTCCTCAATGCGAAGAGACCACGCTTGAACCCAACCCGCGTGAATAAAATTGTTTTTATTCACGACGGACAACTACATGGTAATTTATGCAAAGAAAATGTCTAACATTAGTGATCTGTTTTCTGTAATTAACTTTCATTTCAGTGTTTACAGTAAAGTTTCATTTATACTAAACACATTTGCTCGTAAAGGATCTCTTATTTCACCAATTTCAATAACGTAATGTATGTCATTAGTTACGTACTGGTGCGGTATTGTAAAACGCACGGTTTATCAAAATGCTCCGTCTAAAATGAACGGTACTTTTTTAAATCTTAGCGAAGAGTTTTTATGTCAGAAAAGTGGTCAAAATTTCATGAATAAAATTAGGTAACTTTAGGAGATAAAATATAATTAATCAACACTTAATTCTTTAATTTAACTAATATTGACCATAAATTACAACCATTTATCTGTAACAAAACACAAAAATATTAATGTTACTTTATTAATTTTTAGTAATACTGGCTGTTTTTGTGCCTTTGCCACAAAAAAAGTGATTTATGGAGAAGTAAAAATTATTCCGCGGGCTTTTTCTTTTCGCTGTATTGTTTTTACTTGAAAATGTCCTCAAGTAATGATGAATTTATTAATTCAACACCGCCAGAAGTCTCAGAGGCAGCGAAAAAGGCTACTAAGCCTCTTGGCCGAAAAATCGACCGATAGATACTTACAAGAGTATCAAAATTTATTCGAAAGTCTGAGTTATATTTATTTCCTCGCAAATATGTTATAAAACGTCGTATGACATACATGCGCTTTGATAATTACAGCCTCTGCTTTCTTGTAGCCCTCGCCTACGGCTCGGGCTAGCAACATCGCCTCGGCTGTAATTTTCAACTTACCGCATTTGTATCATAATGTACCTACTATTATACCCAGGTCTGAATGACAGCAGAATGGATGAAATACTAGAGCAAAACATCCTTTTGCAGAGGTCAGATCGACTTATACAGGTGAAAAGTCGCGGACTAAGGATACTTTCACTGCTACTAGCCTGGTGATGTCTTGCTACAGTATTTCGTTCGTTTCTATTTACCCTGGAATCTCTATTCACCCTGTTTTACGGTACATAGGTATGAGGTAGGAAAAAATCCAGCCACGCCGGCGCGGCGCCGCCGCGCCGACCTCGGAGGTCGGCGCGCCGCCGCCGGCAAATTTGAGGTCGGCGCGCATGTCTAAGTGTAAGGTATTAACAAGTGTTTTCATTTGATAAGTTTAAATGTAATATGGAGTAGGTACAGTTTTACTCAAATACAAATCCAGCAAGAACAAATAGGGATAGCAAAATATAAAAAAATTTTAGGATACAAAGTTTTGTCTTACAAACAACTGTGTCACTTGGTTTAGCCTCATCATTTGAGGGGTCCAAGGCGTAACCATAACTTGTGAAGGTTCTCCTTTGATTCTCAAACTGGAATTCACTAATATGCGCTTTCTCTACATAGCCGGAGAGTATGTTTCTCTCTGCTTTCATCTGCTCTGTTTTGAACGGGTTTTCTGGACCCAGTGTAGGAGCGAATAGCTCTTCATACTTTGGATTGTGGAGTATTTCCTGATTTTTTGATATGAGGACCCTGGAGTCATCTTCATTCTGTAATTACACATTTCATAATGATTATGCTCTATAAACTGAACTGTGGATTGCACTGTGGAACAAGCATAATGTGTGATTTGTTTACATCTACTTTGGTAACGAATTTTAGCTATGTTTGTGTTTCAAGAGGGTACTTACTGTGGGCATAACAACTGGAGCTGCAACTATTTGCATACTCTTTGCTAACGAAAGCCTAGGGTCAACAGGTTTGAGATGCGTCAACAATTTCTCATTACTGTGTTCGGTGGTTTCAGAATCATCGCCATCGTCCTCTGAACTACTGCCGTAGTGTTGAATGTTCAACATTTTGTTAGACTGACTTTGTCTTAGTGTTAATATATTATCGCTAAATTATAGGCAGACTATGCTAACTAAGTTAAATTAAGTATGATAAAAAAACTTGCTTGCTTTTCACTGCGCGCTTACTGTTTTGTTATGCCCTGGCATGATAATAACAGAAGACAGTTGTAATTTGACAGTGACACATTACGTTCCAAGGTTACTTCTCAGGAAACTTTTTGGAAAAAAAAATAACGACACAGAGGCGCGCGGCGCGCGGCGTAGATGGAGAATTAATGGCATAAGGCCAATGAAAAATAAGATCCCCTGCGGTACATGGAAAGCTTAGAACTATAAAAGCTTAGTAAATAATCTACGTGCATGTTATATTATCAGTTGTGCTTATTTTGTAAGCCTAAAGAAATAAAGTTATTGAGTTTGAGTTCAAATATAAAGTGGAGATAAAAAACAGTATTTTACGTACCTTTTTTTGGGGTAGTGACTACAATCCTGCTTCTGAGGTGTAACACACACACTCTTAATTAGATTAAACAATTAGCTATTATTTTAGCAAATTATAATTCCACAACTTTACTTATTATGCAGTGTTACCCCTAGGGGTTTACTAGCACGACTGAACTCCGCTTTGGTCGGAGTCCGGCTTTTATAATATGGTTTCCAACGACATTGTCGACATTCTGTATTACTTTGACTCCGCCCACTCAACTTCGCAACCAATAGGAACTAAAGTCAAACGAGCGACTAGTTCCACGGTTATGGGATTATCATTGTAGAAATGTTACAGTAATGTTTGAAATTTAGAATAAAAAAAAATCTTCATAGTTGTAAGTTGGTCTAGACTTGGAATAAAATATGTGATTCTTATGATCTTATCCAACTGACTCATATCTAAGTAACTGATTTATGATCAGCTTCGTGGATAGAAATAACATTTTAACGTTTCCATACAAAATCCAAACAAATTTTAATTTAATTAAACTATTTATATTTACTGTAAAAATAAATAAATAATGCTGGACAATTCACACAGCATTATCTAGCCCCAAGCTAAGCAGAGCTTACATATTGTACATTTGTTTATATAATAATAATAACTAACAAGTTAGAGGTTTCACTTCTTCATTCTAGCAATATTTTCAATCAAATCTAAAAAGTCAAAATAAATAGAATCAGCAATAATACCTTCAAGCACTTCAAGCAAGTAATACCTTGTAATAATAATACCTTAAAATAAAACAAATACCATGCAGTCGTTTAGAGAATTTATAACGGGAGTTGGCAAGGGCTACTTTTAGTACTAAAAAATTTCTGCCGTTTTTTGCGGGAGGCGAGGTAATACGGTACAGCACACATACAAACGCACACGCAAGTAAAAGCTGTGACACAAACACAAAACAAGCACACAATTATACAACGACTGTTGTTACACCATTATTGAGTTACACACTAACACGCACTTCGCCTTCTACCAAGAAATCAATACTCACCTACACCCTTTACCAAGACGCTTGAAACTGTCGCACCTAGTATTCCATTTAAATCAAAATATACAAAATTACAAAAACAATTGACAAAAATATCACATACTTGTGATAGGAAATACCGTGTTCCCTTAAGTTTTATGTCTCTGATCGCCTTTTACCCCAAAATACCGCACAATTCACAGTTTTCACTAAGCACTACTTCGCGACACAAAACGACAGCTAATGGCCGCGCGGTAACGAGTGAAGTAGTTTTGTATAACGCGTATGACCAAGAGCGCCTTATGGCCGGCAGAGGGGTACGCCTTGCGATGACATCTCCAGTTATAAATTCTCTAAGTGCAGTCGTATTATATTATTTTATTAATCAACCAACCACCTATCCGAAAATATTTTAACACATAGACTTATCGATGTTCTTCTTTAATCGATGATTCACGCAAGTCGACACAAACGGTACATCACTGGTAAAGCCGCCATTTTATAAAGTTAAATTGTTTTAGGAAATGAATGAAATGAAATGAACTAAGAATTGTTATACAGGAAAATTTCGTCTATCTAAATAAACTGTGTAGATCAATGCATAGGGCAGGGACGAGGGAAATTTCACGGACGGAGTCTCGGTAAGAAATAAAGTGAAGCACTCAATAGTCTGTCCATGCTCTGTACGTACGCGTACGCACTCACACATTGACATCATAGTCTGTCCATCGTCCGCCATTACCACTTTAGACGCCTACTGTAGTGCACTGCTTCAAACAAATTTTAAAAGTGAAATATGCCTGTTTGTGCGGCTAAGTCTTGCCGAAATCACAGCCGTTTTGTCAAAAAAGAACACGAAATCACATTTCTCAGTTATTTTTCTTATTTTATCAATTTATTTCTTCGATTTAACGCAATATAATTATCAACATAAAAGTTAGAATAAAAACCCAAATCTCACCGGTGTTGCCAACATGTAAACAAGCAATTTTCCTAGTAAGTGTGGTATATTAAAAATGTTTCAATACCTACTTGTATTTGTTCAATTATTAACAAGGTTGGTAGGTATCTGTACCTACCTACTTTAAATATGTAGTCATCATTTTGATGATTTTTACATGGGTACATATAAATAAAAAGGAATGATTGTTTATAGTGTTAATTCAACAGTTTTTTTTATTACAAAATACGAATTTTAAATTTTTGTTTTTCTATGTGTTTGTTTGAGCTAATCTATGAAACGGCTGGACCTATTTTGATAAAACTTTTACTGATGCTGATGCTACGCATGTAGCTGATGTTACAGCGAGAATTCGGGATCCGCGCAATAAAATAATTGATTAAATGTAAATTTTGCATGGGCGAAGCCGCGCGCGCGGGGCACAGCTAATGCCGTGTACCAACATACTCAAAGAACTTGAATGTATCATGCATTATTTATTTATTTTATTACTGGTCGGTTCGTGGCTTCGTGCTCGCGTGTCATCATCGCACCTTCCACTCTGACCTAGGTAGAAAGAATGTAGATAGGATAAGAACAGGTACCTACGCAGGTATATTTACCTAGGTAGGTACCTAAGTAATGCGTGTCCGTGCAGATACCTACCTATTGCGTGTGTAGATTAAAATAATAAGAAGTGTCTACACAAATGTGTTTTTTGGTAGGTATCTCAAAAACAGGTACTTACCTATTTAGGAAGTAGGTACTAACCTTACCTACTTAGCGACTAAGACAAACTTTCACAGAAAAAAATGTAAGTGGGTAGGTAATAGGTACCTCTTTCCATAACATACCTTACCAGTACGCTTCCGACAGGTATTAATATGGATTAGTTGAGCTACCTGTAGATTGTTTGCAATAGTCTGCAGTTAGCTCAATTGTTTCAAGTATAAATACTAGTTTTAGTTCTATTACTTGATGGTACCTACTTACTTTATTCAAATAAATTTACCTAGTACCTACCTACTTTCAGAAAAACCTGTTTTCCCATTCCATCAACGCAAAAAAATCATTGTTCTGCCAAATTGGTTAGGTAGGTAAGGTAGGCTTCCTACTTTACTTTTCGTGAAATGTTCCATTCGCATTACATTTCAAAGTTTTAGGTAATACACTTGAGACTTACAAATAATTTTCAGTTCAATGATTTTAGAAACTTATGAAAATATTCGGGAGTTTTTGTCATCAGTTGGCAACTCTATAATCACACGCACACAATGACTCGTCCGCCATTGCTGTGCTTCACATTTGATTCGGTAGGACTCCGTCCGTGAAATTTCTCTCGTCCCTGGCATAGGGCCCATGGGGATCTCTTTTTTCATTGACTTAGGGTGTCCCATAGACTAATAAGTATTTGGGTGTCCCTCAGAGCAATAACTACAGCATAGAGAGAGCGAAGAAATTACGATATATCTAAGCTCTTCTCTCTTATAGCGCAGATTATGCTGGTTTATGAGACAAACGCATATCTATCATGTAGGCTTAAAGCTAAATGGGCATTCCGAAGATGTCAAATGGTCACACACACTTGGTCTCTTAATAAACGACCAATTAAAAATAGCACAATAGTGCTTAGTACACGGTTTACCGTACAAAGTATTTGATTTAGTTGCTTATTACGTCGTGAATGTAAATACGTGAGCTGCGTCATTATTTTACTAAAAAATAATAGATTTTGTGCATAAATCTGTTAAAAAATAGGTGCAAAGGACAGATGCTTAAGCTTATAAACATGGCTTGTTTTGTGTTATCATGTAAATCACATTCATCAAGGAAAGAAAACTATGAATTTGTAAGCTTTCACCGGTAAGTGTTTTTTTACAGTTTTCATACAAAATCACGCGATATATTTGGATGTGATCACTAAAACTATACATATTATAGATTGCTATTGATCCCTCAAACCATATTTATTACAAATTATGTTGTAATCGCGAAATAATTTACAAATTAAAAATTGTTAATTTGTAAGGTAATTCTATACTAGTGATGTAGATAGGTACTTTTTATCGATACGATAAAGTTATGCCGATAAATTAGAGAAGGTATCGTTTTCTTTTTTAGTATGCCTCCAAATGAGAAAGAGAACTGGTGTAAAGCGATTCCGAGAGCCAGAATTAATTGGACTAAGCATAGCCGAATATGTTCTAAACAGTGTAGCATATCAGTGATTTTTTTTATGCCTGCAGATTGAACTTTTATTAAGGTTAAAGCCAGGTAGTATTTTTTTACTAAGCTTTCATTGTTTCAGGATAATGATGATGATGAGAATCTACACTCAAATCCAGGACGGGATTGAAATATTTGAAATATTTGAAATATTTGCCCATAGAATATTTTAATGTGAGAGAATATGGAAATATCCAACCAGGCGAAGCCGGGGCGGGTCAGCTCTTAATAAATTAAATTATCGTTTTGATCCGATTGTTTTTATTTCATTTCGTATCATGAAAACTGCTGAACTGATTTTGATAAATTGTACTGTTCCCTAAGTTAAGAGATACCTAATCCAACTAAGGAAGAATGCTTACAATCCAATTACGTGTTTCAGAGAAATGCGTATAGTAACATACATACAAAAACTTATGAAATTTGTCACACGTGTTTAGAAACCCACATAGAGTAACATTATGTGAATATTGTGAAATTCCAACAATGTTACATACATACGTATCGAATCGATAACCTTCTAAAGACATGACAATAACGTATGAACATTCAATTCAATAGTTAAATTATCTTTTAAAAATAAATTAATATCGATACTTCTGCAAAATCGGCACATCACTACCGAGATGAAAAAAGTGGACAGCATTGCCATAAGCAACCCATATATCTATATACCTATCCTCTTTTTTCACACTGATTGTGTTATAAGTATGAAGAGTATAACTAGACTTAAATTTCGCGGTCCCTCTATGCTGTAGTTATTGCTCTGAGGGGTGTCCATAAAAAAAATGAATTATCTATGGTTTTCTTGTGTTTTGACAATCCTACCAACATTTAAAAACAAAATCGATCAGGTGACGAGCCTCTGGGACGGCTAATAATTCTGAAAAAAACATCTTAAAACAGGCCTAAAACGCAGCAAAAATGGCATTACACGCAGCTGTGAAGGGAAAACTCATCAGTGTTATCGGGGACGAGGTAAACTACGTAGAAAGTATCCCGTAAAAATTGGATCAACTTTGTCTTGTATTTTGGCACTCTTACTTCAGTTGATGGCCCTAATTAGCTATTTCTTGATTTCAGGACACTTGCGTCGGATTCCTACTCGGTGGGATTGGCGAAATCAACAAGAACCGTCACCCCAACTTCATGGTTGTTGATAAAAGTACGTGCTCTCATTTCCCTTGAACTGCATCAAACCATCGAACATAACTCTTGGCTACGTTAAATTCTTAATCGTTGCTTGATTTATACGCAAAGACGTACATAAAATTCAATATCACACCTCTAAATAAAGAATACATATCCTTAATAGTACTTTATGAACGATTATTTTATAGGTTTAAAGATATTTATTCTCAAAAAAGACACAGTCACTTACATGAGAATAGTTACCTAATTAATTTTATTGATGGTAACCCATTTTAGATACTGCTGTAAGTGAAATAGAAGAATGTTTCAAGAGATTCATCAAGCGCGACGACATAGACATCATCCTGATCAATCAGAACGTAGCTGAACTGATCCGACATGTGATTGACAGCCATAGTGCCCCCGTCCCAGCGGTGCTTGAGATCCCATCCAAAGATCATCCCTATGATGCTAGCAAGGACTCTATCTTACGTCGTGCTAAGGTTTGTGTTGAAACTCTTAAATAAAATATAAAGATAACAAATATGAAATGAATAAGCAAGCTGGCAAAGCTGATTGACAAAAAGTATAAAAGGGCTATAAACCAGCAAAAACTTATTATAATCACATACAGTCTTCATAGACTTAAATGAGTTTTCTAGCTAAGGCCTTGTTATACAGAAGGATTACTTAAAGAAAATAGTAGCATATATAAAATACTGCTCTGCAGTCTGATCCAATGCTGTAAGAGACGAAGCCTAAAGCCTGTTTTATGAAAGCTTGCTTAGCCATCAATCTATGCTTGTGTGCAATTCAAATGTCACTTAACCATAGATCTATAGACTGAGCAAACTTTCTTAATACAGGTGTAAGAGTCCTACCAGAGGAATGGCAGTAGCTTACTGAAGCTGATAAAATACACCTGTATTTTATCATCTCTCCAGCAATAACTAAACCAGCCAAGAGACACCTTCGATTTGGCTGGGTCAATGTTTCAAAGTTTAAACTATTTGAATTTTGAGTTATTTAGATGACTTATGCTTATAAATTCTTCATCTATTGCATTGCATGTCTGATATAATTTTCTTTCTTTTCAGGGCATGTTCAACCCGGAGGACTTGGTACACTAAATTATACTTTATTGCATGGTATTACTGTTGAATAGTTCATGGCACTTGTAAATATGCCAATGCTAACTTAAAAACTTACCTTAAGTTTTTTGTGTGCAATTCTAAGTTGATTTTATCATAATATTATTTCTTGAAAGACTTCTCACATTGATTTTAACATGAGACACATTGAAAGCTTTAGAAATAGTAGTTCTTAATATAATAATATAAATCAAATGACTATGAATTCAAGAAATAATACATGCCCTATTTTGCAGTGAACTTACATTCCACATAAAGAATTATTATAACTGTTACATCTGTTGACAAAATAAATTATATACACAAAGCAGAGTACATATTAACCTTGTATTGTAGAGTAAAATGTAAAGTGTTTTCGAAGAGTTTTTTTGTGGAACTAGCATGTTTCCGATTGAACCTTTTGTTTTAAATAACCATTGTGCATTCGACTGTCTTAATTTCAGGGTTCTGAATGGATTTCGTCATTTCAAAGTTGTCGCACACATTTTCTCTTTAAAATTCGAAGTTTCATTAATAGAAACTTCGACATTAGCAATCACTATCGTTACGACGCGACGACGGGCGCGGGGCGCCATAAGCAAAATTCAAATTATTTATTTCCACATTTTCTCTTTAAAATTCGAAGTTTCATTTAATAGAAACTTCGACATTAGCAATCACTATCGTTACGACGCGACGACGGCGGGGCGCCATAAGCAAAATTCAAATGATTTATTTCCTTACAAGTTGCTGGCCGTGGCTTCACAAGCGCTTTTCGAGTACCTACCTACGTCGACTATGTCCAGCCCCGGTATACCAGTTACTTCCCTGCCTTTTATTAAGATCCGTTCAGCCGTTTAGACGTGAAAAGAAATCAGACAGGCAGGCAGGAGTTACTTTCAACTTTATAATACATAGTTACTTATATATATTTGTAGGTAGGCTACTGAGTGGGAAAATTTTCGGATTTGGAAAATAAATATGACATTAAGAAAATTCGTAAGTTTAGGTACCTTCTTAATCAAAGATAATTGCGTATTAATTTTTTTAAAGTGTTTCCATAGAAAGTTTTTCCATCGCGGCGTAAACACGGAACTTCTCTGCGAACATTTTAGGAGACGCACTGCAAAAAAACATTACCTAGCTAGTGAAAATTTTCCCTAACGATTTTTTTTGTTCTGCTATGTTCGTTAAGTTGCTATTGTATACTTTTGCTTTATGCTTCACCGAAAAATGCTTATGAGGGTGAAATCCTGCGATCTGGGTGGCCATATTGTAATGTTACACTTTCGTGTAACACAAAGTTATTTCAGAAGCTTTACCTACCTAATTTTCTAACCAGAAAGATCCTCACAAATGAGAAATATTCTACTATGTACAACTTTTATTTTATTTACAAAACTTATTTTTAACTCTCAATCTTAACCTCAAACCTTTAACGTGTTAAAAATAATTTTTGTAAATAAAATAATAGTTGTAAGTACATAGTACAATATTTTTAATTTGTTAGGATCTTTCTGGTTAGAAAAATTAGGTAGGTAAAGCTTCTGAAATAACTTGGTGTTACACGAAAGTGTAACATTACAATATGACGACTTATCGAATGGACTAGTTAGTGAACTAGTTTCTTTCTGCGTTCCACAGGCAATAAAACTAGTAGCCGAAAAGTAATTTGCTGCAAAATTTGGGAATATTTACCTCATTACTGTTATAACCCATTTCAGAAAATAATAGCGAATTAAGTAGCATTTTTAGTGATATCATAAAAGTTGAGGGTCTCGCATAGTTTTATCATTTTTTTTTGTTTGATGTTGAAAATTCAACTGTGTCTCGCTCACAACTCTTGATCAAAAACTTCTGTTAAAAAACTGATCATTTTATGCAATAAAGTTTTTTAAAATTCCACTAATAAAAATTTAACCGTTCAGCCTGAAAACGTTAAAAAATCATAACTCGAAAACTACGAAAAATCGGGGAACATACGTGGGGTATTCTTGGGTATCCCGGCGCGCGTAAAGATTTTTTTTAATGAAATCAAAAAATCAAAATCAACAATCCCATTTTTACAGGGTTTTTTCTTACATACGAAATTGTGGCGCACAAATTGTTGGTGTAACAAACGCTTCTACTTTGAAGGCACCAGGCGCACTAGACCAAAATCCGCATTCCGTTCGCGTCGAATGATATCTTCTTCCAACTTATCCGGGCAACGATTTTTGAAACCGAATTTTCAAACCGTACAGCCTTTACTATGGATGACCGTCCTGTCCTGACCGACCTGTACGGTCAACGATCATCCATAGGGATGGTACGGTGGAGCTACCGGATTTAAGTCGACATATAAACAATAAAATTAAAACTCGTTGCCGCGCAAGCGTTAGCGGTGCGTTTTAAACTCGCAGTAACCTGCCCTTACTTTACTTCCATTTCCAACCGACTTCAAAAAAAACGATGAGGTTCTATGTTCGCCTCAAAAACGAAGCTCTAAGTCTACACAATCGAAAGCAATTTTGCTGGCTACTTATAAATTGTAGTCATCATTTAATTCATGGGATGATTGAAGAAAAAACTGCGTTTATATGCAGTTTGGTTCAAACAAATTAACTTATTTTTTAAAGTAGATTAATCCATATTCTTTCATACTGTGCCAAACAGATTCTTTCTAGCAAGGCTACTTACAAATTGTCTGTAAGTATGAAAAAAATTAAACCGGAGTATTTTTTTTGCCCAAGCAAGCTATGGAGAGAGCTATGCTCGGAGTTTCTCTGAAGGATAGGATTCGCAACGAATACATCCGACAGAGAACCAAGGTTATCGACATAGCTCAAAGGATTAGCAAGCTGAAGTGGCAGTGGGCTGGCCATATTTCGAGAAGAACCGACAACCGCTGGGGTAAACGTGTTCTTGAGTGGAGACCGCGACTCGGCAAACGTAGTGTAGGACGCCCTCCGACCAGGTGGAATGACGATTTGCGAGAGACTGCTGGCAAATGCTAGATGCGGCAAGCTGAAGACAGGGTGCTATGGCGCTCATTAGGGGAGGCCTCTGTCCAGCAGAAGACTGGTATAGGCTGATGATGATATTTATATACCGCATCAAATCAAATTATATACCACAGCAAATGGATAGCAAACATGGGCGAAAATGAAGGTAAATTTACCAGTCATCAAAATTTTGAAATTGTGTGTGTGTTGTGTAGGTAAGACCCCGGATAAGACTAAATTTGCCATTGTAACGTACTTATATCATCAGCTAGGCCATCCCAAGATATAAAGAAGTCATACCATACCAATGACTTTATTGAGTAAATGTAAAAAATCGGGCAAAATTGGACGGTTTCAAGGTATGTCCCATCCATTTTTAAAGCAAAAAAAAGAACACGTAGTCGGTTTTTGTTGATTTCTATACAATAAAACTATTTGTTCTGCTCTTTCCTCCGATTACTTCGATTTTCTCCAGAAAGCATACCAGTTCGTTCACAAATAGATGATAATGTTCAAAATAAAATTAAGAAAATACCTAATATCCAAAACCTAATATAACATTTTTAACAAAATTTAGATAAATTTTATCATTGGATTCCTGTTGTAATGTGATGTGATAGAAAAAGTGCAAAATTACTTTAATTTCAATAATTATTATAATATGTCCGAAATGACAAACTGTTGGAGAATGTAGGTAAAATACCTATAGTTCATAAGACCAAATATGTTACACAGTTCACAATAAATTATTCATATTAAAATACATTCTCATCCGGGATGACAATATGTGAAAGTTGATGTGATGAACGGTGATGCGTTTGTGGTTCACTCATCCCCCAACGCAACGGTGCGCGGCGGCGGGGGGGCGCGGGCGGTGTGGTGCGTGGTGCAATAGTGAGTGAGGCGAGACGATGCGTTTTCATGTTGATATGTGTGCATCGAGTTAGAATACTAACTCGATGTATGTGTGAGACGACCTTTAAGAGTGTGGAAAGTTCGTTTTATTTATTAATTAATAATAACTAACTACTAATCTGTATTCTAACACTATTTTGTGTATTTTTTGCGTGTTTTTGTGTTTCTATATCTACTGTGAATCTAAAGAGGTACCTATGACTATTTTATTTATGTTTATTTTACTCGACTTTATATTAATTTTGAACATAATTTATTGTGTATTAATTTAATATTTTATCTCTAATCAAAATAACTTTTTATTTTTCAGTCGATGTTTGGATCGGAAAACTACAACAATTAAGCCATAATATACCTAATGCTTTTTTAAGCATACCTATACCTACTTATGTATTTTATTACTTTATGTACCTGTACCTAAGTATTATAAAAATGTATTTATTCAATTAATCAATTCATTATTAATTTGTTATGATACCTAACAGCTGAAGTTATTAACAAATAAGTAAGTAAAGTAGTTATATCCTCAAGTTGTAATGTGAATAATAATATTAAAATGAAAAAGTTAAATATCATCTCATCTACCTAAATAATACAAAAATAAAAAAATATGATATTTTTAATCATAAATTATTAAATCATAAATTGGTAAAACTGTTAATTAGAGCACGAAATAATATTGATAAGAAAAATTAAAATGATCTCGAATAAAATACACCTACACCACTGAAAAATTTAAAAAGAATCATTGATGGGTACCAAATTTTTTTCCGAGTCCTTAATATCAAATAATAATTCGGTTAGCTAGTTAGGTAGGTAATTAAACCACGAAATTTGTTAAAATTTGTTTATTAACCTAATAATTCAATTATATATTACATTATAATTACACACATACATTGCAAATTTATAAAGTAGTGTTATAGCTTTAATACCCGTAGTTAGTAAAACCCTTACTGAAGAGAGTCGTAAGGGTGTTATCTAAAGTTTACTATCATAGTAAGTTACTCGTCGAATTCAACAACGTCGTTCTCGGCCTTCTTGTGACCAACCCAGTCCCATTTGGAGTAGTGGAGCTTGGTCTTCTTGAACTTGGGGTTCTTGGAGGTGATGCGAACGAAGACGCGGCGGCCGAAGAGAGGCTGAAGCTGTCTGAAGTTATCCACGAGAGGAAGGTTCAGGTTGGAAAGGAGACCACGGAAGTTGTCCATCTGGAAAACGGTGAGTTGCCTTAGATATCTTATGTTTATAGCTAAGTAATAGTATTGACTCATCAATATCAAGGTTTATGTTGTGTATGTTTCTCGACCTTTATTTACAGCTTGTAACTCGTTCGAGCAATGAACTACTGCTAGGCATTCTTAGCGTTACTTTTTATTATTTTTATAAAGAAACAAATGTTTAGTTCTTTGTTTGGCTTTTAACGAATATACTGTCGTTATTTAGTTCGGAAATTTGATCATCATTTTATGTTGTTGTAAACATTTCTTATTATAATTCAGTTACAATGAACAATGTTGTTAAATAACACCATGATCTCAATATTAAAACATCAATTGTTTTAAGCATCACCAAAACATACCTAAACGCATCATGAGATAATAACTGCGATTTAACTGACATGACCCCAATGCAGACACATTCCCATAAAACTTTTATCCCTTAATACTGAGCCAGTTATCATCATCATACTATAAAGCCAGATTTCATCCACTGCTGGTCTGCAAGGGCCTTTGTACCACTTGGATCAGTTATACTAACTATCAAAGCTGCCCAGTTCAATAAAGTCAAAATATTTACCTGGAAAACGGAGATGGGAAGGTAGTCAGAGAAAACGACCCATGTGACGGCCTCGGCGCAAGGGGGGGTGGTCAGAGATCCCTTGTAGGTGTAGAAACGCTCAGAGTCCAGACCAGAGAGGATGGATGAAAGGGAGAAGGTGTGGGGAAGCTGCATGCTCGTGTTGAAGTTCTCTACAGCTGACAGGTTCTTGACAATGGGGGTAAGGAGCTTGGCGTCGAATTCAACCACCTGTAAAAAATATCGGGTTTTATAACAAGGTGGGATGTGATGACTTTGCGATCTTATAAAGGTTGATTATTGAAGCAATATGACCGTCAGCAAACACTTGAGAATATGTGATTACCTGGTAGAAGAAAGCCAAAACGCAAAGACCATCGGGATGCTGGAGAGCCTCAGCCAAGTTCCTGTACTTCTTGTTCCTATGGATGATGTGCATTTCAAGGGGCAGACGCATATCGTTGAGGGTGTGCTCAGAACCGCGGTTGTTCTTGTCTCCCCAGTGGAAGTGGAGGCCTTCGATCTCGTATTCGTTGTCGAGGGGACCGCCGAAGATGTAAGGGAGACGGAAGCCTTTCTTTTCTTCTTCAGAACTATACTTCGGGATGGTTAGAGCCACAGAATGACCGTTGTTGGTGATAGTCAGAGGCCCAGGTAGAGGATTCTGGTAGCCGATGAGTTCCATGGCCGGAATGGAGATAGGAATGGCTTGTCTGGCAGCAATGGCGATAGGAGACTGCTGTCTTCCGCCGCATGCTGGGTGGAGCACTGCCCAGCGGCGCTGGTCAGACGCTCTGTATCCCCAACCGACGACTAGAGCAACTGCGGAAGAAATTGAACCAAATGCAACCTTTGCTCATGTTTGCAATTACCTTTTTAAAGCTAGTATTCAAATTCAATTAAACAATGTCGTTCATCTTCGCTGGAAGTAGATGTGGACTTGCCAAATACACAATACTGTGTAGCTAAACTATTTAGCTTTTATAAAATTAGGGTTACATTGTAAAGGTATCTACTTTGTTGATGTGTTGAAGGACGTAATACCAAAATATTTTCAGTAACCTTCGGGATATTTTGAAAACAATTAACAATTTCGTTTGTTTAAATTATCCATTAGCGTATGACAAATTCTTTGTTGAGCCGAATTGACAAAAGGATCTTTATAAATAATTATAATGAAATCAATCAATCAATTTGATAGTCTAATAAATTTGCTTTACATGCGTTTGAATGGGTCATCTTTGTCATGTTTGCACGTAGATCTTAGACACTGTACCATTACATAATCCATTAAAAGTTAATTATTATGTAGGTACAGATACCTACTTATCAAATCTTCGTCTGCATTAGTATTCTTTCAATGTCTGTATGATAAATTTAGCAGACTTTTTGTCACAGGATGAATGTCAAATTAACCAGATACCAATAGAGATGTAAATGTACAGGATTAGATTTATTCGGTAATAGATCGTGTTTAGTAAAAATATGAAAAACTTTATCTTTTAGTAGTTACGCAAGGTACATTCCATGTGCATGTTGTTCATAATTTATTTCGAGATACAAAAATTAAGGATTTTTTGTTAAACTTTTAAGTATTTTTAGGAACTTGCCTTATGCACGCTTTGAAAATTGCCTGTGATGTAAATGAAACTTCAAACTGTAGAATTTTGCATATCAACCCTTGTATATTTATCTTTATGAGTATATCTATCATTTGAATAATCGTTTAAATTCTACGAATGCTATACGTTTGATAATTTTTAGTTTTGGCTATAATTTTCATTCATTTCACGCTATTTGAACTTCGGATCTTTCATATTAATTTTATAATAGTCTAGGTAGCTATATGATATTTACTAAAACTTGTTTGAGTATCATATGCAAAATAGCACATATTTACTAAGACGTATCCAAGCTACTTCATGCAAGTTGGTCAAGATTTCAAATGAACAAAAACTATAAAATATCACTTAATATCAACAAAACTGATCTCAGATTAGCTAGATCAGTTCGTGACATAAAGCCGAATTCCTGTGTAAATTTTTAATTACCTACCAATAGGTATAGTGATCTTACGATAACTGCATTAAATGAAATTGAAACATCAAAAACATACGGCCTTAGGATAAAGTATTTAAGGTCAGTCTTGCATTTTTTTGCAAATTTATACGGAGTGTACTTCAAAATGCAAAAACTAAATTTCATGAAACATGATAAATTACTATTAAAATATTTGAATTCAGCCAACGAAAAGTTACTGAAATTCCGCACGAATTTGTTATTTATTGAACCGGAGCCTAAGCAATGTTTGTGTTTTGTCGGATGTTTGTGCGATCCACCGCTGCGAAAGGAAGATGCTGCGTTTTTCGCATTTTCAACCATATGAGGGCGAGCTATGCGTTTATAATTATTAAACATTATTTAAAACCAATTATTTATCTCGGATTAGAAGCAAATTTTAAATATTTAAGAGCAAGTCTTTTATTTAAAACTGATAGATGATAATTAGATAATAATCAGCGAAGTTAATTAGGGCATCTAGCTTCATCTTACTAGATATACTTTGAAGGGTGTAATCTTTATAACAGTTAACTTTAATGCACTATTTCCTTTTACTGAATCAGCTCAATTATCAACAAAAAATCGTTCAAGTATGAGCTAGGCAACGATTTCCCGCGTTTTATTTGTAGAGGTACTTAGTTATTTAATTGATACTCAACTTTAAATCACTTTTAAACATTTTGCCAAGAGTTAAATATATTTAAAGGTTTCAGAAAAATTAGGATTTACGATTTTAAGATATAACACTTTTTTTTAATTATTTATTTCTTAGTTTTATTGGAAGTTTTAAATTATTTTATTTACTTACCATTGATCGCAAAGATAGTAAAAAAGGTGAGAGGACTCATGTTGCACTGTGTTTTTTGATTAGATGATATATAATGGAATAATCAAACTGGGACAGTTGATGCTTCCTTCTGACATGCAGGCAGTTTATATACTACACATGAACATCTTGGCCGCAACGTTTTCAATGGCCTAACGCGTCATCCTCGAGAGAAGTAACCCTTCCCAGGCGCGGTGTGTTTTCAGCGACCGCTGCCAGTTTTTAATTTTCTGTCTTGTGCTAATAATTAGTAATTTTATTTTATGGTAAGGGGTCCCAGCTTAAAAGCCTCATTGATAAAACAAACCGTTGGTGTGACAGTAACAATAGAAATAATAGTTCTAAATGCTGATGAAACATAAGCGTTCAAGTCCGTAAAAATATTATTTTTTATTCGAAAGTAAAGGTTTCAAATTGACAAGGAAATATTCCTATATTGACGACAATCGGAATTGGGTCATTAGCTTAGCTTCAACTACAGTGAAAAATGCCTATTTTATTATAAAACATAACGTAATTACCAAACCAAATGTCCCCGATTAAGTGCTTCTGGATTAGGTGGGTATTTTAGTTTAGTAATATAATATTGTTTCGTCATAATTAGTGACGAAGGTGCTTCCATAAGCTATAAATCATGGTTTTCCTTGCTAAATATGGATTTATTGTGTGTGCCTATAGGTATGCATACATGTACCTATTTATTTCATAACTGAGTCTCTAGGATTCGCGAAAACATAGGAGGAAGCCCCATATCCTGACCAATGACAATGACGTAGAATGTTTGTTTACTGTTAAATTAATTGAAATACCTAATTTATTGTGGTACCTATCTAAAGATAATGAATTGAGTTTTAGATCTACACAACTGTGAGAATTGAGTGGAAAATACATAAGATAATCCTGATTTTCTATAAATTGTGTAGTTTCTTGTCAAATTATTCAATCATCATAGCCGGATTTGCCTGAAGCCAAAGTGGTCTCTTCGACCCACAAATAAGGTAGTTCTGAAAAATTCGCCGCATGCACTGAAAGGGTTAACTACTCATCGACTCGCTGATCGAAGGTACTGAACAAAAGATGATAACACCACGCAGAGATTATGTAAATTATCAGCCATAATACCCATTGATTAGGACCAAAATAAAAAATAAAGTTATAAACTGTAGGTATAGAAATATTTCTCCACCACACAGAGTGTCCTAATTTTTCAGTTCCAATATGCAGCAGTCAAGCTGATTCGTATTGATTGACCCTTATCTGTCTACCTACAAGCTTATTCCTAGAACTTAAGAGTTCAGTCAGCGAAACTAGAGTAGAGTACGGAGAGTCCGGGCTCTATTTTTGCTGACTCTACAGTACGACGGTATACTCTAGCTGGTGATAGTTGTCCTTACATCCACGACGGTTAAACAACAAATTTTATATTGGCTCTAAATCGTCCTGACGTATTTTCATAAGGTAGAAAAACTTTACAAGACAAGAGTAGCTCTATACATGGTTATTGGTAATTTATTTGGTAAATTGGTAACACTACGTAAACTGCAAGTTCTGCCCATCATCACGAACACATCTGTGAAGAAGCGAGATATTAATTCTTAAAAAAAAAACCCGGTATAAGTATTTAAGTGTAAGTATTTAAATTTTGTATTTGTTTATATGTATACATTAACATCAATGCAAAAATAAAAGAATCTATTCCAGCATGGCATCCAGCTCGACACTAAATTTGCTTTTATTTATGAAATTAAAAAAATCTAGAGGCGAGTCGGACTCGCGCACGAAGGGTTCAATACCATTATCAATAACAAAGTGATCCTATAAGGGTTCCTTTTTTCTTTTGAGGTACGGAACCCTAAAAACGGTAAAAAAATCACGTAGGTTGGTATGGGAGCCCCTTAAAAAAATATTTTATTCAGTTTTATAGTATTCGTTGTTATAACGCCAACAGAAAGACATAATCTGTGAAAATTTGAACCGTATATATTATTTTAAATTATGTTATATTTATTTAAACTATCTCGGTTAATGAAACACAGCCTGGCGACAGGCGGACAGACTGGCAGGGAAGGGAAGTCTTAGTAATAAGGTCCCGTTTTTCCTTTTGGGTACGGAACCCTAAATATACATGGAATATCTTAGTTATCTAGCTACTCGTATCTTTAAAGGTGCGTAGCAGCACATTCAACTAAGCATAGCACATAATAGGTATGTATATTACATCATCATCATCATCAGCCTACATCAGTCCACCGCTGGACATAGGCCTCCCCTGATGAGCGCCATAGCACCCTATCTTCAGCTTGCCGCATCCAGCATCTGCCAGCAGTCTTTCGCAAATCGTCATCCCAGCTGGTCGGAGGGCGTCCTACACTACGTTTGCCGAGTCGCGGTCTCCACAGAACACGTTTACCCCAGCGGTTGTCGGTTCTTCTCGAGATATGGCCAGCCCACTGCCACTTCAGCTTGCTAATCCTTTGAGCTATGTCGATGTATGTATACATACTGTGACATAATTGACTGTTCGGGATCGGGACACCCTGTGTATAGTGTTTTTATTTTAATCCACAACAGCGTCTTAGGTATTGTTATAACTATTCCACAATTTTTTCTCAGTTATGTTCTGTGATATCTAGCTGTCAGCTCGTATTTTTTTTTATATTAAAAACTAGCAGCGCCTCGCGGTTTCATCTGCGTAGTTCCCGTTCCCGTGGGCATTCCGGGATAAAATATAGCCTGTGTGCTATTCCAGACTCATCTATCTATGTGACAAATTTCATCCACTCCGTTATGCCGTTCTGGCGTGATTGAGCAACAAACATCCATATATCCATCCATCCATCTAAACATTCGCATATATAATATTAGTGTCTTAAAGTACATCTCAAAATGGGACGAACCCGGAGTGATTTCAGCATAAAATTTGAGTTTCCGTGTTCGAACTACTTTGGGCCGAGGCGAGTGAGACGAACGAAATGGAATACCTCGTTCAAAACACTAATATTATTTGACGTTTCTCGCAATTATTCACTAAATAAGCCTTTAAGGCTGGTTAAACGTAAAAAAAAACAAATTCCTACAATACCTATGTATTTAATTAGCCCTTCTTCCCAATGCTTGCCGTACAAATGCCTCCCTTTTCCGCCCTTCCATATTGACGGTCCTGTGTACTCTTTTGTCCCAATTTAGACTCAAGTTGGTCCGTTATGCTTGTTGTTTTTGCTTGTATACCTACTCTAGCCTTATGCCCCGACCAGACCACGTTTATTCCTCCTGGGGTCTTCACAGGTTTCGCGAAGTGACCTTTGCAATTTGAGGATTTTTGTTCATTGTGCTGACCCTCCGCATTCCAGGACTACGCGGGCAGCTAAGGCACCCCCTGCTAATACCAAAAGAAGTTTCCTTCCTATTGTCCCCTGCAGAGGACTGTCCGTCGCTAAGTCGATATAATTAGGTAAAAATTGTCTTTTCTTGAATTTTATCGACACCAGCGAAATCGATTCGTAACGAGATTCATGCTAGCGCTACAGATTCGATTATGGTACCATTTCTGTCAAAAAGATCTGAAAGATTTGTCTAACAAATTTTCAATTAATTTCCATCTCTTCCTTGCTTGAATTCAACAGGCTTCGATCCAGATTTCAGATTATTCGTTAATGACAAAATCGTCCCGTAACGAGATCCGTGCTCGCGCTCCAGAGTAGATTTATGTATGATGTACCTACATTTTCTATCCTAAGGAAGATTTGTCTAATGTTCAATGAATCTACCTCTCTTTCTCTTATGCTTCAACTCAGCAGGCTTCGATTCAGATTTTAGATAATTTGTTCTTGTATCACTCATACTATTTATTTCCGCCGCTAATGGCTCGCTTACCAATTTTTTTTTGCAATCAAAATGCAGGCAATGCGCTTCGTAAATTATATACAAACCTGAATAGGTATACCAGCTAATCATTCAATAAAGATCATTTCATATTTTAACATAGCCCTTTTTAAGGCGCATACACCACCTAAACTAGCGCCACCACCTACGTTATTTTATTATATATGTTATTATATATATAATAACGTAGGTGGTGGCGCTAGTTTAGGTGGTGGCTATGTTATTATTCCGTTTAAGACGAATAGTAAGACAAATGACCTTGGACCTTTCCGCGCGCCTTTATGCAGCAAAGAGTGCTTGTTTTCGGTTCAGCATACTATGTACCTAGTGCCATAATCAACCAAATAATAGGATCCTCTGCGGTTGGGCGACGTGTAACTGGTCAGGTTTGAATCACAGATTTTGTAGGTGCAAATACGTTTTTACGTTTGATTTCATTAATTTGACTGCTTTTCGAAGCTAATGGACCTCCAAGCGGTAGGTATGAACTATGTGAATCACTATACTGAATTTGGTACTAATCTAATCAAATTTGAGACGCCGATAAAAAGTGGGTTCGAAGCCGCTACACATACACTATAACTTACATTATAACAACTACACTATGATTAACAGCAAATATTTGGAACCTCCAAGGGACCTTTCAGGATATGTGTTACAGGATATATAAATTTCAGAGCTCCACAATCAATATTTTCGTCGGAAAACGGGTTCAAAAACACCTAATTTTCTTGTTTTTGCCTTAGTATGCGCCTTAACAAAGGAATTTTCAAAAATCCATCTTCCAGTTTGTGATACCTATCATAAGCTTTTTAATGCCTCTGTAATAGTTTAATTCTATTTAGTTTAGGCAGTGATACGAAGTTGCCCTTGGTGGCCACCAAAATCTATTTTCGTATCACTGCCCAAACTAAATAGAATTAAACTATTACAGAGGCATTAAAAAAAAGCTTATGATAGGTATCACAAACAGAAAGATGGATTTTTAGGTGACGACGACGACGACGACGGCGCCACTTTGGGTGGGGTATGGGCCTTAAGGATTTTAATCTAGTATAAGAAGGTACTTTTAACATTCCACTTATCATTTTCAAACGCAATCGTAGTCACACTCTTGATGACAAAATCTGGTAATTAACTTAATATAAGCAATAGGTAACTACTACCTAGTTATGCTAATACTTTGTTTTCTTATAGGTATTTCTAATAGTTGAGGTAGGTTATAAATTTTAGTACCTACCTAAGTTAGTATTTACTTGGGTAGGTACCTTTCCTATTTAAAGACATGACACAAATATAATTTATACCTACTTTCGTAATAGGTATATGATGTTGATGATACCATGATACAAACAAAACATTTAAAAAATTTGGGGATTTTAAGCGCTTACTAAAACCTAAATACGATTTTATCTGATTTATTAAAATTTAGTAGGTTGATTATAAAAAAAATTATAATCTAGCCTTTATTCATAAACTCATCTGTCATCTCGATAGGGCCAAAGTGCTTGGGAAGACAAATGGTACAGTCAGAGGCAATAATATCTATACAGTTTTGTACCTTGTCACTTTGACGCTGACTTAAGGATGACTCACGCTAGACCGTCAGCGTTAAAGTGACAAGGTACAAAACTGTATAGATATTATTGCCTCTGACTGTACCAAAACATTGCAGTGCCACCGAATTTACATAAGTATGCCAGATTTGGGCTCAAACGGTTGAATTAAAACTCGTCTAATTAATATCAGTTAAGATTTTTCCCACATATACTTGTTTACCTACTTATATAGACTTGTTTACCTACTTATATAGACTACATTTACACTACCACGGACAAAGTAATATTTATCTATGATACCTTCTTTAACAGGGTAGGTAAGGTAAGTTAAATTAAAGCTTGTCCAAAATGATTGCAGATGTTTTTAATTTCACTATTTATATGTATTTTAGTTTAGCCAACACAGACATACATGACCTAGCGCCTAGTCTTCTTTTAACACGTAGAGTGCCGATGACGCACATGTCCACATGTGGGAGAAGAGAAGTCATCGCGGCGCAGTTCAGCCGCAGGCAGCGCAGCAGGCGAGCGGGGCGGCAGGACGCCCGCGCGCGACGCCCCGGAGAAAAGAAATTAGTCGCAAACCCTTTTTAGGGTTTCGAGATCGGTTTCGTAACCCTTATGGTCTCGCTCTGTCTGTCTTCTGTTTTGAATTTGAATATATCACTACTGCAGCTGAACTTGAAATTTTAAATAATAATACATTTCGTGTGCCATTCATTACTGATTCAAATAAAATACCAAAATAAATGCAAATCAAAATGAAAATTTCAGTGTTCAGTACCGACAAAATTGTGATGTTGAAATTTCAAACGATACCTACCTACCTGTGGGGGAAATGGTATATCAAATGAAAGGTATCAAGTTCGTAAGAGTTTTAGAAGTTTCTGTTGGTTAAGTACATACTTTCCGAAATATTAAGAAAAAAGTCGAAAAACTTACCGTCATAATCTTCGAAGTTTAAGGAACGATTCACGTACATTGTGTACGTGAATCGAGAAAGATTTGGCGTTTGTAGTTATAGATCTATATTTTACAGGAAAAATATGAAAAGTCTGTAAAAATAACCCTTTTTGGTACCTACTAATTATGGGAGGTATTTGACCTATCCTGGTAACCGACTCATTGAGAAGGCGTACTATAAGGTCGAAGATTTTCTCGACAAAAAAGTGTGATGACATTATATTAGTATTTACTTAATTTATTACATTATGGTATTAATAGTAAATCTTTATTAAGAAAGAAAATTACAATCAAATAATAAATTTAAATTAAAACTAGTATTTACAATAGAAACAATTGAGCTATCTGCAAACTGTTGCAAATAATCTACAGGTAGCTTAACTGATCCATATCAATACCAGTTGGAAGCGTGCCTAAGACACTGGCTGCATTGCCCCGCTGTATAGCAATGCTGATGCGCTGTGCCAGATACTCACCAGCTCTCGGGTCACGCGTCGCTTCGACCAGACGCTCATAATTTTTGAAAACCCGGAGAGCCTTGGTACCCCACGGTCTCGACTCTAAGGGGAGCAAATGCGTAGGCTCTGTCGAGACCTGCATATTTGCGCCTCTTGAGATCTTCGGCCGAATCTGCCGCCACACCACCTCTCACGGAAGTCGTGGGAAGGCGCGAGTGTGTCGACGCATGTAGCGTCCCACACAATAGGCCTCCCCAACTCCCATGGGACTAGAGTCATGCCGTCGCGTCGGGCCTCTTACCATCGTCACGCAACAGACCGTTTGGTTCGAGAATAGCTGGTACGTTAGCGGTGGCAAAGGCCCGCCGGATGATGTCGTTCAGGCTGGCATGACGAGATATCCGACCGGCGCGGGCGGCGGCCCTAGTACACGATAATCCGTGATGAATTTTTCCGTGGGAATTTTAATTCGATCGGAATATTAATTATTTGTTATTTTTTTCTTTATCGAATTGAAAATTATTTCTTACATTAGGTACATTGACAATTTACAATTATTTTAGTATGTAAAATTTCTGTGTAATTTGTTATTAAGTAGGTACCAATTTTAATTAGATTATTTGACTTGTAAATATGATGTTACCACTAAAATGACTATCTGACTAAGTATACCAACCCAACCATACCAAAGGAAGGGTCAAATACCTCTCGCTTTTAGGTATTATAGGTAAGGTACAATTAAATCATGGAAGTTCATGACAAATGCCAAAAGGTAGGCACCTTTCCGAACCCCGCCCACCTCTCATAACCATCATAATCATACCCAGCTCCAGGATCTCACACAGACCAGATCACATAAAGCACCCAGGGCACGTCGGCTTACTACCCATGTTTGGTGTAAAACATTATTTATAGACACGAAGCCCCGCCTGTCGTCGTTGAGTGATGATGATTCGAGAATGCTGGCTGCATACTCATGAACCTGTGGCTGAGTGGCTGCCGGCTGGTGCAAGCGATAAGCGGAGCTGCGAGCGAGATCACCAGGGAAATTTTAATTCGATCGGAATATAAAACAATGAATGACTTGTTAGAGTTTGTAATATAAAAAAAAACATTAAATATTAACATCAGTGTTCTCACATGTTGTCTTGAGCGTGTGGCCGATAATTATTTATTATTATAATTTAGGTAGGTACATTAAATTCAGTGTAGGTAAAACAATATGTACATGGAGGAAAATATTTGACAGTATAGTTGTTGTAGTATGGACAATATAGTTATGAAAAATATTTGGCGTGAGGCTGAAGCTAGGCCGTCCAGCATCCGGTTCAGCTCCTCCAGAGACTTCGCCATCAAGACTTTTTCTAGTAAGGAACAGCAGAGGGTTTAATTAGTTTAATTTGAAAAGTGATCAAATGAACAAATTGTAAGGAAAATTGCGAAAATATTTTCTTTTGAAGTAGTTATGACGTGTATAGGTAGGTACCTATACACGTCAATTGTTGTATTGTCAATGTAGTATTTTATAAGTATATATATTTTAATGTATTATATGTAGTAGTTTATGTATTGGTTAAAATATCCTCTATTTACCAACTTTTATAACTTGGTCTCTCTCTCTCCCAATAAGGTTTGCTGGAAGAGAACTCTTTTTAGGGTTAAGCTCGCCTTTGCCATATTTTTAAAATTTAATGTTTTATGTATGTACCTACATATTTTGTTTTTTTTTTCTTGTGCAATAAAGAATAAAATAAAATAAATAAATAAGTACCTACGGTGTAACCGATTAGTAGGTTAAAGACACTTCGTCTTTACTTGGACATAATTTCCAAACGACTCCAGTTGAAGTCTTACACCTTCGACGGACGAGCGAGCCCCTACAACACGTCTTGTAGACAAAGGATCCTAGGATCTTTAGGATCTTTGCTTGTAGCCTACAAGCAAAGATCCTAGGATCCTTTGTCTACAAGTGTACCTTGTACTTGTACCATACAACAGCAGCGCCACCGGTCGCGTAGGTTTCATTCATAGTACTTAAATTAAATTTCAGACTAAAGAAGTGATCAGAAATAAAGTTTTGAAAGTGAAATCTCGTTTCAAAACTTTATTTTAGGCTTACAAAACAAGCACTTTAGACAAGTCAAATTTTAGTGTGATGCTCCCTAGCAGTACCACGGTCTGGATCAGTGGTTTTTTATACATGAAAAAATTGTACGGTTTATGTACTAAATTGTACGTCTAAAATAAAAATAGGTAGGTACTTCAAGTTTTCATACAAAACTAGTAAGTCAGCTTGGTACACTGCTAGGGAGCATGCTCCCTAGCAGTGTTCCATGTTTCAGCTTGTACCTAAAAAACTAGGCACCCTAGGAAAAAACTGTTAAGTGTAAAAAATTGTACGAAAATTGTACTTGCGGTACACCAAAATTTTTTACTGATATCAAAAAAATAATTTTTTTTATTCTTTTTTAATTAGGGACTTTGAGTCTAACAGTGACTAAGTCAGTCCCATAGGATATCTAAGTAACTAATTAATCAATCAATATTTACAAATAACTTATAAGTGAACTTATACAGAGTGACAGGGGCGGCGGAAGTTTGTTCCGCCAGCACACTCTGAATAAACCCAAATCAAAAAAAAAAATGAAGTACCATTATCTGACCAAAAACATAAATGTGAAAACTCGCCAAGTTTGTACTACTTCTGACGCAAATAAATGTCCTAACGCGATTTATTGGTGAGTGTGCAGGTAAATTTACCTATATTTTTCGATTTTAAAGAAATTCGATAGACTATATTTCGGTTAAGGCCACCAGGGTCCCTCAGATGGATCCCCGAGACGAAATGGCTTAAGATGGTGTCGCACTTTTAATTTCTCTGATGATACTTATCGATATTTTGAATCGACACATTCGGACAGAATAACGACAGAGAAGGGTTAATTCACTCATTTTTGTTATCTAATAAAGGTAGACCTAGTTTTTGGTCACGCGAATAAACTTGAAGATAATGTATTTTTTAAACTCTAGGTATTTATAAATACCTTCTCTCCCTCTGGATCTCCGTCTTGGGCGTGATGAAATCCTCTCGCACGCAGTAACTTAATAGCTTCGGTCGTGAGTTATTTTAGAATCTATAAAGTATACAGGGTTATTGATTACCAATAACCCTGTATAGATAAAAAACACAAGTGCGAGTCAGACTCGTTCACCGCGGGTTCCGTAAAATTAGGTGTTTGTTTTGTGTGCCAAATAGCATGATTCTGGTTAAACGGAAATACAAATATTGGTCACTAGCAAGATAAAAAGGATCTGTAATTTTATCTACAAATTTAAGGGATCTTCCCTTTATTTTTTGGTATAGGACCTTGCTTCTTGCCAAATTTCATGATTCTAGGTCAATGGGACCCTATAGGTTTTTTGTGCATGTGATTCCCTAGGAAATTTCAAAATATTTGGGCATAAACGTCTGTAAATTTTGATTGCATTGACTTAGAAGTTTGAATTATATCGCGACTCCAAGAGGTTACGAACCTGAGTACCTATATGGTGTGAATTTCAACTCGATACCTCTACGCGTTTCTGAGAAAAGAAGGTTGACAGACGGACAACAAAGTAGTAGTGATACAAGGGTTCCTTTTTTCCTTTTGAGGTACGGAACCCTAAAAACTATAAAATTACTAGTTTCAGCGAGCGGCTTCGCACACGCTGTTCCATGGCAACTGATTTATGACTGATATAACCTTTTTTATCAAGGCCTAGAGTTGATGATGATGTTCTCCTAGCCGAATTTCGGCCACGGCGGCCAGGTGCGCAGAAAATATTACAGTGCACAAGTGTGAGCGCAAAGTCGTTAAATATAATGCACTCTCTGTTTCCTCACTTTTATAATGCGATGGAACGGCATGCGGCAGACCGACACATAGCGGTCAAAATGTTTTAAAAAGAAAAGAGGATAATAGTTGGAGATTATAAAAGAAACTAGAGGGCGCCTTGTGCGCGAGCAGCTCGCGTTTGTCGGACTCTGCCTTGGAGTAAGAATACGACTTTGTAGATATCAAATTTGAAATCCTCACCCCCAAGTTAGTCGAAAACGATACCCATATCAGATTTTTCAGATAGGGGAGGGGGTTCAAGGGGGTTGGGGTTCAGGAGGTTCATCGGGGGGGTCACGGCACTAATGGTAGCCAAAAATCAGTGCCCGTGCGAAGCCGCGGGCAGCAGCTATTTATCTATAAAACCAGCAAAAAATCACGATTGTTGTAGTAGCATAAGAGTTTACATAAATATTTATTTTATGCTGTTTTTTAGTAGGTATTGTTGTTATAGCGGCAACAGAAATACATCATCTGTAAAAATTTCAACTGTCTAACTATCACGGTTCATGAGCCTGGTGATAGACGGACAGACGACGGGCAGACGGACGGACAGCGTAGTCTTAGTAATAGGGTCCCGTTTTACCCTTTGGGTACGGAACCCTAATTATATAAGATTGCCAAGACAGAAATAAGATAATGAAAGAACGTATATAATTATGATAAGAGAGTGCTACGAAAATTGGCACCTATCTATGTACCAATATGATTTCAGTTCATATCGCTAAGCCACTATCCGAACGAACTTGGCGAGTTTTCACATTTATGTTTTTGGTCAGGGTATTTCAATGTTTTTTTATTCAATGAAATCGGCAAATGATTTTTGGTGTACCGCAAGTACAATTTTCGTACAATTTTTTACACTTAACAGTTTTTTCCTAGTGTGCCTAGTTTTTTAGGTACAAGCTGAAACATGGAACACTGCTAGGGAGCATGCTCCCTAGCAGTGTACCAAGCTGACCTACTAGTTTTGTATGAAAACTTGAAGTACCTATTTTTATTTTAGACGTACAATTTAGTACATAAACCGTACAACTTTTTCATGTATAAAAAACCATTGATCCAGACCGTGGTACTGCTAGGGAGCATCACACAAATTTTATGCGTTACATAAAACGGCTATAAATAAAGTAATTATTAAAAAAAATTATTAATTTTATTCGCAATTTTTTGTCCACTTGTGGAAGAAACGAAACATAAACCACTATATCACTTAAAAACTAATGCATTTTTAAGACGTTACCTAGCCCGAGCCAAACTAGCGCCGCCACCTATTTTATCTTATTATTTCGTTGCACAAAGGTAATTTCTAAATTTTCATTGGGCAATTTGTGATACCTATTAGCTTTTGGTTGTAGGTACTTTTGAATATATTTTTTGTATTTATCTTCAAATCAAAGTCAATAGCAGCGTTGCGATGAATGAAAACCACTAATAGAATAGATTACCAATGATTAAAACTCTGAAGACTCCGACGTAGACGAGGTCTACGCTACCTATACCTAGGTAGACAACAATTGAGTAGACTTAGATACCTACCAATATATACCTACAAGACAAAAAAGGTTAATTAATTAATCAGTTGGTACCTAGGTTGGTAGGGTAGGTAGGTAGGTGACGACCTCCGTGGCGCGGTGGGCGAAGGTCTGCCTGCCTCGGGATAAATGTGTGTACGATCTGCAGACATTTGTTCAGGGTGTTCTGGTCGTTTTCTATATTTAATAAAAAATCTATCTGTGTATTGTAATGTATTATGTATATCAGTTATCTAGTACCCATAACACAAGCTCGCTTAGCATGGGGCTAGGTAATGCTGTATGAATTGTCCAGCGTTATTTATTTATTACCTATACCTTAGGTTACGTACCTACCTAGCTATAAACTTCCTAAACCTAATATATAACTAGAGGCCGGCAATAAATTAAATTTGGTTTGATGGTAAGATGACATCATTGAAGCTTCAATAAGCGCATGGCGCCTGACTAGACAACCCTATTTAGTAGATTCAACCTATGCCAAGGTCATTGTAGGGTACTAGATAATACACGACAAGGAACATAGCTATTAGCTATGTATACTTACTTACCTATACTACTTGCAGGGGCTACGTACGGCAGTGAACCTGCCAAGTCTAGTAGACGGCCGCCATCGGGAACCATTTTTTCAAACCATTTCACGGCATTTTTCAGCTATTGATTTATTTGTTACAAATGAAAACCAGGGCCTGGAATTGTTTTAGGTACCTCCTTTTCCAGTAATTAGTAGGTACCTGTACCTATCGTAAATTTATTATCATCGAATCAATTAAATTAGGCCTCGTAGTTCCTATTAGTAGGAACTACGAGGCTTGATATTTCCTAATTAAAAATATAAAAATAGCGATAGTTAGGAACTTCTTACCTATCGCTATTTTTGTCATCACATCTTCACCTCATCATTCACTCACTCACAGGCCGATCATAAATTTTGCTTCTAGCGTACCTACCTTGAATTGATATTTGAAATTCAGGTTCTAATTACGGTGAGAATAATTAGGAAATTTTGTCTATTTTCTACTGAAAAAGTCGAGCAGGGGTGCGTCTTCATCTCTGCATATTTATAGGAACCTAGAATTGTAAAATACAGTTCTCTTTCAATTTTTCATTCAAATTCTTCTAGTAAATCCGCCTATATTATATTATTGAGGATTAAACCACCAAGTGGCAGGCACGTTTAGTGCCGATACCAAATATGCGTGACAATGCTAGAAAAACTTTGCATTATGTTGTCTGCTGGTCTGAGACAATATTCTGATCTGTGCAGCTGCCGGTTGTTCGATCATTACAGCCTACGAATAAATAATAAGATTACAGCAGCATATTATTGTGACCGTGTTGGACATTTTTATTTTTGGACATTTGTCGTGCGAAGGTTAAACATTACCTAGCAGGACTATTCAACAATGATAGTAATGACTTGTTTAGTTTTCAATGAACACAGAATGGTGTATAATATAGGTACTGTATTGTGATGAAATTCTATAGATTTAAGTAAAAAATAGATAGGCTTTGAAAGTTACTCTTTCTGTTATGATTTTGTATTTCATTTTCTTTATTCAAATGCTTTCATTAAACAATTTTTTTTCTCATTACAGAATATCAAGACCAGCAGATTTAGGCATATGCAGGTTCTCCTGCATCTTCATTTCTCAATAGGTAGGTACCTTACCTATCAGTATTCGATTTGACTATCGGCAATGAAGTACCATCTACATTTGCATAGTACCTAGGTACAATATATCAAATTTCATTTTTTTTACATTAAATGTTTTTTGCAGGGACGAAGGAAATTTTGAAATTTCCCTCGTCCCTGGTTTTTTTGCACATTTTCTGAAAATATAAAGGTAATGACAGGGACGAAGGAAATTTCAGGTTATGAATTAATAAATTGGTAAACAATAAAATCTAAAGTTATCTTATTTTACATTTCTTTCCATATATATTATTAAGGTAAACAATTAAATAAAATTTGAATGATTCATAGCACATCACTATTCTATCGATATTCTAATATTTTTTAATAAAGTACGGAGCTGTGGGTCATCACATCACTAGGTGTGACATACGACACTAGCGCTTGGCGCATAAATTTTGAACAAATCGTCAGATTTGTTCAAAATTTATGCGCCAAGCGCTATCCATAGACTCACCTGTCGGTCTGTCACATGAGGTAATTTCTGAAACGGCTAGCTGAACCGATTTTGTTCATTTTGTCCACTCTCACTCTTAGTTGATGTTAATAAAAAAAAGTAAAGTAAAACAAAGCGGGTAATTTACGCTACCTACGTCCTGTCGTAGCCGAAATAGTTCGGCCACGAGGAACAAGCCCTTTTATTTATAAGAAATAGGGTTCTGCGCTCCGAATACCTATGTGAATTCAACACAGGCGAAATAGTAGTCACATCTAGTTTCTTTCAACTACCTACCTAGATATTTTCTAATTTTGATTAGGTACGTAAGCAACTTTACTTTCGGTATTTTAGCTGTTGCTATTAAAACTATTGACTAACAGTAGGACAGATATCATCATCATCAGCCCATATTAGTCCACTGCTGGACATAGGCCTTCCCTAATGAGCGCCATAGCGCCCTGTGTTCAGCTTGCCGCATCCAGCATCTGCCAGTAGTCTTTCGCAGATCGTCATCCCACCTGGTCGGAGGGCATCCTACACCACGTTTGCCGAGTCGCGGTCTCCCCAGCGGTTGTCGGTTCTTGTCGAGATATGGCCAGCCCACTGCCACTTCAGCTTGCTAATCCTTTTAGCTATGTCGATAACCTTGGTTCTCTGTCGGATGTATTCATTGCGAATCCTATCCTTCAGAGAAACTCCGAGCATACAGGACAGATATGTTAGTACCCATTGCCTATTTGTAAGTGCACTTTTCGTGGTGTGCGTTACCCCAGCGACATGTAGACTCGGATCAAGATGAACATTATAGAAAAATCAGAGCGCTATGCCCTGTGAATGAGCCCCAAAAATCAAATTTGTGCTAAGGTTTTAAAGGTTTAAGGTTTTAAAAATCCATTTTAAGGCAAGAAAACGCTATTTTTTTAAATCTATTTTGATGATTCTCGAAAGTTTAGGATATTGGTTAGTGCGTTATATAAGTCGAAACACGATTGACTCAACTTGACTCGATAGAAAAAAATCGCAGTTTCCTCTAAATTTTCATTTTTACTACGGAAAACCCGTTTCATTTGCTAGTTATTTAACATATTTTAATGAAATGTCGTCTAAAAATACTTAACTAAACATTTAAGACCAACATAATTTTTATTTTTTTGCGAAAGAGTTTCATTTTAGAGCAATATCAAATTTATAAATAAAAAGCAGTGAAATTGCGCGCGGGTCGGTTCTTGCCTCCCTTTCTCGCCTTCACCGCGCGGTGTTCGCTCGTCCTTGTCTCGAAAAAGAGCCAGCACTTTGACATAAATAAATAGATATACATTTGAAGTAGCACATTTGAAAAAAAGCAGTAGAAAAATAAATAAACATTTTTTTTTTATTAAGTCTATGAATGATAGAAGTTTTTAGTTAGTTGTTAGGTACATCGTGGGTACATCCATGAAGTTCTACAATAAACTAGGTACACAAATTTTATGAAATGCACAGCATTACTTCCAAATTTTGCACAAAAACAATAAATGAATTATTGAAATAAATATGCCAAATTTTGCAATCAAATAAGGAACTAATATGTGTCAAAGTTGGGACTTAATGCTACCTAACTTGGCATAATGAGCATCACAGTCTTGAATTTAACATTACTTTTCCATCTTCAATTCTTTCCTCAATTGACAGGTAGGTACAACATTTTCCCCTTACACGCCCGAATACTCAAACGCAACTCTGATTTAAGAGTGCGCCTAATGCAAAAATCAAGCAAATTGTGTATTTTTAATATCTATGGTAGACTATCGTTATATCGAGGTGCTGAGATGTCTTTATGATGCCGCGACCATGAGTGTCCAAGTACAGGGCCAGCAGTCCAAACCCATCCAACTGCGCAGAGGTGTGAGACAGGGGGATGTTATATCCCAGAAACTGTTCACAAGCGCGTTGGAAGATGTGTTTAAGACGCTGGACTGGAAATGTAAGGGCATTAACATAAACGGCGATTACATCTCACACCTCCGATTCGCTGATGACTTAGTCTTAATGGCGGAATCGCTGGAGGAGCTTAACCGGATGCTGGACGGCCTAGCTTCAGCCTCACGACGCATCGGTCTTGGCATGAACTTGGATAAAACCAAGGTCATGATCAATGGCCACATTGATCCGGGACCGAACGTCGTACATGGCCACCTTCTCGAAATTGTTTCCGAGTACACTTACCTGGGGCAGATTCTGCAGTTGGGTAAAAACAATTTCGAGAAGGAGGCCAAGAGGAGGATCCAGCTAGGTTGGGCAGCGTTTGGAAAACTACGTCGAGTCTTCTCGTCATCCATACCGCAACGCTTGAAAACGAAAGTTTTAATCAGTGCGTCCTACCCGTCATGACCTACGGAGCTGAGACGTGGACACTCACGGTCGGGCTGGTCCACCAGTTTAAAGTCGCCCAGCGAGCTATGGAGAGAGCTATGCTCGGTGTTTCTCTGAAGGATAGGATTCGTAACGAATACATCCGACAGAGAACCAAGGTTATCATCATCATCAGCCTATACCAGTCCACTGCTGGACATAGGCCTCCCCTAATGAGCGCCATAGCGCCCTGTCTTCAGCTAGCCGCATCCAGCATCTGCCAGCAGTCTTTCGCAAATCGTCATCCCACCTGGTAGGAGAGCGTCCTACACTACGTTTTCACTCAAGAACACGTTTACCCCAGCGGTTGTCGGTTCTTCTCGAAATATGGCCAGCCCACTGCCACTTCAGCTTGCTAATCCTTTGAGCTATGTCGTAAGTATCAGCGACAACACCATATTATTTTTTACGAATTACATAGCCAGACTACTGTTTTATTTAAGTAATCGTGTAGTTTTTCTATTTAATGCTTAAATTTTGAATCATTCATAGAAAAGAAGCAAAAACTTGATTTTTGCACTGACATTGCTTTACTCTGTCCCGCTCAGGGACTGCATATCGGTACAAAATATTTAAATAGTACTAGTAAAATATCAGTACTCTTATTAGTGAAACAGTCCCTTGAAGCAAATAACGGTACAAGATATCAAAAAATGTCTAGAAATATATCAGTACTTAAACGTTTATACAGAAATAATTTCTGTTGAGTTGTTTTTAGTACAATAATGACTTTAACCAGGGACTGCATATCGGTATAAAATACTTAAATAGTACTTAGTTAAATATCAGTACTCTTATTAGATAAACAGACCCGGGACTCCCGCTAGTATGAACGCGAAATCCTATGCCTATCCTTTTCACAATTTTTTGCATTAGGCCCGCTCTTAAGAACGTCTGAAGTCACGATTTTTTGACTGTTTACAATGATAATTTTTACAGATATATATTGCCTTAACTTTAACTTTTTAATATTATATAGCTATACTTATCAAAAGACCTAAAAGTTACATTTGTAAAACTAAACCTCAAGCAAAATTCACTTGATGATAATAGTCAATAATAGTCAAGAAATAGTTTGTTTTACAGGCTGTCATTTAAATCCCGCTTCAAAGCCTCCATCTTTTTAGGGACCGGGACACCAGAATGAGCATGCTTTGGACGTCGCTTCCAGGATGGTTTCTTTACACTGTCCGGAGCTGCTGATGTAGTGTTGTTTTCTTTGGGGTGTTGTGTGCTGTTAGTCGGGACCGTGCTGGTTCTTCGTCTAGGCTCCACTAAAGTGTTATTCACTGGAAGGATAAAAAGGAATAGGACTTACTTATAAAACATTTTCATCATAAATACAATTTAAGAGTTTTAAGAAAAGTACATTTTAGAATTAATTGAGTTCTACAAATACTTATAAAATTATACCTACTGCTGTAATTATGTGCCCCAAATATAAAATTTTTGTATGTTGCAAAATACAACAATGTACCTTCTTGAAACTTTTTATGGTTACAAAGAATAACAACAAGAACTGAAGAACTTAGAGAGCTAGATGTTTTAAAGGTATGAAAAAAAGCAAGATTCTATAAAAACAGTATAGGTATATTTTTGAGTTTTACTAGGTTACATACTATAGGCACTAATTAAGAGTTATTCATGTCTGTTGTGTCTAAAGGTGCACATTCAATAGTTCTGTATATTTATCTGGCATTATATTCTAAAGAGCAACATGCTCAAATATTTAACTTGATTGAAAAACTTTTCTGCTGGGGTAACACACAATATAAGAGTTCCAAATTATTAAATACTTAGTTAAGTATAATAAATAATATGAATGTTAAACATTCATATCATATGCTGGATAGTAATTTTTATAGTAACAAAACAGACACAAAATGGCATGGAACTGTGCAATACGTTAAAGGTAGGGCATAATATGAAAGGGGATAATGCATGATTGCATATGAATACAACTGGTCAACTACGGCTAGTAAAAGCTTCATAAAATTGGTCTACATGCTTGTGTGAACTTACTTTTGAAAGGAATCTTCTCAACTCTCTTCTTTGTGGAAGAAATGGTCTTTTTTGTAGTGGTTGCAAATGGTCTTCTTGGAGATGATCTATTCTTCGAGGTGATTGTTTTGACGACACTACGCTGCACTTTAGGTGTCGCTTTTGTCATATCTGGAACATTTGGAGCCATCGTATTTTTGGCTAACTGATCGTGATTATATCACGGGTCAGAAACAGACAGCGGCCGTGAAGAGACCAAACCAAACAACACAAACAGTTCAAACTTTTTCAAATTAAACGGCTTTCTTCCAAGTTCCATACAATCTAATCTACCACAGAATCCACAGATGTACTAGGTAACTCGATGCTAACCTCAGAAGAACTATCATATGGAACTGCCATATTGTTCAATTTGACACGGAAGCAATAATGGACTACCAGTCTCTTTCTCACAACAGTGGTTTTACGTTAGGAAAAAGCATACACACTCTTTTTATCAGCGCCCTCTTTCTGATTTTGATGTACTTTTGCTGTCACGGACGCCATTTTATTCTACGGTTTTGTTTACATGTGAGATGTCATTGTGAGATTTTTATGTTTTCCCCGTGTTTTCGACTTATTTATTAAGCAAAACTGTGATATAAATTGAAAATCATATAGAAGAGGTACCGTGAAGTGTTCGGTAGCAGGCTGTGGCCTATGCCAAAGCAAAAACAGGCCGAATCTAACCATAATCCGCCATGTTTATCAACCGATTTGTTTACTTAGGTATCCAGGAAAAGTACATGCTTATGGCAGTTCTACATGATAGTTCTTCTGAGATGCTAACCAATCTACGTACGTAGTAAAGAGAATTATACTTCTTAGTTTATGAAAGAGAATAAAACCACTACCTACGTAGTAAACTTACTAGTCTATGATACAATCCACAGATTTAATGTGGATGCATAGCACAGAATCATAGACTAGCACATGGTACATTATTAAACTCCGCCAGCCTAAATGAAAGTCCGCCGTATGCCATTCCGAGATACGCAGTTGTGTGAGTTTAAGTAGTTTTTGTATTCTCTTGGTGTTGGTGCCGCCATCAGCGACGGATACGGTGGTTCTGAAACTTTTTAAATTGGGGAAAAATAGTTCTAGGCTTCTAGGAGGTTCAAAAGCCTGCGCGCGCCGCGTGGCGCTGTGCCACTTATTTGCATGCTTGATGATTACCATAAGGCACAGGTCTTGCTCGTTCTGTTGCTCAACATCATAAAATAATATATTAGGTATGTAATTAGTAATTACATATACATACCTACTAAAATCTAGCTACCTAGTCTTTTAGGCTACTAATGTGATACCTAGGCTCCTACTCACCTATTCAAACTAATATACCTAGGTACCTACATCCTAAATAAACAGCTTTATTAAGAAAGAAAATTACAATCAAATAATAGAATAAAATTAAAAGTAGTATTTACAAGAGAAACAATTGAGCTAACTGCTGACTGTTGCAAACAATCTATAGGAATAATATTATAAATACGAAAGTGTGTTTGTTTGATTATCAAATCAAATCAAATATCAATAACGTTTATTTCTTTAAGCTTACAAAATAAGCACTTAGACAATCCTTCTTTCACGCCCTAATTATGCAAGCAATCGACTTGATTTTTGGCATAGAGTTAGTTGAACGGATAGAGAGTAACATTTTTTTTTTCACTAGTACGTGAAGTTGGCAAAAGTTTTCTCAAACCACAAGAGGAAAAAAATTGCCATATAATTAAAAAAAAAAAAAAAAACAAGCTTTTTATTCCATAAATCAGTTCAATGCCCTGAATAAAAGTTAAGGTAAAGCTGATAGAGCAACCAATCATTTCGTTATCATTTCTTAGTTATCACTTAAAAGAAAAAAAAGAGTTTATTGTTTCGCGACAGTAGAAAAGTTTCGCGATACTAGTAAAAGTTTCAAAAACATAGAGTAATTTAATCATACATAAACAAGACAGCGATATGTGGTACAAACACGTTTGACAGAGAAAACAAATCAAGAAAACTTCCCCGAAGTTCATTGAATGAATAGTGTTATTGAATGATCTTTGAGATTTTTCTGGTGTTACCAGTAGCGTGAAATGGTAACTCCCAGAGCTCCTTATTTTACGTAAACGAATTCTATGTAAAGGCTCAGGCAATCAGTGGAGCCCTGCAGCACCGAAAACTCCATCCAACAACTGATAAAATCGTGGACTCCTTCCATGGCCAGTACCAAGAGTTAGTTTGTTTCTTATATTATCAACTTATTTCTTCGATTTAACGCAATATAATTATCAACAGAAAAGTTAGAATAAAAACCCAAATCTCGCCGGGGTGCTGCCAACATGTAAACAAGCAAATTTCCTAGTAAGTGTGGGATATTAAAAATGTTTCAATACCTACTTGTATTTGTTCAATTATTAATAAGGTTGGTAGGTACCAGTACCTACCTACTTTAAATATGTAGTCATCATTTTGATGATTTTTACATGGGTACAAATAAATACAAAGGAATGATTGTTTATAGTGTTAATTCAACACTTTTTTTTATTACAAAATACGAATTTTGAATTTTTGTTCTTCTATGTGTTTGTTTGAGCTAATCTATGAAACGGCTGGACCTATTTTGATCAAACTTTTACTGATGCTGATGCTACGCATGTAGCTGATGTTACAGCAAGAATAGGGGATCCGCGCAATAAAATAATAGATGAAATGTAAATTTTGCATAGGCGAAGCCGCGCGCGCGGGGCACAGCTAGTGCCGCGTATCAACATACTCAAAGAACTTGAATGTATCATGCATTATTTATTTATTTTATTACTGGTCGGTTCGTGCTCACGTGTAATCATCGCACCTTCCACTCTGACCTAGGTAGAAAGAAGATAGATAGGATAGGAACAGGTACCTATGCAGGTATATCTAGGTACCTAGGTAGGTACCTAAGTAACGCGTGTGCGTGCAGATACCTACCTACCTACCTAAAAATAGCGATATACATAATATTAATACTAGAAATAAACATAAACTCGCTGTGCCCACAACCAGGCTTCACAAGATAAATGTATCTTTCAAAGGGCAATGTATACGCTTCTACAACAAAACTCCTAGTGTCTGAAAATCTATCAATTAATAAATTCAAACAAATTGTCAAAACTTTTCTGTGCAAAAAGGCTTACTACAAAATATCAGATTATTTAGAAGATAAAAAAGCTTGGGACGGGTTTTGCTCCAACTCGAAAAATAACAACTAACAGGCTAAAGGTTTCTTCGTCGCTTCTTTACTTTAGTCTACACACCGAAGCGACAGAAATCAAAAACATCACTTTATTTCCGTGTCAGTGTTTTATTTTAAGAATTTGACTTTTTCTAAGTATACATTTTTGTATTTATGGAAATAAAGAATTTTTGTTTATTTTTTTTTTTACCCATTGCGTGTGTAGATTAAAACTAACAAGAAGTGTCTATACAAATGTGTTTTTTGGTAGGTATCACAAAAACAGGTACTTATTTAGGAAGTAGGTACTTACCTTATCTACTTAGCGACTAAGACCTACTTTCACAGAAAAAAAATTAAGTGGTAAATTAAGTAATTAGGTACCTAGTACCTACCTATTTACTTAATAAGGTAGGTTCCTACCCAGTATGCTTCCGACAGGTATTAATATGGATTAGTTGAGCTACCTGTAGATTGTTTGCAATAGTCTGCAGTTAGCTCAATTGTTTCAAGTGTAAATACTATTTTTAGTTCTATTACTTGATGGTAACTACTTACATTATTCAAATAAATTAACCTAGTACCTACATACCTTCAGAAAAACTCTGTTTTCCCATTCCATCAACGCAAAAAAAAACATTGTTTTGCCAAATTGGATAGGTAGGTAAGGTAGGCTTCCTACTTTACTTTTCGTGAAATGTTCCATTCGCATTACATTTCAAAGTTTTAGGTAATACACTTGATACTTACAAATAATTTTCAGTTCAATGATTTTAGAAACTTATGAAAATATTCGGGAGTTTTTTTCCTCAGTTGGCAACTCTATAATCACACGCACACAATGACTCGTCCGCCATTGCTGTGCTTCACATTTGATTTGGTAGGACTACGTCCGTAAATTTTCCCTCGTCCCTGCCCGTCGCTGCCAAGTTGCACTTCTCCTTTTTACAGACCCGGAAAGACAACACGATCAGTTGTCAGTGTCAGTTCTCCAAAGATTGTCAATGTCATCTTTTGGACAAACAAAACCACGAACAGAGGATGAATTTACGTCTCTACGACCCTTACCAAAGCTTCCCCTATGTATGAGAATAAAACCACTCACCGCTACCTAAAATACACGCCTTGTCTATATATGTGTTTTTGTATTTAGAAATAATTTTTAAATTAACTCGTGTTTAACTAATACTGTTTTGACTGATGTAATAAAGTAAAAAAAAACAATATTGTAAGTTTCTGTATTTTTTTTTTTCAATTGAACATTAGCACATTTGTATCCCAACTTCTGTTTATTGCAATAAAATGGCAACATGGACAGTGATAAGCTTGTGTGAGTGCCACCAGTAAGTGGCAGACCTTGTATAATTATTTGACCATGGACCAGCATAGACTAGTAAGTGTATACATGTGGTATACTATACATACATCCAATTCGTTGTTTTTGTATATCTGTCCTTGTGGATTGAAACCATTTATTAATTGTGATTGTGGTTAAATTCATCAGGTCTTAAATATAGTTCTGGTCGTTTTCTATATATAATAAAAAATATCTATCTATGTATTGTATTATATTATGTTTATCAGTTATCTAGTACCCATAACACAAGCTCTGCTTAGCTTGGGGCTAGATAATGCTCTGTGAATTGTCCAGCATTATTTATTTATTTATTTTATAGTTTTCGATCTACACAATCTACTCTTTCGAGCGTACAAAAGTTTATTTTAATTAAATTGGAGATTTATAAATTGTTAATAATAAATTGATTGCCTTAATTGTAACAATAATAATATCTTATTCTATTTCAATTCATAATAAAATAATAAATTTAATCAAAATGAAATCACATTAATAAAGTTAGAATATATGAGGATGGACAAATTAGGCTAAAGCCATTAGGGCCTTACTACCTCGTCCAATGAAAAAAGGTTTTTGAATTGGACTGTAATTGTCTGAATAAATAAATTGAATTATAAAAATTATTATTATTAACTATAATAATATTGTAAGTAGTTGTATTTAGAATTTTGTAATTAGCTTCTTACATATGCACACAGATTCCCGTTCTTTCCAACGATCCTATCCATCCACGGTTGTCTGGTAGAGATCGCTCTTGAGCGATAAGACCGCCAATTGTTACGTAATTGTTTATTACTTTTACTTTTGTTGTGTCTTTTACTTTTGTTTGTTCAGTAAATTTATGTGTGCAATAAACTTAGATGAATGGCAATAAAGCATTTTCTATCTATAATTATTATGTTATATGATATTGATTTTTTTTGTAAGATTTTGTTGACAAGGTGTCTTCTCTATAAACCTTAGAGCATTTTTAACTAATAGTTTTATGCTCTAACCTACGAACAGACCCAAGAAAAATGTCATTCTAATGCTGGCCAAATGGCCAACTATTGAAGGAAGATTGCGTTCGTCCAAGGGCCATCATAACTATTGGAAAAAAGGGAGTTTTCCCTATTTCCAAATTGCTAAATGACATGCAAAATAACGGCAACACCGTTATTTGGCGTCCATCTTTATTGCCTCAGGTGTGTTGTGTTGTGTTGATTTAGAGAAATTGTTGCAAAATATTCAATTTTTATCAATAAATACAACATAAAGCTTTTCAGTCTAAGCCTGAAATCCTAACGTATTTCTATCGGTAACAATCGCGGTGACTTCCTCGTATAATGGATTATTTTTTACTAAAGTGTCACAGTATCTTTAGCGTTCGTTCTAAAAGTTTCACTGTTCCTGCTATTGACCTATGATGCTAATTAATCGGCCAACTTCCACTCGCTTTCTTCCGAACGTGCTTTACAGCATTCTGGAGGCGAATGCGCTAATCATGTTGTTTGTTATTTCCAGCAGATGAAGTGTGGGAATGGATAGACTGAACCAGTTGCGCGCTGGAGCGGGCGGCGGCGGAGACGCCACGCTGGACTCGTCAGCGCCGAGCGAGGCCTACATGTCCGCCGCGGAGAGCTGCTCCAAGTATTTCTCTCTCTCGGATTCCTCAGAAGCGGGCTTCGATATCTCGCCCATCAAAGATGTGTCTCTGGCCTCCGCCAGCACGAGCGTTACGCACGAGACCGAGCACACCATGACGGATGACCTTATTTCCGATCTCTCTCCAATCACTAAGAAAGATGTCATGCTAGACAGCTTCAAAATTGGCAAGCAGATTGAGGCAGCCAACATCCTGTCCGGTGGTGTTGATATTTTTGAGGACAATGATAATTCATATGATGGTGATGAGCTGGTGATTGATGACAATGTTGATATAGATGAGAAGATGAGCCTTGAAAAGGAGTCCCACTTGGAGGAAGCAGTTTCAGAGGGTGCTTTGGTAGTGAGTCCTGTGGATCTAGAGAGTAAGGAAACGGAAGTGATACTTCACATAGATGGCAAGGGTGTGGATGCTATTAACATTGGGAATGGGATTTATTTGTACAGAAGAGTGGGTCAAGAAGAATTGGCTGCTGTTCAAATACTTACGGAGGAGAACCAAGAACCCACATTCAAGTTCCTAAAAGTTCGGTGAGTCATTGAAACAACCTGTTGATCAGTTGATGGTAGATAACATTTGACTTGTCCTCTCATATCAAAAAAAGCATTTGCATTATTTGTTACAACTGTAAATAACATGTATAAATAGAGTTGAAAAAAGTTTTTGATACAGAAGTCTTGTAGGGTTAAGGAATATTTAATGGACAAAAGATATTATAACAAATATTAAAATGAAATACACACAATTACATATTCATAACTTTTTTTTTCCTTTTGTGTTCGGCTGCTTGGCTATCTGATTTTATATCAATAATCCAGGTTGCTGTCCGATTTGTTCTGTTTCTGTGTCATTTAGAGAGAGTGTAGTAGTTAAAGCTTTTGTAGGTACAAGATATTTTATGTCCTCTAAATTATATTTGTACCTTTTTAGGGTTCCATACCCAAAGGGTGAAACGGACCCTATTACTAAGACTCTGCATTCGTTTTAAAATTCAAAGTTCCTTATTGTCTTTAGACATTACAGAACTCTTGCACACACAATACCCAGATTTATTAAAATAAAAAGTAAACTAGGAAATAAAATGATTACTTGTCTGTCTGTCAGCGAGCTGTACCTCATAAACCGTACATCAAACAGGTAGAAAGTTGAAATTATCCGTTCTTGCCTCTAGAACAGCAAATTAAAATAAAAGAAGGGCTCCCAAACAAAAAACTTAACTTTTGCTCTCTTTTGTTGAGGCTGTATCTCTCTAACCATTATAGGTAGAAAGCTGAAATTTTTTCAGAGTGTAGATCACTATTGCCACTATAACAACAAACTATAAAAATAAAGTTAATTCAATTATTAAATTAATTAAGTTCATACTAATTTGAGTACAATTACTGAAGTTAAGCAACGTCGGGCGGCGTCAGTACTCGGTTGGGTGAGCGCGTCATGATGGCTTATTACTTTTTTTTATATCAGTTAGGTTATCTTTTGTGAAATAGTTATATACAATGGTACAGAACCCTCAATGTGCGAGTCAACCTGCACATGGCTGGTTTCAGTTTGTAATAATTATTAAAATATCATTAACATGTGCCCAAAAAGCATAAATTTATATGGTGACACATTGTAACTTACAACCAACTATGTTTTAATATAAAATGATATTTATTACCTATCCTTGTTCAAAACAAATAAACAATGTGAGTTTGAGTTTGAACCTATTAAATGAATTCTGATTGAAATCTCTCTTCTCACCACTGAAAAACATCAACTAAAGGCAGGCATGTTGTAAAAAATCCAACAATTGTAAATAAAAATAGAACAACTTTCATAAAAAGTAATCACTATTTCTAATTGGATAAAATTATGAAACCTTGATAAAAACTATGAGTGAGCTGTACTTGCTTGTCTTTTAAAGTAGATTCTTTTTACTTTCCAGGGAAAATGTTGAAGGCAACTTGGAAGTGTACGAGGAATTCGAGGTTGAAGTTTCCAAAGACTTGGTTTGTAGTAAATTTTATATCTACAAAGATGAATTCAGTAAGATATTTTTTAGTAATTTTTTTATCAATGTTTTCAGCCCACAAAAGAAGACAAACCTTTAAAAAAAAATACGTCGCATGTGTCTAACAGAGATATAGATAACGCGACAAGTACGTCATCAAACAACAAAATTGTTGAGAATAAAGACATGGCACCAACTAAAGAAACCACATCAAAAGCTGAAGACACCGAACCTGAATCCAAAACTGAAGTCAATTTCAATGGGAAAATTATGAAATTCAGTGAAACCAAAAAAACACCTGTTGTTGGAAGCTTTACTCCAATGACATATCATTCTACACCCAACAAAGAAGGGAAACCACTCACTAAGACAATGGTGGATCAACAATTACATCCAAACAGACATTCAGAAAATGTTCTTCACATTGAAGTTCACACAGATAGTCAAAAGAAACAGGCTACTGATGAAAGTAAACCTAAACCTGAAAGTCAAGAAAAAAAGGTAGATGATGTAATTATAAAAAAAGATACATCAACTGATACAGAAACTAAGATAACTGGACAGACTGAAAGTCTAGAGAAAAAAGATCTGAAGCAAGTAAATTCTGATAGCAGCACAAATATTAATATGGACAAGAAATCAACTGAAAATCAAAATAAGCTAATATTATGCGATGATCCTAAAGTAGAAGAGGCTGAAGTGGATACCGCTGTTTCTACTAGTAAAGATATCACTGACTCGGCAGTAGTAAATAACGAAATTGCAGAACACATAGTTCTTCCAGCAAATGATACAGTGACAAATGATAAAAAAGATCTTCTAAAATTTAAAGACTCAATGAGCCCTGCAAAGTCCATTCCATATTTTGTGGAAGTTTCCCTTGCTAAGGAAGTCTCCAAAGTCGAAGAGCCAAGCAAAGATAGTAGTTCTAATGAAATTTCTGAAAAAGTTTTATTGACTATGGATATAAGTGATATTCCAGATATTGATAAGTGTGATGATAAAAATTCTAAAGCTGTATCCACAATAGCAAACCAACTCAGTGTAAATGTAATAGAGAAAAAAGTAACAAATGTTGAAACCGTTCAAGAAGCTACTAGCAGCACAATAGATCTGACTTCTAATAATGATGTGAAAGAAGATATAAAACAAATAATTGCAGCAAAAGAATCAAACAATGCTGTAAGCAGTACTTCATCTGATCAAAGTAAGAAGACTGAAGATGAACCTATAGGCATACCAGAAGAATCTATAATTACCAAAATTGATCATAAAAAACAGCAAGTTGAAGACAAAAATACTGAAGTGCCTGAAAATCCAATAACAAAGACTGCTAAAAGAGAAATAAAAGAAAATGATACTGAAAGGCCTGTTATTGAGCCTCCCGAACAGTTAAAAGAAAAAGTAGTGTTGGAGGTATATAAAATCAAGAAATCTGAACCAGAAACAGCCAAACTTCCTGAATACCCCTTGAAAGAAAATAAATCCACTACGTCCATAGTTTCGATTCCAAAAGTTGAAACTAAAACAGCTTTAGAAAAAGAAAAATCTGATAGCATAGAAAGTACAAGCAACCCCATAACGATAGAGCAAGGTAATTCCAATGTTCCGAAGATAAAACCAGATTATTCCAATGTTTTAAATGCACAGGAAGGTGATTCTGCTAGTAAAAGTGTTGCTTCCAAAAATGTTTCTACTGATAATTTGAGTCAAAGTGCCAAACTAATTGAACAAGCAGAGGCTGAAATAATAGATCCTTTATCAAAAAATGAGAATACAACTGATAAATCAATTGTACTTGACAAAATTCAGCAGAAAGCTGCTCCGCCTATGAATAAGTTTATCCAAGTACCTAAAGGGATGAAGGTGAAGATAGTCCCTAAAGCAGGAACACCTGGTGTTACAATAATTTCTGTAGAAAAGAAGTTAGAACAAACTCCAATCGCGCACTCTGCCCTCGCTGCAACTGCTAAACTAAATGAACCTAAAACAAATTGTAAATCTGATAACTTGCCTCCCGCTTTTAAAGGAATAGAAACTAAAGTTAACCAGCCAATCACGAAAGAGTTTGAACTCAAAACAGTATCCAAAACAGTTCCTTTAAATCCTCCAACAATTATTGAACCAATAATGAAAGTAAGTAAACCCGAACCGGGTACTCAAAAAATTCTTAAAAACAAAGCTATTATTATAACGTCAAACAAAATTATTGCTCCAAACAAAATGGACACATCAAGCGAAGTCAAAAATGTGGGCAAAGTTACATCAGAAGTAAAACCAATAAACAATAATCACAATGCAGTGCCTTTTGGAAAGTGGACAGACGCAAATAGACAAGAGTTTTTAAACAAATTTAAAGAAATCAAAGTTCCAGCTACTAGCACTACAAAACAGATTAAGAACTCCAATGATCTTAACAGAATAGATGTTCTAAAGAAAATCGATAGCCAAAGGCACAATAACAAAGCTCATGACAAATTAAATTTAAAAGACACAATGTTTACAAGTAAAATAGCTCCATCACAAGAAATACAAGTACCAGTTAAAACTGAAGGTTTAAAGATGAAAGCCAAACTTGATCCTAAAAATGCTATTGTTGTAAGTACTTCTACTGAAACAGTGTTGTCTACAGTACCTAGCAATACTGAAATTGTTGTTCCGCAGCCAGAGGAAAGACGGGAGGTCTATTTCAATGATCTGATTGGTAGGGCTATTGTAGACATGCTGAATAGACCTGTCCCTATGCCTATGACTAGGAGCCCTTTGGATGAACCGAGACATTTGGAGGCCCAAACAGAAGCAAACGAGCCCCAAAACTTAAACACCGATCTGCATAAACCAAATGCTGACCAACAAAAATCCAATTCAGATCAGAAAACGGATCAAAAGGTAATTGATCAAAAGGTTAAAGCTGATCAACGACTCAATGACGAGGAAAATAGTAGTGGGTCGTTAGATGACATTGAAATGAAAATGAACGAACTACATGGTATTCCATTCGTTGAAAGACCTCCACATGAACTGCCTAAAGTGTATAAAACTTACAGCAAATCTAGTAAAGATACAAAGCAAAGTAAAGGGGCTAAGAAACTGCTTCCCACAACAAGCAAACAACCTGTGGTTCATGATAATGTAATTGATTTAGAATCCGACGAAGAAGTGATTGAGCATGAACCAATCACTGGTGATATGAATCAAAGCAAAAATGTAGCACCGAAACCTGCACAATCTAAAGCTCCTGTGAATATAGCAGCCAAGGAAAAACTGAAAGAACCTGTTATAACTGAAAATGACTTCGATAAATTTGCGAGGAGAAATTCTAAATCCTTTGAGAATTGTCTGGCTGTTAAATTCGACGGTACAGAACCGACAAACGTTGTCCAAACAGTAAAAGAGAGAGAAGCTCCACAGAACTATTCTCTAAAAAAGATTGGAACGGACAACAAAACAAAACCGCCTCTTAAACAAGCTGCAAGTAAAATTCATGTCAGCAAGCCTCTATCCAATACGAAATTTGGAGCAGTGCCTGAAAACCCCACCAAGAACTATCAGTTAAAGATGATACACTCCGCGTATCAATCAGCTTTGACCGCAAAACAACAAATAGACCAACCTCTAAACATTATCGAGGACAAACCAGTCAAGGTTGTATTTATGGACGCAAATACAGAGTTTGTGCCAAATCAACTAAATGTTCAAGGTAAAGAATTATCACCTGCAAAAAAGACACCAGTTGAATCTGCGAACATGAATCCGCAACCTATAATAACACCAGGAACAACTCAGGAAAAATACGATGATACGAAGATTAAAACTAAACATCAGAGGAAACAAGTTCTAAACCCTGTAGAAGCTCCCGAATTAGAACTTATCCAGCCATGTGAATTGAATGTGTCGCCAAAGAAGAAACGAAAAACTGAAGACAATAAAACAGATAAAAACCTCAAAAATCTAGTTCATAAGAAATCTTATTTACTGGGCCGAATTGAAGAGAAACCTGCGCCACAAGATGTGATGATGACTTCAAACGAGGCATTAAATCGTGTGGAAACAGCGACCGATCGCACTGTTTCAGCTATTGATAGCTTAGTGAAAGCTGCAGAGTTATTGGAAAACCAATCCATTCAGGACGCAATTCCAAGCACTGAATCTCCACAGAACACCTCGGTGAAAAGAGGAAGAGGAAGACCTCGGAAATATCCTCTACCCGAAGGAGCTATTGATATTAAAAAGGCAAGTCCTAGTCCCCCGAAAAAGTCAAGGTTCTTCGACGCTAAACCACTAAAGCAAGATCCTATTTCGGATGAAGAAAGTTCAGACGAAGAACCAATAATAAGAGAGAACTGGACTATGGGAAAAATAAATGAGAACATAGTTTGCCCGATTTGCAACAAACTATTTAGATCAGAAAATGTTGTCTTCAAACACGTGAAACATTGCTCAGGAGTGTCTCCTACGAGGTCTGATTTAGAGAAACGAAAGACGCGTTATTCGAAGGATACTGACGATAATAAATCCGAGAGCCAATCAGAAGATATGGATTTCGATGAAAAATCGAAAACGACGCTGATATCTTACAAAAATTGCACTTCGCACGAAGATGCGCATAACAAGTCAATAAGCATGCCTTCAGAAGAAATACAAGTTGAATCGAAATCTGTAACTGATATACCAGATATCGAGACACAAGAAAAAGTAAAATTACCGGTAGAAAAACAAAAACGAGAACCTACACTGAAGGAAATAGCTGATGAAAAACTTAAATCGAAACAGTCGGACAATAAAGAGGTTGTAGAAAAAAGCGATACAAAATTGGTTGAAGCTGCAATGAATGAACCCGCTGAAAAGGCAGCAAAGACAACTTCCGTGCATAGGTCCAGCAATCTCGTTTGCGAATTTTGTGGCAAATCGTTCAGGCAGCTTTCTTATCTGTCTAACCACAAACTACAGCACCAGAGAGAACAGCTAAAGAAACTAGATGTAAAGCTCAATACCAAACTACAAGTCTTTAGCTGTGAGGTTTGCAAGAAGGAATTTAGGAAACTGCATCATTTGGTGCAACATAGGATTATACACAACCCTGATGTACCAACAAGAACCACGAGAAAAACTTCTTCCGAACAGAAAGAGACTAAAGCGACAGAGACACCTACACTCAAACAGAATGACGATACCAGTGCAGGCTTCCGCTGTGAGCCTTGCGATAAGTCTTTCAGAAAGCTACATCATTTAGTTGAGCACAGAGAGACCCATGACGGAATAAACAGGCAGAAAACCATCCCTCAACCTATAGAAAAACCACCACCTCCACCGCAATGTGAGACGTGCAAAAAATCGTTTAGAAAGCTCCACCATCTCAAAGAGCACAAAGAGCAGTGTCACAATAATGTGGAAAAAATAGAGACAAGCTCTGAGAAATCTGACGATAAGAGCGTGCAGAGTTCCTTGTCCACCAGAGACATTATACACGAGTGTTCTCTCTGCTACATGGTGTTCCCTAACGAACACTCTCTCAATAAACACTTTGTTTTATGCCAGCAGAAGAAAAAGAGACGGTTTAAGGCGAAAGACAAGCTAGTAAATGCGGATGAGGTTGAAATAATTGAAGAAAGTTTGGGTACAGAAGATGATAGTACAGATGCCGAAGATGCGCCAGAAATTGTTACAGAAGAAGTCAAGAATGAGAAATTCAAAGCTGAAGAAGAAAACAATAAAATTGCTGACGCGGTGGTTGAGAACAAAAGCAGTGAAGAACCTGACATTGAAAAGGCACCCAAAGATGAGAAACCTGTCGTGGTTCCGGAGATTCCTAAACCGAAGGAAAAAGAAATTGACGAAGCAAAAAGTGCCCCCGCCAAACGAGTGCTTTCAAAATCAATTGATATATCAGACGCAAATAAAATCATTCCAGAGAAAATAAAAAAGAACAACGAGAAAAAAGTTGAGCTGCCGAAAAAAACTACAGCCAAAGACAAAGTAGCCCCAACTGTTAGTAGAAGGCAGAAAAGTATAGCCCCATTACCAGTACTGCCAGAGGGTGCGCCAGCTAAATCGAGCGACGAGGATGAATTCCGATACATGCTAAACCCGAATTTCAAAGAAGACGATACAAACAAAGAGAAGGTCTTCATGAATGTGCGCTCAAACAAAAGAAATTCCTTACAAATCGAGCGGCCGAGTTCAAGAGACCAGTTCCTAGTGAACAGAAGAACATCGTTACAGCACCCTCCGAAGATTCCTAGGTTGAAAGCAAAGGCTGTCGAGCCTAAAGTTGTACCTACCGCGACTAAAACGATCCCTAAGTCAAAACCAACAATCACTGCACAAGCAGCATCTACGGATTCAGACGACAGCGATGTGAAATACTCTTTCCCTGTCACTATTCCAAAGGAAACTTCAAAACCTAAAGATACACCAAAGGAAAAAAAAGCTCCGCGAAAATCTATGGCGGCTGATAAGCGAAAGTCGCTTATTGGGATTGCGAAAAGGAAGACCTTGGGGCAAGGAGTTGCCAAGCTCAAAGTCAACTTGCCAATCAAAGTGATCAAGCGAAGTAAGTGTGCAAGATATTTATTTATAACGTTTGAGCATAATATCTAGTTTTTTATGAACAACAAAAAAGCTGGAGTTAAAAGTATCTGTATTTACTCACTAGCTTCTGCCCGCAGTTTCGCTTCTGTGATAAAAAGTAGCCTGTCTGTCAAATGTTTTCAAATTTCCAATATTTAATCCAAAATAAGCTCTCAGACAAGTCAAAATTTATGTTATAAATTATAATCAAATCTGTAAAAACGTGCTCTTCGGCTTAAATTTTTTATCCCTGGGAGATAGTATACGTCGCTTAGACGTGACAGACAAGATAACAGACAGAATCAAGAACAGAATTCAAATTGAAAATAAAAGGATTAGTTGTAAAAGTACATCCTTACAAACTTTGTCTCAGCATTGTTTGTACATGAATCATATATCGCTGACTGAGCAAACTTTCATAATACGGGCCTTAGATAGGCATATCTGAGTAAATACCTGAATTGGTTGCCACCCTTGTCCCTTATCACAACAAAATCAAGCCATGGTATTTCGTTAATCAGCTACATGTCTGCCCATTTCCGTTCTAATTCAAGAAATCTAGCTTCTCTAAGCACTTCGGCCTTTCTCGTCCTCTTTTATCTTATAGAAATTAAAATGATGTGAAAAAGGCGCTAATTGAACATTGTTCCTCAGGAACGTTGGGCGTGGAGCACCGGTGCGATTGTGGTCAGCTGTTCAACAGCGCCGCGCTGCTGTCCCGGCACACGAGCCTCGCGCACACACCGCCGCGGATCCGCCGCAACCGCTCTCCTCCCCCGGACCCCCCCAAGGTTGGCTTGAGCCAATCACGTAAGTCCGCAATCCCCGCCAAAACCACCAGAAACTCCAGCGTCAAAAGCGAAGCGTCTACCTCCAAACCGACCACAAAATCCAGCGTTAAGAACACTTCTGCCTCGCGCAAGTCCGTCGTTCCTGAATCTCAGGAGAAGAAAGTGCTCGCGAAGCCGAAAGGGAACGCCGCGAACCGGGGCATTCCTCTCCCGAACACGAAGCGCAAGCTGATGATGAGATCCGCCAAGACGCCGGCACTAGGATCGGACTGAACACCCTGAAGGGTACTAGGAATTAAGATACAAAGTTACATAGTAGTGGTGGGTTGCACTTGCACAGTTATGGGATTGAGCGAGGCGCTCTTTGGCACAGTAAGGCAGCGCACTGTGGTAGGTACCACGATTGAGGCGAGGATAGGCTGGGTGGTGTGTATCCTGCGGCCGCAGAGAACAGAAGTGCGCTGAGTGAATCCCACTCATTCGATTTGCGCGGTACATAGCTCAATTTATTTTTTATGCATTGTGCTGCTGGCTGTGCTGTGTTATGTCCCGCGCGCTCGCTCACCAGGAGCTCTGTTTCTGCCTGTCGAGTGAGCGCGACGCTTTAAGCACACTTCTTTTCTCTGTACACAGAACAGCCAGATCGTGCTGAGTATGTCCCGCTCATTCGAGTGGCGTGGCGCGCTAAGAGAGCGAGCGAGACACAATTGTCCGGTCCTTGTCACGATTGTGCTGAGTGTGTTCCGCTCGCGCGGGGAGCCTGTTGACTTGTTGAGTTCTCTGCGGTTCTGAATGCCGGGACCACGTTTAGGAAAACTGTGCTAGGGCCTCTTTTAAGGAAGTGAGTAGATACAATTGTGGTGACACGTGCTAAGGAGGAGAAACCCACCCCTTAATAAGGAAAGCGCGACGTATCAAACGCTCACAAATCGAAACAAGAGGACCACTGTATATTACTAAATATTTTATACAATTTTGGTGAAGTAATAGGATGCATTGTTAGAACTTTATGGTCTATGGACCCAATGTGTTAAAAAGTTATATTTTGTCAATTTTTTTAGAGTATACGTAGTTTAGGAGCGAATATTTATGTTTATTGTTAGAATTTAAGGATCGTCATCAGGATCCGAGTTTGCTATTACAGTGAAACTGCTGTATTTGATACACAGATCATTTTATTGTTCATGTTCACCATTGTAGTCAATAAGAATACAATTTGTTATACATGAGAGAGCATCTCTATCACTTTAGACTAACTTAAGTTCACGTTCACTCTTATAATGTGCGCGCAGCGTCGCGCACATTAGGCGCATACCCCACACCCAAAGCGGAGCCGCCACCTAATTTATCTTATTATTCCGTTTAACAAAGGAATTTTCAAAAATCCATCTTCCAGTTTGTGATACCTATCGTTTTATACTATTTAGTTTAGGCAGAAATACGTAAATATATTTTTGTGGCCACCAAGGGCAACTTCGTATCTCTGCCCAAACTAAATGGAATAAAACTATTACAGAGGCTTTAAAAAAAGCTTATGATAGGTATCACAAAGTGGAAGATGGGTTTTGGAAAATTACTTTGTTAAACAGAATAATATAATAAAGTTGGTGGCGGCGGCGGGCGGGGCGCTAGTTTGGGTGGGGTATGCGCCTTAATTCAAAACTATATTTACAACTCAAAAAGCTACTAATTTTATTGACATAATACGAATCTGTATCTTTTTGCGTAGTACCTACATAAAGTTATATTTGAATCAAAGAGACGCCTCGCGTCGCGTCTTGGTTCAAGCCAACCCTTACTTCCAACTCCTAATGACTTGTGTACTATATTAAAACACGTGTCTTAAGTTCATTTAATATTTTTAGTTTCTAGATAAAAATCAATTTATATGAAATTTAGCCGACATACATACATGGTGTATTTTTTTAACTAGGACATTATGAGGGCACCTATAACCATAGGAAAGATGGGTACAATTTCTCTAGAAACATCAGCTCTGTTTAGGATAAACCATTTTGGGATAAAAATGACAAGCCTAAATTAGCGTCTAAAAATAAATCTAATAGAGAAAAAATATATATTGATGCGGATTGACTCTGTCATGTGAAAGTTGTTTCTAAAGAAGTGCACCCATACCTTTGGTTAAGAGTGTCCCCATACTGTCCTTATAAAAAAAACTATTGATGAGTGGTTAATAAATAATAGTTGTAGTTGCTAGTTTTTGCTTAACACATAAGGATAATGCAAGTATACAAAGTAGCAGAAATTTATTTGTTACAAAGAATCCTCAAGTTCATATAATTTTAGGTGGAGTTAGACATCCCAAAAGCTTCTTGTTCAAATGAATGCCTCTCCTTAGGAAATCTAGTGTTTAACTGTAAGTAAAAAAAAGAGTTTATATATATTTTTATAATCAAATAATATTGGTGAAAGGTTTTCTATAGTTTAAAGAGTAATGAGTGAGAGTATTCATACAATGTAATACTCCTAATCGCGGATAGGCAGACATACAGGAAATGGCAATATATTATCATAATAATAATTTTATCTAACAAGTGTTTTATATAAGTATTTGAAGTTGTCTGCTTATCCTTGTAGTAGACTAGGACCAAATTAAATCATTTTTTTTAAATGGTACCTATTGCAAAAAAAAATATATATATTTGAAGAATAGGTATTTGTTTTTAATATTATGATGTTAATTTGTACCTTTCGTGACTAACATTGTAATTAATTCTGAAATAGCAATATAAATTTTGCTGTCGTGAGATTTATGTTTAGAAGCATTTAACATTGTATGTAGATGATTATCATTATTTGTAATATGCTGATTAAATTTTCATTAATGGGTTATAAATAAACTGTCTAAAAATCAAATGATTTTTAATTTAACTACCTGACTAGAGTACGAACCAGATTACGTTTCATATCGGAATTAGGAACCAACGAACCTAGGTAGGATAAGAATAAACAAAATATATATGTATTCATTTATAATAATAAATAGGTATAACATACATATAATTTTCTCACAAAAAAAAATGGCTATCCTCTCTCACAAATAATATCAACAATACTAGGTTCCATCAGCTGCGGGTCGACACATCTGAGCTGTGCTGACGCCAGTGCGTCTTCCAACAAGGCATTCAACAGCCTCTCGTCGTTTCCCATACACGACAGTCTCTGCTGCAAGAAATGTACATCCACTTGCAACTGTTGCAGCCCGTGGCGTCCAAACGTGCGGAGTCTCACGCATTCCACAAGAGCTTTTAACGCAACTTTCAAGGCGCCGTTCGATAAAGCTGCTCGGTCGGCCCCGGCTGGGCTGAACACTTCTATTCGTTCCGAAAATATTCGATTCAGCGGAGAAAACGACGATGGAGCTCGCGACCAGATAGTGCGTCTGCTTGAATCGCTGGAGGGCTTTATGCTTGTAGGGAAAAGCTGCGACGCAGCACTATCAGCGCTCGCTAACGTTTCTACCACTCTTCGACACACTGCTCTGGGACCACGTGGTTCTGGAGCTCTGAGCCAATCACGGGCCAGGACGGAAACCCTTAACATTTGTGCTGTTGTTTGTCCGATGAAAACCACTTCAGCATCTAGCGCTGCTTGGGCAGCAGTGGATAGATGTACCATTACATTATTCGTGTCTTTGCTTCCTACTGTCAAGCCTGGTGCAGATTCCTCCAAGAGCTTAGTGAGATGTGTGTGTAAAGTGGTCATACCGGACTCTTGCATCTCAAGGCATAGCTTGGCCAGTATTAGGAGTAGCTCAAAAGGAATATTATTGTTAACAGTTTGAACACTGGCCATCTTCTTGACCATGTCTGATAAATTTATCATTGTCTCTGAGATAACTTTCCAGCATTTGTCTGCTACTGCTGTACCACACCAATGCTTCAGGCCAAAAGAAAGGTTGTTCTGTAGAAATGCCATAAGATCTAAGAGTGAAGCTTGGACTTTTTGCATAAGATACATCTGGAGAGAGTTTAAAATATCTTTGAGATCAGCCAGTTCTGTCCCTTTGCTAGCTAACTGTTGCCTTACTCTTGTCAGGCTGTCTTTGAACTGATTTTGAATGGATTGGTATTGCATTGTGGCTTTGTGATCAATGCATTCAATAACTATTTCAATTGCTTTGCTGGTCATAGTATCACTTGTGATGATTTCAGACATGGCTTGCAACTTTCTAAAGAATTTATCCAAACCTCTGATTAGAATTTCAGTGCCAGCATTCTCTGGTCTTTTGATAACTTCATCAAAGAGAACAAAAACTTGCAGCATGACTTTGTCACCAAATTCTGGAATTTCTGTGTTATCTTTGTCCTGGAATGTGTCATGGTAGCATGATATAACTATGCCTAAATCAACAAGTAGAGTATTGTTGCATTTCTCCACCCATTCTAGTATATCAGTGCTTTCAACCATTTCTCCTAAAGCTTGTAGGTGTTTATCTAGTCTACTTTCTGCACAACTTAAAAATATACCATGTAATGAGGAATCAGTCTCTTGCAGCTGTCTGAGCAGTCCCACACTCTCTGCTAACTCGGATGCTGAAGTTTCAGGACTGAGAAGCCTTTCTCGAAGTGTTTTTTTGAGTGTGTAGATTATTTCAGAACATTCAGTCTGAATGCTCTGGAATGAAGGTTGGTTACCATACTTCTGTAATACTCTTTGAGCGTGAGTGTAGTCATGAACTGCGTCGACGTATCTCCCTTCAGTTATTGCTTTATTGAGTTGAGACGGAAGAAGAAATAGAAATTGTAGCTTGTCTAAAAGTTGGCGTGTTCCACACAATCTACTGACATTATTGCCACTCTCTTTCAGTGAGTCGGATATCTGAGCACTAAAGGAAGTGATCTTATTCATATTTTCGCTAAGTTTGTTCATTTCTTCCTGCATGATCTTGAAATCTGTGCGCATTTTGCGAACAGTTTCCGTAGCTGATATAAACTTGTTATAGTTCTCGTAGACCAAAGTCTGCATCTCTGACTGTAGGAACTGGCTCTGAGTGACGATTTCTGCCTCTTTGTCCATGATTTGCTTGAGATTTGCGTGTTTTAGCAGGACATCCACATACATGTCGGGGTTGAAGTTGTTGCCATTGATATCGAGTGGTTTATCACCATTATCCTTAGACTCAGCCATAGCTGTATTAACTGGCTGTACTAAAATGCCTTACTTAAGAAAAGAAATGGCTAAAATTACTTTATTTTGAGATATTTTAAATTCACGTATTTAATTTTACGTGTAACATACTTCTTTTAGATTAATTTGTTTTGTTTTTGGTCATGACGTTAGCTTGACGTAGTTATGTATACTTTTTAGTTTATGGTCATGTCATGCAATTCGAGCATTTCATAAAGCAGTGTTGCCAACAGAAAAACTAGCTCTCCACCAGATTCAACCCCTGAAACCACCAGAAAACCACTAACAAAAAACGGTCCTACCGTAAAAATCGCTAAAATTTCCACGAAACAAATTTTAACACCATGTACTTCAGTAAGTAGCCTTTTAATAAAATATTTACAATTATAAAATGAACATGAACATTTTTTTTGTGAATCAAATATTTCAATAAACAAATTAAATGAATTCTTCTTCAGATTAATTATTTTGGTGTACACCATCATCCTCGGTTTCCGATTTGTACGATTCTTTGGTACCGATTTCATTTGTGAGTACAAATGAAATTTTTAATCAATTTAAACTAAGTTACGTCTAAAAAGGAAACAAAACAAAATATTCTTAAAGTTTTAAGGAACTTACATTTAAAAAAAATTAAATACTAGTCTTAATTTAAATTTGTTATTTGATTGTTATTTTCTTTCTGAATAAAGATATTATAGTCATAAAAAAAAAATACATTTCTCGTTTCTTTAAATAAAAGAAAATTAGACTCTTGTAACAGTTGTTTATTAAAAGGCTATTGTGACGGTAATTTCAATTGCGTATGCACTGCAGCATTTCCCATTGCGGTTTCAACATATTTACGCATCGAATGAGTTTGCGGAAATATTGTACGACGTAAGGAGCAGTCTGAGACGAGGCACGCACGAGACAGCGTTCACTCTGTCAGTCAGTTCTGTTTGTTGTACACTAACACAGAAAATATTCATCGGGGAATCCCTGCGTATAGAGTATTCTGGAGCTCAGTGATTCTGACGGATCAGTGTGGCCTACTCAGAAGTGGCTTAGTGGTTGAGTTTTAATATTTTCAGTAATAGAAAGTCAATATTAATAAACCGCTAGAAAAATCCACTAGCCACTAAAAGCAATATTTTACCACTAAAGCGGGGGTCGAAACCACCAGTTTTAGTGGAAAATCCACTAAGGTGGCAAAAAATCTACGTAGTTATTGTATACTCCGTATACTCATTGATAGACTCTGTGAGTGAGTGAATGCATGCATGTCATGCAGCATAATTGTTGACTGTTCGAATGGATTTGACAGTGATTAATTTATTCTCTGAGCATGCGTGGCTGTGAAGAGAGAGAGTACCAAGGAACTTATACCCAATCGTACAAGTTCCTTGGAGAGTACATACTGAGGTACATACATAATTCATGTATATACTCATCTAAGGTATATACGAAGTGGTGTTGGGTCACAGAGGAAGAAGGGTATAGAGCTCTTGTATATGCCCATCTCATTCACACAAGAGAGAGATCAAAATATGCTGCTAGCCTAAGAAAAAATGAGATAGAATGAGCCCTATTCCTATCTCATCCTGCGTGCCAGTTTTTTCATTGTTGCCAGGCACATCGATGGACTTCAACACAGTATTTGTTTATTCGACCTTTATAATGTTTTTTGCTAATTAAATGTGGTAAAGTGACTCTGCGGACATTCCTGCATCTAACAACACTATATACCTGAAGCAAAGATGATGTGATGCAATGTTAATTGATGTTAAAGTGAAGGTGAACGAAAAGTGCCAAATTTATCATTCCACTTGTAAGTACAAGTTCGTTTGACTTAAAAAAGGTTCAAAACTTATAGATTCATAGATTTCCATTGAGAAAAGGCTCAAAAATTATGTTTTGTGCTAATTCTAATGAACATAACCTAAAATTACGAAAATTTAGGGTTGCCTGCACTCGACAATAAAATTCCCCAAACATGGCGCAAAATATTCTCATAAATACTTACATCCACATTAACTTAAAATATGTTTATATTTTTTACAGATTTCCCAAAAACAATGAACCGTCTCGTAGTAATGAAAACGTCTGCTTTGGATAGATAGAAGCCCCACGGGTCGCAAAAATTTGGGAACCCAAAAAAAAATCAAGAATTTGTATCAAACCATTCATGAAATTGTTCATAAAAAGAAACAGCGAACATATCTGTTCCCTCGTGCTGTTACAAGACTGGTAAGTAAAATAAATAAATACATAACTAATGGCTCAGTGCAACAGTGGTTGAAAGTTTTTTTTGAGACTTGAATTAAACAATATTCTTACCTACTTTGTGTTTTAGTCTACCTACCTTCCATTCAAATCAAATTCAAAAATATTTAAATGGTATTGGGATTTGGTGTAACTAATACTTGCCATATTTAAACTAGGTACTATATTATGTATATAATATTCATATTATTATTACCTTTAACATTTTATTTCAGGCATGTAAGATAAATACTACGGGAAAGGTACGTGAAGGAAATCATGAAAACTTTGTGTTTGTAAGAGAAATTCAATCCAGTACACACATACAACCACACAGTGTAAATTAATAAGTACAGTTTAATAAAGTGTACGTACAATATTATGAATTATGTGCATATTATATTATTTTCAAAAAATAGTATTTAGTACTAATATTATAAATTACTTGTTAATACTAATGTATATAAGTACTAATAATATTAATATAATTGAATATAAGACTGATAAACCTACATTTTGATAAGTTGGGTATGCAGTTGATTTGTGATCCTATGATTTGTGGAGAATAAATATTGATATAACTATCTTAAGAATCAAAAAAGTCATTATTACATAATAATATTTGTATAAATAAGCAAGGACGTAGGTAATACTGTGTTTGAGGTATAAATAGTGCCATTTATTTGGTTTTTTCTGCACTTTATCTGAAGTAGGTAGGCCTATAATGTAAAATGCTTTTGAATTTCTTGTTCTGGTTGTCTTATCTTGGCAATTCCTGTGTAATATTAAATACTTAGCAGAAATGTGATTTCCAAAGTGCAATTTTTATTGTAAGTCTGTGCCTGTTTATCGTTTTTGAATGGATTCCCTAGCAATAATATTTTTTTCAAAATTATTTGTATAAGTTAATAGTAAATAAAGTATAATATTTTAAAGAGTTTGAAATTATTTCTTCACGTAGCTAGTAGTATAAGTAGCGGTGGTAATAAATTTAAGAAAATAAAATTGATACCTAAACGTAGTTTTATTTCAATGCTCAGTTTACCTATTCCCGCATACTAAGGTAGGTACTTATTTAAATAAATTTTAGGAATCCGTAGACAGCAGTGGACTGGTATAGGCTGATGATGATGAGAGGGGTAATGCTTCTAATCCTCACGCTGGGCATGCGGGTTGTGAATCGCAGTTCGGCTCGGTGGTAGATCTATTCTGCAAGAGGCGCTGCTGCCCGCCCCCCGGTGTATATCCCTTAGTCGCCTCATACATACGACACCCACGAGAAGAGTTCGGTTAGTGCAAATTCTAAGCCTGCACCATACGGCTCTACCAGACATGACATCACGAACCTAGTCAGGGTAAAAAAAATTGCATGGCAACACCACTTCGTATACTCTGTCTCGCTTCACGGCCACGCATGCCAACTATCTAGGTATAATTCATCTAAGTGTTGGGTGTTGCCATGCAAACGTCAAGTGCGAGTTGACTCGCGCATCAAGGGTTCCGTACAAACTTGTGTACTCGCAAGCAAAGACAGCAATCCGCAGCGCAGGGGCGTGCCGCACCCGCCGCCGCCGCCGCGCCCCGTCGCGACACGGACCAGTACCGCGTCTTGGGACATTAAGTTTTGCGCAGATTGACTACCGCGTCTTGGGACATTAAGTTTTGCGACCAAGGACTATGTGCATTGAGAACCAATCGCTCCGTATTCAATATGTGCAGAGAAGATTGTACCAAATAAGTACAAACCTACCAACTTAACGTTGGCTTGTTGCCCTATGGCTGGGTAGCAGCCATCCATCTCGGAGCCCAATGCTGGGTGCATTGGGCTCCGAGATGGATGGCTGCTATAGAAGAATGAAACAAGTAAAAATATAGGTACTGGTTTTTGTATATTGCATTTTTATGCAGCACTTATTCAATTCATACTATAACTTAAAACTACTCAAAAGTAGTTTTAGAACTAAAATAATATATTTTTCTATGCTTGTGACTAAAATAATTTGTTCTAATATGCTCTATCTATCACATGTGGTATTAAATTCTATGTAGGATAAATTTATAACAAAATTATATATGAGTTTATTACATAATACAAAAAGAAACCCCACCTTACGTAAACAAGGCAGAGGTACATAATAGTAAAGTCAAAAAGGCGAGAATGCCGAGAGAATAAAAATCCGTACCATATCCTACCTACCTACCTACCATACAGATAACTGGACAAGACGCTACATGCTTACAGAAAAACTTTAATATATTATTAAAAGAAATAGTACTTAAATAAAATATATATAAAATTACAAATTATGTAGACTACAAAACTTATACTTACATAACTAACAAATTCAATTTCAGAAACCAATTTGGTTTTTAACAAATTACCATTGCACTTTTTGAAACTTATTTCTAACTATTTCATAAAAATCTTATGCGTACCCATACATTTTGTGTCTAATTTATTAATATTAAATGCATACTCTCGAATAATGATTATTATTATCCATAAAATAAAAACTATAGTAATTTTTCGAATTACTTACAAATCTAAGCAGGTTAACTACCAAACTTATTTTGGGTTGAAAAACACCAATATAACAACAAGACATGAATAGCTGGTGTTCATTGAACACAAATAAGGTTCATTGCTAACCTGCTCACATCCGTGATGAATTATTAATGATGTAAACAAAGAAAATTCTACCTACTTATACCAAAAGCAAAGCATTGCCCCTAAAATAAAAAGTATTTGAACATGATTGACAAATTGTACTAATTGCTATTAACCGACATTTAAATTTATATAGCAATGCAAACATGGCTTTGCTCTATAAGACCATATTAAATTTTGCTCATTAACAATCTAGATTAAATCTGTCGTAGATGGAAAAGCTACCGACTAGGAAATTTTATCCAAAATTATGTCAGAAAAAAAATGTAAGTGAAGAATTATAGTTACTAAAGTAACTCTCACAGTGAAAGTTGTCAACAAATAATAAGATAGAAATAAGTTCCCAAATTTTTTCGATTTCGGATTTCGATTTTGGAACTTTTTCATTTCTTAGAGATACCCTGAGTAAATGGTAAGCCACAAAAATCGTTAGAAATATGATAGTGCCAATTTGCCGTGCACTGTCGATTTTTGTAAAAAAGAATCTAATTGTAATAGCTATAAAGCAACATTTTCCTTCTTAGTCATTCTGTCCGTAACTTTAAAGGGTCTAAGCAAGGGAACCCTTTAGCACTTTGGCACTCTCCTTGATGGAACACTGTTAGAGGCACTTCCTTTGGCTGTTTAGGTTTGTTAATTTGTTTTTTGGATTGTTTGTTTGTGTGTCGGTTGATGGTAAGAGGCACTAGTTGTCTGCGCCCGACTCTCTCCGGGGCGGGACCCTCATCTGCCTCTAGAGCTGTTTCTACATCGACCAGCTCGTGGTTTCTGCATTCTAAAAGGGCCACCAGCTGTGGAATCAAAAATATTCATCGTAAAGTTTATTGTATTCTGAAGGCAGAAGTAAAAGCAGAGGTTCCAGTAAATATCCTTGGTGGACCCCGGACGTGTGTGAATGATTTAGACTTAAAATACCAAAGTCCCTGTAAAGCTCCTTGGCTGACACTGGGACGAGTCAAATATGATAGATACTTATTATATTATAATACGTCTTTGACAAAATGTTGACGATTAATATAATTCGCGAGGAGTAAGAGAAAACACGACAGACGAATGTCGTTGTCGACTTTATCAACGGGTCCCAGAAATCAGAAAAGACATCTTAATGAACGTGATCTACGCTAGAGAGCGCTACATTGCTTAAAAAAAAAAAAAAAAAATTATTATAGTCTCCCAGAGCGCCGCCAGCGCGCGCGCGCGCCTCGTTCGCGCCCTCGGGGACCATATCTTCCTCAGTATAGTTACACGTACATACCTGTAGTATCTGCATGAGGGGCCGCCTCACCCGCTCGGTGGGGTCAGGCAGCGCAGCCTGCAGCGCGTGGGCCGCCGGCGGCAGCCTCGCGCGAATGGCCCCGAGCGCCGCCAGCGCGCGCGCCACGTCCGCGCCCTCCGGGACGCCTTCCGAGCCAGACCATGTCTCCATTTCGTTGCAAGGGGTTATCTCAGAGTCGGAGTAACTAGAATACATTTTTCGGGTTAATTATGTACGGTTTATAATAATAATAATCATTTATTTCGTTCATGAAAAGTACAGATGGTAAAAACTAATTCTAAGATCCATTATGAGTAAAAGCTTGCTCGGTCATCGATCTGGAGTAACGCTTTTCTATGGCATGAATGTCACTCAAGCAATAGGTCTATAACTGAGCAGGCTTTTTTAGACAAAAAGCTTTCATAATACGGGCCTTAGTTTAACATACATAAAGTATCAAACGAAGTTAAGTATACGTTTTAATTGTTAATATTGTGAGTGATAATTGTTGCTACGCGCTGCGCCGGCGCCGTAGCGCTCGTTTGGCGTGACGAAAAAATTTAACACAGTTCATAAAATTATGGTGGCTATAGATCCATTTCAAGCACGGTAACTACGATATGGCATACGTAAATAATAATTATAAGAACGTGGTTAATAAAATTTACAGGAAAAATATAAAGAAGTCTGTCAAAATGACTATTTTTGAACCTGACTATTTAGACCTACCCAAGTGGGGTATCAAATGAAAGGTATCGTTTTGATCATTTCAAAACAGTTTTTGAAATTTCTGTAGGTTTTATACTTTTTGAAATATTTAAAAAAAAAATAAAAAAAACGAAAAATTGACCACTTCCCCCCCCCCCTCCTATCTCCGAAGATTGAAGACCGATCCATGTACAATGTAGGGGTCGTTTGTAGATATAGATCTATATTTTACAGGAAAAACATAGAGAAGTCTGTAAAAATTACCATTTTTGAAAAAAAAAAGTCATTTTGAAGTTGTTCGAAAAGGGGTGATTTTTTTTCAAAATGGGGGGTCACCTTCTTGATCGGGGTATCAAATGAAAGGCATTGTTTTGTAAATTTTAAAACCGTTTTATAAAGTTTTGTAGGTTCCATACTTTTCAAAATATTGCTATTCGAAAAAAGTCGTAAAATTTATTGTCCAAATTGGCAAATGTTCGAAACCCTCGGCGCGCGAGTTACACTCGCACTTGACGATCTTGTTACCTTCTAACGACACAAACCGCTACTTGTATTTAGCTTTATTAATTTCAACGTATTACTGAGGCGAGAGACGATACAAGAGTGATTTACACGCGATCGTATGAACACACACTTCCTGAGCGTTAAAAATCCGCCAACGCCGGGTTTTACTGCGACGGATATTTTACGCTCGTGCGAACGAGCTCTAATGGTAATCGGACGAAGAAAATCACCCTCTCTCCATAGGGTGAAATGGAAGCACCTACTTGATAGAATGTTCTTTATCGACATCGGCTCTAAGGCTTTATGGGGCACAAATTTTCAATTTTGTCATGCTTAGGATTTTTGTTATAGTGCTTACCCGCACTCTGGGCATCTCTAAGAAATCAAATATCAAATATCAATAACGTTTATTTCTTTAAGCTTACAAAATAAGCACTTAGACAAGTCAAATTTTATACTATAAACAGGTTTATAAATAGTCATTATTATCAAATAAGAAATATGATGTTATTGATTTTATTCGCTTCAATTTTTTGTCCACTAGTGGAAGAAGCGAAAAAGAAACCACTAGTAAGTTTTATAAATCTTAAAATTAATACATTACTTATCTCAGTCTAAATATAATCTAATTTGTATATAACTCAATATTTATATGAAACTAACTAAGCTTAACATTATATCCCTTATATACCATTGTCGGTGTGGAACTGAGCGACATCTGGCCAAGCATTTACATCATTGATGTAATCATCTATGGAGTAATAGGCTTTCTTTATTAGATTTCGTTTTATGTACTGTTTAAATTTACGAATAGGGAGCTCAGTTGCTTCAGATGGAAGCTTGTTATAGAAACGTACGCAATTTCCCATAAATGATTTCCCTACCTTTCGTAATCTATATGATGGGATGTGCAGTTTGTTCTTGTTTCTTGTATTTACTTTGTGAACATCACATTTTTTTAAAAAGCTATCTTTGTTTTTGTGCGTATACATTAGATTTTCATATATGTATTGCGATATTACTGTCAAAATATTTATGTCTTTAAATAATTCCCTCAAAGAGTGGCGTGGCTTTAATTTATAAATTGCGCGTACAGCCCTTTTTTGGAGAACAAAGATAGTCTGAATGTCGGCTGCCCGTCCCCAAAGCAAAATACCATAAGACATGATACTATGGAAGTAACTGAAATAAACTAACCTAGCTGTATCTTCATCGGTAATATATCTAATTGTTCGAACCGCATATGCTGCTGAACTAAGTTTGCCTGCGAGAGCATCAATTTGCGGTCTCCATTGAAGAGAGGAATCAATATGTAACCCTAGGAAAACCGTTGAGTCGACAAAGTCAACGATCTCATCCTTTAGCATTATCTTAGTTGGGAGTTCTCTTACATTTGGTAACATGAATTTTATGCATTTGGTTTTTTTAGCATTTAGTAAGAGGTTGTTGGAGGTGAACCAATCTAGTATTTGTGAAAGCGAGTTATTTACATCGTCATAATTACATTTTTTTCTGTCAACTTTAAAAATCAATGAAGTATCATCAGCAAATAACACTATATCACAGAGATCTTTTGCAAAAAAAGGGAGATCATTTACATAAACTAAAAATAAAAAGGGACCTAATATTGATCCTTGTGGAACGCCCAATTCAATTTTTGAGCCCCGAGATCTTTCTTTACCAATATCTACTTTTTGAACTCGACCAGATAAATAAGATTGCATAAGGTCCAGTGCCTTGTTATCAATACCGTAATGTTTTAATTTTCCAATTAGTGTACAATGATCTACACAATCAAAAGCCTTAGAAAGGTCGCAAAATATACCGATGGCGTTTTTCGCCTTATCCCAGGCATCCAATATATGCTTTAATAGAGCAGTACCAGCATCGGTTGTCGATCTACCCTTGGTGAAGCCAAATTGATTTTTATGAAGTAGTCTATTAAGGTTAAAGTGAGAGGACAACTGAGTAAGGATAATCTTTTCAAAAACTTTACTCATTGTGGGAAGTATTGAAATTGGCCTGTAGTTGGCTGGATCAGTGTGACTACCAGATTTATAAAGAGGTACCAATTTACTATATTTCATGAGATCAGGAAAAACTCCTGCGTCGACACAATTATTGAAAATGTAGGCCAAACAAGGAGCAACTTCCTTAATAATTGAACTCAGTACTTTGGATGAAATACCCCAAAGATCCTCAGTATTTTTGATGTTAATCGACTTAAATGTTTTTACTATATAATTAGCATTTACATGGCTAAAGATAAAAACCTCCTTACATTTTTCAACAGATGATTCTAATAATTTAACGGCCATTGGAGGTGAGGAGTTTAGAGACCCGGTAACAACTTTAGGAATATTGGAAAAAAATGCTTCAAAAGCATTGGCTATATCTTTATCATTTACGAGTATTGAATTATTAATTTTTAACCTAATTTCTCTATTCCGTGGCTTTGATTTACCAGTTTCGTTATTTATTAGTGTCCATGTTGCTTTTATTTTATTAGATGAATTTACTAGCTTTTTCCTCAAGAACAGGCATTTCGCAGCATTGCAGACTTTCTTAAATGTTTTAGAGTAGTTGGTTACATACAAAAGAAACGCAGGATCATGTAACATAGCTTCTCTAGCACCATAAAGATCATATAGTCTATTCCTACTTCTATAGATGCCGGGAGTGGCCCAATCAGTGAACCCAACCTTGTCTCTAACTATGCATGTTTTAAGTTTGAAGACTTCACTGTGTTCTTTGTTTACAATATTCAAAAGTTCGGCAAATAAGTCATTTGGGTCATCAGAACAAGATACATTAGTTACTGCTAGTTGTATTTTAGTTTGGAAATTCCTAATACGGCTCTCTGTGATAGGCCTGTAGGTATATTTCTCAACTTTGTTCTTATCGTTATAATCGTAACTAAAATTGACACTCTGACCATAATGGTCTGATTTAAAATGCTTTATTACTGCTTTGTTGGTTGGGGATTGATTGCAGAAAATATTATCTAAACAAGTAGCAGTTGTTGGGGTTACCCTAGTAGGGTCCTTGAAAAGATGTTGTAAACTAAAGCATTTGAATAAATTAAGCAATCGATCGGCAAGAGGATTCGCTAAAATATCTATATTAAAGTCGCCACAAACAATGAGATCTTTCCTACATGTAAATACTTTCAACAAAACTTCTTCCATAGTACATTCAAAAGCTACCTGATTTGCGTCGGGGGGGCGGTACACACACACTATGATATGCCGCTCCAGTTCCACACATGAAAGTTCAATAGTCCTCTCAATAGTAAGGTTTACAATATCTTTCCGTTCTTTACATTTTACACTATTTTTAACTATAATCAAAGAGCCACCACGTATTGCAGCTTTTCTTTTATAGGAACTTGCAAAACAATAATTATTATAAAAGGGAAGTAACTGATTTTCTACAATCCAGTGTTCTGTTAAGCACATAACATCTACATTCAAATAATTTAAAAATAGTTCTAATTCTAAGATTTGTTGAAATTGTCATACTTACCTAATTGGTCATACCCAAAGAGAATAAAACCACTACGAGTCATATCTAAAGAAATAACTAAAGTCATACCTACCTAGCAAAATGGCCTTGATCAACACAAACGGTAATTTTCGTAAAATTGAATTTTTTTATGATAATTATCTATAATTGAGTCTTCTCGTCATCCATTCCGCAATGTTTGAAAACGAAAGTGTTCAATCAGTGCGTCCTACCCGTCATGACCTACGGAGCTGAGACGTGGATACTCACGGTAGGGCTGGTCCACCAGTTTAAAGTCGCCCAGCGAGCTATGGAGAGAGCTATGCTCGGAGTTTCTCTGAAGGATAGGATTCGCAACGAATACATCCGACAGAGACATTTCTAATTTTAGGTAAAACATGGTACAACAGAATACGGGTAGGTATTATATATGCCACTTTGGGTGGGGTATGCGCCTTAAAGCAAATTTATCTAAGTTGGGTAGTTTTAGATTTATTAGACTTGTCAAACTAAAATTGCAAACTTGAAATAGCCTTTCTCTATTTGACATTTCTAAATCAAATTTTAACTAATGTTAGGTATATTTATGTCATCCTATATATGTAAAATATCTATCTATGTATTGTATTATATTATGTATATCAGTTATCTAGTAGCCATAACACAAGCTCTGCTTAGCTTGGGGCTAGGTAATGTGTGAATTGTCCAGCATTATTATTATCCTAAACCCAACAGAATCGGCACCATTATTAAGCTATTATAAGTAAGAATTTAAGTATATAGCCTTCACATCACTCGCATACCCTGAATAATACATAGTACCTTGTGCATCTTGGCTATTTGAAAAAGGAAAAACAATGTAATGTGTAAGAACTGCGTAACACAAGAATCCAGACACAACTAGGATTCTTTCCTAATAAATAATAATGAACACTATATTGTACTTCGTGATTGACACTTATGATTCAGTTTATAACTTGAGACCTGGTTGCTCAAGCGTCTCAAAAATACGAAATTTCCGATGTTAAACGAGATTGTGTGAGACCGCGATAATAAAGTGAGTAAGTTTATCAAGACCAAGTTAGTTTTATTTTTACAATTGTATTTCACATAAACCTACCTAAGTTTTGCTTAATCCTAGAAATCCTTATGCAATAAATTAGCTTCAAAACAGGTAACCGAGTAGCGTTTTCGTAAGATCCTTTGCAAAGTGGTCCAGAAATACGTTTTGTAATATCCTGTAAGGTAAATAAAGAAAGAAATATAAATGGAGAATAAATATATAAATAAACTATAATAAATAAATATACGGTGGACGAAATATATGTACTGATAGAGGCGGCAAATATGAAGCCACGTTATTCACTTATGTAATGTATGACCGACCGAGTGGTGACAAGACTGATGCATTATTGTCATTGAAAAGATATAAAAATGCCTACGTAACCTTTTAAAATACAAAACACGTTCGTCACGTGTCGTTGACCGCGGCGTTCAATGACCCGCGACATCATCGGAGTGGGCGACGCGCCTTAGATGCGGTAAGTGGCGTGGGCGGCAAGTGGACAAAATCAATAACACCTTGTTTCTTATTTAATAATTACTGTTTATAACCTGTTTATAGTATAAAATTTAACCTGTCTAAGTGCTTATTTTGTAAGCCTAAAGAAATAAACGTTACTGATATTTGATAATTGTTCCTCGGTCCTATGACAATAAAGCACATATATCCGTTAGTGCCTAGAGTAATGATCAAATTGAATATATAAATTTTTAAAATTTACAAAACATTAAAAAAATATAAAATATTTTTCCCGCGTTTTGTGATCACCTCTAAAACCCCCTGAAAGTTTGGTCGTTCATTTTTGTTACACCATAATATAGTTGTGGTCCTTCTTTAACACACAAGTTTACCTATGGTTGTGATCCTCAGGAGGCGGCGGGAGCGGCTCAGGACGCGGGTGGCGACGTGGCGCGCGCATGTGCAGGGCGAGTGACGTCACGTGACGGACGGGTACGCGCGGCGGACGCATCAGTGCTGATAGCACTACGCCTGGATCTTCGTTTAGCACTGGGAATATAATAATAATCATTTATTTCAGACCATAGCAAAGTTACAGATCTTATTTAACTTATGCTACAGTCCATATTAATATATACCTTAAAACTAACATACATATAACATAAAAACTTAATTAATGAGACGTTTTTCTGTGATTACGGCGACGACGTGTAAATGACGCAATCAGAGTGTCAGCTGGCGACGGTGCACGGCGGTGTCTCCTTGCAGGCGGCCAGTGAACCGTCGGAACTTGACACCCATCGGCCAAAACTCTGCGCTTAAGTAGGTCGAGAGATGTTGAGTTGGAACTCTGATCATAAATGAATTGAAGCTCACATTATGGCGAGAGTCCAGCTTTTCGACGCGCATCGAGAGTCCAGTTTTTCTTTTTAGGTACTCCTCCACAGCTTTGGTCTCCACACAGTAGTGAACGCGTATATAGATGAAGGGTTCAGTTTGGTTGATGGCCATGGGGTGTAGGTACGTGTTTGTGGCATCGTAGAGTGCGCGCTACAAGCAAGCGTACGCGCCCTGCGAGCACTGAACTCCACGACCGATCTGGACGAAACTTGATGTACAGATTCAACGATTTTATAGAATTTTATAGGGGTTTTTTGATTTAAGCCGCCGTAGTTCCGCCAAAAAAGGGCAAAAAGGAGATATCGAATATCTCCACTCTAAAAAATGGTAAAGATCGCATGAGGATCCTGACAAGCAAAATACCTCTACAAAATGCAATAATAAGCATGAGAGGATTTACCGTATAGCGCCACCTATTAGCACATCTTTGTAACACTTCGAGAGTAGGTACTATGTAATAGCCCGGCCCTTAGACAATTTAACCCGCTGTCAATGGACGAGGCTCGCCTGTTTTCCTACAAACAAAATATTCTGCCATTTTTAGCGGGAGGGGAGGAATGGGGAAAATTTATGGTGATACCTACTATCAAACTTCATTACCTCATAACATAATCATAACTTACTTAAATTTGAAAGTTTGTGAAATATTTTGTTTAAAAAATTAAATTAGAACAATTCTAATTTATTTATTTTTATTTGATAGATAGTCAAAATTAATGCCTATGCAAACTACAGCTTCCTGGTATGTATTTGTCTATGTATTTGTCTGAATGAAATCATAATCATTAATGGACTTACTCAAATCATTAGATGCGAAAAAATTGTTATTATAAATTAGTCTCCAGAAATTACTTTTAACCTATGCCTAAACTACCAAAAATCTTGGGAAAATATATTCAGGTATCACTACTGCATGAAAGTCAAAAGTTCGTAGGGATTGATAAATATCGATGATTTCCGATGTCCATGTTTTTCACTTGGTAGCGAATTAAAACAATCATGACAAGTCCATTATGTATTTTTTAATATACATATTATTAAAATATTATTACTTAGTAATGAATAGATTTACATTAAAACTAAAATAAAAAAAAATGCTAGTAATAAATTCTCTCTCATCATTGTTCATCAGACGCAATTTTCTGGTCTGCCTTAAAAAAACCTTTCTGGTTTCTTGTTCGCTTCTTTACGTTTAAAAAGATTGAAATGAACAAAAAATCTAAATGATCACTGTATAGTTTTACTTAATGTAATTAAATTTTTTGTGATATCGTTTCTTTGTAATTACACTATTATAATAATATAACTAATGTTTAAACTCAAATAAAAAAAAAACAGATAATGACTGAATACAGATTTCAGGATGTTTCGAAATTATCCAAAACGAACTTAAACGGTTTTTGAATATGGATTTAAGTATGCTCCTACTCCTATACCAGGATTTCAGCTGATATCGACCTTTTTTTATTCTAAAGTTCACGCGAATTAAATCGCAAGCGGATCAGCTGGTTATTAAATGATGTATGTAATGCCTGGCTAGACATCGCTTGATTCTGAACCGACATTATATCAAATAAACATTTTTTTTTTAAGAATCAGTTTTGTGTGAATGTGCCTAATATATTTTTCAGGGTCGCTTTTTTACAATATATGAGATTCTGGTATCTGTATATTTTTACATATAAATATATATATAGCTAGCTATCATAGCATAGATAGCATAGCTGTGGCTACTTAATTTTTTTTGATCAACATAAATATCTGTATCGTGTATTTGAGAATAAATCATCACCATTCAAGTGATGAAGACCTTTTGTTATTTTGTATGCAGTTGTAAATTTGTTATTTAACTTTTTGTAGTCGTCTAGGCCTAGTCTTATAAATTTTTCACATAAACGACTAAGCTTGATAACGCTTTCGTGCGTAAGAAATAAAATAGGTTCCCTAAAATTTTCGACTTCGGCGGGACTCGAACCTGCGCCCCACCCTTAGTACGGGTGTGCTCTAACCAACTAAGCCACGAAGTCTTCAGTCGGTTTAGTCGAAAATCTTTGAGATTGTTCATTTCTTAGTGATGCCCAGAGTGCGGGTAAGCACTATAACAAAAATGCTATCGTTCGTTTTTGTGATATTTGTAAAGCTTTTGTCATCACGTGGACCAAATTGAACCTTAAGGCAATTATCACATTTAACATTTTTAGAGAGGGCAAATACCAAATATCCAGATAAATATGTGCTCTACGACTTTTTCTTCAAAATGCGAAAGATAAAAAACCTATGTCTAAGAAAATGTCAATAGGCCGGAACTAACTCAGTTATATCGATATCGATACAGAGTGAGTAAACCATCCCTTCAGGTAGTCTCGGTACATAAAAACTCAAAGCTTGTAGAAGTCAAAATTCAAATTTAGAAATTCGTGGGTGACCTTATGCGTTAAGCAATAAGGTCAAAAATACATTCCTGTGATAAGGAAATTTGGCATAAATTACCATAAGTATAAAACTATCTCCTGTCAAAAACGCCCACTAGTCTCGTGGGAGTACCCATAGAGCTTGCGAAAAAATGTTAAATACTCGTTTATTTGGACATAGTTATTCAAAATAAGACTTTACAGAATGGTGATATGATTGAAAATAAAATATAAATACGACGCGAAGCAATTCGATTTTTTTTCATATTACTTGATTATTTCGGAAAATGGATGCACTATGAAAATAATTTGCAACGATTGAAATTGGAGGAAATTATAATTATTTACACAAAAAAATACTCGCATGTGAAATGAACCACCATCTTTTAGTCTGTTCAAGGTGTTTGATTTTTTTATAAAGACGCTGACCGCACAGGTAGTCATTTTTATCAGAGCTCCTTACTCGGCCATAACGATACTGCTACTGATGAAATCGATTATAGAAGTAGTTTTTATAAACGACCTTGATTAAAAAATCATGGTCCTTGGCAGAGGGGTAAGATCCACCAAGGCTAGTCCTTTGGTTACTTTGTCAAAGGCCCGGCCACATGTTTCGTCTTCGTATCCTTGCAGTTTGCGCAGGTAAGAAATCAATTTTATAGATGGCGCTGATGCTACTGAACATATCTGATTTATGAGATTTTATTTCGAGGATTATTCATTTTTTAGTCTAGTAAAAGTTAAGGTGGGTGTATAGGCCAACAGCCTTGAGGATTCGGGCGGAGTCAAAATTTTTCCCCGCGCCAACCGCATACCCCCGCTACATTTTTACGCACGCAGACCGCGGCCTCCGTTCATGGCAAGCGGTCGCGCATCGCGATGTCGAAATAAGGACTTACCTACTGCTACATCATAATATGCTAAAACAATTCTACCTATTATTAGATATTGGTGTTAGGTGTGCCGGTTTCTCGCGTAGGTAGGTGCCACTTGAGAACACTACACTATAGAATTTTACTCAGCTTGTAATATCAACAGAGGTTCCTATTTTGCACAGATTTTATATACCTATGTATACAAAATTAAATATAAATAAAGATGGATAATAATAATAAATAATAATAATGCTGGACAATTCACACAGCATTATCTAGCCCCAAGGTAAGCAGAGCTTGTGTTATGGGTACTAGATAACTGATATTATACGTAATATTATACATTACATAGATAGATATTTTTTATTATACATAGAAAACACCCAGACCAACGGAACAAATTTCTGCAGATCGTACATAAATTAGTTCCGAGGCGGGGATCGAACCCGCAACCTCTTGCGTCGCAGGCAGACTCTCGCCCGCTGCGCCACTGAGGTCGTCGTCGATTACCATTGACTCACTGATTGACATAATTGTTCTCCTTGATGGTGGATGGGGAGGTATACTTTATATTTTGCGGAAACGTGTAGAGGGGGACCTCGGGAAATTTCCGACTTTTTCAGATTTGCTCCCCCATCTGCCCCCCCCCCCCCCCCACATGGTGTCTCGGAAACTGAACGAGGTGTATATTAAGGGGGCAAATAGTATTTATCAAAGTAAAAATTTTGAACCCCATCCCCCATCCAAAAAATCTAATATGGTATAGGTAAAAATTAAAAATAAATAGTGAAGTGACATAATCGATATATTCCCGTTGTCCCCTTTGACGCTGTCCCGTTATGAGGACAACGGGAAGTCAAAATTTCCTTCCCGTTGTCCCCATGGACGTTTTCTCGTCATGGGGACAGCGGGAAGTCATAAATTTCCTTACCGTTGTCCCCATTGACGGTTTCCCGTTATGGGCCAAAGAGAACTAATAAAATATCCTTATTTTTATCTCCATTGATGTAAGCATAGTTTATATACATACAAATGAAATAATTGATATAAGCGTAGTTAGAGTTTAACCAAATGACAAAAAATCGATTTAAAAAGCTACACAGATTACAAAACCTCACTGTAATTTTTTTGGATCATATAAACAACAATGTATATTTACATAACAACATAACAATAAATAATTTATATCACACAATCAGCATTGACGACCTCAGTGGCGCAGCGGGCGAGAGTCTGTCTGCGACGCAAGAGGTTGCGGGTTCGATCCCCGCCTCTGAACAAATTTGTGTACGATCTGCAGAAATTTGTTCCGTTGGTCTGGGTGTTTTCTATGTAATTATAATAAAAAATATCTATCTATGTAATGTATAATATTACGTATATCAGTTATCTAGTACCTATAACACAAGCTCTGCTTACCTTGGGGCTAGATAATGCTGTGTGAATTGTCCAGCATTATTATTATTATTATTATTGTTGCTAGATTTATAGGTATGTATAAATTAATTATTGTGATGTTATGGTTAAAAACAAGTAGGTATTACTTACATAGTTAACACCGCACCGATAAGTAAAATCCCATTTTTTTTAATTTCCTTATATTTTTGAGTAAATAATACAGAAAAGATATTATTTGTATCTAGTACATATAAAAAGATAAATAAAAAAACTCACAAAGCTAAAGAACTTATAAAAACACAACTACATAGTATTATTAATTATATCACAGAATCAACATAATACCTAAATGAAAACACTTAATATGCATAAATAATTTTAAAAAAAATATTGTGTCGCCATTAAGCCAATGAGAACTTTGTTAAAACAATGGTATCTGTACGCTTTTATTCCACCGCCGGCGCATCCTTTTTAAGGACATTTTGAAATAATTAACTACATTAATAATATGTAGTTTTAAACAAAAGTAACAGCGATTTCTTAATAGAGTATATAATTACTAGCTGACCCGCCCACGATTTCATTCGCTTGGACTTTAGTAATACCGCAAGTAATGTTGTTTCCATGTAAACTACAACGCCAAAGTTTAACAACCAATCCTTTACTTTTTTAAAGTTATTATAGAAAACCTATAAACCCATTTCATCCTTCTAAGAATGCTTGTTACTTAGAATACGAATTTCCAAAATCCATTTATAGCGAGTGCCTTTTTTCTAAAAGGAACTGCGTAGCTCTGGTAGTTTCAGAAATCTCTTAATGATTCAGTAAATTTTCACTCACTATAATCTTCACTAATTATAAATTAAGATTGTAATTTTCTTGTAATTATTTTCTATGCTAATTTTTTAACACTAAAAATGATGCCATCTTTTTTAATTTAATCGTTTAAAAATGCTACATTTCACGCGAAAACAAAACTAAACTAATTTGACAGTAGGTATGTAACTGTCAAATTAGTTAGTTTATTTTTTTTTTTCGACTTCTCAAATGACAACTATTAACCTATCCCCGATTGTGTATTATATATATATATATACACACAAAAGCGTTGAAAATGTATCTGCACGCAAGTTTTGATTTAGATGCATCGGTATATTGAATCCTAAATTGAGAATTTTAAAGTTAGGCCACAGAAATGATGACTTCAGACTGGCCTTTACTTTATCTGCTTGTTTTCCTATTGGTACCACGGGTCAAGTCTGTCTGAAGTCACCGGCTAGAAGAAATGTAACGCCATCCATAAAACAATTAGGATTGTCTCGTAGGTCCTGTAAACTCCTATTTAGTGCCTCTATTCCTCCTTTGTGAGCCATATTGAACTCATACCAAATAATTATTTTAGCATCACGAATCACCTTTGCCACATCGCTTTGTTTTGATGTTGTAAATTGCCGACTCACAATGATTCAGATTATAGGGTAATTTGAAAGCATAGTGAGAAAAATATTATTTTTCTCACTCTGCTTTCAAATTACCCCCGATGGTGTATTATAAATATACACACAAAAGCGTTGAAAATGCATCTGCACGCAAGTTTTGATATAGATGCATCGGTATATTGAATCCTAAATTGAGAATTTTAAAGTTAGGCCACAGAAATGACGACTTCAGACTGGCCTTTACTTTATCTGCTCGTTTTCCTATTGGTACCACGGGTCAAGTCTGTCTGAAGTCACCGGCTAGAAGAAATGTAACGCCATCCATAAAACAATTAGGATTGTCTCGTAGGTCCTGTAAACTCCTATTTAGTGCCTCTATTCCTCCTTTGTGAGCCATAGTGAACTCATATCATACCAAATAATTATTTTAGCATCACGAATCACCTTTGCCACATCGCTTTGTTGTGTTGTGATGTTGCAAATTGCCGACTAACAATGATTCAGATTATAGGGTAATTTGTATATTTTTCTCACTATGCTTTCAAATTTCCAAAAATCCGTTCTTAGCGGATGCCTACGTCATAAAAGAAACCTCCATGCAAAATTTCAGACTCATAGCTCTTCTAGTTCCTGAGATTACTTGATAAGTTAGTAATTGGCCTGACTTTGAGTCCACCCACACCCCTGACCTTTAGGGTGTGAATTTCAAAAAACACTGAAACACGTATCTGTTTCTATACGCTCCAAATTTTGACGGTCCAAAAGTTACGGTTCTGCAGTTATTATAAAAATGATTATTGACCCCATTTTAACCACCTTAGAATAAGAATTATCAAAAATCCGTTCTTAGCGTGCCTACGTCCTAAAAGGAATCTCCATGCAAAATTTCAGCTTCGTAGCTCTTGTAGTTTCAGAGATTTCTTGATATGTCACCCTGTTTTCTCTTCTCCTTAATATAATTATATAGATTATACCAGTATAAATTCCTTTTAACATCACTCGATGTAACTATTTCATTGAGTTTCACTGTCCACGTTAACAGGTAAACCGTCAATGGGGACAACAGGCATACATTTTAGTTATTTTATCGAGTTCCGATGTCCCCATTAACAGGTAAACCGTCAATGGGGACAACGGGCATAAATTTTAATTAACTTTCGTTGTCCCCATTATTGGGGACGGAGTCAGTGGGGACAACGGGAATACATCCGAAATGTATCTTTGATGGGTGAGTTCTTTTAGGGATTGATTCATTATGGAAGAATTAGTGTTCTGCATGTAGCAACATCATTTCGGGTTATGATTATGACCTAAGCCTATAATCAAGTGTTGATGTATGTTGTATGTGTTATGCCTGGTGTTGTGCATCGAATCTGAAGTCGACAGATTTGGTAACGAAACCAAAAAAGTAAGGTTGGTAATGTTCTGCTCGGTTGTTTATCGTTAGAATGGGGGGCCCGGAGAAGGAAGGTCGTCGGCGGAGTGACGTAGTCCGACTCTGCGGTCATCGACCTTAGCGCGTACACTGTACTTACTGTCTGTAGGTACTGCCCAGCCCACTAGTAGGTACCCAGACATATTATACACTAGCCAATATTGATGTAGAATGTTTGTAGGTACACAAACGGCCCCTAAAATTCACTTTGTTGCCGCGTCTTGTTACACGAAATTTACAACATTCGACTTTCTAAAATTTGCTAGTAAGTAGGAAGGTAGGTAGGTAGAATATAGGTACTTATTCGATTTATTTTTTATTTTTATACATAGGTACTTCTATGAACGAAAGATGATATGAGAGACTTACGGGGCGATAAAACTCCTAAAATACGACTAAATAATAAATATAGACAAGAAACATTTATAATAATCATTTAGAATTAGATGTAAGTAAGTGTAGATATTAGTTTTATACGTGTACCTATATAGGTACTAGTTGTAATTGTTCTACGTAATAAATATTTCACAATTTACGGCAAGCTCACGCAAATATCACCCTTTTATTCGTGGCATGGCATGGTCATCTTTTTTCAAATCTATAAACGCTATATTTTTATGTCACGTTACTAGAAAATAATTATAATATTTTAGTAAGATCACGAGCAGCATAGGTCCGTCGTCCAGGAAAGCCTGAGCGGCACTGACGGCTCGTCCCTCGCACCGCGCAAGGGCCCCGCAGGTACTTGGAACTTATTTATTTATTTATTTATTGATCACCAACATAGTGTACACTAAAACTAGCATATAGTTAGACCTTAATAAAAACATGTTAAGTGTCACTATAATTATAGGTGAAAACAGCATGCAAAAAATAATCCTGAGCGAGTAACATATACCTAGATAAAACGTAAATAATATAATGTAAAAGTTAAATAATTGAATTCATTCATGTAGAGTACAAAAAATAAAACAATAAGATAACATAAAAATGGCTAAAAATAACAATAAAAATAATTATAACACAATAAATTTATGATAATAATGTCACTTATAAATAAAATTGGAGATTATAATTTTGAGGAGCAAGAACTACATTTTTTTTGTCGAAAAATGGCCTTGAGCCTATGCACATTGTCAGCAAATATATCTACAGTTGTGGATTGGCTCAGAGAGTTATACTGCCTTGCAACTCTAGTTAAGGGTGAGTGATATCCTAGGTTAGATTTAGACCCGTCCAGACAAAACAGGTTAAACCTCGAAGCCCTGGGCAGTTTGTATGGGAGAGAAAACGACACTGTAGCCAATAAATCTGGGGCGTCAAGGATACCGTTTACTAATTTAAAAAGAAACACCATATCGAGCATGAGTCTTCGGTCAGCCAATGTGGAGATCCCAAAGTGCGTTAATCTGTCCTCGTAGCTCAACAGCTTTTTGCCCAAATTGCAAGAATAAGTCAAGTGCCACAGAAAGCGCCTCTGAACGCTTTCCAGGCGTTTTTTATGAACTTCATAGAAAGGACTCCATGCAACACTTCCATACTCCAGTCCACTGCGCACAAGAGAATTGTAGAGCAAAATTTTTGTAGACGGCGATTTGAAATGTCTGCTATTACGCAAAACGAAACCAAGGCACTTAAATCCTTTGTTGGTAATGTTGTCAATGTGAACATTAAGACACAGTTTACGATCAAGTATGACCCCAAGGTCCCGCACTTCGTCCATATTTCTCAGCATGGTATCTTTGATGAAGTAATTTGGTCGCACACAGGACTTTTTGCGTGTGAAGAAGATAGCTTGACATTTAGAGATGTTCAGACACATGCCATTCGTGTCGCACCAAGTATCAAGCCTGTTCAAGTCTTCTTGCAACAAAGCGGCATCAAGATCACCATCTATGGAGCGGAAAATTTTTAGGTCGTCAGCAAAAAGTAAACTTTTTGAATATTTAAAGCAGTCTACAATATCATTGATAAAGATGTTAAAGAGCATAGGACCCAGAATTGAGCCCTGAGGCACCCCAGAACGAACCAGAAATGGATCAGAGGAACAACCATTCACTACAACAGATGACTTTCTTTGTAGCAGGTACGAACTACACCAACTCAACAAAGGTTCGACAATACCATGGACAGAAAGCTTGCGAATAAGGATTGTGTGGTTCACTTTATCGAATGCCTTGCTGAAGTCAGTATAAATCGCACTGACCGAAGACCGCTTGTCGAGAATAGAAGACACCCCGCTAACAAAGGATACAAGATTAGTGGTCGTGGATCTGTTCCTCATGAAGCCATGTTGTTGCTGTGTAATTATGTTTTTAAAGTGCCAAGATAACAAAGGATGTAATACCTTTTCGAATACCTTCGCGAAAGTAGGAAGTAAAGAGATGGGCCTGTAATTCGCAACAAGATTCACGTCACCAGCTTTATGGAGCGGTACGATGAGAGCTTCCTTCCAGCTATCCGGAAACGACCCGGTCCTCAGAGATCGGTTAAATATCAGGCACAAAGGGAAAGCTAAAGCTGCCGCGCACTTGACCGCAAAAATTGAGGGGATGCCATCCGAGCCGGCGCCCTTATTGCAATTGAGTCTTTTTAACACATTAAGGACCTGCGTGCATTCGAATTGGACAAGAGATAAGTAATTATTTGTGGCTTTGACATCACATGAAGAATACGGCTGAGGAGTAATTGAGCCATCGGTGTAAACAGAAGCGAAATTCTTGGCAAAAAGGTTACATATAACAACACCATCTGAAGCTTTTTCATCTTCAAAAGTCATTTGTGAGGGGTAACGACAATAACTATTCCTTTTATTTTTTATGAATGACCAGAAGAGTTTTGGGTTGGAGCGCAAACTGCATTCAAGTTGGGTTATGTACCTTTTGTAACAAAGTGATATAAGTTTGTGTGCTCCTTCCTTTGCGTACACGAAAGAAATTTTGTCGCGGGGGTTGAAATTAAATTTTCGCAATTTTTGGTGGTACTTATGTTTTTCGCGAAGTAGCTTAATAAGGTCATTGGAGAACCACAAAGGATATTTCTTGGAGCGCGGTCTTGACTTGGGCACATGTTTAGATATGGCTTTATGTAAAAAGTCATAGAAAACCTTTACCATTTCGTTAACTGTCTTGCAGAGAGAGAACTCTTCTTCCCAATGCACTAGATTCAAATCATTGACAATAGATTCGTAATCAGCCTTGTAAAAGCATAGGCGTGCTGTTGAATTGGCAGGCGCTAGAAAGCTAGACCCAGGTGAGATGGAAAACTCCATCGGAGGGTGGAGCACATCAATTACTGATAGAGGAGAAATGCTCTCGAGAAGATTCGTAACCTCAACGCTGCTCAGTACTAGATCCAATTGCTTACCTTTCATGTTTGGGATGTAATTATATTGTTTAAAATCATGCATAGCTATAAAATCTAAAAGCATAGTCGAGAATGAGCTATTAGTTATCTCGCCATTAAGTGGGCAAGTATCCTTCGAAAATTTCCATGTTATGGAGCTAAGATTAAAATCTCCAATGACAATGATGTTCTGAATATCGTTTTCATCAAGGACTCTATTTGCGTTGTCGATGAACTCATCAAATATATGTTTTTGGATAGGAGGCGGAAGATAAACTGCACAAAGATACAGTTCATAAATTTTACCGTTCAACAGGCTAACCTGCACACTCACCCAGAGATCCTCGCATTTCGATTCAAAGCCCTGCAGAACCCTTGAGTTCATATGTTTAGAAACAGCGATGAGGACACCGCCACCATTTTTTTTACTATGGAATCCACTGAATTCTCTATCGCGCCTGTAAACAGTGTACCGACTGTCAAAGAGTTCCGAGTCAAAAACGCTATTATTCAACCATGTTTCGGTCAGTATAACTATGTCATAGTTATTGCAAACAATGTTGTTATAAAAGTCTATAGTTTTAGTTCTTAATCCTCTTACATTTTGATAATAAAACTTAACCATGTAAATAAGCAAATTAAGTTAATAGTCAATACAGTAAAATGAAAATGGAAATGCAATATAATAAATTGATTACAATTTGAGAAACCTAAAAACACAAAAAAGAAGAAGCTACAGAGTACCTACAAGTCACAATATCTAAGATAAGCTATTTAAAATTTCTAGGCCTTTGACCAAGATGTAGCTTGAAGTCTCGGTTTTTCTCGTATAGACTTTACCGTCACGCACCCACACAAACTTATAATTGAGTTCTTTGGCCTTTCTTCGCGTGGCAGCGTGCAGTGCCTTCACCTCGGGGGTTAGGTGCTCGGCGACGAAGACGGGGGTCTTCTTGGTTCCACCAATTCCGAGGTGGCTAGAGTTCAACTTGTCGGCTCCGTTGCTCTTGTTGTATTTAACAACAGCGGCGAGGTAAGTATCACGTAGGCGCCGGCTGCTGAATTTCACCAGAATAGAGCGAGGCCTTGGGCTTTTGTTGTCTAGTTTTGCGATCCGACTACAGTACTGGATATCGGATTCTTCTAGCGGGCACTTGACAGTCTTAGCTAGTTGTTGTACGGTCTTGTACAAATTCTCGGTCTTATGTTCCGGAACGCACTGAATTTCAAGATTATTAGTGCGAGACAGTAGTTCCATCTGGTGGACTCTAGCTGTCAAATCTTGTGTAGCGACACGGAGCTCAGTGTTCTCCCTATTTAGGCCTTCAATAACAGCTCTCTGGGACTCAGTCTCAAGCCTGATCCTATCAAATTCAGCGCTAAAATAAGACAAGGATTCACCTAAGGTAGTGACTTTTGATTGTATATCACTGATTTGCGTGTTAAATTGCCTTCTTAGTTCCTCTCTAATTATATCCCGTATGGATTCAGCTGAGATGCAGTTGCAGCTACTGTTGCTGGTGCCACTGCTGCGAGCTTTCGTGCGGAGAGTGACGTTTTCGTAAGCACTATCGGCACCAGTTTTGTTAAGTACTGAGGCAGGATTAACGCGTACGGGCGTGTTAGAATTATTACCCTTAGGCTCCTTGCAACGACAGGAAGGACACACCCAATTGTCCTTGAAATCCTTTGAGAAACCCAGGAAATTCTCCTTTGTGTAATTCACACACTTATAGTGATATTTATCAGTACATCGACAACAGAGTAGGTAGTTTAACCCTTGAAGCTGATTGGTGCATCCAGAGCAAGTAGATGAAGTCATTGTAGGACGCAGTGTGTGTTATCTTATCATTCAACAAGTTTAACAAGAAATACTCGCAACGTTCTGTAATCGTTCGAGGGTAGGTATTCAAAATGAGGGTAGTGCTGCTGTTAGTTCAACAACGTTGAAAGCGGGACGCAGCTAAGTTAGACTCGCGTCCACCTCACGTTCGCGGCAAGAAGGTCGTAAGCGTCGCGCTGTTCGTGTCACTTACGCGTTTACCTCAGAACCTCGGAACAGTTGCACTTGTGTTGATGGATTAATTGCAACTTAATCACTGTTTACACTTGGTTTTTTGTAATACTGCTTGTTCACTGGGTATTATAAATGTGTTCTTATTGTGAAAAAAGTAAGACAATTTAAGAAAGGGCAGATTTTACCTATTTAATCGAATAAAATTTACAGCGAAATTACGTGAGCTGTTACTCGCTATGCGCTCGCATGTTTCTGTCTTCTTAAAGTCGTAAGCGCCAAATACATTTCTTCTAATTAAAAGAAAACTGTTCTAGTAATCAAAAAATTATTTTGGCGAAGTTACCCTTCTTTTGCTTTATTTTTCAATATAAAAATCAAGTCAGTAATTCATATTGATTCGGAGGAGAAGGAAAATTTGTGTCAAAATTGAGATATTTTAGATGTTTTTTTTCTTCAAACACATGCAAATAATCAAAAATCTATCTTGGCGCTTTTGTACAGAATGAAATGTAATATTAGGTGTAGGAGTCTAAGAATCCTAGGTTTCATATTTGAAGAGGAGTAGGATCTCAAATATCATGAAAATGTTGATTTTTTCGAAAGACCGGCCTTAAGTGCCTGCGAGATCTACTGTTCGTAGAACTACTAATATGTAAATAAATAAATAAAGTTCGCTGGAGGGAATATTATAGACGCAATGACAGTTGCTTATTGTGCCGAATCAAAGCGCCCCTCCACCTTCTCTGGTATAATGACATTCATTGAGGCGTACCAAAACAACTTGACAACCATAATATTAGTTCCATGGACGGTCAGGGTGCTCACGCAAACGCTTAGAGCCAAAATGGCGAAAATCAAATGCCCTCAATCTGACATGGATAATGGGACCTACAGGTATGATAGTGCTCAGAGACTGCGAGGTATTGATCAGTTACACACGGTGGTTAGACTACTTAACTTCTGAAGTGCTTGTATACTAATAGGACAAAGATTATGTTAAGACGATACCCCGAGCCAAACTAGCGCCGCCACCTATTTTATCTATTATTTTGTTAAATAAAAGTAATTTCAAAATTTCAATGGGCAGTTTGTGATGCCTATTATAAGCTTTTTTTTAATGCCTCTATAGTAGTTTAACAACGATATAATAAGATAATTATTAAATATTTAACAACGATTTAATAACGAAATAATAAGATAAAATAGGCGGCGGCGCTAGTTTGGCTCGGGGTATCGTCTTAAGGGACAATTTTGGTACTATGAGACAAAGTAAAGTTGGTGTCACCGTATTAAAGTAAAAATAAATAAATACAGACTTTACTAAGTACGGCACGCTTCAGCTTCGCACACACGGGTTGAAATAGGTCCAGTAGTTTATAAGTTTATTCGTTACATACAAAAATACCTGTGTAGATAACCTTTTATCCAAGATTGTGCTATGGGACAATGTTTCTACTATGAGACAATTTACTAAGTTTGAGAAGAATGAAGATCTTATTTGATTTTAATAAAAACTTACGCGTGGTCCTCATAGAAACTAGCAGAGATACTATGACTAGATGCAGGTACGGCAGCGAGGGGCCGTCTGCAAACAGGAAGCCCCACAGGTGGGCGATTTCGGAGCGAGGGAACTCACGGCCGAATAGGAGCCTTAACCAGCGACTGAAAACATATTTATAAAACACTTATTTAAATTGCACGTTCAGCCAGTTGTGCGAACAGGAAAGGAATAGAATTTTGTAGTCACAGGAGCGAGACAGCGCCTCTTAAACTTTAATAATACCTCTTAAACGTGAACTAGCTTAGAAAAAACAAACAGCCGAATTGAAAAAAATCTCCATTTTTTGTAATCATGCACTTAGATAAGTTAAATAATCAAGCACTTAGACAAGTTAAATTTTTTGTAACATGACCGGCGTTGAACGCCATCTTAGTTTTACCCGAAAACCAATATGGCGTCTTATGATAAGGAATCAGATATTATACTTTTATTGTTAACTGTTGTACAAAAAAGATCTTATGTATAACGTGTACAGTTTCAACAGCTTTACTTTAGACATACAATACAGTTGTAGGTAGGTACTTAAGTCTACCTTTATGGGGTACGGTTTGTAATGGCGGCAAGTTAACGAAATTGGCTTAGTTCCAGTTGTTTTTAGATCCCTGAATTATCATTATGAAAGTTTATAAAAAACCACGACGCAACATAATTTTTGGATAACTTACATGCCAAATAACTCCATGGAGATACCAGAGCTCACCAGATGCGCCGCCAACTCAGGATCCATGGAGGTTAGGTAGACTTCTCTGACTTGCTCCAAGTACCGTACTACTTCGTTTGGATTCTGGAAACATTCGTCATTATGATAAATCCACTGACAACGGATGCCCTTTTTGTGGCCACTATGGAGGTGAAACGGCGAAGTGCGTTACGGAAGTAATTGAATCTCTGCTTTCAATATCAGGGCGAGCAGTCTGGACATAGATAGGGATCGCATGGCGACCGACTGGTCGCAAACTTACCGGTCATATTTAAGCGACTTTTTATTGTCTCCACAAGAATGAAGATTCAAAAGAATCTAAATCTATTTATTTATAATACAATAAATTTTTATTCATTACATAGAAATTGTCTTAAAATTAAAATAAATCTGCCATTGGAACTATCGACATTGAATCGTAAACAACCGCCATCTTTACTATTTTTCAGATAGGATTGCGCGCAAATATGACAGCCCGATAAGTGGGTACCTATGTAGCAATCGGATGAAACACAAATAAAAATACAACCGCCGCAACCTGTTTTGACACAGTGACCTTATCGCTTTGAGCGATCTTTGCCAGGCAACTTTTACGCCAGGGTATAAAGTGTTCAAGTATTTATTTTACAACCTTAGTAAAAAACAAGGATGAGCTAAGCGAACCGCCATTTTTTTTCGAGTTCTGTGCGTGTGAGTTTTCGTTGTCACCCCAACAACGGGTTCGGGTTTGACGTGCCATCTGAGAGCCCCGAGGGGTGCCAAGGTGGCACCCCTTGGAGCTCGGTATCCGGGGCGGAGCGCTACTCCGCCCCCCCTCATTACGACGTTAGTGCATGGACACATTTAAAAATTGAGGGTAGTCGTGGATATTGCCGTCAATTCTCGACTGTAACTCCGATAAGGTACCTACATCCAGTCGCCCCGTGACCGCTGTAACGCGATAGATACGCGCAGAGAAAAATTAAAACAAAAAGTAAGTTAAACTTACGCGATAAGTCACATCACACTAATATTATAATGGCGAAAGATGTTTGTTTGTGTTCGTCTCTTACGCCAAAACTACTGGCCGGATCGGGCTGACTGAATAAGAAAATATTTTGCACAGGTAGTTCTAGGCCTGTAATAAAACATAGGCTACATTTTATCCCATTATCAGTTCCCATGGAATTGAAATACCCTTAAACAACGCGTGCGAAGCCGCGGGCAAAAACTAGTCCCCTATAAATAACTTTAAATAAACATTTAGAGCCCAAAATAGCCTGTAATGTTCCAATTTCGCGTAACTTACGTGAATAGATCTAGATGAGGGTAGCCTCCCACTGGCGGAAGGGACGACGTCGCCGGTCGAGTAGTACGTCTCCAGTCCTTTCATAACTGCGCTGAATAGCATGCTAGAATAAAGGATAATAAAGATGAGGTAAACATTTACTTAATCTATGTGTGGGCCCCATTGAAGTTTATTATCTAAGGCGATTCCAGAATGCGGTACTTTCTACAATTTCTAACGTTAATCCTTTTACGTTTGTATTAGCCTTAACTTGTTTAACATTAAGTAGAATAAATCTTAGTAGGCGTCTCTACTAGTCTCCTATATTTTGTTTTGGTTTCATTAACCAACAGATTATTTAAACTCTAAACCAATGGACTACTTTTGAGATTGCATTATTCACATCGTCGAAGTTTGTGTTTTGTCTTTTCATTTTAAGTATTATCTCTATCTATCTATCATTGAAAATGAATGAAGTATCATCAGCAAACAATACAATCTCATGATTATACTTTACAAGATGAGTGAGGCAGGTCGTTAATATAGGTAAAACTCAAATAGGAAAGGATTAAGGATAGAACCCTGCGGTACACCCATTGTAACTACAGACCTTGAAGCCCGTTTCCCATTAATGTCAACTCTTTGTATCCTATCACGGCTATCACTCAAGTAAGATGGCAAAAGATCCAAAGAGGTGTCCATTATTCCATATCCATACTAATGTTTCGTGGTGTACGCAATCGAATGCTTTTGACAAGTCGAAAAAAACACCTAGAGCATCTTGCAACTCCTAAGCATCAAAAATATGCGATACTATCTCTACACCGGCATCAGTAGTTGACCTGCCGCACACATATTACTCAAATCGAGATACGAGACACTCAATTGTATGAAACACTCCACTACAACACACAATACCACCTAAAAAATTATTGAAATGATCTACCTATTGTATATGAAATGAAATAAAAGCAAAAAAATAAAGTCTCCGTATTGAAACATTATGCGTCTAAGAAAAAAACTAGAATTTTGCTGACTGTAGAAAATAGTGTTTGGTGTACTTACTAGCTATCATGTTCCATGTAGTCTTCATCCAATATGTATCTTAACTTATCACTGAAAAAGAAAAGTTTTATTATTCGAGGTACATATTCTATTAATTAAACCAAAAGATCAATGTTGCCCGGAACATTCGTAAAAAGATTAAGAGGCCTGCGGATGATGATTTACAAAGCTACTACTAAAATGATTTGTAATTCGAGCATATTTCCATCACACCATGTTGTTTTTTGTATTCGAATAGTATTGATCTAGGTCCCTGGTTGTTTTTTTCTTAATAATGCACACCTATAATGAAATGGAAGCAAATATATGGAAAATGTGATTTTGCGTATCTTTATGTCGAAAATGACATGTTTTCGTCCTATTTGTTTTGTATTAAAAACAACAATATCTTACATTTTGTTTGATAAACATAGCTTACATTGTGTTGTTACAGAATAACAACAATGTCGAAAATACAAAAAGTTTTTAGCCATCATTTTTGCTATAACGAAACAATAATTTACGAATAAAAGTTGCGAGCAGCTGTCGTCGCCGTATCCTTATTTGGTTTTCCAATGGATTTCTTGGACAGAAAATTATAGTCACAGTTCCATCCTTGATAGCTTTTATTGATGTTTTTACCCGCCTTCGAAAAAAGGAGGAGGTTCTACGTTAACCTGTTTGTATGTTCGTCGATTTCTTCTTCATTTATGAACCAATGGATGATTCTAAGGTTTTGTTATTATAGTGCGGCGAAGCCCTCGCGATCTGGCTCTAAGAAATTAAATAAGTTCATAAAAATTGATGGATGATTCTTATTTGTCACGTGAAACTTAAAAACACCAGTTGTTTTTTTTTTCAGAACAATCAAATACCAAATACCTAGGACTTACCCACGTTGAGGAGAAATTCAAAGCATTTAAATAATAGCCCAAAAATATGTTAGCTAGCAGAGCTTACGATGCGCGCCGCGACAAAATATATCAACTGTTTTGTCTCGTTCTTTTTTGTGCGACTATTATACAAACGCACGACAACATGGAAGACAAACAGTCGTCGCGGTGCATATCGTAACCCAGCTGGACGGGACTTTAACCTTTCATTCAGTACAAAAATAAATACATTTTGTATGTATTTATTTATTTATTAAAAGAAAACATAAATTATACAGGTAGAGTAAAAGAGCCATATATGAACCACCATAAGGATTTTCTTAAATGAAACTCCGTGTTTTGAAGCATCATCAACAGTCTTATTTATTTTAAACTGTTTGGTTTCAAAATTGATAACGAACATTCTAAAGAAACATCAGGGTCTTAGAAATAATCAACATTTTCTAAAGTATGTTTTTCGTTAACTTACAAAAAGTGAACATAATACGGACCACATAGTTTTAATATATTGTTGTACAGACAATTACAAAACATAAAATGATATAATAACTGTATATGAAGTTAGTTAGTTTAGGAAGTAACACAATTTGACCCTGGTTTAATTCACTTTCACATGTGATGTTCTAAGTCCTTATTTTGTAAGCCTAAAGAAAATAAACGTTATTGATACTTGAGTAGTTAGTTAAAATCTACATCATAAATGACATTAACGAGAAACGGTTCCCGTGATTACGTGCGCGCTCTTTGTCTGCCTCCAAGCGATTGACGAGGTGCTGGAGGGTAAAGCTTAGTAGCGGACGGACAGCACGTCCGTCAACTCGATACAAAGACCTTTTTTTTTTGAGAAACGCCGTTGGTCCGTTTTACCACTCTGGTCCTTATATATGGCTATTTTACTCTAATATTGGGATCTAAGTCGTTAATTATAGGGATATTAATACTTAGAACTAATATTGACTATGTAGAATAGACACTTACCTAATATTATTGGGGGCAAAGTTCCTATCGATATAAAGCTCAAACAACATGGGCGCGAGTATCTCGTGCATGCCTTGTCTGTACCCGACGTGCTTGTGCGAGCGCGCCCAGTGGAATAACACGCGCATCTGAGAATATTATAATAATTAATAATGCTGGACAATTCACACAGCATCATACAGCCCCAAGCTAAGCAGCGCTTGTGTTATGGGTTCACTGATACACTTGTTGTTTATTTATTTAAACTTGACGTATAAAATTAAATACAGTCCAAAACGTCGAACATTACTTTAAAAATTCAATTAGTTAGGTACGTAAAATTATATATGTAAATTTTATTTGCGCATAACATACAACGTTAGGGTCAGCTCACAAGGGGACGATTTTAAATATAACTTTACTAGCTGCTGCCCGTGGCTTCGCGCGTTGATTAAGGTTATTTCTATCCCATGGGCAATTATTTATGGGATAAAAAGTAGCCTATGTTACTCTCCATCCATTCAACTCACTCTATGCAAAAAATTAAGTCGATTGGTTGCTTAGTTTGGGCATAAAGGAAGGACTAACAAACACACTTTCGCATTTATCATAGTAGTATAGATTTACTCAGCAAGAACATATAAATATGCATGAGTGCATGCCGTGCGGCAGCGCCGCGAGGAGTTTTTCTATAATGTCAATTATAATGGCAAATGGCAATACTGTAATATTTGTACCATTTTGCCTAAAAATAAAGTTACATATCAGAATCAAAGCGCGGACCGTCTCCTCGCATAGCGTCGGTGTGAGTTTCAAATGCTAACTAATATAATAAATGCGAAAGTGTGTTTGTTTGTTCTTCCTTCATACCGTAAATAAGCAACCAATCATCGAATTTAACGCAAGTGAAACTGCGGGGAACAGCACAGTAAAATTATATTTTGAATAACTATTCGCGTTAATGACTCATCGCGCACTTTTTATGACAATGATTCACCTTAATTTACTACACAAAATGCGATACAAATTTTATATACATTATATGAAAACTCTCCGCGGCGCCGCCGCTGCGTCTCGAAATGCCTCGCGTCGCGTCTCGTCTCCGTGTGAGCGTACCCTAACATGGATCAGAGGAGGCATTTGCCCAGCAGTGGGACACAGCCACTCAGTTTGTGACAATAACAAGTAAAATAGTAGAACAAACCTACCATCATGTCCTGAACATCCTTCTCCCTGAAGTACAGTTCATCGGGGAAGGTTCGGACTACATCTTGCATTATCAGGTTTTTGAGCTCATTATCACAGAAGTGTTGTCTCCATGCACTCTGGAATTTGAAAAAGACACGTGTGAGACTCTAGTGGACAAATTTTAAGTGAAGAGAAAATCTAATACTTTTATGATATTAGGTACATATTTATAGGCCTATATCCAGCAGTGGCTAATATAGGCTGATGATGATAAGGTTTAATATAAGTAGTAAAAGCATTGGAAAGAGAGAAGTGGAGAAAATTGCATCATTACATAGACATGAGGTACATGATTCTTGAGTTTATAATAATTATAAGGTTTGATACGGGTAATGATACTTATTCAGGTTATAACTAAAGGGTGAGTGTGTACAATCCCTGTTTTAATTGTGCATTGAATTTTGAGTACGTACAATAATATGGCACTCATTAGGGGAATAGGCCTCCCCTAATGAGGGCCATATCCAGCAGTGGACTAGCACTAGCATAGGCTGATGATGAAGTAGAATAATTACCTCATCATTTTGAGACAGTGGATCATCACCAATGACATTTCTTGGATCAGTGGAAAGTTTCGCTTTCAACTCGGTGTAAAATTTCCTATGGGTTTTCAAACTGAAAATAAACAAATTGTTCCTTAAATTATAGCTGTAACTGGAGCTGGAACTCTCATTAAATAAATAAATAATGCTGGACCATTCACACAGCATCATCTAGCCCCAAGCTAAGCAGAGCATGTGTTATGGGTACTAGATGACTGATAAACATAATAAAATATATTACATCGTTTTTTTTTTAATTTACTAAAAAATACCTGGAACAAATATTTCCAGCTAGTACATACATTTGTCCACAGGCAGGAATCGAACCCGCAAGCTCCTGCGTTGCGGGCGGACGTTCGCTCGCCGCGCCACATCAGTCGTCAAGAAATCATAATAAAAGCTTAATGTAAGTATTCCCAAATGATTGTAATTTCTTATCTATTGGGTCATTGACTTAGATATCAGCAGTCCTTGCCTGGTTTGGGGTCAGAAATCATAACAAACAATTTTATAACACTCTCCAAATAAGATAAATATCCCTACATCAACATCAAAACCAATAACAGTATCCTAATATTTATAAGTGCGGTGTTTTTAAAGTCAATGAGACTGTTTCTAAAGTTGACGAGGTGTATTTAAACTTTATGAGAAGTTAGTGAGTACTACATTTTAACTGAAGTTTTAAGACATAACTTTTCATTATGTAACAAGCACAGCTGCATAATTATGGGATCATCCTTCAGAAAACATTAAACATAGTTAAAAATTTCTGAAGATTGGATAGCTTAAAAGGGGTTAGTCTTATCTTCAGCTTATGCTATTTAAAGCAGTTTCAATATTTAAAATAATTATGATGCTTACAGTTTACACATAAAACAAACACTAAAACTGATGAGATTTTTGGTTAATATTAGAAGAATCTTAGATGTTATTATTATCAACCAGTTTTATTTAACAAGAAGCAACGTTTGCAGTGCAGCTTCATGCTGTGTATTTTTAACACATCCACTGCAATTGCCAATCCACTTGCAAATGTGGTGATGAATAAAAAATAATGCTGGGCTATCCACACAATACCATTTAGCCGCTAACTAAGCAGAACTTGTGTTATAGACACTAGACAACAGATATACTTAATAATATATGCATAAAACATTGAAAGATAGTTTTTACTATACATAGATATCTTCCATTAGTAGAAAAAAATTGAAGAGGACAATATCAATAACACCTTGTTACTTATTTTTTTATTCTCTCATTACTGTTTATCTAAGTGCTTATTTTGTAAGCTTAAAGAAATAAAATAAACGTTATTGATATTTGATAGAAAATACCAGAGCACCAATAACAAATACTTGCAGATTGTACAAACATTTATCACAAGGCGGAAATGAAAACCACAAGCTCCTGCGTCGCAGGGGGCTTTCCCCTGTTGTTCCAGATTGGTCATCAAAAGTTTAGACTCACAAACCTAGAATAATTGATATGGCAAAACATTTTTGAGGCATTTATGAGTACTGATAATGTATCGTAAAGAAATAGTAGAACATTTACCAGGTAACAATATCTGCATTTGGCGGAGGCAAAGCTTGCAGCAGGATAGCCCAAGCCAAGGTGCGTGGTCTTGGTACACACTGCTCTAGGGCAGCACTTTTTAACTGCTCTATACTCCATGTTGGTAGCTCCAACCTGGAAAAAGATTACTACTTTTTCTGGCTGTATTTTGTCACTGAGAGGGATTCAAGACTGCGCTTGTGGGTCACTGGGGTAGGTAAAGTCTGACTGGTCAGAAGCTATTTGTAGGGTGCTTCCGTTTGATCTCATAATTTTAAGAAAGAAGCTTCTGCCTGCGTCAAGCTTTTTTTAGGTAAAAACGTTGAGGCCTTTACTATATTTTAGGTTCAGATCTTTATATATCCTGTCTTCCGCCAAATATCTTCATAATGGCACAGACATTGGAATATACTATTTTAGTAGGAAGAAGACAAAAAAAGATTAGAAAGGTGAAGGAATTGATAGTATTATTGAAATCTTACCAGATGTCCCATGATTTTCGAATAGTCAGTTCTATATACATTTCTGGTTAGTTTTATTTATAAAATAATTTAATATTTCTGCTTAATGAACCTATCCAAACAAAGATCAGTGAAACTGTACTTGTATTCAGTAAATAAGAGTGGATAGTATTGTTGTAGAGCGACGTTTAGATGTGACCGTAATGTTTGTTTTTCTTTGTCATGGATTGATAAAAACTTGCAAGTAGGTACTTACTGATAGTCAAGATCCTCTGAACTACTGCTAGACGTACTTGGCGAGTTGTTGTCCGCCTATAAACAAGTCATTTATTAATTAAAATATTTTAATAAACACAACTATGTAGGCAAGTACCTGATTTTCTAGTGGGAACTTACCATTTTTTACTGTTCAGAAACACATTTTGTGGAAAAAGTTTTAGAGAAGTCAATTATTACAAAAATGTAATACTCTTTCTGGGAAATTTGGTATACGAAATGAAATGAATTATGTAAGGTATGTATATTTTACAACAAAATCTTGCGTTAGCCGTGCAAAGATTGTGATATTTGGTAATTATACTTCTTAGTTTATGGATATTTGTGAATTTTGTGAGGGAATTTCCAAAAATTAAACTTCAACTTCTTTACAGTATAATAATAGTCTCCACAGATGTACTAGGGATGCTAACTCTCACTTAAACTAAGAAGTATACTACATATAGACGGGGCACTCCCATAGACAAAATTTCGCCACTAAAAAGCTCACATATCATGAATGACAAGCTTCTTTTTTAAAATTATTTGCTTAGACCTGGATATGACGTCACAATCTATGCTAGTCATGTACTATTCTTACAATATTTTCAATTTATATTGGCCTACCTAAATTTATTAATTAAGGAAAGGAAAGTAAGAAAAAATACAGGTGTAATTTATGTTGTTTATTGTTTCGTTTAGTTTTACATACTGTAAAAGGTTTGGATTGCATAGCATTGTTTGTTTCAAACAATTTGTTTGAAGGAACGTTTTGGTTTGAAGTCTCACTCGCATAACATTTTGCACCTTTGCACCAAAATTAACACAAACTATTGGTGAAGATCCTGAAGACTCAATCCTCGCAGTCTGTCTTTCACTATTGATGCAACGTGACAACTTTTCGAGTTCTGTCTTTTTTGGGTACATTATGTAAACTGACGTCCGTCCCTTCGTCAACTATCACTATCACAACACAGATAGCACTATATTGCAAGATGTTATTGCAGCTTTCAGAAGTTGCGAGAAGAATTTTAGGGAGCCAAATACGAACGAGCTCGACGCAAACAAACAATTCAAACAAAGTAAACAAACATAGCAAACCCAATATGGCGTCGGTCGGTTGTCACTGTTTCAACTTCAACTTCTTATTTATGGCAACGCTTGCTTTTGCCGCGACTCTGTCAGTGTCTGTGTCAGAGTGTCATAAACTTCATTACCAGAATTGATCACAGACGAGAGGAAAGAAGTGTGAAGGAAGGGGGTGGGAATTGTCACATTGGATATGTGAACCCGTAGACAAGACCATAGACATAAAGTCCATTATTTTTGTTCGAAGATAACGCCGTGTATGTAGTCTCACTCTTAGATGAATTAAGGTCTCACTAGTCTGTGAACTTCTTTATTTATGGCACCACAGAGTAGGGCAATGAAAAAAGAGATCCCCTTCAGTCAGGGTACCGTTGACTAATGACAGTGTAAACACACCAGACTGACAGTGACGTTGACTGTATGCTGTGTTCACAGATAAGTAATCGCTCTGGTTTCTCCACTGAGCCGAGTGTTTTCTTCCGTCCACAACTCTGAGCTCTTACAAAAATTTATTGCAAAATTGATCGCGTTCTTCCGCTCCGCTCGTTCATCCCCCTCCCTCTCTCACCCCCCGCACTGTGCTGCATCGTTTGTTTTGTTGTCTGTGGGTGGTCTATTATCTCTCTCTCTTTTGTACGTGAACTCTCTCAGTTTTCTTGTATTTTAATAAATTTTAGGGATTGTTCCTGAGTTTGGAAACGATTTTCCTGCACAGTTTGTGATAGTGTTGAAACCAATGTGATAAAACATCTACGTGATGGGTTACCAGTCTATAACCGTTATGGGTTGGGTACGCGGGGTGAGATCTCAAGCGCTCCATGTCTCGCGATGACCGTAACTATCGGAAAACATGATCGCCAATCTGCCGCTGCTGTTCGCAGGCGGGAATCCCGTGGCGCTCACGAAATGTACCGGGAGCCAGTTGGAGAGGTTCATCACTTTCATGGTGACCTGTTCTTGGGGGCACGACACGGCGGGCGACATAGTCCGGCCAGAGTGGTGGCCCGGGAACGTGCCTTACAGCCACCCCTTCGTGCGGCCCGCTGTCGTGGCGCCGGACTGGGAGGAACGGTTGCGGAACCTCGTGCGGAAATGCTACACGTTCCACAACAGTTCATTCTTGCTAGTGTTCTCTGCTCAACTGGCGCGCTATCAGCGCAAGCGCCTCCGCTACGTCGACAACCTCGACGCCACCACGTCTCTCTACCTCAAGCCCACCGGACGACTACTTGTAACCTTCCGCAACCAGAACATGTACTATGACAGGGATACACTCGTAACGGATGATCCAATACTTATCGATGATGAGAATGAGATAGTTATAGATGATTTAGAATTAGATACTGATATTCCAGCTAAATCTGCCAATATTTATTTATGCGACAACTGTGACAGCCACTTTGATAATGTAGATACCCTCAGCATGCACGAGAGGCTTTGTAATAATACTGCAGGTAGCCATGCTGGTAGTTTCAATGGTGGTCTTCCTGATTTTCTATCCGCTTTGAAGTTGCAGCCCATTAATTCAAAATCTGAGAACCCTGTCAAAAATCACATCAAGGATAATAAAACAAAAAGTGCGAGAAGCGCTGCAAATCCTGACAGAGGTCCTTTATACCCATTTTCTTCCCTCGCTTACATGAAGCACATTAAAAATCAGATCCAAAGAGATACAAGTTACATAAGAGAACGAGTGGAACGGTACTGCTGCACATCTTCGCTCCCTAGTAAAATTGTAGTTAATAAAATGAAGAACCAGCAGTTCCCTGTGAGATACCGCCGGCCGATAGACTACTGGCATCGGAAGCATGTGTTTCCAGAGCAGAGAAACAAGAAAATACTCAGTATAAAAGGACAACTTCTCCACTTGAAATGTAAAAAAATTACTGTCAATGTGGAAAGAATGTCCCTGGCTTCTATGCAGGAGTACATCGATAAACTGAAGGAGGAGGCTGAGATAAAACTGAAGAGATTGCAGAACAAGGATATAATATTTGTAGACATGGACTGCGCGTCTGCTGATGTGGAGACCAAGAATGCGGATCCATTGAAACAGAACAGTGAGTGTGAAGTGATAGATCTGTGTTCAGACGATGAGGGTCCAGCTAAGGTAGACGAGAACTGCGACCCTCGGTGCGGGGTGACGTGCGTGATGCGAGGCGGCGCGGTGCTGCGCCGCACGGCGGCGACGCCGCAGGCTGAGCGGTTGCCGGCCGAGCCTTGCGGCGCGCGCCAGCGCCCCCTCCCCTCCGCAGTCCTTCAACCCCACCCCGTGCTCCTCATAACTCGCACGCTCAACACATTACAAACTATCTCGTTAGAATGACATTGTATTGATAAAGCTCTAAGGTATGTACATTGATAATAATTATTTATTATTTTACATTTAAATTAAAATTTTAATGTTCCAAGAGTATGTTTCATTGAAAACTAAGAGTGTTAAAATAGTAAAATATTCATGTAGGTATCTACCTTATGGAAGCAATAAATGAAATATGACTGAGAACCATTGATGGAGAAAGGGATGGAGAGTCTCCATCCCTGGCGTCTCCATTAGAGACGCCATTTTATAGAAACGTTTAACAAGATGGCGCCTGCCATGCTGCAATATGGCAACGATTTATTTAGCATAGGTAGGTTAGGTACAACAAACAGTCACAAACCTCATTCGGTAAAGTTTCTTGAAAAGTTATTTATTACCTCGTCCCTGTGTATTACTTAGGTATGGAAAATAATACTTCCTATAAACAGGGACAACATGCCCACTGTTAAAATCTAAAGTAAATAATGAAATAACCTGTATGTAAGTTAAGTACCTGCCTTTAACATATTGCCGCAAACCATTTATCTGAAGTTCAGATTCAGATTCTGAACAAATGAGATTTCAAAGAATAAAGAACTTCATTGATGGACCTTGCAAGGATTTCATTCCACAAGATGGCGGCGGCGGCGCGGCCGGGCGCTGGTTTTCGAACAATGAATTGTGTCTATGGCGGCGCGGCGGAGTGCGCGGAGGCACGGGGCGGCGCGCGCCGATGCAGGTGGTGTGGTGGGCGAGCGCACGTAATCCCTTGAGACGCGAGAAGCGCATAATGTACAGATGTTTTATTTGGTTGCTTTATGTTATACCTGCATTGTTGATGTGCATTAAACGTCTCACTATTTAGAAAGGAAACGAAGTTTTTTTTCTGTAGCCTGTATTTGTGTACTGTCCCGAAATTTGTTACCTACATTCGTCATTCGAGACAGCTGCTCAGGTTTCACAGAACTTAATTCCATTATACAGTGCTGAGTGTGAGTGATGTCCTTGATTCAGGACGCGTAGCGTAGATAGAGCTTAGAAATTCTTAGAAGCGGCCTAAGCAGATGTTTTATTGTTTGTTTGATTTACATTCGTCATTTTGTCAGTTTCACACTTGTTCATGGTGGCTAAGAGCTTAGATATTCCTAAAAGTAGAGGAAAGTGTATATATTAGCAGCGACATTTCCACTGTATTTTTTTTTATGAAGTGTTTCCCTGTAATTTCTCTGATATACATTTTGCTTTGTTCTCAAAATAATAATTTCACAATAAAATAAAAAAGATGATGATGCTCCCTATTATGTTATCCTCTGAACTGGAAGAACCTTAATAATACGATGTTAAAAAAAAAATATTTTTTTGCCTTCTTATTTATTTCTGTACAGTAAAACCGTGTTTCTTGGAACTCACTTCACCATAAAGGAATAACTCAATACCTACAAATACTAACAGCTTGTTCCTTGTCTGGTGGGTGTCGGGCCCGGATTTTAATCGGATGTTCCAGTGGCTGAGCATTATAGGTATATGAAGCTATTCACATTTGTCGGAAACCGATTTTGTGTGGATGTCGGGGCGACAACCCTCACCCCGCTGCTACCCCCTTGCTACCTCAGTAAATCGTTAAATGTCGCTTGACATCCTAAAGTAATTTGTGAAACATATTTTTGCCCAAACTAAAACTTTCCCTTTGGATTAGGTGCACCCAATATTTTCTTTCCTTAGCTGTCTATTCGTTTTCTACTTAATACAATCATCACAACAGCTTAGTCGACGTCCATCGAGCACAGTCGCCTCCCGTAATGATAAAAATTGGCACCAGCTTTGACTGTGGCTGACAACCGATTATTAACCGAAAGTGTGAACAGAGACATCGACATCAGACTAATATACGGATCCGACACCCGACAAGTGGAAACGAGCTGTAACATAACACGATCTTCCTACTATAACGAACTGCTGACATTATGTTCATTCCGTGCACCTGTAACCTACAATAGAGTCAGACATTCTTAGAAGCGTAGAATCAGCTCAGTATTATCTCGAGTGAGACCTCGGTCCGTTTTACGGCAGGAGTAAAATAAAACTAGTCAGAAATCATTCTCATGAATTGTATATAACAAGACAAAAATTACGTTTACAGAAAATATACATACTATGAATTTATATATCTTCATTAGCTATTCTATGGTGCGAGTTGAGGGGGCGGCGGCTGTCCTCATCCGATCCGTAAATAACCTCTTCGTCGGAGTCGTTTATCATCGAGAATGCGGGGTTGTCCTTTGTAATAGCGGTTTCTGAAACAAAATGGCGGATTAGAGAAACGTCACACTACTGTGTACTCTTACGTCTGCGTTTGCGCATTGGTTCTTTCTTTGCTTGCATTATTTCGTAAGGTTATTTGCAAGGTTTAGAAATTTAGAATCGAATCTTTCGATATTATTTTCTAACTTATTATATACTCAATTGGCATTGAATCTGTAAATATGAAATCTATTTTCAGGTTGGTGTTTTGTTTGAAACACTAAAATGCATAGCTCGCTTTCCATCTTTGCTCTAAAAAAAACTACCCGCCACTATAGAACAAAATAACTGTTTACTTGATTATAGAGAATTATTAATTTATCTTATGATGAAATTTAGACTGATTTTGTGTCTTTGTTCATAGTAAAGTTTAAAATGTACTTATTAAAGTAATTTGAGAAAACTGGGTTACTCATTAGAGATCTCTGAAAGTACAAGAGCTGAAATTTTGCATTGAGTTGCCTTGTAGGGCCTTTCACCTTTAGGGAATTACCTACAGGTTTTCTCAGCAATAACTTTGAAATCTTAAAGGATTGGTTGTTAAACCTTGGCTTTGATTGCCTACATAGAAACCAACATTACTTAGGATGTTAATAAAGTCAACGCGAACGAAATCGCGGGTGGGTCTTTCAGCTAGTGCCATGTTTAGTGTGTCTAACGTACCTATACACTAACTGGCATGCCTGTATATGGCAAGCAAACAGTACTGGCATGAAACATGGATGATAGGACGCGGGTGGTTTCTAAACCGGCACGAGTGAACGCACGCCACAGATACAGCCATAATGATTCTTTGTAAATGGCAATATGAGTCTGGTTGGACTCTTTTCTGCCAGTAGTATCAAATAATGGAAAATAATAGTAAAATATGAGTTTTCAAGTTATGAAGAATGTTGATATTTTCACCAGAGCCTAGTTCGTTATCTAGCAGGGTACACCACGTGCAGGTTAGGTTGGCTTGGGAGACAAGATCTTGGAGTCTCCCTTGTACCCCAGATACAGCCATGCCAATAGCTGAAAATGATGATGATGATGATTCTTAGTTAATGGCAATATAAGTCTGGTTGGACTCTTTTCTGCCAGTGTCAAGTAATGGAAAATAATAGTAAAATATGAGTTAGCAAGTTATGAAGAATGTTGATATTTTCACCAGAGCCTAGTTCATTATCTAGCAGGGTACACCACGTGCAGGTTAGGTTGGCTTGGGAGACAAGATCTTGGAGTCTCCCTTGTACCCCAGATACAGCCATGCCAATAGCTGAAAATGAGTTAATGACTTTTTTCTGACACGTGTTGCCTGACATTAAACTAGAATGTCAGCTACAGTCATTTGTAAACGTCTTGGAAAGTTTATGACACTGACACAGACACTGGCAAAGTCGCGGCAAAAGCAAGCGTTGCCATAAATAAGAAGTTGAAGTTGAATACATGCCTCAGAGCCTTAGACAATTTAACCCAAGCTCAGACTTAGACAATTTAACCCGCTGTCAATGGACGAGGCTCGCCTGTTTTCCTACAAACAAAATATTCTGTCATTTCTAGCGGGAGGGGAGGAATGGGGAAAATTTATGGTGATACCTACTATCAAACTTCATTACCTCATAACATAATCATAACTTACTTAAATTTGAAAGTTTGTGAAATATTTTGTTTAAAAAATGAAATTAGAACAATTCTAATTTATTTATTTTTATTTGATAGATAGTCAAAATTAATGCCTATGCAAACTACAGCTTCCTGGTGGGCATTACTATGTATTTGTCTGAATGAAATCATAATCATTAATGGACTTACTCAAATCATTAGATGCGAAAAAATTGTTAGTATAAATTAGTCTCCAGAAATTACTTTTAACCTATGCCTAAAACTACCAAAAATCTTGGGAAAATATATTCAGGTATCACTACTGCATGAAAGTCAAAAGTTCGTAGGGATTGATAAATATCGATGATTTCCGATGTCCATGTTTTTCACTTGGTAGCGAATTAAAACAATCATGACAAGTCCATTATGTATTTTTTAATATACATATTATTAAAATATTATTACTTAGTAATGAATAGATTTACATTAAAACTAAAATTTAAAAAAATGCTAGTAATAAATTCTCTCTCATTGTTCATCAGACGCAATTTTCTGGTCTGCCTTAAAAAAACCTTTCTGGTTTCTTGTTCGCTTCTTTACGTTTAAAAAGATTGAAATGAACAAAAAATCTAAATGATCACTGTATAGTTTTACTTAATGTAATTAGATTTTTTGTGACATCGTTTCTTTGTAATTACACTATTATAATAATATAACTAATGTTTAAACTCAAATAAAAAAACAGATAATGACTGAATACAGATTTCAGGATGTTTCGAAATTATCCAAAACGAGCTTAAACGGTTTTTGAATACGGATTTAAGTATGCTCCTACTCCTATACCAGGATTTCAGCTGATATCGACCTTTTTTTATTCTAAAGTTCACGCGAATTAAATCGCAAGCGGATCAGCTGGTTATTAAATGATGTATGTAATGCCTGGCTAGACATCGCTTGATTCTGAACCGACATTATATCAAACAAACAATTTTTTTTAAAGAATCAGTTTTGTGTGAATGTGCCTAATATATTTTTCAGGGTCGCTTTTTTGCAATATATGAGATTCTGGTATCTGTATATTTTTAAATATATATATAGCTAGCTATCATAGCATAGATAGCATAGCTGTGGCTACCTTATTTTTTTTGATTAACATAAATATCTGTATCGTGTATTTGAGAATAAATCATCACCATTCAAGTGATGAAGACCTTTTGTTATTTTGTATGCAGTTGTAAAAATGTTATTTAACTTTTTGTAGTCGTCTAGGCCTAGTCTTATAAATTTTTCACATAAACGACTAAGCTTGATAACGCTTTCGTGCGTAAGAAATTAAATAGGTTCCCTAAAATTTTCAACTTCGACGGGACTCGAACCTGCGCCCCACCCTTAGTACGGGTGTGCTCTAACCAACTAAGCCACGAAGTCTTCAGTCGGTTTAGTCGAAAATCTTTGAGATTGTTCATTTCTTAGTCATGCCCAGAGTGCGGGTAAACACTATAACAAAAATGCTATCGTTAGTTTTTGTGATATTTGTAAAGCTTTTGTCATCACGTGGACCAAATTGAACCTTAAGGCAATTATCACATTTAATATTTTTAGAGAGGGCAAATACCAAATATCCAGATAAATATGTGCTCTACGACTTTTTCTTCAAACCGAAAGATAAAAAAACCTATGCCTAAGAAAATGACAATCGGCCGGAACTAACTCAGTTATATCGATATCGATACAGAGTGAGTAAACCATCCCTTCAGGTAGTCTCGGTACATAAAAACTCAAAAGCTTGTAGAAGCCAAAATTCAAATTTAGAAATTCGTGGGTGACCTTATGCGTTAAGCAATAAGGTCAAAAATACATTCCTGTGATAAGGAAATTTGGCATAAATTACCATAAGTATAAAACTATCTCCTGTCAAAAACGCCCACTAGTCTCGTGGGAGTACCCATAGAGCTTGCGAAAAAATGTTAAATACTCGTTTATTTGGACATAGTTATTCAAAATAAGACTTTACACAATGGTGATATGATTGAAAATAAAATATAAATACGACGCGAAGCAATTCGATTTTTTTTCATATTACTTGATTATTTCGGAAAATGGATGCACTATGAAAATAATTTGCAACGATTCAAATTGGAGGAAATTATAATTATTTACACAAAAAAATACTCGCATGTGAAATGAACCACCATCTTTTAGTCTGTTCAAGGTGTTTGATTTTTTTATAAAGACGCTCACCGCACAGGTAGTCATTTTTATCAGAGCTCCTTACTCGGCCATAACGATTGCGACTGATGAAATCGATTATAGAAGTAGTTTTTATAAACGACCTTGATTAAAAAATCATGGTCCTTGGCAGAGGGGTAAGATCCATCAAGGCTAGTCCTTTGGTTACTTTGTCAAAGCTCAGAGCATTAACTTGCAAATGTATTCACTCATCACTGTGTGCCAGTTACATGCATATGCCGTAGTATACTTCTTAGTTTATGCACATGCCGGTAACTGGCATGCGCGCTGACCCTGTCTTTGATTTTACTGGCATGTGTTTTTATACGGCTTTAGATGTGAAGTCTGTGTCATCCTCCATCTTGTGCTAGCCACATCCTTCGCCCCAATCGTGAAATACAGAAATACTATTTACTCATAAAGCCGATATACATGTAAATTTCTAAAATGCTTTTCGGGTTGTTTTAAGTACTTACTTACCTATACACGGCGTATACAAATTATTTAGAACTAGCGGTCCGCCCCGGCTTCGCACGGGTACCTATTCGAATTTTTCTCACCTTTTAAACCTTCCCTAGACCTCCACGAATAATTCAAGACCAAGATAAGATAAATCCGTTCAGCCGTTGTCGAGTTTTAGCGAGACTAACGAACAGCAATTGATTTTTATAATAGATAATGCGAATTACCTACACACTAGGACAATAACATTGTGTATGTCATAGACATAGAATTTTTTCACTACGTTGTGTATGTCGATCGGTGTACCCACCTTGTTTTCCTATTATTCCACTGATGCTGGGAATAGTTCTCTCAAACATCTCGCTTTGTAATTTGATAACCTTACGAAGTATCCAAATGAAATTGCATTGCAGGGCTTTATGAGGGTTGCACTTCACCCCACCCCATGAAACACGCTCCCCCTGCTGTTATTAAATTGCACTCCTGTCAGCTAATAAATGTTAATTTTCACCTTAATCCCCCGAGGTGCCTTCATTCATACGGAACCTTACCGCACGCACAGTGACGTAAACTTTTGTGTACGTAGGTATGTAGTGTAGTATGTGCTTTGTGGTCGGTCATCATTACTTATTTATCACCGACTTCTATGCTTCTATCCTTAAAGAGACTTTTTGTCCGTATTTGACCCGGTTTTGAATAGACTTGTTCGAGATCATTCTAATTCGAAACTCCTTAGGTAGAGCTCCTTACGTTATTCCTTATAGCATGCACACTTCTGTTTTATTAGCTTCATCCAAAATTATGTCGTAGACAGAGACTACATGAATTGAGAAGGCTTATACAGGGAAAATGGCAACCAACTCACCATGAACATTTCCACCACCAGGCGAAAATAAATACGCCAGGATGTACAGTTTAAAGTTGAACAGTCCGTACAAAGCCATGAACGGCGCTGAAGTATCGTAGTGGACACTCGGTTGAGACGCCCAGTGGTCCTGCAAGGCTGCTGGACCCCACCCTTGCACCGCTAGTATTGTGGTGATGAACGTTACAGTTGCCACCACTATGGACAGGCAGCGGAGCCTTATATCTGAAAGGGTTTTTAATCTAAGAGAGCATCTTACTCTAATAATTGTACATCAATCACTCTAACGACAAATATAGCATTGAGCGGTAATGACGAGAATCGTAGGAGGTAGGTAGGTACTACCTACAAAGGGCGCTCATTGAGCTATTTCTTCCGGGCAACCTTGAACGTGAATTTTATTAGAGAGAGATACTAGATATTGTTTGACGAATACTGACGAGGCATGCGATATACGTTGGTTATAAAACAACGATAGTACCAGAAGAAACCAGATATAAAGACATGATCCTGAGTCACCGTTGAAACACGAACTACGCATTAGGTAAGCTAAGGACACTACGCATCAAAGCATAGGTAAACCGGAATACAACAATTCGTAAACAAGATAATTTTACTTTAAGAGACTAATAGCAGACTACGTAATATAATAAGGTTCCAAAGTCCAAAAGATAAATAAATTCGATTGATCAATAATGTGTTTAAATTATCATGTAAGTAAGTAACTAGATCGTTAGAGTTTGAAATTTTGAATGCTTGCTTACCGAAAAATGGCATATTCCTCAAGTCGCTATACGCTTTGACTATCAAAACTAGTAAATATAGGAAGTACAGCGTGATTGCACAGAAGAACATTATCTTCACGACCTGAAACAAACATGCTAATAAATTATCACTAGGCTGTATCAACATGACTCCAATAGCAAGAATACGATTAGGAAATTGACCCAGTGGACTTGTTACGAGTCAATCAGAATCAAAAAGATAGCTTTGCTGGAATATGATTATAATCGTATTCCGCTATGTGATTATTATCAAATTGTCTACTCACCGGAAACCTAGCTCTCTCGAGACTCAATTTAGTATGCTTTAAATACTGAAGTCTTCAATCTCGCACCTTTCAAACTTTCAACCATCCAGAACATGATTAGGCAATTGACCCGGTGGACTTGTTACGAGTCAGTCAGCATCAAAGTATATCTTTGCTGGAATATGATTATTGATAATAATCTTGTCTACTTCTAAGCGGGTATCTAGGTCTCTGATACTCAATTTAGTCCCCTTCAATCTCGCATCTTTCAACCATCCAAAATATTTATAACTACTAGCTAGCACTTTCATGGCTGAAAACACAGAGTGCAATATGCGGATCAGTCTCGCACCGCCGACACTAGCAGTGATCGTGAGAGCTAAATAATAGGGATTTATTTAACCACCTGAACATGATCAGCGTGTCAAGGCCGTGTGATTCTTTCTTTTGACTGACTTGGTTAGAACAATTGAGTCTTCAAGAAATGTCTGTCTAATAAACCAAAATGTGCCGCTTGTAACCTAGTCTCCTCAAAAGGTCCCCCAAAATCGACCACTATTGTCAGAAAAACACTTACGGGATAGTTGGGATTCGTCATGTAGTTAAAGGTCGGATCGTAGAACGCATAGTACTTCTGCCAGATTGTGATGATAAAGGCCGGGATCAACACAAGTCCCACCACTATAACCTTGATCAGGTAGAATGATAGGAAGCCTCTTTCGTTCTGCAACAAAAGTTTCATCATCACCATCAGCCTATATTAGTCCACTGCTGGACATCGGCCTCTCCTCATGAGCGCCATAGTGCCCTGTCCTCGGCTTGCCGCATCCAGCATCTGCCAGCAGTCTTTCGCAAATCGTCATCCCATCTGATCGGAGGGCGTTTTGGAAATATTGGAACAAAAGTTTACATCTTATGAAATACAACTAAACCAACGGTGTTTCATTCTTTTGCAACAACTTTTTTAAAGCAGTTCTTGGAATCAGAATCTCAAGTAGGTGTCTTCTTAGTTGGGGAAAATGATTATTTTGGCCTAGCAAGTTGAAGACCTCCCGATTTCCCTTTAATACTTCATGGTCTTGTTCTGTTGTGTAGGTAACTCTAAGTAGGTACCGTACTACTGTTTCTGTTTTGTACCTATCCCTTGTCATTGCCACACGAGTCTCGCTCTCGGACGGATACGGACGGATGTCCGTTGTCTTTGTCTGCCGCCTTCCGTCTTTGATACAGGTTTAAAATCCACCGTAAACGTTTTAGAGCGAGGTTGGATACGATCCAATAAGTAGCTTATCACTAACCTGTCTCAATCCATGATACAACGCGAGCCAAGATAACATGATGAACGCTAGAAAGATAGTTTGGAACAGCGAGTCCATGAAAGGCGCGAAACAGCTGCTTGTCACAAGGCGCATCGGGAATATTGGATCTGCAACCAATTGGGTAAGTTAATGAACTTGGAATCAGTTCATCGGGGTGAGTAGATATTTACTTCTACCGGTGGTGCGGTGCTCAATACTGCTACTACCTGGGTCAACATCAGCACACCAATTTATGACCTTCGTACGACCAAGTGACTTGCTCAGATTATTTTAGCCGCTCATGTGTTCTTTTTCTGCGCATGTTCAGAATTCACCCGATGAGCGACGAAAATAGTCTTGGCGATTCACATTGTTTAACGCATTCCCTGCCCAGCAACAGATTAGGTATACACGGGGGCCAGAGCGGGGCTGAAGAACCATTATCTGCGTCTTGGGCCTTGAAACGGTTAAACAAAATCTTCATCCACGATGCAGTCCAATCAAACCAAAATACCTACTCTTAAAAATAATGATTAAGTAACATTTTATAAAAATCGTCACCATCTCTGCTCATTCACACTCAATGTAGGTAGGGACACCAGCTCTCAATCTGTCCTGTGATATACGGTCCCGTGCGAGCCTCATCCAGTCTTTTCCAAATTCCACCTCGACGATGTCGTGCGACCATTTGGCAGGTGGTGTGCAGGGACGACTCGGTTTCACTCTGTGCCAAATACCTACCTGTACCTACCTATCTACTCGGCACACAATAGTAGTGAGCTGTCATTTTAGAAATAATTGCCATTTTCCCGGAATTATTGACATATTATTATTTTTGACAAAATCTGCCAAAAAAAAACCAACCGTTCCGAAAATTCTCAACTTAAAAAAAACAACTAACGGGTATTTTCAGGTACCTATAGGTCACGGGCCTCACCTCCTCCGGGGCGCAGCATTTTTTTTATGACTTACTGTTTCATCCTTTATATATATTTTTTCTAGTTTTTCTTACCGTTGTAAAGAAGAAGTAGAGGGAGAAGAATCGAAAGCCATTTCTGTTCTATTGCCCAGTCGTGGGTCGCAAACTTTCTTAGCGAATGCGCGAACCAGCACTGAAATTACAAACACATAAGAACGATTTAGAACTTAATCTGCTTGAGCCATAAAGACAGCTAGCTAACCCTAGCCTACCTAAAATCTAGATGCTTTTATCACTAACTCCGGGTAGGTACCTACCCAATGGAGTTAGTGATTATTTTATGGATATAAGGATTGGTTACATTATGCGGGTTCGACGCGGATTGGCGCGAGATTTTTGTGGATTTTAATATTTTTTGGGTTCTATAACCAATAAAACTAGCGGAAAAGTAATTAGCCGCAAATCGTAAACCATTTTCTATGAACTCATCTCATGATAAATAAAACCAACTTTGAATAATTTTTATTTTGGAAGTATTTAGGAAAAGGTTGATTTTTGCCACAAAATCTCTTAACAAGTAAAGCTGGCACTTACCGCAATAAAAAACGTCGTTAGTAGGAAAATGAACCGGAACCACGTTTCCATTTGCGTAAAAGCTGGGTTGTATGTTTTGAACTGGAAACAAAATTAAATAAATTAACAGTGCTGGACTATTCACACACCATAATCATTTAGCCCAAGCAAAGCACAACTTATGCTATGGGTACTAGATACTTACGTATTTTAAATAATATTGGTAGGTCCGTACCTTACCTACTACTCTAACATACATATTTTGTTTTTTTGTTTTTATTACAAGTAGATGCCTACCTACATATTTAATAAAACATCCCCGGAACATATAATCTGCAGATCTTACTACTGATTTTATAAATGCATTTGTCCCAAGGCGGGAATCGAACCCGCAACAGCAACCGCTGCGCCATACAGAGGTGAAACTTTATGACTTTACAAGCTTTAATGCCTACATCATCATCATCAACAGCTTTTACCAGTCCACTGCTGCTATGGAATTGCAAAAACCACCCATCCTATACATATTGACATTTGAAAGACCCTTGAATGGCCTTCATAATTTGCAATTGTATGGCCCTTGTAATGTAACGGATTTATAGGCCATTGACATGTCAAATTATATGGATGAAAATATGTATAGTAACAATAAACGCGCAAAACCTTCTCCGATAATATCTCACAAAATGTAGTCCCGCGTCAGGACAAATATTTATACGATCTGCAGAACTTTTCTATGTAAAAAATATATCTATGTATTGTATTGTACCTATGTAAGTATGTAAGTATATCAGTTAGATATTTAGTACCCATAACAAAAGCTCTGCTTAGCTTGGGGCTAGATAATGCTGTGAATTTTCCGCATTATCTATTTATATTTATTTATTTAACGGATTTCCGCATAGTAACGCCTGAATCTATTATTTATCGTTGACAAGTCTTTCAAATGTCAATATTAGGAGAGTGGTTTTAGCGTAATCGCACACCTCGACGAAAGGCCTTCATCGTTTCCACATGACATACTCACATAAAAGACAATCTCTCTGATATAATATCTCTTGTGGAACTCTCGCAGTCCATACAGACGGATGTTCAGCACGTAACGTGTGAATTCTAGAGCTCCGAGGTGGATCGCCATCACCTCCTCGCAGGTCTGCTTCATGCATCTCAAATGCAGGGTTCTAGAAATGAGGAACATGGTTTAGTGGTCTCACGAAGTCAGTTCCCTGTCTGTTCCCGATGAAAGGAACACGCCTACATTATTAGTCTTGTTTTGTTGTCCCTATGCTGGGTCCTGGAGAAGAACCGGATATTCCCAAGTTAGTTTTTCTAGTTTTCCTGGGCTTGCTTGCTGATGACAAAACTGCAGTCATGGCATTCTGCAGTCTACTTACATGTAAAGTGTAAACCGATTAACCGATGACCCGACTGATTTTACGTCGGTTTTGCACCGGTTTTTTCCTCAAAATATCCGGGTTTTCGGTGTTTTTAGGGTTTCAAACATCGGTTTTGAAACCCTTATGGTCTCGCTCTGTCCGTCCCCGCTCTTTCTTGAATATCTCAGTAACTACTGCAGCTATTAACTTGAAATTTAAAATAATGATACGTTTCGTGCGCCATTACTGATTTCAAGAAAAAAAAATATAAATAAAAAAAAAATGAAAATGAATATTTTTAGTACAAATTTTGATGTTGAAATTTCAAAAGAGACTTAGGAAGGCAAATGGGGTACCTATCAAATGAAAGGTATCGTTTTGTACATTTCAAAACACTTTTTACTAAAATTGATTGTCCAAATAATTGGCAAATGTTTGAAACCCTCGGCGCGCGAGTTACACTCGCACTTGGCGGATCTTGTTTTTAATAAAGTCACCAGTTATAAATGACAAATTTATTTAAAGTACGCCTTGCAGACTTTACTTAAAACGATCATAATAATATTTTAACTACCTACCTACCTAATTATTTTACAACACTAAATTCGTTAAAATTACTAAAATACAACCAACACCTCTCTTTTGACCGCATAAAAAGGCGTTAGTGTATGACGATTCCAATCGCCCCTTTAGTTAAACAAGATTCGCCAAGTGCGAGTGTAACTCGCGCGCCGAGGGTTTCAAACATTTGCCAATTATTTGGTCAATCAATTTTCTGAAATATTTTAAAAAGTATGAAACTTACAGAAATTTCAAAAAGTGTTTTGAAATGGTCAAAACGATACCTTTCATTTGATATCCCACATGGGTAGGTACCCCTTTTTGAAAAAAAAATCCCCTTTTTTGACCATTTTTCAAAAACTATTATTATAACAGACTTCTCTATATTTTTCCTGTAAAATATAGATTGATATCTACAAACGCCTAGTACATTGTACATGGATCGGTCTGCAATCTTCGGAGCTAGGGGGGGGGGAATGGTCAATTTTTCGTCTTTTTTTGAAATATTTCAAAAAGTATGAAACTCACAGAAATTTCAAAAAGTGTTTTGAAATGGTCAAAACGATACCTTTCATTTGATACCCCACATAGGTAGGTACCCCCCCTTTTGAAAAAAAATTCCCCCCCTTTTTGACCATTTTTCAAAAACTATTATTATGACAGACTTCTCTATATTTTTCCTGTAAAATATAGATCGATATCTACAAACGCCTAATACATTGTACGTGGATCGGTCTGCAATCTTCGGAGATAGGGGGGGGGGAAAGGTCAATTTTTCGACTATTTTTGAAATATTTCAAAAAGTATGAAACTTACAGAAATTTCAAAAAGTGTTTTGAAATGGTCAAAACGATACCTTTCATTTGATACCCCACATAGGCAGGTACCCCCCCTTTTGAAAAAAAAATCCCCCCCTTTTTGACCATTTTTCAAAAACTATTATTAATACAGACTTCTCTATATTTTTCCTGTAAAATATCGATTGATATCTACAAACGCCTAATACATTGTACGTGGATCGGTCTGCAATCTTCGGAGATAGGGGGGGGGGAAAGGTCTATTTTTCGACTATTTTTGAAATATTTCAAAAAGAATGAAACTTACAGAAATTTCAAAAAGTGTTTTGAAATGGTCAAAACGATACCTTTCATTTGATACCCCACAAAGGCAGGTACCCCTCCTTTTGAAAAAAAAATTCCTCCCCTTTTTGACCATTTTTCAAAAACTATTATTATTACAGACTTCTCTATATTTTTCCTGTAAAATATAGATTGATGTCTACAAACGCCTAATACATTGTACATGGATCGGTCTGCAATCTTCGGAGCTAGGGGGGGGGGAATGGTCAATTTTTCGTCTTTTTTTGAAATATTTCAAAAAGTATGAAACTTACAGAAATTTCAAAAAGTGTTTTGAAATGGTCAAAACGATACGTTTCATTTGATATCCCACTTGGGTAGGTACCCCTACTTTTGAAAAAAAAAATCCCCTCCTTTTTGACCATTTTTCAAAAACTAGTATTATTACCGACTTCTCTATATTTTTCCTATAAAATATAGATTGATGTCTACAAACGCCTAGTACATTGTACATGGATCGGTCTGCAATCTTCGGAGCTAGGGGGGGGGGAATGGTCAATTTTTCGTCTTTTTTTGAAATATTTCAAAAAGTATGAAACTTACAGAAATTTCAAAAAGTGTTTTGAAATGGTCAAAACGATACCTTTCATTTGATACCCCACATAGGTAGGTACCCGCCCTTTTGAAAAAAAAATCTCCCCCTTTTTGACCATTTTTCAAAAACTATTATTATTACAGACTTCTCTATATTTTTCCTGTAAAATATAGATCGATATCTACAAACGCCTAATACATTGTACGTGAATCGGTGTGCAATCTTCGGAGATAGGGGGGGGGGGGGGGGTATGGTCAATTTTTCGACTTTTTTTGAAATATTTCAAAAAGTATGAAATTTACAGAAATTTCAAAAAATGTTTTGAAATGTACAAAACGATACCTTTCATTTGATACCCCATTTGCCTTCCTAGGTATCTTTTGAAATTTCAACATCAAAATTTGTACTGAAAATATTCATTTTCATTTTTCATTTATTTATATATTTTTTTCTTAAAATCAGTAATGGCGCACGAAATGTATCATTATTTCAAATTTCAAGTTAATAGCTGCAGTAGTTACTGACATATTCAAGAAAGAGCGGGGACGGACAAAGCGAGACCATAAGGGTTTCAAAACCGATCTTTGAAACCCTAAAAATAGAGATAAATTAAAACTAAAAACAATTCAGCTAACTGTAGACTGTTGCAAACAATCTACAGGTAGTTTTTAGTTAGTTAGTTCCCTTTAGTTAGAATCCTGTACTAATATGCACTTTAGTAGGTACCTTCAAGACAAATTACTAGAGCAAAGCTTTTGTTTATTTCAACCACAGACTATATATTGGCGGTTTCAACACTTTATAAGGCATGGTGCACACGATTTATGAAATCATACAAAATAGTGCGCATAATGCCCATCCAATAGCATTTAGCTGCCACCTACCTGTTGGTCGCTTCAGTTTCAGGTACAAGAATCACATGCTGGCTACTCATCACTCCTTCTATCGATATACTAATTTGGAAACTCTTGTCGAAGATCTCCTCTGCAACCAAAAAAAGATTAGGTGAGTTTCATGGCACATAAAAATACTAATACAAAATAATTTATTTACCATAACGATTACAGGTGACCTTATGTAACATTATGAGATATTTAAATAATACAGATTACATTGTTACCCGTGGGCTATAGGCCTGTTTCGCGGGAGGCCGACTGTACCTACTACCTACATATGGATTTCCATAAGTATTTAAATTGGGAGTACCTACACAAACAAGATAGAAATGCAAAATAAAAAATAAATAAAACAAAATTTATAAAAAGTACCTAAAGTACCTACCTAATAAATTTGAAAAATTAAAAAATTTATCTGGTTACTATATTGGCATCTAACGATTTAAATCTTTGCATCTATAACCATTAAATTTAGTAGGTCAAGAAGAACTTCAAACAATAAAAAAAATGTATGAGTATATTACCTACCATTACTACAATGATTTCTATTTCAACATGGTATTCATGGTATTTATATTAATATTATGGTATTTCTTATGATTAATGTAATAAATAAAAAACTTTTTGCACCACAACAACTTTTGCCGTGGTGGTTGTCGTAAGAGGTGACTAAGGGACATACATCGGGGGGCGGGCAGCAGCGCCTCTTGCAGAATAGATCTACCACAGAACTGCGATCCCCCATGACATAAAAACAAAAACATGTATGGATAAAAACCAATAAGGCGATTATCAGGGGAGGCCTGCGTCCAGCCGTGGACCATTATAGGCTGTTTAGGTGAGGTGGGGTTAAGCAAAATAGTCAAGTAGGCACCTACATAATAATACTAAGTAGGTACCTAGTTCATTTTCAAAATAAGATTTCATTTCAAAATTCAAAATTCAAAGTGCTTTATTTGCTTTAGACCTTACAGGACTCTTGGACACGTCACAAAAACTCAGATTACATAAGTAAAACTAGGAAATAAAGTGATCACTTTGATTTTTGGTCCACTTCAATCTTTTTAAGGTAAAGTAAAGAAGCGAACAAGAAACCTTTACCTTGTTAGAATGTTAGTTTTCGAGTTGGAGCAAAACTCGTCCCAAGCTTTTTTATCGTCTAGTCTAGATAATCTGATATTTTATAGTAAGCCTTTTTACAAAGGATATGTTTGACAATTTGTTTGAATTTATTGTTGTTCTACCAGACAAGACAGGCCACTCGGCTAGAAAAGACGCTTTTTTTATTATTTATGATAGTGCTTACCCCGCACTCTGGGTCCGAATAATTGTCGATTTCGGCGGGACTCGAATCCGCGCCCCAACTTCAGTACGGGTGTGCGTGCTCTAACCAACTACGCCACGAAATCACTTTCCATCGAACCGAAAATCTCGGCGAATTCTTACGGACTGAAAAAAGGCTTTTCCTCCAACCCCTATATACATTCAAGCGCTCTTAAATTGTCCTAAATTGTAAAATCATCACCCAAACAGCAACCAGCAACAGTACCTAACGGCCCTTGAAGTGCGACCTTGGCTCAACTTACTTGCATTGCAAATCTAGAAGATGACGCGCCGATTGATGCTTCCATTTCGCAAGAGTCATCGCCCTTTGACAGAGCATTGACCTGCAAGTTCATAGATCTCTGCCCTTAACAATGGTTTATTTCAAGGGCATTATATTGTTACCTATTTATGTTTATTTTACGATATAAAATACATACCTACCTGCATACTTAGTTTAGTTGCTTTTATAGCGACGATAAAATGAAATATTTGAATGAAATTCAGTTTAGGTTGTTATTTTTATCATCTTTTAGCGCCTGTATGTATGTAGGTAGGTACTTTAGTTAATTTTTGCTTGGAACGACAACGTTTCAAGTCACCAATCCGCTATCACAATTGTGGGTCTGAGTGGTGAATGTAGTGATGATACTCAGAACTACTACCTAGGTAGGTAGGTACCTACCTACCAGACCGCCGCCGTCGTTCTCGGATCTGGCTGGCCCTATAGCCGGCGAGATCAACTCCTGGATTATTCATAGGCACTAGTTCCTTTCACAGTGCTTAGGAGCTATAGAACTCTCCTCTAAGACTGATTATTGAGGTCATATTGCTTGCTTGACTAATGATATTATTATGCAATGCAAACTTGCAATGCGAACCACCCACTTCCTCGTAGTGGGAGATCCCGTCTAACAATTTTACTCACCCATCTGTTATTTGAAAATGACTAGGCTTATAATGGTAGATTAGATAAGTTACCGGCGTACCTACCTACTTGAAGCACTTTAAATAATATAAATTCTATTAATTTTTATCGATTTACTTCACTCATCATCCATCATTATTATCATCATCAGCCTATACCTAGCCTAATGACCGCCATAGCGCCCTGTCTTCAGCTTGCCGCATCCAGCATCTGCCAGCAGTCTTTCACAAATCGTCATCCCACCTAATCACCTAATGAGAGGGCGTCCTACACTACGTTTTCACAGTCTATTGAGTCCGCCGCGCGACAAATCTTTGCACGATCCGCAGAAAACTGTTCTGTGTTCGGGTCAGTCAATCACAAAACAACAGATGTGTGAGTAAATTTCTCAGACCAGATCTTAGTCCATTAGTATTCCTATGAATTTAAAAAGTTAATTCGTTTTTGTTTTCTGTTCTTCGACTATACCTAGGTAACCTACCTAGGTATCGACTCAAAAATTCGGAAATAATGGTAATCAAGATTACTTGATTATTTATTGCACGCACGAGAAGTGCGAGGCTGACAGTAGGTAGTTTTGCTACTTTTCTGTTTGAAATCTCAAAATGGGACGAATCAGGAACGTTTTCAGAATAAAATAAGAAGAATTCGGACCAAAGTGAGACGAGTCAGGAATAACTCCTATTTTCTTCAGAATATAAACAAAAGACAATCATGTCATTAGTTTCTAACAAGGACCTTCGAAATTGAGCTGGTCGGTGTATAACATGATGACTCGTTTCCATCTACCTAGTTCTTTATCCCTATCACAGCCCCTATCTTGTGGCTTTTGTGTCCATGTGTGTGCAACTTTATCAATGTGCCGGCCCACGCGCTCTCCGAGTAAGTAGGTACCTTGAGTTTATTCTTCAAAAACTTACCATCATTATTATTGGTGAGGATTTCTGCCATAAGCCACAACTGCTGGACTCTCGTGCCCAGCGCAGGACTATGCAGGTGGAACGGACCCTCGTATATGGAGGTCGTGTTGGACAGGATGCTACTCGCTGTGATGGACGTCGTCATGGTTGGGGAAGGGCCTACAAAATGGAGTTATATTAGACAGGGTGCCACGAAACATGACATGTGTAGGTACTACCTAAAAGGGTGATGGTGGACCCCGAGACGATGAATTTACGTTTATTTATTTTTTAAGTTTTATACCTACATTTGAATTTTTTAAATTTATATTTGCGCTTTTTAGGGTACCGTACCTCAAAAGGAAAAAAGGAACCCTTCTAAGATCACTTTGTTGTCCGTCTGTCAACTCTTTTCTCAGAAACGCGTAAAGTTATCGAGTTGATATTCACATCATATACCTACGCAGGCTCGTAACCTCATGGAGCCGCAATATAAATCAAACTTCGCAATCAAAAGTTATACAGCTGTTTATGTCTATTTTTTTTATGTTCCAAGGGAATCACATGCACACAAAACCTATAGGGTACTTCCCGTTTACCTAGAATTTATAATGTTTGGTGAAAATACTAGGTGTAGGTAACTAGGTACCTATTAGTCCCCAGTTAAGGGTTGGCAAGATACGCGGCGTTGTGTATCAGCATCAGCCCACACGAGTCGTGTCATCATCAGTCATCCTGAGTCAGTCCTTATATAAAACGAAACTCGTAAAACCCTCGTTCATTGTTATAAAATAGTAATCTACTACTGAAATGACGTTCGCGTAAACGTTCAAACTACCTAATCGATGTTGCGGTTTGAAAACTAGTTTTAGAAACCGGCTCGCCTTGTCGTCTCCTGTCCATAAGGACTTTTTAGACCCTTTTATGTAAGCGCGCCATGTGCTAGTGTTATAGTAGGGACGGGACATTGCACGCCATTTTGTGAAAAGTGTAGACATAGGATCTCTTACCAGCCAATCCTATGAAAACCCCCAAGCCGAAACAAGCAAAAAATGCTATAAAAACCATGACGAACTCCCCTTTGTGCATCGAGTAAACTCGCATCTGGACAGACCTGAAAATAAACCGAAAGAACATGAAAATAAACGTGTTCTGGAGTCGCTGAGTGTTAGGATAATATTGTTCTGTGCGCTGAGTGAAGCAACTTATAATAAACTTCTTAATTATTATGGTTTTACACTGCAAGCGTGTTAGTTTGGGTCTGAAGTGTCGCTTAGTTAGGATAGTGTAGAAAGTAATGCCTTCTATTTCATATTTCAACGCAGACAGACACAGCTCAGCCATTTATACGGAAAAGTGCAAGCTGATATGAACTTTGTTGCGTTACAGTTAGAATCTAAAATCTTTTCTTTCAGGCCCTTATAGATAGACAATCGATCGACGATTTGCGAAAGACTGCTGGCAGATGCTGGATGCGGCAAGCTGAAGACAGGGCGCTATGGCGCTCATTAGGGGAGGCCTATGTCCAGCAGTGGACAAATATAGGCTGATGATGATGATGAGATAGACAAGAAAACTTATTGGCCAATAAGGATCATGTGTTCAGCTCACACTGAGAAGCGACGGGACGTGAGGTATCTCGAGACGGGGAGTTTTCATTAGGTAGGTACCTGTGTCAATAAAATAAATTTGTATCTTTTTGTGTAGTAACAAAACAACTAAACGGATCAGGCTGAAATTTTGTAAAAATGTAGTTGTAGACCTGGAAAGCAACATAGACTACCTACTTTTCCCAAAAATCTGTTTCTATGGGAGAGAACTAGCCTTTAATCGTTTCCATAGAAACAATGCGTGCAAAGCCGCGGGCTGAAACTAGTAGTATAAGATAAGACGCCAATTTGTGAACACTGCTTGCGGAGTGTAGGTACCAAGATTCTTTGAAGTGTGCACGAGATACCGATTTATAGTCGGTTATTGGCCGCTAACTTCCAATACGCCAGTAGGTCTCTACCCGAGACAATTTAACCCTATAGGTACACGTTGGCCAAATGCGCTGACCCAACCCATTGGCCATATGTACAGGAGTCATTGGTGCGGTCGTACACATTTGCCTACGCTTTTGCTCCCCTTGGATTCGAGACCCTAGGTCCGTGGGGCGAGGCTCTTGGGGTTTTCAAAAAAATATCTGAGCGTCTGGTCGAAGCGACCCGAGCTGGTGAGTATCTGGCACAGCGCATCAGCATTGTCATACAGCAGGGCAATGCACCCAGCGTCTTGGGGACGCTCCCGGCTGGTATTGATATGGATCAGTTGAGCTACCTGTACCTGTTTGAAATAGTCTGCAGTTAGCTCAATTTTAAATACTAGTTTTAATTTAATTTTATTATTTCATTTTTATTTTGTTTGTTATTAAAGGTTACAAAAGTATCTATACTTAGGCACTTATTAGGTCGAAAGGTACAGTCAGCAACTAAAGTCCCATACTTACCTGCTTAATATCGCTCCTCCAGCTCGGAAAGTAACAAGGTTCGTGTGAAGTGAAGTAAACAAAAATCAAAGTGCTCACTTTATTTCCTAGTTAGGTATGTAATTTGAATTTTGTGACTTGTCCAAGAGCCCTGTACTGTAGGTACGGTCTAACGGAAATAAGGACGGTGAAATTTGTTGAGTTTTATTTTAAAAACTCACATAACAGCGGGTTAAATTGTCTAAGCTATGTTTAAATACTTAGGCACCAACCTTATAAGTGCTGCTCTGCATTAATTGTGCGTAATTTTTGCATTTCAATGCAAAAATTTAAATTACTTTGAAAAACTGCAACTGTTATTAGACTTTTGTTGCTGGCCAAGCCCTACCTACCTAGTAGGTAGTTATAGGTACAAAGTGAGAAACACAGACTCAGTAAAAGGGAACTATAAAGTTATTATAATAGGTATTCTTATAGCTAAGAAATGTTTACATTGCCTAGCTTTCTTGATATTGCGCACAAAAATACAATCAGCAATTTAACCTATAAGGCATGGCCATAAGAATAGATAATAACATAATATCTATTCTTATGGCATGACTAAGTCTGGCTTAACCCTAAAAAGAGGTTCTTTTCCAGCATGCCCGATAGAGACAGTCACTCAGTCGGGATTCCGCATAATTTTGAACTGCATTAAATCTTAATGGGCATCGGAATCAACAAACACTGCAGTTTAATCAAAGCAATATAGGGTTATCAAATCTAATTTAAAATGCTTACCTTTCACATCGATCATGATGATAGGCAGGCGCGATGTATTTATTAAACTCGCTGAACAAATCACTGAACTGTGACAGCGTACTGCGAATCTTGTAGTTCCATCCGCCAGACGGCAAATTGTACGAATATCCTACGTTCGCTGTATCCATTATAAAGACAAAATACGATAAACCACACGACAAAACTTAAAGCTACTACGAAATTATTACACACAACATGGAGGGTGTATATAAAATGTGTAAACTGTTTGGCCCAGTTAGGACATGTTTACAAGCAGTGAGTTATCGATTTTAGGGGACGTCATGTCATCCAACTCATATGCGCAGAGGTTCCGCGCATCTAGGGTTGGCTCGATTTATCGTGGCTCTACAGAACTCGATTTTATGGCCCTGAAAATTCTACTTATGTAGTTCAGGCCGACTCGACTTTTGTTACTCAGACTATTACCACCTCACCAGCTTATAATGGTCCACTGCTGGGGCTTTTATCTCATGGGGGGTAGCGTCCATAATCGCCACGCTGGGAATGCGGGTCGGGGATGGCAGTTCGCTGGTAGATCTATTCTGCGAGAGGCGCTGCTGCTCGCTCTTTACGACTATTACTACATACTTATTATCATATTATGATCTGATCTGCTTGGCTTATGGCTAGATGATGCGGTGTGGATTTTGTGTTTGGTGCGGACCAACATTATAGTTTATTTATTTATCTTTGACTCGGACCAAACAAAAGATTGTCTTTAGTAACGCTTAAAATAGTAAAAGTGCAGTTGTACCTGTATTAAGTAGGTACCTCTATTTAAGAACAACATTAAAACCTAGATGCATACATATAGGTAATTATGACTCTAAGGTAGGTAGATAAGGTAATTGGCCAAATAACTTTTAGGCAGATGCCTACAACCGGTCTACGCTACGTTTGTACGAAGCATCGAGTGAACGAGGCCGACAACATTAAAAACCATACCTAACAACATTAAAAACACTTTTGATTTCTACAACATTTATTTCTCAACTAAGTATTCAGAAACATAGGTACATGCTGTTACAAAATAGATAAACAGATCAAAATAACGAAAAATCTTCATAAATTCGAGTCTTAAATAAAATAGGAACATTAATAAAGGTACCTAGTGATTTTGTATCTTAAATAATATACATATTATAATGAAAGATTTTGTAAGTGGGCATTACTCAAAAACTATTGATTTAAGAAAATATTGTAATTTTCTTAGCTAGAGAATTGTAGTTTTGCCACTACAATATTGATTGTGCTTCAATTATTATATTTATTGTTATATAATGTAACTTTAATTATTTTGATTACCACTTATGTAAAACATTCGGCGACATCTATAGTAGCATTTAGATTATTGAAATTTATTTAATCGACTATAGAATAAACAAACAATTAATTATTTAAAATAAACTTAATGTAAGTACCATAAATAAATAAAAAAAAATATCGTGTCTATTTGCATGCGGAATTAATCGGTGAAATAAGTGGAAGAAATTTTCAGACCTTTAGAAAACCATACTTTTTCATACGATAAATTATTATAAAAAAGGGATTTCAATTGTTTTCATATAAACATCAATGAAATAATTTAAAATTATGTATATTTCTAAAAAGGCTTATATCAGAGCTTATTTTTATGACATCAAATAATATATTTACCCGACCATCTATGAAGCGGTTATATCATATTTCATGTTGCTACTACTTACTTAGTAAGAACATTAAAATAGCACGAGAATATGAGTAAAATTGGCACTTTGACCTCTAAACTCTTACCTTAAATAAGCTTACTTCAAGCTTTAGAAAAAAACACCAAAATAATCTTTATTTCCGATTTCGATTTGACGGCCAAGCTACGCCTGCGAGTCACCTACTACGCCTCGCAGGCGTAGATTAGGCGCCTAGGGTTAAGCTATCTAATAAGTCTATATTGTCTTCAGTTGACAAAGTAGGAGCAAGAAAAAACACAGACTAGAAGAATAGGAAGGACCAGCAGTGGACAGAATTGTGCTCCAAATTAGGACCATAAAAGAGGATAATAAGTAAAGAGGTTTCTACTTCCACCTTCGTAAAATCTATAGTATAGTATATATAGTTAATCTATAGTAGTAGTAGATAATAATATCCAAAAATTGGCCCAACTGGCAGAGAAATTTTCAAAATTTGTATAAAAACTTGTAAAGTTTAATGCAATCTTTGACACAATTTAGGCCTTATATTATGTATATAAGAAAATAAAGTACAAAACGTAAGAAGTTATCGCTGTATCTTTTGCTAGGTTTGATATTTAGATATAAGTATTTAAAATATATATTTTTAAGTATTTGGAAAGTTATTTAAAATGAATATATAATAAATATAGAAAATAAAGTTTATCAGATAGAGTAGGAAGGAAGGAACAGGTCCATTAATTGCTTGATCTTTTGCTATGTTGGACATTGAGTAAAGAATCTGAAATGTACACTTTTAAGTAGGTTTTTAAGTAGGCTTAGAGAAAATCAGGAGGAATAAGAAGGGTTTTAACTAGGAAGATGTACTTTTTCTTATCATATAGAATATTAGCTTTATACTCTGACGAGTGTATATTAAAACAAATATGATTATTTTATTAATGAGACCGAATAGGTCAGGAGGGACAACGCCAAAAAGTTATGTTCTTTAAAAAAACAACTTGGACAATAAATAACATTTAAATTAGGTGTTTTCGACCAAGACCGTAATATCTGATTATCCTTCTGATTGGTCTCGCATCCTGATTTATTGGTTTTTTAAGCTCGAGTTTTTTAGTCTGGTTTTACCTTTTCAATTTGTCTATCTCTCCTCTGTTTTATTCATTCCTCTTGACCAAAATTGAACTATGACCTATCGATAGGATTAAGTAACTAGACTCGTGGTGGAGTTATCTATTATTGTATCGGCAGTGGTAGCGTTAACATTTGGCTCCGGTGTCGTGACGTTTGTGTCAGGAGGTGGCAATACTGTGCTGGTGCTGCCATCTGCTCCTAGTTTACCTGTGAACAACCAACGAGTTTTCTTTAGATACTACAGTACTTCACTGTGAATAATAGTTAGGATTTAGACTAGCCGGTTTTAAATTATCATTTGATTTCTCCGCTGTCTTTTTTTATAGCAACTCCAAAATTTAAGACAAAGTGTTAGATACTATGGCCAGTTATAAAACAGATAATAAAGGTAGGTAACTACGGAATCTTTAGTGCGCAGCTCCTATCGATGCGGAAAGTCGCCATGTTGATTATCTTCTAGTGTCTGGGACATCGACAGGAAGGCCGCTTTGTTCTTCAGCGCGAAGTGTCTCATACTTACCAGTAATATAATCCTGGAACCAGCGCGTCATCCCGGCCGCGTGCTTGGCTCTCCACTCGATGCGGAACGTCGCCATGTCGACTATCTTCTGCAGCGTCTGGGACATCGGCAGGAAGGCCGCTTTGTTCTTCTGCGCGAAGTGTCTCATACTTACCAGTAATATAATCCTGGAACCAGCGCGTCATCCCGGCCGCGTGCTTGGCTCTCCACTCGATGCGGAACGTCGCCATGTCGACTATCTTCTGCAGCGTCTGGGACATCGGCAGGAAGGCCACTTTGTTCTTCTGCGCGAAGTGTCTCATACTTACCAGTAATATAATCCTGGAACCAGCGCGTCATCCCGGCCGCGTGCTTGGCTCTCCACTCGATGCGGAACGTCGCCATGTCGACTATCTTCTGCAGTGTCTGGGACATCGGCAGGAAGGCCGCTTTGTTCTTCAGCGCAAAGTTTTTCAGCTGGGAATTTACAACAATATTATTATGCAAGTCATTTTATAGAAAGAGTATAGAATAATATATAGAAAGAATCGTTTGATCTTCGATATTGTATACGTTTTTATTAACGACTGTATGTTATTTCATTACAAAAAATATATATGACACTTGTCTTGAAAACAACCTCCCACTCGAAGGATTGGTTAAAGGTTAATGAAGGCGGATGTACTAGTACTAGTCAATTTGTACTCGATTAGGTTCATTATGCGTTGTGTATGCTAGCAAAGCCAGCCTAACTCTCTCCAGAGGCGCAGAATCTTCCTGGGGTCTGCTCTATTATTCGTGTATATCGTTATCTAGTACCCATAACACAAGCTCTGCCTAACTTGGGACTAGATAATGTTGTGTGAATTGTCCAGCATTATTTATTTATCTATTGTCTATGTCAATTACCTTAAAATACACACCCAATGTCTCAACCTGGACATAATTTTCTTTACCCACGATTTCCCCTTTCAGGAATACATGAAACTCATCTTAAAGAAGCAGCTAGCTTGAGTTAGCTTGGGGCTAGATAATGCTGTGTGAATTGTCCAGCATTATTTATTTGCAACAGTCTGCAGTTAGCTCAATTCCTACTATTGTAAATACTAGTTATAATTTAAATTTATTATTTGATTGTTATTTTATTTTTGAATAAATTATACTTCATTAGTTTTAATTTAATTTTAATATTTGATTGTAATTTTCTTTCTTAATAAAGACTTTATTTATAAATAAATAAATATAAGATCTAATTAGATACGTACTAATTAGGTCTTAAATTTATTTATGATTTCTATATGTAGATACTCGTATATTTTATAGATTATTTTATGATACGTACTCTATCCAACTCATACTGCGTAGTAACGAACCCGAAGGCCGCACTGATCACCGTGGGGAACAGAAAAGAGTCCATTTCGGTGAATCTCTTGTAGACCCTGTCAAAGTTGGTCAGTAAGAAGTTCTGTGCAGTTTGCGCGCCGATGCCGGCCTCGACCGCCCACACGCCCACCGCGTACTGTTTCGGGATCTCGGAGAGGCTTTTTTCCAGCAATCTGTAAAATAAAATGGCGTGGTAAATAACACACATACTCATGCATACATACATACACACCGGTAACTCCTGTTGCCCGGACTCTTGAGAGACCGGTGTCCTCAGGAGCACCACACACATACACACAAACACAACACACACAAATTATAGTGACTCCGGTTGCCCGGACTCTCACGAGACCGGTGTCCTCAGGAGCACCACACACATACACCCACAAATACATAGGTACACACTCAAACACATATTTGACACAATGAACAGAATATAAGGATGTAGATTAATTAATTTTCAATTATGTTCAAATAGTTTCTTATTCTATTTTTTTCATTGAACGCTTTGAGTTTTTAACTTAGACCACACGAAGCCGAGCATTCGAACAATACAACTCAAGCATTTCATTCAATAGTGATTTTATCTAGGTACCCTCAACTTTTAATATACCTGTAACTAATTATTTTTATTGTTTCTGTAATAACCAAAATGTTTTTTTTTATCTATAAAGATTTTTGTTAAATTATAGCTAATGTAACAAAGGAAGAGCGAAACCACCTAGGACAAGTATTGTATACTTAAAAGGAGGCTTCAACATATAATGTAAGATAAAGATGTACTTTGTGAACGAAATAAAAAACATTTGTATTGTATTTGTATTAAATAAGACGACTTCAAGACACAATGGCGCACCAGGCGAAGATGTTTTCAATCAGTGCGTCCTACCCGTCATGACCCACGGATCTGAGACGTGGTCACTCACGGTAGGGCTGGTCCACCAGTTTAAAGTCGCCCAGCGAGCTATGCTCGGAGTTTCTCTGAAGGATATGATTCGCAACGAATACATCCGACAGAGAAACAAGGTTATCGACATAGCTCAAACGATTAGCAAGGTGAAGTGGCAGTGGGCTGGCCATATCTCGAGAAGAACCGACAACCGCTGGGGTAAACGAGTTCTTGAGTGGAGACCGCGACTCGGCAAACGTAGTGTAGCACTCTCTGAATGATAATTTGCGAACGACTGATGGTAGATGTTGAAAGCGAAGCTGAAGACAGGGCGCTATGGCGCTCATTAGAGGAGGCCTATGTCCAGCAGTGGACTAATATAGGCTGATGATGATGGAATGATATACATACTCGGTAAGAAGCGCCTCGTCCCTGGTGCTGGGCAGCACGTTGATGATGGTGCTCTGCAACGCTGGGTCCGAGCTGTTCTTGTAGACGTTCCATAGGATATCGAACTCCCTGCGGCCGCCGCGCCGTAGGACGGTGCTGTATACTAGTGGACGCAGGTGGATTGGGATGCTGAAACAATTGAAAACAAGATTCGTCAACTGATAGATATTATATTCGGTTCAAAAACACAGACAGCACATAACAAAAATAAATCAAACGTAGCCTTTACCTTTTTTATAACATATTGTACATAGGTAGGTAATGGATACAATAGCATTTCTTAAACTTAGGTACTTACAATATACAAACGATAAAAATTAAATAGGAACTTAGCTAATTAAATAAAAAAGGAAAAATATTACTTAAATAGTCTATGTAATATCAGTGCTGCCGAGGTGAGCCAAAACGAATCAGTCTCAGCTTTATGCTGTACACCTTGATTATCAAGGTGTACATTATTTGGCCGTGCAATAAATTGTCGTGCATTATAGTGACCCGCCCGATTCAAACGCTCTGCAACCGCCATTTCGTGTTATTACTCTGATCGCCCTGTGCTATCTAGTTCTGGAACTGGCTCTGCGCTCACTGTATACACCTTGGCACCTCCAGGAAACATATACATGGCACCAGGTTTTTAGAGAGTCCAGTGTCCAGCAGTGGACTAGCATTACCTGTAGGTGAGATGATACTCACGTGCTATTAATCAGATCGTCCTGCGCTACCCAGCTCTCGAACTGGCTCTGCGCCCACTGTATACACCTGGGCACCTCCAGGAAACACTCCCACAGCACCAGGTTTTCAACTAGGAACGCTTCGTTATCGTCTTTGGGAGGATCGAGCCCGTAGTTCACTTTTTCTAACTGCTTCTTTAAGAGGAGTTTCATGTATTCCTGAAAGGGGAAATCGATTGTAAAGAAAAAGATGTTCAAGTTTAGACATAAGGTCTGTATTTAAAGGTAATTGACAGATTACATACATCCAGCACCGGTACCGCACATCACAAAAATAAGGAAAATGCGTTTCAACTCTTAATTTTAATTTTTTAGATAAATTTTACAGTGGCAAAATGGTCTACCGCAAGTTTCAAGCGAGTGTCAGTTGTTTAATGCCATCAATTTAAAAATAAATTATTAAAATGCATCTGAAAAAACGAGTTTATAAAACTAATTTTTGGCTGTACAGCAGTGGAGCGGTTCAGATCTGTGAAAACCTTTACCTACCTGTTGAAAATGTTCTGTGAATAGGTACATTCAACAGCACAATAGGCTATTTGACTACATTAAAAATTAATTGCAAATGTCTTCACCCTAGTCAGTGACAACGTTACAAAGCTTAATCAGGTGATTTTTATAAAAAAATACGCTCCGAGTTTGGTTGTATCGCTTGTGACGTCACCCGAAGAACAGATTACGGTGCGGGTTGTTCTTCTTGTTAGAACGTGGTTTAAGGTGTGACGTCATCGAGTAGCCATGACGGAGATTATCGTTTTGGCGCACCATTATTTCATTCAAAATTTAAAATTAGTTTTTATAACTAATACGACTGGCCTTGAAGAAATAATAATTACAACTTGCATTATTTTTATCACGTTAGAATTATTTCCCAGTAGTAGTCAAGTAGCCTATTATAGCAATGTTAAGTACCTATATTTTGTAATAGGCTTCGTTTGCGTTTGTACAGATAATCTTCTACATAATAGAACTTATAAATAAAAATTCTATACTAATATTATAAATAAGTAAGTGCGTTTGATTGTGCTCCCTTCGCGCCCTAACTAACCTAAATTTTTGGCATAGAGTTAGTTGAAAGGATGGAGAGTAACATGGGCTACTTTATATCCCATAAATCAGTTCCCATGGGATATAAATAACCTTAAACAACGCATGCGAAGCCGCGGGCAGCAGCTAGTAGGTATTAAAAGAAACATACATACCAAGAAATAAGCATATCCGGGCACATCCCTCAAATTGTACCTCAAAAAGGCCATATTATTCAATATCAAGTCCCAGACTATCTTAGAGTCCTCTCCATCAATAACGTAGGTGGTCAGCCCCAGAGCGCAGCTGTAGTTGACATTGGCAGTCTTGGCTAGGTTGAACGCATCGTCGATGAGCTGGGCTTTTGTGATGGGAGACTGTATGGCGCCGGAGTGGAGCGCTGAGCTGAGGAGCTGCCAGTTTTGCTGGTCGTAGTTTACTCTGTAGTAGCCTGTAAGAAATCATTTATGCTGGACAATAGGATATAATAGATTTGTTTTTATTTATTTTTTATTCGATCATTATTAATGTCATTACATCGGTAATGTAATGATAAAAATATAACACCCTCATTGTTTTTGTTATTAAGGAAAACGGAAAATAAAACTGCACTTAGCTACAGGTAATAATAACGGTGTTCTTTTTATGTGACGTCACCGTTCAGTTTGTTAACTCAATGTTCAAAGTTCCTTAGTTCGTCGACCTCTGTGGCGTGGTGGGCGAAGGCCTGCCTGCGACGCAGTAGGTTGCGAGTTCGATCCCCGCCTCGGGACAAATGTGTGTACAATCTGCAGACATTTGTTCAGGGTGTTCTGGTCGTTTTCTATATATAATAAAAAATATCTATCTATGTATTGTATTATATTATGTATATCACTTATCTAGTACCCATAACACAAGCTCTGCTTAGCATAGGGCTAGATAATGCTGTGTGAATTGTCCAGCATTATTTATTTATTATCAAGGTGTACATTATTCGGCCGTACAATAAATTGGCGTGCATTATAGTGACCCGGGATATCACGTAGATCTCTCACCAATAGCTCCAACGTTAACATACAGCGCCTGGGTAGCATTAAGGTCAGTGCGCACTGTGCTGATCCTGTCCTTCAGCCACGCCTTAGGCCGCGTGCTCCAGGCTTCAAGCGGCGCATCCACTGCGGTGTAGCTGATAGGAATCTGCCACAGCTGGTCTATTACGGATTGGTAGGGCTTTTGGGAGCTGGTGAATAGTCTCTGAAATTATTGAAACGAGTAATTGTCAGTTTTGTATTGTCTATGGCTCAGAACTGACCCTTACGTGTGGTTTTTACACAATTTTGGATGGATGCTGCAACTTTGCATTATTAAAGCTGCAGCAAGAACTGACAGCTTATAGCAGAAACTGGTGACGTAACGTGGCCGCGGGTAACGCTATGATCTCATTTATCCACAGAGATTTAAAGGTAAGCATTTATCGAGAAAAACTGCTTGAATACTTTTCGACAGTACTATACAAAATCTGCGACCCTTTTTAATTTCAATCACTATGAAAATGCTGTTTATTTAGTTTTGGCAGTATCTGAACTGACACTATCTTTAACTGGCATTATCTACAGCCGCCAGTATAAAGTCAGTGCATTATCTATATTTTTTGTCATTGTAAGTCATCCTTCACGTCACGTCACGCTCGGTTGAGTGACGCTGAATCGGAGATATTCGGCTCCAGTCGGTCGTAATTAGAAAACCCTTAATTTTGTTTTATTTGTTTAAAATTATTTTGTATAAATAAATGAATAGAGTAATTTAACTGACCTGTTCTAGTTCAATAACTCCAGTCTCATAGTTCCTATTGACTTTAAGCAGTGGATATCCAGCCTGTCTGGTCCAGGAGTTCATGAACTCCACGATAGAAAGGTCAGTGAATGAAGGGTCGGAGGCGGTGGCTTTCGACATCGCTTCCCACAGGTCGTTCTCTTCTGCGTTCGCGTATTTCCTGTAATAAAGTTTGAACTATAATTATTTACGGGTTCGATTCCCACCTCGGGACAAATGTGTGTACGATCTACAGACATTTGTTCAGGGTGTTCTGGTCGTTTTCTATATATAATAAAAAAATACCTATTTATGTATTGTATTATATTATTATGTATATCAGTTATCTAGTACCTACCCATAACACAAGCTTTGCTTAGCTTGGGGCTAGATAATGCTGTGTGAATTGTCCAGCATTATTATATATTCGAATGTAATTCTATCTGTATTTATTCCTTGTCGGGAATCGAACCAGCAACCTCCTGATTCGCAGACGCACCTTCGTTAGCCACGGAAGAAGTCAAAACAATATTGTTTGAGGTTTTTAGAGCCTGTCTTTTTCATCATCATAAAAGCCCATCTACGTCCACTGATTCAAATAGGCTGTCTTAAATGACGCGGCGTCACAAATTTGGTGCCATTAGAGAGGAAGGAGTTTCCCTGATTACCTGGTTTGGGAAGCGGATTGGTGACAGCAGTGAAGATGTTAAATATACAAAGGAGAAAGCTGCTGTCCTTCTTCTAGTGGGATTCCCCGAAGTCACCAAGAAAACCAATCGCGTTTCGGGCCGGTAAGCCATAGGTCAATGATAAATACCCGAGAAAACAGTAAAAACTTTTAGTTTAAACAAAATTGTAACTCACCATTCATTCAAATAAATAAGCAGCCCCTTCCTGAACACCTGCTCCGTGATGGTGTGGTTCAGCATCCTGATCAGATTGGCTCCCTTCGTGTACGAGATCTCGTCGAACTTCTGCGAGATCTCGCTGGCGTCGTTCACTTCCTTGGACAGTGGAGAGGTGTTCTTGAGGGCGTCGGAACGAAGGAGGTCCATTTTATCGCGGGAGAAGGAGTCGAACATCTGCCATTGGGGTTCGATCTGTCGGGTTTAAAATGGGTTATTGAAATACCTATTATAGTTTAACTGCCACTTAATATCCTACTGTAGGTACTACAAAAAGAAAGCGTTTATACAATTATCTGACGTCCTCGAGTATTTCTATGCGACTGTTTTTTTTTCATTTTTGATAACCTGTAGGTACACGCCCCCACTGAAAGGGGTACATCTTATAAACTTTTTTCCTTTTTAGCATCTAACCTTCACAATCTAAATGTCTCCACGACGACGCTCGAGTAAATCCCTATTAAACCTCTTAGGCTCCAAGGGGCTATAGACAAAGCAAAACCTATATTCGATAAAAATAGCTAAGTATGATGTTAAAAACAGCCCATAAATTTTCACGATATTAAATAATTGGCTGATCTTTTCTGACACATTCAGAAGAACCATAGCAGGTTTTTCTGAATGTGTCAGAAAAGAATTCACGTAAATGAGTGGGCTGAAGCTCACAACTATCCCACTAGACACCGTCATCGACTAAAGCTCCACAAAATAATATTAGCGAAAGAAAAATTGTCTATATATAGGTATAAATATACAATATTCTGCCGGAATTCATAACTAGTGCCGCGTCGACGGCAATCTGAAGAGATATAGGCATTCTACAGTCTAGATGGGTTCCTTGTTGACAAACCGTTGTCATAAACGTTGACATATTTTATACTCTACTTAGTTTTATCACTATTAAGTACCTAAGCTATATTTATAATAATGTATGTGATTGACATGTAAGGACATTTTCAAATAAATAAGGAACTGAACTGAACTAGCATGGTCTACGCCTAGAGCAATCAATAGATGTCGCGATCTTTACATTGTCTGTTGTGGTCCGCTCCTACATACGTAAGTAGCGAATACCTCTTTTAGCCACAGGGTGGTCAACCACTGCATAGTGACGTTGTAGCGAAACCACTGACGTGCCAGTTCGTAGAGAGTACTCACATGGTCCACTCCTACATACTCGATGTAAGTAGCGAATCCCTCGTTTAGCCACAGATCGGTCCACCACCGCATAGTGACAAGGTTGCCGAACCACTGATGTGCCAGTTCATGAGCCACGTCGATAGCTACGTTCTGTTTGTCGCGGGGAGGGGAAGTAGCTGGGTCGAATAGTAGCGTTGTTTCTCTGTAAAATTAGTATTGGCTTCTTGAAGTTTGAAGAAAGATTGACTTCAGTTAGGCTGACCTCTGGCTAGCGTGTGTTTTTGATTAGTGAATCTCGTAAAATGCATCGCATGTAATAATATTTCCGTGGTCGCAATAAAAATATTACACGGAAATTACTGAGTTGTCATTACTGTTGAAAGTACCTTAGCGTTTTACACTTCTCACAACTTACAATTATTACGCTAGTTTAACCTCAGCCGAACCCAGTTTGAGTTGTCCCCGAATTTCATAATTTTCCCGTTATAATCATTGCATCTAATCATTTATTGAGTTGTTTCATGTATAATCAATCATCTAGTACCCGTTACACAAGCTCTGCTTAGCTTGGGGCTAGATGATGCTGTGTGGATTGTCCAGCATTATTTTCCAGCTTCTTGACCACATTGGGCAATTTGAGGATAATTTTACATTTGGTGTCATTTTGACATTCGCTGAATTTTATTCGCTGGCATTTTTGCTATTAAATATATTTATATTTTTGATGCACAGAACCACTGGGACAACTTGGTAGTGAGTAATCTTGTGCATAGAACAAATGGGAAAATCGTCGGCCTTTTTCAGTCTGTTGCAGGCGTAATGGACATAACATGTGGCTAACAATAATTCTCGACAATTCAGTGAGTTACGCATGATCTAAAATCTCACCTAAAAGTAATCAGTCCCCAATTCTCCATAGCACCACTGGCGAAGTCCGGTATCGCGATGAGATCCACTTTGTCCAACGCGTACGGAACCCCAAACACGTCCTCGTAGTAATTTAGAATCTTTGACGTTATGTTTAATGCGTAATTTGCTTTGTGTATAAACTCTGGTCTGAAATTAGATTTAGAAATATGGTTGAGTCTAAACAATAGGTGCGAAATCTAAATTTACTACGTTTATTAAACTTCAAAAGCATTATAATAAAAATGTAATTAATTAGGTATTCATGGACGCAATTTTGGTTTCTTTTTAGTTTTGCATGTAACTGCTTGCCTCCAAACTCTTTTCACATAAAAACATATATTATGAAAACAAAAAACTTATTTTCTTCATTCTTCAAACTCTCACCATCTCAGGTCTTCTGATAACGTACTTCTTAAATTTCCCATTCATTCCCAATATTTTTATGGCAATTCTTTTACTGTACAGGCTGTTCGTTTTTGGAAAAAACTGCCTGTCGAAATCAGATTTGCTAAGTGCCGTCTTTTGTACTGTAAATTTATATTTAGATATAAGATTTTTATGTTATTCATGTATTTTCTCTTTTTTGTACAATAAAGCGTTAAGGTGAAGTACGTTCGTAATTTCTAGACAAGGACGAGCGAACACCGCGCAGTGAAAGCGAGAAAGGGACGCAAGAGCCGGCCCGCGCGCAATTTCACTGCTTTTTATTTATAAATTTGATATTGCTCTAAAATAATTTTCTTTCGCAAAAAACTAAAACCATAATCCTCTAAAGTGTTTAGTTAAGTATTTTTTAGACAATATTTCATTCAAATATGTTAAGTAACTAGCAAATGAAACTGGTTTTCCGTAGTAAAAATGCAAAATTTAGAGGAAACTTTGCGATTTTTTTCTATCGAGTCAAGTTGAGTCAATCGTGTTTCGGCTCCCATAACTTACTAACAAAAATCCTAAGCTATCGATGCTCATTAATTTTTTTTTTAAAAATTGTGTTTTCTTGCCTTAAAATTGATTTTCCGTCTAGGCAAAACCTGAGTTTTGAGACCTACTTCACCTTAATAAATAAATTTGTTTTTTTTTTCAACTCAATAACGGATCGCTGTTTTAAACGTTTTTAATGATAAGCGAATAATTATGTGTGACAGATCGTTTTTCTTTATTACCTACCAGTCTATGTCCGATTATCCGAATTTTCGATTATGCGAATCGACCCCTAATCGGCGTTCTACTGTATTCCATAATTGGTTTTCTTACTTTACCTCTAGTAATTATAGGCCTTCAGTTCACTGAATAGAAATACACTGGTAAAAAATGTACGCATAAACAATCACCTTTATCTCGAAGGGAATAAGATGCAAAATACCTGGCCCATATCTTGATGGTCTTGGTGGTGTTATCCTTGCTTAGATACGAGGTCTCTAAGGACTTGAAGTTGGATAGGACGTAAGCGACTAGGTAGGTGGACATCTTCACTGACCGCTCGAAGTGCGTCCATTGCGTTCCGGGCTCTTCGGGACTGAAAAGAAAAAGGTTCCATTACAAAAAGTTAGCCAGTCGAAATAGTTGAGTACTTATATAAAATTAAAATACCCTCATTTAAAATACGGAAAATACAGATTTAGCTAGGAGCCAAATGAGTAGGTACATTATTTACTAATTATCAATACATAGTATAAATTTATTGCACGAGAAGTGTGCGGCCGACAGTACTTTTGCTACTTTTCTATTATAAATCTCAAATGGGACGAATCAGGAACATTTTCAGCAAAAATAAAAAAATAGTTTCTTGACTCGTCCCAATGGATTCGGACCAAAGTGGGACGAGTCAGGAATAACTCAAACAAAGTCGCTTCTCGCTGTTTGTCTGTCCCTATGTATGCTTTCATCTTTAAAACTACGCAACGAATTTCGATGCGTTTTTTTTATAGATAGAATTCAAGAGGAAGGTTTATATGTTTAATACATGCATAATAAAGTACCCATGCGAAGCCGGGGCGGGTCACTAGTTTATTATAATTCGAATGTCTGTATTTTTGCTGTGATAAATTGTTTATTGCACATAAACTAGATGGCAGCACTTATTAACCTGACATTTATTTATTTATTTGAATTTGCGATACAATATAATATATAAATTTCACTATTAATAAGTGTCTAGAAGTGGACTAATATAGGCTGACGATGATGATGATAAAATTCATAATTAGATTACTACCATGACTTGTTGGCGGACGTCCGACGAACCGCAAAAGGTTGCTTGAGACCTATTTTAATAATACCGAAATACGCAATTGCGTGTTTCGTTTAATTTGTTTCTGCAAATTGTACCTAGTTGGCTACCAATCTTGGTATTCTAGTACACCGAACTAGGGCAGTTCGGTGTACTAGAATACCAAGATTGGTCGAAACGAAACACGCAGTTGCGTTTTAAATAATAAAAAAAGCCCCCTCCTGGTTCTGAACCTATTTAATTACCTTTTTTAAACCTAGAAAATCCCGAGATTTAACGTCTGCAGATCGTACAAACATTTGACCTGAGGCGGGAATCGATCCCGCAACCTCCTGCATCGTAGGCAGACGTTCACCCGCTCCGCTATAAGGGTCGTAATTTGAGATTTAAACTTACATAAGCTCAGTAGCAGAAACTTTCATATTAGACAGCACCGTGATATTGGAGTCGTGAGCTATGCTGATCTCGAACTTGGCTTTGAAAGCTGGCTCGTCGAAGCAAGGAAAGGCGGCGCGCGCGGTCGTCGGCTCGAACTGAGTCACTGCTAGGTCACTGCGGAAGGAAATCAATAATAATAATAATGCTGGATTTCACACAGCATTATCTAGCCCCAGCTACACCGAGGGGCGGGCAGCAGCGCCTTTTGCAGAATAGATCTACCACCGAACTGCGATCTCCAACCTGCATGCCCAGCGTGGGGATTACGGGCATTACAACCCATGAGATAAAAAAATCAGGGGAGCCTGCGTCCAGCAGTGGACCATTATAGGCTGTTGAGGTTGAGGTATCTAACCCCAAGCTAAGCATAGCTTGTTTTATGGGTTCTAGATATTTTTTATTATCTTACTACTTAGAAAACGACTAGAACACCCTGAACAAATACCCGCATTTCGTACAAACATTTGTTCTGAGGCAGGAATCGAACCCGCAACCTTCTGCGTCGCAGACAAAATTTCTCCCACCGCGCCACAGAGGTCGTGTTATAGTTTCATTCACTGCCCAGCTTCTATGGTGTGAAACATGGAGATATGCGTCATGGGCAGTGAAAGAGTCAAGAAAGTATCACACAGACAGGCAATCACAGACATAAAAAAGATTCGCCAAGTGCGAGTGTAACTCGCGCGCCGAGGGTTTCAAACATTTGCCAATTATTTGGACAATCAATTTTCTGAAATATTTTAAAAAGTATGAAACTTACAGAAATTTCAAAAAGTGTTTTGAAATGGTCAAAACGATACCTTTCATTTGATACCCCACATGGGTAGGTACCCCTTTTTGAAAAAAAATCCCCTTTTTTGACCATTTTTCTAAAAACTATTATTATTACAGACTTCTCTATATTATTTGTTGTGTTTTGATATTTTTTATTATACATAGAAAACGACCAGAACACCCGTAACAAATACCTGCAGATTGTACAAATATATGTCCCAAGACGGGAATCGAACCTGCAACCACTTGCGTCGCAGCGGACCTTCGCCCACCGCGCCACAGAGGTGGTCACTTCAATCAGTACAATCATAAATTAAGTATGAACAAAATTATGGGCCATAGATTAATAGGCTACGTCCTTGAATAATGCTAAATTCTGTTATCTCTTATTCTGTTTCTTATCAGACACTAAAATTGACAATGGGATAAATTATAATTATATACCTACTCAATCTTACAATGTGTTTCATCATTTTTCTAAATTTGGAGTAGAGCTTTTGATAATGCCCAAAAATAGCCAAAAACCAAAATATTACTGTAAACAATGACAAGCCAAAATAAACACGAACCATTAGAGTAAAGTATCTCACTTACATTTTCTGACCATCATCATTAGAATAAGTGCTTTTGTAGAACCCAGTCAGGCTGTCTTTTATCTGCCCCGAGAAGGAAAGTTCCAAAATATAATCCACATTGGGCTTCATCACCGATGCCAAGATTATCACTAATCTATCTCCAGTACTTTCCATAACAGTGAGGATCTTAACGCTCTCAGCATTGCTGTGTGTTACTTGGGTATCCACTGGCTGAGTGGGCTGCATCAGTATGGTCGGTAAAGTGGCATTGGCAGTCTCCGTAGCAGTCAGTTCCGTAGCAGCTGCGTCAGTCTCGGTCACGTTGGAGCTATCAGTCGTTGTCTCCGCAGTTGTATTAACACTGTCAGCATCACGTTTTGTCCGCAATATCGCAACCCTCTCATATACCTGCGTAGAGAGCTTAGCACCATTCATGATTTTCAGGTTCTTAGAGTGTAGAATGATCTCTTTCACATGTTTACTCGCTCGGACAGTGATAGCCACTTCACCAGTGAACACCGACCTCTCCAGGTCAGTTTTTAGCTTCAGTCTGTAGAAGCTGGGCACCACATCGGGTGGAAGACGCAGGTCAGCCGCTGGTTTAGTCGACTGCCCGAATGGTTCCGTTTCATCCCAGAATGCGACATTTTTTTGAGTATTGAACTGCAAGAAGACATACTGCTCAGGTAGGATTTATATCTGCCCTGGTACACTTTGATCTACTTACTCAGAAATCAGGTTACCAGTGCAAGGTTGTGTTAGTTGTCTTGGGGATGGATAAACTTAGTGTTAGTTATGCAGACAGTTTAAATTCATTCATACATAAAAACTTAGAGAACTTTTAAAAATTTAGGGTGAAAATCAGTGATCAGATATATTTACTACCAGATAAAGTAAGCGCATTTTATGTATTATTTTTTGGTAGCAATTTAAAGGTAGTAGGTAGTACTCACAAGTGGAGTTAAACATATTATGCACAATAAACACTTAAAAACAATGTTTTTCAAAAGCAGATCCACCTCATGCGAGATTGAGTCAGAAGAGGCCCACATCTTCATTATAATTAAAAAAATATCACAGATTAAATGAGTATTATCTTTCCTTCAGAGGTAAACATAAGAATTAGAATCACTAAACTAAATCATCTCAATTCAAAATCGCGCACTCGCAATAACTGCGCCAACTAAATCGATTGACTTGTCAAAGTAATTGAAGAAATCATTCTTGTTTCATTCATATCATTCATTCAATTAACCCATCTGCGTCGTCTCCGGCGCCGCCGCCAACGGCGGCGGCGCGGCGGCGCGGCGGCCGTGGCTTCCGGGGTGTGCTCTCTGGCCTGTGCATGGCGCGGAATATGCGGGAGGGAGCGGAAATCACAGTCCCTCCTAACCTAACACATCACGTCTAGTCTAGCGCCTCGATGATGTCAAAGGTCCAAAATGATAAGAAAAAGTTATGCGGAATAAAATGACCGCCCAAGTCTTATAATAATCAGTAGGTATTTTTGATAAACCGAACTGATGTTTTTTTTGTTATGTACCTAACTAGGTACTAGCAACACTAGCTAGCTGGTGAGGTGGAGTGGAGGCGCACCACCCGCTCCGGCCGGGGCGCTTCGCCGCCGCCGCCGCCATTGGATAGTAAGGGGTAGACAGTTCGGGGTTTGACTATCGAGACGTGATTGATTAGACGACTTATTTTTATACATTTGGGGATTTTGGTACAGCAGCGCCTCTATCGTGTGGACACGGAACTACGCAAATTGCATTCAAAATGAGACGTCAGCGTCACGCACGATGATGACCTCTCGGCAAGTCAGACACAGGGCTAAGATCAAAAGTGCTTTTAGGATTGTAATTAACACTTTACCTTGAAATACGTGATAAAATGCGCGATAACTCCGACTATAACAGCGAGAAGTACAGCAAAGATCACAAAACCGACGCAAACACAGTGTGAAATAAACACCCCTCCTTTCCGACCATACTGAATATTCTCCGGGGCCTGAGTCTCGTACGCCAGGAACTGCTGCCGGCTGGTGGAGAGGGTCATTTTGGTGACATTCTGGAACAAAACAACAATTATTTTAGATTTTTTGGGAAAGGAAGTCAGAGTAGGGAGGTCCTTGAGCCCTTGAGCGAAAGTAGCGCCAACGGGTAATCGAAATACGAATACCATAGAACTGAGACAGTTCAGTTTGACGATAGTACCAAATGAGAGGTCTAGTCTTAGTTTTCAGTATCATTTTTCAATGGGATTTGATTTGGTACAGCAGTGCCCCTAGCGTGCGAATCTGGAACTAGGTGCCAGCCAATGAGTATAATTACAATAACAGGTGTGTGCGTACCTCGTTCTCTCCCAATGAATGAGACGTTGTAGCGTCGTCGTCGGACATATCCTTCGATACTATCGTGAAATCGAACTCAGGGCGATATTCAAACTATAAGGTGGATAAGTAACGATGATAAATTTTCAGGGTAGGTACTCAAAATGACAAATTATTAGAACAAAAGCCTATTTTGTTTAGTATTTATAGTAGCTACGACACATAATGTGGCATACCGTTTGAATGAAATTTCATGTAAATCGGAAAATATTAATCCAAAATTTAACTCGCAGTTTTAAAAGTTTACTTTTCAATACTTTGAATGCCCATAGCTGATTCGTTTACCTAGATCTCCTGTAAATTAAATATGGATTTTAAAACAGCTACCTAACATGCTAGATGTACTAACGTAAAAAAAAATTAAGCCATGTTGTTTCGTGAAAAAAGTAACAGCACTAAATAGTTACAATTTGAAAAAAAAAAAAATTATGGGCTTAAAGCCGCCAAGCTATTGCACTTGGCCTACTCCCAATTATTATTATTATGGCACACTTAAAATTGTTTCCGAATACACTTACCTCGGGCAGATTCTGCAGTTGGGAAAAACACATCAGTGCGTCCTACCCGTCATGACCTACGGAGCTGAGACGTGGACACACACGGTAGGACTGGTCCACCAGTTTAAAGTCGCCCAGCGAGCTATGGAGAGAGCTATGTTCGGAGTTTCTCTGAAGGATAGGATTAGCAACGAATATTATCCGACAGAGAACCAAGGTTATTGACATAGCTCAAAGGATTAGCAAGCTGAAGTGGCAGTGGGCTGGCCATATCTCGAGAAGAACCGACAACCGCTGAGGTAAACGTGTTCTTGAGTAGAGACCGCGACTCGGCAAACGTAGTGTAGGACTAGGTGGAATGACGATTTGCGGGCAGTCTTGCTGGCAGATGTTGGATGCGGCAAGCTGAAGACAGGGCGCTATGGCGCTCATTAGGGGAGGCCTATACAGGCCTAGGCCAGCAGTTTACTAATATAGGCTGATTATGATGATGATGGCACACGGTCTGTCAGACAGTCCGTATAATTAAATTAAGTAAATACTACATTTGGGCACCTGTTTAGACCAGGCAACTTTTTAACTGGCCCATCAATTGGGCGGCAAACTCATTTTTTCTGATTCCGTCTCATATTTTATCAGCTATTCAGGATTAAGAAAACCACGAAGCTGTTGGACTTGGTTTCACCTAACACCCACAATACACTAAAACCTATATATATATAGTAATATACTAGGTAATATTTGTATTAACCCATGTACCTCGTACAAAATTGTATAGTATAATATATTCGTTGGCACCTACCATTATTCTCTACTGACCACTTCTATGGAAAAAATATAGAACACGATCACATAAAACTAGAGAATTTTCGTAATAAATAATAGTCAGGTAAGTATTTATTTCTCTGTGTGCCTAATGTTATCGCATGGCAAATGGCAATGCGCACGAGCTGGTGTTTGATAACGATGCCAGAACACTTTTTATCATGTTCTTAGTTTATGTGACGTAGGTTCATAACCCTGTAATTAAATAGGTAGGTTAAAATTAATATGAAGAATTTTCCGAAGATACCTCTATAACCCTGTAGTAAAATAGGTATTTTGTGGTTTATAAAATTATAACCCTTTAATAAGGTTAAAATTAATATGTAAAATTTTCCGAAGAAAACTTGAACCATCATTATTTTTTATCATTTAATAGTGATTTCTATTTTTAAGATCTCTAATCTTTTTAAGGTTCCGTACCCAAAGGGTAAAACGGCACCCTATTACTGTCCGTCCGTCTATCACCAGGCTGTATCTCTTGAACCGTAATAGTTAGACCGTTGAAATTTTCACAGATGATGTATTTTTGTTGCTGCTATAACTACAAATACTATAAACAGAATAAAATAATGAGAATAAAATATTTCAAGCTTCTAGGTAGACGCTTGAAATATTCACACAACATTATATTATATTTTTTGCCGTTTTTATAGATACTTTACGGAACCCTTCGTGCGCGAGCAGACTCGCACTTGACCGGTTTTGTTTTTAAGGTCACAAAATGTATTTTACGTGAAAGAAGCTATAGTGACTCCTGAAATACAGTTTATCTCCCGAAATACAGTTCGGGATTCGGGCGTAAGTACACATCAACAAAACACATTGTAAAATCTTATTTTTTAGGACCATGAAAGAGTAGGCACATTGTTTTATCGCCATACGGCTGTGTCACAAGCTTTGTGATAACTAAAAAGTGTCAACTGTCATCAGCAACATCATAGCATTTGCTAGGGTACGTACAAAGACAATTGACTTCGCCACAACAGAGCAATATGGCGCCCAACTACGACCAGCGTATTCGTCAATTACGCGCGCAACTTAAAAATGTACATAAATTAAATGCATTTTAACATAGTTGGTCTTATGAACATACATTCATAAATAATATACATTCTTCAACAGTGTATTTTTGGAGGTTTATCAAGCACTTTGTAATCTTATTTTCAAAAATTGGTGTAATACCCTGTCCATAACAACAGGGCGCAGCCCTTGTCCTATTATCACCAGCGGGGGCGCAGCTAGTGATGTCTATGTCAATAACCTACTTCATAACAACCTTCGAAAATGTATCTATTCGATACATTTTCGAAGGTTTGTATAAAGTAGGTTATTGACAAAAAAGACTGAAACTAGATTACTGACGTTCCTTGCTGACAGACACGTGTGCCTAAAGGTCGTCGGTGAAGATGCTATAACATTTTACATTATATATTTTACATATACTTATAACATTTTTCTTAGATACCTTACGATAATATATAGCATCTTAAGACGATACCCCGAGCCCAACTGGGGCGCCGCCACTTGGGCTCGGGGTATCGTCATATAAATCATAATATTAGCATTACTTACTTAGTCAGTTATTCTATCAACTAAGCTTTTATTGTGAGAGAAAATAAAATAAATTGAAATAAATTGAAATTGAATTTCAAAATTTTCAATGGGCAGTTTGTGATACCTATTATAAGCTTTTTTTTATTGACTCTAAAATAGTTTTATTTTGTGTAGCTTAGGCAGAGATACGATCTTGCACTTTGTGGCCACTAAACTCAATAAGGTGATGAATTTTTTAAAATTACCTTTGTTCAACGAAATAATAAGATAAAATAGGTGGCGGCGGCGGCGGCGGGGCGCGGCGCTAGTTTACCTCGGGGTATTCGTCGTATAAACCATGTGATGGCTCATAGTAATTGTATGGCGAGCTATATTTTATCAAATATGTATTATAGCATCTTCGTCGTCTGTTTCGTGTTGGCAAAAGATTCAATTTTTTTTTTGCGTTCTACATGGAATAAAAGAAACGTTTGTGGGTATTATAATATTACATTATAATAATGTTATTTTATTACCAACAGTGGTCCGCCCTGGCTTTGCACGGGTATATTCTATGGCCTATGTTTTTATGGGATAATGATGGATTCTAGTACCTACCTAGTGAAAGAATTTTTCAAATCGGTTCTGAAGTTTTGGACCCTATTCAATTCAAACAAACAAATCAACAAACAAATCTTTCTCTCTTTATAATATTACTATAGACAAACCTTTATTATTATTATTACCATTTATTGTGCAATCGTGTTGCACTGACTTTTGACAAAAAAAGGTGCAATCTGTGTTGTAGTGGTCACAACAAGCGGACAGCAGAAGGAAAAATAATAGATAATTTAATTTAATCGCAATACCTACTTATGGACCACCCCTCCCCCTCTTCGTGGGGGTGGGACTCCTAAAGTGGAAAAAGGAATCCAAAAAAAATCTGTGTTGACTGTCCAATTATAGTCTTGGTAGTATCGTGGTTTGGTAATGACACTACTGGTAGTATAATTGCTAATAAATGCTTGCAAGTAAAAAGGAGCCGAATAGATAAAAACTTGAATGCGTGTGGCCAGGCTATCCTGCATAGAATATGTACCTGTCGAGTGTCGACCCATTCAATTCAATCTATAAAATGGGTCTTTTTGTACCAGTGTAAACCAGCCTTTCAGCAGCATCGATTTTATCTCCACAATTTATTTTGCGATGCGGGTGGGTATGTGTACGTAGGTTGATTTAAAATTAGTGTATTCGTCTACTTGTGGAATTTATAAATATTTACGATGGGAAGGAATACATAAACTTTTTACGTCGTAGTAGGTAACAAGTACCGACCACGTACCCGCCTACATTACTAGCTAGGCACATTATGAAGTGAAGCGTGAGTGAAGCTATGTTTTTACAGGTGCAAATTCAGAAGAAGAAAGACCTTGAATTTTAATACCAAGGTACGTATCTACTAGATAACTTATTTGTTAATTTTCTTTCAATGTTCTAACCAACACTAAAAATAAATAATAGTTAATAATCACTCACCGTTAACAGAATCCAATAAATAACGTTCCAATTTCGGCAATTACACAAAACACTGGCTTAAAATATAAATAAAAAAAGTTCACTATCACAAAATTTAAATTCGAAAATAGAACGTCAAGCGCGCGCGTTCAATCGGCAAATGCACGTTCCACGGTGTGATAATTTCCATGCAATAACCATTTTACGTGAAACCTTCATGGAGCCTTCATTCCTACTGATTTTCATTTCTGATTTTCATTCACGTGTTTTATTGAACGATGGATTACTACTTGGTTAGTCTTTGTCGTTGTTTGCCATAAGTGGCGGGTAAAAGGAGGTAGGTAGTCATTTCAGCCGACCTTGGTAATAATCTACCCACCTACCCAGTTTATTTTTAGGTTGTTACCAAGCTACCTATGTGCACACTTTCTTTTTTACCACGTCTCTTTAGTATTTTCAAGGTTGTGATTTATTTTACTTTAAGTGCTTTGTTAGGTGACACAAAAATGTTCCATCCGGAAATTGGTCTTGGAAGGATGTTTTACGCTACGTGTGGTAGGTAGGTACATACCCTTTGAATCTTTCCCTTTTCTTCGGATGTTTCTATACAGGGACAGGTTTCTCTCGTCCCTGTTTCTATACCTAACTGCCGGAAACAACTGAAAAGTAATTTTCTCTGGCGGAGATGTTAGGAAAAATTACATTAGAAAGAGCAGAATACCGAAGCATTTTAATTACCTGAGTACTTACCGATAAATACCTTTACGTACGGATTCATTATCTACGTCAGAAGCTTACGTGAGCACATGCATCACTTTTAATCATCTTTTGTTTCGAGATCATTCAAAGGTGATTGATTATTTTGGATGCCTAGGTAGGTAGGTATTCGTCAGTAAATATCACTTATTGCAATTAGTTTCATCTAATCAAGCTATTTATAAACTTGCAGAATGGTGAGACAGACGATACCCGTTACCCAGAGAAGAGTGGAGAAGGGTTGCTAAGGACAGGATGAAACGGGGCGGCGCGGCGCGACGACGGCGGCGGCCGGCGCGGCGCAGCGACGACGACGGCGGCGGGGCAGCGGCGGCGGGGCCGCAGCGCAACAGTGAGGAGAGGCCTGCCAGCTGTGAGTGGTTTGAGGGTCCAAATAGGTCCAAAGCTTGACCGCTAACTTTGCGCAATTTGATCCACTAGCTGATTAGATTTTTTGCTTCGGGTTTAGGTCTAGAGCTCGACCCCGGCTTCACTTCCCCCGGTCACTGCCATATTTGCTAAAAATTTACATAAAATTGAATGCCTTGTCACTACTCTCTCAGTCATCATCTTTTGTATGTATGATAATTGTATCATTGGCCAACTTTGTGGTCAGTTTTAAGTTTAACATATCTAAGAAAATCACAAATTTTCGCGGCTTGCCATTAATGCGCTATAAAATGTAATAATCACGTTTATAGCTTCCGGCTATGGTCCGAGATTACAACGCCGCTGCGCTGTGAGTAGCAAAATCGCAGCTCGCTCCGCTCGCAGACGTCATTTATTCCTTCTGGCTATGGTCTGGTCAACGCAACTCAACGCTCGTTTGAGGTCAGAATGCAAAGCACTGTAAAAAATCTAACAAAACCACAACATTTTCGCCAATATTCCGTAATACCTATTACTATTATATATCTCTTATATATATATACAATATAATTATATTTATATTATATTACATTTCGACAATATCTTATCGTTCAGTGTGTGGATCAATTCTCGACTCCTACTTAAGCTCCAGCAGTAACCCCAGGTGCTCACTGGCTGAGTTGGTAGGTACTTAAATGTTGGCCTTCCTGCCTTACTTACCTAGGTAGCTATGGATCTTTTATGATAAAATAAAAAATTGCAAATTACTCTAAAAAAATCTACCTACTGCATTTATATACAGTAGGTTTTTTGGAAATCCACCAAAGAATCAGAGGATTCGTTAGTGCTAGTGCGCTTCAGAATTATTTCTAGCCTTCAGACGCATCGTTGAATGTAGTTTTGAGTTTTATCGGTCTATTCGTTTTCTTCTTAAATATTAATGCACCACAATAACTTCCTCGACGTCCATCGAGCACAGTCGCCTCACGAAAACGAACGAGCTCGCTTTGTATGTAAATAGATAGAAATAGAAATACATTTATTTAGACACAGGTACACAAAAGTATAAAATAAAATAAACAGACAGAAAACAATAACAATTTAACATGGAGGTACGTGATACAAAAAAAAATAAAAAATAAAAAACGGGTGGTAAGTGACTCTGCCTCCATGACCCTGCGCCGAAATAGGGGTTGGCTCAGCGTGTGCTGAACAAAAAAAATAAAAAATTGTTTTTGCTCAGCGCTGTTTTTCAGCCAAAGACCTTAAATCTGACTGACGAAACGGACAGCAATTCGGTGAAGAAATAATAAAAAAAACAAAAACATAGAATACGGGTTAAATTTAATAGCAGGTAAATGTGTCATGTATTTGTCGTAAGTACTGTGAAGTTATATATAATAAAATGTTGAATGATGCTGAAATAAGGTTGCAATTTATGCATCAAAAGCTTGGTAAAAAAGTATAGCAGTGATGTGTCTCTGTTGTGTTGTGTAATTTCAGTAACTACCTATTCATGGTAAAAACTTCCTACAAGAAATGTTACGTCGTACACCAACGCACTATTGAAGCTCAGGTATGTCAAGCAAAGATCGATGACTGAGCAAGCTTTTGTATGTAAAGCATAGATCGATGACTGAGCAAGCTTTTGTATGTCAAGCATAGATCGATGACTGAGCAAGCTTTTGTATGTCAAGCATAGATCGATGACTGAGCAAGCTTTTGTATGTCAAGCATAGATCGATGACTGAGTAAGCTTTTGTATGTCAAGCATAGATCGATGACTGAGCAAGCTTTATTTTAAGGCCCTGGTCATCATCATCATCAGCCTGTATTAGTCCACAGCTGGACAAAGGCCTCCCCTAATCAGCGCCATAACAACCTGTCATCAGCTTGCCGCATCCAGCATCTGCCAACAGTCTTTCGCAATTCGTCATCCCACCTGGTCGGAGGGCTTCCTACACTACGTTTGCCGAGTCGCGGTCTCCACTCAAGCCTCGTTTACCCCAGCGGTTGTCGGTTCTTCTCGAGATATGGCCAGCCCACTGCCACTTCAGCTTGCTAATCCTTCAAAAAATCTTTTTCCCTTACAAAGCTAAATTATCATTATCACTGAGTAACATAGGATATGGGATATTACCCGTGCGAAGCTGGGGCCGACCGCTAGTGCTGAATAATTTTCCAACTTAAGAACATTAGAATTAGCGACATCCTCTGACGAATTGCCGAGAATAACTACAAATTAACCCCAATTGGACGATGCACAACTGCAAAGGTGTGCCAGTCTCGACTTGCAATGTGTCCGCTATTTGCCCAGGTTTATAGGTAATATTTTCACAATTTCCTCCTTTATTGAGGTAAATTGGCGTCTACGAAGATCTATAACTATAAGATATTACGGCAATGTGTGATGCAGAACTGTACAGACTGCCCAGACTCAATAAGTCATATTTTCTCACACTTTTGTTAAAATCTTTACTGTTTTCTCCAAATAACCTCTGATTCATTGAAGCTATGAGTGCCTACGCGAAGCCTTTTTTTTTATTATCCTGAGGGAAATGCGCACGCATATCGCACTGCCACGGGGAGACAGTACGATTATGTGGGACTCCAACCCACTAAAACCCTCAGGGTGTTTCCGTCTCTGCCGCTTGTGGTGGGAACATGGGAACGTTTTCTCTTCCACGAACCCACCACGGCTGCCCGATATCGGGCCCTTCAATGGGGGGTGTGAAGCACCCCCCTTCGCGACACGCCAGAAACACGTGACGCGCCGCGACCACCTCGGGGACCTTAACCGCCAAATGGGCGCCGAACGACCCCGTGTCCAGACGCCCTAGGTCCCCCTGCGACGGGTCAGTCAAGTGGCCCCGCCGCCTGCCACACGGTCGCAGAGGATAGGGAGAGCGGCCCTCGCAATACCGACACTCCTCCTCCCCTGCGACCCCACCGCGTCCGCCATCAAACGGTGGCGACCCCGCCAAGGCCGCGGAAGGCAGGGAGAGCGGCGCACTGCAATACCGGCACTCCTCTCCCGCCGCGGCCTCCATCTCCCTGCGGCCATGCTGCCCATACAGCACAGCCGCCCGCCTCAGTCACGGTACCGCCCATACGACACCGCAACCTACTACCACTCCAACTGGGCTTAGAGCGCAAAACCCAGAGGAGCGGTCCGTCTCGGGGCCGACCTTGTCGCCCTCTGGCCTACGCGAAGCCTACGAACGTCTACGAGAAACCACAAAAATGTCTTGTAAATTTTCTCAGGTATAATCTTCTCTGCCACATTTCCCTATAGATATTTAGTCCCATTTGGGTCTAGGTACAAAGGTCTACGAGAAGAGGTCTTGAACATTTGTATTTCCTGGCATACTTTAGTACTAATTTAAACTGTGTTTACTTCTATAAATACCCAATTAACAGGCATAAATAATGTATAAATAATGCTGGACAATTCACACATAGTACTTATCTAGCCCCAAGCTAAGCAGAGCTTGTGTCATGGGTACCTACTAGATAACTGATATACATAAATATAATACAATACACAGATGGATATTTTTTTATTATACATAGAAAACGACCAGAACACCCTGAACAAATGTCTGCAGATCGTACACACATTTGTCCCGAGGCGGGAATCGAACCCGCAACCTCTTGCGTTGCAGGCAGACCTTCACCCACCGCGCCAGAGAGGTCGTCAAAATAAATCATAAATTTATTTACCAAGTTTGTGCTGTTTTTATTACCTTTAAATGAATAAATGTAACTTGAAAGTGATTAGATTCTTCCCTTAGTAGGTTTTCCATAGGAATAGGTACTAGGACAACTATATCAAATAAGTACCTATGCATTATATTTTTGCAAATTAGTTATATCCCAGGTACCTATCTACCTCTACAATAGATTTGTTATGAATCAGAAGTAAGGTCACTAGTTCATCACACCGCGCCGTAGGTAACTCAGGGTACCTACGTGTACTAGGGCCTTGTACTGATAGCAAAACAACGGAACTGGGTATTCATGCTGTCCATACATAAGACTGCTTGTCGTGTTAGAAGAGAAGAGACCAAGATGTCAAACTAGACGATGAAGATGTCTTGTTAGTATCACAGACTTTCCAAATTGTAGGCGAAATGTAATGGAAGAAGCCTGCAATCTTTTGTTTTCATGTTTCTTTTACCTTCTGTTCCGTGCTTTTACCTAGTAAAAGTGGACTTGATGACTTCATGACGCGCATAGGTACTTACAAACCACGCTATTGGGGAATGGAATTGAACCGAACAAATTATAAGAAATGAAATAAGTTCCCAAAAATTTTCGACTTCGGCGGGACTCGAACCCGCGTCCCACCCTTAGTACGGGTGTGCTCTAACCAACTAAGCCACCAAGCAAGTCCGTAAGAGATCCCAAAGATTTTCGACGAGAACCGACAGAGACTTCGTGGCTTAGTTGGTTAGAGCACACCCGTACTAAGGGTGGGACGCGGGTTCGAGTCCCGCCGAAGTCGAAAGTTTTTGGGAACTTATTTCATTTCTTAGAGATGCCCAGAGTGCGGGTAAGCACTGTATCAAAAATCCTTCGAACAAATTATGAATTTCGGACTAGGAAGACGGAATCGTATGGAACCCATACGATTTATAATATCCAAATTCCTCATGTTTACAAATAAAGAATTTGGAAGTCCTTCGGTTCCGTGCACCAGCGCGTTTAGCGAGGACCGGTATGGATAAGATTTAGCGTTCCTGAAAACACATACACTTACTGTCTAAACACTTGCCCATCACGACGGATTTGTCCATGAAGAACACAGAACACAGTCCATGTCCAGTCCTACAGCAACGTGTACTACGGCGCACCTCTACAGCCCTGCTTAGGTTGAGCATAAGCACGAATTACTGGAGAAGTTCAGCATGAAACAATGCATAAAAGATTTTATTTTCTCCAAGTATTCCATCGGTACCCTGTAAATACATTAGCAGTAATAGCAATCAGTGTCGTCAGCGCAAACGACTGCATCCTGCCGACAATTGTCGGGAGTGGAGCCATCGCCGCCAGTGGTAACCTGGAGCGCGCCTGATAGACCGAGTGAGTACTTTTATATAAATATATCTACTAATAATATATTTGTATCTACTAATATATTCTTTTTTGTAGATTTTTCGACTCGTTATCAAGTTCATTACAGATGTAAGCGGGTTAACTACGAACCTTATTTGTGTTGGATGAACACCAACGTTTAGTAGTTAACCCGTTTACATCCGTAATAAATTCGTCAAACTACGATAGTTTTTATAGTAAAATAGCAAACCGTTATCAAGTTACTAGATTTTAAAGCATATCACCATAAAATCATAAGTTATACAAAACAGGCAAAGCGAACCCGCTTTGGACTTCCCGTTAGGAAACTTGACTGTACATCGAAGTTAGAATTACAATCTTCAATTGTTTTATGGGAACTCCTGCGACGTAGATAATTGATCCCGGTTGAGTCGTTGCACCTGCGGACTCGGCTACTTATTTATACTACTATTTAGGCGGGGTGAAGTCTGTGGTTACTTCACCCGTGTGAACGTCTGGACATGGATGGATACACTGGAATGGCATGACTTGAGATAGCTCTTGTGAAAGCGGTCTTTCTTGAAGTTTTCAGAATCGGATACCTATATAGTTATAGAAGTAGGGGTTTGGATCTGTTTGGACCAACAAGCCTACCACATTGAGCTGCAAAAACACAAAAAAATTGCTGAAGACACCGTGATCCTATAACAGTTTTCTTATTCTTGCTGTTTGTGGGACTGGTCATGGGTTTTTGCTCAATCGGAAATCCACACGGCAACTTTTTGTTTATTTTATCACGTTTGAGACTTGCTGTCCGTAGAAGACCGAATTCTATGTTTGTTTATTGTAAAAAAGTCCTGGCTGGCTATCATTGAATTTCTTTGTTCACCAGATTCTGAATTAAAACCATGCTGACGTTTACGCTCATCATTGCTGGCCTATTTCTGAATGCAGTTCACTCTTTACCACCTGATAAGGTAAGTTAAAATAAGATAAGTTTTCCAACCAAAACTTAAGAGTATCTTCAATTGCAAAGTCTGAATATCATTATGTAAGTAAGACTCACTTACTAACAACCAGGGACGAGTAAAAACTTTTTTGTAAATGATTACAACATCTATACCTACCCTTCATTTTCATTTCATTGGGTTTCATGATCTCATCTCATGGATCACCTAATGTTCTTTTATTTTTTTTAACTTTCGAAGTCCAAAAATAATATCCTATTTTAGATTTGCACAGGTAAAACTCATTGGCATACATTCGTCCACGGCTGTGCCTGCCTGCCCCAAATGACAATGATTTTTTGCCATTATCACCACGCTTGGCAGGTGGATTGAAGATCGCAGTAAAGGTGTTAAATTATGCACAGAAAGTGGCTCCTGCCCTTCGGCGCTTACATCCTGGGCCTGAGTTGGACGGGATCATTCCCACGTTATCGTCCAATTGGTACTCGTATATGCAACAAATTAAGTTTTTTTTACGGTAATCGGACATTAAATTCCATAATTTTTTAAAGTTGCATAACTTTTAGTATGGACGCTACAAAAAAGTCAACCAAAATACAAAAATGGCTACCATTCAGGGGGTTGGGTTTAGATTCCGCATGTAGAATAGTTTCCCCTACAGTTTGTACCCGACCGAACCCAGACACACTGTATATTCGAGTGATTCTGCTGTGGTTAGTAGAAAATTCTATTGTGCATTGGTTGGTAGTAGATTCTATTGTTGTTTAGTTGGAAACTAACCAGGCCCGCGGTTAAAGAGTGATTGCTAACAACTTCAACCAGCATTAATTAATGGTACTTACTTATAAACAAGGTGTTTACTCATAGACCATCTGCTGCATCTAATATACGGTACCTACTTGGTAATTGCATGAGTAACTCACGCAATTAACTATGCGTAAGTGTTTGCACACAATCTGTGTGTTTTGTTATAGGCATACAGACCCGGGTTTTATTGTTTCTCAGGTGAGAGGAGTGATCAACTTCCATGGGCTAATAAAAAATTGGATAGTGCTGGACGATTCACACAGCATCATCTAGCCCATGAACCGCGGAAGCACTTCATGACGGGGGCTAATTTCAGCCATATTTTCTAATACTGCCAACATGGCGTCGTCGTAGAAAAGATTTGTTGACAGCATTAGGTTATTAATTTCAAACGGTCTTCATCGCGTCCGAGCATACCCCAACTTACCTTCAATTTTAATAGAGGATTAGAATCACACAAACTACATTTTCCTCGTAAAGGCGTGATTCAATGCTTCTGCGAACAAATCTCAATTGAAACTGCATTATCCAAAATTGGGTTTTCAATCTGCATGAGTCAACATCAACATGTGTATTAACACTTTCATGGCGCAAGACGCAAATGCACATAATGCTCATGACCAGCTTCGTCATTCTACATCATCATTATTAATGTATTTTAACACTTTCATGGCGCCTGACACACATGCCCATACAAATGTAACTACAGCTTCGTCAGGCGCTGCTGCCCGTCTCGAGCCTGGGCAGTGAATGCATTCGATAAAGTCCCTATCTCATTGGGACACCATAGTGGAGCCACCGGTCGCGCCATCAACAAAATGTGTACAGGTTGTATGGAGGGTACCTGGTATTAGCTTGGTTGCGCTACCAAATTTGTTGCCGGCAATCAAATCACCCGCTGTGGTGCGATAGCGCAACTATTAAAATATTGAGCTAATTGGCGTCTCACTCACTCCACCAGTGAGTTGGTGGTGGTGTTTGTTTTGGTCTTTCTCGTTTGGTAGCTCAAGACACCACGGTGGCTATTGGTGTCCTTTTGAAATACGGCCCTAACTAACACAAATGACTGTGAATGCTTTTTTATTTTTTCATTTAGGTATTTATAATTATAACGGTTATTAAAACCAATTAGGAACAAGATAACAAAATTACACACATATGTTAAATCCAATAATTGTCACACATATAAAAAATACGTACCTACATTGAAAATTAAATAAAGGCGCGTACCCCACCCAAAGTGACGCCGCCACCTAATTTATTGTATTATTCCCATCGTCCAGTTTGTGATACCTATCATAAGCTTTTTAATGCCAGAGATACGAAGTTGCCCTTGGTGGCCACCAAAATCTATTTTCGTATCTCTGCCTAAACTAACTAGAATACAACTATTATAGAGGCATTAAAAAAAGCATAATAACATAAAGTAGGTGGCGGCGCTAGTTTGGATGGGGTATGCGCCTTAATTATGACGTTCACATAAAACAAAACACTATCTCAATAATTTAGTCTAACTGTCAGCGAACAAGTCAAGATCGGGGCTGTTGTCCGAGAGCATTGAGTGAGTGCGTTGAGTAAGAGACTGCGGCACGGCCAGCAAACTATGTTACCTTATAAAATACATTGAGTAAGTTTGTAGGTACCTATTTGTAATGTATTTACATTTAGTCATTTGTGTTAGGCCCTATCTCATCTGTGGGCCATACCAAGATAAGTTAACACGTGCGTGGACAGGTAAGAACTAATATTATGTAGTAACGTAATCGCAGTTGGTATTATACCTAGTAGTAGGTAGGTGAGAATGTAAATTTCATTAGCGTAGTGTGGTTTTAATGGTAAACTTTGATAAGAAATTAATGTATCGCTGAATAATCTCCGTGCTTCTAGTCACTGCAAAAATAAATGAGGTATTCCGCGTAGCGCACCCAGATGAACCGCACCCAGATGAATCGCACCAAAGTACTTCCACATAGCGCACCCGTTTTGGTGCGCTTCATTCAGTCGGTATAAATGTTTAATTTTTATTCCTCGTAGCGCACCCATAACAAAGTAGGGTCTAGTGATGGGGTTGTCTTCATCTAATTAGTAACCTGTAGGTGGAAATTATAATTGGCTTTTAACTTGCATATAAACCCAGTATGTAAATAAAATTAGGATTTAGGTAATTAAATGTAATAAAATTATAATTTAAAATGTTTTTTATTGTTTAGATGATTGGATACAAATTTTAAGATATACAGATTACACTTTTTAGAAAATCAGTCTTACAGAAAACTAGAACACACTTAACACTTAAATATAGTAAGTGTTAGATTTACGATTTCACAATCAGATTTATTATGTATACATATTTATATGACTTATATATTGATATAATATTTATATCTACTTACTCCTACTTATATTTCTAAAATCACAAATTGTTTCATTTTGAGTTCTTGTTTTATTATTCACTCTTATTAAACTTTGTTTACTAAAGATCACGTTACTTAACAATAAATATTTTTATTTAGTTTTGAACAATCAGTCTTACAAGTATATTATTCTAATCTAAGCCTGACATTATTTTAAAAATAGTAATCAAATGAAAATTATCATCAAATTATACAATTTAACAGTATTGTTTGTTTTTCTTCAAGTGCTTAAATTTCTTATAGCCGGAAGCGATGGCTTATGCATGGCGACTATAGCGCACAACGGCTTAGTGCAGATTTGGTTGCATTTCACGAGTCCATCCGACTACAGCCGAATGCACGCGAACTTTTTTTACGTCGCACGGTACTCTTACTTTGTTTCGTTCAAGTTTTTTAAACTGACCAACGGTCGTTACGTGATTGTCTTTTCTAAATTGTCTTCGTGTTTGTCAAAATCAAATATTTTCTGCTACTCGCATAAAAATGCCAACATCTCAAAACAAAAAAAAAAAGCTAAAAAGGGAAATGAATTTATAAATGCAATATTACAAGAATACAAAAATGGTCAAATATCTCTAGGGCATTGCCTAGAGAAACTTCGATTTTAATAGGACCGGAAGTATAAAATGTTACTACAAAATTATCTAGTTTTCATTAAAAAAAAAAAGTCGTTTTTTTATTTTTATACTACTCGAGGTACTATAAAAAGTAAACTATCATTAACAATGGAACTGATGTGATTATCAAAATTTAAATACAACTAGACTAAGGTATTTAAGCAACGTGAGACTGATGTTCTGAATGTTTGTATGTTCCATTGAACGATATTTACAGGTCATTTCAAAAGTTATGTTTGTTTTTTTTACATCTAAGTACATAATTTTATTACTTTAAGCAGTTGAAGAAAAACAAACAATACTGTTAAATTGTATAATTTGATGATAATTTTCATTTGATTACTATTTTTAAAATAATGTCAGGCTTAGATTAGAATAATATACTTGTAAGAGTGATTGTTCAAAACTAAATAAAAATATTTATTGTTAAGTAACGTGATCTTTAGTGAACAAAGTTTAATAAGAGTGATTTTAGAAATATAAGTAGGAGTAAGCAGATATAAATATTATATAAATATATAAGTCATATAAATATGTATACATAATAAATCTGATTGTGAAATCGTAAATCTAATACCTACTATATTTAAGTGTCACTTGTGTTCTAGTTTTCTATAAGTCTGATTTTCTAAAAAGTGTAATCTGTAATCTTAAAATGTGTATCCAATCATCCAAACAATAATAAACATTTTAAATTATAATTTTATTACATTTAATTACCTAAATCCTAATTTTATTTATTAACATACTGGGTACATATGCAAGTTGAAAGCCAATTATAAATTTCCACCTACAGGTTACTAATTAGATGAAGACAACCCCATCACTAGACCCTTCTTTGTTATGGGTGCGCTACGAGGAATAAAAATTAAACATTTATACCGACTGAATGAAGCGCACCAAAACGGGTGCGCTATGTGGAAGTACTTTGGTGCGATTCATCTGGGTGCGGTTCATCTGGGTGCGCTACGCGGAATACCTCAAATAAATATATGTATAACTTGTAGGTATATGTATAAAGCATAATAATATTCATTCTGTCGTCTACGTATGTAATGTCTGTCGTATATGTAATGTACTAGGGTGGGTACACGCTGATGATTACTAAGGAGGGGTTCGCAAGTAGTTCCACCACGTCATTTGGCCATGTCAATTGTATGAAATTGGTATATATCTACTTAGATAAGAGGCATCTACGAATTATCTATTTATCTACATACCCATTGCGCATAGCGTAGGCAAGTAAGGTCACCATCACAACAGCTGGGGTAGGTAACCGTGTTCTCCTGACCGCGACTCGGAAAAAGTAGTGTAGGACGCCCTCTGACCTTGTGGGATGATGATCTGCGAAAGACTTCAGGCAAATGCTGGATGCGGCAAGCTGGAGATAGGACGCAATGACACTTATTAGGGGAGGCCTATGTCCAGCAGTTGAGTAATATACAGGGTGAGTTTTTATGGGCCACGGAGGGAAAGTCTGAAACCGTGAGAGTTATGGGAAAGTCATGTTAGGAGTTACGTGCTCGATTTAGAAAATTATAAGTTCTGCATTAAAAAAAGACTTTGAACTTTTCAGTTTTTATGGGCAAGTGTTTTTTAAAACAATTTGTTATATATGATAGTAAATATATAAAAATTGTTGTGTGCCAAAACTTTTGGATGAATTGGTGAGACTCCAGACTGGGTCGTAGCATCCCAAAATTCCCACGACATCATTTTCCGAATAACCTCGGAACGAACTAACTAACAATAAGAATTATAAAACGTTGCTTTTTCTAAAAAAAAACTCGTATTTTCTCATGTGAATTTCAGTCAACTATCCAATTTCCAGAACCTACGAACCTTTCACATCATCAAAGCCCGAAGCATCGACATAAACAATGCCTACGGACTGGCCATGGAGAGCCGCTTGGAGAAGACAGTGGAACCTACTGGGTACAGCCTGAGCCTCGAACCGTACCTCGAGGATGGCTACTTCATGGGGAAGGTCAGGATCAACGTGACCTGGCTGCAAGATACGCAGGAGGTCACTGTCCATTGTGGTCCTCAGTTAAAGATTCTGGAACAGGAGGTGGTGGTTTTGAAAGGGTTAGTAGAAAATGCACTATCAAATACTGATGCGAATATCAATAACGTTTATAAATAGTAATTATTATCAAATAAGAAACAAGGTGTTATTGATTTTGTCCACTTCAATTTTTTGTCCACTAGTGGAAGAAGTGGAAAATAAACCACTAGTAAGTGTATATAATTATGACTTACAAACTAATACATTATTTGCATATCTAAGTCTAAATATAATCTGATTTAGATAAAAGTCAATATTTATATAAAACTAACTAAGCTTAACATTATACTATTGTCGGTGCGGAACTGGGCGACATTTGGTCAAGCACTGAAAAATTAAACCAGTACAGTACTGTATGTACCGACATAAATAGATGAATATCGTCAAAATCCCATTGCTCTTTGGGCAGCTACCTATGTCCTCTGAAAAACGTTAAGGAATAGGAATCATTCAAAGAAAATCATTTGCTGTTCGGTTTGCTTCTTTGACTTTTTCAAGGTCATTTGTTAAACATACACATTGAAGTAGGTACAGGCATTCAAATGCTATGATTTTAATCCTTGGAATGCATAGTATAAAGCCACGTGATGCCTTTATGAGCAAATCGCCACGCTTTATTAGTTACACCTTCAGAACTAGTAAATACGATGTAAATCGGAAAAAAACCAGATTTTGATTCTGATCCGTTTGGTTAAAATGACATTTGAATACCAGGTTCCAAAGTCAAAAGTTATAGGAGATACTTTAGGGTTTTAGAGGGTTGGTGTAGAAAATGCCGGGGTATTTTACCTTCGCTACCTACTAGGATAAGATACCTAGGCTAGGATTCTATTCAACCCAAAAAAATACTATTAGTATACTTAAAGATTCAGATTAAGAATAATACAAAGACGGGATACGACAAAAGTGCTAATAGCAAATTATTGATGACTTAAATCACGAACACGCCAAAATTTATCTAAATTTGGGTACCTGCCGAAGTTGGTTCCATTCCATTGCGTATTGAGCCATGTCTGAGATTATCAATGTTTTCAGAGATGAGAAACAGCCCATCGGGGTACGCTCCGTAGAGATCGACATAAAGAAGCCAATTGCCACAGTCTACCTCGAGAAGAAAGTCCCCAAGTCTTCTGTCGGCTATCTGTTGTTTTCCTTCCGAGGGGAGTTCCAGACTGGCTTTACTGAAGCTTTCTTCAAGTCTACCTATACTGTTGAGGAGAATGAAAGGTACGGATTTTTTAAATCATTCGATCGATTTATCTTCTGCTGCCATGTTGGGAGTTCTACTCTATTGCAGAAGGAAGGTTGAAAAAGTAGTAGGTACCTATAAGTACACAAATTCACACGACAATAACACGATCCTTGATAGTCACAGGCTTAGATCTGGGGCAAAGATTCACTCAGTGGAATCCCAACAGCGTGAGACACTGCGGTAGACCAACGAAGTGATGGCTGTATCCTTTCGATAGAGCGTATCCAATCGAGTCAGGATCGTGATGCTTGGAAGGAGCAAGCAGCATTTAACCCTATTCGATGTGCCGGAATTATATTAATACTAATAATCAATCAAATAATATAATTAAATTAATACTAGTATTTACAATGGAAACAATTGAGCTATCTGCAAACTGTTGCAAACAATCTACAGGTAGCTCAACTGATCCATATCAATACCAGTCGGAAGCGTGCCCCGCTGTATGGCGATGCTGATGCGCTGTGCCAGATACTTACCAGCTCTCGGGTCACGCGTCGCTTCGACCAGACGCTCAGATAATTTTTTGAATAATTTATTTTCAGATAACACAGATCCATCGGGCTATCTATATCTAAGTATTAAGAATTTTTTCCATAGTGCTTACCCGCACTCTGGGCACCTCTAAGAAATGAAATAAGTTCCAAAAAAAATTCGAGTCCCGCCGTAGTCGAAAATTTTTGGGAACTTATTTCATATCTAAGTATTAAGTCTATATTAGTTTATGATGTGTTTGGTCTATCTATTTAATGAGTACAGCAATGCAGTGTTTGTATAGCGGGCCATCGATCCTGTCCCCTATCATTCGCAGGATGTAGTTAGTGCTCCCACGGACTGATGCAACGAGGATTAATGCAATTTCCGTTAGCTGAATGGTGCCGGCTTAGAATTTGCATCACTCCATCTCTTCCCGTGGTTGTCACAAGAGGCGACTCAGCGATATACACCGGGGCAGGCAGCACCGCCTCTTGCAGAATAGATCTCCGACATATCTTGCGATTCCCAAGCCGCATGCCCAGCTTTCAAGGGCATTACCCCCCCCCACGAGATAAAAATTAGAGGGAGGCCTGCGTCCAGCAATGAACCATTATAGGCTGTTGAGCTTGAAATTGAAGTACAAGCTTGATTTGCTCAAAACATGCTAACGATTGATACCGCTTCTAGAATCACTTCTTTGATAAGACTACGAGATCACTTAATACCGTAAATATTTAAGGAACTTCTTTCAGAATGGTAGCCGGTACGCAACTTCGCCCCAACAACGCTAGACGCATGTTCCCGTGCTTCGATGAGCCCGGATACAAGACTCCCTTCGACCTGAGTGTGGTCCGTCCCAAAAACATGGTGGCGATAAGCAACATGGAGGTCGCAAAGACTGAGGAAATGTAAGTTAACTTCATCAACGTTACGTCATATACACACAAAAACGACCAGCACTTATAGCCTCGTGTTGAATGGCATATTAAGCTTCTTCCATCCGAGCGAGTATTTTGCTAAAATCACGGCTTGCGGATTGGTGATTGCTTGGGAGATGTTGAATAAATGAAATGAAAATGAAATGAAATTATTTATTGAAAAAGAAATACACAATAACAACGTTTAACAATGTTAAGCTTAAGTTAGGTGTTATCAGTTTCTCGTCAAGTAACATAATTAACAGAAGGAAGCCCTTCTTCTGGTAGGTTATCTACCATAGTCCGTTTTTACGACATCCACGGACAGAATTGGATGAAGAAGAAGAAAAAGAGGAGAACTGGCAAATATGCCACGACCACCACAGCCATCATAATCGTCCTTGTTTTCATCGCCATTGTCATTCATATGTTTTATCGTCATAGACGTTTTTATCATCATTCAGCCTTCAACGGCAATCCCAGGATCTGTGTTCTAACATTTCTGCTGAGCCGGATGCTTTTTTGGTGATGTAGGTATCTGATATTTGCAACTGTGTTTATGTATTTTTCTTACATTGAATGTCGTTTCTTTCATTCGTTCGTATTTTTCGACTAATTTTCCATTATGCCTTTTTTACAGCAAAGACGAACCAAACGCTGTGCGAGACATCTTTGAGCGGTCCCCTCCAATGTCCACATACACCTTGGGACTGGTGATAGCTCAGCTGCAACTTCTGGATATGTACACAAAGCATTACACCCAAGCGGAAGGATACCCAATGTCATCCATCTGTAAGTTGAAACCATTCGAAATTAAAACATTATGCTTACATCAACTACACACAAATGCATTACCACACTGCGTCATTTAGTCCGAGCTTGTTTTATTTTGGGGGACCTAAAATTCAATGTTTCGACAAGATTTCAAAATATCTAAACATTTTCAAAATTTTAGCAGGCTCAGGTTGGGGGGTTCATCCCAAACATTTAAGAAGACTATATACAGGGTGTAATCGTTAAGTGTGCACAGGCGATTATTCCGTAACTATTGCAGATATCAAAAAACTTTAAACTGATATCGAAAGTACTTTACCTAATGAGTAAAATGACATTAATAACTTTTTAAAAATAAAACGAGAAATATCCAAAAAAAATACATTAATCACTCCCATACATTTTATTTCTTAGTAAGTACAAAATTTTGTATTCAAAGCATATGTTCGAAGTGACGTCCTCCTTGTGCAATACAATGACGAGCTCTATTTACAGTTTCGAAATGAACTTTCCTTAACATTTGCGGAGTAATTAAAGCAATTGCACGACGTACACGATTCTGTAACTCTTCTAGGCTGTGTACTCTCTCAGCGTACACGTGGTCTTTGACAAATCCCCATAGGAACCCCATTTTTCAATCAATAAATGCAACAATCACGATTATTAACGCAAATTGAAAAATACAATAAATTGGCGGGAACGAGAACCCGCGATAAAGAATTTGAATTTAGAACGAACACCAAAGAGTATCTTTCTTTTTGTTTTTATTTAGTATGTTGCTTTTCAGCTAGTTCAAATCAATACAATATTGAAACAAGGTTTATTATAAATTTGAAGTGGTAAGATAATTAATCTACACGTGTATCTACTTGAAATTCATTAATACCTTCATATCGTACATAATTATAAAATGACAAGGGTAAAATGAGTAGGTACTATTCCACTTAAAATAAGGAAACTAAAACCTTTCTACTATCTCATACTAAATGTATGGGAGTGATTAATGTATTTTTTTTGGATATTTCTCGTTTTATTTTTAAAAAGTTATTAATGTCATTTTACTCATTAGGTAAAGTACTTTCGATATCAGTTTAAAGTTTTTTGATATCTGCAATAGTTACGGAATAATCGCCTGTGCACACTTAACGATTACACCCTGTATAGCTATTATTAGAAGTCGCCTTGATTACGGAAGTTTTTTATTTAACAATTGCAGTAAACATTTAGCTTATAAACTAGACAAAATACAGAATCAATCATTGAGAGTAATTGGAGGCTTTATCAAAACTACTCCCATACATGCAATGGAGAGTGAGCTCTGTCTCCCTCCATTGCATATACGAAGAACGTACTTAGCGGGTAAATTTATGTTAAAAGCTAAATCTCGAGAAAATAGTATAACCAATAATTTGGTAGGTCAGTTGTCTCAATGCCAAGATAGCAGCTACTGGCGAAACAAAAGAAAGCCCCTAATGTTATTGTCGTACGCATACCTTGCTGACACGCGCGTTTACGCATGTCGCCATGTGTTTGCGATGAGCACCTGGGTGAGTAGTGTAGATCTAGATAACGTTATCTGCTGCAACATACCAAACCTCGATAAACCTAAACGGGATTTTATGACTTATAATTTAAAGTCGATTTGTCAGGATTTTATTAATCAACAGTACGGTATTTTTTACAAAATTTTTACTGATGGCTCTAAGGATACAGTTGGAATCGGCGCAGCTTTCTTAGATCCGCAATGTAATATTAGTCAGCAGTTCCAGATTACTTCTTTAAATATGTGTATTATGGAGGCTGAACTTATTGCCATTAGTGAGGCTTTCTCATATGCGAGGTCACTAGATGTGAACAATATTGTAATATTTACGGATTCTCGAAGTGCACTGCAACATGTGGTTCGTTGTACAACGGGTATCCGAGGTACACCTATCGCCTACACTGTAATTAATAGTATTCTTGATTTAATTTCTACATCGAAATCTGTCATTCTACAATGGATTCCCTCTCATTGTGGAATTGAATGTAACGAGAGAGTTGATTTATTAGCTAGGCAGTCTACCAGCGAAGGAGTAGATTATCACATACTGCCTTATTATGCTGATTGCATATATTTAATTAAAAGACAGTGTTATGATTTGTGGAAAGAGTACTTTGATCAACGCTCGAAAGAGGTAGGGATTTGGTATAAAACGGTCCAACCACAACCTCTTCGAATTCCATGGATTCTTAATAATGAGATGTCTAGAAAGGATATAGTTGTCATATTAAGGCTTCGTACTGGTCACATTCCATCAAAGAAATTTGCATCCCTCATGGGAAAAGTTCCTTCTCCCAACTGCGATTTGTGCGGTGTACTGGAGGACGTATTGCATGTTTTGATGGAGTGTGTCCAGAATGACACCTTCCGTACAGAAAAGTGTAAATATTTTTTAAAAGAATCTGCTGATTGTAATATAACCCTATCGAACCCAGATTCGGAAGAATTAAAGAAACTGGTGAAATTGTACAAGATTAAGTTCAGCTCCGATCAGAGTGATCGGAGCTGAACTTAATGTTCTCATTTATTTCAATTGTAAGTTTATATTGTTAAGTTTTTTTGGTTTCTGTTAACTAATTAGAGCGACATAATCGCACATGATTAAAGCTCTTTAAATAAAGAAAAAAAGAAAAAAAAAATTCAATGTAGATTTTTTTAATTGTTACAAATTTGGAGGGAATCAAACCAGCCCTCGATGAAAAGTAATCCACTGCGTCGCCGAGTTGTATGTATTTCGTTACCGAAAGTGGAATATTTCTAAATTTACTATGTAGGTTTTAGACCCAAAGAAACACACTTGTTCAGAATGGCACATGGCACTGCTATCGGAATCCCCTTATTATTATTCAGGACGAAACGTTTGCAAATTCCATATCTACGTGCACTAACATGATATAACATGGATGGATAACATGGGTTATCAAAGGAAAATTAAATTAGTAATTTGTCCCTGGAACTAGGATTCATAGCTTTCCCTATCAGATGTCCCAAAGGCCCTATATCAAATTATGTTTTTTCGAACAGTTTTCATAAGCTTAACACAAGTGATCCGAAAACACCGAAAGAGATGAAAGAATGAATTAGAATCGCAATGAACTTACGATACGGTATGGTATGAGTCGGGGCGCAGACAACTGTGCTTTCTTTTATGCAATTTCATACACCAAAATTCTTCGAATTCAATTTCGTTGGCTCGCTTAGAGCGTTGGTTTAGGAAAGATTTTTGTTAGATGGCTTTTCTTTATATTTTAACTCAGTATAATGATTATTCCTTGAACCAAAAACAGCTTCAGTATATTTACTAAATTAATTTAATAAATTCGTGAAACTGATAGTTTTTATAGTTAATTAAAAACCATATTTCCTCAACCAGACATCCGAGTTTGGGCCCGCCAAGAATACGTGGATACCCTGGTAGACATTAACAACAAAGTGGATGACGTCTTCAGCATGTTGGAGAGCATCTGGCAAGTTCCTCTGCCACTGAAGAAGTTGGACCTCGTCGCTTTGCCGACCTATACTGGAGTCAAGCCGTCTGATAATTGGGGGCTTATTATTTTCAAGTAAGTTTATTGTTACACTTGCGAGTTGATGTTGGATGCGGCAAGCTGAAGGCTGGATGCTATTGCGCTATCATCGGAGACCTGATAACCTAGCTTATGCTGATGATTTTGAAATTTATAATGACTACCGCTGAGGAGAGACAGAGAGGGTGATTGATGGTAAATGGTGATATTTTTCTGTAACAAAGAATGTGCTTTTTAGTGTACATTTCATTGCAAATTCGGTATGATTTATTTCTTTATTGGTAAATCACAGCTTTACATAAATAAGATATGGTGATATATTTATTACTTAAAATGAAGCCATAGAAGATTTACACCTTATTACTAGGTAAATATTAGGTTTGGGATTGATAAAGTGCTCTAATTATGCTATCGGATACATTATTTTAACAGAGGGTAACTAGATTGGTACCTGGTAAGTATAAAGATAATCACTGCGTTGTATGTGTGTGTGTGTAAGTGTGCGATTGCTCTTCCGAGGCACTAGTCTCTTAAGAGTTTCGGCAACGTGGGAGCAATCTATGTGTGTGTGTGTGTGTGTGAGAGTGTGTTATTTTTAGTGTGTTTATTTATTGTTTCAAAAAAATCTACAGCCCTTAATTCTAGACAATCCAAACCTTAATAATCTAACTTGCGGCCAATTAAACCTTGATAATTGACGGTATGAAAACCTATTCAACATCCATAAAGAACTGAATAATTTTTTTTATGTTTTGTAGACGTCAGTAGCTCGTAGGCACTTACTTTTATTTCTATAGATTTGCGATCGGTATTGTTTTGCAATTAAACTTATGCAAATCTTTACAAAAGAGGCAAATTGCACTACTATACCTACCTACTAACACTTCACAAATTTCACTACAATCCAAAGACTTTGCGTCCGCCGAAATATCGGGCCCCACAACTAGCAACGGTCTCACAATAGCCATGAGGCAGCCAAGGCCGCTCCAGACAGGCATTGTCCCGCGATTGTAGCGGCTTCTTGTTGATCAATGGACCTGATTTGTGATTGGTTATCCTTGTCATGAGCAGAATGGCTTTTGGTAAAGCGAATTTTTTGCACGTGAGGATGAGCGACGACTGTTTTTTGTAAAGATTGAATGCAACGTGACTTCATGTCTTTTTATTTCTCAAGTTGAATGTCATATAAGGTTTAAATTTTACACGGATATTTCATCTTTTGACTCTCCAACTACCAGCTAAAAAAATATGTGTATCAATATTGATTCATAGAATTGCAATTGGTTGCTTATAGCCGCTAAGATATCGGCACCTCCCAAATTTGGCTGACACGCCTGACACAATCGAGTCTAAGAATGATGGGATGGAACGGCCCCGAAAAAAGACCCTATACAAATATTTAAAATCTGCCATTGTTTTCTAGAGAGAGTGACCTCATCAACAAAGGTTACCTCCAACTAGCTCAGGAGATCTCCTACCAATGGCTTGGTGCCTTCACCACGCCCGCCTGGTGGTCGGACGCACATCTCAACAAGGCGCTGGTGGGGTATATCGCTGCTGAGACTGCGTTCCGGGTAAGACTGATAACGTACAGAACAGATGGACGAACGAGGGGAGTGGACATGAAAGTGTTCGTAGTCAAAAGGAATTCATAATATAGTCACCAACAACGATAACTGGACACCTGGATGTGAAGGTCTATTTGGACCTATGGAACTGGTATTGAAGCCTGTGGCGAACGCAATTATATTTAAAGATGTTTCTGATCTCTGTTCTAGATAAACCACGGCTCAGAAATGGAAGGCAAATGGCCGCTTACAGTCCTGTACTCCCTCTACTATGAGTTCAGCAAGCGCTATCCTCACTCCCGTATCACGGGCATGAAGCAAGAGACCGCGTGTACGAAGTTGGAGCTTCTATTCCGCATGTTCAATTATACCATCGGCGGAAAGACTTTTAAGAAAGCGATCAAGAGGTTTTTGGAGTCTCGGTAAGTTTCTTTCTTCGTTCGGTAGGTCTTATTCTTAACATGGTGGACCAGGAATCCGCGTGACCAGGCGATGAAGACAGGGCGCTACAACGCGCCTCACTCATACTTAAGAGAGGCATAAGTCTAGTAGTAGGTACACTGATTTTGATGATTCTAAAATGTTCATGTTAGCACATTAGATTATACTATATCTGTAACTGAGTGGGTTCAAAGTCAAAAAGAGACCGCCACTTTTATAACCAGCCGTTGTGAGTAAAACAACCATAACTGCGCCACTTGATTAATTCAAATTTTCTTACAATGTCTTTCCGTTTTGTTAAAGATTTATTTGCATGACAAAACTTCCAGTTTTAACCTATCAAGACCTTTCGCAGTAAATTCAAAACCTTCACTGGCGATGACATCTGGAGCGCCCTGAGCTCCGCCGCTGTAGAAGACAAGACCATGCCTGCTGACGTGGACACCAAGACTGTTGCTAAGAGCTGGATCGACAAGGACAGGTTGCCTGTCGTCAATATTGAGAGGAACTATGAGAAAAACTTGTTGGTGGCTACTCAGGTCAGGATTTAAACATTATAATAATAATAATAATGCTGGACAATTCACACAGCATTATCTAGCCTCAAGCTAAGCAGAGCTTGTATTATGGGTACTAGATAACTGATATACATAATATAATACAATACATAGATAGATATTTTTACTATACATAGAAAACGACCAGAACACCCTGAACAAATGCCTGCAGATCGTATAAACATTTGTCCCGATCCGGGAATCGAACCCGCAACCTCCTACATCGCAGGCAGACCTTCGCCCACCGCGCCACAGAGATCGTCGTCGTCGTCGATTATAGCATTGACTTATAAGCTATAACTGTTATAATAAGACATGTACCTCTTCCAGTTTTACTTTAAGGCGACTCATGAAAAAAACTTCGATCATTTTAATTTGCAGAATTAAATATAATTTCGTGATTTACTCTGATTATAATTTTTATATCCTTGGACTTAACATCATTAGTGTGATTGGCCTTACTATTGTTAATTCGTTCCTAATGATAAAGTATGTAACACACTCGCTACAACTGGAACTTTGCAGAATGAAAAAACTCTTTCTTTCATGAATAAGAGCTTCTAATCAATCTAGTAAATTATTTACATGTTGCATACTTCTCTGGAGTAACGGTTCTAACATTTCCTTTAGAAAGTGTACCTCCGCGAGCGACCCCACGATGTTCCCGATGCAGAGCACATGACGTGGTGGGTGCCTCTCGTCATTATCAAACAAGATGAACTGAACTTTGAGTACACTACGCCAGAAGTCTGGACGAAAGACAAGGAACTGACGATAAAGGATATGCCGGGGAAAGATCAGTTTGTTATTGTCAATCCTGAAGAAATCGGTAAGTACTTTGCTTCTTAGTTTAACATTTTTCCATAAAACTATAGTATGTTTTATAGTATTGTATTAAATTCTTCACCAAATGACAATGACTTTTTTGATGTATTAAGGAATCGATTTAAAATAACTAATCAATGAAATTTATCAAATTCCATTACCAAAAGACATCAGGTCAATGTTACCGGCTACGACAAGTTACAACTACCAGCATAAGATGCAGAAGTGTAGAAACATCAACTGGATATAACCAAGATGAAAAAATCATACCAGGTCTATTGTTTCAGCGCCATTCCCAGTAAACTACGACACCCACAACTGGCACCTCCTTTCCCAATACCTACTTAGCAGCGAGCGCACCACCATCCCCGAACTGACTCGTGCCAAGCTCCACCATGATGCTTGGAACCTCGCCTTCGCTGGAGAGCTTTCCTTCGCGACTGCGCTGAATATGACGTTGTTCTTGAAAGAGGAGAGAAGTCATTTGGTGTGGGACTCCATGTTTACGATGATCGATCATGTTGGAAGGCAGATTTGTCCTTGTGTTCAGGATAAGTTTAAGGTGAGTTACGGTTTCTTTATCTGTGTATCTTCAGTTGTAATCGATTCTGTGTTGAGAATTCTAGAGTCTAGATAAACCTGACGATAATAAATCAAGAATCTTTTAATTTCGTACAGAATTATTACAGAAAATAAATATGAAAAATACACGACTCCTGACTAATTCATACAGTTTTGTGCCTCTTTTTTTTCCTACTCACGACGAAAATTAAGGCCTTAATAATTTACCGTTTATAACAGAAATACGTTAGACTCCTTCTCAGCCCACTATACGAAGAACTGAAGAAAGAAGAGCAGGAAGATGAGGAAAGCTGGAAGACCAACCTTCGCACGCTGACGAAGAACTTCCTGTGCCAGGCTGGGTACAAGCCCTGCATCAAGGAGGCACAGGATCTGTACGGGAAGTGGATGCAGACCAAAAGTCCTGATGAAGGGAACCCGTAAGTATTGAGAAATTGGTGTAAATACCAATATTATAAGGTGAATCGAAGTGTTTGGTCAGATCAATATGAGTTGGAGCACCAAGTGAAGATTTTGTTGTAGAAAATGGACCATATGTTCAAACAATTTTTGTATTTAATATCTTCTAAACAAAAAAAAACCACTTAAGCATAAGGTTGACACGTGAGAAAACCTATAGCCTAAGCCTATAGCCATTTGTCAATTAATTGAGCTTTTTAGTCCTTTCAGAGTCCAGGACCAGTAGTAAAGTTTTAATTTTTTTTCTTGAAGCCTATATTTTTTTTCAATATTATCATCATCATCATCATCATCAGCCTACATCAGTCCACTGCTGGACATAGGCCTCCCCTAATTTTCAATATTATATCTGTAATCAATCATTCTCTATTATTAGTTTCAGTAATTTTACGCCCATTAAATACGAGAATGATTTTTGTTGTGAAAATTGTTTTTCAGCAACAATATTCAATTTACTAAACAATTCCCTCTCCATCGTTTCACTGGAATCCGACCTCGTATTGTTCCAAAAATTACGTTTCAATCAAGCTATAATAAGGACCAAATCTTTTCACCCTGGCCACTGGCTGAGAAAGATTTGGGTCATGAATGGATTGCTCTGAACCGAGCGACTTAATTTTTGTGATTACCATATGAATAGAGGGTCTGGGGTGGGTATTCAACAAGTAGAATTTGAAGACTATTTTGGAAGCTGGCTAAATTATGTATTAACTCGTTGAGTTCGTTTTCCCTTTACTCGTTACTTACAACAAGGCATCAAATAAATCATCAATCAATTTATTTGATGAATTATGTATATTAAAAATATTTACACGACATTGTTGTAAGGTGCGAGCGCAAGATGGGTGTTGGTTATGTAAACAATGATTTTTCACGTGTTTTTTATTTATTATTTTAAGGAGGACTTTGACGCTAAGCGACTACACCGTCCAAACATAATTATTATCACAAACAAATTTAATACAATAAAAACTATCTATCTATAACAACGCACTTTCTCTAAAGAAAACTAAATGTTTACCTACAACAAAAATCAACATACGAGTTAAGACCTTATTCTGTAAGGTCTGGTAACAACTTCCATTTTTAAATCATTTATTCGCATAGAAAAGGGTATAAATATGAAAATATGGTTGCACGAATAAAACTATATCATCATACTCGTACTTCTATTTTTTCAGCAAACGAATGTCAACAAATTTCTTCCTACACCAGACATGTTTTTAGATTTCGATTGAACGACGCTGCCTTGCTTTAGCAGTATTGACAGTATCACTGTTTTGTTACTCCTCAGGGTATCAAACCAACACATCTGCCCCGTCTTCAAATACGGCACTGCTAAGGAGTGGGACTTCGGCCTCCAAAGGGTCATCAACTTCCCCCCCTCCAGGAAGCAAAGCGAGCGGACCTATCTCCTCAAGAACCTCGCTGGCTGCCCCATCAGCAGTTCCAAGATCCAGAGACTGTTGAATATAACCTTGATGGAGGGAAATGGAAACTTTACTGAGACTGATCTGTTCTTGATCTTCAACATGCTGTCGGTTAACTTTGATGGGTATACGACCCTGCTGGCGCATTTAAATGAGAACTTCCAGTTTTTGAAGGACAAGTAAGTTAATTGTCTCTTTTAGCTTCTCCCCAGCATGTGTCTTTAATTCATTCTTTCTTATCTCCTTTTCTTCTTTCTCTAATGTCCTCGTACCCAGTCTGCTGCGATTTTAGGGGCGTTTTATTTTTCATTTTAACAAATTCTTATTAGGTGTATAAAATTCTGATAGATTTACTAATTTGCTAATAGATATTTTATAGTACTATACTATACTGTAGGTATGTTATTGACCTCAAAAAAATGATCTCCGAAAATTTTTTTGTATCCGACCCAAAGCACATTAATATAGGCACGATTTTAGAGCACGTTAATCGTCGAAACGAATAGGTATACTAACCATAGATCGATCGGGCCGAAACTTTGCATTAACTTACACCTATGCACTAGCCATACTCGATGTAGAATATTTGTAAACAAATAACTAACACTGACTTGCTTGGCGTTAAGTTTAGTAGTAGTAAGTGAAAGAAATACCTAAGTATTTAATTAGGAAAGATTCTCAAATCGACAGATTAATTGTGGAAATTTCGTGTAAAAGACTAGACAACAAAGTGACTTTCAGGTTAAGTATACGCGGTTTTTTTTAAAACATTCTACTTTTAGTTTGACTAGTGTATAGTGCTATTTCTCGTTTAGGTAAATCGCACGTAAAGTTTGGTTTGATCATCGCAATCCTTCGCAGGTATGGGAGCAACCACAACCTCTGGGACAGCCTCATATCATCCGCCACCTCGGGCTTCAAAACCGCTGAAGGCCAAGAGCTCGTCTCCAACTTCTACTCCGCCCACGCAGGTCAATTCGGTTCTGCTGAACACATCATAGAAAAGAACTTGAAGAATATCAAGGAAGAAGCGAAGTGGTCCAATGAGAACATACCAGTTATCTCAAAATGGCTGGATGAGTATATCGCTAACACTAATGTGAAGGATGATAAGTTCATTGGGGGAAAGTGAGTTTAAAAACTTATTGATTTTTTTGCAGTGTTTTGGTTCAGTTCACAAATAACTGAGATACAACATGGGTCTCAATTTTTTACTGCCTAGTAAAATACAAATAGGTGAAATAATCGATTTGTTCGGGAGCTACGTAGGTATAAGGTGCGCTCCGCGCGGTGTTAGGTACCCGCGGTTTTTTTCAAGTCATCCCACGGGAATATTGCACTTTTCCGGGATCAAAAGTAGTACTTTTGATCCTATTCTGGATATAAACTATCCTGGTATCAAATTTCATCCCAATACGTTCCAGTCGAACAAACATACGTACGAACAAACTTTCGCCATTACAATTTTAGTGTGATAAGACTTTCAATTCAACACACCTCTTAGTTGTTTTGGGGTTATTTTACAATTATTTCACAAACAGCAAGTGAAAGAAATTTCATAACACTTTGTAGTTTATTCGAATTCATGGTTGTAGCTGAATCAAAACATTGTGATCAAATTGAAATTGTATTTGTTTTAGAGCTAGTATTGTATATTTGCAGGGTTTATAATTTATTAGCACACATTCCAATAAAATAAATGTTCTGTACACAATTTTAGCCGGTTTGTTTTATTTACCGTCAATCGATCAATGCTCGTAAGCATTGATGGATTGACCAAGGCAAGTCAACCTGATTTCACAGAAAATTCTGGTAGAGAATAAAACTAGAAACAGACTGATCCTCCACCACGCCACTTACGTATCTAAGCGAGATGTGGGAAGCGTTGAATGCACAGATATCAGAAACAATGGTTGATGGCATGGTATGGCGTACGGTAAGTAGTTCCCTCTAGGCTCTAGGCCATCTGTTTTCATATAAGTTCAAGCGTACAGAACCCCAGATCCTTACCTACCTATGCGTCTCATAGTGCCTCGTCGCATAGGTAGGTAAGGTACGTTGCATACGTGAGACCAGTCTGTTTCCACCATAACTAAAATATAGGTACGTATAAAACCAGCATATCGAGAGACCCCATATAAATGCAGTCCCTTTCTACCAAGTTCCAGGTAGTTGTAGCCGTAAAGTTATTATCTCAATGTGTTTGTTGGTATATACGCGGCTACAGGTATTCCGGAAGGGACCAGCTATTCTGAGGGTAGAGATTCCATACATCATGTCTCTCCATTGTAGTTAGGGTTAGGTGTAGTTAGGCAGGTATTTTGTGGCTGTATTGTGTTTTAGAATGTTCGTTTTCTATTGTGATAAGCGAGTAATATCTTTATAACATTAACGATTTTCGAGCGATTTCATAGCGAGGCGAGTGCGTGGCGAGCGCGATTGGCAATTTTAAGCAATTTTAAAGCCATACGAGTGCGCTGTGCTCGCAAAACCAGTGTGATAAGGCTCTGGTAGCTAAAATCAAGTTCAAAGCTAAATATAAACCAACTTCTGCCCGTGCCTTCGCATGTGTTTCCCAGGATTAATGTAAGACAGTTCAGCAGTTTGGCGTTGTCTGCCCAGAAACACAGGTAATGTTTTCTGGACTCGGACCTCAGTGATGTGGTATGTATGGTAGGTAATAGTTTTAATCTCCGAAACTGAACTGTTATTGGTTCAATGTTAATAGAGCGCAATACCTACGCGCAATTTTGTGCGGCATATGCGTTCGTCAGCGGGACGGCATGGCAGAGCAAAAACGTTTTTGGAACGGCGTAAGCGCAAAAATCATGTTTTTGCTTATTTACGTTCAAGGAAACTATACAGCTTATGAATAAACTGTTTCAAGGATAAAAATAATTACTGATAACCTTCGAATCAAAACATAAGCTATTTAAATTGACCACAGGGTTCCTGATATCTCTAACAAATTACGTAGGTACGAAATAGTGCACTTTCATTGTTTTTTTTAATGCATCATTTTCGTTTTCATCTTAATCGTAATCACTTTCAGAGAACCAAAGATAAAAAATATAGAATTTAATGTACTAATTCGTTCAAGTACAACTATAAGTTTTTACAACGTGAATCTGGTGAGTTAGTACTTAGTACCTACTGAGATCTAGGCATCGAGTTAGAACTAATTCGATTGACCTAGTTTCACAATCTTAATGAAATTAAAAAGTTTTTCTAATCATAATAATAGTAAGCTTTATCCAAGTACCGAGCGAAGTCTAGAGAAACTTAATACTTAGCAATAAAATAATTCATTCATGCTGGACAACACACAGCATTATCTAGCCTCAAGAATAAGACTAAGCAATGCAGTTCAACCAACTATTTAAGTGATGGGGTCTATTGAAAGGGACTCCAGTCAGTACCATGTTGTCTGTGGTCCTATGCTCATTCAGAAGGGATAATCCTGTAATACGGGCTTCGTTGAGTCCCGGAGATTTCCTAGGATAGATTCGACATGTGTAGAACCTTTTGATGGGGCGAACAGGGTTCAAGTTTTTAGAGAAGTTCGGATTGTTAGGTATTCGTGTGTTAAGTTACCACCGTCATGTCAACGTTATCATAGTTATGGATGCTGGATAAAGTCCATAATATGATTCATGTTTATGATTCATGATTCACACAATTTTACAATAAACTATTCTTATTCTTATTCATAACAGATATTAATAAATCATTGCAAAGATATATTGCAATAGTAATCTGCGAGTGATGATGACATTTCACAGCGGAACAAACTTTTACCTTTATAATATTAATATAAATTCTAGTAATTATTCCACTGCTGGGCAAAAAGGTCACCCATTTCTCTCCGATACTTTTCTAAACGGTTAAATCAGGTTATCCACTTATCCACACTCCAGTGATACAATTCTAATTGTTACCCTTTTAAATACTTTTTCATTTTCAAAAACCCGTAAACGTTAATTTATTACCTAGAATGGTCAACGTGATGAATGTTCCTAAAAGCGATTAATAACGCACACCTGTGGACATTGACTACGTTATCTGTGAAAAGAGATAAACCTGGTTTAAAATTTAAGAGCGACATGTAGGTAAATTACTGAAAGATAGTGCAATTGTCTTTTGTTCTTAGTATACTGCGACTTACCTCATTATGAAATTTTATTTCGTTTCTTTCGAACGGTAGGTTCGGTTCTAGAATCGAATGAAAACTGAAATTCAGTACGAAAATAAAACAACAGCTACACGCTGTTGTTTTATTTTGGAATGACGAAAGTATATTTTCCATCCAATTGACACTGAAATTTCGGTCATTAGAATGGTTTTTATGTATTAAAGTCATAAAATTTGCCCGAAAACAGCCTTTTCGAAAGACACGTTGAATTCTCCAGCCGTACTTCGAAACCAATATCCAATTTGTGACGTCAGCGTGGTTAATAGTACGAAAAATCAAAAGACAATCACGCCAGTCTTAAATTATCCACGCAAATAATGGTTACCGTACTTACATCAACGATGATGACGTTGCATTGCATAACGTAAAACATTGAATAGCAAAGCTTAGTAGGTGCTCTTAAAAATGAACAGGCGCTTAGAAAGAAGCAAAAGTGTTAACACTAAGCCTATATTAGTCCACTGCGGATATAAGTCTCCTTTAATGAGCGTCAGAGCATCCTGTCTTCAGCTTGCCGCATCCAGCATCTGACTTCTGCAATCTTTTGCAAATCGTTATCCCACCTGCCTGACCGGAGGGCAGAAAGTTTACCGTGTAAGAATAATTACTTCGCTTTCACTGACAATTTTAATACCCAAACCCGAGTATGTACAAAATGGGACCAATTATTTGATGTGATGGCCTTGCCAGACTCATATTCAAGGCCCAATGATAAGCCCCGATGACCTGTAGCTAACAATGATAACTTTGGATCAAATATTCACAAATCTATGTCAATATCAGTCAAAGTAACTGTATAGATAGACTGAGTAAACATTTCGTTCATTCATTCATTCTTGATCATCCTTGAAAAAGAAATAGAAATAACAAAAACTAATCATAATTGACCCCTAACCTGAACTTATCTTTTGTTTGGTTTTGCCAAAAATTTAAACACACAATACGCATAATATACGTAGCACGTATTTAGCAGTAGACAAATCCAATAAGCTTGATACGAATAACTGAGACCTGTTCGATGCCTGTTAGGTACAGTACAAGTCCTCAGTTATCGAGTCTCGGTTTGAAGTTATCACCGCTGTTCTTCGGAATATAGTACTACACACGTACAGTGCAGATTAAAAACATAAGAATAATAATAATGAAAGAGAAAAGGTACGCGTTTAGCACTCTACATGTCATAGCTGCACTGTTCGGAGGGGTTCTTCTCGGTACCAAACACTATTTAGAGCAGCCCTACGCTGCCCTAGCGTGGCTACACTGTTCGTAGCAGGTCTACGCCAAACGTAGCGTGGCTACAAAGTTCGTAGCAAGCCTACGTCGTTCGTAGCAGGCCTACGTTACAAGTTTGACTTCTACATCGTTTGTAGCAAGTTTACGCTGCACGTAGCATGGTTACACAGTTCGTAGCAGGCCTACGCTATACGTAGCATGGCTAGCTACACCTACGCTGCTCGTAGCTAGCATAGGCGGTTACGAAGTTTGTATGTCAAAAAACCAACAGGTGGGTAAGTAAGTAAATATTTACGTGAACATAGTAGTAACTTGAAAATGTATTTAATTGAAATATGTACTATGACATATAATTATTTATCCTTGATAATTCTCCGAACACTCCTATATTTAAATGTCCTCGATACTCGCTTATTCCACTACGTAAACACACCAATTCTTGTAATTTATCTCAAGTTATCCTGTTAGCTCATACCTATTTTAACGCACTGACATAATATCAAAAGGCTATAATAAACTTCTCTCAAAATAAGTCAGTCACTCTCCAGAGCTGTGTGTCGCGTGATCTTATGAAACAAGAAGTGCTTTGCTATCTAGAAACTGTATTTTAAAAGACGTAGTTAGTGCCAGAGTTTTTTTCCTGCGTTAGTTTTTGTTATTTCAAAGTGAAAACTCATGAACAAAAGTACTTGACATACGCGATTCATTTGTTTCTAAAAATTACTTGATTCATAGTTCAATATTGATTCTATCGTTTTTCTCTTGTTTTTTCTTATTACGCATAAAATGCTGAGTAGAGTATAAGCAGCTATATTTTTTTTGATTTGAATGTGGAATTACATCAGTGGCCAGTTCGTTATTGCTGAATTATGTTTGTGTCAAGAGTGGAATAAAGGACCGAAGAAGATTATAATATACGTTAAACTTTCGTCATAAATCTCGCGTTTCCATTATTGTGAGCCAGAGAGAATTATCAAGCTAAATCCAGAATAATGTCACTGTATTGTTCTCTAATTGGTGAGTTTCGTGTATTTAATGATCTTTTATGATTGTTTCCAGTTTTAGGGCAATTATAATTTGGGGCGTTTGGATAATGTTAATTGGATTAAGACACCTTACATTTCTGAATATGAGGCGTAAGCGTTTGGTATATGTTGTTTTAATTACATAACTGCTATATTTCTTAAAGTTTTGACTTAATTCGTTAAGTTTGTATCACATGTTCCGTGTGACACGTCTGCTGAAGTTGGTAGTTGATAACCTTTGAATAGGGTGATAGTTATTGCAATGACAGAAGAAGTTTGGATAACGAAATTTCATAACTATAATTTTATTATTAATTTCATTCTAGTACCTAAACAATACTTTGTTAACTGTGTGCAATAAGGTGTTCCACCCAATTCAAATCAATTCATTTATTGCAGGAAATATGGTTATAATAATACAAGGCCTTACTTAAACATTAGGATAGTGTCACATACGTCACCAAAACACATTAGCATGCAAAAATTCTTAAAAATAGATTTCTATATCTAACATTAAATATGATTTAAAAAAAAATTCTTAAAAATAGGTTTCTATAGCTAACATTAAATATGATTTAAAAAAAAATCTTAAAAATAGGTTTCTATAGCTAACATTAAATATGATTTAAAAAAAAATCTTAAAAATAGGTTTCTATAGCTAACATTAAATATGATTTAAAAAATAAAAACAAAATTAAATGTGAATAACGTAAAATGCATACTAATTTGCACCACCCAAAATCATCCCGCGGATGTCGTAAGAGGCGACTAATGGTATCCAAATCCATCAATGATATCCATGTGGGCAACAGCGCTTCCTGCAGAACCCTCATGCCCACTGGGGATTATCGGTATTGTCCCTCATTAGCTAAATATATAAATAATGCTGGACAATTCACACAGCATTACCTAGCCCCAAGCTAAGCAGAGCTTGTGTTATGGGTACTGGGTAACTAATATACTTTATATAATAAAATTCATAGATGATACTTTTTATTAAACACCACAACGCTCTGAACAAAATGTCTGCAGATCATAACAAACATTTGTCCCGAGGCGGAAATCGAACCTGCAACCTCCTGCGTCGCAGTCAAACCTTCGCCCACCGCGCCACAGAGGTCATCTAAAATAAAAGCCAACTAGCGTTCATCAGGGAGAGGCCTGCGTCCAGCTGTGGACAAGTATACGCTGTATATGTAGAAAGTGTTGAAATAAATAAATATGAATACTTTTTAGATTAAGGACTTACTAAGAGCCCTCGTACCGAAAATTTATTAATGAGGAAGTAACGTTTGTTTTACCAAGTTCAATTGGACGTAGTTACGCTGAAAGGACTCAATCCACAAAATGTCACTTCGGAGATATGGCATTTTAAAGTTTAGACGATGATTCAACAATGTTAATGCATTCGAAAAAAAATGAAATTATTGTGTCAGATGACCAAAAATACTGTTATTTTTATGAGCCTAATTTTATTACACACACTGTCGTATTTTTTCAGTTATTGAGGAAAATATGGGGTTGAGTCGTTTCTGCTAAATTGAATCTCTGACAATCTGAAATGACCTAAACAACAAAAAGTATTAATAAAAGTTATATTTATATAAATTAAAGAGTATTCATCATCATCATCATCAGCCTATCTATATTAGTCCACTGTTGGACATAGGCCTCCCCTAATGAGCGCCATAGCGCCCTGTCTTCAGCTTGCCGCATCCAGCATCTGCCAGTCAGCAGTCTTTCGCAAATCGTCATCCCACCTGGTCGGAGGGCGTCCTACACTACGTTTGCCGAGTCGCGGTCTCCACTAAAGAACACGTTTACCCCAGCGGTTGTCGGTTCTTCTCGAGACATGACCGGCCCACTGCCACTTCAGCTTGCTAATCCTATGAGCTATGTCGATAACCTTGGTTCTCTGTCGGATGTATTCGTTGCGAATCCTATCCTTCAGAGAAACTCCGAGCAAAGCTCTCTCTATAGCTCGCTGGGCGACTTATGCTGGCTTATAGCTGGACGACTAAACTGGTGGCACAGCCCTACCGTGAGTGTCCACATCTCAGCTCCGTAGGTCATGACGTGTAGGACGCACTGATTGAAAACTTTCGTTATCTTTCGCATTGCAGTATGGCTGTGTAGTGTCGGCCCTAGAATAGTACCAACCCAACTTTCCCCGTGGGTGTCGTAGGAGGCGACTAAGGGACACAAACCGGGGGGTGGGCAGCAGCGCCCCCTGCAGAACAATTCAAAATGCCCAGCGTGGGGATTATGGGCATTATCCCCCAATGGTTCGACGCAACAAAAAATGGCCTTCAGGTCCCGGCCGCCTCGCTATTCCTGGCCATGGCAGCGGCCTTGGTAACGGTGTGGCAGGGGGTGCTAGGAATCATCGGGCTACATCAGACTACAACCCAACACATACCAACAACTGACCCTGGCAACGTATAACGGACGCACTCTGAGGCTTGACCAACATCAAGCACAGTTGGAAGTGGAGTTAGAGACCATCAAATGACATGTTCTGGGGTTATGTGAAGTCCGCAGAGAGGGGAAGGACACCGTAACCCTAGACTCGGGCCATCTTCTCTACTTTCGTGAGGGTGATAAAACATCCCAGAGTGGCGGTAGGTTTCCTCGTCAATAAGGCCCTCTCTAACAACGTCCAAGCAATCGCCAGTGTGTCGACCAGGGTAGCGTACCTGATCCTTCGTCTATCCAAACGGTATAGCATTAAGGTAATTCAGGTCTACGCACCGACCTCGGCACACTCGGATGATGAAGTGGAGGATATATTGTATGAAGACATATCCAAAGCCTTGCATAACACCACTAAGGCCCACTTCAAAGTTGTTATGGGGGACTTTAATGGCAAGGTTGGAACCTCAGAATGGCAACGAATCCCGAATAGGCCCGCATGGTTATGGAGTTAGGAATCACAGGGGGCAAATGCTAGTCAACTTCCTTGAAAAAGAAGGGCTGTTCTTAATGAACTCCTTCTTTAAGAAGCAGCCTCAAAGGAAGTGGACATAGCGAAGCCCCGACACTGTGACTAAAAATGAGATTGACTTCATCATGACGGATAGCAAGCACATATTCAGAGATGTCTCAGTGATCAAGAGGTTTAATACCGGATCTGATCACCGACTTCTCCGAGGCTCTCTAAATATCAACTTAAAGCTTGAAAGAAACCGTCTGATGAAGTCCACGCTCCGACCTAACCCAATCCAAATCGTGACGGCCACCGAGAAGTTCCAGCAGCTTCTCGGGGATAGATTTGTTGGAACCCACTGATGACGCTGACGAGACCCTGCACAATCTGGTCGAAACGCTGAGGCACGAAGGCATCAAGTTTTGTAAAAAGCAGCGTACTGGCAGGAAATCCAAACTCTCGGCCGAGACTCTCGGGTTGATGACAAGAAGACGGGAAACCACCCAAGCCACTTCGTCTTAGAGGTCAGACCTGAACAAGCGAATTGCGAAGATGGTACGGCGCGATCTTCAGGGCTCCTACACACGCCTCAATGAAGAGGCGATAGAGCGAAACCGAGGGACCAAAGTATTCACTTAGCAGCTTGGCAGGAGCCACCTGACGAAGCTTAAAACGCACGATGGGAGGACCGTATTGTCGAAGCCGAAGATCTCTGCCGAGATAGAGGATTTCTATGGCCGTTTATACGCTGCACAAGCCCCTCATATCCAAAGGGATGACCATGACTCCAGAGCCACCCTGACACGCCAATACACCGACGAACTGACAGACATCTGTCAAGACGAGATCGTGATGGCACTGAGGCAGCTTAAAAATGGAAAAGTCCCCGGTGAAGACGGCATTACTTCAGAGCTTCTGAGGCAGGAGGAGCCCCTGTTATACAGGAGCTGCAGAGCCTGTTCAATGCCGTCCTTCACAGTGGGAGAACTCCAAAGGCGTGGAGCGGGAGTTTGGTGGTGCTCTTTTTTAAGAAGGGACATAAAAGAAACCCTTCTTAAAAACTACAGACCCATCACACTCCTGAGCCACGTCTATAAGCTTTTTTCACGAGTAGTCACGAATCGTCTCGGCCTCACGACGCATCGGTCTTGGTATGAACTTGGATAAAACCAAGGTCATGATCAATGACCACATTGATCCGGGACCGGTCGTCGTACATGGCCACCTTCTCGAAATTATTTCCGAATACACTTACCTTCGGCAGATTCTGCAGTTGGGTAGAAACAGTTTCGAGAAGGAGGCCAATTTGGAAAATTCAGCTAGGTTGGGCAGCGTTCGGGAAACTACGTCGAGTCTTCTCGTCATCCATACCGCAATGCGTTAGGATTAGTGAAATCCACATCAATTGTATTTTACGTGCAGAAAATGCACAGCAAGATTGAAAACAAAGTGCAAGTTTCATTAAAAATCGTTCAGAATTACAAACATCTAAACAAACAAACTATTAACTATTTAAAATATTGGTACCGCCTAGTGATAAATTAATTGCCACTTAAATACACAATTTATAAATAAATAATTAATTACCAAGTATCAAAATATGTTATTAAAATTTTGTCATAGTCGTTTTGACATTGCCATTCTAATAATTTTTTAATTTGCCGCGATTTTTCAGTCTCTCCTTTCATTTGACAGACTATAAAAAGCAAAATCGAATCGCACACCGATTGAGTCGTTTTAGCTAAATGAAAAATGAGTTTGTTTCATAGTAAATCAGTTTATTAGAAATAACCCATATGGTTTGAGTCCTTTTAGCTAAATGCAAAATCGTCTTGTTTCTTAGTAAAGTATTTTATCTGAAATGACCTACACAGTTTGAGTCGTTTCAGCTAAATAAAAAATTTACTAGTTTCTATGAAAGTAAATTTAACTGAAATGATTCAGGTGCTATGAGACATTTCTGTTAAATTACTTAAATACACACTTCTTTGAGATGGGATTTCTTAAAAAGGATCCATGTAGCCTGAGTTATTACAGTGTTTTAGAAAAAAATACCCGCCATACATGTGGCTTGGTTCTCGTATTTCAAAAAACCACCTTAACGTTATCAGATTACGGATCTTTTTTGCAAGGTGATAGAACCGACCTTTAGGACCATTTTGGTATATTTAACTCATTTTTGACCAAAGTGTGGATTGAGTCCTTTCAGCGTAACTACGTCCAATTATAATGTCTCATGGTAACTATAAAAAAATTACCACCCACATCTAGGTAAATCTTTGACAAAATGGTTAAATTGTCTAAGAGGTAAATACAATATATTATATATAACAGAGTAAGGTTTGACCCATTTAACAACTGAAACAGCTTTAGTAGAACTAGTTTTGCAATAACGCTATCTGCGTGTTTTAACATGCATCTTCATTGCTCAATCAAGTTGATTTACTATCAAATACATATATTCGTCCGCCCTTCATCAAAGCATCATATGTAGTGTTATTGGCACAGCTATGAGTTGGTAAAAGCTTGACTGATCTTTATTTCTTAGCAGAAAGGGTTCAGATTCTCCTAACAATTCCCAGAGACCAATATTCATGCTTATAACTCTATCAAAATAGCTATCATAGAAGACAAACAACGGCATAGTTCCCAAGAGAACCCATCGGACAATATGGACATCTATCGAAGACTTGGCTCTGCAATTCCCGAAGTGCTTACACGTAATAGCGATAGGGGTGTACTTGAGCTTGGATTTAAGGCGAATACAGCACCTAAACTAGCGCCACCACCTAATTTAAGTTATTATTCTGTTTAACAAAGGAATTTTCAAAAATCCTTCTTCCAGTTTGTGATACCTATCATAAGCTTTTTTTTAATGCCTCTGTAATAGTTTTATTCTATTTAGTTTAGGAAGAGATACGAAAATAGATGTTGGTGGCCACCAAGGGCAACTTCGTATCTCTTCCTAAACTAAATAGAATAAAACTATTACAGAGGCATTAAAAAAAAGCTTATGATAGGTATCACAAACTGGAAGAAGGATTTTTGAAAATTCCTTTGTTAAACGTAATAATAACATAAATTAGGTGGCGGCGCCACTTTGGGTCCGGTATGGGCCTTAAGTGGAATTTTGGCGTGATTTTATTGGTGTCTTGGGCAGTTGTGAGAATTTAGTTCAGAAGTAGCTGTGTTTTCTCTTATAAGGGCAGGGATTAAAAACTTCGGCCCCAATTTCCCATTCTGAAATGTAGTATTGGGCCCTATCTCATTCATTAGGACACCATGATGGTTGCGCCACCGAAATCATCATCATCATCATCATCAACCTCTATTAGTCCACAGCTGGACATAGGATGAGCGCCATAGCGCCCTGTCTTCAGCTTGCCGCATCCAGCATCTGCCAGCAGTTCGCAAATCGTCATTCCACGGTCGGAGGGTGTCCTACACTACGTTTGCCGAGTCGCAGTCTCCACTCATGAACACGTTATAACACGACACCAACAAAATGTGTACATTTGATGGAGGGTAAATCACCTGGCTATCAGCTTGGTTGTTTACCAAATTCGCTGCCGGCAACCACATCATTCATTGGTGGCGCAACCATTAATATGTGGTAGAGAGCTATTTAGCGTTTTACTCACTCCACCACCAGTTGATGGTGGGTTTTGTTTTGTTGTTTCTCGCTTGATAGTTCAAGACACCAGGGTGGCACGGTGGTGCTAACATGCTGTCCTAATGAGATAAGTGCCTAAAGCCACGGCTTGATCATAAATATAACATAAAAATTAATTTGATGTATTTTAACTTAGTTCTAGTGTTCCCTTTTTTCCCATTTTTTTGTTTTTGTTTCATTTGTTTTTTGTTTGTATAGTTTTATCTGTAGTTCCTAGTATGTAAGTCATTTTATAATCTTTGGGATAAAAAAAATATTTTTCTTCTCCTTCTAATAATAGTGAATGGATGTTCAAAGACAACACAGTCTTTTGCAAACAAAACTAGGTATTTTATTATAAAAACTGTCGTAGTTTGACGAATTAATTATATTAATGTATGTGGGTTAACAACGTACCTTGTTGGACTAGAAAAGCACTCACCCCTCGTTATGAAAGCATGAAAGTTCGGTGTTCTTCCAACACAAACATAGTTCATAGTTCACCCGCACATTCATAATTATACTATTTTACTTAACTTTTAGCCACTTATAGAATTTCCCTTGATCAAAAACGTTTTTCCCCTCTTTCAGTTTCAACCCTCATCACCGCAGTGCTATGCGGATCCTGCCCGCCCACGCTGTCTGTGGACCAATGCGCGCCCACCTGTGGACCTGAGGCACCATGCGTGGGAAACCAGCTGTGCTGTCCCACGGAGTGCGGAGGCGCCTTGTGCGTGGATCCCGTCACGCAAAGGCGGTTTGTTAACTTAGGTACGTTTAAAGTTGCGGTAACCCAAGCATGTGCGGGCAACTTACGGTCATTCTTAATTAATTATTACAAAAGGCGAGCTTAACCCTAAAAAGAGATATCTTCTAAGAAACCTTATTTGGTCATTATGTCATGTTCTTATTGGGCGCTTTAAAATGCGCAGCATTTTGGTAGGGGAACAGTTTATTTACATCGAAATCGCCGCATAAATAAGGTGTCCGATATAGTTTCTTAGTACTTGCTTCTTGTATGATTTGCACATTTACGATGTACTTATCTACGTGTCTTTTCCGGCGAGGCGCATACCCCACCCAAACTAGCGCAGCCGCCTACTTTATCTTATTATTCAATTATTGAACTAAGAAAATTTTTCAAAATCCATCGCACAATTTGTTATACGTATTAAAAGCTTTATTTTAATGCATCTGTAATAGTTTTATTCGATTTAGTTTAAGGCAGAGAATCGAAAATAGACTTTAATGGCCACCAAGGGCAACTTCGGTGGGTCCATAAGGCGCATACACCTATGCGACTTATGGGCTCACCACAATTGCATTGAATGCTTTTTTAAATGCTGTAGGGCAATTACACACATAAACGTACTATGGTAATCAAAAACACATTTTGAATTTCGCGCCAATCTGCGACAAACTACCTTAATGTTATTTATTAATTCCAGTGAAACAAGGCAGCTGTCCCGACCAGCCGGGTGGCGCTTGGATCTGCAGCCACACGTGCACCGGAGACTCCGACTGCCCGCGAGCCCTAAAGTGCTGTCGAAACCGATGTGGGGCGTTAGCCTGCCAGAAACCACAGCACAACCAGCCCAGTGAAGAACCTCCTCTATTCTTCTAAGATTACGAACCCATGGCACAATTCATAACACCAAATTTAAATTAAATAAAAAGCCTATTATTTCTCGATCATCTCAATAAATTAGGTCCTTAGTTATTTTTTCTAATTCATTAATAAGCAAATTCTTTCTGTTGTTCGTTCTCAAAACAAACCTGTCATGTTGAAGAAAAATATCAACTATTAGTACATAAAGAAACTTTCTCCATAGCTCGAAGAATAAAGTAAATAATCTAATCATTGACGACCTCTGTGGCGCGGTGGGCGAAGGTCCGCCTGCGACGCAAGAGGTTGCGGGTTCGATCCCCGTCTTGGGACAAATATTTGTACGATCTGCAGGTATTGTTCCGGGTGTTTTGGTCGTTTTCTATGTATTTATTTATCTATCTATATATTTATAAAACTAGCCACACGTGTAGTACTAGAGACTGACTACCCGCGAGCTTTCTAGTGCTGTCGGATGTCCCAATGCGTAATTTTGAACTTCTGAATGCTAAAGAAAATTTGTCTATTTTTATACTTACCTCAGTTTGCTGTCCTCATCAGGTATATTTCAAAGTGAGTGTCAGCCACTCGAGAATTTAATTAAATAGCTTCTTTATGAACTAAGGAATAAGTGTCCTTTTTCAGGGCATTTCCATAATGAGGTGGAAAATTGAATTTTTTATCAAGGCACTTTCTGCCTATGAATAATAAAGGCAAAGTGATATTGCGAAAGTTAATGAGGATATTTCTATGTTTTTTTACGACAGTATTAAGTATGTGGGTGAAAGCAAACAAAGCAAGATTTCCGTATCAAATTGAAGATCTTCAATTCTTCTACAGTTACCTAGGTAGTGTGTCTATTGAAGTTAAAGGGTAAGTGTAATGTAATTTTTTATTGCATATCACCTTACTCTGGCTTTTATTAGAGGAAGTTTAAAAGTAGCGCCAGTGACGGAAAAGATGAGGAGTAACAGGTTAGCGTGGTATGGACATGTTATGCGGAGAGAAGAATGTCATGTGACGAGAAGAGTGTTAGGTTTGAATGTAGAAGGATATAAGGGCAGAGGAAGACCGAAGAAAAGGTGGATGGATTGCGTGAAAGATGATATGGTTAAGAAAGGTGTAAGTACAGAAATGACGGCTGATAGAGGAAAGTGGAAGAAAAGTACAAGTTGTGCCGACCCCACCTAGCGTGGGGAGGACCGGAAGATGATGATGACCTTACTCTACTCTGGCTTTTACCCTTCCTTATTTGCATGTCAATTTGTGGGAAGGCGGGCGGTGCAAGCGAATTGCATATTGTTAAATCTTACCACACACGTTTTGCACGGGCTTGTAAAATTTTAGTCCGTAAAATGGTGGTGGTAGGTAAATCAGACTACCAATTTTAGCAAACATAAACCGTGTTTGTTTGTTGGATTAACTGTATTTCTAGACGTACTTATATCCTAGAAGTGTTCTCCTTCTGACCGAAATTCGACTACGTCTTTCGACTGGCCGAATTTAGCCGAGGTCCTGTGCACTTGGTTAGTATCCGTTTAGACCTCAACGGACACTAACCAAGTGAAAAATAGGTGCACTCTTTATTATTTTGATCTCATAATCCGATGGTATGGCAGACCAACGACACGATCGTAGAGAACTCAGACGCAGGACCAACGGCTACATGCGTTCCTGACTTCTTGCTCCAAAGAAAAACACAGTAGTTTACCTAACATTTTTATGGCATTTGAACCTGGATTCTCATTATCAGAGGTTGATCCCGCGACCGCTAGGTATACCAACATGGCTGTCGTATCCAAGGATACTTCTAGTGTATACCTATCTAGACAAAGATGTTTCTAAGACACGAAAATCTCTTTAAAGCGAGTCCCAGCCGCACCTAGTTTCCATCTGAAGTAGGAGGCAGTCGCTCGATAGATCTGGCTGAAAATTAGTATTTTCCAGCTCTTCAAGTGTCTCGGCACGAATACAGATTAATGTTTTTCTCGACAGGGTTGAGCTACATCAATCAGCCCTTTACAAAATTCCTTTTCAAAATTCAAAAGAGTAGCCCTGTCAAATCGACATTATATATTACTTCTGCCTACGGCTTCTCACGCGTTTTTTAGGGATAAAAAGTAGCATTTTACATTATTTCAGCTCTACATATATGCAAAATTCAGGCAGATCTGTTCAGTAGTCTTGGCGTGAAGCGGTAAACATCCAAATAGGTATCTAAACATCAAAGTGTCCAAATTTACGCATTTTATGAGTGTAATAATAAAAATAAAACATTAGTCTGGCTACGAATTTCGTATAAAATTATGTAATGTCGCTGATAATTTAGAGCATTTCTATTAAAACCGTTTTTTATGCGGAATTTGTATTTCTATTATCATTAATTCTATTTGATTTTTCGGCTTCTGCAGGTTTTTTTCCTACCTACCCTATTTTTTTATTTTATGATATTTTTAAGAACATTTACTTCGTTACCATAAATCTATAACTATTCTATTGTACAAAAATGCACATTTTGGTTGGTGGTTGCGCGTATATTCAACATTTAGTTAATCCTTTGTAAGCGTGAACCATTTGTGAAGTTCGAATCCATATTCCCTATCCCCTTCCTTCGCACATAGATAGCGCTACGAGTGAACGAGACGCTCGCACCACACACTAGCCATTTTGCGCCAGTCAAAATGGCGGAAGTCTTACTTTGGCAATCGAATCGCGCTGAAGCCTCCGCAAACAAAATTAATCCCGCAACTCCCTAGGGAGCCTATAGCGTCCCAGTCTGTGCCGAATGTTGTGCGCGCGCGCTGTGAGTGTCTGGAGTGTCATTTGGAACTGGAGGAGTGCCGAATCAAGGTATGTATATCCTTCCCTCATGCTGGCTGACTCGTGTACCCCGTGAACCTACAGCCGGCATTTTCCTGACCTCTGACTTCACAAATTCAACTGTTTGGCGTGCCCAGTTGGTATTGACATTAATCGCTTTTTTAATTTGCACGAGTTTCAGTCTTCACGATACATTAGGAAAGCGCCTTAAAGAAGGTTTTTTGGTCCGTAGTGATGTGAAGAAGGAGGATAAATCGTTATTCCTCGTCCCATGCCTATACGTGCGTCACTCGTGCATTTGTAAATTAGCTGATTTATTTCATCCTGCGAGTTGATGGAATTCCGATCTCAGAGCGACAGAGATCTGAATGGTCCAGAAGGGATGGGAACATAACCTTCTAATAACAAAATTGTTTTACGTTTCCAAGAACAGTATAGAAAAGAACAATCTATTGTTATGAGACTAGACTTTATATTCTTATTCTTTAATGAACTTGCTTAATTTTGATTAGTGAGTTGTCAAACCATACAAATAAGTCAAAGTTCAAAATTATTTATTAATCAAAATTAGACTTTTAAATATTGTTGTGCAAGTGGGGCTATTTCTCATAAATGTTCAGTGGCATTGCGCCATCTATAAAATTGATTTCTTACCTGCGCAAACTGGAAGCATACGAAGACGAAACATGTGGCCGGGCTATTACATAGTCCCTACTTACTCTCTACTCTCGAAGTGTCACAAAGATGTTCTGATAGGTGGCGCTGTATGGTAAATGCTCTCATGCTTATTGCATTTTCGGCTATAGAGCTAATTTTCTTCTCATGGCGAAAATCCTCATTACATCTTACCATTTTTGTATAAGAACAAATTAAAATTATTGCAGATCGGTTGTAAAATACGACTTGTAGAGGAGTACCTACGTAAATGCTGACAGCATCCATACTTTTGCTAGTAGTTTATACAGAGACCCTTCGCTCGTTCGGTCAATGAACATTTATTTCAATTACTTAGATTTTTCGTAAAATGATAATAGGAGTCATTTGGTTCTACTTAGTTGTAATTCCTGTCTATTGGTTAGTTTAGTTGTAGAATTGCAAGAAAAACACAGCAAAATAGACAAGAATTACAACTAAGTAGAACCAAAATGACACCTATTATCATTTAACGAAAAATCTATGTCATCACCAAAAGCCGAATGCTAAAGTTCAGAATGCTAGCAGCATTGCTAAGTTGAAAAGCAACACTAATTCGTTTGTCTGTTATTTTTGCACAATGCATTTTGACTGCATTCTATCATTTTCGAGACAGGATAAATGGATAGAAGAACAGGATTATACAAACCTTTTAACAGATAAATAACGATTAAAAGTTACATCGTTTATACCCAGTCTCCCCGGATGGCGATCCATTGAATAGAAGGGTTTAGCGTAATTGCACAGCAATGTAGTGAATCCCCATTCCCTGTTAGGACTTAGTTATCTACATATGTTATATAATACAACAGTAGTATGATAAATTAGTTTCTGCCCGCGGCTTCGCACGCGTTGTTTACCACATTCTTATAATTGTTGCTATCGTTTTATTTTATATTTTCTTTGTATAGTTTTAATTGTAGTAATAGTAATAAGTTTGTAAGTCCGTATGTATTTTTGGAATAAATACATATTTTTCTTCTTTTTCTTGTTTTTGGTAATTTCTATCCTATGGGAATTGATTTATCGGATAAAATGGTTTAACACCTCTATGCAAAATTTCAGCCCGATAAATTTTCATACTTTCGCGTGTGAAATATTAATTAGTTAATTCAATAACCTGAGGTAAAATAACTAAAGAATGTCCTTTCTACTTCAACTTATCATTGAAAAAGACCCCTTTATAGCAACATGATCTTATTTATTTCGTACCTACAGCTTTAATAAAATATTATTTACACGTTTTTACGTAATGTAATTCGTAGCAATTTTCGCAAAGCTTACATTTCGCTTTGTATATCCCTGCCCTGCCTCCCTCTATAACGTTCATAATTTTATATTCCCTGTTAGCTATAAGACTCGGTTTTTGGTAGCCAATTGGGTATTTTGTCTTTTTTTGACACTTCATTCTGAAAGGATAATAAGATGGGATCCTTATTTATTACACCCCGAACTCTTGGCTGAAGCTTCAGAGAGCTTAGAACTATCAGATTGTTTACATTATTATTTTTACTCGTCTGGTAAAGATTATTATCTTTACGTTATATAATTCGATTAAAAAAAAAAAATGTCAGCAGGTATCGTGTCAGATTAAATTATTAGCATGTATGTCTCTCAATTTTGAATTAATTTATCATGTTGTTATATATTAGTTTATTATTTTATTTGGTATTTGTGTATTAGTATAATTACTTTGTATTATTTTTAGCTTAGCATAAGCTCCGCCATCCTATAGTAATCTCCATGTTCACTGGTTGCCTGGAAGAAATAGCTTTAAGCGATAAGGCCGCCAATTCCATGTCTTTGTTTAGGATAAGTATTTTTTAATGTAATTTATGTGTTCTTGGTTAATGGGCTATGAAATAAAGCATTATCTATCTATCTATCAGCTTAGACAAAAATGAAAACTTAAAAAACAAATAAAAATAATAATGTTTCTTATTATTTTTTAGGGTAACATCAAGATTGATCACTAGAAAACGGAAACACAAACTAAATCTCACCACAGGTGAATCCTGTGAATCTCATGTGCACTGAAAAATGTTTTTAATTTAAATTCGAAAACAAACGATAGAACAATTAAATGAAAACAAAGCTTTCAAATCCAAAAAACTGTTTTGTGCTTTTGTACTTTGCTTTGATGATACTCATGTTGTTAAATATTTTCTACCATTATTCTTTGAGTTTTGTACAAAAGGATTGTATACCAAACATATCCAGGTTTTTGAATCGGAGTATAGGTAGCGAGTTCTAGGCACACGGACAGCTTAGTCGAGGCATTATGAACAACAAGTTTTTTACAGACTGGGCAAACGTAGTGTAGGACGCTCTCCGACCAGGTGGGATGACGATTTACGAAAGACTGTTGGCAGATGCTGGATGCGGCAAGCTGAAGACAGGGCGCTATGGCGCCCATTAGGGGAAGCCTATGTCCAGCAGTGGACTGATATACGCTGATGATAATGATGAACTTCTCACAATACCTAAAGGACCTACAGTTCTACTTACTTGAAAACAACAACGGAACCTGAAGCAAAAAACTTATTGTATACGAGGAGATTACCAATTAATTCTATTAGGAACCGTAGACCTATTTTAGATGAGATTAAGTAATAAATAAAACGTCAAGTGCGAGTCGGACTCACGCACCGAGGGTTCCGTAATTTTAAGAGTTTGTTGTGTGTGTTCTTGTTTCTTGCCAAAAAGCATGATTCTAAATCAACGGAAAGTAGTGCCTTATTAGATTTTGACTTAGAAGTTTGATTTATATTGCGGGTTCAAGAGGTAACAAATTTGATTTTATGATGTGAATTTCAACTCGCTCTACTTGTTTCCGAGCCTTTAAGGGCTCCTCATTTCCTTTTGAGGTTCGGAACCCCAAAAATGCCTCCAGCATTTGAAAAATCTTTACTGAGCATTCCAGATAAAAAATGTCGCAGAAACTCAGTGAAAAACCCACAGAAAAATAAACAAACAAATAAACTCAGCAAAATCAAAGCTCTCGTATGAAAACCTCAAGTAGGCATCAGATTTAGGTAATAGCGGAGCTCGAAGGCGGCAGAGCGAGCGGAGTCGGCGGCGCGAACAAGACGAATTACTCTCATATTTCATGTCGCCGCAATTACCTCCGAGGGCGAACTGCTTTAGGGTTATGGTGTTCCGCGCGGATTGCTGAAAACGGGTAACCCTTGCTAACTATGTGAAGCCGCGACGGTTAGCATTAAAATTATTATTAACCTGTAACGTCCCAGTGCTGACCAAAGGCCTCTCCCTGATCTCTTGATTTAATAATCCGAGCCACTTTGATTGTTTATTGTTTGTTTTGATGATGGCTTGTTATAAAAGAGATTTTGGTGGCCACCAAGGGAAACTTCGATTCACTGCCTAAATAAATAGAATAGAATACTTTTTATTAGCTCACACACACATACACAGTACACAGAAAGATACAAAAAAAACATAAAAATAATTCTATTCAATAGACTATTACTTATCCATTAAAAAAAGCTTATAATAGATATCACAAACTGTGCGATGAATTTTTGAAATTTTCTTTGTTAAACAGAATATTATGATAAAGTAGGTGGCGGCGCTAGTTTAGGTGGGGTATGCGCCTTAAAGTTTAGCCTTAAGTACGTGCTTAGCCTCTCCTTGCAAAGCGATGGGACAGCGCATCGGCATATTCGAGTCTACACACCAAAGTAGAAACAAAACAATATCGGGTGTCTACATCATTCGTATACGGAAACGTCACACCAATCCGCGCCAGACTGTGGCGACTTTGAACTCCATAAAGTACCTCTAAGGTACCCGGCTTAAATACTCATTGCACGGAACCCTTACTTTTGAACTCGTTCATGCCAACTTTTTCCATAAGTGAGCAGTGTACTTTGATAGGGCGAATCGCTTTGCCGAAGCACCCAGCCCCAGCCTCATGAACCCTGTAACGGCACTGGTATATGCCTACGGTTGGTATTATATCTGCAATGGTAGGTATACCGCCAAACGTCTGTAATGGGATACTTGCCGAGAGTATGTTTTGTAAATGATCTTGGTAGGGGAAATGAAGAGGGAGTTCATACTCTTGTTTATGATACCTCTGGTTTTGAATGAGTTTGGAAAATAAGAAAGTCTTTCTGTTCGCTCAGTCTTTAGAGACTTAGAAAAGGTCAAATATCAAGAAACATTAGTCTCGAAGCAGGAATCGAGTCTGCTGCTTTGAATAAGAACCTTCGCTAGCTGCGCCACACATTATGTCGTCAAAGACGAAGAATTCGTTCCCGACACCTTCCCAGAATACGACGCTAATTATCCAATGTTACCGGAACATAATTTGTGGAAGGTAAGTAAATTACTAGGTCGGTAGCTATGTAGGTAGCTACAGCGAGAAGCTCAGGTAATTAGCACTAGCATCGCCTAGAGGCTTGCGATGTAGGTCACACTTGAGATCCGATTAGCTGCAAAAATAATGTACGAACATGCGCCAGAAGTAGCTTTACAACCGCTGCTGTGTAAGTAACTACATGTGTGGACACGGCGCGGCTGTGTATAATTTAATTATCAAGCAAAACGTGTGATTCGTTAAATCAATGAGAAATTTTCGTAAATAATTCATCAGTAATAATTAAGGCTTTACCTATTTACTTTGTAAAGCCGTGATGAATCTGGAAATAACACGTTTATATACAATAATAAACCATTACATTTTACACTACCTCACAACATAAATATTATGAACCAGTTAAAATTGTCCGTTATTATTGTCGGGTGGTTTTCTCTTTGTGTTTGGAAATGTGTGCTCTATAATAAATTAGTTCTTTTTGTATAATAATATTGTATGGATTTTGTTTTGTGTATAATTCATATTGTATGGATTTTTATAATCTAAATATATAATAAAATGTAATGGACTGTGTATGTTAATTTTGTACCTAATCATGTCTGAAATTAAAGTGATAATAATTATTTTTATTATTAAAAGTCAACGCTCTGAATTATGTCGTTGGTACTTGAATAAATTATCTATTATTTATTGTAATAAGTGGCTAAGACTTCCTCTGGGAATATGAAAACAAAAAACCATGGTTTATTTTAATCATAAAGGCTTACGGACAAACCAAAAACTGGTTTGATCTAAGTTGTACAATAATAATGTATTTTTTGTAATACCTACATTAAATAAATAAAGTAAAAAAAGCCAAGTACTTGCCAAGGCAATTTTCGAATATTTCAATAGGTGAAAGTTTTCAATAAAAGCATTTTGACTGTGGTCGGATTAGATTAAATTGTGTGAGCTAGTTTTGACACCTCATACTGTCAAGCAACTTAATGCTTGTTTGATTTCTAGTATGGCTCTATGCAGGCAGAGCTCGGCAGGTGAACACGGATTAATTGGAATGAGAAGTGGCTAAGATTATTATACTATTGATATTGAGCATGAAGTACTTATTGAATTCATTTTCATTCATTTCATTCAAGAATAATTGGAATTCTTTAAACCATAGGTGCTGGACCTATGGTTTAATGAATTCCAATTATTCTTAACTATTTTTTCATTCAAACCTATCTATGCGATAAAATATCCTATATAATAGTATGACCGACTTCTTAAGCTATATATAGCTATTCTTGTCTTAGCTTTTAGTGGTAGTTATTGGTACGTACGTACTATTTGTTTCAGCTGCTAATAATGTTGTGTACTTACTTAGATTTAGTTTGTATAGGATAATCGTTATATTTATATAAAATTTCATGTCAATTGTGTGGCAACCAACACGCGAAATCTTGTAAATAAAAATAAAATAAAAATAAAAAAACGCCTATGGTCTAACTAAAGTGTCTTTTAAATAAGAACAGTATAAGTTTTTGATTAATAAAGAAATACAAATACAAAATACGGTACGTTACGTACCTATTACGTTTTACGTTACGTACGGTCAAATAAAATAATTAAGGTTCCATTCTATTTGGGTGAAGTTAGCCACAAAACCAGTATTGCGAAATTTGCAATTATTGTTGCTAGGGCGTTCAACATAAATTATTTTTTCACAACAATTGGGACTTGGGCGTTTGACTGGATAATTTACGTAATAGGGTAAATTATGGTCGTTAAAATTAAGAAATAATATAAAATAAAGTTGAGAAATAAAGTTGGTTGTTAAAAACAATTCTTTATTTAAAACTGATTTTTTTACTACAGAAATTATAGCCGTTTTATAGTACCTATTTGAAACATGCCAAATTATTTTATACGGCGGTTGGTGATACCTAGCTTAAGCTTTCTTTACTAAAACAGTATTGTCACATCTGTGGTATATGCAGTTTTGATACTCAATTTAGTAATATTTGAACATTATTGATAATTTTTACTTGTCATGATTGTCTTCTGTCTTGTGTACTAATATTAATAAAATTATAAATTAAATATTTTTATTTTGTATTAACTTATGCTCACGGCTTTGCACCCACTAAAGCTGTATAAAAAGTAGCCTATGTCCGTCCCTGGGATACCTTTAACCTCCCTGCCAAATTTAAATGCCATTTAAAAAAAAAAAAAATAAGGTAAAATGGATTTTTAGTGAAGAGCTATACCTACTACTTATCCAATGCCCGTATTATGAATGCTTGCTCAGTCATCGATCAATATTGAGTAAAGTTTTTCTATGGCATAAACGTAGAGCGGAGTACGGACCATAGGTAACAAATACATTTCTACAACTTCAAATTTTGTATTTACAGAACAAAAATGAAATCAGGTAACAAAAAATGGTGTAAATACACCCCGGCAAACCTAACAAATAACTAAAAACGCTGAAAAAAAAAAACAATCAGTTTTAAATCTCGGTATTCTAGTTTCCAGTTCGTAACAAACTGCGGGTAGATATGAATCGTCCGGAGCCGTCTATTGTGACGTCACGCCGTCAACAATATGCCATTGTCGAGTTGTAGCGAGCTATTGTTGTGGTTGTAGACAAGTGTTTGCATGGATTGTGTGTAGCGAAAAACGCAAATAAAAGAGCTTACATTACTTGCTGCAGATATAATACACCACGTAATGGCTGTACGCCAAAAGCGGGATTCATCATCGCCTATATTAGTCCACCGCTGGACATAGTACGCCCGCCTCCCTAATGAGCGCCGTAGCGCCCTGTGTTCAGCTAGCCACATCCAGCATCTGCCAGCAGTCTTTCGTCGATCAAATCGTCATCGTCGTTTGAATCGACTTTGTTCCCAGAAAAAAGCTTATAAAGCAATCAGTTACATTTTAAAATAAACCCTGTTTCGCTTTGACCCAATTTGATGAAAGGGAAAACAGGAAAGCGAGAAAGATTAACAGACACGTTGCTTGCGAACCTAGGTACGGTACAACTCACCATTTTCACAATAGGCTACTTGACTCTGGTAAAGATAACGCAAAGTGTAATTAATATTTCTTCAAGGCCAGTCGTATTAGTTATAAAAACCAATTTTGAAATTTGAATAAAATAATGACGCGCCAAAACGATAATCTCAGTCATGGCTACTCGATGACGTCACACCTTAAGCCACGCCCTAACAAAAAAAACAATACGCACTGTAATCAGTTCTACGGGTGACGTCACAAGTTATACCAAAAGCGGAGCGTTTTCGGTCACGTGATCATATACAATAAAAAATGTGTAATTTTAATCCCGTTTTTTACCTAAAATAAGCATATTTTTTTTATAAAAATCACCTGGTTACGCTTTGATGAAAACAATTTGAAACTTTTTTTCAATGTCAAATAGCCTATTGTCAGCATTTTATAACCCCAGTAGCGGTATATGCCTAACCTAATTCTTCACTATTTTCAAAGGTTAAGTTTTTTCTTTCCCAAGGGAACTGATTCATGGGGTTAAGAGTACCTACAATTTGTTATATTCCAGGCTTAGAACTACCTGTGTGCAAAATTTCAGCCCGATCCGTTCTGTGGTTTTGGCGTGTAGAGATAACAAACATCTATACAAACTTAGCTTTTTGCTATATAGTGCGTTACTCGCATTGGGCATTTTTTGTCCCAAAAATTGGGACATTAGGGTGGGGCGCAGGTTCGAATCCGAGGAACAATAACTTTTGCCATAGCATTTTGTCTACTTCAACCACAAGAGCGTTTAATGAGAAATATGATACTTTCTGCTGTGCTTACGGTTTTTGTATGGCGCCGGAGTTTTTATATGAAACTCGAGATTTTGTTCGAAATCTCTTTGAATCACGTAGTTACGTAGAGTTTTGAATATCATTTTCCTCGACTTTTTCGCCTTTTTGAACAGTATATCAAAAACGATGAAAATATAATATGAGAGGTCACGATCGCGTCTCGACTCAGGGGTCAGATTTTAAAAGTTGTAACATGACGTGTAATATAGTGGCCGCAGCAGATCGACAGCCATCCACTATGGCGCACGCATGCCAACACTGACGTCACATCAGCAGACTAGGCACGGGGATTGTTCTCTAGGGTAGAATAGACAACAATGACATCCTCATACACTGCGTACATTATTAAAGTTGAAGGAATGAATTTCAAACAATATCATCTAGCACAAAAGTTCTTGGGAAGACAATACAACGAAGTCCAACTCGACGAGTTTAAGTCATTTGTTTACAATAGAAACAGAAGGTGCACCAACTTCTGTTTCCATCGTTAGACCAGCTCGATTGAACCATGACATTGCACTGTTACCGATAAGTATGCAAAATTTCAGCTCTGGTTGAGGATGACAAAATTCAGTTGCTAGGTTTGTCCCACTCATAATGACAGGGCCGAATGGCTTAGAATTTGCACCACCCAACTCTTCCCGTCCCGGATCAATGTGGCCATTGATCATGACCTTGGTTTTATCCAAGTTCATGCCAAGACCGATGCGTCGTGAGGCTGAAGCTAGGCCGTCCAGCATCAGGTTCAGCTCCTCCAGCGACTCAGCCATCAAGACTATGTCATCAGCGAATCGCAGGTGTGAGATGTAATCGCCATTTATGTTTATGCCCTTACCTTTCCAGTCCAGCGTCTTAAACACATCTTCCAACGCGCTTGTGAACAGTTTCGGGGATATAACATCCCCCTGTCTCACACCTCTGCGCAGTTGGATGGGTTTAGACTGCTGGCCCTGTACTTGGACACTTATGGTGGCGGCATTATAAAGACATCTCAACACCTCGATATAACGATAGTCTACTTGGCAACGCTGTAAGGATTCCAGAACAGCCCAGGTTTCGACAGAGTCAAAGGCCTTTTCATAGTCCACAAAGGCCAGACACAGGGTCGTACATGGCCACCTTCTCGAAATTGTTTCCGAATACACTTACCTTGGGCAGATTCTGCAGTTGGGTAAAAACAATTTCGAGAAGGAGGCCAAGAGGAGGATCCAGCTAGGTTGGGCAGCGTTTGGGAAACTACGTCGAGTCTTCTCGTCATCCATACCGCAATGCTTGAAAACGAAAGTTTTCAATCAGTGCGTCCTACCCGTCATGACCTACGGAGCTGAGACGTGGACACTCACGGTAGGGCTGGTCCACCAGTTTAAAGTCGCTCAGCGAGCTATGGAGAGAGCTATGCTCGGAGTTTCTCTGAAGGATAGAATTCGCAACGAATACATCCGACAGAGAACCAAGGTTATCGACATAGCTCAAAGGATTAGCAAGCTGAAATGGCAGTGGGCTGGACATATTTCGAGAAGAACCGACAACCGCTGGGGTAAACGTGTTCTTGAGTGGAGACCGCGACTCGGAAAACGTAGTGTAGGACGCCCTCCTACCAGGTGGGACGACGATTTGCGAAAGACTGCTGGCAGATGCTGGATGCGGCAAGCTGAAGACAGGGCGCTATGGCGCTCATTAGGGGAGGCCTATGTCCAGCAGTGGACTGGTATAGGCTGATGATGATGATGATGAACTCTTCCCGTGGGTGTCGTAAGAGCCGATTAAAGGACATACCTACACCGGGGGGCGGGCAACAGCGCCTCTTGTAGAATACATCTACCACCGAACTGAGATCCTCAACCCGCATGCCCAGCGTGGGGATTAAGGGCATTACATCTCATGAGATAAAAAAATTCAGGGGGAGGCCTGCGACCAGCAGTGGACCATTAAAGGCTGTTGAGGTTGAGGGTATACTGACATCTCTGTCAACGTCAAACAAAAGCTAAATCAACCATACTTCATGGATATAAAGACCATGATGATGGATGAATGATAATGATTAATGAAATATTGTGCCATGGTGGTGTAAAAATCGACCACTCTAACTCAGCCCCGTAGATTTCATAATAGGGATTCGTGAAACCTGTATAACGTTATGAAAGAATTGAGTAAAATCGTCCGGATTTTAATGTTACTGTAAAATTTGCTTATTAGATCAGAAAACCGTATGGTGAAGCCAGTCAGAGGCATTTTCACAGTTAATTGGTACCAACCGAAATGCCTGGAATGAATCCTTCGTGGAAATAATTCAACTTTAAATAGCTTTCGAATCACCGACATCAATCGGGATAACCAGACCAAATGAGATCGCACAGAGTAACAAATACTTAGCTATGCTGAAATACTTCTGCTCAGTGACTGTGTGTCAGTTTATGTGTGTGAGTTTACACAATAATAAAATAAATATTGCGTTATTCATATATTACATGAATAATGCAGGACAATTTAGACAGAATAATCTAGCCCCAAACAAAGCAGAGCTTGTGTTATAGAATATTACTATGACATATTACTGATCTTTGTATTACTGATATTCATAATAAAGGGTTATTGGTAAATTAGTAACATTACGTGAACTGCAGGTTCTGACCATCATCACAAACAGGTTTGTGAAGACGCGTGGTCTTTAGTATTCACCAATAATCCTGTATTACACATATTGTTTTTTTATTACGCATAGAATACGACCAGATAACCCGGAACAAAATATCTGCAGATCTTACATAAACATTTGTCCTCAAGCGAGAATCAAACAAGCAATCTCCTGCGTCGCAGGCGGACTTTCGCCCACCGCGCCACGGAGGTCGTCTATAAAACACCAAAACGGTAACGTTTTCGTTTACTAGCAGTCCAGCATTTCTTATTTTATGTATGCTTCAACTTTAGGATTTCATTAAATTACTCGGCGCAGTTAGCTCGAAATGGTGATCATTCAGAATTAAACTTAAGCTGAAAGCTTTTTAAAGCTGTTTAAATTAAATCAGCATCTTTAAAGTGGTAAAACCCATAGTTTTTAGATAACCAGTTCACGTCGTGGTTCATACCTTGCTCCACTATGCTCTGATATAACTCTAAAACAAACCAAATGGACGTAATCGATAATATAAAGCGTTTCCAGTTTTGTTTGAATTCGATAAAGTCAATATTAAATTTCACTCGCAGTGATTTAGCCAGAGGCAATTTTTAATTATAATCAGTACTGAATTCTGTTACATCATACATTTTGTTATCATTCGCAGAACTTGAAACCAGCTTCTATTGATTTATAATTATTTATCAATTCACAAGATTACAAATGAAAGGAATAAATCAATTACATTTATTCACACATTAGTGCCAAGGCTAGGCAGTGAATGCGTTAATCATTAAAAGATTTTTAGAAAAACAACATAGTAATGGAATCTTATCAGCCACATAAAGTGTTTATTTACTTTCCTTATGCCGCTGGCGACTGTACACATCGAAAAAGCGTGGTCGACTCTTGGGGTATCGACGTGAAGGGAACCATTCGATATTTTCAGCTGTATTTTCATCAATCTGAATTATTTACTATTTGTTGTTGATCTAAACTCAGATAGAATCGAAACTAAAATCGCCGACATAGTTCTCAATAGGAGTAGCAAGCTGAAGTGACAGTGGGTAAGGTCATATAGCTCGCAGAATTGATAACCGCTGCAGAGTAAAGGTTCTCAAGTGGCGGCCGCGATACAACGCGAAACGGAGTGTTGGGAGACCATCAACTCGATGGACCGACTACGTCGTAACGGTCGCAGGGAGTCGATGGATGGAGGCGGCTCAGGACCGCTTATTATGACGTCATATGGGGGAGGCCAGATGTGGACGTATATAGGCTGATATGATGAAACTCAGATTATTCTAACTATTATAGTTTGGTTAGGTTCGTAAAGATTTGCCTTTTCCAAAGACTCAACTTCCAACGGTCTCTACGAATGAATAAAGTAAAGGTAATTGCATATATAGGCCGCACTACGGTAGCCTCTATCAAAAGTTAGAGGCTAGATTGGTGCACAGCACCTGCGCGACTCCGCAAGCAAGCAGTAAGCTCGCTATCCACGCATGCTCGGCAAAAACCCATATGATCATACCACTTAGATCATATTACCTTGCGACAAGCGAGCGGTCCACCCACACGGCTACAGTGAGCCATTAGCCTAATCTAAAGCTTTCGATAAGCAAGGCGTCGATCAACGAGTTAGGTTGCGGCAAGTTTGCTTACTGCGTGCTAGCTGCTATTTGATACTGTAAATGTTCTTTTGAATTTAATAAGTATCTTAATTTTAGTTGGTAATTAATGTTCAAAGTTCATTGTGAACATCAATTACTAACTAAAAATAAACAAAAATAAATTGAATTTATATAATGATAGAAAAAACTATTTACCTAAGCTTTCGCGATTAATCGTGCGTGTATCCAAAGATAACGAAATGAGGCCCTATAGATTGTCTATTTATATGTTGTGCATGGTGTAGTATAGGTGTGGGATGTATGTGCTATGCCCTTTACTATGCACACACTCATCACATCTAGCTGCTTGAGGTAGGTAAATACTCTTGCTTGTTTAGCTGTCGAGAGTCCTCTGTGTTGTTTTATTGAACGAAAGAGAGTTCTATTCTTTCTACAAAATGCTCTACTGAACTTATAAAGATTTGGGCCTTTAATTTTGCTTTTTTTTCAAGTAGCAAAGAGGAGATTATTAGGGATTTAGGGGAGGCCTTTGTCCAGCAGTGGACTGATATAGGCTGATGATGATGATATATAGCAAAAGCTGAATTTACTCCCATTACCTTAGTTTTTATTTCATTTGTATTGTGTTATATTATGTATATCAGTTATCTAGTACCCATAACACAAGCTCTGCTTATCTTGGGGCTAGGTAATGATGTGTGAATTGTCCAGCATTATTTATTTATTATTATTTATTATGTAGTGTTTAAGGTAATAAATGTTTTGTGTGAGATAGTAAAGGAATGGATGTTGGCAATATTCAATAGATCATTCGGGTTTCTTACCTTTTCCTGCTTGAACGGTTGAACAGACACGTAATGATGGGTGAGAAGATTGATTCTACCCTGACGAAGGACACAGGCTACCTTTAATCTCAAAATAATAACAAATAACAAAAACACAACAAGAGAAGTTACCTTATAGCCAGAAAAGAAGAATATTTACCAGTTGTACATCATCAGAAAATGCAAAGCAAAATAGCCTATAACACGATACGAGGTCGTTTAAGCGTGTCCCCACTGCAAAGATAAGCTAAGCGATGCTCTCACCCGAACAATGTCACAGCACAAAATCGATGTAGATGGGCCTTTGGAAGCTCTGCCTGCGCAACACTGCGGTGTGGCGTGGGGCAAAAGCGATTACTAATATGTTTATCTAAAACTAACGGGCCCCTCGTGGTTTCACCCGCGTAGTTCTCCTTCCCGTAAGAATTCCTTTTTATCCAGAGCGAGAAGAAAATGTAACCTTTTGAATATGCCTTATGAAGCTTGAACTTGACATCTTCAATAGTAGCATCCCTAGTATAAAAACTAAACTCAACAAGTCTTTCTTTGATAAATATCAGTTGGATAAAAAAATAAGTGAATGAATACAGTACTTACCTAGATTTACATTTGTGTACAGTCACCAGCGTAAATATATGACTATGGGCAGCGCTGCAAAACTATCTGATTATCAATTGAGGGAATAATTATGTGACGATACGTACCCGGTAAAAATATGTGATGATTTATAATACCCGGCATAATAATCGTTTGCCTTGTAAAAGCATAAGTATCGGATGGGACCTGTGACTTGGCACGGATAGCCTGTGACTTGCGCCCTGCGCCCACCTGGGCGGTATGTAGGGCGGGCGGTATTTCGGTTCATGTGCCTTTCACAGGGTAATTGCGTAGGTCTGCTACCTTTTGCTCCGCTGCACGATGTTCCTGTTTAACATAGCTTAACCTACGTATTAACAATTACGTGTGCACTAAGAATGTTCGACGCACATAGCTCGTCTCCGTTGAGACTGGCCGATGTGGCAGAAAAATTGGTTAGGACGATTTTACATTACGTTATTTGATTGTTTTTAAATTTTTACGTTTTGCGGGACAAATACCTTGGGAATACATATTTTTATGGAATCACCTCGAAATAATTCTCTAGAGTGAAACAATTTTCCGAATCGCTCCATTATAGATGGAAAAAATAACAAACAGTCTATATTTATTTCTGGTCTCTGTAACTAATTATGAACAAATCTTAATTTCCTTAGTGTAATTAATAAAATTACACCTAGCCTATAAAATAAATAATGATGATGAAATTCAAACAGCATTATCTAGCCCCAAGGTAAGCAGAGCTTGCGTTATGGGTACTTATAATATAGATTAGATTGGATTGTGGGGATTATGGGCATTTCCCCCCAGGGAATAAAAGCCAATGAGGGGACGGCCTGCGTCAACAGTGAATCAATATAGGCTGTTGAGGATGATGTTATAATATAGTCTTACCTGTCAATATATTTATGATAACTTGTTGTACACTCATAAAAATATCAAAAGCTTTCCTAAAAATAGCGATATACATAAAATAAATACTAGAAATAAACATAAACTTGCTGTACCCATAACTAGGCTTCACAAAATTAATGTATCTTTTAAAGGGCAATGTATACGCTTCTACAACAAAACTCCTAGTGAGTTGCAAAATCTATCAGTAAATAAATTCAAACAAATTGTAAAAACCTTTCTGTGCAAAAATGCTTATTAAAAAATATCAGATTATCTAGGAAACAAAAAAGCTTGGGACGGGTTTTACTCCAACTCGAAAAATAACAACTAACAGGCTAAAGGTTTCTTCGTCGCTTCTTTACTTTAGTCTACATACCGAAGCGACCGAAATCAAAAATATCGCTTTATTTCCGTGTCAATGTTTTCTTTTAAGAATTTGACCTTTTCTAAGTGTACATTTTTGTATTTATGGAAATAAAGACATTTTGATTTGATTTACAAATACAGCCACCACGTAAAATATTAAAACGTTATAATTGTAGGTGTATTTAATATTATATCCCTGCATAGTGTACCGTACATTAAGGTTGCACTACCGCAGCCTACTCTGAGCTAATTGCGTTCGTTCCCTGCCTGCGCTCATGTCCCGATATAAAATGTAAAGAGGTCTGAACTTGAATAAGGCCGGAAATAGACGGGCAACAAGATTTACTTTACAATAAACTATTCGTCTAATTTTTAATAATAATAATCGTTTATTTCAGGCAACACAAGACAAGTACTTACAAAGTATCTTAACTAGGGCCCATATTATGATAAATACCATATGGACTAACATACATAATAATAAAAACAAAGACTCGTGTCACTGTCACTTGGTCAATGACGTGCGCGCGGTGTCGCGTATCAGCCTTCCACAGAACTTTCAAAACACGACACTCTTCGGCCAAAATCCGCTATCCATAAAAGTTGAGAAACGTTCCGTCAGCACTCTCACCATAAATGACGCGAAGTTCACATTACGGCGTGACTCCAACTTCTCGACTCTCAAAAAAAAGCCGGATTTCTGTAGCAGATACTAGTGCAAAAGTAAAATAAATAGCGCCTCCTTGGTTAAAGAAATAATGACCGTTGTTTGTGGGTACGCCAGCATAACGATCAAGCTAGCGTACACACGACCGTTCTCAAAAACGGCTTATACTATAGCAACAAAATTGATAGACAATAATAGAGTATAAATATCGTTTCAGCTATGCAAAATTTCATAATGATTGCTCTCATAGGAACGGAGATATGGAACAAGACTATAAAATAACACCTGAGCTGGCGTTATGCTAGCGTACCCATTAAAAACCGATATAGTTCCTATAGAAAATGAGGTTCTCTTAATGTAAATATTATATGTATAAATAGTGTGTGAAGTCCTCTTTCTCCCAGTAGTCATACTTTATGCAAATTCGTAATCAAACACTATAAAAAGTTGATGTAACAGGAAGAGCGAAAACTGTAGGTAAATAATTCTAAAATGAGCGCGAGTGACGGAGCACTCCTGCCCCGACCATGACGACGCATTATCTCTATCTCTTTCACTTCCATGGATAATTCACATGTATCTTTCTCTATCTTTCATTATGACCAATACCTACATTGCTTACTGCTCAGAGTCCAAACAAGATTTAGGAATAACGAAACGCAATTCCATTCGTACAACTTATCAAAGAATCTCATCCGAAAATATAGGTATGTAGGTAAGTAGATGTAGTTAAAAATAAAAATCGAAGATTATGGGATATTGCTCTCCGTTGCAATGTAGTTCCGCCGTGGTCTGCTAGAAGGCGCTAAACGTGACTTCTGAACAAGTAGTTAAATTAACAAAACCTTATGAAATGCTTTATATGAAGCTAAATATAGATAAAAATACTCGTGACAGCTCATTTATAGTAACAAAACGACTAATTATTACTATCTTCTACATTGTTCGGTGTATTGATTCACTAATAACTTATTTTTTGTTTGCGACAGTAACTACCACAACAAATTTGTTCCTAGAACTTTACATCATCTTTTTATACTGTTTGATTACGAATTTGCATAAAGTATGACTACTGGGAGAAGGAGGATTTCACACACTATTTATACATTTAACATTTACATTAAGATAACTTCGTTTTCTATAGGAACTATTTCGGTTTTTAATGGGTACGCTAGCATAACGCCAGCTCAGGTGTTATTTTATAGTCTTGTTCCATATCTCTGTTCCTATGAGAGCAATCATTATGAAATTTTGTTGTGTATAAATTTTGTTGCTATAGTATAAGCCGTTTTTGAGAACGGTCGTGTGTACGCTAGCATAACGTTATGCTGGCGTACCCACAAACAATGGTCATTATTTCTTAAACCAAGGAGGCGCTATTTATTTTACTTTTGCACTAATTATACTCTATATACACGCTATATATTAGGCATAACAACAAACGTGAATTCGGTTATGTGTACGCTACCATCACGGACACCAAACATTTTATTTCTTGTTTTCACGTGTTTTAAGGTGTCTTACCATTTAGGTATCAGCATCGTGATAAAATTAATACCCTTATGATTACTGTGATTCAATAATCCACCAGCCAGGCTAAGATTGTTTTGACGAAAGCCCACAGTGCCTTTTTATAACCATCTTTTGAACTGACGACTGACGTTACAAATCAAACTCAAACTGTCCGTCTACACCGGGCCTAAAGTTGAAGTATACCGCAACGCAACTTGTTCCTACAGCTTCATGATATTTTATTTAGCTTTTGCAGATGATAAATGTTGGATTAGTTGTTTCTTGAACGGTTTTCAACTTCAACTTCTTGCTATATGGCTCTGCGTCTGGAGAATGGTTTTCAAAGGGCTTAATTAAAGATTGTTCAAGGTGGAATCACGGTGGGTGGTTCAGCTCTTTTGATGTAAGGTCAGGTTTAGGTCTGCGTTTAATATTAGACCTGTTCATTGTTTGCTTCTTTTCACACTTGCCTGAGTTTCCAATACCCGATTTCTATACCTACATACTTGTTAATAAACAGTACCTATCCCTTCATCAGCCTAAGAGCTCTACTGACAGCTCCTATAACCTTTTTATTTTTCAACCCTATTCAGATTTTGAAATCCTTTCGCCCTTTGCTTCTTTGATGTAAGCCTTAATAGCCTAAGGTTGTCATTTACAGTTCCCATCTTTATTTTCATGACCTATATTTGTATTACTTATTTGTTTTTTTTCAGCATTTCTTCAAAAACATTGAAGTATACCTAATTGAAAAAAGTTAAACTACAAATTGGTAAGGTACGATGGTGTGATTCTATCCAAGACTGCCCTTCGAACCTTGAAATAAGATGGCAATTTTACGATAGCTTTGATAAGTTTTTCATTAAATTCGTTTACGGGAGAACTTTTTGATTAAAAATTATACTTTCGCAAAGTTTGATACACGCTAAATGAACATTATTTGAAACGAGTGCGCCGAGAAAGCCGAAGGTATCGAATCGAAACTAACGTATTAATTGTGATGAATTTAAAATGAAGAAGATTTAGAATTAAAATATTATAAAACTATTGTATGACTATGTATACGGGCCATGAGCCTAGTGTGGGGCCGTCGCGTCGGCAATCTATTAGACATACCTACTACCTATTATAGTTTAGCTCCTATGTACTTTTTTTCTTAGTTAATGTATGCCTAAATGTAAATATTTGTTGGTAATAAATGATTTGTATTTGACTTATGTAGAAATCAATAAATTTTGTAAGTACTTTTTTGTATTTTTTTATCAGGAGGTGGCTTCCTTAGCCGAAGCAAAGTTCAAAAAAGGTACCTATCTATTTATTTATGGTATCAATTTAAAAGGTTTTAAAGCAATAAAGCTCGTTTCCCTAAGGTTGTATATTCTGGCTCAGTATAAGTGCTTCCAGCAATATTCTGTTGACAAAGGATATCCATTTCCGGGAGGCTGTGTGATTTCCGGCCGTAGCGGAGCTAAATCAAAATGACCGTGTGCTGGTAACCGATATTGAGATTATTGCTATAGATTTTGTCATAAATAAATACTAATATTTTTCTGTCCTCTCAAATCACAGGGTTATTACAATTGTGTTCCCCTAAACGAACGGTTGGGATAAAATCAGCCCATCCGTCAAACATAGGGACAAGCGAAAGATATATCGCTTATAGGGAGACGGTTGGGACAATCTTTGCTTCTCACAGTGCCAACCGTCTAGCGAACTGCTAACACGGGAATGGTCAGGCAAATATCAGTCCAACCGTCTGGCGACCCCTTAGGGGGACAGGATAGGGCGCCGAATGTTCATAATAATCCAAATCTCAGGACTCTTGAAGCTCTGTCGACCTGACCGCCCGTGATGATTGGTGAGCTATCTACCTTAAAAGAAACACTGTCTGTAGGCCAACATAACAATGTTGGCCCACAGACAGTGTTTCTTTTAAGGTTTGTGTTTTGGAAAAATAACTCTTAGTAGTTCTTAGTAAAGGAATTGTTTTGCAACTTATCACGGAGCGGAGCTACCTTGACTACGCTGCCTGCAGGTACATCATCATCCCGTATTACGTCTACTGCTTAAACAGAGACCTCCTTCAAACGTGTAATACCTAAGACCTATAGTGAATTTAATGAGAGTGAGGGAACAGAGAGTGCACCTGTGTTTGGGCACGCACTCGGGACACTATAATAATTGTCCTGTGCATCTGGCTGTGTGGCTGCCGTGGCCGATGATTCGGCATACCTACCTACCAGTAACAACGGCCCCTGGCACATACAAATACAGTTAGTGTACCTACCTACGTATTTTAAGAAAATCTCTGAAATATAAAAGACTTACTTCAATAATAAAAATAAACAACATTCTAATAATTCATTCTAAGGTCCTCAAATGAAGAAGTTTACTAAAGTATATAAAATTAAAATAAAATTTTAAGCACGTAAAACAAAGCTGAAAGAGTTTCTGACTGAGTAAATGCGGCAAAAAGGAAAAGTTTTGTGTTCGTGACTCAGCCATGTGGAAAAACGCGACAATAACGTATTCACGCAAACTGTTCGCTTACAATTATTTTTAAAAGTGTAATATTAGGTACAACCAAATAGTTTTTCCGGCCTACTACAACCTGGGTTTCTTTAAGACTAGAGTGAATAGTTGTCTTCTAGACCTGCGTGTTACATCATTGGCCAAATCGGAACACTATAATGCACGACAATTTATTGTACGGCCGAATAATGTACACCTTGATAAATCGTGTCAAACCCTATTAAAATTGGAAGACATGACACGGATTATCAAGGTGTACATTATTTGGCCGTACAATAAATTGTCGTGCATTAAGTGACCCGGCCAAATTATTACGAATAACGTAGGGTTCACAATGAAAAAATCGTCAGATCATTAGGAAGAGAGAAGAAGAAAGCTAAGGCCAATGTCTAGGAATGGGTAATTGAAAGTACCACGTTGATTTCATCCGAGGAAAATACAAAAAAAAAATATAATAGGGTTTTATTTTTATATTTAAGGGTTTTATAATAGGTACATGTGCTTATTCTCAAGATTGTCGAATATAGCTTAGATTCCGAGCATCGTCGATCATAGCTTGTATTCAAACAAGGTTCGATACATCAAGCTCATAGATATGGATGGATCGCTTTGGTACTGAATGGATCAGACTGAAATTTTGCGTAGTTGTTAGGCCTGGAACAAGATTCAATTTTAACTTTAAACCTGGTACTGGTTTTTTTATCACGGAATAAAGTATGCAAAGTCGCGGGAATCTGTAAAAAACAAAAAAAAACATTTTAGATTTAGCACTATAAGCCTACTTTACAATACAATTCAATATTCTTGAGTACACCACAAAATAAATCAAGAAACAGACGTAGACATTAAACATAAAAGAACAATGGGCGGCCTTAACGCTTAAATGCGATTTGTTCCAGACAACCTTTGGATGGAGAGAAATTTCAAAATTTAAGAAAGGCAGGACTACTTTGTACAAGCTGAAGACAGGGCGCTATGGCGCTCATTAGGGGATGCCTATGTCAGGCTATGTGGACTTATATAGGCTGATGATGATGATGGTAAGCCTAAATCAGGGCATGTATGCACTGGCTGCGTTTCAGCACCACCACCCTCTCTTTGACATGGTAATCGCCGGCCCAGATTGGCGGTTGCCTGCCGGTACAATTATTTATCAATTAATTTGGAGCACAGAGGATTTCAAGCTATTTTGGTTACGTTTTAGTAGCTTTAGAATTCAAGGGTTAAAGTATTTTTAGGTTTTTGATAAGTACCTAGAACTATTTAAAATACAAACTTAATACTAATAGGCTTACAAATTAAATAAATAGACAAGTAAAATTTTATATCATACATTATAAACAATATTATAGTAATAATAATATATTCTTTATTTCAGACACAAGATTATAAATAGTAAATATAATCAATTAAGAAATACAGTGTTATTGTTATCATTTTTTTTTGTCCACTAGTGGAAGAAGTGAAAAATAAACCAATAAGTAGACCAACCAAATTATGTATTGCGATATTAGACACTTATCTGTCAGAATAATTATATTCCTTAAGAGTGCCCTTTTTGGAGAGCAAAGATAGTCTGTGAAGACCATTGTTTTCTTGACCACCCAAATGTATTTGGACATTTATGATGCTCCATCGAAAGCCAAAGAGTGTGCGGTAACCACCGCTGCATAGGTATCCATAGCCGGCGTTTGTTTGGCCGGTGTGTAGGGACGCTGCATCCCGGAGATTTCCAGTTTGGCTTGTTTGTTTACTTGTGAAACAAACAAGAGCGCTTAATAATCAACAGACTGAAATACACATCATTCTCAACTCTATTAACACATCACATAGGTAGTAGATTTAACAATGTCAACAATTTTAAGCTAGAGATTTCGCTAAAACACAAGCTGTGTTTGCATATTTTGCTCTAATATCAACCACAAGCTTGTTATGTAAGCTAATATAAAGCATAAAATGTAGCTACGCCCCGCTCTCCTGTCCAAGATGCAAATATTAAATTATGCAAAACTGAAGGTCTGGGAAGGTCGGTTGAAGTGTTTTCAATCTTGCAAGCAACCAATAGATCCAGAATACATGTCGTTGATGTTGATGCGAGGTTGTGACACATCTTATAAGGCTACCCTATTTCTCAAACTTTTCATCCCGCAAACCTTAGTGAATGTTTTACATTTCATACCTTCCCTTGCATGCATCTCCCTTCATTCAGGACAATTTTGTTCCACGACACTTTGTCATAAATCTGCTACGTTCACTTGATCTTTATAAAGGGCTTTCTTATTAATACAGTTCCAATCGAAGATAGTAGCAGCCAAAGCTCAGTATCTTTGGTTTCAATAATTTAAATCATCAATAATAAAGCAAAAATGTTCCCTCTTACAACATAGTTACAATAAATACTTTAAAAAATACTCAGTACTTTCTCACCTACTTTATTCGGGAGAAATCTCTCAATTGTGAAGTGTAGATAAACCATAAAATAATCGATATATAGACCAACTATAGATAAGAGTACATCATTAAAACCAAGCTAAGCTTAATCCAGAAAATATCAGAAAAGTTCACAAAGAGTCAAAACTGAACAGATTGCATTTTCACTAAAAACCGCCATTTAAATACTAAAATGCATTCAGCAGACTGCAGATTTAATCGGGCGACGTCGTCCCGCAAATAAATCCCGTTCCACTCTTTCAGGTTTTAATTGCTTTCATTCGATTTTATGGAATTCGTAGCGGATTAGCGGCAGCGCCAGACGACGCGTCGAATTTATACTGGTTGTTTTTTTTTATAAATAGTGCATTGACAGCATCGATATACTGACTATAATATTTATAAGTAACAGTCTTTAAATATTTAATTTAATTTTACACAATTATTTTTAAGAAAGCCTTTTTGTGAGTGGAAAATAAATGTCTTATTATTATTTCAAGCAAATAATAGAATTAAATTAAAACTACTATTTACAGTTGAAACAATTGATCTAACTGCAGACTGTTACAAACAATCTACGGGTAGCTCAACTGATCTTATAATTATTATCAGTCGGAAGCGATAATATTTATTGGTTAATTGTGATAGGTAATTGGCCGCTTTGAAGTTAACTTTACTCGCGCACGACCATAGACATAGAATTTTTTCACTATGCGCACGACCCACGCGGACTTTGTTATAGCGGGGCGGAGAGGTTAAATTAAATAAAAAAAGATCATAAGGGAAAACGTAGGATTTCACCCAGTTATTCCGGATTGCAAAGCGGATAGATATGTGTAATTAATGGTATATAAGTCTGGTTGCGTTTGGCTACAATACTACAATCTGGATATGTGCTCGATGAGTTTCATTCACATTCTAAATGCCAAATCCACTATTCGTCTAGTCATTGCTCCGTCATGTTATCTTTTAGGCAATTTACATTTTTAGTCAAATTCTCTTTTTGTCAAGTTTTTCGTTCGTCAAATTAAGTACTTATACGACTAATTCGTTTTGTACAGTCAGATACATAACAAAAGCAGCCTGTGTCGTGGCTGCCTCCTGGAAGAAGAAACTGTGGAACACGTTGTGGTACACTGCGCGGCCACAGAGGAGGCCAGACAGAAAACGGGATTGAAAAGTCTCATAGAGACATCAAACCTGTCCACACCCATAGAAAAGCTGAAACGAAGCTGTCAATCTCCAAAAGTCCTGCTCCGATACTTCAAGGAGCTGGGCTGGTTAGGGCCTGGTTAGGCAGGGGGATAATGCACAATACACTCCTATGCGAGATGTCAGTGCAGATCCCAGTTCTCCCACTTAGAATTAGAATTAGAATTACATAACAAAAACATATTGTCGTTTCGCCCCTTAGAGCTCATTTTCACGATCATCATCATATATTAGTCCATTGCTGCTGGGCATAGGCTTCTCTTAATGAGCGCCATAGCGACCTGTTTTCAGCTTGCCGCACTTCACATTTTCACGATACATTGCTGGTTTTGCAAAATAAATATGAAGCATAATACATAGGCTACTCATTATCCGGGAATAACGTATGCTACTACAAATAGCTTAAAGGTTCCCACTGCTCGAATGCTCAACTCAGTTGAGCAGCTTAGTTGAGCACCGGGAAAAGTCACGATATCACTCAAATATTATAAATGCAAAGTTTAGATGGATGGATGGACAGATGGATGTTTGTTGCTCAATCACGCCAGAACGGATCTGGATGAAATTTTTTACAGATATAGATTATAGTCTGGAATATCACATAGATTATTTTATCCCGGAATTCCCAAGGGAACGGGATCTACGCGGGTTAAACCGCGAGGCGCTGCTAGTTAATTCATAAATGTTATATAAAATAAAGTTTTTTTATATCCAGTAGAAACTTCGTAGTACACCACAGTTTTCTGGCACGGCCCCAGTATTCCACTTTACGACCGAGATATGCTAATCGCTTTACGATCTATTGACAGTTGGATATGTCCGCTTCGTGGCTGCTCCTATGCGCTTTTCTCCAATTTGCAGAGGGATTGTATGGAAAATGTTACGGTTTTCTTCCTCAAGGGGGTTCGTTAGAGTGGATTTTCCCTAGGAAATATACTTTCAGACAGATTGCCCATGAAATTAATGGTGTGTCAGTTACGCAGGCTGGACGTAAATTTACAAGCGAAGCGGGTGTGGTGAAGTTTTTGACTATTATGTCATGACCTGAAGGTAAGTCCCGGGTAGCATTCCACCGAAGAAAAAGTATATAATATTCATCATATGTCTACGTTAAGAGGTACCTACGCACTAATAGTAAGGTGTTTTAGGTAGTGGAATCTATTGAGGAACTAAATTAGATTCTAAATAACTTAATGAAATAACTCTTATAATCTCACTTAGGTACATTACCCCTGAGTGTTTTATATATAAATATATTTAATTACCAATTATATTATCGCACATGTGACAATAGATGACGATTTATTGTTGTATGTCATCATCTATACCACAATGCTTGAAAACGAAAGTGTTCAATCAGTGCATACTACCTGTCATGAATGCTTTCCCCTGCGTCGACCTGGCTCTGCGTCGACAGTAAAAATCTATTGTTATGCAAATTAAATATTATGCAAATTATTGCCTCTGCGTCGATGTACAGTCAGTTCAAAATGAAAGAAATGACCTACGGAGCTGAGACTTGGACACTTCACTCACGGTAGGGCTGGTCCACCAGTGTAAAGTCGCTCAGCGAGTTATGGAAAGATCTATGCATGCTATGCAAGGTTATCGACATAGCTCAAAGGATTAGCAAGCTGAAGTGGCAGTGGGCTGGCCATATCTCGAGAAGAACCGCAACCGCTGGGGTAAACGTGTTCTTGAGTGGAGACCGCGACTAGGCAAACATAGTGTAGGACGTCCTCCGACCAGGTGGGATTACGATTTGCGAAAGCCTGCTAGCAGGTGCTGAATGCGGCAAGCTGAAGACAGGGCAACAAGTCACAGCCAGAAGCGAGTATCTACTTCATAAAATCGCAAGAGAGATGGATAAAATTATCTACTTCGTTCAAATATTGATCTCTCACAGGACCGTGATGAGATTCATCGCAGCTTTCGAGAGCTTAATTGACTTTGAGAGTTACAGCCTGCACCTGGATTTAATGGAGGCTTAAAAATTGGGGGATGGCCTCATTTAAGCAAATTTTGATGATTTTGTCCAGAATCCAGCTGACGAGAGTAAAAGGCAAGTGGTAAAAACTTCCAAGAGTTTATAAAAAGATGAAAAATCCCTTTCGTCGAATTACTTTTATTTCATTGGAGTTTATGAGTATATTGGTGGTACCTTAGTTTTAGAAAGCAATTTGCACTTTAGATTGCAGCACCATTTAAAAATTGCTTTTTCTGTTCCATGATATTGTGTATGTATCGACTGATCAAATCAGTGCCATAAGCTCTGTTTTATCGCATGATATCCACATAAAAAGTTTTGGGATGCAGTATACCTACCTTCATGCATTGAAGAATAGAGACCAATCAGAACTAGCATTTACGAAACAAATGAGCTATTAACTTCAAACTGTTACAAACAATCTAGAGGCTTTTGATTGAATCGATCGATCGAAAAAAAGCGGAATCGATCAATTACACTTTTTGTTACAATGTGGATTACATTGTAATAAAAAGTGTAATTGATCGATTCCGCTTTTTTTTCAATGGATATGTATCAGTGTGTTTTATAGTGAAACAGGACTTTCTTGTCTATTACCATTTTAGAGTCTAAACACCTATAGTAAGAAAGACTATTTAACGTACACGTAAAAAAAGAGTTCATATAATTATTTTCACGTTTCACGTAGCAACCTCATTTCTATTCAACGCACACGCGTAACAAGCAATTACCAGATAAAAGTAAGTTATGTAAAAAGGAGATTCAATGATAATAATACAGCTCATTTAAATTAATTTTTATTTTACCGAAGAGTTTATTTAATTCCTATTTTGAAGGATAAATGGAATCTTACATCATTTTCGAAAAAGTTAGTACTAAATTAACTTGTCACAAAAGGAAATAAGAGTAAAGAAACCAACATTTCACAAAGATGTAACACATGAAAACAAAGGCGGAAATAAATATCCCTTATCAATTAACACATAATAAATAAACACAAACACTTAAAAGTAAACAGACGTATCTACAAATAAGGGCAGTATATATCAACTGCTCTAGTAACAAAACATGCCTCCTTTTTCACAGAAAGCGTGCGACACCCGCCCATGGGCTCTGCAGCAGGAGTCTCTTTCTGCGTGCGACCTGGGGCACACTTCATCACAGGGATGCACACGGGTCACCCTGTTAGTAGCCTCAGCTGTGATGACGAGCGCAGCAGCCAACAGCACGAACACCAGAAGACTTTTGTTGAACATGGTGAAGGGTTTTTCTTCTTTAGAGATGTTTTAAAAAGAGCACTGTCTTCTACAGTAGATAGATATGGTATGAAGTTTTGTTTCTATTGCAAAGTATATATACCAGATGTTTAAGGAAAAATGTATCTACAAGGGTTTACCCGAGACTAAATCTTCTCAAAATATGAGGATAATTAGGTAGGTATTTGTTTCTTAGTTTTCCTCAAGAGATAGGTGTAGAATAACATAAACAGACCCATTTAGATAACATATGACCTTTATGCTGTTAATGATTTTGCATTAAATAAAGACACCGGCCTAACCAACCGGAAAATAATATTTTATAGAAGCGGTTAATTGTCTTTTAGTAGCTACTCCGAACATGTTTACAGTTAGATAAATATTTAGGTAATTATTTCAACAAAATTCATCTTATCCAATCTTATATGCCTATTGTATCCGCATGAGTAGGTATGCACTTAACAAATAATTTGAGCCTATACTAAACTTGCTTATACTAAAGTTTCTGCTCGCGGCTTCGCACGCGTTGTTCCTATGGAAACGTGCTAAAGTTATTTCTATCCCATGGGAATTGATTAATGAAATGAGATAAAAAGTAGCCTATGTTTTATTCCAAGCCTAGAACAACCGTTATGCAATAATTTTAACCAGATCCATTTAGTTGTTTGGGCGTGAAGCAATAGCAAACATCCGAACTTTCGCATTTGTTATTATTAGTGTGATGTGGTTATGGTTGCAGTTCATCATGTCAGCCCATACACGTCCACTGCTGGACATAGGCCTCCCCCATACGACGCCACAAAAAGCGGTCCTGAGCCGCCTCCATCCATCGACTCCCTGCGACCGCTACGATGTCGTCGGTCCATCGAGTTGATGGTCTCCCAACACTCCGGTGCATCGGTATGGTTGCAGTTACCTTTGTATTATATTGTATTTTATCAGTTATTCAGCCGGCAAACTCTTACTAAACTTATTTCTGATTACTGTTAGTGGCAGGAAAGTAGACATCATCAATTAATCTTGTTTTTAGCTATGTTGCGATTTGTTCAGGGTGTTCTGGTCGTTTTCTATGTACATATGTATAATAAAAAATATCTATCTTTGTATTGTGTTATGTATATCAGTTATCTAGTACCCATAACACAAGCTCTGCTTAGCTTGGGGCTAGATAATGCTGTGTGAATTGTCCAGCATTATTTATTATTTATTTTATTTATTTATTATGTACAGTGAAATCTATTCCCATAGTCCGGGTGATTGTCATGGCTGACTACGAGCAACAACTTATTCGAAATAAATAAAGTAAAATAAAATTACTAAAAAGGCGAAAGTTTGTGTATCAAGAGAGGTCTGAACACAATTTTACGAAACTTTTTCACCATTTTGTGGTTTCCATTTTGGTTCTACATGCGCTAATCAATCATCAGGATTCAAATTGATATTGGTTTTGTTTTATTTTACCATGTCAATTCAGTTGAACGAATTAGACCACAGTATAATTTAAATTTATTTATTCGATTTAACTCAAACATGGACTTCGATAAGAGTCGGAACAAGCATCGATTTGATCTTTGGTGTCGATAAAATTCGACAAAAACAGATCGTTCTTACCGAATTGTATCTAAACCAGAGTACGGGTTGTTGTTAAGGCGCATACCCCACCCCAAGTGGCGCCGCCACCTAATTTATCTTAATATTATTCCGTTTAACACAGGAAATTTCAAAAATTCATCGCACAGTTTGTGATACCTCTTATAAGCTTTTTTTAATGCCTCTGTAATATTTTTATCGATTTTGGTGACCACCAAGGTCAACTTCGATTCACAGCATAAACTAAATAGAATAATACTATAATAGAGGTGGTATAGTAGGTGGCGGCGCTAGTTTGGGTGGGGTATGCGCCTTAAGAGTTGTATGTATGGGTTCTGCGCATTATCTTAAGAATCCTTTCTATATATTTAGTGCCTTTTAGCGGCCCTACCGGATCAAGAGGAACTACTTCTCGTAGTATGACAAACGATCTGATCGTTTCTTACAAACTCGATGAAACAGGACCACCTTATTTATAACCATTTTAGAGTCTAAACATAACAACTATTATACACGTAAAATATGTTTTACGTGTTCGCTGTGCTCTAGTTCATATAATTATTTTCACGTATCAACCTCATTTCTATTGAACGCACACGCGTAGCAAGCAATTACCAGATAAACGTAAGTTATGTAAAAAAGGAGATTCAATGATAATAATACAGCTCTTTTAAATTAATTTTTATGAACTTAAGAGTTTTTATAATTCCTACTATTGTAAAAAGGTGAAGGGAGATTCCCTTCACCTACTACATGATTTTATCAAAAGTAAGTAAAAAAATAACTTGACATACAGGGACGAGGGAAACTGTTGACATAAAATGAAATATGAGAAAATAGCACATATAATTTATTAAGAAAGAAAGTTACAATCAAATAATAGAATTAAAATAAAACTTGTATAAATTTACAATAGAAACAATTAAGCTAACTGCAGACTGTTGCAAATAATGTACAGATAGCTCAACTGATCCATATCAATACCAGTCGGAAGCGTGCCTAAGACACTGCCTGCATTGCGGTGTATGGCAATGTTGATGCGCTGTGCCAGATACTCACCAGCTCTCGGAGAGTAAATTAGCTATCACATGAAAAGTAGAGGAAAATAGATTTCCCTTTCCCTTATTAACTAACACATAAATAACAAAAAATCTCTTAAAAGTAAACAGACTTATTCAAAAACAAAGTCAGTATACAAACAATGTACCCTAGTGACAAAACATTCCTCCATTTTCACAGAAAGCGTGCGACACCCGCCCATGGGCTTTGCAGCAGGAGTCTCTTTCTGCGTGCGACCTGGGGCACACTTCATCACAGGGATGCACACGGGTCACCCTGTTAGTAGCCTCGGCTGTGATGACGAGCGCAGCAGCCAACAGCACAAACACCAGAAGATCTTTGTTGAACATGATGAAGGGTTTTTCTTCTTTAGAGATGTTTGAAAAAGAGCTGCGTCTTCTACAGTAGATAGATATGGTATGATGTTTTATTTCTATTGCAAAGTATTTATACCAGATGGTTAGGGAAAGATGTATCTACAAGGGTTTACCCGAGTATAATACGTCTCAAAATATGACGATAATTTGGTTGGTATAAGTTTCTTAGTTTTCCTCAAGATATATGTGTATAATATAATAACATAAACAGGCCCATTTAGATAACTTATGACCTATTATGCTGTTAATGTTTTTGTGTAGAGTGTATTGAACATTGACCTAATTAACGGGAAAATCGATTTAAAGGGGCTATACAACGCCATTGTGTGAAAAGGACAGGCATAGGATTTCGCGTTATAGGAGCGGGACAGAGCAGAGCAGCGTGTGCAAAAATCAAGTTTATGTAAGTAAGTAAAAATTATCAAAGCATATTTAAAAAAAATTGTTTCTAAATTCCGAAAAGTATACCTTATTTTTATACAACCGATTCGTGCCGTCAGAAAATATTCAATTCCATTTAGTTCCATTAGATTTAATTCCTTTTTCTACGTGTTCTCCTTGTGTCTAAGCAATAATTTCAAAATTATCCTTGCAAATCGTCGTAGGTTTGCCGTTGGACTCTTGAAGGTTCATTAAAAATTCAGAGAATAACCAAATGATATATATTTGCTATAGAACTGTGGAGCTCTGTCTAGACTGTTACAATTTGTTTCGGCTTGAAGATGTAACAAACACCCACACATCCAAGCATACAAACTTTCGCATTTATATTATTAGTGTGATGTGAATATGGTTTATTTCATTGGTTGCCTGCGATTAGCAGTGGATCGTTATAGGCTGATGAGGTGAGGTGAGGTAATTATATCTGCACCTTTGTATTATATTGTATTTCCTCATCTTAATATCTCTTGCAAGGAACCCTAAATTTATTCAGCCGGTAAACTCGACAGAACTCAGCGCATTCCTCCAGAATTTCCATTTGAATAAACATGCATAGCGCATCTATTCAACTTATGAACTTCTTTGTGGATGAAAAACTCAATTCTGCTTTGCGAATGTAATCTAGATGTCTTCATCTTCGCTCTATAGATTTGTTATTATTTCTGTTTACTGCTAGTGGCAAGAAAGGAGACATCTATGGATATATTTTGTTTTTTTAGCGATGTAAAGTGAAATCAATTTGACGACCTCTGTGGCGCGGTGAGCGAAGGTCTGCATGCGACGCAGGAGGTTGCGGGTTCGATTCCCGTCTCGGGACAAATATGTGTACGATCTGCAGACATTTGTTCAGGGTGTTCTGGTCGTTTTCTATGTATAATAAAAATATCTATCTATTTATGTATATCAGTTATCTAGTACCCATAACACAAGCTCTGCGTAGCTTGGGGTTAGATAATGCTGTGTGAAATATTTAGAAATATTCAATTCTTCATAGTCCGGGTATTTGTCATGGCTGATTGCGATCAACAACTTATTCGAAATAACTAAAGAGTAATCTAATTAATACCAAAAGCGGAAGTTTGTGTATCAAGAGAGAATCAAAAGAGGTCCAAACACAATATTGCGAACCTTTTTCAACCCTTTTTGTGGCATCTATTTTGGTTCTACATGCCCAAATGAACCAACAGGATTCCATTTGATATCGTTTTTGTTCTCTGTTACCATGTCGATTCAGTTGAATGAGTTAGACGAGTAACATGACTAAATCTGTGCCACAGCATATTATAATAATAATAATAAAGCCCTTTTAATTCCTTAATAAAATAAATTTTACGAAAATTAATTATGAATAGAATAATAATACGACAATTAATTTATATAATAATTGATTGGATTTACATTGAAAATAATAATGGGTATTATTAAGGACCTCTCATCGAGTGAAGGCCTCCTCTATTTTACTTAATACTATTTTGTATTGAACTTTGCTTACCCAGTCTATGCCAGCCGCTTTGTTTATCTCGTCTATCCAACTCTCTTTTACAGCACATTACAGGTCAGTTTATTTATTTAGTGTAAGGCAAACATGGATTTCGATATACACCGGAACAAACACCGATTTTATTTCTAGTCGCTATATAAATTCGATAAAAACCATAGACATAGAATTTTTTCACTACGAAGCCTATGATAAAAACAGATTTTTCTTACCGAATCGTATCTTTATATGAGACAAAAAATAAATCCTTATGATGACCTCTGTGGCGCGGTGGGCGAAGGTCTGCCTGCGACGCAGGTTGCGGGTCCGATTCCCGCCTCGAGACAAAAGTGTCTGTGTGATCTACAGACATTAGTTCAGGGTCGTTTTCTATATTTAATTTAAAAAAAAACGATTTATTTGTTGTTTGATATTACGTTTATCAGTTATCTAGTACCCATAACACAAGCTCTGCTTAGCTTGGGGCTAGATAATGCTGTGTGAATTGTCCATTATCATTTATTTATTTATTTATCAAAGTCCGTGCTTGCGCTCCTGTCTCAAGGCATTTTTGTATCCCCTTCATAGTTAAAAGTGAGGTACTATTCTCCCATAAATCAGGTAGAAAATATAAAAAGGTCAAAGTATTTCTCTTTATTTCAAAGCCAGAGCATAAATTATTCCACCCTTCACCTCAAACGGCATAATTATCAACATAAAACAAAACTGAAGCACTAAGTACACTGCACCCATTAGATAGCTCAAAACCATACATTTTTAAATCCCAAACAGCCAAAGAAAGTGCATAATTTTGCTTATTTTGGACTTTATACAGGTTGAAATAGCGGTGATTTCGAAAGCAGTTTTTTATCTTTAGAGCGGTGAGCGCAGAGATTGCATTCTGTTCATATTCCGTTCATCTCGGGGTCGGGATAGAGCTAAGAGCATTGGGGATTAAGGAACAAGCGGTAGGTACGAACCAACACGATGGTAGTCCAAAGAGCACATTTCTAGCATTGTGTAAACGTGTTCATGAGTGGAGACTGCGGCTCGGCAAACGTAGAATAGGTCCGCCCTCCTGCCAGATATGATGACGATCTGCGATGGACTGCAGGCCGATGGAGACAGATGGGAGGTTTATGTCCAGCTGTCGAATAATATAAGCTAATGATGATGATCAAGTAGGCCATGCGTCCAATTTGTCATTCATGTTGTTTCCATTGTCCAATAAGCAGTAAAAATAAATATATATTTCCTAATCTACGCACGGATACTTATTATGATAAAATTTGATGACCTTACAGATTAAAAGCGGTCATCGAGTAGGTATACATCTTTACAATAAAATAATAAATAAAAATAATAAATAAATAAACAATGCTGGACAATTCACACAGCATTATCTAGCCCCAAGCTAAGCAGAGCTTGTGTTATGGGTACTAGATAACTGATATACCTAATATAATAATATACATAGATAGATACTTTTAACACTACATACATAGAAAGCTACCAGAACACCCTGAACAAATGTCAGCAGTTCGTTTGTCCCGAGGCGGGAATCAAACCCGCAACCTCCTGCGTCGGCAGACTTTCGCCCACTGCGCCACAGAGGTCGTCAATAGAAGCTAATTAAAACTAGTATTTACTACATACTGAAACAATTTAGTACAGATTTAGTACAGGTGCAGATTGCTGCAAACAATCTACAGGTAGCTCAACTGATCCAAATCAATATCAGCAATATTTAATTATTTGAAATAAAGTGGTATAGATCCATCCGCCCCCGCCCCTGGCTTCCCCCGCCCTCGGCTCATGAATACGGGAGAGCCCTTCGTCCGCCGCGAGCTCGTTACGCATCCGTCTCCAATGGACACTTTCATCGTCCGAACCAAAGGGAGCTAGTGTAGCATTTAGAATGAACTTGCCTTCTTGTTCTCTTTCTGGACTTTGTCTTCCTATTTCCACTCATAAAAGGCGCGTGGTTTGGCTGAAAAGAGATTGTGACAATTACAGAATAAGGTTTTTGTGTAAGCCTCGCATCTTAGATAATCTCTAAAAAAAAAACTAAAAAAAAAAAAAGAATTTCGTCTAAGATTTCGTGGCTTAGTTAGTTAGAGCACACCTGTACTGAGGGTAGGCGCAGGTTCGTATCCTGCCCAGGGGCGGATCCAGGATTTCATTTTGGGGGGGGCCATTTTGACAAAGTTCAGATATAGTGTTAAAAATCACAAGTAAACAAAAAATTAAGATTTATTTCGCTTTTTTGATTAAATTGTATGTATGCATACGTTGCGCATAACAGACTCGACTCAAACGGAATGAACATGTCCTATCATTGAGTCAAGTGGCGCGGGACGGCGCGGTACGTGTACGTCGTCGCCACGCTGAATAGAAATTCATTCTCTAATCTAAGGGTATAAAATAATGATTTCTTTAGTTTAACAATGAGTTCGGCAATTTTCGGCTTAACCTTTTGATTCAATTTCAAGTTAAACCCATAAAATTTTATACCTAGTACCTAGGTATTTTAAGTATTTAGCTTTTCGGTCAGTAAATAATAGAGAGGTGCTTCAGTATTTTTGTAAATTTATTGCTATTATACCTACCAGTAGCGGCGTAGCGTGGGCTGGTATCCGGGGCGATTTACTATCAAGCACCCCACCCCAAAAAAACGGAAACAAAAATACAGAACCGTCTCGAGGGTTGGTTGACAATCACAACCATCAACTACTAACAGGAAATATAAGAAACGGCGAGCGGAGCGAGCCGCGACATTTTTCGAACTTTTTCGGATTTTTCGGATGTTTGTTGAAAACTAACTTAGTAAAAATTAACATATATAAATATAAATATCGGCCAACGGAGCGAGCCGCAGTAGGTAATTTTGGAGTTTGGTGAGATTAGCAAAAATACATGTCTAAGAAGACGGCGATCGGAGCCGCAACAATTTCGCGACTTTTTTCGGCGATAAACAACAAAGCCATGGATGCAACGGCGAGCGTAGCGAGCCGCCGAAATTTTTGTTTCGGGTGGTCACAATTAAGTTAAGAAGAGTACCTATTATAAACCAGGACCTTAATTAAATCGAAAAATTAAGTCGAAAGTATGGAACTCTTGGGTCTTTTGGGGGGGGCCATGGCCCCCGTGGCCCCCCCCTGTATCCGCCAATGATCCTGCCGATATCGAAATTTTTTAGGACTTATTTATGGAATTCAGTTCAATTCAATAACTTTACAAACAATAATGACCCATAGACAAAACAACAAACCAACAGGAAAATAAAATTAAGAAACACAAAGTAGTTGTAATTCTAAACTATAACAATTTATATTAGACATCTTTATTGACAAAGAAAATTACAATCAAATAATAGAATTGAACTAAAACTAGTATTCATTATTATTCTAGTCTGGAAACAAACATAGGCTACTTTAATTCCATAAACTATCGACGACCTCTGTGGCGCGGTGGGCGAAGGTCCGCCTGCAACGCAGTAGGTTGCGGTTTCGATTCCCGCCTTGGGACAAAATAATATTTGTACGATCTGCAGGTATTTGTATCGGGTCTTCTGGTCGTTGTCTATGTATAATACAGCTATCTATGTAATGTATTATATTATGTATATCAGTTATATACTACCCGTAACACAAGCTCTGCTTAGCTTGGGGCTAGATAATGACATTATCTAATAAATAATGCTAGACAATTCACACAACTATTGTGTGAATTGTCTAGCATTATTTATTTATATTTTAACTTTTGTAGCCGATTGAACCATAACTTATTTCTTTAGCATTACGCTAGCCTGTTTCTACAGTCGTTCGATCGAGAAAGTTGTTCAGTGAATTCTTTTTATTCACAGCATCATAATAAGTAGTTACAACAAAGCTTTAAAGCATTTTTATCGACATATTAATAAATACGATGGATTTAATACATGAGAATCCACTCCGTTCGACAGTGACAAAGTATCTCAAAAACAGCATTACATCTGCCTTTAAAGGTTCCAGAATATTTTATATGACTTTAAATCTTGAAACCCATTCTAGAATTATAAATTTTGATTCTAAAGGTACCAAGGTTGTAATTAAAAATTACTTTTATATAACTATAGAAGAATAAACACCGACTCAGAAACGCAATGCAAAAATCAAACAAAAAGGTCAAATAGGCACGATTTATCTAATGATTTCATTATAATTCGTCATTATTATGCACTATTTGATCTGACCCTTTTAAACTCCCTTTTTTTCTCTCCCTTTTAAACTCTGTTTCTGAATATATATACAGAGTTTTTTTAAATAGATGTTTTTAGTGAACCTTTTTTGAAAATGGTACTTATTAAGACACTTCCTCATTCCAAATTCTCATCACTACTGTCACCATAGTCATCATGCCAACAACGCCACAAGTTGCAAGTAGTTGTTCTATCTAGTTTGAGAAGACTTATGAATCGTCTGGTGGGATGGTAAGTCTTCCTACCCTGCCTTTTGCATACCCCACCCAAAGTGGCGCCGCCACCTAATTTATCTTATTATTCCGTTTGATAATGGAATTTTCAAAAATCTTTTTAATGCCTCTGTAATTTACCAAAATCTATTTTCGCATCTCTGCCTAAACTAAATAGAATAAAACTATTACAGAGGCATTAAAAAAAAGCTTATGATCGGTATCACAAACTGGAAGAAGGATTTTTGAAAATTCCTTTGTTGTAGTGGGGTATATAAGTGGGGTATGCGCCTTAATGACTTCTGTGTCCAGTGTCTATTTCGCTAACAGAGGTTTATCATTACAAGGCCCTGGACTTGTAATGATAAACCTCTATTAGCGAAATAGACAGTAAGGAATCTCTGTAGCCTGCCTGCTACAGAGATTCCTTACTGCTTCTTTTCTACTTCATCAAATCAAAGTAGCGTGTAGCTCGGATTTGTTCGCATTACCGAGTCGACTCGCTACTCGGATAGTGATGCATTTGCTACGTATTGAAAAATTCGTAAAAACTCGCTGCTTCGTTGTCGACAAAGAAATATGGGATACTGCGATAAAGGGATATGGAGTTTGGAATAATTTAAATCTGAATGTCTGTCTATTTGTTGCTATTGAAAGCCGATAAAGTTTAGTGGTGTAATAACTCTGTCTATTCATGTAAACTTATTTAATTAGATAGATAGATACTTTATTTGGTTCACAAACACAGACAGCACATAAAACAAGATTCGCCAAGTGCGAGTGTAACTCGCGCGCCGAGGGTTTCAAACATTTGCCAATTATTTGGACAATCAATTTTCTGAAATATTTTAAAAAGTATGACACTTACAGAAATTTCAAAAAGTGTTTTGAAATGGTCAAAACGATACCTTTCATTTGATACTCCACATGGGTAGGTACCCCTTTTTGAAAAAAAATCCCCTTATTTGACCATTTTTCAAAAACTATTATTATTACAGACTTCTCTATATTTTTCCTGTAAAATATAGATTGATATCTACAAACGCCTAATACATTGTACATGGATCGGTCTGCAATCTTCGGAGCTAGGGGGGGGGGGGGGGGAATGGTCAATTTTTCGTCTTTTTTTGAAATATTTCAAAAAGTATGAAACTCACAGAAATTTCAAAAAGTGTTTTGAAATGGTCAAAACGATACCTTTCATTTGATACCCCACATAGGCAGGTACCCCTCCTTTTGAAAAAAAATTCCCCCCCTTTTTGACCATTTTTCAAAAACTATTATTATTACAGACTTCTCTATATTTTTCCTGTAAAATATAGATTGATATCTACAAACGCCTAGTACATTGTACATGGATCGGTCTGCAATCTTCGGAGCTAGGGGGGGGGGGGGAATGGTCAATTTTTCGTCTTTTTTTGAAATATTTCAAAAAGTATGAAACTCACAGAAATTTCAAAAAGTGTTTTGAAATGGTCAAAACGATACCTTTCATTTGATACCCCACATAGGTAGATACCCCCCCTTTTGAAAAAAAAATTCTCCCCCTTTTTGACCATTTTTCAAAAACTATTATTATTACAGACTTCTCTATATTTTTCCTGTAAAATATAGATTGATATCTACAAACGCCTAATACATTGTACGTGGATCGGTGTGCAATCTTCGGAGATAGGGGGGGGGGGTATGGTCAATTTTTCGACTTTTTTTGAAATATTTCAAAAACTATGAAATTTACAGAAATTTCAAAAAGTGTTTTGAAATGTACAAAACGATACCTTTTATTTGATACCCCATTTGTCTTCCTAGGTCTCTTTTAAAATTTCAACATCAAAATTTGTACTGAAAATATTCATTTTCATTTATTTATATATTTTTTCTTAAAATCAGTAATGGCGCACGAAATGTATCATTATTTCAAATTTCAAGTTAATAGCTGCAGTAGTTACTGAGATATTCAAGAAAGAGCGGGGACGGACAGAGCGAGACCATAAGGGTTTCAAAACCGATCTTTGAAACCCTAAAAACTAATTCAAACATAGACATTAGGTACAATAGTAGAGATAATAATAGTAGGGATGCAATAGCATTTTAAACTTAAGTACTTACAACACACAAACGATAAAAATTAAATAGATGAAATTAGATAGAATAATGATTTAATTAATATTATTTAATAGATTGGGATGGGAATTTGTATCAGGATAATTTACATCCTGGATTAAAATATAGTTTATTTGAATCCCGAAGAAGCGCAGCGTTTCAGTGGGTTGAACGAAAGTTCATTCATTCATTGTTTATTAACGTAAACCGACGACCACGACCTAGTTCACACCTAGTTTATATGCAATTAAAACGAATGTTATCTGATAACCACATATAAGGGTTTCATCCCCTATTCATTTAACATTACGTAACTAAACCCGATGGGAAAGATTATGGATTCAAAAACAATCTAGATGCTTATAAACGACGACCACTGTGGCGTGGTGGAAGGTCTGCCTACGACGCAGGAGGTTGCGGGTTTGATTCCTGCCTTTGGACAAATACTTGTACAATCTGCAGGCTTGTTCACTGTTCAGGGCGTTCTGGTCTTTTTCTACGTATTCTAAAAATCTATATACAGGTATCTCTATTCTATCTATATATTTTTTTAGATACCTTACAAAAACAGATAAGTATGTATAATGTACATCTACCTACACTTAAAACTCGTATTTACAATAGAAGCAATTGAGCTACTGCAAACTATTGCAAACAATCTACAGGTAGCTCAACTGATCCATATCAATACCAGTCGGAAGCGTGTTCAAGACACTGGCTGCATTGCCCTGCTGTATAGCAATGCCGATGCTGTGTCAGATACTCACCAGCTCATATATCTATATTGTATTATATTAAGTATAATCAGTTATATTAGTATTAATACCATAACGCTTATGCTATGTGAACAATATAATTTATATAAATATTTTTAGTTATATTTTTTGTTGGGAGACCATCAACTCGATGGACTGACGACATCGCAGCGGAGCATGATGGATGGAGCGCCTCAGGACCTCTCTTCGTGGCGTCGTCGTATGGGGGAGAACTAGGTCCAGAAGGGTGTAACATCGCCAACTTCCTGACTCCAGGCTGTTACTGAGAATAGTGTAAAGCAGTGAAGCAGATTGTAAAAGCAAGTGACCAATAACAGGAAATATTTGTTGTTGATGTTTGTATCTGTCAAGCGAGTTCAGCAAATTGTTTTATGGCAATAATTTGTTTCTTTTATCCTTATTGTTGTTTGCAAAAAACAATGTTGATTTGTACGTGTCAGAGGCACATGTAAGTACTTAAATGTAGAAAAATATATTAAAATTATTAACGACTACTGGTGCCCCGGCTTCGCACGTGTATATACTATAGCCTATGTTCATCACGGATAGTGTAGGATTCTAATAATAAAATAATATTTCAAATCGGTCCAGTAGCTGCACAGCCTATTCAATTCAAACAAAGAAACGAAACTTTCCTCTTTATAATAATTAGTATAGAAGATAATTACAGCTAAATAATAGAAACATTTTACAAGTATTTATATGAAAGAGTTTAACCAACTGCAGACTGTTTGAAGATCAATAATATCAGTTGATTCCCATTATGACGAAGACGACCTCTGTGCGGCTTCGATTCCCTCCTCGGGACAAATGTTTTTTGTACGATCTGCAGATATTTATCCCCGGTGTTCTGGTCGTTTTCTATGTTTAAAATAAAACTATCTTTGTGTCGTATTGTATTATGTATATCAGATGTTTAGTACCAATAACACAAGCTCTGCATAGTTTGGGACTAGATAAAGCTGTGTACATTATCTAGCATTATTAATATTTAGCTGACTTCTCCTAGAGAAAATCCTCAAGAGATCTAACTAGATGTCAAATTCGACGTTTCAAGTTCTTTTAAATTTCGCGAGGAACCGTTTTCCTCCGAGATAAACGTGTTCTTGAGTAGACCGCGTCTACGCAAATGTAGTGGTGGACACCCTCCGGCCAGGTGGAATGACGATCTGCGAAAGACTGCTGGCAAATGCTGAGCAGGCTGAAGACAGGGTGCTATGGCGCTCATTAGGAGAGGCCTTATGTCCAGCTGTCGCCTAAGACGTATAACGTATGACTGATGATGTCGACTCGAGACGTGCTTCTTGAGTATTCGGAGTTAAGTTTATTATGTACATTATTTTGCAATGCAGAATGTCGTAGCTCGTACCATATGTGTGTCCAGTAGGAATATAAGCCAATGTCATTAAACTAAACTAGTTTATGAAACTGCGGCTCGCCGAAGATTTTCCGGTCGATGAAAATTTACAATCTCCATATCTAAAGCCAGTTCTGAAACTTAATTAAGGAAAACCAAGTCCGGGCTTTAATACCTTTGCTGAAGGTTAACTTTTAATTTTTAAACTGTTCAGAAAAAATGCACAGTAACAAAAATACTAAAGCTAAAGTGCTTTTTTATACAAAGCTGGAATCCTCTGTGTAATTTATTCATAGCTGTTATAAACACTAGTAGTTGAGAAAACAGTTTCGTTCTCTTTACTATCTACCTGAAGTATATGTATGTATATAATCACATTAATCACACTAATATTTAAATGCGAAAATTTGGATGCATTGATGGATAGATGGATGTTTGTTGCTCAATCACGCCAGAACGGCTGAACGGATCTCAATGAAATTTGGCACAGAGGTAGATTATAGTATAGTCTTTATTTATTTTATCGGAACTATGCAGGTTAAACCGCGAGGCGCTGCTAGTTACCTATTTATGTATAAGCTTCTGCTGAGAAAAATGCTCGGACCGAAGAAGATCATAGGTCCCGTCCGACGAGAAGACCTGGAGGGTGCGGAAGAACCGGGAGAATGCTGAACTCGTGGTCAAGCGCAAAATCATTGAGGAAACAAAATCACAAAGGCAGCGCTGGCTCGGTCATGTGATACGGATGTAGAAAGATCAGGCTGCTGAACGGGGTTTCCATGCAGCGCCGGTTGGCCGACGACCAGTCGACGTTCGTTAGAAACTTGTATGTTGTCAAGATTTCTGATAAGTACAAAATTTAATCGCGATTTACTCAGTTACGTAGTTTTCATTTCATTTCATTTTATTTATTAAACCATTTCGTTACATTGTCATAACATTGGTAGGTCAAAATAACAATAATTGATTATATTCATAAATTAAATTAACAACATTAAATATTCGTAATAAATTTTTTATTAGATTAATTTAACTTAACTTAATTATTGCTAGTATTTAGTTCATACAGAAAGATTAGAGAATGAACAGGACATAAATTCGTTAATGTGGTAAATTCGCGTTTTGGAGTTGGCTTTGGTCAAACATCTTCACAACTGCACAAACTTCGTCATATTAGTAGGATTAACTGCTATAAGTAGGAGTTCATTTGTCAACTATTACTAACTGACTTTTTTATTTGTAAAAAAAAAAACAGAAACTTGCAACTAAAAACAACCAGACCCCGTTTCTATTTCTTGATCTCGTATTTGCTCTCCCGTCTAATACTCCGTTTGAAGAAGTGATTAAGACATCTCCAGGCGCACTTAAAGAGCAATCAACAGGTCGATTCGACGGAGCCCGAGACGGCTTCCGTCTAGATCAGGGCTCTATTGCTTTGGAGGGAGTACTTTAAAATAGTTCACAGATTAATGACATCTTGGAGCTTCGATCTTGCGAGCTTTAAGCTGTGTCTCTGCTATAATCTATAGATTCTCCGACTATAAATTTTTTAATTTTTAAAATGACGTCTAAAATGAGGTGAATATGATATCACCGGGTTTTGATTCAGGTACGACGTGATGACATGAATACTTGGGAGATAAAATTCGGACACATGGTATATTTTCATAGATTTCAGAAATTAGGTGTGTCTTCTGGAGTTCAGTTGAATTAACGTCTAGCCGCGATTCAATTTAACAATACAATGCACTTTTTTGCCCATCAAGAAAATACAAATAAGATAGAAAAAAGAGTTACACAATGGGTGGCCTTATCGCAAAGAGCAATCTGTTCCAGACAACCTTGAGGCGGATACGAAGCAGTTGTACACGTAATAGACGGTGACGTATTACTTAAATAGACAATAAATACATACTATATATACCTAATACTAAAATAAATTAACGTTAACCTTAACAGCCTATATTATCACATTAACGTTGAACATAATATGTTATAAAATATAATATAATAAGCGGGCGCTATTGTTTGCTTCTACTTAATATGTATATAATATAAATATTATGTAGAAGCAAGCAACTGCACTGAAATACTTGAAGTGTATTTTTAGAGACTTTTTTAGTAGAACAAGCAATCAAATATCAAATATCAATAACGTTTATTTCTTTAAGCTTACAAAATAAGCACTTAGACAAGTCAAATTTTATACTATAAACAGGTTTATAAATAGTCATTATTATCAAATAAGAAATATGATGTTATTGATTTTATGTAGAGTGCCTGTTTGAAGCAATAATCAAAATTGCGATAGTAGCGGAAATTGCTTGCTTCGTGGTTTCCGCGCGGTGCTGAAGGAAATTCCACGTGAGGAGTAATTATTAATACCCCAGAGATCTAGAACTCTACTATCTATCTAATCTCAGTCCTTCGGTTACTTCAAATGCCTTACTACTGAGCAAAAGTGTATCTTTCTATTCATTTCGGTAACAGACATTATGAAGCAATTCGAGCAATTTATAAACTATATTGTATAATTCGTCTCATCATTTGGATAATGCCCATAATCCCTACGCAGGGCATGCGAGTTGGGGATCGCAGTTCGTTGGTTGTATTGTTCTTCGGGAGACGCTGCTGCCCAACCCAGTTATTTAGTTGATTGTAAATTATTATAATTTTTTGGTATTTGCTAAATTTATTTGGATTTTTTTCTCACTTTTAAACTTTTAAATCTAACGAAAATTAATTGTTGTCATTTGTTTTTGCAATTAATTTGTAATATTAATTTATGAACGAAATATCGTGAATGGATTTCGATTTGTACCTATAATTGTAGTGGCACCTTAGATGTGCTATTTTTAAGAAACTTGTTTGTACACTGTGTGTGTAATTTTAAACAAATAAATTTATCTATGCCTCTTTAGTGCAACCCACAGAAGCGCGCCGCTGCTTCAGCTGCTCAGTCATCCATGTCATTTACCTAAAACATTGATATTGAAAAACAATAAAAAGAAAGTTTTGCTCAAAGTCGACCTCTGTGGCGCGGTGGGCGAAGGTCCGCCTGCGACGCTGGAGGTTGCGGGTTCGATTCCCGCCTTGGGCCAAATATTTTTACGATCTGCAGGTATTTGTTACGGGTGTTCTGGCCGTTTTCTATGTATAAAAAATATCTATCTATGTAATGTATTGTATTATGTATATCAGTTATCTAGTACCCATAACACAAGCTCTGCTTAGCTTGGGGCTAGATAATGCTGTGTGAATTGTCCAACATTATTTATTTATTAAAGTTTCTTTATTGAGAACCTCTCCTACAAATGCTTGTTGCAAAAATTCAGGCGCTTATAGCAGTCTAAACAAGTTTGTTTCATGAATATTCTGTCTAGGAGAGCTGTTTCTTTGTGCCGCATGAAGCAAACCGCTGGTTCATCGAAATGGAACGCTTTAGAAGCTGCGGCTGCGGTTTCTGAGCCACAATAGTATTAAAACTGAGGCGGGTGGGGCGCAAGTTATAAGATTAGTAGAATAGAAATACATTTTACTTAAAACAACAGAACAAACCGTTAAAAACAAGACTCACATATAGAATAGATAGGTACATGTATCGAAATGTCATAAAAGGCTCTAATTCAGTATAATGCCATGTAAGCTCCCGTAAGATACCTCACCAGCGCTGGTCTTCCGTTAGAACCTGTACCAGGTGACGTGACGACGTCACGAACAGACCTATGCTTTATGTATAGTAAGGTGCCCATTACAATCATCCAATTTTTGTCTTGTTTTGTTGTCCAATGTACATTTAATCAAAGAACTTTTGTGACTTTATCCAATTTACTAGCAACACCGATATTTGGACAAAGTTTTAGATACTGGTTTCTGCCCACGGCTTCGCACGCGTTGTTTTTATGAAAACGTATACAGGTTAATTATTTCCCATAGAAACTGAAATTTTATGGGTTAAATTGACTATGGTTTATTTCAGCATATAGAGCTACACCTATGCAAATTTTTAGCCCAATCTGTTTAGAAGTTTTGGCGTAAAGAAGTAACAATCGTGCATCTATACATCCAAACTTGCATTTTTAAAATTAGTGTGATGTGATGTAATTTCATTTGAAATCAACTACGCAAATTACTTAGGAATCTTGGACAAAGATATTGGACGAGTGGAATGGGCACCTAATAGTTATCACTTTATTTCCGTGTCAATGTTTTATTTTAAGAATTTGACCTTTTCTAAGTGTACATTTTTGTATTTATGGAAATAAAGACTTATTGATTTGATTTTATATATAGTTACGCCCAGCGTAAGTGCGCCCAGCGTAATTATTTTTTCAGTAAAATAATTTTTTTTTTCAAGACGAAAGTCTGGAATCAGTGTGTGTTACCAGTGATGACCTACGGATCCGAGACGTGGTCGCTAACTATAGGCCTCGTTCATAAGCTCAGAGTCGCTCAGCGGGCTATGGAGAGAGCTATGCTCGGGGTTTCTCTACGTGATAGAATCCGGAATATGGAAATCCGTAGAAGAACTAAAGTCACCGATATAGCTCTCAGAATTAGCAGGCTGAAATGGCAGTGGGCAGGTCATATAGCTCGCAGAACTGATAACCGCTGGGGTGGGGAGTAAAGGTTCTCGAGTGGCGGCCAAGATACAACGCGAAACGGAGTGTTGGGAGACCATCAACTCGATGGACCGACGACATCGTAGCGGTCGCAGGGAGTCGATGGATGGAGGCGGCTCAGGACCGCTCTTTGTGGTGTCGTATGGGGGAGGCCTATGTCCAGCAGTGGACGTATATGGGCTGACATGATGATGATGATGAAATTTTTTTAACCATAAAAACATTACAAATTCGAAAGTACTCTATCTGTGTGTCTGTAACCTTTTAACGCCTGAACCACTGAAGGGATCATAATGAAATTTATCAGGGAGGTGAATGGTATCCCGGGAACGGATATAGGCTACTAGAAAAGTTCGTACGAAGCCGTGGGCAACAGCTAGTCTTTTATACAGCAGGTGACAGCCCTGTGCTAGTGTTATACTAAGGCTCATGTTATGAAAGCTTGCTCAGTCATCTACTCTTTTCTAAGGAATAAATGTCACTCAAGCATAGATTGTCTGAGCAAGCTTTCAATTCCCGCCTTGGTACAAATGTTTGTACGATATGCAAATATTTGTTCTTATTATGCGGGTCGGGCGTGTGGTGCCGGCTAGAATTTGCACCACCACAACTCTTCCCGTGGGAGTCGTAAGAGGCGACTAAGGGACATTATATCGGGGGGCGGGCAGCAGCGCCTCTTGCAGAATAGATCTACCACCGAACTGCGATCCTGAACCCGCATGCCCATGTGTGGGGATTATGGGCACTACCCCCATGAGATAAAGACCAATAAGGCGATTATCAGGGGTAGGCCTGCGTCCAGCAGTGGACCAATATAGGCTGTTTAAGGTTGTGGGTATTTTCTATGTTTAGTAAATATATTTATGAATCTTTATAATGCATCGTATCATGTCAATCAGTCATCTACCTTACCCAAAACACAAGCTCTGCTTAGCTTGGGGTTAGATGATGCTGATTGGATTGTCCAGCATTATTTATTTATTTTTTCCAAATCGCTCCTACAAACGTATTGGACCTAACAGCACAATTTTATATAACCGATACTTAGTTTGCGGCACTAAGCGACAACTCTGACCGAAGCTTCACAACTCTGATATTAGAAATACTTGGGCAAAGCTTAGGAACTACACTGGAAACTCATTTATTATTCTCTGAGAACAAAATGATTTTGCAAAAATACGAATCACACTAATTTAAAAAAAAAATGCAATGTCCTAAAACATGAATTCAGTTTTCGTAGAAAATTGCATCAGCGCGAGCTACGTACCAGCCAAAACCTAATATTATACCTAAATTCAAGAGTTTGGATGAATGGATGTTTGTTACTTTTTCACGCCAAAACTACTGAACGGATCGGGCTAAAATATCGGCCTGTTATTTTTTTTAAACTATCGTTGTCTACACTACTACAGTAAACCTATTTTTATAAGGGATTAGCGACCCGCCCGGCTTTGCACGTGTACTGATTATGCATGTATTATATTTATATCTATTAGTATAAACAAGGATTTTGAAGATAAAACACAAAGAAAACCTGATATGGAATTTGTTTTTATTAGAGTGCTTTTCATTGTCAGTCTTACGAATTGAAATGGTCGTCATGAAGAAAAGGGGTTTGAAGATTTTTGTATGGAGGGTGCCCCTAAAATTTGTTCATTTTTCAAAATCGCCGCGCTCAATGAAAGTTATACATATATTTGGATAGAAGACATCAAAACAAAGTAAAAATGTTCTCTAACATAATGCCCTAAAGCGTCAGGTTTCCGAGATATTCACATGTAAAGAAAAAAAAAAAAATATTTTCATCTGTGAATATCTCAGAAACCTGACGCTTTAGGACATTATATTATAGAACATTTTCTATTTATTTTAGTGTCTTCTGTCCAAATATATAACTTTTGTTGTGCGCGGCGACTTTGAAGAAAAAACAAAATGGCGGCTGATTTTAGGGAAAAAATCTTAAAACCCCTTTAGTTTACACCTGAAATTTATTTGGAATACATTATAAAAGCGTGGAAAACGGCTGTGTGTGACAGACGCACGGACAGACAACGTGAACATTGCAAAATTATAGGGGTTTTGTTTTTGCCATTGGGCATAACAACAAAATTTGCATATGAAAGTTTTGTCTATTTTCCAACATAGCGAAATATCACGCATATATCAAAAACTGAAACGTAAAAAACAGTTAACGCCGTTGCAAAACGGCGTCTGTTTAGACAGGCCGGTCTGCGGTCTCCACCACCAAGTTACTCTGACCTACCACCATCCCCTCGTCCTTACAATTGTATGAACTAGCAATGCGAATGCACGAAGCCCCAGGGTTTTTCACAAACTGGCCGCTACACATATCCCAGTGGTCTGCTCGCTGAAATTGAGGCTGACAAAGGAGTAACAGTCTAACTAGATATGGTATAGGGTTACTTTTTGTATCACTCTTCAGCTTCTGAAGATTTCATTACGGTTGGATGTCATCTACAAAATGGATGGGAGTTGGCGCGCCTTTAATGAGGTGCGGAGATTTGGGGTCAGGTTTTTATGAAGCTCGTATTAGTTCGCTCGTCAGGGTGTGATGGATGAGAGAGATTTCGACATTGGATTACGGGCTGAACTATAGCTTATTATACTGATGGCTAGAGTTTCTGTAAGGTAGTGTCATTTTGGAATATAGTGTCAAGAACTTGTCTGCTATTTCGAATCATATTCTTAGCCAAGAATCGATGCTATTATTTTTTGTACGTGTATGATACGTGTCCAACTCAGACAGATCATCAGACATATTCAGGTCCAGCGGTAGATCGGGTAGCAACTTTAAACTAGATTGGTAACTCTTTGCTTAAACCATTTTCTTTCTCATAATTGTTACGGATCGTCGAGTCTATTCCGTAACAATTAGTAGTGTTTTACTTGTAGCGATTCCTGTCAACAGTGAAAAAAGCGAAGATGTCTAAAGTGACCGTTTATCGTTTTACAGTAACTTGAGTAAGCGAGTAGGTGAATCAGCTGGGATCATTTGTTTATCCGTCTGTTCGCTAATTTTTTAAGTCGGTTTATAAGTCAGATAGTCTGGTTAAAATCAAAATCGAATTTAGTTTGATGTGATGAGTAAAAACGAAGTTTCGTATGACGGATCCCACGATACGAACTTACTTCTGACGTGCAAACGTGTGTTAAGTCATAGTTTTTAGGGTTTCAAACATCGGTTTTGAAACCCTTATGGTCTCGCTCTGTCCGTCCCCGCTCTTTCTTGAATATCTCAGTAACTACTGCAGCTATTAACTTCAAATTTAAAATAATGATACATTTCGTGCGCCATTACTGATTTCAAGAAAAAAATATATAAATAAATGAAAAATGAAAATGAATAATTTCAATACAAATTTTGATGTTGAAATTTCAAAAGAGACATAGGAAGGCAAATGGGGTATCAAATGAAAGGTATCGTTTTGTACATTTCAAAACACTTTTTGAAATTTCTGTAAGTTTTATACTTTTTGAAATATTTCAAAAAAAGTCAAAAAATTGACCATTCCCCCCCCCTATCTCCGAAGATTGCAGACCGATCCATGTACAATGTATTAGGCGTTTGTAGATATGGATCTATGTTTTACAGGAAAAATATAGAGAAGTCTGTAATAATAATAGTTTTTGAAAAATGGTCAAAAAGGGGGGGAAATTTTTTTTCAAAAGGGGGGTACCTACCCATGTTGGGTATCAAATGAAAGGTATCGTTTTGACCATTTCAAAACACTTTTTGAAATTTCTGTAAGTTTCATACTTTTTGAAATATTTCAAAAAAAGTCGAAAAATTGCCCTTTCCCCCCCCCTATCTCCGAAGATTGCAGACCGATTCATGTACAATGTATTAAACGTTTGTAGATATGGATCTATATTTTACAGGAAAAATATAGAGAAGTCTGTAATAATAATAGTTTTTGAAAAATGGTCAAAAAGGGGGGGAATTTTTTTTCAAAAGGGGGGGTACCTACCCATGTGGGGTATCAAATGAAAGGTATCGTTTCGACCATTTCAAAACACTTTTTGAAATTTCTGTACGTTTCATACTTTTTGAAATATTTCAAAAAAAGTCGAAAAATTGACCATTCCCCCCCCCCTAGCTCCGAAGATTGCAGACCGATCCATGTACAATGTATTAGGCGTTTGTAGACATCAATCTATATTTTACAGGAAAAATATAGAGAAGTCTGTTATAATAATAGTTTTTGAAAAATGGTAAAAAAAGGGGGGAATTTTTTTTCAAAAGGGGGGGTACCTCCCCATGTGGGGTATTAAATGAAAGGTATCGTTTTGACTATTTCAAAACACTTTTTGAAATTTCTGTAAGTTTCATACTTTTTGAAATATTTCAAAAAAAGTCGAAAAATTGCCCTTTCCCCCCCCCCTATCTCCGCAGATTGCAGACCGATTCATGTACAATGTATTAAGCGTTTGTAGATATGGATCTATATTTTACAGGAAAAATATAGAGAAGTCTGTAATAATAATAGTTTTTGAAAAAAGGTCAAAAAGGGGGGGAATTTTTTTTCAAAAGGGGGGGTACCTACCCATGTGGGGTATCAAATGAAAGGTATCCTTTTGACCATTTCAAAACACTTTTTGAAATTTTTGTAAGTTTCATACTTTTTGAAATATTTCAAAAATAGTCGAAAAATTGACCATTCCCCCCCCCCTAGCTCCGAAGATTGCAGACCGATCTATGTACAATGTATTAGGCGTTTGTAGACATCAATCTATATTTTACAGGAAAAATATAGAGAAGTCTGTAATAATAATAGTTTTTGAAAAATGGTCAAAAAAGGGGGGAATTTTTTTTCAAAAGGGGGGGTACTTTTCCATGTGGGGTATCAAATGAAAGGTATCGTTTTGACTATTTCAAAACACTTTTTGAAATTTCTGTAAGTTTCATACTTTTTGAAATATTTTAAAAAAAGTCGAAAAATTGCCCTTTCCCCCCCCCTATCTCCGAAGATTGCAGACCGATTCATGTACAATGTATTAGGCGTTTGTAGATATGGATCTATATTTTACAGGAAAAATATAGAGAAGTCAGTAATAATAATAGTTTTTGAAAAATGGTCAAAAAGGGGGATTTTTTTTTCAAAAGGGGGTACCTACCCATGTGGCATATCAAATGAAAGGTATCGTTTTGGCCTTTTTAAAACACTTTTTGAAATTTCTGTAAGTTTCATACTTTTTAAAATATTTCAGAAAATTGATTGTACAAATAATTGGCAAATGTTTGAAACCCTCGGCGCGCGAGTTACACTCGCACTTGGCGAATCTTGTTTAAATTACGCCCAATTATACTTACTTGTAAGGTAGACAATATCTATGTACCTGTCTCTTCGTTACTTTATACATCCTCGTTTCATACAGCATTTTCAACGGACTGTTGCGTCGCTAATTGAATATGGTTCGTAAACCTGATTATGGTTTTTCGAAACAAATTTAAGCCGACCGAAAACAAACCTTACCTCATTATGATAAAGCCTACTAGCTGTTGGCTATAAATGAAGCTGGTTTGAACGGTGTGGTTTAACTCGATTAATAAAAGCCACTCCGTCGATATCGATTTTTAACTACTTATTGGTGTTTCTATGATTACTGCCTACAAATAAGTAAATTCAAATAACTATTAAAGTGCATAAACAGAGATCGATGCATGCGATTTACATTTATTTCCGCCTGCTTACCTAGACCCTTTAGGCACATCATCATCAGCCTATACCAGTCCACTGCTGGACATAGTCCTCCTAATGAGCGCTCGCATCTTCATTGGGGGGTAATGCCCATAATCCCCACGCTGGGCATGCGGGTTGGGGATCGCAGTTTCGTGTTGGAATCGTTCTGCAGGGGACGCTGCTGCCGCCCCCGGTTTATGTCCCTTAGTCGCCTCCTACGACACCCACGGGAAGAGTTGGGTTGGTACTATTCTAGGCCGACACTACACGGCCACATAGCAGGCATTAGGCACATACCCCACCCAAATTAGCGCTACTAGTGAATCGAAGTTGCCCTTGGTGGCCACTAAAATCTATTTGCGATTCAATGCCTAAACTAGATAGATTAAACTTTTACAGAGTCTAGAGATAGGTATCACAAACTGGAAGATGGATTTGTGGATATTCCTTTGTTATACGGAATAATAAGATAAAGTAGGTGACGGCGCTAGTTTGGGTGGGGTATGCGCCTTCAACTTTAGATCTATGCCCTAATCACTTTATATGAGTACGCATTTAATTTTAATGACATATAAATCGAGTAATAACTTGAGAAATGTACGATAATTACAGATTTCGAAAAGTAAACCCAACCAAGCCAAAGAAACTCACCAAAAGCCACGGCGGCATTGGCCCTTCCAAGATAATAATAATAATAATAATAATAATAATGCTGGACAATTCACACAGCATTATCTAGCCCCAAGGTAAGCAGAGCTTGTGTTATGGGTACTAGATAACTGATATACGTAATATTATACATTACATAGATAGATATTTTTTATTATACATAGAAGACACACCCAGACCAAATTAGCGCTACTAGTGAATCGAAGTTGCCCTTGGTGGCCACTAAAATCTAGATAGATAGATAGATCCTCAAGTTATTTTGTGAAATGGATAGACGTAAGATTTTGCGTTTATAGGAGCAGGACAGGGCTTGCCAATACAACACAACGCATGCTCCAAGATCAAGTTTGGGCTTATTATCTATTAATAAGGACTTTATTTAAAAAAAAAAAAAAAAAAAACCACAACGTATGAAATATTCTTTATACATACTTACTTAGTTTTATTAGCATGCTTATTTTCAAGATCAGAACTTCCGTATTTATTGAGAAATTAAGGTTTTAGTAAGTATTAAGAGGTGACTTTGCGAATTTTTTAAAATTCTCTGAATTTTCTAAAATAAAAGTAAATTTTCTGGAATCCTGTATTAGAAACATATTATCCATAGAATAAGTCCTGAACTTTACCATATATAAATTTCAAAGTTAAATATTTAGTAGTTTGGAAGATATAGAGATTTTCATGAAAAGTTCAACTCTCCTTAACCAACTATCGTGCCAAACTGGGAAACCTTCCAAAACACCGCCAAACATGCCTTGAACATGAGGCCTTTGCCATCACGTGACGGATACAAATATTTGCCAGCTTTAATTGGCAAACAGAGCACCCACATTTGCTTATTGATTTCACGCCGACCGAGCTTGGAGCTGTTCAGGTCCTTTGGAATAGTTTCGTGGCAAAGTGTGGGAAAAATGGAAAAACAATGATTGAATGTTGAGAATATCGAAAAATAGGGTGTGTTGTTTGTGAATATGTGATAAATAATTGTGGATCTTGTTTAAAGATAGAGCTTTTAGGAACTATATGTACAGCTCGACCTCAGTGGCGCGGTGGGCGAAGGTCTGCCTGCGACACAAGGAACCATCTTTACAGACTTTGGCTTCTGCCTATTGTATTTAAAAATAAATAAATCATCATTATCAGCCTATTAGTCCACTGCTACCCTTTGAAATATAAGCTATGAGGTTTACAGTGTCAGATTAGTTTCTTGAACTTTTAAATCCTAGTGCTTCCTCAAAACAGGGAGCTATCCACAGATGTCAGAAATAGATAGGTACTATTTTTATTATCATTTTCGAGATTTGAACATCCACGAGTATAACCTTACGAGCATTGAACAAACATTGTTACCCAGTAGGAGAAAAAACCAGAATAAAAAAGCCGTGTGGTGCCGGCTTAAAATGTGCACCACCTAATTTCTTCTCATGGGTGTCGTAAGAGGCGACTAAGGAACGTACACTGGAGGGCGGGCAGCAGCGCCTATTGCAGAATAGATCAACCACCGAACTGCGATCCCAGCGTGGGGTTTATGGGCATTACCCCCCCATGAGATAAAAGCCAATAAGGCGATTATCAGAGGGATGCCTGACGTCCAGAAGTTTACCATTATTGCCTGTTAAGGTTGAGGAGAAAAAAAAACCATTACTGCAAATAAAAGGGGCCGAGAGAAAATATATAAATCATTGAATCAAGATCACAAAACACATTTGTAAACGCACACGAAATGGGATTCCGTAGAAAAATAATGAAAAGTCTCGTAACATCCCTCGGGTGTGATGCGTCCTTTAGATTGCTGTTAACGTGTAAACAAAGGACAGGTTTCACAAAATCGAGTTTTTATGTAGACTGCCTTTTTGAGAGTGTGAAGTAATGAGCGGATGTTTGCGGCGTAAGAGTGATTACTTTGCTTTGACATGTCATTTACAACGAGTAGGAAAACATGCTGAGTAAAGCCCGCAACAGACGCAGCTATAATATATTTTAATATAAATCATAGCAAGGTAATACTTTATATTTTCTACAATCAAGCATCTTGCGACTTCTCCCAAGCATCAAATATATGCGATACTTACTCTACACCGGCATCAGTAGTTGACCTGCCGCGAGTGAACCCAAGTGTGTAATAGCAATGACCTGCTTACAATGCAGCAGGTCATTGCTATTAAAATGCCTAAGTAATTGATTTAAAATCAGTTTTTCAAAAACTATGCTGAAAGTAGGCAGTACTGATATCGGTCGAAAGTTAGTGGGGTCAGATCTACTACCCGATTTATACAGTGGTATAATTTTACTACATTTCATTAGATCAGGAAATACGCCACTATTAATGGATTCATTAAATATAAAAGCAAGATCTGGTGCTATGGTATCAATTAAAGGTTTAATAATTGTAACGGAAATGCCCCAGAGATCTGCAGTTTTCTTTACATTTAAAGCTTAAACGCTTTTTTAACATCTATTTCACTGACATGGTTGAAATAAAATTTATTATCGCATTTAGGTACATTTTCTATGATTAATGACTCGGCGACTACTAGAGAAGAGTTTAGACACTTTGTAGTGGAGATTGGAATGTCAGTGAAGAAGTTTTCAAATGCTTGGGCTACATCAACATCGTTTAAGCACCAGCTACCGGCCGAGTGTGAGGCGGGCTCGCCCACGAAGAGTCCCTTACACTTATACACTTACTTATCTATAAAACCGGCAAAATAATCACGTTTGTTGTAGGCGAGCCCCTTTAAATATTAATTTGATTCTGTTTTTAAGGTTCCGAACCTCAAAAGGAAAAAAACGAACCCTATAGGATCACTTTTTTGGCAGTTGTCCGTCTGTCAACCCTCTTTTCTCAGAAACGAGTAGAGGTATCGAGTTGAAATTCACATCATATACCTACTCAAGTTCGTTACTTCATGGAGCAGCGACATAAAGCAAATTTCTAACAAGAATAATAAATCTAATAAGACACTATTTTCCGTTGACTTAGAATTTGGCAGGAACACACACAAAAAAATCTTAATTTTACGGAACCCTCGGTGCGCGAGTCTGACTCGCACTTGACGTTTTATTTAGTATTTGTTGTTAACAGAAATTCATCATCTGTGAAAATTTCAATTGTCTAACTATTCATGAGCCTGGTGACCAAAGAAATCTAAATATTGTTTAGATTTCTATCAAAAGGAAATCTAAATATTGTTTAGATTTCTATGCTGGTGACAGTCGCACAGACAGACAGACGGACGGACAGCGGAGTCTTAGTAATAGGGTCACGTTTTACCCTTTGGGTACGGAACCCTAAAAAAGCGACAAACCTTGGTCAGAGCTGGTAAGATTATCAGATTATCTCTACCCTTTACCTCAAAGGGGTTAAAAATAACAAGGAATAAAAAGATAAGGTGGCTGCCATTTGGATCTCCATAAGATGAAAATAGATGACCTCTTTTTGTACAGCTTTCCCCTTTGTAAGGTAGGTTTGATTGCTATGAAATTGACCTATTTCTGACTAGTTAAGAGTTGAAACCAATTTTTACCATGACCTTTCTAACGAAGTCGGTAATGGTCCTCAGGCGCATAGTTGCGGGTTCGAATTCTTTTGCGGGAAGATTATTATTATAAGCTCGTAGAGTTCTACAGCAAAGCAAACACCTTCTTTTCCTCATTCCATTTTCTCGATTGTCTTCAATTTTCCGACGGGTAGATAACAGTAATAAATTAAATAAAATTGTTTATTTCTCTAACCTGCACAAATTTCTATAATCGATACAAACTTTTTCGCCGAAACCTGTTTCGTGCAGAAAGTGAATTAACGTTTAACGTGAGAGTGAACGTGATTGCGTAAATTCTTCGGAGATGTTATTAGTTTTTTTTTAAATTAATGTGTGCTTGGAAATCCTCTTCTAAGTATAGAGATAACTGTGTTAGGGGGTTTCGCTCTTGCCTTATTTAAAATCACTCATATAGACTAAGTAGATTCAATAAAACATGCACATTTTACTAAAACTAAAATTAATTTTTTCTTGTAAACGTGTGTTATGTGTGTAGGTGAGTTTTTTGTGTGCATTATCACGAAACTCTCTTCAGTGGGTTCTCCGTGTCCTGGTATTAATGGGTCAGTAGCCAGTCTGTTAGAAGTTTTTTAGTAGTATGTTTTGTAAGTGGGTAAATATTTACTATCTTTAAATTTTACACAAAATGATGTGATTGATTGATGTATTGACGTTGCAAATTTTGAGCGAGCTACTTTCTTTCGGTGTAGATAAAAATAAAAACACAGAAGTAAATAATCTCAAAATATTCAAACGGCTCGAAAGAGGAAAAATTTGTATTTTTGTATGTGACGAATAAACCATAAGAAATACTAGACCGATTTCAAAAATGCTTTTAACGTTAGTAAGCTACATTATCACAGCACGGGTATATTGTATAGCCCATGTTGGGCTATAGAATATACCCTTGCAAAACTGGGGTGGATTGCTAGTATTAAATAATTATAATATTATAAAGAGGTAAGATTTGTTTGCTTTTTTAGGCGATAGAATATACGAAGAATACGCGTGCGTAGCCGGGGCGGACCTCTAGTTTTCTATAAACCTACTAAACTAATAGCATTTCTGAATATCTTCGTCGTTATTCGATTTGTAGACTAGGTAACTTAATTATCGACCACCCAAGTCTGTCGACTGCAGGGATCTTTAGACTAGCTTTATTGCGAATCATTTATTTATAGCCCGAGTTGTTTGAACTTGGCCGAGGCTAATTGAAAATATTGAACGATGCTGTGAACAGCAAAGCAGGTTAAAGTTTAGTTAAGTTTTAAGAGCAATATGCAATAATAAGAAAACGAACTTTTCAAAATACAATGTAATATTAGTGACTAGTTTCTGTCCACGGTTTCGCACGCGTTGTTTCTATGGAATACGAAAAATTGATTTAAAAGAATGGGAACTAATATATGGCAGAATTATTTGATTGTTTTGAGCCTCCGCTGGCTTGGCCACCTAGAGAGGATGGGAGAGGACCGGAATGTCTAAAATGCATATTTTGGTTGCCCTGTCGGCCGTCGGCCCGTGGAATGCCCGCGGTACCGCTGGAAAAATGTGGTGGAAGCAGACCTTCGTGAGCTACAATGCTGGCGGAAACCTGCGCAGGACAGGGATAAATGGCGACTTCTCGTATCGGAGGCCAAGACATAGTTCGGGTTGCTGAGCCAGAGGAGTAAGTAACTATTATTGCTCGTGGAACGCAGAGAGATTAAAAAATATTCTATCTGCTTTCCACGTTTAAATAAAAAAAAAATACAAACCACAAAAATAAAAAATCACGCCAACTCGCGTCGAACAGCCTTAAGTTAACCCTATATTTACCTTACCCAATTATTTGCAAATATGTAGTAAAACCACTCCCTCTTGCTCTGCCCAATTTTTCCCACTCGTTCTCGAGTCCCCTGCTTTTGACAGTGACAGATGGTTGTCTGTAATGAATCAGGACAAGAAAAAGCTAACAACCATGAATAAATGTTTACTTTGTGGATTCATGCATAATTTTATAGACGGGGCCTGTCTTGTCGGGAGCCTGTTTTGAAACTTGAAACAAGGCAATGAATATGTTTACACATTTTAAGAAAGTAATATTTCAGACGAGGTTAGCTGTAGGTAGGTACTGTAGCTGTTTAAAAACTTTGAAAACTTATTAATTGGCTTTAAAATAAAGCTCTTGGTGCCCTAGGGCGCTTGCTCGCTATTGTTGTAAAAATATTTTTGCTTTTTACCAGAATAATGAATTTAATAAATTAAACAATTACATTATCGATTTCATCTATTAGGGTATATCTACGCGACATGTTAAAAAATACCGTGGATTTATTAAATTAACGTAATTTTTTTTGCTATATCATTAGAGCAGTTTTTATTTTAAACCCCTAATCATTATAGTAAAAATATCAAGAACTTCAGCAGCAAAATCAAGTTGGCCAATCAAAATGGTTAGGTCTCCTCGCCACGAAGCGATCAATCAGTAACGTGAACTGGTCAAAAAAGGTTAGATTCGAGATTGGCTTTATAGTAGTTGGTGGTTCTGAGAAATGAGGGCTTTGTTAGAATAGCACCAGTTTGAGAAGATTTTTGGAACTCTCACAGATTCAAATGATCATACTGATTTTGTTTTCAACTAAAGTACCTAACTCAACAATAGGTACGTTAAGTACCAAGAAACCATAATTTTATTGTAAAGAAAAAATTTTAAACCGGCTTTGAGTCCCTATGTTTGCACTGTTATTATGTTTTGGGGGATAAATACTAAGTCCTCTTAAATAAAAAAAATATGGGATAATTTTGAGATAATTTTTTATATAATAGCGAAAGATTTAATTTTTGAGTGAAGTTCAATATATTCAATTCAATTCAATTTTAAAATATCTTTATTTATGAAATTAACCAATACCTACCAGTTTATTACTTTTTATTACTGGTATTGGTTAATTTCATAAATAAAAAATTCAATATATTGTGCACAGTTCCATTCGCCAACATCCCGTAATCGAAAGTGTAAGTAGCGAAATAATTTTCAAAATCGGTTCATAATTGACGAGGAAAGTGATGAACTTTGATAAAAAACAGACATAAAACCAATCCTTTTTTAAGTCGGTTAGATTAAAACTATTGTGTGACTGACCTTGCTACATTCCAATTCATGTGTTTATTCGATAAGATGATACCCCGAGCCAAACTAGCGCCGCCACCTATTTTATCTTATTATTTCGTTGAACAAAGATAATTTCAAAATTTTCAATGGGCAGTTTGTGATTTTTTTTACAGCGTCACCTACGACAGTTGTTTATAGACATTTCTTTATGTTTGTTTAACATTTCCAACACAAAAATTAAAGCGATACAACCGGAGTTTGACTGAATATTGAAAAGACAATAAATTTAATAATGTTCCGAACGTCCATTAGCCATTAGTCAATATCCTCCTTTAGAATCTCACAAGTAGCTTTGAGATTGTTTACATAAGATCTAAAGATCCATTACATTCTCTTAATTGTTGAATAAAGGTTGGCGCAACTTTGGACAGCACCACTGCCGCATAGCATTATGTGTAACTATAATATGGGTTCTAGAGAATCCCTACGTGATAAATTCAAAGAAATAAACATATTGACATTCCCCTGTCAATATATTTATGAAAATTTGTTGTACACTCAATAAAATGCTTCCCAAAAATAGCGATATACATAATATAATACTAAATTAACATAAACTCGCTGTGCCCACAACCAGGCTTCACAAGATTAATGTATCTTTGAAAGGCAATCTATAAGCTTCTACAACGAAACTCCTAGTCAGTTGCAAAATGTAATTTGAATGCTTATTTTGCTTTATTGTGCTGTGCGGTAGAGATGGATGTATGTGCTTTGTCCTTATACTGACTTTTATTGACAAGAATAAAGCTCTTCACTACATAGTATAAATCAAAGTCGCTTCCCGCTGTATGTCTGTCCCTATGTATGCTTGGATCTTTAAAAGTACGCAACGGATTTTGATGCGGTTTTCTTTAATAGATTGAATGATTCAAGAGGTATGTTTATGTGTATAATACATGCATAATATAGTATGCGTGCGAAGCCGGGGCGGGTCGCTAAACAAAAAGCGTCGAAAACAAAAGCAAAAGGTACCAAATAGTGATTTTTTTTCGTCGTTTCACCGAATCAAGTTCATTTCATTACTCAGCCGTTGGACTTGATGTCGCAATGGTGGACAAAAAGTTGATTGGTAGCCGCGGGTGGTGCTAACTTCTTTATTAAGGTACTCCTCTATAAGCGATAGTCTCGTGGCGATGCAAGCCGATGAATCACTGCAGCGCATGCTGCGAACGGCGCATTTTAGCTTCGTTTGTTTGATAACGTGGGTCTACGTTGTTAAACAGTCTTAGCCTGTAAGAGTTGGAGTAAAGATCGATTTTCGGTATCCAGCGTGCCACGTGTCGTTGATTTGTCTGAGTGCTTATTTTATAAGCCTAAAGAAATAAACATTATTGAATTGAATTATTGAATTCAGAGATAACGTAGGATTCTAATAGTAAAAGAATTTTGCAAATCTGTCCAGTAGTTTCGGAGCCTATACAATTCAAACAAACAAACAAATCTTCCCTCATTATAATATTAGTATAAATGTTTCGTGGCACCCTTTATAGATTGATTACTAATCTAGAACCATTATTTATGCATCTTATCACCGGGAACACACGCGCAAAGTCGCGCACGGACTCTATTTGGTACAGAATTAAGCGTGTAGATAAACTACTGTCGTTGGCGACACACTCGTCCATGGAAGGTAGCCTTTTAGACAATTTACTTGGTAGATCCACGGTTTAGAGCTCGGTAGAGCTGAGTCGCCATTTGTAAAAACAAGTTCACTCGTTTATCCACTTTGTATGACGGTAAACGGTAAATTGCTGTTTGTAGAGACACTTCATAAAATTGCTTGGCGTTTAAAGAAATGCAGAAAAATAATTGCTTTGAGTTTTGAGCAAGAGAGAGAATCACTTTCCAGCTGGTGAGATTGTGGTCAAACGAAGGTATATTGACTTTAAGAAATAAAGATATCTTTTCTAATTTGTAGCCATATTTCGCTCTATATTGACGACCGATGTGGCGCGGTGGGCGAAGGTCTGCCTGCGACGCAGAAGGTTGCGGGTTCGATTCCCGCCTCGGGACAAATGTGTGTACGATCTGCAGACATTTGTTCAGGGTGTTCTGGTCGTTTTCTATATATATAATAAAAAATATCTATCTATGTATTGTATTATATTATGTATATCAGTTATCTAGTACCCATAACACAAGATAATGCTGTGTGAATTGTCCAGCATCATTTTTCATTTTATCGTAATTCTATCTAATAAGCTGTTACCTTCCTTAATGTTGTGTTTGGATATTAAATAATCGCTTTAAGTTTTGAGGCAGATCTTCGTGTCCATCCCAAGGTTGTCTGGAAGAGATCGCTTTTAGCGATAAGGCCGCCCATTGTGCAACACTGTTTTTATATCCTTTTTTTGTATTATTTTCTATGTTTTTCTTGGTGTGCAATAAAGTGTATTGTATTGTATTGTATTGTATCTTTTCAAATTTGCAGTTTCATTTCATTCTATCAGTATTCCAGCTAATTATCTTTTCTTTCTTGTGTGTGTGTGTAGTGTTAGGAAAAAGATAATGTGAAAAACTGAGGCGAATCTCATCAGCTTCTGAGAAGGGGCCCATGAAGTATTCACAGTCACTATTTCCTAGTTGAAATATAGATGTCAGTTTCCATGACAAATTGATTCGTCGAGTCGATCAGGCTGCATGTCTTCGCAGAGTCAACTTCAATCATTACGCTCTACACTGTAGACTTGAGGTAATGTGTTTAATTGCAAAAGCCGGAATAAAAAATTAATTTAAAAAATGCTGTTTATTAACTCTTGACGTTTTTAGGGTTCCATACCCAATACGGGACCCTATTACTAAGACTCCGCTGTCCTTCCGTCTGTCTGCCTGTCCGTCTGTCACCAGACTGTAACCATCCAGCGTGTAAATAGTTATACTAATATTATAAAGAGGAAATATTTGTTTGTTTGAATTGAATAGGCTCCGAAACTACTGGACCGATTTGAAAAATTATTTCACCATTAGATTCCTACATTATCCCTTATGAAAATAGGCGATTAGGATATACCCGTGCGAAGCCGGGGCGGACCGCTAGTATTAAATATGAATAATGTTTTTGGTGTGGGACACCCGGTACAAGAAACCAAAATTTGGAATTAGATAAAAAGTAAATATTTACTAAAATACCTAGCCTGTATCGTAATTTTGTAGCTCATTTGGAGTTTAAGTTTATAAGGAAAAATAGCGTATACGAGTACATGCTACCCTAGTATAGTAAATCTTGTTGTGGAAAAATCATAAAATGCCAAACAGCACTATAAAAAAAATCGTTTATTTCTTTAATCTATACAAATCTGTAAATTGCTTTGGAAATCCCCTTTTAAGTGTAGAAATAAACTATGGTGGTAGGTATTCGACTCAGCCTTCCACCTGGGGTAGGTTTGGTGCTAGGTTGGATCCGTAGCGGTAAATAGGACAAAAACGGGAAATTTCACACCACACAATCCAATCTTTAAGTTGTAGATAAGTAGTAGACCGGTTTTGTATTTATTTATTCCGCCGTAGATACACCATGTTACACTTTTTATTCACTCACTAGTAGAGTTATGTTATAGGAAACGGGCATACCTCCCTTCTACCAATATAATCTTCGCTCAGAGACGCCCACAACTGGACATTAGTTCTCCCCCAAAGATCATCGCATTGGCCGGTCGAACAGCCTGCCTCCAAGAGCGTTAAGCGATCATTCGGCTATTTGAAAAAGTCGGAAAAGTTTCATTCTGTCCCCAAATCTAGCCCTCAATCGCATGACGGGCGGCACTCAAGGTTCAGTGAAGGTCACTGCATAGCTTTCATATTGCGGCTAAGACATGACCGCTTAAACTTTGACCTGTAAAGCTGTTGTACTCACTAGCGAGCTGAACAGCAGAACTTTAATCGTAACCGCATGTTACTGTTTTTACAAAATTATATAAAACTAGCGGCAAGCCCCGGCTTCGCACGGGTATATTCTATTGCCTATGTTTATTAGGAATAATGTAAGATGCTAATGGTGAAAGATTTTTTCAAATCGGTCTAGTAGTTTCAGAGCCTATTCAAATCAAATAAACAGATAAATCGTTCCTCTTTATAATATTAGAGTTCCGGGATAAATATATGACCAGACTTTAATCTATTTCTGTGCCAAATTTCATCCAGATCCGCTCAGTCGTTCTGGCGTGATTGAGCAACAAACATCCATCTATCCATCCATTCATCTAAACTTTCGCATTTATTAATATTAGTATAAGTAATGTAGAAATATAACGAAATTCAAAAATTCTTTAGCTCCTATATTACAATAGATGAATCCTATACTACATTTGAAAAATTCTTATATTAAAATTCTTTAAAATAGTTTTCCCAGTAAACCGAAGATATCGGCAAACTACAAACTTGTCAAAGACTTTGTACACCAGTTCAAAGTCGCTCAGCGAGCTACGCTCGGAGATTTTCTAATGGATAGGATTCGTGACGACTATGTATCTACATCTAAAAGAGATCCAAAGTTATCGACATAGCTCTAAGAATTAGCAAACTAAAGTGGCAGTATGCCGGCTATATTCACAAAGAACCGATAACCGCTGGGGTAAACGTATGCTTGAGTGGAGACCACGGCTTGGTAAACGTGAAAAACTTGAGAACGACTGCAGACAGATGCTGGATGCATTAAGCTGAAGACAAGGCGCTATGACGCTCATTAGGGGAGGCCTATGGCCAGCAGTGGACTATAGGCTGATGATGATGATGACATAATTGTGTATGAAAGCTAAACCCCCCGTAAAAGTCTGGCCCTTCATTTTTGTTACATCCTCCAAAAAAAAAACGTTAATGATTTCTGTTTTTCTGAACGTGAATTTCTACGTACAAAAACAGCTAGACAAGGACAATCTCCTTAAGCGTAGTTTTAGTTTAAGTACCAGGCTTTAACCACAGTATAATGATGCTAAGAGATGAAACTATGTTGTTATTCCAACACAAAATAACCCGTTCACATTTACAAATGAATTCGTCGAAGCGCAAAACTGCGATAGTTTTTAAAGTGCTTTGGATCATAACTTGGGACACCCAAGTAGCTCGGTTATGTATGGAACTTAAAATAATAGCTCGATAGTTAGAATTCGACTTAAGGTGTCAAGCAAAAGGTCACTAATAGTTCATGGTAGATACCAATCGGTCTGATTATGATGTGCGTATTATTAACAAGAAACTCATGCTATGGCTGTCAAGATTGACATGGGCTCTATAGAATGGATAATTTGGATATAATTTCATCGGGAACTAAACCGACACCGTTCTCGTACTTTGTAAATAATAGATTGAAGCGTTATTTTGCGGAAATTTATAACAAAATACAATTCCGCACAAACTCTCCAAGAAATATCTAGAAAAATTCAAAAGTAAGCCGTCAACTAGTTTCATCTCGCCACGAGACTTGGTTCTTTAGATATACTGTTAGCTGTGTGGTGCCGGCTTAGCATTTGCACCACTCCAACTCTTCCCGTGGGTGTCGTAAGAGGCGACTAAGGGGCATACACCGGGGGGTGGGCAACAGCGCCTCTGACAGAATAGATCTACCACCGAACTGCAATCCTTAAACCGCATGCCCAGCGTGTAGATTATGGGCACTTCCCCCATTTAAAAACCAATGAGGCGATTATCGGTAGGTGGGTAGGTCTGCGTCCAGCAGTGGACCAATACCGGCTGTTTGAGGTTGTGGGTATTTTTATTTTTATGTTTAGTAAAAATATCATAGATATTTTTGTAATGCTATATACAGTGTGGAAATTAAACTCAGGCCCTGGAGGGAAACTACTTAAAATCCTTAAGCTAGCTCATTTTACTTAAAGGAGACATTCCTTTATTTTTAAAAAGAAACAAATCTGCATTAAAATATTTTTTTAAACTCGCTTGCTTCGCCCGGGACTCGAACCAACTAAAATTTAAAAAAATAAACACTCTTTATTTTATTATACTAATCGGTAGTATTAATATTCAGGATAAAGTTTCTGTAACAAACATTTGGTCTTAAAAATAAAAATAATCGTTAAATCTAACATCAACTTTATTTTACTATCAATTTTGTAACACTTAAATTATTTAACTGATAAATTGTTCGAAATGAGCCCCGTCGTTCCGGCTACACAACATTAGTCGCCGTTGAAATTCATTTCTTGTAGCCTTCAGCAAAGTGTTGTGGTGTATGCCCCTGATAACATTTTCTACCGCAATCCTTAGCTCTTGAACGGTTTCATAGCAAGTTTCATAAACAACATTTTTTACATGACCCCATAAAAAGAAGTCCATGGGCGTCAGGTCTGGACTTCTTGCAGGCCATCTAATCGTGTTGTGTTGGAGAGATAACAGAACTGTTACGTGTCTTTTACTTGTTAAAAGTGAACAGTAACCAAATATTTTTTAGAGAAACTTTATCCTGAATATTAATACTACCGATTAGTATAATAAAATAAAGAGTGTTTATTTTTTTAAATTTTAGTTGGTTCGAGTCCCGGGCGAAGCAAGCGAGTTTAAAAAAATATTTTAATGCAGATTTGTTTCTTTTTAAAAATAAAGGAATGTCTCCTTTAAGTAAAATGAGCTAGCTTAAGGATTTTAAGTAGTTTCCCTCCAGGGCCTGAGTTAATCGTATCATGTCAATCAGTCATCTACCTATAATACCCAAAACACAAGCTCTGCTTAGCTTGTTAGATGATGCTGAGTGGATTGTGATTATAGGCATTACCTCCTATGAGATAAAAGCCAATAAGGAGATTATAAGGTAGAGGCCTGCGTCCAGCAGTGGACCATTAAAGGCTGTTGAGGTGAGGTGAGCATGACCCTTGTAGGTATCTAAATCTCTACGCTTTGTAAATTAATAAGGATTCTAACCCTAAACTTTACCTGGAAACCCTTTTTCGAGCGAACGAATACTTTTACTTCACTTACTCGTTTGTTTTCTCAGCACGTAGGTACGCACGGTTTAAATTAGGCCACAGATTAAAAAAAAGTTAAGAAGGCCGTTCAAATAAATTTAAGGTCAAAAGTAGTCAAAGGTTTAAAAACCGTGTGTGAAAAATACGGGCTGCTAACAAATTGAAACTTTTTCAAACGGGTGTAAGAGTTTCGTAGAACCACAAGACGTACGGCCAGTATTTTTCAACTTTATCTCCCAATAACTTAGACAATTTAACCCATAACTTAGTGGTTTAGTTTAAAAAAATCAAGCTACGTTTCTAAACTAAAATGGTTTTCTACTTCTACACTAATATTAGAAAGAGAAATAAATGTATTTTTGTATGTAACGAATAAACTTAAAAACAACTGGCTACTGGACCAATTTCATATAATCTTTTGCCGTTAGAAAGCTATATTATCTGAGAAACATAGTCTATAGAATATACCCGTGCAAAGCTGGGGCGGACCGCTAGTATATTTAAAGGGTGAAAGTTGGTGCCGTTGTTAAGAACTGGTCGAAGAAAATACCAAAACTACTGAATGGATTGATTTTAAGTGTTGCACACATATTAGATCAGGAACCTGGAATAAAACATACCTGACCTAAACCTCAACAGCCTATAATAGTCCACTGCTGAACGCAGGCCTCCCAATATTTTTTTATCTCATTAAGGGTATTCCATTCCCACGCTGGGGTTGGGTAGAATAAAACTATTACAGAGCCATTACAAAAAAGCTTATGATAGGTATCACAAACTGGAAGATGGATTTTTGAAAATTCCTTTGTTAAACGGAATAATAAGATAAATTAGGTGGCGGCGCCACTTTTGGTGGGGTATGGGCCTTAATATACTTTTCATAAACAAAACAAATGCAGCCTAATTAAGCCTCAGCTTTATTTATGTTCTTGAGTCGCTTACGTCGGATATTAGAGGCAGGTACGCCAACTGTAGTGTCTGTTATAATGGTTATAATGTCTCCACAGGTCCTTTGTTCGCGCGGTGCCAACTGAATTGAGATAACGATTCGCTGCTGGTGTGGGTGGGACAAGGGAAAAGCTCACAGCAGACGGACCTATCACACTAATGTTATAACTGCGAAAGTTTATATGTATAGGGATGTTTGTTGTTCAATCACGCCAGAACAGCTGAAAGGATCTGGGTGAAGTTAGTGAAGAAATGAAAGTCTTGGGTCTTTAGAAAACCGTTTATTCTATTAAATTATGATCTTTAAGTAATTGCACAATGCTTATTCAATGATAGCTGACGCGACAAGAGATAGAGACAAGTGTCACCTACATCAATTTTCATAATACACATGAACGATGTTTTGCTCCTTCAATAATGGCAGGCGCATCCCGCGTATCTATTTGTATACATTTGGATTTAAATTTTTAAATAACTACGCGGGTGAAATCGCGAGGCGCTGCTAATAATATAAATTAATATATAAATCATAGGAAGGTATACGGTAATGGTATAATTATCTATAGTAATTGGCGAGTGATCACAGACGCAGCTACAACGTATATTTTTGTTACGTCATGAAAAAATGACGATATTTAAAGCACGATATATTTTGGTATAGTAAGACGACGAGAGATGATTGCAAAAATATATAATAAATATATAGGCATAGCCACCGGCTTGCTATAATATGTAAATATAAAGAAGAAATATAAATTCAAAATCGCTTTCTCCTATAAATTGCCCCACAAAAACACACCGTATTATAATTGACAATTGAAAAGCTAAAATAGAGTTTAATAATAGAGACTCAAGGCTTATGAAAATGATGTGAAAAGGCCATTGAACAAACAAACAAACTTTGTGGGTATTTGCAGATCTATTCAAGGGTCTGTGACATTATATTATGTCATTAGTGTTACAGGCAATGATATAGTTAAGTAACTGAATACTGTATTGATATCTTGAAAGGGCATGAGAACTACCTGTACACGAATCAAAAAATTTAAATACATCACATGAGTCGCTTCACACGAAAGTTTGGCAACACGATGAGTTTTCATAATCTGGTCAGACAAAGTTAGCATTTTAGGCAACTTACAAACCTAAAATGCTGATTTGAACTTTTTAAACTAGCGAAAAAATTCTTTCGTTTAGCCTTAGTCCAAATTTTTTGTCATTTAGTATCGTAGCTATCACGTTCCATTTCGAAACCGAGCGTCACAAAATATGTTCCATAAATATAAACAAAAGACGGTAAAGAATCAGTTCATTTTTCAATGCAACCTTCGAACTTTACTCAGCCAGATCTATGCTTCGGTAATGTTAAGCCACAGAAAAGCATTACTCAAGTATAGATCGATTACGCAGTAACTTTCATAATACATGCCTTTAACTTTTTAAATTGTTAAGGACGCATCTAAATATTTAAACTTTTATCACTATTTCTTTTCTATAGGTACTTAGAAAGTGTCGAAAAAACTATACGTAGGTACCAAGATCTATGTCTGACTAGAATCAGATGTTAGCGAACAAGCATACCCAACAAATTGAAACAAAACAGAGCTTCTGGCTTCTGTAATGTAAGCACGTTAGGCATGATTCTCTGCTTCCAACACTGTTCTGCGAAATTCAACCTGACCTGCCCAAGAATAAGAATGGTTTTGCGTTGTGCAGTCTAATTGTGCAGAGAAACTCTCCTGTAAGCTGATTTTGCAGTGTAAATTGATACGGAAAATAAAGTTCTAGAGCATTCGAAAAGCTTTCGAAGTTCTGGGAATAGTTGGGTGAAGGCATTTCAATTACTATTTATTTTTATATACAATATCTGGGGACTAATATAGGCTGATGATGATAATTTCATTTACTGTAAAAAAATTACGCTATAAAAGCTGCGGTAAAAGGAATTTCTGAATATGTAATGCAGTAAAATTACCTGCCAAAAATGCTGCTAAAAATTTAAAAACTACGAAATTTTTTCAAGAAAAATCTTGGTTGGAACTAAGTACATGAATTAACTAACTCCCATAGCGTACAGCATTTTTAAGTCTTAGATTTTTTGTCTTTCTGTGAACGTTACCGAACTATTGGTGCAACATGCGTGAATGCCACATTTTGATTTTTTAATTGGTAGTTGAATGGTTGTCGTAATGCAAATAATCTGCCTACGTCCAGCAGGGTACAGGTTAAAACTGTTTATGACGCTGATTCTGTGCCATTCTCGTCCATTCTTTCCGGTCTACTTGAACGATGTCACCCACCTCTTTGTCGTCGAGAGCTTCTGGTAGTGCGTATGATCTCTCAAAATGTCATATCTGGTAAATGTCACGCGCTGGACGCTAGAGGCAACTAGAGGTCTCTACAATTATAAATAAAGGCCTAAGTTTAGACGTAAAAGGCTTTGCTCAATCCCTAACCAAGGCGCATACTTCCGGCTGTCCTTCCGCTGAGTTAGAAACTCAACTTTGTAATATTACATCCAGAAGCATTGAACCGGTGCTTCTGGATGTAATATGAGAGGCGAAGCTTACGGGTTTGGTTGTCAAACTAGACCTAGAACTCAGTAGTCATGGAATCCCCGTGGTTAAAAACTAGAATTACATAAAATACAGCATTTTATCTTCGGTTCCTTTAACGTGAAAACATGACTGAGAAAAAAAATTGTAAAGTGCACTGTTTTGCACATCATTTAATCGAGATATCAGCAACCCTGCGGTCTATTTAAATGACATGACCTGACACCCATATTTTGGTTCGTTAATTATTACAAATTATTTGGTTACTCAAACTAGTTTCTTCATTATGTTGTGTAGTATTCTTGTAAATGAGCAAAAGCTTGATTTTTGCGCTTATTCCGTTCTAAAAACGTACTCTCTGCAAGCTTCTATGAACGCAAAATCCTATGTATTACAAAACGTCGCGCAATGTGCCCTTTGAAGGATTAAGACTTGCCTCATCCCTTGCCACAAGAGGTTTGAAGATTTAGGCCCTAACATCGGTTTACCACATTGCGGCTCACAATGAAAGTTATATATTTGGACTTTTTAAAAACAAATGAAAAAATCCTGCATTATAATTTCCAAAAACCTCAGGTTTCTTAGATGTAAAAATGCCACAGTGCGATTTACGCACTATAAAGCAAAACTCTTAGATTAGGTATGTTAAGTCTTGGTACTACTGAATTTTCAACGTTAAGTTGACGTAGGTATCTAATATCTATCTACCTACAGTTATTCTTACCTCCTAAAGTCATATATGTTATGTTATACAGTTTCAATTTAATTTTCACAATCAATGCTCAAGTTTATTTGTAAAATTACTAAATGTAGTTCAGTAACATTTATTATTGTATGTTTACATTGCGGTTTGACCCCTGTCAATTTATCTGCCTGAACCAATTACTTGTATACCTAAGTTTAAGTTATTTATGCTGTTAAAATATATAACGAGCGGTTCGCTCCAGCTTCGCATGGGTATATTTATTTTATTTTATTGGCATTCAAAACAGAAAACAATCGAAACTTGACATTATAGAAAAAATGATAACTAACTTTCTTAAATTAGATTGAATTCCTAAACATGGATGCACAACATGGATTTAAACATAGAGCAGTAAAAGCAACGATATTCTGAAATTGAAAATGAAGTATAAAGTAATTATATATAGTAGGAATATAAGTGTATATTTTCAAAAGCGACACAGATGATGTATCCGTTATTAAACTATTTTTACTTATAGTTTAAGCTATCCCAACTAATTATTTGTCATGGATCATTGAACATCGATATAGTTTAGTCAATTGGAATGCTTATGTAATTGGATGATCAAGGATTATAATTGCATATGTAGGTAGATTATTAATTAACATTACATTTGGAACTAGCAGAGCCTTGCGGTTTCACCCGCGGTTTTCCCGTTCCCGTTTTCTGGGATTAAACATAGCCTGTGTCACTCCCTGAAAATTAAGCTTTCTAATTGTGAAAGAGATTTTTGAAATCAGTCCAGTAGTTTTTAAGTTTATTCGTTACATACAAAAATACAAATCTTTCCTTATATAATAGAATAAAAAAGATTGCAATAAGTATCGAGTAAATGGAATATTATTTTTGATTTTGACATGAATATTTACTAAATTATTATTAAATAAGTATTTATAGATGTAGGTGTGGATTGATTTAATGTTTTAGTAAATATGAATACGAATGATTTTATACTTAACACGATAATTTAATTAAATAATAACTAGCTGTTGCCCATCCCATGAGAACTGATCTGAGGGTTAAAAAGTAGCCTATGTTACTCTCTAACCTTTTAACTTTATACCAAAAATCAAGTCAATCGGTGCACCAATGGGAATGCTTGCTTGCTGATTTGCTGCAATTGAAAACAAATAAAAATAAAATAAAATAAACAAATGGCAGACAAAAATAGAAAGATACACCACAAACATTTCTGAACAACTAACATGCACGAGAGCACATACTTAATTTGCCCAGTAAATTGGATAAATCTTATATAACCGATACTCAACGAGCTCCTATCCCCCGGGTTTAGCCAGCCCGAACAAATTTGCTTAAATATGCTACGTGTCACCCTCAAATACATCATACTAATGGAAATGGGGTATATTTCATTACCTAAATGTGTCATTTGGTCTGAGATTTTGGGAAAGTGAGTTTGCGGAATTTCGGTCTGGGAATTATTGTCAGGAAAGCTTTAAAGAAAATATTGCAGAAACAGTTACATTTTATGAATGGCACCAATTAGAACTTGTCTTTATAAGACACGAATTAGAACTTGTATTTACAATTGAAACAGTTGACCTAACTGCAAACAATGTAGAGGTAGCTCAATGGAAAGAGGTCGAGACAATTAGTATTTCAATATTTTTTAGTATTGCATTCATAGAGTCATCGGGTCTTAGTGAAAGTGAGTATTCATAAAAGGTTCACAGTAGGTACCCATTTACCCTACGACGCAGGAGATTGCGGGTTCAATTCACGCCTTGGGACAAATTTTTGTACCATCTACAGGTATTTATTCCGGGTGTTATGGTTGTTTTCTATTTATCATAAAAAAGACTTTTCCACTTTCATCACTGCCATGCGATATGCACGTATCGGCTCTCATTAATAGAATTAATATCAAATCAATTTAGAAAGTAACTAGCCATTATAGTGTTTAAAGTGATGCTAAACAGTTTGTGACATACCAAGCCTTTTAATAAACCACCAATCTAAAACAAAATTTTGGTAGAGAATTTCAGTATTAATTACTATGCATGAATCGACTGCACTTACCTACTTAACTTGGTGGGTAATACCAATATACATATTATATTATACCATAGAGACTTAGGGCTTTCAGACAAACCGAATTACGGTTTAAGTTAGCTTTTAAATAAAATAAGCAATTACTGTGCAATAAATAATATACATGAATGAAAAAAAAAGAAGTTATCTAGAACCCACTACACAAGTTTTGCTTTGCTTGGGGGCTAGATAATGCATTGTGAATTTTCCAGCATTATTTATTTATTCAGGGTCTTGCAATGGAAGACTGGCCAGTCATCATGCTTTTCTACTAAATATTAATGTATTAGATAAATTGTAATTATTATAAATTGTATTAGAGTGGAGACCGCGACTCGGCAAACGTAGTGTAGGACGCCCTCCGATCAGGTGGGATGACGATTTGCGAAAGACTGCTGGCAGATGCTGGATGCGGCAAGCTGAAGACAGGGTGCTATGGCGCTCATTAGGGGAGGCCTATGTCCAACAGTGGACTGGTATATGCTGATGATGATGATGAAATTATATTAGATAATTATTCCTAAATATTACAAGTCACTAAAATTATCATTGAAGGAATCGTTAAGTTCGCAAACATATTTTTTATATTTTGAGTATGGCTTTTATTTCGGATTCTAAAATGCTATTTTTTCTAAAAAAATTATGTTTTCTGGTAATTTTTATAAATTTTTACTGCCATCTAGTTGGGGTCGGTGAATTTTTTATTGACTATGTAACGTGCTCAATTGTCCAGCATTATTTTATTTATAAGATCATTTCAGGTAACATTTACACAATATGTCCACGCTTTCAACCAATAAAGTTACGGTCGCCGTGTGAAATACAAAACAAACTTCTTCCTTCGTAACTAATATTAGTTACATGACCAATAACCACTTCATTGGCATTCAGTGGCCACCGAAAATTGTGGCCAAGTTAGTTTCCTTCCCTATTGGAGTCGTGTCACGAAACTCACTACCGAAACTTTGCGGTATTCCGAATTCAATTTGTTCACTTTTACAAACTTCTCTTTTCTGCAGATGTTTGTATTCCACTTGTTTTTCTTAAACACATTCTTTGTAAAAAGTTTCACCTTTGCCTTTAGTTTTTGGGATGAAATATATAAGTACTTAATGGAACATAGTTTGGTCTTTCACAGTTCTTTCGTCAACCCTTTTTATGATTGTTTCAAGTTGGTCTATAGAAACCTTTCGTTGCCAGATGAACTGGAAAGGTAGCATATGTGACAAGACGTGATCAAAAACGAAAATAAGTTTGTGAAAAAAAAAACCGGGCAAGTACGAGTCGGACTCGTGCACGGGGGTTCCGTACCATTACTAAAAACGCCAAAAAATCACGTATGTGGTGTGGGAGCCTTAAATATTAGTTTTATTTTAATTTAATTATGTATTTTTAAAGAAGTCTTTATTCAGAAAGAAAATAACAATCAAAAAACAAATTTAAATTAAAACTAGTATATTTACAATAGAAACAATTAAGCTATCTGCAAACTGTTGCAAACAATCTACAGGTAGCTCAACTGATCCATATCAATACCAGTTGGAAGCGTGCCTAAGTCACTGGCTGCATTGCCCCGCTGTATAGCAATGCTGATGCGCTGTGCCAGATACTCACCAGCTCTCGGGTCACGCGTCGCTTCGACCAGACGCTCAGATCAGATTTTTAAAGTGAATGTATACCTAAATATTCTTATAGAATATTTCAATCATCTACCTGTTGCCGTTATGAATACCGAGCAAAAATTAGCAAAAAAAAAATTGCGTTTGTCATATGGGAGCCTCCTTATATATTTAATTTATTCTGTTTTTTAGTATTTGTTGATAAAGCGGCAACAGTAAAACACAATCTGTGAAAATTTCCACTATCTAACTAGCACGGTTAATGAGATACAGCCTGGTGACAGACGGACAGACGGACGGACAGCAGAGTCTCAGAAATAGAGCCCCGTTTTACCTTTGGGTATAGAACCCTGAAAACGTGTGAAAAAAAACTTCACACAGCCGGGTGGGGTCATGAATTGTTATAAAATCCTACCAAAGGATAATGTAAAATATTGTGAGATATGTAGATAAGGTCCCATGCCTACTTGAAGCTTGAAACTTGGTAGATTATATTCCTATCTATTCCTCCTAAGCACATATCATATTAAATCTAATTTAGAGCCAATGAGCCGCACCACTTAATTACAGAAATTCCCGACGGGTCTACCTACCTTCTCCTAATTACTGATGGGCACCTGAATTTATTCTATCAATCGCCTAGGGCTAGATAGAGAAAGGTAACCTTATCGGCTTCCATTAGTTTTGCCATTAAAGGGCAGTAGGGATTTGAGGTAATTTTTTACCAGCTTAAACTACTCTCAAAACTCAATAAAAACGAACCAAGGAAAGATTTTCGGCGAACTTTTAAAATTGTCTGAACGCTCTGTTAATCTATGGGTTCACTACACGAAGAAATGCTGGAATGACCTGCGCGTCCAGTATAATAATGAATTCAGTGTGCTTCTGGGGCTGCCCCGCTTCAGTAGCGCGACCGGAATGTTTGCAGAGTCTCGCGTTGATGACTTTTACTGGCTGGACAGGGACTGCACTTTCATGAAGCACTAGACCAGCAGATATCGCGCCATGCGCTTATGAAGATTGTGTGTTCCATTAATTTAAAATGATTTTGTTTCCATCATCATCACCAGCACCCACAGCTGGGTATAGGCCTCCTCTTTTACACGCCAGTTATCTCGATCCTGTGCGAGCCTCATCCACAGTCTTCCGGCCACCCTGACAATGTCGTCCGACATTATTTTATTTTACTTTTATTATTCTATGACTGAAATGTGTATCTGTGTATCAAGGCTAAACTAAACTATTGAATTCAATAGTAGGTACGTGTAAAATGACACTAAATAAGTCAACCGACAATTGATAATAAATCCGTTCGATTCCAATCTTATTTTTTCTCAATTTTTGCAGAAAATACTCACGTTAGCGATAAAGCATGCTTTCATATGTGTTTGGTGAATTGGTGTAATAAAATAGGTAGCAAATTTCTTAGCCAGTGAAATACATGTTTGTTAAAAAACCAGTACAATGGCCTCGAGATAATTAGCAAATATATGGCTCGCACGACAAAGGCGCTTTTGTGCTGAAGGACTCGCGCTCTTAGTGGATACAAGTGCGAGATTTGAATGACCTATTTGAGGTAATCTTGGAAAAGATTGAATTGCAGCTTATTACCCCTTTTTGTTGATCTGGCTAGGCAGTTAACTAAGCGGCGCCATTCAGTTAAATGCTGTGATCCAAACAGGCTCTAGCCATTGACAGTGTTGCTAACTTTATTTATAATCGACCTATGTGGCGCGGTGAAGGTCCGGCTGCGACGCAGGAGGTGGCGGGTTCGATTTCCGCCTCCGGACAAATGCTTGTATTGTATTATGTACTATATATCCGTTATCTAGTACCCATAACACAAATTTTGCTCTGGGCTAGGTGAGCTGGTGTGTGAATTGTCCAGCATTTTTTATTTATATTTAATTTATCATATAGTAGGACACGGCCTTTGGCGAAGTAAGATGGCTGCCGTGAGACAAAATATTAATAAATTTCACAGCTCCTGAACCCAGCGTCAGTAAGGATGAAGATATGATCTTCCCAACCCTGTGCTTTCTAAAACGTTTCTTTATCTGCTGTCTTCCTAGATAGCTGGTACATTCTAAGCACAATATAAGCATCTCTTGAACCGTATATCCATATCGTCTAAGTCTAAATACATTAGACTTCCAGAGAGCGGGCTTATCAGCCTTGCATAGTGCAGAACAATCACATTACACGGGCAGGTGTGCGGTGCACCGGGGAACGGAATAGATGGCTTATTCCCCAACTACTCCAAGAATATATTCCTACTTGCTCCACGAAAAAAATACTGTAAGTAGAACGATCCAACGCGAAACGTAGTGTTGGGAGACCATCAACTCGATGGACTGACCACATCGTAGCGGTCGCAGGGTGTCGATGGATGGAGGCGGCTCAGGACCGCACTTTGTGACGTCGTATTTGATGGTTGAAGCATATGTCTAACAGTGGACGTGTATGGGCTAATATGATGATGATACTGTAAGAATGGGCAAGTATTATAGCTTGTGAAAAAACCTGATGATGAATAACGTAACGTTACTTTAGCCAATGAAGGCTTGGCCTAGGGAAACCGTTCCCCTTCAATGTCTTATAGTCAGATTTGTTATTTTAAACTCTTAAGTACGAATCAGAATTCGCGTTGATTTCAACACTTTCCCAATTCAAATAGATAGAAAAGTAAATATTTGGAATGAAAAGGATTTCGGTAGCCAGCGTAGATGGCTGGAACGGCCCATCTAAATGTAAATTCTGATCATAACCGCCGAGATAGTGGCTATTATAACAGACAGAATATAAAAATAAAATACTAACGTTTCGTTTTACTCCAGTTTGCGAACTAAATGATCTACTTCAAAATTGTATGAAGGAATCAGAACAAGCTTGATATCCATTAAGAACCACAGTTTTGGTGTGCTGTTGACCTGGTAGAACTGGTAGAACCTGGTAGGTTTTCATTCTCAATGTTGAAATGTTACTTTTTACAACTATGTTTTGTAATAAATGAATGTCTATGTCTAGAACTTAGCTACAACACCCGCAAGGGTTTCACCCAAGCTTTGAGAATTATGACTTCATTGTTATCTATATTATGATACTTTCAGAGTATAAATGTAAAGTGCAGCTTTTCTTGTTAAGTTTCAAAGTACACTTGCCAGTTTATAAATTTTGATTTCCTAGTTCTCCATTTTTCTTGCTAAATTATTATGAATTTGTGATTATGCTTTACTTTTAAAAAAACTCCTAGGTCGAACTTTTCTTTGTCGAAGCTATCGCTTCTACCTAGTACCTGGTTCTAAAACTGTATGTTCTATGACTTGAGGATTAGCAAGCTGAAGTGGCAGTGGGCTGGCCATATCTCGAGAAGAACCGACAACCGCTGGGGTAAACGTGTTCTTGAGTGGAGACCGCGACTCGCGACTCTCTCCTCAAACGTAGTGTATGACGCCTTCCGACCAGGTGGAATGACGATTTGTGAAAGACTGCTGGCAGATGCTGGATGCGGAAAGCTGAAGACAGGGCGCTATGGCGCTCATTAGGGGAGGCCTATGTCCAACGGTGGACAAATATAGGCTGATGATAATGATGATGATATCCTAAGACTAGGTACAATTGCAAAAGTTTCAAAACCTATTACTAGAAACTACTGCTTCGTGGGTTTTCTAAATGGGAATAAAATAGGTAGGTACCCTAAATGTGGTGATCTTAAATTCGTACTCATATGGGAATACTTCGTAAAATTCCCCTCTTCACCTTTTGAGATGTATGTTTGCAAGAACCGGTTGTGGTGTGCATAGTGGATGGGAAAAGACCACGAACCCGATTACCTAGCCGATGGTCTAACATTGAGAAGACGATCACGGAGCTTCTAGTAGCTACTACACTCAAGCCAGTCGAAGATGAAGAAGAAGATGGCTTGGAAGCAGCTGGTCAACTCCTCAACGAAGTTATCGGAACGTGCACGACCTACCTCATGAAGAATACGATGAAAAATAATATTTAAATCCTGATTTACTTAATTTTTTTGTCGTCCTATCTAATTTACGGGAAAATAAGATGAACGAACATAAATACCACTTTACATCATCCCCTGATTTTTCCCGCCAACATAAATTGAGAAAATTTCCGTTATAATTTGGAAGGCTTATTTGGAAGAAGGCTAAACGATAATTTACGTTGCTAATAATTTACAAAAGAAATGTTTAACAATAAATTGGTAGGCTATTTTAATGCGCGAGTTACTAAGAACACTGGTGCCATTAAAAAGACTTTAAAAGAAATAAGTGTATATAACTATGTAAAATGCATGTGGTATACCCATACCCTGTGGTATACCGGCTTAGAATTTGCACCACGCCAACTCCTCCCATGAGGTGAGCAGCAGCGCCTCTTGCAGAAGATTTATTCTGCGATCCCCAATCTTCACGCCCAGCATGGGGATTATGGGTATTACCCCCCATGAGATATAAAGCCAATAAGGTGAATATCAGGGGGCCTGCGTCCAGCAGTGAACCATATAGGATGTTGAGGTGATGTACCCTTAACACAACCTGTGCTTAACTTGGGGCTAGATAATGCTGTGTGAATTATCCAGCATTATTTACTATTTTTTTATGTATGTTCAACATTTTCTCAGTCAATAGTGCACCGAATTTGATGATTATTATTTTTACAATTTTACTGGTATGCTTTTTGATGATTATTTTTATTATGTAGAGAATAATCCCAAAATACAGTACTATTTCTTGATCCTTAGTGATTAGCAGTTATCTCACATAACCTAATACTAATTAGTCTATTTTTAGTTCTTAAAGCAATCTAATTATTCGATATTGAAATTATCATGATCTAGATCTACTTCCAAAATTTAGACCTACAAAAATACCGGTTCCAAGTGTCCAATGGTTCCCGATTTCACCTTAACCTTATCTAAAATGTGTCCCAAAGATTACCCCAGTACATTCCGTGCCTTACTATGTTTTCTGTGTCACATACCTGGCCTCATTAGGCTACCATTAGACGGAGATGAGATATTTCCCTTCCCTTCGTTATGTTGATGAAAAATACTTCCGCTGAGGAGCTGGCTAATAGGTAAATGATTGTTTTTATTGGTAATTTGGTGTAAACTGCTTTAGCTAAGAGAAATGTCAGGAGTGGGTCGTTTTGGAACTTTCATTGCAACTGATAACGTTTTAAGTTTTCATCAAAGATTTGTGTTGAAAGAACACCAACGTTTCATCCGTTAACGAGGGACGAAATTCGACAAACTACAATAGTTTTTACAGCTTTTGTTAAGTTTATGACACCCCGTTCAAAATAATAGAGCTCTCGTACACGACACGGTTTCTTAACGGTACGGCTATAACGCCGCACGGATAAGAAAACGTGTCGCGAACAAAAAGCTCAGGCCAGCACGCCGTACGGTTGAAAACCATCGCATGAGTCAACGGCCCTATTTCTTTTTTGTTTATTTTTTACATACGCGGAGGCGCGCCGCGTCTTCTCGCGGTCTGACACCAGACATTTTCCGCGGCTACATCCGGGAAAACATTTCACTCGGTACTTGAGACGAATCTAAGATTTTCTCTTGCTATCTACGAACGTACCAATTCACCCCGTCAGTCCTAAAGGCTCAGTCAACAATTATCTTGATTTCGAAGGCTAAAACGAATCTATTTGTAAATTGACAAGCGTAATAACATTTTCAGTGCTTTCACGCATACGAGCACATGAATACCAATAGGAAAATGAGACCAATTTATCACATTTCTTTTGTCTACACCTCGTTTTTGTCTAATATCATTTTAAACTTTATTCGTGAAAGACATCAACGATTCGCAGCATCGAATGCACATAAATTTATCGAATTCACATAAATTTAATTTAAAAAAAATGAGTTGGTTTTCAACTCGGCTATTCGCGATTAGTACTCGCCGGTGCGGTGTCATGAGTTTCTTAAGCTGGGTCTTTACCACATAACTGCTTTGAATGGTTTGATAGGTATCTACAACCTACACAATTTGCATGCTTCAACGCCTTGCTTATCTAACTAAACGTCTGAATTTTCGTCAATATATTTTGAAGGCCAGGGCTTTATATACTTTATCCAGGTCGTCCTCACGCAAGATGGGTTGAGAATATCATCAAAGTCACAGGATGTACTAGCAGAGAACAGCGAAAGATGACAAAAGCGAACGGAATCCTGTACCCAAGTTTGGGTGATATTGCGCTACAGTGATTAAGGTGATCGAAAAACTTCAAACTATCAAAAAGTATACAGTCTAGAAAGGCGATGAGTCCTTCAAATTAAGCAAACAGGAAAACGCACAAAAATCGCTTTACCTTTTTTGCATTCCCTTCATTTTACATTTTCCGTTGAGTAACAGCAAATCCTGACGGAAACAAAGTCTAAAGCTTTTTTATTCGAAACGACTTGATTGAGAAACGGCAAGAGAAAATTGTATCACAAAATTACTGATCTAATTATAAAATACAGATTCTGATAAAAGTTGATCGGAGAATATTTAACAAAAACGACTTCTGATCCGGAAGGTGGATAAAAAGCTTCGCGATAATTACCTACTAACTTTTAACTACATAACTTCGGATAAAAACCTTTGTCCTTTCGATAAGATAGGATAGAAGTCGTTTTAAAAATATTTGCATTATCTAAGTAAATTGTAGAGATAAAAATTCCTTTTCAAAGTAAGACTAATTCTTTACGAAAATTTAATAATGTCCCAAAAATTTTCACTCAACATTTTTGGGACATTATTAAATTTTCGTAGAAAATTTCCTCAGTGCGAGTAACGCACTATAAAGCGAAAAAGCTAAGACTTCGATAAAAAATATTTGACTAATATATTAGTTACACAATTCCCGAGAGGAATTAGAGGATTTTATCAAATTATATGTAACGGGAGTCGGGCGCAAAAGTAAGTATACCATAAATGGCGTTCGTACACATCCTAGCAAAATTATCACATACGATACGGCACGGATTTTCCAAGTATGCGTTTCGATTCTAATCCTTATCCTCTATAGATAGAGTTCTTGTTGGTTTGTAGAAATATATAGGCAGAGAATTTTCGCCGACTGTAAAAGTTGAATGCAAATGTTTTCAAAGCTCGAATAATTAGGCTCGCGAGTGTATTTTGCTCCATATCCCCTGTACCTCTGTTTTTAGAAGGCTTTATACTTATTATACTTATAAAAGTTTGGGCTTATGAATCACTAAGGAATGTTTTTCGTGAAAAGCAATTTGTTAGTTAGATGATTTCTGTATTGTGCGATTTTGTCTACAAAAAAAGGTGGATATAAATGTATAAATAACCTTATACTTATACTTTTTTCCATGGTACATTTTTGTTTCTTGCATTGAGTAAAATGCTCATGCCTTCACCTTTGTAAATTCAATCATCTACCTAGGGGGTACCGAAACTCTATGGGTTTAAAAAAAATATTGACCCCGACTGAGCGTTTGGTTGAAGCGACCAAAGCGGGATTTTTTTTCAAAAGGGGGCTACCTACCTGAGTAGGGTACCAAATGAAAGGTATCGTTTTGAAAACTTCAAAACACTTTTTGAAATTTCTGTTAGTTTCATACTTTTTGAAATGTTTCAAAATAAGTTGAAAAATTGACCATCCCCCCTATCTCTGAAGATTGCAGACCGATTCATGTACAATGTATCAGACGGTTGTAGATATTGATCTATATTTTACAGGAAAAATATAGAGAAGTCTGTAAAAATAATCATTTTTGAAAAATGGTCAAAAAGGGGCGGAGGTTTTTTTTCAAAAGTGGGTCTACCTACCCGAGTGGGTTATCAAATGACAGGCATTGTTTTGCAAATATTAAAACAGATTTTAAAATTTATGTACCTACGTTTCATACTTTTCAAAATATTGTCATTCGAAAAAAGTCGAAAAAATTGGCAAATGTTCGAAACCCTCGGCGCGCGAGTTACACTCGCAGTTGACGGATTTTGTTTCTTCATAGTTATTCGTATTTTTACATGTATTCTTACATTGTTACAATTGTTTTGAATAATGTACTCACCCATAGACTAATTCATTATAACTAACTCTTAGCTACTCGTCGACACTGACCTTTAACATAATATAAATACTAGAAATAAACATAAACTTGCTGTGCCCACAACTAGGCTTCACAAAATTAATGTATCTTTTAAAGGGCAATGTATACGCTTCTACAACAAAATTCCTAGTGAGTTGCAAAATCTATCAATAAATAAATTCAAACAAATTGTAAAAACCTTTCTGTGCAAAAGGGCTTACTACAAAATATCAGATTATCTAGAAGATAAAAAAGCTTGGGACGGGTTTTGCTCCAACTCGAAAAATAACAACTAACAGGCTAAAGGTTTCTTCATCGCTTCTTTACTTTAGTCTACATACCGAAGTGACCGAAATCAAAAATATCACTTTATTTCCGTGTCAATGTTTTATTTTAAGAATTTGACCTTTTCTAAGTGTACATTTTTGTATTTATGGAAATAAAGACTTTTTGATTTTGATTGATTTTTTGATTTTATCTCGAATCAGAAATCACTCGGCTAGCACTAATGAATAATCGATAGTGGCGTGCAAGTCGCGCCATTACTGTCTCCTGATTGGATACATACACACAAATTGATTGACTGAAATCACACATATTATAGAAAACATTATTAGTGAACCACGTGTTTGATTGTGAGTAAAGTTCTTTAAACCTCAAGTCCGATGAGTTATTCTTAGCTCTCTTCAAAGGTCTACAAGGTTAGTTTTGCTCACGGTTTCATGGGTATTTTTTACAAGACAAACCAGGAAATGCTGTTTATTAATTTTGGCATTACTTTTTACAAACTTTCGCATTCATAATTAATACGCATTGTACCTATAGAAAAAGATTAAAATCTCTGCAGCAACCACTATTTCTAACAAACTTTTAATAAATAAATACATTTTTTCAAAAACTTAAGACTTTATTTCATTCTTAGTATTATTTTTCTGAGTATTATTTCAGGCTTCATCTGCTGCGCCACAGAGGTTGTCAAATATAATCCATTAGAATAAATAATAACTTATAATTCTTCTTAGCGCCCTATCACAGTGGCGATTTGCGAGCGATTTCAAAGCGAGGCGATTGCAGAGCGAGCTTGTTTGCGAGTACTAAAGCGAGCAAACCACTATTAGCGACGTGGTTTAATTTCCACTTCTTCCACTAGTAGAAAAAAAAATCGAAGAGGACAAAATCTATAACACCTAATAATAATGACTATTTAAAAACCGGTTTATATAGTATAAAATGTGACTCGTCTAAGTGCTTATTTTGTAAGCTTAAAGAAATAAATGTTACTGAATTGAATTGAATTCAATTGAATTCACGCCACTGTTAAAAACGCAGATCGCTCGCTGCGCGTTCGCGGCGTCGTCGCTGCATGATCGCTGTGCACTCGCCTCGCTGAATTCACTCGCAAATCGCCAGTATAATAAAATAAGGCTATTTATTTTGCTTTGTTCTAATAATCTCAAACAAGACTGCTACAGAAGTCCCTTGATAACTGAAATGCTGTAATTTGTTACTGGCGTCAACTTGGACTGAATTGAGCTGACTCTAGCTCAATTTGTCTCGAGCTAGTTAATGCAGACACCTTTATGAAAATTGTAAATTGTTTGAATAAATCTTCTGAATGTTTGACAGAAAGTTTATTTAAGTATCAATAAACTTTCTGTCAAACATTCATCTAACTATCGACCTGCCCGGCTTCGCACGGGTACTATATAATGCATGTATTATACATTTTAACCTTTCTCTTGGATCACTTTAATTATCTTTAAAAAAACCGCATTAAAATCCGTTGCGTATTTTTAAAGATCTAAGCATATACATTATAGGGACTGACAGACAGCGGAAAGTGACTTTGCTTTATACTATGTTGTGATGATGCGAACTTTTACATATGTGTGCAGATTATGCAAACTATTTATTAAATTAGTTACACAAATATTTTTTTATTTTTATGGATCCGTTAACAACCTGAGTGGCAAGTTCATTCAAATTAGCCAATCAGCCCCCCTAGCACGGAGATTGTTGTCTAGGGTAGAATAGACAATTATGACATCGCATCGATATACATTGCGTACATTATTGAAGTGGACGGAGTGTGTTTCTAACAACTTACGCATTCTATGACAAAGTCACGTAATTTTTCTCTATTCTATCCTAATCAACAATCCCTATGCTAGGGGGGCAGGTCGTTGACGAACACTCGTGCACGGTACCAAAGAAGAAAAAGATGACTTGTGGTGAGACTTGTCAAAATTGCCCAGCTAAAGTGCAAATAATGATTGAAACTCACTGGGAAACAATAACAGAGTTCGTATGAATTTATTTGATAGCCGTCGTAATATGAAAAATATGTAGTTCTTCTGAGTTTTTAACCATATTTAAACTTTTAAATATGTACTGTAAAGAAATATACTAGAATTAAAATTTAAAATATATATTTAAAGGCTATTACAAAGCAAAAAAAATTCTCTTGATAAAAAAATTGTATCCAAAGCAATATATTTTATCCACCAACCACGTGAGTGAATTTTACAAGGCTGAAGCTTCCACAAAAGACAAATTTCGCCTGAGACGTAACTTTCTTCAGACGTAGGTACTAATTACCATAATTTCGCAATAACCCAGACTCAGCTAAAACGAGTTGTGAGTTATATGAGAACGTGCATAGCTGGTAAATGAGGGAATTATGTTGTTTAAGTAATTACCATAATTATGATAATTCAACACCGAAATTATGATTTCAGGGCATTTTACGAACAAAGGAAAAGTGAATAAATTTTTCTGATAGCAATAAATTTTTATTAGGAACTTGCTCCTGTAGATTAATGATTTTTATTTTCTTAATGCTATGTACACCAAAGGAACTTTTAAGCATTTTTTAGCAACGACTACGTGCGATTTAAATAAATAAATAAATAATGCTGGACAATTCACACAGCATTATCTAGCCCCAGGGTAAGCATAGCTTGTGTTATGGGTACTAGATAACTGAAATACGTAATACAATACAATACATAGATAGATATTTTTTATTATACATAGAAAACGACCAGAACACCCTGAATAAATGTCTGCAGATCGTACACACATTTGTCCCGAGGTGGGAATCGAACCCGCAACCTCCTGCGTCACAGGCGGACCTTCGCCCACCGCGCCACAGAGGTCGTCATAAACGTTAAAGAACATTTTATATGACTTTTGTTGCCTAAAATACCAAAAGTTCTACGTTCGCGTAGGCCTCTACGATTTTACGTAGAGCCTCTACGCATCGTAGAACATGATAGGTTCTACGATCTAGGTTAGGATGACGGCTTCAAGTTAAAGACTAAAATGGGCCCCGAGTGAATCAACTATTGTTCCACGATATTCAGAATACGATTTATTACACGAAATTAGGAACAAGTTTTTGTAAAGAAAAAATAGTGATTTTTTTTCCGCGTATTCGTGATTTTTACTTGTATTCTTACATTATTTCTATTGTATTGAAATTTCAATTTGAGTAATTTTATGGGTATAATTTCAAGAAAAAACACTTGTTTTGCTGAAAAAAAAAGGCAAAAGATTTTACGTAGAGCCTCTACGCGTCGTAGAGTGTCTACGAGGTAGGTTGACAGCTTCAAGTTTAAGCCGAAATAAGCTCGCTTTTTCAAGACAAGGACGAGTGAACGCCGCGTGGGTAAGGCGAGACAGGAAGGCAAGAGAATAACTTGAATGACTGACCCGCGAACAAATTTACTGGATTTTATTTATAAATTTGTTTTTGCTCGAAAATAATACAATATTGCAATAAAATAAAATCACAATCTTCTTAAGTATTTACTAAGAAACAAGTAGATGAATTATCATCAAAATATGTTTAATAACTGGCGACTGAAACCGCTTTCTCCGTAAAAGTAACTTAGTAAAAATAAGAATTCAGAGGAATATTTGTGAATTTTGCGAATCGTGTCTAATTGAGTCAATCGTGTTTCGACTACCATAACTTACTATCAAATCCAAACTTTTGATGCTCATTAACATTATATAAAAATAAATATTATATATATTTGAAACCAAATTAAAAAAATACCTCTTAATTAAATGTTATTACAATTTAAACGACTTTTTTAAACGAAAATTAACAAAAAAAAACCACCTATTATTAATAATAACTATTACTATACCTAACTTCGTACATTGATACCTAAAAAAATATATTTAATACCTACCATCGAGCTAGAATTCTTTTATATGATACCTACTTATCCATAATATTACCTTATCAATTGAATTACATTTTTCTGCTAGAAACTAACTAAAGATTTTTCTAGAAACCAGGTCCACTTCCACTCTCGATACCTTTTGCTACGCCCTATTTGGGTACCATTGTGTCTCTTGAACATTACCTTAATACCTAATAATAAGACCTGAATATGTACACAATGATTGCAATGAAATAAATGAATATGAATATGGAGATATTTCATATTCATATTCATTTATTTCATTGCAATCATTGTGTACATATTCAGGTCTTATTATTAGAAAATAAATGAATATGAATATGAAATATCTCTGTGTTTTATTGTCTTAATGTTGTTTTTCTGTACATTTAAAACTTGGGTTTTGGGAGTCATTTCGCCTTAATTCAGATTTTAATGAATCCTATGATCTAAATATAAACTGATATCGCTAACACAAACGAAAAGCTTTTAAGCCTCAATTAGTGAACACACGGAAGCGCAATTTCATTGTAAGGTTGCAGATTTTGTTTGTGAAGCGTGGTTAGTGTGCATTACTCTATTAGCTGCGACTGTCCGCGTAATGGAATGTTGCCAGCTTGAGTAACATTTTGGGTTATTTTCAATGACCATCATTCTATCATTTTTCTTACATCTACAGATACATTTCAATACACAGGGAGAGAAATAGGGTTCAAATAATGAAAACTGTTTGTTTATTTGAAAAAGGAAAAAAAAACCATCATTTTCATCTGGGTTTTCCCACTGCCGATTGAAAGACTTACAAAGCTTGTACCTTCCAGTTGAATTTTGATCTCTGTGTGTGTTTTGTGTGTATTTATTTAATTTTATGACAAATAGTGGGTTATAATAATAATCTTTGGCAGACAGAATTTTCTAAAATTTTATTATAATATCTGAGTGTCCGACATAGCTCAAAGGATTAGCAAGCTGAAATGGCAGTGGGCTGGCCATATTTCGAGTAGAACCGACAACCGCTGGGGTAAAAGTGTCTTGAGTGGAGACCGCGACTCGGAAAACGTAGTGTAGGACGCCCTCCTACCAGGTGGGATGACGATTTGCGAAAGACTGCTGGCAGATGCTGGATGCGGCAAGCTGAAGACAGGGCGCTATGGCGCTCATTAGGGGAGGCCTATGTCCAGCAGTGGACTGGTATAGGCTGATGATGATGATGAAGATGATGATAATCTGAGTGTTTGGTCGAAGGGACGTGTGACCCAAGAGCTGGTGATTTTACATAGGTCAAACGGAGTTGGCTAGTAGTAAGCTGCAAAAATTTTCTGAATTTTTGCCGAATGACCTACTGGTCCATGAAAATATAATAATGATACAAATGAAGGCATAGACCCATCAAGTACGATTGAGACTCGCGAACTAGATGAATTGGCTAGATGTAGCCAAAACATGCCAACCGGCAACACCGGTAATATAATACGAACTATCCGATAACAAGGGTTTATAACTCGGTTGTAGTTGACAAAGCGCGCAATTGAGCTAGTTCGGGCGACAGGAAACATTTTAAGAGGTATCTGGTCAATGCAGTTTTCATACAATCGTACCAAAGGGTTTTGCACCTCGGACCATGATCAGATTGGTACAGGAAAACATTCCAAAAAAACATCGGCCTATTTTAGTACCTTTAAAACATTTTTGCGTGAGTAGCACCTAAGCTTGCGTCAAATCTATAGGTACATAAATATAAAAATTGATCATGCCAACACGCGTGAATGGCTGGATCGATTTCCGTAACTCTTTTTTTGTTGTGTTTGTTATAGTCAGGTTCTTATGAAAGAAAATATTTTTTTTTTTGCGGAAAATTAGAAAATTTAAGAAATCTTAATAACTTTGACTTGACTATCTTTATTATAAACTTTATTAATGTAACCTTAGCCCCAGCGTTATATTATTATACTCTTTGCTAAACACGCTTGAAATAACTAAATTTAAACGTGCTTAGCTTATGGATTATTATGTCTGAATAAATGAATTTTCAATTTCTATTAGCAAAGAGTAATATAATACTAATAATTTTAAACTCTCAGTTGTCAGTTTGAATTGAATCACAGGACAACGTATATATTTTTAATAATAATATCTATTTTTAAGTCAGGATCAACTCAGTTTCATCAGTTTCATGTTAGAATAACTTCGTTAGATGAGGAAACTCTGACCTGATAACATTTCTTGGTTATCGTTCCGAAATTTGATATTTTTCTGTCTATCGTATACGCAGAGTGTCATTTAATAAGGCTGCTCGTAGGTTACTAAACTAAAGTACTACTAAAACACTAGACAAACCATTTTTCCTGAATATTTAATGTCAAAATATTTATTTAATCAGTCACCGTATGACTCTTTTGTATGAAATTAGCTTCACGAGATGGACTAATGTATTTGCCTAGGTTTAGTTTGGACCGGTAGAGCTTCTAACTCCAGTCACTCTGTTTCATAACAACATTGAGTCTGGATATTTAGTATGATAATGGTGGTTCGTCGCGAGATATTTTTTTCGTAGTTTTAGTTTTTCTGCATTCCACAAGCAATAAAACTATTTTAAAAGTTATTTGCAACCAATCATAAACCATTTTCTTTGAACTTATGATATAATCAACTTCGATTAATTTGTTGTTTAGGAAAATATAGATTTTAAGAAATTTTTATTTAAATTTTTATTTTCCCATATCCTCCAAAAATACCAGTGAATCGAAGTTGGTTTTATAAGTTAATAGAAAATGGTTTACGATTTGCTCCAAATTACTGTTTTGCTAGTTTTATTGCTTGTAGAAAACATAAAATAATTAAAATCACAAAAAAAATCCTGAACATCCATCAAAATAACCCTTTAGGGGAAATTGAAGAATTTATTATTATTTCTTTTAGATTTCGGGTTATCTCAATAAGCTTGCAATAATGGAAAATTAAAAAAAGCTTTTGTTACAATAAAAATACTATAACAGTTGGCTGTCAAAAAAAAAAATGTTTTATTTTAACCAATAATTTTTGTTATTTGGTACAAGTAAAAATGCATACTGCAAACTGTTGCAAACAATCTACAGGTAGCTCAACTGATCCATATTAATACCAGTCGTAAGCGTGCTACTGGCTGCATTGCCCCGCTGTATGGCAATGCTGATGCGCTGTGCCTGATACTCTCGGGTCGCGGTCGCTTCGACCAGACGCTCATATATTTTTTGAAAACCCGACGAGCCTCGATTCCCCACGGACCTAGCATCAGCACCCAATTCTACCATCCTAGCTTCACTTAACGGTCTACACAAGTCTACCCCCGTTGCCGAAAGCAAAGCATTGCTGTAAAGTATGCACTTACGCGGCCAATAACTCTTACCGATAAGGTGAACCGCAGTTTGTCGATAGCTTGCCGACAGTGCAGTGAAGTTGGTAGGCTACTTTTACTTTCAGTTAAACTATAAATAAAATAAAATAATAATGCTGGACAATTCACACAGCATTATCTAGCCCCAAGCTAAGCAGAGCTTGTGTTATGGGTACTAGATAACCGATATACATAATATAATACAATAAGTACATTTTTTTTAATTATACATAGAAGACGACCAGTACACCCTGAACAAATGTCTCCGCGCCACAGAGGTCCTCAAAGTAGGGTCAAATAGGCTAGTATTTTTTTATTTCAAATAAATCCGTCAGAAAGAATAATCTTACTTCTGATAACCTTAGACAATTTAACCCGCTGTTTGATAACAGAAGATATTAAATACGTATTTTTTCTTTTGTCAATCAATCAAAAAATGCGCGTCAAAGTTTGGGAATGGGAGCCGTCGCAATGGGTGACGTCACAAAGTCGGTAAAAAAGTTTTTTCCCGATTGACGTCACGCGGAACTTTACCTGGCTATATCTTCATAATACATAATTCACTGTTTAACTTCTCAACAGTCTGGGAACAATTAAAAATTCGTCTCCAATATCTTCTAATAGTCGGAATAATTATTTTTATTAAGAAACCAGCTCATTCTTCTAAATTGATTACTTCAAATTAATAATGTTTATATTTATGCATATTTTTCCTTTGATGAAAGAGACTACAGATAAGGGTAGTCGTACGTATCAAAAGGTTGAAACCATTTATTCTATCAATCAATCCATCTAGCCGTGTAGTGGTTTTGAATTTGCACCATCACAACTATTTCCTGTGGGTGTCGTAAGAGGCGACTAGGGTCGTACACCGGCTGTCAGGTGGCTGCGCTTCTTGTAGAATAGATCTACCACCGAACTGCGATCCCCAAGCCGCATGTCCAGCTTGGGGATTATGGGCATTACCTTCTATGAGATAAAAGCCAATAAGGCGATTATCAGGGGGAGGCCATGGTGACCCATTATAAGCTGTTGAGGCAATTCGTGAAAATAGCATCGCACGAACTATTCAGAGTTTTATACAGGAAAGATTCTGATTCTGAGGCCCCTAGGACTTAGTTACAGATCGATCTTCATATTGTTTAATGTTCTTTTGTTCTTTTATGCTTTATAGAAGTACAGATCCTCAAAACAAACAGTCAATGTTGTCTCTACAACAGTCAACAACACGGTTTCACAGCATTGGTTATTTGGTTTCTAAATGACATTTTGCTCTGTGTTTTCAATACCGTTGCTTTTATGAAACGAATAAATAACTTTTATCTGTAACATATGGGGCTATTAAAAAACTCCGCAGAAAAGAGGTAGAGTCGTTGTTGACAGAAATGTAGCGTTATTTTTTGAGTCGCATTTTTAATTCAAGTTATTGCTTTCTTAATAAGTAGGAACAAAACTTATCAAACAACTATTTGGCATGTTTTAAAAAACTATAAGCCGACATTAAATCCAAAAATAATTACTTACAATTACAATTACTTTTGGAAGTATCTAGTCGTGATTTTTCATGCTGTTCTTATGCTTGACGGTATAAATACTAACTCATCGGGAATAACTATATGTATAAACACAAAAGAAATCGATTATTATACATAAAAAACATACAGCCGAAGACAAGATATTATATACTATATTCCCCCACTCTCATAATCCGATGTGATGTCACACCGACACGGCTGACTGTTTATACCTGCAATAACTCCTTTATTCCATCCAGTCCTACCAGTAGTTCGATAGTCGAACTGTTTGGATGTTTTTTTTCCAAATTGTTATACTGACGGATCGAACTATTTGGAAACATGGATTTTATTCCAAATAGAACTACGAACTCCGAAGTACAGTCATTCACATGACAGCGTGGATTTCCGTTACTATCTTTTTAGCGACTTCAAGACTCCTCCTGAAGTCGCTAAAAAGACATCATGAGCATCAGGTATAAATAGCTTAATTAAATGAGTAATAGTAAAACTTCTTATGGAAGAAGCTTGAAAGCATTAACTTACCACTTGAACTAATAAACATCTTAAAATATTGGTATGGGAACCAGATCAACAGCGTCAGGTGGGGGGAAATGATGTCGGATCCTTATCGGCTGGAGTGCGGAGTAAGACAGGGGGGGCTAAGCTCACCTTCTCTTTTTAACTTATATTTGAATGCGCTGATCGGGGGGGCTGAGCAGCCAGCATATTGGATGCCATATTGACAGCGTATGTGTTAACAATTTAAGTTATGCTGACGATATGGTGCTGCTGAGCGCCTCGGTCTGTGGACTGAGAAAGCTGATCCAAACGTGCGAAGAATACGTCTGCGGTCACGGGCTGGTGTATAATAGTCGTAAGAGTCAGTTCATGGTCTTTGAGGTCGGTACGAAGCGATACAGGGACATCCCTCCAGTTCGTTTGAACGGTAATGTCTTGGAGAGGGTGTACTCTTTCAAATACTTAGGGCACGTAGTCACTACCGACCTCAGGGACAATGATGACATAGAGCGGGAGCGGAGGGCGCTGTCGGTGCGGGCGAATATGATAGCTAGAAGGTTTGCACGAGGCTCGGTGGGGGTAAAACTCACGTTATTTCGAGCCTACTGTACATCCCTGTACACGTGCAGCCTGTGGGCGAAATATTCGCTTGCAACGTACAGCGCAATCCGCGTCCAGTATAATAATGCGCTTAGGGGGGTGTTGGGGCTCCCCCGTTACTGCAGCGCCTCGGGGATGTTCGCGGCGGCGCGCATAGATTGTTTCCACACTACTATGCGCAAGCGCGCCGCATCCCTGGTGTGCAGGTTGCGGGGGAGCGCTAACATCGTCCTAGCCATGATAGCGTCCAGATTGGACTGTGCCTATACGAGGCACTGTTGTGAACGCCATCTGTCCACATACACTGTTAGTTTGTAAGTTTAATTTGTACCTTTTTTTTCTTATATGAGTCATGTTGCTTGAAATAATTTTTTTTTTATTTAAAACTAGCAATAATCAAAAAAATAATATGATAGTGAAGTGACGCTATTATCTGGCGAGTGTCGGTTCAGAACCTGCGACCAGTATCTCAGTACGGGTGTACTCTAACCAACTAAGCCACGAAATCTTAGCCGTTTTCGTCAAATCATTCGAAAATCATTGAGACGTCTTAGGGCTCCAGCTAGGTTCGAGTCCTGCCGAAATCGCAATTTTTTGGGAACTTATTTAAAACCTCAGAACAGGGATGCCTGAAGAACTCTTTTGTCTAAGGCCTAGATCCATTTTAGGTCACTGAAATATAGGAGTAAGTATTATAAAAAAACGTAAAATTAGCTAAACAAATAAAGAATGCTTGAAAATTCACACAAAATCATCTAGCCGCAAGCAAAGCATAGCTTGTCTTATCGGTACTAGACAACTAAATTTATTTCATAGATAGATTATATTCTTATACATAGAAAACACACGCAGCTTCCTGTGTCACAGGCGGACCTTCACCCGTCGCGCTACAGATGACGTCGTATAAGAAAGTAAGTTAGGATTAAAGTCATTTATAACGGGATATTTACCATTATTCGATTTTTGAGTTTTCCAATATTTCGGCACAGTTTCATGCGCCATGATGATTCGTTTTTCATCGTCATTGATCATTTTATAAATGACTATAAAGTTAATAACCATGAGTTTTAAAAGTTTTAAGGAAGGGTTAAGAGCTAATGGAACCTCTGTTCACCTTACACTGTGGCAAAATCGTAATCTGTCAGGCTTCCGTCATGGAAAATATTGGAAAACTGTTTACTCCGTCTGATCAGGGTGGCTGAGCACAAGTGGAGCCCTCATCCTGCTCAAACTATAGCGATCTTTAAACTTGACGTATCATCTTATGCTCTCATCCCAAACACATTTAAAACGTTCGCTTGCCGACCATGACATGTATGGTAAGGTAATCATTAATCATGGTTAAGGTTAAGACCGGTACTCCTGTATCCGCATTTAGACTCGATTTGGTCCATTATGCGTTGTTTTTTAGGTTCTTTTGAGGTACGGACTAGGACGGAACGGACGGAAAAGGAAAAAAGGAACCCTTATAGGATTACTTTGTTGTTCGTCTGTCTGTCCATCTGTCAGTCTGTCAACCCTCTTTTTCAGAAACGCATATACTACGTATCATGACGACATATTCAGCCGGTATTGAAACTTAATATGTCGAGTCATATGTATAACATACGCTACGTAGGTAAATAACATTTTTACGACACTCTTGACGACCTCTGTGACAGTGGCGCTTAGGGCGAAGGTCTGCCTGCCATGCAAGAGGTTGCGGGTTCGATTCTCGAATCGGGACAAATGTTTTTACGATATGCAGATATTTGTTCAAGGTGTCCTGGTCGTTTTCTATGTATAATAAAAAATACCTATGTATCATAATTATTATGTAGGTACCTACCTATATCACTTAGGTTTCTAGTACCCATATAACACAAGCTCTGCTTAGCTTGGGGCTAGATAATGCTGTGTAAATTGTCCAGCATTTTTTATTTATTTATTTTATTTTACTTAATCTGGAAGGAAAGTAACTACAAAATAAAGTAATATCAAGAATGAATTATAATACTAGCTGCTGCTTGAGGCTTCGCCATCGCAGAAAGAGCTACTTTCAATTTTTTAATACTAGCAGCACTTAGTTTCTGTTTCCGTGGAAATTCCGAGATATAATATTGCCTATGTGCTATTCCAGACTATAATCTATCTCTGTGCCAAATTTCATCCAAATCCGTACAGCTGTTCTGCGTGATTTTATTTTTTATTTTACTTTATTTATTAAACACATAAAACACATTACAAAGAATGCCATCTAAAATAATTATACAAAAAGTACTTACAATCTACATTGTACCGTAAAAATATGTGTGTACAGTGAAATATTTAATATCGTACTAAACGGACTAATGAAAAAGAGAAATTAAATTATCTATTTAATAAAAAGAGACACTGATAACATTAAACAACACAACCAATTCCAGATGTGGACAGACAAGATCTACCTTGTGCACAAACTTCAGTGATTATTTAGTTCCATCACCAGGTTGAGTGGTCCGGCGTGGAGGACCAGCGATATATGAGGATCATTGAAATGGAGGATACGTTTCAGTTCTCTAATAAAATGGTTAATTCTAGGATTAAAAATGTCAAGTTCATTATGTTTTATGGATATCTCATTGATTGAGCAACAAACATATATCCATTCATTCATCTAAACTTTCGCATTTATAATACTAGCGTGACGATTGGTATAGATTTGTAGGTGTGAAAGGCTAAACAAAGATGGCGCCACTTAAGCCCAAGGAATCCCCTTAAAATGTTCCCGCGAAACCTCGTTTCTCGTGTTACTCAATTTATGTGGCGGAGATAGACGATGTTTAAAATGCAGAAGCATTTTCTTTATTTACTTACTTGAAAATATTTCATAGACGGCTACTTTACTCAAGTTCTATAAAAGTGATATAACTGAAAGGGTATTATAATTTATTCAGTCTTGTCTTCATGAATAGTTTGCTTCTTGGTTGGATACGTAATTTTCTTTGTTTCAAAGAAAGTTACAATAAAATAATAGAAACCAAATAGAACTAGTATTTACAATAAAAACGATTGAGCTAATTGTTATAAACAATTACTCCGTTTTTTTTGAAGCTCTTCAATTCAATTTGTATATTTAAAAAAAACGGCAAGAGAGTGAGTTGGACTCGCACGACTATTACACACTATAAAAACATCAAAAATATTAATATAAATATTGTATGGGGAGCCCCCTTGAAGATTTGTTGTTATAGAAATAGAAATACATCATGAGTGGAAATTTCAAGTGACTAAAACTATCACGGTTTATGAAATGCCTTGTGACAGACGGACCGACAGACAGACGGACGGACAGCGGAGTTTCGTAATAGGATCCCGTTTTTACCCTTTGGGTACGGAACCCTAAAATCAATACGAAGAAATCTAAATACTACTTAAAGAGTGTAGATCTAAGTTACCACGCAGAATATAAAAATAGTCTTATAGTTAGTCAAACTTAGAAATCTCCCAAAAACATCTTTTTTCATACCTAGGTAGGTACATAATATATAATCTACGTACCTAGGTAGGTTACCGATACCTAAGCTGTTTCAGTGATTTTTCTATTATTAAATTGTTTCAGAGTCGAATCAAAAATTACACCTGAAAAAGATATCATATTTCCCTCAAAATTTAAAAATAGCCATCGTAAAAATGTGCGTTCGTCCACAGTGCTACAGGTAGGAAAAGCGAAATGTGGCATAAATCTTCCTGCTATACCTATATTCACGCACGAGTTCGCCACATCCCGTGAAATACGAGCACCCTCCCTTGATCTATGCAATGCTATCATCGAAATATAAGTCGTATTTTTTTATGAAGAGCCTTCAGCGGTTTTACGTTAGTCACTATTCTCTTCCCGAACAAAAGAAGAGAAAGTTCTAAATTCTGCTGAATTTTTATTTCATGTCTGCTTGTTTTTCGATATCACCACCAATTTTTTTGTAGAAACAGATCGAAACTAGTATTTACAATTGAAACAAACGAGCTAACTATAGGCTGTTACATTAAATCTATAGGTAGTTCAACTGATCCTTATCAATTAGTCGGAAGCGTCTCCAAGACACTGGCTGCATTGCCCCGCTGTATGGCGATGCTGATGCGCTGTGCCAGCTCTCGGGTCACGCGTAGTTTCTACCAGATGCTCAGATATTAAAAAAATGTAGGCGTATTAGTTATTCGAGGGAAAAATAATTATTTCTGTTCGGGCACTCCAACTACTGAACGAGTTCGTACACGAGTTCCAGCATGTCGACATATTTCACGACAAACTATGTGTTAATAGTTAAATGTCTTCTAATTAATATATTTAAGTTTTTCATACATGTAATATAGATAATAGCATAGGATAGTGAGTGTTTTGGTTCTTACTGTAAAATTCTTCAGATTAAATAAATTTCGTGCCCGAGAGAGAGTGTGTTTCTCTCTACGTAAGGTTTCTTGGCAGCTATTGTTAGCTAACAACTTTAATTTTATGTCTACAAAGTTTAGCACGCAAACACTTCAAATCTGACAACTTAATCAGTACTTGTTGCCATGTGGCGCGATAGTTATTAAAATATTATGAAAATATTTAAATTTTTATATACTTAGGTACCTATTTACTATCTATAGACCTTCGTTTAACCACAATGTCACCTTATGGAAAGTGAAGATGTGGCCGACGATGTATCACGACGGTCTAGAAGATACCTATTCACTCTTGTCTTGAAGAGACCCAGGTTGTAATTGACGGGAAAACAGTAGTAGGGTGCGTATTCCAAACCCCAGCGGCACGAATGATGAAGGTGGAGCAAAACCGCTTAGTGCGAGTGGACTTTATATCCACCAATTAAAGTTGGTAAGGCGCTGTGCGTCTGCTGGATTAGGGATAAAAGGCGATTATCAGGGGGAGGCCTACGTTCAGCAGTGGACTATTATAGGCTGAGGAAGAGTTATGTTACTAGTTACATAATTATCAGAGCGTTTGGTTAAAGCGACGCGTGACTCGAGAGCTGGTGAGTATCTGGCACAGCACATCAGCATTGCCATACAGCGGGGCAATGCAGCTAGTCTCTTGGGCACGCTTTCGACTGGTAGGTATTGATATGGATCAGTTGAGCTACCTGTAGATTGTTTGCAACAATCAGCTCAATTGTTTCTATTGAAAATACTAGTTTTAGTTTAATTCTATTGTTTGATTGTAATTTTCTTTCTTATTAAAGATTATAGTTACGTAAGTCTGTAAAATTACGTTTAGGTAAAAATAAATATTTCAATTCATTATTTCAAGTCAATTTAAACGAGGAAATTATTTCTTTACAATTATTATTATAAACAAGATCCGACAAGTGCGAGTGGATGCTATCACCGTAATGGGCACTGATAACTTTAGTGTGATAATGCATTAAAACTTCGATTGAAAACAACACAGCAGCTTTAAAATGAAAAGCAATGGAGTACTGAAATGAAAACCGTTAACAAAACGTTTTTAGTAATGACGGCGGCTGGCGGCGGGCGAGTGGTGAACAATAGACGTTATGAAATGACAAAATGGCCGCTGGGGCGGTTCCTTTCAGCATCAGTTTACTATTTACTTATAATAATCATTTGATAACGAATGTCAAAAGATAAGATAGAAATCTTATAATAATGTCGTATGTCCAGCTTTGGGGCTAGAACATGACGCTATGTGAGTTGTCCATTTGTCCAACATGAGATTGGTAGATCGAGCGACTGACTTACACGCAGTCAGTGTCGAATTCTGTGACCATAAGGTCACAGAAGAACTGACTGCATATTATATATATAGCTTTCCAATATTTCGGCACAGTTAAAAGCGTCATCGCTTTTAACTGTGCCGAAAACTGAAATCATGTTAAATATCCCACTTTAAATGACTTTTCTATTATCAAGCAATATTATGTGTGACATTTGTACGAGAGAGACATGTTGGTGAAAAGTCATTCCGATCGGCTTTGGGTAATGCTATTCATTTCCCGTTGTACTAAATGAAAATAAGAACGTCGCCTTTTCGTATATTTGTTTTCGCGTACTCTTGCAAGTACCCAGTGAAATGTTTTCCCGTGTGTTCTTTTTTTTTCAGTTGACCAGTCACCAGTTGAAGGCATTTCTGTGACCTAGCTTTGTTGGTATTGCTCTGTCTAACTTACTTTATAAATCAATGCCGTAAACGTGACTGCCACTGTCATTTCAAAATGAATCATTCGAAAAATGTTCGAGAACTGTAGGGGTACAAAGGAGACTCCAAGATCTTGTCTCCCAACCTAACCCGGTGTACCCTACTAGATAACGAACTAGGCTCTGGTGAAAATATCAACATTCTTCATAACTTGAAAACTCATATTTTACTATTATTTTCCATTACTTGACACTGGCAGAAAAGAGTCCAACTAGACTTATATTGCCGTTAACAAAGAATCATCATCATCGAGAACTGTCATCCAATTTGGTACGCAAGCATTGGATCGTTGTCGTTCTACAAAAAACAGTTCTTAGGGGTGCAAGAAGGCGCTAAATGTATAAAAAGGACTGGAAAACGATCGAGGGAAGTATTCGTAAGATTATACGCACAGCCCATCCAAACATGAAGAAAACCGTAAAACTTTTAAAACTATCATGCTTATTAACATTAAAGTAATTTCACAGACATGTCAAAGTATTTTGCGCCATGATCACCGAAGAACTAAAGTCATGGCGCATGAAACTGCGCCGAAATATTGGAAAACTCAAAAATCGAATCATGGTAAATATCCCGTTATTTTACAAGTGACTTTAGTAGTAAGAAAACCAGTTTAATTTCTTGCACGGGAACATTTTTTTTCTGTTTTATTCCCGTTTCTGTTCATCCCAGAATCCATCATTTGGCAAAGTGGATTTAATTCATCGCTCGCTAGCAGGCATTGCCTTTTGTTCCACAACTATTGCTTTTGTTGAGCACTTGCAATGTTTTTGTTCATTTTGTTAGCTGTAATTGTGCTTACGGTTTTTGTGACTTTTTTTGTAAAATGTTTATTAAGCTGCTTTCGAATATTTATAGTAGTTATAGGTGTTGTTTATTATTATTTGTGTACATTAGTCAAGTACCTAGGTACTGTGTGAATTAATTATAAGGAATTTCTGGAAAGGCTCTAACCTCAAATCTCAGATTGGAGCCATTTCCCGAAATTCCGATTGCATTTCTTATGCGTGGAATAAAACAAGAATAATAATGCTGGACAATTCACAAAGCATTATCTAGCCCCAGCCCCCAAGCTAGGCAGAGCTTGTGTTATGGGTACTAGATAACTGATATACAGCTACACAATGCTTATACATACAATAGACAGATATATATTTTTTAGAATCAATCTTGCTTTATTTCACGGTTTACTTCTGGGAACCTTATGTATAGATTTTTTAAGAACCATTATCACGATTTATTGAAAAAAGTCTAACTATCAAAACAATGGACCATTATTGTCAAAACTACCAACATTAACTCTCCCACTGCCCCCTAAACACAGCCTAATAAAACCATTACAATTTGAAGGCCAATCCCCAAATCGCCATTTCTTTTCAACTTTCAACAAAAACAAAAGCGGTCCAACAATAACTCGATAAGAAAAGCCTTTGAAGGGAAAACAGAATACTAATGAAAGATTGAGCACAGCAACTGAAAACAGCGTAAATTCGTCTTGTTATACTGGTAACTCGAGATTAGGAAAATAAATTCAATACGAAGCTAAAAGCTTCCGTTAAGGGCTGGCTCTGGATTGAATTTGTAATTTCTTAAAGAAGTGTAAGAGATGTTAAGCGCTAAGCCCAAAAAAATATATAATTTGGTATAATTTTTTTTATTTCTGAATGTTTAGAGTTTAGACTAATATCAGGTTTTATTACTTAACAACAGCGATGCATCATTAATTGTTACCTACATTGTATTTGTATTGCTTCAAAATCATCAAATATTACTGTAAAATATGTATACATTTGATTTTCTAATTAAAGTTAATAATATAAATTATAGTTAATATAATTATATAAATAAATAAATAATGCTGGACAATTCACACAGCATTATCTAGCCCCAAGCTAAGCAGAGCTTGTGTTATGGGTACTAGATAACTGATATACATAATATAATACAATACATAGATAGTTTTTTTTATTATACATAGAAAACGACCAGAACACCCTGAACAAATGTCTGCAGATCGTACACACATTTGTCCCGAGGCGGGAATCGAACCCGCAACCTTCTGCGTCGCAGGCAGACCTTCGCCCAACGCGCCACATCGGTCGTCATATATATATACGTATATGCTATAACTTTATAAAGCTACAATAAAGAACTTTTAAAATCTGTATCATGTTTCATTGAAACCCATTTTTTTGTATTCTGACTCTTGTGCTAGATGAGTAGGTACGATCGGGAAATAAAAAGAAGCGGTTGTCAACACTGTGAACGAGTGGGATTTTTTTTCCCAGTCGTCAACAGTGTTGACGACGGAGTGGTACCGATTGGGAATGACTCATTGACTATAGAGTTTTTTATATAATCTATAGATTTAAGGTGCAACAAAACAAGGTATGACCTACGGAGCTGAGACATGGACACTCACGGTAGGGCTCATCCACCAGTTTAAAGTATATGCAAAAGTGCTATGTTCGGAGTTTCTATGTAGGATACGATTTTTACGAATACATCCGACAGAGAAGTTATGACAAAGCTCTAAGAATTAGCACTTGCTAATTCTTAGAGCTTTGTCATAACTGCCACTGCCACTTCAACTTTGAAGTGGCAGTGGGCCGGCCATATCTCGCAAAGAACCGATAACCGTTGAAGTAAACGTGTTCTTGAGTGGAGACCGCGACTCCGCAAACGTAGTGTACGCCCTCCGACCAGGTGGGATTATGATTTGTGAAAGACTGCTGGCAGATGCTGGATGCGGCAAGCACAAGGCGCAATGGCGCTCATTAGGGGAGGCATAAGCCTCCCCTAATCCAGCTTTGGACTAATTTAGGCTGATCATGATGAAGAAAACAAGGTAGTCCTTGTGGAGGATACACACCGAATTCAGCGGGCAGACAACAAGAGAATAATAATTAGGCTACCTACAATATTCATATCATACACCAAAATGTCGCAACTAGGAAATCCAATCTAGCATCGAAATCTCCGATCCGCGGGATTTGCCAGACTGCTAAAAAACTTGAATTTTGTTTCGTTTACTCTCTGCGTTCAAATAGGTACATGGAATCATTGGGGATTATCACAGCGTAACTGACATTGATCACTTTCGGTTAAACACACACAGAAAAACGTGTCATTAATTAAGTTTTTAATGTTTTATGTATGTTAGTTTTAAGGTATATATTATTTATGGACTGTAGCATAAGTTAAATTAGATCTGTAACTTTTCCATGGTCTGAAATAAATGATTATTATAATTTATTAAACGCCCATGGAAACTCAAATAAGTATTAAAATTGAATTGAACCAAAATTACATTATATAAGTCGCATTTAAGAGGTTATTGATTTAATACCTGTAACCCTGTATAACGCACATAAAATGTATGTACCAAGTATATAAATACGTACAACAATCTTTATTCAGAAAGAAAAAAACAATAAATAAAAATAAAAATGTACCAAGTTAAAAATATCACTTTTTCTAAATGATAATTTATGGCCAGTAGGAATTTTTATAAGAAGATTTGTTGAGATTTGTAGATGGACAACATAACTTATCATTTAGCCTGGGTTTATTTAAGAATTATTAAATAAGAATAAAATATACAATTGTTTGTCACGTAATCAAATCCGAAAGTTAAAAAATTTAGTAAAAAAAATTCAAGCTTAAAACGGCCAGTCACCCCTGAACTGTAAGTAACTGTAGTTTTATAAATTGGCCACCTCGACTTATTTACAATTTAATGGCATTATTACCATAATCGATGTTGCAGGCGATTCCCCTCAATATGTATTGAGAAAAACTAGATTTTCATAACGTAAAAACTGATAATTTTACACAGGACGCTTTCAAAGTTTTATTGGAAACATATTGTCATTTTGAAAAACCTACTACGTTTCGAGGTGTACGCGAGTTTTTCTGTAGGATTAAATTCGTAACGTATAGGTACATCCGACAGAGAACCATGGTTATCGACACAGCTCAAAGGATTAGCAAGCTGAAGTGGCAGTGGGCTGGCCATATCTCGAGAAGAACCGACAACCGCGCTGGGGTAAACGTGTTCTTGAGTGAAGACCGCGACTCTACGAACGTAGTGCAGGACTTCTTATCCCTTAAAACAGTTCCCATAAAATAGAAATAGTCTTCAAAAGGTTCCATAAACACAACGCGTGCGAAGCCGTGGGCAGTAACTGGCAAGATGAGACTGGATACAGCCTGTCTCCAGCTATGGCGCTCATTAGGGAAGGCCTGTGTCCTAATATAGGCTGATGATGATGATGTAGGTAGGTAGACTGTGCGCAACACCACCTATTCTTTATTATAGCACTTAATTTAATGTTTTTAATCAATTTAAATATATCTTAAGTTCGCAACATAAATAATGCTGAACAATTCAAACAGCATTATCTCGCCCCAAGCTAAGTAGAGCTGATATACTTATTATGATATTATTTATTACCTACTTAATTTTGTATTATGATAGAAAGTTTTTTTTAAAGTCTTTATTAAGGGCTTTGTCCAATATGCGATTATGACACCCATTATTATTTTATATTATGAACGAAAATAATTTTTTAAAAGACAATATTTCAGAAACTACAGAGATTTTTTTATAAGAAGGAGAGTTATTGTTGCAGAACATTGATGACGTTACTATGAATTTGCGTTAATTTCATAGTAACCTGTAGTTTTAAATTGATCGGTTCCTAACAGTAGTAGTTATGTAGTTAGATCGAAAGTTTATCATGCCTGCACCTAATGGCATGCAAAATAATAATGGTTCATGCTCATATCCACACTCCTCATCGTGTACGGCCCAAGAATCCAGGCAATAGCGGAACCAGGCCAATGTGCTAATTGCACTATCCATACCGAACTAACTCTATCCCGAACCCATAAAGTCGGAAATCCCTCGGTAGACTCACTTCATATCAGTTTTGCTGGAATATTGGAGTAAAGGTTGTAGCATATTAATACTACAACGCTACCACATGGCGCTAAATAATGAATTGAAACAACTTAACTTCAGATAATATTATAATACTTAGGTACTCCTTGAGTTTCTTGATAAACTTTTCACCAGCATAAAATAGCAGACTATGAGCGAGCTCACTGTAATTTAGTCACTCGTTGGTCACGCCTTGCTTACCGCAAACTTCAAACTTTTGCCATGTAGACCGCTCGTTTCATGCAAGTAGTTCGATCATTGCCGACCGTGCGTGGACAGCGACTTTTCTGCTAGTCGGAGTCGCTTGAACAGCTGTATTTGTGCGGTGCTTTACAAATGTGCAATAACCTTTATTGCTCGTCAGATTATGATATCCCTAAACTTCAGAGCGATCAAAATTGTTGGTCGTTAGTCGAAGCTCGAGTGCCGTGAAGTTTTGTTAGTAAAAAGTTTGAAATGTTTTTACGGTGCACACAGACTGTTTTATAAGAGAGTAAGAGCAGTGGGTGAAAATTATACATAGTATTTTTAGAACTATTACATATAATTTTTTTACCTATTATGAGTCTTTACAATTTGCGTTTCGAGTTTCAGCAAAATTAAAATTATATTGTGGTTTGTTGTTATTTGGTTTTGCTTTCTACAATCAATAAAACTAGCAGCGGAAAAGAAATTCTATGAACCCATGATAAATTCAACTTCGATTAATTTGGGAGAAATGTTGATTTTTAGTAAAACTTTTACAAATGCTCGCAAATACCAGTGAAACGAAGATTTTTTTCATAAGTTAATAGAAAATGGTTTACGATTTGCGGCAAATTACTTTTCCATTCGTTTTTTCCCTTTAACAAGCAGAAAAAAATCAGAACCACAAAAAACCTTTGGTTTCCCTTCGAACGTAAATTGGATAAGCTTAAAACCGAACCAGCCTCGCATATTATGCAATGAGCGAGTCACAGCGGCGAGTTTTATGATATAAATCGAGGTATTTTTTGAAATTATTAGTGATAGTGTTTTTATAAAAAGCTTTAAGAGGCCTGCGGATGATGATTTGCCCATACAAACGTACTACCAAAATGATTTGTAATTCAAGTATATTTCCACCAAATCATGTTGTTTTTCGTATAAGAATAGTATTTATCTAGGTCCCTGGATGTTTTTAAATTATGCAAAATGCGACGTACTATAGTTAAAAATGCAAGAGATTTACTTTTTAGGAGTTATTCTGGACTCGTCCCACTGGATTTGGCCCAAAGTAGGACGAGTCCGGAAACTCAAATTGTATGCTGAAAATGTTCCGGATTCGTCCCACTTTTTAAAGGCAGGTAAAATTACTGTCGACCACACTTTTCATATAAGAAGCTTATTTGCTTGAATCTATAGTAAGATGAATCCGTATTACATGTCCCCATTTACATATTATTTAAAGGCCAACTCCTAACTAATGGAAATTTGAGAATTTTAAATCTCGATTCTCGTATAGCCTTCAGCTATAAAAAGTTGGTAACGTTTTATGAAAGCAATAACTAGGACCACATGGCCGCTGCAAAAAATACGGAATACCAAACTTGCAATGACTTTTAATTGTATGGCTAAAATATAATTGGCAATTTCAGTAGTTACTTATATACCTGTTTTATACATAGGCTTATGAACGTAGTGAAAAATTTCTATGTCTATGGTTTTATGTATACATTTTAGATAAAGTTTGGCGTTAAAATAAACTTTTTGATTGAAAACTATCAAGGTCATCATTTTTTGAATTCTATGGCAATCCAAGGATTTAAATTTCGAACAACTTCCAGAGTTGGAAATGCCACAGAGCTAGTCAAAAGCTCGCTTTTCTATCCACTGTTTGCTACTTCCCTCGAAGAACGCCTCTTCTTTTGAGCTCCTGACCTAGCAAAAGCTCGCTTCTATCCACTGTTTGCTACTTCCCTCGAAGCACGCCTCTTCTTTGAGCTAGCAGAAACCAGAACTACTCTAACACTCTTGAAGGTAGTACACCTTCAAAGTACCACTCTACACGGTCAGAGAACACCTAAAACTACGTTTATTTTTGGTGGAATCCCTCATAGATAACACCATAAATTCCAACAATGACACTTCTGTAACAGTCACAAAAGATAATTAATTCTTCAGAGCGTGTAAACAAAGGCGAACGCTAGTCGCCAGACAATAGAACCATTTAATTATCTGGCCTTATTGGGACACTGTAGTGCAGGCGCTGCTTGCTAAACGAGAACACTCCATGTAGGTTATGGGCGCCTGGTACTTCTGTTCATTAACTTACGAGTGTCAGAAGGAATTTTGTATAGGTAATATTATATATTACTAGTTTCTGCTAGTGGATTCGCACGCGTTGACGTTTATGGGTTATTTCTAGCTTATGGGAACTGATTTTATGGCCTAGACGTTGTACTAGATTTAGATGATACGTCAATGCAAAACGTCAGCACAATCCGTTCAGTAGTTTAAGGTCCGTACTATAAAAGCTTGCTCAGTTATGGATCTATGCTTGAGTGACGTTTATGTCACAGAAAAGCATTACTCAGGCATGACTATGACTGAGCAAGCTTTACACATACGGATAAGTGTTTGGATGGATGTTAGTGTGTTAGTAGAACTTCAGCCCGCGACTTGCACATAACTGCCTGAATAAAAAGTAAGAAGCTTAAGGCGCATACTAAGGCAAAAACAAGAAAATTAGGTGTTTTCGAACCCGTTTTCCGACGAAAATATTGATTGTGGAGCTCTGAAATTTATATATCCTGTAACACACATCCTGAAAGGTCCCTTGGAGGTTCCAAATATTTGCTGTTAATCATAGTGTAGTTGTTATACTGTTAGTTATAGTGTATGTGTAGCGGCTTCGAACCCACTTTTTATTGGCGTCTCAAATTCGATTAGTACCAAATTCAGTATAGTGATTCACATAGTTCATACCTACCGCTTGGAGGTCCATTAGCTTCGAAAAGCAGTCAAATTAATGAAATCAAACGTAAAAACGTATTTGCACCTACAAAATCTGTGATTCAAACCTGACCAGTTACACGTCGCCCAACCGCAGAGGATCCTATTATTTGGTCGATTATGGCATTACATAGTATGCTGAACCGAAAACAAGCACTCTTTGCTGCATAAAGGCGCGCGGAAAGGTCCAAGGTCATTTGCCTTACTATTCGTCTTAAGTTACTCATACTAATACTCACACTCATTTTATTAGTAAAAAGCTACACATCATAAATAAAAAGACGTACCTACGATTGTTTTTAATTTTAAACAACCTCTTCTTTACAAAAATATTAAAACTAGTATTTATTAATGATACAATTGAGCTAACTGCAGACTGTTGCAAATGTACTACAGGTAGCTCAACATCCATAAATAATTAACTATTTATCATTAAATTATATTTAATGATTTTTGTTATTATATTTAATAATAAAAATCAGAAATAAGTTATATTATTATGATTTAAATTAATTTAATAGTTTTATTTAGGTAATCATTTTATTAAGTTAACCTTTTAAATCATGTATTTTGTGAACGGAATAAAAAAATATATTTATTATATTATTATAGGATGGCATAATTTATAAATTTTTCGCTCATTACCTTATCAGTGGCATTAAAATATTACCAGTTAACCGCATTTGTGTAAAAGCCATTGTGGCATTTCATGTTAATAACACGTAATAATCTAATTAAAACAATCTAACTGATACTGACGTGGAAGCGGAATTAATTGAATATCTGATTGCGTTAATAAATTATCGGTTCTGATGAGAAACGGCATATTATTATCGACCTAGTTAGGACATAAATAAACCTTCCGGGAATATCGTTTTCTAGGTCGTCTTTTTAAGTGGAGAAAATAAAATGCATATTGATTTAGTATACCTACTTAGAAATTTCTGCCTGAGGCTTCCTATCTATTCTACTATATTATTAGAAAAATATAGCATCAAGCATAAAATTATTCAAGCAAAGGCGAGTTTGATCAAAGCATATCGAAAAGTTTCGTAAAATATCATTTGAGAAAACAATTAGTGTATAAACATAAAAACTATCATCATCAGCCTACATTAGTCCACTGCTGGAAATAGGCCTCCCCTAATACCATTCGTAGTGTCAAAAAAAAACTATAAATACTAGTATTTTTTACACCAGCAATCTGTGCTTTTAATCAAATTTCAGCAAATTTAAATAAATATATTGGATATAAAATTGACAATATTGCAAAAAAGTTACAAATGAGGACAATGATTTATTGGATTTTACAATAAAGGAAGTTCCCCTTGACACCTTGGCACACATTTTAGAGCACAATGCCATGTTCACCTTTTGAGGGTGGTGTTTGAAAGTCTTTTGTGAGTTACCTGCTACTTATCTAAGTAGCAGGTAATTCACACATCAGAGACACCATGACATATCTGTCTCTTTTTATGTTGAGTCAGGCTTGTATCAATCACGTTTTTGCTTCAAAGATATCAATGAATTATGGAAAGTTTCAATAAAAAGCAAATTCCACTTCAATAAGGGGCCTGCGGATGATGATTTGCCCATACAAACGTACTACCAAAATGATTTGTAATTCGAGCATATTTCCACCATATCATGTTGTTTTTTGTATTCGAATAGTATTTATCTAGGTCATTGACCTAGATAAGAGGTTTTCTTAATAATACACACAAGCAAAAATATTACACACATAAAAAATATTAAACAGCATACATTGTCTCGATACAGAATAACAACACTGTCGAAAATACAAAAAGTTTTCAGTGATAAATTTTGATATTACGAAACATAATAATTTATAAATTAAAGTTGTAAGCAGCTGTCGCCGAATTCGTAAATGAAATTAGTTTTTTACCATTATCAACATTTGATTCATAGAATAATAAACAAGGTAAGACGGTAGGTTAATTCATTGTATAATCAACTGGGTGAAACGTACCCGTGGCCTGAAGAGTTGATCATCTCCGTTATACCAAATACAAATATACAAATACAAAATGTTTATTATCATTCACTAAGGTTCATTAAATGTACATAGTTCAGTTTGCGAGACCTCCTTTTAAGACCACAGGTCGGTATCGCAATCTGCGTGGAGATACTAACAAAAGACCTTTTTTATAGTCAATTGACCTTGATTTGACCACAATCTCTCACCTGAAGGTAAGTGACGATGTGCCTGAAGATGTATCACGAAGGTTTAGAAGACACCTATTCACTCTCGCCTTGAAGAGAACTATTCTCTGTTGGATGTATTAGTTGCGAATCCTATCCTCCAAGCAAGCTGAAGTGGCAGTGGGCCGGCCATATCTCGAGAAGAACCGACAACCGATGGGGTAAACGTGTTCTTGAGTGGCGACCGCGATTCGGCAAACTTAGTGTAATACGATCTCCGACCAGGTGGGATGACGATTTTCGAAAGACTGCTTGGCAGATGCTGGATGCGGCAAGCTAAAGACAGGGCGGTATGGCGCTCGTTAAGGGAGGTCTATGTCCAGCAGTGGACTAAAGGCTGATGAATGAAATAAAGAGTTTATTAAGTATAATAATTTCAGATAGTAAACAAATGATATTGTTGCGAGGTCCGTACGTCAAGGAATTATTCCCACGAGTATGTGTCAGATGACAAAGGTCTTACCTGTTCACATGATAGCATTGAAACGATCGTATTGTTTGACTGCTTTCAATGACCCTTCTAGAAATTGTGTATCCAACTGTATAATAATATTGAATATGAACAAGCCATGGGCTAGGCGAAGGTGCCTCTACATTGCTGAGCCGAGATAAGAAACCATTATCATAATCATTTTTATTATATTATTGTTTTTAAGTACCTTTATAAAGAAAGTAAATTACAATCAAATAATATAATTAAATAAAAACTAGTATTTACAATTGAAACAATTGTGCTGACTGTTGCAAACAATCTACAGGTAGCTCAACTATAATATGTATTAACATACTAAGCTATATATTACGGTAAAGCAAGCTGCCACAGGCTATGCTATAAAATAGATTTTTGCACTCATTAGCACTGCGGTCGTCATGTCTTACTATACCAATATAATGTAGTGCTATATCTGTCGACATAATTATTTTGGTAACGTAATAAATACACGATAAAGCTGCGTCTGTGGTCACTCGACGATTCCTATAGAAAATATACCGTAATATACCTTGCTCTGATTAATATTAATATATATTATAGCTCCGTCTGTTGTGACATTCATCCGTTTGTTTTTCACCAATCTTTATGTATTTTGTAATAAAACGATGAAATTAAAATCACTATTAAAAGATACCTATATCCCCAGCTTAATTTCATGGGGTATCTTTGTGTGTGCTGATAATACCATAACGTAGTTGTGAGCTCTATAGTACAAGAATAACCTTCCTAACCATTATTTATGTAATTCTATAAAAAAAACTAAAAACTGATGAAGTAATCGACAAACATACAAAAAAGTAAAATTAAAACATGTCTAAGCATAGGACCTCCTCGTTTTTAGGGTTCCATACCTCAAAAGTAAAAAAGGAACCAATTTAGTATGATGTTGTCCGTCTGTCCGTCTGTCAACCCTCTTTTCTCAGAAACGCGTCGAGGTATCGAGTTGAAATTCACAAAATTTACTCAGGTTCGTAACATCTTGCAGCCGCAATATAAATAAAACTTCTAAGTCAACGCAATCAAAAGTTACAGACGTTTATGCCCAAATATTTTGAAATATCCTAGGTTATCACATGCACACAAAACCTATAGGGAACTTTCCATTGACCTAGAACCATGCAATTTGGCAAGAGCACAAGTAAAGAAAAAAATCCGAAAAGTATTTTTTATCTTGCTAGTGACCAAAATCCAGCCCTCCGACCAGGTGGGATGACGATTTGCGAAAGACTGCTGGCAGATGCTGGATGCGGCAAGCTGAGGACAGGGCGCTATGGCGCTCATTAGGGGAGGCCTATGTCCAGCAGTGGACTGGTATAGGCTGATGATGATGATGATGAGCAAAATTTGTATGGCACTACTTTCCGTTGAACTAGAATCATACTATTTAGCAAAAAACAAGAACACACACAACAAACTCTGAATTTTACGGAACCCTCGCTATTTTATTATATTAGTTAGTTTCTCAATCACAGTTCTAAAAAATAAAATAAATAAATAATAAATAATGCTGGACAATTCACACAGCATTATCTAGCCACAAGCTAAGCAGAGCTTGTGTTATGGGTACTAGATAACTGATATACATAATATAATACAATACATAGATAGATATTTTTTATTATACATAGAAAACGACCAGAACACCCTGAACAAATGTCTACAGATCGTACACACATTTGTCCCGAGGCGGAAAAAAGGATATCAGGTGCAAATTCCTCTTTCAAATTATTATAAAAACCGGTCCCCTCTTCCTCTCCTAACTTGGCAGCCTGTCACGGAGCCATTGTCCACATGCTAGTGCGTTCCTCTATATATATGGACTTGTAAGTAGCGAGCGCAGTACAAACCTTTGTGTTGTTTGACATGTCTATCATGGACACTGTTTTATATCTTCCGATACGACGAAAAACTCTAACGATTTTTATAAGAATTCATTTGATTGAAATACAATTACAAATAAGGTCTAATGGGTCTGACAGACTGACACGGCCTGCGGTGGCGGTCAGTACAACTTGACGAGAAGGTGTTATCAAATTGTATTCCGCGTCAGTCTGTGAGACTCTTAATGTAACTCTAAAGTATATCAATTTGATTATTAAATTTAAAGCAGTGAATATATGACTTTCAGTAAAAATACTATAACTCAAAAACCATTGGAGATAGACCCATGATTTTGTTTTTTTCTTAACCGTCATGAATCCACCTGTCATCCGCTTTGACGTCTAGTTTCGGGACACCCTGTTTTATATTTATTTGATTCTGTTAAACTTCAATGATATCAATTAAAAACTTTACTGGAATCATTTTGGTCAATTATGATTTGATTTTTCTCGTTATCGTCAATTTTTTAAAACAAAATAACTTTCCTTTGAGATGATTCACGTGAAATGAATTTATCACCTGCCAGTATTATCTGACTTACTATCGAATGTTATCTGACCGGATTCAACCTACAATTTAATGCCTTTATCTGACTCGGACATCAGATCTATCTAATGGGTGACTCAATTTATTTTTAATATCATCATCATCATCACCATAATATGATGAAAACTAAACCCAACAGTGGATGTGTAAGGCTGTTATTATCAGGGCACAATCTAGTAATAAATAATTATACCACACATACAAAAAAAAACGAACAACATCAGGTAGGTACCTACCCTTGACGACCTCGATGGGCGAAGGTCCGCCTGCGACGCAGGAGGTTGCGGGTTCGATTTCCGCTGCTGGATCTGCAGATATTTGTTCTGGGTGTTCTGATCGTTGTCCATGTATGATAAAAAAAAATTGTATCTATATTTAAAAATAGTATTTAGTATATATGTATATTAGTTATTACCCTTAACACAAGCTCTGCTTAGCTTGGGGCTAGATAATACATTATTTATTTATATTATGAACACACTAAATGATATTGAGGGGAAAATTGGAAAAAAAATATCAATTACATTATAAATTGGCATTACCCCCATGAGATAAAAAAATCAGACCTGCGTCCAGCAGTGGACCATTTAAGGCTGTTGAGGAGGAGAAAACGAAATTTGGAATAATTTGGTATACGTGATTTACTCACGGAAAGTAGATCAGCAGACCAACAATGTCGGATGGAGTAAAATATCCCTAGATCTCAGCGGACAATGGTAAATTGAGTCTTAGCGAACAGCTGTGTCCATTCTGAACATTATAAAGGAAAATTAAGATCATTTATTTAACACGTGACATATTTCTTGAACAAGTTTTTCTATTCAGGATTTCTTTTTAGCCGTGATGTAACTATACTTTGTAACTCTTGTTGTCGGGCTGTTATTGAAAGTTCTTTCAGTTTTTCAGACTTTACATAATATTAACTTAGTATAAACAAATAATGCTGGACATTTTACTCAGCATTATCTAAGCCCTAAGCTAAGCAGAACTTGACTTATGGGTACCGATAAATACATAATAATATAATACAATACATACATAGATATTTTTTATTATACTTACATAGATAACGACCAGAACACCCTGAACAAATGTCTGCAGATCGTACACACACTTGTTCCGAGGCGGGAATCGAACCCGCAACCTCCTGCATCGCAGGCTGACCTTCGCCCACTGCGCCACAGAGGTCGTCGAATATAAAAGAAGTCAAAGTATATAAAAGAATAAGCTATTTTCTGGTAACAACGCCCAGCTCAAACCGCAGTAGCTTAAGAACTAAAATTAGAAGGGTATGTAGCTTATAATACACAACCTCCCGTCAGTTTTTGAAAATTTTACCTCAAGTGGGATGAAATGGGAGGTTGAAGTTTTTTATTTTTTACTATAAACACTATCGCAGTTTGACGAATTCATTACGGATGTAAGCGGGTTAACTACGAACCTTATTTGGTTGTTTGTTTGAGTGTTATAGTGTTGTTTGTTACTCTTTGACCAGTGGCTTAATTTGCTTAAGACTTACCTCAACCCTTAACCTCAACAGCCTATAATCCACTGCTGGACGCTGGCCTCCCCCTGGTTGTTTTATCTTATGAGGCGTTATGCCTATTATTTCCACGCTTTCATGCGGGGATCGCAGTTCGGTGGTAGGTCTATTCTGCAAGAGGCGCTGCTGCCGCCCCCGGTGTATGTCTCTTAGTCGCCTCTTACGACACTCATGGGAAGAGTTGGGGTGGTGCAAATTATAAGCCGCCACCACTCGGCATTGAAACTTACATAGAATGCTAATACTTGTTTCAGGACTTTTCAAAATATACCTAAAAATGGAGTAAAACAGGTTATTAAAGTTTGATATCTTAGTTGTTGCCTTCAAATTTCCTCGGCTCGAATCAACCTCACTGCAGCAAAATTGTATTCTTGCTGGAGTGAAGTTGACAGAAAAGTTCGAGGTAAGGTGGGAACTGTCAAACGTGAGGTACCTCATTCATAACCAACCTTGAAACTCTCTCAAGACCCAAGATGATAAATGAATCTTTTATTGCTTATCATTGTTTTTGATAGAAATGAGTGAAATTTGGGAATTAAAGAGTTTATGAATTATTTAGATGACAATCCATACTTTTATCCTGCCCGAATATATTTACGCGACGACGCCTCAAAGCCTTTGGCAGTTTTTCGGTAGAAAAGTTTCAGAAAGGGTTTCGATGCACCAAACATCTGTGACTCAAGTTATTTTGCCCTTACTTTCTTTTACATCGATTGGTAATAACAGAGATCTGCCTATGCCGCGGATATGGTAGTCTAATTCTAATTCTAAGTGGGAGAACTGGGATCTGCACCGACATCTCGCATAGGAGTGTATTGTACATTATCCTCCTGCCTAACCAGGCCCTAACCAGCCCAGCTCCTTGAAGTACCGGAGCAGGACTTTTGGAGATTGACAGCTTCGTTTCAGCTTTTCTATGGGTACATACCTACGTATTTATGTATAACTTAGATAATTCAACCCGCTATGTATAAACAACTAACGTGTATGTAGTTAAAGAAATAAATGATTATTATTTATCATCAGTTGATTATCAGCCTAATTAAGGTACCCTTAGCTCCTCAGCTCTTACTTCATAGTCCTCCTGAAGTTAAGCTATTTAGGTTTATTCGTCATTTTAGATGAATATTTTACATTTTTTTCATTCTAAAGAAGCCATGTTTCTGTGATTTGCCTTATTATTCTGACATTGGCGAAGTTAGATCGACCTCGGAGACAGACCTTCGGCTAAATTCGGTTTCGACTACTTTAATGGTTTCAGTCACGACACTGCCCCTCCGAGACGAATTACTTGGGTTTTTTGTTTCGGTTGATAACAGTCAAGCTGGACTTCAATATTGGACAGAACTATCAATCAGAGGTTTTTCTACATACTGAAAACGTTGGATATAAGCTTGAGTTGGACAAAATGCGAAAATATCGAGTTTGGGTATTTTTGCCTTTCGACGGTTTCAACATGATCTATTCAGCCCGATAACCCAGCTGTAGTTTTGAGTAGAGCACTACCAGTGAAAGTAAAATAAAAGTATTTTTAGAAAGTGACTGATAAGGCTTTTACGCCCGATTAGAATATCAGGATTTTGTATAGTGCTCCAATAAATCGCTTTTGTACGAAATAGTGAAAAGTAGCGCGAGATTTTTTCCAAATTATATACTCTAACATTACCTTATTCCTGCTAAAGATTTTGTTAATTGCTAGAGTAGTAGTTGATATAGTTACCTACCTAACTATTAGTTATCCTGAAATTGTATAATAGATAAGTAATAGAGATGGGCAAGCAATGATATTGACAACCAATTTAAATTCACTATTTTATTCATTTAAAATCTGTTTGACGTAAACATTTTCACTAAACATTCAGTACAAAGCATATTTACACATTTTGATAGTTTCATTATATTATTATTGACACTGTACTAAGGCAAGAGTACATCTAACGATCACACTCTCATAGAGAGCCTTATTCTAGTATTTTTTGATAATAAATTATATAATTAATTAAATACTTAAGAGTTTTCCATTCTCAAAGATAAATAGCTCACATTTGTGATTAACAAAAAAGGAATTGATTTGAAAATTAATCTAGATAAATTAAAAATTTAAAAAAATTCTAAAGATTTCTAATCTAGATGAACTAAAAATTTCTTGTACAATAAAATATCATCGAAAGTAAATCCAAAATCCAACCCAAAATAAAACAAAAAGACCTACAATGAGACACATTATTTTATGATATAAAACTAGGTAACTACCAAAATTGACAAACTAAGCGAATAGGATAAAAATGCTAATTTTTATTCAATACAGACATTCAAAAACGCAGAGATTTCTTATTCCTATTAATATAATGATAATAATTATGGCAACAATTAAATTGCATGTTTCTAGTACTAGCCTAAAGTTAATATTTTGTACTCGCTAATTATTATTTAACTACCAGTTTCATTATTATTTAAGTTTATAAACATACCTATTATTATTTCACTTTTGTCTTTCAATTGGTTACAGAGCTTAACGTTATCTACGCTAAGCTCGAACTCTTAAAATAAACTAAATATTGCAAGTCTATTAAAATTTTACAAAATTACTAGACTTTTTCGTAATGTTTTTATAACAACAAATTAATTAATTATTTTAATGTATTTATATTATTATTCTTAACATCTAAGCACTGAAAGACTTTCTATTTTTTTAAAATCATAGAATTTAGTATAACTTATTTAGTAATTATTAATTTAGACAATTTTAATCTAGGATTCGCCATTAATGCAGAACAAAAATAAAATATAACTGAAGCTTACGTTATTTTAGGCCTGTATGATATAATGATAGAGATTATGATTTTTTATAACTAATAGCCGGCTGTACGAACAACCGGCTAAGGATCATCTCACATCGAGACGCAAAGTTGCGCGCACTTTGATTCGACATGTATTATTATTTACTACCTAGGTGTATGAAAAAAGGTACGAAGTTACGATACAAAAGCTCCCCGCGGCAACGCCGAATTTTTTTGCGTATTAAAAAAAAATGACTTTAATCCAAGTGCGCGCAGCGCTGCGTCTTGATTCGGCGTGAGCGGGCTCTTATCGAATAATCAATGATGAAGCTCTTGTCAAATTGAATTACTCTAAATTGTATTGATGTTGACAAGAGAAGGTTGTTGGTCGTTGGTAAGTTTACTATTGTGATGAACGCACGAAGAACCGGCTGAAACAGTTATAAATAATTGACCACCATAAAATCGCTGAAAAACTTTAGCTAGGGCTCAACGCTAAAGGCTTTTAAGCGTTTTTTAGTATACTTTAAGTGACGAGGACTTATTCAAAGCCAAGATAATAAACTCGACGTCAAATAAAGTATTAGAGATGACATCCTATACACCAATTTACGCTGTTCATATAAGATTAACATCAAACACCTACTATTCTAATTCATTATCATTATTTTTACCATCTTTGATGATATACAACGAAAATTAATACAATCTATCGATAGATACTTCGACTAAACATTACGAGGTCTATTATTTATTATTATTCTATTTACACAAACCTAACAATTTATTGTCAGTTCTGAACATTCGATTAAAAATAAATTTTGATAAGTTTACATTCATTACTAAGAGTTAACAATAAAATTAGAAAATATTTACATACATCATCCTTAACCTATAAATAGGTAAATATTCTACACACTTCAATCAACACTATACATCAAAAGCTTTAGCTAAAAAGTTATAAGTACTCGTATTGTCGTATCTTAAACCTATGTAAAGTTCATAATATTGTGCGCGTAAATTATTGCGGTTCACTGACTCAAACGTCCCTTACGCATTCAATATTTATAAATAGTAAACGTGGACTAGGTGATGTGGAAGTCACCCCGTAAGAGGCGGGTGAAAGTCTTCTTGAACTGCTGGTTTGCCAACGCATAGCAGAACGGGTTTATAGGACTGTTAGCATAGCAGAGGAAGTAAGAGAACATGTAGAGATGCTTGTTGATGCACGGGGGGTCCGTACAGAAACCCTCCACCAAAGCAAGCACGTGGTAAGGCGTCCAACATACAACAAAAGCTCCCAAGATAAAAGAGATAGTTCTAAATGCCTTCCTCGCTCGGTTCTCAGACTTGGATTTCTGCCGACCGATATTCGGGAACAAGCCGTCTCGCTTCGAGCGCTTAACTTTCAGTTTTTTCCCGATGTTTTTTACAAACTCTTTCTTGGAGTCGCCGCGGCCCGACCCAGTTACGACGGTGCTTGATACGTCACTGTTTTCAACCGCAGGACTTATTGCTGGATTTATTTTCGATGGGGACACTTTAACCTCGCCCGCTTTCTCATTGTTGTTGGAAGACGTCGATACTAGAGTGATTACTGGTTTCGGTCTCTCCCCAGTCGTTAAGCTCACTTCAGTGTTCACTTTAACAGGGGGCGATGGAGAGAAACTAGTTTTAGTTTGCGGAGTTTTTGCTTCCGCCGTTGCTCTTATAAGAGCTGCTTGCAGTAACGAAGTATTAGTAACTGCTCCGGAGTTTAAATTAGGTGGAGATGACGGCTCCGTTGCGGTAGCAAAAGTTACTGAAGACGGTGGGCTTTCGTAAGTAGGCGACGCTAAAATGACTGAACTCTCATCCATATACCTCAAGTCTGCTCCATCCATACACACAAGAACGTCGTAAGATGAACCGTCTCCTTTTACCAGTCTCACGGTTCTAGCTCTTGAGGATTCTGATATTGACGGTGGACTTTCCGAAACAGCAGGGCTGCATCTAAACTCTGATGGAGGTGGGATGATTCTTTGAGCAATAGTCGTCGACACTTCTTTTTGGTCAGACGGGGTGGCTATACCGGATGAAATGGGTGACATGAAACTAGCTGAGGATATTGGAATGTTAGACAGTAAAGGCTCGTTGCTTTGCGAAGATGGATTGTCTGCATCAAGGAGGCTCCTTTCTGAGATTTGTGATAGAGATGTCTTTGGCTTATCGGCGTCATGTTTCGAAGGAGATTGCTTTCCATCAGGTTTGATTAACATCCCGCCATTGAAACGCATGTTATTCAAAAGTTGCAATGCGCCCGTTTGCATCACAAGATTAGCGACAGACGGTCGCTTTTTATTATTTGGTTGAACAGTGCTCTCTTCGTCTGAATCAAATGCTGGGCTACTGGACCGTTCTGCTTCAACCTGATCTTCTTTCTTGTCACCATCTGATTCAGCTGTTGTTGACGTACCAGTGACTGTCGCACTGCTTTTGTGTGCTGATGATTTTTGACTTGAGTTCGAATCCGTGGAACCGCCAAGGTTGAGCAGAGGCGCGGCTAGAGAGCCTTTTGATGTTGTATCTTTATGTACCGACTCAGAAACCTTCAACTGGTCTTCACTAGAGATCGCCGCTTTAGATAATCCTGACATACCAGCAGCTCCTCCTGCCATCCCTCTCATAACACCAGCGCTCAGAGCAACCATCGATCTCATTTTCCTTTGCTTAGCTTCGCTTTTCTTCTGCATATCGTAAGCGGTTTTAAAAATCCCAGCATATAAAAATATCAGCACGAAAAGCGTCGTCCAATAATATCCAATAATAAGAGCCGTATTGAAGATGGGATCCTTTAGAAACTGCACAGCGCATTCACCTTCCTGCAAGTCGCGGTAACCTACAAAATGCTCCCATCCGAATATCGTAGTGAAGAAGAGTAAAGCTGGTATTATCCACGTAACTGTCACCATCCATATCACACGGTTTTTAGTCCGCCAGGCTCTGTACCTCGCTGCTATTTTGACACTACAGAACCTGTCCACAGTGATGAGTAGCACAGTGTACTGTGACACGAGACATACCGTGTAGTCGACGGAGAGCCAAAGGTCGCACAGTAGGGGCCCCAAATGCCAGTACCCTTTCAAGACATAATCGGTGTAGAATGGAAGCGATAGGGTACCTGCCGACAAAGAAAATATAATCACACCTTTTGTTATGCTTTGTTGGAAATGTCAGAGGCATCGTTAGCGATTCCTTGTCGAAGATACGAGTCATTACGGTAATTGGATTGGAAATACTGATAAATTTAGGGTACTTGATATCTGAGACGATGCTTTTGTGTTAAGAAAATGGTGATTAGGTTTAAATCTTGATAACTAGTAGGAACCTACCTATAGCAGGTATATTAACAATCTGGAATAAGTAACTTCAAGTTTAGGCTTAACTTTATGGTAAATCTAGGTTACAGCTCAGCTTTCAAAGCCAGAGCAAGTTTAAGAGCTTCACTGTGCGCTACGACCATAAAACCAGTTTACACTGGTAACGGGTATCATAAAATAAGCTGTCCCTCTTATTTTATCCGCACAGATACAATAAACCGTTCTAATGACAAACATAAAACACAGTCGTCCGTTTTTATCTGACCATAGCATTCTTCAGGACGTTATTATTATTCAAAACAATGTTTTTCCCGTCCGGCGCCGATTCTCGTTCATATAATGTGGCGGAAACTATCGAACGAAGTTTCACCAAGTAGATAATTTTTTATTTTTTTATATGAGTATACCTTTACATTCATATATTGCTGATAGCTTTGTTGCATTTTCGTATTGACAATGTTGATCGAGAGGCATATTGCCTCTCGCTTAACAGGTTTGGTTTTTATTTACAGTATACAAGCTGCCTTTACCCTTTAGTGGGACTCTACTGGCTGATATAATAGCAATAACAACAGGCTGACATGTAATTATAATTCTCATTTTTTGCTATTTCACAGATTCTACTCACCTATCAACAGATCAGTGGCAGCCAGCGACGCGATGAAGTAGTTGCTGGGCTGACGTATCGTCCGGTCGACCAGAAAGGCCAGCAGTACCAGCACGTTTCCGCTAACCGTCAGCAGAATCACCAAAACGAGACAGGTTGCGAAGATCGCTGCCAGCCAGAGCGGGAACGGTGGAAGGACTGGTTGCTGGTAGAAAAGAAAATAAAATGTTTTTCAGAATATGAAATCAGCATTCGAGATACAGAATTTCTGATGATTCTACACCATGTTGACAAACGATTCTTACTGTTGACACTTAAGTATACTTCTATGACGCCGGAAATTATTGAATTGATACTATTTTCTAGTTGGTTAAGCGTTAGTTAATTATAATAAAGAACTTAACTGAAATGCCTAGAACCAAAAGGGTGGTTCCTTGAAAAGAAGAAAAATAAAGGCAAGGTATCTACATAAGCTTTATGTATAGCTGCAAGCAACCCTCTGACCGTTGGTCGCGTGAGTGCTGCGGAAATCAATCACCCGAGGCAGTCCGTAAAACTGTAAGCGACGGTTTTTACTGAAAACACCGTCGCTGGGGCCCTACCATAGGCCTGCTTTAATACCGCTTTTGTAATTTTTAGCACTGTTTTGTTCACCTATTTGTATATTACTTAAATATCGTATTTTACTGAAGAGTTTCGGTAGAACGCACTCGGTAGGTACTGACAGGCGGCGTTACGGGGGGTGTATTGAAACACAGCGAGCGTCCATACAGTCAGTACGGGGGAAAAGGCGTGAGCAGCGACACGGATTTCGCAGACGGAGTAACGTAGGTAGGTATCATGCTCCGGTCAGTATTTATCTGAGCTCCCAAAAGCGCATTGATAATGCCTAGCTGTGAGCAGATAAACGCTCAATAGTCAATTGGTGTGAAAAATTAAAACATTGAATGGCCATGGCAATAAATGGCTTCTCCATGTGCGTGAATATTTAGATACATTGAGCAGCGCGCCCTCGCAGTTCGCATCGCTGCTTTTTATTTTATTTTTATTATGCTAGATCATGAACTAGTTCGCGATAAATATGAGGGCAAAAGCCTACAAAATATAGCTAAGAACACTCCCGAACAATAAATTAATACAAGCATTTTGATACCTTAAACATCAAACGATCTCCAGCTATTTTGATGCTTGGTAAGAGATTTTGATGCTTGGTAAACGAGTGGTCAATACAACTGTCTTGGTAAAATAGATGCTATACATTGAACTATTATACCTAGTAGTACTTACAACTCAACAATGCTATCGCATTGACACGCGATGACATGCAAGAGGGGTGTTGCACTCGAATTTTAAGCTCATGTTTTCCATAGTAGGGAGGCTGACGTCAAAAACCTGCAGTAAAACTCGCGCCCATTTTGCCGGAGCAGCACTGGCAAACATTTCAAGCGGAAGGGCTATTCAAAAAGTTTTTCGTACAGGCTACCCCAGTTTAGTTATGTACTGCGTAGATATCTAATGTTCTTTTAGAGGTCTTTATTCCAAAGCCTCGGGCCAGCCAGGAGATTTATTGCTTGATCGCTTAAGCTGTGCAGAGTTTTGCGGAAAGTCTAGCCTTTCTAGTACAAACCACGTATATAAAAGTTTCGTTTTATTCCCTTTTATCCTACATCTGCTTGCTTAAAGTATTCTTAAAGTCCAATCTATCCACCTAAAACCAAATGAGAGTTTTGGGCTGAGTAAGAAATAAAATATTTATTTCCTTACTCAGCCTCGCTTTGCCCAAATGGTGTAAAACCAAAACCCACCTGTCTATCCAAATTACTAGGTAAGATAGTTCTTCAGTAATACTTTTTCATATTTTAACATAATTCTTTTTTAAAACTTATAATATTGAGAAATTCTATCATAATCTCTTCGACATTTCAAAACTATCCTACCCGTCTTTGTCAAACCAACCCAGTAGAAACTTCCCCTGATAATGAATCTACCGTTCGGTTCCATTGAATAAGCAACTGTTTACGATTCCTGTCCCTGACACAAGTCGATAATGGTGAGAATCGATTTACTGTCCGTAAAACAATGCCTTCACACCTTCGCCTTCGCTGAACATCTTTATGATACCTTGATTTGTATTCGGTTGTTATTGAGCAAGCTTCTGTACTAGATAACTTGGTATTTGGATAAAACGTACAAATCACTCAAAGATAATGTAGGTTTCTGTTAATGTAGCTGATTTATTTTTTTGTTAGTTAATCAACGGAGCTATGAATAGTTCTCATCGCGATGCGATTTCGTAGCTAATTCCAATCTGAATGTAAATGTCCTCTAGGTTTTATAAACCCACTTTTATAACTTGGTCTCTCTCTCTCCCAATAAGGTTTGTTGGAAGAGAACTCTTTTTAGGGTTAAGCTCGCCTTTGCCATTTCAAGTTTAATGTTTCATGTATGTATTTTGTTTTTTTTTTGAGCAATGAAGAATAAATAAATAAATCCTTGGCTATGCGATGCAAATTTTATACCAACTATACGATTTTTTAATTTATTTTGATACGTAAGCACAAATAAGCACTGTAGCGTTCTCAGGGAGTTGGTGGATTCAGGCGGCTCTGGACCGCTCTATGTTTTCGGCCTATGTCCAGCAGTGGACGTGTGCCCATACACGTCCACTGCTGGACATAGGCCGAAAACACTGATATGGACATAAAACATCACCAAACTGTGGTGATGCTGAAGCACATGTTACAATACCTACGGGTAAGGACATTATTTCTATATGGAATCTAGTTGCCTTTTGGTGAGAAGGCGTCTCTGTTTAAATTTTTCTTTTTAACTTTAATAACAAAACAGAAAAAAAACATTGGCTCTATTTTGTTTGTAACATGTTTTTTGTAACATTGATCGATTTGACAAAAAATGTGAGGTCTTGGTGCAGTGCGTCAACCAACAATATTAACCTTTCAGATCTAGTACCTATTTATGATTGAAAGAGTTGAGCTAACTGCAGACTGTTGAAAATAACATAGGGGTAGCTCAATTGATCCGTTGAAAGGTTGCGCATAAATATTTAATAATGGGAAAAAACACCTGTGATGATCACGACATGAATTCAATAAATCATCATTAGCACTAATGATTGGTTGTTTTATGTTGTTTTTGTTTGTTATAGTCATTCGGTATATTTTAAGAACTTCTTATATCTGTTTTTGGGGTACCGTACCCAAATGGTAAAACGGGACCCAATTAATAAGACTGCGCGGTCATCCGTCTGTCACCAGGCTGTATCTCATGAATTGTGATATTAAAACAGTTGAAATCTTCACAGAATATGAATTTTATTTGCCGCTATAACAACAAATACTAAAAAACAAAATAAAGTAAATATTTAAGGGGGCTCCCCTAAAACAAACGTGTTTTTTTGCTGTTTTTATAGATAATTGTACGGAACTCGCTGTTGGCCGGTTTTTATTTATTGGTATCTATGGTATCTATTTTTGTAAAGTGTCTACTATCTGTTTCCTGCATCTTGAAATAAATTTCGCTTTCTTTCTTTCTTTAAGTATTATATACCTACATTAGAACCGATAGGACTATAAGAATATCATTAACTTAATCCGGGTCGTCAATACAGTCAAAACAACTCTGTTGTGTTTTACAATCAACTCATGTTTAGCCAGTTGCTCGTGTATCTGATGTGAGCAAACAGAATCAGGTTCCTTAGTACCGAGTGCTCATTTACACGGTAAATATAGGGTAGGGGAAGGGGAACTACCGAAATGAAAGCTTGTGCCAGATTTCACGCACGAAATTTAGGTTTAAATATGCCAGGTAATCTGTGAGCATATATAAAAGTAGACGAGACTAAAACTTTAAAATCACTTGACCGATTTGAATACATGAGTAAATGCTAACTCATAACAGAGCTTGTATTATGGATACTAGATATCTGATATACATAATACAATACATTACATAGATAGACAATTTTGATTATACATAGAAAACGACCAGAACACCCGAAACAAACACCTGCAGATCGTACAAATATTTGTTCCAAGGCGGGAATCGAACACGCAACCTCCTGCGTCGAAGGACCGTCGCCCACCTAGGTCACCGAGGTCATCATAATTTGTTAATTGTTTTGTTTGCTCGAATACAGGGGTAGTAAAAAAATCTCTGGAGTTTCTCTGAAGGATAGGATTCGCAACGAATACATCCGACAGAGAACCAAGATTATCGACATAGCTCAAAAGGATTAGCAAGCTGAAGTGCCAGCGGGCTGGCCATATCTCGAGAAAAACCGCAAACGCTGGGGTAAACGTGTTCTTAAGTGGACACCGCGACTAGGCAAACATAGTGTAGGACGCCCTCCGACCAGGTTCGATGACGATATGTGAAAGACTACTGGCAGATGCTGTATGCGGAAAGCTGAAGACAGGGCGCTATGGCGCTCATTATAGGGAGGCCTATGTCTAGTATAGGCTGATGATGATGAAACAAAAGGGAAGGTTATGTCTCAGGTTAGGTACCCCGCATAGTCGCAAGTTAAAGCTATATGTAGTCAAAGACACTACATATACATATATTAAAACACGTAAAACAATATAAGCACATAATGATATTGTGACTATCGTTAATGATGTGTGTTCTAGATAATGATGTTGATCTTTCTTTTCGTTTACGTTGTCATAACTACATCTAGCCCTATCGGAAAACCTACTCAGCATTTGTGTATTCCGCCATTTTATGATACGTCAAAAATAATTTATATTTTTATTTATCGTATGGCAATATTATATTAATTAGAATTGTTATTCAACGTGGCAATGCTGCCAAAATTCAGAGCCTAGAGATGGTTAAGGTTATTAGAAAATAGATATAAGTGTAAATACTAGGTGTTATTCTGTCATTGTAATTTTATTACAATTACTTTCTTATAGAAAAAAATAAAAATTTACTAGGTATCTAATTTATTAAATTTAATACAAATCTCGCATTCACGCAAACTTAAATTTGACTGCTATGTCGTTTTTGAGCTCGACATAAATCTTCGAAAATATAATATTAATGGATACATTGTGTGAAAGATAAGGTAAAAAGAAAACTTTGAGGACAGAAATAACTGTAGAAACAAGATAAATACATGTCGTTTTGACTCCACTTAGAGGGACACCACTGCAGAAAAGGGCAGGAGAAAAAGAAGAGAAGATAATGATAGAGAAACTCACCAGTCCATTACCATTGATGAGGTTCTCGAGCGTGCTGTTGAGGTAGTAGACGTCAGTGTAATTGGTGCCGTTGGCGACGAGGTACCCTCCCTGACACTCCTGGTAGTTTCCAGTGGGGATGCAGGTGCGCTGCTTCATCTTCTGAAGTTTCCTGGGGAGAACCAGGGAAGTTATAATCGATACTTGATTTTTATAGAGACTCGATGCCACCAAGTACAGGGCTAAAAGGCTGTATTAAAACGTCGTCGTTAATTAAATAACATATATTATATTCATTTATTTATTTCTCATAGGCACGTTACATTGCACTTAAGAAAGTCTTACGCGTAAATTAAAATAACAGGTACATAATACATTCAAACTAAAAAGTAGTGTTGTCTAAGTGACGTCGTCGTTCCAAAAATTGTGATCCGAGAGATAATACTTTATGTCGTAGTAGGCTCTCTCAGTGAGGTGCTTTTATAAATTGTGATCCGAGAGATAACCCTTTATGTCGTAGTAGGCTATCTCTGTGAGGTGCTTTTTAATGATGGTCCTAAATGCCTTTTCGCCAAGATTCTTAATATTGGCTGGCAATACATTTTTTATTACTAAATATTTAATATTCACTAAAAGCTGAGAATAATTCAAATTGAAATGCAAGCACATAACAGAATATGATAGATATATTTTGACGAGTTCAAAAGAATCCTTCAATTTACATTTTTGGTAAAAAAATTGAGTATGGAAGTCAATTTAAACCCAAAATTGGTACTTAATATTTCGATCTAATTTTTTCAGTGGCGACATCTAGTTATACTTAATAATTCAAGGGTCTTTTTCACTACTGTGTTGTAAATGAATACTGTCAAAATCATTATTTTTCTTTCTTCTAAAAATCTTAGCTTCTGGGATTTTTACTAATGTTAGGTGTCAAGATTTTGTGAAAGCTAATGATAGTAGGGAGTGGTCTACGAATAAATAATATGTCATTTACTCGTAGGTTATGTAACAAAAAAACATAACATAACGTCTGACTTATTAGGAGTAAGCATGTTACAAAGCATGTTAAAAATCGCTTACATACGCCACCATACTCGTAGGCATCGAGCATTAAAACAAATTAAAACGAAATCGTGCTCAAGCTAATTCGGACCATAATTTGTCTGAAACAAATAAAAAAAACTTGTAATTTGTTTTTGTAAAAATACATTGTTTAGTAATCGAGTTAAAAGATTGATGAGGAGGTATCTAATTTCAAAGTTTCGATTTACTTTGTAATTGAATAGAAAGAATCAACGACATTGTTTGGAAGACATACGGACTATTTTCTTTAGCTGTTGTCGAAAACTCGAAGAACATTAATTAAACGCGCACTGTATACATATATACAGTGCGCGTACTGTTACTGTTCACAATTATTAAAACGACAGAAAATTCTGATTTTCGATAGGCCTAGAAAAGTATAGGTAAGCCTAAAAAGTGACCTAGAACCATTAAATTGGGCAAGAAGCAAGTTCTTAAAAGCAAGTAAAGGAAAAAATCTAAAAACCGTAACTTTTTACATTGTGAAAATATATTATCGTTAACCATACATTTTCAGTTTATTTTATACTAAAACTTGCGCATTTCAAATTCTTTACATTCAATTTCCGTGCGCTCGCCTAACGAGCGATAAAGAGCTTACATTATTTTTACAGCCAAGCTGTTTGTGGATTGCAAACGAACAAATGAACAATTTTAGTTTACTTTTATTTGAAATTTGCCGGATTATTTTGCAGGAATGCTTTTGAATAACTACGCCACAGCTCTCAAAGACAAAACCCCGAGTCCAGAGTTCCGAGAAATTGTTTTTTAGCTATAACAATAAGTAATCAGAACTATGACTGACATGATAATGTAAGCTTAAGTACATATACTCCCATTTTGACATAATACGCCTACTTTATTTCTTTGAGCCGTGTGGTATCGGCTTAGAATTTGCACCACCCCAACTCTTCCCGCGGGTGTCGTAAGAGGCGACTAAGGGACATACACCGGGGGGCGGCAGCAGCGCCTCATGTAAAACAATAAATACCACCGAACTGCGATCCCCAACACATGGGGATTATAGGCATTTGTCCCCAGGAGATGATGCCAATGAGGAGCTTTTCAGGGGGAGGCCTGCGTCCAACGGTGGACCAATTAGGCTTTTGAGGGTTTATTTCCTTGACATAAACCCCATTTCAATTATATATCTGATACTACAAATATTCTATTGAAGTTACTTTTCTATTGCATTGAAAAATGCGATTTCTGTTTCCCATCTCAAAGTTCGTATTATTGGTTTTAAAATTTTCAGTGGAGGTCACGTGATTTCAGCAAGGGAATAGTGGTGAGTGCTTTCACATGAAGTGTGCATCAGGTAGATATGAAAATCCACAGAATATGAAAATACCTCATCATCATAAGCATTTATGTTAGTCCACATCTGGACATAGGGCTCACCTGATGAACGCCACAGCACCCTGTCTTCAGCTTGATGCAGAACTGCAGTTTTTTGCAGGTCGTCCTCTCACTTGACTGGAGTGTGTCCTACACTACGTTAACCGTGTCGTGGTCTCCACTAAAGAAGTCGTTTACCCCAACGGTTGTCGGTTTATCGCTATATGTTTGTTTCGTTATTTTTTGTGAGTATTAGTTTCATTCATTATAATATTATTATTAAAATCTTATTTTATAATTTCAATTAATTTATTTGCCCCAAAGTTCAAAAACTATTCAATTTTTTTATGTATGATATTTTGATTTATTTTGTTAAATTTTAACTTGTTAGATTATGACAAATAATGTATTTTAATCTTATGTAACTAGTAATCTTAAGTAGTTATAATTGTTTTTTTTTAATTAAAAAGAAAATTAGTAAATAAATAGAAAAATAAATAAATCGAGCGAGATATGGCCGTACCATTGCTAGAAACAACTAGAAGTTGAAATTCAACGAAAAAGCAAAACACTCGTTGGCATATTTTTTCAAGTAGAATATTTAATTGGTGCGCCGTTGAGCCTTATCGTTGTTGCTGATCAGAGGCATACTACCCAGCACAAAATGTGCATACACATAATATGTGTATAATATATCTAATTAGATATATTATTTTAGTATGACAACATAGCTTTCTAAATGCTTCAAACAATTTTATTGTCCGTAAGCTATTTGTCATCTGATGCCGTCAATATAAAATAAATCTAAAAATTAGAAGTTAACGTCAATATTTGAATTAACGCTGGAGCGCTTTTCAGAAAAACACAGCTTTATCCGGCTGGATATAAATTTAGTGCTATCTTTTACTAAGGCAGCACAGTCTCAAAATAAACAACCAATAATAAACATAAAGAGAAACCTGCCCATAAAAGATTAATGTAGAAACCTCGCCACAACATTTTTCCAAAGTTAAATTTTAAAATTCACGTTAGACCAAAATTTACTGCAAAGTATCGCTCATAAAATTTAATATTTACAAGCAATTCTAGCATAGAAAATTCTTGAAAAGGACGTTCTACGACCATTGAGGCACGCTCGGAGCTAAACTATTGTTAGCTATAAAATATTAGTTATTTTACTACGACACTGTCAAGAGAAATTTTGTAAGGAAACTCTGTCTTTGATGTCTCTGTGAAATAATTGGAAGCGATGATAACTGAGACACTGTGAGTAATTGCTTGGTGTTTCCTTCGAGCAATAAACATCAAGTTGTGCTTTGACATAGCCGAGATGCCAAAATCTGTTCAGAGTTAATTTAAATGTCTATGGAAATTGTTGGGATTAATTTTGTGTTTGTGGCAGAACATGGAGTTTACGATATTAATTTTCTAGCTTACTACCGATCTCTTGTAAAGCGAAACAAAACATAAATACATATTGAAACTTTGAGCTAAAAAATTAACTTGTAACAAAAAAAAATATATTTTACCGTGTTTTATTTTCTTTCCATCTATTAATATTGGATTAACGTGTACTAAGGCTGCCGTGCCGGTTGGATATCTCGCCATGCCAGCCTGAACGTCATCATCCGGCGGGCCTTTGCCACCGCTAACGTACCAGCTATTCTCGAACCGTATGGTTTGTTGCGTGACGATGGTAAAAGGCCCGACGGCATGACTCTAGTATCATGGGAGTTGGGGAGGCATATTGTGTGGGACGCTACATGTGTCGACATACTCGCGCCTTCCCGTCTTCTCTTCCTAGGACTTCCGTGAGGGCAGTTTTGGCCGAAGATCTCAAGAGGCGCAAATATGCAGATCTCGAAAAAGCCTACGCATTTGCTCCCCTTGGAGTCGAGACCTGTGGGGTACCAAGGCTCTCAGGGTTTTAAAAAAATTATCTGAGCGTCTGGTCGAAGCGACGCGTGACCCGAGATCTGGTGAGTATGTGGCACAGCGCATAGCAATGCCATACAGCGGTTCAATGCAGCCAGTGTCATAGGTACGCTTCCGACTGGTATTGATATGGATCAGTTGAGCTACCTGTAAATTGTTGGCAACAGTCTGCAGTTAGCTTAATTGTTTCTTTTGTAAATACTAGTTTTAATATAAATATATTATTTGATTGTAATTTTCTTTCATAATAAAGATATTCAATAGTAATTAACTAATAGTATTATATCAGTTAATCTGTTTCATTACTAGGAAATACTGTAGTCACTTTGAGAGATCACTTCTATAAATTTTTGGTTGGTAGTAAGAAACCTTTAACAATTGAAGCATTGCTTTTTTAATTCCATATTCCATAGGACCAAAAGAATCAATTTTGAATTCGTTATTTCAAAATAGGATTCAGCGACAGCTGCTCGCAACTTCAATTCGTAAATTATTGTGTTCCGCAATAAATTGATGACTGGAAACTTTTTGTATTTTTGGCATTGTGTTGTTATTCTGTAACTAGACAATTTAATATATGTTTCTTAACAAACAGAACGTAAGATATTGCTGTTTTTAATACAAAACGAATATTACAAAAAATAAAAATATAATAATAATTGATACTGGAATAGGACGAAAACATGGCATTTTCGAGGTGAAGTTATGCAAAATCGCATTTTGCATATTTTTGCTTACATTTCATTATAGGTGTGTATTATTAAGAGAAAAAATACAACCAGGGACCTAGATAAATACTTTTTGATATGGTGGAAATATGCTCGAATTACAAATAATTTTGGTAGTACGTTTGTACGTGCAAATCATCATCCGCATTTCTCCCTCAACGCATGCAATTAGGACAGTGGTTAAGTAATCAATTCAAACTACTCAAGCAAAGTTACATACCAATGGTTAACTATTGCGTTATCAATTCATGCAAACAACCTACTCAAGCATAGGCACTAAACTAACCATTGCGTAATAAAGCTGGTTCCGATGCTGTAGATGGGCGTGGAGCGGTTGACGTCGCTCTGTTCAGTCACGTTCATTGTCGAGGTCTTATTGTCCGGTCTCTACCGTGACGGCTGCTGGAACAATAAAGCTATTGTTGATATTTCATGTTGATAGAAATAATACGTTTCATAGGAACTCATTTATTTATTTATTAGAAAGGAACGCGTATATATATACGTATATAGAGTATATATAAAGCAATCTTAAAGATAGTTATGCTAATTATGACAGGTCTAATATATAGGCTAATAAAAGGCAGACACAACATTGTTCATAAAATGTTATAAAAAAACTAAATGAACTATCTATTAACATATTATATACCATACTATATTAAATAATGAGATCAAATCAAATCATTAAATATTACCAGCAAAGTGATGGCTGAAAGCAGAGATAGTGAAACGAGACGAGTGTGGAAAAAATCTCCTCTTTTCTGAAGTCTTGAAAATCTATAGGTTGGTGTGTTAAGTAACGTTGATGAAAATATTACAAGGGTAGTAGCGTTTTCGGTAAAACGAAGTGGAGGAATTTTTGACCATTTTTTATTGTACATTTGATTCTGTTTAACTAGGTGCTCAGACAAAAAAGACACACATAACAATTGTATAAAAAAATATAATTTATTGGAACTAAGGTTTGGAACTAAGTTCCTTATCGCGCGTTGTGAAAGAAGGCTGGACGGAAAAAATTCACACGAAAAGTTGTAACGACACTTTTTGCTATAGTAAGCTATTGTAAGCCGTGCGGCGTGCGCATGTTTCTCTGTCTGTCTCTCTCTCTTATAGAAAGGAACTTCGTTCTATCCGGGTGTCCCTTGACACCTCTCAACTTTTTCTTTTTCCATTCACTGGACATCCTTTTATTGTGACAGAGGAGCATAATGGCCAATTAGGCTTTTATCTAAAAAAACATATCCACATTAGAGCTCGATATATGGCACGGATCTTTCGCGGAGAGGAAGAGTTTATATTGTGTTAGAAAGAGCGCGATCTATGAGCAGAGGGTCATACCAATACCACTTTAATTTGCAAATATGTATGAAAGGTCATCCCAGTTTAATTTGGCAGTCCCAAGGAAAAGCGCCATCTATTTGATCTGATCGAACTATATTTAAAAACTTTTTCAAAAAGAATGCTCATCCTCATTGCAGATCTAATTAACTTTATTGATCAAATATAATTTTGATTATTGCTTACCTTGAGGGCGGGCGGTAAACGTCCGCCCAGGGTCCCGCCGTCCATGTGCACACGGCCTTATTTCACCTGCAAAGACATTTGATCGTTCAGCTGTTATGAGCTTACGTGGGTGGATTTTGTGAACAGAAAATTGTATTTACAGGTTTAGTTTGTGGAAATAAAGTGTTTGATGATAAAGGGATTTCTATATAGAAGTTTAAGAAGTAATAACCTGAATTTTACACCGCCTTAAAAAGGGAGATTAAATAAAATTAGACTGAATGTTTTTCCCTAGTAAATATTATGTATAACTTTAGTTATTCACAAATAATAAAACGTAGTTTTACGTATTCTGTTTGAGTTTTTAATTCGGTGTTATTTTAGGCGACCTTTTTACGAATAGTATATTTTATCCATCATTTCAAGCCATCCACGACCGATTAAAATTCGTCATTGAACAGGAACGAAGTGGTATTCTTGTACCTACTTTATCTTAAATTACGCGTTAGGATGCGTCCCAGACTATCTGTAGTTACCTATAATATCTATAGTAAATTTCTCGTTTCGCCTCGTTTTCTCCCTCGTTCCGAGTGATTTGCGCCTAAGGCCTCAGTAAACTCGAACGCATAGACAACACGATCCGAAGGTAGTCTCAAAATAACGCGAAGGACGATACACTTTATTGAGCAACCCTTCGGAAAATATACACAAGGTTGCGGGTCTCAAGCGTATTAAAATTGATCGATCAGAAGCAGCAATCAAAATATTATGAGCTTTCGAATGCGTGTTTAGGGGTTACGTTTTGGTTTGTTTGTAGATCTTATCGGGGTTTTCAGGGTTAAACGCAGCTGTCAGCTTTCGATTTGGTATTTCAGAGGACTATTAGTAAACGTTTGAATTAGGAATGGTGATAAAAACCAGAAACCGTAAAAGTGCAGGATGAATTTCAATATTTGCTGCAGAAATTTGTTCAGGGTGTTCTGGTCGTTATCTATGTATAATAAAAATATCTATGTATGTATTGTGTTATATTATGTTTATTAGTAATCTAGGCCTGCGTCTAGCAGTGGACCAATATAGGCAGTTGAGAGAGAGAAAAAGAGTAATCTAGTGCCCATAACACAAGGTCTGCGTAGCTTGGGGTTAGATACTGCTTTGTGAATTCTAAGGATTTTTGTTATAGTGCAGAGTGCGGGTAACCGCACTGGGTTTCTCTAAGAAATGAAATAAAGTCCCTAAAATGTTCGACTTGGGCAGGACTGGAACCCGCACCAGGGTGGGGTGTGTGCTCTAACCAACTAAGCCACAAAGTCTCAGTCGGATTCATCGAAAATCTTTGGGACCTCACACGGTACAGTCCGTGTAAATTTTTGGGACTTTATTTCTTTTCTTAGTCTATTTTGGGGACTTAATTTCATTGCTTTGTGAATTGTCCAGCATTATTTCTTTCTTTTTTTATTTCAAACAGCGTGAGTTCCACTTGGCTTCTTTGCTTTGAGAGCTTAAATCACATTCATATTGAAGCAAAATTACATGTGGAATGTGAAAGTTACATATGAAAGGTCTTCACTCTTTAATGTCTGTCTCGACGTGCAGTTTTTCCGAACTAATATTTTAAAGTTTCCTTTAGAAGTCTACCAAAAAAGCGACACACTTTGAATGTTGAGGATCTAATGGAATTGCGCTACTCTCGTCATGTTAATCTTCAGATATGATGAAAAGCTTCATTTTTACACGATTTTTGTCGTCATCCGTAGTCAAGTCTTCAAAGACCACGGCCTGCATCGCAACGTGCGTATTATGTCTGTTCGCTGACCTATTTCGACTAATCAAAGCCTTTTAGGAGTTATTAATCAGCCAGTCACAGCCGAGCTCAATTACACGAAGATCTTCTATGGCGCTTCAGACGACATTGTTTATGAAGTTGAAGAGACTTTTGGGTAATTTAATGACATCTTTGTCATTTTTGTTGTACTGTAAAAGTACAACAACGTCAATGTCTCTATACATATCTCTTAATAAAGAGGTACATTATGTAATTTTGTATAGAATAATTTATAATTTTATATCATGGTGTTAAATAGTACAATAGTAGTTAAAATGTAAGGACAAATAAAACTTTATTGTTTGAAAATACTATTATTCGGCTTCGAATCCATTAAAATTACACATTTTTAATTTTTTGCGGAACAAATACTTACCTACCTATTGAAACTTTCTTGGGAATAACATTTTTACTTACTCTTTTACTGACAAAAAAATTATTTTGTTCAATGCAAATAAATTTCTATGCTGGCCATAGTTGATGTAGAAATCGACCATCATTCATATAATATGAACAAATATATGTAGAGTTAATACAGCCAAACATAGAACATCCGCCTTTTTCCAAAGTCAATAGAAAATAAGAGCATAGTTGGGCTAGGAAGTATGTAGACCTCAGTTTGCTCTGTTTTATTTAACCATTGCTACCCGGAATCAGCAGAGTCCCGTCCCAGAGCGTGCATTTACTTTCCGAGATTCTGAAAAAATTGCCGTATAGTTTTAACTTCTTTTCTCTCTAGCCGCTCGTATAGACTTCTATCCATTTGAGCTATCTAGTTCCGTTAGGAGGGATATTTCTTCTTTTTCTCAGTTGCTCTTATTATGAAAGCTTGCTTGTTCATTTATCTATTCTTTTCTACGGCATAAACTTCACTCAAGCATAGATCTACATAATTATATGTCTGAGCAAGCTTTTTTAATATGGGCCTTAGTATCTTAATATGGGCTTAATATGTTCAAGTTTCATTAACTATTGTAGAGAAATATGGAAGAAACCAAAGCCCAGATAAGTCGTGTTATTGTGGCTTTTGTTATGCTTCTGTTATTCTATATTTATATATTATATTTCTTGATCCTATATCCATAGTCCACCGAGTAATAGCCATGCGCTGCTTGATTTCATCTGCCCATCCACCGTTATTAGGAACCAGTGCACCAAGGTTTGTGATGATGTATGATGGAACAACGTCGCAGTTTGCAATTTTCGTAACCTCTTGCGAATTGTCAGTCAGTTGATGATCTTCTACTTTCTAGTTTGAAACAACCAAAGGGCTACGAATTGATTTATATTGAATAGTGTATCTGGTAATTCTTGAAAATAATAGCGCCACACGAAAGCGCTTTTCTCCAAGAACCGTATAACTATGTTGACTTAGCGATGTGTATCTTCCATTACCGACTAGAGTGGCGGTGGACTTTTTGTAACTATCGTGAAGTAGGCTAACGTACTCAGTTCTAAGTCTACGCCTATCTGTCTGTCTGTCATCTTTGTAACCATAATAATGTAATTAGGTTAATAACTAGGTAGATATGACGAATTCAATTTAATTTTTATTTTTTGAAAATAAGCGTAAACTTTATCATCCTCATGTATAACGTATTTTTTTAACTATACAAGAATGCGTGGGGAAATACATTAGGTAAATTTTTATGATTTAGTTAGTTATGATGACAGAACTTCTCCCCTATTCTCTTCCAAAATAATGTCAGATAGTTATATCATTATAAAATGTGAATCAGCTTTTTAAAATATTCCATCTTTCAAAGTCAATAAGCATCAAAGTCCCATCAAACGCAAAGTCACAAATGCTTGCATATTCTCGTCACGGGCTGACGAGGCGTCCCGGGATAATCCTACCGTTCTGTCTACATAATGCTATCAATATACCAACTCAGCAAAGTTATATTTTTGTTGGTTCATGGCATCAGGCTGGGTAGGTTACTTATCAAGATTCAATAGATACGCAAAGTTGCCTATGTCAAGGTTGAATGAATGAATGTATACTTTTTTGCACTTAAAACATAACAAAAATTAACCTTATATCTAAATTTAAAACATGACCAGTACAATAGGTGGCCTTATCGTATAGAGCGATTTCTCCCAGGCAAACCAAATGCTCAGTTCATTATTTATTTTGGCAAGTTTGTATGCACACTTCCCTTACACTACATTGTCAGTATGTTTATTAGTCGCTGTAAAGTTATTTTATTTTACATACAATTATGATGTCCTTCTAGTCAAATTTTGCCACTCAACGGAGAGCAATGTATGTGCCGAGGAGAGGTCAGGCGCAGGAAAATCGGTAACTTTACCTATTTACATCCAATATCCAGTTTTTATTTTATAAAGTATACCAACACGAATTAACCAGCAAGCCGAAGCTATAGTATTATATTATCCGTGCCGAAGCTATCAATAATTATATTGTTACGAAAAATTATCATGCTTAAAACTTTTTACAACATCATTAAAACTTATCTGCGCAACGTAGAAATAGGTTCATCATCATCAGCCTATATTAGTTCACAGCTGGACATGGGGAAAAGAAATAGGTTAAGTAGGTATAAAATAATATCTTGTATAAGAATATGGATCGATGATGAGGGGTGAAATGTTAAAATTCGTGATTTGACCGACCTGTAAACTTTTTTACGAATGAATCGATAATTCTGATTATTACTCTGGTGGTGAAAAGGGCAGATGAAAGTTTGTAAAGATTATTTTTAGCTCATAAAACTGAAATTTTGGTTGTTCAAATAAACAGTCAGGAACTCTTAAATTTTGTTTGAATTACTTAAGTTGTTATTAATGTTTTGGAGAGTATTTTTTACAGCTTCATTTTCATAAATGATTTAGAATTTTCTTTTTATTTTCCTGCTTGCAATAACTGCCTAGTCTCGGTGATGCGAATGGGCGCGCTGCAGCTAAAATATTCAGGGCACATCTATGTGCGACATGGGTATTATTAGAGGACACAATATCATAAAAGTTAAATAAATCATCAGTTTGTTCCATTTATTGACGACTCTTAACTTATGTCTAGACTTTAAAATAATGCGCCTATATCTACTACTTACAATATGTATTGATTAAAAGAACTAGTACAACCAAACTTAATTACCTACTTTTTAACTCATTTAAAACATTCCAAGAAGCTTAATCGCCTAGTGCCAAGCACTGTCATCAAAATTATCGCATACCCTCTCTGCAGATCAAACAGAGTCTTTCGAATACATCGTGAGAGGAGCATAGAAACCTTTGAAAGTTGCAATCACTATATAATTTTTAAGTAGTACAATAGATGCACACAGATCTATCCAATGATCATATCCATTCCAGGTTGTCAGGTTGTGTAGCAGAATAAGCTCTTGAGCGATAAAACCGCCAATTGTCACTTATTGTTTATGTGCTTCATTTGTAAATTTTAGCCTAAGTGTGCAATAAAAGTATTTTCTATTTTTCTATCTATCTGTTATTTAACTGTATTACTACTATTTAACACAACCTTAGACTTAGTCCCAGGTTAAGCACAGTGAACTGTAGATAACAGACGTGTCCATGTAAGCTAGCCGCTCGATAGCCTTTACAGAGGCGGTGTGGACACAGTCTGCGCAAATAGTCTGGATTCATCAGGCTTGAGTTTAGACAGAGGAACGGTGCAGACGAGCGAGAGCTAACTACTGTGAGTAAAGTTTTTTTAATGCTTACCCACGCTAAGAAAAACTGGGTATAACGTAAATTTTTGAACATCAAATAATTATATAAATTTCCGAAGTTGATCATGGTAAATAAATGCAGTTGAATAAATTGTTAGAAAAATTAAAATGGTTGTGGTAAGTTGGCGCGGTTTTTTTCTAATTTTGATAGTCTATTCCGGTACTTCAAGGAGTTGGACTGGTTAGGGCCTGATTAGACAGTAGGAGAATGCACGATTCACTCTCATGCAAGATGTCAGTGCAGATTCCAGTTCTTCCACTTTGGATTAGGATTTGTCTGTTCTGTGAACGACCTGACGTAGATTCTACATCATTTCAGTCAAGTCCTCGGAAGCGGCAAACAAAGCAATTTATAAAGATTATAAACCCTATTTATCTTAAAACTATAGACCGTTTACCGTAAGATGTCCCCTGATTTGTATGTACTCGTAGTTACATAGAAACCATTGGACATCTTACGGTGAACGCAGTGTAAATGGCGCTGGTCTATTGCGTTGTGAGTGTGATGAAAGGTTTTTATATTTATGTCTCTCCCAAATCGTAGAACCAGAACCCTTATTTCACTAAATGACACGCTTGCGTTTGTAGAATGGGTTTCCTGATTTGATTACAAAACGAACACATTTATTTGTACTATCTGATCAATTTCATTCGACTATCTAAGTGGCGTTTAGCCATATTGTGGAAGGATCATAGTTCAACCATTGTTTTATCATTTTTTTTTCATCAATCAATAAAAAAATAATTGTATGGGCATAAACTGATTTGCCCGGTATCGCAATCGGCTTAGCTATTCTATAAACGAGTTGATTTTACAATCTTAATTTTTTTCATTTGTTAATCACGCCCAATCCGCCATCTTTGCAGTCGGGCCTGATGGAACTATTTGTTGTAAAGAAATCGCCATAGTGTTGCTCGTCTGCAAAAGGTCTATGCAATTCCGTTGGCTGTAGTTACCTGCAGCTACGACAAGTTTAGAAAGCGAATACAAACCCAGTAGCTATAGAAGTAGATTTAATATATTTGTAGCTTTGCTTTGCAGATGTCGTTTTCAATACTTTGATGTCCTATCCATAAAGGCTAAGAATAAATTTACGGTTTTGAAAAAAAAAAAACTGAATTGTAATTGTTTTTATTTTTATGACACAGTTTTTTAAAGTTTTTTGGGACAAATCAACTTATCCCTCGGGAATAAATTTTTTATTTGTGATCATTCTCCTTAAAAAGAGGAAATATTTTATTCATTTTGTAGGTTAAAAAGAAACAAGTTCATTGGCGCACAAAGGCAAGCACTTTAAACAGGTATCCTTTTAAGAAAATTTTGAAATATCTTTTATTTTATTTTTTCAAGATGTTTGATTAAATCAAATCTATAGACCACCATGAAGACACTTTTAAGCAATAAATAAAACAATTAAGTATTAAAAGAGACTACAGCTCATAGAACGCACTTCTACATTTTACTCTTGTCTTGAAATGACTTAGATCGTAATTGGCTAGAAAAACAGATGTCGACAGCTGCGAGCAACCTACACACAGATAAAAGTTACACTTGAGAGATACCGTCGCTAGAAAACGTTAACCTTTCAGACTGAGACTGCTTTGGTATTCTGAACAAAAACATTCATTTTCTAGAGAACACCTGTCGGCCACATTTTTATGGTCAACCATAAAATTGGAGAGCATCTTTACGTAAGTTTGGATCGACTTGGACCCTTAATTCTGGTTTCATTTTATTTTACAATGCTGTAAAGGTTGAATCGTTTCGGATAAGATAGCTTTGACTTTGGTCATAGATTGAAATAAATAAATCCGGCAAGATTGTAGCAGACAGCATGTATCTTGTTGGAGTATCTACGGTCCAGGGCTGCCAACAAGTTAAAAAAACACTATAAGCCACCTACAATATTCAAATACTGAAATGTCGCACCACACTGCCGGTCAATTTTGCGAAATTCGGTGTGTTGACTTCCAAAAATTGTAAAGTTTTATATACTTACGTGCGGAACCTACCTACTTCAATGTTTTGATTTAAGGCGCATACCCCACCCAAACTAGCGCCGCCACCTATATTATGTTATTATTCCGTTTAACAAAGGAATTTTCAAAAATCCATCTTTCATTTTATGATAACTATATAAATAATATATAAATAAGCCTTTTTTAATGCCTCTGTAATAGTTTTATTCTATTTAGTTTAGGCAGAGATACGAAGTTGCCCTTGGTGGCCACCAAAATCTATTTTCATAGAATAAAACTATTACAAAGGCATTAAAAAAAAGGTTATGTTAGGTATCACAAACTGAAAGATGGATTTTTTTAAATTCCTTTGTTAAACGGAATAATAACATAAAATAGGTGGCGGCGCTTTGTTATTTCTTTTTCTTTTATTTTATTAGCTTCAATATTCTTGTTACCTTTTGAGTTATATTTATCAGTTCACTTACGAGAACACTAAGATTGTAGAAGCTACCGACATCGTTCTGGTAAATGAAGTTCCCAAAAATTTTACGATTAGGTTTGGTGGAGCGCGGTTTCAAATCCCGCCGAAATCGTAATTTTTTTGGAAATACAATTCATTTTCTTAGAGATACCCAAAGCACAGATTTAATAATACTTTTACTAAGATTAAGTACGTAAGCCGTAAGCACTATAAAACAAAACCTTATCGTTCAGGTAGTCCAGTTCCCAAAACGCCTTTTCCCAGAACAGTAGGCGTTCTGGGAAGATTAAGTTGCCTTAACTTTAACTAAGTTGACTGTTTATAAACCTTGTTCCGCTTGTGACGGAATAAGCAAAGTTTAACTTCATTTAAGTCGCATTAACAACAGAATGTTTTGTCTTTAACTTTTAAAGTCTCATTAGTGTGGGTCTGTGTTCGCATTATTTGTGAATTCAGGAACTGCGAACTTATTAGCATAGTGTCAGTCTATCATTACTTTATTTTGAAAAAACTACTGAAAACAGACTAAGTACAAATTCATTAGTATTTACATAGTTTTTAAAGTTTTTAGAGACTTAAGGTTGTCGCATATAAGCTTCGTATCTTCGACGACGACCTCTGTAGCGCGGTGAGCGAAGGTCTGCTGCGACGAAGGAGGTTGCAGGTTCGATTCCTGCCTTCGAACAAATGTTTGTACAATCATCAGATATTTGTTCCGGGTGTTCTGATCGTTTTGTATCATACACATTATAATATGTGCATTCAAATATGGGCTTAAACGTGTTCATCACTAGATTCATTTTACAATGACAAATTGGCTCGTTTGAAGCTTGTAGCTTCAAACGAGTGGTCCGCAAGCTGTCTGTCACTTGACGCAGTCAATATAAAATACATCTAAATGTTACGAGTTTAAACCCGTATTTGAATGCACAATTTCTGTGCAGCCCTGCAGCGGTGCGACAAGCTTTATCCCTCGAGAAAACCATTTTTATGGAACTACTTCGTGATAATTTTTTATACAAAAAAATTCGAATCGGTTCACAAAATTGATGGAGAAATCGACGAACATACAAAAAGAAATACATACATGGAGTCGAATATAAAAACTCCTTGTTTTTTGTTTCGTCAGATAAAAATAGGTCAATATCATAGAAGGTGACTGATCGACTGCACATGATCGTCCACGAGGTTTGTAATTAACCAGTGAACGCGCATTAGAACCTCCATCATGTACGTCACCGCTGCTTGCTGATTACCTACCTTGGCACAAATTAGGTTCAAACCTCGAATTAGGGCTAGTTAGCTGTTTGCGCACGTCCTGAATGAATTTACACTATATTTACACTTTATTTTTGAATTTTCCTAGACCTGTTACCTAATATTGTTCGAATCCTATGTCATGGTATTCCATGGTGCTAAAATCCTTCATAATCCTTTATTCATCTCAGAAAATACTTATCTATTCTGAGACCTACCTTATTATTTTTTAGTTCTTTAACCGCAGCATGAAAATAGGTGAAAATCTTTCGTGGTCGTGGTCGATAGTTTCACACCACATATCGGTAAGTACTTACCTGTAAACCTAAGTTGGTAGTAACATCCACAGGTAGGTAAGTTATAATACAGAGAAAGTTTAGAAACCGATTGCCGTTACAAGCCTGGCTCTGGCTCTCTGGCTTAATGGAATAAGTTGGCTAGTTGCATACAGACAAACTTATGAATATACAGTGGACATTCAGACTGAAGCTTGAATTTTGCAGTTGAATATCCAAGTGTTATTGGAACGTAACCAATTACTAATTTGCGCAGGGAATCAAATTTATGGTGAAATTTTCTCGTAATTGGTAATGAATTTTAAGAACGGCTGATTTTTTAGTACCAAGTCAGGTGTGTTTGAATATTCTTTGGAACAATTTTAAAGTATTTAATATTATTTTTTTATTAAAATAAATATTAATAAATCTTAAAATGTACAATGAAAACATAATTGCATACAAAGCAGTGGAATCTAATCTAATCAGGCTTTGGATCAGTATTTATGGAAATACTTTATAATACGTTGTCATTATGACTTTTTGATTTGATTTGATTTTGCAAAACTAAAACGGTGCAAACATGACTTCTTTTTATTCGATTATGTATGCGAAAGTTTGTATAATCGGGGACGTAGTTTCCATATGAACTCTACGAATCGCTCAGAGCTTCACACCCAAATAAATATCAATTTCCAAAAAATAAAAAAAACATAGTATAGAGCTACTTTAGGTAATCAAAAACTCATGTAAGGTTGTGATAATATTATCACGCCAAAGCTAGCGTGTATAATGTCTGTAGGCACCTGCCAAATAGCCACGCCATGGCTTACATTCTTGAACGAACATAGTGTCAGTGATCGTCATACTGCCTATTTTATTTTACAACTACGTTGAACAAAGAAAATTTCAAAAATCCAACGCACAGTTTGTGATACCTATTTTAAGCTTTTTTTTACGCTTTTGTTATAATTTTATTCTATTAGGTTTAGGCAGAATATCAAAGTTGCTCTTGGTGGCCACCGATATCTATTTTCGATTTACTGGCTAAACTAAATAGAATAAAACTATTGGAAAGGCCTTATGAAGAGCTAATATTAGGTATCACAAACTGTTCCTTCTTTAAATCTTTTAAATGGCAATGTATACGCTTCTACAACAAAACTCCTAGTGAGTTGCAAAATCTATCAGTAAATTAATTCAAACAAATTGTTAAAATCTTTCTGTGCAAAAAGACTTACTACAAAATATCAGATTATCGAGAAAATAAAAAAGCTTGGGACGAGTTTTCCTCTAACTCGAAAAATAACAACTAACAGGCTAAAGGTTTATTCGAGGCTTCTTTACTCTACATACCGAAGCGACAGAAATATCACTTTATTTCCGTGGCAATGTTTTAGTTTAAGAATTTGACTTTTTCTAAATGTACATTTTTGTATTTATGGAAATAACTTTGATTTTGACCTTCTGTGACATTTTTCTTTATATTTTTATTTTGAATCTTAATTTTGACCATAAGAAACAACAAAACCATTTTACAGAGCAGTATTTCTGCTCTAGGTAGAAATTCACTTTACAATTGTTCTGTTGCATTTTATTTTGACAATGCCTATTTATAGCATACTAGCAGTGCCTCGCGGTTTCACCCCATAGTTCCCGTTTCCGTGGGAATTCCGGAATAATATCTAACCTATGTACTATTCTAGACTATAATCTATCTCTGTGCCAAATTTCATCTAGATCCGTTCAGCCGTTCTGGCGTGATTGAGCATGAACAATCCATCCATCCATCCATCTAAACTTTCGCATTTATATTATTAGCTTTATTCTATAGTAATAACTTTATTATTTTGTGTTGCATTAATAATTTATTTTGTCTTAATTTATATCTAGTAATATAAACAAACCTAACAAAGTGTACATTGTGTTCATACGGCGAATAAAGTACTACTCATCAGACAATATTTCATGAAATTCCTGTCACAGAACACACTGGCAGAGCCAAATTCCTATCACAGGAAGTAAATAAACCCTTGTATCTCCAAGTAGACCTGTGATGGATGGACTACCCTGTACCCTCACCATGCCCCTGATGAAAGATTGACTTGTTATAGTGATAAATAGGATTCTTTACGATTGACTTAAGGTTGTCGCATATAAGCTTCGTATCTTCGACGACGACCTCTGTAGCGCGGTGAGCGAAGGTCTGCTGTGACGAAGGAGGTTGCAGATTCAATTCCCGCCTTCGAACAAATGTTTGTACAATCATCAGATATTTGTTCCGGGTGTTCTGATCGTTTTGTATCATACACATTATAATATGTGCATTCAAATATGGGCTTAAACGTGTTCATCACTAGATTCATTTTACAGTGACAAATTGGCTTTCTACAAGCTTCAAACGAGTGGTCCGCAAGCTGTCTGTCACTTGACGCAGTCAATATAAAATACATCTAATTGTTACAAGTTTAAACCCATATTTGAATGCACAATTTCTGTGCAGCCCTGCAGCGGTGCGACAAGCTTTATCCCTCGAGAAAACCATTTTTATGGAACTACTTCGTGATAATTTTTTATACAAAAAAATTCGAATCGGTTCACAAAATTGATGGAGAAATCGACGAACATACAAAAAGAAATACATACATGGAGTCGAATATAAAAACTCCTTGTTTTTTGTTTCGTCAGATAAAAATAGGTCAATATCATAGAAGGTGACTGATCGACTGCACATGATCGTCCACGAGGTTTGTAATTAACCAGTGAACGCGCATTAGAACCTCCATCATGTACGTCACCGCTGCTTGCTGATTACCTACCTTGGCACAGATTAGGTTCAAACCTCGAATTAGGGATAGTTAGCTGTTTGCGCACGTCCTGAATAAATTTACACTATATTTACACTTTATTTTTGAATTTTCCTAGACCTGTTACCTAATATTGTTCGAATCCTATGTCATGGTATTCCATGGTGCTAAAATCCTTCATAATCCTTTATTCATCTCAGAAAATACTTATCTATTCTGAGACCTACCTTATTATTTTTTAGTTCTTTAACCGCAGCATGAAAATAGGTGAAAATCTTTCGTGGTCGTGGTCGATAGTTTCACACCACATATCGGTAAGTACTTACCTGTAAACCTAAGTTGGTAGTAACATCCACAGGTAGGTAAGTTATAATACAGAGAAAGTTTAGAAACCGATTGCCGTTACAAGCCTGGCTCTGGCTCTCTGGCTTAATGGAATAAGTTGGCTAGTTGCATACAGACAAACTTATGAATATACAGTGGACATTCAGACTGAAGCTTGAATTTTGCAGTTGAATATCCAAGTGTTATTGGAACGTAACCAATTACTAATTTGCGCAGGGAATCAAATTTATGGTGAAATTTTCTCGTAATTGGTATTGAATTTTAAGAACGGCTGATTTTTTAGTACCAAGTCAGGTGTGTTTGAATATTCTTTGGAACAATTTTAAAGTATTTAATATTATTTTTTTATTAAAATAAATATTAATAAATCTTAAAATGTACAATGAAAACATAATTGCATACAAAGCAGTGGAATCTAATCTAATCAGGCTTTGGATCAGTATTTATGGAAATACTTTATAATACGTTGTCATTATGACTTTTTGATTTGATTTGATTTTGCAAAACTAAAACGGTGCAAACATGACTTCTTTTTATTCGATTATGTATGCGAAAGTTTGTATAATCGGGGACGTAGTTTCCATATGAACTCTACGAATCGCTCAGAGCTTCACACCCAAATAAATATCAATTTCCAAAAAATAAAAAAAACATAGTATAGAGCTACTTTAGGTAATCAAAAACTCATGTAAGGTTGTGATAATATTATCACGCCAAAGCTAGCGTGTATAATGTCTGTAGGCACCTGCCAAATAGCCACGCCATGGCTTACATTCTTGAACGAACATAGTGTCAGTGATCGTCATACTGCCTATTTTATTTTACAACTACGTTGAACAAAGAAAATTTCAAAAATCCAACGCACAGTTTGTGATACCTATTTTAAGCTTTTTTTTACGCTTTTGTTATAATTTTATTCTATTAGGTTTAGGCAGAATATCAAAGTTGCTCTTGGTGGCCACCGATATCTATTTTCGATTTACTGGCTAAACTAAATAGAATAAAACTATTGGAAAGGCCTTATGAAGAGCTAATATTAGGTATCACAAACTGTTCCTTCTTTAAATCTTTTAAATGGCAATGTATACGCTTCTACAACAAAACTCCTAGTGAGTTGCAAAATCTATCAGTAAATTAATTCAAACAAATTGTTAAAATCTTTCTGTGCAAAAAGACTTACTACAAAATATCAGATTATCGAGAAAATAAAAAAGCTTGGGACGAGTTTTCCTCTAACTCGAAAAATAACAACTAACAGGCTAAAGGTTTATTCGAGGCTTCTTTACTCTACATACCGAAGCGACAGAAATATCACTTTATTTCCGTGGCAATGTTTTAGTTTAAGAATTTGACTTTTTCTAAATGTACATTTTTGTATTTATGGAAATAACTTTGATTTTGACCTTCTGTGACATTTTTCTTTATATTTTTATTTTGAATCTTAATTTTGACCATAAGAAACAACAAAACCATTTTACAGAGCAGTATTTCTGCTCTAGGTAGAAATTCACTTTACAATTGTTCTGTTGCATTTTATTTTGACAATGCCTATTTATAGCATACTAGCAGTGCCTCGCGGTTTCACCCCATAGTTCCCGTTTCCGTGAGAATTCCGGAATAATATCTAACCTATGTACTATTCTAGACTATAATCTATCTCTGTGCCAAATTTCATCCAGATCCGTTCAGCCGTTCTGGCGTGATTGAGCATGAACAATCCATCCATCCATCTAAACTTTCGAATTTTTATTATTAGTGGGATTCTATAGGAATAAATTTATTATTTTGTGTTGTATAATTTTGTGTTGTAATAATTTATTTTGTCTTAATTTATATATAGTAATATAAACAAACCTAACAAAGTGTACATTGTGTTCATACGGCGAATAAAGTACTACTCATCAGACAATATTTCAGGAAATTCCTATTTCAGAACACACTGGCAGAGCCAAATTCCTATCACAGGAAGTAAATAAACCCTTGTATCTCCAAGTAGACCTGTGATGGATGGATTACCCTGTACCCTCACCATGCCCCTGATGAAAGATTGACTTGTTATAGTGATAAATAGGTTTCTTTACTATTACGATCCTTTCCGGATTCTGTTGCTATCCAATAAGCTTTGAAAATGTTTCTTATTTTGCGGTGAAACAAGGTTGCACAAAAACTGTATTGTTATTCTATTATCAAGTCACACAGTTAGCCTAAAAAAGGTCTACTTAATTTAGGCATAGATTAGGTAATGTTACTTCGGCTTAGAGCGTTGGGGAGACTGGGGCCGAGATGATGCTGTTTGAGAATGTCGATTAGTTATGTATTTTTGACGTATGTTGTCATTATGACATAAATTATCATTGTTTGCCCTACCGATATTGTTCTAAATTTACTACTAAATTACTTTTAATGCTTATACCTACTTATTTATACCTTTGTTGATATTCTATTGTTGTTGAGCAAATGAGTTGAGCAAAAGGGAAGTTGCGGTAATGTTCTATTTTTTTTATTATTGATGGTTGTCCATTCAAAAATATGTTCCAGAGGGATAAATATTTCACCCAAACAAATTAAAAAACTGTTAATACAAAATAATTTCAAGGCGTTTTTCAGTTTTTCAAAATAATCAAATTATTATAATTACGAATTAAATTCGTTTGAATTGTCTTAGAACTTTTTGTAAAAAGCAGCTAGACTACAACGCTACTGTCACAAATGAGACGGATTTATAAATTCAAACAAATATAAGCCTAAAAAATAACTGTTCTACTTTCCAAATTGTACCCAAATCACTGTGTGCTAAATCGAGAGCTTTCTATAACCGTACAGGGTCGTGGCAACCAACATTTGTCTTTACAGGGAGCCCCCTGCACACTCATTCGTTTTCAAACACATAATCAAATCATCCTGTAAAAATAGGTAAAAGATACATTTTATTCAAAACAAACAAAGTCGTGCCTTTCGTTGTTGAACATCGTCGAATAGTGCCAAGTCTACGTTAGGTTTAAATAAAGCACTGACCTAACCGATTTTTCTTAGTTATTTCCATACAAACTTTTGATTGGTTAAGATAAAGGTAAGGGCACATAATGGTACTCTATTCAAATTATCATAGTAATGGTGTTCTCCGAAAGCCGATCATCAGCTGCATCAGAACGTCGATCATCGGTTAACATTGACAGCGATGAAAATTTCATAAGCATGAAATTATCTGTCATAAACTCCAATGGAAACCTAACAAAACAGTTAGAGACAAAGCATAGCATAAGCCATCATTCCCTTCTTGCATTAAATTACGACGTAACTTAAACCCTTTTCTAGAGTGCGACCCTAAGAGAACAAGTATATCTGCCAGGTACGCGAAGAAAAAGCTATCTTAGAGAAAAACCAGGGCGTTCTTTAGAAAGCGACTCGGTACCGTTTTGTGCATTTTTTGTTGAACCTTTTCAAAACCTTTGACGTACGAGATATACGCTGCTTTTTGTGAATTTTAAAAGCTTGGACTCACAGCTTCTTTTTTTGCAGATTGCTTAGATTTTTACCACAGGATATAAATAACCCAATCGTACAGGATTTTTTTATGTCTGAGATGCTACACTTCTTTTTGTGATTTTAAATTTGTTTCTCTCCTACTTTTTTAGATTTTATCAATAAAGATTTTTTGTTGATGAATTTAATCTACATCTCTATGAAAAAAAATAACATACATATCTTCTACATAAATATTTTTGAAAAATAAGGATTACATCATCAAATGTGCCATTATGTACGCCTAGACACATTTTAAACACAAATTATACTCAAAAGACACTGAAGATAAATTTATAACGTAAGGGGAGGCTTATAATTAACAAGCAGTGGACTAATATAGGCTGATGATGATACATACATAACATAATTGAAAAGCAGTTTGCACATGGATTTTTCGTCTCATCATAATGATTGTATATTTGTCAACACCCTGGTGCTCTTGTGCAAGCGAAGCAAGAATATTTTATTGCCACCTATCTAGTTTTTTCATTACCGATGGTTCAATCCAACAGGACATTATTATATGAGTGGACCCCTCGCATGATTTAACCCAATCACTGAATGATGCTCGAACCAAATCTATAACCGTCAAACGAAATCAACCCTTAGAATATTTAACCAAAGAGCCTTATTACGCTGAAACCTTAACTGGGTTAGCGGCCTGTGATTGACGTTCTGGACACAAGATATATAGAATGACCGGGAGATATAGGTCGCTCGGGCGGATATTGGAAGCTGGTCTATCGGCTGATATGAGCCTCGACTTCGCAAAATGTGCATCAAATATGTGCCTCATTTTGAGTTGGGGTAGCCTCGCTGCGGGGGATACTCATCAGCATCCGAAGTCGGATTTTAACCACTTTACTCAGAAGTGGTTCACAAATTTTTATTCAAAAGTTTTGGTTAATTTGGAACTGCCAAATTACTGAATCATTAGGAAAAGCTTATGTCCAGCTTTGGACTAACATAGACTGATGTACTAGCACTACATTTATGTTATAAGAAAATAACAATATTAAATAATTTAAGGTCGTATTTACGCTGATATCTATTTAACAAAAATCTAAGCTGTAACCAGAAGGCAGAGTGCCCAAAATGCTGATGTTTATTGGCAATGCTAATTCGTTGACCGAAATAAAAGCCAGCATTCCGGTCACCTGTGGACTCCATTATGAGTTTTAACTAACACTAGTCCTCTCAAATCTCCCAAAGATTTTCTATATTTTGAGGACAAAATAAAGTTTTTGTTATGTCTTTGGATCCCTTGTGAGTCGTATGCTGAGAACAGTAGGTACTTCTGATGTCGGACCAAGAAACTTCAAAATGTCACTAGAAGACTAAAAGGCGAACCTGCATTATTGTCTTCTACTTTGTGTTTTTTGTTATCATTTTGCTTTGTTGCCGCCTTTATCTACTTGCTCTACAGTTTTACCACCCGATTTCAGCCATAAAACCGCTGTTTTCTGAGTTTATCATTATAAAAAAACAATTTGTAGTAAGAAACTGGTATAAACCAGTTTATTTGCTAATAAAATATCATATTTGTGATCGTTTTCGGGTGAAGTGTTTGGCTATTAATAATTTAATAACGTCACAATTTGCCACTCGCGTAATAAAATATTAATATTGTGCACACTCACAGAGATATGAATTACTCAGGATAATTAATTAATTATCTTTGATGTTAAGAAGGAAATAGGTTATCGATTTCCCTGATCAACAGAAATTCTTTGTTTTGATGATGATAGTAGAATGGAATGCTGAAATATATTGTCTCGAATAACTTCTCTAACTGGATAAATGACTTTGGGTACCTAGTGTTCTTTGAAAGATAAATCGGACAATTAGTAGCTTTGAAGTTAACTTTGACATACAATGAAAACTTCGAGGGTAAGGGCGACTCCAACATCTCTTCTCCCAAACCAACCTAACCTGCACGTGGTGCACGGTAGATAACGAAATGATCACTCAATCTTCATAATTTGACAACTCATATTTGACAATTATAGTATATTACTTGACACTCGTCGAAAAGTGTCAGGCTCAAGAAACATTATCATCAGAAACTTTTTTTACAGATTGTCTGTTTCTCCATCAACGGACTAATTTCGAAAATTCTTTCGCAATTGTAAAGAGAAATATCCCGCGGGAAAAATATTACCGAGGAATTAGTATTTATCCCGAAAAACATATAAGTGTAAATTTATGTGATTCGAAGATGGTTTTTCGTTTTTGAAATTCAGTTTACTGCGTATTTAGAGTGATTGCCTCCTTCTAAAATGACAAAGACACATAAGACGAAGCGGGACGATTTTTTTAATGGGACCAAACTACCCCATTATATAAATGGTTGTTTATAAGAACTAGAATAAGAGTAAGAAGATCTTCATTAGTAGCTAAGATACAATCTAGTTTCTTACAGTAATAATTACTAGGAGGATGGTTAGAGTTAGGAGTTGTATTCGATGGTTTAGACCCGAGTGAAAACGATACTTTTCACTTAAATTGTGAGAAAATAAAACAAACATATCTTCCCTTCAGTAAATATTGCACACCGTTTTCGCTTTTCTTCTTCTCTTAAATTTGTGGTTAGTCTTTAAATTTATAGTAATATTACGTGATTTTGACAGCAACACAGAATCATATTGATTATATCTTTGATAATATTCTGTCTCATTTGCATTAGGTATAAAACTAATGTTCATTTATTAGATTGACTTTCAATAAAATAAGCCAAATTTATCCTCAGTTTCATTTGTAGTAAACAAATATTCCAGATTTTGCGCTGATATCATTTTTTGTGTCTTCGATACGACAGTGTTACTACCTACGCACGCATTCTAGGCATTCTACAATGGATGAAGAATTACCCTACAAAACATTAAACAATGACCAAGAATGCGCTCTCAGTACCATTTTCAAAAAAAAAAACAAAAGAAATGTATGTTTTTGGTAAATTGAACACCAACAAGTCGAGTCTTTATGCAAGAGAACGAATGTCTTGAGCTGGCTGATGATTTCAGACAAAAATTAAAGGAAAATACTTTTATCCCAAGGGCGTAGGTATACTCGAGTTTTACGCCCGCTAAGCCAATGACACACTTTTTGAAGTGAAAATTATATTTTAACAGCACTTGCACGAGGAGTTAAATATTTTACCATATTTTAATTTGAAGTATATTTTGAATAGTTTGACAAGACGCTAATCATGTAAGCTTACTATGGGGCTATATAATGTTATGAAGATTGTCTAGCATTATTGTTATGTGTTTCGCATTTTCATGCTTTATTGACGAGATCTTGGAAATGAGAAAAACATAATAATAATTATTAATATAGTCAGTAAAATGTCTGTTTGTCACCGGATCCCAGTCTTATTATTTTTTTGAAATAAGAATCTTCATAAAGTCAGACACAGCAATAGGTTCAAGTTACGTAATCAACCGTTATTTGGCCTCGCGTTGAAAAGAACCATTCATAAATGAAGTTTGCGAAATGAAGCATTATAGTAGCTTTTAATTAAGTTTGAAAGCACAAAGACAAAGCCTGAAGTTCGAGTCCTTAATAACAGTTTTATTGCACGCTGCAGATTAATTTTTGCCCTATTGTATTTTAAAATGAGAAGAAAATAATGTGGATTCAAAACTATATCTTTCGTGGGAAAATTTGAAGAATTTCCAATGCAATAATCTATTTTAAATGTCTAATATGTTTTATTTTCTGCTTATAGTAAATTTTTGCTTTATCTGCAATTAAATTTGTTTGCAAATCCCTGTTTAATGGGCGTACTTTAACATCCCTTGTAATCGAAAAAATGTTGTATACGATCGATCTCTACCCGCATGCCCAGCGTGGGGATTATGAGCATTACCCCCCATGAGATACAAAATAGGTGGGCTGCGTCTAGCAGTGTGGACCATTATAGGCTGTTGAGGTTGATGTATGTAATCAGAAAAAAATTACCCTTACCCATTTTAGAAGGAATAATATTTGCATTGAAAGTTGGAAATACCAATATTATTACGGAATATATTATTTCAGAATCTCATAAAAGCTATTTAATAGTCGTTCACCCACATGTCACCATACTTTTTTTACACCACAGGAGGTTAAAATAGCGTGGTGGAAAAAATAGCGAAACACCATTTTTGTTTGACACGTAAAAGAAAGATTGTTCCTTTAGCACAGAATTTGATAGCACATTTTTTCAAAAATGCTATAACAAAACCAGATTGAGAAAATTCCTTGTTTTATAACCTTGTCATCGAAAAGGATGGACAAGAGTAAAAGAAGTTGAAAATATCGATACTGTCCAATAACTTGAAAAACGTGGAACTTTTACAGGATACAATTTTTTTTCTGAATGGTTATGATACTCCCTACCCCTATCCGTAGGTAAAGGATTGACCACTGTTTACGACACACCCTGTATATTTGAGTTTATAAAGTATGAAAAGAGTTTCATCAAACAGGTCAAGTTAATTTTTAATGTTTGTAATGCATTCCAAATTGCACCTAGACATTTTTATATGTACGAAATTATGTAGCTACAGATGATTTGGAAGTCTTAAGACTTTTAATAGGTAACTTGTTACCTTTTAGTTACAAATACGTTTTATAACCTGGTCTATTATTAACACACCCCAGATTGAGTGCATGGAAGGTACCTACCAGTATTATCTGATAGTGCAAAGTATTCAAAGAAAAACAGAGGCATGTTGATTATCTAATGATAACTACTAAGAATAATGAACAAAATACACGTCAAACCGATTTATTATCAAATATTTGATACGAAGTTATTAGTCACGACAAAGTTATTTAATAATAATCATCGAAGACTAATAATAGCTATTACGTTACATGTAGAAAATGTGCACTTCGAAATAAAAAACCCTTTTTAGCCATGACAAATTAGTTTTAAAAGCAGAAATAAAAGTAACTAGCAAATTATGTTTAAAAGCTAAATTACAAAAAAAATGTAACAACATGCAACGGAAGCAAAAAAATAATGCACCAAATTCAAAAACTTACCTAAGCAACGAGAAACTTCCAAAACCATTCATAATTCAAACTGGCTACTAAGAAGTCCAAAATCAAAAATAACTCGTTAGAACAAAACTGACCACCAAGAAGTTCTCATTTAAAAGTTACTCGTTAGAATAAAACTAGCCACTAAAGAGTCCTCATTTAAAAAAGAACTCGTTTAAATAACTGACGTGTGAGAAGTAGGTTAGTGGTGGCGCGACGCGAGCGGAAAGGGTGGCTTGAGCGAGATAACTGGCTACGAAGCTACGCCGTAGCACCGCTACGGGCCAGCGACGCAACAGGCACGGGAATCTAAGCTGCGCCTGGATAGATGTGAAACTTTTAATTAATTTTTATGAATAAAAGTTTATAATTAAAAGCTTGGAAAATCAGTAATGGTCCGATTGGATTACTTCTTAGCTACAAACCCTCCTAAAAACTGTTATTTTAGTCTACTTTCAATTAATTTTAAAAATTAAATAATATTTTTAATTACTAATAAATACACAAAAAATTAATTTTAAATAATTAAATTTTGTTAAGGCTTATTGTTGGATTATAGTAGTTGTTAAAGTTACGATGATAAAATAACTGCAGAGATGGCGTTTCAAATAATGAATTTTGGACAGATGTTTATTAAAAATTGTCGAAAATTCGCAACTTGATACGTACCTCATCTGATTTGATTTTGAGTATTTGCAGGTTAGTTTAACTAATTGCAGCTGTCTCATTCACCTGCTTTCATATGATCCTGACGCGAACAATCAAGATTATGCCGCCGCCATTTATCGTACGGCTCAAAAGTACCTAGAACTTAATCTTTCACGATCAATTGCCTCAGATATTAAAAGTAATTCCCCAGTTTGTTGTACAATAATTTTGAAATCTACTGGCTTTCGATTAGATAAAGTCTTGCTACCTTACTTGCCCCGTGATATTTACAGAGAACTTAATTGAACTTAAAGACCTATTGCGAATTGTCCATTTGGGAAAATTTGTAAATTGGTACATAGCATCATCTCCTCTCAATAACCCAGTAGGTACTTTGGTAATCAGTAAGCCATTAAGGTGCGTCAAGATATGACTGGACTTGCGTTGAGCTGAATTTAGCCGTGAATGTTCTAATGCTGCCATTGAATTAGGTAGTAGAAAATGTATCAAAAAATATGACTTAATTCGGCTAAAATTAATTTAATACAATCTTCACCGCGTCCGATCATACCACAACTTACAAGACTCTATATATATTTATATCATTCACATTGATGATGCGCTAGTTAGTTTTTATCAAGGTGTGCGCAGGGTTCTATGCTAGCCTGGCACTAAAATACGCAGAGTTCAAACCATTTTAGGTTTTTGCTTTATAGTGCGTAACCACACCGGGGCAATACTAATAATACAATAATCGTACTGAAGATGAGGTGCGTTTTCGAATCCTGCCGAAATCGAAAATTTTTGGGACTTTATTAGTTTTTCGTACAAAATTGCCATAGTGCAAGTTACGCACTATAAAGCAAAAACCTAAAATCAAAGCAAGGGAACACCTCTCGTTAATAGTACTAAACGTAGCTTTAGTCATTGAGCAGATTTGGATAACGCTAAGATTTCCCCTGCAGTTGTAGCTAACGACGCTAGAGTCGTAAGAGGTGCCAGAGATTCACGACAAAGCACGTGTTCGATCTCATGGTTAGTTGGTTAGAGCGCATCCGTACTGAGGGTGGGGCGCGGTTTCAAATCCTGCCGAAGTCGAATTTTTTTGAGATATAATTAAATTTCAAACTTTTTTAAAAGAAAATCGCCTATCCATACGAATAACACATCTATTCCCCAGTATTATCTTTTTCTCCTGACTAAGCAGAGCTTCTGTGCATGTTCAACATCGAGTAAAGTTTAAGTTGATCCTTGCACAAGTATGTTTATCGAAATACATTTAAGTTTTACATCTGGGATGTTTAAGACGACTTTGTGGAGATTAGAAATATTTTGAGTTTCATTTGAGTTTTAAGTGAGAACTTCACCGATCAAAATGTTCTTGTGGTACACAATAATAGACTATTTACAAGGGAATAAACCATCCTATTACATACGAGGTTCTTATACTTCGAAGCGCAGCGAGGTTGGATGACAAGACCGAGTTAATATGGTTGTTTTTAGCCCCAGTGATATACTTTACTTTCACTTCAATTGCTTTCACACCTTCACTAAAACACGTTGTAAAATAATTTACTTTTGCACGCAAATAATATCTTTACAAATATATGTATATGAAGATAGAATATTATATACTTAAATATTATGAAGATATGGAGTTGATTAAACGGGTAATTCCCGGAAATTAAAAAATGGATTTCCTTGACATGTAATCTAAATTGTACAGTTTTATGTTTAATGGCAGAACTTCGTTGTTTTCCATGCCTTATGCTACTGTGTGGAAGCTATGTATAACAAAACTCCACCAATCGCTGACACTGCAAATATCTAACATAAATCCTACATAAACAGGCCAATTATACTTATCAACAACGTTTTATTTTCGAAATCCAGCCATCATTAACTCTCAGTATAAAACGAAGGTTTACACTGTGGAAGGTACGCTCCAGTTGGTATTGTTAATCAAATTCTTCCGGCCAGTCGGTCAAACAGGGGAGACCGAAATTTTTCCAGTTTCATACGCGTTGTATTTGGGATAATATCTGCTGTTTCAAGTAAGACTCAGGCGTTACTTTGCGGAACTCTATTGCAAAATAATCCATTGAAAATATTTAGTTAAAATTCCCGAACCATCTCCAATAAGCTCTAATCATTTCAAGTCCGCGTTGTAGAACAAAAAATCATACCAACTACAAAATGAAAAAATATATCTAAGCAAGACATCAACTAGTTTCGTCTCTCCACGAGACATCATCAGGACACCACAATACTCGACCCTGACACAGAGAGCGCCAAGCAACACCGGCAGAGTCCCACCAGAGATGTAGCCGATCGAAGCTCCGTACTCCAAGTCTTATAAAATATGGTTTCGTACTTATATTTTATAAAGAAGAGATCGCTTCTAAGCTATAAGGCCGCACATTGAATTACTTCTCTCATGTAATGTCTTTTTGTAATGTTTTCTAGTGTAAATTTAGTACTTTTGTATTATATTTCTAAACTCAAGTGGTTGCCCATGCGATTTCACAGGAATACTCACATACTATTTCTCTTGTGCAGTATCTTGTTCTATCCTCCAAGTCCTTCTATCTCAAGGAGCGCTTTAAATTCCTTTCTAACTTTCATTTTCTCTCTTTGCGTTCGTTACTCTGAAATTCTCATCATAAAGTCACTGCTCACACTACCACTTTCTACGACAAATCTTTCAATGTACAAGCTACCCGTATATGGAATTCTCTCCCCCTGGACATCAGACGAGCCAAATCACTCCCTCCCTATCACTCACTATCTTTAAAAAACTGCTTCATCAGCATTACGTATCTTAAACATTATCTATCATTGTAAATCTAGACAACTTTATTCATATGCTTATGTAATTTTACTTTAATATTTGTAGGTTAAGTAGTGATAATAAATATGTAGTGTATGTATTATAATATTGTTTTCTTTTATATACTTTTATTTTTCAAATGCCAATGTCTTTGTTGTTCTTACATTTCCCAGTCCTTCCCCAAGGTTGCCTGGCAGAGATCGCTCATAGCGATAAGGCTGCTTTTATACTTCGTCTACTAGTAACATTTATTTCTGTACTATTTTCTGTGTTTATGTGGTACAATAAAGTATCATTTATCTATTTTTGTGTGTACGTTGGTCGGTATTTTTCCGTCAATAATGGACCAAAAAAAAAAAAAGAAAATGATCCTGAATAAGTCTCATAAAAATGTTTTCCCGAGTGATTAGTATTTACCCGGTCAAACTTAAAAAAACAACAAAATACTTGAAAAAAACACGACTAGCTAAAACAATTTTAGTGATTTCTACCCCAATTCTTGACAGATTTTAATGATGCTTTCGTTATTACAACGTATCTTAAACATCAGCACATGTTTATTTCAATTAGCGCAACGCAATGGTTTCGACGGAAGATCAGCGTTGTAGTAGCTATAACTTGTAGCTATTACAACATAATGCTGAGTCGACGCCGTTTTGTAGCTATAAGATACATATTTTGTAAGTGGATATTATTTAATAAGAAGTCATGTTTTGTTGTTAATTTAAGTCAATCTTAAATACATAATGTTAATGGTTACAAGCTACAAATAAAGTAATTCTTATTCTTATTTCCACAATTGATAACAAAATGGTTTCCATGGCAACGCAAACATGAGGTCTATTTTTCGTCGTTTCATACATGTGTCACGCATAATATCAAATTAAATTAGACGCGAATTTGAAATAGATTTTGCCACTTAATTTTGATCGAAATTAGATGCGCGTTCCGTCTAAACCCATTTACACTATTTAAGAATTTGACAAAGGTTTTTATAGCACGCCAAATTATTTCTTAAAGCGATGGTTTAGTTTGGAATTGCACGGAGTTAAAGTTAAAAGATAAAAGGCGGGTTTTTTATTTAAATATCAAAAAGCCGCCTTATTAAAAAATACCTATAGTAAATACCTTCTCTTAAGCTTGGCTGAAGTTACTGTAGGACTCTAAGCTGGCTTTTAAATGTTTAAATCCGGAATAAAATCTTCAAAAGTAAAGTAAAACGGTATTAAGATTGCCAGAGACCGAATGAAGTAGGTAAAGTATTTATTATGATTTTTTAGTAAATGCTTTTCACACACGCGGCGGTTTTGGTGTATTGAATTCTAGATGTGCAGCCGAAAGCATGCCAACATACAACCCGGCAGGTTGTGTCGGCACCCCGGCGACGTTGGCGACTTTTAGTGTGTGGACTCCTTTACAAGGTTAAATTACCAGAAAAAGTAGTGATAATATATATTATTTGAATTTCATAATGTACAAAACGCTTCATTTATTTTAATGATAAGATATTAATTAAATGTAATCAGTTTTCGTGCAGTCTGTTTATCTACAATGTATTTCACATTATCTGTATTAAATTATAATACCTGTATCTAAATAACATTATATTTTAGACTTAGTTAAGCAAATAATCTTGTGTTTATACTTACTCCTTAACAGTCCACTGCTGAACACCGGCCCTACCCCTGATAATCGCCTTATTGCCTTCTATCATGGATATACTTACTATTAATGATTTATTTTTCACTTCTTTCCATTAGTGAACAAAAATGGAAGTTAATAAAATCAATAACATCTTAAGGTTTTTGTATTAAGCCCTCGCACTCTGTAATCTCTAAGAAATTAAATAAAAAAAGACGATTTCGGCAGGACTCGAACCTGACCTGAATGTAACTTTAGTCTTTGCAACAGGTTTTGATTACTGTAATGTTTCACCTGTAGGTGGTGCTAACGGCGCTAGAGCCGTAAGAGGTCCCAAAGATTTTCTACGAAACCAACTAAGGATTTCGTGGCTTAGTTGGTTAGAGGTGTGCGAACCCCCCCTAACCTCAATACGGGTGTACTGAGGGTGGTGTGCAGGTTCGATTCTTGCCGAAATCGATTTTTTTGGAACCTATTTAATTTCTAAATAACATCTTATTAAGAAAGCTGTAGTATAAAATTAGACTTGTCTAAGTGCTTATTTTGTAAGCCTAAGGAAATGAAGTTATTGAGTTTGAGTTCGACCGACATATTTACACAGGATGTTGTTTATTCATGATGATTAAACAACAGGATGTTGTTTATTGAACAGAGGCTACGAAAAGCTTTCAATTTTTAGGAGCACTTAAAATTATTACGTGGTCTATAACTTCATTAGCTACGCATGTGGTTTTACCGGTGTTTAAAATTGCTGGTTACACAGGAATTTTCCACAATATTTTAGCGCACCGTACAACTGAATCAGCTATACAGCTGTTTAAGGCAGTGAGCCATCACAAGTAGATCAAATTATAACTAGTACTTCAGTTCATGGAATTACAAATTAGAACGTTTAAGTTTGGTTTTGTGATAATGTTGTACATATTTTATATTTTGTAGTTCTATTATCATTTTCACTCTATTATTATTTTTAAAAAAAGGTATGTTGTGTATACAATGGAAATGACATGTTAATATTAGAATAAAGTAAATTAAATATAAAGATTGCTGGTTTCAATATTGTTTTTAAAATTTAACTTAAAAAAATTAAATGACGACCGATGTGGCGCGGTGGGCGAAGGTCTGCCTGCGACGCAGAAGGTTGCGGGTTGGATTTCCGCCTCGGGACAAATGTGTGTACGATCTGCAGACATTTGTTCAGGGTGTTCTGGTCGTTTTCTATATATGTATAATAAAAAATAACTATCTATGTATTGTATTAACTATATTATGTATATCAATTATCTAGTACCCATAACAAAAGCTCTGCTTAGCTTGGGGCTAGATAATGCTGTGTGAATTGTCCACCATTATTTATTTATTTACGGGACAGAATCTAGCATTCCAAAAAAAGTCTTATGTAAATCTGGAATATGACCTGATTCACGAAAAATAGATACCATTTAGAATTATTTGAACATCCAGGAACACTGCACTGGTGGACTATTACTTTAATCCAGGATATATGCTATCAAGCCAGAAATATTCATCCGAATCCCTTTAGCTATTTGAGCGCAAATATCTACAATATTTCGTCCTTAGACTTATTGGTGTGAACCAGGTAACCCATTAGGTTAAGTAGCTAACTGGGCAGGTAGCTTATATTAAAATTCTTTGCGATGTTGTAAGTAAAGTTTATCTTGTTGTTTCAGAAACCTAGAAGATCATTCATAAAAATGGCGCAACTTTGGAAAACTGTACGATCTTGTACAAAATGCAGGTTTGTATTGCTAATAATTGACCTAATTTAAATAAGCAGGGCCCATTATACTACCTCAAATCAACTCTATCAGATATAAATAATATCTTCCAAACAACTAATATTTTTTTAAAATTTATATGTGGTAAAGTACTTACTATATCGATCATACGTTTCGAAAACAAGATTTCATAACATTTCATCACATTTTCTCGATATAAAAAAACTATACCTGTATTACCTCTAAATTTTTACTAAAACCTTAATTTCTCAACAATTACAGATCTTCATAATCAGTCTTGAAAACAAGCATGGTAATAGAACCAAGTATATATTTTTTTTTACATATTTCTGGTTTTTTTTTTCATAATGCCCTAATTAATAGATATCTGGGTTGCTATGCCGTGTCTTGCTCCTATAAATGCGAAATCCTATGTCTATCATGGCCCGATTTCATTGAGGAAATGATTTGGTTCCATACAAAATATTTTGTAATAAACTTATTCCCGAGGGATTATTATTTATCATCCCGTTAAGCTTAAAAAAAACGTTGAATTTAAGGATGTTTATCGAAAAACACATGCATATTCTTGGAAGAGAGAAAACATCGATGTTTTTAGTGTTTTCTGATTTGACTTTAAATCGGTTAGTCATGCCCCCTAGAATATATTAAGTAAGCGCTTCAACATAATTTATGTTTAAATATAAAGCACAAACATTAAGCTTCATTGTAACATGTATTAAGTAGGTAACTAGTTATAATTATGAATGTATTATGTATGTAATAACAATGATGATGAAAACCAGAGTTGTTCCCAACTTAGGGCTTTTACTAGTCAAAAGATGAACTTAACTATGACGCATACTTTTGATTAGATAGACCTTTCGATTATCCGGATGTATATAACGATAATATATCATTTTGATAAATAATAATTATTTAGATAAGCGGTAATCGTTGTATATTGAGTTAGAGTCCAAATTAATCCACTTTATATTTAGTGGTGTGCAAGTGAATACACTGGTAAGACTTTCTCTGTTCTGAAACTATCATTAATTGGAATATCTGTGAAAAACAAAAAGGTTACTAAGCCGCTTTTCTTTATTAAGAGCCTTTTGCCCAAATAATTATAATAACTTAGTATTTATACAAGTGCCGTTGTATTATTGCTAAGCTTGATTTCAATTTCTTCGGTTAGGTGGAAATACCATCCACTCGCACTAAGCGGATTTCCTCCACCTTTATCATTCGTACCGCTGGGGTTTGGAACACGCTCCCTATTATGCTGCTGTTTTCCCGTCAAGCTCCATACTGCTATTTTTCCCGTCAATTACAACCTTGCTCCCTTCATAACAAGAGTGAATTGGTACCTAACTTCTAGACCTTCGTAATACATCGTCGGCCACACTCTTCACTTTCCATCAGAGATTGTGGTCAAGTGGAGATCTATAGACTATAAGAAAGGCTCGGTCTATTCTTAAATTATCACAGTTTAACTATTACAGGCATGTTAAGTTACAAATATGCTTTTCTATCAAGTTATTTGAGGACAACCATCGCAAATGGATTGTCTACGTGCCCACTATATGGTAAATCTTGTAGGATGCATTGCGTGGCTATGATAGACGGTATTCAATGTTGAAACTCTATAGTATCTCTATGAAGTAGCCGTGTGCATCAAAGGCAATGAAAGCGTTAGGGGTCTCATTTAGTATTTTTTTATTAGGTATCTTGACTAGTCCCTGTAGATCAAAAGCTTGCCTTATAAATAGTGTTTGTTCTGGCTAGATACTAGAAAAACAAATATAAAAAGGTAACGAAATATTTAACCAAATATCCCAATTTCTATAATACTTTATTGGGCAATTCTTCTCGTGTCAAGTGGATTCCCATAATCTTATCATCGAGATAAACATATTGATAAGGCGTTTGCAATCGCGTTATCTACGTGAGACTGGGGATCTTAGGCTGATAAAACGTACTTAGGACGGGCTGGAATATTTTGGGTATTTCTTTATTTAATTTTTTTAGTTTTTTCGGCTTGCTTAATCTGGTTTACATCTTAAAAACTCATTTACTCTTTTAACGCAAACAATTAAATTCAATATATAAGTCAACTGGTACCTACCTACTACAAACAAAATACCTAAATATAACAAACGCTCTGCTTGCTTTTGGACCAGATAATGAATAATGCTTTATGAAAATTTACCAGAATATTTCCAGTTATTTTTAAGCAATCAAGAAAGTATATTTAAAAGTAAACATAAAAACATAGCGCATACAAATGCCGTGACGAGCCTTGATTAGCTTAGGCTAGAAATTCTAGACTATGCGTTAAGCCTATGTCGTCACCTTTGTTACTAGAATGGACTGTTTATTGAAACTAAATAGAAAACTTTCGGATAACTCGGCGAAAATGGACGAATCAAGGGAACTTTGAACTTTATTGAATTCTTATGACTGTCAAATTATACTTCATTTTCTCTTACTGCGTAAGTCCATTAAAATCTAACATAAAAGCAGCATTTCAACACGAGTCTCGTTTCACATTGGCATGTAAAGTGTAGACTATAATAGCCTTAAACATAATGAAATATTTGCTAATTTACTTTGCACACTCTCATTGCATCTCGTTCAAAGTCCTTTAAGGCAGACTGGGGTTTTTATTCCTAGATGCAGAGGGTTCCGCTCCCAATTTCCGTTCTCAAGCTTCCGACAAGAACGGAACACGGTAATTTCAAAACCACCGGAATGCCAAGCAAATATTCAGAATCTCTGGAATTATGCGCAGTCTTTGGGATGAATCGATAATCCGTAAGCTTCTAATGACTGGATTCGTTTTTAATATGTCAATGTATTTTAGCATTTTTAGCAAACGAGGAAGAGAGAAAGAAAACTAAACATGTGAATTTATGATAAACAACTTGCACTTCAAAATAAATCTAACCTACTTAATATAATCTGCCAAATTCAACTGTTTTTTTTCTTAACTGTTTTAAACGGAATTTAACCTGTGCTCATTCCGCTAATATATTTTTAGCACATGAACGCACATATTCCGTTCCGATAAAAATTCAGTCACACAATATTAACAAAACGCCATTTTCTAAAATGCATCTGGATCCCCTCGAGGAACAGTAATTCAATCACATAATTATATTTCATTCAATGGTATCTTTTTTTCATAATTTAACAGCTGCTTTCATTTTGTTACAGACATGTATTTGCTAGTAGCCCTAGCAATTCTAGGCACTGCCCTGGGCGTTCCTGTTGAGCCCCAGACCAGAAACTTGACCAGGAACACCCTCGCCGAACAGTACGTCCTACCTGATGATACCTTCCCTACCTTCTACGATGTTCAGCTCTTCTTCGACCCTGATAATGAAGCCAACTTCTTCGGGACCGTATCTATCCGCATCTCAGCTATAAAGGAAGTTAGCGAGATAGTTCTCCATGCTATGGATATGCAGATTAACTCCATGCAAGTTTTTACAGACTTGGAATCTGAGACCAATATATACTCAAACCATATCTTGGCAAACGATGATACTCATCTGTTAAGGATCACAACTACTGAGCCGTTGGTACCTTTGAGGCCCTACATCATTAATATTGATTACACCGCCAATTTTGCTGCAAATATGTTCGGAGTTTACTTATCGAAGTACGAAGAAAATGGTGTGTCAAGGTAAGCATTTTTTGATCATTTGAGCTTCAACTATCTCATCATCATCAATGTATAATACACTGCTGAATATACATATGCCTCACCCAAGGAGCACCGCGCACAAAGCGCCCTGTCTTCAACTCCTTTATTCAAAATGATGTAACCAATTTTTTGAACCATACAATGACCAACTATCAGTCCTTTAGCTTGTTTAGTTAAGAAGTTATCAGTTTCTTTAATACAAATTCATTCATATCTATTTTGCTCAGTTTTTAGTTTTGAATCAGGTTCTGACTATCGATAGAACTTTTATATGCATAACAAATAAATTTTTATCTATCTATCATGCCTAAATGCAAAAAAATCGTTCTGCTTGTTCGATTCATGCGTTTTGAAAAATTTATTAAAAGTCATCCGAAATCGGGGATTCTTGATGATTTATGGTACACAGTTATAAATTAATGCAACCTTCTCCATACAACATTTTTTATATTGAATGGACGCTCAATTGATGGATTTTTTGACAGTTGAAACATTAATACAACAAAGTGTATAAATGTACCACTAAAACAAATGGCGTCTCTTAAATTTGACAATCCTTGTTTGATATAATGAGCTATTTTGTACCCAGAAACCATGTAAGTCATGTGCTTTAGTAGATTTACTGACTTAAGATAGCTAATACCTACACAGACTACTACACTGCCAAAAGTTTCAGGACTTAAAAAACAAAGCAGATTTCAAGGAAGCTCAGTAATCCCGGACTGTTTGATTTTTCGTTAAATAAAACTCAATCTGCCTTTTCCTCAGGAGTTTGATCACCTCTCAGCTGCAGCCTACCTTCGCCCGTCGTGCCTTCCCTTGCTACGACGAACCAGACAAGAAAGCCATCTTCAGGACCACCATATATGCACCTGCCGCCTACTCCGTCGTCAGGAGTAACACTGTTATCAGATCTGATCCGTTGAAGTAAGTTCTTACACAGTTTTTGTTGCTTCAGATTATCATTTACTATACTTATTTTATCTAGTTTCATTCAAAGAATGTGTGTCTAGTCTAATGAAATTTTGATTGCACATTGTGCTTGTAAATTGCAACACTTTTGATTTGTGGCAATAAGCTGAAAGCCCCGTTTAAAAAAATGCTGAGTATAATAAGGCCTAAAGCGAAAGGTTGAGATATAAGGCAATTAATATGACAAAAGTTTTATTACTAGTTGTTGATTTTGAAGCTTTACATTCAGCTTTACATTCTTAAAACAATCATAAAGTATTTGTTAAAGCACGTCGCATAATTTTTCTATCAACGAAGGCCGATTTAATTAATCTAATTTAATAATAATAATAATAAAAATCCTTTATTCAGATCGTTTTTACAATGGGACACTGATGCTTTTGAAACAATGACACTACCGAAGCTTAAAAACTGTGTGGTAGTGTCAACGCCCAACTTCTAGATTCTTGAATAATTATTTACAAATTACCTACATGCTAATATTAAAAGCTACCTACTTACTAATTTACAAAATGTTTGTTATTGGCGTATAATATGAGGGTGTGTGTACATGTGTCTGTGTGTGCGTGTTTGTGTTTGGGGTCCATTTAATGGTTATGCTTCTTCTTCTCTTTCCAGAGAAGATCTCGCCGGCTGGGTGAAACACGAATTCGAAGACACACTAGTGATGTCTTCCTACCTGCTTGCATACCTCGTCTCAAACTTCGCATACATCTCAAACGAACAGAACCCTATCTACCATCTCCCATTTAGAGTATACTCTCGCCCTGGCACCCAGGACCAGGCTGAATTCGCTCTGACATTCGGTCAGCAAAACCTCGCGGCTTTGGAAGACTATACCCAGTTTTCTTATGAGTTCCCGAAGATGGATAAGGTAGCTGTGCCTGACTTCGCTGCTGGTGCTATGGAGAACTGGGGATTGGTTATTTACAGGTGAGATGTTTATCGATATCGGTGCAATATTATTGCTAACACTATGATGTCCTCCGAGCCGAATTTCTACCAGTCTCTATGGAAACTATCTATATCCATGTGCACAAAACACGAATTATTACTCGTGCACAAGTGTGTGAGCAAACAAGGGTGCATTATCAATTCCTTCATTCTCATAATCCGATGTTACCTATATCGGATTACCTAGTGTCGATCTGCCGTCTAAACACTAAAACTATCTATTGGTAGACAGATGTTTTAATACTTACTAGTGGTCCGCCCCGGCTTTGCACGGGTATATTCTATAGCCTATGTTGAACACGGATAATATAAGATTGTAATGGTAAAGAATTTTTCAAATCGGTTCAGTAGTTTCGGAGCCTATTCAATTGAAACAATCAAACAAATCTTTCCTCTTTATAATATAAGTATACTATAGACTATCTTTTATGTAGTTAAGTAAAGGTAAGTATATTACTTTAGATTATGTAAAAAATTCAAGAACGTATATTAAAAATGGTTATTATCAGGTATCTTTGGAATTTTTGATCAATCTGAATATTTCGATTAGATATACCTACTCTAATGACACGTTTGTGTGTGTGTGAAATGTCGATAACAGGTTCACCTCCTTTTAATTTCCATGTTCATTAAGTATCAAGGTTTTATCGAATCTGATACAAGAATTTAATTTATTTTTTTAGAATTTAATTTTTAGAATTTTTTTTATGTGTTAATTTTATGTTTTAATTGTATTTTTGCATGCTAGACCATAGCGAGACATGAGGACATTATTTGTATTTATACCACCTTTATACCATGTTTGATGCAAACAAATCTTTGAATCTTTGACAACTTTTCTATACCTACACGTGAGCATCACACTAATGTTATAAATGCGAAAGCTTAGATGGATGGATAGATGGATGTTTGTTGCTTAATCACGCCAGAACGGCTAAACGGATCTGGATAAAATTTGTCACAGAGATAGATTATAGTCTGGAATAGCACATAGGCTATATTTTATCCTGGAATTTCCACGACAACAGGAACTACGTGGGTAAAACTGCAACGCACTGCTAGTTATAAATAAGGTTCAAAATATAAACAACAAGATTCGCCAAGTGCGAGTGTAACTCGCGCGCCGAGGGTTTCAAACATTTGCCAATTATTTGGTCAATCAATTTTCTGAAATATTTTAAAAAGTATGAAACTTACAGAAATTTCAAAAAGTGTTTTGAAATGGTCAAAACGATACCTTTCATTTGATACCCCACATGGGTAGGTACCCCTTTTTGAAAAAAAAATCCCCTTTTTTGACCATTTTTCAAAAACTATTATTATTACAGACTTCTCTATATTTTTCCTGTAAAATATAGATTGATATCTACAAACGCCTTGTACATTGTACATGGATCGCTCCGCAATCTTCGGAGCTAGGGGGGGGAATGGTCAATTTTTCGTCTTTTTTTTAAATATATTTCAAAAAGTATGAAACTCACAGAAATTTCAAAAAGTGTTTTGAAATGGTCAAAACGATACCTTTCATTTGATACCCCACATAGGTAGGTACCCCCCCTTTTGAAAAAAAATTCCCCCCCTTTTTGACCATTTTTCAAAAACTATTATTATTACAGACTTTTCTATATTTTTCCTGTAAAATATAGATCGATATCTACAAACGCCTCATACATTGTACGTGGATCGGTCTGCAATCTTCGGAGATAGGGGGGGGGAAAGGTAAATTTTTCGACTATTTTTGAAATATTTCAAAAAGTATGAAACTTATAGAAATTTCAAAAAGTGTTTTAAAATGGTCAAAACGATACCTTTCATTTGATATCCCACATAGGCAGGTACCCCTCCTTTTGAAAAAAAATTCCCCCCCTTTTTGACCATTTTTCAAAAACTATTACTATTACAGACTTCTCTATATTTTTCCTGTAAAATATAAATTGATGTCTACAAACGCCTAGTACATTGTACATGGATCGGTCTGCAATCTTCGGAGCTAGGGGGGGGGAATGGTCAATTTTTCGTCTTTTTTTGAAATATTTCAAAAAGTATGACACTCACAGAAATTTCAAAAAGTGTTTTGAAATGGTCAAAACGATACCTTTCATTTGATACCCAACATAGGTAGGTACCCCCCCTTTTGAAAAAAAATTCCCCCCCTTTTTGACCATTTTTCAAAAACTATTATTATTACAGACTTCTCTATATTTTTCCTGTAAAATATAGATCGATATCTACAAACGCCTAATACATTGTATGTGGATCGGTCTGCAATCTTCGGAGATAGGGGGGGGGGGAAAGGTCAATTTTTCGACTATTTTTGAAATATTTCAAAAAGTATGAAACTTACAGAAATTTCAAAAAGTGTTTTGAAATGGTCAAAACGATACCTTTCATTTGATACCCCACATAGGCAGGTACCCCTCCTTTTGAAAAAAATTTCCTCCCCTTTTTGACCATTTTTCAAAAACTATTATTATTACAGACTTCTCTATATTTTTCCTGTAAAATATAAATTGATATCTACAAACGCCTAGTACATTGTACATGGATCGGTCTGCAATCTTCGGAGCTAGGGGGGGGGGAATGGTCAATTTTTCGACTTTTTTTGAAATATTTCAAAAAGTATGAAACTTACAGAAATTTCAAAAAGTGTTTTGAAATGGTCAAAACGATACCTTTCATTTGATATCCCACTTGGGTAGGTACCCCTACTTTTGAAAAAAAAATCCCCTCCTTTTTGACCATTTTTCAAAAACTATTATTATTACCGACTTCTCTATATTTTTCCTGTAAAATATAGATTGATGTCTACAAACGCCTAGTACATTGTACATGGATCGGTCTGCAATCTTCGGAGCTAGGGGGGGGGGAATGGTCAATTTTTCGTCTTTTTTTGAAATATTTCAAAAAGTATGAAACTTACAGAAATTTCAAAAAGTGTTTTGAAATGGTCAAAACGATACCTTTCATTTGATACCCCACATAGGTAGGTACCCCCCCTTTTGAAAAAAAAATCTCCCCCTTTTTGACCATTTTTCAAAAACTATTATTATTACAGACTTCTCTATATTTTTCCTGTAAAATATAGATCGATATCTACAAACGCCTAATACATTGTACGTGGATCGGTGTGCAATCTTCGGAGATAGGGGGGGGGGTATGGTCAATTTTTCGACTTTTTTTTGAAATATTTCAAAAAGTATGAAATTTACAGAAATTTCAAAAAGTGTTTTGAAATGTACAAAACGATACCTTTCATTTGATACCCCATTTGCCTTCCTAGGTATCTTTTGAAATTTCAACATCAAAATTTGTACTGAAAATATTCATTTTCATTTTTCATTTATTTATATATTTTTTTCTTAAAATCAGTAATGGCGCACGAAATGTATCATTATTTCAAATTTCAAGTTAATAGCTGCAGTAGTTACTGAGATATTCAAGAAAGAGCGGGGACGGACAAAGCGAGACCATAAGGGTTTCAAAACCGATCTTTGAAACCCTAAAAATCATACCTTTCTACTTTCATGAACAAAATAAGGCTCAAATTTGAAAAAAATATAAATTTGGGTATTTACATTTGGCTGAAATCTGTCGGATCTATAGTACGCCATAAATAAACTTGTTTATGAGTACTTATCGAATGGATCCGTCGTAAATACCACCATAAACATCCATGTTTCACGAGTAAGCGATAAATCCAAGCCCATTTTTTACTGCAATGGTCTTTGTAAATAAATTTCGCTATAAGGTTTGATGTAGATATCTATATAAATCTGTTAGTTGTGTGGTACTAATTTCAAAATGTTTAAGACTGGACTTAGATTAACGACCACAATGAAATAATTCGAGTCGATCTAGCCCCTAAGCAGAGCTTGTGTTATGGGTAGGTACTAGATAACAGATATACACAATACAATATACGTAGATATTTTTTATTAAACATAGAAAACTAAACAACCCTGAAAAAATATCTGCAGATCGTACAAACATTTGTCCCAAGGCGGGAATCGAACCCGCAAACTCCTAAAAAACCAAATTGTTACACATTGATCAGCTTTAGAATCGTCAGGCACCCAAAAACTATTTTTGTTGCACATTCCTCAGAAGTCAATCGAACCTTAGCAACCATTGTGGATACTGAAATCGAATAGCTGGTAATTTTTTATTAGCTTCAGTGAAAGGATCAATTTAGAAAACCAATCAACCAATTAATATTTTACCTAAACATTGGTGTTATAATTAAGCCAATTCTCGATATTTTGTGGGGGAATACCTAGGTTTTCCTCGTGGTCACTTAGTATTGCCCGATGACATTTAAACTTTATTCCAAAAAGAAAGCCCTTCTTGTAATGTACCCTTCGGTAATGGTCCTCCTGAAAATCTAGTGTCCCATGATTTCCAATAAAGGTTGCTGCGAATCTGGACCACACCAATGCCTCACAGCACAATATGCCTGTGTAAACAAATATAGGCTACGACGTAATATTTGCGTAGGTAATATTTGATTTTTAAATTAAGGCTGGTCGTTCGATATTATCACATTTCCATGATCTTCGTGATCTTACAAATATGAAATCTAGGATTCTTATACTCCTGCACCATAACAATCCATTTCATTCTGTACAAAAGCGCCAACACTATTATAAATTAGTTGCATGAGTTTGATAAAAGAAATATCTAAAATATCTCAATTTTCACACATATTGAGCCTTCTTCTCCGAACCAATATGACTGACTGACTTGATTTATATATTGAAAAATAAAGCAAAGGCAGGGTAATAGATTCGTCAAAATAAATATTTGATATCTTTAACATTTTTTAAATCAGAAGAAATCATGATTTTTGCACTTGATTTTTGCCCATGCGGTCTTCTCTATCCCGCTCCTATGAAAGAAAAATCCTATGCCTATCCTTTTACAAAATGGCGTCGTTAGTAGCCCCTTAACCAGATGACGCAAGCGCCAGTGTAATATTTAAATGTGCTGTATTTAAAGCCCATATTTAAATATCCTTTGCCGCCGGTGGGAGGGTTATATTATGTACCATCCTTATATAAATAAAGTATTTTTTTTTATTGACAAAATTTAACAAAATAATGACTCCATAGGCTCCTGAACTAGTTTAAGGCGAAGTAGGTCTCAAAACTCAGGTTTTGCCTAGACGGAAAATAACACAATTTTTTTAAATCTTTTTTATTGAGCATCGAAAGCTTAGGATTTTTGTTAGTAAGGGAGCCGAAACACGATTGACTCAACTTGACTCGATAGAAAAAAATCGCAAAGTTTCCTCTAAATTTTGCATTTTTACTACGGAAAACCAGTTTCATTTGCTAGTTACTTATCATATTTGAATGAAATATTGTCTAAAAAATACTTAACTAAACACTTTAGAGGATTATGGTTTTAGTTTTTTGCGAAAGAGTATTATTTTAGAGCAATATCAAATTTATAAATAAAAAGCAGTGAAATTGCGCGCGGGCCGGCTCATGCGTTCCTTTCTCGCTTTCACTGCGCGGTGTTCGCTCGTCCTTGTCCAGAAATTACGAACGTACTTCACCTTAAAACTGTGTTTCAGGAATTCTGTGTTTGAAACACTTCTTATGATTTTAACTTATCATCGTTCTTTTCAGAGAGGTAGCCCTCTTAGTGCAAGAAGGCGTCACCACAACGTCAGTGCGCCAGAACATCGGCCGCATCATATGTCACGAGAATGTTCACCAGTGGTTCGGGAACGAGGTCAGCCCGGTCTCCTGGACTTACACCTGGCTGAATGAAGGGTTTGCTAACTTCTTCGAGAACTTTGCTACTGATTTTGTAAGATTTTCTATTTTTTTTGTTTTTGTTTTTGGACTACGTACTTAGTAGAATAATAGAATGTTCAGAGTAGTTTCACTATTCCAGATTTCCAAGGTTATTTAGTACCTCAACAGCCTATACTGGTCCACTGGTGGACGCAGGCCTCTTCCTGATTTTTATCATGTCCCTTAGTCGCATCTTATGACACCCACGGGAAGAGTTGGGGTGGTGCAAGTTCTAAGCCTGCACCAAACGAATTATTTGCTATAACGTAGGTCACACAATCTTATAAGAAAACGTACCAAATAAACTGAAGTTCATGGAAATAACAATTATTAAAAACGAAAACAATTGTAAATAACGTTTAACTCAAAACAAAAATAGAACGTAAGAAAATGATGCGAGAACCACAATAATATCCGATAATAATCTTAATTATGTTGTCCAGGTCCTCCCTGAGTGGCGCATGATGGACCAGTTCGTGATTGCTCTGCAGAATGTGTTCCAAAGCGATGCAGTGCTCAGCGTGAACCCCATGACTCATGCAGTCTACACTCCCTCTGAGATCCTAGGGACCTTCAACGCAGTTGCCTATCAGAAGTGTAAGTTATTAGTTCCTGCCTATCAAATTATGTAGAAGAATTCTCTTATAATGACCCTTGTAGCAAAATGTCTTGCATTTAAAATCAATTGACGCAGAATTAAATGCGGATTATTATTTACTACAAAAAGTTACATAGGAGCAGTCCTATGTGGCGTAATTATATGTTTTTGTGTAATGAGTAACTTGTCAAGTCAATTGTTTTTTTTTTTTAATTGCTGGTTATGTGTTTTGTATAGGTACCTAATGGACATTAAAAAAAAACAACCCACCAGCCCTGCTTACGATTTCACTTGAAACTTTTGGTATTTCGGCATGTTGAGAAACGTGTTTGCACAGTAAAGACAATGTATTTAAAATCGGATGGTCCTAGATTCTAGACAATTATTTATAAACCAAGATTTTCAACATTTCTAAATTTCTCAGCTACGTGCTATTACAGCAAGTATAAACGAAAGGTGTTTGCAGTCAATAAATTTCAACGGCCTTAGAAGAAATAAAGCTTCGAATAAATTCATTGTATTTACGACAAAATTTCCAATTCGTTTTAGTAGTTATTCAACTTGATTGCCGTTATAAATAGTCGATGAAACCATTTAATGTAAATTAACGATAGCATCGCCAGGTATTTTGGTCCGTTTTATTTTATTAAAGGTATTCTAAGTAGAGGTGAAAAGAAAGTTAGAGGTATAACAAAAACAATCTGTGATTGCAATGACGATTTATGGCTTTTCTTAATGTTTAATCCACTCTCCATCAACCCACTCTTTATCATCATCATCATTAGCTTATGTTAGTCCACAGCTGGATAAAGGCATCCCCTAATTAGCGCCATAGCGCCCTGTCTTCAGCTTGACGCATCCACCACCTGCCTGTAGTTTTTCGCAGGTCGTCATCCCATCTAGCCGGGCGTCATACACTACGTTTACCGAGTTGCGGTATCCACTTAAGAACAAGTTTACCATAACGGTTGCCTATGTCCAACAGTGGACTAATATAGGCTGATGATGGATGGTTGATGGACCATGTACGATAACCGGTTTGGATTAATGTGGCAATTGATCATGGTTTTATCCAAATTCATGCCAAGACCGATGTGTTGTGAGGCTGAAGCTAAGCCGTCCAGCATCTGGTTCAGCTCCTCCAGCGACTCCGTCATCCGCGAATCGCAGGTGTAACCTAACTTTTTATACCCACTCTTATATCATTTGTATTGATACACAACATAACATAACCCATAACACAAGCTCTGCTTAGCATTCAGCATTATTTATTATTAATTATTATTATTATTATTACTGATGGATCAGTTGATCTACCTCTAGATTGTTGTACATTGATGGAAATTCCATATAACACGTGCTCTATCTACCTCTTTATCAGCATTTTCTGAAGGAGTTCTAGATTTATCAGTATAAGATGTATTGATAGTGCTTTTATCACAACATTCCTTTTCTATCATGCTTAGGTATTTTGACTAGTGATGTTTTTATTATGTGTCAGCATCCGGTAACACTGAAATTCTTAACATTTATCTAATAAATACAGAATGAAATATCCGAGAAACAGATGAATATTGCAATACTTTTATAAATGAAATGGTAAAAATTAAAAATGTACGGAAATTAAAGCCTGTTCAGACCTAAGTAGTAGATTAGATCAAGAGAGTCAAATAGCCTAGACTCTAGGCAATTCTATTCTGGGCTATTCGCTGCCTAGCGCAGCCGCACTAGGAAAAGAATAGCAAAATTACTTAAGGCCCATACCGGACCCAAAGTGGCGCCGCCACCTAATTTATGTTATTATCCCGTTTAACTAAGGAATTTTCAAAAATCCTTCTTCCAGTTTGTGATACCTATCATAAGCTTTTTTTTAATGCCTCTGTAATAGTTTTATTCTATTTAGTTTAGGAAGAGATACGAAGTTGCACTTGGTGGCCACCAAAATCTATTTTCGTATCTCTTCCTAAACTAAATAGAATAAAACTATTACAGAGGCATTAAAAAAAAGCTTATGATAGGTATCACAAACTGGAAGAAGGATTTTTGAAAATTCCTTTGTTAAACAGAATAATAACATAAAGTAGGTGGTGGCGCTAGTTTAGGTGCTGTATGCGCCTTAAAACTCATACTTACCCCAGCAAATCCCTGTGGGTAGGTATGCGGTAAACCTACTGTCACTAAAATACTCGATGGAATACCGCAAACCGTGTGAAAGTCTGAGCAAAATCCTAGCGAAAAATACCGCTAGAAGGTCTCACAGGCCTATAGTATTGTCAAAATGGCCATGATACTCATAAAGCGAACTAGAATAAAATCAAGAGCACTTATCTGGTACCTATCCGAAAACTTTAGCTCAGTTTTCAAATTCTTCTTCTTTTTCAGCTGGATCTGTTATTCGCATGATGCAGCATTTCCTCACGCCAGAAGTATTCCGACAGGGGCTGGTCAACTACATTGAGGCTAAGTAAGAAATACGAATCATATAACATAACTACTTATTTTATGTTTACTAGGTAGTCTAGGTACCACCTTAGCGTTGGTCGTCAACCAGGCATAAAAATTATGCAGTTTGATCTTAAAAAACCTGTTAATAAAACAAAAGCTTCCCTTTAGTATTGAAATTTAGCTTATGCCAGAACACCTTCTGTCATTAACTGGATTCCTGTACAGACCGAGTGTTATTGGTCTCCGTTCCCCCTTTAATTCTTTTCAAACATTACTGGGACCTAGTCTATAGTTCAAACGAATATTAAAGCTTTCTTTTTCATATCATAAATTATAGTTTATCATTCACCTAAACTTTTATGTTGTTTGATGGACATAAATAGAACGCACCCATATCTTCCAGCTCCCGCAAAGCAGCAACTCCCGCTGAACTGTACAGCGCCCTGCAAACAGCCCTGGATGCAAGCAGCCACTCCATCCCCTGGCCAGTAGCTACTATCCTCAACCGGTGGGCCGATCAGGGAGGCTTCCCCGTCATCACTGTGAGGAGGACGGCCCCGGCTGCAAACTCTTTGTACATTGTTCAGGTAATTTCTTTTTCACCACTCCTGCTCGAAAACGACGATTTATAGCCACTCGCTATGCTCGTAACTCTACTTTAGACTGCTTCGCTAGCTTGTTCTTTAATAGATATCGGCACGCTTAACAAGAAAACCTTTTGCCCACTTGTTGAACAAAAAACTATACTTTAGACGTTCTGTTCTATCCAATTCTTTATATTTTCTGCCTCTTGGGCAGTTCGTCCAAAAATCATAAGTTATATTCATATTTAGAATTTTGAATACTTTTAAGATAGCTTCTGCCAAAAGCTTCAAACAATGCTGCATTATAGATATTGGAATCCTTGCAAATATCACTAAAGTCTTCATAACAAAGCTCAATTTTGTTTTTATTGAAATATTTTTAGTAGAGTTATTAATAAACCTCTTTATATTGTACTTGCTTCTGAGCGCTCACGTCTCATGTGTTAAAAGTAGCCTATGCCCTTTTCCAATATAACAACCTAAGCTAAATTCTATCAAGATCTGTTTAGCCGAAAAGGTAACAGGCAACAAAGAGAACAGGCAGATTAACTTTCGCATTTATTATATTTCTAGGTATAGGCATAAATTGAACAGAAAATTCAAACTGTAAAGTCGATATCTTTAAATTTTTCTATTTAAGTACTCATAATAGACATCATCGTAGACAGTTTTTAAAACCACTTCACGGGAAAGTCGCGGGCAACAGCTACTTCTTTAAATATTGTACAAAGCTTGACTAAAGTCTGAAGTTCTACAGAATTTCATAACACATCCTTTTATAAACTTTATACAACTTGAAAACAGAGTTCATTAGTAGAGCATCTTTTGTTTCCCTTCAACTTTTTCCAACAAAGGAATTTTGTATCTGCTACCCAGTACAGACAACCTTACCGTTCCAGTGAAATAATGAATGTCATGGGGTCTTGGTTATTCTACTTTGAAGGCTTCACAGCTGGATTTTTTGGAAAGATCCTTTTGGGATACGTGGAGGTTTCTAACACTTGATTACTTACATTATTGGATTTCAATTATGAGCGCCTTGACATTTACTTTTTATTGAATAATAACGAGTATCTATCGCTTGCTTTATTTTATCTCCTCACTAATGTGATAATAATCATCACTACTTCTATTCTAGATTCTACAACTCTCTAATCCACATTATAAATCCTCAAAATCCTCATTTTATCTTTAGGAACGCTACCTCACCGACACATCTCTCAGCTCCTCCGACCGCTGGCACATCCCCGTCAACTGGGTGCTGTCAACTAACGTGGACTTCACAGACACCAGCCCACAGACCTGGGTCGGAGTGGGCATCACTGCGACATCCGTCGACATCCCTGGACTACCGGAAGCTGAGTGGTTCATCGTCAATAAGCAGCAAACTGGTAAGACTTCAACTTTTACTTTTTTTTTACCCTAGCAATGTTGCCACATACAATCACGTGTGATTGGGATCACACGAAGGTGTATTCATCGGCCGGCTGGTAAATCTTTGTCAAGTGGGTGCCGTCAAATGACGTGGACTTCACTGACACCATCCTACAGACCTGGCTTAAAGTGGACCACTGCTACAGTTACTGTTGACATCCCTGGACCTGCCAGAACCTGAGCGGCTGCCAGCCACATTTCTGATAAAGTGAATTGCTCTGCCTGATCTAACTTTTCCATACCAATGGCAATAGTTATTTTATTATACAGCAATCGAGAGCAGACGAATTTATTATGAATGTAAGTGACTTGAACCGCATACACCCTGAAGTAATCCCTTGTTCAGGGTTGCAATGTTGGTATTCTCCCAATACAGACAAGGTTCGTTGTTAACCCGCTTAAATTAGTAATTACAAAAAGACACATACGTCAGTCTATTACAGTTATCATTTATTTTTCCAAAAACGAAAGGTCGTATTTCTTGTATTCTGTGATCGAACCTGTATTTACTTATCCAGGTTATTACCGCGTCAACTACGAGTCTGAGAACTGGAAGGCCCTAGCGGGAGTATTGACCTCTAATCACGAGCTGATCCACGTGCTGAACCGCGCTCAGATCCTGGACGACTCCTTCAACCTTGCCAGGACTGGAAGACTGGTGAGTTTGCAACTTTTCAAACTGTTATTCGAGAAAAGAGTTGGGAGTTGATATGGTTTTAAGTCTTTAGTTATTTTGAGTGTCTGATGGTAATTATTCAGTTGACCAGCAAGGTGTGCAGCAAGCCATTATAAGAGTAAGCACTTGATACGTTAACCAAGTCTTCTCGCGAGAATTTTGTTTTCATAATTCACAACCGAGAAATCCATGGATGTCTAAATTAGACTTTAGAATCCTAACTTAATTCGGGGTAATTAAATCGAAGTATCTTTTATTATTTGCGGTTTCAAGATTAAAACCCAAATTGAATAATATAACTCGCACACACACACAAAAGCAATTTACCCCAGAGCACATCTCACCTGCCTTATAAATATGCAAAAATAAAACGGAAAGCACTCCGAGAAAATTGCCACTGTTCTGTTTCATAGAAAAGAATGCCGACGGAATGCCAATTGTGACCACAGAAATTAGAGTGGAGCAAGATGATTGAAGCAATTTGCGGAAGATAGTGCCTGGAGTAAATACTAACATTGCGTAATGAAATTCGCTTTAGTGTTTAATGAAATTATACTTAGGTACGACGACCAGTGGGGCAGGCAAATGTCCGCCTGCGACGCAGGTTGTTGCGGATTCGATTTCCCCCTCGGGACAAATTATTGTTTGATCTGACAATATTTTTACAACCTCTTGTGATCGGAACTATACGGAAACCCGCTTTAAACTTTAAATTTACTTATTTGGATTTTAGAAAAACATTACTTAATTAATTCAGCTAGAGCTTTGATGCATAGATACTCGTATGTAAGTTCGGTGACAATGCATTATCATGATATCACGGACTGCTCTGATGATGGAGACAGAAGGTGGCCTTACCCCGTCTAGCTTGGGTCCGTTGGGTTTGTATTTTCAAGTATTTTGATCCTCTGTGATTAAAAAAGCTTGTTTAAGTGTTTTTTTTTATATTAAAATTTTATTTCATCTGTTCTGCTAACGAACTGGATTCAGCAGCACAATAACGGTATGTAAAAGTGAAATTGAAAAAGTCATTGCGTAGTTAGATAAGATTTTTTTTACAGGTTTGTAGTTACGAAACACGATAGTGAATGTTTTTAAAAACTTTTTTCATTAGCCTTTTTGGAAGGTCTTGGTCAAAAACCAAATGGGCACGCGTGGCTGAATTATGCCACGCGTGCCCAGCAAAGAACCGGGAAACCATATGTCCCGAGATCATGGAAATGAGAAGCACATAATAATAATGCTGAACAATTCACAGCATTATCTAGCCCCAAGCTAAGCAAAGCTTCCGTTATAGGTACTAGAAAACTGATATACATAATACAATACAATACAATTATAAAAACGACCAGAACACTCGGAACAAATATCTGCAGATCGTACAAACATTAGTCTCGAGGCGAGAATCGAACCCGCAACCTCCTCTCGTAAAATATAAAATTATGAAATCTTATACACCAATGTCCTACGAAATAATATTTTTAATAATTTTAAGGTTCGGTTCAAAATATGGGGGTTCAATTGTTATAATAAAAATCATGATATACTGTACTAAAAGCACCTATTCTTACTCTGTAGTACAATCCATCGACATGACTACTAAAACTTTTGCAATAATTTCGCTAAGGGTCCCATTCCACTCATCCAATATCTTTGTCCAAGTTCTTTGCCCAATATTTGAACGAATTTCTTTGATGGAGCCCATTCCACTTATCCAATATCTTTGTCTACTTATCCAATATCTTTGTCCAAGATTCCTAATTTGCGTAGCTGATTTTAAATGAAATTCCATCACATCACATAGATAGATGGATGATTGTTACTTCATTACGCCAAAACTTCTAAATAGATCGGGTTGAAAATTGTGGGTTGAAGATTGCATAAGTGTAGTCTTTGACTTGAAATAAATCATAGGCTACAATTCAACCCATAAAACTTCAGTTTCCATGGGAAAGAATTAACCTATATACGTTTTCATACAAACAACGCATTCGAAGCTGCGGGCAGAAACTAGTATCCAAATCTTGTGTTGCTAGTAAATTTGATGAAGTCATCCAAGTTCTTTGATCAAATATACATTAGACAGAGATATTGGATGAGTGAAATGGGCACCTAAGGCATCTAAAACCCTGAATATTGAATCTTCGATCTCCGCTATGCAAATGCTATCTCGGTGCAGATAAAATGTATTGGACGGAGAATTTGAAATATCCCTAGCAAGAGGGTAGCTCTCATACGCGCGGAGAATTCGAGTCATTCAAATCGCGGAGTTTAAGCACTGGACAAAAATATGATGACTTTCCAGCACAGTACCAGCACAGTAGATGGGTAACGAGTTCGAATTCCGTCTGGGGACAAATGCTTATATTATTTGTATGGTTTGCCAGCGCAAACGCAAAAAAGTTTACTTCAGCTCGTACCTTACCGTCAGATAGCTAAGAAGTTTACAGAGGTCTGAATCTAGGTCTAGATAGAGAGCATCTCTTTCTACACTACGCAAATTAAGCGGGATTTGGTAGTAAAACCGGTGTAAAACCATTAAAAAGTAAAAAAAATATGATATATTTTTTAAATTTCAAATTCAAAATTCAAAGTGCTTCCTTTAGACCTTACAGGACTCTTGGAGACGTTACAACACTCAGATTATATAAGTAAAACTAGGAAATAAAGTGATCACTTTTGTCCACTTCAATCTTTTTAAGGTAAAGTAAAGTAGCGAACAAGAAACCTTTACCTTGTTAGAATTATTGTTTTCGAGTTAGAGCAATACTCGTCCCAAGCTTTTTCAAGAATTTTATATTAATATAAAGCAGGCTTTAGAAATTTTATTTGAAATAGGCAGCTCTAGACCATGCCATCTCCAAGATATTCTATGGCAGATATTTTATTCTGTTGGGCAAATTGTATTGGCTAAAAATATACAATGACGTCAAGTGGGTACCAATATCTTAGTCATGTGAAATGCAGAGTAGGTTTGTAGAAGATCTCTTATGAATTTTAATGAAGGAATACAATTCCACAGAGGAAAGCGTTTTACCCAAAACTTTTAGTGAAATATCGCACCCAAGTATCCATATTTTTTTCTTAAGAGGCCAACCTAGCGTGGCTGCTGCAGATTTCAGTACTCACGGGATTCTTGTGGCTAAAAACTCGAATTACATAAAATTCTACATTTTTTGTTTGGTTCCTTCAAAATTTTTTTTTATTCTTATTTATTGTTGAGGACTTTTACTTTACAAAGTATGCCAGTCCTATCATAAACTAAACTGAAAACATAATTATGAAAAAAAAAAATACGACAGAAAAAAAAACATGAAATTGCACTGTTTTGCACCTAATTTGGTAGAGATTTGCGGAACCCTGCGGTCTATTGAAATGTTTTGATTCGTAGGTAATTACTAATTACTTAGAACCTTCAGATTGTTTTTTCATAAGTTGTGTAGTTTTCTTGTAAATAAACAAAAACTCCATTTTTGAACTTGCGCCGTTCCAAAAACGCAACGCTGTCCTGCTCCTATGAAAGCGAAATCCTATGCCTATTCTTATCTCAAAATGGCGCATAATGAGTCCTCTTAAGTTTTTCTTTTTTCGTCTCACCATTTACTGCGTATAGTAGGTATATGACAGGTTATGATAGGTTTGTTTGAAATGGACATTAGCACACCTTACGTATATTATTTTAGAGTGTATTTTGTTAGTAATGGGCAATCTGCAGGATATGCTTAATTTGAAAATGATTTCACTGATGGTAACATTTTATTTGAGTGTTACATTTTATACTACCTTTAAATTAACGTACCTGATGAGATCTAGAGATCACTTTAGTCTTGTAATCATATATTTAAAGTTTTATCATCTAAAACATCAGGTTCTCTACATGTATGAACGACCTTTCACCGAAATTTGACGACCCCTGTGGCGCGGTGGGCGAAGGCCTGCCTGCGACGCAGGAGGTTGTGGGTTCGATTCCCGCCTCGGGACAAATGTGTGTACGATCTGCAGACATTTATTCAGGGTGTTCTGGTCGTTTTCTACGTATAACAAAATAATATCTACGTATTGTATTATATTATGTATATCAGTTATCCCGCACCCATGTCTGTCTGTCTGTCTGTCCCTATTATGCTTAGATCTTTAAAACTGCACTACGGATTTTGATGCAGTTTCTTTTAATATATAGAGTGATTCAAGAAGAAAGTTTATATGTATAATACATGCATAATATAGTACCCGTGCAAATATAAATTTTTGTTCAGATAAATTACATAATATGTCGTTAATGCTAACTTATTTTAGCACATGTCATCTGTTTGCTCTAGTTATATCATAGGTCTCTTCTAGTTTCTTCCACTCGTTACTATCACTGGCAGTTCTTGACGATAACATTCCAGGCGATAGCCTTTAGTCATCTTCCTACCTCATAAATGATCTTTCACATTTTCTTCTCTCGGTTTCTGGGTTGCCAGTTTTTAATTGTTTTGCTCCACCTGTCAGGTGTATGTGACCCTTCCATAATTGTTTGTGTTTTCAGACTACAATAATAACATGTTCTATACATACGTAAACTTATACTATAGAATAACTATAATTATAGTACGGTAATGTCGGTTATATATTTACATACAATAAAAAGAGGAACAACTTCTACAGCAAGAAATATAAACTTGTCCAAGTTTTGTTTGTCGACTCTTATTAGCCTTAACGAAGAGTACCTAAATGTAACTTTAAAAATTCAACTTAAAACTTCGATATCTCTGACCAAGCGCATTCGTATAATTTGCATATTAATGACACTGCAGAGTGCTCTGAAAGCAAATGTGGCTTTCGATCGAGCTGTGCTAGATTTCATCGGAATTGTTTTAGTTTCTTTGGGGATTTCCAACTTTTAAAAGTGCTTTACTGCAATTGCAATAAACTTGAGCATTTGTAATAGCTGCAGTACCTATTTTCTTTGTTATGTAAACGGATTTTTTCCTCTAAGACGGCAAAAAGCTTTAACCATCGTAATTTATGTTTCATGGGTTATATTATCGCTAAGCAATAAAACCCTTAAATAAATTTAAAAAAAAAAATGGCCTAATGTGGACCTTTTGGAGGATGACAAATCAGTCTTCACAAAGAACGACTGTGATGATCCAACATAACCGTCTTTTATTTTCCAGGCATACGAACTACCATTCGACATTTCACTCTTTCTGGAGAAAGAAGAAGACTACATTCCGTGGGCAGCTGCCAACCCTGCGTTCAGCTATCTGGACCTTGCTTTGACTGGACTACCAGTACACGAGCTGTTTGGAGTAAGTATCAACAAAAAACTACATATTTAGCTAAGTCAGTGTTCGGATTGAACGGCAATTGCTTACGAGTATTTATACCAAAATATATGGGAAATTTGGAACCCTTTTTCCTTCAATATTTTTGCTTATACAACGTTTGTTTTTTCTAGAAATACCTTCTGACTCTCAGCGCCCCTCTCTTCACCAAGCTTGGGTTCGACGCTGTGGCCAACGAAGAGCACGTGACTCCTTATCATAGAAACATCATTCTGGACATCAACTGCCGTCTCGGCAACCAGGAGTGTATTGACCAAGCGCAACAGAAACTCGAGGAGTTCAGGAACGACCCAAGTAAGTGTTCATTGAAATAGAAAATACCCTTTTTAGGAAATTCATTAATCATTATTCATTTGATCTATTCCTAACCCCTATACCATAGAACCTATATTGTATAAATGTTGTTGTTATATATGTTTATCTTCCGTGACGACACCTAAAAGCTCAGTCTAAAGACCAGCTACACAAATAGAACATTGTGCTGTGTCTCAAGCTGTTGTATACCACTACTCGTCGCTTTCAGTTTTTACAGTATTTTGATTTGTGTATTAAAGGAGTTTTTCCTTTGTTTTTGTTGACTTTGTTGCAACAATTTTCATTCTACTACATTGTCCAGTTTAATAAGTCTGTTTGTTTATTTTATTTTTGTGTATTTGTTCCATCTTCAATGATTGTTAAATTCCCAGCCCAGGCACTAAACCCTGACATCCAGACCACAGTGTTCTGCTCCGGCCTCCGCGGCGGCGATGAAGAGAATTTCAACTACCTCTGGAGTCGGTACCTCGCTACCTCAGACTCAAGTGAACAGTCCATCCTACTCTCCTCTCTGGGATGCAACACTAACGCTGATCTTCGTACTTTGTGAGTTGACTTGCCTCTATTAAATAAATAAGATTAACTTACAGTTTTTGTCACAATTTGTTTCTTCAACAGCTATCTGGATCAAGTCATCAACGACAATTCTCCTGTGCGTGAGCAGGACAGACACACTATCATTGTGTCTGTCATCAACTCTAGTCCTGAGAATATGGAAGCTGCGCTCGACTTCTGCCATAATCATTGGCACGACATTCAACCTAGGTAAGACAACTTGATACCATTCGATTTTTCGATAAAGAAATATAGATCTTATTTATGTTAATGACAACTGATATTGGAGTGGTAAGTAATGCCGAGAAGGTCCTTAATGTTTCTTTTTAAAATTTCAGGGTACAAGGCCTCACTGGAACTACTAACATCCTGAACGCATTTGCCAGAAGACTAACAACACAGGAACACTCGGACAAAGTAATTTTAGTCATTATATTTATACTAGCATCCACACGCAGTGTGTTTTTTTTTTTCGGTATGATCATATTATTACACCTGCCTACATGTTGTTCTAGACACAAATTTCATCGAAATTCAGCCCGATACATTGTAGCTTACGCTTTGTCCGGCGTAGTCTACACTCAAATATATGTTATGACAACGTTGCAAACTTTCACCTTTTTAATAAATAAATAATGCTGGACAATTCACACAGCATTATCTAGCCCCAAGCTAAGCAGAGCTGGTGTTATGGGTACTAGATAACTGATATACATGATATAATACAATACATAGATATTTTTTATTATACATAGAAAACGACCAGAGCACCCTGAACAAATTTCTGCAAATCGTTCACACATTTGTCCCGAGGTGGGAATCGAACCCGCAACCTCCTGCGTCACAGGCAGACCTCGTCAAATAATATTAGTAGGATAACCAATAGAGGATAATTAATGCTTTGGGTTCATTCATTCTTCTTTGCTTTAAGCGGTTTCTATAGTAGACATGCTTTATTTTATTCTTTTTCATATTTTTTTCATTAAAAGTAAAGTAATTGAGTTTTGAGTATAATTTTGTCAGCCTGCTCAGTGACTTCAAAATGAGTTATATTTGAAGACACTGAGCACTTTATCTATGACACATTCAATGACTTTAATAAATATTTTTCATTCAGATTGACGCCTTTGAAAACCGCCACCAATCCATCTTCACCGCCGGAGAACTGGCCTCTATTGCTGGTATTAAAGAAAACATCGCTGCCTCTATCACATGGAGCAACGAAAACGTAGATGCTGTTGAAAAGTGGCTGACAGATTACTTCAGTGATGATGATAATGGTGAAGACAGTGGTGAAGACAGTGGCGAAGACAGTGGTGAAGACAGTGGTGAAGGCAGTGGTGAAGATAGTAATGAAGATAGTGGCGAAAACGGTGGAAATTATGCTACTAGTGTGTCCACTGCTTTGATTGTACTCATGTCATTTTTGGTTTCGATCTTCAACCACTAACGTAATAAATAAACTTTCGTGTAATTAATTAATGATCGTTTAGTGCAGCTTTCTGTATCTACATGATTGTTTTTAAACATGACGATAACAGTAAAAAAATCAGCTTTCTAAACGAAAACCTGTTGGTTTTGTAATGTTTGTTCATACAAATAGTTAGGTTTTTTAAGTTTAAGTTTATTCAATATTTAATTCTTACCTATAAGCAAGGATCAAATATAATCTTAAGGCAGCAAGCGGCCAACAAGGTGGCCTGTAAGAATAGTTTGTAAATATTTTTTATGTGTTTTACTAAAGATATTTCAAAAATGATTTCGTTTTATTAAACACCCTTCCGAATATTTTAATCCAAGAACATTATCAATCTGCTGTCGTAAAAACCTGATTGTGAGCATGAAACGTGTTTGTACTGTGATAAATATGTATATCTAATGTATTGGCAGTGTTCTGATAAAAATCGTGGAAAACGCAATATTTAGATTACTGTGTCTCAAGAAAATCAAAATGTGCCCAATATGGTGTATATTAGTAGTGTCTTTAAGCATTTTCAAACTTGCATTGTGCTTACCAATCATACCTTACGATAGACCAGACAAAGACAGCCTAGACGCTATAAGAAGTCTTGCAATAAAATTTCAAGTCAAAGCTAACACTGAAACTTCAAGCAATAGTTCAGAAAAACCTACCAGAAAAACAGAAATATATATTTTGAATAAAGAAAACTACCCTAAGGATTATTTTCAACACTTTACCAAACAAGTCACTGATGATTTTAAAAGAGATAACTTAGCTGAATCTGACACAAATAGTAAAGCTATATATGATGAGTCAAATAAACTTTTAAGAAGCAAAATAAGACCAGGCATGCATGTGACCAGATATAAAGTTGAACTTACCTCCAAACAACAACGGAACGTTCCATGGAAGACTGGTAGCTCATGTGGTTGTAATAACGGAAAGAGAAAAACCTGTTAAGTTTTACGCTCGCGATTTAAAAATCGATTCAATAGAATACTCGCTTTTTGGTGGTTCAAATTCAATTCCTGTTGACAATTTTGAAGTTGATGATGGCATATTGAAAATTAAAACTGGTATCAACGCTAGTACTTATACTTTTATAATTGAGTATCAAGGTTTTCTATCTGGCTTTGGGCAAGGGTTTTACACAGGACATTTTCAATCAAAGTAAGTATCTACTCTTTTATTTTAGAATTATATTTCTATATGAATACTCTACGCCAGACCAAACATTTTATTAGAAAATGTTACAGGTGTATAAAATGAAAGTTGTGTTTCAATTAATGTAGAAAAACCAACATTGACAAACTTGATCAAGTGTCTGGACTAGATCCTATGATAAGATAGGTACAAACAAAGACAAACACGTAAGTAAGATACGGTCATGCCATCCTCCACAATTTTATCTTCACCGGAATAAACTAAGATAACTGAATATTGAAAATTAAAATTTTAGGCTAAAGTAAAAATAAATAAAATAATATTTTAGATGCAGGAAAAACTTTTAACGTAATATACATAAGCTAATGTTGAGCCACAAGTCTAACATTATGGACGTTGAGACCGGCAACTTTGTGACAGAAGTCTCAGCTAGCCATAAGGCGCTAAGAGCCAAAAAGTATTTTTATGATTTTATTGTACCAGTCCAATGTGGACTGGCTCTCGTATCCTGTGAGGTTCTTACACATAAGTCACAATATATTTTCAAGTGCCAGCAGGATGGTCACAGTGCCAAAGCATGTAATGAACTAAATCGAGTCCAAATGCGGCTACAGGAGTACCTCCGCCTTAACCTTAGTGTTATGTATATTTCAAAACTCATTCACTCGAGGCTCACTCACTCACTCACTTCATTCGTTCTACGTTTCTTACTGTAATAAAATAGTCTGTGACAAAATGTCCGTGTGTTTCATTTTAGGTTATGGTCCCAGCTAAAGAAAATTAATTATCTAATTAATATTTCGCGAAATACTGGTGTCAGATTATAAGTCAGATGGACACAGTCAGTATAGGGCAGTTACGAGTTACGATTCATAATAGTAGTGAGTAAAAAACACCTGGACCGTTTTATTGAAAAACAGGTTGTCCGCCATGGCAAGCTCAAGCTATTTGGTTAGCGTGCCGAAGCTGAAAGGTCGCGAAAACTACAGTGACTGGTGCTTTGCTGCTGAAAACTTCCTTGTATTGGAAGGCATGGTTAAATGTATCAAACCGGAGGCCGGACAAAACCCAGAACCGGCGGATGATGCAAAAACAAAGGCGAAATTGATTTTGACCATAGACCCATCAATTTACGTCCACATAAAGAATGTCAGTACAACGAAGCAACTGTGGGAGAAATTAAGGAATCTGTTCGATGATTCTGGCTTTACTCGAAGAATAAGTCTACTGAGAAACCTTATTTCAATACGACTTGAAAACTGCAGTTCAATGACGTCGTACGTAACACAGATCGTTGAAGCGGGACAGAAGTTGGCGGGAACGGGTTTTAGCATCGATGATGAATGGATTGGTTCGATCATGCTAGCTGGATTATCTGAAAAATTCATGCCCATGATAATGGCGATCGAACATTCTGGAATTTCAATCACCACGGACGCCATTAAATCCAAGTTGATGGATATGGATGATGATTGTAATGAAGTTAGCCAGAACAGTGCATTTGCGAGTTCACAGAGATTCAAGAATAAAAAATTGTCTATGGCCAAAGATGGAAGCAAACCGTCAGGCGAAAACGTCAAAAACAAATCTAGTGTCAAATGCTACAAGTGTAAACAAACTGGTCATTACCGAAATCAATGTCCGAAAAATGAAATGGTTTCATTGCAAGATTCGCAAGAAAAGAAAACCAGAAAGGAAACAAATGCCTTTAGTGCTGTTTTTTTGAACGGCAATTTCAACAAAAATGAGTGGTATATTGATTCTGGCGCAAGCACACATTTGACAGCAAACGAAAGTTGGGTTACCAATGCGTGTTATCTACAAGATAAAGAAATAATTGTCGCGAACAATAACAAAGTAAGAGTTTTGTGTTCCGGCGATGTGAACGTCGTAACAGAGACCGATGAGTTCGAATTTAATGTGCCAGTTACCGGCGTCTTATGTGTTCCTGATTTGACGACGAATCTATTATCAGTGAGCCAGTTAATCAGTAACGGGAACAAAGTTGTATTCACCGCGAGCGGCTGCTGTGTTTATAATAGAAATGGCAAGTTGGTAGCCATGGCGTCATTAAAAAATGGAGTTTACAAGCTAAGAATGCCTGAAAGTATATTGGCTGCATCAACAGTTACAGTGGATACGTGGCATCGCAGACTCGGACATGTAAACAGTTCATACATGAACAAAATGACTGATGCAGTACAAGGCATGGATCTTGATGATAAAAGTCAGATTACCAAGTTGTCATGTAAGGTATGCTGTGAAGGTAAGCAGTCTCGTCTACCTTTTAACCATGTTGGCTCGAGAAGTAACGAGATACTCAGTGTCGTCCACACAGACATTTGTGGGCCTATGGAGATAGAATCCCTAGCTGGTTCAAGATATTTCATATTGTTTATTGATGATTATAGTCGCATGACTTTTGTATATTTCTTGAAACGAAAAAGCGAAGCCTTGTCATGCTTTATGAGATTCAAAGCAAAGGTTGAAAATCAAACAGAAAGGAAAATCAAAGCCATACGCAGTGATAATGGACGCGAGTACTGCAATAAAGAGTTCTCTTTATATTTGCAGAAACATGGAATAAATCACCAGAAAAGTAACCCGTACACACCGGAACAGAATGGCTTAAGTGAACGTACTAACCGCACAATAGTAGAAAAAGCGAGATGTCACTTGTCTTGATGTTACAACTGCTTTTTTGAACGGTGATCTCGATGAGACGGTTTATATGCAAAAACCTGATTGTTTTCCTTGTCAAAAATGTTGTACAAAAGTTTTGAAATTAAATAAAGCTATATATGGACTAAAACAATCATCGAGAATGTGGTACAAAAAGGTGGATGATGTTCTCATTACTTTAGGTTACAAACGATCAAATATTGAACCTTGTTTGTATACAAAAATAGAAAATGATAAGAAAACAATTGTAACAATTTATGTTGATGATTTTTTTGTTTTCAGTAATGATTTTAAGGAAACTGCTTTCTTGAAAGAAACATTGTCATCTCAATTTAAAATCAAAGATTTGGGAGAAGTAAAACAATGTCTTGGAATGAGTGTCCATATTGATAAAGTAAATGGTGTGATAACTTTGAGCCAAGAAAGCTACTATTGTGCGGTTAGTACGTTCACTTAAGCCATTCTGTTCCGGTGTGTACCACCGGAACAGAATGGCTTAAGTGAACGTACTAACCGCACAATAGTAGAAAAAGCGAGATGTCTCTTATTTGATGCCAATTTAGGCAAAGAATTTTGGGCTGAAGCAACGAACACCGCTGTGTATCTACAGAATAGAATTGTGTCTAATGGTTTGAATGGAAAAACAGCATATGAAATGTGGTCGGGCAATAAACCTGATGTAAGTCATTTAAGAATATTTGGAAGTGTTGTCATGGTGCACATAGCTAAGGAAAAAAGAAAGAAATGGGATAAAAAGTCAGAGAAACATTTGTTGATGGGATATCCAGAGGATGTAAAAGGTTACCGTGTTTACAATCTTAGAACTAAACAAATTACAACTAGTCGAGATGTAATAATAGTTGAAGAAGAAACACAAGTCTTCATCCCCATAGTAGGAGAGACAAATGACAGAAATGAAAGCTTAGATTCAGTGGGGGAGACATTGATTGAGCAAGAAGATGTCACCACAGAAAGCTTCATTGATCCCCATGATAAAACATATACTCCAAGTGACTATGAAGATGCTGAATCATCTGAGGAAAGTGACACGCTGAGTAAAGAAGCAAGAAATCCTAGAATGAGGAGGAAGCCAGATCGGTATGGTTTATCTACAATGTGCACAGAAGAAGATATCCTAGATGATGCAAGTGACTTGACTCTGCATGAGGCGCTGAAAGGACCAGAAAAGGAAAAATGGTTAGATGCAGTTAATGAAGAACTTAAGTGTTTCAGTGATAATAATGCATGGGAGTTGGTAGATGCTCCCAAAAGTGGTACAATAGTGAAGTGTAAATGGGTGTTAAAAAAAAAGTATGACAGTGAAAATAACATACGGTTTCGTGCAAGACTGGTAGCCAAAGGTTTTATGCAAAAACAGGGTATTGACTATTCAGAAACATTTTCTCCAGTTGTAAGGCACACAACATTGAGAATGTTGTTTGCATTGGCCGTGCAATTAGATTTAGATGTTACACATCTTGATGTTACAACTGCTTTTTTGAACGGTGATCTCGATGAGACGGTTTATATGCAAAAACCTGATTGTTTTCCTTGTCAAAAATGTTGTACAAAAGTTTTGAAATTAAATAAAGCTATATATGGACTAAAACAATCATCGAGAATGTGGTACAAAAAGGTGGATGATGTTCTCATTACTTTAGGTTACAAACGATCAAATATTGAACCTTGTTTGTATACAAAAATAGAAAATGATAAGAAAACAATTGTAACAATTTATGTTGATGATTTTTTTGTTTTCAGTAATGATTTTAAGGAAACTGCTTTCTTGAAAGAAACATTGTCATCTCAATTTAAAATCAAAGATTTGGGAGAAGTAAAACAATGTCTTGGAATGAGTGTCCATATTGATAAAGTAAATGGTGTGATAACTTTGAGCCAAGAAAGGTATATAATGCAATTGTTGCAAAAATTCCAAATGACGGAATGTAAAATGGCTAGTACTCCATTAGAACCTAAGTTGAATATAAGTGTAGATAAAAATTGTAAAGGTCAATTTCCATATCAGCAACTTATAGGTAGTTTGATGTATTTGGCTATATTAACTAGACCAGATATTGCATATTCTGTTGGATTTTTAAGTCAATATAACAATTGTTATAATGGAGAAATTTGGTCATATGCCAAGAGGGTGTTAAAATATGTAAAGAAAACAAAAGAGTTTGGTTTAAAGTTTACTAAAACAGGTAATAATCAGTTGGAAGGTTTTGTAGATGCTGATTGGGCAAACAATGTAGTAGATAGGAAGTCGTATACAGGTTTGTGTTTTGTATTATCTGGAGCTGCAATCTCTTGGGAATCACGAAAGCAAAGAACTATTGCTCTTTCAAGTACTGAAGCCGAATACATGGGCTATGCAGATGCATGTAAAGAGGCTATATACCTACGTAATTTGTTAAATGAAATTACTGGTAATATATGTACTATTTCCATTTTAAATGATAACCAGGGTGCGCTGAAGTTGTCTGTAAATAATATGTTTCACAAACGAACAAAGCACATTGATATCCGTTATCATTTTTGTAGAGAATGTATTTCCAACAAAATTGTAGAACTTAAGTATCTAGAAACAGCTGAGATGCCAGCTGATATTTTAACTAAAAGTTTGTCTAGTGTAAAACATTACTACTTCATGCAAAAACTAGGTATTCAAGATGTTTCAGGTCGCTAGTTTATAAGCTGTTGTATGTAATCTTAACTTGTTTTATGTAAGTTTGTTGTTTTGTTGTTTTTTGAAATAGTGGGGGTGTTATGTATATTTCAAAACTCATTCACTCGAGGCTCACTCACTCACTCACTTCATTCGTTCTACGTTTCTTACTGTAATAAAATAGTCTGTGACAAAATGTCCGTGTGTTTCATTTTACCCCTCTCTTTAGCCCTCAGAGCCAAGGCATAATAATAATGATGTTTATTTTCTCTCACAAAGGTATATACTTAATCTTCATAGCCTTTGTGACACCACGAAGACTAGGCAGTGAAAGCGTTAATTCCTTAATACAACCTGAGTTGTGAGAGACTGGTGCCTATGTTATAGGTTTATGAAAAACCTGTAGCACAGGTCACCAGTGCATGCCGAGAGTTGACGTCAAGGTAGACTGCAGCCATTTTAGAATTCAAGATAGGATAGATAATACTTCAAATAAGAACAATCAAAAGTAATTCAATCAAGGACTGTTATTAAAAGGCGGAAGAACTTTAATTAGCCAATTGACAAGTGTATACTTAAGAAGTGTATACTTTGCCAACGTTCATTCCCTCTTGCTGTATGGTGTGGAGCTTTGGGGGTGTGCATCAGATTGGGAGCGCGCCTTCAGACTGCAAAAGCGGGCAATAAGAGCCATAGTCAGAATACCCCAGGATGAATCCGCGCGGCCGTATTTTGAGTCCCTAGGAATCTTGACCGTTCCCGCCCTTGTCATATACCAGTCCGCGCTGTATGTGCGTGACAACTTGGACAAATATGCAAGGTACGGGGACGGTCATAGATACAACACGAGGCACGCACACCGGCTGAGAGCTCTCCCACGACGACTGGTGAAGACGTCCAAGTTGCAGCACGTAATGGGGACGGCTGTCTACAACCGTATCCCAAAATCTATCACCAGCGCGCAAAGTGGCTGATAAACAAATCAATTTATGACATGAAGGAATTTATGATTTTAAAATGTAATTAATAATACTTACCTACGTACAATTAATTAATTTAAGTAATTTATAATTATAATTTGCAAATTCATCTATTATTTAAATAGTTTATGTATGTTCTTACATAATTTTATTAATATTGATTATGTGACCTGTAACCTGTGAAAGTTATTAATAAATGAACTATGAACTATGACAAGTATACTATTCTGTTTTGCTGATTGTCCAGCCAAAACAAAGGCAGTAAGTAAGTATATTGACTCAATTGAGAGGCGTTAAAGTGGTAAGAACTAGCTGTTGCTTGCGGCTTTGTCGGCGTAAACTGGTTGGAAAGGCTGCTGTTTTAAAAGAAACATCAAAGATATACTAGACAATCCAACATTTCGAATTGTTCGTTGAGCTAAATCACTTTTCCGACTATTTTTATTAAATGTAAAATTTTATCTCTGACTTTTTTGCCCTTAACTTTTTGACGACTAATGCCCGTATTACATTTCCACCGCGATTTTCGCTGCACAACAATTGTCGCCGTTTGAGTTGCAGAACGGCACGAGAAGTGTTGAATTCAAAGAACTTATCTATACTTTTATTATAAAGAGGAAAGATGTATTTGTGTATGTAACGAATAAACAAAAAAACGACTGGACCGATTTCAAAACTTAGATTGCCATTAGAAAGCTACTTTATCAGTGAGTAACATAACATATAAATATATATATTATAGACGTGTGGTGCTGGCTTAGAATTTGCACCACCCCAACTCTTCCCGTGAGTGTCGTAAGAGGCGACTAAGGGACATACACCGGGGGCGGTCAGCAGCGCCTCTTGCAGTATAGATCTACCACCCAACTGCGATCCCCAACCCGCATGCCTAGCGTGGGGATTATGAGCATTACCCCCATGAGATAAAAACCAATGGGGCGATCATTAGGGGGAGGCCTGCGTCCAGCAGTGGACCAATATAGGCTGTTAAGATTGATCATAATTCTAGGCACAGAATATACCCGTGCGAAGCTGGGGCGGACCGCTAGTATGCAATACAATAAGAATGTGCCTAAAGCAGTCCGAGTGAAATAACAAGTAAAATGTAATGCATTGCACTCTACTAAGATGGCCAAAGTTTTGCTGAAAAGTAGGAATTTTTACTCGACTGTTCAAGTGTGTTATGTTTTCAGTATTCATGTGAGTTTCTAAGTTCCATCTGAACCACCTGAACAAATTTAAATCTAATGCGGTACATAAGTATCGTTAGACCTTCCTTTCGAGCTTCTACCTGTTTGATAGAAGTAACACCCATAGTCGAAAAAAGATTTTCTTTCTTAGAAAGTCCAATGAATACTTACACAAATCCAAACTCGATGTAGAATGTTTGTTAAAAACCACGATTTAAAAAACCTGGTGTTGAGTTTCAGATATAGTTGGAAGCACTAACTATTAAATTATCTCAAATCGACCAGTGATGCGAATTGCGTATAAAGGCGCGGCAACGGAGTGGGCTGTTTGTTAACATTTTATCTACATCGAGTTTGGTTAGTGTATAAGTACTTTTCCCCACGTTTCTGACCTGTGATAATCACAAGCCCCTCTTTAGTAGACCTACCTTCTACCTACCTATCAAAAATGTTATCTCCCTTAAACCATTTTCTGACACTATCGCATCGCGAACTTTTATCTCATCCGATGAGCTGATATTTGCTTTCTATAATCTTTTTTCTGCTCTCATTTCTTCAAAAATAGTGCAGTGCTACGCATGTGGGCCAAGTGATGTGAAAAGGCCAATAAAATGGCCAGGACAAAGTTCAAATGGAAGCTAGCAATTTTCTCTTATTTAATTTTAGTGAATGTGTTTACTAAATCACTACCGATCGAAAGTAGATTACCAACGATTATAACATCAGACACCTTTTTTAAAAATGCGGAAATTCCAACAATAGATCACCTATTGAGAAGTGGTATACCATTAATAGAACATGAAACTACAACGACAGAAATATCAACATCGGAGGACCCTACGACGACAGTTATTCCAGCACCCGAAGAAGCCACAAAAGAGTCATTGACTGCCAAAAGTGTTTCTATTGTAGAAAACTCAACAGACTCAGTTGATGGCGAGCACCTCGACATAGTTCTAAATGCGACTAGGAATAACCTTATAAGGCAAGATGTAAGACCAGGTCAAACTGTAAGAGAATATGCTATTCAAATCACACCAAATGGAAACTCATTTACTGGAAGAGCAGCTATAAGTGTACAGCTAACTTTCGCGACCAGAGAGGATGAGATAGTGTTCCATTTGCACGACGATATTAATGTTCAGTCTGTGATGGCAGGAGTTTTTAGTGAAACAAATGTTATTCAGGCTGATTTCGACCATGACGATGGATTGTTGGAAATAAGTCCACAACAGATTGCTTCATCATTTATCCTCGTTATCACTTACACTGGCAGCCTGACAAATGCTGGATTAGGATTATATCGAGGAACTTTCGAAGCAAAGTAACTAATTTTCTGTCTTCTCTATCTCTTACTTCTCTATCTTCCTATCTTGCTTCATCAATTATTTTCATTTTGACACCTACAACAAATGTTTTTGGGAAATACTGTTTGATTATTTAAAGATAGTGACAATAGTTTTTCATGTAGCTACATAAAAATCAGCGATGGTTTTCAAATACTGAATATGTTTAATTTGCAGCAACTACCTGGCCATGAATTTGCATCCTGCGAACGCAAGGCGCGTGTTTCCTTGCATGGATGAGCCGACTGAATCGGCAATCATAAGTTTCACATTTAACGATATCGAATACAACAACATCTTCGCCAACTCTGTACTTGAAGAGAACAGCCTGTAAGTATAATAGACATAACCTTCTTTTTGGTTTATTTTTATTTTTGTGAAAGAATACTAGAAAAATTAAATATATTTCTAGCAAACTCCGCTCGAAATGGAATTTTCTCAATTTTTTTTAACAATCATGATATGCATGAACAAAAAAAAACAACGATATTTTTGACTCCAGTTATAAAATGACTCCAATTGCCTACACCTCCCCTAAAAAATGAGTGTATCTTTTACAGAACCCAATTCAGAGCCCTTGAAGGTCCACCTCAACTTTGGACCATGGCTGCTCACAACTTCAACAACGTCAACGTTCCAACCAGCAACGTTCTCCTCTACGTCCGACCTGGCGTTGCCAACCAAGAGTCCAGGGCCTCAGTGGCTTTTAACTACTATTTTACGAACCTCAATGAGTGGACAAACAAACCTTACTTCGAGATCCAGCTGAATCAGAGCCCACAGTTGAGCGTTTTGGCGTTGCCGGATATAGATGTGGAGTGGCACGGACTATCAATGATTGCAATCTGGTGAGTTTTGTTTATTTTTATGAAATTAAAAACTAATTATATCCAAAACACTTTGATATCAAACAATACAATAAAAAAACACTTATTGGTTTTCTGAAATTTCAATTGAATATTTGTCATATTTACCACTGCTACCGTCACAAATAAGGGCCACTTTAGGGGACGGATCATAATCTATCCTTGTAATCCTAATGTGAAATAAAATATAGATGTCTATTTTATAACTGTTTGTTAAGGGAGCCGTACATCCTGATGGAGAACACGTGTTCAGTGAGACAACAGTACTTAGGTCTAATAAAGATGGCAAAGGCGGTGTCGCAGCAATGGTTCGGATACGTCATCTATCCAAATAACTGGCGCTATGAATGGGTGGTATCTGGACTTGCATCTTACGCTGCCTGGGACGTTTTCCGAACGGTAAGTTTTTTAAAACTACTAAGTTAGGTAGACCTTTAGCTTCCAATCGCAGCATATGCTAGTATTAACAGATGTGTGTATACCCCCTTGACTGGCAAAAGCACTGAGAGGGACGATGCAATACGATACGATTGCAAAATCACTGAACTAATATAACCTAATAATATTTGAAAGTTTCGGAAATAAACAATTATTGATTTTGATTCTTTAACGATCAAAAGAAATTTGTTAATTACACAAAAAATACAGATATAAAAGTTCATTTAAATTTCAGTTCCAATCGAGCGATTTCGTCGACGTCACATTGCTAGACGTCAATACCCTCTTCGTCACCGAAGTAATACAAGAGAGTCTGTACCTGGATGGGTTCAGCAGCATTCAGGTTATGGAACCAGCAGAAGACATATTTGATGAAGAAGACATCAGAGACAACCACAATGGCATCATAAACTACAAAGCCCCGGCGTTGTTCAGAATGATGAGGTTGATCCTCGGAGACGAGTCTACAGACTTTATACAGTTGGCTGGGCGTGCTCTTGTAACTGGCATGTATGTACCTATTTAATTTGTTAGAACTACCAACTGAGGATACACACGTATAAAAACATTGATAAACATTGATGGTTTTCTTGATAAACTTGTCGAGATAAATAGCTAATAAATATTATCCACAAGGAGATTGTAGTTTTTTGTATTAAACAAGAAACAAGTTTAAAGCCTGCTACCACTATGCCAATAAAGGGAACCAAAGTTAAAATCGTAGGTGTCTTCTATGGTTAAGTTAGTAATACGTAGGTTAAGCTTATCTGACTACTTTGATCGGGCTAATTTTGCTTAGAACAACTTAACTCTAGTTTTTTTTTTGGTATTTCTATATATTCTATAAAATGCTAAAGTAATAGTGATAAAGTAAAGTAATAGTAGTAAAATTTCACCAGGGCATTACAAAGTATTGACTCTTCGATCTTCGTTGATGCTATCAACAGCGAATGGAATAACAACGGTAACATCGAAGACGTTGAGGAGTTTCTCGAGCCATGGACTCAGAACACTGGGTGTCCCCTGATTGATGTCAGGTTGCTGCAAGGCGGTGTTCTTGTTACTCAGGTAAAGAATATAACACTCATACTATATAATTGAATGGTGCAAAAATGGTGAAAAAATTTACAAAGATTTACAATTTCACATAGACATGCAGAAAGCAAAACCTGCATAAAATGTTAAATATAAAATAGGCGTGTGTTTGGATAATGTTGATATATCGATTCATATCATTCCTAAACGATCCACCGCTTCCAGATACCTATTCCACTATACCATTCAAATATTATTGTATTTTTTTTTCTTTATAATAAATCTCGTATCTCGACGACCGAATGTATTCTATTAATTGGGGCTAAGTAATAATTTTGATTGTCCAGCATTATTAAAACTTATTTATATATGTTTATATTAAAAGTAAAATCAGTGAAAATAAATCACTTTTTTAAAACTATGTTTTTGAACTTTTTGCAGGAACGTTTCGGTTTCTCATCCCAACCGCACTTGAACTTTCCGCTGCCCATCACGTACTCAGTGAGCACTCAACATAACTTCGACACTATCTACCCGATTACCATGATGGATGGAACCATGACCTTCAGCATGTTTCTTGATGAAGATGAGGGGGATTATGTTCTGTTCAATGTACAGGGACAAGGTAATATCGCATTTTGGCTGTCTTGGTGAGCTTTGATCTGCCGAGGTTTGGAGCTAACAAAACAACCGACCTTTGTATTGACTTGGCTAACATTCGAACGAAAGATACGGGCATAGTGTTTGAAATTTTTATGTGGTGTGTGTGGTCCTAACATCGGCTACCATACTGCTTTTTATCAAAATCGCAACACAGCACACAATGAAGTTATTTATATGGATAGAGGACGCTTTTAAAAATAAAAAATGTTTTACTACATTAGGCGTCAGGCTTATCAGATATTCACAGATTAAAATAACTTTTGCTATTAAGTTTATTTTTTATTTGTTATTTGTTCCATCTCTGAAACCTGACACTTTAGGACTTTATTGTTATGTATGACATGTTTTATTTGTATAAGTGGTCTCTATCCAAATATATATAACGTTAATTTTGAAGAGAAAAAAAAACAGTGTGGTTATCGTTGTTATGGCCTGAACGCGTATGTATAAATTCGAGCCTATCGTATCTGTTTACAAAATCAAGTCTAAGTCTAATGCAACTTCATAGTCTGAAAAAAAAAATGCAAACCTTTTTCAAACCTTTTTCCATTCCTGTGAAGTTTAAAAGTCTGCTAATGAATGTAACAAGACCTTTGTGAACAAGTTACACGCCCTACTTAGGCCTCTTTAGTTTTTGTTCGCAAGCATTTCCAGCTGACCTATTTATGCCGTTTCAGGGTACTATCGAGTGAACTATGATAACGATTTGTGGGAGCGAATCATTGAAGCACTAAATGATCCTGATCGTAGGGAGCAAATACATCCGCTGAACCGAGCTACGGTAAATTTGCTTTTTATTCATCATATTTGGATATTCCCATTTGTATATTCCATAAGTATTTGAATCATTTTCAACGAAAAACAAACGGGTGATTGAACCTCATCCTTTTGTTTTGTTTTCCTAAAAATGGGTTTTTGTAAACTGCTTTGTGCTAAACTTATTCTTGAACTATCTGCTTTAGATGCGTAAGTATGGATCGAATGAACTAATTTGTTATAGTTCTCACACGAGAGTCACCGTGTGCAAACGGGCAAGAAAGGAAATGAAAAAAATCATAGTGAATGTTTTAGGGCCAAGTGAATAATAAGTGCCCGATGATGATGTATTTTGTAAGAAGTCAGTAGATTTTCTCACCGCTTTCGTGATACAGGAGAAAGCTGAATTTGGCGCGAGCACTATATTACCTGCTGGCAGATGCTGGATGCGGCAAGCTGAAGACAGGGCGCTATGGCGCTCATTAGGGGAGGCCTATGTCCAGCAGTGGACTAATATAGGCTAATATAGATGACGATGATGATGACTATATTGTTCGTGTTCCTTTTACATGCTTTAGGTTATTTTAATTCCATTTTGTCTAATCTCCACCAGCTCATCGATGATTCGCTGAACTTGGCCCGAGCTGGAAGGATAGACTATGACACTGCATTTCAAGTGGTACTCGCTATGGAGCATGAGACAGAGTACGCACCATGGAGGGCATTCATCAGGAATATGGACTTCTTGAGGAAGCGACTTATCGCGGCGGTCGAAGAAGATGACGATTTAGATCCTGATATCTATTTAGTAAGTCATTGTGCTGATTAATTTTGGAAACAAATATGCAGAAGTACTGTAAAAAAGATCAATATGAATTATACTCTAAGGATTTGTGCGTAAGGCACACTTACGAATGTTTCAGTTTCAGTTACCGAATTATGATTCGGCAGGCTTTGACTCGCTTAAATAAAAATATCATTGCCCATGTAATACATCATGTAGTACATCATGTAATACATCATGTAGTACATCATGTAATACATCATGTAGTACATCATGTAATACATCATGTAGTACATCATGTAGTACATCATGTAATACATCATGTAGTACATCATGTAATACATCATGTAGTACATCTCTTTTTGTTCGTTTTTTATGGATATAATAAGCTCCCGAATTGCCTCTACAAAAGTTCGTACCATCTTTCTATAAACCAAATCGCAGAAAAACTGACTCGACCGGCCTACAACGACAGCCTTCCTATTATGTCTCAAACAGAGAACTGCACTACTTTTAATTTTTATTTTCAATTTTATTGAATGCATTGTTGTGTTATCACTTTTTACTGTATTATTATTATGTTATTTTATTTTATGTTGAGTTTTAAAGTAATTATGTTAAAATATGTAAAATTTATAATATTGAGTAAAAACGCACTACCACAGATTACGATCGTGACGTGCTTTTCGGCCTACACTGAAAACCAGCGCTGCGCTGGGAGACACACCTGCTCTACCCAGCACAATGCTGAGTGTGGGCCATTATTTGCACTAGAAACTGCTACGCACAAAAAAGATTTAGACTAAGTATAGGATTCATTTAGTTTAGTTATTGTGTTGTGTTGTTTTAAGGCAAATAAAAATATTTTCTTCTTCTTCTTCTTCTTCTTCTTCTAATACTTCATGTCACGAGAGGCTCGACAGGACAGTACCTAAATGTTATATATATATGTTATATAATATGACGAAAACATTGTAACTACAAACCGTTTACCGTAAACATCTTACGGTGAACGGTCTGTAGTTACCCCTGCCGTGATGTTGGCAATTCCCAAGGTGTCCATAACACAAGCATTGCTTAGCTCGGGCCTAGGTGACGCTGTGTGGATTGTCCAGCATAAATATTAATACAGACCGACGTGGTATTCGCTACACTGAGCAGTAGCGAAAGTCGAGTGCATCACGGCAGAGGACATCTTACGGTGAACGGAATACACGATGTTTTTCTCCCAAACAGAGAATGGTACGCAGAACAATCAGCGCGTTCGAGAGTGAGATCGGTTTCTCACCAGACCCGTCTCTGTCGGAGCCAGCCATGGTATCCCTGACAAGAGGCATGGTGATGGACCATGCATGCAGAGCTAACTATCAGCCTTGCATCGCGGCGGCCGTTGACTGGTTCTGGGATAATAATGTAGTGTAAGTATTTCCTTTTTGGTACTATAATAATAAGAATATAGAGAGAAATGATTTGTTTGTTTGAATTGAATAGGCTCCGAAACTACTGAACCGATTTGAAAAAATCTTTCACCATTAGAATCCTAAATTATCCACGATGAAGATAGGCGCCATAGAATTTATCCGTGCGAAGCCGTGGTGGACCACTAGTATGTAACACATTGAGTGCCACCGATTACTTTTTATTTAGATCATATTTCTAAACAAATTATATGTATGATACATAGACAAAGACACGCCCAGATCTGAGCTGAGAAAAGGATTTAAGTTGGAAATGTCCGTAGATTTTAATAGTTAACTTTATGTATTTAAATTCCGTTTGATAGCTAAAGCACCGAAGGTTCCGAAGAAATCAAATTCTTATTTGAATTCGTTTTAAAAACGTCCGTAACTTTGCACACGCCCCACGCCGAGTCTACAAAATTATTAAATGCGATTTGACTCAGTTTATCAAAAACCCTAGTAACATTACATTACCTATCTTTTCCGCAACTAACACATACTACAAGCAGACTACATTACATTACACCGCGAAAAGCTAGCAGTCAAGCAAAGCCACTAGGAAATAAAAAGTAAAGAATACTCCTTACAGGAACCCCCTAATACCAGCCGACCTGAGACCAGCGGTGTACTGTACGATGGTGAGGGAGGGCGGAAACGACATCATTGCAGCCTTGAACGAGCGGCTTCTGATCGAGCCGAGCTTGTACGAGCGTGTGGTCATACTGGAATCTCTGGCCTGTTCTAGTGATGAGGGATATGTTAACAAGTAAGTATTTTAATTAACTACAAATTTATTAATAACAATTGATAAAATAAGCCGTAATTTTAAAGGAGTAGTAGATGGAACAATCGAGTGGTCAAGTCTTATAAAGTGCATGTAAATAAACAAGTTGAATTTCTTCTGGGTCTGAGTTTTTCTATGAATAGTTATTGTGTGAATTAACAAGGAATAATTCAAGTAGTGCCTTAAGTTATTGTAAGGTATCCATAACACAATTTCATGCTCTGCTTACTTTGGAGCCCCAAACCTTACCTATCAACCCACTTTTCTGTTAGGTAGCCATCTCCCAGAACAAAAAAATATACGACTAGATGATGCGGAGTGATATAGACCAAGAAATAAATAAGAAAAAAATAATAGACAGTGCTATTTATAATTAAATTTTTGTGTTACCAGTCTTCTCGAACAAACAATAGCAACAAACAGCCCGTACACTGCAGAGGAAGGCCTGTCGATCTTCAAAGCCGCAGCCGCCTCCAGCTACAGCAACGCATGGGTAGCACTCAGCTTCTTAAACATGCGAGTCCCAGAAATTAGAGCTAGGTAAGTGCCAACGTTGGCATGGTGGTAGCGGCGTAAAAATCTACCGTGAGAGTCGACAAAGGGAATACCAGAGGAAGGACAACAGCTTTCTTCTAAGTAACTTTAACACCTGTACTGCGATGACCAATCCGCTTGCCAAGGGCAGTGATTATGGCAAAAACTTGTTTAGGGAGGTACGTTCAGAAATGGAAGTATGTGCTGCGAAGTGAAGTGTCAACTGATTACAGATCAATTTCAATAAGAGACTCAACTTTAGAGTTTGGTGGACTAGCAACGCAATAAGATTTTAGGATGGTTTTTAAGAGTAAGGACAAGTACCCATAACATGGGTTTCTTTAAAAAATCATATATTTTTTACGTATTTAACAGGTATGGCGGTCCTGCAAAACTTGAAGAAGCTATATCAGCACTAGGTGAAAACATGGCTGATTTCGCTCAGTCTAATGACGTAAGTATTTTTAACATTTTGTCATCTCTCTTCTATCAACAACGAAATAAAACCAACGATTTGCACATTATCTTTGGCATTTGCTAAATCTTTGAGATTCTTTTTTTTGTTTTTAATACCTTTTTATTGTTAGACTTTTATTTTGCTGCATTGAAATATTCTCATAAGAAAACTTGAACCTAGAATAAAAGCAAGCCTTAAATAGATTTAACTTTCATCAAATTTTATTTGGGATATCATTACGATTATTAAAGAAATACATGATTATTAAAGAAACAAGGTTACCACAAGTGAGAACATGATAGAATATAATACAATAGAAAACATTATATTTCAGTTCAATGTTTTTGTCTACGCACAAAACAACAGACTCGATGACTCTCAAGAACCAGCAGAGCGCATAGCAGCAATGGTCATGGAAAACCAGAGCTGGGAAAACAGCTTTTTCGAGTCTGTGTACGAGTGGATCGATGATAACGATGCTACGACCGTGATGGTATCATCGCTTCTGATAGCTGCTTCATGTATGATAACGCTGCTTTACCATTAGCTGGACATTGATGGAGAATAATAGGATAGCTTTATGTATAAAGGATAGGCCTAGCCTATTTCCTGTGACATAATTGGTTAATAATAATCAGCGTAACGTTGTTGCAGAAGTAACGTTACAAATATAATGTAAGATCGGTGGCTGGGTATATAAAATTGGGAAAGCATTCTAAAATTAACACTTTGAAATCGGATTTAGTAAGATATGATTACTGTATATTATACCTATTTGTTACCGTTTAATATATGAATTTAAAGGAATCTAGAATGTTGCATATAATAATTAGTGAGTGATTGCGTAGAAACTCAGTACTATCGTCAGATAGTATGTGGTGTTTCGGTGTGTCGACAATATAGAATTTAAAATGTCTGAAATTATAACAAAGTGTTTTAAAATGCTATAATTTAGTCATTTTTATGATAGTTGTTCGATCATTGATTGTTGGTAACTTCTTGCTACATAAGATGTGTATTAAGAATGTTTTAAATATAATTCTGAATTAATATTATTAACCATGTTTATAAAATGTATCTTTTATTTAAATTTAAGTTATTAAAATTGCACAAAGTGAAGTAGACTTAAGACAATGAATATAAATAAATGATAATCAATACGTAAGTTATAATTTAACAGAATTACTATGGATATCATAAAAATAAATAATAATTACGTAACGTAATATTATCGTAGTAATATTTTATGTCATAAGTATTAGATTTTTTACTGCATTTTCACTCGTATTTTAAAGATTTAGATTGTATATGTAAGGGTTGTGGGAATTTATAAGTATAGTCATTGAAAAAATATATTAATATTATATTTAATTAATTAATTAATTGATAGTTAAAATATACTAAATCTGAAGCAAATGCGTCCTCTTGCTTCAAATATAGTTATATTTTATTAATAGCTTAAAATTTAATAGTAAGTATATGATAATTATCTAATAAATAGGTACTACATTAATGTAAATTGATATATCATATTCAATAATAGCTGTTTTATGTACATAATTCAGCTTGTAAAATAAAATTAATAAATAGTTAAGAAACAAAATTTAAGTCTTTCATTCTATTATTTTATGCCTATACCTACGTAATTAATAAAAATGTTAAATGCTTTCAATTAGTTCATATAAATTTCTACATAAGGGCACAAAAAGTTACAATAAGTCACAATTTTTACAACAAAACTTAACTTAATGTCAGTAATATCAATGACTAGAACTAAACAGATCTTGCAAATAATAATAATAATTTAATGTATAATCAATGAAAAAAGTATAATTACTAAAGACGCTACTATTTTAGAGGAAGAAGACGGTTTTTCAGGCTTTTCTAGTTTCTCTGGTTCTACAACGATCGGCTAAAACAAAACCAAAATAACAAATTAAAATACCTAACTTCGATACCTGTACACATAATAGTAAGCATTTAAGAAGATACATCATTATTTAAGATTATTTATCGCCTACCTTTTGCTTTTTTTCCCCCAACAATAAATAATCTTAAATATGTTATCAAATCGCGAAAGTTTAAAAAGATACATCATAATAGACGAGCCCCATAAATATTAAATATATAAATATCATCATCATGTCAGCCTTTTCGGGATCTACTATTGGATGATAGCCTCTTCCCTTATTTTCAATTCCTCGCGATCTTGGGCCGTTGCATGCAGTCGTGGCCTCCGTGTCGTCTAATATCGTCCACCCAACGGTTCGGTGGTCGCGTGTCTGCTCTGGGCCTCCATTCTAGGCCTCTCTTGGCCTAACGTGACTCATCCATTATGAATGTATTAAGAATATATCTCTATGTAAGCAAATAATTATCAACTCTTACAATAATACCTTTTCACTAGTAGCTATAATTGGCAGAGGTCTTGGTTCTCCATAAGGACATTTTATTAGGAAACTATTCTTTTCTCTCCTGAAATTATAACATTTATTAACTACAGACACAGTATACAAATGATATATGATCAGTTTATGATTTATTGTCATCTAAATATGAAATATCGGATTTTAATTTAGCATTTGTTCGAAACATTACATATATTTGGTATAATCTTATAAATAGAGTTATAAAATGTCAATAAGCATTATAAATATAATTATTTACAATAGCTAATTTTTACAGCATTTTATATGAGTTTATAAGACTCATATTTCATTTATTGCGTCCTAAGGTAGGTACATTAGTATGTTACTATTATAGCACTCCAACTGCAGCTTAATTATTTACCGGGCAGTATAGCAAATTAAGAAGAACTATCTCTTTACTGGACGACTTCTATGGCACGGTTGGCGAAGGTTGCGGGTTCGATTCCCGCCTCGTGACATGTGTGTACGATCTGCAGATTTTCAGGGTTTTCTGGTCGTTTTCTATGTATCATAAAAAAATATCTATCTGTGTATTTTACTTTATTATGTATATCAGTTATCTAGTACCCATCACACAAGCTCTGCTTAGCGTGGGGCTAGATAATGCTGTGTGATTTGTCCAGGTTTATTTATTTATTTATTTAATAGTCACTCACACTCTATGGTCTGCTGCTATCTTATCTTCCATTTCAGTAGGAGTCATTTGCTTTCGTAATGCGGTTGTGTGTGTGCTGTTTTCAACCACATAGAACATAGCTTCTCGGAGATCAGGGTCAAAACTGAAAATAATTATACAAATTAAAAGATTATTACTAACATCAACCTCTGGCATCATTTTATGTAAAGTGGCAAAACATAACGCAGAATCGTGAATCTGCTTAAGGCGCATACCCCACCCAAACTAGCGACGCGACGCCACCTACTTTATGTTATTATTTTGTTTCGCAAAGGAATTTTCAAAAATCCTTATGATAGGTATCACAAACTGGACGTTTCAGTTTGTGATATCTATCATAATTTTTAATACGATACGAAAATAGATTTTGTTGGCCACCAAGGCAGAGATACGAAGTTGTCGTTGGTGGCCACCAAAATCTATTTTCGTATCTCTGCCAAAACTAAATAGAATAAAACTATTACAGAGGCATTAAAAAATTGCTTATGATAGGTATCACAAACTGGAAGATGGCTTTTTGAAAATTCCTTTGTTAAACGGAATAGGTAAGATACATTAGGTGGCGGCGCCACTTTTTTATTTCGGAGTTTTATCAATTATCATTATCATGCGCTTAGACTAGGCTATTCGCCGAAGGAAAAAATATTTGAATGATTATAGGACTAAAAAATATATGTCCTGGATTTCTTATGTACTTCAACTACCTATTGATTGAAATTATAATATGGCTATGAATGTCATTGCATTATGGCAGAAACTTCGGATGGCCTATACTCAGTAGTGGGTAAAATCCGGCTGCGGACAATGATAATGATAACGATAAAAAAATTTTTCCTTAAGTCTTCAAGTAAACACATAATATTATATTGGATGGTACTATGATGTATAGAAATGACCAGCAGTTGAAAAATACTACAATCAAAGCAAATGATTTTAATGAGGTTAATTTTTGTTCTGATATTTTTGATAGACTAAAAAGTGCCTTACCCTGGCCTCTCCAACGCATACTCTTGATAAGCTTCCCGCAGATATTTCAAACAAGGTTCATAGTTGATCTCACTGGCAAAACTAACGATGATACTTCTGAATAATCTGGTCTGAGAACTTCTGTCTGTGTTCTTTGTTAGAAGACTGAAGATTCTCTTCACTCTTTTGCCCATAAATTCCTGTGAAAACAATGCATCACCAGCTGATTTTTCATTCATTTACTTGATTTAAAACGGTTATTTTTTGGATACAAAGGGGTTAAATAAGTTCCCTACAGTGTTTCTCCTGTAGATGGCGCTGACGGCGATTGAGCCGTAAGAGGTCCCAAAGATTTCGACGAAACCGACTAAGATTTCGTGACTTACTTGGTTAAAGCACACCCGTACTGAGGGTCGGGCGCAGGTACGAGTCCTGCAGAAACCAAAACTTTTTGGGAACTTACTTAAATATGTCTCAGAGATTATCCAGAGGCTTACGCACTATATTACAATAATTCCTAATAAATAATGCTATATAATTCATAAAGCATCATCTAGCCCCAAACTATGCAATAATAATAACCTTACAAAGGTGTTACAAAACCCAGGAAATATTTATGTAAAATATTTAACGACTTTGGTATCATCGAAGCAAAGCACAGAAGCTCGAAACAGTTTTTGGTTTTGGAAGCTTTCATTCATATAATTAATTTCTCTGTAAGATTGTACATTTTTGAGGTTCGTGTTTTCCTCTTTAGGTAAGAAAAAACAAGGTTATAATCATGTTATCTTGTTGTTTTCTGTTAATGTTATCAGTTATTGTTAATACGTAAAATATTTTGGATTCTTGGTATACATTATGGTATATTTATTACACATTTTAGAAGCACTTTAAAATGTATTGCATAATTTTCAAAATCAGCAGTAGATTATCTGTTTTTTTGGAAAATATGGGACGTTACCCCATATTTTCCAAAAAAACAGATAATCGGACAGACAGGCACAGACGGCACGTCACAGACCTCTGTATATTGTTATTGATTATAGTTATTTTTTTACAGAGAACGTTTTTAGTATTAAGTACCTAAAACAATATATATCTTATGATTCGAAACAACGTCGCGGTCCGCACCTGGTGCCCTTGTCATTTGCACTTGTACTGAATAATTTAAATTTATTGATTTTTTTGTGGTTTTACTTCGTACCTGCCATTCCCAATACAAATTCTTGGTCATATGTGTCTTGCTGCCCTCAATTCTTAGCATACCGAAGCCGTCTATAGCCGCTTCCCAAACGACGAGACTTCGTTCGTTGTCCAGATACGAGAGTATTTCTTCAGCCAACAAACGGTCTATGTCTCCCGCCATATAAAGGGCAAAGACGTCGTTAACAATCTGAAATAAGAAAGTTAAATGAATTAAAAAGAGAAAGTTTTTAGAATATCAAAAACAACAAAAATATATTATAAGGCTTCCTAATCTAAATATAAAATCATATTATCAAAGAAAGTGAAGAAAGTGCGCCAATAGCTTCTTAAAGATTTTTTTTATGAAATATAAAAATATTTTGTTTTAGAAAACGAACAAAGCTTTTATTTATCATAATTATATAAATTTACACTCAAATAATAGAATTAAATTACAACTAGTAGGTATTTACAATTCAAACAATTGAGCTAACTGCAGGCTCTTTCGACAGAACCTACCACAGGAACCTACGCATTTGCTCCCCTTGGAGTCGAGACCCTAGGTCCATGGGGTAGCGCCAATAGCAAGTTTTCCGAGGCTCTCCAAGTTTTCAAAAAATAATCTGAGTTTCTGGTTGAAGCGACGCACGGACCGAGAGCTGGTGAGTACTGGCGCAGCGCAACAGCATTGCCATACAGCGGGGCAAGGACGCCAGTGTCTTGGGCACGCTTCCCACTGGTATTGATATGGATCAGTTGAACTGATTGCCACAGTCTGCAGTTAGCTCAATTAGTTCAATTGCAGCAGAAAGTTTCTTGAATGTAATATGTTTTTTACTATTTTGCTGTTCTGTGGATTCACCATAGATTTACCAGATATTATTTGTGTGTCTGTTGTAAAATTCATAAAAACAAATAACTATGTGCTTATCTAGTAATCGAACTGTAGGTACCTGTGCTCGATTCATTTCGTCAACTAATGTTGGGTCCTGCTTCAAAGACGCGGCTATGAGCTTCCAAGTTTCTGCGTCGTAATTGACTCGGTAATATCCTGAAATAATGAAAATGACACCTTAATGGCGCAGTAAAGTTACAAAAGAGTTACTACATTTTGCTTGCAAGATGTTGGACTAGTCGAATGGTTTATGATATCGTCAGTGTCATGTCTCTAACACACCAATTTGGTCAAGTAGGCAGGTAGAAGAGAAAGGAAGGAGGTATATACCTACCCAGCAGTAAGTAGCCGAGCCCCCCTAGCATGGGGATTGTTGTCTAGGGTAGAATAGAGAAAAATGGCGTCACTAGAATGTGTATGTTATTTGAAACGGAGTGCGTTTCAACTTCAAAAATTTACACAATGTATGGCTATGCGATGTCATTATGGGGGGCTGAAAGGTTGATAATTTTTTCAACACTCTCTCAAGGTTACTCAGAGCGCAAAAACAACCAAGATTTTAATAAAAATAAATACAACTTATAAAAGATTAAAAACACACTTGTTATGTGTTTCTCATCAATTATTTATAATGGTAATATTGTAAAATTGTTATGGAAACAAACGCAAACTGCGCGTGGGCCGCTACTAAAATAGTAACGAGAATTGTATTGCCAAGGACTTTTAGATTCAAGGTGTTGGAATATTTTTAGCTTGTAAAATAATCCGCGTTGGAAACTGCTTTAAAAATTGCAATGAGAAGGTCATCTTCATTAACAACGTGGTAAACAGTATGTCATGGGCACTCGATGTGTTAAGAAGCAAGAAAAAGTAAATAAACAAGCTAAAGAGAAATAAACAAATAATAAGTCGGTGCGAGTAGATTCGCGCTTTGATAAATAGGATCACGGTTCTTCAGTCCGCCTTTGTACATTTGGGTACTAAACTAGGTAACAAGCTGAGATTTGATTTGGTCAATATGGTCCGACCATTCTATGGATATTGTGAGCTGTTATCAGATCGAAAGTTCAACTATAAAAACATAACTACAAAATCCTACCAGAAGCATTCCTATTGAGCACAATCCAGCCACCGTTGAGATTCTCACTGAAGGTGTAAGTTTCTGAGATGGTGAACCGAGGCTGGTGGCAGTTGAAGCAGTTCTGGCCGCTTTGGAGGAGGTACGAGATGGGAATGAGATAGTCGGTGGGCTCGCGGCTCCACTGATTGTAGCTGAAGTGGCGCTGGAAGGAGAAGACGTGTAACAGTTACTAATGTTGAAGTTACAGGAGGAGGTTGCGGGTTTCCTGCCTCGGAACAAATGTTTGTACGATCTGCATTATATTTGTTTTGGGTGTTCTGGTATCTTTGTATATAAAAAAACTAGCTGTTGCATGGATTGGATTATGAATTATCAGATAACTAGTACCCATAACACAAGCTCTGCTTAGCTTGGGGCTAGATAATGCTGTGTGAATTGTCCAGTATTATTTTTCTTTTTATTATTCATTCAAACGACAATAAATTAACAAGTTTCAAGTTCTTTCTTGGTAACAAATTGGATTACAAGTCAAATTAAGAAATATTATATATAAATCAATGTTTTTAAGATAGTAATTTTATGATTATTGTATGTACTGATTCAAGTGAACATTGTTCTTTTGAGTATACAATACATTCGTTAATGACTCTTGAAATAAATGAGAAGATGGCAACAAGGTTCATTATACACAAAGTAGAATAATTATCTGTACAGTAGGCACATCGTTGACGATTTATACTAAAATTCCCAAACCACATTTGTGATAAAAGATTTAACGATCTTCCTTTGATTTACTTAGGCTTATGCAGAGTGAATAAAAGATAGTAAAGAATAAAGGTATTACATATAAACCCAAGCTAGTCATGGTATCGGAGTGATTAAAACGTTTATAGAGAACAACATAAATTTAAAAGTATTAGGTAAGTATATTTTACTAGTGAATTCAGAATGAAAAATGTGTTTAGTTGATTTTGTGTCATACCATATACTCGTTTTAATAATTAAATAAATAAAAATCAGGGGAAAATTTTAAACACCTATTTAAAATGTATGTATTTAGAAGATTTCTAGTCTAGCTAAACTCATACCTGTTTCAATTGAATGGCGTTAGGAGTCCTATCTCTTAGTACATTGACGGTAACTACAGGGTACCCAGCCTGATGGAACCAGGACTTGAGGATCCTGGATGGAGTAGAACCGTTGAAGAACTGGTGCGTGCATTCGATGGTATCTTTGTCGATAGCTCTGATGAGGTCCCATACGGAGATGTATTTGCCTCTCCTGGAAAATTAATATTTCTCTTGAATTAAGACATAAGACATACGATATTTTTGTAAAGCGAAGGGATCCAACAAAAAGAAATAAAGTTTTGCCATTACGTTTTGAAAAGTAGAGACCTATTGTACTCTTGAATCAAAACGGTTAATAACAACCTCAAAAAGTTAAGCCAAAAGATTGTGCTTGAAGTCATTAGTTTAAATCAAAGTCTTAAATGATAAAGAAAATTTAAAGTAAATTTAATTAAAGTAAATTTAAACTTATACTAGGTAGGTATAAATTTAATTTATATCTTACATGATTTGTTTCTACTAAAAAGAAGAAAATCATGTAGATTGTCTAATAAACGAGCTGATGTTATAAAGACAGACTATCTACAAATAAGCCTAACCTTATTTTGGGATTTAGAAGTCTAGATCTCATTACCTACTCACGGGATGTCCTAAAAGCTCGAATTACATAAAGTTCAACATTTTTTCTTTGGTTCTCCCTTCAACGTGAAAAAACCAATAAGAAAAAAAATCGATTGAAAAAAATCATGAAATTGCACATAATTACGCAGAGATCTTAGGAACTCTGCGGTTTATTGAAATGACTTAAATATGTTTTGATTCGTAGATTAAAACTATTTTTTTTCATAAGTTGTGTAGTTTTGTTAAAGATAAGCAAAAACCCAATTTTGCACTTTCGATGTTCCAAAAACGCATGCTCTGTCCCGCTCCTATGAACGCCAAAACCTATGTCTATCCTTTTCACAAAATGGCACGCATTGAGCCTTCTTAACATACCTACTTACATTTTATCAATATGCTTCACAAACGACTGCTTCAGCCGATGCGCCGGCAGCCAGTTCTCCAACATCCACCAGATGGCTCCCGTCTTTGACGTCACCAGCTCCTTGTATCTCGACGGAATGTTTATCGCTAAGCTGTTGTTGAAGGTGATCAATGCGGGCGTGCTGTGGTGCCAGTCGTTGGCCATTGCTTCGTGCTTCATTTTCAGACCGTAGTAGCCTAAGGGGTATCTAGGGCCTACGGCTTGCGAGCCGAAGTTGTACTGAAAAAAAATTTGTTTGTTTTAGTCGATTGACAAGACTTTTCCTGTGTAACTGCCAGTAGTTCACCTTCATCATTTTAAGCTTGTTCTAGCATTTTCTTTGCTCTCTTAATTCCTCCAATTTTGAAAACTCAGTCATGTTTTTTGCCTGATTGAATTAGACTATTTTTATCTCTGCAATTAAATACTTTCTCTTAATAATATCATTTGATTGTGTATATATTATCTGATAACTGGTCGAGACCCTGGAAGAACTCCTGTTACTGCAAACAATTTGGTGATGGCCTTTTCAGGCCTATATTAACATATTACATTAACATTATGTTTTCTAGTATCATGGAGTAACAAAAACCTCGTTAATCAATGGTTCTAGTTCTGGTAGATTACCTGTGTAAGTAGATAATACGCCATATAAGTAGCAATCCCTTCCTTGAACCACTCCTCTCTCCACCTGGTGACCTGCGTCTCCCCAGGGTTTCCGAGCCACAGTCGGCTGAGCTGCTGAGCCAGCTCGAACTTCATCCTCTCAAGCTGTTGGATGCTGGTAAGGCCGTCTATGTTGGATAGTTTGTAGGCACTGAAAATTTCAATAATATTTTTCATACGTGATATCTCCGCAGTTTTGAGGCTAAACAGACAAGAATAGATATGCAAATATATAATTAATTAATCAAATGTTTCTAGTAGGTAGGAAATTTTTACATGAAAGCTCAAGTTCAGTTATTAAGTTTTCACTAAAACTCGCAAAGAGTTTTGTTAATACTTGATAAACAAATAGGTGAAAAAACTGTAAAAACTTTTTAACTACTTCTACTTCGTACTTCTTTAGAAATCACAACCTCGGTCAACATTACACACAATCCCTCAAAAGGCAATCAGTATGGCAGTAAGCCAATAGCCATTTCCTATTACTCATCGGTTCACGTTTGTTTTCAATCTCAGACTCGCGAAAGAGTCACCTAGCATTGGAACATGACCTTGTTCCGCAAATAACTCTGCCAATACATAAATTAGAAGAAGGTGATCTCGAGAATTTAAGAATATAAAATGATTTGGAAGTATAGGATAGGAAGATTTTATTTAACCCTTGATGTTGAGAACAAAATACATGTCAGTTCTCAAGTAGCACTACTCAACTCAGTAGACTTGTTTAGTTGAGCACTGGGGAAAACTCGGTACCTACTTACAAAGTTTAGCAACGAGTTATATTCCATGGTGAAGATGGACAGCAAGCTTTGCAAAAATATCTAAAATGAATTTTTGCGCGCGAGTTAGCAAGTGTTGTTTCTATGAAAACGCTTGTAAATTTTATCCCATGGGAATAATGTTCATCTGTAGGTGCATATATGATCAGTAGTTTTGGTGTGAAGATGTTACAAACATCTGAACTTCAAACTTTCAAATTTATAATATTTCTATTTATACATATTTAATATTAATTAAAGGTTACCTACGTAGTTCTTTCTGTGTATATATTTTAAGAAAATTATTAAAAATAAACAAATTATCCTACGTGAAGCAAGCGGAACTTAATCTTATTATGATAAAATATTGAGCTATGGTTAAAACCATGTGGTTGAAATTAGTGCCAGATAATGTAACGCTATCGTAACGAGGAAAATGTAAATCAATCATTCGTATGCAGGTCGATTACATTACAATAATGCATGCTCGTAAGTGGTTTCTAAGAATAAACCCAATTTAACCTTTGGGATTTAATCCATTAACTTTTTAATGGTTTTTTTATTTATAACTCACTTTGGGTTAACACGTATTGAGTGTTTAATGGTTGGATGGAAGAAAAGCTAAAAGTCACATAAAATATGATGAATGCTATTAATATCATTACGCTTGCATCTTCCTATCTTTCGAGGACAGTGAGGGCTGGTGCGGCAGCAGATTTGATTGAAGATCTCAAGAGGGGCAAAAATGCGGGTCTCGACAGAGCCTACGCATTTGCTCTCCTTGGAGTCGAGAGCCTAGGTCAATGAGTGACCGAGGTTTACCAAGTTTTTAAAATTTGTGAAAAAATATCTAAGCTTTTGGTAGAAGGGAAGCGTGACCCGAGAGCCAGGGGTCAGAATCTGGCGCAGCGCATCGGCATTACCATACAACGGAAAAATGCAGCGTCTTTGGGACGCTTCTGATTTCTTCTGATTTATATCGACGAGTGATCTACCTGTAGATTAGTAGATTATTTGCAACAGTCTGCAGTTAGCTCAATCGTTTCAATTGTAAAGTATACTCATCATCAGCCTATATTAGTCTACTGCTGGACATGGGCCTCCCCTAATGAGCACCATAGCGCCCTGTCTTCAGCTTGCCGCATCCAGCATCTGCCAGCAGTCTTTCGCAAATCGTCATCCCACCTGGTAAAGTATAATAAGAAGTTGTAATTTGTCCATGTTACAAGTAATGTCAGTAATACTTACTGTGACTGCGAGCTTTTCGTGATGGTGACTTCAGTAACCTAATAGTGTTCATTTCAGTGTCTTGACTTTGACTCATGAACGTAACAAAAAAACCGAATCTATAGCAACAGCTGTGACTGCTCAAATTTCAACAAAATCAACTCACCTGTTTGTCAAAAGATTCCAGCTAGAAATTTCATAGCCATCCAACTTCGCTGGAACTGCTACTATGTTGATAGGTCCATTCAGGAGCGGTCTTCTAGTCCCTGAGAACCCATGAATAAGGTCTATTATCCTTACTCCATAGTGCAATATAAATCTATAGTTGTGTAGATCATAAGACGGTGCCCATATGTAGAGGGTATCGTTGGTGTTCGTGGCTCGGAGCTGATCGTGGGCGAAGGAAGAGACGTGGAAGCCGACTTGGTGGAGGGAAACTTGAGGGGATGGTCTGAAGTTGATGATCTGGTAGTTCTTGGCACTGAAAGAGGAAAAAGAGATTTTGAATAAATTTATCTGTAGAAAAATTTGTAATTGTTTTGAATACAGAATAATGTTTGTACATCTATAGATATGTTCAGGGTGTTTTTATGTGTAATAAAAAATATTTATCTATTTAGTGATCAGATTCAACAGTCAGCAGTTAGCTCAATTGTTCCAATTCTAAAACTCATTGTTTTGATTTGATACTATTACTTGATAGTAATGTATTGTCAAGAAAGAAAATTACAATCAAATAATAGAATTTAACTAGAACTATTATTTACAATTGAAGCAATAGAGCTAACAGACTGTTGCAAATAATCAATGTATTGTATTAATTAAACAGTTACCTACCCATAACACAAGATCTGCTTGCGTGGGGCTAGATAATGCTGTGTGAATTGTCCAGCATTATTTATTTATGTTTTATTTCATAAGACTTAGAAAAACTAAACAAAACACCTTATCTACAGTAATAGATACAGTTAAGTATTGTTACTTTAATGACTCTACAACTTTGTAAGAGAACACGAAGTAATACGACCATAGACATATAATTCTTTCACTAGTACATTCTAAGCCTATGAATACGACAAACTTTTAGGTAATCTGTCGGTGGAGCTAAGCCCGAACAAGTCAAATCACAATAAACTTGACCATTTTCGAACTGAGTTTATTATTTATGGCCGTGGTCAAGTTTGCAGTGACCTTATTCCCTTCACAACAGATTCTAAAATGGTTATGCTTTAACTGGTTCAGTGTAAACCACAAAGGCAATGGTAGAAATCCATTTCTGGGAATGGGACATTGTGGCCGATGTACACATCGATCACTATTAATTGACACCATTCTCCGCGGTGGCCATATGTGGCGAAGGAAATCGCGGAGTGTTTCACAAGATGGAACGGAAAGTACTAATTAGTACACTGAATGTCGGAATGTTGGTGGATTGTGAGATCATAGCAACACTAAACTGATTTTTAGATCTAAAGTTGACCAGTTGGATTTTTATGCTGATATACCTGATTCTCGACAACATACCAAGACGTATGTATATGTTAGTAAAAAAATTAAGATTTCCTCCTATTTTATAATGTAATTACATAGACCTACCAAAATAATTTCGTACAAAAATGCAATACTTTTGAAACGATTTAGGTGTCAAGTGTGTCTACTTAATAAGGTGTTTACGTTAAATGAGAAATAATCTGAATATATTATTCGGATAGGCAAACATCAGACGGAAAATGTTCAGTTTTGTTCATATAATGAAATAAAATATAAACAGTTTTTGATATGTTTTTAAGCACCACGAAATAATGTGCTGATTTTGCAGTGCCCTTCCAGGGTGCACGTACAACTTAACTTAGACATAAACACCTAGACCTAAGAATGTACATGCAAGCAATAAATAAATTTAAAAATAATAATAATAGGCACTACTTCTTTTCTAAATATTATAATGACCCTTTTGCAGCACGTTGGGAGACAGACAACTTAAAATAGGTTTCTAATATCAATTTCTATAATATCCCTAGTCCCTATATGGATTACTTAGAGAAAGTTATCCGAGGAAACTTAGAAAAACTAAATAAATTACAAGAACAGAATTTGTAACCTTCTAGGGCAAACCTGTTTTCTCACTTGATCCTATACTAGTAAAAGTTTTGTACCTTACTAGCCCATTCTACTGGATGGATTTATTTTAATCTTTGAATCTAAGATTCATCGTCACCCACTGTGTGGTTTTCGAACCATTACTGAACAATTAGCAATTTCGGTTAACTTTGACGGCGAAATATTAGAACTTCGGTCAACAACATCAATTGATTGTCTTATTTATGTCATGCCTTATGCTCTACGTATTAATCCAACGCCGCTACCACGTTGCACAGATATGTGCATTCAAATATGGACTTAAACTTGTTATCCTACATCCTATCCTATCCTTCCTACTATAGCAGAGGCGAAAGTTTGTAAGTGGTGCCGTAGTAGATAATATTTGGCACGCGCGTAAATAGCGTACTTTTTGCCAGACTCGACTTGTTGTGTCCAGTGCACCAAAATTTTGATACGGAATTCGTACGTTGGTACGCTCCTTCTGAACTCAACGGTCACGTTTTAAACTTGGGCGAATAAGCCCTTTTTGTGTGAGCTCATATAGCAGTGGCCACACTGCGAGAGATGCACCTAGCTATACGTTAGCCAAACTCTAGCTAGAGTGTTTGTTTAACAAACCAGCTATTAACCTAAAATTCACTCTGTTGCCGCGTCTTTTTAAACGCAATTTACATTACTGGTCGATTTGAGATACTGCCTTCGAGCAGCGAGCGCCAAAGCGCCCTGTCTTCAACTTGCCCCAACCAGCATCTGCCAGCATTCGCCATCCCACCTAGTTGGAGGGCGTCCTACACTACGTTTGCCGAGTCGCGGTCTCTACTCAAGAACACGTTTTCCCCAGCGTTTGTCGGTTCTTCTCCATATATGGCCAGCCCACTGCCACTTCAGCTTGCTAATCCTTTGAGCTATGTCGATAACCTTGGTTCTCTGTCGGATTTATTTATTCGTTGTGAATCCTATCCTTCAAAGAAACTCCGAGCTAGCTCACTCCATAGGTCGCTAGTCGACTTTAGGTGGACCAGCCCTACCATGTGTGTCCTGTCCACGTCTCAGCTCCGTAGGTCATGACGGGAAGGATGCACTGATTGAAAACTTGCGTTTTGAAGCATTGCGGTATTGTCCTTAACCATACTAGGTCTAAATCTGATCACTTCCTCACCTTTCCTTCCTCAGAACCTCAGAGATCACAAGGCTTGTGTTGGTGTACTGAATATCCCGCAGCGGCAGACGGATCTTGAACTTGAAGCCAGCTTCAAAGCGAGGGTTGTCGAAGCACGGGAAGGCGTATTTGGCTTTGTTTGGGGAGAAACGCGTTGTGTATATGTACCTGAAAAAGATGACAGAGTGTTGAAGGGACGAAAAACTCGTTTAGCAATGTGTTATTTTTTTATTTCTGAAATAGCAGCCGGTAGCTATGATTATTTTCATGTTCGGTCAATCGACAAAAAGTTCTTACTCCAAATCAGCCGTATGATTTTCTAAAGATAAGGTAAGTTCTAGAAGATTTGCCATCTTCCGTTTTATTCGGAACAATAAATGAAAAGAGAACCACGTTAAAATCGTACGCTCGTATTTATTCACAGAATCACACATTTTATCTTCATAATGAAGTGAACCGATAACTTTAGTAGAATAGGGACCCTGTACGTTATTAACTGGCCCAGAATAGCGCAGAACCGAGTCTTATAGCACAAACATATGTCCAGCCGTGGAACACGGAAGGCCTGATTCTAATGATAAATTATAATAATTTCTACCTGCCTATTTGTAAAAAATCATTATTTTCGATGTTTCTGCAGTTATCTACACAAGCGACGTGACTTTAAAACATCGGTAAACAAAAGTTTGTAATTAACGTAAAAAAACCCCAGTATCTACTTAAAATTTATAATTATAAATGTCTTCGTTCTATAGTTCAAACAAATCGGTAGGTGTTTTGAATAAAGTTTTTCAATTTTTCGTAGTGTTTTCTAGAGCTTGTACAAGGCAATCTCTTTTGAAGTTTATTTACTTTCGTACCTAAATACACATTTTCACACTAAACATTAGGGAAGTTGCAAAATTTGCAAATACATTTGGCGTGCCTGACCTTGTGAAGAACCATGCGTTTGTAGTCTGAGAGCAAGGTCAGTTTCTGTCATAAATAGACCCATTTAGCATGTCGGTTGGAAAAGCTTGTGTATTGTGAGTCTTATTTATACGAGATAAAGTAGATTTTCCAACTTATTTTACAGTCTAAGATGAATTAGGAAACAATCTGCATTTGTGGTTTTTAGAAGAGAAGTACCTATCGCAAACACTATCTAAGTCCCAACTTACGTTCTTTTGATTATCTTTTTTTGTTAATAAAGTATCCGGTATAAGTATATAAGTTTTTGAAAAACATTTTGTTTGTTTTTCACAACAAACACAGAAGAATTCATTTGTTATAAAGTAAAAGCTCCCATACAAAAAACGTGACTTTTTGCTCGTTTTTGCTCAATATTGATAACGGCAACATTTAAACGCTTTAAATATTCAGAAATATTTAGTTATTTAAACACTCTAAAAATGAACAATTACATTAAAATGAAACAAATACTTAAGGGGTCAACCTTAAATATTTGTTTCATTTTAATTTACATTCATACACATACAACAAACGTATTTTTTGCCATTTTTATAGATAACGGTACGTAACCCTTCGTACGCGAGTCTGACACGCTCTTAGCTGATTTTATTACACACTCTCACAACATAAGTCCAAATTCCGGACGGATAAGTGGAAAGCAAAATAACACAACTCATGGAAAATATCCCGTCTCCAAATATCCTTAACCTAAACAAATATCCTTAGCCTATAATGGTCCACAGTTGAACGCAGGCCTCCCTCTGATTGCTAAAAAAAATATTTTAGCCATTGCTTTAAACTGAGAGACGGGACGACGTCCTTGCAACACTGTAACCGATATGTCCCAGTTCAAGTGGCTAATGAGCCGTGGACAAGAGGATTTATTAAGCTAATTAACTTCTCAATTGTTATAGTCAACATACGTACTCGTACAAAACTGCAATTTAGCAAACTAATTACACAGGATGGCCTAGGACGCGGTGTTATTTAAAGGACAAAGTAATTATGCTTTTTGGGGGATAATTGTTAATTTGGAGTTAATTTATTAGCTGTGTGAGTTAACTATTACCTGGGTGGGACTCAGACATGGGAAAACATTATTAGTAGAATAACAAAATAAAGCTTTTTCGTAATCATGGGCAAAAAGCGGATACCACCTTTACGATACTTATAAGGACTCTAAAACGAAAACTTTTTGCATTGTATAGTTTTTGTGTTGACTCGGACTAATGGGACCCTTATTCAGAGTCAATACAAAAAATATCATCATCACCATCATCATCAGTCTATTTTAGGCACATGCTGAGCGATGCCCCCTTTTTTGTCACTTATTTGTCTTTTGATTATGTATATCTTTTTTTTTTTCCTTTGTGTTATTGGGACTAAAATAAAACTTTTTACATTACTTTTACTATTCTTATCTCGTATTCTTCTTACTAGATTTTACGTACCTATGTAAAATGCTGTTTTGTAAGATACTATAATAACTTATGATAAGGAAGAGCGTTGCCTCCTAATACAGGTATTTGATATTTAAAAGGAGGTTCCGAGCACGGATAAATGTTATAAGTCAAATTTATTAACGAAATAAACATTTTTGTACTATTTTTGGAACTAAGTTCCTTATCGCGCGTTGTGAAAGGGGGCTGGACAATGATGTTTTACTATATTATAATATCATTGGGGCTGGACGGAAAAAAATCTCACGAAAAGTTGTAACGACACTTTTTGCTATAGTAAGCTATTGTAAGCCGTGCGGCGTGCGCATGTTTCTCTGTCTATCTCTCTCTCTTATAGAAAGGAACTTCGTTCCATCCGGGTGTCCCTTGACACCTCTCAACTTTTTTTTTCTTATTATTAGCTTAGGCGCCTACCTAGAGAGCCACTTTTAAAGTTGTCAACCATAGCTAGTTTTATTATCTGTTGTAGGAATTTTATTTTATAACTTATTTCCTTATCCACGTGGGAGAGAAGGTCGTCTGGCTGTGTATGGCCGTTTCCATATGAAGCTATTACACTACAGCAAAAACATGCTCAGGCCTTGAATGGAGCCCACATAGAAATCTGTTTTATTTCTTAGTCTACCAAGTTGTTGAAGCTATAATGCTCTTTTAATTATTTACGGTTCATTTGCACTGCAGGTGGGAGGGCTGTGTCCAGCAGTGGCCTATATTGGTCCTGTTGAAGTGAGGTGAGGTGTATCCAACTATCATTTTGTATTCTTTTTCATTATTTTCAGAATTTTATTTTAAATCGCCTAAATTTTTACATACACGTTCAGATATAATTTTAAGCAAGTAGCAAATTTCCCGAGACTCTCCGGGTTTTCAAAAAATTATCTGAGCGGTCGAAGGGATGCGTGACCCGAGAGCTGGTGAGTATCTGGCACAGCGCATCGCATCAGCATTGCCATACATCGGGGCAATGCAGCCAGCGTCTTGGACACGCTTCCGACTGGTATTGATATATATCAGTTGAGCTACCTGTAGATTGTAAGCAACAGTCTGCTGTTAGCTCAATTGATTCAATTGTAAATGTTAGTTTTCATTTAATTACATTCTTTGATTGAAATTTTCCATGAAACTCAACGTTATAAGTATACAATATTTTATAGAAGGCTCTCAAATTGATAAGTAATGTATATTGCTTAAATATTACGCGGCAACACAGTAAAGTTTAAGTTAAGTATGTGTTATTAATTTAAATACAATGTACATCGAATTTGGCTGAAAAATAGACGAACGTACATATATAAAATCTGCAAATGTAATCTAAGAATCTTTATCAGCCTATATTAGTCCACTGCTGGACATAGGCCTCCCCTAAAGACCGCCAATTATATAATTCTACTCATTTTATTAACGCGAATATTTGTGAGGATGTATGTATGTTTGTTGCTCTTTCACGCAAAAACTACTGAATGGATTTTGATGAAACTTCACAATAATATAGCTTACATATCAGAATAACGTAATGGCTACAATTTATAAGGAAAAATTGAATTCACAAGGGAATGAAACTACGCGGGCGAAGCCGCGGCCAGCAGCTAGTCAGCACATACAATAATATCAAAAAAATAGTACCAAGACATAGTTTAAACTTTTTAAGTTGTTTATTAACAACTGTGCAAAACATAAAGATATAATAATATATCTTAATGAATTACAAGATGTGACTAAATATGTAGTTCCCATAATTTTTTAATCACCTGCAATGGTTTTATTGCTTTTGATATTCTTAAGGATAATAATATAAAGCTGATCTTGGTTTCTAACTAACCATTAAAATAATTAATACATTTAGGTAGATACATGTAACTACGTGACTGCATATAGGTACCTACCGACATCCTCTTCGAAGTCCATTTTATATTATTTCATTTTAGGTTATATTTGTTTGATGAACAACCACTTGGTTTTATATTTAATACATAATAAAACGTATACATAAACATGTTTTTTAGCAGACATTTGGTACCGAATGGGTCTAGAAATTCAGAATAATAATTATAATAACTTTGGCCCAGAAGCCCTATTATTTATTACTAAAATGCTGGCCAACATGCTTTCGATTGTTTCGCTTTACTAATTCTCCAAAATACGCAATCGTTTCATTTATTTTAGTGTGAATTGTTAACCTATTTCGGTGTCTTAGAGTTTAGCGATACGACGAAACGCAACACGAAATTTCGTGTTGAATAGTTAAAATAGGCCGCTTGGTCCTTATTTTTGACCTTTACCCATATGAACCTTTCTACTAGAGCAGCGTTTAGTCAGTGTTAACACTTTCAAGGCCCAAAACGCAGAAGCCGTGTTCCGGATCCGTGTAGCGGAGACTGGGCAGTGAGTGCGTCAAATAATGTTCTGATTCTAAAATTGAAAATTGAACTATTTGAATAAAATAAGTACTTACTGGTATCTTCGTTTTTCTTCGTCGTAATATTTCACTAAAAACAAACCAAGACTTTCCTCTGTCACATATTTATCAAAGGACATCAATATTTTATACACAGAGTTTGTCCTTGCATCATATCTCCTGAGCGGCTCTCTCAAATGTATGTAAATCTTTCCATTTCTCTGATCATATTCATAAGGCCTTGCTCCGTTCACTATGTCAGTGTTTCCATACAAAACTTTGATAGAACCTTCCCGTATAACCAAATCTTTTGCATCAATTTCTATTATTTGTATGCCAGGAACGTTTGCTATGACATCTATTGAGATATCACAGTGGTAATTCGGACTGGATGTAAAAAGAAACGGAGTTATTTCAAGTTCATATTGCAACGGATAAATCGTGTAATTCATACACTCTTCGATGAGATCTCCATTTGTGCTTGGAGTAAGCAGAAAAAACAAAAAAAGTCCGAACATTTTTACTTCTTTCTCAGTCACTTCGAAAATAGAACACTATTTTTAATTTTGATATTCAAACTTTTTCACTTCATCATAAAAATAAATATTTCGTTCGATTTTCAAACGCGTTCCCGCCAATCGCTGGTTGGGAAATACGTCCGCTCGGGACGCGCGCGGAAACGTTCTTCGTGTCCACTCGACATATCGAATTGGCGCCAGACAGTGCCAGTGTATCAAGACCCCTTACTCACCTTACTGACTATAATATAGCTACAGCGAAATGAATTGCGATATAAGGTCAAGGGTCAGTTTATATTGGGCACTTTACCTAAACGAAGATCTTTATAGTCGGCCACCTTTGATTGAAAGAGTTTTATGATTTTGTGGTTGATCAAAGTATGCTTTTGATATAGAAACTTTGACAACATTATTTGGGACATTTTTGACCTTAGGTACCTTTGTTTTGGTTTTTGCATTTCGTCTTTGGTTCCTATTCTACTTTCTAAGTACCGGTCTTCATTGTAAGTTGTAGGTACCTACGTGTAGTTACTTACTACGTGTGGGCTGGTTCTATACAATTTCTCTAAGTAGTTCGTAGGCTCGTAGGGCTATTATTTACGCGATCGAAAGTTTAAGTTTAAGCCCACGCGATTTATGGAAGCAATCATGATGTATCTTTTGGTAGAGACATTCTTTTGTGATTAATAGAGAAGGGCAGATGTTTTATCAAACATCTAAAGGGAATATAAAAATATTCTACAATTTTTTTATTAACAAGAAACTCCTTGTTAAAGTTTTTGTACCGCATAGCGGCATTCGATCAGTTTTTGTAAAATAAAAGATTTTATTATTTATTAGAAGGGTTGTAGCTTAAGATTTAATTTATTCCTAAGTGAGTACATACACCCTGTTGGGCACTGCAATTAACATTTAAGTTACTATTTGGTCATGTTAACTTAGGGTAAGTAATAATAGTTAGGTACTTAGTCTATTTATAGCTAGTAGGTAATTATAAATAATAATAAGTAATGAGTAGTTAGGTAGTTATAGTTTAGATTTATCATTTAAAATGTAGTCAACAAAGTAATAACATTTAGAAATATCTCAGGTACCTACATATTTTTAAGTTTACAAGGAAAACCGAATATTTTTAAGATCTTATTAAGAGCTTTAGAGTAAAGCTATGATTTTTATTATAACTATTTGCTTATCATTTTCGAAGATTTCCGAAATTATATATGAAAAAATTAAAATAACGTTTAATATCATTTTCATAATGATAATGCAGGGTTAGGTTAATTTTTTTAGTTCCTATTTTAAAGTTGAGCTTACAGATTTGTTTTTGTTTTATATTTGCTTTATATTCTGATCAGTTTATTTTTGTCAAAAATTTCGTTGTAGTTAACACGATTTCCCCACAATACAATTGAATAATAAGCGTTAGCGTTATATGCTGACAAAGCGCTTTGATAATCAGTATTACCTTCCAAGTTAGACTTTACCGTCTCAGTGTAGATAAACCTTCCAAATTTAGTCTTTAACGTATCAATATAGTAGGTAAATAAATACCTGTTATATAGTACAGAGTTATGTGTCAATAAAACTCTTCCAGTTCAATTTGGTACCAATTTTAAGTTTGGCCTAAAATAAAAATTCGCCAAATTCTTGGTCTTAGGTAAGCCATTTAGTATGTAGGTTCCATCTATGAGACAAACAGACAAACGTCTATAAATGGACAATTACCATTGTCGTATTGCGTAGGCTTCGCTATGCAGTACGTCATTTGCATACATTATCACTTTTATATCACACACAACTCACCACTCGGGACCAATGTGTGTACGATCTGCAGGCATTTGTTCAGGGTGTTCTGGTCGTTTTCTACATATAATAAAAAATATTTATCTATCTATTGTATTATATTATGTATATCAGTTATCTAGTACCCATAACACAAGTTCTGCTTAGTTTGGGGCTAGATAATGCTGTGTGAATTGTCCAGCATTATTTATTTTATTATTTAACTCCCTAGGTTTTAGGTGTTGCCTTAGATGAAAGTAAATAAGGAAAATTACTCTCGACGGTTGGTAGCCGTTTTCTTGCAGACATGTTACCAATGCAGGAGCTCTGTCTTTAGCCGTAGCAAATTCATTCCACTACCCCCTTGACATGCTGTAGTTCACTGTCAATAAATTGTGGGTCGCATAGTCTTAAGGAGCCGTGTGGTGCCGGCTTAGAATTTGAACCACCCCAACTCTTCCCGTGGGTGTCGTAAGAGGCGACTAAGGGACATAATATACAGGGGCGGGCAGCAGCGTTACTTGCAGAATACATCTACAACCGAACTGCTATCCCCAACCCGCATGCCCAGCGTGGGGATTATAGGCATTACCCCACGTGAGACGAAAAAGCAGGGGGAGGCCTGCGTCAAAAAATATTTACCAAAAATTAAAATATTAAAATACCTACCTTGGTACTTGATTTGGTGTTGTCAATAAAGTTATAGTATTGTACATATGCGGATTTTAGAATAAATCACGTTTTTGCTTTACTAAAAGGTGGTTAGGTAGGTCAATGTCGTCTGTGCAAAATAAATGATACAATTATACTGAAAATAATGAATAAGTTTGTTGTTTCAAGCTCACCGATAATTTGCAATATGACATCATCCACGTCATTGGTCCTCTCCTGACCTTGTCTCGCATAATCGCAGTGCTCCAATTATTACATGTTATTTATAGGTACGCTTGTTTCATTCCTGCATATTTCTTATTCAACAAGAAGTTTTCGAAACGAAAAGTAGGTACTGGGAAAAACCTGCTGGCTAAAACACAATGATGTATCAATTTTGAGTCATTCATTTTCTATAAACGTTATTCTTGCATTAAGCTGTAAGGTTATTTTATTTTAACGGACCTATGATGTAATTAATAATACGAAGCACATAGCTACTGGGCATGAATACACTTATCTCGAAAAGATTCTGCAGTTAGGAAAAACAATTTCGAGAAGGAGCTCAAGAGGAGGCTAGACAGCTAGGTTGGGCAGCGTTTGGGAAACTACGGCAAGTCTTCATGTCATTCATGAACGCTTGAAAACGAAAGTTTTCAATCAGTGCGTCCTACCCGTCATGACCTACGGAGCTAAGACATGGACACCTACGGTGGGGCTGGTCCACCAGTTTAAGGTCGCCCAGAGAGCTATGGAGAGAGCTATGCTCGTAGTTTCTCTGAAGGATAGGATTCTCAACGAATACATCCGACAGAGAACCAAAATCATCGAAATAGCTCTAAGAATTAGCAAGCCGAATGGCAGTGGGCCGGCCATATCTCGCGAAGAACTGATAACATCTGGGATAAGTGTTCTTGAGTGGAGCCAACGTCTCTGACTCTTTAAACGTAGTGTAGGATTTACTCCAGCCAGATGGGAAGACGGCCTGCGAAAGACTGCAGGCAGATGCTGGATGCGTCGTGCTGAAAACGGCTCGAAACTCTCTATTTTCGATGGATAAAATGGTAGTAGTGGAAAGTTCCGTAAATAAATAAAAACAAATGAAAATTCATTCAAGATTTGTTTTAATAGGGATTTAAGTTTGACCTACGTTAACATTGCGATTATTGTTTACCAAAACATTTATTTTTTCTTATTTTCTTATGTTAGTAATTATTTATTAGCTATATTCGGTTTAGTAGCTAAGAGTATATTATAGGTTTTGTTAGTATTTACCCAAATTACGTTTACTATCATTATTTTAACCCAACAAATAATCATTAACTGTCTTAACAAATCGCGAGTTTCAGTTTTTTCAAGTAAGTATTTCTACTAAATATTTCAAACAAAATTTATGACACTTTCTTTAATTTGGTAAGTTTTCGTAAATTCGTGTAGGTAAATACTAACAAAATAAGTACATTAATTATTTTACCATCAGTATAACTAATTTCTATAAAAAATAACATGATGGCAAAAAATAAACTAATAAAAGTTATTATTAAGTTATTATTCTATAATAAAATTAGAAGATATTTAATTTGCTTATCGCTACGTTTATAGTGGAATTGAATCTCTTCGTTTCAGTTTATCATTATTTAAATACAAATATAAATAGGTATACATATGTATAATACCTACAAATAATCTAATTCTTAAAATAACATTTTATAAAAATTCATGTATCAATTCAGAAAAAGAAGGTCTCGAAAAATGAAACATATCAAAACAAATTCCTCAAAAAATAAAACAAGTTTCCAAACCCACCGCTAGAGCCACAACTAGGATCATAGATGGCGTGGCGATCGCCGAAATGCTCCTCAAATACGTCAGGATCTGTGCCTTGTGGCTTTCTGCCCAGGCTAGAGTGACCCGAGCCTGCCCCATGGAGGTACGACCTGCAGTCTTAGCTTCTTCGGAGCATGCGGTGCAGGATGTCAGGAATTCTTCGAACTGTAAAATAATAATAATATTTTTTTATTTCAAATCAAGAACTTCAAGAATTATTAACTAAATACATGAAACTCTAAACATTTTGGCTTGGCATCCAGTTTAGGGTTGCAGCACCTACCTACATTAAAAGGCAACAATAAGTCAGTCCAGAGGGCTTACTCGTAAAAACGAAAACTTTCTGATTTCTTTTGTGCAAACGCTATCTTAACGTAAGTGTTATAAGAGTAGGTTTTGCATGTCAACGAAAAAAAAACTTCGATTTTAGTTTTCCGAGTAGGCCTCCAGGTAGACTGCACAAGGCACAAGTGCGTGTGCAAAATACAGGATCATAGCAGTTTATCTCCACACATAATCCTGTGTGTAAGACAAACTGGATTGCACCTGGATTATGTGGGACTTATGTGCAGTCACTCACTCGCCCATTGCGATGAGATGGCAGACCAATACGACCACCGGTAAGAGTTCAGATGCGTGGAGTTGGTCATGCATCTGAACTCTTACCGGTGGTCGTGTTGGCCTAACGTATAATGATGCTCTGCGTAAATGGCTAGTCTTCGTTGAGACTGGTCACCATGATCGAAATTCGGCTTGGAGGTCATCAAAGCACAATAAGTCAATTGGACTATCGGGTATTAAATAAATAAATACATAACACAACACAATACATGTATAGATATTTTTTACTATACATAGAAAACGACCAGAACACCCTAAACAAATGTCTGCAGATCGTACACACATTTGTGATGAAATCGAACCCGCAACCTCCTGCGTCGCTGGCAGACCTTCACCCACCGCACCACAGAGGTCGTATTGTTTTGTTTTTTGGCTTAAAAATTAAAAAATCTATTTACAACGAGTTAAAACTGCCGTCCTTCATATAGGTCAAAATCAAAATTAAATAAATACTATTTTTTCATGGAGTAATCATAACCCTCAGTCGGTTAAAATATGGGGAGTTCTCTTGTTTTTATTTCCAAAATGCGAGTGAAATGTTTACAAAATGTTAATGGCCAATAAAACACTATCGAAACAAAAACATAAGATAGCCGGTGCTAATTAAGAGGGCGACCTGAATGAGTGTTTGTCAAACATACCACTCCAGGGTAATCTATTGTAAGATGACATACATGCTGTCTCCGGTCAACGTCATTCCTTGCCAATGGAGAAACCAAAGGCGTGATGAAAGAACGAACAAGCTGTCGTTTAAGTACAACAGAATTTTATACCTATATCAGATAATGTATGGTTGAAAACTGTCAAAAGTTTGTACTCTCTTCGCTTTTTTTCTTTTCGCAGGACGTTAAGAAACGTCTTGCGTCAGAAGTGCTAATTTTCAACGGTACACGAATAGTATTCCCAACGTCTGACAAAAGTCAGAGCGACGCGATCTTGAATGTAAAGCATCTTTTATTTATCTTTTTCAATAATGAATACCTAACCCTCAAATGACGAAAAAAAATAGCCAACACCACACGGTCATCAACGTGCTGACCGAGTTATTTAAATAAATAAATTTTCCCCTATTTACCAAGCCATGTCCTTGCTTAGAGTTTGCGCCAACATAACTCTTCACCCGGGTGTCGTAAGAGGCGAATAAAAGATATCCAAAACGGGCTGGGAAGCAGTGCCTCCTGCTGATCAATTCTACCACCGAACTGCAATGCCCAACAAGCATACCCAGCATGAGGATTCATTACCCCCATGAGACAAGAGCCAATAAGGCGCCCTGCAACCAGCCGCGGACCAATATAGACTGTTATAGTTGAGTCCAAAAAAACTCTAGATACACTACTTTTTCGGTGTTACATGACAAAGGTGATTGCTAGTTTTTTAAATCAATAACATCATGGATCGTGTACCATGGATGAAAATGATCATGTATGGTTATCCTTAAACCCCTACACAAATAGGAGGGCCCTTGTTTAGCGTGACATGACCTGGTTCCAAGTCATTACGCAGTGATTTAGCAATTGTACACAAGCTGCTATAGTCTGTACTAATGAGTCTGCTAATAACGGTAACTCCCATTTGTTCTAGGACTGTGGTGTCAAAGAAATAACCCCTTTTAGCCCTGTAGTTCCAAGGTAGAAATGGACCTTAACTGACCTAGGTAGGTACCTACATATATTGCTTACTTTAAGCTCTTAAGTTGGAATATACTCAAACACTTGACGACCTCTGTGGCGCATTACGAGGCATGAGGTCGAGGGTTTTGTTTCCGACTAGGGACAAAATGTTTGTACAATTTGGGGATAGTTGTTCCGGGTGTTCTAGTTGTATTCTATGTTAAAGAAATCGCTATCCATCTAAGTAACGTTAACAAAATTTGTCCAGCATTATTTCGCTTGAAAATTTCTCTCCGTTGAATTCTATTCGTTGACCTTTGGTAGGCTATCAAGCTTTGGACTATGTAAAGGTAATACTAACTTCTACAAAATCAGCTTCCGTGTGCAGCACCGATGCAACTGTTGAGAGAACTGTGTCCATTGATGGGTAACTGTAAATAATAATCAAACCTTTGTTTTAAAATAGAATGAAGTGATTATGCAGTTAGGGTCTTTCCCCTACAGGGGGATAGCAAAGGCAAACCAGTAAAGTTGTTAAATATACAAAGGGTTTATTGAGGTTCTCTAATAATTAAATAGTTTTAAAAATTCTAAAAATCGTCTTTGAATTCCACATTTACCCAATTTTTGCAGGATTATTTATAATCCCACATTAAAAATATTTATCTGGGATCAAAAGAAATGATCCCAAATTTCTTACACACAAACAAAGAAACCATCTAAATCTGCCCATAATTGTCGAAGTAATCATCATCATCATCAGCCTATATTAGTCCACTGATGGACATAGGCCTCCCCTAATGAGCGCCATAGCGCACTGTCTTCAGTTGCCGCATCCAGTATCTGCCTGTAAGCAGTCTTTCGTAAATCGTCATCCCACCTGGTTGGAGGGCGTCCTACACTACGTTTGCCGAGTCGCGGTCTCCACTCAAGAACACGGAGAAATCGGTGAACATAAAATGCATGCACACAGCCAATCATAGAACCGCCTCCTTTTTCTCCTCCTAGTCGGTTTAAATTAGAGTAGAGAGGTATGAAGTAAGGGAAGTATTTGCTCTATAGTGGAATTGCAAAGGCTCGTTAAAAAACTTACATGGTACTCCAATAGCTGTAGTTTCCCTTCAGTTCGCCCATGACAAGCTCCAAATTGTCATAGTGTGACAGGACGCTTGATAGAGGTACTGTCAGATCCTGGGTTCTGATCGGACTGTTTTCTTTTTGCATGGAAACCAAGAAGCTGACGGATAACAATAAAATTAAATAGTTGTACAAGAAAAAAATAAGATTAGTTATATTTATATCACAACACAACACAGAGACTTATAAAAGACAGAAGAGGAGAAACTTAGTTTCATTTTCAATTATTATTTAAATATTATTTTGAAGGATTCATAGATATTATTATTCATAGATATTATTCATAAATAAGATCACTGGTGGGGTAATTATTTAATTTAAAATTTATTTATTTTGATTTTATCACAATGCTCTTATATCTAGACAATTCAAACCTTAATTGTGTAATTAAGGACCAATTTTTTTTACCAAACCACAAAATACGATTAAATTTTTATGTATTTTTAATTTAATTCTATTATTAGTTGTAATTTTATTTGTAATGTTTGTTTTTATCAATTATTGATTTATTCAGATTCACGAAGTCTCTTTAATCCTAGACCTCTATTTTAGTGGATCTATTCTAGTATATCTGAGGCTGTCATGTGAGCAGTATCTGGAAAATCAAGATTGAAGCTAGTTAAAAGCAGAAAATACCAGTTCGAGGGTGTTTTCGCTCACATTATTAAGTGTATTATAATATTTATTTATAATACCTATAAAGCTAAAGTATGATCATAGTTCGGAAGGCTCAGTTTTAATCTATACAGCAACTTAAAAAAAAAAAAACGTATCTGAATTTACGATGCATTAGTAAATTCAAATCGTCCACAACAATGAGATAATCACTTAGATAATTATCGCGATCTTCAGACACAATATCTATAAGAGAAATTATTCTAGTGAGCAAACTTGAGTTAGGAGAAAATATACAACTGCTATGTGAATATCATTACATTTACATGAGGCACTTGTAAATGTAAAGATATTCACATAGCAGTAGACTTTGTTTTTAGCTGGTATTGTTTTTCAGATGCATTCAAGGTCCTCTCTCACCCAATCTGATCGAGAGCGAGCATGTAAGAAAAAAATATTTCAGAATTACTCTAGAATCTCTAAACTAGAGAAACAACTTACTTGTCTTGATTCCTATTCTGTTCTTACCTCTTTAATTTTCCTTCATCCGAAGTACATCCCAGCAATTCACTAATGACCTTAGCCTCACTGGCGACGTTGGTCTTCTCCATTCTACTCCACAAGAATTCGTAATCATCCCCGTTTCCAAAGCGCAGCCCGTTGCAGTACGCTGCAGGTCTGAGACTTGGTGGCACCCTGTTTAGAAAGAAAAGTGTTTTATAACCGTAATTCATTAGCGGCCTGCACAAGTAAGGTTCGGACCGCGCATCTGGACTGCGTTAACAACCGCGGATGGATCCGTGCAATTTTGACTGAGGTCCAAACTGTCGTGCTAACTACGATTAAAAATGAGTCCACGGTTTGGAACGCCGGTAAATCTTTCATGTTTTGAGAAACGACCTGAACTGTGCGTGTTAATTGAATTTCAAGAGTATCTACTTCAGTAATTTACGAATAATATCAGTATTATATATAACATGTGTTTTCTATGGTAGGTACATTTATGAATAATTTGCAAATTTGATTACTTTAGAGGCAGATATATGACACCATTTTGTGAATAGGATAGGCATAGGATTTCGCGTTTAAAGGAGTGGGATAGAACAGAGCGGTGTAAGATCAAAAATCAAGTTTTTGCTGATTATCTTTGAATTAAGGCGTACCCAAACTAGCAGAGATACGAAGTTGCCCTTGGTGGCCACCAAAATCTATTTTCGTGTCTCTACCTAAACTAAATAGAATAAAACTATTACAGAGGCATTAAAAAAAGTTTATGATAGGTATCACAAACTGGAAGATGGATTTTTGAAAATTCCTTTGGTAAACGAAATAATAAGATAAATTAGGTGGCGGCGCCACTTTGGGTGGGGTATGCGCCTTAAGAAATTAATTCAAAAAAATAAGTCAAAGGTGACCTCGGTATTCTTTTGTTTAATATGATGATGACAATAAAAAATATTCTGATTGATAGTAAGAGAAAAAATTTAAAAACTAAAAAAACAGATGGTAGTAACTTTGCACAATTATTTCTGATATTTGAAATGCCTTGCCTTGTATCCCTTAGATTATTATGTATTTTTTTTTCAAAGCTTTTACGATAAAGATGACGGAGAAAAATTGTTTTAAAATAACCCAAATTCGCCCAATTCACCATCTACCTGGGCCTTAAATGGTTATGAAGATAAATAATTATAAATCTTATCAATATCATTCATTGGGTAATTGTTAGAGAAGCAGGGTTTATCCATTGCTGGATAAACCATTAAATAAATAAATAAATAATGCTGGACAATTCACACAGCATTATCTCGCCCCAAGGTAAGCAGAGCTTCTGTTATGGGTACAAGATAACTGATATACGTAATATTATACATTACATAGATAGATATTTTTTATTATACATAGAAAACACCCAGACCAATGGAATAAATTTCTGCAGATCATACACAAATTTGTTCCGAGGCGGGGATCGAACCCGCAACCTCTTGCGTCGCAGGCAGACTCTCGCCCGCTGCGCCACTGAGGTCGACATTGAAGCAGTTTTTTAATGATCTATATAATGATACTCACGGAACACCATTATCCCTGAACTGTCTGAACAGCTCCACCGTGTGGTCGATACAGCCCTGGTGTCCCAACTTGCAGGCGAACTCCAGGATCTGCATCCGGTTCCTCAGAGTCTCGTAGTCGTCGTTTGCTCCGACCTCATATCCTAGTTTGTTTATGCCGCTTTCAATAATTTTAAGTGCGTACGCCTGTAAAAGATCATTCATTAGAGGAATTTCAATAATTGTGTAAAATGTTTTTCTTCTACTCTCTTCTGTGTTTTGGGTCTTAATGCTGGGTTGAACTAAAATCTTTCTCGTCTTGATGCTTTTGACTTGAATGTGCCCGAATAGATGTGCATGAATACTAACTGTAAATATATGTACAGTTCAAGTCAAAAGCACATAATAAAATCACCTATTTAGGAGAGCCAAGAAAGAGCGGAACTGCGTAGCTGTTATAATTTTTTTGTATTTTTTTCAGCTAATTTGTGGTTTATATCACCGAGATAATAATAGGTACATAAAGCGACTACTCATTTATTTGCGTTCATCGTGTGTTGATTGCTTTGACATCGATACATCTAATCCAAACTACAAACAAAATCGCAGTTTTGAAGGGCGTGCTTTGCCTTGTGCCTTACGCCTTATGGGTACATAATTTAAAATTACCTGTTACTTTTTAAAAACTCACCTGAACATCTGGTAAAGCGTCACTCCCTTGGTAAGTGTTCCACAGTTTGTTCAGCCCTCTTATGGCCGCATACCAAACGGAGTAATCCGTTTCAAATGACATGAATTCTAATAAGTCATACAAAATGTGAAATCCAGCTTGATCAGCGTATATGAACGCAAATAAGTCGTTCACGATCTGAAAAAGAGTAATTTTATTATCAAAGAAAATTACAATGAATACAATACAAAAAAGAAAAAGTCATAACATGAGACAAGTACGATGGGTGGCCTCATCGCTTAGAAGCGATCTCTTCCAGGCAAACTTTGGATGGGAATAATTATATGAATATAAGAAAGGCAAGGGGTGTACCAAAGATAAAATAAACATGATCTTATCAGAATACTGAAATTTTTTATAATATTAATTAAATGTTATAAATTACGTAACTAAATATATACACACACATAAACTAGATTTACACATAAAATATTTATAATACTACTAAGTTAAATAAATTAATAAATAATATGTACCAATATTTACTATTCTGACAGGAAAAACTATTTGACGCACTATTTAAAAACTAGAGTACTTTTTTTATGGGCTCTGGTAGTACAATCCACAACCTTATGGCCTGGATGGAGAAAGATGTGTAACTAGATTTTCTGACGAACGGAGGACACGGGAAGGATGAGAGTTATGGAGGAATTTTATTGTTTCAACGGTAGAAAAGTTTGTACCTTGGCTCTGTTCAAATGATGAATTTTCTCTCGATCCGGACCCTTGAGAGCGCTCGCTATGTGTTCCCAACTGTGGTCATCGTAGTTGACTCTGTACAAACCTGAAAATTTATTATCACAGGTTGTTATGTTGATGCACAACTTAAATTTCGTTCTAGAATGACGACTTCAATTTTGACGTAGAATTACCTAGTGGCTAGAGGACTGTACAAAATAGGCATTTTGAACTGAGCTTACGATGGATGATGGTTTTTGAAACGCGTGGTGCCAAAGCACACGCTTCAAAACGCCTAATGTGGTCTTTGGCTGAAAAACAGCAGCACTGAGCATGTCCAGCATACGCTGAGCTAACCCCTATTTTGGCGCAGGGTCATCGAGGCATAGCCAGCTTATTTTTGCTATCATCCTTTTGAGTCACTTGCCTATATGTTAAACTGTATAGGTTTTTCATTTGTTTTTATGTATATAAAAAATAGAAATAAGAAATTAAAAATATTTACCTGGAATATCGTAACAAAAAGTGTGTATATACTTTTTGGTACCATATTCCAGGTAAATATTTTTATGGTACCATATTCCAGGTAAATATTTTTAATTTCTCTTTCTATCAATTATATTCTAGAGTGTACATACTCTAAGGCTATCAGGTCCAAAAAAAGTCATACCAGTTTCTTGAACGTTGAAGATAACCCAAGTATGACTTGAGCCAATCCCGTCAATAAAGAACTCGTGAGTTTTGTTCTTCATCACAAACGCGGGTTTTGTGTTTGCGAAGGAAGTGTTTACCCCTGTAGTGTAGGTGATAGGAATGTCGTATGTTTCGTCGGAAGACAGGCTGGAGTTTGTATAGAAACGTTTCTGGAGGCAAAAGAAAAAAAATATTTTCAGGGACAGTTTTATTACAGAAAATATTTATGACGAATACATACATTCGTGCGTAATTCTAATTAGAGATAGCAATACACATTTTATTGCGAATCACCGTGCATGGGTAGCGTGTTGCTAACTCGGTCTCTTTCTTTCTTTCGATAGCAATTGGCAGTGCGTTCCCGTTCTGGGTGGAAGGTTGCGGGTTCATGTCTCGTCCAGGTCGTAAGTTTTTGGGATATATAAATTCTTAAAAAAAAAATTCGCCTTCCCATCTTCCTAGGACTTCCGTGAGGGATGGTGCGGTTGATCGAAGATCTCAAGAGGCGCAAATATGCAGGTCTCGACAGAGCCTACGCATTTGCTCCGAGTCACGACCCAAGGTCCGTGGGGCACCGAGGCTCGGGTTTTAAAAAAATTAAGTTTGCAACAGTTTGCATATAGCTCAATTGTTTCTATTGTTAATACTAGTTTTAATTTAAATTTATTATTTGATTGTAATTTATTTTCTTAATAAATTCTTAGAATTTTCTATAAAACTACCTAGTTTTACGCATAAAGTTTTTGTTTGCCTGCCTAGGCAAACTTAAGCTTTATGCGTAATGAAGTAAGTACCTGTGTTAGCACAATTTTGTCAGTGCTATAGTCCACTTCCACATGAAGCACAGGATGTCCAGCTTGAGAGATCCAGGAGCTCATGACTTCAGTTATGTCAGTGTTGGGGTACATGGACAAGGCGCTGCTGTTTTGGACGCCAATTTCCAGAGCTGCGTACAGCTTTTCTGGGTAGCCTGAGGTGAATTTACTGAAAAAAGTAATAGCGACTGTCATTATTAAAAATAAAACGCCAAGTGCGAGTTACACTCGCGCATCAAGGGTTCCGTACAAACTCCTTCTCTTTAGCAAAGAAATCAACCCAGACGAATAAGGCACAATAATTTGCTGATTTGATAACGATTATGACGTAACTTATTTAGTCCCTCGAACTATTGGCGCCCTCGCTACGCTCGGGCACCAATCCCCGTCTCGAGACTAAATAAGTAACGTCCAACCCTAGGGTAACAATGTACCTACTATTTTCTATAAATAAACCACATATTTACGGTTTTCACTTATCTCTTCCTCTTTACTAGGCTATAAGACCTTGCTTCTTGCCAAATTTCATGGTTCTAGGTGAACGGAAAGTACCCTATAGGATTTTGGTCCATGGCAAGATTAAAATATTATTTTTTTCTGTGAATAAACTACAAATTTACGGTTTTCGGATTTTTCCTTTTACTTGTGCTATAAAATCTTGCTTCTTGCCAAATTTCATGGTTCTAGGTGAACGGGAAGTACCCTATAGGTTTTTGGTCCATGGCGAGATTCGAAAATATTTTTTTTGTGAATAAGCTGCAAATTAACCGTTTTCAGATTTTTCCCTTTACTTGTGTTATAAGACCTTGCTTCTCACCAAATTTTATGGTTCTAGGTCAACGGGAAGTACCCTATAGGTTTTGTGTGCATGTGATTTCCTTGGAAAATTAAAAAAAATTGACATAAACAGTTGTAACTTTTGATTGCGTTGACTTAGAAGTTTGATTTATATCGAGGCTTCAAGAGGTTACGAGCCTGCGTATATGATGAGAATATCAACTCGATAACTCCACGCGTTTCTGAGAAAAGAGGGTTGACAGACGGACAGACGGACAGACGGTCAACAAAGTGATCCTATAAGGGTTCCTTTTTTCCTTTTGAGGTACGGAACCCTAAAAATTAGATAGGTACAACATTTTATGATATTTTACGAACATTAAGACTAACCTTTTTTATGAAGATGGTAAAGTGCTAGATTAATAATTAAAATGATATTAGAGTCAGATCTGACTCTATGAATGATTGCACTTTCGGTGGAAAGCGGAAACGCATTTTATCGATAGCAAACTTCCAAATGAATTCTTATAATAATTTTGTTAATTTTCCCAATCTCAAAATAATTGTGCGTAGTGGGCAACACATATTTAAGTACTAACATATTTAACTATTATTTTTGAGACTATGTTGATCTTCACAAAATCTTTACCTATATTAAAACTGTAACAAGTTCAAGCCTGTATATTAAAGATAATATTGAAAAAAATTGTATATATATGTATTTTTAATACCAAAGCCAAAACTTTAAATATTTTCTTTCATGTCTATCTGTCTGTCTGTTTCTTGGCTGCGCATCACGCCAAAACTACTGGATGGATATATTTGTGGGCAGTCTTGGGTGCAGCTACTCATCAATAAAAGAAGAATCAAAATTATTTAAAGATCTTGTCTAATATACCAACTCACCTCACCTCACTTCAGCAGCTATTATTATTATTATTAAAAATCACAGAAGAAAGCTGCAGCCTCTTGTGGTTTCCCTTTCCCTTAGTCGACCCTTACATCCATGGTTGGAGTTTTAGGGGTCAATTCTTACGCCAAAACTACCACTATTTTTTATAGTCTGTAGACGTTTGACCACAATCTTACCTGATGGAAAGTGAGCATGTGGCCGACGATGTACCACGAAGGTTTAGAAGATACCTATTCACTCTTGTCTTGAAGAGACTTGCTTACTTATTTAAAAATAATCTATAAATTAGACTTACTTGGTCTCCAAATAGTTATTCAACCCGTGTCTAAAGCCTTGATCGCCGATCAAATGATGCATCATCCTAATAACAGATCCTGCTTTCTGATATGTGATCGTGCCAAAATGTCCGCTGATCTCGGCAGGTGAGTTAACGTTGTCGTTGGTGATCGCTGGTGATGATGATGAACTATCCGCGTCGTATGCTGCGTAGACTGATCCGGTTACTAGGACATCAGCGGAGGAAACGGATGGATCAACCTGTGGAAATAATTTGGTTAGGAATATGATAAATCAATGATTAATCCACCTTTTTTTAATAGATTCCCATTATAAACAGAAAACACTAGTATTATAAATTTGAAAGTTTGGGTATTCAGTTTATTGTATGTTTGTTACTTCTACATGCCAGAGCTGCGGAATGAATCTGGCTAAAAGTTCTAGAACTACCCACATTTCAGCGAAATTAAAATTTTGGGAACTTATCCCACGAAACTGCGTGCGAAGCCGCGGTTATAAGCTTATTTACTATGACACAAAAAAGGTACAATGTGACAACAAAGCAAATTTTAATTATCGGCTATATTTGACTTTTGTAAACCGGTCTATGCTTTGTTTAAATTGCTTTTTCGATTGTTATTGTATTTGCTGTCACCACGATAAAGATTATTCGCAACAAGTAAATGTCTTAGCAATCTCCGGTGTAAGAGGGACAAGAAGGGTAAGAGGAAAAATTTAGGGTTAATTGCTGCAAAATCATACCTATGTCGATTTGTTATTACAAAACCTGAAGGCATTGCGAACTACTTAAGATAACTATTAGGGCTCTTTTACTTTTATGAGGATTTCTATCCGCGTGTAGATCTAGTCCGCATGACCTTTCGGGTCATGCGTTAAAATTAAAAAGTATATAATATAATTTTAATAGTAGGTATGTGTAAAATTTCATAAGTAATAGTAGGTACCTAACAGTCAATAGTAAGGTAATAAGTTTTTCCTATCACGCGGGCCACACGCAAACGGGACGCGGATTGGCTTTATATATTACTATATCCGCAGGCGGGAGTAAATCCGTAGGTACGACAGGATAAAATTAAATCTGATTGCGTACCGTGGCTGTTATATAATCTTGGAAGTAGTTAGCGAATCCTTCATTCAGCCAAGTATTGCTCCACCAATGACAGGTCACCAGGTCTCCGAACCACATGTGAGTCGTCTCGTGTGCCATTATTTGAGCGACGCGGTACTTGTAGTAAGGAGTGGAGTCCTCTGGGACGTAGAGTAGGAGGGATTCTCTGAAAACGTTTGTATAAAAATCTCTTACTTACTTTATCATATTATCTTAACAAACGTTAACTTTGGCATGATTCAGGTTGAAATATCTCGTGATAGGCATTCAAGATGCTGACGAGTACCTATTTCTATGTCGACGATATAAAAAAGAAGTAATTATCAAAGTAGAGTCATTGCATTTTAAACTTGCGGCCATTGTGATCTGAAACTCCAGGAAAAGAAGAAAATTGCATCGATCGTGCCGTCTTTTGTTTCTTTCTCTATTTTACAAACTACTTGTGCAAAGTGGTATCATACTGCTCGTTATAGATAATAGTCTAACAATCTTTGACTGTGAGTACAATTTGAATATCAAAGTTAACTGCTTAAAATATTATTATCATTAGCCTATGTTAATTCTTCCCTAATGAAGGTCATAGCGCACTGTCTTCAGCTTGACGCAGAAAAATAGTTATCTCAGAAAATAATTTAATCAAACCTGTATTTGATAAGGCCCCAGTTTTCCATAGCCCCCGCTCTGAAATCTGGCAGCGCGATATGATCCAGCTTCAGATTTCCATCAGTGGAGTAATAGTCAATCCCGAAGTAGTCTCCTAAAGCTTGCACAACCCTTATTCCGAAGTCCATAGCATAGCTCGTCTGGTTCAAAGCTTCTGGTCGCGTGTAGACACCGAACTCATTGGTTTCATTGTTGGTGACACCTTGGAACTCGGATACCAGGAATGCGACTAGGTATGTTGACATGACAGGAGTTGGGTAGAATATTTCTCTGACGTAGCCATCGGGCCTAAAACATTGAATGTTTTATTGGTAGTTTAGGTTACATTTGAGAAAGATTTTATTCCATAATCATTAACAAAAATATAAGTGGGCGAGCGGTCAATATGTCATTATTCCCATCGAATAGTAGTACGAAAAGAACTATTCGAAATGTCGAGTTACTATAATGAAACAAATTTATTAAGAAAATAATTTTATCAGAATAAAACAAGCCGTCGTCACTAGAAGGCAGTACCCAGAGAGCTGGCAACATCGCCACGTTGAATGGCAATTCCATAATAAACGTGAAAGCGTTATATATATGACGTAGATGACCTCAGGAATAATGTTTCTCATTTGTTAGGTTGGGGCTAGATAATGCTGTGTGAATTCTCCAGCATTATTTATTTTTCATTTATTTATTTTGATAAGAAAATGTAGAGTTACGGAAACCTATTAGCCATACTTACAACTGCACAGAAGTCTGGAGCTTAGTATTAGCCAACGAATCGCTGTAACTCCCAGGTCGATCAATGCTTAGTGAGAAAGTGGCTTTATACTCAGGCTCGTCGAAGCAAGGGAACACCTTTCTCGCGTGTGTAGGCTCCATTTGAGTGGCGCCCAGCCATCTGAAATTAGGTGAACTATCAGTGTCCGACATGTTAATTCATTGATTTTAGGCACAGAGAGCTATTCTGATATCTGTGGTTTTAGGGGTTACATTGAAAGTATTGAAAATGGGGTAAACTTAAGAGGATTAGAAATCTGAAATCTACAACGTTTATTTCTTTCGGCTTAGAAAATAAACATAAATACAATTTTAATTTTGTAACAAACCTAAAAAAACGATTAATTCAATTCAATTCAATAACGTTTATTTCTTTAAGCTTACAAATTTTAAAAGTCAAGTTTAATAATGTAAACAGGTTCGTAAATAGTAATTATTATCAAATTGGAAATAAGGTGTTATTGATTTTGGGTGTTATTGTTTTTGTTTCTAGAGGAAGTAGTGGAAAATAAACCACTAGTAAGTGTATATTATGACTTACAAACGAATATATTATTATTTGCATATCTAAGTCTATTTATAATGTGATTTAGTGACAGATCAAAATTTATACTAAACTAACTAAGCATAACATTATTTTCCTTATAAAGTATTTCAGTGCGCATCTTGGCAACATCTGACCATAAAAACCTTAAACTTCCAAACGTTCGCATTTATAATATTATAATTTAATATATTTAGTGTGATGATTAAGTATGTTTATTGAAGCTTCAGTAGATTATCGAGAGCATGACTTACGCCAGCGCGTAAAGATAAGAGAGTATTGAACAGGATCATATTGAATTCACAAACTCTCAAGACTAAGTAAGTCCCTATTTATGGCGATCATAACTAAATATGTCATGACTAAAGACAATATAACAAGAATGTGGATGTCCCAGGTAATTTTTAAAAGCCTGGCGAGACCCTTTCTTATTTTAAGCTCAAACCTCATCTTAGGCTATGGCGTTCATTAGGAGAGTCCTATGTCCAGCAATGGAAAAATATAGGCTGATGATGATAATGGTTTCTTAGGCGTTACTAATTAATTTACTTAGGTCATTGCCTGAGTCATTGAAAAACACTTCAGAATGTTTGTTCTATTTCTTGATGACAGGCTTAGTGAGCATTTAGCTACAATGCTATCTCTCAATTATTGTACTTGTAACATGATTGTCTAACAAGTAGTAGGTACTTGTAAATGATAATTATTTTCATAACGACCTATTCAAAGTTGACGCTATAAAGGATGGTAAATTCCTACTTCATCATTGAAGTACTTAATCATTCAAGGTTAAATGACGATTTACCTTTAAGGTTTTTTCCCGGATGCAATAAAAATTATGAGGGAATAAACTCCAAAGAGATCGTGCTGTAGTTTCTAAGTTTCTTTCCGGATGCATGGAAATTCATGAGGGAGTTTACAAAGAGGTGCTTGCTATGGCCATGCTAACCATAATAACCATAAGGAACAAATTATCAAATGTTCATCATCATCATGCCGATATTAGTCTGCTGTAGGCATCCTCTAATGAGCGCCATAGCGCCCTGTCTTCAGCTTGCCGCATCCAGCATCTGCCAGCAGTCTTTCGCAAATCGTCATCCTACCTGGTCTGAGGACGTCCTACACTACGTTTGCCAAGTCGCGGTCTCCACTCAAGAACACGTTTACCCCAGCGATTGTCGTTTCTTCTCGAGATATGGCCAGCCCACTGCCACTTCAGCTTGCTAATATAATAATCCTTTGAGCTATATCGATAACCTTGGTTTTCTGTTGGATGTATTCGTTGCAAATCCTATCTTTCAGAGAAACTCCGAACATAGCTCTCTCCATAGCTCGCTGTGAGACTTTAAACTGTTGGACCAGCCCTACCGTGAGTCTGAAGAAAACTTTCGGTTTCAAGCATTGTGGTTTGGATGACGAGAAGAGAAAGCAAATGTTAATTTTTAATATTTGTCCAAGGATTAGCAAAAAAGAAATCTGAGTGTTATCATATTTGGGAGTCATTGTAATCAGACAATTGTGTCTCGTTAATGTCTACACAGAGAGCTTCATCTCATTAAATAAACAAATTATTAGAACATTTTACTTACTTCTTAACTCCATTCTCAATGTAATAATTCCTGTAGAATCCATTGAGATCTTCTCTTATCGGCCCGCGATACGTTATCAGTAGGTTATATTCGTCTCCTATTTGCAGATCATCTTGTAGATTTATATACGCGAAAGTATATTTTGTTTCGAATGTGAGAGGATTTGTTGCGTTTAGGGGAACGAGCGCCAGTCCTTTGACAACTTGAATGTTAGTGGCATTGAAGACGAGGTCTTCGGAGTGTAGTTTGATCTGTTTGGTGACAGCTGTACTGGTGAAGGTGATTTCAACTTCTCCGAGGAAGGTGAAGGCGTTAGTGTCGTTGGTGTCGAAGTAAGGAGTGATGGCGAGAAAGTAAGCTTTGGGTCGGAGCGGAGTGTTGAGCCTGTAGTTGGTGTCGCTGAAAACCAAGCTGAGTTGGCTGACCAGGATCAGCAGTGGTAGGAAGCGAGACATTGCTACAGACAAAAGAATCAAAATATAATAATAATAATAAATAATTTTGGAAAATTCACACAGGTCATCAAACTTGTCATAAAAGAAAAGTATATAAATGTAATAAAAATATCTAAATTATCTTTTGTAGTTTTATAAAAACGAGCAGACAATAAAATAAGATTGTACCTATTAGTAAGGAGAAGTCAAAATATAACGGTTATAATATTGTTATAAAAATTGGGATGGTTCCAAAATTATCAAAAAAAGTTCAAAAATAGCTTTAATTGCCAATTAGGTATTTGCTTTACTTACCGAAACGTGTTCACTATACCAATTTACCGTCTAAACTGCATTGTCTCTTAAACTATGATTCGTACTATCACACTGATAACCGTCATCTTAAGTAGATAGGTATTACGTATGTTATCAGTAGGTATGCATATTGAGATTACCTGTGATAAACTATTTCTTATTATTTATAAGCGTGGTGGAGCTAAGTTTTCATACGGCGGCTGTGAGAATGTATTATTATAGTATACTTCATTTACGTAAAATCTGGTTTTAAAACACTTTTTAATGTTAAAAATGTCATAAAATATCAAAAAATTATTTTACAGACTATCTATAAAAACTATCTATATACAGGGTGTACCGAAACTTAACGTCTAGCCGAAAACGGAAGACAGTTGGATTCTTGATGGCCCAGAAAAACCACAAATTTATGGGTCGTCTATGGTCAATGGTTTCTTAGTTATTTTTTGGTCTTATTTCAGAAAACAGTGGAATAAAACATCAAAACGGTGCGGCTATCACCGGCCGCGAAGCTAGGCTCAAGCAGCCGGTGACTAAAGCTACAGAGAGAGAAACATCCTGATGAATGGAAGGTTGGTACATAAAATGAAGAAAAAAATCATACATCCTAATTGAGAACCTTCTCCTTTTCTGAAGTTGCTTTAAAATTCATAAAGACTAAGTAAATCTGCAAAAATACTGTTTGTAAATAGTACGCTCAAGAAACCTATTTTCGTTTTATTGTATCTTCAGCTGGAATAACGTAAGCACCTAGCTATACGTACTTCTTGACCAAAGGTCCTTCTGATAACTCAATCACATTGCACTTCACATCACACTAATCGCAAGAACATTATAAATGTGAAAGTTTGAATGGATGTTTTTTGTTACCTCATAACCCCATATTCTTCTACGGTGTTGAAACTTGAACACAGAGAAACTGAGAAAAAGAATATCGACGCTCTAGAAATGGAGGTGTTGGATAAAAATGCTTAGCATATATAGAATTTACCAGGAAGGCAGTGGTGCGAGAGGAATGGTGCTGATATGACGACTCCGACCATTCTGTCAAGAGCTTTACAACTAAAAAGAACAACTCGCAGCAAAACTATTGAATGCCTTCAGTTTTGCATACCTACACGTATTTCATTGAAAATTAAATAAAACATAGGCTAACTACTTTTTATTAAAAAATATCTGAGCGTCTGGTCGAAGCGACGCGTGACCCGAGAGCTGGTGTATCTGACACAGCGCATCAGTATTGCCAGCTTGTCTATGCTAGGCCTTCAAACATTTTTTCATTTCACAAAAGTTTTCATATTAGTAATACTTATTCGGCGCTTTCCTGGCAAAGATTACAGGATTAAAACCAAAGATGTCTTATGTATATTTTGTTTATTTGATTTCACAACAAAAATTACTATACAATCTTAATAACTAGCCAAAAAAGGAAAATCTCTTAGTCTCAGAAAAAAAATTAGATGAAAATAAAGATCGAGACAAGAATGCACCCAAAAAATATAGTGATGTGTAACTCTGAGTACAGTTTATATTGTAAGCACTCAAGCACTATTTTTATCAATTACGTCTACTTCATCAGAATAGATACTACAACTGCGAGCATGAGAGATAGGGTAGGGAGAAGAGTGGCGGCAGAGCTAGTTCCTCTAGCAGCTCTCAGGATCTCGTTCGCCTTGTCAGCGCCCCATGCTTGATTGGCGCGGGCCGAGGCCACGCTGTTGATGCCGAGCTGGTACTCGGGGAAGGTATCGCTGTTGGCCTCTAGCCAGGTTTCCATCTGTTCATGAATACCGTGGTAAATAAATAATCTACCTATGAGAAGTTAAAACAGGAAAAATAACATTCAAGCAGCCGAAAAATAAAGGAAGTGCTTCAACTGGGGAATTAGGGAGGAGGTAGTTAACAATGGTTTAAGTACTTCAAAATATAATCAGTAATATTTTGAAAGAACATAAGATAGTAAAAGACAAAGATGAAACAAAATTTCAAATTCTTGGTTTTTAGTGGGAGGTAAAACAGCTACGTTTGTTTTTTTTATACTTACATCTTGAAGACCCTCGACGTCCAAGTAACCAGCGATGTTGGAAATCAAACTATCGAACCACGATTGAAGGACCACTCTGGAAAGGTAAAAATTAATTAGACATTTGACATTTCGGGAATTCCTGTTACCTACTAACTGAATATCTGTGCCTTTCTACTGAAACCAAAGACATAGAGAAACGTATCGAACACAGAGAATAGAAACTTAACTTAACAACTTAGCTGAGATGAAAAACTCACAAAGGAAGTCTTTATCCGTATTTAAAATTCAAACAACCATTACAAAAACAAAACAATCATTTATGTAAAACATTAAAAACATACCTAATAATCATTTTTGGGTAGTCTTTTGTTTAATTAAAATTGGCTTCAAAAGCAGAAAACAAAACAATATTTGATTGCCCAAGCCAATACAAAGACTCACCCTTTTCTTATAACATCAGCGTTTTCCTTCAAGTAGTCAAGAACGACTTGAGCGTTAGACCGGTCTCCCATCATCAAGAAAGTGAACGCGTTCAGTCTGTCTTGAGCCTTCACTGCGTCATCGTCCAGAATCATGGATAAGTATCTGAAAATATCATTAATCTGAGTATTGGAACTAATTCTAACTTTGAAATGAAATAAAAATATTACAATCATAGACGACTAATCAAGATGATGAAGGATCTTGTCCGTCCATGATAGAAAGATAGGTTGAACTTATATTCGTGGCGGACAATTATAGAGAACAGAACTTGCTCGTTGTAGCCAACGAGTATATTTTTATGAGTTGCGAGTCGCGAATTTTAAAGAAAAAAAACTCAAAAAATTACGTTTATTTGGCTGCAGCCTAAATTAAAGCGTATGGCATAAAAGCGATCCAATGATTGCTATTCGAATTATCAGTTCTACGATAGCGGAAAATCGTGTTATTTTGTCTCAGCGTCCGTAAGCAACAAAACTACATGAAGGAAACTAACTCTTGTCTAGCCTGGGCATTGGTCGTGCACCCAAGTGACCTCAGCATAGCCACCTCAGCAGCCTGGTTGTTGGATCTTTCCCAGCGCTGCTTCAGGAAGCTCCATTCTTCGTAACCTCCGTCGCGAAGACCTTCGCAGAACACGTGCCGTCTCAGGTTGGGATTCACGCTGAAATGACATAGTTTTTTTATTGAAAACTAGTTTTGCACGCTTTGTTTCTGAGGAAAAGTTCTGAGGTTATTTCTATCCTATGGGAATTGATTTGTGGGATAGCCTATGTGTTATTCCAGGCCTATAACTAACTTTATGCAAAATTGTGGCCTGATTTGTTCATTACAAGGCTTGAAGAAGAAAATTTTAAAAATTATCCAACTCTAAGCCGAGTGAGTAAATGACTCATATACTTCGAAGTAACCAACATCATAAGAGCTCATATCTGCTTAGCTTGGGGCTAGATAATGTTGTGTTAATGGTCCAGCAGTATTTTTATATCTATCCATAAAATTAATAATAGACCTTTAAATAAAATACTGTCTCTAATAAAGTCAGTTTTGTTCCAAATAAAATTGTTATGTAGAACGTACGTCTCTTCGTGAATAAAAGGCTACGCTTTTAAAGTAGGTCTCTAATTTTAACAAAGTTAACCTTTTTACTAGTTTTACTGGCCACAATTCAAGTAATATGTAAATAGGTATCCAAATTATGTATTTGCTGAAAGGTTTGGTCAATTTCCTTCTGATTTTATTGAGCCATTTTACTTTGCATGATTAGATAGGCAATAAGTTATCTTTTACATGCGCAAATAGGTTCTGTCACGCGATGTGAGCCGTAACTGTGTTAATATACCAAAGCTATGTTTACTCTAGCGTCCAGCTTTAAAAATTAAATGGCTAAAATTCGAAAATTTCTTTTTCTTTGATAGAATTAATTTTTTTTTATTTCGACGCAAGTAAAACAAATATGTTTATCCATTTTGGGTGGATGTACATTATTTGCAACAGCCTGCAGTTAGTTCAATTGTTTCAATTGTAAATATTAGTTTTTAATTAATTCTATTCTTTAAATAAATAAATAAAATAATGCTGGACAATTCACACAGCATTATCTAGCCCCAAGCTAAGCAGAGCTTATGTTATGGGTACTAGATAACTGATATACTTAATATAATACAATACATAGATAGACATTTTTTATTATACATAGAGAACGACCAGAACACCCTGAACAAGTCTACAGATCGTACACACATTTGTCCCGAGGCGGGAATAGAACCCGCAACCTCCTGCGTTGCAGGCAGGCCTTCGCCCACAACGCCACAGAGGTCGTCTTTGATTGTAATTTTATTTCCAAAACTATCAAAAAGGTACACATCACTTCCGAGCAGCTTTTTAAAAAAAACCTCATCAACGATAAAAGTTGATACTTACGGAGAAGCTTCAGCATCAGTCATGAAAGCCTTGTACTTCTCCACAGCATTGTTAATGCAGCCTTGATGTCCAATGTTACAGGCGAAAGTAAGGGTGTAGAACCGATGCAGGGTCCTGGTGACAGGCTCATCCTCCGGAACGTCGTAGCCAAGGTCTTCAATGACGGCGTCCAGGAATCCGTAGAGGATAGACTGCCGAAAAAAAATAGTAGGTTTATTGTTTCTACTTGTTTAGTAAACTGAATATGTGAAAGGTGCTATTTCAAGACCCGGAGAGAGATGTTTTTTTATATATGTATTTAAATCCAAAGAACTTTAAGAAAGTTTATTTAACATTTTTTTACATTAAATAAAAGCTTTTACAAAATGATAACGATCCTATTTTTTTAATGGTTTGGTTAGGCATTTATTGATATAAATCGTTAAGTAAATTTTAAATTTATTTCTGACGGTCCAAAATTAGACGGTAAAAATTTATAAATAAATAAATGTTTTAAACCTAGTAGACACGCATTTTTAGTTTCATTTAAACTCAGTTCAGGGCATAGGATGTATATTCGAGGGATTTATCTACTCTGATGAATCTGATAATAGATGCCTCAAGCTTAGTTTGACGTTGTCGGGCAGAATAGGACAGGTGGTAATAACGGATTGGGTTGTTATTGATGATGGTTACGATACAATGTGAAGCAATGAAAGTCAAATTCCATCACATGGAAATGTATCTAGGTATACAATATATTATGAACCCCATCCCAAATCCAGGTGATTTTAGAACTACACTTTAAATAGAGCCATTAAGGCACTTCTTCCGTGACGCCAGTCCAGATTGGTAAAAGCCTTACAAATAAAAAAACTTGGGAACTAAACAGTAAAACGATAGAAACCTCAAAAGTTCAGAACAAAAACATCTAATACTTACGTCAAATTCAGACAGAACTAGAGGTAAATGTAGGAACCTATTCCTCAACCAGGTAAAGCCAGTGATGGCTGGGTACCAGGAGTAGTAGCTGGTATCTTGCTTCAGGAACTCCAGAACTTGGAAACCAAGCTCGAAATCCATCTTGTCCGAACGCATGAGGGCGAACACATCATCAACAATCTGCAAAATGAAAACATTTTTATCATCATAAATAAACACCCCGTGAAGCATTGCTGACTCACAAGTTAATACAATCATAGGCAACAGAGGAGTCCCTGATAAGATGGGTGGTGTCATTAGCTACCAATATGATAGATAGATAGAAACTAAGATATACAGAGTTATTTTTAAAAGACCAAAACTCTCGATGACCTTGTTTCTATAATCATTAGTAGAAACAACGACGATGTTCTACGACTTTTGAAATATCTCATTATTAGAAATCATTTAATTTTTTATTGTGCTTTTGTGACTTTTGTAGATCTATGTTGCATCAAGGACGACGCTAGCGCCACGCGCCGCCCCACCCCTCTCAGCGGTTTGTTTGCCTAAACTTTGCGATGTGGAGCATTCAAGCAGATATTTCAATTAATATTTATTTTTGTATGGAAATAAAAAGTAGCAAATTATCAAAAGTACAACAAACGTTTTTGCTAATGATGTTAGTAACCTGGTCACTAAAGGTTGCAAGCCTTTTTTTTTTAATAACCCTGTATAGCTGGGTCTGCGATTTCATGAAGCACTGAATGCACAATGCATAGTGCTTTGCGTTTGCGCAGGCAGATTGTGTGTCTCTGTTGATTTAAAATATTTTATTAGAATCTTTAAATTAGAGCTGAAATATTCATGCCAGATTGAAGAGGTACACACTATAAACGATTTCTGCCAAATGGTGCTATGATAAACTGTTAGTTTTGTTTTTAGTAACGGTTACTCACCTGACTGGCTAATTAATAGATTTTCAGGCCCGGCATGTGGACCTATGTACACGGGTAGGCCCGTAGCAGATAAGAACTTCGTATTCCTCTATTCCACATTCAGACCTCATGGTTTACGTAATGGTTACCTTATGGTTTACTAGCTGCCCGCGGCTTTGCTCTCGTAGATTAAATACTTACGTCTTTCTTCGCCCAGAACTCAATTCATTACAATCAAACACTTCAGAGTTAATATTTGTATAGATTGATGACAAACCTGCGCTCTGTTGATGCGATGTATATCAGAGTAGTTGCTACGGAGAGCAAGTGCAAGTCTTTGCCAATTATGTTCATCGTAGTTCACGCGATAAATACCTAGAAAATAAATAAAGCAACTGTCAGTACCTAAAAATTAAAAGACAAGCATATTTGAAAACTTTTATGGTGCTTTGACTTTGTAAGGGCTGTGATTTCGGGCAAAACCGAGCACGCTTGTAATTATTTTGCCTAACGTGTGGATGGCCATTTTAGGCGAAGATGGTACAAAAAAACCCTTATTGTATGGAAAAAGTTGGTAAAAAATATAAACAAAGTTGTTGAATGACCTAGAAAGAGTCCGGAGCATAGCAATACAGCTGCGGCAATGTAACCAGCAGCCAGCAGCGTCTTGGGGACGCTTCCAACCGGAATTGATATGAATCAGTTGTGCTACTTGTAGGTTGCAACAATCTGCAGTTAGCTCAATAGTATAAATTTAAGTTCTTATTTGATTCTATTATTTGATCGTTATCTTTTTTGTTAGTAAAGTAAAAAACAAGTAGGTACACAATGAACCGAACTTACCCTTTTGCTGCAAGTTGAAAATGACCCAGTGTTGCCCTGCCTCTGCTTGGATGCTGTCAGTCTGCTCAGTCATGACTTTGAATGGGGTAAGGTTGTTCCAGTCAGGGTTGTTGGCGGTGGTGTAGGTCAGGGGTAAGGACCAGATCTGGCTGGACTCTGGAGCTGATGTACTGATGTAGAAGCGTTCCTATAGTGAGAATAAGTAAACTATACAAATCATAGAAATAACAAGTCAAATTTTAAAGCATGGCTGTCGCGAGAACTCGGTACAATAGTTATTTGTTTAATAAGTGGACAAAACTATTTTTGGACTGCGAGGGATTTAGAAGGCACAAAAAAAAACTTAACGTTTGCTCTCGAGTTAATCATAAAGTTTTCATCTCAACTAGCGAGGAAATATTTTTCACCACTCCCGCACGAAAACGGCGAGTTTGGTGCTCAAAATGAGTGAACAAAATCGGGTTTAGCTCATAAGTGAAAACATATTCAACTTGTTGAAAACTAACTTCTGTCTGCGGATTCGCACGTGTATTTTCGAAATAACAAGTAGCCTACTATCTAAGTTAGGCTATGTTCAAAATGTACGCCAAATTTCATCTTGATATTTTCAGTAGTTTGCGATATCCTAGGTAGAAACTCATTTTGGTCATCAACTATGGATGGTCAGAATGCTAATAATATAATTATAATCTTGTACAGAACTAAAACTTAAGAAAACTATCAAACATTACTAACTCAGTTCTAAAACTAATAATTATTATTACCTGTTCAAGACTGATAAGTCCAGACTCCGTGTCAACCTTTACATCAAGTATGGGATAGCCAGGCTGGTACACCCAGTAGTTCATAAGATCAGCTATGTCTGTGCCAATATCAACTGAATCTTCTTCAACAGCTTTGGAGAAGGCTCGGAACAAATCTTCAGGATGAGCGTGTTCGTATTCCCTGTAAAATTATAAAATAATCAGTTTAGAGCTCACAAAAGGACCATTTTTTTCAGGAATTTTGTGGGATATTTGGAATAAAAGACTTTGTTTACTTTACTGAGTCTATTCAATATACAGAGACTCTAGTAAAAGAAAGTACATTTAGCAAAAATCTATAATCCTCTTTATTAGGATAGGTATTAGAAGGAAGTTAAATTCGGTCATTGTGGAGCTTAAGTCGGGCATTGTGGAGATCCTTAAGAGCGGCCTAAGTTCAGCTGTGGACAACTTTCGGCTGATAATAATATGATGATGATGAACGAATCCCATAACGAACTTTAATACTCAAACAACTCTTACATCTCCGTCAAAAATAGATTCAACGCCTTCTTGAAAGTATTATTTCCAACCAAATGCTTCAGCATCAGCAGGAACGCAGCTCCCTTCGAGTAGCTGATGCCGCTGAAGTGTCCAGTGACCTGGGCAGGGCTGTTGACGTCGTGTTGCAGAGCGCGGGTGTTGATGGACGAGTCCGCTGACAGAGCGCTTTGGACGTACATGATGGCGAACTGGTCTTCTAGCTCGAGGTTTCTGTAAACCTGGGTAAGATAGCATTTTAAATTACAGGACTATCGAGTTATTTTGTCCAAAACTATACTTACTCGTCTTTGTGCGGATTTTCAATTATGCAAATAATAATTAGATACCTAAATTGTACCTAATTTGGGTATACCAAACTTTAAAAAATGAGTTATTACTTCACACAGATGGCACTGCTATCACGCGATACATCAGCTCCATAATAAATATAATTAAAATATTGTTCAATGCGACTTAACACCTCCAACCATGAACCTTCTGATGAAGTTAAAATAATACTAAGCAAATAGGAAAAGGGGCCTAGCTTATGCTCATAAAAAATTGGATAATTGCTTTCAAAAATAAATTAACCATAAATTAACCGAACAGCGATTACAGACTATAAAGCAAAAATGAAACACTTGATCTCTTATGTAAAGAGTTATAAGTAAGGCATTTTACACCTTGATTATTTTTTTGTGTAAATGTAGAGTAGAAATGAGGTTGATACTCATTTTAAAACTGGTAAACGCATTATTTTCCATTAATAAAATTTTACCTTTTTAGGGTTCCGTACCTCAAAAGGAAAAAAGGAACCCTTATAGGATCACTTTGTTGTCCGTCTGTCCGTCTGTCCGTCTGTCCGTCTGTCCGTCTGTCAACCCACTTTTCTCAGAAACGCGTAGAGTTATCGAGTTGATATTCACATCATATACGCAGGCTCGTAACCTCTTGAAGCCTCGATATAAATCAAACTTCTAAGTCAACGCAATCAAAAGTTACAGCTGTTTATGTCTATTTTTTTTCAATTTTCCTAGGGAATCACATGCACACAAAACCTATAGGGTACTTCCCGTTGACCTAGAACCATGAAATTTGGTGAGAAGCAAGGTCTTATAGTACAAGTAATGGAAAAAATCCGAAAACCGTAAATTTGTAATTTATTCACAGAAAAAATATTTTTTTAATCTTGCCATGGACCAAAAACCTATAGGGTACTTCCCGTTGACCTAGAACCATGAAATTTGGTGAGAAGCAAGGTCTTATAACACAATTAAAGGGAAAAATCTGAAAACCGTAAATTTGTAGTTTATTCACAGAAAAAATAATTTTTTAATCTTGCCATGGACCAAAAACCTTTAGGGTACTTCCCGTTGACCTAGAACCATGAAAATTGGTGAGAAGCAAGGTCTTATAACACAAGTAAAGGGAAAAATTCGAAAACCGTAAATTTTTAGTATATTCACAGAAAAAATAATTTTCGAATCTCGCCATGGACCAAAAACCTGTAGGGTACTTTCCGTTGACCTAGAACCATGAAATTTGGCAAGAAGCAATGACTTATAGCACAAGTAAAGGGAAAAATCAGAAAACCGTAAATTTGTGGTTTATTCATTCAAAATAGTACATTGTTACACTAGGGTTGGACGTAACTTATTTAGTCTCGAGACGCCAATAGTTCGAGGGACTAAATAAGTTACGTCATAATCGTTATCAAATCAGAAAATTATTGTGCCTTATTCGTCTGGATTTGACTGATTTCTTTGCTAAAGAGTAGGAGTTTGTACGGAACCCTTGATGCGCGAGTCTAACTCGCACTTGACGTTTTATTTTACTATTATTCGCTTTAATGTACCTACCTATTGCGACATTGTGTTAAATTTATACGCCTAATGACAGATCACAGTGCTCTTAATTTTATATGTAAACCTATAATACCTGAGTATCATGAATAAAATAAACGAACTTGAATCAACAAACAACGACCAATAGATGTTACTATTAAACATTATATCTTTATGTTGACTGTAAACCATCTTTTCATCTTCATATGCCAATTGAATTCCAATACCAAATTTGGTTTCGGTTACCTTTCTAATATGATCCTGCGCTTTCAGCGCAGAAAACAAAAAGAATTAAGTATCTTCGATGCCCAAATTTGAGATAGTTAAAATTAGACAAAAAGGTGGAACTTACTCCATCCATTGCAAAGTACTCGAAGTAACTGGCAAAGCCCTCGTTGATCCACACATTGTCCCACCATCTGCAAGTGATCAGGTTACCAAACCACTTGTGAGCGAGCTCGTGCGCTGTGATGGTGCCGATGCTCTGTTTGTCTACTGCGTTAGTTTCTCCCTCTTCGTAGAGTAGGCGTAACTCTCTGGGAAAATTCAAATGAGTTAGATACACAAGACTTCAAAGTTTGTGTAATTTGGGTTTTCAAAACAAATCTTTTCCTTCTAGAGCTTCTTCAAGAGTACTTATCCCTCACGGAAACCTTTTTAAAGGGATATTTTATACAATTTGCTGTACTTATATGGCATTCAATTGTTGTTGTTTTTTAGGGTTCCGTACCTCAAAAGGAAAAAAGGAACCCTTATAGGATCACTTTGTTGTCCGTCTGTCCGTCTGTTCGTCTGTCCGTCTGTCCGTCTGTCCGTCTGTCCGTCTGTCCGTCTGTCCGTCTGTCCGTCTGTCCGTCTGTCCGTCTGTCCGTCTGTCCGTCTGTCCGTCTGTCCGTCTGTCCGTCTGTCCGTCTGTCCGTCTGTCCGTCTGTCCGTCTGTCCGTCTGTCCGTCTGTCCGTCTGTCCGTCTGTCCGTCTGTCCGTCTGTCCGTCTGTCCGTCTGTCCGTCTGTCCGTCTGTCCGTCTGTCCGTCTGTCCGTCTGTCCGTCTGTCCGTCTGTCCGTCTGTCCGTCTGTCCGTCTGTCCGTCTGTCCGTCTGTCCGTCTGTCCGTCTGTCCGTCTGTCCGTCTGTCCGTCTGTCCGTCTGTCCGTCTGTCCGTCTGTCCGTCTGTCCGTCTGTCCGTCTGTCCGTCTGTCCGTCTGTCCGTCTGTCCGTCTGTCCGTCTGTCCGTCTGTCCGTCTGTCCGTCTGTCCGTCTGTCCGTCTGTCCGTCTGTCCGTCTGTCCGTCTGTCCGTCTGTCCGTCTGTCCGTCTGTCCGTCTGTCCGTCTGTCCGTCTGTCCGTCTGTCCGTCTGTCCGTCTGTCCGTCTGTCCGTCTGTCCGTCTGTCCGTCTGTCCGTCTGTCCGTCTGTCCGTCTGTCCGTCTGTCCGTCTGTCCGTCTGTCCGTCTGTCCGTCTGTCCGTCTGTCCGTCTGTCCGTCTGTCCGTCTGTCCGTCTGTCCGTCTGTCCGTCTGTCCGTCTGTCCGTCTGTCCGTCTGTCCGTCTGTCCGTCTGTCCGTCTGTCCGTCTGTCCGTCTGTCCGTCTGTCCGTCTGTCCGTCTGTCCGTCTGTCCGTCTGTCCGTCTGTCCGTCTGTCCGTCTGTCCGTCTGTCCGTCTGTCCGTCTGTCCGTCTGTCCGTCTGTCAACCCACTTTTCTCAGAAACGCGTAGAGTTATTGAGTTGATATTCACATCATATACGCAGGCTCGTAACCTCTTGAAGCCTCGATATAAATCAAACTTCTAAGTCAACGCAATCAAAAGTTACAGCTGTTTATGTCTATTTTTTTTCAATTTTCCAAGGGAATCACATGCACACAAAACCTATAGGGTACTTCCCGTTGACCTAGAACCATGAAATTTGGTGAGAAGCAAGGTCTTATAGTACAAGTAATGGAAAAAATCTGAAAACCGTAAATTTGTAATTTATTCACAGAAAAAATATTTTTTTAATCTTGCCATGGACCAAAAACCTACAGGGTACTTCCCGTTGACCTAGAACCATGAAATTTGGTGAGAAGCAAGGTCTTATAACACAATTAAAGGGAAAAATCCGAAAACGGTAAATTTGTAGTTTATTCGCAGAAAAAATAATTTTCGAATCTCGCCATGGACCAAAAACTTATAGGGTACTTTTATATTATTTATTTTTTATTATTGTGCCTTATTCGTCTAGATTTGACTGATTTCTTTGCTAAAGAGTAGGAGTTTGTACGGAACCCTTGATGCGCGAGTCTAACTCGCACTTGACGTTTTATTCTGTATTTAACTCTCTTTGAGGATATATATTTATATTATTATAAATTTTGAATATTTTCATAAACTGTTTTATTAGTCAATGTTTTATAATTGAAACTACATCTACTGCCTATATAGTAGTCCACTACTGGACACATGGCTCCCTTGATAAGTGCCCTATTGGCCTTTACCATAATATATATGGGAATAAGTCCATCAATCCCCACGCTGGGTGTGGGGGTTAGGAGCGCAGTTCAGTGCTGAAATTGTCAGTCATACACTTACTAGTGGTTTATTTTCCACTTCTTCCACAAGTGGACAAAAAAAGAAGTGGACAAAATCAGTCACCTTGTTTTTTATTTGATAATAATAACTATTAATAAACCTGTATATAGTAAAAAAGTTGACTTGTCTTAAAGCTTGTTTTGTAAGCCTAAAGAAGTCTAGTCATAACAATAGTGTTCTTTTTCCACAAATCCTGGATCTCACCTGTAAGTTCATCATCATCATCAGCCTATACCAGTCCACTGCTGGACATAGGCCTCCCTAATGAGCGCCATAGCGCCCTGTCTTCAGCTTGCCGCATCCAGCATCTGGTCCATCCCACCTGGTCGGAGGGCGTCCTACACTACGTTTTCCGAGTCGCGGTCTCCACTCAAGAACACGTTTACCCACCTGTAAGTTACAAGTCCCCAATTCTCAGTAGCACCGGACGCCCAGTAAGGAGAGGCGATCTGGTCATTTTTGATATTGTCTGCCATGGAGTAGTAATCAATTCCGAGGTATTCCGACAGCCAATCAGTGATGGGAAGACCGATCTCCAAGGCGTAATCACCTTGTCCTATTTAAAAAAGTGTGAAGTAGGCATTATAAAAAAAATAATTAAAGAATAGATGGCACTGAAGATAGAGTTTAACTTAAATGTTTATTTGACTTTAAGGCATTTAAAAAAAATCAAGAAATTACCTTACGATGTGTAATGTTGTGATGTGTATGTGTGTAATAAAGCATTTTCTATATATCTATCTACGATGATACTGACCGCAGCTTTTTTGAGATCAATAATTGTCACAATTCAGTATATTTACAATAATACGCAAAATCGAACTCCTTACTAAATTTTATTACGATTTTCCCAGACTTAATGGTGAAGAAACGGGAATTCTCTAGCATATAAACGGCGGATTTTAGGAGTAAGCTACAAAGGGTTAAGGTACCTCCCGTTCCTTAACCGGTGTAGTTACAAATGTTCCATAATTTTCATTCTTATTCACATGTTTTTAAAAACAGACATTATATTGACCTTACAATCAAAAACTTTTTATGTTAATTGATCCTGTTTCTTTTACTGATCTGACTAAATGACGTTGGCGTAGTAAAAAAATAAAAAACAAAAAAGTCAATAAAAAATCCCACAAATTTTAAAGGAAATCATCGCAGCTTCGAAAATCATAACAGAATAATACAAATAATTAACTGATTACGGGTTTTTAAAAAATAATCTGAGCGTCTGGTCGAAGCGACGCGTGACCCGAGACCTGGTGAGTATCTGGCACAGCGCATCAGCATTGCCATACAGCGGGACAATGCAGCAAGTGTCTTGGGCATGCTTCCGACTGGTATTGATTTGGATCAGTTGAGCTCCCTGTAGATTGTTTGCAACAGTCTGCAGTCAGCTCAATTGTTTCTATTAAAAATACTAGTTTTAATTTAATTCTATTATTTGATTGTAATTTTCTTTCTTAAAGATATTATATAATACTGATTACGTAGATAAGTAAGCAAATTAAAAATGTCTAGGTATCAATATTGAAATGTTGATAAGTAATTTTAAAATAGTAGATATATTATGCAATAGTGAATAAAGGACCGATTTAAAGCGAGCTATTTCCATCCAAAAAGTCTACTGACAAATGATCACCATCATCAGCCTATATTAGTCCACAGCTGGACATAGGCCTCCCCTAATGAGCGCCATAGCGCCCTGTCTTCAGCTTGCCGCATCCAGCATCTGCCAGCAGTCTTTCGCAAATCGTCATCCCACCTGGTCGGAGGGCGTCCTACACTACATTTTCCGAGTCGTTATTATTATTATTTATTATTATTTTTTATTCACACATTGAATATTACAGTAACCCGCCGAGTTGTGTTGCCGACATTGAATTTAAAAACTCACCTCGTGCTTGAGGTCTTGCAAGAATACGGTAAGACTTCTCAGGGTTGTTGTTATCAGCGATGATATCAAACTCCTCGCTAATGTGGAAGGTCACCAGGTACGCAGACATCCTGGGAGTGGTAAAGAAGACTTCTCTTACACGGTCACCAGCGGCGTTACTGAAATAAATTTCGTATTTTATAAAACACAGTGAAAAAGCAACAAGTGATTCATTGAAGACAATGTATGTAGTTATGAAAAAGAGTCGACTACGAGTTAATGTAAATAATATTACTCAAACTATTTTCGCCACTCATTGGTTAATTTTTGACATCAAAAAAAGCAGACAGTTCTATTATCGGCTGCAAGTATGTTGTTTGTCAATTTCTACGTCAGTTATGAATTGATTTTAAAAATTGTTTCGTTTTTGTATAGAAAATAATCACGAAGTGGTCCCATTAGTATATCACATTCACTGTCCAGCCTCGACACGGAGCTGGAGCACGACTTCTGCGTCTTGGGCCATGAAAGTGTTAAGTAATGTATAATAAACCCAGGATTTATCACGCAAAACTAAACAAAAATTAAAAATTATGGGAGTTGGTGTCATTTTTTTTTCAAAGCAATATGTATACCAATATGCCTACCTATTATTTCTTATTCGCAATGAAAACGCAGAAAATGAGTAGCAATTTAGAGAATACACTTACAAATACACAGCATAAATAAAATAGGTGCTTATCGAAATCCGTGGTCGTCCTTCGAGCCTACTGACGTGACGTCATTTTGTGGAAAGGATAGGGATAGGATTTCGCGTTCATAGGAGCGGGACAGAGCATTTTCTATAAAAGAGTAAGATTTCTAAGATTTTTTCTAATTAAAAGAGTACTTACTGTCCAAGTTATCAAATAGGTATTTATTTTAGCGAATCTGTTACCCTGTCTTTGTTATGTTTTCAATATAAAATCAAGTCAGTATGTTGGTTCGGAGAAGAATGGAATTTATATGTATCAAAAGTCAAAACTGAGATATTTTAGATATTTTTTTTTCGTCAAACATATGCAACTAATCAAAAAACTATGTATCTTGTAGCGCTTTTGTACAGAATGTAATGGAATATTAGGTATATGAGTAGGTATAAGATACTAAATTTCCAAAGATCCTAGGATCCAACGTTCCGTAGTAAATTTCATATTTGAACAGCAGTAGGATTTCAAATGTCATCGTTAAACTACCTACTAACTGGTTTGAATAAACTTTAATGATTCATCTTTAGGTGAAGCTACCGGCGGCGCTAGTCCGTAAGAGGTTCCAAAAATTTTCTATGGAACCGACTAAAACTTAATGGCTTAGTTGGTTAGTGCACACCCGTACTGAGGAAGGGGCGCGGGTTCGAGTCCTGCCGAAGTCGAACATTTTTGGGAATTAATTTCATTTCTCATCATGTAAATGTTGATTTTTTCAAAAGAACCAGCCTTAAACCGGTTAAACAAACAGAACTTACGGCGTGGAAGTCTTGATAGGCATGTTAGAATAGGTCTCTTTGAAGTGGGCTTGGCGATTGACGATGATGTCGAAGGTGGACTTGAAGCCGGGCTCGTCCAAACACGGGAAGGCTTGCCGGGAGTTGACAGGCTGCAAGTGGGTGGCAGCGTACCAGCTGGAAATAATACCCTAGGTTATGTAACCTACTTACTGTTAATTTTTTTTAAACTATCATGGTTATTAACGACGGTCGGCGACGACAGCCTTCCCATTATGTCTCAAACAGAGAACTGCACTACTTTTAATTTTTATTTTCAATTTTATTTAATGCATTTTATGTGTTATCACTTTTACTGTATTATTATTATGTATACATTTATGTTATTTTTTGTCACTACCGGTGGTAGTGGTAACAAGGTAGATCAAAGTCAAAGTCAATAACTTTATTTCTTTAGGCTTATTCGACGGTGACAAATTTACCCTCCAAGTATGGAACTTAAAAGTAGCACAAAAAATGAACCGATGACGAATTTACCCTAACCCTTACAAACTAAGCACTTAGACTAAGATCGATATATCTGCCAATAAAAACCAACTCGCAGTGACTTTAGTTCTTCCGTGATCATGGCGCATGAAATTTACATACTGTTGACCAAATTCCAGCTACATTCGATGTAAATTGTTAGTAAACAAAACAAATAAAATACACGTTTAGCGTTGAATTTCACATAAAATTGTTACCATTGTTTACTAGGAAAGATGTAATATCGAATAGCAATGTAATTAATTTTCTTTTTTTTTAAATATGAGTAGGTATTTTAGTTTGTATGAGCCGTTTGTTCAGAAAAAGGAAACATTTCATATCGATTTTGACTAAAGTATAATTAAAGAGTGCCATTAGTAGGCGCTCATTAGGGGAGGCCTATGTCAATTTGTATGTGTGACTAATATAGGCTGATGATGATTATGTATGGAACGTTTGTATTTCAGGTTTTGTCGTGGTTTCGTTCACTTTTGTTTGATGTTCTAGAGACATTTTACCCTGTACTTCTAATTGTTAGAAATAGTTCTCTACGTTTTTATGAATCCTTTATCCAAATTTAATCACATCATAATCTAATATTCCTATATATTCTAATATTTCTGGATTTGGATAAATATTATTAAACTCACTGGCGATTTCCATTTTCATCCTTGTAGCTTCCTCTAAACACGCCTCTTTGCAGCGGTGTCTCATTTATGTTACCAATGTAATTAATTCTCAGTTTGTACTCCTTTTCATTCTCCAGAGTTACTCCATCTGCCAAGTTGATCTTCAAGAAAGTGTATTCTTGAATCCTTTCAATTGGGTTTGTCTCGTTTACACGGACAGGTACGTTAGCAGTATCGGTCAGAGAGATGCCTAGTACGTCTCTTACGTTTTCGTGAAGGATGATTTCGTTTAGGTTGTCTTTCTTAGCCTGAAAATTGATAACATGTTTGAGTTGAATAGATTTATTGGAGCTCTTCTTATAATCTGGGCAGTATAATGTGAAAATAAACAAATAGAATTAAGGGTACAAAAACGGGTATCAAGATAAAACAAGCCGTCAAACGGGATTTCAGCTGGGTTTTAGCTAATTTAGAGAAGTTTTTTTTACCTTTAGATCCACGCAAATGAACTCGCTAGCAGGTAAGCTATAGTAATAATAAAGATTTGTTAAAATGATCTGTGATTCAATTGTTTTAATATGTGCTACTGCAATCGATCTCCCAAAATATTTTAAATACCTTCGACTTCAGCAGCTTATCTTCCAATCATCTTTTATAATTGGTTTTACCGGTTAGTTTCATAAAATGTCAGAAAATGTCCTTGTCCCCATTCCAAAACATGCAAGATAACCTTATTCTTACCTTAAATGTGATAGTCACAATACCATCAAAGGTAAAGTCTTCTTTGCCGACCGGTGCGTCATCAAAGTAAGGTGTTACTTCAACTACGAAGTGGCTTGGGTCAATATCATCTGGGATGCGATAGATGGTTGCGTCTACGTCATTCCTGGCTACGGTTTCACTGATGTCGCTGATATCTAATAGTGGCAGGTCAGATGCCACCAGTGTTAAAAGTCCTGCTAGGGCGTATATTAGGATTAGCCTAGCCATGGTGCTGAAATTTTAATTTAGGATTTTCTGAGATTCGGATCGCAATAATTTCACAATGATAAAGTTGCATTAAAAATCTTTGTGTTGGTAGCAATGATATTATGCAATTATTATGAATTCATAAAATGACACACACTTACATCAAAAGATTGCCATGTAAAATGAATAAACTTACCACATGTACTTTACCTTAAATGTATTTTAACTGTTAATCATTATCAGGATTAACAATCTTACATTATCATTGATAACGATAACGGATATTTTGCCTATTAATCATAATTTATCCGTGATAATGGTTTGATAATGAATAGAAGCACGTTTATGTCGATGTAGGAACTTAAAAAATATGGTTGTTTTGTACTATAAAAGAAGATACCAACTAAAATAACTGCCTATCCTAACTGCCCAGTTATTTATTTAGTTACGAACTAAGTCCTCGTATTTTAAAACGATGATCAAAGACTTTTTATCCATTAAGTATATGACTTTGGCACGGGACCTCCAGAAGATTCAAATATTTATAAACAAAACTCGAGATTAGGAGACTATGAAACTTTCAAAGCATCAGAAACTGAGTGATGGGTTTACTTATTATACCTTTTTATCTGTAACTTTTGGTTCCTTGAACTAGTCTGGACTAGTTTCGTTAACATTATCATCTGCATTCATTGATTTCATTACGATCCGATTGATGCTATTGCTTTTTTATAATTTAATTAGTCGCCTCATAATTTTTATTTTCCTTACTTCTTTAAAATAATCTTTCTCATCATATTTTGTAGATATGCTGTACTTGGTGGATTAGAATCAGGATGTACCAAACCTTTTAATGTAAGGAGAAAAAAATCTAGTCCATTTAAGCAACTCTGATCAAATTCATTTATAAATTAAATTCCACATCGTGTTCCACGCTAATATGTACCTATATCAATCGATTTGATTCCACTCGGTGTTTCATACTAATCCAGCAATCGATTTGTTTCCACATCGTGATCCAACTAATCCATCAATGAATTCGATAGTGTGTTTGATCAGAGAATTAGACTGCAAAAAAACAAATAAATACTTAGAGTCAATTGAAATGCAAGTGTTTTTTTTAAACTTTTTATTCAACAATAAATATAATTTTATTAAAATTACTACATTCAATTATGAAGTAAGTAATAAGTAACGTAAATGTATGGATTTATAATATACTATATTGATAATTACGGGCTAATACACCTTCGGTGTAGTGCTCGCGCAAGATCTAATAATCTTCACTCCCTAGTAGGGTATGCCTCAACCTCAAACCTTAACAGCCAGTCCACTGCTGGACGCAGGCCTCCCCCTTATTTTTTTATCTCATTGGGGTAATGCCCATAATCCCCACGCTGGGCATGCGGGTTGGGGATCGCAGTTCGGTGGTAGATCTATTCTGCAAGAGGCGGTGTTGCAAATTCTAAGCTGGCATCACACGGCAAGGTACACGGTAGGGTATGCAAGCGTAAGAAAAAAGTGCGAGAAAAAAAAACCAGCTCTCGCTAGCAGCGCGAAGACTTAACAGATACTTTTATTTACAAGATGGTTGGCTCGGCATGTCCAGCAGTGGACTAATATAGGTTGATGATGATGATGGCTCGGTCTAGTCGTCTAAGTTTATTCAAGCAGCCAAAACCACTATCACCATAGCTGACATTAGAATAACAGATGTAACAACTGCAGTTGCGCCCCCTGTTTCACTTGTCACAGCTGACACGATGCTCTCGGCATTGGCAGTCCCCCACGCCATGTTGGCACGTGCTGAAGCGATGGCGTTCACAGCTGAGTTGTACTGAGGTAGATTCGTCTGAGTGCTCAGCCATTCTTCGTACTGAGGATGTAAAAATAAATAGAATAAATCGTAAGAATATATATAAAACATAAATAATCAAACATATTCAACTTGGTACGGGAACGCGCTTTCCCGAAAATTATTGTGAGTATTTTAATTTTTAGTGAGTGTAGAAGATTCGTTTAACTCGTTAATCAGGACAAAACTTAGATCTAATTCAAAAAGCCCCGGATGTAATGCGATCAGAGATTTCGTAAGCCAAGCCATTCTGGAAACAGGCTGATTCTACCTAAACAAACAATAAAAATAAAAAAGAATTAATTTAAGTAATAAGTACTCGTAGTAACGGTGGTAATTTTACGGGAGTCATTCAAAGTTGGGGATCATCAGGGATAGTGACGACAATGATGATGTTAAAAAAAACAATAAAAAACATATAACCAAATAGTCGAGCCCTTGCTCATCATCATTAACCTTCGCGCGTAATAATACCTGGCGTTCAACGAAGGTGTGGATTTATTTGTGATTGTCTGGTTTTAGTGGCAGCAGACGAGTTATCGCAATCTCCTCCTTGCGTCTATTTGTTTATGTAACAAAAAGCTACTTTACATCTGAGCGAGAAAAATATGCTAGCTTACCTTAAACCCGTAAGCAGGTAGATGGATATATACTTAAGAGGGCAATATGACGCTATTTTGTGAGTAGGATAGGCATAGGATTTAGCGTTTAAAGGAGCGGGGCAGAACAGAGCGGCGTAAGCTCAAAAATCAAGATTTTGCTGATCATCTATTAATTAAGAATTTTTTTGAGAAAATAAGCCAAAACTGCCCTTGGTATTCTTCAATTTAATATGGCGATGAAAATACCGATGACCAGCTAGCCGAGAGGAGAAGATTGAAATCAGAGCTACATGCATTGCATATAATAATGTATGTAGCAAGAAGCTGAATTTACTCCCATTACCTTAGTTTTTATTGTATGTTACGTTTAGATTTTAGTCTGATTTGTATTATGTATTATTTAAGGCAATAAATTTCTATTTTCTTTCTTTAAATAAAAAAAAACTTGTTTGTAACTCACCTCAACTAGACCAGGCTCATCTAGGTACGTAGCGAGGTTTGACAAGGCTGTGTGTACTGGGTTGGGAGGAGCGTCTTCCACGTACCTGAAATGCATTTTTAAATAAAATAAATAAATAATGCTGGACAATTCACACAGCATTATCTAGGCCCCAAGCTAAGCAGAGCTTGTGTTATGGGTACTAGATAACTGATATATATGATATAATACAATACATAGATAGATATTTTTTATTATACATAGAAAACGACCAGAACACCCTGAACAAATGTCTGCAGATCTTACAAAAATTTGTCCCGAGGCGGGAATCGAACCCGCAACCTCCTGCGTCAAAAAAATTTATCTATCTATGTTAGTTATCTAGTACCCATAACACAAGATCTGCTTAGCTTTATAAGCTTTAGCGTGAATTATCCAGCATTTTTTTTTCTTGTTTATAACGAAAAAAAGGCACAAAAAAATAATTGTTCATTTTTGCCAAGCTGTACCTACATTCTCAAATAGCCACCATGTTTCTAGACACTAAGCTAATTTGGGCAGCTTTTGCTTCTGTGTATAGAAAATATCACGCAGAGGGCAGTCGTTTTTTTTTAAATTTAATTTGTCCAAAACCGGATCCTGCTTTCACATCTACTTTCCAAGGAAAATTTACCATTAAAAGTTTAATAAAACTGTTGCCTCTTGACTTACGCAACTCTGATTTCGTTGATCTTGTTCTTTACGAACTGCAGTACTGTTATTGCGTTCTCTGGGTTGCCGAGGAGAGCATAGTTAAACGCGTTCACTTTGTCGTGCGACCTCACTTCCTTGTTCAAGGTGACATCCAGGTAACTGTATGGATCAAAAAGCAAGCATACCAATTATCTAATCTCAGTTAATTTTCTACTTAGTGAGCAAATAATATCTGGTGAATCACTATTGTGTCTAGCGTCATCGCCAGTCCAGGCTAGTGTGTTATAACAATTTTAGGTGAAAAAGTTAAAAAATCATTAGAAAACAAAGACCTATCAGAGAACGGTCTTCAATACAGTAAACCAAACTATCCAAACACTGCTCCACGCGGTTTCACTTTTAAATCCGAGGGGGATTATTCCCGTAAATTTCAATACTCACTTTAACACTAACTCAGGATCTCTCGCCGCTCCCAAGCCCCTCAGCATTTCGAGCTGATCGTTCGCAAAATTGGACCCCCTGAACCGTCCCAACAAGAACTCAAAGTCGGAGCGGTCACCTTCCCTGATACCGGTGACGTAGACGTTCCGGCGGATACGAGGGTTGATCCTGGAAACGAGAAGGGTTAAGGACCTGGGAATCGATGATTTGTTGGTTAGGTTACAAGTTGAGTTTTGCTAGAAGAGAACTCTTTTTAGGGTTAAATTCGCGTTTGCCATAAACTCAGTTAGTTTTCAGTTTTATTATGTACCTTTTATGCATTAAGGAATTCAGTTTTTATTATTTATGATGTCCTTTAGAACTTCCCGTCTCCTTGTTGACCGAGTTAGGCTTCAAAAGGCTTTGCACAGCGCATTTTTTTGTGGCCTAATGTTACTGTTCACATCACACGCATTCACCAGCATTCGCGGTAGGAATCTTAGTGCCAATCATTTGACAGGATATTCAATCCTAAACTCTGTGCAAGATCACTCGATTTTTTTATTTCATAGAATAGAATAGAATACTTTTTATTACTACTTAAATAGTGAACCAATAAGGTCCTGCCTCAGCTTAATGTTGCTCCACAGAAAGTTGAGCAACGCTGGTTTTCTGGCAGAACCTTGGTGCACGCGTGTCTACACGGCCATAAAAAAAAGAGAACACAAAAAAAACAGAAAAATATACATACAACTTATTGGATTAGATATTACAATAATAAATACTATTACAATGTGCATTTAGTAGAAATAATTCAAGCAGTTGGTACTTGAATTACTTCTACCAACACTAATACTGTTCAACACGGGATCACATACAATCAAGAAGCCTAGTGCCGACCAACACGTCCGGTCCAGACCAACTACTGACATTATAAAATTTCTGAACGAAACCCACGACGTTCATATGGCGTGGACTGCTTTAACTAGGACAGCTTAAAAATGTATTACGAACCGGTTATTTTTAATTATTATTTTAAGCCTATAGGGTCCCACTGCATGGCAAGGGCCTTTTTTCCACCTTACACTTCTCTCTATTAATAGTTTGACTTAGCTACTCATTTTGGTATGCGTCTAACGCGTCCTTCTTTCTATCAGAAACTTCTCTAAAGAAAATCAAAATAACTTCAAACGCAATTATTGGAATAGACTGAACAAAATCTTACCATTCACCATCTTTCATAGCCCTAAACCTAGTGAGAGACTCCTGAGTACACCTCTCATGTCCCAGGGTACATGCGAAATGGAGAACTGCTTGCCGCGCCAGACTTTCTGTGGGTGTCTCTCGTTCGTCGACGTCGAAGCCTACCTCGTTTATAACGTGTTCCAATTGGCTGAGGATATGAGCCTGTAAAGACATTAATAAATAAATATCATGCTGGACAATTCACACAGTATTATAAGCTAAGCAGAGCTTGTGTTATGGGTAGTAGTACTAGATAACTGATATACATAGTACAATACATTACATAGACAGATATTTTTTTATTATTCATAGTAAACGACCAGAATACCCGGAGCAAATACCTGCAGATCGTACAAATATTTTTCCGAAGGCGGGAATCGAACCCGCAATCCGCAAATACTTGCGTCGCAGGCGGACCTTCGCCCACTATGCCACAGAGGTCGTCAACATTAGACAGACATTAAACATGCATTATTCGTAAATACAAAAAATATCGTAGACATTAGACAAGTAATTAATGGATGAGACTACAAAAAACACGCAAATAAATTATAATAAAAAAACGACTTCAAATTTTTGAATTGTCAAAATTAATTTAGGGTGTAAAAATTTTCAAGTGGCGACATCTAGTTTAAATTCGAGTATGTTGGTTTGTTTACGCCCGTTATTATGTAAATATGATTTTACCAATAAAATGTCTATCTGACTATCATGGAAACAATTTTGTTACTAGTGATTGTGAAAATTATCATGAGATGAGATTTTGGATATACATTTTACGACACACATCAATTTCTCGAGAAATAAGCTTTTATGGGACCACCTGAAATTCAACCTTTAAACAACAACAAAATAATCATCAGTTTTTAATATGTTATGGGACCATTTAGGGATCATTCTTTTTAAAATAGCGTGCGAATCTTTTAAATCGGTCCATTAACGTGAGAAATTGACAAACATATGTAAAAAAATTACATACAATACATTATCTACAGCCGAACATTATAACCTACTACTGAAATCGGTTAAAAATGTAACTTCACCTCAACAGCCCATAATAGTCCACTGGTGGACGCAGGCATCCCATTTTTTAATCTAATGCCCATAATCCCCTCGCTGTGCATGCGGGTTGGGTGGTAAATCTATTCTTCAAGAGGCGCTGTGCCCGCCCCCTGGTGCATGTATGTCGCTTCTTACGACACCCACGGGAAGAGTTGTGGTGGTGCAAATGCTAAAGATGTAATACTAACGTCAAATTGAGCTTGACTCTCTGGTAGATGCCTTAGCCGGTTCCGGAGCCAGGTGTAGCCAGAAATAGCGGCATCCCACACGTGGAAGTTACTCTCCGACTGCAGGAAGCGAAGGATCTCGAAACCAGCAGAGTGACTCAGATGGCCAGACCTCATGAACGCAAACACGTCGTCTACAATCTGAGAAGTGATACATTAAATGAGGAATAAAACTAAACCTTAGCCAAACTCCTTGTAAAATAAAACTTATTAAACTTTCGCGATTTGATAACATATTTAAGATTATTTATCGGGTATTAATCGCGTGCCTTTTGCTTTCTTTTCCCTAACGTTTCAACCGCGTTACAGCGATCGTAGTCACGGGGCGACTTTTTCCTTGTAGAATGTTTGCAAAAAACTGCTCATACTTAACCCAAAATTCACTGTGTTACCCATCTTTTATGCAATTTGCATTATTTTAATTGCTAAATATTTCTTGAAATTATGTCTAGCCAAGCAAGTGAGTTTTCGTCATTTTGTGTACCAGTTTGTTTACAAACATTTTACAAGGAGTTTGGTTAAGATATAGTCAAGTAGTAACATAATTTTAACTGAATTGTTTAGTGTAATTTCTATTTAATTGACTGAAACTGGAAAAGTGATTTGATTAATTTTGAGTAATTTTCGATGGAATAAAAAAACTAATGTAATGACTAAAAGGCATCGGTTAGAAATTGGATAAGATGATCGTACACAATTTTAAAACTAAATTTTAACGAAATTGTAGGTATCTGGAGGACTACTTTGAAAAATCAATATTAGTAAGTTGGCGGATGACGTTGTCGATCTCACGGATCGTACAACCTTACAACCAAGTGAAAAAACAAGTTTTTGCTGATTTATCTGTAAATTAGGAAATTTATTCGCAAAGGTTTCTTTTATTTATGTATCTATTATTTAATACGGTGATGACATTAAAAAATCTTGTGATTGATATTTTAGGAGAAAAACGTATTAGCTTAGAAAACAGATGGTACTTTGTACAATTATTTCTGATAAAAATTAAAATGGTTTTTATTTTATCTCTGAAACAAAGATAAAAATCTGCTTTGTATTCCATAGGTTATTATGTAATTTCTAAAGCTTTTTCCTAGAGAGAAAAAAAGTTTTTACGTAACCCAATTCACGTCAATTCACATAATTATAGCGTCTAGCAGTGAGTCGACCAAGTCAAAATTGATAATGAAAAGAATACTTACAATGGGTTATTATTATCGTGGTGAATATGGTGAATGAAGAACAAACGATTAAGATGGTAATATTAATTTTACTACTAAAACTTTTCTTGACTCGTCCCACTTTGATTCGAATTCAGTGGGACGAGTCAAGAAACTCAAACTATGCTGAAAACGTTCCTGATTCGTCCCATTTTGATATTTCTAACAGAAAAGTAGTTAAAGTACTTCTTGTACAAGTAATCTTGATTACCATTGTTTCCGTAGGATTTCTAACTATCTCACGCAAAGTACCAGGACAGTAGAAATGCATAGGAGATTAGGATCCCTTACAATAGTACCTACTTGATTCCATATGGATCATATTGAACGTTTTTGTAGGCCTTGCAATTGCTGTTTTTCGATTGTATGATCAATAGAATTAAACCCTTCAAGTGATATTGACACCTAAATTGAGATTACCTGAGCTCTGTTGAGGAAAGGAATTGGTGTAGGAGTCTCCAATAAGGCTGCAGAGATGAGTTTCCATGTTTGCTCGTCATAATTTACTCTGTAGTGCCCTGTAACAGACCAGAATAAATATTGTGGTAAAACAAAACGCACGCTAAAATCAAAAATAAAAATGTCAGTTTCAAAATAATAATTTCGTATATCAAGTTATTTTCATAGTAGTGCATAGATGTATGTTGATCAAATCTCTTATCATTATCATCATCAGCCTGTATTATTCTACTGCTGGACATAGGCCTCCCCTAATGAGCGCCATTGCGCATCCGCATCCAGCAGCAGCCTTTCGCAAATCGTCATCAAACCTGGACGGACGGCATCCTACACTAGAAAATAGATTAAAATAAATTTATTTGGACACGGGTATACACAGGGTGTGAAATAAACAAACGGAAAATAACAATAATACTTCACTACGTTTTCGGAGTCGCGGTCTCCACTCAAAAACTCGTTTAACCCAGCGGTTGTCGGTTCTTCTCGAGATATGGCCAGCCCACTGCCACTTCAGCTTGCTAATCCCTTGCCTAATCCTAATGCTTTGATGAATCACAATAATATTATAAATGCGAAAGTTTAGATGGATGATGATGTTTAGATGATTAGAACGGCTTCTTAAAAATTAGGGAAATTTGTCACAGCGATAGAATACAGTCTGGAAAAGCACATAGGCTATATTTTATGCCGGAATTCCCACGGGAACGGTAAATATGCGGGTAAAACCACGAGGCGCTGTAAGTAATTCAAATACGTACCACGTTGTTGGTTATTGAAAATGACCCATTCGCCAGCAGCAATGTTCGTCAAACTAACAGTTTCATTCTCAAGCATGAAATACGGTCTGATGTTGTCAAAGCTTCGGTTAGAGCTGGTGGAGTAGGTGATGGGGATGGGGTAGATTTGACCGGTAGCGACGGCAGTTGCGCTGAGGAAGTACCGCACCTGAAAAATATATAGTTATATAGTTTTTTTTCTCTTTATTTTTCATTAGGAAAAGTGATTAAAACTTTTATTTTTTTTATTTAGGAGGAGTTGTTGTTGCTGATGTTGTTGATGGTTTACGATGTTGCTCTTTGTGACCACCAAAGTCAATTATTGCATCTCCTCCTAAACTACTTATACAAAATAAAACAATGATAGAGGCATTAAAAAAAGCTTATAATAGGTATTAGAAATAGCCCATTGAAAATTTTGGAATTACCTCTGTTCAACGAAATAATAAGATAAAAAAGGTGGCAGAGCTAGTTTGGCTCGGGGTACCGTCTTAACAGCAGGTTAAGCTGTTGGTCATGTAGGTCCTTTGGCACAGAGAATTACGCTACAACATCACTTTACTAATGCAGTCGTATCGTCGCAAAACCGTCCATACAATAATGAAAGAGAAAGGAATACATCCGAAAGAGAACCAAAGTTATCAAGAGAGCTAAATGGATTAGCATGCTGAAGTGCAATGGACCAGCCATGTCTTGAGAAGCACCGACAGCCGCTGGGGTAAACGTGTGCTCGAGTGGAGACCACGACTCGGGTAATGAAGTGAAGGACGCTCTGGCAAGCTTTGATGACGCTCTGCGAAATACTGCAGATGCTGATGCGGCAAGCTGAAGACAGGGCTCTATGGCGCTCATTAGGGGAGGTTTATTCCCAGTTGTGGACTTTGCTGATGAAATGAATAGGCTGATGATAATGAGGTTTTTCGACTTACCTGTTTCAGGTGGATGTCTCCAGTGTTATGATCTACTTCGACTTCCAACAAAGGATATCCTGGCTCGTTCACCCAGATGCGGTAGTATTCTTCGAAATTGAATTCAAAAGAGATATTGCTATCCTCCTCAATAGCTTTTTTGAAAGCGTTGTACAAATCGTACTGGTCGGTAGGCTCGAATTCACTGAAACATAAATAAATAAATACTGGATTGAAAAAACAAATTTAAAAGAGTTTGATTTGTTAGGTCTATTCCTCGAATGTCTGGGCTGTCTATTTCGTCGAACTCCCTGAATATCTAGTCTATCAGAAAAAATAAAGAATGACATAAAATGTCAGAAATGACAGAAAAGGTGCAAAATTACAGAAAAGGTCAGAAATGCTGTATTAATTAACTAGAAGAGTATAATTACTAGATGGTTTTCATTTGTTTTTGAAACAAATTATATTAGTTCTATCTTATTGAAGCTTTTATTGCCGACTGTACCATACTATTCCATGGACCCGCGGGGAAAGGAAATGGCGTTTTTTTTAAAATGTCGTGGACCCGTTGGGAATCAAAGTATGAACCAATTTTTTTTAAAACAAGAGTATCATGGACCTCTGGGAATAAGTCCTCTATCCAATTATATAAATATCAACGCGTCATTAAAAAAACAGTAGTAGCTGTTGTTAAGGCCAAAATAATAAAGTCAAAAGTCAAAGGCTGTATAAACTCAACAAAGCTTTCTAGAAAGTTGCTTAAATCTCATAATATGAATAAGGTAGTCTTACTTTTCCAACAAAAAGTACTGGCATCCCTTCCTAAAAGTGTCATCCGTGATGATATCAGCAGTCATCCTCAAGAAAGCAGCGCCTTTAGAATAACTGATAGTTCCAAAGTGGCCTGTGACCTGGGCGGGGGTGTTGACCTCGTGGTTCATGGGAACGGTGCCGACCCCGGAGTCGAAGGCAAGCGAAGTCTGGAGGTAGCGGTTGTTGAAGTGCTCATCTAGCTCGTATTCGGCGAAGGCCTGGAATTCACAGTATCAGAACAATGCTAAGAGCAAGAGCAAGTCGAATCAGCATTATTATATCAATATTAAATTTATAAAAGCGAAAGAAAAATAGTCCCTGTAAAAATAGCTGAACATTTTTATGAAAAAAATAAAAAAAATATTAAAGTAAATAGTAAATAATAACGTTTGTAAGCTTATTTATTCTTTTGTAGTTGATTGGATCTAAATGAAATTTGATAGTCATTTTACCGGGACGGACATTCGATTTCATCCCTGTAAAGAGTGTGCAAAGCCACAGCTAGAAACTAGTAATTCAATGCTATAAAAAATATATATAGTGTAAAAATAAAATTAATAAAAATCAACCGACTTCGTCCAGCCGTGGACCATTATAGGCTGTCGAGGTTGTTGGTTTTGATTGACATTTACATAAGAAGTATATTTTATATATCTCACGCATTCATTTTCGTATGCAACAAAAGCATTTTCAACATATTTCGAACTGATTTCCGAAATGTGTTGAAATGTCGAAAGAATGTCTAAGTACGAACTTAGACTAATAAAGTTTGAGTCTTCGTTCACACAAATTTCACAAACAATTTCTTCAAAAGAAATAGAACTTACAGCGTGGCCGCTGATATAACCAAAGTAACTGGCAAAACCCTCGTTGATCCAAGTGTTGCTCCACCAGAAGCAAGTGATAAGGTTTCCGAACCACTTGTGGGCGAGCTCATGAGAGACCAAGGTAGTAGCGTAGTGCTCGACCGACATGATGGTCTCACGAGGGTCAACGATGAGGTTCAACTCTCTGAAATATCATAAAAAATATTGGTTAGTAGTAACTCCTGCACGCAACTGGGTTAGAATAAATTTGTGACACAGCTAAGTAATAGTGTAAAGAAAACAAATAATTTCACAAATTTTGTATAAATACACCAAAAATTTAATAAATTTAAATTTAGAGGTCTGATCAAAATTAAAGATCGAAATACTCATGTAGCAAAATCCTAAAATGCCCTAAATTATAAAAATTAAACATGAAACATAGTTTTGATTTTCTCAAAAAAATAAAAGAACATTCTGTCATCCATCAGTGAGAACAGAAGCAAAGCGTATTTAAACAGCTTCCAAAGGCTGTCTTATCTTTGTTGAAACTTACTCAAAAATTAAAGGAAGTTGTATTACCTGTAGCTCACCATACCCCAGTTTTCAGTACCAGCTGAAGCCCAGTCAGGGGAAGAAATGTGATCATTCAATAGATTTGGATCGAGTGATGAGTACGGTATTTGGAAATAGTCATCAAAATGCTTGGTCATTCCAACCGCCAATTTCAAGGCATGGTCTCCAAGGTTAACGGTGTTGGATCTTCCAATGATCCTGATAGGAGGAGTGAAGCTGGTGTCTGATGCGATAACTGTGAATGACTCACTCACAAGGAACGTCACAAGGTAAGTCGACATTCTAGGCGTTTGGTTGAATTCTTCGACGCTACGTTCCGAGTCGCTGTAGATAATAAAACAAGTTTTATTATGTAAACATATGGAACCTATCAAATAGATTCGCGGTTTTAATTTATGGTTATGGAATATTTGCTATACTTCAGCCAAATTTGATGCGAAATAGTTTGTTACAAATTACTCATTCTTAACCTAAAATTCACTTTCGTGTATTTTTATACGAAACTTTCATTTTTGAGAACAAAGATTGAGTTTTTATTCTAACTAGATATAATTGATGGTAAAATCAACGTAGCATAAAATTTTATTTGCATAAAATCTTAATTTGTACGCAAAAAGCATCGATCAAGCATCTATCCTTCGCGGCGAATACCTGATCGAAAGGCTAAAGAAATAAAGCTTTTTTTCTGACTTCTGACCACGCCAAGCATATGAAATTCAGTTGTTCTGCTCTGGTTTGTTTCAAATAACATTTGCCATTTAATTTAATTAAATAATTTGAACGAACTCTCGTCTATTACAAAAATTATAAATATAGTTTGGTAGGTACATTATATTCTATTAGTTATCCCTAAACATTAAACACAATCATAATTATCACATAAACAAAGTCAAAATCAGCCAATTATTTAGAAATTTCAATAAAAATCTATTAAAAATCATAGTCCTTAAGCAAATTCCAGAATTGTATATCCATTTTCCTGCGAGCACGTCGAAGTCTGGATGTAGAGCCAGTAGAGCTTTAAGAGCGGAAAGAGATCAAGAAATAGGGGATCTAGTGCGGGCAACAGTGCGGGACGTAGAATTTGGAAGGTATTGTACTCACAGATCAGTGACACCACGTGAAGCAGTATTAGAGAAGGTGCCTACATAACTTCTAGGCTTGCTCAAATGTAGTTTGAAAACAGATTTGAACAGGGGCTCGTCCCAGCAAGGGAAAGCTTGTCTAGCGTTGTACGGTTGGAAATGAGTGGTGGCGTAAATTCTGAAATCAAATAAAAATGTTGTGTGTACCTACGTAGATTAAGCTTGTTTACTGTATCATTAAAATAAATTATCATCAAACATTCCAGATAATTTTATTGAAAAATTTCTGTACCAAATCGCATTATATTTCCACTCGCAGATCCTAGATAGACACGAGAACAAAGATTGAGTTTTTAGACAATTTTATGCAAAAAACTGACTTACTTTTCCGAACCATAATCATCTATGTACCAGCCTCTCCATATACCTCTCTTCATGGGACCTTCATTCATAGAGTTTGAGTAATCAAGATACAGTGTATAGTTAGTACCAACTTCCAACGTTTGGGCCAGGTTGATTTTTAAAAAATGATATTGTCGCTCTAGTGTGTAAGGTTCCTGGTTGTTGACATGCACAGGTACATTTGTTTCCGTATTGGTCAATGAAATATCATTAATTTTTTCAACATTTGCGTGTAAAACCACCTCTCTTACATTTTCTTCTCTTGCCTGAGGAATGATTTTACAATTATTAATATCATCATAGATAATTTAAACCCGATTAATACTACCTGGCTTATTTCCAGGTCAAGTGCTAGTTACATATTGAGTGTCAGGCCCTTCTTTTACATAATCTATTTTGCTTTAGTTTTTTCTTCACTGAAATTAGGTACTTTATAACTTACAACGCAGATATTTATGTAACATTTTTAAAATCTAGTTGAAACGATTAAATTACTAATTTCGGTTTATTCCACTGACCTGTATTATGATATATTCTCTGCCTTCAAAACTAAAAGGCTTTTCGGTCCGCTCTTCAAAGTAAAGATCGATATAGATATCATATTCTATCGGAAACACATTTTCTGGTAGTCTATACACAGCTTCATCTGAGTTTCTTTTAACTCCATCAGCTATTGGTTCAAACTCCCTGCTCCACAGTGGGAAATCGTCATTGGCTATAGCGACAGCCAAGAGTATTAAGCTCAATACTATGTAAAAGAAGGACATTTCTGAAAGATCGAATTAAGGTCATTTTAGTTTATTCTCTTTAATAATACACTCAAATATTTTCATAGTATTATAGTGCTGGTACGCTGTTTTGTTTTGTCTTATATTAATTTATCAGAAGCAAATGAAACATAAATGAAAATACTTATTTACAATAAATACTTACTTGATAACAAAAATGCCCTCTCCTTATTGTGTGACTTAAATGAATACTATGATAGGCACTCAAGTAAATTTTATTGTTTTTATTATCTAAGACTATAAAATAAATGAATATTAAAGCTGATAAAGAATGATATTATATCAGTTCTTAATTTGTATTATCGCATAAGTAAAGCTAAGTTTTCAGTTGTTTTTTGATAAAAATGATAACAAGTATCTCATTCCGGTGGGAATAATAATTGACCCAGGCTACATTAATGTTTAAAAAAAAAAAAAAAAAAAAAAAAAAAATGTAAAATGTAAAATGTAAAATTAAATGTTTTGTAGCATACAATTTTAGAATACTTATGAATTTATAATGTTATTGTCTTGAAAACAACTTAACCCTAGAACCGTACCCTGAGGTACAAATGAAAAAAATAAAATAAAATTGTCCATAACTTTTTTACTATTTGACAGTTTGTATCGCGCGTTCGTGTATTTACACGGGGTGGGGGGACGCGCTTATACCTCAGTCGGATGCTAGTCTAACGAACTAGTTCTAAAGAACTAACTTCGAATCCCTTCAGTATACTGCTTTTCTTGGTTCCGTACCCAAAGCATAAAACGGGACCCTATTACTAAGATTCCGCTGTCCGTCCGTCGTCGTCTGTCTATCTGTCTGTCATCACCATCAGCATGTATCTCATGAACCGTGTTAGTTTCAGAGTTGAAATTTACACAGATGATGCATTTATGTTGCCGCTATAACAACAAATAGTAATAAACAGAATAAAATAAATATTATGATGGGGGGGGGAGGCTCCCATACAACAAACGTGATTTTTTTGCCGTTTTAATATGTCATCATCATCATCATCATCATCAGCCTTTTTCAGTCCACTGCTGGACATAGGTCTCCCCTAATGAGCGCCATAGCGCCCTGTCTTCAGCTTGCCACATCCAGCATCTGCCAGCAGTCTTTCGCAAATCGTCATCCCACCTGGTCGGAGGGCGTCCTACACTACGTTTGCCGAGTCGCGGTCTCCACTCAAAAACACGTTTACCCCAGCGGTTATCGGTTCTTCTCGAGATATGGCCAGCCCACTGCCACTTCAGCTTGCTAATCCTTTGAGCTATGTCGATAACCTTAGTTCTCTGTCGGATGTATTCGTTGTGAATCCTATCCTTCAGAGAAACACAGAGCATAGCTCTCTCCATAGCTCGCTGGGCGACTTTAAACTGGTGGACCAGCCCTACCGTGAGTGTCCACGTCTCAGCTCCGTAGGTCATGACGGGTAGGACGCACTGATTGAAAACTTTCAGTTGTTGGTGGCAGCCTGATGTATATTTTGTATATTTTAATATGTAATCGTACGGAACCCTTCGTGCGCGAGTCCGACTCGCACATGGCCGTTTTAATCCTGTTTTGTGGGTTATATTATTCTAAACATTTCATTTATTTATTTATTAACAATTTATATTGAGTTTGAATTCTGTACAAGCACGTCATACAATAGAAAAAAGATAACATGTTAAAATTCTTAATTAATCGGGAATAAGAAAAAAACTTCAAATTCGGTCCATAAATAAATGCGGAGATATCGACAGGCATCTTACTTAAAAAAACATACCTAAAACTGAACATATAACGTCTTCCATTTTCCAACGTCGGTTAATACAGTTTCTGGTCGTCTCTGCAACACCCTAAATGGGTAGGTACTTATTGTGTGTATCTTTAATGTATTCAATAAGTTCTCAACACAATAATTTGCTCCCCTTGGAGTCGAGACCCTAGGTTCGTGGGGTACCGAGGCTCTCCGGGTTTTCAAAAAATTATCTGAGCGTCTGGTCGAAGCGACGCGTGACCCGAGAGCTGGTGAGTATCTGGCACAGCGCATCAGCATTGCTATACAGCGGGGCAATGCAGCCAGTGTCTTAGGCACGCTTCCAACTGGTATTGATATGGATCAGTTGAGCTACCTGTAGATTGTTTGCAACAGTTTGCAGATAGCTTAATTGTTTCTATTGTAATTACTAGTTTTAATTTAAATTTGTTATTTGATTGTTATTTTCTTTCTGAATAAAGGATATAAATAAATATATATATATAATTATAAATGTGATGAAACCGCGAATACGATGACGTATTTTATTTAAGCTTTTCCGATAATCGCTAAGGTACGAGTAAGCCAATGATTGCTCTCGAATTAAAGGCAGAGACAGTCTACGATCACACCACGTACGCGGTGCATTATAAAGATAAAGATACAGTTATTTTACTAATAATAATTATTATGCTACCTTATTTATAAGACCTAGAATACCATTATAAGACCTGGAAGTTTGAATATGAACAAAAACAGATGACTTAGAGACACACTTATCATACGCCACGCCATTCGACTATTCTATTGGGTCTATTCCACGCTGATCCATTTTACTAATCCACCAATTTATTAATTTGATGGATTAGTTCCCACTTTTTTCCACTCTGATCCACTGGGGGATTAGTTTACACGTTTTTTCCACTCTGATCCAACGATGGATTAGTTTCCACGTCAAGTTTTACTCTGATCCACCGATGTCATACATATCGTCGCGTAGGTACGTTGTGTGTTTTAAAGAAAATATGTAGGACCGTAGCATAAATTAAATTAGATCCATAACTTTTCTATGGTCTGAAATAAATTATTGTTATTTTACCTTCAGTAGTTATGGGAATAAAACAAAAAAAAACTAGTGTCTTATTTCTTAAAATTTATTAAAAATAGTTATTAACATAATAATAAATTAGTACCACGTAACGACAAAAGGTGGGTACAAAGTACAAACTGCTTAAACCGCTATACAACTATACGAAAACTGCTATACAATTCAGACTGCATACAATAAGCTTATACATAAATGAACTAGTGCAAGAAGCGCGCCGCAAAAACTGCGAAGAGCAGTGCAATGGGAGCGGTGACGGTTGCTGCAGAGCTCCTTGTAGTTACATATTCAAAGACACCTGGAGCGAGGCGGTTACCCCACTCGAGGTTACTGATAGCGGTGGTGACAACACCAGCAGCGCTCGGGAACGAACTGCCCAGTGCGATCTGGTTGGCGTATGCCCAGTCTCTGAACTGTAAAAAAACAGAAGTCAAATAAAAGACCTAGACAAACTTGATGATATATGAGGACCTCTGTGGTGCGGTGGGCGAAGGTCCGCCTGCGACGCACGAGGTTGCGGATTCGATTCCCGCCTTAGGACAAATATTTGTACGATCTGCAGATATTTGTATCGGGTGTTCTGGTCGTTTTCTATGTACAATAAAAAATATCTATGTAATGTATTGTTTTATGTATATCAGGTATCTAGTACCCATAACACAAGCTCTGCTTAGCTTGGGGCTAGATAATGCTGTGTGAGTTGCTCAGCTGTTAGATTTCAGCAGGATTCGAACCCGCGCGCACCCTCAGTATGGGTGCGCTCAAATTAACTAAGCGACGAGATAGAACAAGTGCCTTGTCAAAAATCTCTGGGACCTCTCACGACTCTAGCGTCGTCGTAAGCTTCATCTACAGGGAAACCTTGAAGTTATCCAAACCCGCTCAGTATCTAAAGTTACGTTTAATATGGCAGACGAGAGGTGTCGCATTGGTTAATTCTTTGGTTTTTGCTTCATAAAACCTAAGACAAAAACCTAAGACATACTCGCCGCACAGGCTTTCGGCTTTACAGAGACCTAATGAAAGAAGTCTAGTTCGAAAATATGTTGGTACCTTCATATATTTTTGACTGTGATAATGGAAATGGAAAGTTGCCAGGAGCGACAGAGATGATCGATAGTATAATACCGGTAATACTCTTTTTAAAACCACAGATATCATTTATGAATGCCAAATACAATGCATGCTAGACTTGGTAAAATCTAGTTTATCATTTAGGTGCCAGTTTTGTTAGAGCAAGTTCGATCAAAAATGTTATCTATTTTGATTAACATTTAAAATATTTTCTAGATACATTATCAGTTTGTATCAGTTTGATGTATATTCGAGACCTTACCTGAGTGATGTGGGTGTAATTCGTCAAGAACGCAGTAACAGCATTGATAGCTATGTTCAGGCGAGCTGGTCCACCATAGCTGAAAAATAAACAAATGAGCGTTACATTTTGTTTTCATTGCGAATATAGTTCCAAAAATAACGAGCAATCAAATCAAAAAGTCTTTATTTCCATTAACACAAAAATGTACACTTAGAAAAGGTCAAATTCTTAAAATAAAACATTGACACGGAAATAAAGTGATATTTTTGATTTCGGTCGCATCAGTATGTAGACTAAAGTAAAGAAGCGACGAAAAACCTTTAGCCTGTTAGTTGTTATTTTTCGAGTTGGAGCAAAACCCGTCCCAAGCTTTTTTATCTTCTAGATAATCTGATATTTTGTAGTAAGAATTTTTGCACAGAAAGGTTTTTACAATTTGATTTTTATTTACTGATAGGTTTTGCAACTCACTAGGAGTTTTGTTTTAGAATAGGAATAGTTTATTTAGTCTATTAATTATAGTTATTTTTTTTACCTCTTTGTTTCACTTAGTAACAAAAGAATGTCCGACATAAGTTGGTTTCCAGATCTGGGGTTGTTTTCTCTGTTTTATGTAAATTACATTAAGTGGTGTTCAGCTGTTTACGCGTAAAAAAAGTTAACAGACAGAAAGAATAACTACCGTAGTTCAAATTATATCTACGGATTGTACAAAAAAAGATTAAAACTTACGTTTCTCTGATCTCCTCATAGTTTTCGTATAGGAAGTCCAGGACGGTAGGAACGTTCTCGGCATTGCCTTGGAGAGCAAACGAAAAGGCGTTGGTCTTATCGTGGATACGGATGCGGTCGTTGTGCATCGACTCCGTCAGGTAGCTGGATAACAGTTATCATTTAAGCAATGTTCACATTCATGAAGAAATTAGGCCTGCACAAATATCAAGTTGGCTTGGTTTGAGTAGAGTAAAAACTTAGAGGCTTAAATAACAAAACTTTAGTAAAGCATTACAGGAGCATCAAGCAGAATAACGCTGCTGCGAACATGCTTTCACGTCTTCTTCTTCATCATCTTTATACTTCTTAAAACAAAAGAAGCCAGTGGCAGCAATGCACAATTTACCTATATGGTGACAAAGACCACTTACTGGTTGAGCAGATTCTGGTCCTTGGTGCAGCCAAGAGCTCGGAGGATGATGACCATGTCAGCGGTGTTCTGAGAAGTGTTGTACTTCGCAAAGAGGAAGTTGTAGTCAGTTTCGTCGCCCTCGCGGATACCGACGCAGTAGACGTGGCGACGCAAGTTCACGGGGACACTGAAAATATGGAAAATACACTCTCAACACCAACAACATTCTATAAGAAAACAAATAAAAAATGCTGCGTACCAATTGTCAGTCTTATCGATAAAGATGTCTTATACACCTATACCTAGAATAAATAGGATTGTTCGATTTTTCTCATGGGTCAGGCCATACCATACATACCTTGTGCAATGGCATTCTTTATTCTTCCTCTTGCTTACTCTTAAGTGTTATATATTTCAAAGTTTTGCGTTTAATAATAACATAGTTAAACGCAAAAGACTGTAGGCAGATGGTGAATGCGGTAATCTGAAGGCCACTATGAGGCGGGAAGCCTCTGTCCAGGCGTGGACTAATTTATGCTAATGATGATGACATAATTAAAAGAAATCATTAGAAACATATCTTACAGTTCATCCTCGTTGGCTACGTGAGCCCTCCACTTAGCCAAACTGTCGCTAACACATCCAGCGTGACCAAGGTTGCAAGCCAGGTTGAGGATCTGGATCCTGTTCAAAATAGTGGAGGTGGAGTCAGTATCGCGCTCATTGTAACCAAGGTTGTTGATCACGCCTTCGAGAAGTGACAGCAGGTAAGCCTGATAGATAAAAGAAAATTAATGTTAGCTATTAAAATATTAGATAAGGAATAAAACAAAAATAGATTCAGGCGTCGATGTAGACGTCTTGCTTTGATAGATTTCTTTTCATTTTGTAGTTGGTGTGGTTTTTTCTTCTACAACGCTGATTACATTTTGTTAGAGCTTATCGGAGAAGGTTTTGCGCGGAATTGTTACTAAATATTTTCATCTTTATATTAAGGAATAAGACTTAAATACAATTCATACTCTCAGTAATGTAAAACTGAATGCTGTGATACCTGTGAGAGCTACTATGAATAGGCCTTTCCTGAGACGTTTTCTAGTCATCAAAAGAGTGGCAGATAGGATTAGTACAAAGTAAAGTGTGCGCTGTCATCAAATTTTGCTGCACAGCATACACAACATCAATAAAAATACATATATTGGACTAGATGATAATCTTACATCGAATTGAGCGAATGCGGTTGACAAATGTTCCTGACGGCGCCTCAACCAGTCAAGCTGTCCGAGAGCTCCGGCCCACACGTAGTAGTCGGTCTCATACTGGAGGAAGGAGAGAACGTCGAAGGCTCGCTCGGAAGTGATCTTGTCAGCGCGGAGGAAGTGCAGGACGTCGTTGACAATCTAAATAAAAGATTGATTCACAAAACATAAATATAGAAAACACCTAGAATTTTTCTCAAAGAATAGTAGAGAGGGTAAGTGTCCACAATGATACTTACCCGATCTACTAACCTAGGTTTGCCACGTCTCGGCTAACATGTGGATGTAGCTGTTAGGTTCACAGGAAGTCAAATCGGTTATCATATAAAACGAACTCGGCTTGGATAAAAAGAAGAAAACCGATTTTCAAGACATTTAGAAAAGACTATTGAGAAAAAAAAACATGTAAAAAAGTTTAATAAATTACACTGAAATTTATAAGGTTAGTTTACCTGAGCCCTGTTGAGCTTGTGAATCTGTTCCCGGTTGCTACCACGGAGGAAAGCAGCGATCATTTCCCAGTTGTGGTCATCGTAGTTGACGCGGTAGAGACCTGTTAAATTCAAAGACTTACTAGAAAAAATTGAATTAGGAAGGTTGTTAGTAATTTAGAGAAACAACTGTAAAACTTTATCAACCAAATTAAAACTATAGTAGGTAGGTACCTACTTTAATAACAGATATATAACAGATAATAAAAACAAAATAAAACTAGTAGGTATATAAAAAATCAAGTAACTAGTTTCTGTATGTGTCTTCACGCGTTGTGTATGTGGTCATTTCTATCCTATGGGAACTGATGTATAAATCAAAATGAAGCATATGTTTTATTCCAGGATCCCTAAAACTACTCGTATGCAAAGTTTCAATAATTATGTTTCAAAATTACAGTAGTTTTGGAGTGAAGACAAACATCCAAACTTTCGCACTTTTAATATTAGTGTGCTGTGTCAGTCACTAATTATTCGAGCAATCTTACTAGGCTATTCCCGTCTAATCATATATCTTACTGAATGTAGTTTTAAGTTAGTAGACATAACAGAAAATAAATGGTTTAATTACCAGACTGAGCCTTGTTCAAGATAACGAAGTTGTGTCCAGCGACATTCTGTATGGTGGTAGGCTCAGTTAGGATCAACGACGCCGTGAGGTTGGTGAAGTCAAGGTTACCACTGTGGGTCCAAGTGATGGGAATCTGCCATTGCTGAGCGGCAAGTGGAGGGGTGGGGGTGGTGAGTAGGAAACGTTCCTGTAAAATCAGAAATAAAGTTAAAAAACTTCAACTTTATAATCAAAGAAAACTACAACAAACTAGCAAGGCTATAAAAATCTAAGGTAAGATTCGTAAGTCGTGAATCTTACGTACCTAATAGTCTTAATTATAAATGAGCTGCTCTTTACTCACGATTTCGTGAAAATAGAATTCCAGTGCCTAGCTCTTTAATAATAATAACACACCTGCGAAAGAGAAATAACGCCAGTTTCCATGTTGACATCAACATTGACGACGGGAGAGCCACCGTTTTGGACCCAGGAGTCGAAGAGAGCTCCAATCTCAACATCTGGATATCTTCGTGTGAACTCCAAATCTTCAGAAGTGGACTGTCTGAAGGCATCGTACAGCTTCTCAGGGGTTCCGAGTTCGTAGGAACTGAAATACATAATATTACCATAGTTTACAAATGTGCTGGAAAATGTAAATGCTTATAAACGTAAGAATTATTTAACCTTGTTTTTTGGATATTTAGCCAAAAGACAAGGCCAAATAATTCTTACGTTTTTCTCAGCCTACACATTTTTTTATTAAGAAATGCTGCTACAGAACCTTTGACGCAAAAACATGTCATAAAGTAAAAAAAAATAAAGCTGAATTAACTTACTTGTCTCTTAAGTAGTATCTGAGAGCGTTTCTGAAATTCCTGTAACCGACAAAGTGCTCCAACATTCTCAACACTGAAGCTCCCTTGGCATAACTGGTGGTACTGAAATGAGCGGACACAGAGTCGTTGTCGATAACTCCGGTCCAGTTCATGGGCGTGGCTCCAGCCGCGGCGTCTGCATTGAGGGCAGAGTGGACGTAGTCGACGACAAACTGGTCGGCGAGTTCCAGAGATGGATCCGCCTGGAAAATATAATAGGTCAGTTTTTTGGTAAAAATTACGTTAATAGCCTGTGAGCATATGATGTCTTGTATAGTATTGATAAACTTCGGTACCTATTGCTTTATTCGATTTGATAGGCGAATTAGCAAAAATCATCAATTTGTTACTCACAACTGAGTAAACTATCAGTTTACTCAGTTGTAGTCAGAGCTTTTTACGAAGATAAAAACTATTGTAAACATTTTTAATGACGCTTAATGGCCATTTTTAATGGCTTACCCAGTGAGCACCAAAATATTCGAAAAAGCTAGCAAAAGACTCGTTAAGCCATAAATTAGACCACCAGAAGCAGGTGACCAGATTTCCGAACCACTTGTGTCCGAGTTCGTGGGCCATGATGGTGGCAATGAAGATCTTGCTGTTGAGATTGGTGTTGGCGGGATCATACAGGAGGTAAGCTTCTCTGGAAACGAAAACATTATCTTACATGAACATTTGTGATCATAATTATTAAGTATTGTGTGTGTAGTGATTGACAGAAAAATTAAATCGCAATCGTAAGTTGTGATAGAGTAAATTAAAATTTTAAATGAAAATAACTTAGTTGCGTTAATCCTATGATTAATCTTATATAGAATCAGGCTTAATTATCTTCAATTTCCTTTTCGTTATTTTTCTTCAACTGAGAAGAGTTAAGGGCATTATATTGCGAGGCATTATGTTACCTGTAGTTGACCATTCCCCAGTTTTCCATAGCACCAGAGGGGAAGTCAGGCAGAGCGATGTGGTCATTCTTCATGAGCACACCTTGTCCCATCTCGTGGTAATTGATTGCTAAGTAGTCGTCCAACTCAGTGGTAATCTTCAAACCAATTTCTGCAGCATATTCGTGCTGGTCAATAACGCCCTGTGAAAAATTACAACAAAAATTCTAAAAGTTTGCTATCTTAAATATTTTCATCTTTATATTTTACAATGGATTTCTGCAAAGTAACGCCTGAATCTATTTTTTATGTTACTATATGTTAGTGTTTAATTTATAGTAAATAAATTGAGTAAATTAAATGTGCGCTTTTATATTGCTATTTTAGCACGCCTGAAACACAATATGTAGGGAACTCGAATAATCCTAGGTACCTACCTAAAGTAATCAGTATAAGATGGTGAGGAGTGAAATAAATCAATCTCGCACGTCGATATCAACAATTACCTGACGGGAAATGATGCCGAAGGGTCTGGCTGCCAAGCTGGTGTTGCTAGTTTCAACGAAGTCACTAACGTGGAAAGCAACGAGGTAAGCCGAGATGATGGGAGTCGGGTAGAAAGTCTCAGTGGTGCGCATGCCAGAGCTAATAAATATAACAAAATTAAAATACAGTTGCAATTTATGCTCAGTTTTTCATTATATACTATGTATGATTTGGTAGTATGTTTGGTAGCCATAAGAATTTTAAACAAGTCAGGACTTAACATAAATCGATCATTAAGTACCTAAATGAACCATTAGGAGTCTTGTTAGAACTAGCTTTGCTTAAGCAAAACTCCAAGTAAAAGACACTTTACGGTACGCAGGATTTTGGATAAATATATTATTATTCTTATAAAATGGGTAAAACAAGTTATAAGGTTAAAAAAATAGTTTTCAAAGCGCTAACGAATATCGAAAATACTCACACTACAGTGTCAGCGATGGGCATGTTGGAGTATGATTGGCTGAGGGAGGTGGCACGAGTGATGGAGATCACGAACACAGACTTGAACTGAGGCTCATCAAAGCAGGGGAAAGCTTTCCTGGCATGGTATGGCTGGAACTGGGTGGTGGCATAGTATCTGCCAAAATAAATACAATTATTAACAACGTTAATATGGTTATAAAAATTGTGCCCAATATTTTTCAAACAAATAAAATTTTATTTTTCATTCATTTAAAAAAATTCAACCATTAAATTCTTAAATGACTTAAAAATTAAGATAATATTTTTGTGGTTTGATATTATGGTTATGACACAGCGAGTGCTGAAAGTCCCTTGGGGAAAGATTGTCACCCTAATGTTACTCTATATTATACTTTACATACAGCTCTGCTTGAATTATTATGTTATTACAGTAATACCTTACCTCAAGTCATTGCCATAGTAATAGTAGCCTCTGTAGAAGCCCCTGTCAATGGGGTTCTCGTTAATCTTGCCATCGTAGGCTACAGAGATATTGTATTTTCCAGCAGGAATAGGCTCATTGATGTGAATTTTTAGCAGCTCAAAGTAATCATCGGTGGAGAAGGGCGTGGGGAAACGAAGGGGTATCGGGGCGCCATCGTAGGTAACCAGGTTGATGCCGATGATGCGTTCAACCTTCTGATGAAGGACGATCTCGCTGAGGCCAGCTTCCAGAATCTGGAATAAAGTATTTTGCGTAGTTTATAGGTGTGAAAGATTTAAGTATGAGCTTTGTTAAAATTCAATACTACCTAAATAAATAAGAATTTAATCATAATTATCAAGTGCTCTTCTGATAATCAAGTGAAACACAAAGCTTGCATCTTTGTGTTTCACATAAATTTGTATAAAATTAAATTGTTTTTTTTTTGTAATGCCCAAAAAAAATGTTTATTTGGTTTATACAAAAGCTCTTCTTATTTTGCACGTTCAATAAAAAGAAAGTTACTAAATTAGACATACTAAGTGCTTTAGGCTTTCAATTTGTTGTAGACTGATACAAGATTTAGATTGTGTGATATGAAATGATTAGAAAATTCTATGTTTAATGAGTCTACACTTTTATTCGATGACGTCAGTCAGGATTATTCAGGCATGAGCCTTAAAATTTATCATTTAAAAAGATAAATATCACAATATCGATCATAGATATATTACATATATCGCAACATTTTATCATAAAGATTAAAACCATGTAGTAATATAATTTGATAAAGATCCAAGAATCGATTGGTATAATTTAATAGAAAAGTGCTATGCTTAAGTTATTTTAAAAATGTTGTTTTAAATAACAATATTTTTGAAAAAAGATAATAATATGTAACTAGATGGGTACTTTTCAAAGCATCACTTATTTTCATCATCAAAAACAACCAAGAATTAGATGTTGATTGATTTTTTAATTAAACAGCCGTCGCTTGATAGCTTGGTTTTTGGTCAAAAACCGAAGGGGTTCTCAAGTCGATGCTTATTTTTTTTTTCGGATTTAAGTTGTTCTCACTCTGAGATGACAGACAAAACAAAAGAAGTAAATAAAGAAAAGCAAGACAACATCACACTATCATGCTATCGAGAAAACCAGTAAATAAAGAAACTTACTTCAACAGAGATGCTGACGAGACCAGTAAATGTTGCAGCCTCCAAATTGACATCCAGGTTGACACTCAAGTGAGTGGGCTGGACATTATCACGAAGACGGTAGTTGGGCTCGTCGAGGTTGGTGCTTCGGTCCATGAACTCGAAGTTAGAACGGAACTCATCGGGTACAGCCACGGCTGACCCGATGATTAGAAGGAGTGGAAGCAATGTTTTTAACCCTGAGGATAGGTGAGTTACTATTGATGAGTAAGTTCAAATTTGTTTTGAAAATTGTTAGTTCGTAGTAAACGTGATGATTCACAACCTAACCTCTACTATTAGCTAAAAGCTTTAGCTATGCATATGAGTTCTTTTCTAGTACGGAGTTTAATGCTTTCAATTCCAGGTGATTGCATAATCCGCTTCAAACTTAACAACGTTGGCGGTACTCACAGAGCAAAGGCATCGTTATGCATCGATGGCCTTAACTTAATGTTGTATTTTATCTGTTTTAAAATAGATTCGGAATTTTGATGAGTGCTAATATTTGTAATATTTGTATGCCAAGCTTATGTAACATCCTTTAAATATATTTTTTTGTCTGGGAATTACTCATTAACAACGAGCAATGATCTAATTTCTCTTTTGGGGAGCACTGATATTTTCTTAAATAATAAGTATCTTAAACTTTCTTGATCAAGGTCGATTAATTATCATCGTAAAATAACTTACCCATTGTGTTTCCCGCCACGCCAGGAATCCGACTAGAAGGCTTTACAAACCATATTTTATATTTATCTCTAATTTATTTATCCTTATCTTTTGTACTAAAAGAAGATTATATTTATCAAACAGTTCAACCAAATTATTTATCAGTAATTGCAAACGATATACCATCGATTGGTTTTTTAATATGACGGAATATGAAGCGACGGTGACTTTTTTCATCACTACCTTTACGTCTCTTAAGAAAAGATTCTGGAAACATCCAAAAAGTTTAGTCATACTACCAGATTTCCAGTTCCAGAATCTGAATATAAATGAATGAATGGAAATACTGGCTGTGCTTGCTTAAATAACAAAATTGTATTAAGTCGGTCCATCTCATGTCAATAGAGGATCTTCCGCGTGGTCTAGAGTCTTTCCCGTACACAACTACTACTAGTAGCAACTAAGAACAATATGCAGAATAACAGACTTTCCCGGTTGACGATGGAGACAGCCTTGCATTATTTTGGAGCCAGAGAATCGCACTATTTATATTTCAATTTTATGTACTTATTAATATGTATACTATTACTGTTATATCATCAATGTGCAATAAAAATAAGTATACTACCACGGATGGTCGTTGACATGATTTAGACCTGCACAAAAATCTAGCATTGTACTGGGTAGACATGATAGTCTCGGGTATATTTTCCCTAAACCCTGCCACACAGAGAAATAAGCTGATAAGCCTAGAATTCGTGTGTTGTGTGGTAGTTTTTATGCAGCCAGTGTCTTGGGCACGCTTCCTACTGGTATTGATATGGATCAGTTGAGCTAGCTGTAGATTTTTTGCAACAGTCTGCAGTTAGCTCAATTGTTTCTATTATAAATACTAGTTTTAATTCTATTATTTGATTGTATTTTTCTTTCTTAAGGCCCTAGACTACCTCCAATCAACTCCGTCAGAACTCCATATCTTCCAAAGTACTCGATATTTAACTTTGAAATTTATCTAAAGTAAAGTTCAGGACAAATTCTATCGATCATATGTTTCGAAAAAAATATTCCATAAAATTTTCTCGATAGAAAAAAACGCAAAGTTACCTCTATATTAAAACCTTAATTTCTCAATAAATACAGAAAATAAGATCTTGATAATAAGCATCATAATAGAACTAAGTACATTTTTTAATTATGTCTAGATAATAAGCTAAAACTTGACTTGCGTTGCTGTCCCTCTATGAATGCGGAATTCTATGTCTATCCTCTTCACAAAAAATTGAGGTTGTATAACTAATAAATATTTATTTATTTATTTATTTTTATTCGGATTGCCATCAGCTTAACTATTGTAATGTTACACTTTCGTGTAACACCAAGTTAATTGAGAAGCTACCTACCTAATATTCCTAGGCAGAAAGATCCTAACAAATTAAAGAATATTATATATATATATATATAAATTGTACATATATATATTATATAGACCAGTTGGTGGAGCACTACGAAAGGTCTGAAACTCGCCGTTTGGTTGTTTTTTGAAGGTTTGAAGGCTTTCTTGAGTTTCACTTTGTTCTCTTCAGTAGAGTCACTTATTATAATATTGTCTATATATATTGTCTATATTACTCTACTGAAGAGAACAAAGTAGAATACATTCTTATTTCTTACAACTTACATAGAATACAGTAGTTAAAAGAAAAATGGAATCTTAAAACGAAGTGTAAGCTAAGCAATAAATTAGCGTTATACAGTTACCATTGTAATTTAGAGTACCTACGTAATCATCTTCATAATAGCTTATAGTTGTCCACTGCTGGACATAAGCCTCCCCTGATTACGCCAGTGGCTTTAAGTGTACCTATTGAGTCATTATTTACATAGCATATGAACCTTTTTAGGGTAGTAGTTTGATCGTCAGCATATTTTTCGGCTATTATTACTAGATGAAGAAAATTGTCTAAGAATATGCATTTTTTATCGGGTCGGAATTAATTAATGAACTAATTATTAGTCAATTTTGACTAACTATAAAATCACATATCATTAAAACTAAAAATTCTTTATTAACATAGAAAATTACAATCAAATAATAGTTAAATTAAAACAATATTTACAATTACAACAATTAAGCTTATTGCAGACTGTTGCAAATAATCTACAGGTCTCCTAGGATCCTTAACAATACCAGTCGGAAGCGTGCCATAGACACTGGCTGCATTGCTCGCTGTATGGCAATGCTGATGTGCTGTGCCAGACACTCACCAGCTCTCAGGTTTCATTAAAACTTGATCTAAGTTGAGTCTGACTTATCAAATCCTAGGAATATTATAGTGACTCAACTTGCAACAATCTGATTCAATAAAATATGAGTCAGCTTACCTTCCTTCTATTGATTTATCGATTGGCAGATTAAAGCTTGGTCCTTAAGCTAGATCCTATTCAATGTGCGTAAGAAAATATCACACCACTAAAAAATATAGTACTAAACGTAAGTGGTACTCAAAATAGAAACACGTTTTATTTAACAATAATAAAAATGTATTTGATCAAATTATATCTTACTTTTTAATAAATTAATTCTTTATTTACACTGAAAAAGTCTTTACAAGTCGAACCGTCCCGGGCTGTGTTAGCGGGTTCGGTGTTTACAGTACATAAAACTTGATTTTAACTTATACGATTCTAAGACACGTACTTTGTATGAAAAATTATACAATTAGCTGCATATCAAATTACGCAAAGAAGTTGACACTGAGCGTAGCAATAAGAGTGATGATGCTTAAAGCTGCGATGTTAGCAGAGCCATTGCCATCTGGTTCCGTTTCTGGTTCTGGTGGCGTTTCTGGATCCGGTTCTGGACCAGGTTCTGGCTCAGGCTCAGGCTCAGGCTCAGGCTCAGGCTCAGGCTCAGGCTCAGGCTCAGGTTGGGGATCGACCTCGACCTCAATTATTTCAGCCTCGATGTACCCAGCTTCGAAGTAAGCTGAAAATTCGGCGTTTCTTTGCTCGTACCACACACGGTTGTTTCTAGCCACTTCGATATTGTTGATCGCTCCTTCGTAGACACTCTCTTCGAGGAGCTCCCTGTTCTCGTTGAGCCAAGTTGTCACCTGAAAGAAAGTATTGAGTTCGATAAGGTTAAGAAATACTTCGCCACATCCTGGAGTTGGGCTAATTCGAGGCTCGGTTAGGCAGGGGGATTATGCAGTACAGTGCATAGTCCGTTTGCACAGTGTGTAGTACACACGCCCTATAAGTACGAGATGACACTGAATTTTAATTACCTTACTCAATATTAAGAACGTTAACAAGTTTGAAGAAGTTTACCTACCTAAGCTTTCTTCATCCTCCTCAACAGCCTGTAATGGACCATTATGCAGCTGGACGCAGGCCTCCCCCTGATAATCGCCTTATTGGCTTTTATCTCAAGGGCGCTTGCTCAATTATCTAATAATACCGCTACCACCCAGCTTAAAAATGTACATTCAAATATGGTCTTAAACTCGATATCCTTAGATAGATTTTAAATAGCTTCCAACAAGCTTTTAATAAGTCTGCGAGCTGTCTGTCATCTGAAGCAGTCTATAAAAAATTCACTCTTAGTTTACGAGTTAAAGCATATGTTTGAATGCACATTTTTGTGTTGCTTTGTAGATGTCTGCCTCTGATCTGCGACTATATTAATATATATAACAACCTATCTATATTATAACAATTTACCTCATACATTTGATGAAGTAGTCTGATCGACTTCCACTAGGTCATTTAAAAATACTACATTTTGAATACATTTTAAATGAGCTGGTTGGAAGTTGAAAGAATAAAGATAGTAATCTCACCTCAGTAATCTGTTGTTCGTTGAGCAGGCGACTGGTGATGCTGTTCAGGGGCGACGAGAGGCCAATTCTAGAATATGATTAAAAAGTTTTAAATTTTCTCGTCAAATCAAAACTATTCTAGTGAAAATATCATTATATAGGATCTTCAAAACTATAGAAAATAGAAGAATATTAAATTTCTGATGTGTGCGCAAAAGTTCTGTTAGGACAAGAGGAAATAAAGCAGTATGAATTAGGGCAGTCACGTAGAACATATAATAATAATAATATAATAATAATAATAATATAATAATCAATTCGAATACCTTCACAATGTGCGTTTAGCTGTAGGGTTCGTAATTGAACAGTTTGATGATAAAATAACATACGTGTTACGAGTCCTCTCAAGGTTAAGCTTCAGCCACTCAAATGATTTCAAGGTGTTCTCTTCGTTGCTGGTGATGGCAGAGGATAGAGCAACGCTCAGGTCCTGGGCTCTGATGAGGATGTTCTCGTCGCCGTTCGTGATAGCCTCCCAAAACCTATAAAAGAAAAGGTCAAGTCTCACGGTGATATTCAAAACAAACATCTGAGTATCTTGAGCAGCACCTTGGCATTACCATCCAGGTGGGGTAATGCAGCCAATGTCTTGGGAAGGCTTTCGATTGATATGGATCTGTTGAGCTAAGATTGTTTGCAACAGTCTGCAGTTAGATCAATTCTTTCAATTTTAAACATTACTTAGAATTTGAAACCTTTACTTGGAATTCTCATAATTCTCAAATTCAAAACACTGGTTTTGCTAAATATACATTCAAAATAAATTTATATTCATGCATTGTGCATGAGTCTTTGTAAAAAAACAAGGAATAGAAAGAAAACAAAAAAATTATACATAAATATTCAACGTTCAAAAAATCGTATATTACAAGTTGGACCCAACTGAGTACTGAATCACCTTTCAGATTAGCACATGTAAATCAGCAATCATTTAGGAAATAACCAAAAAGAAGGAATTACTTTTTCTACGCAAACAGATCTCGAAAGTTCTTAGAAATGTTAATATAAAGTTCTTCCATACCTGCCCAAGCTAGGAGTGTCAGTAGTGCATCCAGCAGCCTGGATGAGCACCACCTGTTCGGAAGCCAGATCCTCGGTGAGGTATCTGTTCCAGAAGTATTCGAAGTCTGAGGCATCACCGGCGCGGAGACCAGCGCAGTACACCCACGGACGCAGGTTAGCTTTGATACTGGGGGTAAAACAGATATTATGAATATCGCAATTTTGTAACGTCAAAATAGTGTCGGTACGTACTATCGAGCGATTGAATCGTGATCAATTCTTTATAGCAAAAAATAATTACATATAATATTTTTTTTTATTCTTGATTAGCTTATTTTCCTAATGTTTTTATCTGATATCTGTGGTTTTTATACATATTATCAGATCCTCCAAAATACTTATAAAATCTAGGTAATATAAGACAATAGTTTATTAGCATTATAAAAGAAAATAACATCAACAGAATAAAATCATCTCGTCTCATCTCAACAGCCTACAATGGTCCACTGCTGGACGCAGGCCTCCCCCTGATTTTTTATCTCATGGGGGGTAATGACCGTAATCCCCACGCTGGGTATATAAAATAATTACAACTAATATTTACACTTAAACCTATTTTCAAAAAATCTAAGCCGTCAGCAGCAAGCAGACTGCTCAGAAGGCTAGCAGCATTGCCACGTTGAATGGCAATGCAATAATAATTCGGCCGAAATAAAAGCCAGCATTCCTATAAATGTCAAAGTTTGGATGGATGGATGTTTGTTACTCAATCACGCCAGAACGGCTGAATGGATCGGGATGAAATTTGGCACAGCGATAGATTATAGTCTGGGATAGCATATATGCTACTTTTTATCCCGGTAAAACGAATGGTTCCCGTGGGATTGATTTGTTTTAATTTTTAATAATTTGAAATAAACAAATTTATTATTATTATATTAATTTTTCATAGAGCAAAGGCATGCATGTTTTTTTGCATAGGTATTCATCATCATCATCAGCCTATACCAGTCCACTGCTGGACATAGGCCTCATAGGGTTCTTCTCGAAATATGGCCAGCCAACTGCCATTTCAGCTTGCTAATCATTTGAGCTATGTCGATAACCTTGGTATTAGTATATATATTATTTATTTATTTATAGCAAAGGTATTAGTGGTAGTTTATGGGTCAAAAAATTGCATAGGCTAATTTTATTTTATATGCCGGAAAATGCACGCTTTAAATGGGATACATGAACCGTGTTCTTAAAGGGTTTTGTAAAAGTTCGTGAAAGGTATATATTAGGGCATTGTAGGATTATTTTTGAATGCTTTTCAGCGGGAAATATGAAAATCATACATATAGAGAAAAAGTAACACCGGTAACACCGAGGGCGCAGCTAGTAATAAATAATAACAGTGCGCTATTATTATGTCACATGGATTTCTGGACATAAAGTTCAGATATACACAGATATATTCAGATATATTCGGATATATACGGGGATACAATGTAAATAGGCATTACAATTACCTATATGAGTGATCTTTTTATAACTACAAACAGTAAACTCCATATTTCGAAATCAAATAAAAGTGTTTGTTTCTGATACTCACAATCCGCCATTTTTCCAGGAAGCAAAGTTCTCTCTAGCAGCGGCGACACAGCCTTCGTGACCGACGTCGCAGAGAAAACTCATCACATACATGCGCTGCAGACTCTTCATGTAGTCTTCACCGTCAGGCTCACTAAACCCGAGGTGGGCGACCACTCCTTCACTGAGGTCTTTGATGAGCTCCTAAAGGTAGACATGATGGTAAAGAATTAGATTATCTTAGATCTGGACCAAACTACTGCTGCATTGCAAAAATGTGCAATCAATTATAGCTCGTAACATTTAGATTCATCTATGTTGACGAAGTCACAGAAAGCTCGCATGAAGCTTGCGGTAATCCAATTTGTCATTGTAAAATGTATCGACGAGTTTCAGCCGATATACATATAAATACGTAATGTTGTATACTGTACAACTGGTAGCTGGATGTATGTATATTGTATAGACTTCCTTAACCACGCACAAAAATTGTTCTTATATCAATTTGGAATTATATACACCAAACATGCTTAATTTTGTTTGTTTCTGAATCTCAGCATCAAGACTCTGCTGACTGTTACATTGTGATTTTGAATCTCGTGTAATCATAACGTTATACAGCACGAGAATTTGGGTTTGGTTGTAGTTGAATAAAGCTAGGTTTATGTTAACATACTAACATGATGCTCGATATTATTCAAAATCGGTTTTAGAAAACTGTCAATCAAATCAAAGTGGCCTTGTTTGTAGATTTATGGAAGTCTTATCAATGAAATCGATAGTTGAACTGCTTACAAACTAGAATTTTGATATGAATCTAAAGTTAACTGAACATTCATTTATGTTAAGATCTCAGAGGCGCAAATATATATAGATCTTGACAGAGCCTACGCATTTACTCTCCTTGGAGTCCAGACTTTAGGTCCGTGGCGTACTGAGCCTCTCCGGGTTTTGAAAAGACTATCTGAGTGTTTGGTCGAAATGACACGTGACCCGAGAGCTGTTGAGTATCTGGCTCAGAGCATCAGCATTACCATACAGCGAGGTAATGCAGCTTGCTCTTGGGGACACTTCCGGCTAATATTGATATGCATATAATAAGTAGATATGGATGCAATAATCTGCACTTTGCAGTAAGCCAATTGTTAATACTAGTTCTAATTTGTTCCTATTATTTGATTTGTAGGTTCTCTTTGTTAATAAAGTTCTTACATTTAACTCAGCACGCTGAGTATTATCATGCGCCAGTCGTCTGATGGCGAAGTTGAAGCCACTGATGGCAGCGATCCAAGGTGCGTAGTCATCTTCGAATTGGAGGAAGGAGAGGATATTAAATACCCTGTTGTAAGGCAGGACTGTAGCACGAGCGAAGGCGAACAGGTCATCTACAATCTGGACAAGTCAATGAACATTAGATCTTCGGAAAAGTAAGTGGAGACTCTACATCATCATCTGCACCTTCAGCGTATACTGGACGCAGGCATCCCCCAGCTGATAAGCGTTTATTATAATTTTAACGCCGGGCATGAAAGTTGGGTATCGCAATTCGGTGGTAGTAATTATAATATCATGGAAACTCTTCTGTGTATCAACATTTTTGATGCAATCATTTCGTTAAAGAAGCCAAAGTACAGAAGATATAAGGCATGTTAAAAGGTTTGTGTGGATGTGCAGGATTCCAGATTTACCTGAGCTCTGTTGTACTCATGAATCACGTTCTTGTTTGTCCTCAATACTCTGGTGAGGAGGTTCCAGTTAGTAGGGTCGTAGTTAACGCGGTAGAATCCTGGGAACAACAGCAAGTTTCAGAAAACCGCGTGGCGCGGAGGGTGAAGGTCTGCCTGCAACGCAGGAGGTTGCGGGTTCGATTCCCGCCTCAGAACAAATGTGTGTACGATCTGCAGACATTTGTTCAGGGTGTTCTGGTCGTTCTCTATGTATAATAAAAATATTTATCGATGTATTGTGTCATATTATGTATATCAGTTATCTAGTACCCAGAACACAAGCTCTACTTAGCTTGGGGCTAGGTAATGCTGTGTGAATTGTCCAGCATTATTTATTTATTTATTTATGCTGTTTAATACTAATTACATTACCCGTAATGTAATTGTTTCATAATATTTACAAGCCCCAGGTGTCTAGTCTACCCAAGAAAGAATTAAAAATACTTACATGGTGGTGGCAACCACAAAAGTAGGCATGTTAATCACAAGGTCATATTTAACAGGTAAATAAATTAGGTAGTTGTTTATCAATAGATTGTTTATCTGTAAACTTTGTAGGAATAATACTGTTAACGATAAAATTTTATAATTATCAGTAAACTTCAACATTTTTGTGCTATGATAAATAGTGTCTTTTTACAAGTCGTATAGATAAAGATTGGGTTTGAAAATCTATCTTCTAAGTAAATCGCTTAGATCATATTTGGTCTTTTGATGTCCTTGATGAACAAAAGGTATAAAACACGAGTAATTAAGCTTTCCAAAAACTTGTGCATCACCCTTAAGTTAAAGAGTGAATAAGGTAATGTAGCTAATGACACACATCTTAACAAATTTCCTGATATATTCAATGAAGTGCTAGTTCAACATACCGGATTCTTGTTTGTTGAAGACAACCCATTCATTGCCAATAGTACCACGCTCGATGGTTTCCATCTGTGAGGTCATGACGCGAGCTGGCTTCAAGTCTTCGAAATCCACAGAACCTGCCCTGGTCCAAGTGATAGGGATGTCGTACAGGCTGGGATCGTTGGAGACGCCAGTAGTGCGCTCCCATCGTGACTGTTCGACGTTACAGCTGATTTAGTTTTATTACGGATGTAAGTGGCTTAGCGACGAAATTAACCTTATTTGAATTGAAAGAGCACGAATGTTTATCTCTTTACGATGGAATTCTTTAGAATGAGTGCGATTGGGCGCATGGCAGCTCTTTTTGGGGAATTACCTACTGGTAGGTAATTCCCTGAAAAGGGCTCAAGCGGCCATGACTAGAAATTGGTGGAAAACGACACGTGAAGATCATAAAAAGAAAAAAAAGTACAAATTAGGTTCATACGTTCAAAAGAATAAAACTAATTTAAATTTTTGGTTTATACTAGAAAATATTGGCAGAATAGTTACACTTTGAATCTACAAAGAGGAGAACATATTCTGAAGCATACGGATCTTTTATTACTGATGTTAATAAAGGTTGAAAATTGTTTACCTGAGTAACAGTCATACGTCCAGTTTGCTGGTTTACGGAAACAGTCAGGAGTGGGTGACCAGGCTTCAAGGACCAGGTCTTAAAGTACTCTTCGATGGTGATGCCGTTGTAGTCAGCGAGGGCACCGTCTTCATTGGCGGCTTGGTCGAAGGCATTGAAGAGGTCGCTAGGTTCGGCAACGTCGTATTCCCTGTTGAAATTAAATGGTTATCAGATGTATGATCTTGATCAGCTATTAACATTGGTAGATTTTGAAGATCATCATCGTCAGCTCTTGTCGAACCATTTCAGGGTAAAATCATCTCCGATGCGAATATTAAATTGACACATTCATCATTGAAAGTCTATGGTTTCTGACACTTGTCTGGTATTATATATATATGTAAGTTACACGAAATATATATGTAAACAATTTATATCTACCTTGATTTCAAGTAGTTTCTCAGTGCCTTCTGGAAGGTAGCGTCGCCCAGCAGATGCTGCGTCATGCGCAACACAGCGGCTCCTCTTGCATAGGTGATGGTGGAGAAGTGATCACTGACGGACACAGGGTCGGATACGGTAACATCGGTTAGGGGATGGGCGGAGTCAATGGAATCCGACACCATCGCCACTTGGACTTGTTCCACGATGAAGCGGGTTGGGTAGCCAAGGGTAGGTTCCACCTAAGTCAAAAGTTTTTATGAAATACAGCGCCTCGTGGTTTCAACCGCGTAATTCCCGTTTTAGTGGGAATTACGGGATAAAATAAAGCCTATGGGTTATTCCATACCATAATCTATCTCTGTGCCAAATTTGATCCAGATCCGTTCAGTAGTTTTTACGTAAAAGAGTAACAAACATCCATCCATCCATCCATACTTACAAACTTTCGCGTTTATAATATTAGTAGTAGGATGTTCAGCTCTAACATCTTGAACTTTATTCCTAAAAAATATTATTTTATTTGGGTTGATTTGACTTGTATAACTTTTGTAGTTAGAGTCATAAAGATCAAAATAAAACACGACATAAACAAAATATGATTCATCATTCATCATCATGATAATCTGTCGATGCATTTCAATCTAGAGTGCGACGTTACACGTTCAATTCTGATTATAGATCGGTTAGTTTAATCTGGCATGAATGTCTTTTGTTTTCTTCATTGATATGAGTACGTGCACGTCACAAATTCGCAGGCCACTCGGCGCAGTATGTATGTGAAAAACAAAAGTAGAAAGTGCATCTCTACTCAGAGATGCTCGTTCTACTTTTGTTTTTCTTTTGTACTTACTAAATCAAATCTTTCAAATTTTCGATCAGATCTTCAATACAACCATGTACTATTGAGCGCTTACCATGTTAGTTAAGTAGTATTGGTAGAATCTAGCAAAGCCTTCATTTAGCCAAAGGTTGTCCCACCACGCACAAGTGACGAGGTTTCCGAACCACATGTGAGCGATCTCATGAGACACAATATTGGCCACTCGTTGCTTGTAGAAATGGTTCGAGTTTTGAGGATCGTATAGGATCAAGGCTTCTCTGTAAGATTATATATAAACTACATTAAAGCTTATAAACAAAAACCAGTACAGGAGAAGGTGTTAATGTGGCTCATAATTTTGTTTTTATTCTGTTTTTTTTTATATGCGAGTCTATAAATGAATATTATACGAAGATTCATCAATTATCTGTTTATTCGTTTCTGAGCCTGCATATACGAGTATTGAAATCCGCTATTTTGTCATGAACATTGTTAATACATATAAAAAGAATAAATATAAGTACGTAGTTGGTTTCTAAAGAGGGTGTTATGCCAATCCAATATACATTTCACAATTATTACGTCATAAATGTTTTAAAATAAATAAGTTATTTGATGATAGTCTGCTAAAATCCACGTCACCTATACACAATGCATCCATAATATCATTATGACAGATTTGTCGAATATTGTTTTTGGCACAAACAACGTGCGCTAAAAACCTATCGTCCATACTCGCTACGTCTTTCTTATGTAACAAAAAAATTTAAAGGATCTCGACGAGGTTTTAGTATAAATTAATTTAGTCACATTATCACATTTCAGCTACATTTGGAGCTGTTACAATAAGAAAATAATCAAAGGTTGGCAAAATACCAGCACATGACCACTTTCACTCAGTAGTACAATTTGACAATGACAATGCCATTGTCAAATAGCTCAACAATTTCTTGTATTTAATTTATTTCTTTCAATAAAATATTAACTACTGCGGCCCGACGCAAAGTACTAATATTGCGTACCTGTAAGTCAAGAGACCCCAGTTTTCCATAGCACCAGCAGAGAAATCAGGTATAGCGGCTTGCTTCATGTTCATGTTAGGATCCATGTTATAGTAAGGTATGCCAGTGTAAGCTTCCATTGTAGACAAAAGTCGTTCTCCAACATCTAAAGACCAATCTCCATGGGTACCGATGTTGTCTCTTGCATATATATCAAAAGGCCGGTCGGCGTTGTTATTGGTAGATACTAAACTGTAGTGGGATACAATGAAAGCTAGAAGGTAGGTGGAGGTCTTTGGAGTTGTGTGGAAGGTCTCAGTGATACGACCATTGACGACCCTGTGCAACAAAATACATTTATTAATATTTTGATTGTAACTAATTTAAACGCGAAATTACTACCAAAAAAGTTCGAGTTGTAAGTACACATGTTAATTTGACCTGATATTATTTAGTAAAAGGAACAAACACAAATATCAGGCACTGCTGTAAACAACTTACTCGCTTGTTCTGGCGATGGGCATGTTGGAAATGGTAGGACTAAAGTCCACTTCCCTGGAGATGGCAATATCAAAGGTGGCTTTGAATCCAGGTTCGTCATAACAAGGGAAGGCAGAACGAGCGTGACCTGGCTGGAACTGCGTGGTACCCATCCATCTAAAATGTTTTTAAAATAAATATAAAAATAAATCCAATAGGTAGGTTACTCAATATTCTAAGAACTTATTTCTGTTGCTCAGCAACCAAAATAGATCAGCATAGCAGATACCGTCCGACACATTCTCAAGATTTCTCCAGGATTCTCATTGCTGAGCTGTCTCTCGTCATTATTATAAATAAACAAAAAAAAAGAAACAATAGCAAACCAACCTACTCTACTAAAACGTCCATAATGTATTTCGAATCTGTTTCTAGTGGCGTAAACAATTTTTTTGTCTTACCTGATGTTATTACTGCTATCCCGGTACCAACTCTTGTAAAAACCTCTCATGTTCTCCTGGAGATTGCCTGTAAACCTGATCGTAATAGTATACTCCTGGTTAATATTCAAAGTATCAACAGCCACCCTCAGGAAGTGAGTAGTTGGGTCACAGGTCCACACTTGGTTGGGGCGGTGCATAATCACGGTCGTCAAACCAGATATGTATGTGACGCTGAGGAAGTCAATAGTCATGTCATTGCAGTGAAGAACAATTTCGTTTACATTCTGCTCTGTTGGTGATACATAGATATTCTCTTCTCCCGTGAAGGTAAAGGGTGAGACTCCAGTAGGGGGATTGTTTAAGTAAGGGATCAGGGTGACCTCGTAGTGCCTGGGCCTCGTGTTGGTGGGAAGGCGAAAGTTTGTGTCTTCGAGCCGCTGGTTGAACGCTTCCCATTCCTTATCCAGGTCTTCAGGAATGGGAGTAAGGGTAAATATGCCCTGTATAAGGGCTACCCCAAAAATGAGGTTCAGCCACCGACCAGCCTGGAAATAAATACCATTATGCAATTTGTGTATTTCGAAAACTGTATCGAAGTTAATAATGACGAGAATTGGGTTCTTAAATTACGTTTGAGTTCTCATTGTTTGTGTGTAGGTATTTCATAGTCGTTATTAAAAAACTACTTACCATCGTCGAGCTGGTTGTGCACTAGAATAAGAGAAAAGGTGCCCTGACGTTGAATATATCACTAAACACCTTTTCTTATCTAGCCAATATCAATACCTACATCATTATAGCTATGAAATTCGGAATGATTAAGATAATGTTGTACAAAGCGAAATTATCGCAGATATTGTATATGTAGTTTTGTGATAAAAACTGTATTCTACTTAATTGGCTGATTAGGTTTTCGTTTTTACAAAGGTTCTAAAGTAGGTACCTACACAATAAAATTTATAGAATAGACCATTCTTCCGCTGGATAATGTTATTTAAAATAAACGTAGATAACTAACAGTTGTCATTTGTCCTTTTGTTGTTTTTGTATATTTTTCAAATAAATTTCTCTTTATTAATATAAAAAACGTAACTTATAATATTAAGATGCTTATACAATTCATGTCAATGCTTATTTTAGTCATGCTTGCGACTGCAAACATTTAATGAATACAAACCCTCATTGTTGAGCAAAAAATTTATGGCGAAGTAGGAAACTTATGAAAATGGCTACTATGGCGTAAATCTATAATCAGAAACCAGTGAAAACCAGATAAATGACATCTAGCACTTTCATGGCTGAAAACACAGAGTGCGATCTGCAACTCCTTGTACCGAAGCGTCGTCTTCGCGCCCCTGCGGGTCGCACCGCCGATCGTGATCGTGTTAATTCGCTCTGTTCACATTATCATTAAAAACAACAAACTGACCACAGATGTGTGAACTTTTGTTAAATATTCAGGGAACTCAAAGGTTTCATGCGCAAAATAACGATGATATTTGATCTTTATTACCTCTATATATCAAATTTGCAGGAATTAAAAACACAGTTTATAAAATTATTTTTTATTCAATAAATTAAGGCCTATTTACATCGGATCGGTGGATTAAGGCACTTGAAGAGCTAAAACTGGCTTTATATAAGCTGCTATATTTTATACAGCACCCTAAACTACAACTACTTAAACAATAACGTTTACAATAACAGCCAATGCGATGACGAGCATTGATAAGTAAGTGGCGACCGCAGCATCGGTTGATGGTAGCACAAGATCTGGAGTGACTGGCTCGCTAAGACTGGGGGTAGGTAACGTGGTGATCTCAACAGGCACGACTGGTGCAGCAGTGGTCAATACGACAGGTGCGGGGCCGTTTTGAAAGAATAATTCGAAGTCGGTCTCAGTCTCGCTAGCCCAATCCAAGTTGTCAATAGAGTTCTGGGCACCGTTGTATACGGCTGAGTAATAGATTCCCAATTCGACGGCGGTGTTGTTGGCCCATGTTTGGAACTGGAAGATAGATAATAAGATCAACAAGACGTTTTTGATACGACAAATCTGAAATTCTCCGATAGCATTTATATAACGGAAATTGAAAAAAAAACAACATATTATATATATTATGCAGTGGGTTTAGCTATGTCTTATAAACACATTCACCAGTAAAAATAATCCTACGTCATTATTGATGGGAACAATCTATATAAATCTATCAATGCAAAAAACATATTTGTAGGCCTGATAAAATACAATTATTAAAATATGAAATCTTTAAAAGGTTATGCAATAGATTTAAGAATGTACTCATAGAAAATTTTTATTATAGCGTTAATGATTTTCTGCTTGACAAATTTTGATTTTATAAACCTACCTACCAATTAAAATGTATGTTTAATTTCAAGTTTATTTGATATTTTTTTGTAATGTAATGATTCAATGAAATTTTAGAAAAGACATATCACATTAGTGACAAATCTGCAGTGTGCCCTCTCCTATTTGCACGCAAATAGTAGTGGCAAAACATGTAGGTCATTTAATTTTATGTTATTTTTTACATAATAACACCATGTTAATACTCATGTTTTAAGCAAATAAATTATTCTTATTCTTATTCAATCATCGACTAGAAGATCGAGTAGCAATTATTTTTAGTTTTGTTTTATCTTAAAAAACTCTGTTTTAAAAAATAAACCCCTACCGTCCAAAAATATGTAACAATTTGAAAGCATCTTGAATTATGGATATACAGGGTGTCCGGTAATTAATGGATAACCCCGCAGGCACTTGTGGGGGGGCAGAAGGGCAACTCAGAAAAAATTATAAAAAAATCTATCTGCATTTTTTTAAATTTTTTTAAGTGCTAAATTTTATAGCTTTGTTCAAATTTTTGGGCACTACGGCTACAAATTGAATAATAACGAATTGATTTCGTTTGAATTCGTTATTATTCAATTTGTAGCCGTAGTGCCCAAAAATTTGAACAAAGGTATAAAATTTAGCACTTAAAAAAAATAAAAAAAAATACTAGACCGTTGCAGATAGATTTTTTTATATTTTTTTCTGAGTTGCTCTTCTGCCCCCCCACAAGTGCCTGCGGGGTTATCCATTAATTACCGGACACCCTGTATATTTAAGCTTGATTTCAACTTACCGCTAGGATATCAGCCTGAGTTCTCAATCTGGCTGAGACGTACGACAGAGGAGTGACCGGTGAACCAAACCTAAAAAAAAAACACGTTTCTAATATTCTCTCAATTTTTAATATGTGTATATTCAAGCAAACTGCTCTGATGTTACTCAGAATGCTCAGATTGTTCTTATTCTGCTTGTATAATCTTTAAACTGAAGTATTTAGAATATTGACAGCCAGTTGCTCGTACTCTGATAAATAAAATAATATGGTCAAATCTTTTGTCAAATAGGTGATTCTCTTGCCTAAATGACGTTGACAAGAGACAGTTGATTTGTTAGCTATAGAGATAATCAGCCCACGGGCAACCGGCTGTAAGTTGGGTTGATGTTAAAGTGGCATGAAACTATAGTAAACAACCAACACTGGGTTAAACATAGACGTCAAGGATGATAAGTTTCGTATTAAGGCACATACCCCACCCAAACTAGCGCCGTCACCTACTTTATCTTATTATACCGTTTAATAAAGGAAATTTCAAAAATGTATTGTACAATTGGTACCTATTATAAGCTTCATTTAATGCCTCTGTAATAGTTTTATTCTATTTAGTTTAGGCAGTGACACAAAAATAGATTTTGGTGGCCAAACATCGATTCACTGCCGAAACTAAATAGAATAAGACTATTACAGGGACATTAAAAAAGCTTATAATAGGTATCACAAACTTAGCGATGGATTTTTGAAATTTCCTTTATTAAACGGTATAATATGATAAAGTAGGTGACGGCGCTAGTTTGGGTGGGGTATGCGCCTAAAGGCGCGACCAGATTAAGTAACGAAACATGTATGTAAACGTGATACATAAGTTGAATACATTACTAAATCTGGGCGCATCTAAGGAACAACTGTTTTTGGTTTTGTACCAATGTAGTACTATGTAGACTTACGCATTGGAAACCGCAGCGAGGTTGTTCTGGATGTACTGGAAGACGATGTTAGTGTTACCCTCGTTACCAGAGACTGCGCTATTGAAGGCAGTGGTGTAGTCTTGTGGGCGGATGATGTTGTTCTCCTGAACGATAGCGTTGAGGAAACTGAGGAAAAACATTATTGTTTTATAAAACCGGCCAATTGTGTGCAATGTAAGGTTCCGTAGTTGCTCGATTCACTGACATACACCTATTTATCTACCTATTTTAAATAACTTACACCTTTATTCATAGGTTTCATCACAGGAATTTGAGGGGTTTCTTGTTGAAAGTAACTCTAAAAAAAGACCAGTAAAAGCGGAATAGAACGACATCCTTGACAACTTTCAAAATGTCTGACGCCATTAAACAAAGGTTCTGAAAGAATTTATTAAAGTGAGCACGAATTTATAATATGGTGTAAACAAAATGAGGACTAAGATAATGACGATGAAGCTGATGATAACTATTATAACATATGACTAGATTCCATATTGTGATTTATTACCATTCCATATTGATTACTTTGTAGGTGCCTCCATTGACACTATTACAACGCATCATACTACGAGTAGGTAATATTGTTAATGCGAAAATTTGGATAGATGGATGGAGGTTTGATACTACTTTACGCCAGGCTGAAATTTTGCAGATTTAGATCTAGACCTTCACTGTGAACTTAACCATCATCTTCTCAAGACTGGATCCACAGACAGCAATCTGTGTCATGGCTGCGTTCAGAATGAAGAGACTGTGGAACACGTTGTGTGGTAAAGTGCACGGCCACAGAATAATCCAAAAAACAGTTCAAGAGTCTCATTGACGAGGCCATCCACACCGGTAAAGCAGAAACGAAGCTGTCAATCACCAAAAGTCCTGCTCCTATACTCGAGTTGGGCTGGTTATGGCTTGTTGGGAGGTTGCAGGAGGTCGACGCACAGGTCATGCAAAATTTCAGTACACCAGTTACCAGTTCCCAACTTAGAATTAGCATTAGGTCTAGACGTGTTATAGAACTTAGGCTAATTTATCCCATATATCTATGGGATATAAACAATCTGTATGACGATTTCCATAAAAACATCGTAGTGGTATTCTAGTTTCTGACCGCAAAGCGAGCAGAAACAATATAATAGACACTTACTTGGTCAAAGAGTTCTGGTGAGGAGTGCAGCCGAGAGCAGAGAGAAGTAAAATCTTCTCAGTGTACACGTTATGAGTCTCGAATCTGTTCCACATCCTGGTGAAGTCAGCTTCCGAACCCTCGCGCAGACCATTGCAGTACACCCAGTTGCGGCTGTCTACAGGCACTCTGAAAACCAATGAGTGGTGGTTATAAATGAATAATACTGGACAAAGCACAGTTATTTAATATAATGATTAAGAACATGACTGTAGTGTTTCACAGCAAAGCAAGCTTATAAATCAATCAAAAATTATTTATTTCATGAAATCTACTTTTGATCCTAAGAATATGAACACTGTATGTTATTATTCCGTTTAACAAAAGAATTTTCAAAAATCCATCTTCCAGTTTGTGATACCTATACGAAGTTGCACTTGGTGGCCACCAAAATATATTTTCGTGTCTCTGCCTAAACTAAATAGAATAAAACTATTACAGAGGCATTAAAAAAAAGCTTATGGTAGGTATCACAAACTGGATTATGGATCTTTGAAAATTCCTTTGTTAAACGGAATAATAAGATAAATTCGGTGGTGGCGCTACTTTGGATAGGGTATGCGCCTTAAGGTAAAAACTACTCACTCTGAGTTCTGATCCATTAGCGCTCTGAACTGGATGTTAGCGCTCTCGCGGCAAGTACGGGTGTTGATAGCGCAGAGGTGGGTAGCTAGTTGGTAGCGAAGGTACGATACCATGAAGTCCTCATTGGGGTTCGGAACATAATTCAGCTGACCGATTACAAGGGCTGACCAGCTACGGATTAATTGCTAGGGAAAAACAGAAAATGTATAACTTTGAGTCATTTTAATGGAAAAAACAAAATCTAATCCTATAGACTAACCCCCGAATACTCAAACGAAACTTACATTAAAGCTCGTCTTAAGTCGCGGTTTTTTGACATAATTTAATGAAAATGTGTCAAAAAAATTGTCACTTGAGACGTGCTTAAACCTGAGATGCGTTTGATTATTCGGGGGTTAAGAGATGGACATTGGAGTATAAAAAAGATTATTTCCAAATCTGTTTATAAAAATAGATAATTTGCAAATCAGTTTCTAATTTTATTTGCGAAATAAGCTTTATTTATTTGTTAAAATAAAAACTATAAACTTTGATATATGTAATACCTAACACTGAAATGCCATGTCGCCACAATGTCACAGTATTTTTCCATGAATAACATAAACCGTAGCATAAGTAATTATATGTGAGAACAGTTATATATTATATTTGCATGCATTTATCCTGCAGTGAATTGGGCCTACAGAAATGGTACTCACATGAAGATCTTCCAGTTGAACCGTGTTGTGGGCCAACCTGTTCCTGATCCAGTTGAAACCAGTGATGGCAGCAAACCAGGGAGCGTAATCAGTCTCGAACTCAAGCCAAGACAGCAGTTGGAATGCTCTCTGGTAGGTTATCAGCCCGGAGCGAGCAAAAGAGAAGACGTCATTGACAATCTAAAAAATGAAATTGAACAAATTTTTTATCTTCTAACAACTCAGTATCTGTTTGTTCAGCAACAAACACGTCTGTAGAGAGTCCATTACTTTGACACTTAGAAGTGTACAAATCGAGTGTTGTGGTGTTCTGATGATGTCTCGTGGAGAGAAGAACTAGTCTGTTGGACCAAAGTAGTTTTTGCATTTGGATCTTATCTTTTCATTTTGCAATTTGCGCAAAGGAACGCATATACATATCTATTAATCAAACAAGTAATTGTAGATTCAAAAATACCTGTGCTCTATTGTATTCATGGATCTGAGTTCTGGCTGGTCCTCTCAAGGCCACAAGGATTAAGTCCCAGGTGTAGTCATCGTAATTCACGCGGTAGAAACCTATAAAACAAATCATTTTAAATCACCCATATTATTATAAATGTATCTGTAACTGAACGCGACACAGTTTATACTTTTAGCGTCAGTATCGTTGCATTATGTTTTTAGTTTTAATATGAATATAAATAAACGTTTTTGTATTTTGTTTTGTATTTTGTATATCAATAATGGTTTGATCTAGCTAGTAAAATAATTATACTGAGAACATCCCTTGATAATCTATATTAGACTAAATGCCAAGTCATGGACCACATGACGTACCTTTAGCTAAGAGTATTCCAAAGAAAATTACAACCAAAGAATAGATACACATTAGAACTATTGAGAATTAAAACAGTTAAGACAGAGTACAGAGTTACGCAGTAACAAAATTAATATCCAATTTACCGGTCTGTTGTATGTTCAGGATAACCCACTCATCTCCCTGGGTGCCTCGAGGGATGTTGGTGATTGCTTTCCTGAGGATGTGAGTTGGCTTAGTGTTCGTAAATTCAGGGTTGCTGGCGGTGGCAAAGTTGATAGGTACGATGTAGTTGTTGTTGTTATTCAGCGAGTAGCCAGTGTTGATGTTAAAACGGCGCTGCAAGATAAAATAAAAGTTACGGAAAATCTGTTGTTTGCGTAAGATAGAAGGAGAAAAAACAGTGATAAAGCAGCTATAAAAGAATTTTGAGTTGAATAAAATTATTTTTGTTCATGTTTACCTGGTAGATTGTCATTTCTCCAGTTTGATGGTTGACTTGCACGTTCAGAACGGGATGACCAGGCTGCTCAGTCCAGGACTTGTAGTAGTCGATCACAGAGAAATCAGATCCATATTCAGCAATGGCACCGCGGAGGACGGCTACGTTTTGGAGCTCCTCGAAAAGATCGATAGGTAGAGCGGTTTCGAATTCCCTAAAAAGGTAAAGCATAAAAACGTAATGACATCGGATATGGAATCACTAAAAAAAGAACTTAGTTTTATAGACAAAGAGCTATACAAAAAAATAAGTCTGGTTTTTTTCTATGTAGTGCGTAACTTGCACTGGGCTAAAGAACATTTTAAATAATGTCCCGAAAATTTTTCAACTTCATCGGAACCCACAACCCAAGAAGGGATACCGTCAAAGTCGAAAAAAAATTGGAACACTATAAAATTTTCGTAGAAAATAATGTAATGACATATTTTCAAACGACATACAATGGTATGTCATTGTAATAGACTAAACTAACACTTTCATGGCCCAAAACGCAGAAACCGTGTTCCAGATCCGTGTAGCGACGCGACGGCGGCGGCGCGCCCTTGCAGATCGCACCACCGAGGCTGCGCAGTGAATGCATTAACAAAGGCAATTTAAAAAAATTCTACCTATACTGAAAATAAATGCAGTATAATATGTATTTTATAAGATCTGTTATGCTGTAGTTGTAGAATATATTTACTTGTTGTTAAGGTAGTTCCTCAATCCTTCTCTGTGGACATCAAACCCAAGGAGATGTTCTGTCTGTCTGATGATAGCAGCACCTTTGTTGTAGGAGAGGGTTGAGAACATGGCGCTGACTGAAGCAGGACTTCCGATGTTGATGTTAGAGAGAGGGTGGGGGTTGTTGGCGGAGTCACTTAGGAGACTGGTGTGTACTTGCTCGACGATAAAACGGGTTTCAAAGCCCATATAGTCTTCAACCTAATGGAAGAGGATAATAATAATAATAATGCTGGACAATAATTGACACAGCAGTATCTAGCCCCAAGTTAAGCTAAGTTAATAGCTTGTCTTAACTGATATACATAATACAGTACATTACATGGTTTTTTTTTTATTATACATAGAAAACAGCCAGAACACCCGGAACAAATCCCTGCAGATCCTACAAATATTTGTCCCAAGGCGGGAATCGAACCCGCAACCTCTTGCATCGCAGGAGGGTGCGGGTTTTTGTCACATTGGTCGTCAAACAATCAGAGTTAAATATTTACCCAGTCAGTCAAGAAGTACTGGTAGTATCTAGCAAAGCCTTCGTTCAACCACAAGACGTCCCACCAGTCGCAAGTTACCAGGTTTCCGAACCACATGTGAGCGATCTCGTGAGACAGGATGTAAGCAATAAGCTGCTTGGTGTTGCTGTTAGTGTGCTGTTCGTCGTACATAAGGTATGCCTCCCTGAAATAAATCACGATTATCAGTATGACCACATACCCATAAAACAAGCTCTGCTTAGTTTGGGGCTAGATGAGGCTGTGTGAATTTTAAAGGATTAAAATAGAATCAGTTATTACAGCAAAAATTCGGCGACAGCTGCTCGCAACTACAATTCGTAAATTATTATGTTCCGTAATACCAAAAATGGTGACTGAAAACTTTTGTATTATCGGCATTGTTGTTGTTATTCTGTAACTAGACAATGTATGCTATGTTCCTTATTAAACAAAACGTAAGATATTGTTGTTTTTGATACAAAACAAATAGAACGAAAACATGTCATTTTCGACGTAAAGTTATATTTAATATGCAAAATGCTATTTTGAATATTTTTGCTTACCTTTCATTATACGTGTGTATTATTAAGAAAAAAATAACCAGGGTCCTATAGCGTAGATAAATACTAATCGAATACAAAAAACAACATGATACATGGAAGTATGCTAAAATTAGAAATCATTTTGGTAGTACGTTTGTATAGGCAAATCATCATCCGCAGGCCCCTTAACCCATATGTGCCCAGAAGCACGAAAACGACCCAAACTTTGCTCTCCCGTTTAAATGCCTCGAAAATAAAAATTTCTTATATTATATTGTGTTTAATGCCATCTATGTACTCTTTGGTAATATAGCTAATCACCCGATACAGTTCACATGTCAACACAACTCAATTTTGATTAGTTAATTGCAGTGAAAGTTGTGACTTGATTTTTATAACGAAATTTATGCACCGGCTCCGACAAAAATGTAAGTTATTGTTTATTTACAAACATTCTACTTTGTGTTTTTGAATTTTTAGTAAAGTAAATATATTATATAGGTATACAAGTAATAAGTTTTGTATCAAATATGTTTGTCTCCCTGTAATTAGAACGAATATTTTGATGGGTCACTACCGACCCGCTGGGCAGATATGATACAGAATGTTCCCCTTTTTCTTAGTTCACGTCGTGTACTGAATAGTATGAAATAGTAGATGTCCTGAAGAGTTTGGGTGATGACGAAGGCCTTCAAAACGTTGACGTCTATTTAAACCCGCCTTGTGATGGAGCGATATCAGATGGTGAGTCTGGAGATGAAAACAGCGGCGATATTGAAAGGTTGAACCGACATCAGCTACTTGCCCCCGCCGAGTTGATCTTACAATGCACCCAAGCTAGCAGATAATCGGCAGCCCTCAAAAGAAGGATTGAAATTGATCAACCAAATGTGGTCGCTGAATAATACAGCTTTATGGATGGGGTGGCGTTGATCAGCTCGATGCCAAGATTGGCACTATTGCATTGCCATTCGAGGCAAGAAGTAGCACACGTCCATCCTGACATGGCATGCTCTGCTGGCGAGATCAATGGGAGCCAACGTCGATACCTTGGAGTTTCGAAGGTCAATGACAAGAACTTTGCTATTGAAGTATGGGACTGACAAAACTGGACCTGGGCACCCTGTTCAAATTATGACGAACGTACGTTTAGCCGGGAGGAGACACGCGACTAATCATTATGTATTATAATCATTATATGATTATGGTTACCCTGGATAGAAAACAGTGTGCTGTTTATAAGAATGACGGTAAAAATGTGCAGTACATCTTCATGACAAAAGCTTAGCTAATTTCCATGCCTAACCTGATGTTACGTAGTTTTTTTATGAGATGATGGTCTGGTACCTAAGCTATATGTTATGTTATATTGATTTGTTTTGTTCCAAAATGTTTCTAATTATTTAACTTACTAATATATTAGTAGAAATATACGATTTTGTCGTTTACAAATAACATACCGTGTTTAATTTACCCATACACTTTTCACTGTTTTCAAACTGTTATTTGCCCGCGGGGTCGATAGCGACCCATTAAAAAAAAGTAATTTTCAGCTACTGAAACACAAAATAAAAAAATATGGGTCTATTTATATTCCATTACGAACAACATATGCAAAAATTACGAAAATCGGAGACCTAAATCTTTCTGGGCATATATGGGTTAAGTACATTATTTTTTTAATAACAAAAAGTTTTTTCACTTTTGTATATTTGTTTATCACCTGTAAGTAAGAAGACCCCAGTTTTCCATAGCACCAGCCGAGAAGTCAGGGATGGCAGCCTGAGTCATCTTCAGATTGGAATTCACGCCATAAAAGTTCTTAGCGGTGTGATCGTTCATTTCTTCTAAAAGATCTTGACCAACTTCTAAAGCATAGACTCCCTGCCCGGCTATAATAGCACCTGGACGGGCAATGACCTCGTATATCAGCTCATTGTTTTGGTTATTTACAGGTAAGGTTTGGTATTCAGCGACTATAAGAGCCAGGAGGTAGGTCGACATGATAGGTGTCGTTTCAAACACATCTTCTAAATAACCACTGAAATTAATAATATTAGGTATTATTGCAGACTGCCAGGCCACGTTGCATATTCAATTTTGTTTAAGTATTGATTTTTGAAATTAGGAAGTTGATTGCTTCAAATAAGAGCATGCTAATTAATTCAATTAATAAAGCACTGTTTCGCTACAAAACTAATTAAAAAAACATAGATAAGTCTTATATTGATTCTGGATACTTAACGAAGACTTACGTGATGGATGGTCTTGTATCAGTGCGTCGGGTACAAGACCAACTGCTGAAAGCAGTCGGGCGTCTGATGACGATGTCGAAGGTAGCCTTGAAAGATGGTTCATCGTAACATGGGAACGCGAAGCGAGCTGAAGTGGCTTGGAACTGAGTTGAAGCCATATAACTAAAATAACAAACGAGCATTTTTATGATATACAAACAAAGCAACATAAAGGTAGCATGGTTAAGATGTCTTTAATAAAATTGAATTTATTTAAGAAAGTAAATTGCTATCAAATAGTAGAATTAAATTAAAACTTGTATTTACAATAGAAACAATTGAGCTAACTGCAGACTGTTGCAAACAATCTATAGCTCAACTGATCCATATCAATACCAGTCGGAAGCGTGCCCAAGATACTGGCTGCATTGCCCCGCTGTATGGCAATGCTGATGCGCTGTATGCATAATGCGCAATATGAATAATATATATTTTTTTAATTTAATATGAAGAAACCAGCATACCTAATTGGCTCGTTAGTATTGGCAGGATTGTTCCTGTACCAACTCTGGTAGATCCCGTACATATCGGTTCTGAGCGGTGCATTGAACTCAATAGACAGGGTGTAGTACACAGGAGTAGTCGGATTGTACTGAAGAGTGCCGGTAACCGGGCGGACCTTTAGGAAATGAGTCTCGCTCTCCATTACAAAGGGCTGAACTGGAATGTTGGTATTTCCTTGTGCTAGAGAAAGACTAGTAATCTGCATCTGAGCGGCATGGAGTACAATCTCTTCCACATTAGACTGAGTGGAGTAAAGCGTAATCTGGACGGTACCAGACATATGGCGATCGGTCATGCTGATTTGCCAGACGATGTTATAGTGGTTAGGCCTAGTGGTGTTAGTCAGGCGGAAGCGGGCTGAGTCGTCAGTGTTGCGGGACAGTGCTTCTATAGCGTCAAGGTTTTCGAAGACGCCTCCTTCAAACTTCTCGTCGGCAAAGATGGTGTTCCTGGTGGGCGGGAGTTTTGGGTCCTCGAACGGCATGGATGCGAAGGCGCTTACGCATGCTGCTGCGAGCACGATGAGCTTCATCGTCGCCATCTACAAGATGTCAATAAGAATTTCTAAGTACCCACTTAACTGTCTTATAACAGAACTAGTAAAATTGCAATGAACTTTTCTATAGAAAAATAATATCTAGCAGCATGCTGTAACATGAATTGTCAGGTCAAACAGCTTTTGGTTTTTTTTTCTGTTCCAGAATGCAAGCGATATTGGAAAGATACTAGGATTGTTATTGTTAGTTGGAACATTAGTTTTTCTTTAAAATCTGTTCTGGAACTTCTCTACTGTTTATAAGATTTCAATGCCTAATTTAATTTTCACATTTTACGGCATAATCATCAAACTTTATCATAAGCCATTCGATATCGATTTATTAACTTGATACAGTTCATTAAATAACGTACATATTATCGCCATGATGATAAAAACACCAGATAAGTTTTGAAACTAAATAAGATTATCAATACTTTACATACTTTTCGTTTTAGCCATGAATGACATCATAAATAAAATATTTTCTAAGAACTATTGAAAAAAAAACATCGCTTGTTCAGAGCTTTGTTTTTTGTTAACTACATGGGAAAATGAGCGACATGAAATTAGTGGATGGTTTGACCAAAAATCTATTATTTGAATTAAATTGCCTTAGACTGATTACACAATAATTAAGTCTGTATATGCGGTGCTAGTGGTCCGCCCCGGCTTCGCACGGGTATATTGTATAGCCTATGTTCATTATGCATAATTTAGGATTCTAATGGTGAAAGATTTTTTCAAATCGGTTAAGTATTTTCGGAGCCTATTCGATTCAGACAAACAAACAAATATTTCCTCTATATAATATTATTATAGATAAAAAATTAGTAAACTCATCCTTGGAAACTAAGAAAGCTTATACCTAAAGCTAGACAAATTAATAAAGTAAGAGCACTTCAAGCCTTCCACCTAGATCGTGTGCTAAAAATAGCTTATCAGATACGAGCTATGGTTGCTATTATTTTCTTCCAGTAAAATTAACATAGTCACGTCTAGATGACTTCATATTTAATTTTAGATGGAATGGTCAGTGCAGTTTCTTTAAAGATGGTATTGAAAGTTTTTAAAGCTCGTACCAAATAAAATGGTATAATTAATAATTAATAAACATGTAACGAAATAATTAGAAAGTTATCAAGTTTATCTTGGTTACAGATTTGTAAAGTTTTGTGAAGTTTTAATAAATTTATGATGTCGTTGAATTTTATCTAATTAGACAATTAGAGAGACTCAGTTACATGTGAACCAAGATCATTGACTCACTTAAACTTATTCATGCTATCAAAAATTACAAGCTATCAACATTATAAAATAGTAAATTAATCGCACGTCATATTTTAATCATATTTAATATCGTATGTGGTGAATCAGCGATTAATAACGACACTATGCCGTTTGCATAAACTCATTTTTAAAATAATCAGCGAAAAAAGCTAATCAGCATTACTCTCCTAACAAATTTCGGTTCATGTAAGTATTAAAAATATTATAATGTTAGAAATCTTACCTTGAATTATAATAGCGGATCCACTATCGCGGAATGCCGCACCGCAAGTGGATTATTGTAATCAAATTATAGAAATATACCCTATTAGTTTTAATCAGTAGATAATATATCAGAATCATTATCGCAAATCCCTTAATCAGTTGATTTTTTTATCGATATGATATCGAACTTTGGAAATGATGAACATTGCTTTCAGACTTAACGAAATGAACAAAATCTTCGAATTCAATGACTGTACTTTCCTCAGTATATACCTTTATCATGTCCTCAGTAGCCGTTTTATTTTATCTTGCAACAACCTCTTCTCTTCTTTCTATTAATTTACTTTTTGGAAGTTCTGTACATCCTTATTTTTTTTGCTCTGAAAACAAACATGTATGGAACTTATGAGCTGAAGCTGAAGCTTGCAATGAAACGGATAATATATTTTTTAATGTCTCAATGCTGGATAAAAGTGGTAGGGAGACCTTTCCAAGAGTCGTTTTCGTTGGCCAGGTCCTACCAATCTACCCGGAATGCGTCGAAATCGTTTCGTCAGCATCTCCTAGTCCTTCCTTGGCGTCGTCGTCTGTCTTCAGGTGACCATTTGACGAGCCCACCTGTCTGGATTCAAGATTCGATATATTTCTTATCATAATTATAATCTATTGAAATGTAGGTACAAAATTAAGTGCAAAATTAACAAACCAAAAACACGTACGTATTTGAATACATTATTGCAAATTAATTATCTATTAATAATCATGATTACATTTGGTTTATGATAATCAGATTGCCCATAAACACTATTAAGAGGTGTTATAAGACCTAGTTAGGTCATGGGAAAAAACCCTAATAGTCATAAATCTTCAAGTTTAAAACCAATTTCACAGAATCGAATTACGTTTCTCATATACAGCTTTAAAATAATTTTCTGTAAGCACAGAAGTTTATTTTCTGAACTTGTGTCCTTCGTAATATTATTCGCTTCTAGAATATGTCCCGTTTTACGAACACAAACTTAACTCTTACTTTATCTACTAATATCATACACTATTTTGTTAAAGGCCTTAGCGGCCTCGCACAGTGGGGTGGAAAGTAAACTTTATTTTTGTCTCATGTAAAAAATAGTCATCATTTTTGTCTCATGTAAAAATTAGTGCATATGTACAAAATAAGCCGTTAGCTGGTTATTTTGTACATAGGCTTAGGCCTAGAATTAATTTAGTGTCTTAAGTTATTGTATTGTGCGGCTGATTTAAGGCAAATTAAAATATGTAGGTATTGTCTTTTTTCTTTTCACGTTCAATAGCATCTATCAAAACAAGCAAGTTGACAAACGGATTCAATGCTGAATATTTTGATCAAGATATTGCTTTGAAAAGCAACAAATAATAAAAATAAGCAACAAGCAATGCCATCTAGTCCCCCATAAGCAAAGCTTACGCAATCTTATCATTATTCTGGTATAATAAAAACCTTATCAAATATCTTGGCCTTGAGACTTGTACAATAGACACTTTTTCACTCGCCTGTACCCATGAATTTTACCAGTTCTTAAGAACCATATCTATGTTAAATAATTTGATAGTAGGTAAGTAATTGCCTTTCAGTGATAACTATTTATCTATAGATACCTACCTACATTGTTTTAAAGATATAGGTCGTGCCAATAACTATTTATCATCACTTAGTAGCATCATCATTATCAGCCGTTTGATCTGCTCCAGACTGTTCTTCGGTCGTGACGGTCTGCGGTCAGATTATGAATAAGAATTAGGGAATAGAGGGCATTTGATACTCACCAGTTCTCGAGTCACGTGTCGCTTCGACCAGAGCACCTCGGGTGCCGTCATCCAAATACCAAACATTGATTTTGGATTGGTTGAATGATTGTTTAGATGGCAAGGCTAAATATGACCAAGACAATCGCCCTGCTGACCGCCAACAGCGGATGAAATGACATTCTGTGATCTCGCTGTTGACTCGGCCTGACAACATCAGGTTGATTAAAAGAGGTCAAGCACTCCAGAAGGACTTCACCTGCATGTCCAGATCCACGAGAAAGTGGATCTTTTAGATGCTGTGGAGACACAGCATCTAATAGTAATCTAATAATCTGGCTGTGCCGGAGGCCTGGCTCCGGCAGAGCCACTCTGAAAAGACATGACCGCTTTAAGCACGTCCTGGCTGGTCGTGCCCGCAGCGACATCTCGATTCTCTTGCGGTGGATCGAGGAGTTGGAGATTTACCCCTGCGGGTGGATGCTTACTCTCAAGAGATATGAGCATATCATCGTTATTTGGTGCTATCGTGTCAGAAGAGTATGCGAGAGGCACTTTTGATATCAGCATCACTGAGTTTACTCTCTACAAGTCTGTAGACAGTAGAATCAGTCAATGTTTATTTGAATTTGAATTTAGTTGTGTGTCCCGATTATCAATTGAAATAGACTGCTCTTCGCATGCAGTATACTTTTGACAATCTTGTTTGATCCTAACCGTGATTCATGCCATTTTTTTTATGAGTAAATAGTTTTCCCATATTCTGTAAGGGAAAACTAGTGAGTGCTCCCAAGCTTACTTGGTGTTTTTTGATCCATTCCTATAGGTGTCTGAGAGAGTGGAAGCGACTGAGATGCGGGCACCTCGAGAAATACGTTTAAAAATTGGGGTCGTAGCTTTGTACTCACTCAGAACTTTGCAAAAAGGGGTTGCCTCAGTAGTACAATCCGAATTAGCGTCAAAACATCTACTGCTCCTGCAACAGGAGCAAACAGCGGAATAATGGTGTCCCTATTGATTCTCGTTTGCTACAGTCAGCAGTTAGCTCAAGTGTTTTAAGTGTAAAAACTTGTTTTAATTTATTTTTTATTATCTGATTGTAATTTTCTTTGTTAAAAAAGATATTATTAGACTCATATGTTAAATATTGAAACTCCATAATAAATGGATCAACCTTTTTTTGTACACAGTTTCTAAAACAAATTTCATTAAATTTCAATTCCATTGATGATACAAGCCTTAGTTTTGGAAGTCCCTAAGAACTTTGACTTTTCCTTAGAAAATAAAACAATGTTTTTACATCAAAAATCTAAGTTTTTTTATTTTACCTACATTATCGTTTTATTAACTACAATAAGACAAAATGTGAGATTATAATTATGTATTAATACAAAATTACGTATTTACAATGTTTATTTCCTAAGCTTTATACGCATATTGCAGTAGGTTACATCTTACGAAATACTTGTACCTACATTTACATGGCTTCTAATTACTTATACATCTAAATATCTAAATAAATAAAAATATGTGAAATTTTAAGTGACAAACCGATAACTGAATAGTTATAGAAGTACAATGAGTAATCGAATCAAAGCTTTGTAAGATCATCACATCACAATAAATTTATTATATTTTATAAAAAGCTTTCTTACATACCATCTTTTATCTAGGACCAAAGTGCCTGGGAAGATAAATCTAACGAACCTAAACTCAACGGGGATAACTAGTTTCGTTTAGGAGTTCCTATGGCCACTTTCTCTCTCTATCATCGGACCAGGTTATTCATAAGGATAACTGGTTTAAAATTCAGTTGCAAGATATATCCCACACAATCTAACAGAGAAAATAAAATAAAACTGCAACACATTTAATATACTTATACATATTTAGGTGTGTAGAGAGACATGATGTTTGAATTACAAAGTATATCTATTTTATTTGCATACCAAAAACCTTATCACACCGGCGATTTGCGAGCGATTTCAAAGCGTTGCAATTGTGTAGATACAGATAGACTTAGCTAGACCTAAACACGAATGAAATAATTTGAGATAGAGCTTATATCCAACAAGCTCTTGTCTGCGACTTCGCATGCTCTTTTCCGGGTTAAAAAGTAGCTCATGTCTGTCCCCGGGATAACGTCTACCTCGCACGGCACGACACGACGACGCCGCGGACACGCAGCAAACTCGCCTTTGTCGTGGCGTGCTCGCGTCGCTTTGAAATCGCTCACAAATTGCCAGTGTGCCTTGGCTCTGAGTTGTAAACTTATAACTTCGTATAAAAATTAGGCTTAACTACCTTCAAAATGAGGTTTCGTTGTTCACTTATCTTTCATCATTTGGTATCGATTATTTTAGTATTTAATTTGTGAATGCTATAATGCTGTCCCTTTCATCAATCGAAAAGAAAAGCATAATTTTTGTGCTGTAAAAAGATTTTTGTTTTGTGAAATCTTTGTCACTGAATTTTGCTACGAAAATCACTATTCTATGATCGTCGTACAGTTCCATAATAGATCCATAAATTAAAAAAACTCTGGAGTCTAATGGATAAGCTATATAGATTTATCTTGCGTAACATTATAGACGTTTATGAGTTTGTCAAACATTTTTTATCGATCGATGTCATTTTGTAACCTGAAATGGTTGGCCTGAAAAGGAGAATAAAATTGTAAAAAGGTAAATCTCAAAATGGAACATTCTGAGACAATACCGCTGTTTTTGTGAAGTTATTAATTTAGTGGAATTAGGGCCCTGGTCTAAACTAACCTGACAGCACATTATTCTGCCCTTTCGCTGCTCCAATTGTGAAAAGGGGTTCTTAGCGTTTCTCTCTTAGTTAATTCTAGGTTTGGCAACTGAATCGATACGGTCTACGTCGATCCTTTTTTTAGAGCTTTTTCACTTTTCTATAAACTTAGGCACTAAAAGCTGTCACGTACAAAATTATATCAAAGTTATATTCTTAATCCCTTTGATATAAATTAAAACTAGTACTGGCAGATGTTTCCTGTTCCAGCAGCCAGTCCACGATTGGTTGGTAGTTCCGATTTCTCCATTGAACGTTGGCAGCCACGGTCTCTAGGACCTGTTGGACTGGGCGACCGAAGTCTGCGCACGATTCCTGCACGAACCTTGCTAGCTGTGGGAAAAATTTAATATTTAGTTTTAAAGTATTTACTGTGTGTCCACTGCAACGATCTCGGTGGTTCAGATTGTTATAGCTGTCCTTCATCGGCTTTTAACTTTTAGGAACTACTGAAAGAAAACCAGGCGTTACCTGAAGGTACGGTCAATGCGGTTTAAGTAAAAGTGACGACATATGACAAAAGTGACAGCAAATGTCAATGCAAATTACTGTCAATAATAAATGACAGTACCTGTCACATAATGCAACATCATTTTATCATTCAGTCATGGTTCCAATGACAAGCATTTTGCTATATATAACCTTGTCAATAAATGATCACGGACGATCGTGTGGATGATCGTGAAGATTACCTTGCGATGACGTTCATACGAGTAACAATCATCGCCGATAGTGAAGAGGAAAAACTAAACTAAAACTTAGTCCGTCTCAATCTCAGACCAAGTTCTAGCGAACTACGTATGTATATCTTCAGAGGATGGATGACGGCCTTGGGTGAACAATCGGCCATAGTAAAGTACCGCTACTTCATCGCCGTCATCTCGTCAGGATTCATTCCAAAGAAGAACAAAGGCTTATAAGTGCGGATGACGTTATCATATTTGAACAGCAAGAAGACTCTTATTAAAGTAGAATGAGCTGTGCTGGATTGTTCAGCATAACCATTTCATTAATTTCAAATTATATCCAACCAGAGGTTGCATTAATTTTTTTTAATTTTGTCACTTATAAACCACTAATTAATTGGAGTCTCAACTGGGTGTAATGGTAAGTAACAAGGTCGAAGATTTATCACAGAGGTGGATTAAACCTTTTTTTATTAGTATTTATATCAACCCTACCCTAGGTGATGATCATAAAAACTTACCTCATCATATTCATGTTGTTGATTCATTCTTCTCGTCACCACTTTTAACAGCAAGTTCAAAGTAGACAGAGATCCCACACTGAAAAATAAAGAAAAATAAATGCAAAAATGCCGGACAAATGATAAGTACCAGGCAGAGTAGAGAGAATTTAAAAAAATATGATCAGCACAATGAAAATATACACAACAACTTTAATCGATTCAGTAATTCTTTATTGTACTCAATAATTCAAAGCATGATCTTATACAATAGGTTTCATGCCAACATAAACGTGGCAGGACACAATTGAACTATCGCTTAGAATTAGTTCTAATGTTTAAACTTTGCAAATTAATCTATGGCTGTAGTGAACTGAATTTTGCGTTAATCATTGTACTTTGGCACGAACTAGGTTCAACAATTTCATATCAATTATGATCATCAATAAAGATAACCAAGATTTCTCATTTCTATAGCAAATAATGATCTAATTCATATGCGTCATTCACACTATCTTGTTTTTGACAACATATCGAATGAATCATTCTTTGATCCTGATCCATCATAAATTAATCACCAAATTTAATTCTAAAGACTGATCGATGCAAAAATACGTTAGTCATATTGCACCGATCTTGCACCGATACTACCTTTATTTCTTACCAAATAAAACTACTAACTTTGGTTGTAAAGAATAAGAAACCAACACTCACTCAACACTAACTAACTTATCTCTCTCTGCCAATAAGATTTACTAGATGATAATTTTTAGAGTTAAGCTCTCTTATGCCATAATAATCTTTAAACTCAAAGTGCTTTATGGGCATTATGAGAGATAAAAGCCAATAAGGCGATTAACAGGGGAAGTCTGCGTCCAGCAGTGGACCATTATAGGCTGTTGAGGTGAGGAGGTTACAAGACTCTTGGAAACCACACAAAGTTCAGATTGTTTAAGTATAACTAGGAAATAAAGTGGTCACTTTGTTTTTTTTTCGACGACACAGCTAGTTTAGTTTATTTCTGTCTTTCATAGTATCATGTCTTTCTACTTTGCCACGCTTTGGGGACGGGCGGCCGACATCCAGACTGAATTTATAAATTAAAGCCACGCGGGAATTATTATTATTATATTTGAGGGAATTATTTAATGTTATAATTTTATCTACCTATCTATTTAATTACTACTTAATCTCTTTTTTCGCAAAGTTTCTTAATATTTTGCCAGAATTCAATAAAAATACATGACCTAGGATAAAATATAGAAAATATAGGTTAAGTATCCTGGCTAGCAACAAGCACACTAGTTTTGCGAAAATATTATTTTAAACTTTTCACATGGATGCTTAGTAGCTAGGAGATTATTCAAACTAAAATTTTAAAAACTAGCCGTTTCCTTTCGTGCTTCCAATTAGTATTTATTAGGATCAGTTGAGCTACCTCTAATTTTAATGTTCTAATGTTAACAAAAATTAAGTTTTACATTCCTTTTTACTTACAAGCTCTTCAACTTGTTCCAGTTGGCGCGAAGGAAGTTGAAAGCGATGGGCTGTCCGATTGACGTGCCGGCGACTGCTGAGAAAACACGGACGATGTCTTGCTTGCGGATACCGCTGTCGTTGCGGAGAGATTGCTCCAGATATCTGATGAAAAAGTAAAGTTTATTAACACAGGAAATTATATGAACTATGTATGAGGACGACCTCTGTGGTGCGGTGGGCGAAGTTCCGCAGGCGACGCAAGAGGGTTCGATTCCCTCCTTGAATCAAATATTTGTATTTGTTACGGGTGTTCTGGTCGTTTTCTATGTATAATAAAAATATCTTTCTATGTAATGTATTGTATTATGTATATCAGTTATCTAGTACCCATAACATAAGCTCTGCTTAGCTTGGGGCTAGATAATGCTGTGTGAATTGTCCAGCATTATTCATTTGTTTATTTTATGTAGCTTGCAACAGTCTGCAGTTCGCTCAATTGTTTCAATTGTAAACACTAGCTCTACTTTATAACTAAAATTTGATCTTTATTTTCTTTATAAATAAAGTACAGTAAAATATATAACGGGAATAATAAAAAGAGAGTATAATAATATAGGATCCCGTTTAACTAGAAGGTTACTTATTGAAACAGTTGATCTAACTGTAGCAAATAATTTACAGTATTTTTTTGACATAGGTTTGCAATACGAATAATTTAGGAAATTCGAGTACTATATCGAAGAACAGTTAACTATCGTTAATACCTACCAAGGTGGGGTTTGATGCTCTAACTGAAAAAAGAATAAACTGGACTTGAGTCTTGGCTGCTTTGATAAGCAGTTACGGCAGAATCAGAGTTTTTTGTTCCCGGTATATGTTTAAAATCGACCACTGCCCCCGCTAGCCACTGACAATGTTCCGATAGTTTTCGCAATAATCAAGATTACTAAGAATATTGCTTAGGTAGTCAAAAGGTAGCCCAATTCCTGTTAATTTTTAACAGAGACCTTTAATTTACAATAACTATAGTCATAACTATATTCAATTAATAGAACTCGAAGAAAAACTAAGAGAGTTTTCTACCCGCAAGCTTGTAGAATTGTCTCACTACCAAGTTTTTTCCTAAAGACAACATGGGGTTCTCTATGAAATGAATAATATCCCAAAGATTAACGACTCGGCGGTTACGTAATTTCGTGGCGCAGATTGGTCAGCGCAATCCCGTTCTGAGGGTAGGTTTGCGGTCAAGTCCTGTCAAAATCGTTTCTTTTGGGATAATATTTAATTTCTTACAGATTACCCCAAGTGGCAAGGGCTTATGCAGTGTATTTACAAAACCTTAATATGGGGTTCTTTAAAAAGAATCTTCTATGACATTTGAAGGATATGCAACGCGCGTGTTCTGATCCTGATGCTGCAAGGGTTCATAGGTGCTTGATCGCTTTTCATCAGGATAGCCGCATTTCTGATACATGCATATTTGCCAACTTGGTAGTATTAAAAAAACAACGTCAATGACCATGAACCAACCTGTGCAACAGATGCGGTGCGGTCGTGCAACCGAGTACAGAGAGCAGCCGATGCCTCTCCGACGGCGAGGCGACAGCGTTACTGAGCCGCGCATGCGCAAACTGCCACTCTCTCAGACCACCTGCGCGCACGCCGACGCAGTACACTATGCCGCGCAGGTCTACGTCGATCCTGGAATATTTTAATTAAACAAAAATGGTTATTAAAAAAATATTTGTAACAAATAATGTTAGAACTGTGTCTCCCGTGGTAGCTATAATGTCAGGCAGTCTTACAAGAGACATCTTTCCATATTTTAAAGTTAAAAACAGGTATCACTCGTGCCTTGTGTATCAAAATATTACACCCCTATTAGCATACATACGTCTCCTCTAAACAAGGAAGGTTGTCCCATAATCAGCACTCTTGGCAGGCGAACTGGTCATTGCAGTAGCGGTGTTAAAAAGACAGAAAGAAGCTTGCTGCTTTTCTTTGGTAGATTCCTCGTTCGATTCTTTCACCGCGACCGCTAGCTGTAGTACCAGTCAACTCTACCAGAAGCGACTAAGGGATACAAGTATGCGGGGCGGGCAGCAGCTACTCACGCAGAATCTACCACCGAACTGCGATCCCCAATTCGCATGCCCAGCATGGGGGGTTATTGGCATTACCCCCCATGAGATAAAAGCCGGCGATTATCAGAGGGCCTGCATCCAGTAGTGGACCGTTATAGGCTGTTAAGGTGCGGTGAGGGGACTGCTACTGCTGAAACATTACGCAAAGTAAAATCTTACTCGTTATTAGCATCCGGGTTAGGTGCGATCATCCAATTAGTGTACATCCGGACTGCATTCTCAAGACAATCAACATGTTCGAAATGGCACGCTGAAGCAAGGAGGTCCACTCGTTGCTGTGCTCGGATGACGCTCTCGTTCGCGGATATCTCCCACCCTACCTCTTTGACTGCTCCGCTAAGAAGGTGGATAACGTAACGCTGGAAAAAATCATAGAATATATTATAAATTTGTAAACTTCTCCACCTGCGGCGGATTTGGTGTCGACAGCGCCCTAGGCACCGACCACATCAATGGCGACCCTGTGAATGACTCGCGGCAAAAATCTTTTAAATTTTCTACTTGAAATTTTCCAATGGCACACAAAAAACACGTAAGCAAGTAAAAAGTAACAGTAACGACTTGTGGAGCGAGCCGCGAAATTTTTGCTACTTTCTCCAGTAGTGGCAAAAAATGTGCCCACGAAAATGTTTGTTGTTGTCAGTAACTACAAGTTACCCCATTTTTTTTTTTCAATTTAGAAACTACTTTAAAAGAAATTATTGCATATAATATAACGGAGCGAACTTACGAAAAGTTTCCGACTTTTGAGTTCTTATTTCTGCAGTAAATGTTGTCTATTCTACCCATGACGGCAATCGCTGTGCTTGGCCTAGGCACTTTACGAAGTCAAAATGAGAGTTACAAAGTAAATTAATTTAGAATTTGAAACCATGAAGATGGGTTTTTATATTTTGATAGATTTGAGAAAAAAAATACATATAAAATCATCAAAAGCTTGGGAAGACAAATTCAACAAACCCAAACTCGAAGGGGTTCAGTTGTTTCATTTAAGGAGTTCTATGGCCACCTTCTGTTTCCATCATCAGACAAGCTCGATGGTACCATGATATTGTATTGTGACCGGACTTAACATTAGCATGCAAAATATCAGCTTAATCGGTGGAGAATAAAAACAGTTGCAAGATTTGTGCCACACAAACTAACAGGGCAAGTAGAACAAAAGCTTGTAAAAAACTGCTGTATTAAGCATTGGTCAGATTTAATACGCAGGTGGTTGCGGGTTCGATTCCCGCCTCGGGACAAATGTGTATACTATCTGCAGACATCGTTTTCTACGTATAAAAAAATATCTATTTATGTAATGTATTCTATTATGTATATCAGTTATCTAGTACCCATGACACAAGCTCTGCTTAGCTTGGGGCTAAAAAATTGCTGTGTGCATTGTCCAGCATTATTTATTTATTTAATGGAGTTGAAGTTTCATTTCAGCTTTCAGAAAAGAAAAATTACACAGTGAACATACTTTTCCCTAGTAGTTCTTGATAAGATTTAATTACGTATTTGTAAAAGATAAAAATAAATTTCAGGAGTGGACTAATGGCGACATCTATCGATTTGAGATTCTAACTTGTTATTTTGTTAATCGTTCCCCTTTGTTACTACAAGCGGCATCTAGTGATAAATTTATTAATTCTCACATTTTCCTCATTCATATCAACAAAAGATAAAAATCCTGGTGAAAGTCGTTGAATCAAAAAGTACAGTTCTTAGAACGAGTAATTTTACAATAACAAAAAGAAGAAAGATTGAAACTATATTTGACTCACCCCATACTCCAAATAATGCGCTCCCTTCGACAGCATCGTATCAATATACCCTAAAGCAGAAAGCCCAGCCTTCCAAGGCACATAGCTCCTCTCATGAGCTAAATAACTGGTCACATCTAAAGCGATCCTATAGTCCAGCCGCCCTGTGAGGGCTAGGTTCATAGCATCATCTATCATCTGCGCTCGGTTGATGACATGGATATCTTGAAAACGGCTGGGGTCTTTAAGAACTTTGATCAGGAGCCTCCAGTTTCTCTGGTCGTAGTTTACTCGGTAGAATCCTGAAAATGGTCCGATAATTTTGAACGAATTTTGGGGAACACCTAGGTTTTCCTAAATCAAATGATTTAACCTTGAACCACTTTAGGTTGCTTTCTTTTGAATCCAATATAGAATCGCTGATGGATTCTGAGACAAATACTTCTAGTCTAGACCCAAAGTTTTTATTAGTTACATAATATTTTGTAATGAATTCTAATGGTGACATCAATTTAGCACGTGACCACAATAATGTCACGTACCAGTTTTGATTTGAGCCAAATATGTAATTTAATTAGAGATAATATCGAGATTAATAACTTCATTATTCATTTTAGAGATTTTGCAGATCATTAATTTTGATAAGATTACTTTTATCTGTTTATCAAAAAAGTCTAAAAGATAGGGTTGCTTAGACAACATGACGAGAATTTTTAAAATTTTGATTGTGCTATCCAGTAAGATTGTGTTGTTTTCGGCCGCCGCCGCCAAGCGCAGTGGCCGATATTCGACTAGAAGGACAACATTACATCATAACTTTTGTTAGGACCATTCAGAACATGAGCCTCTTCTCGGTCTTCAATTTTACGCATCTAGATAATTACTTTATACTTGACTTTAATCATGACCATCATATTAGACATAGGCCTCCACTAAAGTACCACATAGCACTGTCTTTAGCTTGCCACCTCCAGCAGGCCTGCAGTCTTTTGTAGGTCGTCATCCCACCTTGCCGGAGGGCGTCCTACAGTAAGTTTTCCGAGACACTGTCTCTTCTCAAAATTAATTAAACTTCTCGAGTTTGATTAAAAAAAAATATTTACCTGTCTGCTGCACATTCGCCAGAAACCAGTCATTTGCTCTCACCGTCACATTACTCGCTACCTTAGGTTCCTTCACCCACACTCGAGGCTGAGTCGACTGGAAGTCCTTCTCAGAAGCCGTGGTATAGGACACCGGGATCCACCACACTGGCGAGTTCTTTGCAGAGTCTGTGTCGTTTATCAGGACAAATCGTTCCTGGAATATTTTTTTAATTCGTTAACGATAAATACCAAAGTAGTTTCTCATTATGAATTCAAATTTATATTTGTGTGATGTGATTAGAAACATAGGATGAACGGATGGATAAATGGATGGATGTGTGTTTGATACTTCTTCACGCCAAGACTACTGAACAGACCGAGCTGAAACTTTAGTTAGATGTAGATCTAGACTTGAATTAACACAAAAGGTACTTTTTATCGCATTAATCTGTTCCTCGCAGGCAAAAACTGGTAATAACATAGATCCTAAGGAACTATGATATTACTCTATCTATTTATGTTATTATTGAATGACGAATTCGGAAACGAGTGTAAATTGGAAGTGGATGGGTTCATGCTAAATGAATCAATCCGTCTGTGGGTGCAAATTACTTCTCGACAATGTAGTAACCTAATTCATAATATCTGTCTTCAAAGTCCTTTATGACGATTATGCAGTCTGGGTTAAAATAACGACCAGTAACAATGAATATCTCAAATAGAAGGAAACCAGTTTATCGGATAATGTTTTATCAATATCACACAGACCTCAATAGAATTAGTTTATGATTTAGATTTTTAATTTACAATGTAATTGTTGATAAAGGTAATTACCAAAATGGCGTCTTGCTGATAACTTGATAATCATAATCCAGATTATTTTTTATTTATTAATACAGGTACTCAGTGAACTCTGAATTCAATACTAGTATTGCCATCTAGTGAAAAGAAAACGAAACAAACGATGAATTTTATGAAAACGATTTTAATGAAAGCCCCAGTGAGATATGGGAATTATTTTAGAACCTAACAATATCTCCAATCATCGGCAAGCAAAGATTGCCGATGTTTTGTGGTGGTTTATTATATTAGCCATTATTATTCAAAAATATAATCATGTAATGTTAAACAAGAAACCTGGTGCGACAAATTTTTGTAACACCCTCACATCACACCTTGCTTGCGGATCGGTTTGAAACTTGCATAGCCATATTACCTAACTTCCTAGACGTGGAATAGGATTAAAAGCGATGGATACCTCTGTGATTCTTAAGGTGTTATTATTATTTTTATTTTTAATACCTTATCTTTAAGTTGATAAAGTTGATTATTTTTTGCTGTTAAATAAATAAAAAGGTACCTAGTTGATAAATAAATAATAAAAAAAATGAAAAAAACATGTAAAGCTGCAAGGAAAAGACAATTAGAAACAATGATACCTGACTGAAATCAACAGTTCCATCCTTGTAGTTCCTAGAAACAGTCAGCACGGGGAACCCAGTCTGTAGAGTCCAAGAGTCCATCACAACAGCCACATTAGCATCGAAGTCTCCTTTCTTTCTGGCTGCTCCGGTCAGGGCACTCCATAGGTCCTTTTGTTCTGCGTTACCATACATCTTGGAGTTCAGGTAGTTTGTGACACCAGAGTTGAAGACTGAGTCGGTTAGGATGTGGTTCAGCATTCTTAGAAGGGCTGATCCTGTAATTAGTGAAAGTTAGCAATAAGAAAAAAAAATACAAAGTTGTTTGTTGATAAGAGCATCACTTGAGAATAGCTGCAGCGAATAAATGTTATTTTTAGGTAGGTACTATATCTATAATTGACCAACTAAGGTTTAAGGTAAGTTACAAAAAAATTGACCTTAATTTGAAACTTCGGAAAATAGATAGATAGATAATGCTTTATTTCATAGCCCATTAACAAAAAAACATAAATAACATTAAAAAAACTTATCCTAAACAAAGACATGGAATTGGCAATATGGAAAATCGATTTTTTTTCTTTGGGATTTTTATACAGCACAAGGTTTTGCTGGTTTGGTAATTATTATAATGTCAATAAATAGCGCGTTTTATGCACCTATAACAGTAAAGATGGTAAGATGTTTTGTAAAATGTTTACCTTTGCCATAAGATATCTTGTCAAAGATGGCATCAGTTTCCTCAGAGGCACTCACGTCGACAGAGAGCTGATGAGACGAGTTCAGAGCGTCCAGCTGGAACACGTTGTGTACCTGGTCTAGGATGCAGATCTCTGTGATGTTCCACGACTTTTCCACCTGGAAGTTTAAGCATTTCATACTACTAAATTATTAACATTAAAGATGGAAAGAAGTGAACGCGAAAGAGAATTGCTTTTTTGTAAGAATAATAATTGTTTCACCTTAGGTTAGTCGTCTATCGCACATCCATACTAATATTATTAATTTGAAAATAATTCTGACTGTCTGTCTTTTACCTTTTTACGCCTAAACAGCTGAACAAATTTTGATGAAATTTGGTAGGAATGTAAATAGTATCCCCGGACATTAGGATACTTGAAAAGTGCAGGTGAAGCTTCGGACAGCAGCTAGTACTCAATAAATAGGCTGTCGTTGTCGACAAACAGGACAATATTAATGGAAAATTCATGCAGCGCACACGATACAAAAGTCGAAAGCTAAGTCGACTTAGCTTTCGACTTTTATTTAATACTCAATCTTTATTTAGTCAAAGAATATTATGTATCTATACTAAGGTGCTTAGGTGCAGGAGATTACGGTATGCAAGGATTATAGTTCCCATAAGCACTCATTTACTCTCCAACTGAGCTCGTGGATGTCGTAAGAGCCGGCTAACGCTTGACGCAACTCTACCACGCTTGACAAAATTGGTTGGTATAGGTGCGTTCATCGGTAGACGCATGGGTGCTCATAGGTAAGCACTCAAGTTTAGATCAAATTTGCAAGACTGCTATAAATATACAACTTACAGCATCAACAGCGACGTATTCCACATAAGTCGCGAACCCCTCGTTAAGCCACAAGTCGCGCCACCACGCTGGCGTCACCAGGTTGCCGAACCACTGGTGCGCGATCTCGTGAGCGACCACTTGCGCCACATGCACCTTGTCGAATGTCGCCGATACTCCTGTCTCGTAAAGCATTGCTATTTCTCTGTAAAAGGCGTTGTAAAAAGTGTTAAAGAATTTATGGTGGATTTTAGTTTATAATTCTAATAATCATTAGTTGTTAGCACAAGCACAACTCCATATTTACTTTCTAAGTGTATATTTTGTAAGCCTAAAGAAATAATGTTATTGTTTTCTGATTTCTATAAAAATTGCTTTTTTTTAAATTCACAAGTTGATCACATGATCACGTCTATCACACGTATCATAAAATGATATAACATGCAAATAGAAAACCAATCATTTTTCAACTAGAATCTCATTTACAAAAGCAATGAAATAAAATTAAATTAACTGAACAGAAACTCCTACAAATGCTGGATTCTCAGCAAATTTAATTAAAATTAGTCACGAACATTCACACCGAAATGTAATTGAACAAACCCCTAACATAGTTACCGCTGGGGTTGATATAAATGATGGATGAGCAGTTGAGCAGGGTGTTAATGAAACGTCAGATCTATCACGAGTTGTAAACTATCTCTTGAGTTTGTATATATTATTGGAAAGTTGTTGAACAAACTGATTCACTATTATAATATAGTTAATGTAACTAAAATGCTTTATTGTTATATAAAAACTTTCAAAGAGGTTGCCTAAAGCCAATCATTTAGAATCGTAAGTCGAAATCACAAATTAAATATTCTTTGTAGGCACTTAGGCATTGATAATTTTGGCACATAAAATTCCTAAATGAGACACATAAATCAAAGTCATACAACCAATCAGACAAATGCAATTTAAAAGAAACTAACACAGAAACAAACCAAAACTTACCTATAAGTAAGAAGTCCCCAGTTCTCCATAGCACCATTTTTGAAATCTGGCAGCGCTATCATATCAATCTTTGGCAAAGGAAACTTAATCTTGTAATAGTCTTCCAAAAACTTCAGAATCTTCGGTCCAATATCCAAAGCAAAAGCTGCTGAAGGTAAAGCTTCTTTTCTTGCCCAGACAGAGAAGTTGTTGGTTGACATGTTGTGAAAGTCTGTGATTGTGAAGGCTACTAGATAGGTTGACATTGGTAATGACTCCGCGTAGTGGTCCCAAACGTAGTTTTTCAGAGTTTTGCTGCAAACATAAGATTCAAAAACTCGTAGATGTCAATCTGAAAAAACTGTTTCTTATAAAAGTTGGAGCTAGTTAGAAAAGAAAGAAAGACCGCATGCATGTTTAGAATTCTAAAATTCAAACAAGCGGCACTAATGTTCAATCCATCATCAAATAAGGAATAATTTATAGAATATTTGCTTGATTCAATTGCAATATTTTACTTATTTATAAGACTCTAAGAGTAAGGTACCTAAGCTTTGTCAAAATATTTCAATAGGCACCCGATATTCATCAGATTGTATTATTTTTTATTGTTTACACCTAGGTACCGTAACTATTATTTGTATAATAATATAATAATTTGTATAATAGTGCCTAGTTATAACATCAAAGATGTTATACCTATTCCGATTAGTACTTATTCCTACCTGTTATGAGCTCTTATTGAACCAGGTGAGAACTCCGTGTCTAGTTAAACCTAATATAAGCTTTTAAGACATATTTAACCAAGCTGTAATTTTGAAGGATTTCAAATTTCAATCCAAAAATCCATACTCACTGAATTTCGCTGCTCACACGGTTCATATTGGACAAGCTGGACATATTACTAGGTCTCGCAATACTGATGGTAAAACGTGCTTTCAGAGCTGGTTCGTCCCAGCAGGGGAAGGCACGGCGGGCGTCCATTGCCTGAAACTGGGTCACTGCGATCCATCTGAAAAAACCATCATAGTTGTCTTAAACAAACTTTTGTTTATTCTTATTGTTAAACAGAATTTATGAAAGAATCGGAATTGAACCATTAACATAATCATGGACCTCGTAATTTTACTGGTTATTTAACAAAAAAGGAAGCAAATACGAAAAAAGCAGAAGCATGTATAAAAACCTTTGTTACGTTACGAGGAACTCAATTAATCGACCATCTGTATGCAGCAAGCCTTCGTGGGGTTTGCAAGGATCCGCAGAACATAATAATAATATACTACAATGAACCTTTTCTCTCGTCAAAATGTTATTGCGCATTGTCTCTCAGCCCTGAATTTTATTATATGGCTGTTATTATAACACCTGGTATCGTGTTATGGTACTACAAAAGGTACCTTGCGTTAAGTAGGCACTCAGCTCTCTGATGACCGTAACATTGACATTTTAAAATGAATTTGTTTATTCCATTATAGGATTAAACAGGACTAATAACAGTATTACACAAAATCGTGAAAGCCTTTTGGCCCCTAAGCTAAAGGAACTTCTCCAAAGCGTTTGTTTTGATGGCCCATTTCCCAGAATCCATTAACATACTAAAATGTGAAATAAATTCCCGTCCCAAGAGACAGTCATAAGGTCGATGCCTGACCTTGGCGACACAGTGTATACGCCAGTTTCTAAAAGAGTAAGCGCTATTGGGGACTACGCTATCGACCTTGAGAAGTCAGCGCGTATCTGCAAATTCAATGTGGGTGAGAGTCATTGGCAAAGTGGAAACTTGAAAAAGTTTTGATAGTAGGTATATTGACAAAGGAATGCTTTCAGACCTCGGACGGAATTGATAGATAAGAAAGTAGCTATCAACCGCGCTCGACAATATTTTTCCATGGGTTCTGAAATATATTTTTAAGAAGTAGCAAATTGAGATCATTTTAGAACATTAAAATTACCTGTCAAATCATTAGTACCTAACATACGTGTTTAAACTGGTGCTTCCGTATCAAGGGTCTAATTTGCAGGATTAAAGTCAGCTTAGTCAACGACCACTTTAGTTTCATTATCAACATCCTAATGATCTTACCACTTCTTATTTGATCTTCCGTTAGATTTTTTGATATTTTTTTCTACCTGGTCTTGAAGTTGTAAGTTAATTAATTTACCTTTTAACTCTATTTTCTTCATAAGAGCTTCTATAGAATCCGTGCAAGTTATCATTCAGTAGTCCAGAGTAAGAAATATTTAGAACATATTTCTTCCCAGCTTCTAGTCTCGTATCCAACATTAAAGTGTAAAAGTTCATCGCCGGTTCTTCTATTCTCCTCAAAATGGTGATTTCCGTTCCTTCATCTTTGGTAAACAACTCCACTTCTTGCAAATCTAAATCGACTCCATGAAATGTAACCTCTTTTGTGGTATTCAATACATCTATAACTATACTGACCTCACCATCAAAAGTAAAATTACCTTCAAAAATATATGGCACTATGCTAATATAATACTTTTCTGGTTTCACAGTAGTAGGTAACCTTAGTTCAACAGATTTCATTTCACTAGCAACTGTTGTTGTTTCTAAAGGTACAACATGTTTACTACTCTCTGTTGTGAGTGGTAGTACTAGAAGCTTTGCTTGATCATGATCACAGTGGCAGAGTTCGTATTTAGTTACGTTGGCCAACTGGTCTTGTATGGGGCACGCTGCATAGTTGTAGACTAGAAGTGAAACGGTGACGAGTGACAGGGCGAAAACGACAAGGATCACTGAAGCCAGACACTTGGATAGGAAGATCCCTCGCTTTGTCCTGGTGGAGTAGTCTTGGGAGTTGTCCATGATATTCAGAGGCTCGTGCGCTTGGGTCATAGCATCACCATTGACTCTACCTGAAAAAATTACAAACATTTTACTTTTTATTTCCAAGTGTGATATTAACACATATTATTAGTTCAACTATTAATAATATGTGCCAGGCGGACAAGACCATTATCGATTCAAAATTTTGTAGTCGCTATCCGTACAAAGTATAAAATTAATTTGACGACATTGATATTTCGTTTGATAATGATCTCTACACACTTTCCTAACCCAACAATAAAGATGGGACCTTCAATGAAATGGAACATAACTCTTTTCTCAATTAATTTTCTCGCGATTGCGACTGAGCTCTCTAGTCAAGTTGCATAAGATCAATAAATAGGATGCAAATAATAGAAAACTTAAGAAATAATGGTCTCTTTAAATTCATCAACCTTCATTGCAATCAAGTTTCAGACCAGCTAAGGCTAGTCATCCATATTCCAGTTCCTAGATAGAGTTTCTTAAAATAACGGACGGTATTGTTATCTACTATAACAATGATTGATGATTGTGTTCTTGAGTGGAGACCGCGACTCGGCAAACGTAGTGTAGGACGCCCTCCGACCAGGTGGGATGACGATTTGCGAAAGATTGCTGGCAGATGCTGGATGCGGCAAGCTGAAGACAGGGCGCTATGGTGCTCATTAGGGGAGGCCTATGTCCAGCAGTGGACAATTATAGGCTGATGATGATGATAACAATGATTAACTTTACTAACGTTAATGGTGGAATAAGCTGGTCACTGTTACCGAGCTTTAGCCAATTGACAAGTCTTTGCATGAGATTAAAACAAATCTTGCAATGTGCTCCATGCCGCGTCATACAACAAGACGGTGACGTGACACCGCTGTGTCTTGTGCGTAGCCTAGCCTACCGTGTTTACAAATTATTATTATCACTATTTTCGAGAACTCTAGTGTCTAGTTAAACTTAGGATTTTTTAATTTTAATTCATCACAAATTAATTAGTCGCAAAACACCAAAGAGCACGATGTAAGTTAAGGGACCTACTATGAGTTCAAGAGGTGGTATTTTCTTGCATGGTTAAAATGTATTAATGATTTTTACATAATATAAAGGCAAATCATAAAACTAAGTGCCTGAATTAACTCTACCTATTAATGGAGTTTATTGAACCCTCACATCAATAAAATACGAGCAGAGAAATGTCTCATTTTGTCCCATCAATAATATTCATTACAATAACCATGCGGGATAATAAAGTCTTTATGAAAAAGCGTTTGAGCTTAGATTTCAAAAGTGTGATCACAGGCGCCCTCTTTCAACACAATAAACGTTGTCGGGCTGTGATTGAAATCTGTATAACTAATCAGAGGAAGATAGTTTGTGGTGCAAGTGATTGTATATCACATCTTCTACTTGATTTGATTAGCAAAGAAAGATTACAATGAGATAATGAGTTACATGAAAAAAGTCCATACGCAAATCATAATTATTGAAACCATGGAGGCAACGGGGGGTTACCCCAGTTGCTAACCTTTATGGTCCTTGTTTTTCAAATCTAATCTAAATCTATCATTGCCCTCTATTTTATCAATTCTATCAATTACGCATGTATATAGTTTTCACTGCTTTTATTATTGTCTCTATAGAGACAATAATAAAATTGTCATGTATTATATAGATTTTATCATGGTATTTATTGATGACAACATTTCCAGTTATGTATAAGGTTTTGTTTAGGTGAGAGGCCCTGATTCTCTGGCGCTGCAATAAAATTTTATTTATATGAAAATATAGTTTCATATGAATAAAATTCCTATATAACAAAGGATTATCAGTGTATTAATCGTTTCCGCTATACGCTTTTGCTTTGCACCACAGCATAAACAATTACTCCGCTGCATAGATGCCACTTGTACTGTGTACCGAGTCACAGCTACAACCAGATCCTACGGCTGGTCGCAACTGGGTCAAAGTTTAACTACAACGCCTTGTTTAGACGCTGCAGGCTGTTGAATATATTAGAAATTGAGTCAGCTATACATGTGCATTACTTGGTAACTAAACTATTCTTATAAGTTTTGAACAGCATTTTCCCGACAGGTTTCATGTTTCAAATTTTGAGCGGTTATGCAGATATTATTTTGATTCTTTATGAAGTTCCGGCCCTTAAAAAATAAAAAATAAAAGAAAAATAAAAATAAAAGTTTTAATAAAAAAAATTTAAATTAAGTACTTCATTATTTCTTTGTTTTATTATGTTTGTTATTTCTAATAAGTCGTCAACTCACTTTGTATAATCTATTTCAAATTTACCTATTTGCGGAAACTTGTAATTAGCCTTCAAAAAACATGCATTGGTCTATCCAGGCATGTTCTATATTTTTTAATTCTATTTATCAAACCTAGCTGTAAGTTTTCCTAAAATCTTGTAAATAAATAAATAAATAAATATTAAACACCAACTAAAAGTTTTGAAACTGGCTCGTATTCTACCTTTAGAACGAATCTTACTGTCAAATACCAAGTAACTAATAACTTTTTCCCCAATACAATACTTTGCTGTTCTATTCTTATTCAATCTAAATTTTAAATTATTAGGATCGACTTTGAAATGAGAACCTTTTTGTTTTTGAAAGTTGGTTGAAAAGACGGTTCATGAAACAAAAGATGGTGACGATTCAGTTTACCATTCTAAAACAAAGCCAAGAAAAGAGAAGAGGAAAAAAATTTGGTTTTCCATGACTTGGAGTCTCGGCATTGTGGTGCTCAGAAGCCAATACGATTATAAAAATCATAGAAATTTCCTAACTTTTCGCATTTAAAACCCAACTAATGTTTCGTCTAGCCTATTACTAAATTAGTGATTCAGTCAGCCAATTGAGTTGCAAACTTTTGATTTTAGTTTATTAACACTGCTGAACAAAATAATAAACCGAGCTAACCAAATTGGACCCCACCAGACTGATGCATTGGTAGCTTAACTTTAAATTGGTTCTCTAATGCGGTTTGTTTGGAATATGGTTTACTGAGATAACAATGTTTTGAATTAACATAATTACCTATGCAGTAACATTGTGAATTCGAAAGTTTGCATGGCCGTGTAGCGAGATAGACAGCATGAAAGTTGATATTATTGAACTGAACTATCCAGCTTTATAGTATTTAGGTTTACTGTAATTATAATAGTAATTATAAGCAGTTTATTAATTCGTTTATTTGAACAATGAGTTGTTTTTTTTTTATTTATAATGCAGTAACATTATTAACAAAATTAAAAATTACACTTTATTTTTGCTTCATTGTTTAATTTGGTAGTCTCAGTACTTCGGTTACAATTTTTAAGAAATTTACCTTTTCTAATTGTGATTTATAATAATTATGGAAGTAAAGAATGTTTCCTTATTTTGAAATTTTTATAGCTTGTTGGTTTTACGAGACGGGAAAAACAATAAAGTATTATAGTTACAAAAGTAACGTGAAACATAACAAAAAAAAATGCTTCGAAGAAGTTTGTGGCGTAAATATTTTAGTATAAGGTATAAGGTTGGCACTACGCTGGCACAATGTTAACACAAACAAAAGGCATGAATACCTAAACTCTGCACCTGTTTCTCGTAAAACGTCAAAACTACGACCCACACACCTCGTACAATATTCAGGAGACTTTTACAGCACGCGAGTCACTTGAAAACTTAACGAGCAGTGGGATTCCTTTGAAACCATGGTCAAAGGATGTTACAAAAGCTAGTAAGATCTCAAATGTAGACTTATGAAGTTTTAAGAATCGCGACTTAATTGACAACATTTTAGAGAAACGTATAATTATGAGTGTGGGTTCAATTCCAATTGGAATCGAAACATGATGAGTGAGCTTTTCTACGTTACATGTTGCAATAAACAAAAATAAGAAATCAAGTTACTACCGAAAATTATAAAATACCACATAGAACTGTAAGAAAGAATTTCATTTGAATCATTGCGTAAAAAAAAGATGGACCTTCAATACCACCGTATGGAGAGGATGAAATAAAAAAAGTCGCTGGCCCAAAGTGGTGGCAAATAGCACAGGACAGAGAGAAATGGGCATCATTGGAGGAGGCCTTTACCCAACCTGGGGACCTTGCGTAATAAACCAAGTACCTAATTTAGCTATATAAAAGTTAAATGTATAAAATAGTCACTAAGAAGAAATGTAACATGGTCAAATAAAGGCTTTTTATTTTTATTTATTTATTATCATTGCGTAAAACAATCTGATGAAAGCTTTCACGGGAAAATAATTATTATATGTATGTGAACCAATGGTAAAATCTACGAAATTAATCATTATGCAACTCAATTCGTAATTGGTTTTTACCGCAGTATGAAATTGCATGTAAAGTCCAGAGCTTTAGCCAATTTAAATTGTTTTTTGGTGTGTGATGAAAAGCAATATGAAAAGTAGCTTCACTTTTGATGGCAGTTTCCCCACATGAAATTTATTTCAGTCCTCATCTAAAGTAGCCATTCTATTATTCTAGATCTACAAATGGTAGCCAGCAATGTTACATTCGTCAATTTTGGCCTAAGAGTCCGAACATGTAAACGATGAAGAGATAATTATTATCAGATAAAGTAATGACATGCAAAATTCTAGCGAAAAAAAAGTCAAAGAGGAAGCTGAGGCCTTAGTACTACTTGTACACATTATCTTTTGAGTATTTCTATCGAATTCAAGTCCTTTTTAAACATTTAGCGTCTTGTAGCCCTACCGGATTAATACTTGATGATAGTTTTCGAATGATTTTGAGAGATTTGTTTCAATTTGACATGACAGCGGCAGTCGCGTTTGCGGCATTGATTTTATAAAAGTAAGTAGATAGCACACCTCCAACATAGCTTGTTCACAAAAATGCCTTCAATTGAGTCTTTAAGAAAAATAAGAACACACGAGAAAACATTTTACTGGGTACTTACACCGATTCTAAATACATATTTCCTTTGCGTCCTATGAATGATCGTACCAAGTCAAACCCAAACACGTCAACCATAGAGGTAACCCACGTTTACTTTACAATTGTCATAATTATGAAGATAAAAACGAATCTATGTAGGTATGTGTAAGTTGACAAACATAGTTACAACTTCAGTGCTTTCACGCATATCAAGAATACGAGTAGGAAAATGAGACTTATTGTCGCTATTTTGGCTACACTTCGTATAAACGACTATAGCTTATAAAGTAGGCATAAACCTACTATAATTCTATGCCTTTTTCCCGGAAGAGATCAATGGTTTCCGATAACGTTTATCGAATGTTTTTTTAAAACCTCTGGTCATTGTAAGTTTAACCTTAGTTCAACCAAATCCAACACACCAAACAAACGCAAAGCTGATTTAGCACCCAAATCATAAAGTCTATGCAAACACAGACGGCAAACAGTTGGCCAGGCTGGCTATTAAAACAGTAATAACATTGCAAGAAGGAAACCCAGATCACGGACGAAGAATGTTTGGTTTGAACAAATCTTAGCCTAGGAGCATACGTGGGATAACAGATAAAAAGAATCAATTGTCATAATAATTGTTGTTAACAGTTTGGAAATAAATATAAAACATTGATTGATATTACAAACGGGCTTTTATTGAAGCTTGATACAAAAGGAAGAGAGAGAGCAATGGTTGATCAAGTTATTGTATTCTCTATAGGTAACAATTAACAATAATGATAAAGTTCTCCTAGCCCAAACTTTGGATGCAGCGGCTATCTTTAACATAGACTAACCACTTGCGCAAGACCTTATCATAGTGCACAATTGAGCGAAACACATGTGCGCTAACCCTCACTCATAATTCGATGGGACGGGAGACCAACATGAGCGGGGGACCAACTGCCTAGAGGGCTTCCCGAGATACGATAGTGTAACCCCGAATCACCTGATTCCGAGATGGTATACTGTGAAAATTTATTCCTAGAAAATCAAAATCTACGCACCAATCTTAACCCGACCTTTATCGTGCTATTAAAGACTAAATTATATCGCTGGATCCAAGTATGATGGTGAAAAGCATGTTTTATTAAGGCGGGTATTTGAATTCACATCAATTGGGTTGCTTTAAAGCCTTTTTTCTACGTAATAAAAATAAGCTTCGAAATAAAAAACAAAATAATAATCTATGCAATAAAAAGCAGGTCCTTTTTCTTTCGAAACTTAATAAATATCTATTTAAATATCAGAAATATTTATACAAAATACCATCTATATTATTGGCTGCAATCGTTTATCTCCTAAAAAAATATTAACATCACAAATATCATCCTAGATAATAGAATAAAGGGAGCTTTCGGTTTATTTTTGCAAATAAATAAACTGATAGTTTAGCAAGCAAGACATTATTTTTGCGCTTACGCCGTTCTGTTCTGTCCTATAAACGCGAAATCCTATGCCTATCCCTTTCACAAAATGGCGTCATAGGTCGCCCCCTTATAAATACATAGTAGGCTTCTTATGACCCTTCTCTGTGTATAAAAATGAGTCAAAAAAGATAGAAGAAGACTAGATAGATTCTATTTTCGGATGGCATAAGTCAAACGGCGGCGCGGCGGCAGAAGTAGAAGAGAAGTAGATTACAGACTTTCCTGTCATCCTCAAATTTATGAAAGAAAACCCACTATAACAAAGCATCAGCAAGATCTGTTATAGGTTTATTTTACCATCTTGTCTCTTGAGCTATCTGCATGAAATCACATACCTAGCGTAGTGTTTGAATAGCTAGTTTGCCTTCACCGAGAACAGCTTTGATCCATGTTTGATCCATCGAGTACCTACCAACGTAAGTATCTCTGCATGATACATAGGTAATATTAGAATGTTTGCAATCTGTACTAATATTATAAATGCGAAGTGTGTGTTTGTCCTTCCTTCACGCTCTAGTTAAGCAACAAATTGACTAGATTTTTGGTACAGAGTTACTTGTAAGGATGGAGAGTAACATAGGCTACTTTTTATTCCATAAATCAGTTACCGTGGGATAGAAATAACCTTAAACAACGCATGCGAAGCGGCGGGCAGCAGCTAGTCCATACTATCATCACTACATATTATAAAACAAAGTCGCTTTCTCTGTCCCTATATCCCTATGTATGATTAAATCTTTAAAACTACGCAACGGATTTGCTGTTTTTTTTTAATAGATAGTGATTAAAGAGGATGGTTTTTAAGTAGGTATAATACATGCATAATATAGTACCCATGCGAAGCGGGGGCGGGTCGCTAGTAATAATTTATAAAGAGGAAATATTAGTTTGTATGTTTGTTTGAAATGAATACTCTCCGAAACTAATGCACCGGTTTAAAAAAAATATTTCTTCATTATAATCGATAAATGCCACATATCTAAGAAGGCGGATTTAAAAAAAAACTACATATTATAGTAGTCAGTCAGTAGTAGTAGTAAGTCAGTCACTTTACGAACAAGTACCAAGTACAAGTAACAAATTAATGTCTGAAATAAATATTTGCAAGTCTATAATGTTTATTAACCGTTAAAAAATAACACTTGAATGTTTAATTTAGGATGTGTTAGTAGAATTTAACACCATAACTTGAAATAATATGATTATTTTGAAAAAACAAAACAAATAAGAAAAACATAGTTTTTATTTTCTCATGAAACGAGGAACCGGTGGTTTCGAGTTTTGTTCCGAGGCGGGCATCGAACCGTCCGAAAGTCGCAGGCAGACCTTCGCCCACAGCCCCACAGAGGTCGTCAATTTACGTCATTAGACGAGTCTTCCATAAAAAATAAATAACAGACAACATTTTTATCTCTCCCTTGATATATTTCAACGGCTAAACGGATTATTCTAAACTAAAAGCTCCGAATCAAATTACTACAGCTTGTATCTTATCTTTATCTGTCTATGGGGACTCCCAAACCTTATCATTAATATCTTTTGCAGTAAGTAATAACCTCTCTCCCTTTGTTTTTTCTATCAACTATCACATAAAGCTCACAGTCAACTCCGTTCTTCTTCCTGTTTCGACTTCATAACAAGATAACAATCTTGTTGTAACTTTTGGCGTTTCCAGGAAAGTTTTAATCCACGTGTTCTTGTTCTATCTCTTTGTATTTGCTCTGTTTCTAGTATGTGCTCGCTCTTTACAAGTAAGTTGTTTGTGAAGTCTGCATTCAGGAAATATTAAGTAAGTTCATATTTTACGTTTTAATATGAAGTGCCTCTAAGATCATTTAGAAACATAATCATTATCAAACATTTTCACACAATACTTTTACTTCTCAGATACAATACAAGTAAATCTCAAAGCAAAGCAAAAACCACAGAGCATTAGGGTTATGCTCTGCTCACATTTCTGACATAAGTATTCATAATATTATACATCTATCTTTAGGATCATTTAGAAACAAAATAATTATCAAACATTTTAACACAATAGGTAGGTACTTGTATTTCTAAGATTTTTGAGATCTTATTGGCCAAATTCGTAGCCATGAAAATTAGAGAAAAGTCGTGAAAATACCTCGATTCATGAAAAAACTAAAAAGTACCATTCGATTGATTTCTAAAAAAATATGACTCCATGTTTGTATTTTTGCAACAACGGATTCGGTAGAAATGCATTATTGAATATGAAAGAAAATGGCTGTTTTTACAATTTTAGTTTGCCAAGCATCAATGTGGAAATTTTAAATCATCAAATAGATTTAATTTTTATGGGATTTATCCTCAATTAAACGATAATTCGTGATTAATTTAGTAAAGTTTAAATAAAATCGATGTAATTATTTTTTAAATAAGTACATAAGTAGATTTTGTTTATTACACATTACGTTATTTTTAACTGTATATGTATCATTTCCAACAACTGGAACTAACTAACATCAACACACAACAAAGGGGTTATTCCTGCGTGTCCCCAGGCTTTGTCCCAATGGGGATGGTAGAAGACGCGCAATAAAAGTCCCTTAAGACCCAAAAAATAAACAGCCCAAATACACGTTTTTACTAGCTATACTACTGCAATGAAATATATAAATATATAATTTAATTGATGCTTTAAATTTACATCCTAAAAATAGGAACATACCTACATTTTAGAGTTTAGAGATTAATAATGTTTTATTCTAACTAAATGAAGGAACTCTTCTTTTTAGTCATCTATATGCGATAACACTAGACTATCAAAAAGTATAACGTAAAAACTAGATTGCTCAAACAAAAAAAATTATAAACTTTTCCCAATGATGTCGGTAAATTTTTTACCATGTTTCTTGGTTAACACAGTCGGTACATACCGATTTAGTATGTGTCGGGAATTATACCTATGCAAAAATGGCAGTCCGATTTGATGTTTACATCTTTTCGTATTGGACAATTAATTCAAACAATGTGTTATCATTTAAGTTTAATTATTTTCATTGGGTTGAACTTCCGGAAGAGGAGAAACGAACCATCTCATTGTCTGGTTGAATCCATAAGGCAAAGTTAAAACGTTTTCCTGCGATATATTATGGACGACACAATTCCTACGTCAGCGTGTGAAATACTAGCTTTAGATTATTATTTGGATTTACATTATCTAATATTACTTGTGTCTAACCTTGTCTAACAGCTCCGTTCGTTCAACAATTCCAAAACTAGACTATGCTCATTCAAAGATTCCAGGTTCTCAGGCAGTTCGTCTGGAGATATCTTATATGGTTCTGTTGGTTCATCTTCACAGCTATAGATGAAGGTTAGCTCACTCCTTTTATCGCGGTTATATACAGCCTTCATCTTCCTAATCATGTTTACCATAAAAATCATTGCTTAATTTTTTTTAAACGCTCAATGATCGCATCAATGTTTTTCTTTATCCATTTTAGCACTAATTAAAATATAGAAAGAAGACACTTAGACAATTAAACCCGAAGAGAAGGACATGATGGGAAAGAGATAAAACATTCAATTTTACTAACAGCTTGGGTCCGTACGCGCAAAACATATCTATATATTTCACTAGCGTGCAAAATGAAATTAGGTGCCAACAATAATCCAATTTAGGAAGGTATTTAAAATATTGAGTCGCAAAGATAGTTTTAATTATTTGAATTTTACATTTTTGTAACACCTTGCCTTTTAAAACCCCACGCGACTAACCGAGGTTTGATAAAACCTGATGATGATGACAAACCTAGGTACATAAGTACACCTAGATTATAATCTGTATAGGATGCTCGCGTCTCCAGCATCCTGTGTAGTCGATACAATTGCCTCTCTTGTCCAATTCTCGCTGGACTTCATTGAATCGCAAATTTCGTACTCGCCGACTTACCGACTGACCTTCGTAGGTCTAGCACAAACTAAGGTGCTAACAGATATCTAGAGTCTTAATCCTAGAATACACATTTAACCAGGCTAACTCTTACCCGCTTTTCCAGGAAAAACGCAAGCTTAGGCGCATTTTTCCTGGAATGAGATACCCAAGATAAGTATCTCTAAGAACTTTAAATATAATATATTTTTGTGCATTTTAAAAACTTACGTATTTTTTTTTACTTTCTTATTGCGTCATTTATAAAAGTAAGAAAGTAAAACTAAGAGACAAACAGCATTCTAAAATCAAACTTATTGTATAATTAAACTAAAAAAACTTCTTTTGTATACGTATTTCTTTTAAATATTTTTTTGAATAAACATCTTTATTCAGAAAGAAAATAACAATCAAATAACAAATTTAAATTAAAACTAGTATTTAGAATACGTATTTCTTCAGTTTAGTATTTCTATATGATTTTCGGCATTAATCACATTTGCCTGGCTGCAAGAATTTCATCATAACGGTTAGAAAACTATCGTATCTATCCTCTGCTTCATAAAACAGCTTGATAGTTGACGTCATGGTTCATAGAATGTGGTTTCTTGATATTGACGCACCCCTTGTAATAAATATGAATGATGGAATTGTAGTAATATTATTATAGAACTCATAGACACAGATTTTTTTCACTACGTATTATAATAGGTACCAAACCCAAAACTATTGAATATAACTAATAGTGTTATAAAATTACATCTCAAATAGTTTCAAGACGAACACAAAATCTCAAATTAATTGAATTGCAAAAGATTAAGTCAACGTTGGCATTTGTTTTTCAAAAAGTAAAAAAAAAAAACAAAACGGTGGATATCTTTAAAATTTTCGCTCTTGAACTAAGGGCACTTTTTACGATCTAAAAACCGCTCGTTACTCTACTGCTAAAAAGAAGATGCAAACTACTGAGACAACACTCCAATGAATTTGTGGGATCCAGTATAAAACGGTGGATAAGGGCTGTAAGGTATCTAGAATATTATGTTGGAAAAATGTGAATACCACAAGGGATCCTGGTGGATTCGTTCACCAACTAAGTTTCAACAATTTTTGAACTACCCAAAATCTCTGCAGTTCACTGACCTAGCTCAACAAAACTACATCTCTGATTCCTCCAGCTAATTTCGCCGCTTCGATAAGATAAACGAATAAATTGTATCAACTATCACCCTTAGGGGACATCCCCACGCTTTGGCCCCTTCATGGACTATTATTCCCTTCTATTGTCCTACGATAAAGGGCCGTACACGCTATTCACAGTACGTGAGACTTACAAAGGGTTCAAACGGGCCCCATAGTAAAAGTAATAAAAAGAACTAGCAGAGATTATGGGATGTTCGTTAAAAATTGAAACGTTGGCTTTGGGCTTGACAGTTAGTATGGGCTGATAATTTTTGGGTATTAGACGAAATACATAGGTATTTAATACATCTACAGCTGTGTTAGCTTTTACTTGGTTAGGTACCTGTATGCGCATAGACAAATAGTTAATGTTTTTCGGCAGAGACTTTTCATTTTGTAGATTTTTCTAAATGATCTTTATGCTCGAGGGTTCTACGGTGGACACAGTTGCACGTCTGAGGTTTTTATTTTAAATCATAGAGAGAAATACCAAGAAAAATAACAACAGCTTCGTCTAGATCTAAAGAAAGCAGATCTAAGTTTGTTGTAGGAACTTTTGACCGTTACACTATAAATATATATTTAGAATTGCATCCAAAGGGGTTTGAAAAATTTGTCCGTAGCATAGGCACTGTTTTTTTTTTTCAACATCACGGGAGACAATATTTTTTTTTAATCCGATAGGATTTATTTTAGGTGCCAGTGATAACTGGTACCAGTCTCTGACAAACAGGTATTTGTATATTCTACATTTCAACAAATAACAATTACATATTTAGTTTTTGTTCATAAAGGTGTATTTATAACCTTTTTTGGAAAATAAACTTATTGTATTGTATATAACAATTAACTGTAAGAAGACATTTTCTAAAAAGAAAATAAATGACTTCATTATTATTTATTATTATATATTAGAATATAGGACACCTAATTATACACACCCTACACATATGAAAAAAATAGATCTTTAGTTACTTTTATCTGTGAATATCTAAAACAGGGGCAGCTGATGGACTTTCCAACAAAAATCTTCAAATCCATTACGTTACTATCAAAAACAACGAATAAATACTTAGTATGAGGGTAGGTATTTATCTAACCCACCCAACAATAACACTGAACATTTTCTAATTAACTATAAAAACAACGAATAAATTGGTAGTATGTGGGTAGGTTTGTATCTCAACAATAACACTTAACATTTTCTAATCAACACAGTTTCCGATGAGTTTCCGTTGCGATTTTCAACGGAAACCAACCCTTACCTTACTGTCATAGGGCTATCGGTATTTATAAAAGTAACAGAGACTGCCTTATCATAAGAAAATCCATCAATTAATCCTACTCACCCCGACCTTCCAAGACCGCTCACTTGTTTACACGCCAACACATAACAGCGGCGAAAACACTACTAAACAATAACAATAAAAAACTAATACCAACCTAATTGTGACGTATACTCCATTGTCTTCTAATTGTCTTGCATGGCGATGACGTTTTTTATGGCGGGAAGATTAGACGGGAGTTTAATTTTTTATATTTTGGAAATGGATTAGCGCGTCGTGGTTGCGCGGTGGTTGTGTCGCGACTGAGGCCCGCCCAGCTAACAGCTTCTCAACCCGACGGGATGGGGATCCTACCCTAAGGATCACGATCCAAGAGGAGATTCGCCAGGATAGTGGTTGTGACAGAACAGTTTGTTTGTAACTACATTGTAGCTAGTGTGTTGCCTGTTCTTTTCTATTATTATTAGTATTACCTACTACATATACCTACTATACCTGTCTTTTTTTCTGAGGTAAAGAACATTTTATGATTGCAAGTTCATTTGTTATTTCGTTTCATAAACATCGATCCCTTCTATCATCCTTGCTATTCAAAGTAGGTTACATACATACATGGGTATGTAAACGAAAATTGTTGTCGTATGCTTTTTGAAGTTTAAAATTCAGAAAAAAATAGATTTCGCTTTGGTAGAACCAATCCTCTATAACTACAGAACAACAATAAAGTACATGGCAGCATCGTAGGTCTGAGGAAGCCTACTAAAAAATTACTAATGGGAAGTTAAAAGATGAAAGGCCTTCTTTCACTTTTCTCTATTAATGGCTGGTTACTCTTTCTGGTAGGTACCTTAATAGATAATGATATAATATAAATAAATGTAATTTAAAAGACAATATCCTCAAACTGATGAATAAGTTTAGGTATCTGGTAAATGGGTCTGTCGGAAAACTAACTATAAACCTAAGAACCTTAAGGGCCTATAATATAGGATATATATTATGTGATAAGGATAGATATAGGAAAATTTTCGTTCATAGGAGCGAGACAGGGCAGAGCAAACCAAGCCCAAGAATCCAGTTTTAGCTTATTATCTATTAATTAGGACTTTATTTAAAAAAAAAACGAAACATGTGCAATGTTTTTATACTTAGTTCTATTACCATCCTTGTTTTCAAAATCTTTACTTCGGTACCTACTTATTGAGAAATTAAGACACTAAAAACTTAACTATTTATATGTAAAATTCGAAGTTAAATACCTATTTATTAGTTTGGAAGATATTTTAAATCTGATGGAGCTAACTTCAGGTAGTATAGGCCCTTAAGCTATCAATAGTTTCTTATACTTATCGATTTTCCCACGAAGCTATTTATTTTCCGGATGAAAAATTCATCACTTTCGCTTTGTTTGTCTAACAACTAGCCTCGCGTAAACCAAGCCTTACGGGCAATCTTGCCTCCCCAAGTTTTCCACGCTTTTTACTATGTAGTGAGAAATATTTACAGTCGATTAGTTTTTAGCACGTTTTAGTGGCAAGCTAGTTTGTTACGACTCATGGACTTGCCCTTTGTGGGACAAGTGGACTGGAATTGCACGACAATGAAGACACAGCAAGGAGTTGGAATTGGTTTTTCAAGTTGAGAAAGTTTTTTCAATAAATTTTGAAAACTTACCCTAGTAGGTACGTTTCTGTACCTAAGTACATAACATGGTGTTTTTTCTTTCATTCTTCAAATATATTCATTATCTTGTTAAATAGTTCATCTAAAACAGCCAAAAATAGGTAAAAGCTTAAAAGGGAGAAAAGTAATTAAAATACTCCTAAAAAATATTCTTTAATACCTACATATCACAACAAATTAGAATCAACCTATCCATGTGCACAAACGATACTTACTATTACTCAATCTGTTACTATGTACCTATATCATTTTCCTACAGCGTCATCTAGTGAAAAGATCTCAAACTAGCTCACAGCAGGAACATTTAGAGAGATTGGCCTCGGATTTTCCAACATAGTTCATTGAGTAAAACAAAGAGGGCGCTCACATAAGATTTTCTTCCCGCTTATTTTTGAAGTTGCATTAGTGAGTAAATACATACATAAATAAACGAAAAGCAACAAAGGCATGAAAAAAACTATTATAAATCCTTATTATAGAACAAAGTAGCAGCAAGCAAGTATGGTTAATCCCAAAGAGATGAAACTATAACAACAGCTAGATGATCCTGTAGGTAAGCATGTACGAAACTAGGTCAATGACAAAGAGGACGATTATTTCATTGTGTCCTACCTATCCTAGCGACGGAACTCACTTATTTGACAAGGACTTAGGGGCAAAATATTCATATATTTTGATTGTTTCTTAAAATTGCTAAAGATTCTTAGGAAGACGAAAAAATCCTAACCAGCTAATAAACCGAAAAAGGTTTTCAGTCAAAAATTAAAGATATTGGTTTTACAAAATTAAACACCTTTTATGATCATTGATTTATTGCAACTAGGTATGTTTTAAGAAATGAAATAAGTTCCCAAAAAAGATGCCCAGAGTGCGGGTAAGCACTATAACAAAAATCCTTAGGTATGTTTTGATTTTTGACTAGTTTTCATCAGTTCACAATTCGTTTGAATTGTTTTGTTTAGCATTAATTATCAAACATGACGGGGAATTCTGGACTTTAAAAAAATGCTATTTCAGTTTTACCCCTCAAAGGGGATTTGTCAAGGGGGAAAACTGGAATAACCCAAACTTTTTGAGTACCTACCTAATTAAGTCCATATTTTCATAAACTGCATAAATACATCTTATTCTTATGTCAGCAAACAAATAATACTTACCTCTACACAGTCATTGGCATCGCTGACCCGACCCATATTCTCATAATAATTACCAGCATATCCTGACCTTCCACTTCCCCCTTACCTCTTCTGCAGTTCGAACATTTTGAGGAAAATCCATAAGCCGCGAGAGATCAGCTTATAATGGCAAAGGTGCTGTGACGTGCTTCGATAGGACTATTCCTGACACGCCTGATTATGTTATTTTTAAACGGCTATTATTGAAGTGGCTCTGTTTTTTTTTAGTTTTAAAATTTCAAGATTGCGACACCGGAATTCGGTGTTTTGAGAAATCTCTATAAACAATATTTTCATGTTTTTTCTTCCTACGCGCCCTACTCATACAATGTCAATCAACTCAAATGGTTATTTATGGTATGTACCAAATCTAGTATAAGCGTGCTGCCGTTAAAATAGTGCTGGGGAAAACGTGTTATTGAGTAAAGATGGCGACTCGGCAAACTAAGTGTAGAACGGCCTCCGACCAGGTGGAAGGACGATCTGCGAAAGACTGCAGGCAGATGCTGAATTCGGGAATCTAAAGACAGGGCGCTATGGAGCTCATTAGACGAGTTTTGTGTCCAGCTGTGGACTAATAAAGGCTGATGATGATGATGACGTACCTAGTAAAAAAACTTTTTTAATCAATAAGTATTCTATATTATGTAGGTTTTTAGCATTCTGAATCTTCTAACAAGCTTTCAGGCTTCGGGGATAACAGAGATTTTTGAGCAAGGGTAAAAAATCACCCTCGCTTTTTTCACGCATTAACACGTTAATTATTAAAGAAAGAAACGCACGTTATAATAAGAAAATCGCTGACTATTTAATAAACTAGCGATCCGCCCTGGGGTTTCGGACGGGTATGATCTATATAGCCTATGACACTCACAAATAACGTGGCTTTCTATTGGTAATAGAATTTTCAAAATCGGTTTAGTAGATCCCCTATATTCTCACAAATTCACAAACTGTACCTCTTTATAATATTGTAATGCTGGACAATCACACAGCATCATCAAGCCACAAGCTAAGCAGAGCTTGTGTTATGGATACTAGATGACTGATAACTTAATACAATACACTACATGATAGGATAAAAGGATGAGATTCAATCAGAATAGCCTTGTTTCAGCTAAGGGTGGCGGGGTCGCGACCGCTTACACTCTCGTGCTAAGCGCCACTAATCATGACTACTGCGGTACGTTAAGTAGTTAAGTAGGTACTGCTTAGGACTAGTACCTAGTCTTTTATTTCCATTATAAAAAAAGGAGTTTCAGCTCGCGGCTATGCTCACGTGGTTCTAAGACTGAAACCCGTATTCATTGAACTGCTCGTATTATTCTATCGTAGTAACAGTCCCGTATTATGAAAGTTTGCTCAGTCATCTATCTAAGCTTGAGTAACGTTTTTGTATGGCTATGATATACTTAGTCCATAGTTTTGATAGTTTTTCTTATGTCTGAGTTGAATTAAATGCTATAGTATAGAATAGTTTAGAATGCTCAGTCATAAATCTATGCGTGAAATTTATAGAAATGTAAAAATATGACTGAGCAAGCTTTTAATAATACGGGCCTAAGCGTGTCCTATTACTTAGGGATCATTTTCTTTGTATTTGTATACTCAGTGGAAGAGTTTTGAGTATCAGAGCAGCAGTTCTGATGATATAGTGCCCATTCTCCGTATTATTAATTACGTAATCTGTAAAAGTTCTTTCCTGTGATGTGTATCTATTATGGTCTGCAATAAAGAGTAATTGTATTGTATTAAACTTAAAAATTAAACCTCCCATATACTCGGTAAGTCAGATCGCATTGCTAAATAATAATAATATTTTTAATGAAAATTAACTAAGACTTAGAATTAATACATCTTTAATTCCCAAACTAGGATAAACCTGTATCTTGGGGATGGGGACCTCCTTCCTTGGGTTTCTCATACTTTCTTCTTCTGTTGCCATAAGTCGGAGTAGAAATAACACTGTTTAGCAGCTGTTTTAAGTTGCAGACCATTACGAATCAGGGGGTAAAAGTTCACTGATTTTATTTTTCCATTTTTTTTTCTTCGTTATCATAGCTTGATTCTGCCAGATCTATATTGACGGTCTGGTCTATTTAGTTAGACTGCTGTTACACTAGATCACAAATGATCTAGGCGAGTGGCAAACCAGAAACATGTTGCCAATAACAAACAATAACAAAGTATTCAAGTCTAGATGTGAGTCTAGAATCTAGTCCAGGAACATAGACGGGTTCAAGTACGTAATGGGCAATAAAGCGAGCCGGGATCACAGTGCAAACGGACACACCAATTTTATTTAGTTGATTGGACAAGCACTTAACGGCTACTGGGTGTGGTGTCTTCTAAAGCGGCGAAGTATTGAACGACTTTTTTATATCTACCGTGCTCAAATCGCACCGTGCCGCGTTACGGAATCACAAATATGTCATAGAGAAAACGGTTTTGTACGATTCCACGCCGTTTTCTTGTCGTATGAGTGTAACGCGTTTGGATTGTCCGTAGTGAATAATCCCGTATACTTAGGTATTTTTTGTTTGCATATGATTTCATGGAAAAGGTACTTACTATACCTATTTTAAATATTGTTACCTATACTGTAAGTATCTCAAGAAAATATCGAAAGATTTTATAACTTTTATTTTAACATATACTTATGTAAATGTTACATTATTACCATTTAAGATGGTACCTTACCTAACCCATACCCACTTCAAGCAGTAATAAGCACTTTTTTTTGAAATGGCATGTGCCTATATGAAACACTACAGCTTTTGAATAGGAACCTTTAAGATTTTCAAAGTACTTAATGTGAAAATAATGTCTTTATTAAGACAGAAAATTACAATCAAATAATAGAATTAAGAACATAATTAATTTCGCGTTGGCCATAAAAATTACAACCAACCGTTTCTAACGCGTTGTAACGATAATATTTTACGAGTTCTTCTAACAAAGTTTACACTCAGAACTTTGAACCTGAAAACAATTAAACAATACATAAAAGATAATTAATGATGTACGTGTTTAGAAACAAAAAGAACTAAACCGATTTTAAAAGCTTCACTTCGATATTGTAGTTCATGGGAATCGGGGTCTGACGTCGTTTATGATTTTTGACGTACTTACCTACGACGCTTTTAGGTTTGAAAATACAGATATGTATAAAGTCAATTTTAACAGAAATAGTTCACGAAAAGCACAACCCTGACACTCAACCATTTCTCCATACAAAAGCCGTGTTTGGGCGCACACATGCGCAACTGTGTTGCGGTACACATGCAACTGTGTGAGTGACGGATAGGGTTACTGCAATGTATTGTGCGAGTGAGACAGTTGCGAAACAACTCAAAGAAATCTGAAAAAGTATACAGAAAGTAGGCTCTTTGAACGACATGAAAATGCAAGTTTTTTTTTGATTCGACACAGAAGGCGAGTTTAAACCTCAAAACAACAAAAATGTCCATGCTCAAACAAAGAAACGTAAAATATCAACGCCCTCACTTAACTTAAATATATGAGTGAGGTCTTCAAAAGTCGACTCTGCGTGAAATACAGGTAAGAATCAAGCAAATGTATCCAGGTTTTTTTTCAGCGGCAGCGTCCAGAGAAATTCCAATGAAACAGTCGTCTGCCAAAATGCTGCGTGCGGCCGCCGTGCGTGCGCCGTACAAACCTTGCATTTGGAACAAAAACCGTACCGGTTAACCGGGGCCGGCCCTGCCGCCATCGCCGGCGCGGTGGATTGAGGAAGCTCGGTCAGGGTGGTGGGCGAGAAGTGTCCATTCTATAGGTACGTTAGTATTATTATATTAGATATATTCTGTCAAAGTTTCTACCTATGAACATAAAAAGGCTTTAGTGAATGTTGCCCTTGAGTTAACGCAGTCCCACGTGACAAATTCTATGTTCCTTTGACAATTGCCTACAAACAACTACCTAATCTGTGTACACCTATTTTTTATAGCCATAGTAACTGTTGACTTATCTATAGCGTTCAGTAACTAACTAGTAGTTATTCTGTGTACAATGCTATAGTAAGTGGTAGATAGTCTGTGGGGGTGAAGCAATGGGTAGGTCTGCAGTGCTCCGCTACCGCTCGGGCTGGCCGCCCGTCGTCACCCGGTGTACCAACATAACAAACAAACAAACAGTGTGTGATATCAAAATATGAAGTGACCTTTAGGATTTTTTTAAAGAAATGTGAGTACCAGTACTTACCAACTACCGTTTTTTTTATTTCTGAACGATTGTTGTCGAATGTGTGGAACTTCTTAATTGAATGTTAGTTTGTAATAGGTATATTTTGATCGTTATTGTTCTAAATTTATTGGCAGTTGCAAAGCTAGAAATAATTCATCTAGTTTAGTAATTTAATTACAGCCCAACAGGACCTTACGAAACTGTTTTATTTTGATCACACAGCTTGGCAAAAATGTTTATTATATGGAGTTAAATATGGGTACCTACTAAATTTTTTGTTATCAAAACCTTTCTTTTACGTTTTTGCCATGCTGGTATATCACCTCATACGTGGAATCCTGGTTTTACCTTCTCAAATATACCTTCAGGACAACCTTACCAAAGCCTAAACCCATGAAAAAACCGGTAAATGTAGCCCACTCATAAAACCGTATTTATATTTATAAGACAGAATAATAAGCACCCCAAATTTGTTGAATGTAGTTTGTCAGTAGAAACTGGGACTCATTATCAGCTCGTAGACAACAGATAAAAATAACATCCATATAAATAGAAATAAGGTACATTTCCCACCGATATGTTAATGGAATTATCAATGTGTTGGTATTATAGCATAACCAGACCATACTTTTGATAAGACGAGAGTACTATTTGGAAGATGTCCAGATACAAAAATACAATGCCTAGCTGTTCGATTCAAGACCGCCTGGGTGCCGGGCGAGCTGTGAATTTAACGTTGGCATTCCCAGATAATTGGACAAAACACAATGTGCTTTTCTTTAGTAGACAATGCGAAGTCTGAATGCTCTAATTTCACTATCATAAGTTGTTGACGGAGAGCTAGCTAGCTTGTAGTGTTTTCTCAGTCCAAGGCTTAAGACTGCGAACCTCAAACCCCCCATACAAACGTACTTTCCGATTCACTTTATTCTTCACTTCCCTTTCATCATCATCAGCCTATATTAGTCCACTGCTGGATATAGGCCTCCCCTAATGAGCGCCATAACTTGCCGCATCCAGCATCTGCCAACAGTCATTCGCAAATCGTCATCCCATCTGGTTGGAGGCCACTTCCCTATAATGCAATGAAATTTTGCCATAATCTGATAAGAAATAGCTACGATTGTACCATTTTAGTTTTTCAAAACACTTAATCATCATTAAATGAGAGCGTGAATTCATTTCAATTCATTTTCAAGCGATTTTATTACTTTCGCTCTCATTTAATGATGATTTTGTTTATTGGAAAACTAAAACTGTGCAAACAGCTATTTCTTATCTGATTATGTGCAAAATTTCATTAAAATCGGGGACGTAGTTTCCTTCCAAATGAATTGAAGGTACTTTTGTATGCTTATAGGTTCGCAATCACCAGATACAGCAGTACACACCCAAATCCTTTTTTGTCATTGTGATTGGTCATATATATCTGAAGACAGTGCGCTATGGCTCTCATTAGGGGATCTCTCTATGTCCAGCAGTAAACTTATATAGGCTGATGATGATGATATTCATACCATCACGAATTTGTTGAGAAAGAAGGGTGTTTTTGTTTATTCTACTACTACTACTAACCCCGAAGATCTGCAAAAGACTCTTGCAGATTCTGGATAGCTGACCAATCTAGAGTCTTTCATGATAAGGCTAATTAGTGTCCTGACTTGGACATCAACGCCACCCCATCATGGCATAACTATTCTATTCGAACATGGCATAAATGTAAAACAAAGTTAACTAAAGTCAGCTCAAAGAATTAGCAAGCTGAAGTGACAGTGGGCCGACCATACCTCGCAAAGAAACAAAAACCGCTGTGGTAAACGAGTTCTTGAGTGGAAACCACGACTCAGCAAACGTACAGTAAGACACCCCTCTGCAAAGGCTGCTGGCAGATGCTGGATGCAGCTGAGGACAGAGCACTATGGCACTTATTATGGATGGACAGCAAATATGCATTTTAGCTGTGCTTGCAATTAAATAAGTATTTGTTGGCTATTACCGAAACTAGCTCAGTCCGCGATCATCGGATAAAACCTGTCGGGTTCAAACCATTTTACCAGTTCAAAGTTGGCACAAAAGAGCATCTATCTACGAATGTACGATCTCAAACTTTGAAGTTAATCAGGCACGTATCGAGGAATCAATGACTCCATTAAACGGTTAGTCGTGCAGGGAAAGGTGGAAGATAAAAGACCGAGTGGTAGATCGCTTATGAAGTGGACCGACCAAATAAAATCTGCCGCTGTAGTCCACCTGCATGAATACTCCAGAATGACTACCAACATGGAGAGATGGCGATATCTCGGGAGGCAAGCCACAGAGCCCAAGAAGACTGGTCATGACGGTCACGACGGCCATGACCGTTCTGCCAAGAGAACTACGAATGAGAAGAACCATAAGTAGTACTTTAATAAAAAGAAAAATTGTGGCTTCTGAATATAGTCCGTACCATGAACCAGTGACTTTCCTTGACCACTAACCAAACACCATACCAGTTTAAGGGGTTTGGGGAGCAACTATTAACATCTAACACAACCCCCAAATACAACCCTCTTCAATAAGCATCAGTCAAGAAGTTGTCTTGTGCTAACAATGTTATTATTATCAATCCCTTCCCAATTGTTTACTTTGTTCTATCTCAGGATCATTGTCACTAATGTCACTGATAAATATTCCAGTTTAAAGGTTATCGTGGTGAGTGCTACAAAAATATTCCCAACACTTTTTAAATTGACCTTTAGTTATTACTAGCAGCGCCTCGCAGCTTCACTCGCGTAGTTCCCGTTGCCGTGGGTATCCATAAACATAAAACATAGCCTTTATAATATTAGTGTAAATCAATGTTACGAATTTAGGGTAGTAATTGAAGGAATAGTAATTCGGCGCGGGTTGGCGCATGATACAATTTATTATATAGTTTTTAATACTTTCTGCCAATAAAACTAGGGAAAAAGTAATTTACCGCAAATCGTAAACCTATAAACTTAATATCGTTAGCATCTTTATTTGGGAAAATGTGGATTAATAGCACAATTTTCGTATTTTCCCAAATGCGCCAAAGTTCTCTCGCGCCTCTCGCGAACAACCATGCACTAGTTTCGCTATGCTCGATTCGACGCAATGCAATTTACAATAAAAATAACTAAATCGCAACCATATTTTGTTTATTGACCGTCATGTTCTTACTTTTTGGAATGGAGTATGAAAACACTATACCTATAAGCATTTCTTTCGAATGACAATTGGATTCAAAACGACTTACTATAAGATGAAGAAATGATGATTGAGTATATGATAAGTTCCCTAATATTATGTCACAGTCGCACATGCTATGATCAAATAATAACTCAAATATAATATAAAAATGACATCTATATTTTAAATGATATTATTTTCTTTATTGATTGTAGCATTTTAAAAGTAAACTGAAATACTAACTGTGTCAAATAAATGATTATCTATGTTAGCTTTTATAATTTATTATATTAGTTTGTTTAGATCATTATCTGTAATCAGATATTTTCCTATCGTTCGTTCCATTATTGTAACTCATGACTCACAATCCATTCAATTGTATTTTACTTATGTAATTATTTAAAATAATATTTTTTTAGTTTCACTAAGCTGCCGCACACAGCGTATTTTTAAAAAACTTTTAAAAACGGATTCTATTTTGCGCTGTATGTATGTTTTTTTGTATATTATGTTCTTCAATATATCCGTCATTTATGGACCGATTTGTATGATTCTTATGCAATTGTATAGAAGGTTATTCTGAAGTGGCCTCATAAAAAAAAGGTTTCCGAGGGACTTGTATTAATCCCGTAAAACTTAAAAACCTTTTATGCTAAGGAATATGTAATCATTATTTGGTTGTTTTCAAAACAATCAAATGATGTTTTAAGTATAAATAAATATAAAAAAATTGTAAATAATCTCCTCTAACTTTATGTAGGTACTTTTAATGGTTTGAACTTATTTTTAGGGAGCAGTATCGATCATCTGTCTGAACCATAGCATGATAGGTCAATGTGGCGAAGTTAAAGCACCATCAGTTTTAAAACAGCTTATGTTTGACGGACGCAGTAATGTACGGTATCTATATTTAAAGGTACCTATCGGAGGACATGCTAACATGCCTGCCAATAAAGACTTTTTGTTAGGAGGATATTTTGATTCTATTGTAAGTTAGGAAAATAACAATAATTTTTATTTTCTCATCTGTTTATTTTCAAAAATATTACCTTTGTGAGTGTATGTTGGGTGTTGTTATTTTCTGGTTATTGGTGTCTTAAATACTAAATTAGGTTTACCTAGACACTAGGGAACCCTGTTAATTTATAGCTGCTGTAATAGGGGAGTAAAGGGAGTCGTTATTCCGAGGTAGATACTATAGAAGTAGCGCAAGGCCTACCGTTTAAAATAAATATATTGTTCTTGAAGCAATGGGGTAACTTCACATCAAGGTGGAACAGAGCGAAACTTGAACTCAAAAGTATCGCTTTTCTATCTATCCTTCTGGTCGAAGCGATGCGTGACCCGAGAGCTGTTGAGTATTTGGCACAGCATCAGCTTTGCCATACAGCAGCGGGGCAAAGCAGCCAGCGTCTTGGGCACGCTTCCGACTGGTATTGATATGGATGTCTGTAGATTATTTGCAACAGTTTGCAGTTAGCTCAATTGTTATCAATTCTATATAATAATTTTATTTTATTCCTTGTTTTGATTGTAATATTCTTTCAGATTAAGATTTTTATTTAGAGTAGGTATAGCAAAAAAATATTGACTGGTACATAAACAAGACTCACAAGAATCGTCTTGAACGATCAAGAATCTATTGGTGTCGCTTTGGTGGATTGGAGTGACCGTGAATTTCACTTGAAAACAAGGCCCTTATGAGCTCAATATAGCCCACACATATGCTGTGTGCCTCTCCACAGCAGTGGACTAATATATGGTGATGATGATGATGAATGTTACTTTACCAAACTAACAGTATCACCACACCATATTAGCAGCGGAATTAATGCTTGTTCTTGTTAAGTCTCAAAGTGCCAACAGAAGAATTTAGGCAAGTGTAATTTGTACAATTACACCACACTGTAGTCAATTAAAATTTTGCCAATTTATCTTTCAAAAAATAATAGCTCTAATTGTATCCTTTTTCGAAAGCTATTCGCAATTGAAAAATGACATCATCGCACTGAAGTTCAGACGTCTCAATTAACTCTAATAGCTCTTCGGACATGAAGACATGGTGTCATTCGCTGTAACTGGGTTCATGGTATTAATAAAGATAATCCAGTGTAAACTTTAATTAAAATTTACGATGGAAAATTTTCCTGCCATATTTTTTTACTGAACTACCAAAGACCAGACCACGATGTCGAACGAAGACCATGTTTATAGATAGAAACTATCTCATAGATTGATATTTTATACTTTTCAAAATATTGCCATTCGAATAAAGTCGAAAAGTTAACTGTCAAAATAATTGGCAAAAGTTTGAAACCCTCGGCGTGCGAGTTACACTCGCACTTGATGGATCTTGTTTTTTGTTAAATTTAAATAGGATTCACAACTACAGGTAGATTTATATACATAATAATATTGCTGGTGAGTATCTGGCACAGCGCATCAGAATTGAAATACAGCGGGGCAATGCAGCCAGTGTCATGGGCACGCGCGCGACTGGTATTTTTATGGATCAGTTGAGCTACCTGTAGATTGTTTGCAACATTGTCTGCTGTTAGCTCAATTCTTTCAATTATGTGATTGTAATTTTCGACAGGGAGAAAAAAAACAATAATAGAATGTCGAGTGTCGAGGGCACAAGACCGTCTTGAGTGGAGGCGATTGGCCTACATCCAGAAATGGATATATGAAAGGCCGCAATGATGATGATGTAGATCCTATGAAACATTACGCTAGGAACAACCAACGCGTCTCAAAAACTGAGAACAAAAGCAGATACCAACGTCAGATGGAAATTATTACTTAGGAGAGAAGGAGACAAACAGATTCTTTCGGATTTATTGTAGTTGTTATATGTAGTATAAATACGGTTGATTTCACAATCGTGTCTTAGCTAGACGACACCTACGCGTGTCACGCTGCAAGTGTCCAGACGGCCTTGAGTCCCGGCTTGCAACTGTTTACGGTTTATTGCCATTATCATCCAGAAATACGTGAGGTTATTAGGCTAAGCGGTTTTGGAAAGTCTGACATGCAGATGTATCTAAACTTCCACTACCAAATACACTAACTGTAGCTCGCGGCTTTATGCGCATTTTTCTTCGACTGATATGGCGCGGCGGGCGAAGGTCCGCCTACGACGCAGAAGGTTGCGAGTCTTTTCCCCCAAAAGAAAGTGTTTGTACGATCTGCAAATATTTGTCCCGGGTGTCCTAGTTATAATCTATGAATTATAAAAAATCTACATTTATCACAATCTATGTTTTGATTTAATTTAACTTTATTCGATCCAATTTAATTTGATTTGTTTCGTATTTAATTTAATTGTGATTTGATTTTCAGTAACCTTAAATTTAACAGTAGTAGGTAGGTATTTGAATACTAACATTAATTATAAGAGATATTTTAGATACTAACAAATTAAGGGTCTCGGTTATCTAAAATAAAAGATTTTTTTTATGTAATTTATTGTACTTAACACATCATTCACTACATCTTACAGTACACTACATAGTCTAGTGACGTAAATCAAGCAAAAAAAATCTAGTATGAAAGCACAGAAGTTACCAGCTACAGAAAGTGTTTTCAACACACTAATCTTGGGCAAGGGAATGAATGGCTGAGTTTGATAATACAGTGTGAAAAAATCTATGGACCCTGGAGGCCTTTAAACCTTTAAACTTTTTTTACCTTTTGAAATGATCAATGAATTATAATAATTATCAGAATAATCAGAATAATTCTCACTACATAGTTTAAAACAAAGTCGCTTTTCGCTTTTTGCTGTCCGTCTGTCCTTATTTATGCTTAGATCATTAAAACTGCGCAACGGATTTTGATGCGTTTTTCTAATTGTTATAGTGATTCAAGAGGAAGGTTTATACGTATTAATACAGGCACAATAAAGTACTCGTGCGAAATCGGGGCGGGTTGCTAGTTTTGTATAATTTATGGTACATATTATGAGAATAAGTATGTACAACAATAAGCAATAAATTTAAACAATAAAGTATCATAATCGTAAACTAGCAAATGAAAACGTGAAATACTCGTAATACCGGCTGTACACTGGCTTACACTCTAAAAAAGTCTTTATTTTAGCTTTTAATTACTGAAAAAGAAGTAGAGTTATTTTTAATAGTAACTTGTTACATAAATAAACAGAGATTGTGTTTTTACCAGTCTAGTAGTAGGTACGTCTTTTTATGTATTTCATCTTATATCTAATGTTTTTCTAGTAAGTTATTGAATATAATCAATGCAATCATGGTAAAATTGTTGAAGTTATCTACACTAATATTATAAAGATGAAAGGAAGGATTTGTATGTAACGAATAAACATCTACAGGACCGATTTCAAAAATTCTTTTACCGATAGACATCTAAATTATCACTGAGTAACATAGGCTATAGGATATACCCGTGCAAACCTGGGATAGACCGCTAGTAGATAATAAAATTCTCTTTTGTTGCAGAGTATATAAGCCAGCAACCATGGGGGCGATGTTCCGAAGCGAGGAGATGATTCTCTGCCAGCTGTTTGTGCAGCCAGAAGCAGCATACGTCTCCATGTTTGAACTGGGAGAGGCAGGCATCGCACAGTTCCGAGATGTAAGTACCACCTCATTTGCTCCCGTACTTCATCGGCTAAGCCTCCCTAGACAATGGGGAGTTAGCTTTTGCTAGAATTACGATTGAATTACGGGATTGGTGTCCTTAAAATATTAGTCGTGTTGTAAAACATCCACCTGCTTCATCGGAGGTGTCAATTTTAACGGCGCGACCGGCATGGCTGTAAGTTCCACAGTTCTTTATTCATTAGTAACACCTACAAATGACAAAATTACAGTCAGCAGTCAGAACGATGATGGTTTTAAAATTGGCCTCGGCATTTAACTAAACACCGCCGTTGAGTTAACTGCCTAGTCATTAGCGGACTGACTCAACAATCCAGGGCGTCGTCGACGTCGTACATACAAATCGCAATATTGAAATGACATAGGTGGTAAATGCGGGATGTAATAAACTGCATACTAAGAACCTGTTTTATAAAATTAATTTGGAATAACAATAAAAGTAACATTGTTACATAATTGTTACCAAATTATGATTTTAAGACCTTTCCTGTGGATGCTTTACACAATTATACAACAAATATATTCTTTAAGAAATGAAAGAAGTTTCCAAAAAGTTTTTGAAAATTTTTGGGAGCTTATTTCATTTCTTAGAGATACCCAGAGTACGGGTAAGCACAATAGCAAAAATCCTTAAATATATTCTTATTCTTACAATTAAATTTAAAAGTAACAAAGTACCTACATATAATATAATTATGACGAAGCTAAGAACAAATCATATTTTAAAAAGTTAAGTAATTTGTGGTTTGACTTGTCCGTTCTAGAAAGATCAAGGGCAAATGGAACAGCATTTCACAGAACTGGATAACAAATATCTACGTGGATCCGTATACCTTTAATGTCGTCACAGCTCATACTTGTCAGGTCAATGTCGTGGATCCACCGCTCGATGGCCCAATTTTTGTCCTCTAGTAAATACGGGACCACTGCAGAACCACCAAAACAGTTTTTCCTTTTGTTATGAACTACGTAAAAAAGAATAAGATCTATGATTTACAGTTTTAAATCAATTTCAGGATTCCAAAGTTACATTACTTTGGAATGAACTCTGAAATTGATATAGAACTGTAAGTCATAGATCATAGTTTTTGAAAATTTGACAAAACGACAATGTTGTTCTTTTTCTTGGAAACCATGAATAACGCATCAATCCAAGATCCTTTCGCTTCCTTTTTCATTTGAATAACTTTATTACAAAAACTCTTAAAATTGACTTTGATAGTGTCAAATCATATCAATTTCAATCAATTATTATTAAATCAATTTACCAAAGACTTTTTCAACATCCACATTATGGCTATTTAGACACATTTAAGCATGTATTTACAATTGAAACAATAAGTGTTGCATTTTATTAACTTGACTCCCGATAAAAATACGATATTTATCTATCAAAACCAGCTTTAAGAATAGTTTTAAATAAAATAAAATATAGAAAAGAGAAGGATCTCCATCCTAGTCTACTTTGATGTAATAATGTCAATGTTTACTACTTCTCTGAAAACAACCTAGCTCCATCTATCGGAAAACCCCGACAGGGTTTTACCATAGGCTTAGAAAACGTAGTGAAAAAAATCTATGTCTAGTATGGGTTTTACCAACTCACATCCATAAAGCTTGCCATTGTCACCTACATTATAATGTACAATTTATAAGTATAATCATTTCATTTATTTATTCTGCCATGTCACATTATGTTGTGGTAGACAGCTATGTGTGATCCCTTCATCACACAACGCACAACGCTGAGGTATGCGGTGCCGGACACATTTTCCCCTCACCGCTGCTGATGCAAACTTCGACGGAACAAGATCACTAGACGTTTTTCATACGATTATGACACTGCATACCGCAGCGTTGTGATCAAGAGATCAAGGCTTAGGCTACCAACATAATATTGTCTAAACCTATTGACTACACTAGAGACATGCACATATATTTATCGTTCAGAATCACAATTCAAACCGCAGTTTTGTAAGAAATTTTAAGATATCCCAAAGAAAATTCTACTTCGACGAGACTTAAACCCGCAACCCTTCCCATCAGTTCGTTTATCATCAATAACGTTTATTTCTTTAGGCTTACAAAATAAGCTTAGATAAGTCAAAGGGTAAAAAAATCAGTAAAGAATGTGCTGCCAACTGTACCACGAGGTCAATGAGTCGAAAAACCCTGGGACTTCCATCGAACTCAAGCGCCGATTATTGGAACTAAGACGGAAAAAATTCTCACGAAAAGTTGCAACGACACTTTCTGCTATAGTAAGCTATTGTAAGCCGTGCGGCGTGCGCATGTTTCTTTGTCTCTCTCTCTCTCTTATAGAAAGGAACTTCGTTCCATCCGGGTGTCCCTTGACACCTCAACTTTTTTTCTTACAAAATTGCCCCAGAGTGAGGCTTACGGACTTTATTAGCTACAAACCACAGTTTTTTAAAGAAACGAACCACGTTTTGTAATTACTGTCTACATATACATACATAATCATCAGTAATAACTCTATATCGACTTATATTGCGGCCGTCAATCGTCTCAGGGCGGTCTTAGCTCATTTCAATAATATAGACCAACTATTTGTTATTTCTGGCTGCGGCTCCCTTCAATCGTCTATTGATGGTTCTAGTTTTGGAAGGTACCTATAAATGTACATTTTGGTCTTTTAATTGTAACCTTGGTCTCAACTCAACTCATGGTAAAACTAACATTTATGTAATGAATGTACGTTACGTGCCTTAATTACAAATAACTGTACCTAAATTTCGGATACCTCTGTTCTAACTAATATTATTATTTGTTCGTTTATGTAAACAAAATTTGTTTATTTCAGACAAAAAACCCTTATCACACAAAAATAGAATAACACGGCGCATAATGCTACCGCAAGTCACTTTCTATCCCTCCATTTGAAGAGAAATCTTATAAATGTCCAGTATATCCTTATATATATCCAATTTATGTATATACAAATAATACAACCGTAAATTTACCAAAATTTAAAATATATTATAGTTTGGAGGAATATATGGATGTTGTTCGCTCAGGACCGTTAATTTGTATCGATAATAATATAGTAAATAAACATACTCTACAAAATATCATACTTTCAGTAAATCTTAAAAACTCAATCACGTCGAAAGCGTTAGTTCGGTTCATGAAGTTATCAACGCCGCTGTAAACGTTTTTTTACACAAGAGGGCAATACCACAAATAAAGAATTGATAGAGATATGTTATGTAGATAGAAGGCGAGAGGCGCATTGATCTAAATATTTTCAGAATCGAAGTAGGAGGTTGGATTTATTACCGCGCAACATTAACCATGTTTCCTGATCGGACTAATGGGAAACTATTAGTTTGATTTAAACTTACGCTGTTGATTGAGACGAAAACTTTAACTAATCATTCTGCCTTTGGTAGAGATACAAAGTCAAAGTCGTTCCGTGAGCTTAAGCATGCAAAAAAGAGAAGTCAAAACTAAACAAGTTGTGATAAATATCCCGTTATTTGTTGTTACAGCCGTAAAAGAAATATTTAGTCGTTTAATCGAAAAGTGTAAATTGCAATTGTATAAAGTGCGATTGTGTAAATTATATTTTTTTACGCTATTGTATTGTATTTATTTATTCCATAAAGATACATTGTTTTTCATACATTGGTTAATGTTATACGGCCTGTTGACAGATGCGCAAACCGACAACGTAGGCTTCGTATTGGCATCCTATTTATAAATCTGTATATGGTATAAAATTGACTTGAATAAGTGCTCATTTTGTAAGCCTAAGAAAATAAGAGTAAAAGTTATTAAATTGAATCTTTGTGTCAAATTTTTTCTCAAGTATCAAGATCAACGGAATTAAAAAAAAACAATATAATAGACAAAAACCTACAGGTATAGTAAATAACAGTGTTATTTTACTGGTTTTTTATTATCAAATAAGATGCTATTAATTTTATCCAATTCATGTATGGATTATCCACTTCATGGACCTTTTTTTGTTTACAAGTGGAAGAAGTGGAAAATAAACCAATAGTAATTGTATGAATTATAACCTAATACATTATTATTTGCCTGTAGATCAAAAACAAACAAAAACATGAAATCCCGGACCAAATGAAGTCCTCATACAAGAGAGGACATAGGAGATCTGTAACAGGCACGGGACAATCACATGATAGCAGGATGAACGTACGTGCTCATTGACGTTTCAATTAAAAACAATATAAACTCGCGCGCCATTCATAATGCTGGATGTGTTGCGGTAAGCGCAAGAATTTAACATCACTGGGTAATTGTTTAGTGGAATTAAACCTCTTTATGGTTTTGAATTCAAAGCGGAGAACATGAAGTTTTTTTTTGAGATTTAAATATTTGATTAGAATGTAAATCAATCTATGTAAATAAAACAAATGAATGTGGTAGGCGTCTGGTTATTGACTAAAAGCTTTTCTTCCTAGCCTTCATAGAAAGTTACGAGTATCTTAGTAGTTTTTATCCAATTCCAATTTTAATAAGATTCACAAACTTCATTGTTTTTTTTTTTGTTTTGTTTTAAATCATATAATCTTTTTACAGATAACTGAACAATAATACCTGAGCTCAAAGTAGAAGATGATCTAACGGACTAAAGGATGCGTGCTAAGAATCTAAAAATAACTCCGGTTCCTAAGAAATGGGGGTCACACCCCAGCTGGAACTTAGGACCTATTGGGAGTAGCAATAGAGTTGTGTGTAGTTTGTGTGTAGTCTTGCGTGGAGTTCTACTGCTAAGTAGTGATACTGGGGGCTTACTGGCCGGATACAATGATTTTTCGCTCTCGTATTTTTTTCTACGTAGCGATACGAGGTACCTTTGGTAAACGATCGTATCGTTTCAATACGTCTACATCGTAATTGGTTTTAAATTGGTTTTGAACGTAGACATTTTTTGTTCTCAGGCGATTAATTTTGTCACTTTTTTTGTCTACTCTCCATAATAAACTAAATTTTACATCCTTCTGGGCTAAAGTCTCACAAGGATCAATCAAACCAAACAATCGAAAATTCTTTATTTCCATAAATACAAAAACATACACGGATAAAAGGTCAAATTCTAAAAATAAAACATTGACACGGAAATAAAATGATATTTTTGATGTCTGTCGTTTCGGTATGTAGACTAAAGTAACGAAGCGACAAAGAAACCTTCAACCTGTTAGTTGTTCGAGTTTGAGCATAATCCTTCCCAAGCTTTTTATCTTCTAGATAATCTGATATTCTGTAGTAAGCCTTTTTGCACAGAAAGATTTACATCAATTTGTTTGAATTTATTTACTGATAGATTTTGCTATAAATTCTATGATGGTTTTACTAGAAGTTTTGTTGTAGAAGCTTATAAACTGCCCTTTAAAAGATACATTAATCTTGTGAAGCCTGGTTGTGGGCACACGATTTTAAGTTTATTTATAGTATTAATAATCTGTATATCGCTATTTTAGGGAACCTTTTGATATTTTATGAGTGCATAACAAGTTTCAATAAATATATTCACAGGAAAAGAGGGTCTTTACTCAACATTGGAAAACCACTAGGTATGTTCCCTAAAAACCAACTATTTCTCGGGTACTAATTAACATTCCACTGAAAACAGGATATGTGACAGAATTAATGATGTCATCTACAAACTAAATTTCCAGTTCAAGTACACTTGACTCTCTTACCCCCGAATACTCAAACGTAACTCAGATTTAAGCACGTCTCAAGTGACGAATTTTTAGAATAAGAATATCTTTATTTATAGCATTTTCATCATTGATTTCTTAGTTTACCCAACACCAATATGATCTACGAGTGCTTATCTACTTATTAACAACTTACTTAATTACAAACTTAAATGCTATAAAATGGCGTCCGACTCAGCATGATGCTGTGATAGCGCAATGCGCATAGCTATCACAACGCTGATCTTCCGTCGGATACCAGAACCAACACGCCACGTACACGAATTTTTATGAATTTTTAAGAATTTTTGACAGATTTTCATTAAAAACTGTCAAAAAACCGCAACTTGAGACGTGCTCAACTCTGAGATGTGTTTGAGTATTCGAGGGTTAGGCTCTTAGCTAGGTGCCTGTCGCTAGGCGCGTCGCTTGCATTATGGCCTACGTTTAGAATGATACATGTCTGTTCTCTAGGATCAGTAGTTACAGATGATAAGAGCCAAGCAACACAACTTACCGAAGTGTGTCGCTTGTCCTCAGCAATAAGCGAAGCTCTTTGTAGTTTGGCATTAGCCTTACTGGTATCATGTCTAATCTTGTCAGACTGATTGAAACAAATGTCTGAAACCGAAGTCTGCGGCAGGATATCCAGGACTATGGACTAGACTAGATAGATAGGCCTCGACACTACTAGAATCTGAAGAATACAAAAAAAACTATAATTCAATTGTTTTGAAAAAACTAAAAACAGAGATTCCTTAGTATTTACACTGTTTTTAGGGTTTCGAGATCGGTTTCAGTTTGAATCTTTTTTCGAGTCGGTTGAAGTTTTAAACTAGACCTATGGGGTTAAATTGTGTATCAAATGAATGGCATTGATGAGTTTTTGAAATGTCTGTAGGTTTCATACTATCTGAAATATTTTGAAAAAAGTCGAAAAATTGACCGTCCCCCCCTGTCCCCCCCGAAGTTTGCGATCCACGTATGTACAATGTATGTGGCGTTTGTAGCTGTACAAAAAATTTGTGTCAATTTTTTTGTGTCAAAAATATTTACTTTATTTTTGACATTTAATAATGATTATTATAAAAATATTTAGCAGTATAAAAATATCATAATATTTGAGTTGGTTCATTTCCCAGAACAAGCAAGTATTTTTTTAGAAAATCATTTAAAACCAAATTACTTACTAACTTTTAAAATTAAAGTAAAGTCTCCCCTCGGAAAAATATCTTATCTACAATATTTAAGGTACTTTCCCTTCATGACACATAGTCAAAGAACATCCTGTTTTCTCTTTGCCTTATTATTACAACCTCATTAAGGACAAAAAATTTAAGTAGACAAAATCAATAACACCTTGTTTCTTGTTTGATAATAAATATACTATTTTATAAACATGTTCATAGTATAATTATCTTATTTTGTAAGCATAAAGAAATAATCGTTATTGATATTTGATATTACAACATAAATACTATACTAGGTGCTATATTGATCTTTATATTAGGTTCCTAATGTAGGTTCATATTCGCTAATACGAATGTAGTATCAGAAACGTAGTACTCCCTTTTCCGTGACGTAAATTACATGTTTTTCCAAATTTCGATACGGTGGAGTGATTTAACCGCGAAAGTGGACCAAATCTACTAATGTAGTACAGTCAAATTTTACATTTACTATTAATCATTCGACTATTAGAAAAATTACGTAGTACTTCTAGCTTTTCACTATTCTCAGATTTTCATCCCTTGATTTATTAGTCCTTGCGGTACTGCTGTCGAACAGCTCGGTCATCACGGATTATCGTGTCCTAGGGCTGCCGGTCGGATATCTCGTCATGCCAGCCTGAACGACATCATCCGGCGGGCCTTTACCACCGCTAACGTACCAGCTATTCTCGAACCGAATGGTCTGTTGCGTGACGATGGTAATAGGCTCGACGGCATGACTCTAGTCACATGGGAGTTGGGGAGGCCTATTGTGTGGGACGCTACATGTGTCGACACACTCGCGCCTTCCCATCTTCCTAGGACTTCCGTGAGGGCTGGTGCGGCGGCAGATTTAGCCGAAGATCTCAAGAGGCGCAAATATGCAGGTCTCGACAGAGCCTACACATTTGCTCCCCTTGGAGTCGAGACCCTAGGTCCGTGGGGTACCGAGGCTCTCCGGGTTTTCAAAAAATTATCTGAGCGTCTGGTCGAAGCGATGCGTGACCCGAGAGCTGGTGAGTATCTGGCACAGCGCATCAGCATTGCTATACAGCGGGGCAATGCAGCCAGTGTCTTAGGCACGCTTCCAACTGGTATTGATATGGATCAGTTGAGCTACCTGTAGATTGTTTGCAACAGTTTGCAGATAGCTTAATTGTTTCTATTGTAAATACTAGTTTTAATTTAAATTTGTTATTTGATTGTTATTTTCTTTCTGAATAAAGGAATAGTTATTTAACAAATACTTTACTTACATGTAACGGGGTAGGGTAGGGCAAACTCATGGGGATTTCCATATTTTCTTTAGTGTATGCGTAACCCACCCTACTTTAACCCGATTTCATGGGTGTGACTCACTTACCTGCTGACATGACATGCTACCTGTTTGTCCAAAAATATGCCATTTAAAGTAATAGCTTTGGGTTTCAAGGTCTTTGTAAGTATTTTTGTAGAGTAGATGTTCTTCCGCCCAATGGTTCGGCCCTGGCCATGGCCAGATAAGAATAATGTGTGGAAGGAAATTTGGAGAATCAGGGCCCTATGAAACAAAGCACATGTAACCTAGCAACCTAGTGCCAGGTCTGGTAAATCTTGACATTAAGCAGGTTGGTCATATGGTGAACGGTCTGTAGTGATTAAATTTTGTCAAATAGGTAGTAATATCCTTGCTGTTGCCAAATTGAAGTTGACAAGAGATTTAATCATTGATTAGTTATTTGTAGAGTTGAGATAAAAAGCGAGCAAACAACGAATTAAAATATATTGAACAAATAATTCTGTATAATTCACACAGCATCTAGCTTCAAGCTAAACAGACATTATGCATATATATCAATGCTAATACTAGCAACGAAAATAGCTGATAGTGTTCTATGGCAATGCTTTCCATAAGTTCACTGTTGATACGAGGGGTTTTATTCTTTATATCTATCATGCAAAGCAAGGAAACAAAACAGGGGAGTGTTCTGAATCGCAAAACTTCGGTAGGCAACTAGGTCAAATTGCATTTACGAGACGTAGGCACGAAAAATACGGAAAAGCCTACACATATAGTATACTAGTATGTAAATTATGAATGTGGGGATACAAGATACAAAAACTGTTGTTTGAATCATAATTTGGTCATTATTCTATTTATATAGTCAGCTATGTCTGGCTGTAAAAAGCCATTAAAGACAATATTGTTTCTGCCTGCGGCTTCGCATGCATTGTTTAAAGTTATTTCTATCCCATGGAAACTGGTTCATGAGATTAAAAGTATGTTTATTCCATCCTAGAAATACATGTTTGCAAAGTTCCAGCTCGATAACAAACATCTATCCAAACTTTTGCATATAAAATATTAGTGATGTGTGTCTTAAAGTAAAGTATTATATTTCTTTCATATGGGAAGCTTTTTCAAACCCGCCTTTAGCATTAGAAAGAGCTTTTAGATCAAGTAAAACAACATGATACAATCCCTATGTACATTAAATTTTAGATTCATATTAGCAGAACCTCGCGGTTTCACCTGCGTAGTTCCCGTTCCCGAGGGAATTCCGGGATAAAACATTGCCTATGAGCTATTCCAGACTATAATCCATCTCTGTGCCAAATTTTAGCCAGATCCATTCAGCCGTTCTGGAGTGATTGAGCAACAAACATTAACTTATCATCTATCTAAACTTTCGCATTTATAATTGTATTAGTGTGATTGTCGTCATAAGTTATTCCACGCACTGCTACTACTTTTATGAAAGCTTTTATTGTGTTACTGGATTATACTGTGTATATACCTACAATACTTATTTTTATAAAGAAAAGAAAGTCCGCTGGAGAGAAAAGCTCTCTACCCTCTTTCTGGTGTAGGTATGTGCTGTGCCACTAAGGTCTATAAGATCATTCAAATAGTGACCTAAGACCTTAATTTTTTTTTTCTTCGGAACTTCGCCACTTTCGTACCATATTTTTCAGCAAAGTGACGACCTAATTATAATATTTAGCAAGCTACGAAGCTCCGTTCCGTGACTCCGGTGTCCATTCCGTGCCCCTTGTATCGATTTACCTCCAGTTCGTGATTTTGGCTATCCAAATTAAGGTTAATGGCTTCCCATGACAAAAAATCAGCAAAAGTCGCCTCACGAAAATGCCCAACCTTTGGTTGAAATATACTGCTTAAATTTATCACATCACACTAATAATTTAATATTTAACTGAACGTTTGGATGGATTTTGTACAGTCGCTACGCCAAAACTTTTAAATGGATCAGACTTCATTTGCATCTTCTCAGTTAGTTCCACGTTTGGAATAACTTTATTATTAAAGTCATTTATAACGGGATATTTACCATGATTCGATTTTTGTAAATGAAACCGGTGGTAGTGGTAACATTCGTACCAAAAAACAAAGAATGAAGGTAGATCGATATATCTGCCAATAAAAACCAACTCGCAGCGACTTAAGTTCCTCCGTGATCATGGTGCATGAAACTATGCCGAAATATTGGAAAATTCAAAAATAGAATCATGGTAAATATCCCGTTATAAATGAATTTAATGTTAATAACCATTATAGTTTTAAAAGTTTTAACTTTATTATTTAATACTTAACTGCGTATTGCACACAGAAAATGTTCACTCCATAGATTTAAATCGTTAGATAGGCCCTTACCGCAGTGAGACCGCGCTGTGTTGTTCCACGGTCGAAGTGAGTGAGGCTCACTAACCTGGAATCAGTGCACCTCCAAACACAGTGCTAGCCGGACGTGTTGTAAAGGACGTTCGCGAGCAGTTTAGTGTCACAAAATGCCATCGTGTGCCTTTCTAAAGTGCAACAACAATTCTAGAAACACAAATAAAGCCAGAGCTGTAACATTTCACTTGTAAGTACCTATTGCGATTTGATTTAAAAACTTTTATTTTTCCTTCCGCACTGTCTAAAATAACAAATTTAAACGGCGAGTGCAAGAAAGAGAAAGTAGTGTTTGCAACTAATGTGGGAGAAAAAGAGATGACACTATTTTCTCAGTACACTTGTTGTGTGTAGATTGCACACGTTTTAGACAGACGCGTTTTCGATTTCAGGTTTAAATAAGACCTTTATGTTTTCACAGAAGTCAGTGCAATACAATTGTAAACGAAATGGTAATAATAATAATTAGGTTTATTGACAAAAACACAATTTGTAACTACTTACGGGACCGTACCTTCTACACAAATTGCACAGTTTTTGGACGCCATGTTGACGCACACATTCAAACATTTTCGATTTTAGGGCATCTAAGTGCAAACTTTTTTCAGAAAAGTGTGTGCAATACAATCGCACACGAAATGGTAATAGCAACAGATAAGTACAATGGCAGAAACACGATTTTTTTGACTACTCATTAGTGTGCGTGCGTCGGCATTTTGTTAACGCACACATTCAAAAACAAAGCCACAGTTTTTGGTGTCGGGGCCTATCTAACGATTTAAATCTATGGTTCACTCATGAACTTTCATAAGAAACCTCGATAATTTCTTCATTGTTAAGATTCCTAACAGTGATTCAGAAAGATTAAGAACAAATAATATGGATCTTGTTTACAAATCTAAGTGGAAACCCTGATCCAACTTGAAATTATCTACAATATTATTTTAGAGTAGTAGTGTTATATCTATTGACTTTGTTCAACAGCTGTTGTGGAATTCCGAAGATAGTTCTTATCAGCACATTACTTAATTACTAATCGTGTTTGCTTTTACGTGGCTGTAGGTGCAGTCATACCACAATTAGTACTATGATTTAATTTATTTACTTACACAGTTAGGTTAGCTTATGAATAACTTACATGGTAGGCATAAATAACACCACCAATATCTTACAAGCCGACGACTCGGCAAAATGATAATAGGTGCAGTCGGTTACCACATAAAAACTATAATATTGATAAAAAGAAATCTAAGATCTTCTCAACAAAATTTGTACCGAAAATTATGGTGATTGCGTATTGCCAAATACATATCTCGCTTTCCGATGTGTGCAATTTTGGCATTTCAGCTCAATAATATAAACCAAAAACAAGAAAGGACTTAAAAAGGATCCTTGTGGGATGCCTTAATTGTTTATCAATATACAAGCTTTGACGATACTTTGCCTTTGTGTCAGAAGTTATACTAAAGTGTAAAAATCCATGATGCTGTAAAAGTAAAAGATAATTTTAAACCAATGTGCACAAGCTGTAAACCTACATAACCTACGCGGCTCATGAAAATACGAAGAAGCGTAAAATTGTCGATCGTATAACAAATAGATATTATGCCATAAAACACAATGACCGATAAAATTGAAGCATATGCCATACTAACTAGTAGCTGCCGGCGTCTTAGCTCTTTTGAGATTAAAGCCCGAGTAATTTCTTGGAAGATAAAACAGAAAGGTCGCTAGTGAACTTTAGTGTTTAAAATTGAATCTAAGAAATTATCTTCGCTCGACTGGGAAAACTTTATAGGTACTGATTGCGTCTGCACAATATAATTATAATAATTACGTTGCAAAACCAAATATATTTAAGTCCTTACTTTTATTCTGTTTTTCAAACAGTAATAGTCGAACATTACAAGCGATGATTATGGTTATCTTCAGAGAAGAATAAACTAACAAATACGCACTCAATAAACATACTTAGATGTTTGGAACTATCAACATCTTACCCAATTTCTACGAGAAGGCGCGGCAGAAATAAAACGCATGGTCAATTCGGATATTGGCTTTAATCTACTTTGTTATATTATAGTGACGTCTGCAACGTAAATAAAAGGTCATGGACATTGGCTAGTCTCTTGAGAGCTTCCAAATGGCTATTATTGACAATGACAATGCCTGGTAGTAACGACATGAAAAACGCGTTATGATACAAACTCAAAAGGCAAGTAGATCAAGGTTTTTCCCGATTTGTCTTCTTTTGAGTACTTCCTAATCATAAGCATTTGTAACAGTTAGTCACTTGCATTACTAGTGAATTGTTACTGACAAAGACTGTATTTTAATTCCACCTTATTGGTAACCTCGTGACTTGTATAGGTAGGTACACCTGTCTACTCGATTACTGCGCGCGAACCTAAACTATTGATGAAAAACACGTTCGTCCTTGACCAAAAGCCATTTGACAGCGCATGTGGTGCTTCATCATTCATGAATGAAAGAAACGTTAGTGTTTTTCATTGAAGGAGTTCAAAACTAATTTATCAAACCTTTTGTTTTTTTAGAAAATCAGAACGAATCAGACCACTTGTTTTTCTTGAAATTCAGAACAAATTAATCAAACCACTTGTTATTCTTGAATATTTTGTTCCAGCTAAACCCTCACGTGAATGACTTCCAACGCCGGTATGTGAGCGAGGTCCGAAGATGCAGTGAAATGGAGCGCAAGCTGCGATGGGTCTGGGGAGAGCTGCCTGAGCCTCCTCCTCCGCCAAAACTGGCCAGGAGGATACTGAGTCCCAGGGAGATCAATATACTAGAGGTAAGATTAGGAAAGTAAAAAGAAGGCAAACAACATTAAAGACAACTTCATTTCTACTCTTTTTTAAAGTATCGTAATGTATATAAGTTGGTAGCTGTCAGGCTTGAACTGATACCTAACTCTAAAGAATCTGTAATCCTACAGAATCAATAAATGGCATAATAGATGTAAAGATGAAAATATTTAGTAACAATTCCGCGCAAAACCTTCTTCGATAAGCTCTAACAAAATGTAATCAGCGTTGTAGAAGAAAAAACCACACCAACTACAAAATGAAAAGAAATCTATCAAAGCAAGACGTCAACTAGTTTCGTCTCTCCACGAGACATCATCATCACTATATCATTACTGTAAAATGTATCCAAAGATAACGAGTTAATCCCATATTTGAATGTACATTTTTTTGCGGGGGTACTAGTATCGGATTAATATAAATAAGTAAATAATCAACAAAAACATTGTAATACAATTGTTTCTATTGTAAATACTCGTTCTTTTGTTTCTATTATTTAATTGTAATTTTCTTTGTTAGTCAAATGTAATAAAAAATGTATACTATTTCCACTTCCAAAAAGTTAGTAATAAAAATTCATCAACATTTAGTAACCTAATCATAATGATTGAGTAGAGGAAGCCGAAAACTAAAGCAGCAATTTTCAATCCGGTCAAAATATTCCAGGAAAGAATCGACTACATAGAAGGAGAGATCCAAGAGATAACACGCAACGCACACAACCTGAAGAGCGACTACCTCTCTCTGATCGAGCTGAAACTGCTCATCGAGAAGATGCAGACATTCTTTCAGGACCACAGCGCGGCGAGGAAGATCTCCGCTTCAGTACAGATCTACAATAACGAAGCTGGTAAGAGAAGTACAATTGTATTGTACCATTATTAATGTTTTGGCAACGTAAATATCAATATCTCGATTATATAGTCAATAAACCTCCTTCTTTTCTCCCTGGGCTTCAATAGTGCGTTGGTGTACGACGTAACATTTCTTGTAGGAAGTTTTTACCATGAATAGGTAGTAACTGAAATTACACAACACAACAGAGACACTGCATACACATACATACACTGCTATACTTTTTTACCAAGCTTTTGATGCATAAATTGCAACCTTATTAACCTATTAAATTTAACCCGTATTTTATGTTTTTGTTTTTTTTTTATTATTTCGTCACCGAATTGCTGTCCGTTTCGTCAGTCAGATTTAAGGTCTTTGGCTGAAAAACAGCGCTGAGCAAAAACATTATTTTTTTTTGTTCAGCACACGCTGAGCCAACCCCTATTTCGGCGCAGAGTCACTTACCACCCTTTTTTTTGTATCACGTACCTCCTTGTTAAATTGTTATTGTTTTCTGTCTGTTTATTTTATTTTATACTTTTGTGTACCTGTGTCTAAATAAATGTATTTCTATTCTATTCTATTAATGAATCGCGTGTATGAAAAAAATAATGTATGTTTATTATTGTTATAAATAAATAAATAATACTGGACAGTCCACACAGCAATATCTAACCCAAAGCTAAGCAGAGCTTGTGTAAAGGGTAATTATACAATATGTAGATGACTGATATACAAAAATTGTATATCATCTAATCACATGATAGTATTTTTCAAAGGTTTAAAATAGCTGAAACATTTCCTGTGTTTCTGTGTGTAATGATATATTGAAGGGTTAATTATTTGTATTATTTTTATCAACTGTTAACTCTTTTAAAGTTCGAAGATTTAAGTTTGTTGAAACAGGCTCTATTATTGAGATTTCTATTTAATTTTCAAGCATATCAAATTGAGAATGGAAAAAAATCTCCAGGTTAGTTCAATCTGGTTAGTTCAATTAGTGCACCAATTTTTCTATTGCACCAGCACTATGTACAAAATCAACATCACCTATTAGACATTTACGTATGCCCCTAGACTATTTTTTACTCTAAAGAGCTTCGAGTTTTGAACTGGCTTCAGGTAATATTTTCTTCATTTAAAACCTTCCTTGATTTCAGTAATCGGTCATCTCGGTTTCATAGCAGGAGTGGTAGCAACTTCTAGAGTACCATGCTTCGAAAAAATGTTGTGGCGGATATCACATGGCAACATATTCTTTAAGCAGGCACAAATTGAGAAGCCCCTGTTAGATCCTATCACGGTAAGGTACATTCTACTATTTCATTTTCATCGTTATGTATCATCAATGTATCGTCATCATGATTATGACGGCCATCGTTATAGTCATTATTAAAATCGTCACCATCCGTAATATTAATTTAACCCACTATTTCGTCTAGCTAGACTAACCATTCAATCTAGTCTAGACTGGGAAATGCTTAAAATTTTGAAATTAATAGTGTGCCAGATTTTTAAATGCCGCTGCTGTTAGTCATTTCGCAGCAAATTTTATTTCATTGATTTTTTTACATTCTTTTCTTCGGTAGCGCCAACCTATTGAGAACTTTATTTTTGTGTTTATTTATTGTGAACACGTTTAGTTTTTTGACTAATAGCCAAATGCTTGAATGTTTCAATGATTCAGAGCAGCTTGGAAGAATTCGAGGTATTTATTGAGCTGTCGGCAGTTATAACAAAATATATAGGATTCCTTGAGTATACTTTCTTTTATTGAGTTTATTTGCAGTCTTAAGTTGCAGTTTATCGATTTACATCCACCTAGAGAGTCAGAGGTCAGAGGCAACCAGGCAAAAAGTGTATCATTTAGTAACACGATTCCGCCGTCGGAGTGGGTCGGGCATAGTTTATAGATGAGTTTGAGTAGTTATGGCAATGCAGTCAGTCACAGTTTCATTTTTAGAATATTCTACCTCATCGGTTTAGTCTTGATGACTAAACCGATGAGGTAGAATATTCTATCATCGTCATCATTTTTGTGTCCTAATTATTATTCGTCGCACTGTGTTAATAGCGAAAGTTGCCCCTACCTATCTCACCATTATCTATTCTCTCTGACATTCGCATGTAACGAAGCCTTGACCTTTATATATACCCTTGTAATATGTGCTTACTTGGTTTAACGTCGGTGAGTTAAGTTTAGCTAATAATTAGCTCAATTTGCCTTCTGTAAGTACTATAATCAGCGCTGTTACTAGGGCTACCTGGCGCATAGTGACCGTGCTTTCTACTGGCTGGTTATTAAATGCGGGGCTTCAGTACGGTCGTTACCCTATGAAGTGTATTGATTTTTCTTGTTACCTGGGGACTACCCACTTCGCAAACCCATTGTGATATACCTGTAATAAAACCCCCTTTATTGATAAATATATGAGTATATAGAGAAAGAATGTCTGTCCAGTCACACAGTCACTATGGCCGAAATCACCTAGAAAGACATCATCATCAACTATGGAATAGGTAGCTACTAGTCACTCTTTCTAAACACCTAATATCTTTCCAGTTTTCACTCAAACAATAGAACATCAACAAGAGAGAACTTATTTTTACCCAGCTAATATGTGCTAGGTACCGTTTTCATTCGATCGTTTAGCATTTGAAATTATTTACCTGACCACGGTCTTAGCACTTACAGAAAACTTTGAAAATAACTAAACTACGCCGTGCTATTCGAGAAATGTACTCGCTCATTAAATATTTCTGTGTTGTTAAAATGATTAAAAGAAGGGGAGCTTTGTCCTTAGCAGTTCACTGAATTATTCATTCTAACATTTTTGCATGGAGAGGGCGTTCGTTTGTAGTCTTTAATATTGTTTTTAATGTATACTTTCTTTTAAGAATCATTTAGGACAAGTTTGTAATTGTTTTAAAGTTACATAAATAAAAAAGCTTACACATACTTTGTAATACGCTTTTAAATTAGATGAAATAATGATTGGTTATTTAACGGCAACGGAAGTACCGCGGTTATATCACCTAATATTAGGTGGAATAATTGCATCTACCGTCAAGAAGAAATAAAAAACCTTTCTATGAAACAAGTAGAATGACTACTGACAAGATCGGATCATGAGTTTCTTTATTCTTCGACTTCTTCAGGGTCACGAGCTCCAAAAGACAGTGTTCGTGGTATTCTTCCACGGGGAGCAAATCAAACTACGCGTGAAGAAGGTGTGCCATGGGTTCCAAGCTACGTTGTACCCTTGCCCTGCCACGTACAAGGAACAGCAGGAGATGTTGTCTGGTGTGGATGCCAGGATCAAGGATTTGGAAATTGTAAGTCTGGATTATTTGTAGTTTTTTTGTAAAACTTTTTACAAAAAACCAAAAAGAATTATATATCGAAGGTGACTTACATAACCCTGGTGCTTGGTAGTAGCATCCTTTATTAATTTAATCCTTTTTTTACGATCACGAATCTGTTTGCCAATTAAGTACGATGATTTGAACCAAAATAGTCCTACCTCTAGTCTAGAGTAGTACTGACCACAAGACTATCAATGCCATAAATAAAATTATTTAAGTTGATAAAGACGATGCAAAGTTAGTGAATTGCATCGGTGCACCAATAATTCTCTAACTCACAATTATCTTCACAGCGTGGTTCAGAATTGCAAAGAATTATTTTCACTGAATTCTTCCAGGTCCTAGATCAAACAGAGCAGCACAGAAGCCTTGTCCTTCGAAACATAGCGCGTGACATCAGCACCTGGATGATGGTAGTTCGAAAGGAGAAGGCAATTTACCACACTCTGAACATGTTTAGCAAGGACATTGTGAAGAAGTGCCTGATCGCAGAGTGCTGGGTGCCAAAGGATGATATGCCTATTGTCCAGAAGGTTTTGGATGATGGTGTGGTAAGAATTATTTGTAATGCCTCGGTTCATAGCACATTGCAATAGCTCTTTGTAAGCGATCTTGTATGGGATGGGAAGGCACGCCTAAGTACTTAAAAGTCTGGTGAAAGTTTTGTGGAATTCAACAAAGGCTTCTCTATATCGACAATTAACATTGCACATCACAATAGAAGCTTATGTAGAAACTAAACTGCAACGTTGGTCTAACAGTTGCTTATTTAGTAGCTGATAATAAGGTCTGGTTCAAACCTTGTTCTGCGCATCAGGCTAATTTCCGATGAGACTATCCCATGGCCGATGATTCGGTAAGGAGTACTTCCTTATATATGGAAGGCTCGTCCAGGAAAGCAAACCAAATACAATAATAATGAAAGTTTTACCAAAATGAACAATATTGTTGTTTCTGTTGCCGATTGATCAGGTTTGCTAGTTTTGTTTCTACTTTTGTATCAAATGTTCCTTTGTTTCAGAAAGCCACTGGAAGCCTAATCCCCTCGTTTCTACACTGCGTACCCACCAGGGAGGTCCCACCGACCTTCAACAGAACCAACAAGTTTACGCGGGGTTTCCAGAACCTCATTGATTCCTATGGAATTGCCAGTTATAGAGAAGTTAACCCAGGTAAGTTTATATACAGATTGTTGAAAAAACCCCGAAAGATACGTCAATATTGGAATAAATATGCTGTTTTAGAATCATTTATCAGCCCTATACAGCTGGGTGCAGGCCTACATAAAACTATTTAATAAAATTATAAAGCATTATTTCCACAAGCTGTGGTAGATGCTTTAAATAAAATAATGAAAAGAAGTATGTTCTATTTTAACTTAGTTTTTTGTTTTAAATTCTCTGTAGTAACAAACTGATTCTGCATCACTTTTTTCTATTAGTATAAAATTGAGTGAGTGCTCAAGATTCGCTCAAGATTTGAATCTACTCATAAGGATAAGTTGGTGGAACTGCTCTGTGAGATAAGCTTACCTGTGAAATTTCCAAACTTTTTTTCTTCGGAGCCTCCTACTTTTTAAAATTTTCTTGATTTTGCGCACTTGTTTTTCAACAAATTAATTTTTCCTATCCTTTTTCCAGCTCTGTACACGATCATTACATTCCCTTTCCTCTTCGCCGTGATGTTCGGAGACGTCGGCCACGGGCTCATCATGACGATATTCGCCGCCATCCTAGTCATATTTGAGAAGAAATTCACCAAGATAAAAACCGACAATGAAATCTGGAACATTTTCTTTGGCGGCCGCTACATTATATTGCTCATGGGAATATTCTCGATTTACACCGGATTTATATACAACGACATGTTTTCGAAGTCTTTCAATATATTTGGGAGCAGTTGGTTTAATGTGTATGATAATGAGACGCTGCGGGATCATAAATCTTTGCAGTTGGATCCGAAAACAGCTTATACTGGAACTCCTTATCCATTTGGGATGGACCCTGCTTGGCAGGTAAGTTTTTCCTTTTCATAAGTTGTACTTCAATACTATAATATTAGTATGTATAGTTAGTTAGCGTTAGTCGAGTAATATTTTTGCCATATTGACCCTTTACATATATAAATTGTAATAATGAGAATAATTCTGTCCATCTATCAATGTTTCACGCCTAAATGGATGTTAATGAAACTTAGCAGGGAAGTAGACGGAATCGCGGTGGCGGACAAAGGCTACTTTTTATCGCAGAAAAGCGTGTGAAGCCTCGGTCAGAAGCTAGTATGAATATTTACGATTGAAACTGCTAAGGCAGCTCTTGTTTTCCTTACACCTTAAACCTTTATGAAGTCATCTATAACAACTTATGCTCAGTATAATTATCATCCGGAAACGCCCGCTTTTATTTATTTAACTTGTTTCAGTTTGCAGCAAATAATATCATATTCCTAAACTCATTCAAAATGAAGCTCTCCATAATATTCGGCGTGATCCACATGGCTTTCGGGGTGACAATGAGTGTGGTAAACTTCAAGTAATTACTGGATTCATAGAAATCAGTTTTGTAGTACTTTTTTATAATACCTTTCTGTAAACGACATCACTAATGTCGAATTTCCTTTGCAGCTACTTCAGGAAACCTGAGATGATCTTCCTGCAATACATACCACAGATTGTGTTCTTGTTGCTTCTGTTTTGGTATCTCTGCATACTTATGTTCATGAAATGGACAATGTATTCAGCCGATGCGATAGGTAAGCTTTACAAACTGACATTGCCATATGGCAAAATAAAATTTCACTAAACGAGCAAAAGCAGTGGATGTGTGAAATTAATAAAGTGCGATGCAAAAATTACGCCACATAACTCTGCGTATCTACTTATGTAGTCCAGCCATTTGGAAGATTTACCTGGAAAGTTTTCCGGGAGTTTTGATAGTAGGTAATTTTATACATACCAAACAATAATGAAAATCCTTTTGAACTTTCAAAGTCCTCATTTCCTTTACTAGATGCAGCACATGGAACGTCCTGCGCTCCATCAGTCCTCATAATCTTCATCAACATGATGCTTTTCAAGAAAGCTGAAGACAAACCACCCTGCCTCAAGTATATGTATCCAGGACAGGAGCAACTCCAGAAAACGTTTATAGGTTTCGCTTTTCTTTGCGTACCGGTTATGCTGTTTGGGAAACCGGTGTACCAGATGATAGCAGCTAAGAAGCAAAAAGTAAGCAAGAGGGTCTCTAGAAAGATTCTACAATGGATTTATTATATATCCAAGCTAAGCTAGACTAACGTAAAAGAGAAGGTATGTTATACTCGGGCCAAACTCGAGAGGTTTGTAAGCATTGCCCTACGCTTAACCTAAGAATTGCCATTTCTTATCGTTTTAGCTCTTCCCTACATAGTCCGGTTATATTAGGTTTTCACCTTACAATTCCGAACTAGCCAGCTGGAAATTGGTGGCCTTCATTTTGATGTTATAAAATTAACTTATTCAAACTCGACGCCAAAGAGAATGTTGGATTTTTGCCTTTATTCCATCCAGTCCTACCAGTAGTTCGATAGTCGAACTGTTTGGATGTTTTTTTTCCAAATTGTTATACTGACGGATCGAACTATTTGGAAACATGGATTTTATTCCAAATAGAACTACTAACTCCGAAGTACAGTCATTGATTTACGATGTGCAAAGATGTCGCATCAGCCGGCCAAAAGTGGAAAAACTAAACTGTGTCCGCTTTATTTTTTGTGGGCATAATTTCCACGAACTGCTTCAAGAACAACGAACAAAAAATTTCGGATGACAGCTGTCAAACTGGAAACGGTCATATCTCGGAAACTACTGATCCTAGACCACTGGTTTGTATTGTGATGTGACAGCTCTCGGTGAGATCTTCATTTCGGATGACAGCTGTCAAACTAAAAACTGTCATATCTCGGAAACTACTGATCCTAGACCACTGGTTTGTATGACAGCTCTCGACAAGATCTTCATTTCAGATGACAGCTGTCAAACTAAAAACTGTCATATCTTGGAAACTACTGATCCTAGACCACTGGTTTGTATGGAAAAAATAAAAAAAAATATAATAAAAAATTATAATAATAATAAATCAATAATTTACATGACAAAAAAATATATTATAAGCATACTTCATAATTTGTTTTAAGTGATCCTTCAAAGAGGATATATCGAGAGAGGATTTATTATATCATAACAAAAAGGACAATTTCGTCTCAAGATACAAATGCATTTGAAGTACCATTTCTGACTGTACCATTATAATTATAGTAGTTCTATTTGGAATAAAATCCATGTTTCCAAATAGTTCGATCCGTCAGTATAACAATTTGGAAAAAAAACATCCAAACAGTTCGACTATCGAACTACTGGTAGGACTGGATGGAATAAAGGGATTTTTGTGTTGTAAATTGCTTACAAAAATTTCACCTTGAGAATGGCTTGAGTACTTACCTATTACAGGTGCCAGTATCAGATGGCCAACTTCCTAAAATATCCAGAGTGCAACGTCGTTTCTAAGAGGTTCTTCAAATAAAATTTACGGTGTCTACGGATGCCCAATGATTTCACTTACTCAATAACTTATTGTGGTCTATTCCAGCAATATCAGCAAGGAGTAGAGAGTGGTGAGGTGGAAAAGGACCCTCACGGAGAAGGCATGGGCGAGATCCTGATCACGCAAGCCATCCACACAATAGAATACGTGCTGGGAACCGTCTCGCACACTGCTTCTTATTTGCGGCTCTGGGCGCTATCGCTGGCTCATGCTCGTAAGTTTACTTCTACTGTAGGTAGGCAAGCAAAGAGAATGTTGAACAGTCTGCAGATCGTACACACATTTCTCCCGAGGCGGAAATCGAACCCGCAACCTTCTGCGCCGCAGGCAGACCTTCGCCCACCTCGCCACATCGGTCGTCAAGTATTCATGAATGATTAAAGGAGTCATCATTATGCATAGCATTTACCAAGTAAAATATTAGATACCTACCTACTAGACATAATTAAATTGACCAAGCATAGACCTAGATCATAAAGATATTATTGTGCCAAAAACATGTTGAATAAAGATAACAAATAAAATATGTATGTGAAACAACATGCTTGACCGGTAACGGTATGGTAAAATAGGTAGGAAGATGCATACTAACATTACAAATTCGAAAGTAAATCTGTCTATTTGTTACCTTTTTACGAACAAACGGCCAAACGGATCTTTATGAAATTTGGCAGAGAGGTTGACGGTATCCTAAGGGCATACTATATCCGTCCTTTTGCTACTTATCACGATAAAGTGCGTGCGAAGCCGCAGGCAAAAGCCAGTTTATCATAACCAAGTGTCAATGGCAGCTTGACTGTGTCATGGTTACGAGAAGTCTACATTCTTCGTTATTTCCAGAACTATCAGCTGTGCTTTGGCAGCGCGTGCTCACAATGGGGGTGGGGACAAGCTTCACCTTCCTCAACTCAGTGATGATGTATGCTGTGTTCGCGGCGTGGGCGTTCTTCACGCTGGCGATATTGGTGCTGATGGAAGGATTGTCGGCGTTCTTGCATACGCTGCGGTTGCATTGGTGAGATGTCGGATTCTTTTTAAATTTTGAATTGATTCGGCATGAAATGTTTCTTGGCTGAGTAGAACACTTTATATACTCTCAGTATTAAACTCTGATTTTAGAAATGTGTGATGTCAAACTTGGAAAGTAAATCCATTCGCATAGTCTTACGAGTTCCGATAAAAATTCTTTATTTGGTATCGAAATTCAACCCCCCTTCCTTTCCCCCTTTTCTCAATAAGCATAATATTGATGATTACACCACACAAGTCGATAGTACAAATACATTTTTTGATGTTTAGGGTGGAATTCATGAGCAAGTTCTACGAAGGCCAAGGATATGCCTTCGCGCCATTTTCTTTCGCCGCCATCTTGGAACAGGATTTGGAAGATGAAAAGGCAGAACCAATCAACGGTGCGCCACCAGAATGACAGGAAGTTGCTACTCACCGACTTGACAGGTCCCAAGAAATACGTGAACAGCATTAGCTAATAAGATTTTAAGACAAAAAATCACTTGTTTCATTTAGGGACTAGACATAGTAACTTTTAATGAGAATTCGACAATATGGATTGTGTATTATTTAGTGTTGTTAGTTTTTGTTCGTGTATATTTGCATAACGTTTTGGCATTTGTTGGTTCTTAGATTACCTAATCGATATCATAAAAAAAGCTATTTTTCGATAATGTAAGACATTATCAAAATTTCAATGACGAATAAAATCGGTGTTTTAAAACTTATTCAATAGAGACGCAATCAATTGCGAACGGAACAACTATAAAAGTACAAGGTATTATTAGGTGAAAATGTGAGATTAAATATAATTTAGTAAAACCTATGTACATGTAAAATGTACCTTAGTACATCAATAAAGACGCTGAGCTATGTTAATTATTTTAAATATACGACAGAGACATTGAAAGATGAACAAATGTAAGTGCACTTGTGTGTTTCAAGCCAAGTATCTTAGAACCTATAGAATTGTCAATTTCAGTTTATGTGCACAAATGACTAGTGTGCTTGTGAAAGAATAAAATAAGTAGAAATATAGAACGAACCATATTTAGACGCATGAGAAAGTTATAGTCGTTTTAAATAAGTCATTAAATTCTAGCCAAAGAGTTATTATTATTTTATTTAAATATAATACTTTAATATTAATAAAATAGTAAGTAAACTAATATAAAATAGTGCCTTGGAATTATGTAAGAAGTATAAAGGAAAAAAAAGGAAAATTAGGGATTGTTCCAACGTTTCTTTTAACTTTATAATTTTTAAAGAGTTTATTTGCATGTTATTTTTATGTTAAAAGATTGTATTGCAGATTTATAATATTATATAGACCTTCCAGACAGATCCATAATATTATGATGGGACAAAAACCTGAGATAAAGGAAAGAACACTTTTGTCTTGCTGTGGGACAATGTGGGTCAAAATAAATACCAATACATAAATATTAATATATGTATTATAAATTAATTCATCGCCGTTCTATCTTTTTATATATCTTTTATCTATATAAATATGAATATTGAACGGACCAAACCGCGGCCTTATTGTAAGAACATATCAAAGTTTGTGTGAAATAAAACTGTAATTAAAATAAAGCCATATCCTTTATTTTATTAAGTGTTTTCTATATTAACAATATCACGTTACAACACAAAATTTATCATAAACTTTGTGTTTATATCATATAAAAAAACACTAGTTTTACACCATTCCTCAATAAAGTATAAAATGTAATTGTTTTTTCCTTGTTCTTCTTTGGAATATTATATCTACCATATTATTCTAAATTGTTATTCATGCAAAAACCTAAATTTTCCAAAATTTCTTTAAAATTATATTTAAACAAGATTTTTTTACGATCGCAATAATATTTTTTTATTTTCACTTAATTCTCATATGCTAATATAAATAAGTTACATCAGATATCCTTCGCGACTACTATGTAAAGAGACCGAATATAATTTTAATAAGAATATCTATTGAAATATAAATAGACAAAGTTTCAGCATAATTCTTGAATAATAACGATGAACCAAACAATTTAATTCATACATTACCGACGAATACAAGTGTATAAGAAGTTTTATTTATGAAAATCTTATAAAAGTCTTAAAAATCCTACTCGACTTATTTCTAAAAGCACTGCCCAGATGACTGCAACAGGAAATAAAATAAATCACCCTCAAAAAAAACAACAAACAAAACAAACCAACGTAAACGCAAATCATCTCGACAATCTTTTGATTTTAAGATATAATTTAGATTAGATAAATTTAGTCACATTTGATTTTAATTGCCGCTCAAATTTCACCATTAAACTGGAACAGCTTTATAATAGGTCCTTGGTTGTCGTGCACTTTTTACAAATGTGTAAAACCCTCACAATAAAAGCATGTCCAATAGAATATTTACCACTATAGTTTAAAAAGTTACACTCAATAATTCATACATTTGTCCTTCACTGGTGAATTTCGCAACGTTAAAGAGTCCAACATTAGAGCGGTCACACTCTTGATGACTTCAGTCTCTGGAGCAGCGCTCGGAGCGCTGAGGGCCAGCGCTAGGAGCATCCGTGCTTGTTCATCCAACTGAAAAAATAAAATAGTTTTTAATTAAAAAAAATTGACGACCGATGTGCGCGGCGGACGAAGGTCCGACGGTCGGACTAAGCAGAGTTGTGTGTGTTATGGGTACTAGATAACTGGCATACATAATATAACACAATACATAGATAGATATTTTTTATTATACATAGAAAACGACCAGAACACCCTGAACAAATGTCTGCAGATCGTATACACATTTGCTCAGAATGCGGATCTCGTATAGAGACCACTGGTCTCTATACTGAGACATTGTACATACTTGTTGTATTTGTTGACGTCCTCGTTGCTGACGGTCCGCCTCGTCTTCTCTATGGCAGAGTTCAGGTCGCTGGCTGACACGGGCGCCTCTAGCTCAGCCCGCTTCAAGGTACGAATCTCGGAGGGAGACTTCCCGGCGACCATGCTGCGCATTGTCATCATAGCGGCGTCTCTGAGGATAGGTATGAAATTGAATAAGTAATTTGTTTGACACTCCGATATGGATGGCATCTCTAAGATAGTCGTATAATACTAAACAAATAGTTCAAACATTTGTCGCCGACGTTGCCACATTGTCTCCGATTTGGCAACGTCGTCTTCTGCCAGACAATCGTTTGGATACATTGCTAGCGACGATGTCACCGTGTGATCCAGGCGCGGCAGGGCCCGAAGAAAGACATTTATTTTAACAACAATAAAAAATATAAAAATTAATAAACAGATACATAAATAAAGTTTTTATAAAAATGGCCATCTCAGAATATTATATGCAAGGCTTTGGATATGCCTTCATACATATCCTCCACTTCATCATCCGAGTGTGCCGAGGTCGGGGCGTAGACCTGAATAACCTTCATGCTGTACCGTTCGGATAGCCGAAGGATCAGGTACGCTACCCTGGTCGACATACTGGAGACTTCTTGAACGTTGTTAGAGAGGGCCTTATTGACGAGGAAACCTACGCCACCCTGGGATGTTTTATCACCCTCGCAAAAGCTTCTCTACTTTCGTGATGATATTGATGATGATGAATTTAAAAAAATATTAAAACTTAATGTCTAATTTTTTTTTTATTCATCATATCTAAATTTGTGTAAATTATTATATTAAGAGTCCCAAAAGAAGCCTCGAGAAGATTCTCTAAAAAAACAAAAAAAATCAATCGCGTTGAGGCAGACAATGATTTAGATTTACTCATTATTTTAAAAGTAGGTAAAGGTCAAATCTTTTGTCGCACAAACCTGCACAGATTACAGATGTCTGAACCGCTGTAGCCCTCCAGCTTTGTAGCCAGTTCTGGCAGCTTCACATCCTTTGACAGCACCACGTCACGGAGACAAAGCTTCAGGAGGCGGACCCGAGTTGCTTCTAAAATATATAGCACCAAGACATCTTTAAAATGTGATGTTAAAGTATCGTAGTGGTGTTAAGGTGTTAAAAGTACCAACCTCGAGTCGGTTGGTACACTTGATACTTCTAACACAGGTTGATGTACTTAGTAGGTTGGTATAGAGTAAGTGGACCTAGTGGTCCACTGATTAAACAAAGACTTAAACAAGACTGAAACTATCCAAGAAATGTAGTACTCAGCTATATGTTACTTAGTGTTTGTGTTGGCAAGCAAGTTCTAAAACCCTCTCTCTTTCTTTCACCTGCACAAATAGTTACCTCCACTGCTGAACATGGCTCCACCAAACAAGACGGGTTTTGCAGTTATTGCTTTGCATCACCACATTCACCACGACCATACGAATCAAATCTGAATAGACAAACCTCATTGGCATTGACGGAAAAAACGGTAAAACTTAATAACGAATCATAAACCGTGACGTTGCGTCGCGATGAAAAAAACTAAGGTCTTACCGTCTGGTAAACCGATGTAGATTCGCTTCTCAAATCGTCTCCGGAAAGCCTCGTCGATGTCCCATGGATGATTAGTAGCAGCCAGAACCATTACCACTTTATCATGGTTACTGAAAAGAACGGATGGAGTTAGATAAAAAATATGCAAGCTGTTTCGTTAAATGATTACAGTATGAGCATTGCTAAATAGTCGGTAGAGCAGCTTTGTAACAGAGAACACAATAGTCGGTAGAGCAGCTCTGTAACAGAGAACACAATAGTCGGTAGAGCAGCTCTGTAACAGAGAACACAATAGTCGGTAGAGCAGCTCTGTAACAGAGAACACAATACAAAACAATTTTATTGAATTACAAAATGATCCATAACTTTTTTTTACCTACAAATAAACAACTAGTATATGTTCCAAACTTTTAGAATTTAGATCTTTCGTGTATAGGTGCTTCAAAGACATTCGAATATTATGTTAATTTGTGTCCTTATTGAATTAATAAACAAACGAGAAATTTCTATAAGCTTTCTATAAGTCCTCCGACAGATCCTTTCAGTCATGGAAGATAACAAACGTCAAAATGGCCGTAAGAGATATTTTTTTGTAATTTGTGAGCATCTAGGACTTACAAAACGGCAGCAAGCCCATCCATCTGTATCAACAGCTCAGCCTTGAACCGCCGTGAAGCTTCGTGCTCGGAGTCCGCGCCGCGCACCGCGCATAGCGAATCCACTTCGTCTAGGAATATCGTGCTGGGCGCGTAGAAAGATGCCTGGCGACATCGTAATAAATGAAAACAGACAATAGGCTATTTGACTACATTGAAAATAAGTTGCAAATTGTTTTCATCCTAGTCAGTGACAACATTATAAAGCGTAATCAGTGGTCAGGTCAACACTATTCTAGTCTGCAGTGCCTAATTCTTTTTTTAAGACACAATGTTTTATTTTTGTATAATATTTTTGCATTATATTAATTCAAATTTAGGTACCTGGCGTAAAGAGCTTCAGTGACTTAAACTATTTACACTACAACTAACTAAACTATGTGAAAACACTTACCATATCAAACAGCAGCCGGACAAGTTTTTCCGAGTCCCCTCTATATTTGGACGTGAGCGTTGCAGAGGACACGTTGAAAAATGTCGTCCGGCATTCTGTGGCCACTGCCCTCGCGAGCAAGGTCTTACCAGTGCCAGGCGGGCCTGTTAAAAGAACGCCTTTCCAGGGTCTTCGAATGCCCTGGAGAAAGAAAATAATGTTTTGAATCAATTTAATAAACAACTAGTAGGTTCTGTTCCAATTCCTCAGTTACGGTAGTTTTGGAGATCATAAAATATAAACTTTTTCACAAGCTTTATCACCCGGTGCAAAGTAAGATTTTAGACTGTCCATATTCATCGCCATCAACATAAGATAAACTCAGCTCAAGCACTTTAAATGAGTTCAGCGCTTATCGCATGTTGATTCGGTTCAACTTGAACTTAGTTTAATAAACGGTGAAATTGAAGCTTAGCAAAAACGTCAATCAACAAAAAAACAGCTGAACTGACTGTGATCAATCATATTCATCATATAGGGTGGTCTGGTCTGCACGATTAGTTGCCCATATCCATAATATAAAGTCACACTCGTATTATTAATTACGCTAGAGTTTGAGTATTTGAATGTTTGTTAAGTACATCTTCACGCCAAAACTACACAACGAATTGGACTGAAATTTTCATATAGGTGGTTCTAGGCCTGGAATAAAACAGGTTTTTTTTATCGAATCAATCAGAGGGATAGAAGTAACCTTAACCCATGGGCATAAACTAGTCAATAATATTTCAGATTTCACCAAAATATATATTTTGTCACCATGCACGAAACAATTATCATCACGCAAAACCAGACACAAATGCTATTTCTTTCCATATAGTTCTTGCCTTCGTGAAGCGGCGATCGTTAGGGTCAGGCGAAGCAATTACAGTAATAACATTAATGTAGAAAGCCAATGTTGACCCACTTTCTTCACAAAAAATACAAGTGCAATTTGAGAAAATCATTATAAGGCGCTTGAAGGGGTAACAAAGAAAATACGGGGTGATGGCTATCTCACGCAAGTTACCCACTAAGTATGAGGCTATGGTCAGACTAGACGAAGCCCTCGGGGTTTATAGTGTAGTTTTAATAAATGTGGAAGGAGACAAGGTCAAATTACGGCCGCAAATGCTGGTGAAGGGTTATGTAGTTCGTACAATGAAGATAAAAACAACGTAAGTACAACTTAGTACATAATTAAATACCTTCACAGATAAACATGCATCTTATAAGAAACGATGAAATATCCCGTTTTAAATGACTTTAATGTTAATAACCATGATAGTTTTAAAAGTTTTATTTTGAAATGATGATACTATATAACACACATTAAAATAATATTTAGATGAGAAAACCGCAAATGATGCTGATAACTACGTGAAAGAAATTAAAGTGAATGCAAAAAATGATTAAGACTGCAACTGATTGCAAAGACTCACTTTAAAATAGTCGGGCATTACAAGTGGTAGCACCATTGCTTCCTGAAGTACCGTTTTCGCATTTTCCAACCCAATAACATCCTTCCAGCGAACATCAGGGTTCCTCTGCAATATATCTCTTTCCAACGTCTCTACGAGATGGATCTCATAGCCAGTCGAATCAAAAATTTTTTCTTCCTTTTCTTCAGATGCGATAACGTCAGCGTGGCCTTCTAAGGGGATGTTAGTTTTCCTGACGGTTGGTTTGACGGGAACCAGATGCCTCATACGGGCGCGCGGAGCTCTTTCCATCGACCGCGCTTTACGTTCACTCCCAGTGCCGTGGCCTACTGAAGAGGAGGTGGATGAAGTCTTTCTAGCGAATATTGAGGGAAGTGTCGGCTGTAGGTCGGGGTGCCTACGCCGTAGTGAGGTCGCCCATTTCTCAGTGGTGGGATCTGACTGTTGTTTGGCATGGTCGAGCGGCTGTTTTACAAAGACGGTCGCTTGTGTCGGCCTTACAACTAAAATTAAAGAAAGGTTAATTTTAGTTATAACAAACAAATGTGTCTTACCTTATCTACATAGCCGAGCAGAATTAACTTGTGAATTAAACTTTTAGGAAAACTTTTAGAAATAGGAAATCATCAATCCAAAAAAATTACAATGCTAAAAGAGTGCAGATAAGAAGTGAAAATGCTTTAATAACTGAGAAACGAGAAGAGACGGCCCCAATTCCAAGACATGCTTTGGATATTATTTAGATTAATACAACAGACAGGTTTCAAAAAGGCGCATACCCCACCCAAAGTGGCGCCGCCACCTAATTTATCTTATTATTTCGTTTAACAAAGGAGTTTTCAAAAATCCATCTTCCAGTTTGTGATACCTATCATAAGCTTTTTTTAATGTCTCTGTAATAGTTTTATTCTATTTGGTTTAGGCAGAGATACGGAAATAGATTTTGGTGGCCACCAAGGGCAACTTCGTATCTCGCTTATGATAGATATCATGAAAAGGAGATGTATTTTTGAAAATTCTTTTATTAAACTGAGTAATAACATAAAGTAGGTGGCGGCGCTAGTTTGGGTGGGGTATGCGCCTTAAGATACAAGATTCAGGTATCAAAAACTTGTTATTAGATTTACAAACAACCTGTTTGGTTGTTTCTATACCTTGTGTGGGAGGATGCCTAGTCCCATTGATAGAGTGTACATCCGAGGCTCTAGCCCGTTCCCTCCTCGCATCGCTCCTCTCATTCCTTAGACCGTCTCTGGGAGGAGGCGGGTTGTCGGATATGTTTCCAGTTCGGTTGTTGTTATGTTTGAATCGCGTTGCCATATGGGCAAAGCCGCATGGGTGCATGGTATCCATCATCATGCGATCCATCATCTTTGCCATGTGATGGAAGCCGGAGGAAGGGCTGGAAGATGAGTTTACTAACTAAAAATGTATACTTAAAATTTACGGCAATAATCGCTAAAGTTCAACAACCTTCAAGTGTTTTAGGTGTAGTTTTCTTTGTATGCGTATATGTTTATCCTTTACCCATCATAACACACCTAAAGGTTTGATTAGCTTGAGACTAGATTAATAATTAGAGCAATGTAAATTGTCCAGAATTATGAATTTATTTAAAATGTATGCCGTTGACCACACTATGCTCTCTTAAAAGATTGTTTTTTTTTTTTGTTTCTCTAGTCACTTTTTTAATTCTATGTATCTGATAGTCCTATGAGTACCTATTTATTTTTGTTTAATACCTGACCTTATTATCGAACCTTTTTTTAAATGTCCATCCAATAATTTCTAATTATTGGGCTTAGACCAAAGTTCATTTTAACTGCTCGAATTGACCTCAATTTATATGTTCTTAAAATAATGATGACTGAATTGCACGTCTCGAACGTTTTAATAAAGATGGCGAAGGAGATAAAGGACATTAAAATGATCAGGTCAATTGTACATACAAAGAAACCCTTGAAAATATTTAAGAGACTTGTTACGCAGAATTTCAGTGCATTGAGGACAGATCCAGACAAGGAAATTAAATTTGTAGGAGTTTCATTTATATTTGTATAATATAAGCTTCTATACACGAGTTTGTGCGCGCTTTTCGAGTAGCTTATGTCCATGCAGCTGATCTTATCTTGAAGATAAAAAAGCTTGGGACGAGTTTTGTTCCAACTCTGCTATTTTTTATTAAGACACGTGTAACCGTTATGCGTGAAAAGGTAAGAGACTGAGATAATTATTTTCGCTTTAATATGAGTATAGTATAAATAATACGTGGGAATTATAAGCATAAGATTCGAGGTCAATAAGGCGCTTAACGGGAGAAACCTGCATCCGGTATAGGCTATAGGAGATATACTTTTATATGCTCAACTGCCACACTGCCGTGTCCAGACCTATACATCAAGCAGTAGGTTCTCATTATGTAAATTTCATGTGTCTCCACTTTAACTAAATCACAGTTAAGTTGCTACTGGATTAGCCAAAAATTTATGAAATCTATAAATCTCTGAACACGGCAGTGCGCGCTTCTGAAACATTGGGAAATAATCGAAGATCACGTATCTTCGAGTAGTTCTTTAGGTAGGTAAATAAATGTATTTTGAAAATCATCTGAACCCAACGTACCCAAAGTCATTTCTGAAATACTGTGACAGCCCTCCCACGTTGGGAATCAGCGAATCACCGAAGCCGAAGTCCATCCTTCTGACAAACCTTAGTAACATGTGGTATAAAATACGTAATTTAGAATTTTAGGTGGTCAGGATGTCATAATTTGTTTTAATTCTTTATTAAAGTGTGACATTATTTTGCAAATCAAAATTGACGGAAGTGTTGTGTTGCTAGACAGTATTGTTCGCAACGGTTGCTATGACAACCTGTTTTGCGGAAACTGGCAACAAGGAGGTGCGTGCACGTTAAACTAACGAAAGAGGTTGGCTTACCCGAAACAAAATGACCTCTATGTCTGGTCATTAAGACACAATCATTTAATCTACAAACGCTGGAGGTACGAGTGTAGGTACTACTTATTTGAAGGTGCTTGACTGGTCTACTTTCGGCAAAAAAAGAATAATATGCTTTCAATAGAGGTATTTCCATAAACCTTTTTCAATGTGCATGAGACATTCGTTCTGAAAACTCAACGTACCTATAGGAACATTTCAATAAAACCTTCTTGCAAAATAATCTCTTTCAAATCAAGGAAGTTCAACGAACGAGGTTGTTTTTAAAACGAACAAATGTTTGCATACGAATTGCAAGGCATTTGTAAAAGCTTCCGTCGTTTGCCTTCGAAGGAAATAGTACTCAGTTGTTTGCCCATTGACGGAAAGAGGGTAAACTTGACAGCTGCTGGTTCGCTCGAAAAGTGTGCCAAAGGTCGACGACTAGACAACTACCCCATGGGGTCATTAACCGGACTTCATCAATGTATGGAATCAATACGAAAATACATGATTGGTACTGTATAGATACCTTATAGTCTATGATAAAGAATAGTTTGTAGGACATATCACTTTTAAACAATGATTTTGTTGGGAGTAACCCAGTGACATACATAAACTTTATTGAACCTGGGAATTTTGTATAGAAACGTGGTCAAGAACATTTAACCTTCATCGTCGTCATCAGCCTGTATTAGTCCACTGCTGGACAGGCCTAGGCCTCAACTAATGAGTGCTATAGCGCCCTGTATTCACCTTGCCCCATCCATCATCTGCCTGCAATCTTTCACAGATCATCTTCCAACCACTCGGAGGGCGTCTTACGCTACGTTTGCCGAGTCGTGGACTCCACTCACGAACACGTTTACTCCAGCGGTTATCGGTTTTTCTCGAGATATAGCCAGCCACTTCAGCTTGCTAATTCCTTGAGCTATGTCGATAACCTTGGTTCTCTGTCGGATGTATCTTATCCTTCAGAGAAACTTCGAGCGTAGGACACTATAGCTCGCTGGGCGACTTTGAATTGGTGGACCTTAACTTTGCCAAAGCGTTGTGTTCTTTAGTGGTTTTGGTGTTCGACCACCGAAACCGGGGGCGCAAATTACTGTCAAAGGTACCTAAATTCTCTGCAACTTCATTTTTGCAACAGCCGAATTTATTTCCATTGTGTTTACCACTGAACAAAAATACCTAGTGTCCAAAAGATGGATCATTTCACACATGACAAGGCTAAGTGGATAATCTTCACAAATTGGTGCTGAACGTGGAATCACGCCTACAGATGTTCTGATTATCCAAACGATGATGTGGGAGGGATCCGTCATGATGAAAAATTAACTAATAAAATACATCAAGACCATTTTGCCCTTGGGCTCACGACGTTTAACTCGAACTGGTTTTGGTTGTGGTTTCGCCAAGTCTTAGGGTTCTTGTGAGGGTAATCTGGCATTTTCTCAGTAGTGGAGTCCAGCGGGTTGATTAGATTAGTCAGAATGCTTTGTTAGCGTTTCGTTTTCGATAACGAAACTCTTAGTCTCGCTCTGTCCGTCCTTTATTTAATCTTGAAAATCTCTACATATCCAACTATAAAAATAGATCGCTTATGCAGACAAAATGAAAATAAAAACGTAAAATGAAATTTAGACTACTTATATTTATTTTTGTTGGAAAAAATCGACAAATTGGCCATTTACATTGACTGACGCACTTACGGAACGTAGGCCACAAGGATTTTTGATCAGCACCTAGCACACATATGATATTTGGAATCGAATCCAGAATTAAAACAAAGATAATTACAAGACTAAAAAACATAAACGTATCGCTCCACAAAACAAAAACAAAGGTAGGTAAAAGTAGATTTCAGATATCAACCGAACTACATAATACCCGTCTTGTCTAGACCGACCACTCTACCTGTGTACCGAGTGACCATTAGTCACCATTGGTCACCATTAACGTTATTTACTTTCTTTCTAGCTGTTAGGTAAGCTCTCTTAAAAAATAATAAATAGCAAGAATTGTGTAGGTACTACGTCTAGCCAATTTTAATAGTTTCTATTGGCTTTATTTAAGGCCACTATTTATTGTGTTGGATGAGAAGAATAGTAAGATAAATTTATTTTTTGTCTGAATAGAGGTTGTTAGGTATATATAATCAATCCTCGAAATTATCTAAATCTTATTATAATTCAATTTATTTATGAAGACAATTTTACAGTCATATGTGTAAGTCGCCCTCAATGACTGTCACAACATTATAAATAGATCCAAATGACAATATCATTAAATAATTTAACTTAAAAGTACATTAAATCATTTTTAATTCTTATTATTATTGGTGAAAACGAAACCCCAAAATATAATTGTGACTAATCTAATGAACCCGAAGGACATCTACTTATGTATTTATATTTATATCTAGCAGCAGTAGTTATTTGTTCATGTATGTTTTAAACTTAATATTTTTCTGTATAACACGCCACCGTCTACACTTGTACTATCACTACCTGTCCTGGGTTGCCTGGCAGAGATCGCTCAAAGCTAAGGCCGCCCATTGTACAACATAATCTATAGTATAAGTTCTTTCCTGTCCTGTGTATCTGTATAATTTGGTGTGTAATAATAGCCATGTTCGCCCAGGCACACTCCAATACCTTCGTTACTATCTGGCGAAAAAATTCGGCCTCTCTGTTTAGCAGAACCCGCGGGAGTAGCAACACCATTTTAATTTTACTTAAAATAAATTGGATTTTAGAAAGTGATGTAAATTTTTTCGTCTTTTAATTTGCTGGGGATTTTGTCATAAATTGTTCCTTGCCTATTATTTCGCTAAGCACAATAATAGGTAGAATAACTTTGTTCTCTATTAAATTTCAAGTTGTTTTCGATTTTGGATTTAATAAGATGTATTTTTTTTTCTAATAAATGCAGGCTTTTTGGTTATAGTTAGCTTTTTGTAAATAGCTTACAGTAGGATATAGTTGATTCACAGACTCGCTGAGTAAAATTATGTACAGTACGGCTATATGTATATTAGGTAGCAATATGGAGGAAGACTAACTATGCTCAGCATTGAGTGATCATGAGCTGAATGGACATAAATAAATGAAAGGATAGATACATTTATGATGAAAAATAGTTATTATATGTTAAAAGGATAGGCGTAGGATTTCGAGTTCATAGGAGCGGGACAGAGATATGTTTTTGAACGGCGTAAGAGCAAAAAATTAAGTTTTTGCTTATTTACTAGAAAACTAAACAATTTATGAAAAAAATTACTTCAAGGAACTAAATAATTAGTACTAAGCAGCAAATCGAAACATAAGCCATTTCAATAGATCCCAGGATTCCTGACTTGAGTGCACTGTTTTTCAACAAACTATGTGCAAAACAGCGCACTTTTATGATTATTTTTGCGTAATTTTTTTCTCAATCGAGTTTTCACTTCCAAGGAACCAAAGAAGAAAAAAATATGTAATTCGGGTTTTTTACCATGGGAATCGCGTGAGTCAGTACTCACTAGATCTAGGCCTAGTTTGACAACCAACCCCGTTAGGTTGGCCTCTACAAAAAGACTTCGCACAAAAAAAATATCATTTGATGCCTACGAGTAGATCTAACATTTCGTGTTCTTTATCAGAGACGAGCTATCAAAGCAGGTCAGTGGGCAGGTTCCTGTGTTATAATTATAGTAAGGTATCAATCATGAACGTAAGGTTATGGAGGCGTCGAGTTCCTACACTGGTGTGGTCGTTGAATTTAATAAATAATTAAAGTGGACAGCGTGGATCTAATAAGGAGATAGCCATAGATCTATGACCTACTAGTAGTCCGCCCTGGCTTTGCACGGGTAGTTAGTTATTTTTTGACAATTTTCCAACGCTTTTAATACTTCTTATCCTATTCCGGACTAAGAGTAATCCAACAAATCAAAAACCATGAAAATCGGTCCTATCGTTCTTGAGTTATAAAATAAATGGTGTAACTAACACGACCTTGTTTTATATGCATAGATGTATAAGTTACGGATTTAATTTTAGAATAATTAGAACTAAGAGATTCTAATTCAGTAAATAATAAATAAATTTCATTTTTTTTCTTTTATTAAAAAGGCGGTATGTTTCTAACAAGGGCGCCAACAGATTGTTTATGAACGGAACAATAAATGTTTACTAAATAGTAAAAATTTCATGTGGGTCTACTTTTCTTCCTATTTTTGGCAATGCACCTGAAATTTTTTGCAAGAAGAACCCAGGTAAAAGTAGTGAAACCTTTAGTACACTGGAATACCCTTCGGATCATGGCATTGAATATTTCACTTGACGGTGGAATATCACGCACATTACGGCTGATGTATATATACTGTTCGTAAGGAACGGTTTTTATGATTCACTTTTGGTCTTCTTGTGCGGTGGATATTTGACCTGCTTTCGGGTACAAGCTTTGTCTCAAGGGCATTGACTCTTGAATCAGTATCAGTAGGTAACAATTCTATGAAAATTGTACTTGTACTTTGTAATAATTTAAGTAGACTGAGTCTGGGAGTCGAAGCTGGAATACCTCGCATCTTCATACAAGTTTTTCTTAGAACATGTTTATGCAAATAAATGATCTTTATCTTTAAGAACGAAGATTCGTGAACTTATCTTATAACAATATCTAGTATTACCTGTGTAATAGACTCATCTTCAATAGGAATTTTAAGTTGTTTTCTTTTGTTCTTATTTCGATAAATACTTTTGTTTGTTTGTTTATTATTTATGTGAATTTAAAATTGACAGGGCCGTTTCGTATCACCAATTGCACCCAGTAAAGCTCGACATTCTTATAATCGGATCTAGATATTTAATACTAACAATAATGATTTAAAAAAAAGTTCCTGACCAACTAATTATCATCATCTATATGTCCGGGTTAATATCCGCCCGACTATAAGCAGACAATACATAATAATACTAACCTTAAGCCCTTGAGCGCCTGACTTCTTGAGACTCCTAAGATCCTGTGCTATTTACATCCAGATTTATCCAGAAATTCTTGTAAAATCAAAATAAATGCCAGGTGGGCCGAAAAGGTTGACCTTGGTTAAGTCCTGGTTCATACTTAGTTAGGCACATGCTTATTGTTGACATAGTTTATAAGCCATGACCTAGTAATAAGAACATTGTAACAATGCGTACGACTCTCGTTAGGCTCAAGGCCAGCGTTTATAGCTGGATTGTATCATGCATCTTTCCGTTCAAGACACTTGAGGTCTAAACTTTGTTATGTTTTATTTTTTTATGTACATATTTACTATTGTACATGTTTTTAAGAAATTCATTTATTATAGAAAATGATTGTTTATCGCGTTTAAAAAAATAAAAAAAAATGACGAAAAAGCAATGTATGTTTTAGAAACAAATTTTATTAATCATTACTATGCAATAAACAAAGTATTTTTTTTCTATAAGCTACTTATGAATGATTATCCTCATAAGTGCCTCTAGATAGTAAACAAAACTCACATTTGGTCTTCGCAAAAAGAATACATTAAAAAGTAAAATAATTTAAAAAAATATACTCAGTTAATTATTAAATAAGTGAAACCTAAAACTCATCAGCCCATGTCCCAAGAGGCTCTAAGCACAGGATGCCCGTTTATCACCCCCTGAGTGTTGAAGATCAAGATTGGCTTCGTAGTCTACGAAGCCAATTTTGATCTTCAACACAGAATAACCTGCCAAAGACTTATCGGCATGTTATTCTGCGTCATCGGATCCTTTGCTAACCGCACCCATTGATGCCTCGCGATCCAATAGGTACTAAGCTTCTTTCCTAGTTCCATCTTCAAATAGATGGCTCGTGGAACTTACCAGCCCATATCCCACGCTGATCTAAACACAGGATGCGCGCTCATGGCCCCAAGAGGAACTCCAAAGCCGATCTCGATCTTCAAGTCATCAGGCCGCTGACTCCACGAGCAGCGAGGGGCTTCTTCGGGGGGCTTGTCATTTGTCATTGTGGCTTAAGGGGTACGATGTGCTAAGGGTTTAAGTTTTAAAGTTACAACGTTAAAGTTTAATTTCAATGCACCTATTTTGAAATATGCTAAAAAAAATATGTAGGTATAAGACTAGACCTCAGATTTTTATAATAGAGATTGATCAAACTCGCTAAGATTCGATAATAATAAGCAAATTATGTGTTAATTACTTAATAATCTTGGGTATTTATTATTAGGACCCCTAGAGATGAAATCTCTCAGCGTGAACATTTTAAAAACAAACTGAGGCCCTATATAAAATGTAAGCGTAATCGATCTATGCTTGAGTTACGAGAGATCACTTTAAAAATAAATAAAGCTACAAAATAAATTCATGAATTCAACACTGGTTATAAGTATATCTACCGGTAAAATACCTAAACGACGACAAACTCTCTATAACATTAAATCCCTAAACCACACTAAAACTCAGACATCAGGGTCTGTAATACTCACTAACAATAAAACTAACACGCCAACAAAACTTAAAAATCGCCCCTAACTAGGTACCTACCAAAAAACAAAAACCGCTACTAGTTTACACCGTAGCACCTCTACGCCGTAGCACGTCTACGCCGTAGCGCCATGAGCCGCACGCTACGACTGACCGCGACGACTTGACTGCCCTGAAATGCATGCGACCATTAACGTATACGTACTTGCTTTAAAAGCGGGCGGACGGACACTGGGAGCATTCGTCTCGAATGTAAACACTGCATTATTCGTTTGTGATTCGTGACATAAATGTGTGTTAAGATGAAGTGCTACCCAAAACCCAGGTTTTGTCTGTACGAAAAATCTATTTTAAGGCAAGAAAACACAATTTTTTAAAATCTTTTTTGATGATTCTTGAAAGTTTAGGATTTCAGTTAGTGCGTTATATAAGCCGAAACACGATTGACTCTACTTGACTTGATAGAAAAAAATCGCAAAGTTTCCTCTAAATTTTCATTTTTACTACGGAAAACCCGTTTCATTTCCTAGTTATTTAACATATTTTAATTCAATCTCGTCTAAAAAATACTTTAAACACTTAAGAGCAACATAGTTTAATTTTTTTGCGAAAGAGTATTATTTTAGAGCAATATCAAATTTATAAATAAAAAGCAGTGAAATTGCGCGCGGGTCGGTTCTTTCCTCCCTTTCTCGCCTTCACCGCGCGGTGTTCGCTCGTCCTTGTCTCGAAAAAGCGCCACCACTTCGACTTAAGAGCATTGATCAAGGTAAGTGTAGAATACGGGCAGCCTTTTCTCCAGAGAAACGCAGTATATTTTTAACAACTTGATTTTATTCGGAGCGGAGCAATTATTACTTGCAACTTATCTTCAACCATAGATAATTAAACATAGACACACAGAGTACAATATTACATAAACCAAAATGGCCACCTAGAGCTCACAGATGTCACGTCCGTACAAAAACGTGGACGGAAGAAATCACCAGCTTTTAGTCGTTGGTAGGTAAGAAAATATATTGGCTAAGTATCCGTGAACCGTGTCGCTAACACTCCCACCCCTAGTGCTGGCACAGCACTAATCTCCCAATGAAATAGGAGCGACACGTGCCACCGAGCGCCGCCAGACGCCGGTCCGAGTGCGCACGTCCACCTGTCGTACACGGCCGTCTGCAGACACGATCACCCGCTCGACAACGCCTTTGGGCCAGACATTTCGGGTAGAATCAGGATCGACCACTAGAACTAGGTCACCGACCTGTAAAGGCTTCCGTTCCTCGTTCCATTTCCTTCTAGGTATCAGCTGGGGCAAAACTTCCTTGATCCATCTCTGCCAGAACAGATCGGCCAGCCTCTGCGCCTTTCGCCATTGCTTTCTTAAAAACAAATCTGAATCATTAAACTCACCGATGACAGGAAGATTCGAAGAGGTACCTAGGAGAAAATGGTTCGGTGTCAAACTCTCTACGGTCCCGGGTTCAACTGACACATGTGATAAGGGTCGACTGTTCATGATGTTCTCGACTTCAGCCAACAGCGTGATCAGCGTCAGTCCCTGGGGGCGCGCTCATTCAAAATTACCTTCAGCGTAGTCTTGAAACTGCGAATAAGCCGCTCCCACGCCCCACCCCAGTGTGGGCTCATCGGTGGGATGAATTGAAACTCCATTTGGTTGTTGGCTGCCTCGGCTTTCACGACGTCGTTGTTCAGCTCCTGCATGGACCTGAGCAACTCCTTGTCAGCGCCTCGTAAGTTCGTGCCGTTATCGCAGTAAACGTGGCGGGGCCAACCACGCCTGGCCGCCATCCGCCGCAGTGCCATGATAAAGGCATCCGTGGTGAGAGAACCCACGAGTTCTACATGTACGGCACGAACCGTAAGGCACGTGAACAAGACACCGTACCTTTTTTCCCTTCGTCGCCCCACTGTGACCTCCATGGGATCAAACAGGTCAATGCCACAGTAGGTGAACGGACGGTGATGATGCGCCACGCGAGCCAGAGGTAAGTCACCCATTCTAGGTACGCGAGGCGTAGCCTTGCGTATTTTACACAGCATGCACTTAGAAACTACATACTTAACTGTAGGCCTTAGCCTAATTATCCAATATTTTTGTTTCAGCTCGTTGACGGTTTCCTGATTGCCATGAGCTGCCTTGACATGATAGTGTCGGACAATCAGGTGAGCTACAGGGTTCCTGCCATCGAGGATCACTGGTCTCTTCGTTTGCAGGTCCACGTCGCGGGCAGCGTCGATGCGGCCGTCGGCTCGCAGCACGCCGTGCTCGTCGAGCGCCGGGCACAATGCTAAAAGCTTGCTACTCTTATTTAGACATTTACCATTTTTGATTGCAGCTATTTCCCCGGCGAACGACTCGGCCTGAGCGTGACGCAGAAGCAGACGTTCCGCCCTTTCCAGCATGTGGCAGTCTAGGTCGCAGACACGCCCTTTGCACCTATCAATAAACATAAGTACAGTTGTCGAGTCGCACCAAAAAACGCGTCGCTCGACCGGCAATTTATGTTCTTTTATTATAGTATCGGCTAGTCTAGCTGCCAGCAGTGAAGCCTGAAGTTCAGAACGGGGAATCGTCAATGGTTTCACTGGAACAACTCGACACTTGCTTGCGACAAAGGAAACATGGATGCAACCTTTAGTATTTATCCAGCGCCAGTAAGCTACGGCACACATTGCCTTAGATGACGCATCGCAAAAAACGTGCAATTGTAAATTGCAATAGCTTACGGGCGCAGGACAGTTTACCGAAGTAGATATTTGCGGTACTGATAACGCGCCGGGAGCGGGCGGTGGGGCGCGCGGGTGAGCGGGGAGCGATCCCGCCGCCGTACCTGCCGTTTCCCCGCCGCCGCCGCCGCCGTTTCCTCGCGCAGTCATATGGTAGCACCTAGGTATGCGTATGCGATGTACTTCTCGTAATAAGTCGATCCATTTGCACCATTTTTCATAGATACACGGAGGTATATCATCGTCCCATCCGATGTGGAGCCGCCATGTATCCTGCAGCATTATGCGACCCTGAATCGTAAATGGAGCTAAAAACCCAAAGACATCGAAAATAGACATAACCACTTGAAGCATAATACGCTTAGTAGGTATTGTCTTACCTTGGATTATGTTTTGCGGGATTTTTTTCAACGATACGTCGAATCCTAACTCGTCCGTAACCGGGAACCAGATAAGACCTAATGTGCGCTCACCTTCTACGTTATATTCGATTTTGAACTTTACCGCGGCGGTACCTAAAGTCTCTTTAGGTACAGAGTTCAAAACCTGAACGCTGTTGCTGGTCCAGTTACGTATTTGGAAGCCTCCTTGTTTGTGGATGAAAGAAATATTTTTTACCATCTCAATAGCGCTTTCTTCATCCGGCAGGCTATCTATGTAGTCATCTATGTAATGCGAGGTCTTTATCGCATCGACGGCAGCGGGCAGCGATGACTCATACTGCTCGGCGTTTTTATTTTTTATGAATTGACTTACAAACGGCGAACAATTAGCGCCGAATATAAGTGAACTCATTTTACAGGTTTTTACCTTTTCAGTAGGGTTGTCCCTCCATAGGAACCTAAATGCGTGCTGGTCGCTCGGCTGAACTTTGACCCTGAGGAAAAAATCCTGTATGTCACCAGTTACTGCTATTAAATTCTCCCTGAAGCGCAGCATTATTCCAAACAGCGATGACAACAGATCCGGTCCTCTCAGTAGGTAGTCGTTGAGACATAACCCATTTACCTTTGCAGCCGAATCGAAGACCAGGCGGAGTTTCTTCTTGTTGGGATTGTCAATCCCAAAGTGAGGTAAGTACCACATCCTATCAGTAATAGTAGTGTCTGTCAGTTCAGTAGCAAAATTGTTATCTAATAAATGTTTAATTCTATCTTTGTATCTTTCGGCGAAACCCAAGTCCTTTTCCATCTTCCTTTCCATACTTCTCAACCTTTTAAGAGCGGCAGGATAGGAGTCCGGCATTCGGCAGTCATCGTTCTTCCATGGCAACCCTATCCACCAGCGACCATCGACGAGTTCGGCGGACTTCTCCAGCTTGGCTACAGCGAGTAAGTCATTTTTATTTTCACGTGGCTTACCGCTTACGCCCATGGAGTCCACGGCAAACGATCGTCTCACCTCGTCGTGCAGATCCTGAAGCTGCTGGTCATGCTGGCGCGAGGCAGACGCGGGCTGCGTCTGCGCCGCGGGCTCCGCCGCCGACACGAACAGCGTCGCGTGGGCCTCGGGCACGGGGTCGGCGATGCTTCGCGGCACGTGCCACTTACCATGGACACACCATCCTAAGGGCGTGAGTGTAGCGAACGGTTCAACATTACTACCTAAATTAATTTCTATAGGTATCATTAAATTATAATTATCTTGGCCTATTAAAATTTCAGGTTTTAGATCAGAGGTACATAACAAATGTTTTATACTTGACAGACTTTTACACTTATTACAATCAACACAGGACATACTATGCCCAGGCAAATTTAACTTTTCTACTGTACGAGCCCTAATCGAATAAATCTTATTGTCCATACCAGAAAGATCGATATTTACAACGACGGTTTCACACGTAAGTTCTTCATTGAAAGCACCTTGAATTCGGAGGGACTCGCGGCGGCCGCGTAGTCCCGCGCGCTCGGCAAGTCCTTGGCTTATCAATGAAATGGTCGAACCGTCATCGAGTAGCGCGCTTGTGTCTATTGTACCGTTACCGCTATGTAGCCGTACGGGCACCACTTTTAATAGCACTTTGCACTCACTATCGCGCACGTTTACATTCGACACTACATCGGCTTCGGAGCTGGCGGACGCGAGCGTCGACGGACCCGGCGGCGCCGGCGACGGCAGCCGCTCCTGCGGCGCGAGCGCCGGCGCAGACTGGAACTCGCTGCGCCGCTCGGATGTCCTCGGGAAGTGGAGAAGCTGATGATGGGCCTGGCCGCAGTTATCAATAACGCAGGATGGGGCCGGGCAGGTGTCTCGTTCGTGACGAGATAGTAGACATTTAAAGCATAGGCTACTACGTTTCACAAATTGCCATCTTGTTTTGCGAAGAGCTTTTTTAAATTTATTACAGGCTGTTAACTTTGTATGGGCACTTGTTTTGCAGAATAAGCAATTGTTTTCATTGGCTGTGTTCATCAATGCAGTGTGCGTGCGAGGTTGTGTATTCTCGCTATTTTTATGCTTATGTTGTTGATAGTTGTGTGGTAAGAAGTAGGTATTTGATGTTCTAGAAACTTTCACAGCTTCGTCTCTCAAAAATTCAGATATAATCACTAGTCTTGACTTAGTGCCTTCGGTTATCTGTGTGAAACTGTAGTCCGTCCATTTAGACAGTAGAACTGTAGGTAATTTACTTAGAATAAGCGATGAAATACCTATTCCTTGCAGGTATTCTTCTCGGCCAACAGTGCGCACAGCTTCTACGAAGTTCTGTATTTTAACCGAGAAGGACACAATTTCTTTGTGGTAATCTTGAGACATAGGCTGTAACTTTTGTATGTCACTCACCAGCTTCGATAAGATGTACTCAGGATCGCCAAATCTCAACTTGAGTGTGGACATTATGGCTTCAGGAGATGACGCACTTATGAGCAGAGCTGATACTGCTTCCTTGGCAGCTCCACGAAGACATTTCCTTAACCGCCACATATTTTCTTTGTGTGTGAACTTACATAGTTCCGTAGATTCTTCGTACGCGTTCTTGAACGTCAGCCATTCCATGGGCTCGCCGGAGAACTCTGGTAGTTCCCGGGGCGTGCAAACGCGGCTGAGCAGGTTCGCGTGCGGCGCGTGACTGGTAGATGCAGCGGCGAGGTCCCTCAGCGCGCTGGTTAGATTCTGGATAATACCTTCGGTGGCAGCGACGGCGGTGGCCGGTGGTGCCGCAGGAAACACCGCATGCGAGCCAGCGATGGCTGGTGGCGGCGATGGAGGTGGCGCCTGCGGTGCCGGCAATTTTTTACTGCCATCTTCGGAGGCAGGTCGTCCTTTATTGAGTTCCAGATAACTACTCTCTACCCATTCCTCGACGCGACTACGGCCTTCGCTTTTTTTGTGTGAACTGTATTCGTTTAGGCTAGCTAGATCGACTTCTAGCTGTTTATCGATAAGTTGCATACGTAACTGAGCTTTCTGCTGCTCCGCTTCCAAGATGAGCTGCGCCCTCTTCGCCCGCATTGATGACGTGGAACTTTTTTTGGATGGTAAGCTCCGCCGATCGCTTTTGCTTAACGCGGCGGGTGGGGCCGGCGGTTGTTCCGACTTGATACTACCAGGAATAGCATTATACATTGCACTAGGAACTTGGAAGTCTTCGTGTGGAAAGTCGCCATGCGGTTTTAGGTTAGCGTCCTCGTCGTCGTTGCGCGCGCGCTCTCGATCCTCTTGCCTGCGCGCACCACGTATTTCTCTCGGTGTTCTAAACATATCCGTCTCGAAGTGACCACTTGTAGCATACGGGCAGCCTTTTCTCCAAAGAGACGCAGTATATTTTTAACAACTTGATTTTATTCGGAGCGGAGCAATTATTACTTGCAACTTATCTTCAACCATAGATAATTAAACATAGACACACAGAGTACAATATTACATAAACCAAAATGGCCACCTAGAGCTCACAGATGTCACGTCCGTACAAAAACGTGGACGGAAGAAATCACCAGCTTTTAGTCGTTGGTAGGTAAGAAAATATATTGGCTAAGTATCCGTGAACCGTGTCGCTAACAGTAAGGTTTTGAGCTTAAGGCGCATACCCCACCAAAACTAGCGCCGCCACCTACTTTATCCTATTATTCCATTTAACAAAGGAAATTTCAAAAATCCATCGCATAGCTTATGATACCTATGTATATAAGCTCTTTTTTAATGCCTCTGTAATATTTTTATTCTTTTTAGTTTAGGCAGTGAATCGTAAATTTTCGCTTCTTCGCTGCAGTGTAACATTCCTAGATTCGTTTGTGATAATTACGTTTCAAAACAAAGCATTACAGGCGAATGCTCCCGGTAAGGAACTACCTTGACGCTACAAAAAAAACCTATAATAAACTCTATTACAAAAGTACTAAGACTGTGAATACTATCTGTAGATGTACCTACTGAGTTTTTGCGTACGTTACAAAAGCAGTAAAGTAAGCTTTATTTCACTAAGATTAGGACTGGAAATGCAATGGAATCGCGTTTAAGGACGATGACCGAGTCAATGTCGGGTTCATGAATTAATTGTTCCATGCCGCGGGGGTGTTACTGAAATTCAGTAGATTCAGTTTGAAGTTGCAGTTCTGTAGTTTATATTGGATGTTTGTGACTTTTGATCCCCGATATCTCAGTTAAAATCTAATCTAACGTACATTTACAAATACACTACAGCCCATACTGTACATTGCTACCAATGCTTTTTGAATGTAAGTGATGCCGAATTGAACATATTAGATACATTATTAGATAATATATTTAAGGTTTTTTCTTTATTATATTTAACTTTTTATTTAATTTAGGTTAGGTTAGAATTTATACAAAATGCTTACATTTCATTAAAGGTGAATAAACAACAACCAGGGACCTAGATTATTTTATATTTAAAAAATAACATGATATGGTGGAAACATGGTCGGAATACAAATAATATTGGTAGTTTGTTTGGGCAATTCATTATTTGCAGGCCCCATAAGTAAAAAAACAAGTTTTCCTATGTTGGAAAATCCTATTACTTTATTAACAATCGTGTCCTACTCATAATTGAAAAGAAGCTCTGTCCTAAATTAATAATTGATGTCTATAACCAGGTTTCGAGAAAATTGACTAGAAATTGACCACTCCACTTGTGTCCAACTTGAAGCTAAACCAGGCCATGGAATTATCCAGTTTGTGACCGTATTAAGCTGACTGGGCATAATTATCCACCCCATGTAGGTACAACATTAACACTATGACTCATCCGACTGCGTCAAATTTATCATTGAATGACTGTTCGTCAAAATTCACACAATAAAAAAGATGAACAAAAAAACAACATAAATTTTACGAAATTTTTATAATGTCCCAAAAAATTTTGATTTCGGCAGGATTCGAAATCGCGCCTCACAATCAGTACGGGTGCGCTCTAACCAACTAAGCAACGAGACACATCGGAACTTTATTGAATTTTCGTAGAAAATCGTCCGTGTGAGTTAAGCACTTTAAAGCTAAATCCTTACATATTTTGTTGCGTAGGTAAATATGTAAGGATGTTGGTTGATAGTAAGAAGGCTACAAACACCTAAGCCTCCATACAAACGTACTTTCCGAATAATTTGAAACTACATCTTCGATTTCAATGAAATTTTGCATACATAATCGGAATGGAATTGCTAAATATGATAATACCTTTATTGGTATACTAGCTTTCCGCTCGCTGCTTCGTTCGTTTAGAAGATACGATTTGTATTGTTTTTCAACCTAATCGCACTAATCAGAAGCCAAGGTACGAATTTCAAACTTTAATAAAGCCATTTACCTTATTTTCATGAATATTTTGAAATATCCTGAAAAACGTGTTACATAGTTCTTTAGGGGTTTTTGTGAAAACTCCTGAAACACGTATTTTATTTTATTGTTTTTTATAAACAAAGAAAATTGAAGGTCAGCTTTAAAAATTAAAAAGTTAAGTACAGCCATTTCAATTCGGAGCCAAACTACGAACATCAAATATTAATAACACGATTAAACCCATTTTCAGGAAAATTTTAAAAATCCAAGTTCAATAGTTTTGTTGTATAATAGTTTTATTATAAATGACACGGTTTAAGTTTTTTTTATATCGTCTATAATCTCACCTTTGAATCTTTACGTCATACTTACGAATATTATTACTTTAGTATACATAGAAAATACCCAGAACACTCGGAACCAATATTTCCTCCGGTGTCCAAGAGTCCTGTAAGGTCTAAAGGAAATAAAGCACTTTGAATTTTGAATTTTTGAATTTGCAGATCATTCGAACATTTGTGAGGCGGGAATTAAACACAAAAGATTACCTCCGGCGCGTCGCAGGGGGACCTTCGTCCGCTACCCCACTGAGGTCGTCCGTCAATACGTCCTGTACATGCCTTATTTTACCTGGCTCACCAATGTACTTATCTACCCAGCACCATGCTGAGTTGATACCTTTTTGGCTCGACACTCTATTGTTTGCCAGGCAGGTTGCGAAAGTAAGGTAAGTAACCTACTCCTTTTAGATTTTCGACAATCTATTTTGTACTAAGTAGGTAACCGTTATTGTATGTCTAGCTGATAAACTCAATCTAGTTTAGTTCCTTCCTGTTAAGTAACACTAATATGTCACGTCAAATAAATTATTTCATTTCATATATATATATAATGAAGTGAATAAGTGATTGATAATAAACATTATGTATTAAAAAAACCCACATGGGTTTAAGTGTCTTGGATGTAAATAAAACACAATTATCCAAAACCAATCTTCAATACAAATAATACAAAACTCACACAATCAAATAAAACTACACAAACACAAAATCACCAAAACTGTAGAGCCCAAACTACTGGCCGAACTTGCCCCGCCTAAAATCCCTTCGTAATGTTTGAAACTAGGCATGTACTTGACCATCATCTTGAGCAGAGGTCCGTCATTGGTCTTGTTGTCTGGTAGAGAGTCGTCGAGAGAGCTAAGACTGCTCTCGCTGGTGGCGTCTGGGTACATTGGCATCTCTCTTAGCTCTCTACGAACCTGAATCAAATATTTTTGTTTTAAATGAGCTACAATTTAGCTTCACCATGTCAAATCCAGTACCTAATACTCGATAATGGTGAAAACAGTCTCATTTAACGGAAGACCACCATGGAAAGTTTAAAGCCTTACTTGCCAACCAAACCTATTTGTGTTTGAAGATCACCAACGTTTCATCCCTTAACGAGGGACTTCTTCAGGATGAGTACAAATAAGGTTCGTAGTTAACCCGCTTACATCCATAATGAATTCGTCATACTACGATAGTTTTTATAGTAATTTTAACTTCATTAAATGACATAAGTTAGGTACATATGTTTGCCTTTATCTACATATATTCTCATCGTTAAAGTAAAACCCGTAATTATTTAGAAGGCACTGTTGTTCCACCATTGAGTAAAAGCCCTACTTAACTTCTTCGTGACTTACCCCCGAATACTCAAACGCATCTCAGATTTAAGCACGTCTCAAGTGACGAATTTTTGACAGATTTTCATTGAAAACTGTCATAAAATCGCAACTTGAGACGTTCTTATATCAGAATTGCGTTTGAGTATTCGGGCGTTAGCTATGTAACCTAACAGACCACTTTTTCTGATCCATCTCATCCAAAGCCTTTCACGTAAAAACCGTTATTAATAAAATCTTTACTTCTATACTAATATTATTAATGCAAAAGTTTCCAATCAATCGACTTGACTTTGGCATAGAGTTAGTTGAAAGGATGGAGAGTAACATATTCTACTTCACCATCATCATCAGCCTATATTAGTCCACTGCTGGACATAGGCCTCCCCTAATGAGAGCCATAGCGCCCTGGTGGGATGACGATTTGCGAAAGACTGCTGGCAGATGCTGGATGCGGCAAGCTGAAGACAGGGCGCTATATTCTACTACGGATAGACATAACCTGCATCTATTTACCTTATTATTTTTCTTATCCTGCATTTTATGTTCTGCTCGGTCTATTGCTTGTTGTAGTTGGCGTACAGTTTCGGCTGTAAGAGAAGATTGAGATATTTCAATTATAATTATTTACACCTGATGGGCAAATGATGAGTCTTTACGCAAAGATCGAAATGGCGATCATTATATTATGTAGTTAGCGTGATTTGAAAATTAAAAAGCTACTTTAGAATATGAAATTTACGATCATGCATGACAATGGGTTTGGAAGTAGTTTTAAAGCCGGAACACTGCGATAGCGTGATCAAATTTTTCGATAAAAAAATTAGTGGCGACATCTAGGCAGATCAAATTCGTCTCTATTTTAGTTGGTTTACGCCCTTTACCATGGAAACCAGTTGCATTAATTGTGAAAATGATCATGTGATGATGTTATAGATACGTTTTATTACGGCGCAAATACAAAGTCCACAAGGATCTAACTTTTATGAGACCACCACAAAATCAACATATAAACAAAAAGAAAAGTATCATCAAAAACGATTAAGAATTGGCGAAGACCAAGTTTTCTAAAGCGTGACCAAACTTGTTGCTCGACGGGATAAATCCCTCATGAATATATTTTTATAGGTTTGTTTCGCAATCATTCCATATACCATAGCAGAAAGAATTTTTAAAATACCTAATTGACGGAGATAGACGAAATGTTTTTTTAATACATACAGCCAAACATAGAACCTTCTATAGAAGTCGGTTACCATGGTTGAAATGTTCAATTTGGACATTATTATAAAACATGTTCAGCATTATCTCGGCCTGCTTGCTCCACTTTAATGCGTCCATAGTGAACTCTTTCTGCTTTCTTCCGATTCATGTATTTATAGTGATTATCATCAGCCTATATTTGTCCACTGCTGGACATAGGCCTCCCGTAATGAGCGCCATAGCGCCCTGTCTTCAGCTTGCCGCATCCAGCATCTGCAAACAGTCTTTCGCAAATCGTCATCCCACCTGGTCGGAGGGCGTCCTACGCTACGTTTGCCGAGTCGCGGTCTCCACTCAAGAACACGTTTACCCCAACGGTTGTCGGTTCTTCTCGAGATATGGCCATTTATAGTGATAATCAACCAAGATTCCGTTTCTACTTCTATTTTTTTTTATGTCCAAACTCTGCTTCAAATCCGATGATGCCAAAATACAACTTACGATCATTCAGGTAATCTTCAACACTTTTTTCATTTGTAGTTAAAGTTTCATTCATATCAGCCATTGTTATGTATAAAACACTTGCTGTTAACTTTATATCTGTTGCCTCAGTTATTATGTCTTCTATTTCTTCTGTTATTGCTTCGTGGTTTTGACTAATACTAGTATTATTTACAATTGCGAACTCAGTGCTTGTCATCAATAGAGATTGTCCACTAGGTACCTTGCTGAAGTTCGTTTCATTCTCCTGTGTTGCTATAATGTTATAGTCACCGTAAGCAACGTTAAAATTCTTTGGAACTTCTTCATCGATCTCATTATCTGCAACATATGATATTCGATTACTTTATGCAAATGTCTTTACTACATATTTCGTTTCATTGATAATCAACTTACTGTCATATATATTTCGGTCATCATCGATTTCATTCAACTCAGCCAAATTATACGTCTTTGGTCTTCCGATAAAACTAACTTTCTTCTTAGGAGTAGTGGAAAACATTGGTTGATTAACATACATGTTTTCTGCTTTTGATACAGGGATATCTCGTTTTTGTATAGAGATACTTGCTGAAGTAGAATTTTCAAAGTCCTCCATAGTAACTATTGCTAAATTGGTTAAATACAATTCGTCTAGACTTCCAATCTCGGTAAGTTCGTTTGATTCATTTTTTTCTGTTTCAAAAACTGTATTCAGGATAACGTGTTCTTCTATTGTCATTGTGTTGTTCAAAACGTCCGTTGCCTTTATATCGGAATCTGCAATTAGCGAATTGGTTTTGAAATTGTTGGCGTGTTGCGTGTTCTATTACTCGTATATCTAATGCACTTTAGTCGGTATTGTGCATTTGTTAATTAAATTTCTTGCGATCTGTCGTGGCGTTGGCTTGCTATAACTGAGTTGTAATAATTTAAACGTTCATGTTCAGTTTATGAGTTTCGTGCGTCTAGGAATGAGTAAAGCAACTGCCTTGCCTTATGTTCGAAAGCTAGGTACTCTGTTTTAGCTAGATTAGATTGATTTGAGTGTAGACGACTGTGCTTACTTATTAGTTTCTTTATCACACACAAATGCTTACTGTGGAGTTTCAAATCTATATTAATAATTGCTTGCAGACTTATATTTCTAATTAAAACACGCGCAGCATATTATACTATATTATCGCATTATATTATATTTTTTTAACAATTCAATGTATTATGTATAATGCAGTAGTATTTATCTTATTTCATCATTGCATTTTTTTGGGTAGAATGCAAATACTTTACTATTGTTTTTTCTTAATAAGCTTTATGTCATGTACTTTTTGTTAACTATAAGAATAGTAAGTTTTCAATCTTTTTCATTTATTTTTAGTTAGGTCGTTATTAGTTTCTAATAGAGGCACAATTGTACTAACTTTAAAAGGAGAAGCCCTGAATCCTGAAATACAGCCTAGGCTAGTTTAGGACCCTACGGATTCAGTATTCGACTTAAACATTGTAATTGTGTCTAATAAATTATTTTTATGTTATGTTTTTGTTTTTTATAACTAATAGTAAATCCGCCTAACAGAAGTAAGTTATTTCTCTTGGACCATGAGTCAATCCTTGACCAACGGCATATGCAACTGAGCTGAAATATTTCGACAGTTCTTCAAAAACAAAAAAAGCTATGGTAAATATTCCATTTTAAGTGCAAACCATAACGTACCTACGTCGTCGTTTCAAAACATTCTACATTTACTAACTATCAAGTATCAACTACTTCGAATTTCTGTCTCCCTTAACAAAGGTAGGCATTTACCCTGTAATGAATTCTCTCCGCATGTCATTGTAGGCTCCATAAAAGTAAACATCAAGACCGACGGACCCCGAGTCACTTTTGTTTTGTTATGCATAACTCTTAGCACGGGACGACCATGCCGTGTGCATGAGAAAAGGCGCCAAGAGCTAACAGTAAAGTGTGAACAACGGTAGTTATAGAGTCCAGGGTAGACGTCATCGTCAACCAGTGCCGTGCCAAATGGTTGCCGTCTAACACATTCACTGAAAAGGTTCAGGATATGGCACGGGCGCATCGCTAGGTTGCATGCAATCCAAGATCGCCGTGTGCGTTATTGGAAGTCAACGTTTAGTGCAAGAAGACACGGTGAATGCGGCTTTAGTTCACTTTGTAGACACGGGCGATGGTGCCTTCTGCATGCGCGTATAAGTGTAAAGGCGCTAGAACTACTGCTAAAGTGAAGAACTAACGTTAATTAACTAGTCTAAGTTCGACTTCACCTGCCAGTGCGTATGCTATAGTTAATGTCAAAATGTGTGCACTAACGATAGTTACAGAGTCCAGGGTAGACGTCGTCTGGGAGCGAGCGCGCGGGACAGGCGGAGGCGGGCGCGGCGGGGCTCCACAGCGCGCGGTAGGGCGCCGGTCCCGCGGGGGACAGGTTGCACACCAGACGCTCCACGGAACGCAGTCTGCCTTGCCATGGCACCTAGGGGGTTGGTAGCTGAAGAGGTCAAAATCGTGCATGCATGAATGCAAATATTTCAGATGATTAACTTTCAATTGTTATGGCTAGCAGAGGATGTCAGATTATTGGAACAACTACTTAGATAATAGCATACATGCTTTTGTGCCAAAGGTTACATACCATGAAACGACTTCTACCGCAGCCCACCATGTAGCTCTTTGACCACATCATCTGCCCGAAATCTGCGTAGAACTGTTTACCACTCACGGGGCTGTAAATAAGTTTAAAGATCAAATTACCTACCAGTGAATAAATTCCTTAAGCATGTAGAAGTTGTTATTACAAATCTTGGGACGTCCAAAGAGATGACCAGCGCGGAACTTTGGTGCCATACAATACATTTTTGGAGATATACCAAGAAGTGGCTACATTCCGGCTGAATTTTGATAATTATTGTTGATCAGGATCAACAATAATATCAGATCAGTCATGAACGTTTTTCGGCATTTACGCGAATACACACTTTCTCGAACATAATATTATCTCTGCAAGTAGATTTTGTAGGGAGTTGCTAATTTCACCATTGTGTACAATCAATCAATTTATTTATTGCATGAAATACATGTTAAAAAAGTTGTTATACCTAAATGAGTTTGCCTTATTTCCTCGCGCATTCCTCATTTACCTTCTTTCTTTCCTCCAAATATAAGCATATTTAATAGCAGACCTTCCTAGTGTCTGCTAGGATGCTAGCTGGACCCGCGCACCATATAAAAGACAAGCGGTCTGCCCCAGCTTCGCACGGGTATTTTCTATAGCCTATGTTACTCAGTGATAAGAACCCGCGCACCATATAAAAGATTAGCGGTCCGCCCCAGCTTCGCACGGGTATTTTCTATAGCCTATGTTACTTAGTGATAAGATAATGAAATAACGGCAAAAGTATTTGAGAAATCGGTCCTGTAGTTTTTAAGTTTATTCGTTACATACAAAAGTTCAAATCTTTATAGGTTTTTTTTTGTGTCTAGATTTATACTCGCATCCACTTTTCGCCTAAACCTACGCAAATTCTGAAACTCACGGTACGTAGGTTGTAACATTTCCTTTGTATAACAGTCTCTGCATGTACCACACGTCGACCATGGACTCAGCGCGAAGGCCCGGGGCTTCGCCCACCACTGACGCCACGCATTGTCCTACTGACATTGAGTCTGAAACAACAACAGGTTCACAAAACATCCTAGATAATATAGGTACTAGTGCCTGAATTAAATCTAATATAATTTCGAGTGTTTTCTGAAGATGTCGCGCACAAAAATTTCTTTTTATTCTCGACTTTAAACTGGTGGACCAGCCCTACACGTCTCAGCTCAGTAGGTCATGACGGGTAGGACGAGTACAATAAAAAAAGAAATACCTACTGTACTGTATCTACAGTGACGTGTGGTTGCTCTAGCAGCTAGACTCGTTAAAGAGTTAGGTAGGTAGGTCTATTTACAGAGATCTCGGCACTGGTCTCGCTCCTCCGAATTGCTGGGCGGGCGGCACTGGTTGGCCCATAGCTGGGCCTCCTTCGCCAGCTCTTCTATCCAACGCTGGACACAAACACAATTTATTTTAGCTACGTTATTAAAAAAGACATCGTTCTAATATCATCTTCTTTTAATAGTAAATAGGTTTATTTTATGTATGTATGTTAGATTAAGGTCTACCTATTTTACATCCTGTACCTACTAGACTAATGTTGCCTGAAATAAACGATTTTATTTTATTTTATTATTCTAGCCACCATCGGCTTAAAGGTCAGAAACAGTTGTAGTTAAGTAAGCCTCGAACATGCAGGTGTAGAGCCGCTGTACCATCGACACGCACGCTGTGCACGGCCACGCCGCGCATTTTAGCTGCGTGGGTTTGTTTGTTTATTAACGTGGGTTAACGTTTCCACTGCCGCACACACTTTTCACGCACGCTTTACACGGAAACAAGACGTAGGTACCTAATGCACCTAACAAGGTGCATGGGTTCGTTTGTTTGTCAACGTGGGTCTACAGTACCGGCTAACATGTACCGCGTGCATAGCACTAACAGCGTTGTGCTGCGTGCCATATTCGAGCAATGCATGCGTGTAGCAATGACGACATAAATCTCGTATTCGTACGTAACGTGTTCGTGTTCACAAACATTCTCTGGCAGAGCGAAGCTAGACACACCTGCGCAGCCTCTCCGTGCGCAGCGGTGGCCGGTGGGGCACGACATTAGCTCGGGTTAGAACAACAGGTTACATTGTGTAACTAAGGGCTTCGATGACGTTATGCGACCCAGTGCCTACAGCATTAGTAAATACCTATCCATCTTAGTTTTAGAGCTGTTTCAGATCGTTTCAGCCTATTTTCGGCCGATTTCGCGTCAATAAACAATAAGTCCCATAAAAGCGATGAGCTCCTTTAACACTTTCATGGTCCTTTAAACAGCGGCAACACGCCGCGCCCCTTCGCCTTGCCTAACGCATCCACTGCCCACACTTCAGCACCGCAGTTTTTCCACAAACATGGCAACATGTGCGTTATGGGCAGTTATAAATATTAACAATATCATGTTTCCTGTTTCGAAAGTGGCAAAAGTCTTGTGCACTTTTGCCAGGAAATAACTAGACTCCTGAGTAAAATATGTAGCATGTTACCAATTTCAGCATATTCCCAGCACTGGGCATTCCTCTCAGCATGCCGATAGCCGCCTCGTTTCTCCGCCGGTTGAAGCGGCTGAGGATCAGAGACTTCTCAGCCTTCGACAGAGGTGCTTCGATGTAGCCGGAGCAGTCGTCTCCTGGTTTTGGCTAAGAAGAATCATTGGAGGGACATTCTTGTCAATTTAAATTTACTCTAGGTAAACTAATACCAAATTCGAAAGTGAGTTTGTTTGTTTGTCCTTTTTTCAAGCCCTAACTAAGCAAATAATTGACTTGATTTTTGGCATAGAGTAAGTTGAAAGGATGGAGATTAACATAGGCTACTTTTTATCCCATAAATCAGTTCGCGACAGTAATAACCTTAAACACCACAGCAGCACCAAGTAATTTATGATTAAATTAATAAATAGCTTACTAATTTCTGCCCACGGCTTTGCATACGTTGCGTCTATGGAAAAGTTAATTTTATTTTATGGAAACTGTTAGCCTGTCTGTTTCCAGGATTAGAATAGAACTACATCTATGCAAAATTTCAGTCTGATTCGTTCTGTACTACTTTTGGCGTGAAGAAGTAACAAACATACATCCGAAGTTTCGCATTTAGTGTGATTATCTACACGACTTATCATAATCTTTATTTACTTACACGACTTAGGTACCCCCGAATACTCAAACGCAACTCGCACGTAAGCTCGTCTCAAGTCTCGGTTTTTTGACAGTTATCAATGAAAATATGTCAAAAATTCGTCACTTGAGACGTGATTAAATCTAAGATTTGTTTAAGTATTCGGCGGTAAGGTAATACATACGTAAACAACTTTACCGTATATTTACATATCTATACCTACCTACTTGCAGCGAATTTATGGGACTGACAAAGTATTATACCTAGGTAAGTAACTTGTCAGTTTCTTTTCTTTTGGAAGAAAGTTTGTTTGAAGACTTTTTTTGTTGTGGGATTCACTGAATAAATTAGCTAGTCTGCATCTGAACTCTGAACCAGACTAAATACCTATATACCTAAGTACCTACCTACTAATCCAGTCCGTAATCAGCGAATATTATATTCGTTAATCGAATTAGCTAAGGTGCGGTTCATGGGTGCGGGTTTAATTCTTTAAAGTTAAATCAGGACATTATTAAAGTGTTTTAGTCTAGGGAAAGTGCTCTCCACCAATAGAGCAAAATGTCGTGTTAGAAATAACCTCCCCAAGAAATTAAATAAACTCCCAAAAAATTACGTTTTCGACAAGATTCGAACTTGCGCCCTGAGAAAAGAGTCCTGCCGAAATCTTAAGCTTTCGGGAACATTTCTTAGAGATTACCCAGGAGTGGAGGTTTACGCACTATAATATAATACAATAACTCTCCTAATTCGGTAGTCGGGTAAAAAGCAGTTGAAAAACGTAAACCTACCGTGTACATGCAGAATGTATGCAAGTTCGTGTTCCCGCACATTTTGGCCCCGCAATAGTTGACCCTCGTGCCGGCGCTGGGGGCAACAACGCACAAACACACAAACAAACCTACACATTGCATATTTAAGGAACACAAACACTTTTGAACATTATTTGAGAATAATAGTGTATGTTGATTGTCATAGGAATTTTGGCGCAAATGGAAAATGATATTTGACAAAATATTTTTTGACTTATGAAAAAACCATCGACTAGATAAATTCTTCTTTGAAAATATAAGAGGTTCCTTTCTTCTTGTGTCATGTCATGACATCTTGGACGAAGGGAACCCAGTGGGAAGCTTGGCTAATCAGAATCACAGCATAATTATTGTTCGGGGGAAAAAATCTAGGTCTATGAAGTCCTCACTTCATCTCAACAGCCTATAATGGTAGCTGGTAGCTGGACGCAGGCCTCCACCTGATAATGCCCATAATCCCTACGCTGGGCATGCGAGTTGGTGGTAAATCTATTCTCAAGAGGCACTGCTGCCCGCCCCCAGGTCCTTTAGTCGCCTCTTACGACACCCACGGGAGTGGGGTGGTGCAAATTCTAATCATTCTCAATGAAACCATTGACCTACTTTGGCAGTAGGTACTTTTATACTCCGATAGAGATCTCTAATTTGGATTATCTAATCCAAATTACATTACCTACAGTAGGTAATGTAGTAGTGCGGCGACTCGGGCCGTGACAGCCCGACTGAATATCCCGTTTAACGTGTAGGCAAATATCGTGATCTTGAGCCCGTTCGGAGGCGAAGTTTCCCTTTTACCCAGTTTTTGTTTATTCTTATTCCCGTGGTCCGGTTCAGCTGGTCCAGTTGACTATACCATACCTACTTTTACTTAAATTTTCGGTAGTATAACATTATACTACTTACCAAAAATTTACAGACAAATGACTGTACAACGGCACAAATATAAATAATATAAAATAATACTAATACACCTAGGTATTTTTTCTGTGACCCAGTTAACTGTACCGCAGTATTAAAAAAATCTATGGTACTTGGTGTGCTTACTTGCATTGCACGCAGATATAAGATACAGGGGCGATAAATGTGGCGCTAAATAGGCATTACTGAATTTGAAAAACTTGATTTTTTTTTATTGAAAAATTTGAAAAATTCTTTCACCATTGGAATCCGACATTATCCGTGATGAACATAAGCTATAGAATATACCCGCGCTAAGCCGGGGCGGACCGCTAGTAAATAATAATTTGGCAAAAAAGAAGGTTATAGAAGGAAAAATTTTGCTTCTACAACTGCACAATTTTAATTTCAATTCTAAAACGCTACAATATAGTAGCGGCGTTTGTCTATAACGTCAAAAAAAAAGTTTTTTTACAACGTAATATTTATACTTTATTAGTGTTAATTACAAATATACAGATATAACAAAGTTGAATATAAATACAAACCTCATAGGTTTACATCATTAATAACAAAATTGTGATCTAAGGCAGAAAAATAAGGAAAATTAACTTGGTCCTAAAAGTAAATTTTCCTAATTTTTTTCTATTAATGTATGAATGTTTTCTTAACACATTTATAACATTTACGTACCTATTTGAAACGTGTGCATACTTAGCGATTCGATTAGCAGTTAAGTACAAACACTTATACCTCTCTACCGGATTAAGTACTTACTTAAAAATATGTGATGTAGTAGGTAGATAAGTACATAATTGTTTATTTTCTTAATTCTATTAGACGTACTTAAAATTGTTTTTGTAATATTTATAACAATTGCCAACAACAGACGGAGCTATAATATATATTAACATAAATCATAGCAAGGTTATATTTATTAGGTACGTTATTCGGATTTATAGTATTTTATATTATTTTATGTATTAGTTAGTATCTATTCAGGTAAGGTATTTTCGTTTTATCTGTATACACACGCACCCACTACTACAAACTTGTATCTCTTTTTTAATTCAATAACGTTTATTTCTTTATGCTTACAAAATAAGCGCTTAGGTAAGTCAAATTTAATACTATAAACAGGTTTATAAATATCAATTATTATCAAATAAGAATCAAAGGTGTTATTGATTTTTTTTCTCTCTCCCATTAAAGTTTGCTGGAAGAGAAATCTTTGTAGGGTTAAGCTTGTCTTTGCAATAACTATCTTATTTTAAGGTTTAAAATTTGTTTTTATTAGTGCAATACATGAGTTAAGAATTGAGAAGTATATTACGGTATATTTTCTATTGTAATCTCCGAATGACCACAGCTTTAACAAATATTTTTATTACATGACCAAAATATGTCGACAGATATAGCACGATATATTTTAGTTTAATAAGACATTAACATGCAAAAGATGCATGCAGTGCTAATGAGGGCGAAAATATATATTATAGCATAGCCACTATCTGTGACAGCTTGCTATACCGTAATATTATAGCTTACTATATTAATATATATTATAGCTCCGTCTGTTGTGGGCTTAAAACGTGTGCATACTCTACCAATTATTATTAAATTTGACTTCAAGCCAAAAGTGTACTCGCTTATATAAAACAAAGGTTATAATTAACCACATAATATGGCCCAGCCATTCAATAAATGCATAATACAACACCAAAATAAATAATACTTCAAAGAATAATATATAAAATAAATAAAGCTCTACGATAAAATCAAATAAGTAAAACTTTTAAAGATTATTTATCGGGTATTGATCACGTACCTTTTATTTTTAATAGCGTTGTAGCGATCGTGGTCACGCGGCGATATATACCAAATAAATTATATTTTAAATATAAGTACTTATTATTTTTATTAAAATAACTATGACTTTTCTTGCAAAGCCTGCAAAGGTCTGTCCAGAGCGACGACAGCAAAAGGCAATGTGATGTCATCCAAGCCGAATTTCGACCACTTGGGCCAGTCTCAACGGAGACAAGCCATGTGCACAGACACATTTACACATTTCTAGTGCACAGATTTGTACACTCTTTATTATATTAGGATTCGGGCAGTTTATGTATCACAATACATAAACTGCCCGGCGAGATGTCGCGCGAAACCGAGCGAAATTTCTCGCAGGCGATTTAATCCTTATGGTCTTCCGGCTTCGGCAGGTAGTACATCGAGTCGATGAAGTACTTGGTGATGTCTGAGACGAGGCTCCTGTCAGATATGCCTTGTGCCACGCCGTATATCGCCATCTGTAAACAAGTCACTTTATTATTACTATACTTATATAAAAACTATGTTTAAATTCATCCTAGAGAAGTCCCTCTTTTAGGAAACGGCGACAGCTGCTCGCAATTTCCATCCGTGATATTATGTTATTTTATTTATTCGGGGTAACAAACAATTACACTCTTAGCCTAATTATAAAGATACTTATTAATAGTGTTATTCTATAAGTGCAATCAACACCGTTACCCTCTTATAGATATAAGAAATATAAATAGGGCAAAATTTACTAACGTAAGAACTAGGTAGGTTTAGTTACCTACCTTCACAGAGTATTTAGGTGCATTGCTTACATTATCGGAACAGAGAGATCAGACATGATAGCCTGATTGATTGTTTTCTTAAAGGAGAAAGGCGAGGATGCGAAAATTTCAATGTCTGAGAAATTTAATGTATTGTAATGTACCTTAAACCAAAAATGACTTTTCTATAACAAAATAGTGTTATTCTGTAACTAGACAATATAAGCTATATTCCTTAACAAACAAGACGTAACATATTGTTATTTTTAATACAAACCAAATAGGACGAAAACTATTCGTTCACATTTCATTATTGGTGAATAGTATGTCGCGGTCTCCACTCAAGAACACGTTTACCCCAGCGGTTGTCGGTTCTTCTTGAAATATGGCCAGCCCACTGCCACTTCAGCTTGCTAATCCTATGAGCTATGTCGATAACCTTGGTTCTTTGTCGGATGTATTCATTGCGAATCCTATCCTTCAGAGAAACTCCGAGCATAGCTCTCTCCATAGCTCGCTGGGCGACTTTAAACTGGTGGACAAGCCCTACCGTGAGTGACCACCAATAGTGTTCTTGAGTGGAGACCGCGACTCGGAAAACGTAGTGTAGGACGCCCTCCGACCAGGTGGGATGACGATTTGCGAAAGACTGCTGGCAGATGCTAGATGCGGCAAGCTGAAGACAGGGCGCTATGGCGCTCATTAGGGGAGGCCTATGTCCAGCAGTGGACTGGTATAGGCTGATGATGATGAATAGTATGAAAAAAACAACGAGGAACCGAGATAAAAACTATTCGAATACAAAAAATAACATGATATAGTGAAATTATGCTCGAATTACAGATAATTTGGTGCTACGTTTGTATGGGAAAATCATCATCCACACGCTCCTTATGTGATGAAATGTTGGTTTTCCTCCAATACAAATACGGTTCGTATAAAACCAGCTTACATCCGTATTGAAGACAGTTTGTTAACTAAAATAAAAAAAACCAGTTCATTATAAACCATTTAAAAAACTGGGTTATTTGTTCATTAATGTTGCCTGATTAAGATAAGCATCAACAACCACGAAATGAAGTATAAAAGCAGGATATCCTTTTACAGCGCCGTGGTCGCGCTGGTCTGACCAAATCCGCACCACACTCGACATCAAAATGTCAGAAGCGATACATGTCGCTGAAAGCCGGAGCAGATGGCGCGATATCGTCAAGAAGAAGCTGCTTCCGTGATGGACCCCCAGTAATGGTTCCGACGCAAGAAGAAGATCCTTTTACTTAATGAACACATTTTTTTTTTGCTCGCGCAATGACGTCATATTTTTTTTAAATGACTTTTTGTCTGGATTTTAGAGACACATCTGGTAACCCTATTTCTACGGGACTTAGCTCACGGTCAGGTCAAGTCGGCCGCTTTCCTCGTGTAATAAATGTACTTGTCCGCGTAACCTAACGTCAACCTAACGCTAGTCCCAATTAAGTTTACAATCCCTTATCTTGCACAGGCCCAGCCGATTTCTTCAGGCAGATGTAGAAATGCCTCTATTGTTACATTCTGAACTAAACCTAAAAATTTTATCAATAAAGTCCACAGTACCTTGCCCTGCACAGGTCCAGTCGATGTCTTCAGACAGGTATCAGCCGCTTTTCGTACGTCTTCGATAAACTTGTCAGCGATGCCGGGCTGCGTGTGCGCGTGTGTCACGCAAATGTGGATCCTGAAGACAATGGGATAGTGTTCACAATTAGTAATAGATCACAATGGCTTCTATATCCACAAATGATGGCTCATGTAGTGTTCGTTTGTGGGACTTATACGAAATATGTAGTATACATCGAATGATTACTAAATTTACCTGGGATAGGCCTACATGTATATATTTTAAATTTTCTCAATGTGTATTGAGAAAAACCTAAAAAGGTGTGTTGCTTAATTATTCCTCGAAATATATTAAACATTTGACGGAGTATTTATGAATATTGCTTTGTTCACATGTAAAGGAGGTCTCGCTGTTTGGTATAATTACAGATAACCCTTTATTTGCGTTCTGATTTAGTCGTGCATTCAAAGTGTAAGTGTGGTTTACGTAGATTTTCCTCGAGCTACAAGTATGTGTAAGAAGGATTACTTACTTTTACCTTGTGAAACATAACATTACTTGTGGTTGTATTTGAAATTATAGCTTTACTAAAAATAAACAATTTAAAATATTTTTGCGTTACAACTTTTCCGAGAATGCACTTTTTTAGGGAGAGATGAGCTATCGAAAAGACTATTCGTGGTTGCCATTGACAGGAACAAATAGGAAGAGGAGGAGGTTTGCCTTTGACTAGCAGCGGGTCAATTCATCATCATCATCGGCCTATATTAGTCCATTGCTGGATATAGGCCTCCCCTAATGAGCGTCATGGGGGGTCAATTAGTGCGATGTAATAAAATATTTTGAACTTGTCTTTGAGCGTAATGATATGCTCTTACAAAATAAATCATTTCATTTCATTTATTTCTTGCTTACATGTACATCATTGTAAGTCAAATCATTCATGTATAATATTCATCATCATCATCAGCCTATACCAGTCCACTGCTGGACATAGCCCTCCCCTTCGCCCACCGCCATAGCGCCCTGTCTTCAGCTTGCCGCATCCAGCATCTGCCAGCAGTCTTTCGCAGATCGTCATACCACCTGGTCGGAGGGCGTCCTACACTACGTTTTCCGAGTCGCGGTCTCCACTAAAGAACACGTTTACCCAGCGGTTGTCGGTTCTTCTTGAAATATGGCCAGCCCACTGCCACTTCAGCTTGCTAATCCTTTGAGCTATGTCGATTACCTTGGTTCTCTGTCGGATGTATTCGTTGTGAATCCTATCCTTCAGAGAAACTCCGATTAGCGATTCCGCCATCAAGACTATGTCATCAACGAATCGCAGGTGTGAGATGTAATCGCCGTTTATGTTGATGCCCTTACCTTTCCAGTCCAACGTCTTAAACACATCTTCCAACGCGCTTGTGAACAGTTTTGGGATATAACATCCCCCTGTCTCAATCCTCTGCGCAGTTGGACAGGTTTAGACTGCTGGCCCTGTACTTGGACACTCATGGTGGCGGCATCATAAAGACATCTCAACACCTTGATATAACGATAGTCTACTTGGCAACGCTGTAAGGATTCCAGAACAGCCCAGGTTTTGACAGAGTCAAAGGCCTTTTCATAGTCCACAAAGGCCAGACACAGGGGCTGATTATACTCTTCGGACTTCTGTATAATCTGCCTCACTGTGTGTATGTGGTCATATCCTCCGCGCAACCCGGCCTGTTCCGGTGGCTGGAACTCGTCGAGTCTCCTGGCGAGACGATTCGTGACCACTCGTGAGAAAAGCTTATAGACGTGGCTCAGGCAGGAGTGTGATGGGTCTGTAGTTTTTAAGAAGGGATTCTCCCTTCTTAAAAAAGAGCACCACCCGCTCCACGCCTTAGGAGTTCTCCCACTTTGAAAAACGGTGTTACACAGGTTCTGAAGCTCCTGCAAAACAGGGGCTCCTCCTGCCTTCAGAAGCTCTGAAGTAATGCCGTCTTCTCCGGGGGCTTTTCCATTTTTAAGCTGCCTCAGAGCCATCACGATCTCGTCTTGACTGATGTCTGGTAGTTCGACGGTGTAGTGGCGTGTCAGGGTGGCTCTGGAATTGTGGTCGTCCCGTTGGGCATGAGGGGCATGTGCAGCGTATAAACGGCCATACAAATTCTCTATCTCGGCAGAGATCTCCGGCTTCGACAATATTCTACAATCATATAAATTACATATAAAGTCGACGATCCCATCGTGCGTTTTAAGTTTCGTCAGGTGACTCCTGCCAAGATGCTGAGTGAATACTTTAGACCCTCGGTTTCGCTCTATCGCCTCTTTAATGAGGCGTGTGTTGGAGTTCAAAGGTCGCGCCGTACCATCTTCGCAATTTGCTTGTTCAGGTCTGACCTATCAGACGAAGTCGCTTGGGTGGTTTCCCGTCTTCTTGTAATCAACCCGAGTGTCTCGGCCGAGTGTTTGGATTTCTTGCCAGTACGCTGCTTTTTACAAAACTTGATGCCCTCGTTCCTCAGCGTTTCGACCAGATTGTGTAGGGTCTCGTCAACGTCATCAGTGGGATCCAATGCAACAAATCTATCCTCGAGAAGCTGCTGAAACTTCTCGGTGCCCGCCACGATTTGGATTGGGTTAGGATGGATTTCATCAGACGGTTTCTTTCAAGCTTCAAGTTGATATTCAGAGAGCCTCGGAGGAGTCGGTGTTCAGATCTGGTATTATATATAATATGTGCTTGCTATCCGTCATGATGAAGTCGATCTCATTTTTAGTCACAGTGTCGGGGCTTCGCCATGTCCACTTCCTTTGAGGCTGCTTCTTAAAGAACGAGTTCATTAAGAACAGCCCCTCTTTCTCAAGGAAGTTGACAAGCATTTGCTCCCTGTGATTCCTAACCATGCCTATTCCCACCATCCATAACCATGCGGGCCTATTTGGGATTTGTTGGTGTCCGTGATGGTAGCGTACACATAACCGAATTCACGTTTGTTGTTATGCCTAATATATAGAGTGTATATAGAGTATAACTAGTGCAAAAGTAAAATAAATAGCGCCTCCTTGGTTTAAGAAATAATGACCATTGTTTGTGGGTACGCCAGCATAACGTTATGCTAGCGTACACACGACCGTTCTCAAAAACGGCTTATACTATAGCAACAAAATTTATACACAATTTAGAGTATAAATAGCGTTTCAGCTATGCAAAATTTCATAATGATTGCTCTCATAGGAACAGAGATATGGAACAAGACTATAAAATAACACCTGAGCTGGCGTTATGCTAGCGTACCCATTAAAAACCGATGTAGTTCCTATAGAAAACGAGGTTCTCTTAATGTAAATGTTATATGTATAAATAGAGTGTGAAATCCTCTTTCTCCCAGTAGTCATACTTTATGCAAATTCGTAATCAAACACTATAAAAAGTTGATGTAACAGGAAGAGCGAAAACTGTAGGTAAATAACTCTAAAATGAGCGCGAGTGACGGAGCACTGCTGCCCCGACCATGACGACGCATTATCTCTATCTCTTTCACTTCCATGGATAATTCACATGCATCTTTCTCTATCTTTCACGTTTCTTGTCACGTTTAGCGCCATCTAGCAGATCACGGCGGAACTACATTGCAACGGAGAGCAATATCCCATAATCTTCGATTTTTATTTTTAACTACATCTACTTACCTACATACCTATATTTTCGGATGAGATTCTTTGATTAGTTGTACGAATGGAATTGCATATCGTTATTCCTAGATCTTGTTTGGACTCTGAGCAGTAAGCAATGTAGGTATTGGTCACAATGAAAGATAGAGAAAGATGCATGTGAATTATCCATGGAAGTGAAAGGGATAGAGATAATGCGTCGTCATGGTCGGGGCAGCAGTGCTCCGTCACTCGCGCTCATTTTAGAGTTATTTACCTACAGTTTTCGCTCTTCCTGTTACATCAACTTTTTATAGTGTTTGATTACGAATTTGCATAAAGTATGACTACTGGGAGAAAGAGGATTTCACACTCTATTTATACATATAACATTTACATTAAGAGAACCTCGTTTTCTATAGGAACTACATCGGTTTTTAATGGGTACGCTAGCATAACGCCAGCTCAGGTGTTATTTTATAGTCTTGTTCCATATCTCTGTTCCTATGAGAGCAATCATTATGAAATTTTGCATAGCTGAAACGCTATTTATACTCTAAATTGTGTATAAATTTTGTTGCTATAGTATAAGCCGTTTTTGAGAACGGTCGTGTGTACGCTAGCATAACGTTATGCTGGCGTACCCACAAACAATGGTCATTATTTCTTAAACCAAGGAGGCGCTATTTATTTTACTTTTGCACTAGTTATACTCTATATACACTCTATATATTAGGCATAACAACAAACGTGAATTCGGTTATGTGTACGCTACCATCACGGACACGATTTGTTGCCATTCTGGGTTCCCACCTTGCCGTTAAAGTCGTTGAAGTGGGCCTTATAATAATAATAAAAACTAGAATAACCTTCATGCTTCCTCTTGGATAGCCGAAGGATCAGGCGCTACCCTGGTCGACACACTGGAGATTTCTTGGACGTTGCTAGAGAGGACCTTATTGACGAGGAAACCTACGCCACCCTGGGATGTTTTATCTCTCGCGAAAGTAGAGAAGATGGCCCGAGTCTAGGGTTACGGTGTCCTCGCCCTCTCTGCGGACTTCACATAACCCCAGAACATGCCACCTAATGTTCTCTAACTCTACTTCCAACTGCGCTAGATGTTGGTCAAGCCTCAGAGTGCGTCCGTTATACGTAGCCAGGGTCAGTTGTAACGTTAAACTACGCTATTTCTCTAATTACGTCTTATTAATTTACAAACTCTGTTTAGAAAAAATACGTTTCAATAGTTATAAAATACAACATCGACAAAAGTTTCGTGGAAGAAATAGGCAACTTGACTTGCACAATGATACCTACTTAACTCTACAAGGAAAAATAACGTATCAATTGTTATATAAATATAATATCGACAAAAGTTTCGTGGAAAAATTAAGCAACTAGACTTACACCACGATACCCACCAAATGATACCCTAAAACAAGTGCGCAGCTATAGTTATGCGGAGATATTTTTTTAAAGTCCTCGTTTAAAATGTACGTAAGTAAAAATATGCTATTAGTCATATGGAACTTTAGTAAATAATGAAGTGCAAATGTATGAACTTCCTTTTTACGATGGAAATATTATATATTTTAATGTTGCAATATTTAACATATTTGTATTTAATTCCTTCATTTTGAAGATAAAAATTATGAAAAAAATTGACAATACGTATTGCGTTTTTCTTGATTTTTTGATGCAATAAAAAAAAAATCACGCAAGTGGACTTGCGTCTTTGTTCCAGGAGGGGTGCGATTTGCAATAAATTTTGCAGAAGGCGACTTCCGCTAGCAGTTACTACTGTGTAAACTGTTTTGGCAAGCTAACTTCTGCAAGTATTCCAACTTGCACAGACTTGTCGGAAGTCACACGTGTAAACGCTATTTTGACATTGCAGCAAGAACTTCTGGGTTTATTTGTTTGCAAAATAAAGTTTTGTATCTTGTACAAGATGTCAGTTAAAAAAGTATGGGCGCGAAATGAAATTGTGTAGCTAATAGAAAAGTATGAACACCTCAACAACTTTATAGTCGTCCACTGCTAGACGCAGGCCAAAGCTTCATCATCATTATCAGCCTATATTACACCACTGCTTTACATAGGCCTCACATAATGAGCGTCATAGCGCCCTGTTTTCAGCTAACCGCATCCAGCATCTGCCAGCAGTTTTTCGCAAATCTTCATCCCACCTGGTCGGAGGGCCTCCTACACTACGTTTGCCGAGTTGCGGTCTCCATTCAAGAACACGTTTACCCCAACGGTTGTCGGTTCTTCTCGAGATATGGCCAGCCCACTGCCACTTCAGATTGCTAATGCTTTAAGCTATGTCGTATAACCTTAGAAAATATTAAAGCTCTCTTAAATCTCGTCTTAAATCTGTGCTCAAGTAGGTATAACGATTTTGTATGACATAAGCGTTACTCAAGCATAGACCGAAGACTTAGCAAACTCTCACACCAAGGGCCATAAAATTTGATAGGCCTTTATAAAATTAATAAAATAGAGTTGCTCTAATTAAGTGAAAATGAGTTACTAAGTAATTATAATGCTGGAAATCCACACAGCATCTTCAGGTTGTGTTATAAGGACAAGATAACTGATATAAGTAGGTACCTACTTAATTGAATACAATACATTACCTACATAGATAGGTACCTTCCATTATGTTTTATTATAGAAAACACCCGGAACCATTTAACTATTAACTAGAACGATTTTATCTGCAGTGCAGATGGTTTAAATAAACATTTTCCGAACCGAGGCGGGAAATCGAACCCGCGAACTCTTGCATCGCAAGTATTTTAATTTTAAACGTAGTTATTGTATACTCATAAATGTAAACAGTCTTGCAAGAACTTCTAAGCGAGATCTTGCAGGTGACTTCCGAAAGCGACTTGTGCTACAAAAATTGCAGGCTATCTAAACGGACCAGAGAATATTTGCCCAAGAAATCTCAGCAAGTCATTGCTAATCTAAACAATCGCGCAAGAACTTGCAAGGAAGATCTTGCGGGTCACTTGCGAAAGCGAATTGAGCTACAAATATTGCACGTAATGTAAACGAAGCAGCAAGTACTCGCTCAAGAAATTGCAGGAAGAACTTGCTAGTCTAAACCTCGCTTTAGAAATTACCCAGAGTGCGATGGCTTAGGCACTAATAACAAAACCTTAGAATTCAGCTACGGCAACACTTCTCGTCTAACGAACTAAATGTAACTTTAGTCGTTGAACAGGTTTGGATAACTTAAATGTTTCCCCTGTCAATGGAGCTTACGCTTACGGCGCTAGAGTCCGTAAGAGGTCCCAGAGATTTTCGAGTAAGCGAGTACTTGATTTCGTGGATTACTATATTACTTTACTATATTAATACACCGTCTTTGTTGTTCTTACATGTCCAGTCCATACCAAGGTTGCCTGGAAGAGATCGCTCATAGCGAAAAGGCCTAAGTACTTCGTCTACGCGTACCATTTATTTCATTACTGGTTTCTGTGTTTGTGTGGTACAATAAAATATTATCAATCTTTCTATGTAGATATATATTGTGTTTATTGAATTTTATAGTAAATAAAATAAAAAGGCAAATAATTCAAAGTCTATTGTGCTCGTGGGTGAAAGGACTAAACCAATAAAGTACGAAGTATTTATTTAGTTCACATCAAATAGCATTTTGCTTATCGTGACGTTCATTTTATGTTCTATTCAGCTTTGTTAATGCATATTGTTGTTCTCCTTTGATAATGATACAAGGTGCGCTAAAATTTGTGGATCGAACCAGAATTTTCGTAAAAAATACAGGTTTTGCTTTCTTAAAACGAATAAGTTCAATTCTAAGGTATCGCGTAAGCCCTCGCATTCTGGGTAATCTCTAAGAAATCAAATAAGTCCCAAAAAAAATCGATTTCGGCAGGATTCGAACCACTAACGGCGCTTTGGCCGTAAGAGGTCCCAAAGATTTTCGACGAAACTGACTAAGACTTCGTGGCTTAGTTGGTTAGAGCACACCCGTACTGTGAGTGGGGCGCAGGCTCTAATACTGCCGAAATAGTAGAAAAAAAATTGGGACTAGATAAAGCTGTGTGAATTGTCCAGCATTATAATTTATTATTATATTATAGTATTGATCGCGTACAACTGGCACACCCTGTATAATAATTTGCTGCTGAAAATTGTAAATGCGCTCCAATGCAACAGACAATATAAAAAACACGATTCAATAAAAACGTTTCAATACACGTTTTGTCGCTGCTAAAACAACTTTATATCCACGTTCAAAAAATTATTAAAACGGTTATTCAAATAACTTAATAAACAAACAAATTGTAAAATAAAAGGCTCTAGCTTTTCGTGCGCACTTTCTTGTGGTAATCATGAAGAGGGGATTGGTTCTAATATTCGTTGCGATGGTGGCAGCCACGTATAAAGTAACTGAAGAAGGTAATTTAGTTTATGCTGTCAAAACTCTAAATTTATTAAGTTAATTTAAAACTATAAATTTATTAAGTTAGTCAAAGTAAAAATACGTTTATTTGATGACCGATACCTTTATCGTTTATCACCCCACCTCACCTCAACAGCCTGTTATGGTTCACATCTGGACGCAGGACGCCCTGATAATCGCCTTATTGGCTTTTATCTCATGGGGGTAATGCCCACCGTTTAAAATCTCGCGATCACCTAAACCTTTCGGTGACCAGCTACGCGAGAGGAGTATATTGAAAAACAGCGCTACATGCATTACTTATAATAATGTATGCAGCAAAAAGCTGAATGTACTCCCATTGCCTTAATATTATTTTTATTTTATTTTACGTTTAATTGTTAGTCTGATTTGTATTATGTAGTGTTTAAGGTAATAAATATATTCTTATTATTCTTTAAATAACCAATACATATAATGTTTGATTCCGAAAGTGGTGTCAATAATTAGAGTCTACGATTATGATTGCATCGAGTATGATTGTCTAATTATTAGACAATCATACTCGATGCAATCATACTAATAAATGCAGAAGTTTGTTTGGATGCTTGTTACTTCTTCACACCAAAACTATTGAACAGATCGGGCTAATATTTTCCATAGATGTAACTCTAAGCCTGGAATGAAACATAGGCTTTTTATAGAACAGTTCCCAGGGGATAGAATTTCCATACAAATAACGCGTGCGGAACCGCGGGTAGTTTGTATCATTATCTAAGAAAATAAATAGGTACCCAAAAATTTTCTATTTCGGCGGGACGGGAACCCGCGCCCCACCTTCAGTACGGGTGTGCTCTAACCAACTAAGCCACGAAATCAGTACTCGCAGAGTCGAAAATCTCTGAGACTTCTTACGGACTGTAGCGCCGTTAGCTCCATCTACCTACAGGGAAAACATTGAAGTGAACAAAATTTTCGGGAACTTATTTTAATTCTTAGATACACAGAGTGCGTGGTAAGCACTATAAATAACAGAAAACCTAACATCTATACCATCATGATATTTGACACCACTGCTGGGTAAATAGGCCTCCTCTATTGGCCTTGTGCAGTCTCATTCAGTCTTCCATTATTTTTTACAAACTTCGAAATAGGAGGAATTTCTATGGTATGTATATTTTTCATGTATATTCGGTTTCTTTGTTAATACTGGACTGATTTTTACAATTCTTTTGCTTTTGTGTAATTTAAATTAATTATCCCGGAATATAATTTTTATGGGACTACGACATAAAAAATATATTCCTGAAGGTTTAGTGTTGCTTTTGTCTTGTAAAACTATGAAACAGTGTAAATTTAAGGTATATGAAGTCGGTTTAAGTTTTTTCAAAGCAATAAAATTAAAGATTTTTTTTTTTCAAAACCAAAACTTTGATTTGCCTGTACTAAGCCTCCGTTATTATTTAATAATACTTTAATTTATTTGTACAGATATTTGCTGCCTAGAGAAAGTCACCGGTCCATGCAAAGCGGCCATGATCCGTTGGTACTACAACGTCGAAAAAGGAGCGTGTGAGAAATTCATTTACGGAGGGTGTCGGGGAAACAAGAACAACTTCCTGAACAAATGCGCCTGTCATAAATGTTGCGGGAATGATAAAGGTAATTGTAGTCTTTGTACCTCACCTGTTCTCCTCTATTAACCCCTCAATTTTCTTTGGAAAGTTATGAAAAAACCGCTATCATTTAAAGTTTTTATCTGTGTTTGGTTGGGTATCGAACGTCGGTTTTATACAACCATCAAATTTTCAAGGATGGTTGTATAAAACCGACGAGGCTATTCCATCTCCTCGAGTCATTGTGAAACCCTTCATCTGTATTCTGTATCCATCATCATCATCATCGGCCTATATTAGTTCTGGACCATTTGTTCCCAGACATTTGCTGCCTGCCCAAAGAAACAGGTTCGGGCCTCGCCGCCTTCCCCCGTTGGTATTACAACAGCACGAATGACGCGTGCCAGCAGTTCACGTACGGAGGCTGCGACGGCAACGAGAACAACTTCAACGAGAAGTGCCAGTGCGAACAACAGTGTTTGAAGAAATAAACGAACGATTTGCACAATTTTTTTTCTATGCATCAATCTACCACATATTTGAAATGTCTTTGTCATCAATCCAAAATTAAGATCCTGCTGGACATAGGCCTCCCCTAATGACCGCCATAGCGCCCTGTCTTCAGCTTGCCGCATCCAGCATCTGCCAACAGTCTTTCGCAAATCGTCATCCCACTTGGTCGGAGTGCGTCCTACACTACGTTTGCCGCGGTCTCAACTCAAGAACACGTTTGCCTCAGCGGTTGTCGGTTCTTCTCGAGATATGGCCAGACCACTGCCACTTCAGCTTGCTAATCCTTTGAGCTATGTCGATAACCTTGGTTCTCTGTCGGATGTATTTGTTGCGAATCCTATCCTTCAGAGAAACTCCGATAGCTCTCTCCAATAGCTCGCTGGGCGACTTTAAACTAGTGGACCAGCCCTACCGTGAGTGTCCACGTCTCAGCTCCGTAGGTCATGATTATTTCCTCAACAGCCTATAATGGTCCACTGCCGGACGCAGGCCTCCCCCTGTTTTTTTTATGTCATGGGAATGCCAAATAATATTTTTTTATAATTACTTCATTATGCTTCGATTTAGGAACATGTTTTTTTTTGTACACAAAAAACCGCCTATTCCCGATTGTCCCTACCCCCTGCGTTCCTACTAGGAACAATCGGGAAAAAAATTCCCGATTGTTACTACTAGGAACAACCGGGAAAAAAATATTCCCGATTGTTCCTACCTCCTCTAAACGTTTATTTTATTTTATTTATTTATTTTATTTATTTTATTTATTTTATTTATTTTATTTATTTTATTTATTTTATTTATTTTATTTATTTTATTTATTTTATTTATTTTATTTATTTTATTTATTTTATTTATTTTATTTATTTTATTTATTTTATTTATTTTATTTATTTTATTTATTTTATTTATTTTATTTATTTTATTTATTTTATTTATTTTATTTATTTTATTTATTTTATTTATTTTATTTATTTTATTTATTTTATTTATTTTATTTATTTTATTTATTTTATTTATTTTATTTATTTTATTTATTTTATTTATTTTATTTATTTTATTTATTTTATTTATTTTATTTATTTTATTTATTTTATTTATTTTATTTATTTTATTTATTTTATTTATTTTATTTATTTTATTTATTTTATTTATTTTATTTATTTTATTTATTTTATTTATTTTATTTATTTTATTTATTTTATTTATTTTATTTATTTTATTTATTTTATTTATTTTATTTATTTTATTTATTTTATAACAAGGGGTGGTTTCTGTAATTGGGTTTGTTGTTGGTTCTTGGGTTAAAAAACAAGGAATATTGGTGGAAAATAGCCTGACTATTGCGTCTATGAATAGGGCTGCCACCTCGAAAGTCTGTCACCCCGGATTTTGGATCTTACTACCCGGACGTTTCAAGAGATTTTATTTTTTCTAAGTTTCCAAGTGGAAAAAATATAGTTTTAATGTTTTTAAATATTTATTTATTATTTTTAATCAATTTAAACTAAATTACGTCTAAAAAGGAAACAAAACAAAATATTCTTAAAGTTTTAAGGAACTTACATTTCTCGTTTAAAAGAAAATTAGACTCTTGTAACAAAAAAAAATATCTCTACTCTTTTAACAAAACAAATTTTTCTTAAAAAGCTTTAAAAGAAACTATTATCAGTCTTACATGTTTAATGTCTGTAAACATAACAAAAAAATTACTCTTTAACTTAACGAAAAATCTTTTTAAACTTTTCAGTACTACCACATTTTTTACTTAGATATATAAAACAAAGAATTGTACTTATAACAAAACTAAAACAGTTCTAAAAAACTATTACAAGTCCTACATTTTTAAAGTCTGTTTTATTTCTCAGGTTTTTCGTATTTATCAGCCTTGCCAATAGCTTTTAAAGTTTCTTCCTTGCTTAACAGAAATTTATAAAAATCAACACAATTATAATCTTTAAAATTATATTTTATTTTTATCACTGCTGAGACTGTTTCTGTTTTAAATGAATTTCTTTCTTTTGTCCATTGCTGTGTGATTAGAGAGAATATTCTTTCAACATTGGCATTGTGTGCAGGAATACAAAAAAAATACTGTGCAATTTTTAATAATTCTGAATATAAATGAGCATTCAGTCATCGAAAAAATTGTAACCAAAGCGCCACGCGCCGCGCGTTTCGAGTCGCGCGCGACCGTTGATTATTTGAAAAGTGTAAAACCCGGACTACAAATAAAACCCCGCCCGGACGCTCCCCGGACGCCTTCTAAACTAGGACAAATCCGGGGAAACCCGGACGGATGGCAGCCCTATCTATGAAGGACAGAATCTTGACTTTTTAGGGTTCCGTACCCAAAGGTAAAACGGGACCCTATTACTAAGACTCCGCTGTCCGTCCGTCTGTCTGTCAGTGTGTCCGTCTATCACCAGGATGTATCTCATGAACCGTGATAGTTAGACAGTTTAAATTTTCACAGGTTTCTGTTGCCGCTATAACAACAAATACTAAAACAGAATAGAAGTCACGCTATGCCTCTCGTTCGCGACTTTTTATCTGTATGACTGTCATCATCATCATCAGCCTATATTTGTCCACTGCTGGACATAGGCCTCCCCTCATGAGCGCCATAGCGCCCTGTCTTCAGCTTGCCGCAACCAGCATCTGCCAGCATATGCTGTATGACTGTATCCCAGCTAAATCTGTCGTTGAAAATCAAGCCTTATTTTATTCGATCGCAAGAAGTCTTGGTCCTTCGAACCGGATTTTCTGACTTAGTTTGATCGTGTATGACTGGCACACCCTGTAATATATATTTTATGCGCTCTAGTGCAACAGACAATAAAATATAAAAAAACACGATTCAATTCAAACGTTTAGTATCTACACGTTTTGTCGCTGCTAATAAAACTTTATATCCACGTTAAATGAATTAATAAACCGGTTATTCAAATTTCTGAATAATCAAATATATTGTAAAATAAAAGGCAATTGGCTTTTTTTCGTGTTCACTTTCTTGTTGTAATCATGAAGAGGGGATTGGTTCTTTTGCTTGTTGCGGTGGTGGCAGCCACGTATAAAGAAACTGAACAAGGTAATTTACAAAACATCTTTCAATTTAGTTAATTAATAATAATAAAAATCTTTATTAACCAAAAAAAGTTATAATCGAATAGTAGAAACAAATTAGAAGTAGTATTTACAATAAACTTCAGACTGTTGCAAACAGTCATGTCGATTTAATATTTTCTTTATTTTTATTAGGTTAAGGCACTCTCGGAAGCAATTTATTTTTACGGCAGCCAAATTATTTTTCTATAAAATGTAATAACACTGAAAGTATTAAAGTCATTTATAACGGGATATTATGTTTAGATTTTTGAGTAAAAGTAAAACTGGAACTGGTGCTATTTGTTAAAATAAATACAATCAATGGCGGTAAACCTTTATAATCTCCCAGAGAACAAAAATCCTTAGAAAATAACATGTTGGAATACACATACAAAGAGCTGCTTGTAATAAATTACAATATAAACGACTTTTTCTATACTTACAGCGACTCGTAAAGTAACTAGGTAGGTACCTAAATTAGTGACTCCTTTGACGACAGCTAACGGTCTTGTGCCAGTTTCAACCAGACTTCCGGCCAATATTGTCTTACCATAAGGGCCCTTTATGGTTGATTGTTTAGTGTTGGCGCGAGATTCAAATATTTTTGTTTGGTTTTGATTTTTTCGGCGTTTACCAAAATTCAAACTAACAGTAATTTGCCGCAAATCGTAAACTATTTTCTATTAACTCATGTTGAAACCAACTTCGATACAATTGTATTCAAATGCTCTCAAGTTCGGAAAAGGTTGTTATTAGCCCAAAATCTATGATTTTCCCATAGGCTCCAAAAATACAAGTGAAACGAAGCTGGTTTGTAATTAAGTTATTATAAAATGGTTAACGATTAGCGGAAAATCACTTTTCCGCTAGTTTTGTTCCTTGTAGAACAGCAACAATTAAAAACCACAAAAAAATTTGATCACGCGCAAACTCGAAACGATCCACCTTAACTGAAACTTTCAGTTATGTCTATCTGGATGTGTAATTTGTACAGATATTTGCCGCCTACCGGCAGCCAGCGGCCTGTGCCTAGCCTACATACCACGCTGGTACTACAACGCGGAAAAAAGGGCATGTGAGACTTTTATATACGGAGGATGCGGGGCAAACAAGAACAACTTCCTGACCAAATGCGACTGTCAAAAAAGCTGCGGGGGTGGTAAAGGTAACGTCTTTTTACCATAACTGTTCTGTTTATATTTTATTTTCTTTGAAAAGTGGTGAAAAATCCGTTTCTATTTGAAACCATTAATTTCTTTGTGATTTTAATTATTATACTTTAAATTTAATTTTTTGATTGATTTTAAATTTAGTTTTAGGTCAGCACAATCTACTCTTTCGAGCGTACAAAAATTGATTTTAAATTAATAACATGCCGTCATAAATTGTAGAGTTATAGATTACAAAAGACACGTTTTATCTTTTTATTTTAATCGAGATGAATTATTCTTTTGATAAAAGAAAACTACAATAACTACAAAAACAGCAATCCGCCATGACACGTCAAACACCAAAGAGCATTACACAACTGTGACGTCATGCCATCTCAATATGTAATGTAAATGCACAGAATTGTATTTTACGTGGGAGAAGCCACTGACTCCTGAAATACAGTTTATACTAGTTCGGGAGTCTATGGATTCATTTACATTAACTATGTTTACTTGTGTCAAATAAATGATTAACTATTACTATTAGAATAACTATGGTAAACGGCTGACTCCTTTCTCTTGACAATATTATGGTCATTCTGTAACACATCATATGTTCGTGTATCGGTGACGTCATAAACAGACGCCAGAAATGTAGCCAGAATGGTAGCGTTTTAGAGCGAAATTAAGTTGCATTTTTAAAAGCTCAACTTTTTCCTTAAAACTCCTTTTATTTCAGAGATATGATTTAATTTGTATTCAGTACATGTTTAAAAAAAATTTAAGTCCCTATTAGAAAGCTTGCTCAGTCATCAATCGATGCTCGAGTGATGCTTCTCTATGCCATAAACGTCCCTCAAACATAGATGTATCACTGAGCAAGCTGTCATAATGGGCCTTAGAGTAGTTTCTTAAAATCAGTCATCATGGCTATTGACCTTGTTTTCAGACATTTGCTACCTGACCAGAGAGATAGGCCCGTGTCGCGCCGCCATCCGCCGCTGGTTCTACAACAGCACGAGCGCCGCGTGCGAGGAGTTTCTGTTCGGAGGCTGCCAGGGGAACCAGAACAACTTTGTGAAGAAGTGCCAGTGTGAACAAAAGTGTTTGTAGAAAAAAAGAATTTTGAATAAACCTTTTAATTGAAAAATTAAACGACCTAATCCTCGACTTACCCCTACCTCCTCTTTTCGCAAAATGTGGGGACAAATGGTAACTAAAAACAGAAAAAGAACTCAGACCAGTATTTTGATACTATACTTAAAAAGAAGAAACAGGAGAAAATAATCTTCGCAGGCAAGGCTTCGAATACCGGTATTTTTAAATACCGTTTAGACTGACCTTGACGGTACATCTTTGGTATTGATATAAATTATACCGGTATTTACACGGCATAATATCGGCCATATTTCGAGAACAACCTACAACCGCTGGGTCAAATGTGTTCTTGAGTGGAGACTGCGACTCGGCAAACGTAGTGTAGGACGAACTCCGACCAGGTAGGACGACGATTTGCGAAAGATTGCTGGCAGATGCTGGATGCGGCAAGCTGAAGACAGGGCGCTATGGCGCTCATTAGGGGAGGCCTATGTCCAGCAGTGGACTAATATAGGCTAATGATGATGATGATTATTATTATTATTTTATATTATTATTTTGTCTGCGTCGCAGTGTTAGGACAATCTTAATTATTGCGTATTAAATGCCACCACTCTCGATTCGTGACCGAATCTCACCAACTCTCGCCAACCTATTAAAATTGGAAGCCATGACACAGATTATCAAGGTGTACATTATTCGGCCGTACAATAAATTGTCGTGCATTATATGGACCCCTTCAAAACTATCGATAACTGTGACTCACCCAGAAGGAAACTGCAGAGCATTCAGCGACCATCCTTCCTTGTGCAGCAACTCGCCCATCTTGAAGATATCGAACTGATCTGACCCGAAGCCGATTACCGTGGTGGCTGGCTTGCCGAAGATGTACATGCCGTGGATTTTACGAAGCCTGCAGAGTTAAAATTTGATTGTTTTAAAAATAATATTTAAACCTACTTCGGATCGACTTGAAAACTTATTGTACACTCATAAAAATATCAAAAGCTTCCCTAAAAATAGCGATATACATAATATAAATACTAGAAATAAACATAAACTTGCTGTGCCCACAACCAGGCTTCACAAAATTAATGTATCTTTTAAAGGGCAATGTATACGCTTCTACAAAAAAACTCCTAGTGAGTTGCAAAATCTATCAGTAAATAAATTTAAAGAAATTGTCAAAACCTTTCTGTGCAAAAAGGCTTACTACAACATAATCAGATTATCTAGAAGATAAAAAGCTTGGGACGGGTTTTGCTCCAACTCGAAAAGTAACAACTAACAGGCTAAAGGTTTCATCGCCGCTTCTTCACTTAAGTCTTCATACCGAAGCGACAGAAATCAAAAATATCACTTTATTTCCGTGTCAATGTTTCATTTTAAGAATTTGACGTTTTCTAAGTGTACATTTTTGTATTTATGGAAATAAAGCATTTTTGATTTGATTTGATTTGAAACCCATACTTACTCTTTCTCAATATATTTGGTAGTGTCCAATATTTCTTTGGTCATCTGCACGTATTTATTCCTTCCGACGAACATCATGGTAGCCCAGCACGCAGCGATAAGGCCGCCTGCCCTGCTGCCTGGAAATACATCGAGGACTTAGTTAGATCTGACACGGCGTTGCAAGCGTGATGTAAAATTATTAAGTGACTAGCGGTCCGCCCCAGCTTCGCACGGGTATATTCTATAGCCCATGTTACTCAGTGATAGATAATTTAGCTTTCTAAGGAAAAAGAATTTTGCAAATCGGTCCAGTAGTTTTTAAGTTTATTATTGCAAATAAAAAAAGTCTTTCCTCTTTATAATATTAATTAATAATGTAATTTTATCAGAATTTAAATTATTAATTATATATAAGGACATTTTTATTGCAAAATCACCATAAAAACAACAAAAGATTATATTATAAATAACCTTTCCGAACGGTAACTTTTGACAAATTTTGAAAATTTTTGTTGATAGTGAAGTTACGAAAGGGAATAAGTCGACTTATTCCTTTTCGTAGCCATACGAAAAAAGTGATTACCTGGTTTTGACTATCAAATGACTTATGCTTTTTCTTGATTCCTACCGATAGATCATCAAAGGAATCGAACTGCATCAAAATTCCCATAAAGCTGACATTTACCTATGGTAAATAACGGATTCAGTTAGGGGTTTTTTTATAAGAGAATAAAGAATTAAAAACCCTTATATTTTCAAAAAAGTTCATATAAGTTACTGGACGCCTGTTAAAATGTATCAGCATGTCCTACCATTGACTGTGGGTGAGCCGTAGACGCCGCCCGGCCATTCCGTGGTGACCGTGTATTGACAGTGTCGGTACTCCGGCTTGCGGTACAGGATCACTGACGTGCCTTTTGGAGCGAATCCATACTGAAATAATTAAAACAATAAAGCATTATGAGACAAACTTTACGTCTATAACCCAAATACTGTGAGTTTTGGTTTACAGTTTCGAGTTTACAGCAACATTCTACGAAAATTTAATAATGTCACCTCAACCTCAGTACAGGTTGACCATTGGTTGTAAAGGATAGCAGTTTCCTTTTCTGTCTTTATCACCCCATGGATACCGATGTAGAACTCACCTTGTGTGTATCAGCTGATATACTACAGACTCCGGGCAGTTGGAAGTCAAACAGAGGTATGTGATGCCCGGCGGCCGGCATGAAGGCAGCCACGAAGCCGCCTAGGCAGGCGTCCACGTGCATGGGAATGTTGTATTCCAACGCTAGGTCTGATAAGGCTGAGATATCGTCCATTGTACCGTAAGGGAAGTTTGGGGCCGAGCCTACTATCTGAGAAAAAGGAAAAAAATAATGAGATTTATTTTGATACAAAAATAAGATACAATGCATGATTTTTGAGAAAATTTGCTTCGTCATTGTACCACCTCACTCAATAGGCATCATGATTTTGAGAAACTGCTCTATATCTAAGATATATTTAAGATTATTTATCAGGTATTTATCGCGTATCTTTTGCTTTTGCAGTCGCCCCGTGACCACGATCGCTGTAACGCTGTTGAAACGTTGGGGAAAAGAAAGAAAAGGTACGAGATAAATACCCGATCTTAAATAAGGATTTTTGTTATAGTGCTTACCCGCACTCTGGGCATCTCTAAGAATGAAATAAGTTCCCAAAAATTTTCGACTTCGGCGGAACTCGAACCCGCGCCCCACTCTTAGTACGGGTGTGCTCTAACCAACTAAGCCACGAAGTCTCAGTCGGTTTTTGTCGAAAATTTTTGGGACCTCTTACGGACTGTAGCGCCGGTGACTCCACCTACAGAGAAAACATTAAAGTTTCAGCACCGACAGGCCGAGACATTGCGACGCCTTGTCAAACTCCAAGTGGACAGTCGACGGCACTATCATTTAAGCATTCGTTCTTAACTTACCAGAATAGTCCTCCGACTGATAGCCGCTCGAACCTTCCTCACATCGACAGTCATAGTCTTTACATCGACAGGTATAGTCAGCACTGACAGGCCGAGATACTGCGCTGCCTTATCGAACGCCGAGTGGACAGTCGACGGTACGATTATCTGAGGATTGGTGATGCCTCGGTTGTACCCGTAGTCTCGGAATGCTTTACACGCCATTAGGATTGATTCTGTGCCGCCTGTTGTCACCTGAAAGAGATAAATAGCTGGTCATTTATTCAAATATATCAAAGGGAGAAATAAAAGTAAATAGTACCTATACCCTGTCCACGTATTTATTTTTCTGTTTGGTGTAATGCACGACAATGAAGTACCCTAATTGTTGACAGGTAGCAGTGAATAGTTAAACTTACAGTGTAACCAAGTTCATCAATCCCTTTGAACAAAGGACCGAGGCTAAAAAAGAAGCAGCTACCTGTAGCGACCTCTATAGAGATATATTGGCTGAACTACAAAGCTACCGTCAATAGAGGTGCTCAATGAAGTTACATCGAAATACTGAAGCTAGCTGCCTATCTAAGCGCTTCAATGGATAGCCGCTAGATGTCGTTAAGACAAAATTGGAGAAAAACGTTTTGTAAACGTTTTCATAAAAACAACGCGTGCGCCAGCCGCGGGCAGAAACTAGTATCCAAATCTTTGTTAATTTTTAGTAAATTAGATGAAGCCATCAAATTTTTTTGATCAAATGTACATTGGACAAAGAAATTGGATGAGTGGAATGGGCACCTAAAGTAAATGTCTGATGAGTCCAACTCACAGTGCCACAACAGTCGTCATCGCCGTGGAACAGATTGGCCGCCATTCGTACAATCTCGGCCTCCATCTTGTTGAGTCCCGGGAACACGTCGGCATGCAGCGGGTTGGTGTAGGCAGTCAGAGAATACGCGTCACAAGCGACCTTGGTTATTTCTTCTGATACGTGGTATACGGCGCCAGATAACATACCGCTTTTCCAGTCGTAAACGCCTGAGGGAATTTTGAAATTTAATGTTTTACACAGAAGTTTATCTTGCTTATATTTTTAGTTTAAAAATTAAATAACGTTTCACACATGTTTAGTTGTAAAAGTCTGTAAAATTTATCAGAGCGTCTGGTCGAAGCGACGCGAGACCTGAGACCTGGTGAGTACCTGGCAGCGCTTTAGCCTATTTAATCGTAGGCTTCAGCATTGCCATACAGCGGGGCAATGCAGCCAGTGTCTTGAAGACGATTCCAACTGTATAGTATCAATACCAGTCAATCAATTATATCAATTTGATGTGGATCAGTTGCACTAACTCTATATTGTTTGCAACAGTCTACTGTTAACACAAATGTTTCAGTTATCTATACTAGGTCTAAGTATTTTTTTCTTATTTGTAATGTTCTCTAGCCATTGATTTAATTAATTTTAAGTCTCTCGTGGAACACGGTTAAAACTTAGTCTCAGGGATAAATACTTAGTTTTTTTGTAATTGTAAATGAACATATGATATGTAAGTACTTCTGAAGATTGCTCATCAGAGACACTAGATAATCTTGATCTTTTTGTCGTGAGTATTTATCCATACTCAACTACCTCGCCCCAAATTGTTTATTTAGCCCACTTAAATATAATTAGGTAAACAACTAATATAAATAAAGTAGGTTAAGTTAGGTACCGTGGTAGAATTATCTGTGGTCTTACTTCAATGTACGTTTCTTGTTTCGTTAGTTTCCGGTATCATTTACTTGACCCATTGACTCAGTAGCTTCGCTACACAAAGAGGCATGTCAGTCAATTACTCATTGCATGTCATAGCATACGATAATGCAAATGCAAACCGATATGGTATTGCACTGAATGCACTCGGTAAAGGTCAACTGCATCGCTATTGCATTATATATGGTACATATTAATTGGACGGACGCCATTTTGTTTTTTCCATTTTGTTCGATTTTGATCGGGATATTGTTCTGTTGCTTTTAATTTTGATAAGAAACTTCTTGTTTTTTTTTATTTTTTAAAATAAAACACAAATTGTGCATTAAAAATGATAAATTAAAATAAAATACAAATCTTGTCGATTTTTGTCGTAATTTTACTTTTACTCCATAGATTATTTATTTTACATTTTCATTACACGTACCTACACCATTTTGGGTAATTCAAAATGTCTACATGCTTATTTATAGGAAATTGTATGGAGAATCCAAATATATATAGATGTTACTAGCTTCTTACAAAAAGTACTTGAAATGCGAAAGAATGACCACTTACGCGCGGAGCGCGGGCGGGTCTTGCGGCCGAGCTGCACACGGGCGCCTGGGGAGTGGCTGCATTAGATACCTATCATATTTTATCGTACGATTTGTTAACAGTCAAACAATCTCTTTGCACGACTTGACAAAGGTTTACTTATAATTATGTTATAATGTGGTTTGACATAATTATTAATTAATTGATTGAGATTATCGACATTTATTGTTTTGTGTGTTTCATTGATATTTATTTATCTATTAATTTTTATTTTCTCTACTATTTTTGTTTTTATATTTTAATGTTATGTTACCTTAGGTGTCCAATATTAAAAAAAAAATATTTTTGTAGTGATTGATGGCCAATAAACGAATCCATATAAAAAGTATTTTTTTAATCGGTTTGATTAAAAAAATACTTTTTATATGGATCGTTTTTATCGGAGTCGTTCCGGTGCCTTCGCCACCCAGGTATAATGTAGCTTTCCATTATTAAAAGATTTTTTTACTTTGACAAGTCGTTCCGGGGATTACCTCTTCATTACCATTACCTCTCCTATGTAAACAAAGACAAAAACTTTAACTCTTTATTATTTTGCGAGTTGATGGGTGAGTAATTCATATTTACGTTTAGGCGTTTATTTTCCTTCCTACGTTAACAATGTCTGTAATCTCATCAGCCACCTGCTTTGCACTTGATCCAACCTATTCCAACCTATACCTATTGCAATTCCGCACTGAGAAAAACGCGCGGTAATTTGATTGCTTCTTACCTAAGTTAACATGATCCTTGACCTCCTCAGCAACCTGCTCCGCCGACAGCCCATCCTCAGGCAGGTGCCTTCTCATCGTGACTCCAGACACCCGCTTATACACGTCGTTCTTGAAGTCGTTCTGAATCTCCGCCATCTTCTCTTCAATCTTGCGTCGGACGAGCGGGACTCGCCGCAGCCAGCGGTAGAACTCTTTACGAAGTCGAACGGTTACCGCTGAAAGGAAAAACTACTTTAATAATTTGTTTTATGGCTTAGTTTTGCTTAAAGTTAATAGCGTTTTAGGCGTGTGGCGTGGCGTGCGAAGGTCCGATTGCGGGCTTGATTCCCGCCTTGGGATTAGTGTTTCTACGATCGGCAGATATTTATTTCGGGTATTTTTTAATGTAATTATCTAGCACCCATAACACTATATTTAGCTAGGGGCTATGGGTAAGCATTTCACGAAACAAAAAACCTTATAATTAGTTGACCTACAAGGATATAAAGCCTAAGTAACATAGGGTGTTAGGCGTGTGGTGCCGGCTTAGAGTTTGCGCCACCCCAACTCTTCCCGCGGGTTTCGTAAGAGGCGACTAAGGGACATAGGTACACCGGGGGGCGGGCAGCAGCGCCTCTAGTAGACTACCACCGAACTGCGATCCCCAACCCGCAGGCGAAGCGTGGGGATTATGGGCATTACCCCCCATGAGATAAAAACCAATAATAACTCTTATCAGGGGGAGGCCTGCGTCCAGCAGTGGACCAATATAGGCTGTTGAGAGAGAGAGAGAGAGAACAATAGGGTTGCCATGCCAAAACACGCATGGGACGCGGCCGAGATCATATAGCAGAATAGCTAGTAATGTAACCTCATTGCCGTGATGATCTGCTTTTGCAGCACAATGCAAATTATTCATTATGTTTAGTTTTGTGTAGTTTCTGTTATCATAAAATGGATAATCCTATTAATCCTTCTTTGTGTGTTATAAGTACAATGTGCATATTTTTAATGTGTTACCATGTTTGATAAGATGTTATCCGTAATCATAGTACAGATAATATACCTAAAACTATGTTAGGGCATCCATACCGCAATTCTTGAAAATGAAAGTTTTCAATCAGTGCTTCCTACCCGTCATGACCTACGGAGCTGAGACGTGGACACTTACGGTAGGGCTGGTCCACCAGTTTAAAGTCGCCCAGCGAGCTATGGAGAGAGCTATGCTCGGAGTTTCTCTGAAGGATAGGATTCGCAACGAATACATCCGACAGAGAACTAAGGTTGTCGACATAGCTCAAAGAATTAGCAAGCTGAAGTGGCAGTGGGCTGGTCATATCTCCAGAAGAACCGACAACTGCTGGGATAAACGTGATTTTGAGTCTTGAGACTCAGCAAACGTAGTGTAGGACGCCCTCCGACTAGGTAGGATGACGATTTTCAAAAGACTGCTGGCAGATGCTGGATGCGGCAAGCTGAAGGTAGGACGCTATGGCGCTCATTAGGGGAGGCCTATGCCCAGCAGCGGACTAATATGGGCTGATGATGATGATGTTAAGGCATATACACATAGCATCCTTTTTTTCCGTGATCTCTTAAATAGTTGTAGGATGAAAAACCACAAAAAAAAAATCGCGCCAACCGCAACAAACCACCATAAGCCTTGTACGGCCGACGACGGCGACGGCGACCGCTTAGTTGTCTTAGGTCTCGCGTCTCTGTCTCCTTTCTCTGTGGAGGCACGAACTGACGCCCGTACTCAGAGTAATAACTACAGCATATTGCTCTGAGCGCCCGTACAAATCTAAATGACAACTACCGGTCTCGGTCTCCGGCCGCGGTCGCAGCGCGAATCGCCACCTTTAGTAACGTCAGACTTATCTATTCGTAATCTAAGTACCTACAATTTAACAATCTCGGCATAAAATTTAAGCTGTTTTATCAGATGTTAACAGCTCAAAAATGTGTGTTAATGAGCAATAATATTTTAAGTGCTGTTTAAGAAGACTTTACACACATAACATGTACAAATCACATAAAACTGTGTTTTAAAAATACTTAGTTCGTAATATATTGACATTTTACTGTTAGTCATGATAAATTGAGTTTGTTTACCTGACCTTGAAATAACTATTTGATATTTGATCTAGCACAGCATATCAGCATTGCCATACAGCGGAGGCAATGCAACCAGCGACATGGACACGCTTCCGACTAGTATTGATTGAGCTACCTGTAAATTGTTTGCAACATTCAGCTCTATTATTGCAATTGTTGGAGTTTTAATTCAATTCTATTATTTGATTGTAATTTTCTTTGTTAATAAAGACTGATACCTATCTATTACTTGAAAAGTTGAAACTCAATTTTTGCCAATACATTAAAATCCTTTTGCAGTCCCTACAGGGTCCATGTACTTGACCTAAGCTAACACTAAGATCCAAGCTGTATACATGTACATACATGTTAGCAAAATAAATAAATTACCTAAATAAATTATTTCGAAGACACTTAATTAGAAAAGAAAAATTTTCGGAAAGGCAAGGACAATGTTTAATGCCTTCTATGATAGGACAAGAGCAGGGTGACCGAAGAAACAATGGTCAGATGACCTGATAGCCACAGCAGGCAGGCCATGGATGAACAAAGCTAAGAAAAGAGAAGTTTGGAATATGCTGGTGGCTAGAATATACCCAAAATGGGGTTCCAATCCCAAGGAAACTAATTTACATATTGATTTACATATTGATTCGTTATTGTTATTAATTTTTGTAATTTTTATAAACAAATTTTATTATTTTTTATTTTATTGTACCTACCTACTTATAGGAATCTCTGTCATTCTGTTTTTCTTGCTTTTTAAAATCCCTTATGGTGTTTTCTTTTGAAATTTTACTAACTTGTGTACCTATTATATGTATTAGACCCACTGAAATTGCTGATCTACTAGAATTAACGACATCAAGTGGATATTAAAAGCCTAGGTGGAAATAAATGAAATGTTATTTAAGGATAGGAATTAAAAGATGCTATTATTATGATACATTGATGATGAAGCAGACAGAAAATCTGTGGAATCTTTTTACTCACTTTCTCTCCCATTATAAAGGTTATTGGCCCAGACCAGTGCTAGCACTGAAGAAGCTGTGATACCGACTATTTGCCATGGCTCTCGGCCTTCGAATAGCCTGTTGATGGTCTTGAGAGGCTGAGGCTTCTCGCTCATTTCTGAAAAAAGGTTTGTCTTTAATGCTTTTTACAGAGACAATATTTTCAACTTTTTTTAAGCCACAGATAATCTTTAATTCCTACATGTTGAGCATGATCAGGGTCTACCATAGTAGTAAAACTGACCCATGATGTGGGTCCAAACAAGTGCAGAGTTAAGTTTTTATAATTATGTTAGTCTCCAAGGTATTTATCATAATATGGGCCCTAGATAGGTTACTTTGTAAGTTCTTGTCTGGTGATGCCTGAAATAAATGAATATTTAAAATTTATGATTTATTTCGAAGTGTGCAATTAATATCAGAGCTGTAATTTTTACCAGTACTTTTTGTTTATTAATTATCAGGTTAAATTCCAACAATTATTTGGTTTAAAACTCTAATTAGCTGACCCGTGAATCACTAATAGGTACCTAACTCAATTAGGTTTGACCTACTCCTGTTTCTGAATGATGCTAACAAATCATCACTCACCCAGGAAAATGTGTAGATTAAACATTCCTTGCAAGCACAGAAATAAAAAGAATAAATAATTTATCTTTGAAAGACTTCAGTAACTCCACAAAATCACTTACCACAAGAATAAACAAAGGCACTTGACAAGGAAAACACCGTACTTACTGGTGATTAGGGTACACGAAGGAACAAACAATAGGAACTCTGCACCAGCTTAGACGATTATATTGTCTTATCACTTGTGATAGCAGAGCAGCCAGCACCTAAGCAGGCTCTACAAAGTACTGCGTCAATCAATTCAGATGTGAATCAACTAAGGCAGGGCTTTTCAGCTTTGCCTCGTCCAGCGCGCCAACAAATAAAGCGAACCAAATTATTTGAATTCTTTCTTTTCTTCAACTCAATCAATCCAGTATCCAATCAATCCAAATCGTCCAATACAAAAAGTCATTTGCGTTCGTTATAGTAACGTGCTTGGGATAGGAAACAAAAATATCGATGTATTTTATACCTATTCTAATATAATTATAAAATATATCGATATTCCACTCCCGTACATATTTACATTACCTACAAAATATTGCTATTATATTTTTAGAAAATAATTGTTATAAATATTATGGTAATATTATTATCCTCGATATCAATTTTCGATAGTTAGGTACCAAATTTGATATAATTTTCAAGCCGGTATTGTGGACTTTAATAATTTTGTAAATCGCTTCATAGTATTTGATAGGATCCATGCCCAGCGGCTTACTGAGTGTAGGTATCATCCAATCCAGAGGGGTTGCTTCAGCTTGGCTGTAAATTTACTGCTGGATAACGGAAGATTAACCTGAAAGCAATGAAATCTGGAAGAGAATGGCACTAATATCGAAATATTTTTTTACCATAAAGCTCTATCGATAAAAATAATAATAAACATCGTTTTTTTTTTTCTTTTCCCTTCCTTATCGTACGTTCTGTAATTTCAAACTCCATCCACTAGTTTACTACGGTTTACTCATCGAGTTAAAATACTAATATTCTAACTCGATGGGTTTACTCCTCTTCTCCTCTTACTTTCGAGCTGTCAAAAGTATCATTGGAAGAGCATTGGAAAAGCACACGTTTTTGAACGCACCTTTGTTTGGCATACTTTTTGACATACGACTGACTCCGTCACTTTGATAAACTGACAACAACAGCGACATTTGTTCACGATCGCAGCAAGGACTTTAGGTTAGGCATAATGCATGCACCACCTTTTCTTTAGTTGCATCTTGCACACAGCCATAGAAGTATAATGCGTACTGCTCTGATTCAAGTCAAAGGAAACGTAGGATGTAGAATCCTAGGAAGGATCTTTGCTCTGAGTAGAGAAGCCGTATGCATAGTACCGATGCGGTAGCGGTTGTCCCATAAACTAGGAAGTATACTGCCTGCGGGTAGTCCGTAGTCCGAGAATCTAGGTTTAAACCTTAGATTAAGAAGCCAAATGTACTTAATTCTGATTCTCTACTCAGAGACGCGGTAGTGCAGTAGATCTTATAATAAGAATCTACGGCAGTAGATGTAGCGGGAGATGCGAACGCGATATCTAATCTAACCACGGAGAATGGAGGAAATAGAGAATAGAAACTGTCCTCAGAGAAACTGTCCATGGAAATGGCGGCAGTTCGATATGCTTAAAATAAGACGACTAGCACGATGTAACTTGGAACAAAACTATTGGGCGGAGGAGGCAAACAGCTGTTGAAATTGAGTCATCAACATCAACCTCCAGTTTCTTGTATTCCAAACACTGGCAAGATGTCGAAAGCTAAGAAAGTTGTTGAAGAAGCCAAGGAAATCGGCAATCCTGAAATTGATTTGGTGGATAAAGGGATTTCCAGCCTCGATGAGATACCATCTCTGTGTATGTATCCCCACAATTTACTTGTTCTGTGCATTTAAGGAACTGGTGTAACCTGTTTGGAAAATACTTGTTTCAGTGCGAGCAGAATGTTTTCTTTTTTCATGTTTGTTATTATTCAGCCAGCTGCAATTATCTCAGAATTTCATATGGTGTCCCTAGAGGATGAAAGTTTTCATTCGTTTGTTTTATTTAGTTTTAAAAATAAATAAGTACCTCCATTGTTAGTAGGTTGCTTATAAGATTTATAAATATTTCATAAACTGTAGGCTTGTTGCCTTGTTCCATAAGACAGCTGGCAGCCTTCTAAGTTAGTAGGCCTACCTATCAGCCTTCTAACTAAGACTGAAATACAATTTCTAATTTTGCGAATGACTTCATATTTTTTTACTGACTTTTCCTCATAATAAAATGTTTCTATCCTTGATAAAATAATACAGTAAGTAAATATAATAATGTAATATTAAAAATTTTCAGTCAGTCTTGCCAACATAACCCGACTATCTCTTAGCCACAACAAGATAACAACGGTCCCGGCGGCACTGGCCAACCTTGTTAACTTGGAGATCCTGAACTTGGCCAATAACCATATCCAAGAGTTGCCCCTCAGCCTTTCTTCACTCCCGAAGCTCAGAATCCTCAATGTCTCACTCAACCGACTTTACAACCTGCCGCGAGGGTTTGGAGTGTTCCCCATGCTGGAGATTTTGGATTTGACATACAATAATCTTAGCGAGAAGAACTTACCTGGAAACTTCTTTATTATGGGTTTGTTGTTATATAATACAAATTTCTGCTGGCTGCATATATGTGTTATTTCTATAGAAATGTGATATTCTGTGGGAACTTATTTATGAAATAAAAGGTAGCCAATTTTTTTTTTCTGGTCTAGACCTACATTTATATAAAATTTCAGCTTGATCCAGTCAGTAGGTTTGGCAAGAAATAACAAACACACATCCATCCTATCTAAACTTTCTCATGCTAATATTTGTGTTATTGTAGCGTTTAACGCCAATTTCACATTAATCACAGTTATCTTCATATTTTCGTACAAAGTTGTTAGTATTTTAACTTCAGTTCTAATGTGTTCTTTCTTTTTTAGAGAGCCTTCGTGCCTTGTATTTGGGAGACAATGATTTTGATTTCCTCCCACCTGAAATCGGAAACTTGAAGAACTTGCAAATTGTGAGTAACATCAAAACTGACTTCAAATGCCTAAATAGTGAAAATGGATTTGTAAGAAACACTTCAAGCGATCAAATTTTTCAAGTGGGGATCTAGTTTAAATTCAAGTCTTATTAAAAAAATCGCCAAATTCCTCTAATATCAAAGTTTCCTCTAAATATTAATTTTTATTAAGATACTTCTATGGAAAAAGCAGCTAGGTACATTTGCTGGATAACTAACATATTTTGATGAAATTTCGTCTACGTGTTCCCTGATAAATACTGACCATTATGATTTTTTTTTATTGCAAGAGTTAAATTATTCTAGAGCAACAACTAATTTAGATATAAAAAACCAGTAAAATTACGAGCGGGCCGGCCATTACCTTCCTACTCTTGCCTTCCTTTCTCGCCCTCACCGGGCGGCGTTCGCTCCTCCTTGTCCCGAAAAAGCGAGCCCATTTCCTTTGGATGGCGCAAACTCCGAAAGCCAATGTAAATACCGTATTACCGTATTTAGAGCTAGATAATGTTGTGTGGCATTGTCCAGCGTTATTTATTTATTATTATTTCGTTATTTTTATAATAACTTGTGAAATTTCCAGCTGTCAATGCGCGAAAACGACCTGATAGAGGTACCGCGCGAGCTGGGGCATCTAGCGCGGCTGAGGGAGCTTCATCTGCAGGGGAACCGGCTGGTCGTGCTGCCGCCAGAGATCGGTACGTTGATTAAATAAAAAAAAAACCCTGTCATGTGGGAAGATAGTCTTATCAACGAATTTAAATTAAATTTATTTTATACAGGCTCATTGGACCTCGCCAGCAACAAGTCAGTTCTGCGCCTTGAGGGTAACTACTGGATCCCGCCGATAGAAGACCAGCTCAAGCTGGGGCCGTCCCATGTGCTGGACTATTTGAAATCTGAGACGTACAAAGTGTAAGGCTCTTTATATCACTGTTCTGGCGCATTAACCCAAGAGTGGGTTAGCTTCGGACTCATAAACGCTTTCACAGCTTGCGTCTGCGGCGCTACCCGCAAGGGAGGACATAGTGAGTAGGACTGCAAGACGCACGTTGTAGGCAATGAAGTTACGTCGCTAGGTCGGCATCTAGCTTTAAGACAATTTGTCGTTGATTATTGTTGGTTTGTTTTGGTGATCTGGTATCTATGTGTTTTAGTTCTATCTATGGAATATTAAGCTGAAAGTCCGCACCATGGCTAAAGGACCGGCCTTTGTTTCGTAGTACGGAAGAAGCCGATGTCTAGCTGTGGACGTGTATGGGCTGATATAACGATGATGACATTAACTGCAATCGCGTGAACGATAGTGGCTACTACCACTTTTATTGCCCATGACGACGTCAACCCAGGCGCGGCGAGCCCTTCGGCTCGCACGGCAGCGCCTACCCAGGCGCTGCCGAAGGGCTCGCGGCTACCGTTCTCTCGCGTGAGCTACCAATCAATGTCGTCTGTCACGCTATCAGGCGACTGACCCGTTGCGTAGAAAGTAAATTTAATGTTCATTAAACCTGTCCACTACTCGTGTAACCCCGGAAAGTGGCTTGGTTTTACGGCAGTCGGTGACTCGTTTAACGCATTCAATGCCCAGCGACACGAACCCGCAGATCGACTTATGCGTCTTTGGTCATAAAAGTGTTAAGCACGCATTCATTTCCCGTCGCTGCTACGAGGTGCGCGGTGTGCCGCTGACTGACATACTCGAATGCGTCTTGGGACATGAAAGTGTTATACTGGTTTGGGTGTTTTTTCGTAGGATTTGAAAGATAATATCAATTACGATGTACCTAATAACGAGGATCACTTTTAGGGGAGTTAAAATTATATAAGCTTTGCGCACATTATTACAATACCGCTATCACACAGCACAATAACGTGCATTCAAATATGGGCTTAAACCCGTTAATTTTAGATACATTTTGGCTTCACACGTTTGGGAGCTGTCTCTCATTGATGCCGTCCATTGAAAATGCATCTAAGTTTTACGTTGTTATGTACGCCAAAAAGTTATTTGAAAGCACATTTTTGTTTTGCGCGGCGTGCTTTTCAAGTGTGGGACAAGCTAGCCAGTTTCCGATCAGTTTTAGGCCCAATTGCAACAAACCTAATAACTATTAGGTTCTGTACACCCGAGAAATATTAGGAATATTAATAGGACGTAACCGAATATATGATGAAAGGAAACATATCTCCTACGAAAGCCATGATGATGACCTGTCACCTTAAATACCGTTATCATCATAAATAGTAGGCTCATCGAACGTTTTGGTGATTATCACTATGCTCGACCAATAATGAATTCACCTCTTTTATGATGGCCAGATTTCTCAGTGTACTGTGTTGTTGAAACTGACCAGTTTAAGACAAACGCTTTTGCTAGTAAATATTAAACAAATATTATCATGTATTTTGTAATTTCCAGAATATACAGCCGCCACATGTCAGCGAAGCCCCCGCCGCCACCGCAGACCCTCGACAAGAGCAAGAAAGCGAGCCGCGCAGCGTAGTCGATGTGCCATGCCGTAACTCACTAACTGTAAGCTTTAATATATGAATGTGTGCTATTAAACAAGTTTATCATACTCCAACCAAGGTTAAGATACAATATTTGTAAACAAGCAACCACACTTTATTCTAAAAATCAATTTCTCCTCATAGATTTTTGTTTGAATTCAAAATAAGTACATACTTGTACATTTAATATATTTCCTACAAAGTTTAGCGCAGTCGATTATTCCTCTAACTAAACGCCAATTTTTTTTTTTTTTGTATTTTGGCTTGTCTACAAACATTTTCATCTTGAAAATGGCTGGAGTATAGGTATAGATGTTGCCTAGATTTTGTGTTGTAATGACTAATTTATACGAGATTTTAAACATGACTTTATTTTGTGTTCATGATTTGCTTAGGATAAGGACTTACTAAAGAAAACTACATTATGTTGTAGAAGATACAATAATATTTTAATTTTTTTAATAACATTTTTATACATGATGGAGCTTTACATAGAAATATGGAGAATTGTATAATCAATGAGCTTTTTAAGTGCACTTAGTGAATGTAACATACAATTTAAGAACTAGTAGGTACTTTGAACTACATTTTGTTTGTAAAATTATTATGTAGCCAACTACCCACCCGATCGTGTATACACCATTTTGGAAAAACCCTAAATTATAATAGGGTTTACATAGATATTCCTGGAACACGTGTTTGAGTATTATTGTTTTTACAGTTTACTCATAAGTTAAAAGCATTTTGAAATAACATTAAAAAGTACAGTTGTTGCAATAGTGAGCCAAATTATTAAACACCAACTTTCATTTTTCACATTTATTAGAAAAATCCTCAAACACGTGTCTATTGTTTTTTATGTGTAGGTTAGGTCCATTTAATCCGTTAGGTTGTAGCCAAAGTATTTTAAGTTGGTAAGTTTCAAGCAAATGTCTCTACGGGTTAAAATGACCTACTACAAAACTTAACTATATTTTAGGAACAAAGTATGCTATTCTTCTTCAATAGACTTACGAGACGGTGCTATTAACTTACTACAATAAAAAATAGAAATCAATTAAAAAAATAATATAATGCTAAATTAATTAATAAAATTATTACTAACACGTCGAGTTTATTATTTACAAATTACACACTATTCAGTCATATTAATCACAATAATACATCTTGGTTATATAAAGAGTAAAAAAAATATTATTAATAATCCTACAGCTTTAGGCTCACACAAAATCGATGATGATTATGATGAAGAATGCGTAAAATATTTGGACGTTGTTCATTGAAATATAATATCTATAACCGTAAATTAATTGATTCAATTTCAATTAAGGCAATGAATAAGGTAGTAGTTTGTGCCTGCGGCTTCACACATTTTGTTTCTATGCAACCGTTAAAAGGTTATTTCTATCCCTAGGAACTGTTAAGGCGCATACCCCACCACCCAAAGAGGCGCCGCCGCCACCTAATTTATCTTATTGTTCCGTTTAACAAAGGAAATTTCATAAATCATCGCACAGTTTGTGATACCTCTTATAAGCTTTTTTTAACGGCTGTAATAGTTTTATTCTATTTAGTTTAGGCAGAGATACGAAAATAGATTTTGGTTGCAACCAAGGGCAACTTCGATTCACTGCCTAAACTAAAATAAAACTATAATAGAGGCATTAACAAATAAGCTTATAATAAGTATCACAAACTGAACGATGGATTTTTGCAATTTCCTTTGTTAAACGGAATAATAAGATAAAGTAGGTGGCGGCGCTAGTTTGGGTGAGGTATGCGCCTTAAAGGAAAAAAGTAAGTTTGATTACAGGATTAGAGCTACATCTATACAAAATATCAGCCCGATCGATTCAGTAGTTTTGGCGTGAAGAAGTAACATAAACCCATCCAAACTTTCACATTTATAATATTAGGGTGATAACATTTTCTCTATTCTCGCCTAGACCAAATATCACTATGCTAGACATACAAACGCCTAGCTCATAATAGAAAGCAACAGGCTGACACTTTGATTATGAATCATATTAACCAACTGCTTGCAAATGAACTTACAAAACACATTATTATGTACTAGAAATGGGTCAGGGGGAGGCTTGCGTCCAACAGTGGACCATTATAGGCTGTTGAGGAGGACGTGAAGGAGTTGAGTGGACCATAATAGGACGAGAAGAGATTTCTATAAATAGGTACCTAACAGACTACTACATAAAATAACAATACAAACACAAATCAGAACAAAATAACTTTGTTAAAATGGCGCATGTTTACCATTATTTATCTTCAAATTTCATTTCGACCGCCAAAGAAACTTAATAGAACATAAAAAAGTACGAAAGGCAAAAAATAGTTTAAATTTCATTTTATTTGCAGCCGTTACTGCCCCATAGTTAGCATAGGACATAAAAGAACAATATCTTATCGTGAAATTAACATAAATCAGATAAATAAATTAAATGAAATTAGACTGATGACGCAACAAGTTGTTGAGTTTCACGAGCGTGGTAAGTCATACAATTAAGAAAAGTTTCATACATAAATATTGTGGGTTGTAGAACAAAGGTTCTGGAGAGGTCCTGGGTAGATTGCTAAATCTAATACCGACAAACGGTGTCTATGAGTGATTCACTTCACCATTCCGGTAGAAAACACTGCTCATGTGTTTGTTCACGAGCGAGTAGCAGTACTGAGGTTTCCGAGGCTGGGCAGTGAACGTGTCAATAATCCGAATCGGAGTCATCGTCAGAGATCTCCACATAGTTCCTGGTGGAGTTAGCGAAGGACTCCTTACGACTGCGTTCCGTCGAGAACGCGTATGATTCGTAGTTCATCACTTCATCGTCGCTGAGGTGAGAGTTGCCTTCGACGAAGCTTGCGAATCTGAAGGAGAAAATTACTATTATATTATTTATTATTGTTATTATATTATATTATTAAATCATTTTATTTATTTTTTTCGTTTTCTGTAACCTACTCAGACACCTTTATGGTCTGTTTGATGACTAAAACAGCCAGTTCCCTCATGATAATGTTTTTCCATAATGGCTACCTAAGCCACAAACTGGATAATTTAACTTCCTATACACTAAAGTCATTTATAACGGGATATTTACCATGATTCGATTTTTGAGTTTTCCAAATCCCATTATAAATTACTTTAATGTTAATAACCATGATAGTTTTAAAAGTTTTCCTATACACTAGCCAATTTCGATGTAGAAAGTTTGTAAACAAACCATGACACAAATAACTCAAACTCACATGCTTGGTGTCGAGTAGCAGATATAATTGTAAGCAATATTTAAGAGCCTATACAACCTAATTTTTTTGTGAAAAGGACAGATATAGGATTTCGAGTTCATTGGAGCGAGACAGGGCATAGCAACGTAAGCAAAAATTCAAGTTTTAGCTTATTATCTTTTAATTAGGACTTTATTATAAAATTCCGAAACATATTTAGATACCTATTTATTTAGATATTTATTTATTCAAGCTTAATAATTAACTTACAGACTACTTAGTCCAAAACGTAAACTATCTATAATACAAAGGATTTAAAACTAGTGAAAACTTAGATCTTAACTGATTATAAATTGAACTTATATAAAATGTTCGGTCCTTAGTTCTATTAATATGCTCATTTTCAAGATCTTAACTTGTGTATTTTTTATTATGGTTTTTGTAAAAATTTAGAGGTAACTTTGCGGTTTTCTTCTATTAAGAAAATTTTATGAAATCGTGTTTCTATGTATAAATTTCAAAGTTAATATTTAGTCGTTTGGAAAATATTTAGGTCTGACGGAGTTGATTAGAGGTAGGATAGGGCCTTAATGAAGGATCTCAAACAGAAAAGTAATGTAAAATTACGTTTAAAAAGTAGCGGCAACTGAATGATCAAAAATTTTAGCTAGGCGGTAAATTAGATGTAGAATAATGTTTGTTTACAATCATCGAATTTGGCTAGCGTATGACGTGTGCAGTTTACAACTTACTGACCTAGTTTATCTTTAGATATAAATGAAACGGGAGACCCTAAGTACCGATTTCTCATGCTTCTAATAAATTATGAAAGCAAAAATATTCCTTTTTTCAATAAAAAAAAAACTTCTCTTATATCCATTGATCAAAGCAATTGAGTTAAAAACTCTGGCGGTACATTAATATTGGTGAAATTCCTTCACTCGGCATATTATTATTCTACCGATTTACAATAAAGAAAATTATTTATTCCGACTCTTATACGCATAAAGAATTATAAGTATTTTTGTATAAAATTTCCAAAATACGCACCCGTTAGAATTGATTCGTCGGTGCGAGTTATTTTGATTTGGACTTCGATCTAAGCAACGTGTGGACCTAACGGACAAGAACAGCGATAAGAGCAAACACCAAAACAAAAGCCTTAAATAATTAATTAATTATCTATTAGTCTGACTTGATTATCGTGATATGATGACGATACTCCGAGCCAAACTAACGCCGCCACCTATTTTATCTTATTATTTCGTTGAAGAACGGCGATAATTGGGTTTGGTGGCCACAAAGTGGATCATCGTATCTCGGCCTAAACTATACAAAATAAAACTATTATAGAGACATTAATAAAAAGTTTGACAAACTGCCCATTCAAAATTTTGAAATTAGAGTTGTTCGACGAAATAAAGAATAAGATAAAATATTATATTAGGTATCCGTGAAAAATTCATTATCCTCCGACATTAAAATTTTATAATTCTGACATTAAATCTTATAATTTGACATTTGTATAACCTTGAAATTTGCTTATTTCTATCTTTTTGTTATTTATATAGAACAATGTTATTTGTCATATTAGTAGTTTGTTTGTCATAGTAGCAGTAGCATAGAATAGTTTGACATTATTTTAATTCATCTTTCCCTAACTGCATGTCTATATGTTTTATTAAATAATTTTGCACACCAAGCTGTCTAGCCGGTAAGTCATTGCAAGTGACATTTTAAAATAAGCATATCAACTTGTAACCCGTTGCCTGCAAAAAAATGATGTGTTTTGTTTTGTGACAGCTGACATCTCCGCTCATTTCTTCTCGTCTCCGCTGCGTGACGTCACCAGCTTGACACAGCTCACATCTCCGCTTGGTTCTTTCTGTTTCTTCGCAAACAAATTTTATACACGAGCGGAGACGAGATGTGTGAATCATCATCATCAGCGTATGCTAGTGCACTGCTGGACATAATCCTCCCCTAATGAGCGCCATAGCGTGAAAACGACGTTATATTGGTGGTTTAAAACACACTCTTCTCAGCTTTGGTGGAGTCTGGCCTCTATACCAACCGTTTAGAATCATTGAGTTTCAGCATTATACTCCACTGGGCGCAGTCAGGGCTGGCGCAATGTTTCCGCAAGTTCTCCAGCGCCGTCTTAGTTTCCCTGGCCCCTTGCTCGTAGTATTCTTCACTGGTGAGAAGCTGGATCTTTGGCGGGAACCTGCGTCGCCTGCGAAAATGTTGGGAAACCTTCATCACACACTTCTTCATCCACAGCTAATCAAATTGTGCCTCCTTCAAACGGTTTTGTCATAATCATCACGCTTGGCAGGCGGATTGGAGATCGCAGAGGTGTTCAACAAGATCCATCAAGTGCGAGTGTAACTCGCGAGCCGAAGTCAAAGTCTTTATTTCCATAAATACAAAAATGTACACTTAGAAAAGGTCAAATTCTTAAAATAAAACATTGACACGGAAATAAAGTGATGTTTTTGATTTCGGTATGTATGTAGACTAAAGTAAAGAAGCCTTGTTGGCTTTTATCTGGGGGTAATGCCCGTAATCCTCACGGTTTGGGGACACGGGTAGGGGATCGCAGTTCGGTGGTAAATCTATTCTGCAAGAGGCGCTGCTGCCCGCCCTCCGGTGTATGTCCCTTAGTCGCCTCTTACGACACCCTCGGGAAGAGTTGGGGTGGTGCTAATAGGCTACTTGACTACTACAGGGAAATAATTCTAACGTATGGTCTGATAAAAAAATGCAAAGTGTAATTAATATTTCTTCAATGCCAGTCGTATTAGAAAAACTAATTTTAAAGTTTGAATAAAATAATAGCGCCAAAATCATAATCTCTGTCATGGCTACTCGATGACGTCACACCTTAAGCCACGCCCTTACAAGAAGAACAATACGCACTGTAATCTGTTCTACGGGTCATGTCATAAGTTATACAACTAAACTAAGAACGTTTTCGGTCACGTGGTCATTTATAAAAAAAAAAATATTTTTACCTAAACTAGGCATTTTTTTTTATAAAAATCACTTGATTATACGCTTTGTTTCGTTGTCGTGGGATGAAAACAATTTGCAACTTTATTTCAATGTAGTCAAATAGCCCATTCTAAGCCAGCACTACACCGCTAGTAACTACCTAGCTATGGATTACGATACTAACCAGTATCCATTGAGCTTGTGTGTGAGGGACTCCGGGAAGTACTTGATAGTCAGTGAAAGGATCACGATGGTGGCTGACGCTTCCTGGTATTGACTGCTGAAGAATATCATCAGCACTCCTATGCTCTGCAAGAAAGGTGAATACAATGTTGTATAAAGCTATTTGTAGATAAGGTCTAGGTTAGTTTTTAGTATTGTTTTGAATATTGATGTATGTATGTTAATTTTTATTTTTTATTTTTCAACTGTTTGTGCTCTACCAACTCTTATTAAACTTATATCTTTATCTCCATATCCCTGGGTTGCCAAAGGGAGAAATCGCTTTCAGCGATATGCCGCCTATATTGTACTATTTTTTTTTTAATTTAGATATTAAGGTTATTTTTGCTATGTTTTAAGTGCAATAAAGTATTCATTCATTTCATTCAATTTTAATAAATAATAATAATACAAAATATCGCAGTCAAAAGTTTAATACAAACAACAACTTAGACAGATGAAGCCATCATCCTCATCATCAGCCTATATTAGTCCACCGCTGGACATAGGCCTCCCCTAATGAGGGCCATAGCGCTCTGTCCTCAGCTTGACGCATCCAGCATCTGCCTGCAGTCTTTTGCAGATCATCATCCAGCCTGGGCGGAGGGTGTCCTACACTTCGTTTGCCGAGTCGCGGTCTACACTCAAGAACAAGTTGGTTTACCCCAGCAGCGGTTGTCTACTAGGACAACCTTTTGGATAGCAACTGAAATGATCAACATGCTAACTTGCGGACAATTCAATAAGCCTGAACGTGGACACAAATGCAAAATGGCGGTGAATATAGTCTCCATTTTAACCCTCTGGGGATGACATTCCCCCGGCAAAACCTGTTAAGATGGTAGAATTTTCGTAAAATCTAATAGGCTTAGAGATTTTCAGCAAATTCTAAGATAGAAAAAAGCTTTAAAACTAGATGTGGAATTCGCGTTTTGAAAGGTTTTAAGCTGCAGCCAAACCTAGCGTGTCAAACACGCCGCACGCGAAGCGGGCGGGAGCGACAACAACGCGAAACTTTTACCTTATCATGATCTTAGAGATTCTACTGCTGTTCAAATATGAAATCTAGAATTGTTAGACTCCTACACCTAAAATTCCATTTCATTTTTGACGAAGCTTAGTCTTCAAAAAATTATAAATCTACAATAGTACCCATAACTATGACAATGGTCTCACCTGTAAAGTGAACATCACAAGGTTCTTACTCCTCTCGTTCCGGGGCGGGCCTATCCTGTAGCAGACCAGAAAGCTGACAAAGGCTACGACCAGAGTGTACCAGAAAGCGTAAGTCTGGTACGACGTGATTATGTTGCGTATGTTCTCCCACATCTGTTGGACTAGGTACACGCCGACTGTCCAACCGCCGATCAGCACGCCGTAGGTTAGGGTTTTCTGGAAAAGTTCACAGTTCAGTTCAAAGATCTTTATTTTACATTTACAACAATCATGTTACTTACATGGGCACTTAAACTATCTAAGTCTTTATTATGTTTTTTCGTCTTCGGCGTTTCGACATTATTTTACTATAAAAACTATCGTAGTTTCGTTTGTCGATATACATTTCTAAGGAGCATAAGTCATGTATATATGGAATGGAACAGAATGTAACTCAGGGCATAGTTGGTAGGAAGCCCTTGAGGAAGTACGCAATCCTATCTGATGAGATCATTAAGTTGCTTGTAGAGTGCGATAGCGTAGCTTTTCTAAGATCGCAACACCTTGGTACACCGAGGACCGAGGGGAGGCATGCACCGGCGTCAGCGAGCTGCTAGTCTTCCTAGAGGACATCGGATGGTTAGATTAGCAGCCTCCCACCCGACTCGCAAAAAGGGCTCACCTGTAGCCTAGTGGCGGAGACCAGTCCATGAACAAGATAGAGACCATTAAGTAAGCGATAAAAAAATCTGAAATTTAGACGACATTCCATAAAGCAAAACAATAAAAAACAAACCTTAGGTAAGAGCTTGCTGACATAGTAGACAAGCACCATAAAGGAAGCACACACCCCCACGAGTACTCCACATAAGTAGAAGAACACAGGGTTTCCACTCAGGGTCCGTGATGAGAAGATGACTACGATACCCAGGAACATGAGCATTACACGCCATATGTCAACTCCTATAAGACAAAAAAACTAAATCAATACTAAAACTATTATGAGCGAGATCAAGCTAATTTCGCATCATTTAACTTACTTTGTACTTGCAAGTCAACAGTATGCCGCTCCTTGGTATTGATAGCTATGCAAGTAGGACTAAACAGGTTCAAAGTCACAGACTTCTGCGTCTTCTTCATGAATGGATTCACAACCGACCAGCCGGAGCTATCTTCCGTGTATTCTTTGAACAACTCTTCCGGGTCTTCTCCCATGTACTGCCTGAACTCATTGTTTTTTATTTTTATGTGGAACTGGGGACAGAAATCATAATGTAAGCATTTTGCTTGTTACCAGACTTGAATAAAAAACCCACAAGAAATTAAAAGTAAATAGTAAAAGCAAATAGGTTATGTATTCTTTGTATACAATAAAATCTGCTAATACCTAACATGATGTAGAAACACTTACTAGTTTTACCTTTTCAGTGTCAATTTATTTAGTTAATTTAATAGGCAGATACTTTATCATCAGCCTATTTTAGTCCACAGCTGGATATATGCCATTAGGCATATATAAGACAGGGCGCAACCAGCATCTGCCAGCAGTCTTTTGTAAACCGTCATCCCACTTGTTACACTACTTATATTTGCCAAGGCATATTCTACACTCAAGAACACTTTTATCCCAGTGGTTGTTAGTTCTTCTCGAGATATTTATTGCCAACCCACTGCCACGTCAGCTTGCTAATCCTTTGAGCTATGTTGATAACCTTGGTTCTCTTCGTCGGATGTATTTCTTGCAAATCCTATCTTTCACAGAAACTGAGCATAGCTCTCTGGGCAACTTAAAACTGGTGGTCCAGCCCAACCGTGGGTATCCATGTCTCAGCTCCGTAGGTCATGACAGGTAGGCCGAGCAGATAGTTGGAGGCTTATAAAACCTAAGTTTCAAAGGTCCGAATGTGAACACAAAAAATCTTAAAAACTTACTTTTACAGTCTGCCACAAAGCAAACAAATTTTTCGAAGTCCCTGTATAGCAATAGATGTCCACAGGGCGTTTTAATGAGGTCGTCGGCACATCCCTTTCTATGGTGGTAGGACCTCCCAGATAGTGGACTAAAACATTGGAAAAACATTGCAGTAATACCAATTTAGCGTATAATAGGTTATCAAAGCACAAAATATATCGAAATAATAATTACAGGTATACTTTACTAACCATCGTAAGGAAGACCAAGTCCTTCTGGAAATAATAAAAATAATAACAATAACGACAGCAGCAAGCGTCCCCAGAGATGCATGTTAAAAAAGTTTGTGTAGGCACCAACAATAGGGTTATTGTTGGTGTGTTTTAGATGCAGTAGATTATTTTAGTTTGGTTGGCTTATTTTTATTACAGAAATAAATCTGAAATCTTTATTTTTCTGCGCGCGGTCGCTCGACCGCTCCAAGACTTGACTTCTTTATTTTTGGCAATATGTGTCTGGTTTGTCACTTTTCTGCCAGTGTCTAGTTCAAGGAAATTTCATAGTCATGGAATGGAGGCGGGTTTAATATAAGAATATGACCGGTAAAACAAGAAGAAAAAGAAAAAAAAAAACACCAATGTGATTTTACAATAAGAATAAAAGAGGATAAAAAAAAAAGCTATAATAAAATAAAATAATGAGGCCCCGCTCGTTGTTTACATTACTTACACCCATAGACTAGTAATTATATGATTTTACTAGTCTATGCCACAGAGAACAAAAAAAGCAAGACGATGACAGTGATGCCAGATTCCGGTATCACATTCTCCCCAAATCTTACAGAAAATAAAAGAAGTTATCTATATAAAGGCTAAGACAAACAGCGGAGCCCTGATATAGGCTCAGGCAATCAGAACAGGCCTCCGGCACCGAAAACTGATAAAATCGTGAGTGCTTTTTCCCATGGCCAGTCCCAAGAGCGCGATCCCCGCCATCTTGCATCCTCTTCCTTTTTCTCACCGACCGGGCAAGCCAACACAATCAGTTGTCAGTGTCAGTTTTCCAAAGATAATGTCATCTTTTGGACAAACAAAACCACGAACAGAGGATGGATTTACATCTCAACGACCCTATGTATGAGAATAAAACCACTCACCGCTACCTAAAATACACGCCTCGTCTACACGGCCAATGCCTGACAATGAGTCCGTCCACGGACGACGCTATAGTGTAACGCATACAGCCTTTGGCTACCACGCCAACAAACGCTGTCGGCTAGTTGTTGGCCACCTCAACCGCACTACAGGAAGACTGATACAGTTGTTGGCTGCCATACGATACTTAGCCACTTTCACAACACTATAGCCATCTCCTTTCCAGATTGCAAGCCCGGAGGAATAGTCAGTCATCGCTTCGGCTTCGCCACACTCCCAGCCCTGAGAAATAGCCTCGTTGTGAACAAACGCAGCAATTAGCCGATTATGCCTTGTTTGTTGTTGTAGATGAAGATACATACTCCCGGCTTATTTACGCTCCATGTACTTACTACAGCACCCAAATAAAAAGAGGAAGACATCGCCATAACGCTATAGACTCGCTCGTCCAACCTGACATCATTCTTCTTGCTATGATCAATGCGCACACCAGGCAGACGCAAGCCGACACTGCAGCACGGACGCTCCGCCACCCCTACCAACCAACCGCACACATTACTCGCTTCAGCCGCGATCTGTCGAAAACACATCAACATACAATAACATTGGTACGCCAGCCAATTATACAAAGCTGTCCACAAAATGTTTATTTTTTAAGAACAGCCCGATTATGGGCATGGGCACCTGCACATTACACACCGACTTCCAGCCCCTTAGCAGGTGCATACTCTAGGTACGTCCTACTACCACCTGATCAACCATTGCTAGTTACCGACCACAGATGAGATCCACGGTGGCACCACCAGAGAGATGAGGGGACCGTAACCAGAAACACTGCTTGACCACAACACAGGTCAACACCAATTTCATCAAGCAAGACACATGAAACTAGATCATATAACTACAGACTCACAAGATGTAACCATATTCCACAAAACAACATCTGATCACCATTTAGAGACAACACAACATATATATGCTTGCATAGCTAGACGACTCAAGACACTCACCAGCTCTTACAAGCAACACCGTATGCCTGTAGAACTCATATTGAGACACCGTACTCAATATGCCCACACGCGTCCTCTCAGATGGCCACCGTGGCCAACAAGGACCAATCTTGGGTGTAGGAACCCAAGACTATCTCACCAGCTCTTACAAGCAACACCGTATGCCTGTAGAACTCATATTGAGACACCGTACTCAATATGCCCACACGCGTCCTCTCAGATGGCCACCGTGGCCAACAAGGACCAATCTTGGGTGTAGGAACCCAAGACTATCTCACCAGCTCTTACAAGCAACACCGTATGCCTGTAGAACTCATATTGAGACACCGTACTCAATATGCCCACACGCGTCCTCTCAGATGGCCACTATATCCATCAAGGACCAATCTTGGGTGTAGTAACCCAAGATGCTCACACTAGCTATGCCAAGCAGCACCATAATCAAATAACGACACAAAGACCTCACCTTCCAGCAAAAACAGCGAAACAGAAACAAAGATCAGAACCGAACAATATCATCCTTAAAGGACGGATGCTACATGAACAAGAACTAACAACAAAGTATATCAGCAGACTACAACAGAAATAACACAAAGTAGGAAAGCAAATGACATGATAAAGAGTCATACAAGATTTACACATAGCATGTGGATCAGTGTTTAGTGATCTGATCATGGAATTATTAAAATAGAACACATCTTAGCACCCATACTTACTTCATAACATGTATCAAGTTTAATCAAGTCTTGTCTTTGTAACATGTGTAACTGAACAGATACATGAACAGAACAACAAAATGCAAGACAATATTTAGGTTTTATAATTTTATCAACAGTAAACTAATTTTATTGTTTTACTTTCTTTTTTTTTTTCAATAAACATACACTTACTTTGGGATTGAAACAAATCTGATTTGTGAAGGTGTGACTTATCTTTATAATAAGGCACCTCTGATTCCCAGACAGTCTATGCTAAGTAGATTCTCTGGCACTATCACACACATATTTGGCTCCGTCAATCACTAAATCCTTATGTGCCTCCATGATTGATGTGGTCTGCCAATATCTAGTGTCAGGCATCCTCCACTTCCATTGAACCCTGAAAACAATAATTCACAAGAAAACATTGCAACAGATGGGCAAGTTGTGTCATTGACAGACATCGGCTATGATTATTAGCATTGGGACATATTTACACCGACTATGCTTTATCATTGGGCAACTCTACTCGATTAGCTTTGATTAGCTACTTATGTTGACGAAAGACATTTGTTTAGTTTCTTTCTCAAGATTCTTTATACCTAATCAATCAAAAGTATGGTCACATCACAATAAACCAACTAAAACCCAAACTGCTTGCTTAATAACCATACTACCTTTAGTATTTACAAATCAATCCAATAGAAGTATTCACAAAACCAACAATTTTAGCATGAAACGATCAGACCTTACCAGCATCTCTATTACAAACCAATTGCTATTCTGAACATCCATAGCACTTGTTAATCTCATTCTCATACGATAGTAGAAGGAACTGACAATAATCACGTAACGTAACTTGGTAACTGGCGCAGAACTCCCGGTGTGGATGTGCGAGTCAGACTTTTCTTAGTATCATTCGAGGTAAACCATCAGTGGGCGTGAAGACAGGGTTACATCCCACCTTCTGATAAAGGCTAAGACAAACAGCGGAGCCCTGATATAGGCTCAGGCAATCAGAACAGGCCTCCGGCACCGAAAACTGATAAAATCGTGAGTGCTTTTTCCCATGGCCAGTCCCAAGAGCGCGATCCCCGCCATCTTGCATCCTCTTCCTTTTTCTCACCGACCGGGCAAGCCAACACAATCAGTTGTCAGTGTCAGTTTTCCAAAGATAATGTCATCTTTTGGACAAACAAAACCACGAACAGAGGATGGATTTACATCTCAACGACCCTATGTATGAGAATAAAACCACTCACCGCTACCTAAAATACACGCCTCGTCTACATATACAATATATTTACAGTAAAAACACATTACAGTATTATATGGCACTTAATGGGTATGATGTAGGTACTAGGTTACATAATATTGTGATACAATGGCCTGTTAAACTGATAGAAAAAAGATATTACTACATATTGTTATTGACGACCGATGTGGCGCGGTGGGCGAAGGTTTGTTCGATTCCCACCTCGGGACAAATGTATGTACGATCTGCAGACATTTGTTCAGGGTGTTCTGGTCGTTTTCTATATATAATAAAAAATATCTATCTATGTATAGTATTATATTATGTATATCAGTTATTCTACCCATAACACAAGCTCTGCTTAGCTTAGGGCTAGATAATGCTATGTAAATTGTTCAGCATTATTTATTATTGCTGTATTGCTGCGGGTTTGGAGACAATGTTTTTAACTATTTAGATCTCACACTAGGCGGAGCCTGTATCATGTTTGATTTATATTGCGGCTCCAAGAGGTTACGAGCCTGCGTATAATGATGTGAATATCAACTCGATAATTCATCGTGTTTCTGAGAAAAGAGGGTTGACAGACGCAATGACTGACAAAAAAGTGATCCTATAAGGGTTCCTTTATTCCTTTTGAGGTACGGAACTCTAAAAACAAACATCATGGATACACATGACTAGTGAGTGAGTCTGAGACATGTAAGTTTAACTTAACTATAGCACAGTATTCACATACCATAATAATATCAAGAATTGCCAAATATATTAAAAAGGGCCACACTCATTCTAGTATAATAGAAGAAAAAACGAGAAGAGCAGAAAAAGGTAGGTCAACAATAATGTATAATTGATCTGTAGGGTTAAAAATAACGCTTTTTAGGTCCCTATCATATTTTTTTATTGGATCACTTAGGTAAGTATATCAAGCGGACTATTTTTTGGTAAGGCGTTATAACTTCGACAAATCTGTGGAATTATAGATTTTTTACCTATGTTAGTTCTGTGCAAATAAATTGTAGGCTTTGGCTCTGTGCTCTTATTCTTTATTTATTTATTGCATTCATGTCCATTTCAAGACGTTACACTTTTATGGTAGATTAGATTAGATTAGATAATAACTTTATTGCACCATCAGTCAATTTACAAAAGATAGATATCTACATTGTTAATTTAAGTCCCCTTAAAAAATATTCCGGTTAACATGCAGAAAAATAAATAATTTGTCACCTACAAAATATGTTTGTCATGTTTGTTTGTAATGTCAAAATAATAGTAGTGATAATAAAATTTAATAAGAAGTATGTCCGTAAGAATTATTAAATGAATGTCAGTCAATGGTTAATTAGATATTAAATTGACATTAATTACCGATGATACACTTAAGTCACGCATTGCAATATTAAGCCTAAGTTCTTACTATACAGGATGGAATTTTGTAATGCCACCTGAAGGTAAAGTACTCATAAAACTGTAGACTGAAAAAAACATTACTTTATTTTTGAAAAGAAAGAAAAGTGCATTTAAAGATTTTCGAAAATTCGCTTGCCACACCCGGGAATCGAACCGACTAAAATCTGTAAAAATTACATGCTGTATGTGAAAGAAAACTCCAAAGACATTATAGCTAATGCCAACCTTTAAAGATTTATACAACAAAATAGGAATAAAATAATATCGAGGAATCGTTACTAAATATTTTCATCTTTATAATTATTTTGCAATGCAATCTGCTGAATCTATTGTTTAATGCCAACTTGCTAACATAGCCATAAGTTCTGACACCAACTGCGTTTTTGAAATAATAAACTTCAACCCAGAACTCTTCAGTGTGTTGCGTGGTTGTCCATCTTCCACGATGCAAAGTTATTAGAGACGACATAGTTGCATTTCACGGGCGCAACTTTTGCGCCACAAGCTCGGATGTCATCATGACGCAGTTTTGTGCTTTGCTAGCTCGCGTGGTATTTTAATTCTATTTTTGGCATACAAAGTCATTTTGGTTTGATTTCATCGGGATAAGTTATTATATTTTTATCATCATGGCTTTTCTCAGATCACTGGTACATAATAAACATCTATACACTTTCCATACTCTTCTACCTAAATTGATAACGTTGAGTCGAGCTTGCTCCTCCGTGGCTTTGTTTTTGTGATAATAAGTGTGTAATTGTGAGATAATAGACTCGGTGTTGTGGTGTGAGATATTGACTCTGATTTAGTTTATTCGCGATGAATTCGCAGAAAGAAAATACTAGAAGCTGTTGCATGTGCGGATCTTCACCTTCTAAAGATCCTAGCATCACTTTGCATCATGGTCATCCAGACATGGGAGTGCTTTCTTATTATGAATGTTGTTTTATTATGAATGGTTTGGTTAGTCTAATATCTCAGAGCCCCCAGACATTAATAACTTTTATCATACTAAATAAAGAAGTAAAATACTAGTTTTTGTTTTATTAGCTCTATTATATTAATTTTAGCTTTTTATGCATAAGTACACTGAGTTTCTCGATAGTGATTCTGTTTATAAATGTCAATTATTGCTGAGCAAAAATTGCCCATCTAGTAGGAAACTATCGAGAACCGCACTGTAGTACTTATGCATAAAATGCAATATAGTAGGTAACTATACTTTTAAATATTTGAAATTCCCGCCCTAGCTTCTACTTAGTTTTCGAGGGCGATATATAGATGGCGCCGGTCGGTAAGGAAAAAATTTCCTCGTAAAATTTGTATGGAGTAGTTATTCTTCCCGCCTAGGGTATATAATATATGTTCCTTGACCATCACACGGTAGTCGCTTGGATTGGAGTCTTGCATAAACTAAGAAGTATACTACGAGTCTTAGAACGCGCCAGAACGCGCTAAAAGCTTGGATGGAGTGCTTGGAAGCAATGAATAAATAGATCCCCTTTTTAGATCAATGCCTGGAATAATAATACAGTTTTCGGCAGGCAGACAGAAATCTACCTAGTCCGTGAGACAGACCGTGTGCCATGATCACAGAATAATATATTGCGCTATTTAATTTTTTCTCAGACTAGAAGCATATTTTCATCTCTCTCTTGTGTGAATGAGATGGCATGTGCACTAGCAAGGCACTAGCTCTATAGGCTTCTTACTCTATGGCGTAGATTACTCTAAGATATCCGCCATGATTACGGTAACTGGGTGGGTGAGGGGTTGGTGATGGGTGGAACCAAGTGCAAAAGCTTAGCTTGGATTTATACTCTTTGGCTTGGAGTTTTTATAATCCTGAAAAGCCGCTCGGTTATTTTTACGATTGTTAGGTAGGTAGTTCTTTTCCCGAATTGTAACTACCTATTAACTCCTAATACATAAAGGTCCTTTAATAAGCATACAATTTTGTTTTAATTAGGTACGTAGGCATGTTATTAGCATATTAATATCAATATTTACGAGGGATCTTGGTAAGCAAAGCAGATATGGGCATTCAACAACGTGATGAATAGTGAAACTAAATACTTTTAGATGTACTTACTCGAAAAGTATTTAGTAGTAGCACGTAGTAGGTATCTACTATTAAAAAAAATGTCCTCCTTGCAGGCCAAGCACGGGTATTGTTCTCCATGGTATAATACTTATACGACATCGCATCGTCAATGAATTAATTTGAAATAAATAACAAACTGACGTAATTTTTCTTTCTTCTACCCTACAACAACTAGGTACCGTAAGATACTAAACCTATGATATATAATTATTATGCTACCCTAATTCACTGAAAACTTTCAAGTTTATGACCATTACGACGGCCTCTGTGGCGCGGTGGGCGCAGGTCCGCCTGCGGCGCAGGAGGTTGCGGTATCGATTCCCTCGGGACAAATATCATTATAGATGTTAAAAATACACAGGAATCTTCTGCCCTGTCTGTAGTAGGCTCCCTTAGTCCGCTCTTACGACATCCAAGGACCACGGGTCAAGTTCACCAGGATCCTTCGTGGGATAAATCTGAAGGATCATGATGGCTTCACTCAAGTTAGAGAGGTCGATTCTTAAACTGCGTTTGTCACGTAGGTAGTTGTCCTAGGTAGGTAGGCCTTTATAAAAATAATATGTTGCCTGAAAAGTTCGGAACAACCAAATTTTTTATTACAGCTAAGGAATCATCAGTCAATATTATTCCACTGCTGGACAAAAGAGCATTTTTTTTATTTGCCTGCAGTCTTTTGCAGGTCGTCATCCCACCTGGCCGGAGGACGTCCTACACTACGTTTGCTGAGTCACGATCTCCACTCGAGGCATGTTTGCACCAGCGGTTCAGCTTGCTAATTCTTGCAGCTATGCCGATAGTTTCTGTTATAGAAGCTAAAGAATTAAAAGACTGTATTCAAACAACTCATTTATTTTGGTAAAGCATAAATATTACAAAAAAATTGTTATGGTCATGTTTTATCTTGTGTAAATTGATAAGGCACTGTTTAGCGTATTTTTTAAATTCATTGTACTCTAATAAAAATACATAATAAGTACGGAATGTTGAAATACTGTAAAAATACCATAAGTCTCATAAATAGGAATGCTTTCATAATACATTTAACTACAGACCGTTCCTAAGGCTGTGAACATCTTACGGTGAACGGTCTGTACAAAGACTATTTGAAAGAACGGTCTGTACACGACTATTTCAAACAAGATTTACTTCGAGCATTTATTTTTGACTTATAATGTTTGATAACTTTTTTTCAAAAACGTCACTTATAATGTTATCCTTTTGAAGAACACATGCAAAATAAAGTCTGCAGTAACACGGGCGTCTTGTCGGGGTGTAGCTCCATCTGCCTGGCGATGTACTGTCCGTCGAAGTGTGCGTACCACCAGCCGCGCCGCTCGCTGTCAGCCGTCCCACCGGTGGGCGAGGGACGCACAAAGGGAATGCGGAAGTAGCGGTGGCGGGCGCCTAGGATGTCGCCTTTCTGGGAATCTGAAAGGATGAGATCGTTGACCTTGTCGACTCAACGGTTTTCCTAGGGTTACATATTGATTCCTCTCTTCAATGGAGACCGCAAATTGATGCTCTCGCAGGCAAACTTAGTTCAGCAGCATATGCGGTTCGAACAATTAGATATATTACTGATGAAGATTCAGCTAGGTTAGTTTATTTCAGTTACTTCCATAGTATCATGTCTTATGGTATTTTGCTTTGGGGACGGGCAGCCGACATTCAGACTATCTTTGTTCTCCAAAAAAGGGCTGTACGCGCAATTTATAAATTAAAGCCACGCCACTCTTTGAGGGAATTATTTAAAGACATAAATATTTTGACAGTAATATCGCAATACATATATGAAAATCTAATGTATACGCACAAAAACAAAGATAGCTTTTTAAAAAAATGTGATGTTCACAAAGTAAATACAAGAAACAAGAACAAACTGCACATCCCATCATATAGATTACGAAAGGTAGGGAAATCATTTATGGGAAATTGCGTACGCTTCTATAACAAGCTTCCATCTGAAGCAACTGAGCTCCCTATTCGTAAATTTAAACAGTACATAAAACGCAATCTAATAAAGAAAGCGTATTACTCCATAGATGATTACATCAATGATGTAAATGTTTGGCCAGATGTCGCTCAGTTCCACACCGACAATGGTATATAAGGGATATAATGTTAAGCTTAGTTAGTTTCATATAAATATTGAATTATATACAAATTAGATTATATTTAGACTGAGATAAGTAATGTATTAATTTCAAGATTTATAAAACTTACTAGTTAGTGGTTTCTTTTTCGCTTCTTCCACTAGTGGACAAAAAATTGAAGCGAATAAAATCAATAACATCATATTTCTTATTTGATAATAATGACTATTTATAAACCTGTTTATAGTATAAAATTTGACTTGTCTAAGTGCTTATTTTGTAAGCTTAAAGAAATAAACGTTATTGATATTTGATAATAAGATGAGTTTTGGCTGCTGAGCCCCATGCCACGATTCCATACGATAGTAAGGACTGACAGAGGGCTGTGTAAATAGTTCTAGTCGTATGTGGATCGTCTATTTCTCTCAGTCTCTTGAATATATGCATGAGTTTGCGAGTTCTGCCTGTTAGTGCCCCTATTTGTTGTGTCCATCCTAAATGTTTGTCCACAATTATGCCAAGGTATTTTATGTATTGGACCTTTTCAATCTCGGTGCAGTTACACGCAGTCCTAAGTGGGAATTCCTTACAGATATGTATTTTTATGTGCAATTTATTTTTAGGAGCTGACCTTTCTGTGATCCTGAATGCTACAAATTTGGTTTTACTGGCATTTAGTGTAAGTAGGTTGGTTTGCAACCAGTGCGCCACACGAACCAGGCCCCTCTGAGTAACATCAACCACCCCCTCCCAGTTGGCAGCATTGAAGACAAGAGCTGTGTCATCAGCAAACGTGATAACACGAGCACCATCAATATTGGCGTTGCAGAGGTCGTTTATGTAAGCCAGAAATAAGGTTGGTCTAAGTACACTCCCTTGTGGTACTCCGTAATCTACTGGCAACAGGTCACTCTGCACTTGACCTTTGTTGAGAATTACACGCTGCGAACGATTTGTAATGTAGGATTGGAACCAATCAAGAGCAACGTCGCGCACTCCTAGAGCTTCCAGCTTCTTGAGTAGCATAGGTCTTGAGACCGTATCAAATGCTTTCGCTAGGTCTATAAATACTCCGATATATCTTTGGCCACGATCTGCTTGCATACTGATATGGTCTACCAGGGCAATGATAGCATCTTCAGAAGATTTACTTTTGCGGAAGCCACATTGGTGTTTACTGTGTTTAGACAATAGATCATATCTTTCAAGGAAACTGAGCAGTCTTTTATTGACAACTTTTTCTACAATTTTTGATACCGATGAGATCAAAGAAATTGGCCTGTAGTTTGTTATTTGGAGATGATCGCCTGATTTGTAGATTGGGCAAATATTAGCCACTTTAAGACTTTCTGGGAAGATCCCGCTTGACATACTTAGGTTACATATATGACTTAGTATAGGAGCCATTACTTCTTTGCATTGTTTTAGGATAATATTACTAATACCATCCCAACCAGCGGCGTAAGAGTTCTTCAGACTTTGTATAATTTTAATAACTTCGAAATGGTCAGTAGGGCATAAGAACATTGAATTTACCGGTCCATTGGCTACATTTTTTGTAGCTGTAAGTTCTTCTTCAGTAGCATTAAGTTTTCCTAATATATCGTCAGCCAAGTTTTTTCCAATATTAGTAAAAAAACTGTTGGCTGCATTGGCAGAGTCATTTGGATTAGCGTACGCGGAATCAAAGTTCTTATTAGTCTTCGTTTTAATATTACAAATATCTTTAACTGTGTGCCATAGTTTTTTACTATCGCCCTTTGCGTTTAGATTGAGTTGTTTATTGTATTCTACGTTTACTTTTTTTATAATGTCGTTACAATAGTTTCTATAGTTCTTATATTTCGTTTGTAGTTTCATGTCATTCGGTTTTTTTCTAGCTTGATTGTGTAGGCGGTCTCTTTTACGGGCACATCTTAGACGACCTTGTGTCATCCATGGCTTAACCAAAACTTTAGCACTAGAGATTTTTTTAATAGTTGTATGCAGTTTTAGTTTTTCCTGTACAATATTTATGAATGCATTTGTTACTTTATCAACATCAGTTTCCATCATTAATTCCGCCCATCCTACCGAGCGCAAATCCTCAGCAAGGTTTTTGTAGTCTAATCTTGTGGTGTATTTACTCATCGTCTTCAAATTACGTGGCTCATCGTTTATCTCTATAATTACTGTCATATGATCCGTAATGTCCGATGCACAGACGATAACTTTTGTAGTAAGTTTAGATTTGATGAGCGCATGGTCGAGGCAAGAGGGTCCTCTTGTCTTTGTAATTTTTGTTGCACCTGTATTCTTTCGAACACCCTGATCCATTTCCTAATGCTATCGTCATTCGGCGCGTGGCGTGTACGATATTCCGCACGATACAGACGTTGAGCAGTCACTATTGAATCACCGTTACGATAATGCGCTCGTACGCAAAATGCGCGATGCGTCCCCGAGTACTGTTCCATCATGACTAAAACTCCACAAAATGGAGGACGCCACGAACCCCTCCCCGCTCCCTTTCGTCACCCCGTTTCGAATGTATTGCGAAAACAAATACCCGATACCCTTTCTGGACACACTGTACGTTATAATAGACTCTTTGGGCGTGTTTTTACTTTATGAGTAAAGACTTATGTTTTATCCTTGATTTTATCTTACGGAAATTTATTATTTAAATTTATTATTATTCATTATCCGACAAGAGGACCCTCTTGTCGGATAATGGTGACCAGAAACAAACCCACAGTAGGTAGTCAGGTTGAGATACTCTTGGGCTCTTGAGTCTAACATATCTTCAACTATATTCAAATTAATGTCACCTGTTATTACACAAGTAGACCCGGAAACCAGTTTCATTACGGTCTCTAGCGAGGACAGGAATCGGTCAATATTATGGATTGATGGAGATCTATAGAGAGCAATAATGCTCGTTTTGTCGTTTATATCTATTATTAAACAATTTGCATCATTAAATTCTGGCTCCCTTATTTTTATTTGCAGGCCGATCTTAGTAAGGACAATTATACCATCATTTTGATTCAGAAATTTGTTGGAGTGGTGCGAATCATAGTTAGGAAGACAAATTATACCAGAATTTTCGTCTATTCTACACTCTGTGAGAATAATAATATCCGGTAGAAATTGTAATCGCGCCATAAATACTTGAAATGATATAAAATTTTTGTTGACACTTCTTATGTTCTGCGTAAGGATCGTAAATTGATTATTTGAGTATTTTAGGGCTTGTCTACATTGTCCTGGATTGTCTATAAAAGAAGATTCTATAATTTTCGTGTCATCAATTAGATTAGTGAGTTCCGTACTGTTCATTCTTAACAAAAAAATAAAATAAAAAAATAAATAAAGAAAAATTAACATAAAACCTTGATTATTTTATTAGAATGTGTTTGTAATAATAATCAACCACCCACTTTCGCTGATGAGGTACCTGTTTATCTACTTAACCAATAAATTTAATTTGAATGGCGAGCGATTTCGAAGCGTGGCGATTGCGAAACGAGTTCACTTTGAAATCGCTCTCGCAAATCGCCAGTATAATAATGCTCTAAAGAGGAGTTTTCGATTTGCATACAAGGAGTTCGGTTTCACATAGTTCGATAGATGGTGTGATGGGGATCATATCTGCAGGCAGACATTTGTTCAGGGTGTTCTGGTCGTTTCTATGTATAATTTATAAAATATCTATCTATGTCTTGTGTTATATAGTACCCATAACACAAGCTCTGCTTAGCTTGGGACTAGGGGCTAGGTAATGATAAATTGTCCAGCATTTCTTCCGTCCACGGTAGTGGGTAAAACCAATAGGCGATTTGACTACATCGAAATTAAGTTCAAAATTGTTATCACCCTAGTCAGCCATAACGTAAAAAAGCGTATTTTGATGGCTTCCATTAAAAAATATATTTATTTTAGATAAAAAAAACATTTTTTTATGTTCAATCACGTGATCGAAAACGCTCTGCCTTTGGTTGTATAATTTGTGACGTCACCAGTAGAACAGATTACTGTACTTACGTATATAGCTCAGAGCAATAAATAATATTGCTCTGAGTGAAAAATTCTCAGGAAAAATTATATGTCTATGACTGTGCGTATTGATCTTCTTGTTAGGGCGTGGCTTAAGGTGTGACGTCATCGAGTAGCCATGACAGAGATTATTGTTTTGGCGCGCCATTATTTTATTCAAACTTTAAAATATCTTTTTACAGTAAATACGACGGGGCTTGAAGAAATATTAGTATCATTTGCATTATTTTTTATCAGTCAACACGAAAGAAATATTTCCCAATAGTACCTAGTCAAATAGCCAATGATTATACCATAGAGCAAGGCCGGCTAAACCCAGGCCCGCCAACGTATTTGACTTTGCCCGCCAGCACTTCCAAGTGACAGCCGAAGGCGGCGGCGCAGCACGGTGAGGCTCGTGGTGTCATCGCTTCCCAGGAGCGGAGGGGGTTATTAGCGACAAAAAAATCCCGTCTGAGATCCTCAGAGGTCCGAACAGAAGAGAAGCTAAGATTGTGATGATGAAGAGTGGCAGTTGGAATGATGCAAAGAAACCAAAAAAATATATTTTCTAGTGGCCAATGCCCGAAATGGAAAGAAAATAATGACAGGAATGGCAAAGACTAGGCGAGTGGAGCCACGTATAATTTTCAAGTTTTGTAGGGGCTGAGAAGTCAAAAGTTAATAAAAGTTTGCTCAACTGGAAAATCTATTGGCCAGCCTTGCCATAGAGTAAGTTTTTTTATACGAGTACCTATACAATAACTACTCTTATTATTTTGGAATACATTTATAACATAAAGAAACCTACTATGTACTAGACGATACTAGATAAGGATCAGGAGAGTAAGGATAGGAAAATGATAATAATTAGCGAGGCCAAAAAAAACTAGTTTAACGTAGTTTGTATACTTTTTGATAACTACCGTAAGATAAAATCAAGGATAAAACATAAGTCTTTACTCATAAAGTAAAAACACGCCCAAAGAGTCTATTATTTATAACGTACAGTGTGTCCAGAAAGGGTATCGGGTATTTGTTTTCGCAATACATTCGAAACGGGGCGACGAAAGGGAGCGGGGAGGGGTTCGTGGCGTCCTCCATTTTGTGGAGTTTTAGTCACAGATTTATAAGTATAGTACTAAAGGTTTTAGTCATGATGGAACAGTACTCGGGGACGCATCGCGCATTTTGCGTACGAGCGCATTATCGTAACGGTGATTCAATAGTGACTGCTCAACGTCTGTAGGTATCGTGCGGAATATCGTACACGCCACGCGCCAAATGACGATAGCATTAGGAAATGGATCAGGGTGTTCGAGAGAATACAGGTGCAACAAAAATTCAAAACTCTGGTCGCCCTCGTTCAGTTCGCGATGAAGAAACACTTGAAGAAGTTGAGGCGTCGGTTTGTCAAAATCCGTCTTTATCCATCCGAAAGCGAAGCCAAGCGTTGAACATCAAAAAATCGTCCTTACATTCAATTTTAAAGAAAGATTTGCATCTGAGAGCCTATAAAATTCAATTGGTTCAAGAATTGAAGGATACGGACTATGCTAATTGACTGAATTTTGCGAACAAAATGCTGCAGCAATTTAATAACCTTGAAAAAATACTGTTCAGCGACGAAGCAAATTTTCAGCTGGATGGTCATGTAAATAAGCAGAATTGTCGGTACTGGGCAGTGGAGAATCTGAGACGAAAGCATGAACGACCCCTGCACAGCCCAAAGGTCGTTGTTTGGGCCGCTATGTCTGCTAAAGGTCAGGTCAGAAATGACAGCAATATCGAGATCTATGTGTCAACGTGTTATCGCCAATTTTCGTTCCCGCTTAGAAGAGTGCCAGCAACGTTACGGTCATCATTTGGATAACATCATCTTTTCCAAATAATTTTCCAATTCATATGATAACAATAAACAATAATTGTTTTTATTGCTTACAGATAATTTTTGTTTTATTGAACTTACAAATACCCGATACCCTTTCTGGACACCTTGTATAATGGTTTTATTCTCTTTGGAGTTTTGACAAAATAACCAAAGGACTCGCCTTAAAGGATCTTACACCTCTGCCAAGGACCATGATTTTTTGATCAACGTCGTTTACTAATTTTTAACTACTTCTATAAAACGTTACCTATTTGAGCCGTTTGGGAAACCCTAGGTCCTTGGGGTCCTGGAGCACACGTTATCTATAAAGATCTTACAAAACTACTAATAGAGTCCACAGGTGATCGGAATGCTGGTTTTTATTTCGGTCAACGAAGTAGCATTGCCATTCAACGTGGCAATGCTGCCAGCATTCTGGGCACTCTGCCTTCTGGTGACGGCTTAGATTTTTAGAAAATAGATGTAAGTGTAAATATTAGTTGTAATTATTTTTTGCTGTTAAATATATGTGAGCAAGGCTTCTATAATCGATTTCATCAGTCTGAGCAATGAGTATACAATAACTACCGTAGTCTGAGTATCGTTATGGCCGCGTAAGGAGCTCCGATAAAAATGTGCGATAAGCATCTGTAATAAAAAATCAAACACCTCGAACAGACAAAAAGATGGTGTTTCATTTCACATGGAGAATTTTTTAGTGTAATTAATGATTATTTCCTCCAATTTGAATCGATGCAAATTATTTTCATAGTGTATCTATTTTCCTAAATAATAGAATATTATGAAAAAAATACAATAGCCTCGCGTCGTAGTTATATTTAATTTTCGATCATATCACCATTGCAATAAGTCTTATTTTGTTTAAAAATGTTCAATTAAACGAGTATTTAACATTTTTCGCAAGCTCTATGGGTACTCCCCACGAGACTAGTGAGCGTACGCGTACATAACGCATTTTGTACACGAGACAGTTTTATACTTATGGTAACTTATGCCAAAATCGCATATCAGAGGAAAACATTATTGACCTTAATGCTTTAGTAATAAGAGAATAATTTATGCAATATTTTTTCGAATGTATTGATTTGAGTAAGAACAATCATGATTTCCGTCAGACAAAAACATAGTAACTAGGGCATGGACACCGGTATTCGGTATTACCGAAAAACCGGTAATACCGGACGATTTAAGGCAGTTCCGAATACCGGTTTTGAAATTGTAAATACCGGTAATTCGGTAATTGAAAAAATAAGTTATGATGAATAAATATGCGTGAAGAAAACCCTTATGGAGGCTCTAAATTACACAAATACCTACCAAACAACTTCTATATAAAACATATACATTTTATGATTGTAAAATTGATAGCCAGTCTACGTTTTTATTATAATGGTTTCAAAAATTGATAAACCAACGCGCATCCTCTTTCCACTCCAGGACAAGCAGACGCATATCGCATTACCACGGTATATTCATCAGGACAAGCAGACGCATATCGCATTACCACGGTATATTCATCAAGTACCCCTAGTACTTGATGAATATACCGTCCACTCGCACTAAACGGTTTTCCACCGCCTTTATCATTCGTACCGCTGGGATTTGGAACACGCTCCCTGCTGCTGTTTTTCCCGTCAATAACAACTTAGGTGTCTTAAAGACAAAAAGTTTAAAGTAAATGGGTATCTTCTAAACCTTCGCGATGCATCGTCGGCCACATCTTCACTTTTCATCAAGTGAGTTTGAGGTCAAACGAAGGTCTATAAAATAAAGTAAATTAACAAATAAATGCGCGTAGAATAGTGTAAGACCGTGTTTCATCTTATATTGTGTAAAATCTTTACTTCTAATCAATGTCAATGTGTGCGTGGAAATTGCAGCGAGCGCATTACGGGTAGTACTGTTCCTGTAATTTCAGCAATCAAATAATACAAACAAAAAGATGGAATTAGTATTTACAACTGAAAGTATGCTGCGTAGGATCTGTCGAGATCTGCATATTAGCAGCTTTTGAGATCGTCAAGCCAAATCAGCCGCCGCACTAACCCTCACGGATGTCCGGGAAGATGGAAAGGCGCAAGTATGTTGAAGTAGCGTCCCACACAATGGGTTCCTCAACTCAACTCCCATGGGACTGCTGTCATACTGTCGTCGTCGGACCTCTTACCTACCATCGTCATGCAATATACCATTCGGTTCGAGAGTAGATTTTACTTTAGCGGTGACAAAGGCCCAATGATGTGGCATGGCATGGCAAGATATCTGACTGGCGACCCTATAACACACGACAATCCGTAATGAGCTATTCGACAGCAGTATTGCACTGGCATTGAAGACGTGCAACACCTTGCACACAACTGAAGATATGGAAAGTTACGGGGTCCAATAAAGTGGCAGTGTTATATGTAGGAAGTGCTTGCAATTAATATTTGGAAAATCCCATTTAGAAACGGCCGGGAGACAGGCACGATCTTCACAGCTGAAGCACGTTTGTATCAAACAATTCTGTGTCAACTCACACAAAAGCCCGTCCTATTGTCATGAAGACAAAATATATTTTGGAGGAGCAGCATTGGGGCAAGCACTATGCCAAACCGTTCAAATTAGCCTAAGAACTTAATATTGAATGAAATTCCAGGTCCAAATAAGAAGGCTCTAAGAAAAAATCAACTAGTGATTTAGACAGATGTCAGGCTACATTTTTGCGAATATCTAAGCTCCCAAATTTGACAGGCATGGATATGGGTAGCAGGCATTGCCATCCTAATAGATATTTAAACTCGATTTGATTGTTTAAGAAAAAGAAAGACTATAATGTAGAAAGGACTATTTTAAATTATCAATAAACGTTAGGCTGATTTCAAATAACATTTCTTGATACATTTATTCAGTGTAATACAATATTAAATGGAGTGAAAAATATTTTTTTCTGCTCTTTTAGTATTTATAGTGAAATACCGAAAAAAATACCGAAAAACCGGGATCCCGGTTTTAAAAATTTTGATACCGGTAAATTACCGGTACTGTCATTTAGCCCAATACCGCCATGCCCTAATAGTAACGCCCGCCAAGAAGCTTTACTTTGCATAGACATTAATTTTGACTACCTATCAAATGTAAAAAAAAGAATATAATTGTCTATATAAGCTTTGGAGTAGGTATGTGAACCTCAATGTGAACACGCCTCTACCCCTAAGAAGGGGGGGGGGGGTGATTTCCTCCGTCCACGCCTGTCTTACGTAGTTTTTGTTTGTATGGATTACTCTATGCACGCCTGTCCCAGTACTATAGGACTCACTCAGAGCAATTATTGCTCTGAGTACTATACTTATAAATCCAAAGAGAATATCAAGGAGAATAAAACCACTACGTTATTGAGAATATCACGCTACTATAAATCTATGTTGCTTGGTGGTCCCAAGGTGGTCCCACTCGTAGTATTCATAGTCTTTACCAAAGAGAATATAAATACTACGCGCAGGAGCTCAGAACAACTATCAAAATTTATTTATTCTATTTTTATTCTTCCTCCGAGCGCAGGAGTAATAGTTTTCTGTGACTACGCGTTTACTTCACAGATATCCCTAGTACATCTGTGCTTCACAGATTTATAAGAATATTACTAAAGTACTTTACTTTTATCTTATTTAAACTATTCATTTTTATGCCGGTTTTTAGTTGGTTACCACTGCAACGAAAATGTTGTTGTTGCAGTCTCAGGTTGGGAACTTTGATAATCGCAGTCATTTCAATAGTAAGTGTCAGTTATATTTAATTTTATCAGGTATATGCTGGCCACGGCTTCTCATGGAACTTATGCCCGTTCCGGGATACCATTCACTTCCCTGCCGAATTTTATTGAGATCTGTTCAGCTGTTTAGCGGAAAAGGTAGTAATAGACAGACAGAGTTACTTTCGGATGATTTATCATTATTCTGTAATTTAAATAAGTATTTCAGGCATGTGGCTCCTATGGCGAGCTCTCTTTACTTTGAAGGTAGACGAAACTAGGTGAAATTTTTTTCGCAATATTAATGTTATATGTTTCTTACTCTATGATCTCGTCCCTCTGTCATCACTAGAATCATAAAGGCCCATATTATAATTCATGCTCAGTCATCTATGCTTGAGTAACGTTTTCTATAATATAAACCTCACTCAAGCATAGGTCTATAACTGAGCAAAGTTTCATAATACGGGCCTAAGATCACTAAAATAGCTAGGCTACGTAGTGCGGAATCGTCCGTACTAATTGTAATGGGGTCTCAACATAAATCCAAATGTTAATATTATGAAAGCGAAAGTAATTCTGCTTGTCTGTTACCTTTTCAGTTGGCAGGGAGGTAGACAATACCTATACGGGGCCCGGAAATATGTAGGCTACTTCTATCTCAGAAAAAAGCGTGCGGAGCCGCGGGCAGCACCATGTCCCTTTATACACTCTTATAGCCCGGCTATACGCTCCGTCTGACTTGCGCAGTTCCGTTTGTGCAGTTGATTCTGCAAAAAGACTGAACACAGACGGTACAGTGGCCACACGTGCAAGTCGCGGTTTTGTATAGCTCGAATCAAAATCGCTCACGCGGCGTAAACTACGCGCTGTCTTCACACTCGAGGTTATTGCAGAGCGAGGTTCTGAGCACCATTCCAATTAAAGGAAGGGCTACAAGACACACTTCGACGATGTGAACAATGCAATATCTAAAGTAGTCCATTGGTTTGGTGTCAATAATTCCTTCCTTCCACTCGACACCATCGGTGGTGTCGTATGGAATCACTAGTCCATACGACACCACCGACTAATAGTGAGGTTACCTACATACAAAGTTGTTGATATGAAAACTCCAATTTAGTTCAAGCAGTTTCATTAACGAGGTATGTCATTTGATAAAGTTTATATTTAACTGTCACTCAAATGGTCATCTTGACATTGTTCATTGCAATTTGCATATTATTGTCTTTCCGTCCGAATATTTTAATTTTTCACAATGGACATGGATACTAATACTGACGACATAAAATCTAATGGCGGAACAGGTTTGCTCTGGCAAACGTATAAATTTCACCGTCACAAGGGATATAAAAACGGCTCAGTGTTATGGAGATGCACTAGCTTCAAAAGGACAAAGTGTCCAGGTACGATAACTATAATGGTAAGTAAGTATCCTTTTCATTTGTCATTTTTTCGAGTATTCCATAGCCTTTACTTATTTTACTAGAATAAATTTTAATATTACTTTTTAGAATGACATAATTACAAAGACCAAAGATTACACTTGCGGAAGAGACGCCTTTGCAAATGACCGTTTGCTGGTAACAAACGCATTACGAAATAAGGTAATTACATCTGACCAACCAATACCAACCTTATATGAAGATAATGTGTTTACATTGAAAGAAAAAGGTCATGATTTACTGAATGCAATTCCAAAGTTTAAAAGTATTAAACAATTGCTTTATGATGCAAGAAATAAAGAACTTGGAGTTCCCGCTACAATTTTTAAATCTATAAATGAGGTCACTGTACCGGTAAGATTTCGCGAGTCTATATTAGCGGATTACTATTATGATGGTACTCGCATATTGGTGTTTTGTCCCAAACGTTGTCGTGTAATGATTTGTAAAATCACTGAGTATTTCGTTGATGGAACTTTTGCAGTCTGCCCGACTCCCTTCCAACAGATTTACAATATTCTTGGTGACATAGGCAGCACTTTTGAAGAAACAAAGGTGGTACCACTTATCAGTGCATTTATGACTAATCGAACACAGAAAAGCTATGAGTTATTATTCCACATGATTCAATCACAATTACCAGAATTTAAACCTTATAAAGTACATTGTGACTATGAGTCCGCAGCAATTAACGCTATAAAAGAAGAATATCCAAATGTAATAATAAAAGGCTGCTATTATCACTGGTGCAAAAATATTAGTAAAAATGCCAAAAAGTTTAAAAATAATGAAACCAAACCGGAAAAAAGAATTGTCTCTCTAACAGCGGCCTTACCGCTCTTGCCACCACAATGTACTTCAGAAGGATGGGAGTATATCAAAACCTAAATTTATAGAATTAATAATATAAACATGACCAGATTTATACGTTACATCGAAAATTATTGGTTAAAAATTCACTCCCCAGATCTTTTTAGCGTATATGGTGAAAGACATCGTACCGATAATGTATCCGAAGGTTTTCATTCGAAACTAATAAAGGGAATAAATAAGACAACAGTTACTTTGACCAGAACCATGAATAAAATGAATAAATACTTAGGTATGGAAGCTTTAGAACAAAAAAGGAAGAGTAAATACATTGTGGATGATGACTTTATACTTGACGTTCAAATGCAATTAATCAATGGTGATATCACTGTGGCCAAGGCTTTAGATGAACTCAGATAGAGGTTTTTTTAAACAGAGTATTACATCATCGGGTAAATCGGAGTAGAAACTTTTTTAATGTTTCCATAAAGCTAGCACATGACATTAAAGAATATAATTATGTCACTGTGGCGTTTCTGAATTCAGTTGTTTTCTGTTTTGTTCACTGTGCTATTACTATTGTATTTAGAAATATATAAATACTTAATAACATAATTTAGAAAGTATGGAGAGTCAATCAATTTTGAGTTTCCAACCTAAATACCAACTCTCGCCCGATGATGTGTTTGAAATGCAGGATACTCAAGAGTAGGTATGTTGTAGAGTGTAGAGATGACGACGTCACACCAGACATTTATATGTCCGTGAAAACGCAAACGGAACAAAATATGAAGGATAATTTGTACCCAAACGGATCATTTGAGTGATGCTCAGATTGTATTAAATACAGCAAAATTGTTGGCTGAAAGTTTTTTTCCCGGAAAAGACACACTAAAAGAAAAGTTCATTAAGGCCTATTACAAGCACGTAACAACAATTGTGGACACGCTGCAAGACTAGTTTTTCGGTCCGTTCTTTAATACCTACATAACTACTTACTTCACTGAAATAAAAAAATAATATTCATAAACTCTGTTTTATTAATTATCGTTTAACTATAGATAACTTGAAATAATAACTTCGGGGTCGGATCAATGTATGTGATGGTGTCTGATATTTATTTATTTATTTTAATGAACTGGGAGCTGTTAGTCAAAAACACGCGTTTCTGGACATCACTAGGGTGGTGTCGTATGGACTAGAGATTCCATACGACACCACGGATGGTGTCGTTTTGGTGGTGTCGAGTGGAAGGAAGGCAATAATTTATTTATTTAAATATAATCTTTTCTTAACGAAACCAAAACAAAATGTGTTACATTTAATCTACCTAATGTTAAACAAGTTAAGGCTGATATAAACGTAAAAGGAGAAACGTTAAAAATTGACAAATTATAGAAAGTACCGTGTTCTTAGGTAATAAACTTCAATTGTAATCTACCTAATGTTAAACAAGTTAAGGCTGATATAAACGTAAAAGTAGAAACGTTAAAAATTGTCAAATTATAGAAAGTACCGTGTTCTTAGGTAGGTAATAAACTTCAATTGGGCCCACTCATAGATAGGCTATCGATCGAAGAGACTTAGTTCTGCAGCGTATGCAGTCAAAAAATCCGTCATCTTATACAGACGTGGATACATCTAGACTTGTTTATTTTAGCTACTTCCACAGTATTATATCATATTATAGCATACTGCTGGGCTATGGGGGAACGCTGCAGATATTAACACCGTATTTGTGCTGCAGAAGAGGGCTGTTCGTGCTATCTATAATATGGGTCCCAGAGTAATTTTAGGGTCAGGGAATTTTTACGTAAAAATTCAAAGAAATAAACATAATGACTAATGACAGTTCCCTGTCAATATGTTTATTAAAACTTGTTGTACACTCATAGAAATATCAATCCGTTCCCTAAAAATAGCGACAAACATTAGTTTAAATAGGTACTAGAAATAAGAATAAACTCGCCCACAACTAGGCTACACAAGATTAATGTATCTTTTAGAGGGCAACGTATATGCTTCTACAACGAAAATCCAAGTGAGTTGCAAAAATTATCAATGAATAAATTCAAATGCCTAACCTGCGCCAAACGTGTCCTTTGTACGGCTTACTACAAAATATCAGATTGTCTAGACTAGACGATAAAAAAAAGTGGAACGACGTTTTTCCAACTTAAAAACTAACATTCTAAAGGTAAAGGTTTTTTGTTCGCTTCTTTACATTACCGTAAACAAAAAATCAAAGTGATCACTTTATTTCCTAGTTTTACTTATGCATATTGATTTTTTTTGACGTGTCTACGTTGATGTTTGGTTATTGTAATTCATTAGGGATGGAAAACTTCATGTTAATCATATAATAACTTTCAAAATGGCTAATATTTTTAAACTAAATGTCCTGTAAAATATCGGTTAAGCAGATGTCCGTATCTACTTTGCTGCCATCGATATTTCTGTGACACCTTTTATCACGTCGTACGTATCAACGAGTATTACCTAAGTGCATAATATATTTTCCTTTTATTTCAGTTAAGTATAATTTCAGTTGTATACCAACCCGAAAAAGAATGTCAAAGTAAACACCCCTTGACATCAACATTAAAATTCATGGAAATAGTTGCAAAAGTGATTAATGTGGCACTGTTCGTCGCTGGTATCGCATTGCTGGTCGGAATTTTTCTCGTGAGTTGTTTCTGAAGTACGTTTTTACTGCAAACATATTTTTTGCTCGCGGCTTCGTCTACGATAAAACATAGCCTATTTCTGCATATGTCACACATTATTCCTTGAATAAAGCTTTCATCATTATCATCATAATTAGCCTATATTAGTCCACTGTACTCATCAATAGGCCTCCCCTAATGTTAAGGAGCGCCATAGCGCCCCTGTCTCCAACTTTAGCATTCAGAATGTGCCTGCAATCTTTCGCAAATCGTCATTCCACCTTGTTGGAGGGCGTCCTACACTACATTTGCCGAGTCGCGGTCTCCACTCAAGAACACGTTTACTCCGTCGTCGGTTCTTCTCGAGATATGGCCTGCCAACTGCCACTTCAGCTTGATAATTCTTAGAGCTAGGTCAATAACGTTGGTTTTCTATCGGATGTATTCGTTACGAATCCTATCCTTCAGAGAAACTCCGAGCATAGATCTTATGTTAGGGCTGGACCACCAGTTTATAGTGGTCCAGCGAGCTATGGGAGAGTATACAAAAAGACTGTGACTGAAAGGGTTTGTATATGTATAATTGAACCCAGAGTCATGTGTTAACACTAGTAGTTCTGATTGCTACGGACTACGGACTGATCAAAATCAGAAAAAAACTATTTTTTCTAGTAATTATGTTCTTTTATTTCTTCTCTTGCTGGCAGATGCTGGATGCTGGATGCGGCAAGCTGAAGACAGGGCACTGGCGCTCATTAGGGGAGGCCTATGTCCAGCAGTGGACTGGTGTAGGCTGATGATGATGATGATTTCTTGAAAGACAATCAATACAAGACAATCAAATCTCCAACACCTAACTGGAACTAACTAACAGCTGACATCTACACACAACAAATACACCAACCGCAACGTCCTGTCCTGTTCTATCTACCCTCATCTACCCACATTTCCTATCAGTTTTGTTTTCAATCTTCTCCTGAACCACTAGTTAATCTGGATGTTAGGACTTGATTGCAAACTTAAGTGCTTTTATAACGTCAGTGTTATATCATTATGGTATTTGAAATTTTGAAGTATTAGGTATTGTTATTTGCCGTGTGGTGCCGGCTTAGAATTTGCATCACCTTAACCTGACCTTAACTCTTCTTGTGGGTGTCGTAAGAGGCGACTAAGGGACATACGCCGGGGGGCGGGCAGCAGCGCCTTTTGCAGAATGGATCTACCACCGAACTGCAAACCCCAGCCCGCATGCCCAGCGTGGGGATTATAAGCATTACCCCCCATGAGATAAAAGCCAATAAGGCGATTATCAGGGGGAGGCCTGCGTCCAGCAGTGGACCTTTATGGACCGTTGAGGTGAGGTAATGTTATTTTGGTGGTTAAGGGACATCGGCCTTCTGACTGTAGATATTTTAAGTTTAGGTGTTTGAATACGTACTCACCCCGTACCTAAACTTAAAATAAGAGTCAGACAGACTCGTCGCGATCTGAATTGTCTTTTTTTTTTCAGAAAAAACCTCAGTTGTTTAAATGGATCATTTACATAATTTTCGTAGCAGTCATTTTTAATGTGATTGTCGCTATATTATATATAGTGGCGGGCAGTTACGATGATAAATGCGGATCAGATGTTTATGAAATCATTGTTGGTATAGCGATGATGATATGTAAGCTTTTTTCATAAAGTACACCCATGTTTTATTCACACAGCATTATCTAGCCCCAAGCAAAGTGTTATGGGTACTAGGATAACTGATATACATAATACAATACATTATATTAATAGATATTTTTGATTATACATAGAAAACAACCAGAACAGCCTGTACAAATGTCTGCAGAACGTACACAAATTTGTCCCAAATCGAGATTTGAGGCAGGAATCCAACCCGCAACCTCCTGCGTCGCAGGCAGACTCGCCCACCGCGCCACAGAGGGCGAATGTTAATGATTATTTGTTTATAAGTCATGTATACACTTACTAGTGGTTTATTTCCCACTTCTTCTACAAGTTTACAAAAAAATGAAGTTGACATAATCAATAACACCTTATTTCTTATTTGATAATAATTATTATTTATAATTATAATAAATTTATGGTATAAAAATTTGACTTGTCTTATTGCTTATTTTGTAAGTCTGACTTAGTAAGTGCTTATTTTGTAAGCTTAAAGAAATATACGTTATGGGTATTTGAATCTATTATGCCTGCGGCTTCGCCCACGCGGTACCATGGGCCATCATGGACTCGTATGTAAACAACATGAGTACATGATTTTAAAACAAAAAATGCTGGACTATTCACACAGCATTATCTAGCCCCAAGCTAAGCAGAGCTTGTGTTATGGGTACTAGATAACTGATATACATAATACAATACATTACATAGATATTTTTTATTATACATAGAAAACGACCAAAGTACCCGAAACAAATACCTGCAGATCGTAAAAAAAATTTACGAAGGCAGGAATTGAACCCGCAACCTCCTGCGTCGCAGGCTGCGATGACTAGTGACCTTCGCTTTGTCATTCAGGAATAGATGTAGGTAGGTAGGTAGGTATGTATGTATGTATATCTTTAAATTGAAATAATTTTCTTAATCGGGAGCAGTAGTTACACAGGGTGGCTTTTTGGGATGGATTTTATTTTCTCATATATTGAGCCTATGACTCATTTCACTACTTTTGCACAAGTCTTAAAAAAAGACAAACAGATTTATGGTTAGTGAATTTCAGTAAAATTCGTTCGTTTCTATTTCAGTATGGCTGTATTTCGCAGCGGTTATCAACTCTTACTACGACAAAATAGAAACGAATCCCAGGGCCGACCGAAATAACGATAGTGGTGTGTCAATGCATGAAAGAAACAAAAATAGTGAGTCAACGAATAAAAGAAACGAAAATAGTGTGCCAACGCACAAAACAAATAGATAGTTATTTCAATAATTTATTCATTGATGTTTTTTTTAATGATATATTAAAAATATTTTCTTACTACTAAAATGAGTATAATTTTGCTTCTCTTACATATGAAAGTCACAGATAATTTAGTTCACTAGTGCCAATATGTAGGTATACTCTGAATGTATCTGCACTGGGCCGTGTGAAGTGTTTCATTCTCTACGATGCAAAGTTAATAGAGACGACATATTTGCATTTCACGGGCGCAACTTTTGCGCCACAAGCTCGGATGTCATCATGACGCAGTTTTGTGCTTTGCTAGCTCGCGTGGTATTTTAATTCTATTTTTTTCATACAAAGTTATTTTGCTTTGATTTCATCGGGATAAGTTATTATATTTTTATCATCATGGCTTTTCTCAGATCACTGGTACATAAACATCTCCAAATTCCCACCAAACCTAGATTTTTTCTCTCCAAACGTCCCATTGACATTCCCCAATTTTTAGGGTCTTCCCCCAATCTGGCATCACTGAATGATAATCACATTGACATTGACAACTATGACATTATGGCTCAGAGCAATAACTACATTATGGTTATGGAAAGAAGTAAAGGTTCATGCATTCTTCAGTTCTATCCTTAGCTTCTATCATTGAGGCATGAAAGTTTTAAGTCACTCTATGATCGTGTGGGAAAGTGCTGCCACCATCACACGGTAGTCGCTTGGATTGGAGTCTTACATATACTAAGAAGTATACTACGAGTCTTAGAACGCGCCAGAACGCGCTAAAAGCTTGGATGGAGTGCTTGGAAGTAATGAATAAATAGATCCCCTTTTTAGATCAATGCCTGGAATAATAATACAGTGTTCGGCAGGCAGACAGAAATCTACCTAGTCCGTGAGACAGACTGTGTGCCATGATCACAGAATAATATATTACGCTATTTAATTTTTTCTCAGACTAGAAGCATATTTTCATCTCTCTCTTGTGTGAATGAGATGGCATGTGCACTAGCAAGGCACTAGCTCTATAGGCTTCTTACTCTATGGCGTAGATTACTCTAAGATATTCGCCATGATTACGGTAACTGGGTGGGTGAGGGGTTGGTGATGGGTGGAACCAAGTGCAAAAGCTTAGCTTGGATTTATACTCTTTGGCTTGGAGTTTTTATAATCCTGAAAAGCCGCTCGGTTATTTTTACGATTGTTAGGTAGGTAGTTCTTTTCCCGAATTGTAACTACCTATTAACTCCTAATACTTAAAGGTCCTTTATTAAGCATACAATTTTGTTTTAATTAGGTACATCTAGCATGTTCTTAGCATATTAATATCAATATTTACGAGGGATCTTGGTAAGCAAAGTAGATATGGGCATTCAACAACGTGATGAATAGTGAAACTAAATACTTTTAGATGTATGTATTCTAAAAGTATTTAGTAGTAGGTATCTACTATTAAAAAAAATGTCCAAGCACGGGTATTGTTCTCCATGGTATAATACTACTTATACGACATCGCATCGTCAATGAATTAATTTGAAATAAATAACAAACTGACGTAATTTTTCTTTATTCTACCCTACAATAACTAGGTACCGTAAGATACTAAACCTATGATATATAATTATTATGCTACCCTAATTCACTGAAAACTTTCAAGTTTATGACCATTACGACGGCCTCTGTGGCGCGGTGGGCGCAGGTCCGCCTTCGGCACAGGAGGTTGCGGTATCGATTCCCGCCTCGGGACAAATATCATTATAGATGTTAAAAATACACAGGAATCTTCTGCCCTGTCTGTAGTATAGTAGGCTCCCTTGGTCCGCTCTTACGACATCCAAGGACCACGGGTCAAGTTCACCAGGATCCTTCGTGGGATAAATCTGAAGGATCATAATGGCTTCACTCAAGTTAGAGGGGTCGATTCTTAAACTGCGTTTGTCACGTAGGTAGTGGTCCTAGGTAGGTAGGTTAGGTAGGCCTTTATAAAATATGTTGCCTCGAAAAGTTCGGCACAACCAAATTTTTTATTACAGCTAAAGAATCATCAGTCAGTATAAGTCCACTGGCTGGACAAAAGCGCATTTTTTTTATTTGCCTGCAGTCTTTTGCAGGTCGTCATCCTACCTGGCCGGAGGACGTCCTACACTACGTTTGCTGAGTCACGGTCTCCACTCGAGGCATGTTTGCACCAGCGGTGGCCGGTTCTTCGCGAGATATGGCTGGCCCAATGCCACTTCAGCTTACTAATTCTTGCAGCTATGTCGATAGTTTCTGTTATAGAAGCTAAAGAATTGAAAGACCGTATTCAAACAACTTATTTATTTTGGTAAAGCATAAATATTACAAAAAAATTGTTATGGTCATGTTTTATCTTGTGTAAATTGATAAGGCACTGTTTAGCGTATTTTTTAAATTCATTGTACTCTAATAAAAATACATAATAAGTACGGAATGTTGAAATACTGTAAAAATACCATAAGTCTCATAAAATAATAGGAATGCTTTCATAATACATTTAACTACATACCGTTCCCAAGGCAGGGAACATCTTACGGTGAACGGTCTGTACAAAAACCATTTGAAAGAACGGTCTGTACACAACTATTTCAAACAAGATTTTCTTCGAGCATTTCACTTTGACATATAAATTTGATAACTTTTGTCAAAAACGTCACTTATAATGTTATCCTTTTGAAGAACACATGCAAAATAAAGTCATGTTTTCTTTAAAATTCGATCTGAATAAACGCTCGTTCATTTTCTTATCATGACAATATTATTTGCTATCACAAAATTGCATTTTCTAGATTGATCAATATATTTTTAATAAATATCTCTAGGTACACATAACATTTGCATTAGATTACGTTAGTCTGTACAACCCACTAATACTGACTATTTGCTTGTACAAATAAAATTCATAACTATAAAATCTTACAATTACCTTGCAATAAAGTATATCTGCTAAGACAGAGTGATTTAGCTTGATTATATTGATAACTTTGAAACTTGATTTAGATTAGGTCAAGTGCGAGTAGACTCGCTCACCGAGGGTTCCATACAATTGTACATAACTATTCCGCATCAGTGATCTGTACTCAACTTGGTATAGACATTGGACCCTTTAATTATTAAATTTATTTTAATTTTATCATTTTGTTGTTATAGTGCCAATAGTGATATACCCTGTCAAAAGGAGGGTTAGTAACAGGGTCCCGTTTTAACCCTTTGGGCACGGAACCCTAAAAAGCAATGAATTTAGATATTTATTTTAATTGTGATTTATATTTACTTTTATTTTTGTCTCATAATGGTGCTAGCTATTCTTGTGACTAAACTACATTGGAATAAGATTGAAAATACTTTAATATAACTTACAATATTAATTCATAGTGATATATTTACCGGTGGCCCTCATATTGCACTAAAATACCTAGGAACCGATGAAGGCACGTCGAAAAGCACATTCAAGTAATTATCTTAACACTGTATAAATAGAATACAATTTCGTTTGCGATTTCGTGTGGTCATCCAGCGACTCTTCTATAATCTAGGTCTTGGAATGTTTTTCTGGAATCTGAAACAAAAAAATGTGTTACGGTACCTTTTAATGAAATTATTCAAGATTAAATCCCACAACAGACGGAGTTATAGTATAATATTAACCTTACAATAACACCTTGTTTCTTATTTGATAATAATTACTATTTATAAACGTGTTTATAGTATAAAATTTGACTTGTCTAAGTGCTTATTTTGTAAGCTTATAGAAATAAACGTTATTGATATTTGATTTGATATAATAATATATTTTTGCACTCATTATCTTTGCGACCATCATATCTTTCTCAACAGCCTTTATAGGTCCACTGCTGGACGCAGGCATCCACTTGTTTATTTAATAAATGAGGATAGGTCGTCATGTCTTACTATACCAAAACATATCGTGCTATATCTATCGACATATTTTGGTGTCGTAATAAAAATATAAGTCACTCGCCGATTACTATAGAAAATATACTATAATATACCTTGCTATGATTTATATTAATATATATTACAGCTCCGTGGGGCATTATTCCCTTTGACCAAAGTGATTCCTTGCCCAAATCGTGCTACGTCACAACATGTTTTTAACACGAGCGTGATCTTATCGTGCCTTGGGTGTGAAATCAAAAAATGGTATTCTGTATGCGACAAGATTAGTTGTCTATGGCCCGTTTATTGTGTTTCGCATGTTTCGTTCAAAATCTTTATCCAATTTATTCGGAAAATATCGGTTTCATTAAAAAATATTTTTTGTTTCCAATTTTCAATCTAATTAATAAATATCTGGAATTATAACCTTGCATAATCATAACTTATAATATTATAGTGTGATTAGAAAATTTAGAATCCAAATATTAATGAATTGTTTTATGAATTTTATCATCCAAGTTACGCATGACTAGTTTCGGAACGAATAGTTTTCTTAAGCATAACCTTAGCCTAGGAGTATAGTTTTCTATGACCTTAGCATCCCTAGTACATCTGTGGCATAACCTAAATATATCATTTGTAAACAAACAATCTATTTCGTAGAATTAACATCTCTTTGTACAATATCCATTCAGTGAAGCAACAAAAAATTATATTATCCAACGAAGACGACGCTGGCGCCAAGAAAGCACCTACAGGAGGTTACCTACTCAGGGATTCTGTGGCACTTCTATCAATGGACCTGAATTATTGTTCGTGCAGGCTAACAAAGAATTAAATTCTTGCACGCGGGATCCTGCAACCAGGATAGTGACTCCTGAAAGGTGTTTATACATAACACCAGAAATCAAAGTAAGTGCATCAATTATAATTAGTAATACTGGTATATGAGATAACAACCAATAAGGTGCCTACCAGGGTGCGTCCAGCAGCGGACCATTATAGGCTGATGTGAGGTGGATCATCAATCACACCATAAATCACATCCACGTCACATCAACAGCCAAACAAAATAAAGGTACTAAGTACTACAATGTTAGTTGTAATTCATATTTTTTTTACTTACTTAAAACACTTAATTTCCTGGCCACCGGTGGCTATCAAAAGCCAGTGGGTAAAAAGTAGAAGGATAGCTCCTATTTATTCCTATTTGATGCCATAAAAATATTTTCTGTATTTTTTCAGATATGTGACAGCAATTTAAAAATCTTGAATTGACCACTAACAGGGCTCTGCCCGCTAAACAAACCCTTATTCACCATCCTGCATCACTGACTGCCCTCTCTGAAGAGGTGGCCTCAGTGACGACAACTGTCTACATTGTCCTGGAATGCGAGGGAATAACAGCACTGTGAACATAAATCCTCAACTTGTGGAAGTAACTCCGCAATGCCTGAGGACCATAAAAAGATTCTGCGTTTCTGGACGGAGTTAGGCTGGCTATGCTAGCATAAAAAGCTCACATACAACTCTCTTGTGTATAACAAACGAAATACATAAATAAAGATTATTAATTGGCATATTTATTTTATTTATAAAGTTTATTATAAATATCCTGAAGCGCACCCAAAAAACCAACTTGCAAATAAATAATCTAGCTTATTAATTTCTCAATAAAGTGCCTAGAGGTAATATGCTGTTAGTCTCCACAAATATGCAAGTGTGATGGATGAACCATTCTGAAAGGTACGTAGAATAAAATCCAAAATTTATTGGAGGATAATAGATCTCAAATTGACAAGTAATGTAAACAACAACATAACCTCAAAAGAAACGAGCCGTAGTAACTATTGCAGGAACACGCTAATCTGTGCCTTAACACGCTTGGAGCAAACGCGTTCATTTGACAGTTCAAATCGTGCGTAAATCGTATCGTGCTACGGCACGGAATCACAAAATGTCATAGAGAATATAGTTTTAACTGATTCCACGCCGTAGTCTTGTCTTAGGTGTGTAACACGCTTGGATTGGTCTTAGGGAATAATGCCCTGTTGTGGGTTTAACTTACGACTAATACTTAGGGCGCATTCACACGGCGGATCCGTTTGAACTAGACCGTTTTTTACAGATCCTTCGCGACTGTAAACTGAAATCATTTACTGAATCTGGAATACGGTCGGGTGTGTGAACTTGATCCTAAACTACATACGCAATCACAAAAATAGATATTGTGTAAATGCGCTTCTGAGCCAGTTTTTCTTAAGAGTGCGCCTAATGCAAAAATCAAGCAAATTGTGTATTTTAAACCCTTACATCTATGGTAACGAACTTAAATATTCTAATTAAAAAAATACGATAGGTAGGGGAAAAACCCATAGAAGTCGAATAATCGAAAAGAATTTTGAAAAATAAACTGGTTTCTTTATAAAAAATTATACAAAAATCGCTTTAAAAAATCTGTTTTAATTGAAATACTCTAAAGTATCAGCGACAACACCATATTATTTTTTACGAATTACATAGCCAGACTACTGTTTTATTTAAGTAATCGTTTAGTTTTTGAATCATTAATAGAAAAGAAGCAAAAACTTAATTTTTGTACTGACATTTCTTTACTCTGTCCCGCTCCTATGAACGCGAAATCCTATGCCTATCCTTTTCACAATTATTTGCATTAGGCCCGCTCTTAATCTATGCTGTACTAAATTTTACTGTAATTAGGGTCTTTCGCCATCATGGAAGGATCATGGAATCATTAAATTTAAAAAAAACGAACTCAGTAGATAAACGTTAAATCGAGCAATTCCTGACTAGTCCCAATTCGGTCCGAATCCAGTGGGACGAGTCAAGAAGTTCAAACTTTATGCTTACAACGTTCCTGATTCGTCCCATTTTGAGATTTCTAACAGAAAAGTAGTGTGGGCCGCACACGTGTCGTGTAAGTTATTTAATCCTAAAATTGAATAATTCTTAATAATAATGAAAAAACAAAGAAACTGTACAAAATCCTGAAGGACGAAGTGGAGAAGAACCTTCGCACACTTCGGGTCTTCGCACTGGACTGGATGGAGGCGGCGCAAGACAGAGGCCGGTGGCGATATTTTGTGTCGAAGGCAAAGACCCACTTCACCCACTTCGGGGTCGATGCGCCAAGATAGTAATTATGTAAGTAAGTAATAATAATGAGTAGACCAATTCACCACACAGTCATTTGAGTAGGTACATTTAATATTAGAGCTAAATCAATCCAATTCCAGTATAACTAGGTACTATATAAAATGATGGTTAGAATAAGAAATAATATAATCTATGAGTTTATTTCCTAATACACTTACCTAAGTATGAAAAAAATATACCATTTAGTTATCCTTATCTTGTTATTTTGTATTATTTCTGTTGTAACGCATGTTAATAATAGCTGTTGTATAGCTTATTTACAATACCTACCTGTCGTTTAATGTATTTATGTTCCTGTAATCAAATCACACTTAGTACTATCGCAAGATTGGCTCACTAATAGCACTCCGTCTGTAGTTTTTTGGGTGTTATTATTATTTTTAATACCTAATCTTTATGTTGATAAATAAATAAACTAACCTAACGTTTCCTGAGCTCCGGCGGGCGGTAGGGCTGCCCGGCGTGGCGCGTCCACTCGCGCTCGAACTCGTGCTCCAGGATCTCAGCGCCTCGCTTGCGCGTCAGCCCGGTCTCTTCCAGGCTTAGCTCGCACATTTGCATGTCATCTACGCCTGGAAAGAATAAGGTTGGTATAGGTGTCGCGTCACATAAAAACAACGCTGGCGAACAAGCTGCGTATTAGGTGATTTATCGGTCTATTTGGTGGTATAGGTTTAATGTACCTACCAATAACGATATACGAAGCCAAGAAGCGAAAGGCTAGTTGAAAAATAAAATAATAGGCTTGGCTTATGCTTTCGTGAGCGAGTGTACCCATGCGCAAACACTGTACTAAATTTCTTCCAGCGTTCTTTTTACATGACACGACTTATATTAGTTGTGCGTTTCGGGTTAAATTGTTTAAGGTTGTGCGTGAAACAGCAAGCTGAAGTGGAAGTGAGCCGGCCATATCTCGCAAAGAATCGACAACCGCAGGGGAAAACGTGTTTACACGAACGTAGTGTAGGACGCCATCCTGCCTGGTGGGATGACGATCTGCGATAGACTCTGCAGGCAGATGCTGGATGCGTCAAGCTGAAGACAGGGCGCTATGGCGCTTATTAGAGGAGGCCTATGTCCAACAGTGGACTACTACAGGCTGATGATGATGATAATAATACCGTGTTCTGTGATAGAACCTGAACCCCCCTGAAAGTTTAGCCCTTCATTATTGTTACACCCTGTATGCTGACCATGGTTACTGACCTGCCTGCAGTAAGACGGGCGTCTTGTCGGGGTGTAGCTCCATCTGCCTGGCGACGTACTGTCCGTCGAAGTGTGCGTACCACCAGCCGCGCCGCTCGCTGTCAGCCGTCCCACCGGTGGGCGAGGGACGCACAAAGGGAATGCGGAAGTAGCGGTGGCGGGCGCCTAGGATGTCGCCTTTCTGGGGGAGGCGGGGGGTTTTTGCTGGAAAAATATATAAGTAAATTAGAGGCCTAAGTCAAACGAAAGTGTTTACACGTCCAGGCAACGCCAGTGCTCGTGATGACACACTTAAGGAGCCACTTGCAAGGCCGTTTTGTAAAAAGGATAGGCATAGAATTTTGCGTTCATAGGAGCGGGACAGAGCAGACCAAGTGTGCAAAAAGAGTACGGTTCAAGTAAAATATTTATTTTGGCGAATCTGTTATCCTGTCTTTGCTTTATTTTTCATTACAAAAATTAAGTCAGTAAGTCATATTGTTTGGGAGAAAAAAGCTGATATGTATTAAAATTGAGGTCTTTTAAATATTATTTTTTTCATCAAACTTATCGAACTAATCAAAAAACTATCTTGGCGCTTTTATACAGAATGAAATGTAATATTAGATGTAGGAGTAAAATAATCTTGTAAAATAATCTGAACAGCAGGTAGGATCTCAAAGATTAAATGAATTTTTCGAAAGAATAGCCTTAAGCAGACTTTTATTGCACAAAAAAAATCATTATTTTTTTGTCGAGGCAATGAGAATTCAAAAAAAGCTTCTGATTGATGCGACGCGTGATTTGAGAGGTGGTGTTGCCGTACAGCGTGGCATGCAGCCAGTGTATTGGGGAGTTTGCGACTGGTATTGATATGGATCACTTGGACTACCTGTAGATAGATTTCTTGTACTTATTTTATTTGATTGTAATTTTCTTTGTTCAACAGAACCAGACTCAGAGATATCTTTTTAAAATACCTGATAAAAAAACTTTAAAGAAACCTTAATCTTATTTTTTTCCTTTTATATTTTATATTTAAGTTGTACTTTCTGATTGACATGTAATTTTTTAGCAGGAAATTTAGCAATAAATGAATCTGTATCTACGACGTTTGCTAAAAATCCGTCTCGTTGCTCACGCATTCTTTCACCGTACTAAATGCAAGAACGCTCGCTGTGTAACACGTTACATTTTTAAAGTTAGCTTTTTGCTTTATAGTGCGTTACTCGCACTGGGCAAATTTTCCACGTAAATTTAATAATGTTCTAAAAAAAATTCATTTAGGCAGGATTCGAACCCGCGCCCCATCTAAGGCTGTGCTCTAACCAAATAAGCTCTATCTAAGGCGTTAAGGACCGCCTAGGGTTTCGTGGCTTAGTTGGTTAGAGCACACCCGCTCCCGCGGTTTCGAATCCTGCCCAAATCCAAAATTTTTAGGACATTATTAAATTTAAGTTAGTTACATTTTCTCCGTAACGCCAGTCAGTACCCAGCTTTAGATGACGGAATGGAACACATAAAGCTGTTGGAACAATATGAAAGTAATCACATACCAGCATCCATGATAGACTGCGGAGCGCGTTCCTGCTCCGCCATGGTGGTCTTCCGCGCGTTCTTTGCCTTCCACGCGTGGTACACCTTCAGGCGACGGTGGAACTCGTGACGACACGCCTACGAACAAAAATATTATTCGTTATTTCAGCTTTTTTTAAATTAGGAAATAAAGCATTTATTAAGAAAGAAAATAGAATTACATCGGCCCAACTAGTATTTACAATAGAAACAATTGAGTTAACTGCAGACATATTTCAGACGCGGGAAGTTACGGGTTCGATTCCCGCCTAGAGACAAATGTTTGTACGATCTGTAGATCGTATATTTGTTCCGGGTGCTCTGGCTATGTGTTATAAAAATATCTATGTAATGTATTGTATTAATATATATTAGTTATCTAATACCCATGACATAAACTCTGCTTAGCTTGGGGCTAGATAATGTTGTGTGGATTGTACAGCATTATTTTCTTATTCATTTTATAATTAGCTCATCCTAGGCCTTTCGGTAAGTGGGCTCCAAGGGCGTAAAAAATGTGTATTGAGTTTTAGCTCAAAGGTTATTTTAGAAAAACTTGAGTAATACTTTTCAAAATAAACTTTCGAATAAAAAAACTATGTCGACACGGGATTTATTTTAGTTTTCTATCTCCGTATATTATTTATTTTCGACCAAAATTGGAATAAATACGGTGTTGAAATACAAAAGTTTAGAATACCTAATGTACTTTTCAAATGTATACTTTTAAGAGTTTTGGTGTACATATAAATATAAATCGAGATGAATTGATATTAGTTTTAGATGTTCAACATCATACAGTGTAGTACCCTTTTACTTTTGTACACTTTTGTATGGAAAGTTGAGCGACCTTAACAAACAACTTACACAATTTTACTGCTTCATTATCTTGTAGAGAATGTTCTTACCTCAAGAAGCTCGATATCACAGGACGTGTTTATAGTATCCCTGAGCTCGGAATACTTCCACTTCGACAAGTCGTACTTCTGTTTTCCCGCCATGGCTTGCTGCATTCGTACACGCTCCGACCTATTTTCGAATATTTATTTAAGGTTATAAAGTTTCTATAGCTTATTATAAACCCCTTCAGAAGTGAACATAAAATATAATAGTGTTCAACGCTTATATTTATTAGGTCGAAATAACAATTATTTATTAGGCTAGTTTTAAAATAAATCTAATAAGTAGACAGCAGTTAGATTCTTAGAAAATATTTGACACGTATTTTTTTTAATCCATTACACGAAAAAATTACATATATACCTAGCCAGTTATAGTTCCGCGTGAAGTCACGCCGTGCGAATCTTTTTAGCACGGCGTGACGTCACGAACAATTCTTTTACTCCCTTAAACTAGACTAGACTTGGACGAAGTTTATTCTTGTAATTTTTTTTAGATGATCCAATAAAAAATATGTGTTCAATATCTTCATCTTACTGACTCTGATTGAATCAATAGAATATTTTTTCTATCCAGGACACTACCGCTGTTAGTACACAACTGTTTCAGTTAAAAATTATAAATTAGGTAGGTGTACCTACATGTTAATTTGTCACTAAAGTTTTAATTGTTATTATTTTAATCGATAAGTTTGATTAAATCACAAAATTGAATTCTAAGTTTTAAATCAATCGGTTACCTTTTATTTTAATAACATTATCATATTAATAACATAGAATCTACAAAATTACTATAGATCCTAGAAATATAAGTGGTTAAACAAAGGTGAGTGTGAAATCTACATGCTCATGCAAAGGTTAACTATATCCCTAAAAAAGAAAATAAGTAAATCAATATATATTATAAACGTTGGAAACAAGGCAAATAACTTTATCTAAAATCGAATAGGTAGGTATTTGTTTTTATTTAATGTTCTGTGTGTGTGTCTGTCTACCGTACCGTACCATAGCTAAATAAGAGTACCAGAGACATGTAAACCAACACTTTATACAATTAGGTATCCTTACCCTAGTTTGTATATTATATATGTACATCCTAGAAATAAGTAAATTTGAATGAAATAACCCTATTTTTTTCATTTGGGAAAATATTGATTTTTAGCACAAAATCTCATACTTTCCCAAATGCTCCAAAAATATCGAATATAGAATTGAAGTTGGTTTTATCATGAATTCATAGAAAATGGTTTACGATTTGCGGCAAGTACATTATCCGCTAGTTTTATTGCTTGTGAAATACAGAAAAATTATAACAAAAAAAAAAACTTGCGTCAACCCGCTTCGAACCACCTTATCCAAGTTCTTGAAGTGAAGGTCCGATCTGTTAACGATTTTGAAGAGTAAGTCAGAATGAGAAGAAAAACTTCTCAGCTATTAGTTTACAGTTGCGAAAGATTTATGAGCGAGAGGGTAACAAAAAATAGACAACCTATAACATTCTTGTTTCCAACGTTAATACAATAGATATAAGATACAAAGTTCCTCGTTCCGTGCAAGAAGGAAAGCGTAAGGTTAGCACAGTTAGTGAGCTCAAGCCATACAGAGCATGCTTTGTACCTGTTTAATTTATTCTCGCCATTCATCGACTCCATTGTAGGAAAACTGTGCGAAAATACGTACACATTACTAAAGATTCCTATAACCACAGCCTAAATCTTGAAACAGGAAAACCGGCTCAGAATAGATAATAGAGGTTCAAAACGGAAATAAGGCGTATTCTTTAAAAAAAAATGTTTTGACACAATTACTAATTGTGATACTCAAAGGCCAGTATATGAAAGTTTGCTCAGTCATTTATCTATGCTTGAGTAAGGCTTTTCTATGGTATAAACGTCACTTAAGTATAGATCAATGACTGAGCAAACTTTCATAATACGGGCCATAGACGATAGGTAATGTTTTGACACATTGTCATGATGGAATAAAAAAAATACACTCAATACCCATGGCCTAAGGTTTATTTTTTAGATGACTCATGGCCTTATTGGTTTTTGCCGAGTTAAAGCAGGTACCTACCCATGTATTTCTTATTTGAAAAATGCCTGACGGCCTGATGGACGCTGCCGGCTCAGAATAGGAAATAAAGATTCAAAAGAGAAAGGAGTCGTTTTCTTTAAAAATATTCAACAACATAATTACAATTTTTGATACTTAGTCTTTGACACTCCATTTTTTTATTTGGCAGGTAACTTTTTGACATGATGAAATAAAAAAATTACACTCCGCCCATGGTTAATTTTTTAGATGGCCCATGGGTTGGTGTCGGGTTAAGGTACCCAGGTTTTTTCTTGTTTGAAAACACCTCACTATCAGATCGATTAGCGATACTCTTACGATAAGGGTATCATAGACGCAAGTTGCGATGGTTGTTCCTACATGGCAAACAGAGCTGAAATATAGAAATATTTTACAGTACGATCATCCTGTGCTAAGCTTTATGTACAAGAAGAAATATCGCCATACCGAGTGATTTCATAAGGAGTAAATAGCCGCAGTATATTTCACTGCGGTTTTTACCTATACTTATCCTCAATTTAGACATTGTCTGAAAACTGTCTGACAGAATAGTAAAAAATGTCAAGCGTTGCGTAAAACAATTTTGTTTTTCTTGTCAACAGATCTCCTAGCACAATCCGCTACAATTAATTCAAGGTTGTCTAATAGAAGCCGCATAAAAGCGATAATACAGCGAGGTATCACTAGTTTGTTTTCTTGTTATTTATTCTTTTGTCTATCTATCAATAACCAACGCATTGCAAGACACTTTTCTGTATTCATGTCTAGACAAAACCTGTGAGTGCTAGGAACCCTTGGAAAGTATTTTTAGAACGGTTCTTAGAATAATAAATGAAGTGTAAAGCGGTAAAAGTTTGGTGTACCTTCTAAGTTGCGGCGGTGAACCTTCAACATGTCCGTTGGTCTCTTTCGCCAGTCTCACAGCCATTTCGTGGTCTCGTCTCTCTTGTTCCAATCTGAAATAAAATCACACTCCTCAATCATCAAACATCATAGTGCTTTATTTCCTTTAGACCTTAGATGACTCGTGGACACGTCAAAAATAATCAAACTACATAAGTAAAACTATACGAAATAAAGTGATCATGATCACTTTGACTTTTTGTTCTCTTCAATCTTTTTTAGGTAAAATAAAGAAGCGAACAAGAAACCTTTACCTTGTTAGAATGTTTTTGAGTTGGAGCAAAAGTCATCTCACGTTTTTTTATCGTCAAGATAATCTGATATTTTGTAGTAAGCCTTTTAACAAAGGACAAGTTTGGCAATTTGTTTGAGTTTAATAATTGATAATTTTTCTAACTCACTTGAAGTCAACAAATTGTAGAAGCGTATACATTGCCTTCTAAAGTTACATTAATCTTGTGTAGCCTAGTTGTGGGCACAGCGAGTTTATAATTATTTACACTAATATTATAAATGCGAAAGTTTAGATGGATGGATGGATGTTTGTTGCTCAATCACACCAGAACGGCTGAACGGATCTGGTAGAAATTTGGCACAGAGATAGATTATAGTCTGGAATAACACATAGGCTATTACTATTATTTTATTATTATTTTATTTAATTCCGGCTATTATTTTATTCCGGAATTCCCACGGGAACGAGAAATACGCGGGTGAAACCGCGAGGCGCTGCTATTATTAGTATATAAGAGGCGCATATTTTCTTGAAGGCTTTTTTTGTAGGTATAGCAATTTCTTCTTTAACTGCAGATTTAGTTGAAGGATATGACTCACCTCTCTCTATTCTCGAGGTCCGCCTTGGCTGCCTCTTCCATCTGGGCCTGCAAGCTCTGCGCCGCGATGCGATCTTGCTCTTCAAGCCGAAGTCGGTCTGTTTAGTTGAAGGATATGACTCACCTCTCTCTATTCTCGAGGTCCGCCTTGGCTACCTCTTCCATCTGGGCCTGCAAGCTCTGCGCCGCGATGCGATCTTGCTCTTCAAGCCGAAGTCGCTCTGTTTAGTTGAAGGATATGACTCACCTCTCTCTATTCTCGAGGTCCGCCTTGGCTGCCTCTTCCATCTGGGCCTGCAAACTCTGCGCCGCGATGCGATCTTGCTCTTCAAGCCGAAGTCGCTCTGTTTAGTTGAAGGATATGACTCACCTCTCTCTATTCTCGAGGTCCGCCTTGGCTGCCTCTTCCATCTGGGCCTGCAAGCTCTGCGCCGCGATGCGATCTTGCTCTTCAAGCCGAAGTCGCTCTGTTTAGTTGAAGGATATGACTCACCTCTCTCTATTCTCGAGGTCCGCCTTGGCTGCCTCTTCCATCTGGGCCTGCAAGCTCTGCGCCGCGATGCGATCTTGCTCTTCAAGCCGAAGTCGCTCTACTTCCTGTGCTTTGCGACGTGTCTCCATCTCTGCTTTTCTGTTAATAAACAAAAGGTTAAATCGATTATGTTTATACAACGATTCAATATGTAAGCAATTTTTTCAGTTCTTTAAATTTATTAACAAAGGAAATGACAATTAAAAATTTGAATTAAATTAGAACTAGTATTTACAATTGATACAATTGAGATCAGACTGTTGCAATCAATCTACAAGTAGCTCAACTGATCCATATCAATACCAGTTGCGCGCGTGCCCAAGACGCTGGCCGCATTGTCCGGCTGTATGGCAATGCTGATGCGCTGTGCCAGATACTCAATATAAACAAATTGATTTCTCATGTAATGATGTCCTCCTAGAAGAATCTTCAGCCACGCTGGCCAGCTCAACGGAGACTAGCCAGGTTTGCAGGACATATGAGACTGAGTGCACAAGTGTAGGCAGACACAGGTGCACTCTTTTTCCAAACTGTCAGATCGAGACGACCGGGGAGAGGTCAGGCGCAGGACCTACGGTTTTACGAGTAGAGTAGTTTTACTCTTTGGGTACGGAACCCTAAAACCTATTTATAGTCTTCTGGTGAAACGAAAACTAAGAGAAGTCGAAACCCAAATCAAAGATAACAGAAGCGCATTCAGAAATGCATGCAAACAATCATATTTACTTTAAAACCTAAACAGAATTTATTTAAAACTAGTATTGTAATTTAAACAATTGAGATAACTGCAGACTATTACAAACAATCTACAGGTAGCTCAACTGATCCATATTAATACCGGAATACATAATAATTGGCTGCATTGCTCTGCTTTAAAGCCTAAATTATAACGCTGATAAATAAGGCTATATAAGGCTGACACGCGACACCCCGCGCACGTCATTAACTTGCCAGTGACACAAGTCTTTGTTTTTATTATTAAGTATGTATGTTAGTCTGTAACTAAGGTTTTTATCGTATGGGCCTTAGTTAAGTTACTTTGTAACAAAGATTCTAGGAACCTAAGTTTGCTTTGTAAGTACTTGTCACGAAAACGAATAAAACGAAATATATATGTAAGTGAAATGAACTTACAGTCTCCTGTGTTCTTCTTCTTGCTGGATCCTCTGCATCTCCTTCCGTTTGGACTCCTCGGCGGCGCGCATCTCAGCCTCGATCTTAGCCAGCCTCTCTTGTTCTTCCCTGAAACACAAATACAAATTCTATGACTTTCTCCGTTTCTCCACACAAGAAAGAAATAACTGCGGCTTGGCTCACTTCCCAGATTAGTATGAGTATCGATAGATATAAATAAATACTTAACGCTGGACAATTCACACAGCATTATCTAGCCCCAAGCTAAGCAGAGCTAGTGTTATGGGTACTAGATAACTGATATACATAATACAATACATTACATAGATACCTAGATATTATACTACCACCACATACCATTTATAGAACACCCTGAACAAATATTTGCATATCATACAAACATTTATCCCGAGGCGGGAATCAAACCCGCAGCCTCCTGCATCGCAGGCTTTCGTCCACCGCGCCATAGAGGTCGTCAAATAAATGTATTTATAACTCACTTGTTCTTCTGTTCAACCATGTATTTCTGTAGAGCAGCCATTTGTGTTTCGATGTCCTTCGTCAGCTTTGAATATAGTTTGTCTATCTCCGCTGCGTTTAAGTTCTGGTTTTTCTGTAAATTAAAATGTTCATCTGAGATTGTTCTACTCATATTATGGTGCGTCGGGAGTTCCGCTACACACACATACACACTCAAACACACATGACTACAAACCCATACATTGGGTATTATGTTGCCCAGACTCTTAAGAGACTGGTGCCTCGTAGGACCCCAAACACAAACACGCACACACAGACACACGTACACACCCCCTCATATACGCCAGTAACAAACAATTAGTAAATAGGTAGCTTTTAATATTAGCTTGTAATTTGTAAATAATTATTCAAGAATCTAGGAGTTGGGCGTTGACACTACCACACAGTTTTTAAGCTTCGGTAGTGTCATCGTTTCAAAAGCATCAGTGTACCATTGTAAAAATGATCTGAATAAATGATCTAACAATGAATAATTTATTTATTTTATATTAATTATCATAAAATGAATTCAGTGGACTCATGCCTCATTATTTCTCATTGCTATCGTTCACTCAATTGTTCACCCAGATCTGTCATCTGATTTTCGTAGTAATTTGAGCTTCAGAGACACGCAACTTTAATTCGTAAATTATTGTGTTCCGTAATACCAAAAACGATGACTGAAAACTTTTTGTATTTTCGACATGGTGTTCTTATTCTGTAACTAGACAGTATAAGCTATGTTCCTTATCAAACAAAAAAACAAATAGGACGAAAACATGTCATTTTCTACGTAAAATTATGCAAAATTGCATTTTGCATATTTTTGCTTAAATTTCATTATAGGTGTGTATTATTAAGAAAAAAAAAGAACCAGGGACCTAGATAAATACTATTCGAATACGAAAAACAACATGATATGGTGGAAATACGCTCGAATTAGAAATCATTTTGGTAGTACGTTTGAATAGGCAAATCATCATCCGCAGGTCTCTTAAACCTATAAAACCTAATTTTTTTGGGAAAATGATAGACATAGGATTTCGCGTTCCTATAGAAGCACCATAGGGCATAGCAACGCTATCCCAATTTTTTTAGCTTGTTTTAGCTTATTATCTATTAATTATGACATAATTTGATAAAACCGAAAAAATTAGGGGTACATAATAATAGTAATAATATGTAGTTTATCTTTGCGATTTTTTTTCTATCGATTTTTTTATGAAATCGTATTTTCGAAACTTATGACCGATAGATAAGTCCTGAACTTTACCATATATAATTTTTTTTTCTATCGATTATTTTTATGAAATCGTATTTTCGAAACTTATGACCGATAGATAAGTCCTGAACTTTACCATATATAAATTTCAAAGTTAAATATTTAGTAGTTTGGAAGATCTGACAGACTTGATTTGAAGTAAGGAAAAAACCATTTCGGCGGGATTTGAACCCGCGACCTTCCTTCAGTACTCAGTAAGAGATTATCCTGAGTGCAAGGACTTAGGGTCAACTCACACTGAGACGCGACGCAACAAGACTGATTTGATTCAAAATATAAGTTTATTTACTACGCAATAATATACAAATTGGCCAACCGCAGCGTATGTCAATAAAATGTACCCTTTTGCTCAGTAAATAAAGTTATATTTTGAATCAAAGTGCGCGCAGCGTCTTGACTCTAGGCTGATAACTGGAAGCAGCTGAAAACCAGCGTTCGACCGGAATTTTTCTGCCTTAAAGCAATCTGGCCAATTTCGTTGCCGAAATCATTTCATTCACGCCCCTTTAAGTTTATTCACTCACCTTAATAGTATCACAAGCTGCCTTGATCGAGGTCCTCAAGTTCTCTATGTTCTTCTGTGCATTTCCCTTCTCCGTCTTTAGTTGTGACGTCACACTGTCCATTTGCTTCAGATTGTTCTGCAATGCTGTGATCTTGGTGATGGCTTTGTAGCGAGGCTTGTGCTTCTTGCGGACTAGGTAGCCTCGAACTGTCTTCTGAATCAATATCAGGCACTCACGGCGGTAGAGGATTTTGTTCTTTACTGTGGAGGGAATAGAGGATGTTATTTCTTATCATTATAGTATTTGCTGGTTTTTCTGCGTGACCCTTCGCTCTTCAATAACATAAATAAATAAATCTTAATAAAAAATCTTCGTTTGCTATTGAATTTTACCTACTTTATTAGCTGCGGGCATAGACAGTATTTAGATCCATGAAAGATAGTTCACTTTAACTCACTTTAACTCCTCTAAGGGTGACTTACGGTGCAAACGAGCAACTAGCGTTAAAATTTCTCTTTTAATAAATAAATAACAATAAATAACGCTGGACAATTCACACAGCATTATCTAGGCCCAAGCTAAGCAGAGCTTGTGTTATGGGTACTAGATAACTGATATACATAATACAATGCATAGAAAGATATTTTTTATTATGCATAGAAAACGACTAGAACACCCGGAACAAATGTCTGCAGATCGTACACACATTTGTCCCGAGGCAGGAATCGAACCCGCAACCTCCTGCGTCGCAGGCAGACCTTCGCCCACCGCGCCACAGAGGTCGTCTCGTTTTGTCGTAAGTAAGTGAAGTAAGTCACCCAGTTGGCTGTTTTGACACATTATTAAGCAGGTCTCTAACGAGATTCTAAGGCCGAAATTATTAGGGGGGGGGGGGGGGCTATAGCTTTTTTACTCACATTTGATAATAGACAATACAGCAAATATACTCTTCCGCCACCTGGATTTGACCAGCCAGGAGAGAACCGCATCCACAATAGACTTCAAGTTTTCAGGATCCGATTTCATCATGGTGTCGAATTCGGAGTACTTCCCCGGACGGAAGAAGACTCGCGTCACTCCGAACTTATAGTCTTTATCTGATAGGCCTAGACTGTGGACGATGGCCTGTGGACAGAGGGATTAAGTCTTTACATGTCGATTATATTATTATTAGGATTTTGATGGTAAAACAATAGAATAGGGTAGTTTCCTGGGTTGAAAAAAGTGTTATTCTATTTAGTCTGCCGATAAGATTATTAAAAACTATTCAAATGTAATTTTTCCTTGAGCTATGTCGATAACCTTAGTTCTTGATGTATTCGTTGCGAATCCTATCCTTCAGAGAAACTCCGAGCATAGCTCTCTCCATAGCTCGCTGGGCGACTTTAAACTGGTGGACCAGCCCTACCGTGAGTGTCCACGTCTCAGCTCCGTAGGTCATGACGGGTAGAACGCACTGATTGAAATCTTTCGTTTTCAAGCATTGCGGTATGGATGACGAGAAGACTTGACGTAGTTTCCCAAACGCTGCCCAACCTAGCTGGATCCTTCTCTCACTAAGGTTATCGACATAGCTCAAAGGATTAGCAAGCTGAAGTGGTAGTGGGCTGGCCATATCTCGAGAAGAACCGCTGGAGTAAACGTGTTCTTGAGTGGAGACCGCAACTCGGCAAACGTAGTGTAGGACGCCCTCCGATCAGGTGGGATGACTATTTGCGAAAGATTGCTGGAAGATGCTGGATGCGGCAAGCTGATGACAGGGCGCTATGGCGCTCATTAGGGGAGGCCTATGTCCAGCAGTGGACTATAGTATAGGCTGATGATGATGATGATTTTTTCATTCGTCGATAAAACAAAAAATTACTAAGTTATAGCATAGATAACTGAAACCAGTATTACTAGTATTAGTTGGTCCGTGGTTATTATAGCTATACTATGGGAGATCGTGCGTGACGTCACGCCTTGCTAAAAAGTGACGCACAGCGTGATGTCAAGCGGAACTATCTTCATAATTTTTTGTTTATTTGATAAAGTAAAAAATACGTGAACAATATCTTCTGAGAATCTAATTGATGGACTAATTAGTTTTTTTTAAAGAAACTAGCCTATTTACTTTCTAAGTCTATTTTCTTTTATGTCGGATGGCACGGAAGACTTTTGGGCTGAGAGCTTGTAGCTTAGGTGATATACAAAGATAGTACTTTTGCACTCGTCGGTACTTCGCCTCGCTTACCGCCAAAATGTCCTACGAGCTATCTACTGCGCAGGTATAACCACGTCATCCGTCAAGTTTCATCTTTTACTGCGCGCTTTACAATATCGTTGATGTAAAGAAGAAAACGAACTCTTATCAAGAAAGCCTTCTACTCCATAGATGATTACATCAATGATGTTAATGCTTGGCCAGATGTCGCTCAGTTCCGCACCGACAATAGTATATAAGGAAAATAATGTTAAGCTTAGTTAGTTTTATATAAATATTGACTTGTATCTAAATCAGATTCTATTTAGACTTAGATATGCAAATATTGTATTAGTTTGTAAGTACATAATATATACACTTTCTAGTGGTTTATTTTCCACTTCTTATTTATTGTATTATATTTATTATATTTATTGTATATTGTATATTCTTATATATCACACCTTGTTTCTTATTTGATTATTATTACTATTATAAACGTGTTTATAGTATAAAATTTGACTCGTCTTACTCGACTCGCTTATTTTGTAAGCTTAAAAAAATAAACGTTATTGATATTTGAACGTTGGGGACTTAGCTCTCTAAATACGATCACAGAAGATCGAATGAGAAATTTAACCTTTGCTTTCAAATAGTTTTTGTACTGTGTAGATTGTGGAAGAGACTACGAGCGTGGCCCTCTCCACTGCTACCTTATAGAAACGTACCTCACAGAATACTTTAGGGCTCAACGCCTGCAGTTTGGGCGGCAGATAGCTCTTGTACATGTTGTGTAGATCGTTGAAGGGTGCGCGCGATGGGTACCCGTGCTCCATCAGCTCCAGAACAGCTGTGGTCCCGCTGCACTGCAGCTGGGTCAGTACGAGCGAGCCCTCGACTGCGCGGCCCACCATGCGGGAGTTGGGTTTGATGCAGCGGACAAAGTTTGTGCCCTAAGGAGAAAGGAGTAAATACAAAAGGTGTAAATCACAAATCCTTCAACGGAAGTACTCTATACATCCCGTTGAATTTTTGATTTTATTCATTATATACGGTTTCATCATACATAGGTACCTAATAAACAAACTAGCGCACGCGTCATTTTGCACGCGCTGCAGTTTACTTTGACTGCCATAATTTATATTACCTAAATTCTTTAGTACGTGACCTACTCTCGAACAAGAGACACTATCAAAGGAAGACTTGCCACCTTTACTTTGTATTATCATCTTCGTGAATAAACTGTACTTACTGTGAATCTTGTGGTCATGCTCATTATAACTAACTGGCACAAAACTTTAACTACACTATCAGTGAACTAAGTGATAGACTCAGTGTGGTACCATACAACTTTTGGTACCTATCTACAACTACTACTACGACAGCATCTTTCTTGTAAGGTCAACATCATCCAGACCCTACACATTATTATCACTTTTAACAAATTGAAATTAATTATAAAACAAATGATCACAAAATACTCACATTCTCTTTCAACTTATCCATGAGCTGCGACAGTTGACTCTGGAACTTAGCGCCCACTGAGATAAAGTTCAGTTTCCCTTTAGCATTGTTATTGTCACAGGTTTCGAACAGCTGTTGCACTAAAGAACTGTTCGACTCTTGTACGAGGAACTCCAGAGATGCGTGGAGAGCGTCGTTGTTCTTTTCTATGAATTGGTTCTGAAAATTTAATTAAAACTCAGTGATTATGCATAATTTTAAAGATGTAACTAGAACTATTTACAAACTAAAAGCTGGCCCGGCAAACTTCGTTCCGTCTTAGGATCATAGATGGCGTTACATACCAAAAATGTATGAGAAAACGAATTAATTATATGGTTATTTATTCATCATCATCATTAGCATATATTAGTTCACTGCTGGATATGGACCTCCCCTGATGAACGCCTGCAGTCTTTCGCAGGTCGTCATCCTAGCTGGTCGGAGGGCGTTTCCCCAGCGGTTGTCGGTTCTTCGCGAGATATGGCCGGCCCGCTGCCACTTCAGCTTGCTAATTCTTAGAGCTATGTTGATAACTTTGGTTCTCTGTCGGATGTAATCGTTACGATATCTATCCTTCCGAGAAACTCTAAGTATGTAAACCTCTTTCCATAGCTAGCTTATATTTTTTACCCATATATTTGTATATTTTCATATTTTTAATTAGTTATTTCTGCTTTTCGGGACAGAGAAAAGTAACAATATATCAAATATTATTAAAATCGATCCAGGTTATGTAACTAATACGACTTGCTTTGTATACGTTTCTACAACAAAACTCCTCGTGAGTTGCAAAATCTATCCGTAAATAAGATCAAACTAATTGTCAAAACCTTTCTGTGCAAAAAGGCTTACTACAAAATATCAGATTATCTAGAAGATAAAAAAGCTTGGGACGGGTTTTGCTCCAACTCGAACAACAAGCTAAAGGTTTCTTCGTCGCTTCTATGCCTTAGTCTACATACCGAAGCGACAGAAATAAAAAATATCACTTTATTTCCGTGTCAGTTTGACGTTTTCTAAGTGTACATTTTTGTATTTATGGAAATAAAAGCTATTTTGATTGACTGATTGATATACAGATTATCAATATCAAACGAAGTGGGGTCGATACGGGTTTCTAGTATGCATTGTGTGAAAAAATTTGGTTATTCCCAGTAGTTCTGTGCGTTAGTTCTGTACAGAAATACTGGGACAACTTTTGTCCCAGTAGTCTTGAGTAATTTGTTGTTTATGGCTATGGACAATTTTAAAAGTTAAAAATGTCATGTACAGACTGTTCACCGTAAGATGTCCTTGCCTTGATGGGAATTGTTCCCAGGCAGGGACATTTTACGGTGAACGGACTGTAGATACCGCTTTCTACAACACCTTTTTGTGTTGATAAAATTAATTATTTTGACTGAAAAAAACCTAAAAAAAAATTGTAGGCATTCGCTCGGTACTTTGCAAAAATAACTTTCAAAGTGATGTGATTGTAAACATTATCTTACCGTATTATAACAGACGGCTCCAGCGAAATGTCTCAGCAGGAATCCTTCATCATCGCGCAGTGTGCGATGCGCCTTTAAACGGGACGCACGAGGCACTTGTAATCTACAACACACATTATAATCATCATCATCAGACTACATTAGTCCACGGCTGGACATAGACCTTCCCTATGTCCAGCACAGTTTAAACAAACAAGAAAAAGTGAAAAATTGCCCATTTCTGTCCTCACCGTTTTATATATTTATCTTAAGCTAGTGGTCCGCCCCGGCTTCGCATGGGTATATTCTATAGCCTATGTTCATCACGGATAATGTAGGATTTTAATGAAGAAATAAATTTTCTAATTGGTTCAGTAGTAGTTGTCCATAACTGAGTAGAAAGCTAACATCCATAAAAACAAGATCCGTCAAGTGCGAGTGTAACTCGCGCGCCGAGGGATTCGAACATTTGGCGCTATCTACAGGGGAAACATTACAGATATCCAAACCTGTTCAAAGACTAAACTTACATTTAGTTCGTTTGACGAGAGGTGTTTTTGACGCAACCGACTAAGATTTTGTGGCTGGTTTGTCAACCAATAACTTACACATTTTATTAGAAAAACTTTATCTATTGTTATCATTCATGTCACAATATCGCAATGATGCAAAACACTGTCACTAAATTGACGTAAAAGAACGCGATAACTGATTTATTTCGAGTGTGACGTACACTTGAAAAAAATCTGCGCATAGGTACACCAAAATTTTATTACGGATGTAAGCGGGTTAACTACGAACCTTATTTGTGTGGTAAGAACACCAACTTTTCATCCCTTAACACTTCTTCAGGGTGAGTGCGGTTCTAGACGCGCGTGAAATTTCGTAATAAATTCGTCAAACTACGATAGTTTTTATAGTAAGTCACCAAAATGTATATGAACGTTAGTGATAAAGTTTACGAACACTTCTTTACTCGTATTGAGGATAGTCGTGTCTGAGTAGTTTCTTGTAATTATTTTAAGATGAAGTAGGAACCAAAAGCCAGGTTTTGTCTGTACGAAAAATCAATTTTAAGGCAAGAAAACACTATTGTTTTAAATATTTTTTGATGATCCTCGAAAGTTTAGGATTTTAGTAAATGCGTTATAGAAGTCGAAACACGATTGACTCAACTTGACTCGATAGAAAAAAATCTCAAAGTTTCCTCTAAATTTTCATTTTTACTACGGAAAACCAGTTTCATTTGCTAGTTATTTAACATATTTTAATGAAATGCCGTCTAAAAAATACTTAACTAAACACTTGAGAGCAACATAGTTTTATTTTTTTGCGACAGAGTATTATTTTAGAGCAATATCAAATTTATAAATAAAAAGTAGTGAAATTGCGTGCGGGTCGGTTTTTGCCTCCCTTTCTCGCCTTCACCGCGCGGTGTTCGCTCGTCTTTGTCACGAAAAAGCGAACCTACTTCGACTTAATCTAATTATTACTTACATAATGACATGTTAATTACCTGTTATTATAAATACTATTTTAACGGGTATTTCACGGTCACGGGATGAGTCATCCCGTGACCACGGCAGTGTGTAAACCTGTCGAAACGTCGGGAAAAATAGGTAAATAAACGCGATAAATACCCGTTAAATAGTATTTATAATTATGTGTTCAGATCGCGTAAGTTTAAATCATTTACCTGTTATTGTTAGCCCCCAGTTGTTTGTGCACGGAGTGAGTGAAATGTCCGAACTCGGGTTTGGGAAGCTTCGATTCTTCGTCTAAGTAGTGGAAAATACCATGGTTTTTGCTCTCGATCAAATCTGTAAGAAATAAAAATGAATATAAGCTGCTAATGAATATACTACAAAATTTGTTTAATTTGGAAGAACAAGAACGTAATCATAAAATTGTTCATATAGTTCAATAGCAATAAATAATGCCGTACAATTCACACAGCATCATCTAGCCCCAAGCTAAGCAGAGCTGGTGTTCTAAATACTAGATGACTGATTTTTATTAATCATAGAAAATAACTGGAACAAATATTTGCTGGTCGTACAAACATTTTTCCCAAGGCAAGAAACGAGCAACGCATGTGGACCTTCACCCGCCGCGCCACAAGTCGGGGTCGTCAGCAATAGGTAAGGTATTTACCTTAGAAGAGAGCTTTTAAAACAATAAAATTCTACTGAAGTTAGAAAAAACAACTAAATAAGCGTGTTAAAATACTATAGACCTACTTAAAAGTCCTGAATAATTATAATGGATTTTTTTAGTTGTAAGCCCGGAACACATCGATAGCGCGATCAAATATTTCAAGTGACGCCATCTAGTTTAAATTCGAGTCTAATTTAGTTCATTTATGGGCGTAAATATCGGGGCAAATGTCGTTGCCCAAACTGGAAGCTATTTGTTACACGTGAAAAAAAATATTATTGATTAAGAATTGGCGAAGATTTCCATATAATTGTTGTACCCAGTCATGATTTTTCAGAGTATTATGTTGTTTTTAAGCTCGTCGGGATAAATACTAAACCCTCGGAAATAACTTTTTTTTGGACCATTTTGGGATCCTTCTTTGTGTTAATGAAAGGGCCGCAGGGCCCTATAGAACATATTATTCGCAAGTTCTAATTCAAGCTATTTATTTGTTATGTTCTTTTGGTGATAGGGATGCGATAAGGCCGCCTTTTGTAGTAATTATGTTTTAGGTTAGATATAAAGTTTTATTTTTGTTATGTTTTAAGTGCAATAAAGAGTACATTCATTCATTCAATATCTAGCCGGAAAAGTTTCCTAAGATGACACTAATATTATAAATCAGAATCTTTAGATGGATGTGTGTTGCTCACTCACGCTAGAACGGCTGAATGGATCTGGATGAAATTCGGCGCAGAAATAGATTATAGTCTGTATTCCAGACTATACACATAGGCTAATATTTTATTTCGGAATTTCCACGACAACGGGAACTAAACTACGCGGGTGAAACGAGTCGAAAGTTTGGATGGATTGATATAAGTTTTTTACTAGTTCACGCCAAAACTACTGAACGGATCGGGCTGTAATTTTGCATAAATATAGGTCGAGTCTATAGTTAATATAAAAGATACTTTAAATCACGTGTAATAACAGTTCCTACGAAAACCTCGCGTTCGAAGCCGTTCGTAGAAATTGGTAGTTTTTTTTTATTAAGCCTTTATTGAAGGCCCCACCCAAAGTGGCGCCGCCACCTACTTTATGTTATTATTCCGTTTAGCAAAGGAATTTTCAAAAATCCATCTTCCAGTTTGTGATACCTATCATAAACTTTTTTTTAATGCCTCTGTAATAGTTTTATTCTAATTAGTCTAGGCAGAGATACGAAGTTGCCCTTGGTGGCCACCAAAATCTATTTTAAGCTTATGATAGGTATCACAAACTGGAAGATGGATTTTTGAAAATTCCTTTGCTAAACGGAATAATAACATAAAGTAGGTGGCGGCGCTAGTTTGGGTACTGTATGCGCCTTCACTGGATGAGCTATTGACTCCTCTAAGTGCTTATTTCCTAAGCTTGTGGAAGTAAAGAAATTGAAAAGTGGTGGTCCAATAACCAAGTAAATAAAGCCGAGAATCGCTCACCTATACAATCCTGGTTATCAACAAATCTGATCTCGGGCACGTTCAGCCCCTCCCTCTTGTACAGCTCCTGCTCGTTCTTGAGGATGCGTTCGTTGAAGAACTGTTGCAGCTTCTCGTTGCAGTAGTTAATGCAGAATTGTTCGAAACTGTTCATTTGGAAGTATTCTGTAATGGAAGACAGATAAATTTATTGAAGATTATTTATCGGGTTTTTATCGCGTACCATTCGTTTTGTTTTTCCTTACCGTTGCGTTCCATCGATCGTGGTCACGTCACACACGGTCAATAACTTTTCATTAATATATTTTAGCTTTAAGACGATACCCCGAGCCAAACTAGCGCCGCCATCTATTTTTTTTATTTCGTTGAACAAAGGTAACTTCAAAATTTTCAATATCCACCGGGGGGCGGGCAGCGTCTTCTGTAGAAAAATTATACCACCGAACTGTGATCCCCAACCCGCTTGCCCAGAGTAGGGATTATATACCCAGGAGATAAAAGGCAATGATGCGCTATTCAGGGGCCTGCGTCCACCAGTGGACCAATATAGGCTGTTGATATATTAAAAACCTAAAGTATTTACCGAATCCAGCGATATCCAGCACGCCGATATAGTAAGCAGAAGCCTGGAAGGGAATGGACGCGTTGATGCGATGCACGATGTAGTCGAAAAGTCGACTGTAGACCGCTTTCGCAAGCGCGTCGCGGGCGTTGTTGGCTTCGTATGTCTTCAGTGGCACCCTGGAGTGATGAGGGTTTTAGGTCAGAGAAAGTTAATAGGATCCTCAGGCTTAGGTCTAGTTTACGGTTTATGGCATTTCGGCAAGGATTTGAAATGTTGTCTTGACCAGGAACAATAGAGTAGGAATAGGTTTTGTAATGTCTTTTCTTGACCCTATAAATAGTTGGATCCTGTAGCAAGTGTCTTCTACACCTTCGTGATACATCTTTGGCCGCATCGTCACTTACCACAAACGACCCCAATTGAAACTCAATTGAAGTTTAAGAGACTAAGCTGGGTAGAGATGTTTTAGAAACACATCGTCTTACACAGCACACATCTACTCACATGATGGCAGTGTCCTTGATGCCTCCCCGGGAGCTCTGCATCAGACGGGAGACGAGCGCCATCCTCAGTTCCCCTGCACCCACTTCCAGCAACCTGGATGCATTGGCTAGGGCGGGTTCAGTGACGTCACACACAGACACATCTACTTACATGATGGCAGTGCCCTTGATGCCTCCCCGAGAGCTCTGCATCAGTCGTGAGACGAGCGCCATCCTCAGCTCCCCTGCATCCACTCCCAGCAACCTGGCTGCATTGGCTAGGGCGGGTTCGGTTGCTGGAGACACGGAGCAGCCGCCTCGGGGGCCGCCGTCGTCTTCGAATTGAACGTTACCGAGGTGGAGAACCGCGGCTACAACTGAGTAGACGGATATCTTCTCCTGTTCGGATAGACCGACGCGGGATAGAGCCTGGAAAGAAGTTTATGCTGTCAAAACTTGTAGCCGGTCATATTGACAAATGGAATGAAACGGACTTTAAATGCAAAGTTAACTCTTAGGTCCCCTTTTATCTCCAATTTCTCTTATAACGTAAAAAGAAAATTCTGAAAATCTATTTACTTTATTGTTCAGGACAACATACCTGATGAAGCCTTTCAAAGTCCTCCACATCGTCGAGTATAGGATCCCTGAGGCCTCCCTTGGCTTGTTGCTGCTTACTCTTCCTGTTTGCGCTGATCTTCCGCTCAGACTCAGGATTCGTGAAGTATTGGGTGCACCCGTTTTTCAGGTACTGGAAAAGAGGATACATATTTAATATTCTGGACATGTATGACGGGAATCTGCCGTGGAATTTTTTTTTTTTTTTTTTGGTTCGATAATGTGGTACAACCCGACCAGGTACGGGTTTCTCTTCCAAAATGGAATTAAATTGATTGAATTGGAAATCCTATTATTAATTAGATTTTTTTTAGTTATCATGGGCACTATGGTCCTATGTATAATATACCTATAGTGTATCCTACCTGTGATCTGCATTGACAGTGACTGAGATCTCATAGAAGTGTAATGGATTCTTTGATCTTCACACTACACCTCTATCATACAGCTAAATGGAGGTCAGTGGATTTTCAGGAAAAGATGAGAAGGTGGTATGGCGATTTGTAATGAATAAATAAGAGACCGACTGTATCACCAAAGCAGTCTTGTTGTCTTTTGGCGAAAAGTACAAATGCATTTCTTGTTTTGATTTGAGCTGTGCCTTCTAGACTTTTCTAGGAGGTTCATGAAACTTACCAAATAATCATCAGGCTTGGTAATCCCCAGCGTCGTCCTCAACTCCTGCGAAGCTCCAGCACACAGCAGGTAAAACACATGATAGTTCCTCTCTTCCGTACTCTGCGTGCAAATTCTAGACTTTTCAAGAAGATAGTGCGAGATGTGTCCGCCGACAACTTGGTACTTGTTGCTGAAGTGAACTTCCATGAACTTGCCGAATCGCGAGCTGTTGTTGTTGCGTGTTGTTTTTGCATTGCCGAACGCTTCCAGAATTGGATTTGCTGAGGATAGCGAGATAATACATTTAATACATTACATTAAATAAAATTTATATGTTTAGTCAAAGCATGGGCGAAGATTTTTCTACATACTGCTGAATGTCTCTCTTAACCTTAGGGTCTCACCCCATTTGTTAGTATTCATCTATGGGTCTTACAGACTGACACGACCTGCGGTGGCGGTCAGAGGAATTTAAGAACACCTTATCGTCAAATTGTACTGACCACCACAGCAGGCCGCGTCAGTCTGCGAGACTCTTAAGCGGGTCATGACACCATTTTGTGAAAATGTTAGGCATAGGATTTCGCGTTCACAGGAGCGGGACAGAGCAGAGCGGTGTAAGTGTAAAAATCAAGTTTTTGATTACCTAACTAATCTAAAAATGTTACCTGAAAATCTAAAACACACAGTGTGCTTTATATTATGTTTGTTTACTGTACAAAGTTTCAAGGTTTATTTTAATGTATTTATTGAATAGCGACGATTTAGATTTTATATGGTCCGATTTTTTTTATGTAATCGTGTTTAAAATCAGCATTCTAGCATCAATCCTGAACATTATATTAATCAAGTAAATGCTTTAGTATTATGCAAAATATTATCGCTGACGCTTCAGGTGATTTCAGCAGGGGTATTTTAATTCGTCGGAAAGGCCTTCGGATTCGATATCGGAAACTTTTTCGAAGAATGCTATTTTAAACCAGCGGATTCGAAAACTTTTGACATTCGAATTCGGATCCTTGTTAGGAGAGTTTCCGACAGCTTTTTACTGTGTCGGAAGCTATTCCGCCAGTGAGTTTTTGTTTGTTTATAAATAGTTTTAGCATAAATTCAAGGGTACTAACTCATAAGAACACCGTGAAAGTACCTAATCTTGATAGAAACGAGAGAAGTAGGTTCTTACTCAATCGAGGTGATTATTTGCCAGTGTTTTCGTTTTTAGGTTATCTTTGTTTACAAATTAAGAAAACAAAGTAACTAGGTACTTACCTTCTATCTACGTTTATTTACTAACCACATTTTGCTGTTGTATAGATGGAACATATATTTGTAAGAGACAGAGAGAGAGAGCTCAACGACATATTCACAGCTCAACTCGGAGACAACAAACAATAATCCGTCATCGAACCCTGCGAGATTTGTCGAACCCGTTCAACGACCCTAACTTCCAATCGTTGTATCGTTTTACGCCGACAATAGCTCTGGGGTTGATTGAGGAGTTGAGGTGTTTTTATAGTGAGACAAAATACTCTAATTCAATGCCTGTAGAGCTAAAAGTAAGTCTCTAATAATTGCATTCCTCGGAGGTCAACCTGCCTAGGTACCTACCTACCTTTTGCCAAACCTAAAAACAAACATCAAACCAAACAGTCAAACCCGCTAGATTTGGTGAGAAGTCTGGTTAAATTGGTAACACTTTTGCCCAACGTTTTGGTTTGAAGTCATGTTTACGAGGCAAGTTTGCTCAATTAACTGTTTTCGATGTGAATGTGATGTGTAACTTTAGAATCTTTCTTTAGAACTTTAGAAACACCCTGATTTATTGATTGATTTCGATGCAATTAAGAAATCATTATGATAATGCAAAGTTACTTTAAAATATTCCAATAAAATTTCTACTATTTCAAAACAATCTCCGTAAATGCACATTTTCCATCAACCCGCGGAATCGCTTCGGATACTTTCGATCATCAATCCGCAATGAAATCAAAATAGCGTTCGCGGAATCGAATTCGAATCGGACGTTTCCGCTCCGGAAACGAATCGAATGAATTAAAATACCCCTGCAGGTACCGTCGACTCTTAATTTACTATTTGTATGCATTCACTTCACTTTTTTCTGTTTTAATTAATTAATCTGATGTAGGGGCCTTATCATAGTTATCAGACTGGCGATTTGCGAGCGATTTTGAAGCGTGGCGATTGCGCAACGAGCTCACTTTGAAATCGCTTTCGCAAACCGCCAGTATAATAATGCTCTAACGAGGAGTTTTCGATTTGCATACAAGGGGTTAGTTTCACATAGTTCGATAGATGGTGTGATGGCGATAATATCCGCAGACATTTGTTCAGGGTGTTCTGGTCGTTTTCTATATATAAAAAAAAAACTATCTATGTATTGTGTTATATTATGTATATCAGTTATCTAGTACCCATAACACAAGCTCTGCTTAGCTTGGGACTAGGGGCTAGGTAATGATGAATTGTCCAGCATTTCTTCCGTCTACGGCAGTGGATAAAACTAAAGGCGATTTGACTACATCGAAAATAAGTTTCAAATTGTTATCACCCTAGTCAGCCATAACGTAAAAAAGCGTATTTTAATGGCTTTCATTAAAAACTATGTATATTTTAGGTAAAAAAAAAGAATTTAAACTCCATTATTTTTAATGTTCAATCACGTGAGCGAAAACGCTCTGCCTTTGGTTGTACAACTTGTGACATGACCAGTAGAACAGATTACTGTGCGTCAAAGATCCTAGGATCCTACGTTCTGGTTAAATTGTCTAAGTACGTTCTAGAATCTTTGCTGTGCGTAATGTTTTTTCTGTTTAGGGCGTGGCTTAACGGTGTGACGTCATCGAGTAGCCATGACAGAGATTATTGTTTTGGGGCGCAGCACGGTGCGGCGGGTCGGAGGCCCGCGGTGTCATCGCTTCCCCGGGGCCTGAGCCCGGGGCATAGGGGAGGGGGTTGTCAGCGACAAAAAAATCGCATCTGAGATCCTCAGAAGTCCGAACAGAAGACAAGCTAAGATGGTGATGATGAAGAGTGGCAGTTGGAATGATGCAAAGAACACGAAAAAATATATTTTGGCCAATGCCCGAAATGGAAAGAAAATAATGACAGGAATGGCAAAGACTAGCCGAGTGGAGCCATGTATAATTTTCAAGTTTTGTAGCGGCTGAGGCTGTCAGAAGTTAATAACTTTTTGAAGGCTTACAAAATAAGACTAGTCACATTTTATACTTCAAATTATTACCAAATAAGAAATAGAATGATAGATGAAGTGATAAGGAATAGTGTGATTTTCGCTTTGATTCAATTTTTGGTCCACAAGTGGAAGAAGTGGTGCAGGCTTCATCATCAATAATCAACTACCGCAACAAACATTAAAATAAAATAAGGAAATAGGTACAATTAATCTGCGAGGTCACTTAGCCCACCACCCCGCAAAAAAATCGAACAAGAGCTCTAAATTTGCTCAAACAAATTACTATCAGGTAAACATCTTCATAGCTCACATTAAAAAAATATAAGTAATTATATTATTTTATTCCATTTACATACTTAATTAAAGCATATTTTGATATTTTTGTTTATAAATTTCCGTGTGAATGTAGTAGTGGCCTGGCGCCGCAACATTTTAAGAAAGTTTGCTCAACTGGAAAATCTATTGGCCAGCCTTGCCATAGAGTAAGTTTTTTTATACGAGTACCTATACAATAACTACTCTTATTATTTTGGAATACATTTATAACATAAAGAAACCTACTATGTACTAGACGATACTAGATAAGGATCAGGAGAGTAAGGATAGGAAAATGATAATAATTAGCGAGGCCAAAAAAAAACTAGTTTAACGTAGTTTGTATACTTTTTGATAACTACCGTAAGATAAAATCAAGGATAAAACATAAGTCTTTACTCATAAAGTAAAAACACAAAAAAGGGTCTATTATAACGTATAATGGTTTTATTCTCTTTGTAGCTTTGACAAAATAACCAAAGGACTCGCCTTAAAGGATCTTACACCTCTGCCAAGGACCATGATTTTTTGATCAACGTCGTTTACTAATTTTTAACTACTTCTATAAAAGGTTACCTATTTGAGCCGTTTGGGAAGGAAACCCTAGGTCCTTGGGGTCCTGGAGCACACGTTATCTATAAATATCTTACAAAACTACTAATAGAGTCCACTTTCATAAATAAATAGTTAATAAGGACACTTGATGTAATTGTCTATGTCTTTTGCTGTAATAAATACTTTTTTACTTTTACTTTTTACAGGTGATCGGAATGCTGGTTTTTATTTCGGTCAACGAATTCAGAATGCTGGCAGCATTGCCACGTTGAATGGCAATGCTGCCAGCATTCTGGGCACTCTGCCTTCTGGTGACGGCTTAGATTTTTAGAAAATAGATGTAAGTGTAAATATTAGTTGTAATTATTTTTTGCTGTTAAATATATGTGAGCAAGGCTTCTATAATCGATTTCATCAGTCTGAGCAATGAGTATACAATAACTACCGTAGTCTGAGTTATGATATATATAGGATATACATAGGATCGTTATGGCCGCGTACGGAGCTCCGATAAAAATGTGCGATAAGCATCTGTAATAAAAAATCAAACACCTCGAACAGACAAAAAGATGGTGTTTCATTTCACAAGGAGAATTTTTTAGTGTAATTAATGATTATTTCCTCCAATTTGAATCGATGCAAATTATTCTCATAGTGCATCTATTTTCCTCTTAGACAATTTAACCCGCTGATTTTCCTAAATAATAGACTTAGACAATTTAACCCGCTGTCAATGGACGAGGCTCGCCTGTTTTCCTACAAACAAAATATTCTGCCATTTTTAGCGGGAGGGGAGGAATGGGGAAAATTTATGGTGATACCTACTATCAAACTTCATTACCTCATAACATAATCATAACTTACTTAAATTTGAAAGTTTGTGAAATATTTTGTTTAAAAAATGAAATTAGAATAGAACAATTCTAATTTTTTTTTTATTTGATAGATAGTCAAAATTAATGCCTATGCAAACTACAGCTTCCTGGTGGGCATTACTATGTCTTTGTCTGAAGGAAATCATAATCATAAATGGACTTACTCAAATCATTAGATTCAATAAAAATTGTTAGTATAAAGTCTCCAGAAATTACTTTTAACCTATGCCTAAACTACCAAAAATCTTGGGAAAATATATTCAGGTATCACTACTGCATGAATGTCAAAAGTTCGTAGGGATTGATAAATATCGATGATTTCCGATGTCCATGTTTTTCACTTGGTAGCGAATTAAAACAACCATGACAAGTCCATTATGTATTTTTACTATATTATTAAAATATTATTACTTAGTAATGAATAGATTTACATTAAAACTAAAATAAAAAAAATGCTGGTAATAAATTCTCCCTCATTGTTCATCAGACGAAATTTTCTGGTCTGCCTTAAAAAACCTTTTTGGTTTCTTGTTCGCTTCTTTACGTTTAAAAAGATTTAAATGAACAAAAAATCTAAATGATCACTGTATAGTTTTACTTAATGTAATTAGATTTTTTGTGACATCGTTTCTTGGTAATTACACTATTATAATAATATAACTAATGTTTAAACTCAAATTAAAAAAAAACAGATAATGACTGAATACAGATTTCAGGATTTTTCGAAATTATCCAAAACGAGCTTAAACGATTTTTGAATACGGATTTAAGTAAGCTCCTATACCAGGATTTCAGCTGATATCGAGCTTTTTTTATTCTAAAGTTCACGCGAATGAAATCGCAAGCGGATCAGCTGGTTATTAAATAATGTATGTAATGCCTGGCTAGACATCGCTTGATTCTGAACCGACATAATATCAAATAATCATTTTTTTTAAAAGAATCAGTTTTGTGTGAATGTGCCAAATATAAATAAATAATAATAATAAATAAATAATATATATATATACCTATATATTTTTCAGGGTCGCTTTTTTGCAATATATGAGATTCTGGTATCTGTATATTTTTACATATAACTGCTGTGGCTACTTAAATTTTTTTGATTAACATAAATATCTGTATCGTGTAATTGAGAATAAATCATCACCATTCAAGTGATGAAGACCTTTTGTTATTTTGTATGCAGTTGTAAATTTGTTATTTAACTTTTTGTAGTCGTCTAGACCCAGTCTTATACATTTTTTACATAAACGACTAAGGTTGATAACGCTTTCGTTCGTAAGAAATGAAATAGGTTCCCTAAAATTTTCGACTTCGAAACTCGGGACTCGGGACACTTCGGGACTCGAACCTGCGCCCTACCCTTAGTACGGGTGTGCTCTAACTAACCAACTAAGCCACGAAGTCTTCAGTCGGTTTAGTCGAAAATCTTCGAGATTGTTCATTTCTTAGAGATGCCTAGAGTGTGGGTAAGCACTATAACAAAAATGCCTTCGTTCGTTTTTGTGATATGTAAGGCTTTTGTTTGTCATCACGTGGACCAAATTGAACTGTGAACCTTAAGGCAATTATCACATTAAATATTTTTAGAGAGGGCAAATACCAAAAATCCAGATAATTATGTGCTCTACGACTTTTTCTTCAAAATGCGAAAGATAAAAAAACCTATGCCTAAGAAAATGTAAATCGGCCGGAACTAACTCAGTTATATCGATATCGATACAGAGTGAGTAAATCATCCCTTCAGGTAGTCTCGGTACATAAAAACTCAAAGCTTGTAGAAGTCAAAATTCAAATTTAAAAATTCGTGGGTGACCTTATGAGTTAAGCAATAAGGTCAAAAATGCATTCCTGTGATAAGGAAATTTGGCAAAAATAAAAAAAAAAATTTCTGATAGTCGTTTTTCAATCTATTGTTTTTTATATACTCAGAAAATTTCAGTACAATAGCGTTATGCGTTAGAAAGTTACAGCCCTTTTAAGTCGGAGCCCAACTATAAATCTCAAACTTTCATATACCTAACCATTTCATTAATATTTTAAAAAAATCCTGAAATACGTGTTCAACGGCTTTGTATTTTTGGTAAATTTCAAGCAAATTTGGCCACTTCGTAAAGTTAAAAGAAACACGTAAAAAACTTCAATCCTCTTTTCTTGTGGGGGTGTAATTTCCAAAACTCCTATGCTTAAAATTTAAGATTTCTAGCTTATGAGGTTTTGGTTGGGTGTAACTAGAAATTAACTTGTTTTTTTTTTAATATTTAAAATATTCATATTTATTTATTAACCAGTATAACATAATAATAAAAAATAAAAGACGGCCTTGTCCTAGGTCCTCCAATCAAGGTCTGTGTACGCCAAAAACAAACCATAAATTTGTCAAGTGGTTCCCGCCATTAAAAGGTTACCTTAACCCCTGGGTTAGAATAATCTATACATTGTCATTCAAAGCAAAGGCTAGGCTATTTTTCGATCTCACAAATTAGTTCCCATGGGGAAAAAATAAACATTAAACGTTTAGTTTCTTTAATTTCGTAGAAACGCGTGCAAAGCCACGGACAGACACTAGTCACCCAATCAAAGTCAGTTCAACATTTTTTTTTCAGTTTTGTCAAAGTTTCTTACAAAGTTCTTATTAAAGAATTAGCAATAAGAGTGCCATAATAAAATATAGTAATAGGCATATTCGTTACATCTCTACTTTACACAATGGTGATATGATTGAAAATAAAATATAAATACGACGCGAAGCAATTCGATTTCTTTTTCATATACTTGATCATTTCGGAAAATGGATGCACTATGAAAATAATTTGCAACGATTCAAATTGGAGGAAATAATTATTATTTACACAAAAAAATACTCGCATGTGAAATGAACCACCATCTTTTAGTCTGTTCAAGGTGTTTGATTTTTTTATAAAGACGCTGACCGCAAAGGTTGGCATTTTTATCAGAGCTCCTTACTCGGCCATAACGATACTGCGACTGATGAAATCGATTATAGAACTAGTTTTTATAAACGACCTTGATTAAAAAATCATGGTCCTTGGCAGAGGGGTAAGATCCATCAAGGCGAGTCCTTTGGTTATTTTGTCAAAGATAATAGAGTATTATGAAAAAAATACAATAGCCTCGCGTCGTTGTTATATTTAATTTTCGATCATATCACCATTGCAATAAGTCTTATTTTGTTTAAAAATGTTCAATTAAACGAGTATTTAACATTTTTCGCAAGCTCTATGGGTACTCCCCACGAGACTAGTGGGCGTACATAACGCATTTTGTACACGAGACAGTTTTATACTTATGGTAACTTATGCCAAAATCGCATATCAGAGGAAAACATTATTGACCTTAATGCTTTAGTAATAAGGTCACACACGGATTCCTAAATTTGAATTTTGACTTCTACAAGCTTTGTGTTTTTATGTACCGAGACTACCTAAAGGGATGATGTACTGTGCAATTTTTCACTTTGAATCGATATCGATAAAACTGACTTAGCTCCGGCCTACGGCTCCGTCCGATTGATATTTTCTTTATCAGGTTTATTTTAGTTTAGTAGTTTTATATTATGTTGGATAGTATTGGTACGTAGTAAGATAGATAATTTAGATATTGATTTCAAGTCGGTTTTTTTAACGAATTAGGCAGACCAGAAAATTTGCGAAGCGTTTGATGAACAATGCGGGAGAATTCTTTAAATTACTTACTAATAACATTGAAGTAACATAGTAAACAGTGCACAATGAACTTTTAATATAAAATGGTCGTTTTAATTCACCACCAAGTGTAAAACATCGACATAGGAAATTATCATCGATATTTTATCTATTCCTACGAACTTTTGAGTTTAATGCAGCAGTGAATATATTTTCCACAGATTTTTGGTAGTTTGGGCATTGGTTAAGAGTGCGCCTAATGCAAAAATCAAGCAAATTGTGTATTTTTAAACCCTTACATCCATGGTAACGAACTTAAATATCCTAATTAAAAAAATACGATAGGTAGGGGAAAAACCCATAGAAGTCGAATAGAAGAGTAATCGAATAGAATTTTGAAAAATAAACTAATTTCTTTACAAAAAAAAATACAAAAATCGCTTTAAAATAACTGTTTTAATTGAAATGCAGCTATGCTAAAGTATCAGCGACAACACCATATTATTTTTACGAATTACATAGCCAGACTACTGTTTTATTTAAGTAATCGTGTAGTTTTTCTATTTAATGCTTAAATTTTGAATCATTAATAGAAAATAAGCAATTGATTTTTGCACTGACATTGCTTTACTCTGTCCCGCAGCCCGCTCCTATGAACGCGAAATCCTATGCCTATCCTTTTCACATTTTTTTGCATTAGGCCCGCTCATAAAAGTAATTTCTGGAGAATAATTTATGCAATATTTTTTTATATTCATTCATATCATTTATTGTGATTTTATGCATACCTACATTTAGTTTACTTTAGGTGTAGGTAGTGTTAGTGGGTACACAATGCATAAAAACCCTGTCAGGGCGCAACAATTACATAGGTAGTTTGAGTTAGATTTTGTTAGCTTAATAAGTAATTTTACTATGGTACTTAAATTTATAGATATAATTAATTTTAGCAATGTCATGTTTAATATAAAAGTAATTATAGTAAAGTATTCGTTAAATAATAATTGAATTTAATAAGATTACTATAACAACGAGTCGAAAATTAATGTCAGATCAATATAATTACTAGGTACTACTACACATACATAATGTTAAAGCTTTGTCTTATAGCAGTAGGTATTCTTAGGGTCAGCTATACAAGGAGAAACAAAAAAATAAAATAAAAGAGTCATCGTGATAAGGTAGGTACCGTACCGACTTACTAACTTAGTCTGTAGGTGATGGCATGTCAGCTAGTACACTTTCGGTTATTTGTTTTAAACTATCATCAGAGTAAAATTCGTGGATTGAATAATAGCATTTTTGTAATAATATAGTTTTCAAGATGTTCATAAAAATATTATCTTTTTTTTTTATAAATAATGCTGGACAATAATTCACACATTATCTAGTCCCAAGCTAAGCAGAGCTTGTGTTATGGGTACTAGATAACTGATATATAATATAATACAATACATAGATAGATATTTTTTTATTATATATAGAAAACGACCAGAACACCCTGAACAAATGTCTGCAGATCGTACACACATTTTGTCCCGAGGCGGGAATCGAACCCGCAACCTTCTGCGTCGCAGGCAGACCTTCGCCCACCGCGCCACATCGGTCGTCAATATTTTACTTAATCTAAATTTTGGGCTTTTACTAACAGTTGTAAGGGTTGTATCGGGGAGTATTATTTTATTTTTATTTCGTCTGTTATAGTTACTGTCTAGTTCTTGTTTTGTTTTGAAGTATTTTTTATGTTTTCTAACAAACATTGCCGCCTGTAGTATATAAATGCAGGGTAGGCAAATTATCTTCCTTTGGATAAAATGTGGTTTGCAGCTTTCTCGCGGAGGGATATTTACAAGGATACGTATTTTTTTTTTTGCGTTATAAAAAGTTGTTCAAAGTCCGTGCTGTCACTCCATAGTATAACACCATAATTGAAAGCAGAATATGCATGGGCATAATAGGCAGATAAGGCAGTTTGATAGTTGGTGTTTGATTTTAAAATACTTAAAGCGTATACAAATCGCGATAGTTTGGTTTTAGTAGCTTCAATTTAAATTTGTGTCCAGAATTATCCCTAAAAGGGTGAAATCGCTTTGCTCGTCAATATTCATGGTCTTAGTAATGGTTTTTACGTCTAAGGGTCTTTTTTGGTATGTTCTGAATTGAACCATTTTTGTTTTATTATAATTTATTTCTAAATTGTTTTTTCGAATGTATTGATTTGAGTAAGTACAATCATGATTTCCGTCAGACAAAAACATAGTGCATAGACCTAACTCGATGGCATAGACATTAATTTTGACTACCTATCAAATATAAAAAAAATTAATATAATTGTCTATATAATTATGCTTTGGAGTATGTGAACCTTAATGTGAACACGCCTCTACCCCTAAGAAGGGGGGAGGGGGTGATTTCCTCCGTCCACGCCTGTCTTACGTAGTTTTTGTTTGTATGGTTTACTCTATGCACGCCTGTCCCAGTACTATACCTCAGAACAATTATTGCTCTGAGTACTTTATTTATAAATCCAAAGAGAATAAAATAAGGAATAAAACCACTACGTTATTGAGAATATCACGCTACTATAAATCTATGTTGCTTGGTGGTCCCAAGGTGGTCCCACTCGTAGTATTTATAGTCTTTACCAAAGAGAATATAAATACTACGCGTTTACTTCACAGATATCCCTAGTACATCTGTGCCGCTAGGAGTAATAGTTTTCTGATGCGTTAGCATCACTAGTACATCTGTGCATCACTAGTACATCTGTGGTATATTACTAAAGTACTTTACTTTTATCTTATTTAAACTATTCATTTTTATGCCGGTTTTTAGTTGGTTACCACTGCAACGAAAATGTTGTTGTTGCAGTCTCAGGTTGGGAACTGGGATAATCGGAGTCATGTCAATAGTAAGTGTCAGTTATATTTAATTTTATCAGATATATGCTGGCCACGGCTTCGCACCCGCTTTTCATGGAACTTATGCCCGTTCCGGGATACCATTGACCTCCCTGCCGAATTTTATTGAGATCTGTTCAGCTGTTTAGCGGAGAAAATAGTAATGTCCCTTTAGGTGGTAAGGTCAATTTTTCGACTTTTTTTGAAATATTTCAAAAAGTATGAAACTTATAGAAATTTCAAAAAGTGTTTTAAAAAGGCCGAAACGATACCTTTCATTTGATACCCCACATGGGTAGGTAACCCCCTTTTGAAAAAAATTTCCCCCCTTTTTGACCATTTTTCAAAAACTATTATTATTACAGACTTCTCTATATTTTTCATGTAAAATATAGATCGATATCTACAAACGCCTAATACATTGTACATGGATCGGTCTGCAATCTTCGGAGATAGGGGGGGGAATGGTCAATTTTTCGACTTTTTTTGAAATATTTCAAAAAGTATGATACTTACAGAAATTTCAAAAAGTGTTTTGAAATGTACAAAACGATACCTTTCATTTGATACCCCATTTGCCTTCCTAGGTCTCTTTTGAAATTTCAACATCAAAATTTGTACTGAAATTATTCATTTTCATTTATTTATATATATTTTTCTTGAAATCAGTAATGGCGCACGAAATGTATCATTATTTTAAATTTCAAGTTAATAGCTGCAGTAGTTACTGAGATATTCAAGAAAGAGCGGGGACGGACAGAGCGAGACCATAAGGGTTTCAAAACCCAATCTTTGAAACCCTAAAAATACTCGCAATATTAATGTTATGTTTCTTACTTTATGATCTCGTCCCTCAGGTCATCACTAGAATCATAAAGGCCCATATTATAATTCATGCTCAGTCATCTATGCTTGAGTAACGTTTTCTATAATATAAACCTCACTCAAGCATAGGTCTATAACTGAGCAAAGTTTCATAATACGGGCCTAAGATCACTAAAATAGCTAGGCTACGTAGTGCGGAATCGTCCGTACCGTACTAATTGTAATGGGGTCTCAACATAAATCCAAATGTTAATATTCTGAAAGCGAAAGTAATTCTGCTTGTCTGTTACCTTTTCAGTTGGCAGGGAGGTAGACAATATACGGGGCCCGGAAATATGTAGGCTACTTCTATCTCAGAAATAAGCGTGCGAAGCCGTGGGCAGCAGCATGTCCCTTTATACACTCTTATAGCCAGGCTATACGCTCCGTCTGGCTTGCGCAGTTCCGTTTGTGCAGTTGATTCTGCAAAAAGACTGAACACGGTACAGTGGCCACACGTGCAAGTTGCGGTTTTGTATAGTTCGAATCAAAATCGCTCACGCGGCGTAAACTACGCGCTGTCTTCACACTCGAGGTTATTGCAGAGCGAGGTTCTGAGCACCATTCCACAAGACACACTTCCACGATGTGAACAATGCAATATCTAAAGTAGTCCATTGGTTGGATTAGTTGCACTTCGTGCGTCGTCGGTTTCGAGTAAACAACCAAGTAAGTCGCATTTCGTGCGTTCTGCTACGCGCCGAAAAAAATACCTAAACCTCTTGTCCCATTTCGTGCGTCGAGTACAATATAACTATGAACAACTAAGTTTTAAACATAGAGCAGCAAAACTTTTAGAAGTCGCATTACAAATAAATCATAGTTTGTTCTTTAATTGAGGAATTTAATAAAAAACTAGATTTTGTGTAAATAAAATGTATATTTGAAATACATAATGTTGATGTTACGTTATTTTTACAACAAGTAAAGTAGTTATTATTTTGAGATAAATAGAAAGTGATGGCGTAGGTAAATACTTAATTAACTTTACTGGTCTGTCTATCTTTTAAAATAATTAATAACAAAATTTTGTACTTATACCTTTGCATTTAAGTACGTACTTTGTAGTCAAAACATAATATTATTCAATGATATTGAAACAGTTACTCTTGAAAATCAAAGTTTTTTAAATAAGAGTTATTTTTTAGATTTAAATATTTTACAAAACATCTTTTATTAATCTGTTTTTTTAATTACTATGAGTTTTATTGGGTACTTTTTGATTTAGGTATGTTTTACGATTTTAACCCTAATCGAGTTTTTACAGTAATCAGTCTTTAAATTTTTACCATGAGATAACATTTTGATTCATATTTTTTACGATTTTAACCGTAAATCCTAATTATAGATAATCAACAACAAAATAGTTTTTACAGTAATCAGTATTATAGACATTAATTTGTAACACAATTAGCATAATCAACAATACAAGCGGTTTTTATGAAATACGTACTACATAACAGTCTTTGATTATTTTTCCTTAAACTAAGATTTGATTTAAACTATTAACTAAAACTAAGTAATTGTAAACCAGTCAAAACAGTGCAAGTTGCTAGTATAAAAATCAGCAAACATGTAGGAAAGTAACAAAATGAAATTAAAAATTAAATAATGATCAGATACAATATGGCAGATAATCACAGATTGTTACTAAATATTTATTTTTAGAATCACAAATTTTTAATTCTCTTTAATTATGTTAAGTTTGACTTATATTGTGTAAAAGCAGTTCCAGACAATCACCAACCGGTGTTATGTTGTCCACCAAAAACTTATCATATCACCATTTTATATGACCATCGCGATCGATTGTGGCCTGCTTTCGATTTTGATTGGTATTTTTTTGTAGAATTTTTATATGCGTGTCTTTTAATTCATTATTGAGTTTCTGAATAAACGCGAAAAGTAAACGAGTTTTCCTTTTTAAATTTTTTAATTTAGGCGATGGTTCCAGCCTTCTGCAGCGTTGGTTTAAGTTAAGTTAAGTTTAAGAATGTTGTTTAAGTTATGGTCGGTAAAGCAAGCGATCTCACAAAACATTTAGCAAACGAAGAAAGTGTGATAGAGACAGAGTACCTATTGTTTCTTACCTGTTTGACCATCCATCTTATCTTACAACATAGGCACGGATAACCCAGGTAGATGAAATAAAACTAACACCTGCAAAAATTAGGCAAGTAATAATGAACATAAGATCAAATAATCAGAACTATTTAAGTAAATTTAAATTTTAAAATTTTTAAGCCCTTGCCACTTCTGTTATGTCTTTGTATGTCTATGGTATTACTTGCTCAAAATATTCATACATACTCGACGCACGAAATGGGACAAGAGGTATAGGTATTTTTTTCGGCGCGTAGCAGAACGCACGAAATGCGACTTACTTGGTTGTTTACTCGAAACCGACGACGCACGAAGTGCAACTAATCCCATTGGTTTGGTGTCAATAATTTATTTATTTAAATATAATCCTTTCTTAACGAAACCAAAACAAAATGTGTTAGATTTAATCTACCTAATGTTAAACAAGTTAAGGCTGATATAAATGTAAAAGAAGAAACGTTAAAAATTGTAGAAAGTACCGTGTTCTTAGGTAATAAACTTCACTTGGGCCCACTCATAGATAGGCTATCGATCGAAGAGACTTAGTTCTGCAGCGTATGCAGTCAAAAAATCCATCATCTTATACAGACGTGGATACATCTAGACTTGTTTATTTCAGCTACTTCCACAGTATTATATCATATAGCATACTGCTGGCCAGTGGGGGAACGCTGCAGATATTAACACCGTATTTGTGCTGCAGAAGAGGGCTGTTCGTGCTATCTATATTATGGGCCCAGAGTAATTTTAGGGTCAGGGAATTTTTACGTAAAAATTCAAAGAAATAAACATAATGACAGTTCCCTGTCAATATGTTTATTAAAACTTGTTGTACACTCATAGAAATATCAATCCGTTCCCTAAAAATAGCGACAATCATTAGTTTAAATACTAGAAATAAGAATAAACTCGCCCACAACTAGGCTACACAAGATTAATGTCTTTTAGAGGGCTATGTAAATGCTTCTACAACGAAAATCCAAGTGAGTTGCAAAAATTATCAATGAATAAATTAAAATGCCAAACCTGTGCCAAACGTGTCCTTTGTACGGCTTACTACAAAATATCAGATTGTCTAGACTAGACGATAAAAAAACGTGGAACGACGTTTTTCCAAATTAAAAACTATCATTCTAACGGTAATGGTTTTTTGTTCGCTTCTTTACATTACCGTAAACAAAAAATCATTGTAATCACTTTATAGGAAATAAAGTGATCACAATGAGTTTTACTTATGTATATTGTTTTTTTTGACGTGTCCACGATGACGTTTGGTTATTGTAATTCATTAGGTATGGAAAATTTCATGTTAATCATATTATAACTTTCAAAATGGCCAATATTTTTTTACTAAATGTCCTCTAAAATATCGGTTAAGCAGATGTCCGTATCTACTTTGCTGCCATCGATATTTCTGTGACACCTTTTATCACGTCGTACGTATCAACGAGTATTACCTAAGTACACAATATATTTTCCTTTTATTTCAGTTAAGAATAACTTCAATTGTAACCACACCCAAAAGAGTATGTCAAAGTAACCACCCTTTGAAATCAACAGTAAAATTCATCGAAATAGTTGAAAAAGTAATTAATGTGGTAATGTTCGTCGCTGGTATCGCATTGATGGTCGGATTTTTTCTCGTGAGTTGTTTCTGAAGTACGTTTTTACTGCAAACAAAGTTTGTGCTCGCGGCTTCGTCTACGATAAAACATAGCCTATTTCTGCATATGTCACACATTATTCCTTGAATAAAGCTTTCATCATTATCATCATAATTAGCCTATATTAGTCCACTGTGCTCATCAATAGGCCTCCCCTAATGTTAAGGAGCGCCATAGCGCCCCTGTCTCCAACTTTAGCATCCAGAATCTGCCTGCAATCTTTCGCAAATCGTCATTCCACCTTGTCGGAGGGCGTCCTACACTACCTTTGCCGAGTCGCGGTCTCCACTCAAGAACACGTTTACTCCGTCGGTTTTTCTCGAGATATGGCCAGCCAACTGCCACTTAAGCTTGATAATTCTTAGAGCTAGGTCAATAACGTTGGTTTTCTGTCGGACGTTACGAATCCTATCCTGCAGAGAAACTCCGAGCATAGATCTGTTAGGGCTGGACCACCAGTTTATAGTCGCCCAGCGAGCTATGGGAGAGTATACAAAAAGACTGTGACTAAAAGGGTTTTTATATATTGTATCATTGAACCCAGAGTCATGAGTTAACACTAGTAGTTCTGATTGCTACGGACTGCTCAAAATCAGAAAAAACTATTTTTTCTAGTAATTATGATCTTTTATTTCTTCTCTTGCTGGCAGATGCTGGATGCGGCAAGCTGAAGCTGGCGCTCATTAGTCCCCTAATGAGCGCCAGCGCCCTGTCTTCGGCCTATGTCCAGCAGTGGACTGGTATAGGCTGATGATAATTTCTTGAAAGCCAATCAATACAAGACAATCAAATTTCCAACACCTAACTGGAACTAACTAACAGCTGACATCTACACACAACAAATACACCAACCGCAACGTCCTGTTCTATCTAGCCCCATCTACCCACATTTCCCATCAGTTTTGTTTTCAATCTTCTCCTGAAATGTTAGGACTTGATTGCAAACTTAGGTGCTTTTATAACGTCAGTGTTATATCATTATGGTATTTGAAATTTTGAAGTATTAGGTATTGTTATTTGCCGTGTGGTGCCGGCTTAGAATTTGCATCACCTTAACTCTTCCTGTGGGTGTCGTAAGAGACGACTAAGGGACATACGCCGGGGGGCGGGCAGCAGTGCCTTTTGCAGAATGGATCTACCACCGAACTGCGATCCCCAGCCCGCATGCCCAGCGTGGAGATTATACCTAAGCATTACCCCCCATGAGATAATATCCAATAAGGCGATTATCAGGGGGAGGCCTGCGTCCAGCAGTGGACCTTTATGGACCGTTGAGTTGAGGTATTGTTATTTTAGGGGTTTAGGGACATCGGCCATTTGACTGTTGATATTTTAAGTTTAGGTGTTCGAATACGTACTCACCCCCCTTAAGAGTCAGACAGACTCGTCGCGATCTGAATTGTCTTATTTTTTTTCAGAAAAAACCTCGTTTATTCAAATGGATCATTTACGTAATTTTCGTAGCTGCCATTTTTAGTGTGATTCAAACTATATTATATATAGTGGCGGGCAGTTACGATGTTAAATGCGGATATAATGTTTATGAAATGATTTTTGGTATAGCGCTAATAATATGTAAGCTTTTTTTCATAAACTACACCCATGTCTTATTCTAAGATAGACCCTCTGGTCTATCTTACCTATCTATGCAAAAATTCAAGTCGATCCGTGTGCGTGCCTGTAGTAGGTACCTATGTGTGTAATTATTTGGCACTTATGAACATAAGAATACAATTATAAATAAATAATGTTGGACAATTCACACAGCATTATCTAGCCCCAAGCTAAGTGTTATGGGTACTAGGATAACTGATATACATAATACAATACATTACAAAGATAGATATTTTTGATTATACATAGAAAACGACCAGAACACCCTGTACAAATGTCTGCAGATCGTACACAAATTTGTCCCAAATCGAGATTTGAGGCGGGAATCGAACCCGCAACCTCCTGCGTCGCAGGCAGACTCGCCCACCGCGCCACAGAGGGCGAATGTTAATGATTATTTGTTTATAAGTCATGTATACACTTACTAGTGGTTTATTTTCCACTTCTTCCACAAGTTTACAAAAAAATGAAGTTGACATAATCAATAACACCTTATTTCTTATTTGATAATAATTATTATTTATAAACATAGATTTAAATCGTTAGATAGGCCTCGACACCAGAAACTGTGGCTTTGTTTTTGAATGTGTGCGTTAACAAAATGCCGACGCACGCACACTAATGAGTAGTCAAAAAAATCGTGTTTCTGGCCATTGTACTTATCTGTTGCTATTACCATTTCGTGTGCAATTGTATTGCACACACTTTTCTGAAAAAAGTATGCACTTATATGCCCTAAAATCGAAAATGTTTGAATGTGTGCGTCTTCATGGCGTCCAAAAACTGTGCAATTTGTGTAGAAGGTACGGTCCGGTAAGTAGTTAGAAATTGTGTTTTTGCCAATAAACCTAATTATTATTATTACCATTTTGTTTACAATTGTATTGCACTGACTTCTGTGAAAACATAAAGGTCTTATTTATATCCTGAAATCGAAAACGCGTCTGTCTAAAACGTGTGCAATCTACACACAACAAGTGTACTGAGAAAATAGTGTCACCTCTTTTTCTCCCACATTAGTTGCAAACACTACTTTCTCTTTCGTGCACTCGCCGTTTAAATTTGTTATTTTAGACAGTGCGGAAGGAAAAATAAAAGTTTTTAAATCAAATCGCAATACTTACGAGTGAAATGTTACACCTCTGGCTTTATTTGTGTTTCTAGAATTGTTGTTGCACTTTAGAAAGGCACACGATGGCATTTTGTGACACTAAACTGCTCGCAAACGTCCTTTACAACACGTTCGGCTAACACTGTGTTTGGATGTGCACTGATTCCAGGTTAGTGAGCCTCACTCTCTTCGACCGTGGAACAACACGGCGCGGTCTCACTGCGGTAAGGGCCTATCTAACGATTTAAATCTATGTTTATAAACCTATTTATGGTATAAAAATTTGACTTGTCTAAGTGCTTATTTTGTAAGCTTAAAGAAAAAACGTTATGGGTATTTGAATCTATTATGCCCGCGGCTTCGCCCACGCGGTACCATGGGCCATCATGGACTCGTATGTAAACAACATGAGTACATGATTTTAAAACAAAAAATGCTGGACTATTCACACAGCATTATCTAGCCCCAAGCTAGGCAGAGCTTGTGTTATGGGTACTAGATAACTGATATACATAATACAATACATTACATAGATATTTTTTATTATACATTGAAAACGACCAAAATACCCGGAACAAATTTGTCCGAAGGCAGGAATTGAACCCGCAACCTCCTGCGTCGCAGGCTGCGATGACCTTCGCTTTGTCATTCAGGGATAGATGTAGGTAGTATGTATATCTTTAAATTGAAATAATTTTCTTAATCGGGAGCAGTAGTTACACAGGGTGGCTTTTTGGGATGGATTTTATTTTCCCACATATTGAGCCTATGACTCATTTCACTACTTTTGCACAAGTCTTAAAAATACAAGATTTATGGTTAGCGAATTTCAGTAAAATTCGTTCGTTTCTATTTCAGTATGGCTGTATTTCGCTGCGGTTGTCAACTCTTACTACGACAAAATAGAAACGAATCCCAGGGCCGACCGAAATAACGATAATGGTGTGTCAATGCATGAAAGAAACAAAAATAGTGAGTCAACGAATAAAAGAAACGAAAATAGTGTGCCAACGCACAAAACAAATAGATAGTTTATTCCAATAATTCATTCATTGGTTTTTTTAAATGATATATTATAAATATTTTCTTACTACTAAAATGAGTATAATTTTGCTTCTCTTACATATGAAAGTCACAGATAATTTAGTTCACTAGTGCCAATATGTAGGTATACTCTGATTATATCTGCACTGGGCCGTGTGAAGTGTTTCATTCTCCATCGATACGAATAGGATTCGAGAGCTGTAGAGGAACATAGAAGAAACGCGTCAATGCAAAGTGCGTATACCTACACGAACCCTGGCAAGTCCTTTCGACTAGTGTCCTTTCCCCCATTATTTCCGCCCCTTAAGGAGCTGATATACCTATGACGCCATTTTGTGAATAGGATAGGTATAGGATTTCGCGTTTAAATGAGCGGGACAGAGAAGAGCGCCGTAAGCTCAAAATGCAGTTTTTGCGGTTTATCTATCAATTAAGAAATTTGTTTGCTAAAATAAGCCGAAGCTGCCCTGGGTATTCTTCTATTTAATATGGTGATGAAAATAAACAAAATTTGTGATTTATAGAAAAAAAAAACTAAGAAAATAGATAGTAGGTAAGTACCTACTTTGTACAATTATTTCTGGTATTTAAAATAGTTTATTTTCAAAACGAAGGGGATCGCCTTGCATCCCGTAGATTATTAGGTATTTTTTTCAGAGCTTTATCGATAAAGAGGACGGAGAAAAATTGTTTTAATGTAACCCAAATGTGCTCATTTCACATCAATCGCCGCCTTAAGCGTCCAAACGACGACACCACCAAAACTGACTAGTGTCGTTTCGCCCCGGGATGGGCATTTTCAAGTTTCATTGCTGGATTTGCCTTATCTCTTTATAATCAATAAATCACACTAAAAACGTCGTCGTATAGATAAATAAAATCCTCGGAAAAAGCTCGAAATTCTGCCTAATTCTAGATGGCGCTGATCCATTGCCCAAAAATCATTTTATTGCACGATTAAACTAAGAATAGGCGTCCTTTGTCAACCGCAAAAAAATCTATTACAGTTTATTTCAATAAGTTTTTGAGGCATCCAGGTTAATAGATAGACAATACTTTATTCATCGTCTTACAGTACAATACAATCATCTTAATTATCAGATTAAATTTAATTAAACAATTAATTGTTAATATTGACAAATTTTAATTGCTATATGGCAAGAAATAACAACTCGCACTTGACGTTTTATTTATTTACTGAAACTCTTGTTTTACTGAACCTTTACTTGGGAACTTGTTTATAATTAAGATGTATAGATAGATACCTAATAATTTATTGTAGGTACCATACCATACCAAAACAATAATCAGTAGGTACAGAAATAAATGCTACGAGCAGACGAAGTACAAAGGCGGCCATATCACTATGAGCGAACTCTTCCGGGCAACTTTGGGATGGACTGGACATAAATAACAACAATGACGACGGTGGCACTCCAAAAAAAATGGAAATCAGTTTTATAAAACATAAAAAAAAACATAAAAATATATTTATTTTCAGCAAAAACACATTAGGTACAGTAGATATTTAACTTAATGGGTAGGTAGGTAGAGTTTCATTATATTGTGATACAATGGCTTGTTAAACTGATAGAAGTTATTGCTGAGGGTTTGAAGACAATGTTTTTTACTTATAGATCTCACACTAGGCGGAGCCTGTATCGTGAGATTCGTGAGATCCAAACTGGTGATTCTAAGCAGGTACTTTGTCTCGGTTTTATAAAAATTCATTCACTATTAAATCCTGCATTATCCCTGATGAACATAGGCGATAGAATATACCTACCCGTGTGCAGCCGGGGCGGACCGCTAGTACTTATTATTAGAGTTCTATTTGTTATCCAAAACATCGATGTTATTAGACATCGATATTTTTCAATCGATATTTATCGGATTATTATGCCTGAGGTTTTGCGCGAGTGATGAATGAAAGGATGCTTGTTTAATTAGTTATTTTAGTTAGTATTAGTTTAATTTATTGTAATATTATCATGAAAAACTTATTTTATAATTTCAATTAATTTATTTGCCTAATTAATTTTTAATGTTTATATTTTGATTTATTTTGTTATATTATTTTAAGTTGTTAGTACTAATAGTTACTAATAGAGTCCACAGGTGATCGGAATGCTGGTTTTTATTTCGGTCAACGAATTAGCATTGCCATTCAACGTGGCAATGCTGCCAGCATTCTGGGCACTCTGCCTTCTGGTGACGGCTTAGATTTTTAGTAAATAGATGTAAGTGTAAATATTAGTTGTAATTATTTTTTGCTGTTAAATAAATAAGTTCTGTAATAAAAAAAAAAAAAAAAAGTTGTTAGTAGATAATCATAAATAATCTGTTTTGATCTTAAGTAACTAGCGTAATTGGTTTTTTTAATCGTGCTAGTAACTGTAATAAATAAATAAAATAATCGGACATCGATACTTTTGATTCGATGTTAACATCGATGATTTTCTAATATCGATCATCTCTAGTCAGACATAATATGTATAATGATATTGTCTGTGGAGTGATAATAACGTTTGATTTTTGGTTGTCTATATTTATTTTTGTTGAGATCCTAATAGTGCATGGCTGGTAGTTGGGTGAATAAAATATAATCTTGGGAAACACAACGTATTTTATTTTGACAGAAATTACTTCAACGACATTACATTTCAGTCCTAGGTCCTAGCTCACTCATAGAGTAGGTTACCATAAAGATAGACAAGACAGAAGTTACATTTCAGTCCTAGGTCCTAGCTCACTCATAGAGTAGGTTACCATAAAGATAGACAAGACAGAAGTAATACTAAGAAGTTCCTACCTAGTAAAATGTCTCTAATCTATGGTGATACCCTACCACATGCGTTAGTTATAAATCTGTGTGCGTTAGCATCTCAGGTTAGCATCCCTAGTACATCTGTGTAAAGTAATGCATATCTTCTATCAAATCATATTACATTAACAATTTTATATTTACTTTTCTTCTATTTTTATGCCCGCAATCAGATGGATACCAACGGTTCCATCATGTTGTTATTTCGAGCTCAAGATAGGAACTATAATAATCGGAATTCTGGGAATAGTAAGTGTCGTTTTCGATTATCTGGTATACGGTATACCTTACCAATTTTCGTTTATCTATTTAGGTACTGCTGACCCGCCCGCAAATTAATTCGCGTGGACTTAAGTAATAACCCAAGTGTTTTACTATAAAACTATCGTAGTTTGACGAATTCGTTACGAATGTAAGCGGGTTTACGTTGGTGTTCTTCCAACACAAACAAGGTTCGTAGTTAACCCGCTTACATCCGTAATGAACTCTTAAGTGTTGGTATCCATGTAAATTATTAACACCAAAGTTTTACAACCAACCCTTTACGATTTTAAAGTTATTATGAGAAAACCTATGAAACCCTGCATGTGAATTTCCAAAAATCCAAGATTCAAGATATTTTATTGCGGAACATGCTGTAAGTACAAAGATCTTAAAATAACTTAAAGTATCAATAATTAAATTAGCTATTCTTAGCCTAAAAAGAAACTCCATGCAAAATTTTAGCTGTAGATTTTGAAGTTTCAGAAATCCTTGATGAGTCCCCCAGTTTTCTCAACGAATACCGTACGTAACGTACCTCTATTAATGTACACCCGAGTATTATTTTCCGAGTACTACGCGTTTGATGCAATAGCGGTTTTGGGGGAAGAAGGTGGTATTTCCCCCAAATGGGAGCAGAGGGAGATCTCCTCTGACCGGACCGACCCAACCGGTCCACTTGCCCGGTGGTCTTTCGACCAACAGTTGATGTTGAATAGTTGCTTATAGGTCGGTTGCAACTGAATCAAGCGTTTGCGCGATCTAGAAATTGTGCTCTTTTTGCACTTGAATATTTTTCCAATTTGTCTTAACGACATCTAGCGAAGATCGGTTGAAGCGCTTAGGTAGGTAGCTAGCTTCTATTTTCTTCCATGAGCTACTGTATTGAAGTCAGCTTTGAAGTTCCGTCAATATTCGCTAGAGGTCGCTACACGGTAATACCGGTATTTTTGTTTTTTATTATTTTTGGTGATAAATTCGAGTGCCGATACTATTGAAGTGTCGATACTTTGCTTCAAAATATCGTTATTCAAAGCGATTCTTGCGACGCGACGTTGCATATTTTCAGTGGATTTAAGACGTGTGTTCTGCTAACACAAACGCAAAAATTTGTAGTCTCCCTTACAAAAAATTGAATTGTTAATACCGACATTTTAAATGCAAAATATTGGTAAATATACCGAAATAAATACCAGTATAATTTACATCGATACCAAATATGTACCGGTACCACAGTAAGGTCATTCAAACCGGGGTATTTGAAAATACCGGTATTCCAAGCCCTGCCCGGAAAGCATGCGTGGGTTTCGGCTCCATACATGCATTTCAACTGACAGTCACTTTTAAAAGTTTCATTGGTCCTAACTAAACTAAACAAAAAGTAATGTATAAATCAGTCGTCTTTTACTTATTCACACCTAAACGACTGAACAGAGCTTAATGAAATTTGGCTGGGAGGTAGACGGTATCCCAGGATTTTCTATCTCGGAAAATAGCGTGTGAAGCCGCGGGCAGCAGGTATTCCTTACTCTTCACCTTTTACCCGGGGCACGCAAGTAATAGCGACCTGGATGTCATGTCAGGCGCTTGCCACGTTCAATTTATATTAGCGTAAGACGAAGCCGAAACGATTCGTAACGAATACATCCGACAGAGAACCAAGGTTATCGACATACCTCAAAGGATTAGCAAGCTGAAGTGGCAGAGGGCTGGCCATATCTCGAGAAGAACTGACAACCGCTGGGGGAAACGTGTTCTTGAGTGGAGACCGCGACTCGGCAAACGTAGTATAGGACGCTCTCCGACCAGGTGGGATGACGATTTGCGAAAGACTGCTGGCAGATGCTGGATGCGGCAAGCTAAAGACAGGGCACTATGGCGCTCATTAGGAGAGGCCTATGTCCAGCAGTGGACAAATATAGGCTGATGATGATGATGAAGCCGAAACGTGCTTTTTGTGTATGAGTGTGTACTCCGTCGGACTTTCTACATTCCATCACTGTTTTTGAAAATTATTGTTTTTTTTAAAGTAATTTACTTAGCTCTGTGACAGCCTATCAGAGATTTTTTCCTAAAGGAATGAATTAAGAAGAATTTATAAAATAATGAACATCCTGTTACACCTCTTGTAATTTTAATTTGAAACAGTAATTTCCATTAAATGAAATGAAATAGGAAAAAATTAAATGAAATAGGTCTCATAATATCCACAATTAACTGGCATTATTACTATTTTTTGTTTAATATAAAAAAATACATAAAACTCATTGAAAACCAAACTTTAGAGGTGTTTCGATTTTTTTTGATGAAACGTGTATTTCTGGTGTATTAATTCGTTTTTATTAGGGTTCCGTGCCCAAATGGTAAAATGGGACCCTAGTTCTAAGACTCCGCTGTCCGTCCGTCTGTCGGTCTGTCTGTCCGTCTGTCACCAGGCTGTATCATGAACCATGAACCGTGATAGTTAGGCCGTCCGCACATGGAGCTACTCAAAAATGACGGAACTAATCAGTAATTGTAATTACAAACTACCTAGTTAGAAACTGTACCTCGCACACGACGCTACTCAAGTTGCAAGGTTTCAGTCACTTCTGTTATTTCTGCTCACATTTTTCACAACAAAAAAACAGAAAAGTCTGTAACTAGTAGCGCGGCGACCGGCACGTCGCGTCACGCGTGATCAATTGCTAACGCGTTACTAACCGGTTTTTGACTAGTAGCGTCGTGTGCGAACCTGTGCGAGAATGTATGGGCGGTGACGCTCAAGTAAGGCCGTCCGCACATGGAGCTACTCAAAAATGACGGAACTAATCAGTAATTGTAATTACAAACTAGTTAGAAACTGTACCTCGCACACGACGCTACTCAAGTTGCAAGGTTTCAGTCACTTCTGTTATTTCTGCTCACATTTTTCACAACAAAAAAACAGAAATGTCTGTAACTAGTAGCGCGGCGACCGGCACGTCGCGTCACGCGTGATCAGTTGCTAACGCGTTACTAACCGGTTTTTGACTAGTAGCGTCGTGTGCGAACCTGTGCGAGAATGTATGGGCGGTGACGCTCAAGTAACTCCTTAGTAATTTGAGTTTGTAACTAGTTCTTTTTGAGTAGCTCCGTGTGCGGACGGCCTTACTTCTTAGTAATTTGAGTTTGTAACTAGTTCTTTTTGAGTAGCTCCATGTGCGGAGGGCCTTAGACAGTTGAAATTTTCACAGATGATGTATTTCTGTTGCCGCTATAGCATATAGTATAGAACAGAATAAAATAAATTTTTAAGGGGGCTCCCATACAACAAACGTGATTTTTTTGCTTGATATTGACGGCAACAGAGGTAGACGCTTGAAATATTCACATAATTATTTTATCATATATTTTCTTAAACTTTAAATCACATTATAATAAATAACACTTATTATACTATTATTTCACTATTACAAATATTACACTTTAAAAATAAATTATTAAATTAAACTAAAACAAATATTTAATTGTGGGTCCCATACAGCAGACATGATTTTATTGCAGTTTTTATAGATAAAGGTACGGAAGCCTTCGTGCGCGAGTTCACCTCGCACTTTGCCGGTTTTATGTTCCCTGGCCCTTTTATGACCTCAACGAGTATCACCTAAGTACATTTTTTTACCATTTAATTTTATTTCAGCTTGGTGTAGGTTTTGCTGTGTACCAACATGATAACAACTGTAAAAGTGATCACACTTTATCATCAGCGTTAGACATCCTAAGAATTATTGCGAGATTCGCCAGTGCGGCGATATTCGCCGCCAGTATCGAATTGCTGGTTGGAGTGTTTTTAGTAAGTTGTTTCTGATGTGCTGTTTAATTACAGGACTAGCTTTTGCGGCTTCGCTCACGCTGTACCTGTATAAAACTAGTATGTCCATGATAAAACATGGCCTAATTCATAGCTTCGTTCACGGTTTATCCGGGTAAAATACAGAAAAAAATGTGTTTCTTAGTCGAGTTTGTGAATTTTATAATAAAAAACTGTCGAACGATGCACCAAACACCCTGTATAACTTGCCAAAGTTCCGTAAAGAAGTTAATTACAGTATTGCCAAGGACTCATTATAATAATTATCGAGTTGGAATATATTATGTATAGGTATCTTTCTATTGAGATTTTATAATTAATTAGTATGTCTATTGTCGTGTTGCTATGTCCAGCAGTGGACTAATATAGGCTGATTATGGTGTTGATGATTTTTTATTGCTCTGTTCATTTAGCTCTATAAGTGGACAGAGTTACATAATGGAGGAAATTACTTTAGTTTATGTGTTTCTTAAGTTTCTAATTTTAAGTATAATGTACTGTATATTTCGAAAATAAAATAAATAAAGTAGTTGGTGCATGACAATACATTTACTTGTTTCAGGGAATGCGTGTTGCACTGATGGTGTACATATGTGTACTTATAGTAGCCTTCGCTGCTAGAGAGTTACACTTTATATTATTAATAGCGGTGGCTTTTAGTGACAAGAATTGCAATCCAGATTATCATGTATTCGCGGAAGTATTAATTACACTATTCCGTAAGTTTTTTCATAAAGTAGAAATAAATTGGCACTTTTGTTTGTTCCGTGCCGATATACGGAATCCATATTGAGTCTTTCAGCGTTAGTTCCAAGCGATTTCCTCTCTTCTGATTCCGGCGCCACTGTTGTTTCCGTTTGGCGGGCAACGTGGCGACGACCGAAATGGCGGTACCTCTTTTCCTTATTATAGATAGCGTCGTCTTTCGTAACGTCAACACGTGCGTGTCCGCAATGAATAATAAGTTCAAAAAAATAACGTTAAAAATAAAATTAACGGAATTATATTTAAAATTTAATTCCTCCCTTCATAATGGAGGCCGAAATAGAAAACTTAGCAGGAACTATTTTTAAAGAAGAAAAGAAATAAAATTAGTTATTAGAAACAGAGCCCCGGTGAAGACGGAATATCATCAGAGCTTTTGAAAGCTGGAGGAACCCTTGTTTTACAGGAATTACAGAACCTCTTCAATGCCGTCCTTCACAGTGAGAGAACTCCAAAGGCATGGAGCGGGAGTTTGGTGGTGCTCTTATTTAAGAAGGGCGACAAAACCCTCCTTAAAAATTACAGGCCCATATCGCTTCCGAGCCATGTCTATAAGTTGTTCGCACGAGTGGTCACGAATCGTCTCGCCAGAAGACTCGACGAGTTCTAGCCACCGGAACAGGCCGGGTTTCGTGGCAGATATGGCACCATAGATCACATACACACGGTGAGGCAGATTATACAGAAGTCCGAAGAGTATAATCAGCCCCTGTGTCTGGCCTTTGTGGACTATGAAAAGGCCTTTGACTCTGTCGTAATCTGGGCTGTTCTGGAATCCTTACAGCGATGCCAAGTAGACCATCGTTACATCGAGGTGCTGAGATGTCTTTATGATGCCGCCTCCATGAGTGTCCTAGATAGTGCTGTGTGAATTGTCCAGTATTTTTTTTTATTATTAATAAACACATGAACACTATTCCCTGCCCGCTAGGTACCTACCAAGACTCTGTCCTGGAGTCCTAGATATTTTATACTTAGATAAAATGTATAATTTTGTAATTCAGGCATGTAGATCTTTTTGTGAAATTATTTTGTTATTCGGTTGCATACAGTAGATATAGCTTGCTCTTCTAAAGTCATAAAAAAAACAAAGCAGTAATATCATCGTCAAAAAAAAATTTTTTTTTTTAAATGTTTTCGAATTTACTTAAATTCGCTCGCTTCTATTTCAGTGTGGCCTTTTTACGCCATGGTTGTCAACTCTTACTACGACCAAGTGTAAACGATTAAAAAAAGGTATATATATCTATCTATGAACCACGGCTTGAATAACGAAAACGGAAGGGACGCATAAAATGTATGTTAAATTCCTATCAATGAATAAATTATTGAGAAAATTATTTTTTTAATTCTGTATTGTCCCATATATTGTCGGCCATATCTCACGAAGAACCGACAAGGTAAACGTTCTTGATTGAAGACCAAGACACGGTAACCGTAGTGTTGAACGCCATCCGGCCAGCCGAGCGCTTACGGTAAACATTGATAACTTGATTGACTTAGGCGTCAAGGATCACTTACCATCTAGAATCTTCTGCTCGATAGGCCCAGCGCCCTTGGCCCACAGGTCGCAGAGGTACTTCAGAATGTACTTGGTGGACTCAGTCTTCCCCGCGCCGGATTCACCAGACACGATTATGGACTGGGACTGCTTGAGGGATTTCATGTCGCGGAATGATTTGTCAGCTGAAATGGAGAAACAATAACTTTATTATAATAAGAATAGTTGCGGCCGCGACGCAACGCCACACGGAGTGTTGGGAGACCATCAACTCGATGGACCGACGACATCGCTGCGGTCGCAGGGAGTCGATGGATGGAGGTAGTTCAGGTTTCTTTGCGTCGTATGGGGGAGGCCTATGTCCAGCAGTGGACGTGTATGGGCTGATATGACGATGAAGATGAATAAGAATAGAACAATAAGTTATTGATTGTTTGGAAAAAACTAAACCGAAATTAAATTTCTTAATATTTACAATGTTATTAAAATTTTCGGGATAAATACTAATCCTTAGGTTTTTGCTATAAAGTGCATAACTCGCACGGGGCTATTTGATACGAAAATATAATAATGCCGAAAAAATCGATTTCGGCAGGATTCAAATTTATTCCTAAAGAAACGAATCCCCGGAGATAAAATTTGTACAAACAAAGCAAAAGAAACATTAAAAAATCGGTTCACAACCGACGGAAAAGTCAACGAACATACAATACATCCGAACATAGAACCTCCTCCTTTTCTCTCGTCTTTTTAGGCCAGTTTTTATATTCTTACTAAACCTAGAAATTATGAATCTGAATATTCTAGATGAGAAACTGAATTTGGTATTTTTGATAAGAATCTGAATGTAGTATTCTTGATGAGAAGCGATTTAGTTGTCTACTAAATCGCTTCTCAAAAAGAATACGAAATTACTACCTCCAGGCAAGCTCCACATTGGAAGCTAATTTGAGAAATTGACTTGCACTCAAGTCAATTTCTCAAGTAAATTAAGTTTCAAAATGATTATACGATTTCTAAAAAACACAAATTCCAAAAAACATTAAACAGTGTACCTCTTTTAGGATATTTAATTTTGCACTTCGATTCTTAGATGGACGAGTGTTTGATGTAGTTTAATTCGCTTATTTCCAGTAGTTCTGTCCTGTGCGTGCAGAACTACTGGAACAACTTTTGTCCCAATAGTTCTGTGTCACAAAAAATGACAGAAAAATGAACTTCAGCGAATGTCAATAGGCTGTATAATTTCTTAACAATTTAAATAATTTTAGATCAAGAATAATTTTCGGACTTGGCAGCATTCATAAAACTAAAACTAGCTATATTATCAGTTAGTATTTAGGTCTGGTGTCGCGTTGTCATGGCGGTCGCGACGTAAGAATCGACCCCGTTCAGCTCAGCCCGTGGGTCGTAACACCCGACGACGAGGAGAACCTACCAGTGCAAGTCGGGCTCGAAGGTTTCCGTACCATTATCTATAAAAAAGGCTCAAAAATCAAGTTTGTTTTATGGGAACCCACTTTAATACTTTTTTTGTTCTGTTTTTTGTGTATTTGTTGTTATAGCGGTAACAGAAATACATCGTCTGTGAAAATTCGGACGTCCAGCGGAGTCTTAGTAATAAGCTCCCATTTACCCTTTGGGTACCCTAAAAACAATCAAAACTAAACATGGAACATGGAGGTTTATAAACTAAATTACACAAATGGTAGTTTGTTGTCTGATTTTGAGAAACTACTCCGAGATGTTTTTAGAGATCTGAATACGAAAAATAAATTATATTTCTAAAAAAAATGGAAAAAATTTAGATTTTGAGAATGCAATTTAAATTTAGCTGTATATTTAAATTCTAGAATACTGATGGCGTCTGTCTATGACGTCATTGATGCACGAACAGCTGATGATTCATAATGTCCATAATATTTTAAAAGAAATTATGATGATATCTACCTTAATTATTCTGTGCAGTTACATTGCATAATTTTGCATATGTGACGGCATGACGTCACAAATCAGTATTCTCTGATTGGTGTGTGTCTTCCGTAGTAAACTTAAAGAATACCTTATTTCTAAATGTTATTACTCTGTTGACGAAATTTTTAATGATAAATCTAAACTAGACTAATTTTTATTATTGTGCTTATTGTTATTGTCATTGTCTATAATATCAGACGACTATGTTTCTGGCTTAACGTAGACTAAGCACGTGGCTATTGAAAAAATTTATAAATACATTGCTGCGCCCTTACAGGGTACATGTACCTACCACTAGGCTAACCACATCTGGGCTAAAATTGTAATAATGTACCTATGTGTATGCAATTAAATAAATGAAATGAAGTGTTCAACGTGTCATGGCGGATTGCAGTATTTTGTAGTTTTATCAAAATAATAATTCATCTTGATTAATTTTTTTTTGTTTATTTCCACCGTAGGTATTAGATATACACTTTTTGACATTAATTCTAAGCACTTTGAGTAGGTCTAATATATATAGGTACAAAGTTATTCATTTTCAAAAGGGAACACCATAAGGGATTTTACAAATCAAGAAAAACAGAACGACAGTGATTTCTGTTATGTAAGGTACACTAGAATAATAAATAATAAAAGTTGGCTCTCAAAGGTCCTAGTGATTATTAAAATTACAAAAATTACAGAAATAATGTCAGAAAATAAATATATGATCGAATGTATAAATCGGTAAATCCCATAGACATAGAATTTTTTCACTATGCAGAATTTGATTTCAGTTACTGACAAAATTTACTGTCTCTTTTGGGGAGGTACCTTCAGCAGTGTGATTGCTCCTCATCACAACCTTCACTGCTGAAGATATCTTCAGACTTTTCAGTCAGAAACCTACCGATAGCAAACACGTGAGGGGACAGCTCGCCGAGAGACTTTCCCTGGTACTTCTTGATGGTCGCTGATGAATACATGTCTTTGATGTCTTCGTACGGATTCACGGCGAGCAGGATGTTTGCTACGTATGTCTGAAAATAAACGAAATAGAGAAGTTTTTATGAGGGTCTACTCAGTATAAAATAAAGTTTTTGTGCACACGCATCCTTCTGCAAGTGACGTGAGAGTAGATTTTGCACGAAGACGAATCAGAAACATCGATTAAGGTTCAGTACTCGTACCTCAAAAGAAACCCTTTGTTGTCCATCTGTCAACTTTCTTTTCTCAGGAACGCGTGGACATATCGGGTTGAAATTAACATCAAATTCTCAAGTCTGTAACTTCTTGGAGCCGTGTTAAAATCTAACTTCCAAGTCAACGCAGTCAAAAGTTACAGTAGTTTTTGTCACCAATTTTCAAAGTTCTAGGTCAACGGGAAGTAGTATCCTATAGATAGACTTTGTTTGCATGTCACTTCCGTGAAAATTTAAAAAAATATGGACTTTTAAAGCGTTTTTTGAGAAAAGAGGGTTGACAGACGAACAGATCAACAACAAAGTGATAGGATCACTTGATAGGCGATAGACGTGATGGGATCACTTTGTTGTGATCCTATCATTATGGGTTCCTTTTTCCCTTTTGAGGTACGGAACCCCAAATAAGAAATTAGTAAAATTAGTATCGCCATGGACCACCATATGGCCAGGGGCACACTTCCCGTCGACCAAGAATCAAGACATTTGCCAAGAAACATGGTCATAGTAATTGTAATACTAGCTTTTTTTTACTAATGCTTTTTGGGGCTTAGCGCGAGAAGTCATAAGTCAATAAGTTCATTTATTTAGGCTTACGAAATTGCACTTAGACTTTCAATATACTGTAAAGGTGAAAATATTTTGTAGTTTTCCGCGCAAAACCTTTTCTAATAAGATCTAAGAAAATGTAGCCCGTGTTACATAGAAGAAAAAACCACACCAACTACGAAATGAAAAGATATCTACCTATAAAAGCAAAACGTCGTCAACTACATAGTAACGTAGTTGTGGTGTCCTGATGATGTCTCGTGGAGAGACGAAACTAGTTGACGTCTTGCTTTGATCGATTTCTTTTGATTTTGTAGTTTGTGTGGTTTTTCTTCTACAGCGCGGACTACATTTTGTTAAAGCTTAACGGAGGTTTTGCGCGAAATTGATACTAAATATTTTCACCTTTATATTTTGCAAGGGATTTCCGCAAAGTAACGCCTGAATCTATCATTTAACAAATTTTATTCTATTCATTGGAAATAAGGAGCATAAAAATATGACTCATGGTGTAAAAAGTTGTATAGTTACTTTTTGTATCAAACAACAAATACTAGTACCCACTCATGACCTACTTCATTGATATGGCTTTATACATTACGGCTTATTACGACTTTGTACAATAATTTCAATAGCCCATTGAAATCGCCGGCGACAATCATGTATTTTATCAGATTTTCATGATAATGTCAATTGTTGCTCACGCTTTAATGCAGCTTATATTTTACTTTAAGATCTGTTGTTCTTTAAAAACTTTGCTGCAGTAGTACAAGCATAGGGATTGTTGTCTACGGTAGAATAGACAAAAATTACGGAACTTTGTCATCGAATGCGTAAATTATTTGAAATTAATTTTTGCAACTTCCATAATGAACGCAATGTACGACGATGTGAAGTCATTATTGTCTATTCGACCCTAGAGTACAATCCTTGAAACAACCTTATCAACCTTATGCGTCCTAATACCTAGATTGTTTTGTACATTTGTGTATAATATAGTCATATTAGTTTTGTATATTTGTAACTACCTACTGATAAAACCCTGACGAGTTAGTCTTATATTTGTTCTTAAGGTTTTTTTTTGTGAACGTGAACTAGTATGTGAAGTTGGCAAAAGTTTTCTCAAACCACAAGAGGAAAAAAATTGCCATATAATTAAAAAAAAAAAAAAAAAAAAAACAAGCACGGTGCCCTAGGTAGCACGGTGCCCTAGGTAGCACGGTGCCCTAGGTAGCACGGTGCCCTAGGTAGCACGGTGCCCTAGGTAGCACGGTGCCCTAGGTATTAGGACGCATAAGGTCAAAGCAGTGCTTTGCCGCTTTCTTGACTTGTAAACTTTACTCAGATAGATATTTACTGTAAAAAAGTTACATGCTTTCTGGTAACTGGAAATAGGTTTAACAAGACACTAGAAATCTTGAAAGCTGATTTTCCAGGGGTCACTATAATGCACGACAATTTATTGTACGGCCGAATAATGTACACCTTGATAATCCGTGTCATTTCTTCCAATTTTAATAGGTTTTGACACGGATTATCAAGGTGTACATTATCCGGTCGTACAATAAATTGTCGTGCATTATAGTGACCCCTTTCCAGCAGAGCTTTGAAGACCTCTAGAATTACCTTTGTCAAAGAAAATATACAAAATAGGTGGCGGCGCTAGTTTGGCTCGGGGCTTGCTCGATGATAAGCCCTGTATTTTTTCAATAATTCGTTTTTTAATCTATTGTAATCGGTCACGTAGTGATATTAAATTAAATAAAGAACAAATGCTGGACAATTTACACAGTATCATCTAGCTACCGCAATGCTTGAAAACGAAAGTTTTCAATCAGTGCGTCCTACCCGTCATGACCTACGGAGCTGAGACGTGGACACTCACGGTAGGGCTGGTCCACCAGTTTAAAGTCGCTCAGCGAGCTATGGAGAGAGCTATGCTCGGGGTTTCTCTGAAGGATAGGATTCGCAACGAATACATCCGACAGAGAACCAAGGTTACCGACATAGCTCAAAGGATCAGCAAGCTGAAATGGCAGTGGGCTGGCCATATTTCGAGAAGAACCGACAACCGCTGGGGTAAACGTGTTCTTGAGTGGAGACCGCGACTCGGAAAACGTAGTGTAGGACGCCCTCCTACCAGGTGGGATGACGATTTGCGAAAGACTGCTGGCAGATGCTGGATGCGGCAAGCTGAAGACAGGGCGCTATGGCGCTCATTAGGGGAGGTTATGTCCAGCAGTGGACTGGTATAGGCTGATGATGATCTAGCTCCAAGCCAATCTTTTGTTATGGGAATTAGATATTAAGTAGGTACACCTAATTTAAATTTCCCGCTACCGATATACTTTTAACTGAAGTAATATGTACGTCTTTAATTAAAACAAATCGCCGCATCTTTGCAAAAATTCTAGATTTATTAGGATACCGTTTAGGACACTCCAGCCAAATTCGACGTGAAATGTTTGTAACAAAACCTCCACTTTGTTGTCGACGTTCTTGCTATGGCGCTCATTAGGGGAGGCCTATGTCCAGCAGTGGACTGGTATAGGCTGATGATGATCTAGCTCCAAGCCAATGTTTTGTTATGGGAATTAGATATTAAGTAGGTACACCTAATTTAAATTTCCCGCTACCGATACTATTAACTGAAGTAATATGTACGTCTTTAATTAAAACAAATCGCCGCATCTTTGCAAAAATTCTAGATTTATTAGAATACCGTTTAGGACACTCCAGCCAAATTCGACGTGAAATGTTTGTAACAAAACCTCCTCTTTGTTGTCGACGTTGTCGTGTACTTGCATTTTCATGTCAATTTTGATCTTTTCACTAAATAATCTAATTTTTTTTTCAGAAACTCACGGCATGACATGGGTAGATTTTTCCGCGAGCGTTATGTTTATGGAGATTTCCTTATTTTTTCTTATTTTAATTAATATGCTTCGAGGTATAGTAACTTTTATTATACCTCGAAACACCTAAACGGGTTTCAAAGCGATGAAGCTCTTCTTTCCCATTATTTTTCAAAGATAAACTTTAGTCGTCTCGTCGCCTTGTTCGCTTTATGACAGATTCTCTTTATGGCAGATTAGCATTAGGCCAGATTAGCCTTAGGACAGATTCGCTCTAGGGCAGAAGTACAGTGAAGCAAATAATGTAAACAAATAATTTAGGTTATATAATAACACAACAAAATTTAACATAAGACTTAGACAACAATATTAGGATCTTAAGTTAATACAGTTCACCCTGCACAATCGTTCTATGCATTCTAGCACTGAAATTTCGTTTTTCAGAGCACTAGTGATTATCATGTCAATTTTGATATATTTCTCCTTTAACTTTAAACTACGCCTTTTACCTTTGCAACAAGTTTCTATCCTTCTTAAATTTCTGTCTTGATATTTGGCTTCTTTTTTGAGCAACTGTATGAACCGATACAACGGTGGTTTTAAGGGGATTCTGTTCTTGAGGCGGCCATTCCACCCTTCAACTGGGTTATTAGTCCTGAATATTTCTTTATAGCAACTAAATGTTTCCCGGGTAATTAATCCCATCCATTGCTTGGAGAAATAGTTATAAAATGCCGTGCATTCTTCAGAATCGTTTAAATCAAGAATAGCTAAGTTGCCTTCAGGAATCAAAGTTTGCGGCAACAATGCCAATTGCATATACATTCGTGTTATACGGTCTCCACCATTGATGTTATTGAGACCTAGGTCTTTGCTTTTTTTGGAAAGAGCTTTCCAGTAGTGGTAGTAACAACCCGTAATTTTGGCATTCGGATAAATGGCATTAACTGCTTGAATTACTGCTATCTCATAATCGCATTTATACTGCTCTATATTTACTGAAAATTGATCACGTAATATAGTAAACATTCTTTCATAAGTTGCTTGCGTTTTGTTAGGTAGCAGTATATAAAGCAAGGGTACAAAATTAATAGTATCATCATTCTGTGAAGCATTGATGTGTAAACTGTATAATTGATAGAAAACTTTTATCGAATCTGCCATTGACTGTACAATTTCTGCCTTAGAGCGAATCTGTCCTAAAACGAATCTGGCCTAATGCTAATCTGCCATAAAGAGAATCTGTCATAAAGCGAACAAGGCGTCTCGTCACCCTTACTATCCTTCTACCCAGAGTCAAATACTTACGTAAATCTTGTTCTTCTTGTATCGTGTCAGGATGTTATCCAGTAGAGTAGCTTCGTTCAGGAACATCAGCTCACCTGGAATTAAATTGCATAATTTACTAGAGAAATTTGATTGAGGGTTTTTGGTGCGTTCAACTGAAGGAACTGAGTGTCATGGATGCTACTGCTAGCTAGAGTAAACTAACGGTAAGGTAAGAATACATTTATACCTATAAATAATACTGGACAATTCACACAGCATTATCTAGCCCCAAGCTAAGCAGAGCTTGTGTTATGGGTACTAGATAACTGATATACATAATACAATACAATTACATAGATAGCTATTTTTTTAATATACATAGAAAACGACCAGAACACCCGGAACAAATACCTGCAGATCGTACACGTGATTTGTCCCAAGACGGGAATCGAACCCGCAACCTCCTGCGTCGCAGGCGGGCCTTCGGCCATCGCGCCACAGAGGTCGTCCTGACTTGAGTTAATGCTATATTATTTTGACGTTTTCAACACGTCGGTGGCATTCTGACTTGCCCAAAATGCGCCCGTAAATTTAGCCATAAACTTGGATATGCAAGCCATCAAAGAGCGCACCAAAGGGCAGATAGTCAACCAACGCCCTGTAATAGTCGAAGTTAAAATGCCTGCCCATTAACGCAGTCACCGAAGTCGAAATCGGCTGGGAGACATCATATTATTTTGCTCAAAACTCAAACTCAATAACTTTATTTCTTTAGGCTTACAAAATAAGCACTTAGACAAGTCAAATTTAATACTATAAACAGGTTTATAAATAGTCATTATTATCAAATAAGAAATATGATGTTATTGATTTTATTCGCTTCAATTTTTTGTCTTGTTGCTCGCGGCTTCACACGCATTTTTCATGGTAAATTTTATTAAAGCCCTTCGTCAATCATTCATCAAATTCCGCCGCATTGTTAATACGCGAAAAGATTACAGACAGACATTAGAATTTAAATATACGAGTAAGTATTATTGGCAAAGGGAGAGAAGCGAGCGAAGCGTCTCTGCATCAACTACTAGCAAAACTATGGATTGTTTTTGTTTATTTTTAAAATAGGTAATTATATTTAAGTACCTACCTAACATGTTCACCTAATCAAATTATGTAAATCATAACGAAACCAAGTGTATCAATAGGTCCCAATCAACGGTGCATCAATAAATGAAATGAAATTCTGTCAGAATCTACGTATTCCTCTAGAGGTCGTATTTTCCGACTGATCTGGACGAAACTTGGTGTACAGATTCTATTTTTTTTTTTATTAAAGGCTTAGTCTTTTTCCCCCGTTAGCTCGCATATTTTATAAGTATAATAAGTAAGTAATAAGTAATACATGGATGTACTAGACTTACAGTTATCATCAACATCCTTAGCCGGGTCTCCTGCAGGGAATATGTCCTCGAAACTGCAGACCCGCCTCGGATGCTTGTTGTCTAGAGGGAAGACGTCCACTTCTTCCCCCATCAGCTCGTGGATACGCGCGAGGATGAAACCCTCGCCGCCGTCCCGCACCCATACCAGCTGCTTATCGATCGTCATGGTTTACTGTGGAAGATACAGGGACTTAGTATTTCAATCTACATATAAAAACACATTGAATAATGTGGAACGTGGCTCTAGGGATGCGAGATTGAAATCATTTTCTCTTCCTCCTCCTCAACAGCCTGTAACGGTCCACTGCTGGACGCAGGCCTCCCCCTGTTAGTCGCTAATTCTAATTCTAATTCTAAGTGGGGGCACTGGGATCTGCACTGACATCTCGCATAGGCACTCCTATGCGAGATGTCAGTGCAGATATTGTGCATTATCCCCCTGCCTAACCAGGCCCTAACCAGCCCAGCTCCTTGAAGTACCGGAGCAGGACTTTTGGAGATTGACAGCTTCGTTTCAGCTTTCCTATGGGTGTGGACAGGTTTGATGTCTCTATGAGACTTTTCAATCCCGTTTTCTGTCTGGCCTCATCTGTGGCCGCGCAGTGTACCACAACTCTCGTCGCTATATTGGCTAATCTTATATTATCTAATCCATATCATTTTCAATGTTTTGTAATTTTCTGCGTACAATTAATTTAGCTACCTACCAGTTAAGTAGTTTAGCGACCTTTGTCAGCCATTTTTTATGAACCCATGCTAAAACAAACTTTGAATGTCGAATGACAATTCGTTGGTGAGGCGCGGGTTCGAATCCTGCCGAAATCGAAAATTTTTGGGACATTATTAAATTTTCGTGGACAATTCGTTCCTCACGCTCTATAGTAAATGTCTTCTCATAACATAACTGTCGCGAATTTTTCGGTTGACATTTCCTTATGCGTGAAGCTTTGAGTTTTAAAGCTAAGCCATTTTGTATCTTCATTGTTTCATCATTTATATTTTGTGTATATTTTTTATGTCTTTGTAATTGTAGATTTATTATAAGTTTTAGTTACAAATAAACGCTTTAAACTAAACTAAACTAAACTAAAGGTTGTTGTAGTAACAATAAATACATAGCAAATAATGCTGGACAATTTACACAACACCATCTAGCCCCAAGCTAAGTAGAGCTTTTGTTTTATGCGTATTAGATAACTGATTATATTTAATACAATACACTGAGAGAAACTGAAGAAAGGGCGCTATGGCGCTCATTAGGGGAGGCCTATGTCCAGTAGTGGGCTAAAATAGGCTGATGACGATGATTAATGATTATACATGAAAACATCCAGAACACCCGAAACAAATATCTGCAGATGGTACAAATATTTGTCCTAAGACGATAATAGAACCATGAGCTACTTGAAAAGCGTGCGAACCCGCGGCCAGCAGCTATCACACTAATATTATAAATGCGAAAGTTTAGATGGATGGATGGAGAGATGGATGTTTGTTGCTCAATCACGCCAGAACGGCTGAACGGATCTGAATGAATTTTCAATTTAAATTAATTTATTTAATTAGAACGGTCCTACCTACAGAACCACAATGAAATTTTGCACAGAGATTATATATAATGTCCGGAATAGCACAGGCTATATTTTATCTCGGAACTCCCACGGGAACGGGAACTACGCGGGTGAAACCGCGAGGCGCTGCTAGTATACCCATCAGTATACAAATCTGAAGTAACTTTGTCTGTCTGTTACCTTTCCACGACTGAAATTTGGCAGGGAGGTAGACAGTATCTCAGGGACGGACATACCTATGCTACTTTTTATCGCAGTGAAGTGCGAGCGAAGCCGCGGTCAGAAGCTCTAAGACCAACCTCTACGCACAACTTAGTAAACTAACTAAACTATTACTCTTATTACATTTTCACTCGCATTAAAACCGTATAGTCCATAAATTACGTTTCTCTACAATTTCTTGCAGGAAATCGTAGTTTCTCATATCTCATTACCACGAAGCCATATTATTTTACGACAGGATTCCATTAGGCTATCGGAAATTCCGAGTGAATTGCAATAAACCGCAAGCTCATCGGGGAACACCGGCCGAGCTTGAGTAATGCCTACGAACAGTCTTTTGGTGTGGTCGGTGGAAGCTGATGCGTTAACTCGGAAGGAAAAACAAAAGTACAAAACAACTAATGATGTTGACCTCCTAGCCGAATCTTCGGCCACGGCGGAGTATCAACGGAGACTTTTTTTACAGTCTTTAGACCTTCGTTTGACTAATATGTGACCCGATGGAAAGTGAAGATGTGGCCGACGATGTATCACGTAGGTCTACAAGATGCCTATTCATTCTTGTCTTGAAGAGACCCAGGTATTAATTGAAAGGGAAAACAGTAGCAGGGAGCGTGTTCCAAACCCCAGCGGTACGAATGATGAAGGTGTATGAAAACCGCTTAGTGCGAGTGGACGGTATATACACCAAGTAGGGGTGGTAATGCGCTGTGCGCTAACTTCACATCGTCATATTTGGGCAGAAGACTGAAGTGCCACCAAAGACTGAGATGTTAAACTGGAACCTTAAACTGACTCACCAAGTAGGTGGCTACTTGGTTATTTAAATTAAGTTTTTTGCTACGGTAGACTTTGGTCACATATTAAAAGATACCGAGACTCTCTGGGTTTGTAAAGAAATATCAGAGCGTCTGGTCGAAGGTGGGTCGAAGCGACGATTAGTGACAAGTTGCAATATTGTGATCCAAATTAGGATATTATTTTACATAATTACCTCACGTCACAGATGCACAATACTTCCGCATTGCCACTAACACAGCTGCGATGTCAAAGCGATTTTAATAACAGACAGACATAATACATAATGCATATTTATAAGGAGTTCAGACAGAATGGGAGACGAGAATAATAAAACTGTACCTTCGTCAACGTAGGAAAGGAAATAGCCCTTAAGAACTCGATGGACAAAAACGCAGTCATTGCCAACGAAATGAAATCTATATGGTCTACGAAAAGGAGGGGGAATTTCAAGGAGCGAAACTGGTATAGGCCGAAACGAGGATAAAAATAAAGTTAATAACACCATAATTCTGAACAGCTGATAACTTAAGAGTCTGCGATAGTAGGCCCTGTAATGATTTCGAGGATGTAAAATTTCCCAAAGAAGACAACAGAGGGCTCTTTATTTACACGTAGACCTACACAAATTGACTATACCTAGAAGTGGCTAACATCTACCATATCAAAGAACCATATCAAAGTAAATTTCCTGCCGGTTTCATTTCAATCCTATTCCGATCGCTCGCAGACTAAGTACGATGGCGGCGCTACGATTCTGAGCCTCGTATGATGGCCATGATGTAGACGACAGAGGGCTCTTTATTTACACCAACCTTCGTTTATGCAAATATTAATTAATTTTTAGTTTTAGTTTTTTTTTTTTTTTTATAAATGTTTTTGAACGAGCGTGGGTGAAGGAGAAGATGTCGTGTACACGCAAAAAAATCAATACACGCAGCTCCGTGCAAATAGCAACGCACATGCTATCTGTATTATTCCCTTATCTACGAGTATGTAAAAATTATTATAAAATTAAAAAAATTAAATTAAAAATAAAATTATATTTAATTTAATTAAATTATTATAATTATATTATTGTAAATAGTCAAATCGTAAGTTTAGAAAGATTTTTTTACTACACCTAATCGGAAAATACCTATATTAGTTCTTACTTGAAACAAGATCCGTCACGTGCGAGTGTAACTCGCGCGCCGAGGGTTTCAAACATTTGCCAATTATTTGAACACTCAATTTTCCGTCTTTTTTCGAATGGCAATATTTTGAAAAGAATGAAACCTACAGCAATTTCGAAAACTTTTTAAAATTTACAAAACAATGCCTTTCATTTGATAAACTAATAGGTAGGTAGCCCCCTTTTCGATAAAAAATATCCCCCTTTTCGAGCATTTTCAATATGTTTTTTTTTTCATAAATGTTAATTTTTACAGACTTCTCTATATTTTTCCTGTAAAATATAGATTGATATCTACAAACGCCTAATACATTGTACTTGTACGTGGATCGGTCTGCAATCTTCAGAGATAGGGGGAGAGGAGGGGGTATGGTCAATTTTTTGACTTCTTTTGAAATATTTCAAAAAGTGTTTTGAAATGGTCAAAACGATACCTTTCATTTGATATCCCTCTTGCCTCCCTAGGTCTCTTTTCAAATTTCAACATCATAATTTGTACTGAAAATATTCATTTTAATTTTTCATTTATTTATAAAAAAAATCTTGAAATCATTAATGGCGCACGAAATGTATCATTATTTCAAATTTCAAGTTAATAGCTGCAGTAGTTACTGAGATTTTCAAGAAAGAGCGGGGACGGACAGAGCGAGACCATAAGAGTTTCAAAACCGATCTTTGAAACCCTAAAAAGGGAAGAAAGTACGTAAATCCAAGCGAACAAATATGCGGGCGGCAAAAATATATGGGATTTTTTATTTTTTTTAATTTAAAATTTAAGGCTAGAATCAGGCGGATGCCAAAATAAAAAGTTTTTATCTCGAAGCCCACCAAAATGTTACTGGCCACTTGCATTTTTTGAGAAAACTTGGCAGTATGTGTTTTTGAGTTTCAATAATTGTAATAGTTTTATTTTAAATTACGAAGTTTAAAAACTTTTCAGGTTATTTCAAATATTTTTTTGTAAAAAGCCTGGTTATTAGATGAGTAGATTAATTATTTATTGACAAGCAGTTAGGTCACGAGGAAAAACCCATGTTTTTACAATAAATAAATAAATATACCCATTCTACTCAATTGATAGGTCTGCCAATAAATAAAATCTTTGCAAATTCCATAAACGAAAACTGCAACTCAATATGGACTCTATTTCAATGATAAACGAACCATTGAACCTGCAAAACTAAATTTGTCGAATATCGTAATTCGTATGATTTTGTCAGCTGTCATCGTGAAAAAAGTAACGTGACCTCACGTCCATCCGAGGAGGCGTCCAGCCTCCGAATGACGTTGGTGGAAACGATTTTGGGTATTTGTCAAAGTAATATTCGATCTATAAGGTTCAAAATGGTTTTAGCAAAATACACACATGTTTTTAATTTGCGTTCGCACGAAGTAAATATGTGTTTTTACCTTATTACAAGATTATTAGACAACCAATCGAAAAATAAAAAAGCGTAACTAAAGAAGAACTTCTACCTTTTTTCTACAAAACAAAAACCCAACAAGAAAAGTGTGCTGTTCCTGAGATAAATAGCAAAACTTGTGTAAAACATCTGTTTTTCAAAAAAATAAACTATCGAGAAAACTTTCACCAATCGTGTTTTTAAAAATACGTACTCCAATATAAAAGTTCGAAGTAACATTTCCCTAAATATGAAGGTGGTAGCTTTCACAGATTCTGAGATAAATAACTATTTTGAAACACAAAACTGCATATCATACATTCTTAAGACAAAGAGCGTGGCAAACAAAATCCTAAAAAATAACTTATTACGTCAACTTATTAATTTTAAACGGCATTTATGTATGTCCGTATGTAATTAACTCACTTTCATGCCAACAAGCATACTGTAACACTTTCATGTTTGCGTAACAATAAAACATAACATTCTGGTCGTTCCGGAGATGAATTGCCGGAAGCAAAAAATGATCATAACACGTCGAAGCATAAACTTGTTACAATGTATTCATTAGCATTTCATGAATACATATTGATCAGAGGATAAAACATTGGACTTATTTACAACACTCGTAAAACTGTCTGTAAGTGAAAAATATTCTACAAATATTAAAAAGATGAGAATTTGTGCCGATCGCCGTGTCTACCGCCAAACATCTTCATGTGCTGGATCGAGCTGAAATTTTGTACACATAAAGATGACCTTGACTAATATTGCATGCAAAGACGCCAGTCTGATGCTGGTTCTGTACCTATAAAACGATATGAAAATTGGAATTATATTAATAAGCGGCTGAAAGAATAGGTAAACCACAATTTGAAAGTATCTCAAAAAGAGGAAAAGTGACTTATTTGAATAATTTCTAAAAAAGTTATAATTTCTTAATTCTATAAAAACAACCCAATAAAAACAGTGAAAGTTGAATAGATGCAAGAGATAAATTGCCCAGTAAACTATTGTCACGTACCGTGAAGTTGTTTCGCGTAGAAAACCACAGAAAAAGCAAGGTTTCGCAAAAACTTGATTTTAATTGTACTTGGTAAACGGAACTGTTGCATCATAATAATAAATAACGGTTAGATTAGCCTTAGGATCAGTTTATTTTTTTAAAAAGAATTAGCGACCAGGTTCGTAGAGATTGTTGTACTCACATTTAAAGTTAGACGTAACAAATCACTGCGTAGGTATAACATATTTCAGATCAACTGGGTGCACAAAAAAGAACACGAAAGTTCTAAGTTAAGTGACATCTGAAATGTGGATCAACAAAATTGGCCGAACATAAAACGAAAGCGCAAAACGTATGAATGAACGAACACAAACAACTGGAGTGGCGTAAATAAACGGATGCAAATTACGCAGCTCAGCGAGAGGAAACCAACAAGAAAATGTATGAAAGCGTGCGGCCGCAAAAAATACCGTAAACACAAACGAATAAGCAAAACAACAACATACTCACTAACAAAACATCCGATACTTTGAAATAGTGAGTACCTACTCGGGTAACTGTATTTTGTCGGTAAAAATGTAGATAGGTAGAGACTATCGTATCGTTTGTGTTTAGAATGAAAGCGGTAAACTTCAAGATAGGCATTTTGAACAAATCGAAAGCTAAAGCAAGGAAGTCAATGACCAGACAAAGGTTAGATTTGAAAACAACAACCTTGTTAATTTGTTTATTAAAATTTCACACGACCTTTATTAATCCAAGGTTGACAGTATAGTCTATCAAGTTCGAGCTTAATTCTCGGAGGTGCTAAGACAATGAACAGATGCTATCATAATGCCATAATCATGTCGCACTCCCAGTCACATAATTATAACCACAGTCGTCGTAACTATGATGCTAAGTTACTAGTATATTTTTGCATGTGACGTTAGGAATGAGATAGCTGGATGAATTATATCAATGGCAGGGCGGACGTGAGAAACACAGGACAGATTAGACTGACCATAGCGATTTTGTGACACCCCGACATTTTTTTACAAATAAACTACGAAGTTAATACTTTACCAAACCATGCAGCATTAAAGATTACTCAGCACAAAACCATAGATATACATCGATAACGACAAAGTAATTTCACAATTAAGCACTTGACTAAATAATATTAGTGTCAATTAATAACATAATTATAAAAGGGAGAATCGATCAGAAATATCGAAGCCGAATCGGCGAACGCTATTAAACTGATTTCGTAGAACAAAAGGTGTGTAATCTAATCAGAAAACAAATGGTTTATCGTTATGGAACGAGAGATAGAATATCAATTGTGAATTAATTCATGCATGTTCATGTACCTAGGAAGAAAATTATTGTTTGTAGAACGTGGGTGTCATTTTATAGCAGGTTTTAAAGATGGTGAGGACAATCATGCTAACATGTGTTTGATATAGGGTCATTTGTGTATATTATATAAATTGCAAGAAAGAGAACAATTAATAAAACAAGGATCACAGGAAAAGATACTATCGTTACTTTTTTATACTGCCTAATTTAGCAGAAACAAAGCGGCAACAGTTGATTGAATTATTAACTTGCACATGAATCCGTCGCAACATCAAATGCGACTGAGTCACACACAGTTAATTAAATTACTTAATGTCCACTTGAAGCGAAAGGATTCTCAGAAAGGAAGTCACTCACCTAGCGTGTTTGCTTGTCAAACTAGGACTAGATCTCAGTACTCTACTCACGGAGTTTACGTGGTTAATAATAACTCACAAAGTTCAGACAAAAAAGAAATTTAAAAAAAAAGTAATATAATTTTTTTTCTTAGGTTCCAAAAACGAGATAAAACGGTTGAGAAAAAAATGCTTTAGAAAGAAATCATGAAATTGCACTGTTTTGCACATAATTTGGTCGATGTCTTAGGAACCCTGCGGTCTATCGAAATGACTTATGTTTTCATTTGTAGGTTATTTTATTACTAATTACTTAGTTCCTTAAGATACTTTCTTCATAAGTTGTGTAGTTTTCTTGTAAGTAAATAAGCAAAAACTCTGGCTCTGTCCCGTTTCTATGAACGCGAAATCCTATGCCTGCCTATCCTTTTCATAAAATGGCGCGTATTGCGTCCTCCTAAGACAAATTGATTCAATATTTACAAGTCAAAGGGATGAGCCACTTGACGAACAAAAGGTAATTGTAAACGTTAGTGAATAATTCACAAATTCACAATGCAGTTCCCTGTCTTTCAATGATTGCCAATTTATAGACAAATCTCGGTACCATCCTAACTCTATGCTTTGTTCTATTTTGCAACCGTTTTAAATCGTGGCCAGGATTTTTCAGGAAAACGTATTTAGATATACCTATTAACAAAAAGTACAATACCCACTTTTCCTAGCACCACATGTGTCAGCCAGCACAGCAAGATACCTTTTAATGAGTTTTAATTCATCATTTTGGTCGGGCCCGGTCATTTTTTCCAAGAATACAAAGCATTATCAGCGCATTTTAGTACCCAAATAAATTCAGACACCAGCGCATTGTGAACAGAATTGTACTCGAATACACAAGGCCATAGGTCACAGCTCCAACAATGTGCAAAACAGTTTTAGGTGAGAACGTAGTTCATTATTCTCCAACAATGACCCGAATGCATTTAAGTGAACTAATTGTTGCGTGTGTTGTGCTGGCCAATTATCCACCTGGCCTTGATATCAGATTTAATGAGCTGCATAGAATTATATCGAGGTATCTTCAGGTACCTACTAATTATTTGTAAGCTGATAGCTTGTGGAAAGAAATGACTATTATGAGACGAGATCGGTTGATAACATTGCAATGCAACACTCTAGGAGAAACTAAAAAGCCACAAATCAGAACCATTTTCTAAACTCTGCAACTAAGTCGTTGATTATCAAAAATTAACGATGGAAATAAGGCTACGTTACTGAATATAAAACAGATATCAGATACCTCTGAGCCCTAATTATGTCACACACTAAAGTATAGAGGTCAGGTCAGAGCCTCGGAAGAAAGGCATGATGTTTTCGCAGAACCCACACAGCGCATCAATCATGCCAATGACCTGAGACATCTTTACATCATGGACAATGAAATCTTGTCCATATTGTAAGACCTCAATAGAACCTTTGCTAAAGGAATCACGACCTTAGGTAACAGAGATAGAGCCTCAAGGAAAGGTTCTTGGGGAAAGCAAAGGTATGATGTTGCTGGTAACATAACATTAGACCGTCCTACTTTCTTTTGTGCTATTTTCGTAAAATTGACCGCACCTTCCTAAATTTCCGTTCGATCATGACATTTAGGTGGAAATGAAAGAATTTGATACAAGCAAAACATTGTTTAGGCAGGTAAGTCGTTTGATGCTAAGCCGTGAAGCTTTTATAGGTCAATGATGATATAAACCTGGATTTCACACAAATCGTTAAATGCAATAAATTGTAAATGAATAGCAGTTTCGCACGCTAAGTAAGATGTTACGAAATCTAGCTTTGCTCGAAGCTATACAATACTTTAGTTCAAAGATATACCTAACAGATATTCTTGGTGCACAGTTTACTTTTTTGTCGTTGTGAAAAGTTTATTATAAAATATTATATCATACATGATTACGATGTTTAATAAATAAATAATACCACAAATGCTTGCACAGATGTTGGTGTACAAATATCGATGTAGGTACTTTATAAGTAGAGCACACAGAGTCAGAAAATAATCCTGAGATCGACGACTGTTGGGATTGAGACTGGGTGGTGGGATACCAAAATAAGGCATTTACGAGTATAATGTTTGTTATCTAGCCAAACCAACAATTACAAAAAATATCTATCTATGTAATGTATTATTATTATTTATATCAGTTATCTGGTACCCATAACACAAGTTCTGCTTAACTTGGGGCTAGATAATGCTGTGTGAAATGTCCAGCATTATTTATTTATTTTAACAGAGGAATTTTCAAAAATCCATCTTCCAGTTTGTCATACCTATCATAAGCTTTTTTTAATGCCTCTAATAGTTTTATTCTATTTAGTTTAGGCAGAGATACGAAGTTGCCCTTGGTGGCCACCAAAATCTATATTCGTATCTCTAGGACTAGGTGGCGGCGCCACTTGGGTGGGGTATGCGCCTTAAAAACCTTTTCGAGTATCAAAGAATAAAAACAAAACGAGTAGCAAAGATATCAAGTTCAAGTTACTAGCTTGGTATGAGAGTTAAAACTGTTGACGACATGACTCAGAGAACAGTGAGTCTTCAGTGCAAATTTAAATTGGCTTTAGGTAGAGCGACCCCCGGGGTCGAGCCATTCGCACGCCGCTCATGGCATTGGCATGGCATTAGTATATCCGCAAGCACTATATTATTATTATAGTATTCAGTGATCTGCTGCAGGTAAATAAAGGGCTTTGACACTATAAAAATAGCGGTCACGTCGGCTACAGTTCCAAATCTTGTATTGTAAATGTAGTTTCAATTGAAATGATTACCCCAGATACAGAGTTACAATCAGAAAATCTTATCTTATCACTCGCAAGGCTTAAGACAATAAGAATTCTAATAGATTAGTTTCCACGTATTACTCACAGTTCGGAGACAAAACAGATATTTATAACTGTATGTAGGTAGGTATAGGTAAGGTACCTAGTTAGTTGTTGTTACTAGCCTTTATAGCAATTTGAGATGACCTGGTGGAAGATTACAATGCTGAACGCTTACACGATAACATTATCTGAATATCTGAACATGAACATTTGTTTGATTAAGATAAACCTGAGACTGGGAGGCAATGTACGCTCAGACAAATTGGTGTAGGTGTCTTATATGGTACACGGTACACCTGTCTTGAACCTCTTAAATTATCCGGCTATAAGTATAATTCATAGCGCATATAATGGACACCATACCGAGAGACTGCTCATGTTATTACTATTCTACTGAAACAGGTTTAATAGAAATAACTAGCAATGTCACATGACGAAGCAACGATGTGAAGCAATATTGAAAACGGCAAACGGAGAGCATTTAAACTAATCTCGGAAACAGCCAATAAACATGCAACTCTATGAGGTAACAAAATATATCGTTACTAATGTATGTGAAGCATTACGAAACCCGTTTAGCTATTCCTAACACGCGACTGGCTCTGACCATAATTTGACGTAACGTGGAGTAAGCTAAAGAAAGGTATATTAGTCATAACGATCTCAATGCCAAGGTTGAGGTTTTGCTTGCCTTAAGTAACTGGTTTTAGGCATAAATCGGTCATGCTCGAATCTCGTCTTCTGAACCGGTAAATGTAGCGCTATGTAGCTCACTGGATCTTCAGAGTTACTTTTGGTATGGAACCATAATTTGAGTAACGGGAACTGTGTTTATCTCTGCAGTTTCACCTCTTTTAGTATCATTTTATTTGTTGACATGAGATTCCTGCGTAAGGTTTTGTAATTTCAACTCCGGATCTCTATCAGAGTATCTACTTCATTAGGTCAGATGTATCAGGAAGACTTGAAACAAGCGACAAGAAGCAGCGTCGAATACCCTGAATTACTTCCAGGGAAAGTGTTGTGTAACGCAGAAAAATTATGTAAACGTGATGTACGAGCGTGATAGAACATAAACGATACAAGAAGATGATGGTAATCAGCACGCAACAACGCGAAACAACACTGAGCTGTCTATTAAACCATTTGAAGAAAAAAAATGTAGTAGCCGTCCTTGGCACAGAAGTGATGGATAACTGGAATGAACACTAGTAAACCTTACAGTGTTGAAAATTAGAAACGGTCTTGTTAGGCGCTGATAAGTTCTTTACCAGTTTTATGTAAAGAAATAATGGTTATCAATAACATAAATTAAATTCTATTAATTCTTTAATCAACTTAATTAAGTATCACGACATATGCTGGCAATGAAAATCTATTGCCAATTGAAAATGCAGATGTAAATGATTGAGGTCAAGCTGAATCAATATGGTGCAGGTTAACGAATAAATCGTCGCGGGGCACGTACATGGCCATATCAATTTATACCTCGTCCCCTAGTACATAAGCTGAAACTTTGACGCACGATATGCTAATTGAAAAACTAAACGACGCAATGGGATGTAGTCTAACGATTCCGGCCATACTCTTCGTCTTGCTTGCGCTTTTTTGCATGGTCATTACATTACTATGACTATACCAAAAATGAACACAGCACAAGTAAGTGACGTGGCCACACGTGCAAGTAAGCTCGTGCAAACTGGACTGGGCAAGGATTGAACTGTCCGTACAGAGAAGTTATAATATTTTTTTTCTTTTTCAGCTGCACGATGACGTCAACAGAATATATTTTTTTATATTCTTTTATCTGTTTCTGTCAAAAAGAAGCAATATTCAAACAAGCGACGCGTCGAAAATGTCGAAATCACTACCGGACTAAGTGGCGGCTTTATTGACTGGCCATACGGTCAAGTAGCCGCGTGCAAACTAAATTTGCGCAGTGCAATCTTCAGTCAGTATCTCAAGCGCAAACCGTGCGTCTCGCCGTCGCCGTCTACACGCTCCGTTTTACCTGCGCAAACTGGCATAGGTAAGTGTATAGGTACGCTCACAAATAAGACGGAGCGTGTGGCCGGACTGTAAGGACTGGAGCAGAGATTAGACTAAGGGCATGAACGATCATTGTTATAGAGGCAAGCCTAATGGGAGATCTCCGCCCAGGAACGCGAAATAAAGGTTTCACATAAAGAATCATTATGACGTGGGGAGGCCTATGTTCAGCAGTCGACGTATACGGAGGACAGGCTGATGATGGTGATGGTGATATAGAAATAATTTCAACAAATGATTATGTTGCGGCTTCAAAAATACCTTTGGATTCAACCCACTAATTTAAAAGGGCTTCATGTTTGCATGCTCGGTATTGAGCAAGAGACACAAAACACGCTACAAACGGAAACGCTAACTGAGAAATGAGGCAAACTAATGAAATCTTGGCCACTTATCTTCTAGCGTGTGCTGTGCTCTAACATCACGGCACGACTCCTGACAAATGTGTAGCACGATTAGCTAGGAGGAAGAGAAATTGCAACTTTCTACAGCTCGCGAAAACTTGGCAATTGGGTGTCACTTTTTCCATGGCAGATGAAGATTAAGAATCAGCACAAAATGGTTATGAGAACGATGCAACGAATGAAAAGCTAGCCATCAAATCAACTAACATAGTATCTGTTAAATTACTGAAGTTAAGCAAATACGAGTATTAAAGTAAAGGAATCTACTCCATCCAAACATATCCAGCTACGTTTGATGAGGCGGTTTGAAAGTCCGAAGTAATCAGGTGCAACGGAACCAAGTGCGTTGCGTCTCTTGGTGCGGAGTGCGGACGTCATCCCGTTAGAGCCAGATAATCTCCGGACCAATAACGGGACCCGAGGCTCCGGTGGATAGAGCCACTGTAGCGCAACGAAGCCTTGCAACAACGATCGATATCGTATAACGCGGGAACTCGGAATTACGTTTCAGCCTGCGATTTTGTCTCTGAACTTTCTAAATCATAAGGCTATTGCAATCTTGCTACATCATTATGGAACAGGTAGATGCATGCACATGGCTAAAAGCTTTCACTGTTTGCATTGTGATCAACTATTATAAAAGTTGTTCTTCACGTTATGAAATGAAGGGGAAAGTATTGCTGTCTTCCGTATTTGCGATTTGCTATGAGATTGCAGTTTCGCTCTTTCCTCAATCATCAAACAATACAGCTTTGAATTATAGACTGGCCTTTGAATAAAGAGTGCATGTAACTGTTTCAAAGGCAGGTGCTCGTACAATGACGTACCATGTACCAACCACAAATACGAACGAAGTAACGAACGGCAGGAAAATCCAATTATGAGTAACCCAACATACTACCTATAAGCGGACATTGCCACTTTCACAGTGAAGATAAAAACCGTGTTTTGAACTAGGGATCATTGTCAGTGTGATCAGAATCGCAGCCAAGGACGCTTCCATTGACAGTAAAGTTCCTTTCGCACTTAGTCATTGTTTTGTAAATGTGGGTGGATTTGAATGTGGATATTGCTAGGGGTCGGATATCCGCGTTTCCGAGACCATCGGCGCATGACCGAGCCATCCGGCTGACGCTGGGGAGTTGACATTACCGTGACGATACCATGCTGGGTGCATTAATTGTAATGACGTCATCTTATAGGGATAAGGGGCCGAAATATGATGGTAAATGGACGGAAACCGGCAAATTCATATTTTTCTCGGAACCAGGTGTAGGTGCCTGTGCCTACACCTGGTGCAGTTACAATGTTACATGAATTACAATGTTATTGCTTTGTTAATTGATCAGATTCTCAGAAAAACTGAATAGTATTATCCTTTTGAATGTCTGTCTAGGTATCAGTGTGATGATATGAAGCAACGTTAAAGTGAAGATTATTCGTAAGTATAAGTTTAATAAAATTTGCAAGAAAATTCTCACGTTAAAGAAATACCTTGATAAGCAACAGAATGGGTAAATAAAGTCGAGCTAAGACTTTACTATTACTCACTCGACGCGCACGACCTACCTACGTAATCATAATCATAAACCTATGGAATGTAACGTGTACATTTGTACCTATATCGGTTTTTCAAAGCGAAACGAATACTGACTTACATGAGGACTTCTATGGCGCAGCGGGCGAAGGTCCGCCTGCGACATAGGAGGTGGCGGATTCGATTCTCGCCTCGGGACAAATATTTGTGCGATCTGCAGTTATTTGTTCCGGATGTTCTGGGCGTTTTTTATTCTAATAAAAATATATTATTTATGTAATTTATTGAGTACTAGCTGCTGCCCGCGTCTTCGCATGCGTTGTTTAAGGTTATTTATATCCCATGGGAACTGATTATATGGGATAAAAAGTAGCCCACGTTACTCTCCATCCTTTCAACTAACTCTATGCGAATATCAAGTCGATTGGTGGCTTACTTAGAGCGTGAAGGAAAAAACACACTTTCGCATTTATAATATTAGTATAGATCATAGTTATCTAGTAGATAACTGTGATTTATACTAATATTATAAATGCGAAAGTGTGTTTTTAGATAATATCTAGTAGTTTACCCATAACATAAGCTCTTCTTACTTTGGGGCTAGGTGATGCTGTGTAGATTATTTATTAAATTGGTATATTATTTAAACGCAACTTTAAGTTATGCAAGTCTTGTAATTTGAAAAGGCATTTGGTAAATGCTATTTTTGATTAGGTCGATAAAGTACAATACAAAGAACTTATAAAAAACCAGATAAATATGCCTGCAAAACCGATTTACATTTTCAATAAGATACGAGATAAATACGCTTGCAAAACCTATTTACATTTTCCATGGGTTCCTTAGAAACGGTTTCTGTGGTAGACGTTGGATCAATATCCCACGATGACTCAGAATACTGCGGCGTACACCAAGGGGTATGTTGGGCCCTCGACATTTCAGAAAGGTTACCTGAATATTCTGAAGTATTCTACTGAAATGAAACTATCATACCTAATTTGATTTAGGTGATGGATGAAAGTTCAGTGTCTCACTGCCCTCGAACTCTAATACAACTTTATACGAAGATGCAAATGCCAAAGGGTTAAGCAATTTTTAAGTTATTTTGAGGAGGACCTTCGTGTATGTATAACGAGAACGTATATGTCGAAAATTATTTACTAAGAGTTATGAATTAAATACCTGTTTAATTTGGATCCAAATATCAGATTAATTCAAGGACATTATTAGATTGCGGAACAGAGCTGATTTGTTTTATGTAAATAGCAACCGCTCTAAGTGTGTATGTTTCGACACCCAGGTATCTGTTTTCGATTAGGTTTATATGTATGAACCTATAAACGATATATAAATATTAATTCTAGAAGTGCAATATGTGCTACAATCCAGGTATAGATACGAGTACCTTGAACACGAGTGTCTAGCAAGTGCATAAGCACACATGAAAGGACTTTTGCAATCCTTATCTTATCACACGTTTGTTACGGTTTTCCTTCAGTTTTTAATAGCTACTTAGTAAGGGCACGCCTAATACCGCTTTGACTATAAGATGCTGAATGAAAACCACGATTTATAAAATATACAAAGGTATTTAATACGTAACTATGGCATTAGGTATAATCAAATCTGGCGTCTGCCGCCAAACGAGATGCCACTCTGCTGGCCCTTATTGGTTCCATACTGCAGAGAGATGACGTGTTGCCCGGCGTTTAGCTGCTCCTCCGTGAACTCTCGAACATTCTTGTCCGCCTCTTTCGGTCCAAGCGTCGGCTTCCCGTAGTTCCCGGCTTTCCTGCCCAAAGACTGAAGACAGATCACCACAGAATAAAGGTTCTGTTTCTCCCACAAGTCGATTGTCTGGAAAGTCTCTTGTGGCGGAACGCCGAGTTTCTTAGCCGCTTCCAGGAACGCGTTGATATTCTCCATGCATTTGAAAGCCATGGTCGACTGGTTGATCTTCTTGACGGAGCCTTCCTGGATGGCATTCACCAGTTTGCAGAGAAGAGTGCCGTCCTTGAGAACCTCGTAGAGGTTATCTGTCGTTCCGGCTGTGTTGGCGGGCTCACCGGTCAGTTTGCGGATCCATTCGAGCGTCTCCGTTGCGATGTCGTCGTTGTACTTGCTGTTGATCCTGGCCTGAGCCTCGGCGTTGATGCCGGCTTTCCCTGCGCGGTACTCGGCCATGTTCTGTGTTGACAAGTCTGCGGACACGTAGCCACTGACTCCTTACGATAAGCGTCCTTACATTATCGACTCGATATGCTTCGATATCGGTAATCGCTCATTTTACGAACGTTTATTGGGTATTTTATCAGTGCTGCGGTGCCATGTTACCCTTGGAAACGATTAATAATTTTGTGATTGCGAATTGATGACGGTATGGATGGCTAGACTACTTGATCTTTAAATTAATTTTTCCTTATATCTCTAACTAGATTCAATTTGACCAGTAAGTAATTTGGTTACCTACCAGGCATAAGCTACCTAAGGTACCATAATGCCCTATTGTGCAAGTCAATCAGTGAGCCATATAAGAATGTTTTGGAAGTTTTTCGTAAAATTATCATGAGATAAGATCAAAATGATTAGACACGAAATATCGTACAGATATTATTTCACATATCGGTAGGTACGTGGGTATTGTTTTCGAAAACGATCAATGAAAAAATATATTTATTGTTAAACTATTGGCAAGAAAGTGTGTTCCAGCGAGATTAGATACCTACCTACCTACGTTAGATAAAAAGTACTTACAAGCACTTTTGTAGACTGAAGTGTACTCAGTGGACAAGTCTTAATGCATTCGACTAAAAGTTTCCTAACCCTTCACCAAAACCTAAAATTAAAATTGTAGTAGGTATGCCGATTTGATTTACCTGTAGACATGTGTATTTCTAGAGATGATCTATTATTTGGAATTAACCAATAGAGTTGCAAGGTGGATCGACATAGTTAATATACGACGTTAATAGACGCGGTTAGCAAAGGACCATAGTGGATGGAAAACACGTCACAAAAATCAAATTTCATAAGTAAAACTAGGAAATAAAGTGATCACTTTGATTTTTGGTTCACTTCAATCTTTTTAAGTTGAAGTAGAGAAGCGAACAAGAAACTTTTACCTTGTTATAATGTTAGTTTTCGAGTTGGAGCAAAAGTCGTTCTACGTTTTTTTATCGTCTAGCTAGATAATATGATATTTTGTAGTTTTTACAAAGGACGCGTTTGGCAATTTGTTTGAATTTATCCGGCTGCGGATGATGGTGGTGATGATGATGAACCAATAGAGTTTAATACATTATTTCTCCAAAGAATGGGCTTGTTAGACCCAAAACCAAATTACACTGAAATAATTTGCAATAGAACCTTGTTCCAAGCACAAGTGTGCAATTTTAACTGAGTTATTGTTGAAAGAACAATAGAATAACCGGTGGCTTGCTAAAAACAATAGCTGCTATCACAATTCCAAATTGATAATATCTCTGATAGGATCTTTGATAGTGAAGGTTTCGGACCTTTAATCTATTTAATTATTTTGGTGATGTAGGTAACTATTATTTTTATAATAAGTACTTTTAAAATATAACAAGTTTAAACATTGATAGTAAAAGTTATAAAGACTTGACTAAAGTTAAACTAAGTACATATCTAAGAAAACAAAAAATGTTGTACTAAAGAACATGATCAATAGAAGTGAATGTTGTGAAGTGGTCATAATTTATATTTTAACATAATTGCATGCTCACTCACACCATGTTAATAGGTACTCATGTTTTAAGCAAATTAATTTATCTTATGCCTGTATTATATATAAGTATAGTTAAGGTGGGTACGAAGTACGAACCTCTTAGCCCCCATACAATCATACTTTTCAATTCAATTGAAAACACCCTTTATTACACCCTTTATTGCAATAAAAGTTTGTATTCATATTTAAGTAAATATGAGTTTGTACCGTTTTCTTTTTTCAAAATACTTAAATTAAACAAGAATAAATAAGAAAATTAATTTTCAAGCGATATTGCTTTTACTTGCATGGGAGCTTACAGGTTTGTATTGTCCCCTACCAACCTTAAGTGCTAAAAGGATTTAAAATGTATAAGAGTAAGGAGGAATGCAAGAGTATAATTATTAATTAAGGACTGCATGTAATAATTATTTATAAAATTGATTTTACTATTGTCAATGAATAAAAATTATGAATTGTTATTGTAATTTTTCATGTAGCCTTTTAGACTTTGTTAAGAATTTAATTTTTTAATTTGAAATTTTTTATTTATAAGTCTGCTAAAGTTTAAATAAACCCACACCTTTATATAACAAGACAATCTTTGTCTTTGTCTCAGTCAACATAACTAGAATTTGATGTTATAACCTATGTTGCGGGTAATTCTTGGAATGCAGATCTGTTGTAGCATTTATTGGTGTTGGTTGATAAACAGGGGGATATTACTACTAAGCAGGCTTAGTTTGGGGAGTACTAGGAATGTCTAACATTATTTTAACTTTCCCGCAACTGTGACTCACCAATTGCGTACAACAGTGAGGCCTGGGAGGCCATAAGCAAACATTATTAATTTCCATTTGTGGGAAGCTTACATTCTGCGTTTTTTGGCTGAGATGAATTGTAACCTGAAGACAATGGCCTAAGGTTTTTTTTAAGCAACATGCAGAACTTGAAAATTTGTAATAAAAAGTTGAAATAAAAACCCCTGTCCGTGACTTTGCTTATAGTTTAAGTAGCCTATAAGTAAATTCAGAATAAGAACATTATACCTGCCAAATTTCAACCCAATCCATTCAGTAGCTTTGAACTTCACCCGCCAGATCACAGATTACTTTATTCTGAGCTTTACCCAAACATTTCACAATGGCACTAACTTTTTAATATTAGTAGACAACGATTTAACAAAATTTCGTCACATAATACTAGTACCTACCTAGATCGATCAAGAAAATCAGTATGAATTTATTTTGTTAGCAGATTCGTAGATAGTGAAATATCTAATATGGTGAATGCTGACTCATATCATGCGGTCTAAAATCAATAACACCCAAGGTTTAGGTCATAGAATAAGGACGTAACCAGTTGATACTTTTACCTCCAATTTTAAAAACAAGTACAAAAACTTGCAGATTAATTTAAAATTAGGAATTTTCTTATAGGAATCAACTACAAGTCATTCCATTGTGTCGCACGCAGCCAAAGTCCTGTGATAAGATTACCATCTACATAAATCAAATAATGCAAACCTGTGCCGTATTCAGGTAAAAGTTCTAAACTTGTTTCAACTCACCAAAACTTTGTTCCTTTCAGACACCTATTGCTTCATAACTCAGTAAATAATATCCATTGTATATAATACACTTCACAAACACCAATATAACTTATTTTGACTGACTACCGGTAAGTAGCCACGAGACAAAATTAATTTTTTGTAGCAACACACTCGCTACTAACTTCTACAAACTAAACTTTGTGAAAAAAATCAATGACACTTCCATTCCCTTTCGTTCAGAAATTCGCGTCGCATGAACCAGTCAGCTGTCGCCCCTACCACCTGCTAGTTTCTGATTGGATAGAGGAACAGCAACTCTCTGTCATTGGCTGCAAGAAAGTTTGACGTTTCTAGTGATGGGGTAATTTTTTAATTATTTTTTTAAGGGTTTTGTGTTTTCAATAGTTTTTGTGTATTTTTTGTATCACGATTTCGTTTATAATATAAACCAAATAAATTCAGATTACGAGTTCTGTAAGTACCTTTTTCCTTAATGATACGAGAAACAGTTACTTGTGGTACTTATGCTATACGATTATTCTCAATTATTTGTTTAAAAAATGAAAACAAATTATTTTATGTCATTGTTGGATATGTTGTACAACACACATTCTAACAGTTCAGCTGCTATCAAAAAATGTGTTATGTGAGTCCTTAATATTTACTGATTTCATAATTTGATTTCGCGAATGTTATTAGTCCACTTAGGTATTTATTTTGCTTTTGATGCTCGAGCTGTGTTTACACTACTGAGTGTAAAGTGTAATTTAATTACAAAGTGAAAAATCAGATCCTCGTACAGATAATCTCTGAGATATCCGGGCGAAAAGATACGCATCGTTAAATTGTTCGGCTTGCTGCTCGCGCACAGATTACTATAAAATGCTAGCTTTTATAAAAAGCTATTTTGCGACGATCGGTGTGGCGCGATGGCGGCGCAGCGGGCGAAGGTTCGCCTGTGACACAGGATGTTGCAGGTTTGTTTCCCGCCCAAGGACAAATGTTTGTACGTCCGCAAATATTTATTTCGGGTATAAGATAATATAATAATAACATCTATCTATGTTATCATCATCATCAGCATATACTAGTCTACTGCTGGACATAGGCTTCTCCTAATGAGTGCCATAGCACCCTGTCTTCAGCTTGCTGTATCCAGCATCAGCCAGCAGTCTTTCGCGAATGGTCATCCCACCTGGTCGGAGGGCGTCCTACTCTGCGTTTACCGAGTCACGGTCTCCACTTAAGAACACGTTTATCTGATCACTGCCACTTCAGCTTACTAATCCCTTTAGTTATGTCGATAACCTTGTTTCTCTGTTCGTTGCGAATCCAATCCATCAGAGAAACTCCTAGCACAGCTCTCTCCATAGGTCGCTGGGCGACTTTAAACTGGTGGACCGTGAGTGTCCACGTCTTAGCTCCATAGGTCCTCATGACATGAGTCGTGACGGGTAGGACGCACAGATTGAAAATTTCAATGGTTCATTTATTAGTAAAAAGATGGTATTACCTACACATCAAATTCATTTTCAAGCATACCGCATGTTAATGACGAGAAGACTCGACGTATCAAACGCTGCCCAACCTAGCCCAATGTCGTACATAATTTATCGTATGAATTTATGTCTGTCATCCATCTAGTACCCACCCATAACTCAAGCTTTGCTTAGCTTGGGGCTAGATGATGCTGTGTGGATTGTCTAGATTTATTTATTTATAACATAACGTAGTGGTTTTATTCTCTTTATTTATTTATATTGAAAACTTAAATCATTAGCCCCTGCCTCTCCACCAAAGTGACGTCAAAATTTTCGTTCAGAATCAGTAGCAGTTAAAAATGGGACGTCACAAGATGGTCAAAATGTCAATGGCGGCAATTTTCAAACTAATTTGGTTAAAGTTACTCCGTCTACTTTATCTTTTTACCTACTAGATTTTCGCTGTAAAATTGAAGATTTTAATCTCTAAGCTCCCAAGTGTGACCGACCACAAACTTTCTCCGACTTGTAAGTGAAAAAGTGACGTTGTCCGTAACATCGTCAATAATAAAATAATTTTCGTAAAACCCCTATAATGATGCTGTGTGGATTGTCCCCATCGGTTTTCGTAAAACCCCTATTATTTTATTAGGCTGTAGTTAATTAATTATTGTAATGCCAATTAATACGGTTTCTAATTATTTAATTCTTATTAGAATTACACAAAGTGCCGCTTTTTTTTAGATAATAACAACATCAGAAACCTTCAAAGGTACGACTTTGATAAAATAGTTTAGATAAAAAAATGATACAATGAAAATCCACAGCTCATGATTTAAATGAAATGTCAGTATCAAGGCTTAGGGCGGTACCCTGACGCACACTAGAGTTGCCACTTTCTATTTTATTAACACAAGCTCTTGGTGGCCACCAATTTCAGTTTTCACGTCTCTGCCTTTACTATAAAAATAAAACTAATTAAGTTGTAAATAAGTATTTAAAAAAGCTTCTGAAAGATCATTGAATTATTATTACAATTAATAGTAGGTAACTCAGTGATGAAAGGTATCACAAAATGCCCTATAGTTTATGATTTAATTGGTATTGGGTCGATATGTTTATCGTAAAATACAGTTTGCGGCGCTAGTGTGAATCGGGGTACCGCTTGAATAGCGAGACTAAACTGGCGAGTTTATGGCGGACACAATGACGTCTATTTCCTAGAGAAAAATATTTATTTGGGCGCCTAGGCTTAAGAATTACTTACATATTACGTAAGCACGATAGTGAGTACTTAGGTACTTTTCGGCTTTCCCCTATCAGCGGTCTTCTATGTTCAATAACGATTGAAAAAAGCCTGGCATTGTGTGTTGTGGTGTGATATGTCGTACCTATTAGGTATATAGGTGCGTAGGTAATCCTTGCATTTAGGTATTTTGATTATGACTAAGTAGGTACAATCGCTTACTACAACTTATAATGCTGAATTATTCACAGCGCATCATCTAGCGATCTAGCACCAAAATACAGGACAGTACTGTCCTCGTACTGACAGATAGGCACCTTCCTACCTTGGTTGATGCGAGTAGTATCAACCTTAATGAATATACTCATTCGTTAGGTCCACCCAAGGTTTCATACCTAGGTACTTTAATTATTTATTTTCAGCCATTACTCTCCAACTGCTGCTGGGCAAAAGAGCCACTAAAAGCCGATAAATTCTTTCTGCCTGTCTGTAAGGTTTCACGTATAAACAGTTGAAACTTAGGAATGGAGGTAGACAGTATCCCGGGGACATACATACTTAGTATGCTACTTTTTATCCCGGAAAAGCGCTTGCTAAGCAACGGATAGAAGCTATAAAATAGGTAATTAATGAAAAAAAAATGAGAAGATGGTATATTTTGAGAAAATGTTAATAGAATTCTAATGAGACTTAATCGATTTATAGCTTCAACGTTTAATTCTTAACAGCCCCCGCCGCCGCGCCGCCGCTGCCCGCCGTCAAGAGTCAAGGTCTTGTAAAATCCCCCGCAAGATAACCCTCGCGGAATCGTATTTCGATGTGAGGTCGTGTTCGCTAGATGTCGGGCGATGCGTGCGCGGCGCGGCGTTGTAAACAAACGTTGGGCGGCGCGCATGCGCTTAGCGGGCGGTGGTGGGCGGGCGGCGCGGGCGCGCGACGGCGGCGCTCAGTGAGCGCGCGCCTTCGGAATGGCTCGGTGGCTGCTGGCGCTCGTAGCGCTCCTGGCGCTCAGCGGAGCTCGCGCGCGCAAGTCCCCGGCCGCGGCCAAGCAGCACGAGCCGCAGATCGAGGAGGTCACTTCCAAGCAGCTGGAGCGGGTGCTGGACGAGAAGGACTTCGTGGCGGTGTACTGGTGTAAGTGTGGCGCGCGGGCGAGCTGGCGCGCCGCCAGCGCAGCGCCCCCGCGCACGGCCGCCGTGTCGAAACGCGGAGACGACGGCGCCCGTCCAAATGGGTTATCCTCGAGTTAATGATCTTCGGCCGGCCGGAGGGGACGCCGGCTCCGCTCCGATATTTCGAGGCTCGGCCCGGGTTATGCAACCGGGCCGCGGAGACAATAAAATTCGACCCCGCCGGCGACCGGCGCGCCCGTCGCCGCGGCCTAAAATGGTACCGAGTCTCGCTTTCCTCGGTTCCACCGCTGCCGCAGCGACCCAAGGTCGGGGCGCCTACGCTCGCCGTCCGCCGCCCCTGTGCCTGTACCGCTGAAATAGACTTTCATTACGTGCCATCGGCATTCCGAATATTTTCTTTTGTCGCCAAGTGTCTATGCTATCTGTTTGTTGACACGTTACTTTTGCATCTGTATATTTTAACAATAATGCTGGCGCTGGAGCTTTCGCGCCGGACGCGAGAGGACGCCATGAGTTGATCTTGGAGCGTTCATTAATAACGTTGACAGATTTGCAGTGGTTGCTATGTCTGTCTGGTCTCGGCGTCTCGTCGGACGGCCGCCTGTAGTGGCGTAGGTGCAATCGCTCCTCACACGCACGCAATCTATCATTGTCAAAGTCTGCAACATAGCCATTCTTCTTCTTGATGAATAGGACTCAATGCCAAAGGTTGATTTGATCAGATAATTATATTAGACTTCGAATGCTGATTCCATTTTCTTCAGCCCCTCAAGCAAGCCGTTATGTTATTAAACAAGATTTCGGGAGTTTGGTGGTCTTGGTCCTTTACCGGGGTTATTTAGACCTTTTTACAAATAGCGACAAGAATAGTTGTTGGTTGCCTAGTAAATGCTAGATAAATGACAATAATTACCAAAATTCTCCGTCACAATGTTTAAATTGGATCTCGTCCAAATTCATTCTTGCTATCGTTTACTGGATTAATGAAATTTGCGACATTCTACGCAAAAATTAATTGCGGCTAGGTGCTACTTATCTAAATTATTTTAATTAAAATACCATTGTATACAGCAGTCGTAACTACGTAGGTATTTTCTTTCCTAATAATGATATAAATTTGTAGAGGTAGGCACTTTTATACCTATAATATGTTTTTCTTAGTTACCAAGCTTAATTAAGTTTTCTTTTAAATCCGATTTGCTGTCCGATTACAAATTGTACAAATGTAAAGTTCAATGTGCATGCTTAAAATGAAAAAAACAAATTAAACTTTCTTATTGTACAATTAGTACCTAATCGGAGAACAAAAATAGGATTTAAAATAAAAAAAATAAAGCGAGGAAATCAAGAAAAGCAAAAGACAACACGAGGGTATACCAAGCTGAATAATATAGGTAATAATGGTATAAAGGCCTTGCCTACCTCTACAAGTCTATATCATAAATTTAAAAAAAATGCTGGACTATTCACACAGCATTATCTGGCCCCAAGCTAAAGCAGAGCTTGTGTTATGGGTACTAGATAACTGATATACATAATACAATATATACAGTCGTGGTCAACTAATTAGGGACAATCTCTAGTTAGGCCAAATTGTGATTTTTTTTTATTTTTTTCAACGAGTCTTAAAAATATTCCATATCTTTTACATGTAAGTATAATTAGTCATTTATGTGCCCGATTATACAAACAATAACAACTTCTTAAACATTAAACCTCTTTACAGTATAGCTGATAGATTATCATAGTGCTATTTGTTCAAATATTGCTGGCTGGCCATTTAATTAGGGACACTGAGATATTGCGTTCTATTTTCAAAGTTTGAATCTCAATACTGTTTTACTTCTTCTCTTATTGTTTCGTGGTAGTTTTGGCGGCAATCCCGATTTTTATTTTAAGTTTCGAAAAATATTTTGAAGAAAAATGGGCAAAAATAAAAGTTGCGATCCAACACTACGAAAAATTATCATGAAGTTTGTTGTCGAGCATGGTTGGCCATACCGAAGGATAGCAGAACATTTAAATTGTTCAAAAACTATGGTATACAATGCAGTGCAACATGTCAGACGCAATAACACAACTTTAAATGTGCCCAAAACAAAAAGATCGAGAAAAACAACTCCGCAAGAAGATAGAATGATAACCAGGTTAGCTAGGAAAGATCCGTTTCTAGGCTCTATTGTAATTAAACACGAAGTATTTGGGACAGACGAAAGAGCTGGTGTCTCAGCGAGGACCGTTCGACGACGTCTGGTAGAAGCAGGGTTGTTCGGAAGAGTGGCTCGCAAAGTACCGTTGTTGAAGAAAGAACATAGAAATGCTCGTTTGGCGTTTGCACGTAAATATGGACATTGGACCTACGCCCAATGGCAACATGTATTATTCTCTGACGAGACCAAGGTTAATTTGATTTCTTCAGATGGAAGGCAATACGTACGGCGTCCAGTAAAAGCGGAAATGAATCCAAGATTCACAAAAAAGCAGGTGAAACATGGCGGTGGAAACATTAAAATGTGGGGTTCATTTTCTGGACGTGGAGTGGGACCTGTGAGGAAAGTTCAGGGTAACTTAGACCAACATCAATACAAGGCAATATGAGGAAACGATGCTTCCCTATGCTGAGGAGCATCTCCCTATTATATGGACGTTTCAGCATGATAACGACCCGAAACATACCGCCCGTTCAGTCAAGTCGTTTCTTATTAGTCAGTCAGTATCGGTGCTAGATTGGCCAGCAAATAGCCCGGACCTTAACCCAATCGAGCACCTTTGGCACGAAATCAAGAAAAAAGTTGCCACTTATCGTACCACAACTTTAGATGAACTTAATGAAGCTTTTTGTGAGGCATGGGCAAACATTCCTGTCGAAACATGCCAGAAACTGATAATGTCTATGCCACATCGGTGTCAAGCGGTAATTACTAACAAAGGTTTTGCTACTGGGTACTGATTTTACACGCAATAAAATGGAGCTGTTAAAGATATTATAATACTGCAGATTATTAGTTTTGTTTAACTCTATTTTTCATTATAGTTTACTGTCCTTAATTAAATGTCCAGCTACAGAATTATACCTTAAAATTGAATACATGTTCAACCTTTGATATTAAATACTTTTTTCTATTTATTTATTCTTTTATTTACAGCCATTTATAGCATAATAATCGGACCAAATTATGCAAATAATAGGTGCTGAGAAATCAATATGGTTTTATATTTATATGTACATAACCGGTTATTGCTCTTCACTATCTTGAAAGTCCCTAATTAGTTGACCACGACTGTATATATATTTTATTATACATAGAAAACGACCAGAACACCCATAACAAAAACCTTGTAGATCGTTCAAATATTTGTTCCAAGGCGTGAATCGAACCCGCAACCTCTGCGTCACAGGCGGACCTTCGCACACCGCGCCACAGAGGTCGTCAAATCAAAATCATGTAATGAAGAAAGGAAAATACCTACGTAGGTTAGGTAGTAACAACAGCTGTTGTCTAGAGAACAATATTTCAATGCGCATAGAATCCACCGTAGCACTTGCTACGAAGTTCTACAACAGAATTAAAGTTGTTCCACTTACTTACCATTCTCCTACCAAGGAGTATGGATAAGGTAATAAAGATAGGTAGACTTAGTCTTTGAGTAGAAGCAGGAAAAACTGATCACTATTACAGTGAAAACAACAACAGAGTTTGTTTGCTGGTTTCAGATTAATAGGAACTAATTTTGCTGTACAAAAGCCGGTGCGCGTTGAAATCTTTTGTATGCTACACACTACCTACATTACTACATAGCTCCAGCGTAGTATCGTAGTAAGTGCTACAAAGCTCTGAGATAAAATATGTTTGAAAACTCCATACCTACTCGTGAAACGCATTTTATAGCTACGTCATGTACCTACCTACCTAACTTTAACCGAAAGCAGGTGATAATAGCCCTGTTAGCTGAAAAAAGTGAAGGTTTTACCGAAAGTCATTTATAACGGGATACATATCATGATTCGATTTTCAAGTTTTATCGTTTTACCGAAATTCAAACAAACCGAATGAGATCTCTTAGTGCGAGTCTCCTTGGTCAACAGTGTCATACATATTTTGAGGTTCCATATTCAAAACTCATTACTCCCTGGCATAATGAACATTACGCCTGTGTGATTACGCCTCGCCCCAAAGAGAATATAAATTACTACGCGAAGAGACGGATGTACGAACATGCCGCGCCCAATGGATGTGATTGAATTTGGAATACTTACCTATCAAAATATGTGTGTGTGTGTGTGTGTGTGTGGAGGGGAGGGGAGGAAATTTTCTATACATTCATTAGGAATGTGAGCGGGTAAACTATGACCCTTGTGTGTGTTGGAAGAACACCATCATCGTTGCCACCAATAAGTACGTATATCGAGGGAACACCAACGTGCGCGTCGAGCTCTCCAGTACTAGCAGGGACTAACAGGGTTAATAAATTGCGACTCAGTTCCTGTATTCGCGGCGAAACATTTCATTATTCGCGGATCTAGTCGGTATATTAAATCGGAATCTATGTCTTTTATTAACGCGGGCATCTAATAATCATTACTGGCATGTGCCAATGTGGCTTTTACAAAAGTGCAACCGAAAGAACTAATAAAAATCCTAGTGCCAGTATGACTAAAATTCGTTGTCATGTGGGGCCAGCGCTGTATAGTAAAACCTACTTATTCGCGGTTCCCTTATTCGTGTTTTCACTATTTGCGGGTAAAAAAAAATACTACTTCGTTCCCGTATTCACGGCTAAATAATTCTCTATTCGTGGATTCAGTCAATAAATATATTCAAATTTTAACTGCAAACATCGTACACAACACATCTTACATTACATCGCCTTTGAACAGATCGCATAAATTGGCGTTTCAAGATTTGTTCTAATCGCAAGACGTAGATTTAACCGTAACTGACTTGGAGGAAATGTTAAATCCGCATTCAACCTTCTAAGCCATAACTAGCACAGCACTGAAAAACTTACGTTCCCATGGCACATGAACTTGGATTTTTTTCATGTTCCATCTATTATGGAGAGAATAGACTTTTTTCATAGATCCAGGGTACATGAAAAATTGTCATTTGAAAATAATAAATTAAAAAAACAATAACCACTGCTGAATATTAATCCGAATTAAAGTTTTAAAAGCGGCAAAACAAGATAAAATTACTGTTGATTTATTTTTGACCAAGATTGATAATAATTAGTAAGTTTTTGTTATAAGTACGAATAAGTCATTAATTTCTTATGTAAATTTAAGTAACTCATGTAATTGGTTAGTTTTAATCGTGTTAGTTGCTCAATGTATAAATAAAAAAATAAAATTAATGTGTGTACCTAATAGATTTTTATTAACGAGTTATGATTTTTTTATTTAATTTTTGGTTCTTGGATCACAACCTCTACAATCCTATTAAAATAACCATTTCACCAGTGGCGCGCCAGTCGTGGATGCAAGCGCACGCGTGTAGTGATACAGGCCGCGCGTTATACGAATCTCAAATAAATCTTACAAAGGGCTTACATAGCTAGTTAGGTGCTTGTTACATACTCACAGGCTCTTGTGGTTTGTAACAATGACCGAGAACTCTTCGTATTGTGACACGGGTGGAAGTGATATTGAAGTAGACGAAATTTTAGTGATAAGTGATGATCAACAAGTTGTTTTGAATAGCGAGCAAATTCAGGAGGCTACAACAGAGAAGAGACCAATAAGTGAGAGCGATGAAATTGGTGAATTCGATTCGTTTACCACTATTGCAAGAAAAACAAGGAATAAAAAACATAAAACAGTTTCCAATCAAGAAGAAAACAAAAAAAGCGAAGGACAAGATGTGATGGAAGTTAATGATATATCTAATGAGTATGTAGTTTCGATTTCGTCGAAGGAGATTTTGCCGAAACAATTTGGAATGGCCAAACTACTTAGATCGGAAAATATACAAAATATTATGAAGATATCTTATAGAAGTCCATACAGGGTGTTTGTTGCATTTGAGAGTCGAGTGGAATGTGAGAAACTAGTGAATTGTCAGAAGATGGAATCTTTGGGCTACAGATGCCAGATGTTTGACGAGATTACTTTATCCTACGGTTTGGTCAGACAGGTTGATTTGGACATAGACGAAAAAGAAGCACTGGAAAGCCTGTCGTGTGAGTATGAAATTTTATCAATTAAAAGATTAAAACGATTAGCGGAAGAAGGAAAATGGGTTGACAGTGAGACAATTCGGCTGAGCATAAAGGGCTCCACTTTGCCCCCGTACGTCTTCGGGTACGGGTGTAGGTTTAAAGTGGAACCCTATACATTTCCGGTAAGCCAATGTTCAGGCTGCTGGAAGTTCGGGCATTTATCACGTGCGTGCCCTGCCAAAAAACCCGTGTGTCCCAAGTGCAGTGAAAACCACAAAAATTGTGATACTGACAAACTAAAATGTGTAAATTGCAAAGGTTCGCACATGGCTTTGTATAAACAATGCCCAGTATTTCTCAAAGAAAAAGAACTAAGAAATATAATGTCACAAGATAATTGTACGTATAGGAAAGCCCTAAGAATTTATACGAACAAAAAAGAAAAGAATTTTGAAGAAAATGGCTTCATGCAACACAACAACCAAAGAAAGAATGCAGAGTTTGAGACAGAGAAGGTGCAAATATCGCAGGCGTGGAAGAATAGTGAAAATAAACCATCATATAAAAATGTACTTATAACTAAAGCTGATGTTCATAGAGAAGATACGGAGTCAGACAACGATATAGATAGAAGTAAAAAAGGTGGTTTAGAACTAGATTGGAAGAAGATAGAAAAGAAAAAAAAGAAGAAAATTTCGAAGACAAATTTACAAACTGAGGAAGTGATGGACCATTCGGAAATCGAAACAGAAAATGATAGTATTAACAAAATAGATAAAAAAAATGAAGAGTTCAACTATAGTAGTTTAATGAGTGGACTGGGATGTTTAGTGACGGGAGTGAAGAAAATTTTTGACTCAGATGCTAGTTTCGAGGAGAAGATAAAAAGTTTGTGTAGTTTAGTTTTACAAGATGTTGTACGATATGTTCTTAGTTTGGTACAGAAAGAGAAACTACTTAACCAAGTCATCACTTTCATAAGTGGTGACTCGTATTCATAGATGGATCCGGCCCAGCCCGTATCAAAAGTACACTCTTTGAACTTAGTTCAATGGAACGCACGTAGTTTAAAACCTAAATCTGTTGTCTTTGACCTTCTTCTAACACAAGAGAAAATCCATTTAGCTTTTGTCTCGGAAACTTGGCTAGATTCCGAAACACAGTTAAATTTTTCTGGCTATGACACCTATAGAAAAGACAGAAATGATGGATATGGAGGTATTGCTATAATATCACATAGAACTATTAACGCACAGATAATTGACATGACTCACCCTAATCCAGGTATAGAATTCCTATGCATCAAACTAATAAATTGTGGTAGTCTGAAATATATTATATCCGCTTACTGCTCACCATCGGTGTCAACGACACAGGCTGATTGGGATTTAATTTTTGGTAAGTTCTCTAGTAATTGTTTAATTGTTGGGGATTTCAACGCGCATCACACGGACTGGTCTAGCCGAAATGATGCTAGGGGTAGTAAAATATTTGATTCGGCTTTAGAATTTAGTTTTGTGTCGTTAAATAATGGTCAACCAACTAGAATAAAATTAGTAAATAATATTATGGTTCAAAGCTCCTCTCCGGATATTTCTTTTACATCATCAGATTTAGCAACAGATTTTGAGTGGCAAGTACTAAATGAGAATCTAGGTAGTGATCATTGTATTATTAAAATGAGATTTAAATACAGCGAACCCTTAAGAATTTTGAAAAAAAGAAATTTTAATTTAGCGAATTGGGACGAATATTCGAACTACTTAGAAAATATTGATTATCCCTCCGATGAAGTCGAAATCCAAAAGTCATATGATTATTTTATTGATCATATTTTACAAGCTGCTGATAAATCCATCCCTATGAAAAAAACATGTCTCAGCCCCACAAATAAATTTAAACCCAAACCATATTGGAGCCCTTCATTATCTAAATTAATTGCAGAGCGTAGATTAGCATTAATCAATTTTAGGAAAAATCCCACCCCGCGAAACTTACAGACATTAGAAGAGAAAACATCCAAGTCTAAACTAGAAATAAAGCAGGCAAAAGCACTGAGTTGGCAAAAAATGTGTAACAGTATGGATGAATCTACTTCAGTTACCGACATGTGGAGACGGTTACGATGGATGAAGGGTTATAGGACACGAAAGGTACAAGTTTCTAAAGAAGATAAGGAGCAACTATTATGTAGCCTGGCGCCTGATTACGTCACTCCCTGTATACCTACATTTACCTCATTTAACGAGACTTTAGAAGCTAAATTTAATTTGCAAGAGATGTGCCGCTGCATTAAAAAAAAAGACACAGCTCCTGGTAATGATGGAATAACATATTCTATGATTTATCATTTACCAAAGAAAGCGAAACTTTATCTTATTTGCTTGTATAATAGAATAATTAATCGTGGTAACATGCCGTTACAATGGCGGGATATTACAATAGTACCTATACCCAAACCTAATTTATCACACTCAGTCGTAAAAATTAGACCCATATCCCTAATGTCTTGCCTATGTAAAATATTTCATAACATGATAAACAAAAGAGTAGAATGGTTCGTGGAAAAAAATAACCTGTTATCTCCATTAACAACGGGATTTCGAAGCGGCCAGTCATCCTTAGACTGCTTAGTGCGCATTATTACACTCATTCAACTAGGTATTACAAAAAACATACCTACGATAGCGTGTTTTCTTGACGTAGAAAACGCCTACAATAATATCTTGATAGAAAAATGCACAAAAATACTTGATAATATCGGAGTGGGAAAATCAATCTGTTTATATCTATGGAACTTTCTGAGCTATAGGTGTTTACAGATTAATGATGATTTAAGTAATGAGGTACATAATATTACGCATAGGTACACTAGTAAGGGTTTATCGCAGGGGGACCCTATTTCACCCCTTTTATTTAATGTTACTACCGCCAAAATTTGTAAAGAAATTAATTTTGTATATTTATGTCAATACGCAGATGACTTCGTGCTGTTTAAGAGTGACAAAAACTTAGTTGATTGTGCAAATACTGTACAAAATGCTTTATGTATATTAGTTAGTATTTTGAATGAGATAGGTTTAGAAGTGTCCATCCCAAAAACTAAATTTTGTGTTTTTAGTAGGGGTCGTAGAAAACGGCCACTGAGTATTAGGATTAATGAGTGTGCGATCGAGCGTGTGTATGTATATAAATATCTAGGTATGTGGCTGGACAATTCATTGCGATGGGGAAAACATGTGAATGAAACCGTGGCTAAAACACAAAAGTTTTTAAACCTACTTAAAGTTTTAACTGGATCTGGATGGGGAACACACCCCCTTCATTTACGTAAGTTATACATTTCATTAATAAGGAGCAGACTCGACTATGGTTCTTACCTGTTTGATAACTGTGCAAAGGTACATTTATACAAACTGGATGTGGTACAAAACCAAGCCATGAGAGTCATTGGTGGGTTTATAAGAAGTACTCCGATTCATACAATGGAATCTGAATTATGTATACCTCCACTTCATATTAGGAGACAATACCTAGCCTACAAATATTGTTTGAAAACTCAAGCGTGGACCGATAACGAATCAATAAAATGTATAACGACCTTATCGTCGCATTGTTTATCTAGTACGTATTGGGACTCTAAAGAAAAACCGCTACTGGTTACTTGTTTGGATTTTGTTAAAAATGATGATATATATGCCTCTGCTCATTTAGATATGTTTAGCTTGAACACATGGGTTACCAATGTTAATACCGAGGACTCAATTAAAACAAATTTAGATTGCATGAAAAACTCTAAAAAACACCAGGAATTTAATATATTAAAAAACGAAACATTAAAAGAGCTAAATGAAAAATATTTTGATCATTATATCATATTTACGGACGGTTCAAAGAGTGATTTAGGACGAGGGGCAGCATTTTACGATCCGAATCTTAGAACTGATTCCAACGACGTAAATAATCAGTTTAAAATTAATAGTAATATTTCGATAATGTCAGTGGAACTCATTGGAATCTCGGAAGCTCTTGCATATGTTATCAGGGTTCAAAGAAATAATGTTGTGATTTGTAGTGACAGTAAAAGCGCCCTTCAACATATCTCTCGATGCGCCTCTGGCAGGAGAGGCGTCTCGATTGCATATAGAATCTTATCGCAGCTGATCGAGTTGAATGAGAGGGGCATTAAAATTAAACTTCAATGGGTTCCATCACACATTGGTTTGAAAGGTAATGAAGAGGCTGACACATTGGCAAGAAAAGCAGTGACGGAAGGACTTGAATATAGAATTTTACCAAATTATTCGGAATTATTACCTAAATATAGATTAAGGTGTTATAAAAGTTGGAAAGAATATTTTGACAAGAGATCAGTAGAAAGGGGCATTTGGTACAAATGCATTCAGTGTGAGCCTCCTCACGTACCTTGGGTCGGATGCACAAAGCTATCGCGCAGACTTATAGTAACAGCACATAGGTTAAGAACAGGTCACATGCCTTTGAAAAAATTTGCCTTTTTAATGAAAAAGGCTGATTCACCTAACTGTGACATCTGTGGAGTTGTGGAGGATGTATACCATCTATTAATAGAATGTACACGCTTTCAACATGAAAGACAAATTTTACTTACATCCTTGAGTCTAAATAAATATGATGTAGGACTATTTAACAAAATTTTAGCAGAGCCTACCACCGACGCAGCGAAACAGTTGTTCACAGCGGTGAGTCATTTCAAGTGATTGCCATAATGCACTTAAATTAAATATTTTGTTATTGTTCAGTATTTTTGTTGTTTGTTAAGTTAAGTTAGTTTATAAAATATTATTGAGTTTACACAATAGGACCGACATGTATTTAATTATAAAGGTTCTTACAATAAATATGATTAAAAAAAAAAAAAAAAAAAACCATTTCACATTCTCAGTTTCTACCTAAATATGCCTCGAATACAGAAGTATTCGAGGCATATTTAGGTACGAGAGGGAGCTTTTCCTATTAGGTACGCTTGCGGCTATGTCCCCTGATAAATACGTCTCTGTGTAGGTCAGTTTGTTATTGTTTCAAATTGTCATTTCATTCGTTGTGTAATATTACTTATTATATTTTATTATAACCTATTATGACGCCTTTTTTCTGCTTTTTTTGCGTTTCATAACAAGTTAAATGAAAGAAGGATATGCTTCATGGAAAAAAATGTGTTGCCGCTCAAAGTAAAATACATATTCCATAAAATACGTTTACGCCTTGGCGAATCATTTGCACCTTTAACAAGCTGTTTCGAAATCCGATGACAAAATGAGGAATTATACAGCTTGGCATAGTTGATATTTTGGGTTATTGGAACACATCCCCTACCATCTTAAACAAAACAAATTACCATTCCATTTTCAAGGTTTCTGTATTATCGGCATATTTCAGGAATTTATACTCCGCGAATAAGGAGCTTTTAAATATCTTATACCAATATTATAGGTTTGTTTGTTTGAATCGAATAAGCTCCAAAACTACACGACCGATTTGAAAATTTATTTCACCATTAGGATCCTACATTATCCTTGATAAACATAGGCTATCGTATATACCTACCCGTGCGAAGCCGGGGCGGATAGCTAGTACACAATAAAGCTACATGACTACCGAATTTGTGTTATGTAGGCCTTAGAAGACCAAAAATAGCAATGATATTTTAATTAGTCATGGTTGATTTAGATGCATTTTTAGGGTTTAGAGATCGGTTTCGAACCCCTTATGGTCTCGCTCTGTCCGTCCCCGATCTTTCTTGAATATCTCAGTAACTACTGCAGCTACCTATTAACTTTAAATTAATAAAAAAAATACAAAAGTATGAATAACAGAAATCTTGAGTAAATAACTTTTATTTCCATAACAATTAATATTTACACTTACATCTATTTTCTAAAAATCTAAGCCGTTACCAGAAGGCAGAGTGCCCAGAATGCTGGCAGCATTGCCACGTTGAATGGCAATGCTAATTCGTTGACCGAAATAAAAACCAGCATTCCGATCACCTGTGGACTCTATTAGTAGTTTTGTAAGATCTTTATAGATAACGTGTGCCCCAGGACCCCAAGGACCTAGGGTTTCCACCCCAAACGGCTCAAATAGGTAACCTCTGTCAAGACTAGCGTATTTTCGCCGTTTGAGGAACTCCGCTGATGTTGCTGCGGAGCCGGCCCTTACTGATGTCCCTGCAAGATGACTTTAAATTTGAAATAATGATACATTTCGTGGGTCATTATTATCATTACTGATTTAAAGAAAAATATATATAAACAAATGAAACTGAATATTTTCGGTACAAATTTTCATGTTGAAATTTCATCAAAAAAGACCTAGGAAGGCAAATGGGTTATCAAATGAGGTAGGTGAAGGTTTCGTTCTTTACATTTCAAAACAGTTTTTGAAATTGACGGATCTTGTTAAGATATAAACAATTCATGCATGTTCGATGAATGATTGTAGGTAAATAAATAAACAATGCTGGACAATTTACACAGCATTATCTAGCCCCAAGCTAAGCAGAGCTTGTGTTATGGGTACTAGATAACTGATATACATAATATAATACAATAGTATATAGATAAATATTTTTTATTATATATACAGTCGTGGTCAACTAATTAGGGACAATCTCTAGTTAGGCCAAATTGTGTTTTTTTTTTTTTTTTCAACGAGTCTTAAAAATATTCCATATCTTTTACATGTAAGTATAATTAGTCATTGATGTGCCCGATTATACAAACAATAACAACTTCTTAAACATTAAACCTCTTTACAGTATAGCTGATAGATTATCATAGTGCTATTTGTTCAAATATTGCTGGCTGGCCATTTAATTAGGGACACTGAGATATTGCGTTCTATTTTCAAAGTTTGAATCTCAATACTTTTTTACTTCTTCTCTTATTGTTTCGTGGTAGTTTTGGCGGCAATCCCGATTTTTATTTTAAGTTTTGAAAATATTTTGAAGAAAAATGGGCAAAAATAAAAGTTGCGGTCCAACACTACGAAAAATTATCATGAAGTTTGTTGTCGAGCATGGTTGGCCATACCGAAGGATAGCAGAACATTTAAATTGTTCAAAAACTATGGTATACAATGCAGTGCAACATGTCAGACGCAATAACACAACTTTAAATGTGCCCAAAACAAAAAGATCGAGAAAAACAACTCCGCAAGAAGATAGAATGATAACCAGGTTAGCTAAGAAAGATCCGTTTCTAGGCTCTATTGTAATTAAACACGAAGTATTTGGGACAGACGAAAGAGCTGGTGTCTCAGCGAGGACCGTTCGACGACGTCTGGTAGAAGTAGGGTTGTTCGGAAGAGTGGCTCGCAAAGTACCGTTGTTGAAGAAAGAACATAGAAATGCTCGTTTGGCGTTTGCACGTAAATATGGACATTGGACCTACGCCCAATGGCAACATGTATTATTCTCTGACGAGAGAGACCAAGGTTAATTTGATTTCTTCAGATGGAAGGCAATACGTACGGCGTCCAGTAAAAGCGGAAATGAATCCAAGATTCACAAAAAAGCAGGTGAAACATGGCGGTGGAAACATTAAAATGTGGGGTTCATTTTCTGGACGTGGAGTGGGACCTGTGAGGAAAGTTCAGGGTAACTTAGACCAACATCAATACAAGGCAATATTGGAGGAAACGATGCTTCCCTATGCTGAGGAGCATCTCCCTATTATATGGACGTTTCAGCATGATAACGACCCGAAACATACCGCCCGTTCAGTCAAGTCGTTTCTTACCAGTCAGTCAGTATCGGTGCTAGATTGGCCAGCAAATAGCCCGGACCTTAACCCAATCGAGCACCTTTGGCACGAAATCAAGAAAAAAGTTGCCACTTATCGTACCACAACTTTAGATGAACTTAATGAAGCTTTTTGTGAGGCATGGGCAAACATTCCTGTCGAAACATGCCAGAAACTGATAATGTCTATGCCACATCGGTGTCAAGCGGTAATTACTAACAAAGGTTTTGCTACTGGGTACTGATTTTACACGCAATAAAATGGAGCTGTTAAAGATATTATAATACTGCAGATTATTAGTTTTGTTTAACTCTATTTTTCATTATAGTTTACTGTCCTTAATTAAATGTCCAGCTACAGAATAATACCTTAAAATTGAATACATGTTCAACCTTTGATATTAAATACTTTTTTCTATTTATTTATTCTTTTATTTACAGCCATTTATAGCATAATAATCGGACCAAATTATGCAAATAATAGGTGCTGAGAAATCAATATGGTTTTATATTTATATGTACATAACCGGTTATTGCTCTTCACTATCTTGAAAGTCCCTAATTAGTTGACCACGACTGTATATAGAAAACGACCAGAACACCCTGAACAAATGTCTGCAGATCGTACACACATTTGTCCCGAGGCGGGAATCGAACCCGCAACCTTCTGCGTCGCAGGCAGACCTTCGCCCACCGCGCCACATCGGTCGTCGACTTCTTCCTCACTTAATTTTTTTTAAGTTCTAGTTTCTTGTCCCCTTACCTATTTATTGTGAACATCACACTTTTTCAAACAGCTGTCCCTGTTTCTGTGCGAACCTGTTTTTTAGATAAATATTACAGTCAGAATATTAAATAAATAAATAATGGTAGACAATTCACACAGCATTATCTTGCTCCAAGCTAAGCAGAGCTTGTGTTATGGGTAATAGATAACTGATATACATAATACAATATATTACATAGATTTATTAAACATAGAAAACGATCAGAACACCTGGAACAAATACCTGCAGATCGTACAAATATTTGTCCCAAGGCAGGAATCGACCCCGCAACTTCTTGCGTTGCAGGCGGACCTTCGCCTACCGCACCACAGAGGTCGTTTTAATAATTATTTAATGACTTTAAACATTTCCCTCGAAGAATTATGGTATTAATTTAGGTATAAATTACGCGTACGCGTAGTCTGGTGCCTGTCCCCAATGTAAATTACCAGACACAATAAATAAATATTAAGGATTATTTATCGGGTATTTATTATTTTATTTTATATTTTTAGGACGATTTCCAACGTTTCAACCGCGTTACAGCGATCTTGACCACGATCGCTGTAACGCGGTTGAAACGTTGGGGAAAAGAAAGCAAAAAGTACGCGATAAATACCCGATAAATAATATTTAACATGTTATTAAATCGCGAAAGTTTAAAAAGTTTTACAATAAATAAATAATTGAAGTAACTGAACAACCTTAGTAGCACAAAAGGGAACTCGCTGAAATAAAATAATCTAGCCGCATCTTCATCGGTAATTTAGCTAATTGTTCGAACTTCATAGGCTGCTGAACTAAGTCGCGAGAGCATCTACTTGCGGCCTTCATTGAAGAGAGGAGTCATTAGATAACCCTAGGAAAACAGGAGAACCTACCTACAACTGGCTCTGGCGGAAGATCAGCGTTGGATGTTAGCTTGCTTGTCATCCATCCAACACATGCTGAGTTAAAGCCAATTTTGTAAGCGGCACTAAGTACAAAAGGCGCTTTTTTTGTTCTCTTAAATTAAACTGTTAGGTATATTGTGTACCTAGTCCTGTTTAGATAAAAAAATATTTTATTCATTTTATTATTACAACACAAGGTAAATAATTTCATGCTTCATCTTAGTTTGGTTATCTTTGACTAGTAGTCAGATCCAGAGAGCTTGATAGAATGACTTAGTTAAATAAAATGACTATTTGATGGTTATGGTTGAGACTATTTGATGGTTATAGTTAGGCTATTGGATGGTAGATATTATATTATCTGTTCTGTGGTTAAAGTATTGAGTTGGAAGTTGGTTATAATATAAGTCACATAAGCCGGAAACCGGAAAAAATGCTCTACTCTAAATTTTCTTAAATAAATAACCAGTCTGATCAAATAAAAACATCATAATTTTTCAGGTCTAATAGCAGACAAGTTAAATAATGCGTTTCGCGGTTCAATTTAGTTTTCTGACGCGGTCTTTTTTCCATATGAATCAGAGCAATCTTAAAATATCAAGAGATTTACGCACAGGGTCGCTATTCGCGTCATTCATGTTAGAATAAAATTTATAGAATTCATATTTTATGTTTCCTACAATGTTTAGTTGGAACTTCAGTAAATATGATCTGATCTCCTTACAATAAATCTTAAATTCAGAATTTTACACATCATCTTTGCTACTTTGAAGATCTAGAAAAATCAAAATGATAATCTGAATTTCAACAAGTACCTACGTACTTATACAGAGTTATCTTACCTTCTAATTATGTAGGTCTAATACACACATCAACATTGTCTAGGGGTATTCAACATATTGTTGATTTATGCAAAAACTAAAAATAATTTCTTTAGAAAACTAGGTATGGCAAGAATCTTTATTTTGTGTTGTTTATTAATAACAATAATAAAACAACTGTTTGATATTTTTTTTTAATAAAAATTTAAGTAGGAACAAAATATCGAAAAATCAGAAAATTTACAAGGTTCGTAAATTGTGTTAAAACTATTTTTACGTTGCCATAACTTTATAAAATTACCTTTTTACTATTTAATAATCGGTGTTGCCTCCCCTGACATTGATAACACATCTGCACCGGTTATTCATACTCAAAATTAGGGAATCAAAGTCTCGCTGGGGTATGCGACCCCATGGCAAAAAAGTTGATCTTCTGTGGTCAAATTTGACGGCAAATTGCTGAAAGGCCGGGCGCTTTTCTTTTCGCTGTAGGTATTGTTTTTACTTGAAAATGTCGTCAAGTAATGATGAATTTATTAATTCAACACCGCCAGAAGTCTCAGAGGCAGCGAAAAAGGCTACTCTAAGCCTCTTGCCCGAAAAATCGACCGATAGATGCTTACAAGCGTATGAAAATTTATTCAAAAGTCCGAGTTTTATTTATTTACTCGCAAATATTTTATAAAACGTCGTATGACCACACGTGCGCTTTGATAATTACAGCGTCTGCTTTCTTGTAGAGTTGTATTGTAGCCCTCGCCTACGGCTCGGGCTAGCAATATCGCCTCGGCTGTAATTTTCAACTTACCGCACTTGTATCATAGTGTACCTACTATTACTTACATAGTCACCCGTTTGTGAGTTATTTGTTATTTTATCGTCACAACCATATAATTCGACATAGGTAGTTATGGTTTTTATTTTAATAAAATAGTACCACTAGGTACTTTGGACGAAATAATTTTTTGTAGTTTTTGTATTAGTGCGTAGCAAAAATGTTAATTCAACATTATAGTTTTTCTTTTATTTTTTTTTTCCTAAAACCAAGAAGAATATAAAGCTTTATTTGGCTGTCGATATGAATTAGATGTAGATAACAAAAAGACAGAAACAGAGAAGACAGAATTTGTCAAGAAAATACCACAGTATACCTACCTACATAATGTAGGTCCTATACTGTGAAAATACGCCAGCAGGACATTAATAGCTTAATGCCAATACCAGCAATAAAAATAACGTTTCACGGCAAACAGCCATTTATTTGTTTTTGTCAGTAAAATCAATGTTTCATTTCCAATGTGCTCTGCGTGCGTACAACATAAATCTACTGGAGATGGGCCATAAGCACAGGTCGTTCTGTTTGTTTACACGAACAATTCTTTATGAAGTTTACGACGCTCCACTGTACTTGCAATAGCATGCGCATCGACTCAGCTCTGTGTATTTTTTACGGGATTCATTAACAACCTACACCTACGGACGCTGAAAATAGAAGTCACTATTTTTTTTTAGAAACGCGTGGCTGATGGACAAAGCATGCACGTGGTTCAAGCTAATGTAACTAAGTATTTCAACTGATGTTAACTTTGTATCGGATCGGAATAGTCTGAATTTGAATGATACTGAATAGAATAGGTACATATTATAGCAATCAGTATTGAAAGAGGTAATGAATTATTTGTCAGGTTTTTGTTTCAATTTGCTAACTAACGACCTAGTTGTGTACCTACTAGGGAACTACACGCCCATAGCAGAAAATATATAAGGGAAGGCATCCGTACATAAAGATCATACGAAAAATTAATAAATTAGATAAAACTCTCTGAAAAATAACAAATGAACATTAAACAGTTAAAAATAAAGTTACCTATTTAACTTTAAGAGCGAACGTTGCAGATAAAATCACGTCTGTTAAATTTAAGCAGCACAAAACGGTTGCTGATATTAAATTGAAAGCGAAGGAAAAACTAAAGCATACGTCGGACTAGGATCGTAAATAAACGCGTAGGTTGACATCGCGACCTCCTGATGGTAGATAGAACAGTTTATTTAGTGAGCGTATGTTGTGGCGTATGTTGATAACATATTAAACGTCCACAACGAACCGCAAGCATCTGTTGATGCTTTAAAACTTTACGGTAGAGCAGTGGTTGTATGCAAAATGTTGCCAATACTTCTATGAATAATGATTAGGTATCTTATTCTATTTTGGTAGTACCTTACCAAGTTTATAGCATCGTTATGCGATTTTAAGCCCTTGCCCTTGCATATGGGATGGAATTTAATCTTTCTTTTACGATTCAATGTGGGTTTTATTATCTTTGCCTTCCTTCTCTCTTTGAAATCTTCTCTGATGTGTAGTAGATTTGTTCATTTTATTTCTTCTGCTTTGATTTCTGCCAAAAGGTGATGTCATGTCCCGAATAATGTTTTTGTTAGTTGTCTTGTCACTGTTTTAATGTTAATTCTCGTATGTTTTGTTAGCATGTTCCATTGGCGCGGTTGGCGGCAGCGTAGGTTCATAAACGTTTTGTATTATTGTAGTTTATTTGTGGAACTATCCTGTTACCGAAAAACGAAGCAGAATGATACAAATAATTTCCAGTACCTTGGTATATGTAGTATTATAATGTCTATCCAGCTTTGCGGTAATGATTCTTACGAGCGCGCCTATGAGGACGGTGATCATAATCAAAAAGAAATCTCATTGACTTCAGTCAAATTTAAGTTGTTACAATAATAACGTTTTATTTGATCAACAAATGGAAACTCGTGCCCAGAATATTTTGTTAATTTTTGCGCGACCCTGAAAATGCAACATGATTTCAAGTTTTTCATTTCACTGCCATGCCTCAGCTGGATCTAATGGAACACATCCGTGTGTCGGTGGCAATGAATGTGTTGAACTATAAACTGAATATTTACCTTCTCCAACAGATGCGAGAAGCTGTGTAACATGCGACAAAGTGCTAGAAGAGCTAGAGAAGATAGATGACGACACCGACACATTCGGAGTAGACTTCGTTAAAATCAACGACAAGCGGCTCGCGAAGCAGTATGGCATCACGAAATTCCCCGCCCTCACGTACTTCCGTGAGAAGGAACCGATTATTTACGACGGTTAGTATCTATTTATTCAAATGAGCTCAGACTTTAGAAATACATAATGCATAATGAACCTGAAATCCAAATGTTGATAGAAATTTAGAAGCCCGCACGCACGACCCTAACTAATTTTTAGTCTATTAAATTCAAGCACAATATTTTAAAAAGAACAAGCACCCTAGTGTGTTTGTGAATGATTTTTTGTTACTTTATACTCATAATGTGAGTCTATATTATAAATATAATATCTAGGTACTAGTGAATGTAAAGGATTTACCTCGGTTGAACACCTACCTAAAAATGGACCATTTCAACACTATTGAGGTCATCTCTGTGCGAGACAGCAGCTGCAGTACCTATTGACTTCGACCTCCCTCAAATGGGTTAGGAGCTTTACGACTACATCTCTATTTGACTAGGCAGCGGATGTGACTAGATCGCTTTGGGACTAAATATATGAAAGGCGGGAAAGGGGATATATATGTATATATATATATATATATATATAAATTATGTTTTAGAGGTTTTACCTTCTTTTAATTTTGCGTTGCAGCCGATGCATATGTATTAATAATACCACAAAATGCAACATTCATACTTCATATTGGACCGGGATTAATCTATCTGAGTTTGTTAATTCCTTGACGAAAGTCAGAGCGCTATTATAACTGTATGGCCTTTAGGTATACGAATCGAAAACCAGGTTCCTAAAGAAATTTGTCTGAAATTTCTAGGAGATCTCATGGACGAGGAGAGCGTCCTGGATTTCTTGACGAGTTTAGAAGCAATGGACCTCCCTGACAGGATAGAAGAGGTGAACCAAAAGATCCTTTCGAAAATCATTGAGGATACAAATTATGTAGCAGTTCTCTTCTGTAAGTACCTGTGTGAAGTTCCATAGGGATTTGTTCTTCGTCAGTAACCTAACCGTAAAATTCGATACATTCTTCAACTAACAAATATACTGTAAATTCTTTGTAGATCTATCAATCGTTATCGCTGCCATTGTATTCGTCTAGATTTGAGGGGTGTATGTTATTTGTGCGTGTGTTTTGATAGTGTTTCTGACGTAGGTCCCGATCACAAAAGTTGCGGCCCGTCAAACAGTAAGTAAGATTCTCAGATGGCGTGCCCTAGTTGTTCGATGGCTGTGGTTCTTCTCGCTTTGTAGATTAGTATTTTTATGTTTCAGATTAAGTGCTTATTCATCGCTTACGTATAGATTGTCCAATTTGGCAACAAGGGGAGAGTGATGGAAAATTTTGAATGATTCAAATACGGTTTCAGTTTCTAAACAACAATCAATAATGAAAAAGACTAATTAAACACTTGGCTCGATTACAAAGAATCCCTTAGCGACATGGACATGACTCACCATCCGATTTTCAATTTTTAACTCATCTTATGTCTTAATTTAATCATCTCTTCAAATCTTCTTAATAATTTTCTCCTCTCTATTAACATCGGCTTCATAAATTAGTTTCTTTTCTATCACAAGTACTTGTAAACCAGCATTATTATGTCTGGTATAAGGTAAAACTAAAATAAAAAGCACGTTTGCATTATCTGGACGTGAGGCGAGCTATTTCGGCTGAGCTATTTGTGGCCCGCCAGCAAGCTCGGATTGACGGACCGACGTGTCACAACTCTCCACGTCAACCGTCCATTATCTCTGCTTAACAACTACGAAACGATCTAATGTAGATTCGACTCTATTATCTTTATATGCTCTAAAAACCCTCATTAAATCACCGAAGAAAAGTAGCCCTGTCTTCGAGTTTACGATGACCTTGACCTAAATATTTGGGGGAATCGCCCGTCAAGTGAAGGTTATTTGGTCTATTTACCTACATTTGAGACAAATACTGCGGTACCCACATCAATAACTCCACTGCACCACGCGAGTTGCCAGCACTGCGGATTAGACACGGTTTGGTAGATTCTAATGATCCTTAAACTAGATTCCAGTGATTTAGGTTCTCGATCCACACAATACCTTCAATACTTACCCAAAATACAACAACCGTTGCACGCACGATACACGCTTACACTCGCACACATTAATTTTCTGTTGAACCATATAGAGGCACTTAACTGCACCGCTTCATCCTATGAGGCAAGCCTTAGGCATGTTCTTATAGTGAATCGTGTATTAAGAGTTTTGAGAGATCGCATGCATGTTCCAGATAAACCAGAGTGTAAGAAATGTGCGAAGGCTCTCCAGGAGTTGGAAAACATTGACGACGAGGCGGACCAGCTCGGCATTGGTTTCGTGAAGATTCACGACGAGGAGCTCGCCGAGGAGTACAGTCTTGGAGAACTGCCAAGACTGGTGTACTACAGGCATCAGATACCCATTATCTATGAAGGTATACATGACTCATTTTTTTATGGTCAGCCGTTTTACGTAATTAGATTTAGTGATCGATGCTTCTGTTTGATTATTTCATTGTGAGCGTAATTGTAGATCTAATGAGGGCACTGTTGGTTGAAGCTTTCCATTTATTTATAAATCGGTTGCCGAGCGTAGACAGATAAGATGCCTACAGCTGATGTTGCACTCTAAAACGAGGCCGTTTTTGATGTTCCCTTGTAACATTAAAATACTTTGGGAACTGGATTCAGCATCTCTTTAAAAATGTGTCGGTAAAAAATTGGTATTTGCGTTTTTCACAAATCTCTCGTAGATTAAATCGTTATGTTTGTCTTCGGTTTTGTCATTTAGAATCATTTATTCGGTGTCATCACTACAGTAGACCCACCTACATAAAACTTTCAATCTTTGGAAGAATAGTGCCACGTTTCGGTTTATTTTAGTTTGAAACAAATCTTAACCAATCACATTCATAAATTGCATAAGCAATTTTAGAATTCTCATTTTCCGTTTTCAATGTCTGGTTTCACGTATAACTATAACTTTATCTTTTGCATTTTCAGGAGAACTGAGCAGGGAAGAAGATGTCCTTGAATGGCTGATCGCGAACAAATCCACAGGGGACGAAGACGACGTCATTGAAGACGTCACGGCTAAGACCTTGAACACTCTTATTGGGAACATCGACAACTTGGTCGTGCTGTTCTGTAAGTTTCAACGCCATAGTTAGGTTATTCATTCTTTATTACTTCAAAATTTTTAATTTCGTTCCGTTTTATTAAATTCATGAAAACTTTCCATAGCAATATCGACAGACGTGGTTTTGTTTATGTAACTTTCAATGCATTTGTTTGATGGATCTATTTCAGATCTATGTTATTACTGGTCCTATAAAATTATAGCCAAGGTGAGTAGTTGGAACCGATGACCTTGTCTTTATATCCGTATGATGCATTTTGATAATTTCAGTTATCTCAAAGAAGTTTTCCCTTACTTACCTAGTTACATAAATTACTTTTTAAAACTTGTCTACAAAACAAGTAAGGGCGTATATAACCTCAAATGTTAGTGAAAAGGACAGACATAAGATTTCGCTACGGATGTAAAAGGGTTAACTACGAACCTTATTGTTCTTCCAACACAAATAAGGGTCGTAGTTAACCCGTTACATCCGTAATGAATTCGTCAAACTACGATAGTTTTTATAGTAAAATAAGATTTCGCGTTCATAGGAGCGAGACAGCAGGGCATAGCAACGCAAGCCCAAAAATCAAGTTTTAGCTTTTTATCTATTAATTAGGACTTTATTTGAAAAATAAAACCAAAAATATTAAATGTTCTTTATACTTAGTTCTATTACCATGCTTATTCTCAAGATCTCAAGTTCTGTATTTATTGAGAAATTAAGGTTTTAGTATAAAATTAGAGGTGACTATCCGATTTTGTTCTAGAAAGTTTTATGTAATCGTGTTTTTGAAACATATGATCGATGGAGTCCTGAACTGTACCATGTACAAATTTCAAAGTTAAATATTTAGTACTTTGGAAGATATAATTATAAATACTATTTAACGGGTATTTATCGCGTTTATTTACCTATTTTTCCCGACGTTTCGACAGGTTTACACACTGCCGTGGTCACGGGATGACTGGCGTACTAGAGCTACCGCCTCTGCAAAGCGGGGGCAGCATTTTTTGTAGCTACCCTCACTTGGTTTTCGGGTGAAGTAGAAATGTCCATCTACACACTCGGACGACAAATAAATTTAAAAAAAAAGCCAGCCTGAACGACATCATCCGGCGGGCCTTTACCACCGCTAACGTACCAGCTATTCTCGAACCGAATGGTCTGTTGCGTGACGATGGTAAGAGGCCTGACGGCATGACTCTAGTCCCATGGGAGTTGGGGAGGCCTATTGTGTGGGACGCTACATGTGTCGACACACTCGCGCCTTCCCATCTTCCTAGGACTTCCGTGAGGGCTGGTGCGGCGGCAGATTTAGCCGAAGATCTCAAGAGGCGCAAATATGCAGGTCTCGACAGAGCCTACACATTTGCTCCCCTTGGAGTCGAGACCCTAGGTTCGTGGGGTACCGAGGCTCTCCGGGTTTTCAAAAAATTATCTGAGCGTCTGGTCGAAGCGACGCGTGACCCGAGAGCTGGTGAGTATCTGGCACAGCGCATCAGCATTGCTATACAGCGGGGCAATGCAGCCAGTGTCTTAGGCACGCTTCCAACTGGTATTGATATGGATCAGTTGAGCTACCTGTAGATTGTTTGCCACAGTTTGCAGATAGCTTGATTGTTTCTATTGTAAATACTAGTTTTAATTTAAATTTGTTATTTGATTGTTATTTTCTTTCTGAATAAATGTATTATACAATAAAAAAAAAAAAAAAAAAAAAAATAGTTAAATAGTTTTTATAATTATGTGTTCAGATCGCGTAAGTTTAAAAACATTTATTACTTTGGAAGATATTCGATCTGACGGAGTCGATTTGAGGTAGTAGATATAGGCCCTTAAGTGGTTTGCGTAAGATTTAGTTTCGGATGCGTTGCTTTATATATTGTTTCCAATCACTTGTATTTCTATTATATCTTAATCTAAGCTATCTACGTAAGTGCCGCAAAACGAACAGTTAGGTACCTACACGTGAATAAAAAGGCAGTGTACTTATAATAAAACTGTATGTAACAGGTCCGTACAGTTCTGAACATTGAAAATATTAAGAAATTTTTGTTCGGGCGCACTTTTTTATACTATAGGTACAATTTTGAGCCCAAAGCTATTTTCTTTTCATTTAGTCTGTTTGTCTATCTGTCTGTTTCTTGACCACGCATCATGCCCAATCTACTGAGTTAGGGGTTTATGAGTTAATGATATACATAGGTAAATAAATAAATTATATAATTATTATATTATATTATTAGGTATTGATATGGATCAGTTGAGCTACCTGTAGATTGTTTGCAACAGTTTGCAGATAGCTTAATTGTTTCTATTGTAAATACTAGTTTTAATTTAAATTTGTTATTTGATTGTTATTTTCTTTCTGAATAAAGAGTGTCTACCGTTGTTTTATCGAAAAAAATAATAATAATAATAATGCTGCACAATTCACACATCATTATCTAGTAATAATATTTTTTTTATAACTTGTCTTCCAACCAATTAAGTGTGCTTATAGACACCAATGATAGTTATGTCCTTTATGCTTCAGACGATCACGGCGACGACGAGTCTATGGTCGTACTAGCTGAGCTCGAGAAGATAGACGATGACTGTGACCGCCACGGCATTCAATTCGTCAAGATCGACGACACGAAGGCGGCCAAATCCTTCGGCATCGATAGCGTGCCCGCTATCGTCTACTTCGAGAAGCAGATTCCTAATGTTTATGACGGTGAGTAAATTATTTTTTGTGAAAAACAATACACTTTCTTGGAATTGCTTTAATTTTAACCATGTTTCACTGCGCATTCAATAAGTGTGAGCCTCAACCATGATTTTTGATATTCGTTATTTATAATGGAGAAAACTTTAAAACATCTATTGTTTGTTAACTATTTTAGAAATACTGATCAAAATCTTGGATATAATCATATTTAGGTATATATAAATTAAAATTGGTTAACTTTCATAGTCAAACAGTCCGTAGACCACGTATTGTTTGACCATGTAATTTTTTAACATAAAGCTAGAAGACACATATTTCTCTGGGTGTTTTTGAATTCTTTGTTTTGGCCTTGAGCAATTGTTTTGTAGTTTACGAGTAATTAAATGAAAAATAGCACGGAGAAAAGCATGAAGCTCAGATGTTTTGGTTGAGCACATTTTACAGTTTGCAGAAATTGGTTCCGCATATAGTTTCGTTTACAAACTGTATTTTCAACTTTATACAACTATGAAAACTATAAGTTTAACTATTTCAGTTCTGCCATATTTATTTCTCATTTTAAGCTAATTCTATTACTTAGTAGTTAATGCTTATATTTTCTGACTATTTTACGTATTTCTAGGTGACTTGGAGAATGAGGAAGAGATTCTTGAGTGGTTGGTTGGTCAGCTAGAAAAGGATGAAATCGAAGATGTTACTGATGAAATGTTGGACAGACTTATCAAGGACGGCAAAACTGTCGCCGTACTGTTCTGTAAGTATCTCACATGACTTAACAACATATAAAACACTAAAAGGATTAGTCTGACGTACTTAGATAGCAAACGTTCTCCTTCATAACAAAATTCAATAACCTTTCCATAGAACTTAAAACCTTAGATGGTAACATAATTAAAAATAAATTAAAAATATGTTTAGAGTCAAATGCTTTCTATTCTCTCAAAGAATTCTTTCGCAACTGATGGTACCCTAGTAATTGTTATTGCGCGATAAAATAAATAAATTGACACCTATAAACATAGAATAAAGGTACTACACTTAGAATAAAAGGTACCTATTTAAAACTACACTACACTTTATACATAAGATGTTTTTTGTGCAACAGTTAACAATAAACGTATTTCTAATTCTAAATCAAATTAAACTCTTGAAGCTGTATAAGTTTAAAATGCAACAATAACATAAGAAAGTAAAGTAAATAGTGACTAGTACTAAGTGCTACTTATTCTTTCTCCCACAGATGACAACAACGACCGTAAATCTCAGAAAGTACTGAACGAACTGGAGAACATTGACGATGAATGCGACCAACTAGGTATCGCCTTCGTCAAAATAGACAACGATGAAGAAGCCAAAGAATACGGCATTGAAAAAGTCCCCACACTTCTTTACTTTGAAAAGGGCATTCCGACTTTGTATGAAGGAAACTTGGAGGAGGAGGAAAAGGTCTTAGCTTGGCTGAGGCATCAGACTGAGAGCGATGAGATCGAAGACATCACTGATGAAATGCTTGATCTGATTATTGAGAAAATGCATTACGTCGCAGTGCTTTTCTGTAAGTTATTTATATCTATATTTCCTTTAACCCCAATTGTAGCAAAGATATTCACAAAATAATAATTAAATGTCCAAATTCTTTAAACTTTCATCGACATTAATGTTTCGTATATTTCGGATGCCATATCATTATTACAAAGCTTGAAATTTAAACAGCATTTGAAACAATGCCAGGTTTTTAATCACGCCATCCAAAATTAGTTACGCATTACCGTTACGCATTACACAAGTTCGTACACTGTCAAGAACTGGCAAAAAAATGAAATACAGTTCTCCAAATTCATTTCAGACGACAAGGACCAAAAGAAGAGTCAAAAGATCCTGACTGAGTTGGAAAACATTGATGATGAGTGTGACCAGAACGACATCGCTTTCGTCAAAATCGACGATGACAAGGAGGCTAAGGAATACGGTATCGAAACAATACCGACTATGGTGTTCTTCGAAAAAGGAATCCCTCACATGTACGAAGGTGATTTAATGAAAGAGGAAGAACTTTTGGGATGGCTGCTTCATCAGAAACGGCACAGCGAAATTCCTGAAGTTACTGATGAAATGATGGACAAGCTTATCGACAGTACCCCGTATTTAGCTGTAATATTCTGTGAGTATTTGAACGTAATGATTTCTTAACTTTTGGTGAAACCTTTAATATTAACGGTGAAGTGATACACGATACAATTATACACGATAAGTATTAATAATTAATCTTTTTTCAGATGACAAAGATGATAAACAAGACATCCGTATTCTAAATGAGCTAGAAAATATCGATGACGAACTAGAAAAAGAAGGAATCGTCATCGTCCGAATGGACAATGAGGCAGAAGCTAAAGAATACGGCATCGACCATCTTCCAACACTAGTGTACTTCGAGGAAAATATTCCTGCGATATACGAGGGCGACCTTATGAATGAGGATGAAGTATTGGAATGGCTGATTGAACAGAAGAACAGTGCGACCATTGAAGAAGTAACGGATGAGATTCTAAAGGATTTGATCGAGGAGCACGAATATGTTGTGGTTTATTTCAGTAAGTATTATTGCCAGATAGTCTATTTATAAGCACTCGGAAGTGTGAGTAATTTACTCATACTAATTTCGCTGTTTTTTAGTTCATTTTCGTATCATGAAGCTACGGAGCAGCAAAATTAATCTGAGTAAACACTCACGAATAGGTACATATAAATTGTTTTGCTGATGAGTTGATGGAAAATAAAAGTTTTTCGACTAGTAACCATAAACACTACATAACATTTCCTAAAAGTCCAAATGTCGAATGGCCTTATTATTAAGCAAAATGTGCGGATTGAAGTCAAAATTGTAGATAAAACAATAAATAACACCTGTACAACTTTCAGGTGGTAATTGCGAAGAAGGCGAAGAATGCGACAACATTCTCGACGAACTGGAGAACATTGATGACGAACTCGACGAGACGGGAATCATCTTCGTCACCACTGAGGATATCTCGCTCGCCAAGAAATACGGAATCAAGACCTTCCCTACGCTTGTATTCTTCAGGAACAAAGACCCTCTGATCTACAAGGGTAAGAGTTAGCTAATCTATTATCCATAACTAACCGAACTTTATACCGTCGACTAGACTGAAACGCTGACCGTTTGGACTGCGACCACTAGCTATGTCTGATGCCAACTCTGGATCAACTTCAGCAGTAAGTAAAATAAAGCTTGATGGTACCTAGAGAGATGGCTGGCCTAGTTAAACAACACAATAATAAATAAATAATGCTGGACAATTCACACAGCATTATCTAGCCCCAAGCTAAGCAAAGCTTGTGTTATGGGTACTAGATACAGTTATCTAGTACCCATAACACAAGCTTTGCTTAGCGTATTATGTATATCAGTATATACATAATACAATACATAGATAGATATTTTTTATTATACATAGAAAACGACCAGAACACCCTGGACAAATACCTGCAGATCGTACACACATTTGTCCCGAGGCGGGAATTGAACCCGCAACCTCCTACGTCGCAGGCAGACCTTCGCCCACCGCGCCACAGAGGTCGTCAATGTGTCTAAGAAGAGGTGAAACACGGATCAATCACCAGTTCAATGATTTTAATAGCGTGGACCGGTAGAACATACAACCACTTTACCAACAAACAAAGAGATTTGAAGATTTTAAAATATGTATGTTAACTTGAACTTAATTCAATGTTTAGGATAAACACGTATTTTTATGATCACGTACCTAGTGAAAAAAAAAATGTCTATGGGTAGAACAATCATGTCAACAACATTGCACAGTGGTTTTGTCTAAATAGATATGGGTACTTCAAAACACAAGAAAACTCTATACACAAAAATGCTACTACTGAAAACGAAAAAGTGTACCTACATATCGCTCATTAGGTAGAACATCGTCGAAACTGCATATGTTGCAATTTTACAGGAGAGCGTTTTTAAGTTTTTTTACATTTTTGTTTCCCATTTAACTATATCTCTTGTATCAGATATAGCTGCGTTATTTTTAACTAAAAATGAGAATCAAGTATTATAGTTTTATTGTCAGTTTAAATCAATCACTTAAGACATCTAAGTCATGAAATATTAAAAAAAAATCGGTTAGGTACCTACAATTGTGTCGTTATGTCTCCAAGAAATTGTTTATTGTATTTTAAGCATTTATGAATCTTCTTTCAGACATAGCTGCGTTAATTTTAACTAAAAATAATAATAAATTATTATAGTTTTATTTTCAATTTAAATTAATCATTTAAGACATCATAATTACGAAATATTAAAAAGAAATCGGTTAGGTACCTACAATTGTGTCGTTATGTCTCCAGGAAATTGTTTATTGTGTGCTAAGCATCAATACACTTTGTACTATTTTGAAACAAAAAAACACTTTCTTTAAAATCAATATTAATAATTATTTATTTAGAACAGCCAGACATACTAAAAATCACACATAGTTTCACTTATCTAATCATCTTTCTTAAAATTAACATTAATTATTATTTATTTATTCGATTCAGACAGACAAAGAAATCACCATGAAATTGTACTTAGTTTCACTTACTTTATCTACCTCCTAACTATCAATAATTATTTATTTGGAACAGTCAGACATAGGTACAAAAAATCACACATAGTTGCACTTATCTAATCATCTTTCTTAAAATTAACATTAATTATTATTTATTTATTAGGATCAGACCGACATAAAGAAATCACATTAAATTGTACTTAGTTTCATTTCACTTACTTTATCTATCTCCTAACTTTGTTAGGTTTATCATAATCGAAAAGAATAGAGTTTTTATTACCAATATCAACTCTCATAATAAAAATAATAAAGAGTATTGTTGACAAGTATTTAGTTATTTACCTAGTAACTATTAATCAATCTTAAACTTGCGAATTAAATATAACTTAATGAGGACCGTATTATATAAATTTGCTCAGTCATCTATCGATACTTGAGTAACGATGTTTTTCTGTGGTCATAAATGTCACTCAAGCTAAGATCTATGACTGAGCAAGCTTTCATAATTCGGACCTTAAGAGATCACAATTATGATTATGAGTCTTATTCGGAATGACACAGATAATCACAGTTTTTTTTAAATACCTACCTATTTTAAATTACGGCCTCTTACGTCATTATTAAAAAATACTTTCATAGAATAATAGGGCAATAATAACGTGGTATTATATTTTTTTTATAAGTTCTTTTAAATCATTCTTTTTATTATTTTTTTTACTTGGGGTAACAACAACGAATCTCACTATTGTCATACGACAGTTTCGACATTGTTCCGCCAAACAATAGATAAACAGATGTCATAATTATTTATTCGACGTTGTAGCACCCAAACAAGACTGCACTTCGCAGCGCTTCCCGCACTACTGCCAAGAGAGTGCCAAGTTCGACTCTTTTGCTCCAAAATGTTTGTAATTTTTAATAATGTGACAGTTATGTCAACGCCACCTAGCCAAAACGGTGGGAGATAGAATTTTGTCAATTTTTCTCCAAACGTAACCAACCAAAAGAAAATGTTTGACACACTTAACTCAATTTTGCCAAAAAGTGTAGTTTCGACTTTGTTCCACCAAATGAGCGATATGCTAATTAACTAACTTCAGGAGGAGGTTCTGTGTTCGGCTGTAGGTACGTATTTTTTATGGTTGTTCGATTATTACTCCGTCAATTATGGACCGATTTGAAAATTTCTGCCGATGTTGTCATCATCATCATCGGCCTATACTGGTCCACAGCTAGACATAGGCCTCCCCTAATGAGCGCCATAGCGCCCTGTCTTCAGCTTTCCGCATACAGCATCTGCCAGCAGTCTTTCGCAAATCGTCATCCCACCTGGTCGGAGGGCGTCCTACACTACGTTTGCCGAGTCGCGGTCTCCACTCAAGAACATGTTTACCCCAACGGTTGTCGGTTCTTCTCGAGATATGGCCCGCCCACTGCCAGTTCAGCTTGCTAATCCTTTGAGCTATGTCGAGGTTCTCTGCTGGATGTATTCGTTGCGAATCCTATCCTTCAGAGAAACTCTGAGCATAGCTCTCTCCATAGCTCGCTGGGCGACTTTAAACTGGTGGACCAGTCCTACCGTGAGTGTCCACGTCTCAGCTCCGTAGGTCATGACGGGTAGGACGCACTGATTGAACACTTTCGTTTTCAAACATGGAATGCGGAATGGATGACGAGAAGACTCGACGTAGTTTGCCGATATTGTAAAGAGAGTCATTTCAAAATGATCTCTTAAAAATATTTTCGAGGGATTTATTAGTATATATCCCGTCATGGTGAAAAAATAACAAAGTACTTTTGAAAAATCACTACTAGCTACAACATTTTGATAATTCTTTCCTTGTTGCATTCTGTGAGAACCTCACAGAAGTTTGATATTCGAGGAATGAATATGTGCGCCGTGAATCGTATCTAAAATATTCAATAATAATTTTTACAAGTGATAGTAAAATTTAACAAATTTTTTCTATGAGAATGGCGCAAACAACGTTTATTAGACTCTAATTTAAACAAGATGCCGCTACTTTTTTTAAAAAAATATACCTACGCGCTTTCGAAGTGTTCCGGATTTAAAACTACTTCCAACATTTTCATTATTCAGGAATTTGAAGTCAGTTTATAGTATTTTAAAAGACGCCTAATTATTTAATAACAGGAGACATCGAGGATGAAGATGAAGTCCTCTCGTGGTTGACGGATGAGAATACGCTCGAGATCCCAGGCAAGATTGAGGAGGTCAACTCCAAGATGCTGGAGAAGATCCTGGAGGAAAACGACCATGTCGTAGTGTTCTTCTGTATGTATTAAATCACGTTATCCTTCCTCAAAAAACGATAAGCTATAGAAAGTTAACTTAGTTGACTGAAGTCAACTTAATTTTAGTAATCAAAGAAATCAATATTATTCTGTAGTGTTTTAAATATTATTTAATAAAATAAACTCAGAAATAAATAATTAAATTATACTGCACATATTTGACTATAACTACAGGATATCACACAACATCATCTGGCCTCAAAGTAAACAGAGGTTGCTAATAAAACATATTATAGCCTCCAATTTTTTTGTCAGACAAAGAAGGAGACAAGAAATCCCAAAAAATCCTCAGCGAGCTTGAAAATATCGACGATGAATGCGAAGAAAAGGACATTGATTTCGTAAAAACATCGGACGATGGCATTGACAAGGAATACGATCTGAACGACCTACCAGCTTTAGCCTTCTACAGACACAAGTTCAGAACTATCTACGAAGGAGATCTGATGCATGAAGAGGCTATTCTTAAATGGGTTTTAGAGCTTCATGATTCCCAGCCCGATGTTATTGAGAGCGTTGATAGGAAGACGTTGAAGGATTTGATCAATGATGTGGAACATTTGGCCGTTTTCTTCTGTAAGTATATTTACAAAAGATTTATTGAATACAATGTTGCGAGATTTAGGAATCGTAATATTTTGCCTTTTTTTACAGACAGTGAAAACTGTGATACATGTGACGATATTCTTGAAGAATTGGAAACTATTGACGACGACACAGACAAACAAGGAATTCAGTTTGTCAAGTCAAAGGACTCAAAATTGGCGTCGGATATTGGAATATTCAGTTTCCCAGCGTTGGTATATTACGAGACCGGAGTGCCGATAATGTACGATGGTAAGTCAAAAGATTTTTTTGAGCTGGAATATTTAAGGCCAACGATTGTCGTCCAAGATATGAAACGAATATTAAAAATTGTGTAAATAACTGTGTATCCTGTTTATAGGTGATTTAAAGAACGAAAATAAGGTCCTCCAGTGGCTTGTAGATCAAAAAAGTAAGAATCCACATCCATATAATATTATTATGAAATTGAAATATTTGTTTAAGGCCAAAATTAAATTAATATTGTACTATTTTTACAAATTATACGTGCATGACATCATTCTTAATTCTTATTCTTACTGCGAAGCCGTACACTTTTTTACGCCTTAAATTCTCAATGTTTGAGCTGTGTCATTTTGCATGACAGTTACTAATGCCTGCAGGTGAAGATAGCCACCGCAAAAATAAAGCTAATATTAAATCAAAGGCCAATGCAGATAGTGATAAAAAAGCCTCAGGGTTCGCTGCTAAGAAAGCGGATACAGGAGATGCGCAAAACGCTAAGCCTGCACAGTGGAAGAAGATGGGGACCTTGAAGATAAGATTTCCAGGCGACGTTGATAAAAATAAGCAAGGAAGGCAAGGAAAACAGAAGAACGTGCCTGATGATAATGATGATGACGACGACGACAGTGATAATGACGACGATGATGATGATGATGACGACGACGACGACAGTGACGATGATGATAATGACAGTGAAGGATCAAAGAAATCTAATAAATTTCAAAATATTATTCGTTTAAAAAGCCCCAGCAGTCGATTAGATACGAGTAAAACACAAAGTAAATTAAAAGTACGTTTACCAGAAAATAAAATCACGAAAAAAGTAGACAATGACCACGACGACGATGATGATGATGACAAAGTTAGCTCAAAGTTTAAAAATGTTAAAAAATATCCTAACACAATAACCCCAAGCAGTAGGTTTAGTCCCAAGAAACCCGAAAGTATAAAAACTCAAAATTCTAAATTGACTAGTAGATCAAGGAAGGTAATTGACGATGATGACAACGACGATAATGATGACGATGACGACGATGATGATGACGACGATGATGATGACGACGACGACGACGACGACGACAACGATGATGATGATGATGACGACGACGATGATGACGATGATGACGATGATGATGATGACGATGATGATGATGGCGATGATGATGACGAAGACGACGATGATGATGACGGCGAAGATAGTGATGATGATGATGATGAAAATAACGAAAATGATAGTGACGATGACGACGACGATGATAACGAAGACGAAGATGAAGAAGATGAAGACGACGATGTGAAGAGAAGAAAATGGCCTAAAGCGAAAGTAGGTACAAAAGTACGGAGTCCCAACCGAGATGATAACAATAACGAAGATGATAGTTTTTTTGGTAGAATAAAACGAATGTTCTCAGGTAAATGAGTAGATAGGTCCCTGTCTCGCACGGAGCACGGAGGCACTCCCCACATCTGCATGGTCTTGGCCCCGCATGGGTCCCCTACTTTAGCCTAGCTGTCGCCTGCAGTCATTCGCGAGCGCTTACAGATTCAATGTTTTCAACTCTTAAACTTACTAACATTGTTCATTCTACAACTAGCGCTTAACAATAGGCGCTTCCAAACCTTGCACAGTATTAACTCGCAGTTAACTTTCTTTTCTCTACCGTATATACGGGATGTAAACCTCAAATTTTTACTGACTGCAGGCGATCGCTGCTTCTACATTGGATTGGGGGCGAAACCGGCGGTCCCAAAAATGACTTATGAACCCTACCAGTGCTGTCCTACTAAAGTCCAAAGTCCGACAAAAGTAGCCAAAGCGACGCCGACCAAGATGCCGTCCAAGACCATCGAAAAGGACAAGTCTAAAAGTTCAGAGAAACCAACCAAGGGCAAAAACAAGGCACTGGCTAAGCCGGACAAACCGGCGAAGGGAAAAAAAGGTTCAGTCGATTCTGAAAACATTTGGTGGTGGTAAACTGTAACTATTCTAGAAGTATGAACCTGCGTTAGCATCCTCGATGTTGGCGCAGGGCGGGGCGTGAACGCGAGGCGTCAAGCGGACACGATTGTTATTTATGTAGACTCTTTGCCATTCTCACCTCTGTAATATAGTGGTCTCGTAGAGAAATTCGACCTAACGTTGCATCAGTTTGTCATTGCCCATTAACATTGCTAGCTTTTAAATAACCTCGTGTCCCTTGATCCCGCAAGTACTTAACAGGGTTGAATGTTGTGACATGTTGCACGTGGACTGTATTCGCATCGCACATTCTTACTGTTCGTTACCTTCAACCTGCGCGTCGTTGAACGAGCGAACACAGTCCACGAATATTCATCTTTTCAAGATACATTCTTGTGCTACAATGAAGATCATGTGGAGACTAAGTATTGGGATGTATAGTGATAAAGCAGGTGTACAAATCTTTATATTGATTGTAAATTGATTCCAATATTTAGAAATTAAAGTGAAATGAGATGTAACATAACAACTCGAAGGCATTTCTTTTTATATTTTGCCGTGCCATCTTGAAAGACTTATAATTTGTTGTAAGGATTTCACGTTCATATAGTTTTCTAGTCTTCATGGAATCTCATTATTATGTAATGCGACATTTCGTTAACTTGTTACTTTAATTTTTAGAATTAATACCATAGTTGTTAATATTTTATACCAACACCAATTTTCAATTAACTCAGTGCCGGATCGTAGTGCAATAAATATCTTCATTGTCATTTCTGCAGTACCTACATAATTCGATTGGAGTTAGTCAGTTTTGGATGACAAAGTGTCTGCTCAATATTGTTACCTGTACACATTGTTTTAAGCTTGTGGTCATCCAAAACGTTTCTTAATCTCGTGACAGTGCTGGCGTTGTGAGACTTAGTCAAGATGTAAGTTGTAATGTTTGGCAGAAAATTAGAATGTATGTTTAAAATATTGTTACGTTGAATCGTTGAGTCGGCGCTGGAACAACCTTTTTGTTAAATAAATAATTTTCTATTAAAATTTTGTCATTACTCATTTCATACGAATGATGTCAGCATGGTTTAGTAGTTGTATCCGAGCATGCCTTATTGGATGTAAACTGGTGAGTTTCCAAAACAATTATATGGATGTGGTTTCTTATTTAATGTTGTATAGGGTTTTCAGCATAAAGTAAACTGTGAAAATATTCTAGGGAATCTTTTGGATGAATCCGAAGTCTTGGAATGGATGGTCGATCAGAAAAATGACGAAAGTATAGAAGAAATAGATAGAGACCAATTGTTCAAATACATCGAGACGAAGGAATTTTTGGCAGTGGTATTCTGTAAGTAAATAATGAAATCTCAGTATCTATTCGAATAAAATGACATAAAGTTCCACTAGTTGATCAGTTTTTAATAAACAAATTGTTTTTCAGATAAAGAAGAAGATCCAGACAGTCCAAAAATTCTCAGACACGTTGAATTAATTGATGACGAAGCATCAGAATATGGTATAAAAGTAGTCAAATGCAGCGACCGCCTGATGGCCAAGAAATATGGATTCAGAAACCCACCAGGAATCACATATTTCCGCAAAACCAAATACATTAACTATGATGGTGACATTGACGACGAGGAAGAGATTTTGGACTGGCTGACTAATCCAGAGAATATGGAACTAACAGATCACATAGAGAAGGTTAACAGAAAAATGTTTCAGAAGATACGACAGACATCGGACTATGTAGCCGTGTTCTTTTGTGAGTACTTTTTCATTTCAATATTGATATTGTAGATCATTCTTCGAGCCAAATAGTAAACAACTTAGTTATATTTTAAAATCAACTGTATTGCACATATAAATGTTTTAGACAGTAATGACTGCAAACAATGCCCCAGAGTGCTGGCGGAAATTGAGCACATAGATGACGATGCGGACGGTGCTGGAATCAACTTTGTAAAAATAGACGATCGACAGATGGCTAAAGAATATGGGGTGTTTGCACTACCAGCTGTTCTATTCTTCAAACTTGGCTCTAGAGATCCAGTAATTTATGCCGGTAACGTACAGACATTATAAGTAATATAGTTTGGCATAAAGCGGGCTAACCGATAAACAAAACTGCAATTACAGGTGATTTATACGATGAGCAACAGCTGTTGAGTTGGCTGTTAGTTCAGAAGAATCCAGCCGGTGACGTCATCGAAGCTTTGGAAGGTCAAGATCTTTTGGATCTCATCGAAGAGTCGTCTTCTTTAGCTGTTTACTTCTGTGAGTTGCTAAAGAAACTTTGATAAAAATTATACACTTACTACATGACACAACTAACTACATTGTACAGACAAAACAAAACACAAAGGTTGAACATTATTTTGAAACAAAGCAAATAATTTTAACAATATTAACATGAAATTGCTTTTAATGAAAACAGGGAACAAAACTTTGTGCGATATTTGCAATACAAAAGCAGCGAGAAAGTCAGGCAAAAAGAAGGACAAGCCTCCAGAGGACGAAGAAGCCGAACCAGATGGTACATCTATACCTGTTGAGAATTATAAATCCATTTTTGGAGTTTGTTCCCTTGCGTTTGAACCAGTTTTGTTAAATCCTGCAATGGCATGTAGCATGACTCAAGAATCTTTCATATATAATTTTCAAAAATCGGTTAGCGTTTACGCTTTTGTCATCACCTTGTAAGGAAATTAAGTAGTATTAATGTATTTTCTTCCCTGTGCACTTTTGTATCCTATATATAATACACCACGAGTAGACACACCAACGTAGACAGTTTGTCGACAATTGAGGATTGCTCACAGATCGTGGTTACACTATAATTGGCAACAGATGTTGACGTTCCAGATGGTCCGGACTGCGAGCAATGCATCGGTATCTTAGAAGAGCTTGAAAATATTGACGACGACTGCGATAGACATGGAATCAAGTTTGTCAAAACCCAGGACTTTTCTATTGCCGAGTCGTACGGAGTAACTGACTTTCCTGTGCTAGTGTACTTCGAAACTAACGTGCCTAATGTATACGAAGGATCGCTAGCGGAGGAAGAGGAGGTTTTGCAATGGCTGATCACGCAGAAAACAGAAGACCGGATTGAATTAATTACTAGAGTAATGTTGGAAAAAATGGTAGAAGAAACGCAGTATTTGGCTGTTTACTTCTGTTAGTATATCTATGATATTTAATAGGGTAGATCTATTATTTAGCTTCTTTCTAAATTATCTCCAAAATAGAATATAACTAAACTTCTCTAGACTGTATGTAAATAATACAACAATGTTTTTAGATAAACTTAACTGCCACATTTGTGACCACATTCTGGAAGAGTTAGAAAAGATTGACGATGAATGCGATGTCTACGGTATCCATATGGTCAAAATTCAGGATCCACAACTCGCTAAAAGATATTCCATTAAGACTTTCCCCGCACTAGTATACTTCAGGTAAAATATTAGAATTTAAAACAAAAGCAAAAATTCAAAGTAAGCGTGGTCGTAATAAAGTTTAAAATTACAGAAACGGCAATCCTTTACTATTCGAAGGTGATTTGCAAAACGAAGACTCGATCTTAGAATGGCTTATCGACGATGATAACCGAGAACTCGCTGATGAAATCGAATCAGTCAACGAGAGAATGTTGGAAAGATTGTTACACGAGTCACATTTACTAGTTGTGTTTTTCTGTAAGTAGCGCTACAAAACCTCGTTCAAAAAAATTACAATAGTAGGTACACTTGTATTTGTGGTTCTTGAAAATTATTATGTTTTGAATAATTTACAGACGACGATGAAGATTGTCAGGAATGTGAAGAAATCCTCGAATCGTTGGAAGAAATCGACGGCGAGGTTGATCAGTTCGGCATAGATTTCGTCAAAATAGCAAGTCCCGAGGCAGCATCTAACTACAACATCGTCAACATACCGTCTCTAGTGTACTTCCGCAAGCAATCACCGATGCTTTACGACGGAGACCTACATCAAGTGGACAGGGTCCTCCAGTGGCTGACTTCTCAGGACGTTTTTGAAATTAAAAACGAAATTGAGGAGGTTAACCGCAAGATGCTGGACAAGCTTTTAGAGGAAAATGAATTCTTGGCTGTTTATTTCTGTGAGTTTCTTTCCTCTTACGAACTTTTTGAACTTGGCATTAACTTGACGTTGCCTTTTATTGTATTCTAGATGAAAAATCGCCGGAAAGTCGCGCCGTCTTAGAGAAATTGGAGAACATCGACAGTGAAACTGATAACTTGGACATTACATTTGTGAAGATGGAAGATCCACGTTACGCTCGCAAATGGGGAGTCACCAAACTGCCTGCTATAGTCTACTTTAGGAAACGATTCCCCAGCATCTACCGAGGTAAAATTCTGTGACAAAGATTTAGAGTTGTAGGTTATGAGAGTAGTCATACAAACGAAGTTTGTTCCAGGTGACCTAATGTCGGAAGAAGAAGTGTTGGAGTGGCTTCGGAAAAACAGATTCAGGCAACCGGAGCTCAACATATTCATGTACGCGTTAATAGCGCTCTCGATAGCGTTTATAATGTATACAGCGTTCTTAATGCAGTGCTTCAAGCCCGCCCCGCCTGCGCCGGCGCCGCACCCTAAGCAAGCGTGAGAGTGACCTACTCCGCAAATGACATTGACTTTTCTATGATTGTGACAGCCCTCCGAGGCATCAAACGGTTTTGAAATTTGAGCTAGGGATCCATCAATGGCGTCTTCAGATGCCGGTGGATTATTTTAGACGTAATTGAACGTTCTTGGGATCAAACTTATGTTATACGACTAGCCCCGAAGCGGCTCCGAACACTGGATTGACAATAGAACGTTTTAGTTAATTCGATATACTTTAGAAAATGTTACTCGGTTCTCTCATTTGAATGTAAGTTTTCTATGGCATTTTAAATTTATTATTACCTTCGCCAAGACTGTAATGAGTTTTCTTTAGAGATCCGTACGGCTTAAAGCCTTTTTCCAGTGTAAACAAATACATGTCGAATCGAGATTTTTACAGATGTCTCGTTTTATTTTATTTATGTCTATAGCCTTTAGGTAAAGTTGAGCCTTTGTTAAGTTTGTGTTCAAATTTTCTGAGCTCTTGAACATTATTACTCGATGTAGTTTATAAATTTAAATTCGCTGTTTTAAAATAACTTTTAGTAGCCGCCGTGAAAATAAACTATGTGTCACCTCTTGAACTATATCTTGAATTAGAGTGCTGAATGTTATACCGGTGCTATTTTAGTGTTTCGTGATTGTCAAGATGCGTGTTTTATGTTACTGACTTTTTGTGTATATTTAGAGTGGTTTTGTTCTGGAGCTCGAGTATCGAGTGAATGGTTGAAGCGGAATCTGGACTGATGCCCGTGTTTGCTACGTTACAAATGTTACAACTATCATAGATATTAATATATTTTATATATATATAATAAGTTTTCCTCAAATCATAACTATCAAAATTCCTTTCAGATGAAAGCATCTCCCTAACCTCAACAGCCTATAATGGTCCACTGCTGCACGCAGGCCTCCCCCTGATTTTATCTCATGGGGGGGTAATGCCCATAAACCCCACGCTGGGCATGCGGGTTGGGGATCGCTTTTCGGTAGGCGCTGCTGCCTGCCCCCGGTGTATGTCCCTTACCCCCGAATACTCAAACGCTCGTCTCAAGTCTCGGTTCTTTGACAGTATTCAATGAAAATGTGTCTAAAATTCGTCACTTGAGACGAGATTAAATCTGAGATATGTTTGAGTATTCGGAGGTTAGTCGCCTCTTATTTCATGTCATCTCATGTCATATTCGATTCTTATTACCTAAGTAGATCCCTGATTGATTACTTCGAACATTTTAAGTACCTATGCTTCCGACGAGACTATCGGAATGGAACAGGGTTGCGGGTTCACGTCCCGTCGGAAGCAAAACTTTTGTAACGTACCAACACGCCCGAACTATTCTGTATCATTCCCGCTCGTGTATTTTGTGTATTTTAGACCTTCAATATAATGAGAATTTTAGTAAGCATCGATAAAATTGTACCAAAATAACACATAACCCTCTGGTAAGTTTGGGTTTTATGTTATGGTACTTACCTAAGCCATTTTAGTACATAATATGCCGCTAAAAATATGCTCAATCAGAGTTGGAACGCTAAGACAGGCGTGTTTAATGTTAACGTTGTATATAAAATGTAAATAAATATAAAATAAATAAAAATAGTAAAACAATTATTTCGTTTCATTTCCTAAGATAGCCTCATGCACTGACATGCCATTAAACAATGTGAAATAATAAATATATAATAAGGTTTATAACATTTAATTAGGTATATAAAAGCCATAATAATTAACTACAATCTTTAAATATAAAATTAATCAGTCTAATTTTTTTACGGACTCCGAATGCATATTCGGTCCTATTCTAAATAAAAAATCATATAATTACTGGATGAATATTAGGTGCATAGGTAAACTATTGAATAGATAAAGCATACCTACAAATAAAAAAACCATGTGTCTAACAAAAAATCTACCTACGTTTTACGAGACCAAAACTGTTTATATGATAATTTGTGACTGTGTATAATGAATTCATGTCTTTGGCAAGCTATTTTTATAAAAATAACTACGAACAAAAAAGGAACTCACTCCCGTAAATAACTCTTGTAGTAAATCTCTTTGAAAATCTCTATATATCCGAATTTATATGATGTCTAAGCGAATATCTTCATAGTTCTTCAAATAGTTCTTTTTTTCAGTCTCAAACAGTTCTTTCAGGCGTTCAGTGAATTGAGCATGAACTTCGTCGATTTCTTCTTGGGTTGGTTCTAGATTCTTCTTTACTTCCATTGGAGCGCCAACTGAAATTGTATTAGCAATTTAGTGCCTTACAAAAACTTATAAGCAAGCGCTTTATTGCTTTTGGTCAGTAGGGCGAGTTTATTTGGCGGGACGTGATCGCGACGTCTTATTTCTCCATAGACGACCTCTGTGGCGCGGTGGGCGAAGGTCCGCCTGCGACACAGGAGGTTGCGGGTTCGATTCCCGCCTTGGGACAAATATTTGTACGATCTGCAGGTAATTGTTCCGGGTGTTCTGGTCGTTTTCTTAATATTAATATTAAAAATTTGGTTTCACGGATGTTATTTTTTGGTTAGTCAGTTATTAGGTACCTTCAAAAACTTGAACTCACCAACGGTAGTAATAGGACTCCTAAACGGCAGCACTCCAAACGAATACTGGAAGATCCCCCTTCCCAACGGAAACATCGGCGATACGCCCGTCAGCTTCTTGACTTTCTCTTGGAACCTTCTTAGCAGGCTGTCTTCAGGGTTTTCGAAGGGCTTGAAGATATCCGTCTCGCCGAATGAAAATACTGGGACAAGTGACGCCCTGCAAAAAAGATTAAAACTGTGGTTATTCTCACAGAAAATAATTAATTGTGTGTATTGTTCAATTTTTGTTTTCTAGTTAAGGTAATCTTGTGTGATCAAGGGTTCGAATCTGCAGGTCGATTCAGATGTATTGTGTAACACACAACAATGCATCTTAATCGCATCTTGTATCACTCATACTGTTTCCGCCGCTAATTTTTTCTATTTCTTTAATATTTACTTTTACAGAGCTGTGTTATTTAATTACCCTTTGACCAGGTGAGATGACGATTTGCCAAAGACTGCTGGCAGATGCTGGACGCGGCAAGCTGAAGACAAGGCGCTATGGCGCTCATTAGGGGAGGCCTATGTCCAGCTGTGGACTAATATAGGCTGATGATGATGTTGATGGCGAAGGTCTGCCTGCGACGCAAGAGGTTGCGGGTTCGATTCTCGCCTCGGGACAAATGTGTGTACGATCTGGAGACATTTGTTCAGGGTGTTCTGGTCGTTTTCTATGTATAATTTAAAAAAAAAAAATCTATGTATTGTACTATATTATGTATATCAGTTATCTAGTACCCATAACACAAGCTCTGCTTAACTTGGGGCTATATAATGTTGTGTGAATTGTCCAGCATTATTAATTATTATTATTTTATTATTTCATTATCATGATCAGTGATCGCACAGCATCATTTAGCCCCAAAGTAAGTCGAGCTTGGAATGATATCCTTCTAACCGAATTTTAGCCACAACGGCCAGTTTCAACGGAGACGGCCCAGCTGCGCAGGGACATATCATTGTGGATAATAAATTTATAAAATAATAACAATGGTGGACAATTCACAACATCAATTCAGTTACTTTATTCATAACGTTTTGGGTTAAACAAAATAGCAACAAAATAAAAATTGATTGTCTATTATAATTAATTTAATTGATTATTCGTAGAAAAAGCAGCCAATGAGCAGGAAAATGGTATGGGGAAAATCACAGACATTATTTTGGCGGCTGCGGGAAAATACTCACCAATTTGAATATGAACGTAGCTTTTGACGTAGAAAGGTTTTACATTTTTACTCAATTATGCTTCAGAACGATCCGTTCAGCAAATATATAGCGTGAAAAAATAATTAACATCTACAGTGTCATACCAAAATTGAACCTTTAATTAAGGGAAATTATTTTTGTGTTGATGAGGAAACTCAGACAATGTTGTCATCGCGATAAATAAGCGAGCTAACTACGCCTCGGTAAACTTAGTGTAAATCACCCTCCAGCCAGATGGGATTTCGTCTTTACAACCTGCGAAAGACTGCAGGCAGATGGTGGATGCCTCCAGCTGAAGACAGGGCGCCAAGACGCTCATTAGGCGAGGCCTAAGCCCAGCAGTGGACTAACATAGGCTGATGATGATAATAAATAAGCGAAAGTTAAATTTAATCCTTACCCAGACTTCATCGCCACACGTATAAATCCTTTCCTTCTACTTAGTATCACTTTGTACTGTCCAGGATGCGAATCCAACGCCTCAGCAGCACCCCCAATCATCAGCACCAGACCATTCCCTTTATACTTCTTAGCATCTAGGAAGTACAGCAAGCTGCCTTCATCGCACGCCCTCATGCCCAGAGATAAGATGAAATCCCTGAAGAAAGGTACCAAGAAATGTCCTCCTAGGGTTGCAAAATTCGTTTTGATTCCAGGAAATTTGCCTTTGAAGTCTAGAGCGTTCGTGGCGAAGGAACACAGGGCTCCTTGTGACAGTAAGCCGTGGGGGTAACAAGCGAAAAGATAGTTCTTTGACGCGTCCAATTCTGCTGTCTTTACGAGTTGCATTGGGAAGTAAGCGCTGTAGAAGCGCCACATTGACCAGTTTCTGATCCATTCTAACCTGAAACAAGTAATATTACGTAAGCCGGCTTAGAATTGGCACTACCCTAACTCTTCCCGTGGGTGTCGTATGGGAATTAGGGACATATATCGTTCAGCATAGTTCATCTAGAATTGATCCCCCATGAAAAAAAAACAAGGCCTGCGTCCAGCTGTGGACCATTATAGGCTGTTGAGCTGAGGGTAAGGTGTAAAAAACAAAAGCTTTCCTTTTGGCTTTGCCGTATCGAGGAGAAAAGAAACAGGACTTTTCTCAATGTTAAATTGAGTATTTCGTACCATAGTAACCATAGAAAAGGGTTGCAGCGAATTTTACCTCTATAAAGACTACCATGGAGGCAAAACTCGCCGAATGGTATTGTACCAAGATTGTACCATACAATGGCACAAGCCGTTGATGGTACAATTGGTATTTACTTACTCCTGTAGCTCAGCAACCCAAAGTGGACATGCCTTGTGACGCAAGACTTCTCCAGGCATCGTGGTTCTGAGATATCTCTAACCTGCTTCTAGCATCAAGTTCGCGTAGACCTGCTTTCACTTCGTGAATTCAAAAATACCAGGGGAGGCAGACTGGTCTACGCCTTATTGATTTTCCTTTAAAAGTACACGTTCTTGCTCCTTACCCTGTGGAAATCTGGTAGGAATTTGTCTATGGTAGCACAACTTACTTCCTCCCCCCTTGATTAGGCGCGAACACATCATTCAACATCCAGTACCCGTACAGCAACCCCAAGTACCAGTACTTGGAGTATAGCAGCTGTATGTACAGGTAGATGCAGGCTCCTTCGCCCGCGAGCGCTATGCTCATCCATACAACGGCTGCGAGCGTCTGGAGCCGGCGCTGCATGGGCACGTGCAGAGGGGCCCATTCTACGCCTAGGGCGGTGGAGATCTGGCTGGAATTTAAAGATAATCTATTTAGATAGAGGAATTAAAATTCCTTACTTCTCAAATTGGCGAAATATAAAGAAATTACTGAATCAAGGTAGCAAAGATCTTGAGTAAATAGGTCATTACGTCATTACACTAATATTATAAATGCGAAAGTTTGGTTGGATGATCGTTACTTTTTCACGACAAAGCTACTGAACGGATCAGGCTAATTATTGCATACCTAGCTAGATTAAGCTCAAAGACTGGAATCTAACTTTGGCAACTTTTATCCCATAAAAAAGTTCCCATGGGATAAATATCCATAGACACAACGCGTCCAAAGCCGCAGGCAGAAACTGGTATGTCATAAAAATCAGCATTCAGATCAGAAGGTCTGATGACAGATTCTGTTTACTTCCCTGCCAAATTATATTAAAATCCTTACAGCCGTTTAGACGTGAGAAGGTAACAACAACATTACTTTCGCTTAAGGCGCATACTTACCCAAAAACAAGAAAATTAGGTGTTTTCGAACCCGTTTTCCGACGAAAATATTCATTCTAGAGCTCTGAAATTTATATATCCTGTAACATACATCCTGAAAGGTCCTTTGGAGGTTCCAAATATTTGCTGTTAATCATAGTGTAGTTGCTATACTGTTAGTTATAGTGTATGTGTAGCGGCTTCGAACCCACTTTTTATCGGCGTCTCAAATTCGATTAGTACCAAATTCAGTATAGTGATTCACATAGTTCATACCTATCGCTTGGAGGTCCATTAGCTTCAAAAAGCAGTCTAATTAATGAAATCAAACGTAAAAACGTATTTGCACCTACAAAATCTGTGATTCAAACCTGACCAGTTACACGTCGCCCAACCGCAGAGGATCCTATTATTTGGTTGATTATGGCACTACATAGTATGCTGAACCGAAAACAAGGACTCTTTGCTGCATAAAGGCGCGCGGAAAGGTCCAAGGTCATTTGCCTTACTATTCGTCTTAAATAATATTATAAGGATTTGTTTGTTTGTTTGTACCTATAGCTTCGTTTTTTTGTGTGACTATGAAGAAACCACTAGTCCAATTTGGAAAACTAGTAGATAGCTTCAGTCTTTGTGAGTAACACTGGCTAATACATAGGTAGGTACATATGTTTAATAGCAGTTCTTACTATGCACTAATGAGGTTTTCTTACTAATTATTTCTCAATCAGAATATTTTACTTTGTTGTTAGTTGATTATTTAGTATACCATTATAATAAACAAACAGACGACGTCATTATACTAACTAACCGATAAGCAAATAGTTGTACCTACACAAGGTCATCTTAAACGGTCAAACAAGTATTTTTTCTCTCGTCAATATCCAATAAAAACTATATTAAACATTTTGATACTTATTGACGGAACCAGGAGACACGCCATGATATTTTTTCTGCGTTCCACAAGCATGAAAACCAGCGAAAAAGTAATTTGCCGCAAATCTTAAACCATTTTCTATGAACTATGATTAAACCAACATCGATTTACTATTATTTTTGGAGCATTTAGGAAAATAAGAAATGTACAAAAAATCTACATTTTCCCAAATGCTCCCAAAATACAAATTAATCAAAGTTGATTTTACCATAAATTCATAGAAAGGTTAACTATACCAAAAAATCGTAGGAGGCCCCTACGCGTCCAGTATAACAATACTTTTAGAATGCTGCTAAGACTCCCTCCCCCGTTTTTGTAGAGCCTCAGAGCAGAGACGTTTGCTCAATATCGAACTGATGGTTTCCATGCAATCATTCGGAAGACAACAACATCTCTGATGAGCAGAACGAAGGCCAGTCACAAAAGCATCCTAAAAACCGTGGCGGATCAATGTCTGTCAGGCAGGAGACAACAATAATCCGATACAATACAACACATTAGCAAAATATGTATGTTCTTTGGGTATGATGCGAGATTGGATGTTAGCTGTAGGTATGTAATTTAATTTAATGTAACTTAATCTAATTCATTCTAATCATTTGAATTTGTAACCTAATTTATCTAATCTTATTTATTGTTTTATTGATTGTAATTTTGAATTTTATTTAAAATGGTGTACCTATGTGTCCTAAGGATTAATTAATTATCTGAAATATGCAGGTCTCGACAGGGCCTTCGCATTTGCTCCCCTTGGAGTCTACTGCCTACGTTCGTCAGGTACCGAGACTCTGCTGATTTAATAAAAATATCAGCGCTCGGATCAACACATCGTGCCTGATCCGAGCGCTGGTGAGTATCTATCTGGCACAGCGCACCAGCATGCATTGTCATACTTGGGGACGGTTCCGACCATAGACATAGAATTTTTTCACTACGGTTCCGACTAGTATTGATAGGTATCAGTCGAGCTACCTGTAGATTGTTTGCAAGAGCAGTTAGCTCAATTGTTTCAATTGCAAGTACTACTTGTTTTAATTTAATTCTATTATTTGATTTTAATTTTATTTGTTAATAAAGAGTATTAAAAATCTCTGAAACAAATAAATACAATAACTATTTTATCTTTTTTTTTACTGTGGCGCAGTGGGCGAAGGTCCGCCTGTGACGCAGAAGATTGCGGGTTCGATTCCCGCCTGGGAACAAATATTTGTATGATCTGCAGGTATTTGTTCCGGGTGTTCTGGTCGCGTTCTGGGGCTGGATAATGCTGTGTGAATTGTCCAGCATTATTTATTTATTATTTAACCATCATCGCCATATAAATAAGAGTACGTACATACGCTAGAATCACTGATATCTGTGGCTAGAACCTAAGAATACACACAAGGATGCTCTTCGTACGCCGCACCCGAAAACCTCACGCATTATCTGATACCAGCTATCTATCCTCGGCTCGGCATCTACATTAATCAGTAAAATTCCATAGGCACACACGCATACCTACCTACACAGTTTATTGTAAATACGTTTTGTACTTAAAAAAACCTATCTTAATCGCCTTACGGAGGGTTTGCATAATTATTTGTTATCAGTCTTTCAAGAGAAACAGTATTATTTGATAGCAAGGGAAATGAACTGTGGACTTGATAGAAAATACTATCCAGACCTACTTCTAAAAACGTACTTATTAAAGTATTCCGGGGTACCAATCGATAGCCATTCAGTAGGTATCATTTAGAACTTAGAACAGACTACCTAAAACCTAAGGGCAGTGAAATTTTCAAAAACTCAGATACTGACAACAGACCCTCTCGACTTCAAGAATTCTTCTAAATTCGGCAGTTTTTTTATCGTGATACATCGTCACCCTTCGGCCACATCTTCACTTTCCATCAGGTGAGATTGTGGTCAAAAATTGGTCTATAGATTATGTATGATAGACTAATAAATTAAAAACTTATACAGGTATAAATTATTAATTCACTGACACTGCGTGAACTGCAGGTTCTACCTATCAACACGAAAACGTTCGAGTAGACGCTAATTGTTTTAAAAAAAAAACGTTTGTGGTCAAATTTAGACCCCAATTAATTACTAAAGACTGATCTCACGCTCCCACACCAACTGTTATTTCAGTGCAGAGCAGTTTTAAACTTTAGTTTGAAATAAAGCGTTTCTAATAACGATTATATTCGTGTTCAATATTCATTGATCAAGTCATTCAATAATTATTGATTTGAAGACCGGACGTCGTCACTTTTTTATCTCATGAGGGGCCCATAATCCCCACCCTGGGCATGCGGGTTGGGGATCGCAGTTCGGTGGTAGATGTATTCTGGAAGAGGCGCTGCTGCCCGCCCCCCGTTGTATGTCCTTGTAGTGTCTTAAGACATCCACGTGAAGAGTTGGGTTCAGTTCGCGCAGTGCCAGGAAATTGAAAATAACCCTGGTGGCTTCAATTAATTTGTTCAATCATTGCGATTTGTTAAATGGACTCAAATAAGGAAACGATAGTAATAAGAGCTAATTAAAGAAAGAGTACAGATGTATGTAAGCAATATGACTCTATTGAATAACGAATTAAATCGAATGGAAAAATACATATTACTGCGGAAAATACCCACCAAAATTTTAAAAAATCCGTTCTTGTTCTATTTAAAAAATAGAAAAAATCTACATTTTTTTTAAATTACTAACAGTCGGTACCTACCTAATAATCTAAATATTTCAACGTTTGTCTTTTTGTCAATTAACTTTAGAACTTTTAGAGTAGGTAATCTGTGAATTGCGTCGTGGGCTACATTATTATTTAAGACACGCGGTCCGCCCCAGCAGTGGACCTTACAGGCTGTTGAGGATTAAGGTTGAGGTCCGCCCCGGCTTCGCACGGATATATTCTATAGCCTATGTTCATCAGGGATAATGTAGGATTCTTATGGCGAAAGAATGTTCCAAATCGGTCCAGTAGTTTCGGAGCCATTTCGGAGCCTATTCAATTCAAACAAACAAACAAATCTGACATCTTCATAATATTATGTATAGATATGTAGATGATCTATATATATATATATATGCCTATACCCAGCAGTGGGCTGTGGATGATGATGATAGATGATCATGTTATGTAGGTAAACCTAATCTATATATTTAATATTAAATTTAACTATAATTAAACAACTAACTACATTTTGTAACCTATAGCTCTTCGTTAATAAATAAAGATTTTTTGTTTCGCGTAAGTACGCTTCAAAAACTTTAACGGATAATTATTGCCTTTACAAATAAACTTGCCACAAACTGCAATGATAAAATGTAAGGTTAACAGATTGAACCTAATGCGACTAACCTTACATTAAGATAAAAACACATTATACGTGACATACCATCTATAAGTACCTACTAATATTATAAATGCAAAAGTATGTTTGTTTATTTGTATGTTAGTCCTTCCTTCACGCCCTAACTAAGCAACCAACCGACTTGATTTTGCCATAGAGTTAGTTGAAAGGACGGAGTGTAACATAGGCTACTTTTTGTATATGGGTTAAAACAGTTCCCATGGGATAAAAATAACCTTAAACAACGCGTGTGACAGCTGCTGTCACACGCGTTGTTTAAGGTTATTTTTATCTGCAGTTACTACCTAATAATTACACTCATGCTAGCTTCTGTCCGTGGCTTTATTCGCGTTTTTTACAAACAAAGCGTAGACATCAAGTAGGGAAATTTCTATAGTCGAAAGAATTTACAAAACTGATCCAGCAGTTTAGAAAATTATCCTTACAATAAAAAAATAGCACATTCAAACAAACTTGAACAATGAATAATGTCTCAAAAAAAATCGACTTCGACGCCCAAAACAAACCCAATTAAGTACCTATTAAATTTCGTAGAAAATTGCACCACTACGAGTTACGCACTATAATAATAATAACAAAAAACCATAAACTTAAACAAGTTTTAGATTAGCAATCATAGATTAAATAGATATTGAAGCTTTAAAACCACGATAAATCCCAATAAAATCCTATCCAATTGTAATTACAGCTTAAAAGTGTATTAAATTATATCAAAAATAATAAAGGACTCACCTAAAAAGTTTTAAAATGAAATCGAACATTGTTTACTATCACACGTTCGCACTGTGTTCACGAAAACCGCAACTACCGTCATCCGAGGATGAGAATTATATACATACTGAGGCCGGTCAGTGGTTCCATGATTACTCTGATTAGAGTCAAGCTTGGCACAGAGGTTCTCAAATATTCGTGTACGCACCATACAGTTTGTTTACTATAAAATACACAAGTACACCGCACGCCGACTAATGGAATGTCTACGATTGTATTTTAATAAGAAAAAGTACAGATTTAACTCTTGACACGATGCTCTTTTTTAGGGTTCCGTACCTCAAAAGGAAAAAAGGAACCCTTATAGGATCACTTTGTTGTCCGTCTGTCCGTCTGTCCGTCTGTCCGTCTGTCAACCCACTTTTCTCAGAAACGCGTAGGGTTATCGAGTTGATATTCACATCATATACGCAGGCTCGTAACCTCTTGAAGCCTCGACATAAATCAAACTTCTAAGTCAACGCAATCAAAGTTACAGCTGTTTATGTCTATTTTTTTTCAATTTTCCAAGGGAATCACATGCACACAAAACCTATAGGGTACTTCCCGTTGACCTAGAACCATGAAATTTGGTGAGAAGCAAGGTCTTATAGTGCAAGTAAAGGAAAAAATCCGAAAACCGTAAATTTGTAGTTTATTCACAGAAAAAATATTTTTTTAATCTTGCCATGGACCAAAAACCTATAGGGTACTTCCCGTTCACCTAGAACCATGAAATTTGGCACGAAGCAAGGTCATATAGCAAAAATAAAGGGAAAAATCTGAAAACCGTAAATTTGTAGTTTATTCACAGAAAAAATATTTTTTAAATCTTGCCATGGACCAAAAACCTTTAGGGTACTTCCTGTTGACCTAGAACCATGAAAATTGGTGAGAAGCTAGGTCTTGTAACACAAGTAAAGGAAAAAATCCGAAAACCGTAAATTTTTAGTATATTCACAGAAAAAATAATTTTCGAATCTCGCCATGGACCAAAAACCTGTAGGGTACTTTCCGTTGACCTAGAACCATGAAATTTGGCAAGAAGCAATGACTTATAGCACAAGTAAAGGGAAAAATCAGAAAACCGTAAATTTGTGGTTTATTCATACAAAATAGTACATTGTTACACTAGGGTTGGACGTAACTTATTTAGTCTCGAGACGCCAATAGTTAGAGGGACTAAATAAGTTACGTCATAATCGTTATCAAATCAGAAAATTATTGTGCCTTATTCGTCTGGATTTGACTGATTTCTTTGCTAAAGAGTTTGTACGGAACCCTTGATGCGCGAGTCTAACTCGCACTTGACGTTTTATTTAATTTTGGCTATATTTATTTTATTCCTTGTTGACCGTAGAAAATATTAGAAATGTAAAATTTCTAGTCTCGCGCTAAACTAGCTAATTCGAGCCACTTATTCTAACTCGCACACAAAGTAATACAAATCAAACTCGTCTATATACTTTATGGATTTATGTAATCTTGTTATAAACGTGATTAAAAATGTCCTTAATAAAACACACGTGTGTACCTACGCGTAACACGCGGCGACGCGACGCGACACGGTGGTCGTCGTGGATCGGTAATTAATATAAGTTTGAGAAACCCTGGTTTGCACTATTAATAACTGTAGGTATACTGTTTCTCGCGTCATATGTTTCCTTTGTTTTGTAGGTATTTTGTTTACGAGTTTTGCTATTTTGTCTCATCTCATCTCCCAAATCCAACAAGAGAGACTTTTGACGAATTCGTTTCAATATAATTTTCAAGCAAATATACCTTTTAGAGTCAACAATTTTATTCTTACGTTTTTGAAGGCTGGTTTATAATTTTCATTAACATTCAATAAGCCTTGAGACCAAGTGCCAAGGTCATGCCATTCAGTCCCGTCCCGTGTGTTATCTATCTCGGTAATTGTTTTATTCTTTGTTATTGACTATTATAATAACTCAACGTCAATAATCACGCATCTTGTTCAAAGTACAGAGAATAACCTTGAACTTTTTAATCGGGATCAAAGTCAAATAAGTACACTGACTCATGTCATATGATATAAAAATATACCTAATAATAATATGATCAAACATATCAGAAAGTTAAACAATCAGATATAAAAATATAAATTTATTATCACCAAACTTGTAAAATTTAGGACTACTTCAAGTGGTCCTGAGCTTCCTCTACCATGACAACGTAATCCTAATCACGATCAGAAAAATATAACAATCGTAAAAGTAGGTATAAGTAGCCATTAAGACAGATAATAAAACCCAAATGCAGGTTTGAGTATGGAGTCTCCAGTTCCCCATTTTACATAAGACAACATAAAAACAAAATATATTATTTTATGTTGAGTAACTTTCTTTGCTGGCTGTACTTTAACATCAATAACTCATACATAGCACACAAGCCTTGCCATCTTGCCAAACCCGTTAGTATGCATACACATTTATGTAGGTAGGTACCTCAAATAAACCCCTAAATAAAATAAAACAAATTCATACATACTTCACGCATCCACAACTTTCTTATCAGTTCACATTACTGTTGATAATCTCTTTAAAGTTCTTGATACGTTGCTCTGTTTCTTTGATGCTGTCCTTTAGGTCCTTGTGGATTTCGCTATAAGCTCTGATGGACTGGTTGGTCTCCGTGAATATATTCTGCAGGATTTGGAGGTAGAGGATCCTGAAAGATCATATATTGTTTAGAGTATGTAGATATAAAGCTTTCCGACAGCCAGGCCACATGTACTTATTTGTGACCTTGGTGGTATGAATAAAAAATGATATTAATTTAAAATTGTTTGTGATTTTCCAACCCATTACAAGGCAAAATCTTCCTTAAAATTTCCTATTATCTCCATTATTATTCTGTTCAAAAATTTATGTATAATAAAAGATTTACTTTAATGTCTCATGGCCTCTCTATAAGCAAAAAACCTTAACTCAAGAGATATTTGTCATGTTTTAAATTGCATACACAAATTTGCACATCATCTAGCCCCAAATTCGGAATTCCATTGTACTTATACCTACTAAGAGATCTCACTTTGCTCCTCCAAAGAGCTCTCCCAAGAGACCTCAAAACTTACTTTGATTTGAGGTCCAAAATCCTTGTTTTCAGTGACAGCAGCTCACTAGAGTTACCAGTAAATCCATTTGCATCTCTGACTCGATGGGTCAGCCACTGCATCATCAGCTCCACCTTCTCATTCTCTTGTTCTTCCATAGTACTCAACTTATCATCAATACTTGTTTGAAATTCCCTTATTTTGTCTTTAGTTAACAGTTTGGCATTACAAAGCTGTTTTACATTCTCAAGCTCATTGCTCAGAGTGGGAATTTTGGTTTGTATTTTTATGATTATGGACTGGTTCAGCTCTGCTTGCTCGTCGAATGTGAGCTCCGATGCAGTTTTGTGCATGAAACCTGAGGAGACAAAAATGTGGTTAAGAGTTAAACAAATATTCATAAAAAATACATTGCATCCGGGAGGTCAATGAAAGCTGCTAGTAGGTACAGGACTGGATGGCATACTGTGGTAGATGGCATGAACATGGGTAGGCCTATACACAGGAGTTGATGATGAAAGAGATGTGGTTCAACAATAATAAGTTGACATATTGTTCCTAAACAACCAAAGCAGATAACTAATGGTCTATGTGGAAAGAATTTTCCTCAGGACAACCAGTACCCAATCTACATAGACAAGAGACAACCAGTTGTCTTGTTCGGCTGTCTGGGCGGAGCATACTATGTTGACTGTAGTTAATTACCCAGCAAAGAAGAAGTGGTGTCATCGGCAGTGCTCAACTTGTGGAGGCTCGTGTGATGCGTAAGGTCACAATCAGAGATGATTCTGCTCACTTTCCCCTTCAGCTTAACTTTAAGCTTGTCTTCGGCACAAAGTTCTCTGATGATGTCTAAGAGAATGTTATCTTGAGAATGTTTTAGGTCGACGTGACAAGACAAGTCGTCTGTACTTGTAATTGAATCCATATTGAGCGAATGAGCGATATGTTCAACAGAATACCAGGGACGAGGGAGCTCTTATTGAATATTTGTTTCAATCAAAGAGAATCCAATACAATGTACGGTTAAATTGTTTTATGCAATGTACGAAGAGTTCCAATTTATTTTTCCTGTCTGTTATTTTGACTTCTTTTCAAAGAGTTTAGTTTATTTTATTCTCTATTGACTTGACTTTTGTTTTGTTTGTAAACGTAAGTATTGTATAACAACTTCAACTAGAGGTGGGCGTTAAATCAATTAACTACTTTTATTAACAGCTTTCTGTTCGTCAACGAATCAACTGTTTTTCGTCTATGAAAAAAGCAGTTGAATGTTAAACTAATAAATTACGTCAACGTATTCGCAACGAAATCTCAGAAGCATGAAGCTTCATGTTAAATTCTCATAGTTCCAATTTCCAATCCTTTCGCGCCTAATCATACCTTCTCACTCGCACTTCCACTAATACACCTGAATAAAAATACGCGAAAACAGTTCTTATTGTTCGTGTCTTAGAATCTAACTTAAATGATTACAGGTGCGGTGCATGTTTTTGTATGTAGATCGTTTCAATTGACCTATTTATTTTAAAATTCGTCACAAACAAAATCAGTGCGTTCAAGGCCAAAGTTCACTGCGGATGAACTGCATCGCGTGCGTCCGACCAAATAAAAGTTTTGATTTCGGGAGAAGCATTGAGGGATGAGATTCGATTATGTAAACTGTTGTTATTTGTTTAGTAGTTACTAGTGTTTAAGATTTAATCCTAATCTCCTACCTAAGCCTGGAAAAAGTACGAAGGGAAGCTCATTTTACTTTAAAAAATCGTTAACATTATACCTACTTTTTACGAAAACGTTGACATTAATATTCAAGTGTTAGCAAAACTTTCAATGCATTAACAGGTAGTTAGAACCTGTTGACGAAAACGTTGACAATAATATTCAAGTGTTAGCATGACTTTCAATGCATTAACAGGTCGTTAGAACCTGTTGACGAATTAACAGCTTTTTTAACCTGTTGACCATAGACGAAAAACTGTTACGTTAAATTAATATAAAAACCTTCAATGACACACCTCTAACTTCAACTTCTTCATGGTGCCGAGCGCCGCCGCCAATCGCCGCCGCTTGCTTTTCAAATTCGTATTTATTTTTGACATGACATTAACAGTCATTAACTATCTTGACAGATTCTAATTGGTTTTAATCTCTGAGGTTACCCTTCTTCTTCTAAGGGTTTTAATCTATGAGTTTGAGTACGTAATACCAAAAACAAAGTAGTCAAGTCAATCTATGAGTAGAAAAACCAAAGGAGATGGTGTTTGAATTATTGGTCATACAAATATGATCTATTTCGATGACATCGTAGATTGTAGATATCTTGTATTATCTTACATGTAAAAAGAGACAATAGTAGGTATATGTATGTAACCTATTTTGTCACCATTGAATCGTGACGTCGTCGTCGTCGCGTCGTCATAGCAATGCACGATTGAGGCCGGTTCGCCATTTTAGTTTCTGATGACAGAATTTTGTTTACCTTATCCCATAGAAGCTGTAATAAACCCGATCAAAGGCTTTGGATAAAGTACACACAGGTGTTTTTCTATCTGTGTAATACTTGACAGTATCATAGAAAAATTACAGTATGTTTTAGGCTCAAGATGGCACTTTCAGTCGGAACCAAGGAACTTATACCCATATAAGTTCCTTGGTCGGAACACCTTCACGAAACCCAAAAAGGGCATCGTGCAGATTATAAATCCTTTGTCCAAGAAACCATAAAGTAGACTGTCAAGTATTTAGCAGCAATTGTTGCAATTGATATTGGTCTATAGTTGTTTTATCGGATATATCGTAGTTCTTATCAGGGTTTATTCCGGAAATCCCCCACGTCCATCCCCCACGTGGGGGATTTCCGGAAAAAAATTCCGGAAATCCCCCAAATCGAATCGATCAGTATCATGGGGGATTTCAGGAAAAAAAATTCCGGAAATCCGCCATATAGCTCGACCATAGAAATATATTAGTTCTTAATAACCTTTAACTCGTCACCGCTGGCTGCTAGTGGTAGACCGCTCACCACTACAATGAGAAGTCTTCCAAAGCAAAAAACATCAAATGCGATAGAATTTGCCAAAGACACTAACAGCTGTCGAATTGACACATACTGTCAAAATGACATACTGTCAAAATGACACATACTGTCAAAATGACACATACTGTCAAAATGACACATACTGTCAAAATGACACATACTGTCAAAATGACAATGTCAGATGTGACTAACAGATCGGGCTTGGGGCTAGACAATGCTGTGTAAATTGTCCAGCATTATTTATTTATTATGTCTTATATACAGAAAACAGACCGTTTCGACCAAAATTGTTAATGAATGTCGTATTGACGGTAGATGTCATAACTAAAACTATCATATCTCGGGAACTACTAGTGCTGGACTTTCAGTTCCTGTCTCAAATGATAGGTACGAACAAAATCTACATTTCTAATGACAGCTGTCAAAACTAAAACTATCATATCTCGGGAACTACTAGTGCTGGACTTTCAGTTCCTGTCTCAAATGATAGGTACGAACAAAATCTACATTTCTAATGACAGCTGTCAAAACTAAAACTATCATATCTCGGGAACTACTAGTGCTGGACTTTCAGTTCCTGTCTCAAATGATAGGTACGAACAAAATCTACATTTCTAATGACAGCTGTCAAAACTAAAACTGTAAATAACACTAATAACTATAATAACTTATGTAACTATTTACGTTATTATAGTTATTAGTGTTATTTACAGTTTTAGTTTTGACAGCTGTCATTAGAAATGTAGATTTTGTTCGTACCTATCATTTGAGACAGGAACTGAAAGTCCAGCACTAGTAGTTCCCGAGATATGATAGTTTTAGTTTTGACAGCTGTCATTAGAAATGTAGATTTTGTTCGTACCTATCATTTGAGACAGGAACTGAAAGTCCAGCACTAGTAGTTCCCGAGATATGATAGTTTTAGTTTTGACAGCTGTCATTAGAAATGTAGATTTTGTTCGTACCTATCATTTGAGACAGGAACTGAAAGTCCAGCACTAGTAGTTCCCGAGATATGATAGTTTTAGTTATGACATCTACCGTCAATACGACATTCATTAACAATTTTGGTCGAAACGGTCTGTTTTCTGTATATAAGACATAATAAATAAATAATGCTGGACAATTTACACAGCATTGTCTAGCCCCAAGCCCGATCTGTTAGTCACATCTGACATTGTCATTTTGACAGTATGTGTCATTTTGACAGTATGTGTCATTTTGACAGTATGTGTCATTTTGACAGTATGTCATTATGACAGTATGTGTCATTTTGACAGTATGTGTCAATTCGACAGCTGTTAGTGTCTTTGGCAAATTCTATCGCATTTGATGTTTTTTGCTTTGGAAGACTTCTCATTGTAGTGGTGAGCGGTCTACCACTAGCAGCCAGCGGTGACGAGTTAAAGGTTATTAAGAACTAATATATTTCTATGGTCGAGCTATATGGGGGATTTCCGGAATTTTTTTTTCCTGAAATCCCCCATGAGACTGATCGATTCGATTTGGGGGATTTCCGGAATTTTTTTCCGGAAATCCCCCACGTGGGGGATGGACGTGGGGGATTTCCGGAATAAACCTAAATTCTAAACCTAAACGTCCAGTTCGTCGATGGGGTTAATAGGCACATAGCCCAACTGCTTAGCGTGCCTATTCCACTCATCCAATATCTTTGTCCAAGATTCCTAAGTAATTTGGGTACTTGATTTCAAATGAAATTACGTCATATCACACTAATATTAAAACATCTTCCCCATATTATGCTAAAATAAACCATACAATTTAACCAATAAAATTTTAGTTTCCATGGGAAATAATGAATCTGTAAACGTTTTCATAGAAAAAACGCGTTCGAAGCCGCGAGCAGAAACTAGTATCCAAATCCTCGATCAAATATCGGTGTTGTTAGAAAATTGGATGAAGTCATCCAAGATCTTTGATCAAATGTGCTTTGGACAAAAAAATTGGATGAGTGGAATGGGTACTTATGGAACATTTTAAAGTATCAGCTTTGCCAATACCCTCCCCTCCCACATTGACACAATAGGTTCTGAGTATGTGAGCCAAAGTAGGATCCTAGGATCTTTGATGTGAACAATGCGGAGACTGAAAGTGTCATTGACTTCGTGCGATTCTCAGCAAGTAGGTTAAAAAAGACATTACGGAGATGAAACGAGAAAAATCTCCTAGGCGTGATGGACTCAGTACCTATTGCACATGGTCCACATTTACTCTATATCTTAGCCACTCTACTACTCTACACCAGTTTGTTGTTTGTAGGACATGCTTATCTTCCATTAAGGCTAAGGCATTAAATCCCCCACGTGGGGGATGGACGTGGGGGATTTCCGGAATAAACCAGAATTTACATAGCCGGTCAATTTCCAAAAAATCTTTCTGATATCTTTTCTTTATGTCTTGAAGTTATTTTATCTATTATTATTTGTTATTTGTTCTTAACGCAATTTTTTTAGAGATTTTTACCTACCGTCCGTCCGAGTGAATAAAAAAAATAACATTCGATATAGATAATCGAGAACCTCTTTCGTGAAAAACATCAATGTCTTTCAGAAAAAGGTTTAGAAAGATAGTGCGCCAGTATAAAGTCTGCGTAGTAGACTAGACATGTGTAAGTAATGCTTGTAATATCACAAAAGTAATATTACGCGTCGACGTAATTCAACATCACTCATCACTCGAGACGCCGAAGCATTACGCATTACATAAATCACGCGAAGCTCGGTTGGTGATTGGTTGTGGTTGCGAGCAAGTAATGCACGTTCTTCTGTGATGTGATGTGTAAGTAATGCGTGCGAATGAAAGAAAATACAAAAGTAATAAGCATTACTCATCGTCATCACGCTACCTACATTGCATTCGGCAAACATTACGCGGAGTTCGGTTTGGTTGGAGATTGGAGATTTGGTGCGAGCGAGTGATGCATTGCGCGGATTCGGCTTTGTTCGTTATGCTTCGTAGTTTGTATGGCACTGTGATGAGTTCGAATAAGACGCAGATAGATAGAAATGAGCGAGTAGCCGACATATTGAACTGACTTCCTAACATAACTACAAAAGATAAATCTCTCTCTGGCTAGGTTTGTTAGTACGGGCCTAAGTATGAAGGAAAATCAACTTTACTACCTATTAATTTTATTCCATGTATTCTATGATTAATTTGATTCTACCTAACCTATGGTAGGTACCTACCAACAGTATTACATGAAATATTTATGTATTTATTTTTAACTGACATTTTTTATTTTTTGTTTATATTATTTTGTTATTTTAATTTTTGTTGTACATAAGTATTTTAATAATTATTTGACGTGTGTGTAGTTAGTTAAGAGTTGCAAATTAATGTGTGTTTAGAAAATTGTTAAGTTTTTAGACTAAGGAGGTTACGCTATTGCATTGGGTGCCCCTGTAAAAATAGTTGTACATTTTTATGAAATAAATAAATAAATAAATAAATAACTTCTTTTTGGAAAATGCGACGAATTTATCGCATTTTCCCAAAAGAAGAAGTTATCTAACATAACCGTAGATGGAGTTGTTAGCACGTGGTAATCAACAAAACAGTACCATTACTATAATTTACTCTATGATACCATGACCTATTCTATCCATCCTCCATCCATCCGTGATCCATCCATTCACCTCAGCCTCACCACTGACTGCATGCTTATGCATACTACTGACTGACCGAGCGACTGACCGACCGACGACGACGCGTCGCGACGCACGCGACGACCGACCAACTAACTCCGTGACCATAAACTAAGAAGTATACTAACTACGTACTCCGTGACTACTCGCATAAGCGCTATTTTTGGAATTTTTTTAGTAGTTTGTTTTTTGTTAATCTTTTAACTATGTGAAATATCAAATATCTACTTACTTGGTTGGTAGCTGACGATTCGAATGTTGCACTGTGTGTTTGTTCTAATATATTTTTGGTTTGATGCTTGTAAGATACACTACACAACAAAAACAAAACCTACCCAAGCCCTCTATCTACATTGATTGTACAAATATTAAATTATTTCAATTAATAATAAAATAAAGAATAGTAACTCAGTGGCCCTCCACTCCACGTTTCATGTTTTGTTGACTTTGTTGTGTTATTGTTGTGGTAATGCTGTTCAAGTGAGAATGTCTGCCGGCGAAACAATAAAGAAATCTGGTGAGGTTGTCGCCTCCTTCATGTCTGAATCTCAAAAGTCGTCTGACAAGATGAATAAATCAGCCGAATCTCAAGGAGCTTGTTACTGGTAAGTACCTACCACATAACTCACGATTTTGGCGGTTAAATTGTCAAAAACCTCTTTTGTTTTGTCTACGATAATGAAAACAAAAACATACTTACACTACCTACATATTATTTTCTTACTCGACTTGCATTACATTACCTAGTCAGTTATTTATGCTGTAGGTTTTGTGTTGTGTATTGCTGTTGGTTGGTCCTAGAGGACATCGGGTGGCTAGATTAGCAGCCCACCACCCGACACGCAAAAAGGGCCCACCTGTGGCCTAGTTGCGGAAACCAGTCCAGAAACAAGTAACAAGTACTGTTGGTTGGTGGTTCTAAATATAATAAAACCACAATAAGAAGTTTTCATATATCTTACCCAGTCTTATGTTTGTTTCAGTGGCAAGGATCGCAATCTCAACATTGCAGAGTTACTATGTGCCTCCTGCAATCGATGGTTTCATGAGTCCTGTATCGGCTATCAGCTCGGCAAACTAGTACCGTTTATGACCAACTATCTATTCATTTGTAAGAACTGCTCACCAACTGGCCTGGAGACCTTCAAGAAAAATCAAGCTCGTTAGTAAAGTCTTATGAATGTGAACTATGGATTTAAGTTTTATTTACATATGTGTTATAATTATAACACAGTTTTGGAGAACTTAAAATATGGCTACTTAACTTACCTATTGTGCTAGAAAAAAATGGTAACTATTATTGTAAAATGACAAACAGCTTATAATAAGTTGTGTATAATAAAGAAGCATGTATTATCCCATTATTTATGGCAAAAATGGAAGAAAGTCACTCATTCCACCATATTCCTTTGACAACCAGTTGTTATAAATAAAAACATTTATTTTGCATTTATTTCACTGTTTTATGTAAACAAACTCAAATATGGCTACTTATTTATGGGTTAGAAATATACTTTTGAACTGGAATTAGGCATGTTAACCTATATGCAGAAAAAAGTCTGAAATCTGTCACTACTTTGTCTTTAAGTATATTCTTTGCTTCCAGCATTCCCTCAAATGTGTCTGACAGCGATTGCGAACCTCCGGCAGGACAGTTTAAAGAACAGCAGCAGCAAAGCACTGTTCAGTAAAGACCGGGAGATAATACCTTACATTGATCAGTACTGGGAGGCCATGACTACTATGCCTAGAAGGTAAGATAAATAAAAAAAGTGGTAAGAAAGGGTTAAACTAGGCTCACGTTATAATTCGCACGGCTCCATATGTCTGAGGAATGACTAGTGAACGGGGTTATCCCTCCGTAGGCCAAGGCCCATGAAGTTGCATGCATACCGCCGGGGCATGATTGTGAATGCTAGCGCGATCCGATCTTGCTCCATTACGGCTGAGGACTGTTCATTTCACGGGTGGGTTTTTAGTGGGTTCAAGCCCCATACACCCCCTTCGGCACCCCCTTGGCGAAGGGATAGTGCAATGGCATTTTCCCACCCAAAATAAATTAAATAGGCTTCTGTTGTAATACTACTGTTGCTGTTTTTAGGGTTTTAAAGATCGGTTTTGAAACCCTTATGGTCTCGCACTGTCCGTCCCCGCTCTTTCTTGAATATCTCAGTAACTACTGCAGCTATTAACTTGAAATTTGAAATAATGATACATTTCGTGCGCCATTACTGATTTTAAGAAAAAAATATATAAATAAATGAAAAATGAAAATGAATATTTTCAGTACAAATTTTGATGTTGAAATTTCAAAAGAGACCTAGGAAGACAAATGGGGTATCAAATGAAAGGTATCGTTTTGTACATTTCAAAACACTTTTTGAAATTTCTGTAAATTTCATACTTTTTGAAATATTTCAAAAAAAGTCGAAAAATTGACCATACCCCCCCCCCTATCTCCGAAGATTGCGCACCGATCCACGTACAATGTATTAGGCGTTTGTCAATCAATCTATATTTTACAGGAAAAATATAGAGAAGTCTGTAATAATAATAGTTTTTGAAAAATGGTCAAAAAGGGGGAGAATTTTTTTTCAAAAGGGGGGGTACCTTCCTATGTGGGGTATCAAATGAAAGGTATCGTTTTGACCATTTCAAAACACTTTTTGAAATGTCTGTAAATTTCATACATTTTGAAATATTTCAAAAAAAGACGAAAAATTGACCATTCCCCCCCCCCTAGCTCCGAAGATTGCAGACCGATCCATGTACAATGTACTAGGCGTTTGTAGACATCGATCTATATTTTACAGGAAAAATATAGAGAAGTCGGTAATAATAATAGTTTTTGAAAAATGGTCAAAAAGGAGGGGATATTTTTTTCAAAAGTAGAGGTACCTACCCAAGTGGGATATCAAATGAAAGGTATCGTTTTGACCATTTCAAAACACTTTTTGAAATTTCTGTAAGTTTCATACTTTTTGAAATATTTCAAAAAAAGACGAAAAATTGACCATTCCCCCCCCCCTAGCTCCGAAGATTGCAGACCGATCCATGTACAATGTATTAGGCGTTTGTAGACATCGATCTATATTTTACAGGAAAAATATAGAGAAGTCTGTAATAATAATAGTTTTTGAAAAATGGTCAAGAAGGGGGGGAATTTTTTTTCAAAAGGAGGGGAACCTGCCTATGTGGGGTATCAAATGAAAGGTATCGTTTTGACCATTTCAAAACACTTTTTGAAATTTCTGTAAGTTTCATACTTTTTGAAATATTTCAAAAATAGTCGAAAAATTGACCTTTCCCCCCCCCCTATCTCCGAAGATTGCAGACCGATCCACGTACAATGTATTAGGCGTTTGTAGATATCGATCTATATTTTACAGGAAAAATATAGAGAAGTCTGTAATAATAATAGTTTTTGTAAAATGGTCAAAAAGGGGGGGATTTTTTTTTCAAAAGGGGGGGTACCTACCTATGTGGGGTATCAAATGAAAGGTATCATTTTGACCATTTCAAAACACTTTTTGAAATTTCTGTAAGTTTCATACTTTTTGAAATATTTCAAAAAAAGACGAAAAATTGACCATTCCCCCCCCCCCCCTAGCTCCGAAGATTGCAGACCGATCCATGTACAATGTATTAGGCGTTTGTAGATATCAATCTATATTTTACAGGAAAAATATAGAGAAGTCTGTAATAATAATAGTTTTTGAAAAATGGTCAAAAAGGGGGGGATTTTTTTTCAAAAGGAGGGGTACCTGCCTATGTGGGGTATCAAATGAAAGGTATCGTTTTGACCATTTCAAAACACTTTTTTAAATTTCTGTGATTTTCATACTTTTTGAAATATTTCAAAAAAAGACGAAAAATTGACCATTCCCCCCCCCCCCTAGCTCCGAAGATTGCAGACCGATCCATGTACAATGTATTAGGCGTTTGTAGATATCAATCTATATTTTACAGGAAAAATATAGAGAAGTCTGTAATAATAATAGTTTTTGAAAAATGGTCAAAAAGGGGGGGATTTTTTTTTCAAAAGGGGGGGTACCTACCTATGTGGGGTATCAAATGAAAGGTATCATTTTGACCATTTCAAAACACTTTTTGAAATTTCTGTAAGTTTCATACTTTTTGAAATATTTCAAAAAAAGACGAAAAATTGACCATTCCCCCCCCCCCCCCTAGCTCCGAAGATTGCAGACCGATCCATGTACAATGTATTAGGCGTTTGTAGATATCAATCTATATTTTACAGGAAAAATATAGAGAAGTCTGTAATAATAATAGTTTTTGAAAAATGGTCAAAAAGGGGGGGATTTTTTTTCAAAAGGAGGGGTACCTGCCTATGTGGGGTATCAAATGAAAGGTATCGTTTTGACCATTTCAAAACACTTTTTGAAATTTCTGTGAGTTTCATACTTTTTGAAATATTTCAAAAAAAGACGAAAAATTGACCATTCCCCCCCCCCTAGCTCCGAAGATTGCAGACCGATCCATGTACAATGTATTAGGCGTTTGTAGATATCAATCTATATTTTACAGGAAAAATATAGAGAAGTCTGTAATAATAATAGTTTTTGAAAAATGGTCAAAAAAGGGGATTTTTTTTCAAAAAGGGGTACCTACCCATGTGGGGTATCAAATGAAAGGTATCGTTTTGACCATTTCAAAACACTTTTTGAAATTTCTGTAAGTTTCATACTTTTTAAAATATTTCAGAAAATTGACTGTCCAAATAATTGGCAAATGTTTGAAACCCTCGGCGCGCGAGTTACACTCGCACTTGGCGAATCTTGTTTTTTTTATGCCTTGTGTACACGTCTACCGGGGCGTCTGCGTTAGGTACCTTTTTAGTTAAATATTCAAAGCTCTATACTCTTTTGTCGTAAGCATAAGACCTCTTTAGACTTATTACGAAAGAACACAAGTGGTTTTATTGCGTCAATTTTGGAAACATGACGCTGTCAGTCATTGTTATTTCAAGGAGACTACAGGTAAATTTTCTAATATTTAGAAATATAATATAGCGTCAATGAGAATTAAACCATTACGAAAGTCCGTCAGATCTATCTATCAATACTAATATTATAAATTCGAAAGTAACTCTGTCTGTCTGTTACATTTTCACGCCTAAATGGCTGAAAGTATCTCAATGAAACTTGGCAGGGAGGTAAATGATATCCCAGGGACCAGTTAAGCTACTTGAAAAGCGCGTGCGAAGCCCCAGAAGCTCATTATAATTAAATATTATAAAACACATAGAATAATTTCTTTTTATGAATATAAGAAGAAAATATTTATTTGCCTTAAAACTACACAACACAATAATAAACTAAATTAATCCTATACTTAGTCTAAATCTTTTTTGTGCGTAGCAGTTTCTAGTGCAAATATGGCCCACACAGCATTGTGCTGGGTAGACCAGGAGTGTCTACCCAGCGCTGGTTTTCAGTGTAGGCCAAAAAGCAGGTCACGTCAATATAATAAAAATATGTCAAGATCGTGTAGTGAGTGGCACAAGAGTTGGGCCTATAGGTACCCATCAGTTGGTGATGTCGGGGTGAGGATGATAATGCTGTCATTATAATGCCACGTGATCTGACATCTGGTGGGTAGGGTACCATCAGCATTGCCATATAGCAGTGGGGCAATGCAGCCAACGTCTGGGACGCTTCCATTCGTATTGCTTGTATCAGTTGTTATAAATAAATATAAATAATGCTGGACAATTCACACAGCATTATCTAGCCCCAAGCTAAGCAGAGCTTGTGTTATGGGTACTAGATAACTGATATATATAATACAATGCATTACATAGATAGATATTTTTTATTATACATGGAAAACGACCAGAACACCCGGAACAAATACCTGCAGATCGTACAAATATTTGTCCCAAGGCGGGAATCGAACCCGCAACCTCTTGCGCCGCAGGCAGACCTTCGCCCACCGCACCACAGAGGTCGTCAATGTTATCTCTAAATTGTTATTAGAATCTAGCTTTGTGATCTCATGTTGGCTGTCCAATTCGTCGCCTCATACGAAACGCACGGGAACAGTGTTGTGGTGGTGCTAATTCTCAGCCGTGTACGGTTTTCCTAACTATTAATGAGAAAAGAACCCGCAACGTCCTCGGTCGCAGGCGGACCTTCACCCGCCACAGCACAGAGCTCGACAATTATACTAATCCTAGCAGCGCCTCGCGGTTTTACCCGCGTAGTTCCCGTTCCCGTTTAAATTTCGGGATAAAGCATAGCCTATGTCACTCCCAGAAAAGTGAACTTTCTAATGGTGAAAGAGTTTTTGAAATCGGTCCAATATTTTTAAGTTTATTCGTTACATACAAAAATACAAATCTTTCCTCTTCATAATATTAGTGTATATAGATAAATAAATTATAATAAACTAACCACCATAATCATGATAAAGCATTAATATTTCTCACTCTGTTTTCTTTTATTGACAACAGAGAGTCAGAGTGAGAAATAACACTGTTTAGCAGCTGTTCTATAGTTTAACTTATCTACACTAATATTATAAAGAGGAAAGATGTATTTTTGTACGTAATGAATAAACTTAAAAACTACTGGACACATTATTACTGAGTAACATAAGCTATAGAATATACCCCTGCGAAGCTGGGGGGACCGCTAGTACCTACTAAAATAACAGGCCGATGATGATGATGTGTGCTTGTCCTCAGAGTAACGCAGTCCTGGTACGCGACGGTACAACGGGCCCTGATCAAGGACATCCAAGTTCTGTTCACATACGAAGAAGACGCGACCCTGGGGCCAATGTTCGGGCTTTACAACCTAGAGCTGACAGCTATCAAGCCTAACTATGAGAACATGATCAAGCAAGGGCAGCTGAAAGTCACTGATATGGGCATTGCGACCAGTAAGTAGTATTTTACTACCTATTTTTGATTTCAGATTAACGCGCGTATACTCAACTTCTTGAGGAGTGCCTACGAGGGCGATTTATGCAAAAATTAAGCAAAATGTGTATTTTTAAACACAAGGTGAAAAAATACGATAGCTTGGGATTAACCTGTAGAAGCCGAATAATCGAATAGAATTTAAGAAAATAAACCGGTTTCTATAAGAAAAGAAAATATTTGCAGCAAAAAAAGATGCTGAAAAATATCTAACTAAAATATTAGCGACATGACATTATTTTAACTCGAAATCTAAATTTCCGCACATTGCATGACGCATTTGACGACCTTTGTGTCGCGGTGGGTGAAGGTCTGCCTGCGACGCAGGAGGTTGCGGGTTCTATTCCCGCCTCGGGACAAATGTTTGTACGATCTGCAGACATGTTCAGGTGTTCTGGTCGTTTTCTATGTAAAATAAAAAATATCTTTCTTTGTATTGTATATTATGTAAATGTATATCAGTTGTCTAGTACCCATAACACAAGCTCTGCTTAGCTTGGGGCTAGATGATGCTGTGTGAATTGTCCAGCATTATTTTTTTTAACATCACTGTCTTTGGTGGAGTCAGAAGACTTGAGGTTAATCTCGTAATTGTATACCTAATTAGTCATTTATGTAATTTATACCTAGGGTTACTTGACAAACTGATAACACCTGACTTAAGCTTAACATTGTTAAACGTTGTTATTGTATATTTCTTTTTCAATAAATAATTTCATTTCATTGAGCAGACCATAGTAACTACTTAGTCTAGCCAGTAAGTACGCACGGCTTCTGTGGAGACACCTTACTCTTACACTAAAAAGCGCATCCGAGCGAAAAACGTTTCTTCTCGTCTCCGTTTCGGACATCTCCGCTTTGGTGAAGTTTGGGCCTAAATCTAAGTTATGTTTGAGAAATCGGGGCTAAGGGCCTTAGATACGATAGGATATTTATATAAGCACCGCCTAAAGCGCTGGCTTATCGAGCAAACTTTTTACAGCTATGAAGAGTTCATAGGCTCAAAATGACATTTTAATTAATTGTATTGAATGATTTTTTATTTATCTGTAAGATATTTTTTAATATTATTTATTAATTTTTGATTGTGTACCTATTTTTAGCTACTATGCATAAAATTTGTTTAGCATAGGTAATGTGTAAACTAAGTCTTAGACACTTGACATGTAACATCCTTGTTATAAATAAAGAACTATTGAAATATACACGGGCAGGTTGAAGCAGTTAGGATCGACTACATCAAGAAGCTGTGACTGCATTATGTAACTGTAAAACTCCTCGAGCTTCGTGTATTATGTAGGTAGTAATAACTTGAGAGGAATATGGAAGAATGGTTTTGAAAGAACTCCAACCGCGGATTCGATTGCCTAAGTTTGTTTTTTAAGCTTTGCCGGATAAATAATAAAAATCCCTCAGGACTACAACTTTTATGGCATCACCTCGGCATCATTCCTCATTTTTCATTTAATTCAAATGCAAAAGAATCATCCAAAATCGATCAATACACATAAGTATAAAAAACATTGATACATCAGCCTAACATAGAACCTCCTTCGAATTCCCCAATTACCCAAGACGCTGGCATAAGAACTTATTCTTATGACGTTGGCTGCATTGCCTCGCTGCATGGCAATGCTGTTGCGTTGTGCCAAACCTCCTTCGAATTCCCCAATTACCCAAGACGCTGGCATAAGAACTTATTCTTATGACGTTGGCTGCATTGCCTCGCTGCATGGCAATGCTGTTGCGTTGTGCCAAACCTCCTTCGAATTCCCCAATTACCCAAGACGCTGGCATAAGAACTTATTCTTATGACGCTGGCTGCATTGCCTCGCTGTATGGCAATGCTGTTGCGTTGTGCCAAACCTCCTTCGAATTCCCCAATTACCCAAGACGCTGGCATAAGAACTTATTCTTATGACGTTGGCTGCATTGCCTCGCTGCATGGCAATGCTGTTGCGTTGTGCCAAACCTCCTTCGAATTCCCCAATTACCCAAGACGCTGGCATAAGAACTTATTCTTATGACGTTGGCTGCATTGTCTCGCTGCATGGCAATGCTGTTGCGTTGTGCCAAACCTCCTTCGAATTCCCCAATTACCCAAGACGCTGGCATAAGAACTTATTCTTATGACGCTGGCTGCATTGCCTCGCTGTACGGCAATGCTGTTGCGTTGTGCCAAACCTCCTTCGAATTCCCCAATTACCCAAGACGCTGGCATAAGAACTTATTCTTATGACGTTGGCTGCATTGCCTCGCTGCATGGCAATGCTGTTGCGTTGTGCCAAACCTTCTTCGAATTCCCCAATTACCCAAGACGCTGGCATAAGAACTTATTCTTATGACGTTGGCTGCATTGCCTCGCTGCATGGCAATGCTGTTGCGTTGTGCCAAACCTCCTTCGAATTCCCCAATTACCCAAGACGCTGGCATAAGAACTTATTCTTATGACGTTGGCTGCATTGTCTCGCTGCATGGTAATGCTGTTGCGTTGTGCCAAACCTCCTTCGAATTCCCCAATTACCCAAGACGCTGGCATAAGAAATTATTCTTATGACGCTGGCTGCATTGCCTCGCTGTATGGCAATGCTGTTGCGTTGTGCCAAACCTCCTTCGAATTCCCCAATTACCCAAGACGCTGGCATAAGAACTTATTCTTATGACGTTGGCTGCATTGCCTCGCTGCATGGCAATGCTGTTGCGTTGTGCCAAACCTCCTTCGAATTCCCCAATTACCCAAGACGCTGGCATAAGAACTTATTCTTATGACGCTGGCTGCATTGCCTCGCTGTATGGCAATGCTGTTGCGTTGTGCCAAACCTCCTTCGAATTCCCCAATTACCCAAGACGCGCTGGCATAAGAACTTATTCTTATGACGCTGGCTGCATTGCCTCGCTGTATGGCAATGCTAAATATTGCGTTGTGCCAGATACTTACCAGTTCTCGAGTCTAGTTTACCCAATATTTCTGGAAATCAATAATATCCTGTCAGTAAATTTACGACATTTAGGCCCGTATTAGTAAAGGTTTCTCAGTCACGGATCTATGCTTGAGTAACGATTTTCTATGCCTTAAATTTCACTGGAGCAATTCAATCCACGATTGAGCAAGCATAATAAGGGCCTTTAAAGCCTAAAAAGTACCTATCTAAAACATTGATTATACCCATCTCTCTGTGTAAGGAGCGTAGGAGCCTATACGGCAATTTGGCCGTTCGCCAGCTCCGTAATATGGCATCCGCAGTGCATACGATAAAAATTCTAGACAATGCCGCCCGAACAATAACATTACTCTGTCACAGTTGATTGTAAACTACCAGCTGACCCACACATGCACACGTTACTGGCAACGTGTCATTGTGTGAGTGATCGTCGAGTGTAAACACGCGCCGCGCGATTTCTATATTGATTTTAGATTCGAACACATCACCTTGGGGTTTATGGCTGGTAAGTGAATTTCCTTACTTATCCCCCTCCTATCATAAACAATTAACAATGCCCGTCTCGCAATCATATAGCTTAAACAAAACTTCTGAAAATTTCTCAGATATGTAAAACAAATCGCGATTGTTAAACGCATTATCCACAACGCAATCATAATTGCCTTGAACTGGCCTGAACATTGTTTATATAACACACTGTCTATTTAAAAAAATTATGCAAATCTTGAATTGTTTACGTTCAGAGCGGGCGACGTCGATAGTCACACACTGATTCGAAGGAAGTGGTTTTATCTTATCAACAAGCTAATAAACACGTACCCAACTTACGTTAACTACGTCGAATACTTTCGTGGGATGGACTGTGAGTTTTTTTAACTGTATTTATATTATTCCACTCAATTTTAAATCCAGGCGTTAGCTATAAAGGGTCCTTCATCTATTAAAGAACAGTGAAAGGTGAAATAGTGCACGGGTTAAGTTGATTGTTTAAGCAATGTTGGATTGTGGTGACCAATTTGTATCAGCCCACTGTAATTCTAAACATCCGGGCTAACGATCCCTGCTATTACGTGGCTTCACAGTTTAAACAGCACTTGTTCTGTCTCAGCTTTAAATAGTTAACTATACCTAGGTTAGAGCTAACAACAATAAAAAATATTTGTGCCACTCAATCTATCGTTGTGAGGCACGTTATGAATTACTAGTTTCTGTCCGTAGTCGAAAAACCGAGCCCGTTATCTGCTCCAAACTCCAAACGAGTGTTGTGAGTTAAAGATTGTATATAACCAAAAGGGACCGGTTTATAGATAGAATAAAAAGTAGCATAGGTTTAATTCCAGACCTATGGCTACATCCATGCAATTTCAGCTGCAATTTCAGCCAAAGCTACTGGACGGCCAGTAGCTTTGGCGTGAAGGTAGTAACAAACATCCATCCGTAAAACTTAACATTCGCATTTAGGTACTATATTAGTGTCATTGGTGTGATTGTGATGTGCTATTTACCTTCCTATCTGTGCACGATTATGTAGAAACCGCGGGAAATACCTAACTAAGCTTGGGTTTCAAACGTGTAGGTACGATAGGCATATAAAATAAAAGAGGAAAACCACGACGGAAACTGGAGTATGATCCTGCTTATCATATATCGGAATATAAATAACCCTATTTATATTCCGAGATACCTATTGTATCACTTACTTAGGTACCTATATAAATTTAATAGCAATTCATCAACCAAACATGTAATCTCGTCCCTCGGTCTTTCAAAATCCTTACGAGGAAATTTACGCGCAATTTTTGACCAAAACTCAATGCAATACAATTATGTACATCATAATTATACGAACCCGTATCAAACGATTCCCCACTTTAAAACAAAGCAAAAATGACCTTGTTCCAGAGGTTATAAAGATCGATTTCATAAACTAGAGCAGACTCGAGCTATAGAAACTTGGTTACGTAAGCCAATTAATTCAGTACTTACCTAGACTTGTTAACATGCTACTGAAATTCTGAGTTATCGACCAGCAGCGGTTGTTTTATCCATAACTTATCGGTATTGTAGGTTGTACCTATGTTATTGTGTTGTTATTATTTCATGACAGAAAACTACGAAATCCAAAGCGAATAAACCGAATGGTCAGTCGGTAGGTACGGTACATAAACCCAAAAGAGTGCTCTTGTGCCAGAATGATTCACATCCACGTGCTCTTACTCTTACGTGTGACAATTTAACTCTGACACTACTTATAAATTTTTTTCACTTCAGTTTCGAGATAATTTACGTGTAGATTTACGAAGGAAAGCTGAAATGGTAGCTCATTCTTCATAGACTTTCCTATACCAGTCGTATCCATCTACAAATTATCAAAGAAATCATTATCTGTTCTATCTCAACGTCGAAAAGGCTCAAATTCAATTGTCCGCAAATTGATAAATACTTGAGAGACCACTGTTCGTGCTGTTTTCCTTATTACCTGAGTATTAGGTTCGAGAGCTCGTCAATAAACCCCACTCTTGATAAACTCGAGCGTGAGACCATTCTATTTTTATAAAATCGATAAATGTCTTAGCTCTGAAGTTGACCTGTTAGCTAAGTGAAGTGAATATAGTCGTTTACTGCGTGACCTCAGTGATTAGTTTTTCTATCAGTTGACATACGAAACTGGTTTACGTAGCAGAGTTGGAAATTTGGTGAGGAAAACAACTATTTAAATTTTAAATACGTTATTTACTTTAACATAATGCGTGTTGAAGTAGTCATTTATTGTAGGTAGGTAGTTAATTGTCACTGCTACGTTTATAGTAGAATGTGTTCTTGTTTTGTTAATATGAATAACTGCGTGGTATCGGAATGTATGTATAGTTTTTAGTTACGATTATTTATTTAACTTGCAGGCTAATGATTTGGGAACGTTAGTAGGTTAATAATGTAACTATGTCAGAGAAGGAAAACACAAATAAAAATAACAGGTACTTACTAATTTTGTTTATATTTCAGCGTTTTAATTATGAGTCTAAGTACATGACAACCTATGGTAACAAATTAATTACCTACTTAAGGACTTAGTTTTAAGGTTACCTACTATTACTAAAATTACAACGTAAACAATGTAGGACCAACTATTTACAACTGCTGTATCAAATCTTTAGATTTGTCAATTTTAAACAGTTAAGATCCTGAAATTACGGTACACACATTTACTATTAGAAGTATCCTTGGTGATTTTAAAAACATTACAAATCAATTTTGGCTAGAGTATAGAGAGCTAACGGTGGTTATTCGTAGTAACGTATACTGTGAGGGTGTTATTTACTAAACAGCTGTGTCACTTGCAACTTCCATCAGTCGACGATGACGGCAAAGGTCTATAAAGCTCTTTATTTAGTTCACCCAAGATAAGTTTCATAAACCCATCGCTGCACCTCAAACCTTCCTTGCCGATCCCATAGGGTTGGACTTCACCAGTGCGGAGATAATACCGTCCCGTGCTCCCCTTTTTGCATCCATAACCCATGTAAACGAGGTCACAATCGTCTAATAAATCAAACGCACATTGTCCCTTCACAAACTCATCCCAATCACTGCAAGCTCTGGACGGGAAAGCTTCCGGGTTCCTCACAGACTCTGCAAATAACTCCACCACGCGGTTGTGGGACTGGAACTCGAATAAGCAGTTCGGTTGCTGCTCGCCGCCGTTGGGGAAGAAGTCAACATGACCAACGGTCGAAGAAATCCCGTAAACTCCTGCGTTCGTGTGTATCACGTCAACGAACTCGGCATCCGAGGCCGCGAGCCTCATTGTTGCATCCAGGTGACTGAAGCAAGGCCCGGCAGGGTCCAGCCCGGAGATACGACCAACCAAAGTTCCGGTCAGCGAGTGGAAGGTCTTCCCTGCGAACCCGGCTATGTGAGAACCCAAACTGTGGCCAACTAAATGGATGCTACTCCGATCTACTCCAGATTTGACCAGAGCAACAAGCGCCTCTCCCAGCTTCTCTCCGATAAAGCGAACGTAGGTGCTCGAGCGTAGATACAAGAAGCGAATCAGTGGACTCGCATCCAATGCCAGAATGTTGTGGTGGCCTTTGCTTTGGAAAGCCTCATTCACTAGGGTGAAGTTGGATAAATTGGGGTCATCGGTAAAGCCGTGCATAAAGATAACGAGCGGCTGGTCGTTTCTGTACCCTAGAGCCTTCGGTAGAAGTTCTGCCACCGCTCCGATCTTGAAGGTAGATTTTAGATCTACCGATATAAAAGTGAGCGTCAGTTGTTCAAGATCTGGTTCAGCTCCACTTCGCATTTGCTCGTAATCCAAACCCATCATGTTCTTGATTGTTGTGGAAGACTTGCCGAAGCCCACTTCAATTATGGCCTCGGCTATCGGTTTCTTCGCGTTTGCTACTTTGCTCTTCACGGTTCTTGCACTTACATCGAGGGTTACTCCTATTGTGTTCCCATCGACTTCATCCACCTCGAGCATGGCCGAGTATTCGATGCTTTCGGACATCTTGACGGAACTTGAAAACCGAGTGTCCCGCGTGATACTGCCAAGCGTACTGTTACAAAATTTGTGTAACATTGACTTTAAAAGGATGATCAGGAACTTCCCAGTTGTGTCATCCGTCAAACATAGTGGTTTATTTTTCTTTTATAATCAATCAAGGAAAAAACATATGAGATGAGGTAAGGCGTTTGTAGGCTCAATATATTCCTACTTTAGTTATATAGTTAAATAATTTGTACGGTTTCGTTATGCGTCAGTTTTGACGCAATAGGGACATACCTGTTCATTTAGTCCTCTAATAGAATCTCCACAAAACCACAAACGACGTAAGTACCTTACTGCACGCGTAATGTTTATTGTACCTACATTTATACGTGTGTATTTACGTAATGTTTAGTCCTAATAGGGGATAAAACTTTAAACTTTCGCGATTTGATAACATATTTAAGGTTATTTATCGGGTATTTATCGCGTACCTTTTGCTTTCTTTTACCCAACGTTTCAACCGCGTTACAGCGATCGTGAGTCGCCCCGTGACCACGATCGATGTAACGCATTGATTGTTTTGACGGTAGATAGGTAAGTGTTTTGGATAGATAATCATCATCATCAGCCTATAGTCCACTGCTGGACATAAGCCTCCCCTAATAAGCGCCTCAGCGCGCCCTGTCTTCAGGGGCAAGATTTTAGATTGAAAGTGCTGCTGTATTGCTATCCCTAATAGGTTAGTAGGTACACTTAATCTACTAGTTCTACTAGTATAATTAAATCAGTAAATCAACATTCCGCCCAAAATCATGAAAGAATAGGCATAATAATTTAAGCAGACGGCTAACCTTACTCTTATGTTGAAATTGCCCATGCACGTACCATGCCTTAGAAACATGTATGTTACAGTACCACTGGCGGGCAACGTAAAAGGGCGCCAAGGCAAGCGGCGGCCGGCGGTGGGCGGCGCCGCCGACGCCGGCGCGCCAGTCGGCAAGAAGGGGAGGACCGCAGAGCTAGCGGCTCTCAAACTACCCTCGCACGGATACCCAACAGAGCATCCCTTTAACAAGGACGGATACCGGTACATACTGGCCGAGCCGGACCCACATGCTCCCTGCAGACAGGTATAGAATACTGACGACCGATTTGTTCGATCTGCAAATATTTGTTTCGGGTGTTCTCAGGATTTTCGATGTACAATTAAAAATATCTTTTGGTATCTAGTAAGTAATGTAATAAATTGTATTATTTATCATCCGTCATCTAGTACCCACAACAAAAGGTCTGTCCAGCTTGGGGCTAGATGATGATGTGTGGATTGTCCAGCATGTACGGTTCACGTACAGCACAAATCACACTAATATTATAAATGCGAATGTTTAGATGGATGGATGAATAGATGGATGTTTGTTGCTCAATCACGCCAGAACGGCTGAACGGATCTGGATGAATACGGAGATTGATAAATAATAATAAATAAATAATGCTGGACAATTCACACAGCATTATCTAGCCCCAAGGTAAGCAGAGCTTGTGTTATGGGTACTAGATAACTGATATACGTAATATTATACATTACATAGATAGATATTTTTTATGATACATAGAAAAACACCCAGACCAACGGAATAAATTTTTGCAGATCGTACACAAATTTGTTCCGAGGCGGGGATCGAACCCGCAACCTCTTGCGTCGCAGGCATCTCGCCCGCTGCGCCACTGAGGTCGTCATTGATAGTCTAGAATAGGCTATATTTTATCCCGGAATTCCCACGGGACGGGAACTACGCGGGTGAAACCGCCAGGCGCTACTACATACATAAACTTGTACACTTTTCACTATTATAACTTCGATTCTCACTCGGTCGACTCGGTGGTTTTATTCAAACTAACTAAAGCTCTGGGCCTGTACACAGCATTATTTGTTATGGAATGGGCCGGCAAAGTCTACGCCAGTTAAGATAAATGTTTGAACTGACGAGTTAGCGTTACATATGCGCAGTTACGCCGTCTCGTACCCACATGCTCCTTCAGCCAGATATGGAATGGACCACATTGAGTAACTTGGTTAGTTTTATGAATGGGGAATATTCAAATGTTTTCGCAGAGAGCTTTTCTGTCCGGCTTTAGCCAATTCCACGTCGATTAATGTAGACTGGTGCATTTCACAATAGGACCTCCAAAAATTAGGACCGACTTGCTATTGTAATCTAGCGATTCTCTTGGTTGGTCGCATTTCTACTAAATTAACGAAGCAAATTCTTGGTAAAAAAGCACACTAACAATCCACTCTGTTTTAGGAATTCGACGAGAGCAACGAATGGAGCGGCAAACCCATCCCGGGCTGGTTATACCGCCCGATGTGTCCCGCCGGCGTGCTGCTCGCGCTGCACGATCGCGCGCCGCAGCTGCGCGTCAACGAGGATCGGCTCGCGGTTACCGGCGAGCGCGGGTACTGCATGCTGCGAGCCACGCATGGTGAGTGGACTGTACCACAGGATATGTGCTGCCCGCGCTGCACAACCGCGCGTCGTAGGTGCGCGTTAACGAGGAACGGCTCGGCGAGCGCGGGTAGGTACGGCATGCTGCGAGCCACCCATGGTGAGTTGACTGTCCTGACGGCGTGCTGCTCGCTCTGCACGACCGCGCGTCTTAGCTGCGCGTCAACGAGGACTGAATTGCGGTCAGCGAAGATTGCGGGTACTGCATGCTGCGAGCCACGCATGGTGAGTGGACTGTACCACAGGATATGTGCTGCCCGCGCTGCACAACCGCGCGTCGTAGGTGCGCGTTAACGAGGAACGGCTCGGCGAGCGCGGGTAGGTACGGCATGCTGCGAGCCACCCATGGTGAGTTGACTGTCCTGACGGCGTGCTGCTCGCTCTGCACGACCGCGCGTCTTAGCTGCGCGTCAACGAGGACTGACTTGCGGTCAGCGAAGATTGCGGGTACTGCATGCTGCGAGCCACGCATGGTGAGTGGACTGTACCACAGGATATGTGCTGCCCGCGCTGCACAACCGCGCGTCGTAGGTGCGCGTTAACGAGGAACGGCTCGGCGAGCGCGGGTAGGTACGGCATGCTGCGAGCCACCCATGGTGAGTTGACTGTCCTGACGGCGTGCTGCTCGCTCTGCACGACCGCGCGTCTTAGCTGCGCGTCAACGAGGACTGAATTGCGGTCAGCGAAGATTGCGGGTACTGCATGCTGCGAGCCACGCATGGTGAGTGGACTGTACCACAGGATATGTGCTGCCCGCGCTGCACAACCGCGCGTCGTAGGTGCGCGTTAACGAGGAACGGCTCGGCGAGCGCGGGTAGGTACGGCATGCTGCGAGCCACCCATGGTGAGTTGACTGTCCTGACGGCGTGCTGCTCGCTCTGCACGACCGCGCGTCTTAGCTGCGCGTCAACGAGGACTGACTTGCGGTCAGCGAAGATTGCGGGTACTGCATGCTGCGAGCCACGCATGGTGAGTGGACTGTACCACAGGATATGTGCTGCCCGCGCTGCACAACCGCGCGTCGTAGGTGCGCGTTAACGAGGAACGGCTCGGCGAGCGCGGGTAGGTACGGCATGCTGCGAGCCACCCATGGTGAGTTGACTGTCCTGACGGCGTGCTGCTCGCTCTGCACGACCGCGCGTCTTAGCTGCGCGTCAACGAGGACTGAATTGCGGTCAGCGAAGATTGCGGGTACTGCATGCTGCGAGCCACGCATGGTGAGTGGACTGTACCACAGGATATGTGCTGCCCGCGCTGCACAACCGCGCGTCGTAGGTGCGCGTTAACGAGGAACGGCTCGGCGAGCGCGGGTAGGTACGGCATGCTGCGAGCCACCCATGGTGAGTTGACTGTCCTGACGGCGTGCTGCTCGCTCTGCACGACCGCGCGTCTTAGCTGCGCGTCAACGAGGACTGACTTGCGGTCAGCGAAGATTGCGGGTACTGCATGCTGCGAGCCACGCATGGTGAGTGGACTGTACCACAGGATATGTGCTGCCCGCGCTGCACAACCGCGCGTCGTAGGTGCGCGTTAACGAGGAACGGCTCGGCGAGCGCGGGTAGGTACGGCATGCTGCGAGCCACCCATGGTGAGTTGACTGTCCTGACGGCGTGCTGCTCGCTCTGCACGACCGCGCGTCTTAGCTGCGCGTCAACGAGGACTGACTTGCGGTCAGCGAAGATTGCGGGTACTGCATGCTGCGAGCCATGCTCAGTAACCTAAATATTCTACCTAGACTACAAAATAAGACCATAAAAGTAAATAGTTTTTCGATGCGCGACTCGCGCATAGTAGGGCTTATGTCTAGGACAATCCCTCCACCTTCCCATGGTCCTGCCAACCTTGCGGTTATACGGACCGAAACTGTGAGAAAAGAACCACTCTGGTAGCTAAAGTTATAGTATAAAATATAGTTTATTTTTTCTCTTAACCCAAGCTCTGCTTATCTTGGGGCTAGATAATGCTGTATGAATTGTCCGGAATTTATATGTTTTATATAGCCAATTGAAGATGCATTTTGTTATGCAGGCGTATTCCGCGGGTGCTGGTACTGGGAGGCGACGGTAGAGGAGATGCCGGAAGGCGCGGCGACGCGGCTCGGCTGGGGCCGCAGCTACGCTAACCTGCAGGCGCCGCTCGGATACGACAAGTTTGGCTACTCCTGGCGCAGCCGGAAGGGGACCAGGTAACAACAAACAAACAAAATATTATATTGAACTCTATAACTTAGTATAGAAGAAACCTTCTGCTAAATCGGTTGACTCCGTAACTAGTATCTAAAACCAGCAAGTTATGAAAAGCTTGCAAGGCAAGGCAGAAGTCCTCCGGCCAGGTGGGATGCGTCAAGCTGAATACAGGGCGCTAGGGCTCATTTAGGGAATCCTATGTCCAGCTGTGGACTAATGGAGGCTGATGATGATGATGAGGTCAAGGCACTCCTTTTTCTCTGTTTACTGCTTTAAGGTCCCATTTATCTGGTAGGTTTTTTTATCATCCCGAGGTTTTTGTCATGCCATTCATATTCTAGAATCCAACATATTTTATGTCAACAAAGGCTATATTATTATTAATGAAATCTTCAAATAAACTGAGAACGTTATCACTAAAAATAAACTTCAACAACAAATGTTTGCATTGCACAAGTACAGTAAAAATTATCAAAATTGAGTTTGAACTCTGATAAGATTTCATATAATATTATGAAGTTTTGGTTTTGAAAGCTTTCAAACCCAAAAATTGTTTCAATTTTCTGCGATTTGCTCCGATGATGCTACCAGTGCTATAATAGACATAATTGAAACAAACTTTTTGTATGTGATTGAACAACAACATATTATTGAAACATACTTCTTGTATGTGAAAATGTGGAAAATCATACAGTGGATTCGGAGTAAAAACTTTTTGTCGTTTGACCTAATATGACAATAAACATAGCTAGCGGCTGCTATTTCAGAAGTATAAAAAAGAACAATTTAGAAATGGATTTCCACACATTTTTCTCTCCCGCTAAACGCTCGAGAAATGAAATTCTATAGTTAGAACAGGAATAATCGATTTTCTGAGTAGGTGTATTACAAAATAAATTCCACATGTATTTCTTTGATTTTGTAATCGCTTTAGTTTACAAATAATATCATGGATTATTAAACAGAGTATAGTTGTTAATTGATGCATAATACCGTCAGGTTCCACGAGTCCCGCGGCAAGCACTACAGCCCCGGGTACGGCGAAGGGGACACGCTCGGCTTCCTCATAGTCATGCCTGAGGCCGCCTCCACCAAGCACACTCCCAACACTTACAAGGACAGGGTATGCTTGTTTTGACGTTTCATCAAATATATAAGGTATAAAAGTTGGCGCTCACATATCCAACACCGCTAATGCACAAAAATTAGCATTTAGTTAAGGGCGCTATTTTTCAGATACTTTTATAATAAGTACTTAGTACCGCAAGTCCTTAACTCTTCTGATTCGTCAATATAAAATGCATCTTAATCAATATAACGAGTTAAAGCCCATATTGTAATGAACATTTTTGTGTTGTGCGGTAGCGGTGTTGTCACCCTTAAGGCAACACATCACCCGCACGCCTCCGCCTCTAATCGTGTTGACAGCAGTCCCCGAGGATTGCTGACCACGCATGATCGTAAAGAATATAATAATTGCTCCTAGTGAGTTGCAAAATCTATCAATTAATAAATTCAAACAAATTGTCAAAACTTTTCTGTGCAAAAAGGCTTACTACAAAATATCAGATTATTTAGAAGATAAAAAAGCTGGGACGGGTTTTGCTCCTACTCGAAAAATAACAACTAACAGGCTAAAAAAAAAAAAAGGAAAACTAAATCCTTGCAAGTAACCAGTGGCCTGGGAGGAACTGTTTTTCCTTACAGACAACTATCGAAAATATCGGTTTACTACAAGGAAAATTTAATCCTTTCAGGTAACCAGTGGCCTGGGAGGAAAAAAATTCTTCACAGATCACTGGTTACCTAATCCCGGTTACCTAGAAGGAACAAGTCGTTTTATTTAAGAATTTGACTTTTTCTAAGTGTACATTTTTGTATTTATGGAAATAAAGAATTTTTGACTTTTGACCCGTACGATCCGTACTTGATTCAAACGTGTTCTCCAGGCGGCCACGCGCCTGAAGCTTGCGGTAAGCAAGGTGTAAACCAACAAGTCGCTAGGTTGCGGCAAGCTCTCTCTGCTGTTTTTTACTGAAACTAATATGGTATATACTATATATATAATAGTTTCTAAATAGTAGTATTTATTTTATTTCAAACTTAAACTATCATTACAGGAATATCCTAATGCAATAGCTAAGACTTACAAATTACACAAAACAAATAAAGTTGCCTTTCGGAGTTCATTCAGAGAGACCAGAAACATATCTATTTTCTCTGCCACCGAATTGAGCGTGCGTAAAGTGCGGGTAAGAGATGATTTTCCCAGTTAGTTAATCCTGCATTGAGGCACATGGAACAGAGGCATACTCGGTGTATGGGATGTATACCTACGTCCATAAATTTAATTCTTTTTTCACCACAGTTCAGTACACAAAATTAGTTACGGAATCTAAATGTTGGGTTATAGAAACTCATTTTTAACGGTTTATCCCCACTTGTCACCCTGATCTGTCCCCTTAGGGGGACAAATGGAAAAATTCTACCTGTCGTCCCCTCGTGACTAACAGGAGGACAGATTTTCTCAGAACTTTTTCAATAAAGATAAGTTCTATTTGTCCCCCTATTTGAAACGATGGGACAGATAAAACTAACTGACCAAAAATAAAAGAGGAGGATGTTCTATGTTCGGCTGCATGTATGGTTTTTTATGTATTTCCTTCGATTACTTCGTCAATTATTAATCGATTCGGAACATTCTTTCTCTTTCCTTCGATTACTTCGTCAATTATTAATCGATTCGGAACATTCTTTCTCTTTCCTTCGATTACTTCGTCAATTATTAATCGATTCGGAACATTCTCTTTCCTTCGATTACTTCGTCAATTATAAATCGATTCGGAACATTCTTTCTCTTTCCTTCGATTACTTCGTCAATTATTAATCGATTCGGAACATTTTTCTCTATTGTATGGAGAAAGAGGTATTTGTATTTGTCCCGAAAAACTTACCTAGAAAAAACAGTGTTAAATTTTACCTATGGAATTTGAATTAGGCTTCTAATTTTTCAAAACAATAAAATTATTAATTTGAGAATCTCCTTTCCAGCCTCTAGTCAAGTTCAAGAGCCACCTCTACTACGAAGACAAAGATAACATCCAAGAATCTCTGAACAATCTCAAGCCGCTACCCGGCAGCAAGATCTACTTCTTCAGGAATGGAGAGTGCCAAGGGGAGGCCTTCACGGATATCTACCAGGGCTGCTACTACCCGACTGTGTCGCTGCATAAGAACGTTACCGTTAGCGTCAACTTCGGACCTAACTTCAAGTGTCCTCCGTCGACTGAGTTCAAGTTCAGACCGGTAAGTTGGTACTGGGTGGCCTAGGCGAGCAGCCTCGACATAGCGATCGCAAGGCGTCCGACATCGGTCGAAACTCTTCTCGGTTATATTTTATCGATTTTGGATTGTCTCCACAAGAATCAAGATTAAAAAGAATCTAAAATTTATATTATACAATAGATGTCCACTTAGAAAAGGTAAATCCATTTACGATTTCTGTAAATATGACAGCCCGATAAGTAGGTACATACTGTACACAGTAGTCTGTAACTATTTAACAATTCACACTTTATTGCACACCAAGAAAATATAGAAAATTATACAGAAAAAGATATAAAAACAGTGTTGCACAATGGGCGGCCTTATCGCTAAGCTTAACGTTAATTTTGATTTAAAAAAAATAACATCAATAACTTACTCCTAACGAAAGGGGTCGTGGTGATTCTGTGACTGAAAGGGTGTGTATATGTATAATTGACCAGAAACACCCAGAGGAGTCATGCATGTCACTCCCCGAAGCTGGGGTGGGATATGTATAAACCTGTCATAGTACTTGTCGACGGAACTGTTGAAAACTATTGGAAGGTGGGGCATTCTTCAATGAAATAGATTATAGTATAGTGGTGGTATATTATTATAAATAAATGGTTAACTTAAAATATCTTCATGGTAAGGATAAAAAACACAAGATGACATTAAAGTCTAATACAAGTTGTTGCTATGGCTACCAACCCCACAGAGTGCATAGTGCATTACAATAGTAGTAATAACTTATTTTACAACACCCCCACTTAATCCACTATGCTGTATGCAGAACATATGCTTCTGCTTACCAACTCCCTTTGTCATCATATCAGCAGGCATAAGAGTTGTCTCACAATATTCAATACGAATTACCCCTTGCTCTGCTAACTCTCTAACGAAGTGATATCTTATATTTATATGTTTGGATCGTTTTCCAATAGCAGGTGTATAAACTAACTTACTGGCACTTTGGCTGTCACTATAAACCGTAACAGGAGTGTCTGTGTCAGTCAGTTCTGAATACAAACCATTAACTGATATCACTTCCTTAGCAACTTCACAGATTGCGATATACTCAGCCTCAGCAGTGCTTAAAGCAACGCAACGCTGTTTTACTGATTGCCAAGCTACGGCAGCACCACCAAACACAAGAGTATAACCAGAGAAAGATTTCCCATCAGGCCCATTACCCCAATCAGCGTCCGCATAGGCAACCAAAGGTTTATTACATTTTTTATAGCACAGCAATAGCTCTGCCGTACCCTTCAAATATCTAAACACGCGCTTCAGTGCCGCAATGTGCGTTGAATCATTGCAGTTATTGAATTGACTCAGCATCGTAACTGCATATGATATATCTGGTCTTGTACAGCACGCCAAGTACATAAGTGACCCAATCATTTCCTGATACTGCGTATTATCACTCTTCTCACCAGATTTCAGACGAACATTTAGTTCAACTGGTGTGCTAACTGGTTTGCAGTCTGACATTCCATATTTCTTCAAGATTTTGTTAATGTATTTCTTTTGTGACAGGCAGATCTCATTTCGATTCTTCCACTCAATTCTGATGCCTAAACATTCGCAACCATGTGAGGGATGCTGTCAAGGTAAAGAGTGCGTAAAAAGGTTCCCGAAAGGCAAAAGTAAGAGAGCTAAAGATTTATTGGAACTTGTGCATTCAGATTTAGCGGGCCCTATGGAGGTGGAATCCTGGGGCGGTAACAGGTACTATTTGATTTTTGTGGATGACTATAGCCGAAAAACATTTGGCTATTTACTGAAATCAAAAACTGAAGTCTTCGCTAAATTTAAAGAATTTAAGGCACTAGTTGAAAATCAGACGGGAAAGAAAATAAAGAAACTGCGTAGCGATAATGGCACTGAGTATACCAACAGAGAATTCCAAGTTTTTCTGAAGAAACATGGAATCCAACACCAGAAATCAGTACCTTACACTCCTCAACAAAATGGAGTGGCAGAGCGTACAATCCGTACTATAACCGAGAAGGCTAGGAGTATGGTGCACGATGCTAAATTGGATAAAAGGTTCTGGGGAGAAGCTGTTGGTTGTGCGGTGTACCTGAAGAACAGATTTCCAACGATGGCCCTTAAGGATAAAGTTCCAGAGGAGGCTTACACAGGAGAGAGAGTCAATCTATCGAATCTGAAGTTATTCGGATGTAGAGCTCATGTTCTGATAAAGGATCATAGTCGAAAGAAGTTTGATTCAAAAACAGTTCAAATGATAATGACTGGGTATTCGACCGATTCGAAGGCGTACCGATTTATCAATTTGAACAGTGATCCAAGGAGGATTGTAATTGCTCGAGACGCAACGTTTATGGAAAATCTTCCTATAACTGCTAAGAAACATGAAGTTGCTGTTCCTGTTTCTAAGGATTCTGTAGACATATATATCTACAGAATGACATTCCTGGAGTTAGTCGTTCCACTACTCAACAAGAGTTCCCAAGGAGTGCAGGACCTGTTGCAGTAGAGGTGGTTCCGGTGGCTAGCTCGAATGGTCAGATTTATGAAGAATCCAGAGATTTGAGGAGTCCTATTATTCAAGTAGATGTTCATGGAAGTACATCTAGTTTAACGAGGGCTGGTTCACCGACAGGATTGAATTCTGGTGATGAATTTTACGATTCTGTCGATTTAGAGAGTTCTGTAGCAGATAATTTGCAAAATTCAGCTTCTGTCGACTTTGAGGGTCCCGTGGCAGAAGATGTGCAACATTCAAGTCGTTACCCTGCTCGGAATAGGGTTCCAAAACGGGAAAAAGACATGGTTTATAATTTCCATGTGTTGGATGATCTAGATCCCATTTCTGTAAAAGATGCTATGGAGCGTTCTGATAAAAAGCTTTGGATAGAAGCGATGAAGGATGAAATTAATTCCCTTAAGGCGAATGGTACCTGGGAATTGGTAGATCGACCACTGGATGTTAATGTCATAAAAACAAAATGGGTTTTTAAGTTGAAGGTTGGAGCTGATGGAAGTATGCAGCGCCATAAAGCCAGGCTGGTTGCTAAGGGCTATTCACAAAAACCTGGAGAAGATTATTTCGAAACATTTGCACCAGTTGTGAAAATGTCTTCGATTCGTCTTCTGCTTGCACTGGCAGCCGAAAAGAATCTGAATGTACATCATGTTGATGTAACGACCGCCTTCCTCAATGGAGATCTGCAGGAAGACATTTATATGGAACAACCGCAATCTTTTGTTCAAGAGGGGAATGAAGGCAAGGTTTGTAAATTAAAAAAGGCTATATATGGCCTCAAACAAGCTGCCAGGTGTTGGAACCAAAAGATTCACGACCATATAGTGAAAATGGGTTTTGTTCGGTCTAAGTTTGACCAGTGTGTTTACACAAAGATAAATAAAGGATTATTTACTGTCATAGCTTTGTATGTGGACGATTTTTATATTTTTACAAACAAGCTTGCAGAAACTGAGACAGTTAAGTGCCAGATTGGAAAAGCATTCAGAATAAAGGATTTGGGTGAAGCAAGAGAATGTTTAGGCATCAGAATTGAGTGGAAGAATCGAAATGAGATCTGCCTGTCACAAAAGAAATACATTATAGTATAGTGGTGGTATATTATTATAAATAAATGGTTAACTTAAAATATCTTCATGGTAAGGATAAAAAACACAAGATGACATTAAAGTCTAATACAAGTTGTTGCTATGGCTACCAACCCCACAGAGTGCATAGTGCATTACAATAGTAGTAATAACTTATTTTACAACAAAAACTACCAGGATGTTTGGATAATGTAGTAGAAATACATGTACACCGATGTACCTGCGCAGAGGTCTTAATTTTGATAGGCGCATAAAATCTTAGCCAATTAAAAAGGTCTGCCTTTGCGCGCGAAATTTGTGTGGTTGCTTGGGCATTATGCTCGATGCTATTGATGGCTACGCGCAAGATGGCGTCGCGATCTCGACATTCGCGAGTCGTATTTTGAATGGGGATACACATGAAAATACGTTATAGGCATTCGTATTCAATCGGGTTGAAATGTTCTCTTCGGTGCAGACGTATTTTGCCGATACTACTTATTAAAGTGGTCGACCTGTACTCTAGTGAAATAGATGGACTTACCGATTAAAACCTTATTATCCACAGATGTCAGAAAAGGCAGAGGAGGCAATCGCCGAGCAAACCATGGCGGATCTACTCTACTTGACTGAGAATGAGGGCAAGCTGCGATTGGACAACTTCAACCTCTGATATTGTTAGCCGCGCTTATGATAATGAGTGCGGTGTGAATCAAAAATGAAATAGTACCTATATCCAGTAAAGCCAATATATCTAAAAGTGATAGGGTAGGAGCCTAAATTTGTAAGATGATCTCTATCAGAATAATATGCATTGGAGTCATTGGAGAGTTGGCGTACACATCAAAGTCGGCGTTACAGCCTGACGGGTTAGGGGCTTGGGGCACGTTGCCACAGTGTTGTTATCGTTAATTATCGTTGGACGACTCGTCTTTAGCTGTTCCCATTATAACGACTATCGTGATTGTGTTTTCGTAGTTTTTTTATCGTGTACGACTGTTGCATCTAGTTGTTCCCTAATGGGAACAACTGTCGTATCTGCTTGTTCCCTAATGGAAACAACTGTCGTATTTGTTTCCTAATGGGAGCAACTGTCGTGCTATCTGTTCCTTTCCAATTATAACGATTATCTAAGGTCACAACAAAAACAAGTCTTGGACGAAAGTTAATCGTGTCGTTCTATGTGTCAGTCAAATAATTACTAACTGTACGACTTTCTGTCGTCATGACATGCGTTAGTGGAACTTAAGGGCGCGTTAAGATAATAATAATATTAATGCTGGACAATTCACAAGATAGAATGAATAGATAGGGTAGAGGGGAAACTTCGGCTCCGAACGGGCTTAAGGTAGGTATTACTCTCTCTCTGCACGTTAAACGGGATACTCAGTCGTGCTGTCACGGCCGACGGGGCGTCGCTGCACGCCCGTTTGCATGCTTCTGCGTTACGTAAACAAATTAAATAATTTATGTATATTGAAGATAACTATTTTTATATATTCTTATGCCCCTACCCTAGTGCGACATGTCAGTGAATATTTGTAGGGTAGGTAGGATGCTGTGTTTTGTCTACTCGTGGGCGGACGACTTTGGTGTGTGGGGCTCCTTGTGTACATTGTGTATTTGTATACTTACTAATTAAGAACTAATGTAATCAACAGTCTATATTCAAGCTCTTAAAATAAATAGTATCAGTATTTTTATAGTTAGCGATTGAACTATATTAATATCATGTATTTAAAATCCAATGACAATGTAAATTGAAAGTTTGTTTGGAATGAGGTGGAGTAGTTATAATCTAAGAAATAAATTTTTTGAATAATTTCTTTTTGTTCTTACTTGCCAGTTAGAGACGAATGTAGAAATACTAACTTTATAGCGTCATTTAAAACTAAGGGATATAAATCATCAGGTAAAAAAACAAATGGTTTTAGTTTAGTTTTATCTTTTATTAAAAATAAATAACAGAGCCCACAGCACTATCGGAGATGGCTCTATGCAGACAGCAACTTTTTCGGCAACAGGATAAACTTCTGCGCCTTGAAGCTACTAACTCCTGAAATACAGTTTATACTAGTTCGAGAGTCTATGGATACATTAATTAATGTATGTGTCTAATAAATGATTTACTTTAAAGTGGTTCGTTGCAGGTTGTCGCGTGATTCTTTTGTTTTTTATTTTTAACAACATTAAAGCCATGCACAGTCTGAAGAAGTATTCAAAACATTATGAAACAGTTGACAGATTCTTCAACTAAAGTTGCCCAGGTTGCCCTGTCTGCATAGCACCTTAATCTAACTAAAATTACCTCATACTTCTGAATATAAATAACACTAAAATTGTTCAGATAAAATTACTTTCCAAAACCACCAAGACAAGTAGGGCTGCTTTCCACTACTTTATCGCTGGCATCCCACTGGGCAGGAGTTTTGGCTATTATTGACAGAGCATGAACTCCAGTCTGCAGCTCCTCTTTCAAAACGTCATTTACTAAGCGATGCCTCTAAAAAAAAAAAATTGGTAACATAATTTCTGCAGAAAGGAGGAAAGATGAGAGTATCAGCATGAATAAATTGATCTGTATGATTTGTACATTTCTTCGTCCGTCTTGTATAATTTTAAACAATGATTTACATAAACTTAGTTTTAACTTGATAGAGTCCATTATTCTTATCTTTTTAGTAGGTTTTTAGTTTTAATATTATTGAAGCACTTTTATTTCTTAAGTTTTTGTTTTATTTTCTAGCTTATTTGCTAGTGTACTACCTTTTTCCATTTAAGATGGCAAACAAACTTTGATACCCCACGAAACAGGCCTAGCATAGTGCGGGGGGCACTAGGCTAGGCCTGTTTCGTGGGTTTTCACTGTTTATCATTTTATCCACCTAAACTTGTCACTACTAAAGTCATAAATGTTTATAGAGGTGTTTTTATAAGCTTTTTGGCAATAAACTTATTATTAATGCTTTAGTACATGAAGGTGGTGAATTGAGGCTTTAGTATAGATTATCATTATAATTTATTTAAGACACAGGAAGGTACATAAAAAAAAACAAAAGTGAACAAAGAACATGGAGATTAATAGATGAAGGTCTACATACTACCCAGCCACTGTAGTGCGACCTGCAGAGCCTTGCATTGTGTTATTGAGCTGGTTGATTGGTTGAGCATTTGTGTTCAGATTTAATCTATTACGTTTCCTAGAGCTTGCGAGTTATAATAACCCTCTTCACCATTTGTTGGTATACTACTAAAGTAGGCTTTAGTACCCTAAAGTCTACCTAGGTATACTTAGGCCTCGCGAATTTCACAATCATACTCCCTCCAGTTCTAGACTTGCCAAGCAATACCTGCAATATTGTTCCATCTCTACTTTGAAAAAAGGAGATTATGTACCTTTATCAAAGGCAATCCGTCAAACTTGTCCGACACTACCACCACTTTGAAATGTGTTTCAGATCCTTTAGGAACATTGTGCATGTAGGATTCGTTGATCACATCCAGATGTTTTGCGGCCAGTTCATTGGTCAATTTGCTTTTAATTACGCTTTCTACTGCGCCGGCTGACAAAGACATAGTTCTTTTGAGAGCGGAAGGTGCTGAAAAGAATTTGTTGGAAGGTATTAATTTGAAAAACAGGACAAGCATTCCGTGGATATTTTAAATACCAATAGAATGAAGCATTCGGATATTCATTATTGACCACGTTGGCTCATCCACTTACGGGTACCAAGTAGAATTCTCAGAGACATTGAGCGTCAGTTTATGTATCTAAACTTGACTTATACGAAGAAACTAATATTTTCTATTTTTCTTCCACAACGAACGCGAAACAAAACACGGTATAACACCGTCACAAAACAATAAACAGCTGAGACTGACAGCTCTTGTATGTGACATTTAGTTGCATTTTGACTTTGACAAAATTATTAAAGCACAACCTAAAGGAAAAAATCAGATAACCCACGCGAAAATCAGTTTCTAAAAAGTTAATAAAATATATGGGTTAGGGGCCCATTCCACTGATCTAATTTCTTTGCCCAATGTACATTTGATAAAAGAACTTGGACGACTTCATACATCAACCAGATCCTAGGATCCTATACTACTAGAATCTTTGTTTCTAAATTGATAAGTGAACGTGAGTTTGTGCTTATTATCTTACTTATTATGTTAAGAATATTGGCGAAAGATGTTTTTTTTATGCTTTCCAAAAGCAATAAAACTAAGAAAAAGTAGGTAAAAGCATTTTCTATGAACTTGATAAAATCAACTTTGATTCATTGTATTTTGGGAGCATTTGGGAAATTTAGATTTTTATAGAAATTTAGATCATTTTGACTACCTACTCTCGCTCATATCAATTTGACTGTTTCCACGTTTCCACTCAGTCATGGTCAAGCTAACTATTTTTTTTATAGTATAGTACCTACCTACACCTATCTTTAATTATTTTAGAAATAACACATTATTTTTAAAACAAAATCACGTATATTTCTTTAATAAAAAACATCAGAGTAACATAGGCCTACCTAGGTAGGAATTTCTGCAGTTATCATTTAGGTACCTATGTTAATACCAAAGATCCTAGGATCCTACGTTCCGTAGGGTAGGTACCTACCTACCTATACTAGAATCTTTGGTTAATATACAGGGATATATATAATAATATAAGGAAGGTTGGACTAAGCTCCCGGAGTGCTAGTTTGACACTGATTTAATAATCTAGTAATTGTACAATACTTAAATAAGAAAATTGGTGTACCTAAGCCCTGACATACCTACATAAATTCATAAAACCCGTTTTTATGACCAGATAACGTTAAAGAATAATATAATCGCTAAGGCCTTGTCGCCCAAAAAGATAATCAGGCAATTACATTTTTACTTACACACATTGATTTGATCTGATGTGATCACACAAAAAACAGTACCTATTATCTTAGAGTAATAAGACATAGAGTGATAATTTCATACAAAATTCCGCTAAAAGTTGAAGCCAAAAGACAATTTATACTTTTATTCGACTACCTCGTTGGTCTAGCGGTCGCGTTTTCAACCGGTGTGAGGTCCCGGGTTCAAATCCCGGGTCGGGCCAAGATTTTGGGTCTTTTTTAGCAAGAAATATTCACAGTAGCAGCCCGGTCGTGTCGGTCTGCCGTCCTATCGTTGCCCGCGTGCGTTGCTACCTGCGCTGAACGAGGCCACACCGCGCACCGGCCACGGCGCGGGGTGGCGGCGGCGGCGCGGCGCGGCGCGGCTGCGTTTATTTTTATTATTTATTCGTAGTACCAGTGTAAAGTAGAAATAGAAAAAACAAAGAAGTACATATCTATGGGGTAAAATATTTTTGGTCTATAGCTAGCAACATTTATTTGTAATGGCGTGTGTTTTGTTTACATTTTATTTTTGTGCATAAACTACTGTTTTACTCAAGAATATAAGATGCCAGGTTGTACTTACCCGTGAAATGGAAACTTCGGTTGTTTATGGTGATTATGTGAAGAGTTGTGACACCCTTTCACTGCACAATACGTCATTTTTATTAAAAATTCGTAGAGCTCTTCCCAGTAGGCCTTGACCTTGAGCACTGACGCGTCGAGCGATGTACTTAGCCTTTAAAGGCTAACTTGAAATTGCTTCACTTCGCGTGCGCCTACTAGGGTTCTATGCCTAGTTATTCTAAGCCTATTATTATATTCGTATTCAAACATCCATAATCATTTTTTTTTCCTGCGTAGGTACACAAGAGCGCGAAAGAGAAAAACTTAAGTAGTTAGGTATTACCTTGTTTTTTCTGTACCGTGGGTTATTACACTTATTACCTTGCTTTTTCTGTTCCGTGGGTATTACCATAAGAATAAATAATAACTGGGTCTAGGTCCCACTTATAGTCTGGAAAGGGGATGGTGGAATCAGATCATGCATGTAGTTCCTGTGAGCATTCTCCGAAATGTATTTTATAAAAGATCGTGAGACGGCGTCAATCGTGACCAAGGCTGCAAGCTTGGCCGATCCGTCCCATGACGGTTAATTTTTCGGTTAGTTTCGACTTTCATTTGGCACTTTTCATTCGAAATGAAACGCTTGAAACAAAAGTGCGGAATTAATGAATTTAACAATTAACCGATCAAACGATGTTGGATATTTTCATTCGGCATCTTTCATTCCACTTCGAATAAACGAAAAATGAACAGGTGTGCTCTAACCAACTAAGCCACGAAGTCTCAGTCGGTTTTCTTCGAAAATCTTTGGGACCTCTTACGGACTGTAGACACCGAAAACCGACTGAGACTTCGTGGCTTAGTTGGTTAGAGCACACCCGTACCTACTAAGGGTGGGGCGCGGGTTCGAGTCCCACTTCCACGTTCCCATTTTTGGGAACTTATTTCATTTCTTAGAGATGCCCAGAGTGCGAGTAAGCATTATAACAAAAATCCTTAGAAAAATGAACAGTCTGAACTCATAGAGATCGTTCACTCGGATTCGGCCATTTTGTTTCGAGTCCTCGGCAGAAGAACGTCAGTTTGTCGTAGCGAGTGGAGCGTATTCAAGTAAAACTACACAGTTATACCCCGTTGTTTTTGGATGACATTTTGAAGACAAATAGCACATGCCTGTTCATTTCTGCTTCATTTGAGCAGAAATGAACGAAGAAGTGTGAACATGGAGTCAAAGAAAAATGACCCATTCACTAGAGTGAACCGTTTGATTTCACTTCAGAAGTTATAATAGACGTCTTCGACCAGTTTTCATAAGTACCTACATAAAACGTAAAATAAATAAAAATTGCCTGAAAATCTTTCGATTAAAATCAATTACAATTACATAGTTACAAGAAAGATGTTTCTTAAACTAACAAAAGTACCTTCATCATAGTAAAGCAAGTTCAGTACTACATTCCATTTTCCTAGCACCAGTTTAACGTCTACTTAATTACACTAATTTCTTCACATGTCTTATGAGAAAGATGAATCTTTCTTCTACGCATGTAAATGTTAACTTTTATTAAAATATACATTAATTAAGTAGTTAGATTTGAGGTTGCTCCATTCTCGAGCTTCGGTGGGTCTGTTAAGTTTAAAAATTTCATAGACCATAGTAATGTATGACTACATTTTATAATTACTTTCCCCAATCCATCATAAGTATTGGAAGTGCTGACTATATTCCCGAACTTCAGCTGGCTGTTATCTGAAAAACAAAAACAATTTGACGACCTCTGTGGCGCGGTGGGTGAAAGTCCGCCTGCGACGCAGGAGGTTGCGGGTTCGATTCCCGCCTAGCGAAAAAATGTTTTATTATATAGGAAGGTAGATCAATTGATCTACCTATATAATAAAACATTGGTGCTAAACATGGGTACTAGCTAATTAGCAAGTACCCATAACACAACCTCTCTGCTTAGCTTGGGGCTAGATAATGTTGTGTGAATTGTGCAGCATTTTTATTATCTATAATATAAAAATGAATCGCAAAATGTGTTGGTAAGCGCATAACTCAACAACGCCTGGACCAATTTGGCCAAATCTTTTTTTAAAATGTTCGTTGAAGTTCAAGGATGGTTTTTACGGCGAGAAAAATTAGAATTATTGCTGGAAAAACCCTAAAAATAGCCCTTCTTTTTCCCATACAAATGATTTGTAACTAAAACGTAGTCAATTTGAGCTTTATTGCTAAAATAACTACCCGTGCGAAGCCGGGGCGGACCGCTAGTTCAATATACAATTAAGAGCAAATATTTAGATGCAGCTTTCTTAAATACTCACGCAAGCACAGAAACAGCTCACATCTACATTATCAATCACATGTAGGTACCTCTATACCTAATGAATATTCAAACCGATAAAAATGCCTGCCCAAAATGAGGAGGCTTTGCTTGGCAAGCAGAGATTGACAATCACTGTATCGCCGTATGTCGAGTTAGTAGCTTGTTGGTGTAATTTTGTTCTTGTTTAGTAGTAAATGTTTAATGAGTTATATAGCTTTTTAATATATCCTTGTCGCTTTGGTGCTGCACTGTAATGCAATGTAAATATGTGTACTGTAAAATAAATAAAACTACGTTTCACATAGGTACACACCTAAATTCCATTTCAATCCACGAGTTGTGACTCTTTCACAAGTCTCTCCGATAGGAACCAGAGAACACCAACTTTTTTTCAGAGAGCTTATTTCTTTTGGCACATCTATAATATGGTGTCCAGGGGTTAGCAGCCATGATATTGCATCATCTGTGATCATGAAGACGTTTACTTTAAGCCTGATGATGCCCTGGTCTTTGACTAGGAAAAGCGTTTGTATATTGCCCAGTATTTGGTCTAAACGGCCAGAGCTTTGCGATAGGGCTATGAAAGTATCCACCTGTAACAATAAATAAAAATATTTTATATCAGACTAGTTTCTGCACGCGGCTTTGCAGGCGACTTGTCTAAGGAAACATTCATTATTTACTACTACTTAATAAAAATATTTTTCAACAGACCTGAAGTTCATTTTTTTGACAATGTTTGTCAAGTTCCATCAAAGCCTTTGTAAAGTCTGTGAAATTCTGATCTGGAGTGTTTATAACCTAAAAATATAATATTTAATTAAATACATGTTTCCTGATCTGATCAGCGTTTGCAACTTCATGCCAGCCAGTCAATGACTTATGATATGAGTTGAGCTACCTACATAAGAGTTTTTTTTAGACAATTCTACAGAGTCATTTCATAGCCTAAGAGCAGGCCTAATGCAGAAATTTGTGAAAAGGATAGGCATTGGATTTCGCGTCTATAGGAGCAGGACAGAGCAAAGCAATATGAGTGCAAAAATTTTCTATTAATTATTCAAAATATAAATATATGTATAAATAAAACATATAAGGAAACAACGATTACCTAAATTAAACATTAGTCTGGCTAATGGCTATGTAATTCTTAAATAACTAATGTGATGTTGTCGCTGATAAAACAGTATTTTTAGGCGAATTTCGTATTTTTTTTGTAGTTAATTTTCGGAAATTCTATTCGATTACTCGACTTGTACAGGTACTTCCCTACCTACAGTATTTTTTTAATGAACATTTACTTCCATTACCATAAATTTAAGTGTTTAAAAATACACATTTTGCTTGATTTTTGCATTAGGCGTACCGTTAAGAGAGTAAATTAAGAATGGTATTAGGGTGTTAAATGTGCATCTCATTCATTAACACCATCAGGAAATGCTATGGTTTGTTGTTATTATAGTTAGTAGAATCACCTTACAACCTTTCTTTTTGTATTTTTCCATTATCTCATTTCTGATTGAGTCAAAGTCTCCTGTAATCAGATCAGGATTCTTCAAAGATTTTTGAACTTCTTCCGAAAGAGTATTTATGTATGTATCCCATCTATTTGTTCCACCGTCAACTGTTACCCTTACTGTGGCTGAAAATTATAATAGAACAAATTATATCAATGTCTAGCACTTACAGGTAGGTGTTTTAAAGTATTTAGGCGACTTCAAATCAGGCCTTAGTTAGGTAGTGTTCATGCATACTCCTCGGTAGACTTCCTTACTTTAAAATTTATAAGCTTAGTACTTTGCAAGTCTAACAATCAACACTCATTCTATGTTTTATACTGAATGTGTATCACTTGCCGTGTGGTTATGTATACAGTTTACTAGGGCTTTTTTCCCCATGATATAAATACTGCGATCCCCAACCTGCATGCCCAGAGTGGGGATTATGGGTATTACCCCCATGAGATAAGCTAATAAGGCGATTATCAGGAGGACACCTGCATCCAATGGTTGGTTCAATTATTGGTAACCATTGGTAACATATAAAATTACACATCAATTTACTGCCGACAAACTGTTGTGCAGTTTGGCAGAAAATTTAAAATATAATGTACTTACTTTAATTTAGCAAAAAAAAAAAATATATTTTCACAATTCAGGGTGTTTTCTATGTATTATAAAAAATATCTATTAGCATTGTATTTTATTATGTTTATCAACTATTTAATGCTAGCTCTGCTTAGCTAGGGATTAGATAATGCTGTGTGAATTGTCCAGCATTGTTTATTACTGTAATTAGAGGCAATCACGGGCGCGGTGTTGATACTCACCAGTATTCCAAATGTTCTTGATGAAGTTAAGATTCTGTGTGAGTGGCCGGTTCAGCACAAGGATCGCATATCTCATTTTGAATGGAGAGGTAGTGTATTGCCTCACATCCCAATTGAAGCACGGATTGCACTTTGAAGCACATCCACTTGAGCTCTGCTATAAAAACACAAAATAAATTATCAATAACCACGTTTTTTATATATTTTTTTATAATTTTAGAACCAACAAGGTACGTGCTTTACTACCATTTTTTTTTACTTGTTTGTTGCCACAGCTTGTTGCAAAGATACGTAGTATACTTCTTAGTCTAAGTTGCAAAGAGTATGAGTTTAATCTTAGAATAACTAGGCATAGAACCCTAGTAGGCGCACGCGAAGTGAAGCAATTTCAAGTTAGCCTTTAAAGGCTACGTACATCGCTCGACGCGTCAGTGCTCAAGGTCAATGCCTACTGGGAAGAGCTCTACGATTTTTGATAAAAATGACGTATTGTGCAGTGAAAGGGTGTCACAACTCTTCACATAATCACCACAAACAACCGAAGATTCCATTTCACGGGTAAGTACAACCTGGCATCTTATATTCTTGAGTAAAACAGTAGTTTATGCACAAAAATAAAATGTAAACAAAACAGACGCCATTACAAATAAATGTTGCTAGCTATAGACCAAAAAATATTTACCCCATAGATATGTACTTCTTTGTTTTTTCTATTTCTACTTTACACTGGTGCTACGAATAAATAATAAGTCAGGAATTATAACAACCCTAAAAATGCCCCAACAAAAGTAGTGTACAAGTGTGGACGTCAAAATTCGCGTACAGCGCGCTGTACGCGAAGTCGGACATTTGCCTTGCAAGGGAGCACACGTCAAGTTTTCGCGTAGGTTTTCGTTTTTATCATTGTGAAGTGCCGTGCTGTGACCCCCCGTGCCCCCAGCCCCCCTGAAGCCCCTCCCCCATCAAAAAATCTGATATGGGTATCGTTTTCGACTAACATGGGGGTAAGGATTACGAATTTGATGACGGCAGGCGTGTGTTGGATTGCGTGACCGACCGACTTTTAAGTTAAATATGTACCTGTGTTTTATTAAGCTTCGCCTAGTCAAAAACTTCTGTTTTATTTTCACGGGAAAGGGGATAGATTATCAATTTATCACAGACTGTGCGGATGCTGATGTAGTAGGAGTGTTAAATTTAAAAATTTCATTGGTTTCTTTATTCGATCAACCCTAGTTTTATTTATGTCGTTATATTCGTTCTTAGATTCCCTTCTGATCCGACTGTTGCTTCCCGATGGGTTGAAAAACTAAGACGCGCCCGCGCCGCGCCGCCGCCGTCGTCGCCGTCGCCACCCCGCGTCGTGGCCGATGCGCGGTGTGGCCTCGTTCAGCGCAGGTAGCAACGCACGCGGGCAACGATAGGACGGCAAACCGACACGACCGGGGAGAGGTCAAATGCAGGACCGACGGCTTAACGTGCTTTCCGAGGTCTAACACCGCCCACTTCCTAACTCCGGGCTGCTACTGTGAATATTTCTTGCTAAAAAAGACCCAAAATCTTGGCCCGACCCGGGATTTGAACCCGGGACCTCATTATCACCGGTTGAAAACGCGACCGCTAGACCAACGAGGTAGTCGAATAAAAGTATAAATTGTCCTGCATAAAGATACATTTACTCTACGTTTATCCCAAAATGTTTAAAAATAAATGTCCACCCGTGCGAAGCCGGGACGGGCCGCTAGTTAATTATAAAGTTAATGAAATATCATTTAACAGAAAAGTGATAAATGTGCAAATCATTTACTCCTTACTAAATGTTACAATTTCCCGACCTTACGGGAAAAATGTTAATTACTTGCAACATTATTTGTGCACTTGTGTGCGTGTCGGCTAATGTAATAACGTGCCGCTTACGCACACATTGGTTGCTTTTTTGCTTCAACTTTGAGCGGAATTTTGTATGAAATTATCACTCTGTGTCTTATTACTCTAAGAGTTTAATAATATTGTCTAGTTTATTATTTAATAATGACTTGTTTTCTTGGTCATAACTTCTTACATAGTACCACAGACTAGGTAGAGATACTAACGTATCATAGTACTTATGTCATTTGGTCAAGTCAAAGTCACAAAGCAAAGAGAATAAAACCACCACAGATTGTACTAGACTTGGGATCTAGGGATGCTACCTTGGATGCTACTAACGCACCAATGAAAAGAAAACCAATGAAAAGAAAAAGAGATCCCCTTTGTAGATTCATGATGAAAACCACAGAAAACCACTATAAGAGAATAAAACCACTACGTTATACACACACACTACGTTATTACAGCTTTGTCTGAAGTGGAACTAAAACTAACTAAACATGAATGTTTAGTTATTTTTAGTTAAACTTCAGATATTATATTTTATTATACCAAAATTTAAACTTTAGGGTAAAAAGCCACGCATGGTTTTGAGGTTCAAAAGCCTGCGTGGGGCTGTGCCACTTATATGCATGCTTGATGATTATCATACGGCACAGGTCTTGCTCGTTCTGTTACTCAATTTTATAAAATAATATAATAGGTAAGTAATTTAGTAATTAAATTACATATTCATATACATACCTACTTAAATCTAGCTACTTAATCTGTTAGGCTACTAATGTGATACCTAAGCTCCTACTTACCTATTCAAACTAATATAGTACCTAGGTACCTACATCCTAAATAAACAGCTTTATTAAGAAAGAAAATTACAATCAAATTATAGAATTAAATTAAAAGTAATATTTACAAGAAAAACAATTGAGCTAACTGCAGACTGTTGCAAACAATCTATGGGATAAATAATAATATAAATGCGAAAGTGTGTTTGTTTGATAATCCTTCTTAGACGCCATAACTAACTAAGCAAGCAAATCGACTTGATTTTTGGCATAGAGTTAGTCGAAAGGATAGAGAGTAACATAATCTTTTTATCCCATAAATCAGTTCAATGCCCTGAATAAAAGTTAAGGTAAAGCTGATAGAGCAACCAATCATTTCGTTATCATTCCATAACATAGTTATCACTTGAAAGAAAAAAAAAGAGTTGATTGTTTCGTGACAGTAGAAAAGTTTCGCGATACTAGTAAAAGTTTGAAAAACATAAATGATTATACATAAGCAAGACAGCGATATGTGGTACAAACACGTTTGATAGTGAAGACAAATTAAGAAAACTTCCCGGAAGTTCAATGAATAAAAGATTGCCTTTTTGTGGTGTTACCAGTAGCGTGAAATGGTGGTCCCAGAGCTCCATGTTTTACGTAAAGAAATTCTATGTGTTTTTGTATTTAGAAATAATTTTCAAATTAACTCGTGTTAATCTAATATGACTGATGTAATAAATATAATTCAATATTGTAAGTTTCTGTTTTTTTTTTCAATTGAACATTAACACGTTTGTTTCCCAACTTCTGTTTATTGCTATAAAAAGGCAACATGGACAGTGATATGATAAGCTTGCGTGAGTGCCACCAGTAAGTGGCAGAACTTGTAAAATTTGACCATGATCTACGCCTTAGTTATGTCCGTGGAATTTTCTCGTCCCTGTGCTAAGGTATTGACCGACCACTAGTAAGTTTCTATACTACGTAGGATATAATACTTAATTACATTAGATTAGATAAATAAAACGCGACCATCGAATTATTTTTCGTCCTAGAGATGATCAGTGGGTAATTGGGTATCAACTAGCTAAGCAGGAAATGCCATCAGCACAAGTACCATGGGAAAATTAAAATTTATGAGAGGACGCTATACGTTAGACAGAGCAACAAATTGTATGCTCAAAATCTCGGCATGAACCTGTAACACAGTGATAAAATTCTATGTCTATGCTATATTTACTAGTCTATGCCTGTAACACTATCAAAAACGAGAATAAAAGTTCATTTTACATTATTTTCCTTCCTCATCGTTTGCATAATTTGGGACCGTGATTTTACCAGGGAAAACAAAAATGTCCTTAGATTTCGCACCATGCCTTTGGAAAACCGAAAGTGACGTGAAGTGTAAATGCCTTATTTCCACTAAAAAAACTAACAGTTCCAATGAAGACATTCTTTCAAGAGATGAGATTTGTTGGTGCCAGGCATGTGCCAGGTCCAAGCCGCCTTCAAATTGATGTATTTATTAGAACGCTGAATGCAGTTGAGCGTCTATTTACAAATTTGGATAAATACTATGGTGTGAAGATTTAAAAATGCTTGTATATTTTTATTTTTATTTTCACTGTATGAAACTAAAAAAAACGTGTAAAATTTATTCACCATTCGTCTGATAAATAGTCGCAGAGAAATTAAAAAAGCAACTTTCAAAATATTGAATTAAGCGCCTATTTAATTTGAAGCTCCCGCCAAACGCCAGTTACCGTGGGTTCAAGGTATGGGCGCTAGAGTCTTAACTAAGTGATAAGGCTGCAATTTAACCCGCTGTGATATGGCTATGGCGTTGAACCTACTGTTTTTTCGGTATCTTATCTACCTACTACATACGTAACCTACCTACCTACGAGTGATTGATAATAATCATAATTGAGTGCAAAAATGCACACGACTCAATACCACGTGGCTAAATAGATACCTACCATGATACAAAATTTTATGCTGGAGCACTAGCTCGGAGCGATAACCCCCGCACTATTTATATATCATCAACATACAATCATACCTCAAATCATATCATACATACATAGTTAGTTTCATGTCATGATAAAGGTATATAAGGTACCAAAGTTGATTGATACCTTGATACCAGCAAATAATTAATTGGCTGTTGTGACACGCACAGCGTATTGGTATAGTGTCGTTCACTTCACACATCATTCAATGTTTAAATTAACTTTAGTACTAAAAATAAAGTGAGCGCCGCGTCTCTGAAATATTATATGCGTTAGCATCCCTAGTACATCTGTGAATATTATTTTATTTATTGACAGTCGATATTCGAAAGTGAGTGCTTGTGTTTTATAAATAAAGTTTTAGTAAAAATAATGGCAAAAGTTTACAACTTCGGGGCCGGACCGGCTAAATTACCAGAAGAAGTAAGTTTATTTATATTTATTTGCTATACCCCAAATCTCAGAGGAAGCCTCGAAAGTTTTTACATAAAAGCAATACTTCGATGTATCTATTTATTTAAATGAGAGACCTCTAGCTCTGGTTATTAAGTGGTTTTAGGTCATGATTTTATTTATTCGGTAGAAGGTCAATTAATTTTATGCGTTTGATGTGGTAACATTGTAGTAAATTTCTTTAAATTTCTAGGTTTATGAAATAATAAGAAATGAGCTCACAAATTTTGAGGGCACTGGCATTAGTTTATTGGAAACAAGTCACAGGACCCCAAGCTATATGAACTTAAATAAAGAAGTTCAAAATGTAGTAAGACGATTACTGTAAGTACAAATTATTACTAATTTATTTAATTAGAAATGCGACCCTGTTATGTTAAAAGTCTCCAGTTCACTGATAGATAAGCCAAACTGAGATACCTATTATGTGACCTAGGTTTAGACGTGATTTTATTGTTAATCCATTTCGATTATTATGATAATAATGCAAAGGTACATCAATTTGAAGATCATTATTGGATTGAGGTTACTCGCAGTACCTGCCTAATAATTTTTTGTTATAATTTAATTCAAATTTTATGAATACTGTCAAAAATAGTCATTTCTGCTTAAAATAAATTTTGTATGAAGTATGTAGTTAAGAAGAAATAATACTGATGTTTCTAACATTATATATTTTTGTGTATGCTTAATAACTGTGTGTGATTTCTCTTGCAAGTTATTGAAATAAAAAGTAGCAAAGCTGCTTTACCAGTTAACAAACCCTATCTAGGTATGCCAAGTTTCATCCAAATCAGTTAAGGTGTAACTAAGCTACGAAAATATACAACTTTAACAGGTAAACGTTTTTATTTACAAGGTAATACATTAGACCGAGCATTTTTTTTTAATAAGATCTGCGGTTTAGTTTTTTGGGTTATTCATAAAACTTTCATTTTGTTCTTCCATATAACATACTCCAACACCCCATTGCATTAAGCTCGTTCATTATCAATTTTTTTTTTATTGATTCCATGTTGTTTGTAGGTCTCATATTAGCATCCCTACCACAAAGTACTTTTTAACACATGCATCCCTCATACTCTATTCCCTCCATCCCCTTTTTAATTTGGATCAATAAATTATTATTTTTTTCATTCATTTCTAAAATCGAAGAAAAGGAAAATCTTTCTTCAATTTCCTTCTTGATTTCCTTTTTGCGCACGTTTAGACAAATTATCTGAGCATCTGTTCGAAGCACTCCTTTCACTTACTACTTGAAATATTTATGTTCCTTGGTTCGTAGCGACGGGCAGACTTGAGAGCTGGTGAGTATCTTATAGCGCAGCGCAACAGCATTGCCATACATTACTGCAGCAGCGGGGCAATGCTGCCATTGTAATCTGTTGTAATTTTCTTTGTTAATTAAAAAAATCTATTCTTTACAGAGATGTTCCCGCCAACTACAAAATATTGTTCTTAGCTGGTGGTGGACTCGGAGAATTTGCAGCTGTTCCTCTAAACCTGATCTCCAGAACCGGGACTGCTGACTACGTAGTGACTGGTAAAGAAGTGTGATTTTGTTTCTGCGATTATGCGATTAGGCACTTAACAATTTTTCCACCCGTGACTTCTGCGAGTTGGAGGAAACAACGAAGAATAACACCCATAATATGGATGTTAGCCTTATTCTTGTAAAGACAAGAATGAGTGTCTGTCAGAAACACAGATGCCAGAAAGAACAAGATAAGAGTTTGGGTACCTAACGAAAAAGGGAGTGACTTTTATAGTTTTAGAATGTGTGTAGTTTATAATTTTACAATATAAGTTGATGGGCAATTTTGGTCCTAATAGAAATCAACATCTCAAACAGGGGCGTGAATAGTGCCGACACAGGTGACAAAAATAATTCATTTTTATTACATTTGTCACAATGGATATGACCCATGTTATGACCGGAGTTATGTTAGGTATGGCGCATGGAGGACACTTCAATTAATGAATAGCAGGTTACAAAAAATTTATTCATCTAGTTCTGTCTTACTGAAGGAGAATTTTTGAAAACCTAATTATTTTTCAAATTGTGTTGCAGAGGAATTAAAATTCATGTCTTGACCTTGAGTAAAATCTTCCTTTCATAAAAGACTAGGTAGGTACGTACTACGTACGTAGGTACAGACAAATCGAAGGTCTTGAAGTAGAGTAAGTGCGCTAATTATGGACCACCATAAGGATGTTGTCAAATAAAACTCAGGATTTCAAAGTTTAATAATTGTTTAAGGTAATTTCTACCCCATGGGAACTGATTTATGGGATAAAAAAATGTATATAGGCCAAAAAGCCTAATACTATTCTCTATCCTTTCAACTTACCTACTTTAAAAATCAAGTCGATTGATTGCTAGTTAGGGCTAGGGCGTGAAGGGACGACAAATAAACCAATAAACACACTTTCGCATTTATAATATTAATACCTATATAATATCAGTCATCTAATAACCACAACACAAGTTCAGCTTAGCTTGGGGCTAGATGACGCTGTGTGCCTGTGTGGATTGTCCAGCATTATTCATTTTACGTACTTAACTTGTGACTTTTTCAGGTGCATGGTCAGCAAAAGCAGCTAAGGAAGCTAAAAAATATGGCAAGGTTAACATGGTCCTACCGCCCACTGCTAAATATGAAGACATTCCTCGCCAGTCAGAGTGGAACCTAGACCCCAATGCCTCCTACGTGTATATCTGCACAAACGAAACTATTCATGGTAAGATTGTGTTGTTAGCCCGTTAAGGTGCTAGCCTCGCCTTCAAACTAGCGCCGCCACCTATTTTATCTTATTATCAGAGCCGTAATTCATTTGAAGGAGAACATCTAACTAAATGCTAAAGTCCAGCAGATAGAGCCGCGAGAAGAGTGTTTTGCTAGTATTTGGTGTATTTTTTATGATAGCAATCATAAACGGGTGAAGTACCTACCTACCTACCAACGCGACCATACCGAGGTCCGGAGTTAGTTATAAATATTTTCTGCGTTCTGCTAGGAATTAAACTACCAGAAAAGAAGTTTCCTAAAAAAAACAATTTTTTGTCAAATTTTGATTTATATCTACTTTTGGAGCAATTATTATTAAACGAGATTTATTACAAAAAATGAATATTAATTAACCTATTGCTGCATTACTAGGAAATGAAATAAGTTCCCAAAAATTTTTCGACTTCGGCGAGTTCGGGGTTCGAGTCCCGCTGAAGTCGAAAGTTTTTGGGAACTTATTTCATTTCTTAGAGATGCCCAGAGTGCGGGTAAGCACTGTAACAAAAATCCTATTGCTGCATTATTTCATACATTTAAATTTCGCGTGTCTCTGTTTTTTTGTCTCCGAGCCTCGATTTCATACCGAGCCATCGTGAATGGCCCTGCTGGGGTCTACCCGGAAAAAGGAGATCGAATTTTCGGAATCGTTTTCAAGCAAAACCAACATTTATGTCAATTGCATAAGAAAGCTTTTACACGAAAATGAATCAGAAATTTCGTTGTTCGTTTTTTCGTACAAGTAGACCCCCTGAGACTTCTTCATGAGATTGTTTCCATTTTGGGAGTTTTTATACAGAATTATTATTAAATTATTTTAATTATCTATGCAGGTGTTGAGTTCGACTTCATCCCGGACACTAAAGGAGTACCGCTGGTAGCGGACATGTCGTCAAACATCATGTCCAAGAAAGTCGATGTTTCCAAGGTCAGTTACCGCTCTTTAAATAAATCTAATATCTCTCTCGTGCTAAATAAGTTACGTCATAATCGTTATCAAATCGGTTGATTTCTTTGCTGAAGAGTAGAAGTTTGTACGGAACCCTTGATGCGCGAGTCTTACTCGCACTTGACGTTTTATTTTCTGGTGTTTTGGGTGTACTAGTTCAAGCCTTCAAGGTAATTAGTGTAAATTGAAATTTTTAATGTTTTCTACCATGGGAATATTGCTAGAAGCGTAGCTAGAAGCAGCGAAAATAGTATAAATTAAGTATGACGTGAAACCAGTTTTCGAATTTCAGCTTTTTGACGTTCACGTTGGCTTACTTCGTGTAAGCCAATGTTGCTAAAAATTCACCATCTTTATGCAATTCATTGTCAATAAGAACTAGATGATTACAAAGACTAGTTACTCTAGAGTAAAGAACTGTTTACAGAATTCAAATTCTCGCAGTAGTTTTAAAGTATACAAAAAACGGAAGCGCGGCTTTGCGTGCAAATACTTGAGATTTTTGAAGGAGTCTTGAGGGTCCAGTCTTGATTTTTCAAAAAAGTACTGAATGGTTAATACATACAATAATTATTAAAAAAAACTTATCAGTTTGGAGTCATCTACGCCGGCGCTCAGAAGAACATTGGCACATCTGGAGTTGCCTTAGTGATTGTAAGAGAAGATCTCCTGAACTATGCCATGCCGATATGCCCATCACTTTTGGAATGGTCTGCGAATAACAAAGCGGATTCCATTCAGAATACACCTCCAATGTTTGCGTAAGTTTTCTATGGTTTACAGACATCTATATTCAACCTACTATTTAACTATATTTAACCACGGAGAAAGAACGAAACGGTTTACATACCTTATCGCCTAAAATTTATAAGTATTTTATAAACCACTTGATTAAGGAGCATACACACAGTTCGCCGTACTACTATTCGCCGTAGGACTATTTTTACAGATCCTTTGCTACTGGAAACAAATGTTTACCTGATTTGGACTTCTGGGGAATTCTGTGTTAAGGAAGCCCTTAAGTGTGTCCAAATTTTTTTTTATTTAAATCATCTTTTAATGAATTTATACATTCCCTCATCAACCTCAACAGCCTATATTGATCCACTACTGGACGCAGGCCTCCCCTTGAAATACATTCCCTCAAAAACCATTATTATACGTTGCTGTACCGTTTGCCATTTGTTTGGCTCATGTCGGATAAAGATAAGTGAAAAAGGTATCTGTTATGCTATGTTGTATGCTGTATGCTATGTTGTATGCTGTATGCTATGTTGTATGCTGTATGCTATGTTGTATGCTGTATGCTATGTTGTTAGGAGTCTGAGGGATGATGACTGCACAGCTAAGACTAGTTTATACTGCGGTTATAAAAAATTGTTATGCGTTTATACAAAATAAAAGCTCATTATATATTTATATTTAGCCATTTATTATATCATAGAATAAATTAACATTACAAAATTACATAAACCTAAATTATTTGACATTCTTATAAAAATTTGTTATGCGTTTATACAAAATAAAAGCTCATAATAGGTATCAAAAATTGCAAAATGTTCTAATTAAAAAAAAAAAAACAACGAAATAAAAAGATAAAATAGGTGGCGGCGCTAGTTTGGCTCCGAGTACCGTCAATTAATCAATCGAATAATACTTTAGTGACAAAAATTGAATACATCTACAGTAACTATATCTAGAATAATGATAAGTCTAAGTCTGACCATATAAATGACATATTGGAATTAGATAATGGAATCACCGTAGGTGGAGGTGGTTATTTTTTTTGTTTTCATTTACTGTTCTAAGTAAGTAGGTTCTTTGTTGTATTATCAATTATCTATTAGTGAAAAAATTCTGTCTATGGTTATCTATCACTAAACTTTACCTTGATATTTTTTTACCAAAGCTTAGCTTTGACGTTATAAATATAATGTTATAATTTATTTGTGAGTTGAAATGTATATATTTTTTGTATTAATCTTTTTTTTTTGTATTTTTATGTTCTGTAATTACGACAATGATTGATTAGGTATTGTTTGTGAATCAATCAATAAATCAAATGCTATAAAAGGTAGTAGCTGCTGTGATTGTAGTGCAATGATGCAAGTTAATAAAATATTCTTTCGAATATGGATGAGCCATTCAGGAAGAAAAAAAAAATTAAATTTCGCGTTTCGACGTCTATTTATAAAATACTAGCTTTTGCTAGCGGCTTCGCACGCGTTTTTTAGGATAAAAATTAGCCTTTATATTATTCCATCTTTATGTGTCCAAAATTTCAGTTCGATCCATTCAATAGTGTTGCCATTTACTTGCCCAAAAACTGCACAACTCAGACTTTTTTCCATAATACTTATATTAGTAGGACATTTTTCAGCATCAAGCATGCATCAAGATAGAAAAAAAAAGCTTAAATCGACGAAGAATCTACAGTAAGAAGTGATTTTTGGGCTGAGTAAAGGACCATGTTTACAAACATCGCATCTTAGGTTTGGCCAGAGTACAGTTAGTTAAATGTAGCAGTAGTTAAATCATCATCATCATCAGCCTATACCAGTCCACTGCTGGACATAGGCCTCCCCTAATGTAGTTAAATGTTAATTATTATTATATAACTGTTTGGATAATATTTAATAACTGCTTAGTGATGCGGCCAATTATTCTTTGTATGAAATCTTATGAGATAGAACGCACTATGCGTCAGTGGTACTGCGCGGCTTTTTTGGTGAGCCGGTTAAATTTAACGAGCAGGCGACGCAGGAGGTTGCGGGTTCGATTCCCGCCTTGGGACAAATGTTTGTACGATCTGTAAATATTTGTTCAGGGTAATTTCTATGTATAATCAAAATATATAATTATATATGTAAAGTAATTGTATTATGTATATCAGTCATCTCATCTAGTACCTTTAACACAAGCTCTGCTTAGCTTGGAGCTTAATTGGACTTCTGTAATTTATTTCTTATTCAGAAAGAAAATAACAATCAAATAACAAATTTAAATTAAAACTAGTATTTACAATAGAAACAATTAAGCTATCTGCAAACTGTTGCAAACAATCTACAGCTCAACTGATCCATATCATATAAAAAATTAAAATTATTAAAAAAAAAACTTCTATTTGTAAAATTCAGTATATCTTAACAATTCAAATAATTCATATGACTTATTTAAATATGTTTTTAGCCTCATAATAATTTTGCTTTTATTTATTTATTTATTTGATTTTAAGTGACTAAAGTAATTGGTTAGTGTTAATCGTTTTAGTTGCTCAAGAAATAATAAATAAATCATGCTACGTGGATTGTCCAGCGTTATTTATTATTATTTAGTTCATGCACTGACACGTAGTGCGTGTGCACATTACGCTTACACACTTTAATAGCAAAAACCTTACAGTTAGAAATTGCCTTACCTACTCAAATTTTTCTCCACGGCCTGTGGTGATTCCTAATTTCAAGGTTAAAAAATCTATATTCCAGCATCTACATAATGGGCAGAGTCCTCCAATGGATCGTAAGGAAAGGCGGCCTCGACGTGATGGAACAACTTGCCACCAAGAAATCATCCCTTATCTACAACATTATTGAACAGTCTAAAGGTATGTCGTATGACTATTTAGCCGCTGCTCAAACTAGACGTAGGTAGCTTCCAGTTACCGACACCGAATAGGTACTTAATCGTGAAAAGTGGGAGCATATGACACAAAAAATGTTTACGTATGCGCAGGGAGTGGATGATTTCATATTGGTTTTATAAAAATCATTTCAAATCAATAGGCTGTTTGACAACTCACTCACTCAACAGCCTATAATGGTCCATTGCTGGACGCAGGCTTCCCTCTGTTTTTTTCTCATGGTGGGTAATGTAAATTTGACTGCTATTGGGAATTATTTCTTACGTATTGTCTGATAAAAAAAAATGCAAATGATACTAAAATTTCTTCAAGGCCCGTCGTATTTGCTGTGAAAACTAATTTTAGAGTTTGAATAAAATAATGGCGCGCGAAAACGATAATCTCTGTCATGGCTACTCGATGACGTCACACCTTAAGGGCCTGCTCCCAGGAAATTGTGTAAAAAGGATAGGCATAGGATTTCGCGTTCATAGGAGCGGGACAGACCAGAACGCGTGTGTAAAAATCAAGTGCAAAAATCAAGATTTCTTCTAATTAAAAAGAGTACGGCTCAAGTAATCAAATATCTATTTTGGCGAATCTGTGAACCTGTCTTTGCTTTATTTTTCAATATAAAAATTAAGTCAGTAAGTCATATTGTTCGGGGAGAAGAAGGCAAATATGTATCAAAATTGAGTTATTTTAGATATTCTTTTTCATCAAACTGCAACTAATCAAAGAACTATTCTTGGCGCTTTTGTACAGAATGAACATAACTAATATATTAGGTTTAGGTCTAAACATTCTCATCATCATCATCATCAGCCTATACCAGTCCACTGCTGGACATAGGCCTCCCCTAATGAGCGCCATAGCGCCCTGTCCTCAGCTTGCCGCATCCAGCATCTGCCAGCAGTCTTTCGCAAATCGTCATCCCACCTGGTCGGAGGGCGTCCTACACTACGTTTTCCGAGTCGCGGTCTCCACTCAAGAACACGTTTACCCCAGCGGTTGTCTAAACATCCTCGATTTCATATTTAAACAGCAGTAGGATCTCAAAAATCATGAAAATTGTGATTTTTTCGAAAGACCAGCCTTAAGTCACGCCCTAACAAGAAGAACATACGCCCGTAATCTGTTCTACGGGTGACGTCACAAGTAATACAACCAAAGGCGTTTTCGATCACGTGATCGAACATAAAAAAAATGGAATTGAAATAATTCTTTTTACCTAACATATACATATTTTTTAATGAAAGCCATAAAAATACCTACGCTTTTTTACGTTATGTATGGCTGACTAGGATAATAACAATTTGGAACTTAGCCTATTCATCAGTATCTTGTATCTGACAGTGTCCACGTTTGTGCAGCGCCTAAAATACGAATGTAAAAAAACTTTTATGCAGAAAAAAAATTAAGTGGTCGGTTACCTCTTTTCGTATTGTAGTTCCTATAACGGAGAGGTTTTATTCCCTTTGGTTCCTTTGGCCTCCTTCCGGATCCATCACCAGGACCCTGGTCATCAGCTTGGACCAAAGTCTGCGCTAAGCCTAATCAGAAGCGGAGGTCGGCGTGTGCGTCGTGTGTTTAGTTAGATATACACATTATAGTGCACAAGTGTGCGCGCAAACACTGGTGCACTCATTCCCTCATTTTTAGGGTTCCGTATCCAAAGGGTAAAACGGGACCCTATTACTAAGACTCTGCTGTCCGTCCGTCTGTCTGTCCGTCCGTCTGTCACCAGGCCGTATTTCATGAACCGTGAAAAATCGTCTAAATTAAAATAAACTAATATTTAAGGGGCTTAACATACAACATGTATGATGTTTTGCCGTTTTTATAGATAATGGTACGGAACCCTTCGCGCGCGAGTCCGACTCACACAAACTTCAAGCGAAGCCACGGGCAGAAATTAGTTAGTTGTAACTAAATGATATTTCTTTCCCAAGGGTTCTACTACGCGCCGGTGGCTTCCAATGTCCGCAGCAAGATGAACATTCCCTTCAGGATCGGCAACCCTGGAGATGAGGCTCTGGAGAAGGAGTTCTTGAAGGGAGCCGAGGCTCTGGGCTTGATCCAGCTGAAGGGACACAGGTATGTTACTCATCAGCTCGTATACGGTCACTGACATGATTCCCACAAACCTGAATGGCGTAGCGGGTCACGGTCCGCCTGTACAGCAGGAGGTTGCGGGTTCGATCCAGCTGAAGGGTCACGGTAGGGTCAAGGTATGTTTACACACTTCGTTTCAAAAATCATAAAATATTTACTATCTGTTTTCTAAGTTAATACCGGTTTTCTCCTAAACTATCAATCACAAGATTTTTACATTGTTATCACCGTATTAACCTTCGGCTTATTTTTGCAAATGAATGTCCTAATTAATAGATAAATCAGCCTATGCTTTTCAAAATGGCGTCATATATACCCTATTTTCAAAAAGAAACCCTTTTTGACTCGCTCTGTCCACCCGTTAATCGTATTGAATGATAGTTTCTTTTTAATTGCATGAAAATCTATCTATATGATATAATGTACTAAGTATATCAGTCATCTAGGACCCATAACACAATCTCTGCATAGCTTAGGGCTTGGGGAATTTCCAGCATTTATTGCCTTTCAATTACTGTAAGGGAAAATTCAGACCAATGGATTTATATTTGAAATAAATTTATAATAATAATTGTCTTAGTTCTACAACGCGATATGGCAAATGATATCATCTTTTTATCTATGATTGAAACTAGGCGTAAAAAAACAAATTGCCTCACTTACCCTCTAGATAAATAGATTATATTATCAGAAATAGATAGCATATAGTAAATAGATGATAAGATAGTTGTTTACATCATCTCTATTGGACTCTTCGTTGCTAAGTAGAATAAACGTGATGAATTATTGATTTTGAGAAACTACTCCGAAGTGTTTTAAGATATCTACTGCACACAAAATTATATTTTAGCAAAAAAAAAAAAGAATTTTAAAGAAAAGAAAAAAAAAACTTGATTTTTTATATTTTTTACACTTGTTTTAGTTTTGCGGAACAAAAACCAATGGCTCGCTCATAAAAGGGGTTTGAAGATTTTTGTATGGAGGGTGGCCCTAAAATTTGTTCATTTTTCAAAATTGCCGCGCATAATGAAAGTTATATATTTGGATAGAAGACACCAAAACAAATTAAAAATGTTCTCTAACATAATGCCCTAAAGCGTCAGGTTTCCGAGATATTCACATGTAAAGAAAAATAAATATTTATTTTCATCTGTGAATATCTCAGAAACCTGACACTTTAGGACGTTATAATACTATGGAACATTTTTTATTTGTTTTGGTGTCTTCTATCCAAATATGTAAGTTTCATCGTGCGCGGCGATATAATAAAACAAAGTGGTTGCCGATGTTAGGGTAAAAACTCAAAGACCCCTTTACATCTGTAGCTAGACTGTGTTTTAATGGTAGGTATAATAAGTTTCAGACATCAAGGTAGCCTATCGAAAAAAACTAGTGCTGAAATCATTTAAACCTATCGAAGGAGGCTTCTTGTGCTAAAACCAACCATGGCATGAAAGAGGTTTTATACCTCAAACTCAGGTTCGTTACGTCCTTGGTTTCTATGCAAAATGAGGTTCTCAACACATCTTAAAATAAATATGCACGCGCTTTTCGTTCTCGGTATAAACTAGAGATTGGTCACGTTTTTTTTATTTATGTTAAATAAAACTGTTTTATTTAAGTTTTTGTTGTTACTGTTGATTGTTAAGCTAGTTATTATTTTTTGACAAAATGTCAAACCATGTTGGTGCCACAACATGTTTTTTTGTGGAATCAGCACTATCCTTGGCCCATGGCGAAGATCTTCACGTCCTATATATTTTATATATAGTCTTATTTGCTGACTGAAGTCTTCATAGCCAGTCATCCAAGCATTATAATATAAACTATTCACGGCACTTATTCGACGACCGTCAGGTAAGTAGGTACTTTTGTTTGACTTGGCATAGCTCATAAGCCATGAAAAAACATTTTAAAATACCTAACTCTCTTTTTCAAATTGTTTTTTTATGGCAGTAGATAATATTTTAATTTATTGTTGTTAAAATCCTAGTAATTAATTGTAGGACCACATTTTATTTTAAAAAACACTTTCTGAATCAGTAGGTAACATTTGTTTTTTCTTTTCTTGTCGGCATATGCTTCACAATATACCTACATATAATAGGTAGGCAGCAAAGATTCTAGCGGAACGTAGGATTTTTGGGTAGGTAGGTACTTTAAATCATCAATCGGTACGTTGCTAGGGAACGTGAAAACTGATGAAAACAGTAAACGTAGATAAATTCATTAGAGCAATAGTGATTTTCATCTGTGAATATCTCAGAAACCTGACGCTTTAGGACATTATGTTATAGAACATTTTCTATTTATTTTAGTGTCCTCTGTCCAAATATATAACTTTTATTGTGCGCGGCGATTTTGAAGAAAAAACAAAATGGCGGCTGATTTTAGGGCCAAAATCTTCAAACCCCTTTCTAAATTAAATATTTTTTATGGGACCACCTTGGTATAATTTTCTATACAACAACGAAAGAAACATCGAAATCTGTTTATAAATAACGAAGAGAAGTCGACGAACATACATATATAAAACATACAGCCAAACATAGAACCTAATATTTTCATTTCTAAGTAGGTTAATGATCATAACTAACTAAAAAAAAACAATTGGGTTGTATTTTTTATTTATCTGTATTTATTGCCTATATATATTCGCCAATTATCATCCGATTTCGGAGATTCTTTATTACACAGGAGGTTGCGGGTTCTATGTAGGTACTACTGTACTACAAATGTATGTAATAAAAATATAAATATCTATCTGTGTATTGTTGTGTTGTGAACCCACTCGCTTATCAATCGAAACGCAAGATATTGTTGTTTATACTAAGAAACAAATAGGACGAAAACATGTTATTTTCCAATCGCATTTTGCGTAATTTTATGTAGAAAAATATTATGCAAAATGCGATTGGCTTACATGTAGTTTTAGGTATTTTGAAAAAAAAAAGAAAAAAAAAACGTGGATAAATACTATTTGAATAAGAAAAAATCATAATATGATGGAAATATGCTCAAATTACCTACAATAAATTTTGGTATTACGTTTGTATGGGCAATTGATCCTCAACATGTTATTTTCCAATCGCATTTTGCGTAATTTTATGTAGAAAAATATTATGCAAAATGCGATTGGCTTACATGTAGTTTTAGGTATTTTGAAAAAAAAAAGAAAAAAAAAACGTGGATAAATACTATTTGAATAAGAAAAAATCATAATATGATGGAAATATGCTCAAATTACCTACAATAAATTTTGGTATTACGTTTGTATGGGCAATTGATCCTCCGCTGGCCCCTTAAGTAGGTATACCTATCAAGCCTGGTACGGCAGCCTGGGAGCTCGGCACATGAAATACATATTACGGGATAGTTTCATTATACGACGATCATATCGTCGAATAATGAAACTATGAATTGGATCGTGACGTGACACGACCCCTCTGGTATTCACTGAAAATCAGCGCTGGGTGTACATCAGTGTGCACCCAGCTGAGTGAAGGCCATATTTGCCACTGACACTGCCACGCACAAAGCAAACTAATTTAGTTACTGTAGTAGTAATATAGGTTTAAGGTTTTTGAGTATAGTAGTTTTAAGGTAAATAAAAATATTTTCTATTCTATTATAATGTTAACTGCGGGTCTTATGTAACACCAGATGAAAATACAGATCTAAAACACAGACCCATGGCTAGGGCTTCTAACTACACAAATCGCGAGACCACCGTTTGGACATGGATTCTATGACTTTCTAGTACGGTAAGCTTGGAAGCAGATTGGAAGCAGAGACTATACTATAGTCTCTGCTACGCTAACTGATCTAGGATTCCACATATCTGAATCCTTCTATTGCTTCACTGTCATTCTCCTAGTTCTAACGTCAAACCATAGACGCTTGAGATTCGTATAGAGTAGAAAGTCGAATTGGATTAGGATCCCCTAAGAAGGATCTACAGGACTGGAGAAGGTACAGGTCTGCTTATCACATTAATAGTGTTCAATTTAATTGCGAAACATATTATTTATTTTCAATCTTTATTGGGTATTTGATATTTTCTTTGATAAATAGGTTCATAAAGATATATCACTGTCTCAATAGCTTTATGTACCTGACATTGTAAAAATGTACTTGTGTATAGCTTTATGTACCTGACATTGTAAAAATGTACTTGTGTACAACTCAGTCAAATTACTTGCAAAGAAATGAATTGAACTGGATAGAGTTATCTTGTACCCACATACTCAGCTTAGCTTGGGGCAAGATGTGTGAATTGTCCAGCATTATTAATTTATATTCAATTATGGACCTTATTCTAATACCTACACTTTCTATTTTCCAGGGATGTCGGTGGCATCAGAGCTTCGCCCTACAACGCGGTCACTCTCGAAGAAGTAGAGGCGTTAACCAAGTATATGACTGATTTCTACAAGAAGCATTCCAAGTAAATTCATTCCATTCTACTAAAGTAGAATGGAATGAATTTACTTGGAACCTTGAACCTTAACTTCATACGTATAAGTATTCATTTGTATTACTGCAGCGTTGATATATGTCGCTTATGAAATAAACTTTATTTTTATAGCAATGACTCGTTTGGCTTGGTGATTCCTGAGGGTGGTTAGGTTTATAGATTGGTTGGATCTGGTTTAATCCAGTTCGATTCCGATTTTTTATACTTGGTGATTCTTGAGGGTGTGGTTAGGTTCAATCAAAGATTGGATCGATCTGGTTTTATCCATTTCCATTCAGATTATACCTACTTGGTGATTCTAGAGGGTGGTTAGGTTCAAAAATTGGTTTAATCTAGTTTTATCCAGTTCGATTCCGATTTTTTATACTTGATGATTCTTGATTAGGTTCAAAGATTGGATCGATCTGGTTGTATCAAATTTTAAACTTAGGGGGCAGTAGGTATCCATGAATTTATTAGTTTTTGATCATTATATCAAATCCTTTAGTCATTTGTCTTAAAACTCAGTATATCAAAATCACTTTATCACTTTATAACATACCGACCTTTGTTGATATTCTAAAAGAATTTAGTTATTGTGATTGGATTGAGTAAAATTTAAGAGGTAGGTATGTGTAGGTAAGTAGCTTCTATAAGTATAGAAATATTTCATCGGAGAAGAAATAATACCAGCCGGCATTTATCCTAATATTATAAATCCGAAAGTGTGTTGAGTAGGCTGTGTGTCTTTTTATACTTAAACGGCTGAACGGACCATAATGAACTTTTGTAGGTTAATGGTATCACGGAGACGGACGTAGGCTACATGAAACATCCGTGCGAAACCTCGGGCAGCACCTAGTCACATTATAATATCTGTACTAATATTATAAATGCGAATTGTTTGTCGTTCGTCTTCTTCCGGGTTTTCAATAAATTATCTGAGCGTCTGGTCGAAGCGACGCGTGACCCGAGAGCTGGTGAGTGTCACAGCGCATCAGCATTGCCATACAGCGGGGCAATGCAGTCAGTGTCTTGGGGACGCTTCCGACTGGTATTGATATGGATCAGTTGAGCTACCTGTAGATTGTTTGCAACAGTTTGCAGATAGCTCAATTGGTACTATTGTAAATTAAATACTAGTTTTCATTTAAATTTATTATTCGATTGTATTGAATTTTATTTTCTTTCTTAATAAAGTTTTTATTTAGTTTGAACTAACTTGCATCTTATTGGCTGGCTTACAACATTAGAACCAAGGGTTGTGCCTAAATTGAGTTAACAATAACGTGGTCGAATAAAATTGTATTCGCTTAGCTCGGTATTGTTAGGAGACTCAGTAAATTACTTAAAAACCAGTCGAAGTAAATATCTTTTACTCTTTGTAATTTTACAACGCAATGTTGATCGCTTTCTTAATAAAGATTTGTCCTTGGTTCACACCCTAACTAAGCTATCAATCGACTTGATTTTTGGCATAGAGTTAGTTGAAAGGATGGCTTGATGACTTTTTATCCCATAAATCAGTTCCCATGGGATAGAAATTACCTTAAACAACGCTTGCTAAGCCACGAGCAGCTAGTATTATAATTAAAAAATTTAAAGACTGTATCTTTGGATGGATTTTTGTTATCTCTTCACGTCAAATTTACAGAACGGATCAGGCTGAAATTTTGCAAACAGATAGTTCTAGGCCTGAAATAAATCTACTTTTCATCCCATAGATCAGTTCCCATGTCAAAACTTATATTATAAAGAGGAAAGATTTGTTTGTTTGAATTGAATAGGCTCCGAAACTACTGGACCGATTTGAAAATATCTTTCACCATTGGAATCCTACATTATCCCTGATGAACATAGACCATAGAATATACCCGTGCGAAGCCGGGGCGGACCACTATAATGTATATAAAGGAAAGATTTGTTTGTTGGTTTGAATTGAATAGGCTCTGAAACTACTGGACCGATTTAAAAAGTTCTTTCACCATTAGAATCCTACATTATCTGTGATGAACATAGGCGATAGAATATACCCATGCGAAGCCGGGGCGGACCGCTAGTATTAAATAAAATAGTCACTAAAGTGTTTACTTCTACGAAGCAACAATAAATAACTTTATTGAATCATACAGTCTTGTGTCTTGACCTCAGGTTAAATATGCGGAGCTTATCAGCAGTATCACTCGGCTTATCAGCAGTATGACTCGGCTTATCAGCTGATGATATGCTGTAATTGTTGTTATCAGTTACATTATATTGATAACGATTACGGGCGTGATTCTATAAAACTTGTCTTCGTACTGAAATGACAAGCTAGAAGTTTCTTTTTCACTTCTTGACTCTAGCACTAGCTGTAGTGTCCAAGAGTCCTGTAAGGTCTAAAGGAAATAAAGCACTTTGGTGTTTGATGTTTTGATGCTTAGATTGAAGTGAACAAGAATGAATAGAATGTAATTTATTTTTATTTCTTACAAAACTTACACAGGTTACAGTAGTTAAATAAATAATAAATAATGCTGGACAATTCACACAGGATTACCTAGCCCCAAGCTAAGCAGAGCTTGTGTTATGGATACTAGATAACTGTTATACATACGTAATACAATACATTACATAGATAGATATTTTTTATTATACATAGAAAACGACCAGAACACCCGGAACAAATACCTGCAGAACGTAATCGCCGGAGGATCTGCCTTTCCAGTTCCAAACTATTTTGACTTGCGTTGGTTTTGGGTTACGGGTCACGCCTTCTTTTCTTTGTTTTTTAGTTTGACCAATACAGAGTCCGGGTAGTCAACATCTGCTCAACATAATTTTTTGTAAAGGTTCTTTTCAATGACTTTTTTCCATTGCAATGTCATATGGTCAACCCGAGCCCTAAAGATTACCGTTAGACAAGACAACAATGATTAAAAGTAGTCCTTTCAAGATATACACTTGGAAAAGACCAATGTCTAAGCGTTGATTTATCCCACTTAGGTGAAAGAAGGTTGTATTTGCCAAAGAAAAGAGTAAAAATGAGTAGTGAAGCAAATTTATATTGAAATCAAAGCACAGAAAAATATTATCAAATTACAAATACATTATTATCTGTTGAAAACTACCTACTAAAGGCTACCTTCTTCTACAAAAAGACTGAATCTAGCCCCATAATATTTAATCATTGTTATAAATGCCCAAACTAAACAGATGTTAACCTATTGATAATGTCTTAGACTTCTTAATCACGAAATACGAAGCTCCTATTGGTCTTCAAAAACAAAAGAATCGAGCAAGCCGGGGCTGGCAATCGGTCACTTCACAGAAAAATCATCCTAGTGGTGTAAAGGCAGATCCTCGGGCGATTGTACATATATTTGTCCCAAGGCGGGAATCGAACCCGCAACCTCCTGCGTCGCGGACCTTCGCCCACCGCGCCACAGAGGTCCTACTCCTGCCTACTGCTTCGCATGTTGTTTTCCGGGATAAAAGTATCCTATGTCCTTCCCCGAGATACTGTCTAGTTCTTTGCCAAATTTCATTAAGATCCGTTCAGCCGTTTAGGCCTGAGAAGGTAACAGACAGACGGATATATGTAATTACTTTTGCTTTTATAATATTACTAGCTAGACCTATGCCTGTCTGAAATACCAACCACCTCCCTATTAATGGGCCTGAAAAGCTAACAGCTAGACAGATAGACAGACATAATTATTTTCGAATTTATAATATTAAGAAAGGAAGTATGGATAAAAACTAAATACCTTTAATATTTCGTTTAATACCTGTGAAAGACGCCAGATGCTGGCTGCGTCAAGCTGAAAACAGAGCGCCATGGCGCTTATTAGGGGGAGGCCTATGTCCAGCTGTGGACTAATACAGGCTGAGGATGGTGATCATGATGAAATAAAATAAATTATCGATTTATATTAACTATTGATAGGGTTAGATTAAAATAAAATCGCTATATAAATATGTATAAAGTATATTTCATTAAATTTTTGTAAAAAATATTACTTTTCTAACTAATGTGGTAATACATTTTGTGATGGAATATTTGACCACTCAGTTATTTGAGTATTTTACACTTATTCTAATCTAACATTTGTTAATAGTGCAAAGACATTCAGATATGTTTTAAATTCATTAATATGATACGTTTAAGAAGATGGAGATTCGAGTATCAGCTAATAAGTACATAGGTACTACATTCATAAAAATAGAAAAAAATCATACAAAAATCATCCATTCATACACTCATTCAATCTTAATAATGCTACTTACAGAATATCTGCATTAAAACTTAAAGACAGTCCTGTTTCTTATAGTTACAAAACATAACCGACTTTTAAACATAACTTAAATGAACCATATTCTCAGTGTTAGTATAAATCATATACAAAACTATACAAAATCTAATTCGGTATATAAATTACTATAAAAACTTGGAGCGATTGATACTAACACTATGAATGGTTATTATAAATATACAAGTATGTATTTACATGAAATTTCTACCTCTGGAATGTTTACTTTTGGGCTGTCTCCGATATGGCGGTTTCGCCTTAAAATACTTGAGCACTTTTCCTGATTCAATAAGGACTATCAACACAACCACTGTTTTAAAAATGTTAATGTATACTTTGGCCAAACTGAAGAAGCAATGTTTGTAAACATGGCCCCCATCTGAAAATCACTTTTACTATCAGTTAATTTTTGAACAAAATTTACACTACTTGACGATTTGAGCACTTGCCTATAGGGCATAGTGCTGAGAATTAAGTTTCAAACTCAACTCATAAAAAGAATTTTGAAATTTTGTGTTGTGAGTTGTTCAAAAACATTGGATCCTAAGAATGGTTTGAGTATAAGTATTCAAATAAGGTCCATTAAAGATTCTCTATACACTTCTCATTTGCTGGCGGGTTCTACTAAAACAACTGAGTTAAAACTTAAACTTCGTCAATATTTTTGGTGAGAGCTGTAATGTCAAACAGTGAATGTGTTAATTTACAACTTGTTAATCTAAGAATAAAGCTAGAATTATATAGTACATTATAATTTTCCCGATGGCCTTTTAATCTCACAAGGAATTGTTGTTTTTGTAGAAGGCTTCGGGTTCTTAATGCCAGGTATTTAACGAGCGTGAAATTAGTCGTAGGTTAAGCCTAGCTAAGTCCATACTCGCAAATATATTTGACCCGCATTTTATACTAGTATAGTATTATGTAAGTTGACCAGAATTAACATAACGTAATCCTTACGCTTATTGCCCCTCACTGTCACTGTCGCTCTTATCTGTAAAACAACAAGATTCATTATCAGATGTTATTCATGTGCACAAATCATCGTGTAATCATATTAGTGGAATTTTACAGTTGCTTTATCACGCGGAAATTTTTGTTGCTAACCTATTGGACCTAAATTGTATATTAAGTACATATCGATTGGAAAAATTGGGAACAACATTATTTAGGTTGATGAATAATATATGTAATGTGTACGTTATTCATTAGGCAAATTTTTACCATACAAACTGTGGTTTGGTAATCAAAATTGTCTGAAATTTGATAAAAATTTCTATATTTTAATACTTCTTTAGTAAACTTAAAAATAAATAAGATTGTTTCTTATTCAGTAGGGCAAGCTCGAGAATTGTTGTCTATGGTAGAATAGGAAAAAATTACGTCATTTTGTCATCGAATGCGTAAATTTTTTGTGAAATCGTTTTACTTTTTGTTATTGCTTTAATTAGCTCAATAATTTATGATTGCTTCTTTATTACCTTTAATATTAACTTGCATATCCATATCAATAATAAAATAACACTTTTATGTTGTGAATTATCAAAAAAATCAGACAAAATACAAATTGTAACGCCTACCAACTGGGGGAGAGCAAGATTTCTTGCCGTAATTTAGTATCTAACTGTCAACAGTTCTAAATCACGCGATCTAAGTTGTACCTAGATCTAAATAAGATCTATATTATGTTAGAAATACTTATATCTTAGTATTTATACTAACTACAATAACTGTAATTATCCCACAATGTTATTACTGCCATATTACTTTTGAATAAACTTTACTTCAATAATGTAGATACGCAATGTAATTTTGACGATTCGATGTCATTATTGTCTATTCAAATCCCGGGGAACAAACCCCGTGCTTGATATACTGATTTAGCTATACAAATTGATCATGCACTAAAAGCCCTAACCGTGCTAGCTGCAAATACATTAGCGTGCATAAGTGCTTGGAATACCAACCTTTCTTACCGGGATACGCATGCCTCTTCAATCTATCATATAGATCCTCTTTCGTGCCGTATATGCTCGCGTTCGATCGCGCCAAGCTGTTCATTTTTCCGTTCATCCCGTTGTGAAGACTTTCCTTCATGTACGTTTCGTTGTAGAAGTTCGGCATTTCCCAACCGTCTTCTTCATCGTCGTAGTAATGCGCGTAGGTGGAGTGGTGGGATGGTGCGATTGATTCCGCGTATGGCGTATGCGCACCGTAGTAGAAGTTCACTTGGGATCCGTTTTGGTCGATTGCTGGTGTTAATGTCTTCTTTGGTTCCTTCTTCTTTGTTGATCTGTAAAGAATTGAAAATTGAATAAGATTTTTTATTCAAAAATTTAAGTTTAAGTACCTATAACAAAAAGACAAAAATAAACAAATTGCTGAGTCACAAATTAGTTTAAGACTTTTATGTTTACTATGCGAAAAACACTGATTTTATATACTCTGGCGTAGCCGGTGTTATACAAGAAACCATTTGGCGCAGCCAGGTGACGCGTTGGTTTCTCCTTTTTTAAATCTTATCAATCATTAGCTCTTTACCAGTGGATATTCCTCTTACGACACCCGCGGAAAAAGTTCTAGTTAGTTCTTATTCGTATCGTATTGTTCAGTAGTAGTAGGCAAATTCTAAGCCGGCACCACGACAGTTGGTTTAATCTGTCTTATTGATGAAACTAGATGATGCTGTATGAATTGTCCAACATTATTTATTTATGTATTGACGTATCAGTATCAAATGTGTTTCTTGTATGCCTATTATTGTTATGTTTTGGTTCAAATAAGTAAATAAATAAAATAAATAATCCTGGACAGTTCACACAGCATTATCTAGCCCCAAGGTAAGCATAGCTTGTGTTATGGGTACTAGATAACTGATATACATAATACAATACAATACATAGATAGATATTTTTTTATTATACATAGAAAACGACCAGAACACCCTGAACAAATGTCTGCAGATCGTACACACATTTGTCCCGAGGCGGGAATCGAACCCGCAACCTCCAGCGTCAAAAAAATCAAAAAAATTCAAAGCGTCAAAAAGTTTTCTTTCATAATAACTTACCTTGCGCAAATCATCCATACAAGCAGCACCAAGAATATAATAAATATGACGCCTCCCGCCACTCCACTGGCGATGTATGCGAATTCGCTCTTCTCCTTGCACTGCCGTCCAGTGAATGAACCAGTGCATCGACAAGAGGGCTCGCCTCGACTGTCCTTAACGCATTCGCCGCTGTTGTCGCAGAAGTTGAGGCATACATCTGGAAGAAGCGATGAGATGAGTTAATTTAATGCATTCACTGCTGCACGTCAACGCTGACGCAACCAACGCTCGAGGGGACGCGGAGTGCGCGCGTATAGAACCGCACTCATCCTTATGATATCTCTCGTTAAGGGATATATGAAATGGTGTTCTTACAACACAAACTAGGGCCTATAAAACCTCAAAATTTTGTGAAAAGGAAAGACAGGATTTCGAGTTCATAAGAGCGAGACAGGGCATAGCAACGCAAGCCCGAAAATCTAGTTTAAGCTTAACCAAAATTATTTGAAAAAAAAGGCAACACAAAATATTTTTATACTTAGTTTAATTACCATGCTTATTCTCAAGATCGTAACTTCTGTATGTATTGAGAAATTAAGGTTGTAGTAAAAATTTTGAGGCAACAATTGCGATTTTTTTCTATCGAGATTTTTTTGAAATCTTGTTTTCAAAACATATGATCGGTAGAGTAAATCCTGAACTTTACCATTTATTTCAAAGCTAAATGTTTAGTCTTTTGAGAGGTCTGACGGAGTTGACTTAGGAAGTACCCAGGAGCAGCGCCCTGCGGACCTGTGCGTCTTAAGCCATGTGAGTCTAGGCCCGTATTATGAAAGCTTGCTCAGTCAATAATGTATGCTTGAGTAAATTTTCTATGTCATAAACGTCACTCAAGCATAGATCTATGTTAACTCACTGCAAGCTTTTCATAATACGGGCCATAGTTTAACGCACTTACATTCATACGAAGACTCACCTATACAAACTTTCCCGGTGCCGTTGAACCCTGGCTTGCACTGACACTTGAAGTCGCTGGTCTCCGGAATGAGAAGGCAGTACGCGTTGACGTCACAGTGCATTTCAGGGCCGCTCATCTCACATGGGTTCGTGCATTCCGTTTCTGAGATCTGCGAATACAAGTCAATCAAATAAGTTAAAAAAATCGACCCCTGCTTTTGCTGCAGTCATGTACTTTATATTATATTTTTTTCGTAAATAGGCTACAGCCTACATATAAACAACATGGTCGTAAAAAACGATTTGAAATGCGAGGGTTTGCATGAATGTTGTCTTACTTCTACACACCAAAACCATTGAACACGGGTTTATCTTAAATTTTGCATAAATGTAGTTCTAAACCTTTCTAGTTTATGTTATGTTATTCTTAACACATAGGCTACTTTTTATCCCGTTAATCAATTTCCATGGGTTTTAAATAACCTAAAAACGTTTCCATAAAATTTTTAATAAGAAAGAAAATTACAATCAAGTAACACAATAAAATTGAAACTAGTATTTACAATAGAAACAATTGAGCTAACTGCAGACTTTTGCTAACAATTTACAGGTAGCTCAACTGATCCATATCGGATCAGTTGAGCTACCTGTAATCGATGTAAATTGTTTGCCACCAATACCAGTCGGAAGCGTGCCCAAGACACTGATTGCCCCGCTGTATGGCAATGCTGATGCGCTGCGCCAGATACTCACCAGCTCTCACGCGTCGTATAATTTTTAATTATATTTTCCAATTGTAAATACTTAGTTCTCATTTGTTTGTATTATTTGATTGTAATTTTCTTTAATTTTCTTTTTTAATAAAGTATTTTTCCATAAATAATTCAATCTATGCTGCCTTGTTAAAACGTACCTATAGGCTTCTTTTCATCCCAGAAAAGGCAGAAAAAGTGAATAAATAGAGTTTTCTCTGATCAACTTACGGAGCCAGGTCCTCTTGTACTGGTGTTAATCGGGCAAGGGATACAGACGGTCTGCTGACCTTCCGGTTGGTATGTGCCTTTCCTGCACTGGATGCACGTGTTCAGAGTTACGTTGAGGTAAGAACCTGTAACAATCAACATGTTCTAGATGTGCAAGACAACTCCCGTAACTGACTGAGAGTCAAACTCCACTGCTGGAGATAGGCTTTCCCTGATAAGCACCTTTCTGGCATTTATTGGCCTTTCATTATGTGCCTGTAACGCGCTTAACAGGATCGTAGCATTACCGCCTGCATGCGGTTTGAGTATCGCAGTTTTAACCGGCGAATCGGTGGTGGATCTGTTCTAAAGGGAGCGCTGCTGCGGTGGATATCCCTTAGACGCCTCTTATGATACACACGAAGAGGTGGGGTGGTGCAAAGGGGTCTTCCTACGTACCATTTCTCAGGTTTATGTTTTCGTTCAATACTTGCCAATTCCAAACAGAAACGAATGTGCCCTTAATTGTTAACTGCTCGCAAAGGGGTACTTATGCTAACTAAATCTTGGGCTTGGGTTCCTTACTACCAAATAGGGGGTGCAGTTTCGATATTTTTCAATTTCGAAACTGGCTTACGAAATTCGGAAGCTCAATTTCGAAATTTCGGAATTCAGACAGAAAATATAACTTTTATTCTCGAGACCTGCGAGTCTCTATATAGGGGGCCAATTCTGAGTATCACGTGATATTTATCGAGTGATACGCAGTATCACGGGATAAAATATCAAGTGATAAGTATTAATTCTTCGATTATATATCGAGTTCCGCCAAAAACGGCATTCTCGTGCACTCTTCGATATTTCTTGCATAGACAATTTGATTTCATTATGTTCCAAAGTTCCACACTTCACGAATGTCAACGTCTGGTTATTGTTTCGTCAGTAATTCCAACTTTATCTGAATCTAGAAATTTTAGCAATACCATCAAAATTGGAAACTGTATTTATGTTCATTATTTTCACAACTTTTTATTTGAAGATAGCATAATCTGAATTAGTAACGTTTGTCAAAGATGTATACGGTTATATAATAGCTGACGAATGACATCTCTGCTATGTCGGGATAGCCGTGCGCAGCGGGCGAAAGTAATCTAGTCAGCAGGCACCGTTAACAATTTTTACAATAATTTCGTTCGGGCACACCAAAGGAAATGGAAAAAATAGAATATACCACCCCTGACCCCAGAAATTATACTCAAAGTAAATAATAATGATGCAAAAAGCTATTTTATCTAATAAGTACCTATTCAATAGAAACTAAAGGAATTTGTATTGCATATTGCACTATTAATCTTTGACTTAAGTTGAGAAACAAGCACCACCGCTTGTTTCAAACATCAAACAAAACAAGCAGAGACTAAAGACAGTGTGCGACCGAGAGATAATGAATGATGTTCTTCTTTCACTCTTCGATAATGCGAACGAGTGCCTAGGACCACTCGTTGCATATCGAGCAACTTATCGAAAAGAAGCCCTCGATAAATATCGAATTGCAGATTTTGAGAATACGCTTGTTTGATTCGAAGCAATCACTCGATATTTTGACAGTTGTTGCCATATTTATCGAGTAGATATATTGCGAGAATTGCCTTCCAGATAGAGTTACGAGTTGGCAAAATGATTTAACTAATCCAAAACATATGAAAATACTTAGTTTACCTACCACATTTTACTTCTTATGATCTGTGATAAATGTGATAATGATTATATTATGGGAGTTAATAAAAAACCGTGATAATATCAAATAATAGGTACTATGTATTTATGATTATTTTCATATTCATGTATCATCATTTATTAGTAGATTAGTAACTAAGGGCTGTAAAGCATAAATTGCAACCCGAGATATTTAGGCGCACGAGCGCAGCGAGGGCGCCTATAGTTCGAGGGTACAATTGGTGTTTACAGCCGAGCTAACTACTCAGCTACTCAGCTTATATCTCGTTTGTGAGGTAAGTAGAAAAAAACGGCATTACAAGAATAAAACATTTTATTAGTTAAAATTTATAGTGAAATGATAACAATTTTCAAATTTTAAGGACAGGTGTTTTTTGGGAAAGTATGTTAATAGTTTGAGATTGTGATATTTGTTGGTCATGGACAAAATCTGACGGGATGAAGCTTTCTTCAGCAGAAAATGATGGTTGCGGATCACATCTCTTGACAAAGATGTTTCATTTTTTGAAAGCTGAATAATTTTTGTTATTTTGTTGGTAATTTTACTTTTATTTTGTATGGAATCTTCAATGTAACCTTCTAACCTTCAGCCACCTTGCTGGATTTCCACCCACCGTGCCTTTTTATAGTGGTTAAGTTAGCCCCATACTTCTGATGGTATTTTTTCCAATAACTTGTTTGTAGCCCTTGTCATTCACCAACACAAATATAACTGATCTAGTCAAACGCTCGCTCTCAAATGCGATGAGAAGCGACGAGCGACAGACGCGAAGCGACGTTTCGCGAAATTCGAAACTTCGAATTTGCGGCAACCAAGTTCGAAATTGAAAAATGGTCAAAAAAGGCTACGAATTTCGAAATTACGAAACTTCGAAATTTCGAAATGCACCCCCTACTATACCAAACTCTCTGAAGAAGCCTCCGATTTGATCCTAACTTACCCGGTTTACAAACTGGCAGCGAGCATTGGTCCGCGGACGCAGCCCCGGACTGCGGGGTCGTGGTCCCGGGCGGGCATGGTGCGCAAGACGCTCCGGCACCGTTGGCCCGGTACGTCCCTTGTGGGCAGGGCTCGCAGCCCCCGTCGCTGCTTAGTTGTTCACCTGATGGAATTATCATAAAGTTATATATAGTTTACTTGAGTATTATATTATTTAACACCTTCCTTCAATCTGGTTCTCCTCAAGATTAAAGTGATTACCTAGGTGTCTTCTAGACCTTCATGATTCGTCGGCCACATCGTAACTTACGATCAGGTGATTGTGGTTACACGAAGGTCTAATCACGATAAAAAACAAACCAATAATGTGGCAAATCCCAAATGTATTTCACGTATACATTTTGTAACAATCTTTACATCTAGTCTCAGTCAGATTTAAAAGTCTGCACCTCTGCACTGAAGTAGGTAAATACTTGTTTACCGAAATTTCCTAGATAAACTAGCTTTTCAAAAGAAGGGAAGTGATTGAGTCATCGAATCGATTTGACACCTTGGATCAACGAAACAACTTGCAACGGTTCGAAAGTTGTGCTCAGTCAGACAAAGTTTTAAACAAGCTGAATCGCCCATGTTGCCTCTGAGGTCATCGTTCACCGGTCCAAATTTGGTTAAAACTGTTATCTGAATGAAGAACAGTCATCCCTGCCTCCGCAGAAGAAACCGTCTCCGTAGCACGAGCAGGAGTAGGTCTGTCTCTCGGACAGATGTATGGCATGAATGTACCTTAATGCGGCTGGAATGAACCATGCCCGCAAGGACGGCACAGTTCCACCAAGTCTTATGGAATCAAATTGACCACTGGACCATCTTTCGAATTCTTATTACCTGAAGGACAGTCATCCCTGCATTCCGCAGCAGACACCGCCTCCGTAGCGCGAGTGGTCTGTCCCCTCGGACAGGCCATGCAAGTGAATGCGCCTTCGCGAGGCTGGAATGAACCGTGGCCGCAAGGACGGCACAGTTCAGCTTCGGCGTCGTAGTATTTACCGGCGGCGCATTTTTCTGAAAGAAAATACTGTTGTTTAATATAACTGAAGATGGTAAACCAGACATAGGATCAGATTGGAAGGGGCTATGTTTCCGTAATCTTGAAGATGGTAAACCAGATACATTAGTGGTTGTGTTAAATATCTTAGCTCTAAATTGATTTTAGTACGTATTGATAGCCACGAGTGCCATTTATTACGTTGCTACTGTCATTCCCGAAGATATATCCCAATTCTTTCAATAACATAAGTAAGGTCATTTGTAAGTGCAACGAAGGTGAAATGAAGGTGAACATGAAACATTATAGGTATGGATGTAGAAAATACCTAAGAGAATTGTTTTAAGTCAAAGACTAAATTAGTCTCGTCAATTTGTCTCTTTTCGGATGACTACGATAATTAATATTAGTTGACATGAGATGAACCACGATTAGTACAAAAGTTCTAAGTCAGGTTGAGTCATACAATAAAAGCTTGTTGCTTACCTTTACAATCAGCAGCGCTTCTAGCACCAGTTGCTTGCGTAACACCAGGCTGTCCGGCTATCGTTGGGCAGGCCGTGCATTGGAGTTGACCCGCTTCAGACTGGTATGAACCAGCCGGGCAAGGCTTGCAGGAGTCGCTGGCCACGTCCAGGAATGTACCGACAGCGCACGCCACTGGAATTAACACGAGTGTGTGAGGATTTTTGTATCTTGTGGTTCCAGAGAATGGTAAAAACAAAAAGTGGACCCTGCAATGGAGAAGAAGCTGCCTTCTGTAAGTGTGTAGTTTTTAAAACTAGCACAAGACAGAGCTGCCTAGAACCATATTCCTATACATTTTTATTTTCTATCGTAGTTTTTTTTATAACAAACAGCTCCAATCAGTTCTATGAGCTCAAAGCGAGCTTTATTGTGGGGTGTTATATTGTAATCTAATAGCACGGACGGGCCCTGCATCAATCTGTGAAGCCCTTTAAGTCTAACTACTTGGGTAAATATGTGTTTTTTGTTAATAAAAAAATGCTTCATAAAAGAGGGTAAACTTACCACAATCAGGTGCTTGTACGACCTGTCCCATCGGGCAAGCATAGTCGGAAACCAGTTCCAAGCTAGCTGGATCCGGGACGGTGTTCGGAAGGATGCTTCGTACGTCGAATTGTTCGTCCTCGAGGATTAGTTTCTCCAGTAATCTCTGAACGGTTGACCTTTCGTTGTTAGCGTTATTGATTACTGGGTCGCTAGAAAAATATTGACATGTTTCATCTCTTTTCGGAATATCAATGCAGTTTTAAAGCAATGGATGCTACCAAAATCAAAGCGAACACAAAATTTCTGACCGAATCACTGAGCTATTACAATTACCATGCCTATATTCCTAATCTACATACACTCCACATTTAAGCTCAAATACAAAGTCACGCCTGGGAATAAGCAAAGCACCTCATTAAATCAGAATCTCACAAAGCTCAGGTAGAATTTTACATAATAGTGCTAAAGTGCCACTCAAAAGCATGCAAACTTACTTGACTGCCGGGAAAGCGATCTCAACGTTGTACGTATCTCCCGCCTGCCGTCCCTCCCTACTGCTGCGTGTCCTAAGTGCCATAAAACATGCAGATGTGAAGGACATGCCAAGTTCATAAAACTAATAGTGCTACGAGGAAAATATATTTTGGGTACGATAGTGCAGCATTGCTTTACAAGTATACAATAACTCAATGTGCTCTACAGTCTACAGACAAGTATTGTTCTCTGTTTCTGTGCTACGCCAACACCAAGTCTACACTCATCATGAACAGCAGACTTCTTGATAATAATTGGAAATTATAAACGGGGACGAATAATTTTAGTACTCACTCTTCAACAGGAATGATTGCGTCGAGAACGTATGTATCTTCAGCAGGGGCTGTAGGAGGGGTAGAAACTTGTCTAGTTTGTCTCACGTTGGCGCGGTGGTCACATTTCACGTTGATATCTAACTCCTTGCACTCCCGAGTACCTATTAAAAGGAAACAATTATTATCGATGTCTTGAGAAGAGAGTTGCTGCAATAAGTTTTAATTGATCAGGTTAATGAACCTACCATCGATAGCGTAGGAGCAGAAGTTCCAGTCCCGGTTGAGTTGGTTGATGGCAGTCCTGACCTTCTGCCGAAGTACGCCTTGTCCAGCATCGTTACAAAGCACTGAGCTTGGGAACAGCATTGAGACCTTGAATACTCTCTGAGCAGGGGAAGCCGCTGTAACAAATTTAAAACATGAGTTACTCTGAGCGATTATTCATTGATTAACAATACGTAGTAGGTACAAAAGTGAATGAGAATGAGGTTCTTACGTGAGCAAGCAGGATAGACCAAAGGCAACGTTGGATCAGTAGTCGGTCTCCAGAATCCTTCGGCTCCGCAAGTGTAGAACGGTGGCACATCCTGTGAGAATCGAAGGCCGTCGCGACAAGCGATCTCGCAGACCTTGAACTGGCCTCCTGCGCCCCAGTCGCGGCATGATTGGTAACCACCAAGCGGATCAGCTAACGGTGGGCAGAATTCAGCTAGAAAAAAAAGATTGATTAGAACATCGAAGATAGTAAGGATTATTTTGTTATTCCTGATCTTGTTACAACTTACATAGTACAGTAACTTTGAAAGTACAAGTAGCTGCGTTTCCAGCAGCATCGTATGCGATGTAGGCGATGTCATACGCTCCCCAAGCCAGGTTCTGACCAGGCTTGTGTCCAGACTTCTCAACCACTTTAGCAACTCCAACATTGTCACTGAATACTGGCGCGTCCCAGCTGACAAGCGAAGAACCGTTCTTAGCGATCACCCAGAGATCTCCGGGGCAGCGGTCTACTCGCGGCGGCTCCTTGTCGACTTGCAACTGTTGGCATTTAGATCCTGTGTATCCGTTGGGGCATACACGCTGTCCGCAATGAGAGGGAACGATTCTTTCAACTCCTCCGAGGATATCTTCGTACCCAGCCCACGTGAGCGCCAAAGAGTTGTACAAGACAGGCTCTGTTCTACAATCTCGGACTTGTTTCTGGATATCGTTGGTGACGTCAAGAGCACGGTTCCATATTTGTACTTTAGTAAGGTGGCCTTGGAAGCCTGATTCTGTGTAAGCCTTCGGGTTGTCCGATTGCGGTTTGCCCAATGTTACCCAAACACTGCAAAGAAACAAATTTTTACAATACTATTTCTGTTAAATTTCAGATTTATCATTCAGCCTTAAATGTGTTCAGTTATACTTACTATTGAGGTAAGGCCCGTCCACTACCGTAACCGTCAATCTTGCTGGCAATCAAGCCTTCAGTAATAAGCGTAAGTTCACCACCGTTGTTTCCATCCCAGACCAAAGCCACGTGGTGCCATTGGCCATCGTTAACAGTAGCGAATTCGCCGAAACTTAAATACACATCTTGAAGTTCAGGGAATAGAGATACTTGGACGCCGTTAGAGTGCATTTGGATGATTTGTCTTCTGTTGAGTGCGATGTGGGAATTGCTATAAAAAGGTTAAAATATTTTAATTAGACTAGAATATGCTTTTACTCCCACACAGGTACAAAAAAGGGAACGAACAGACGAACGAAGTAACATGTAGGTACATTTTACTTCGATTGAAGTGCGTTTGCATATTATTGCTTAGTCAAAATGCCAACGTATTTTCGGATTCATTATAATTTAGTTTCATACCTGACACTGTAAGCTGTGAAGAACACGCCACCTTCGTCTTGCTGAGTGTACTGAACCCATAAAGCGATTGTCAAACTGTCAGCAGAGCCGGTTTCAAATGGTACAACTTGAGCTGCACTCGAGCGCAGAGGATCGCTGAAGTATAGGTCGTAGTCTACGCTGATTGCTGTAAAACAAATACAACAGAATAAGACACCGGATATAATTTCGACGACCTCTGTGGCGCGGTGGGCGAAAGTCCGCCTGCGATGCAGGAGGTTGCGGGTTCGATTCCCGCCTTGGGACAAATATTTGTACGATCTGCAGGGATTTGTTCGGGGTGTTCTGGTCGTTGTCTATGTATAATAAAAAATATCTATCTATGTAATGTATTGTATTATGTATATCAGTTAGCTAGTACTCCTAACATTATTTTTCGCTTCTTCCACTAGTGGACAAAAAATTGAAGCGAATAAAATCAATAACATCTTATTTCTTATTTGATAATAATGACTATTTGTAAACCTGTTTATAGTATTAAATTTGACGTATCTGAGTGCTTAGTTTGTAAGCCTAAAGAAATAAAGTTATTGACTTTGACTTTAACACAAGCTCTGCTTAGCTTGGGGCTAGATAATAATGTGTGAATTGGCCAGCATTATTTATTTATTTATAATGGTTTAGAAAATTGAACGAACTAGTTTCTATTTTTTTTATTTAAATGTAATTTTCTTCAATTAGTGTTTACAATTGAAACTACTTTTAACTAGTATTTTAAATTGAAACAGTTGCACTAACTGCATACAGACTGTTGCAAACAATGTAGAGATAATTGAGCCTTATCAAGAACAGTGTCTCTTCTATAAAGGTGAAAGCAAAATTGACTTACTTTTTCTGCAGTCATCGCCCGTAAGGTTAAACGGACACTGACAGTAGAATCTTCCAGGAAGGTCGATGCAAGTCGCTGATGGAGGGCAAGAGTTCTCTTTGCAATCAATAATATCTTCATCGCAGTTCTTTCCCTTGAAACCAGGAGCGCATTTGCAAGTGTAGTCTTCGCCTTGATCGATGCAAGTGGCACCGTTCTGGCAGAGTCCAGCCTCGCAAGCGTCAAATTCGTACTGACATCCGATACCGGTGTAGTCAGCCGAGCAAGTGCAGTTCAGGCCTGATCCGAAATCTTGGCATTTTCCACCGTGCATGCAAGGGCTTCCTATACATCTTTCTGGAGCCGTCTCACATTGCTTGCCATCGGTACCGCTTGGACACCTGTAACATTTGTAATACGTAAGAATATAATTGAGTCAAATCCTAATTAGATTATGAAATGGACGATCTCAGGAAATAATACTTACACGCAGAAGAAGTCTTGGAAGAGATCAATACATTTGGCATTATTCTGGCACGGTAGGTTCATGCAATTACCAATATCCCTTTCACAACGATGTCCTGTCCATCCTGGCTGACAAGCACATCTGTATTCACCAATTCCGTCTTTACATGAACCACCATTGAAGCAAGGGTTCGAAGAACAGTCATCGATGTTAGTTTCGCACATTTCTCCAGTAAAACCTTCACGGCATACACATTGGAACTTGTTGTCAAGGTCTATACATTTGTCAGTTCCAGCGGGGTTGCATGGCTCAGTTAAGCATTCGTCTATTGCTGTCTCGCATTGTAGTCCAATGAACCCTGGTCGGCATTTACAAATAAATCCGTCGATCTGGTCCACACAAGAGGCACCGTTCTGGCACGGATTTGAAGCGCAGTCATCGATAGTGTGTTGGCATCTCTTGCCAGTGTAACCAGCCTCGCAGTTGCAAGTAAAGTCATCGATGCTGTCGATACATTGTCCACCGTTTTCACATGGTGAAATGACACATTCGTTGATATTGATGTCGCATGATGGTCCGGACCAGCCGGGGTCGCAAACGCATTGGTGGACGAAGAGCTTGTCGACACAAACTCCATGTTTGCAAGGATCATTTGAGCATAGGTCGATCTTCTCATGACAACGCTTTCCTGTGAAGCCCGGTGGGCACGCACAGCTAAAGTCATTGACTAGATCCGTGCATACTGCCCCGAGCAGACAGGGTTTCTCGATACAATCGTCTGTGTTGATTTCACAGAGCTGTCCTTCCCAGCCTGGCAGACATTCGCACTTGTAACGGCCTTGTTGTAGTGCAATGCAAGATGCTCCGTTTGTGCAAGGGTTTCCGTTAGCTGTGCATGGATCAATCTGTAAAACAACAGCAATATTACAAAAGTGATAGAAAATAGAAGAACAAAACATTAACACTTAGAGCAATTCTATTAGGATTTGCAGACGCATTTATTTTGGCGTCCGTAATACCTACCGTAATATCACAATCAACGCCAGTGTATCCAGATCTGCACAAGCATGTGTAGTTATTGAACCCTGGTTCATCTTTGCACATAGCTCTTTCAGGGCAGGTATCGTTTCTGCAGTCAGATCTTTCTTCTTGACAGTTGATACCACCATATCCAGTTGGGCATGAGCACCTGTAGCCTTGAGGTAGATCGGTACAAGTACCTCCGTTGTAACAAGGTTGACTTGCGCATTCGTCGATATCGATTTCACATCTTCGGCCCGAGAAACCAGCTGGGCAGTAGCATTGGACTCCGTGCCCTTTAGGCACACAAAGACCGCCGTGTTGACAAGCGCTGTTAGAGCATTCCACTGGAATACACTCTTCAAGTCCTGTTGCACCTGTTCCTACTGTTTTCATATTTGTAGGGCATTCAGCACAATTTGTCTGTCCAATAACGTTCTGGTAGAAGTTTCTTGGACACTGTGAGCAAGGAGCTAAACCAGTTGGTGAGTAGGTACCAGCAGGGCATTTAGCTCTGCACTTGTCTCGTCCGGGAGCGGCTGGTTGGTATGTGTAGGTGTTGACGGGGCAAGCTTGGCAGTCTTTGAATCCGCCGACGGGAGGCTCGCCAGTGTAACTGTTTCTGGGGCATTCCAAACAAGGAACTAATCCCGTTGGTGAATATGTTCCGTAACCACAAACGGGTACGCAATCGGTGATGTCCTTAGATCCCTCTTCCCTGGTGAAGGTGCCTGATGGACATTTGAGGCATGACCCCTGTCGCGCCTGGTTCTGGAAATATCCTCGCGGGCACATAGTGCAAGATTTCTGTTTTTCGCCAGCAAAAGTACCAGCAGGGCAGTGCACTAAAATAAAATAAAATATTTTATTAAGTATTTTACTAACCTAGAACCAAAAAAGTCTAGAAAAGAAAAAATATAATTATTTAGGTATACAATTATAATTTTAGCAGCCTATGGCGGATGTGTCTATTCACACAGTGTGACTTCAGTCATTGCGTCACTATATTTAGTTTTTTATGTCCCATACGTAACCAGTCAATTGTCGAATGAATATATTCTTGAAGGCGTTTATTGATGTGGCTAATAATATAATGCCTTCTGATAATAGTTTCCAATTATGCACCACTCTATTGCTAATAAAATGATGCCAGGCAAGGGATTTCTTATTACGTAGGTATGTAGGCACATCGCCGTCTTAGAATTTGCACCCCACGGTTTTGTAAGAGGCAACTAAGGGACATACACCGGGGGGCGGGCAGCAGTGCCTCTTGTAGAATAGATTTAACACCAAACTGCGATACCCAATGCATGCCCAGCATAGGGATTATGGGATAAAAACTAATAGGGCGATTATCTGTGGGAGGCCGGCGTCCAGCAATGGACCAATAAAGGATGTTTAGGTGTGGTGAGGATGTACATACATTATACTAATAAAATATTAAAATTTATATTCCAGCCATATCCGATGTGAAACCTTAGTTATAGTTAACAAATATCCCATAATGCATCTAACACTCAAACTGTTGCATTGTATTTTATACGCAACTACATTCCTTGTCGATTTTAGATGTTTAAAATTTATCTTTTCATTTATGTCTGAAACTCAGCATCATCTATATTTTCGTTATATTGCTGTGGATTGTTGACAAACATTTCACATTGAATTTGGCAGGAGTATAGGAATGTTGATCGATTTAGCGCTGCACGCATTCAGCGATTTTCCGCGACCTTTACCAGGACGTCGCGTCGGTCAAACGCGTGGAGATTTTTGGCGGAGCCCTATGTAGAGCTGTGGACGTCGTTCAAAAGATATAATGACGATGATGATAGAAGTGTTAAATATACTTACAGCATCTCGGGACATCGCTGGTATCCATATTAAGTACTTCACCAACGCTGCATGTAAATCCTCTAGAAATCGAACTCCTGATTGCTCTTAGCGGCGGGCACTGGTTTCCAATAGACGAAACGTTCAGGACTGGCTCAATGAGAGCGCTGGCATATGGCACAGATAAATCGAATATCAGGTTGAGTGTTGAGCCACAAAGGTCGTAAAGCTGAGTTTGTCTGATAGCTGGAGTGATTGCCAAAACGAAGTCCATCTTAACAACATTTTCGTCGAGGAGACTTGGCATTGCCTTGACGAAAGTAACGTTGATGTTGACATTCACAGCTGAGCAACGTTGCGAAAGTCTCTCGTTGAGAACGTTGTCGTATTGTGCCAGTAAGTCCTTGTATTGCGGCAGGCAGGCGTTTGATACTGCTCCTAGAGCACGGTACTGCACGCTTGCCACAACATGATAAGCTGCTTGTTGAGTATCTGGAATAGAAAAGTTTTCATATCGGTTTAAATTTATTAAGTAGGTACTTAACTAGTTTTATCCTAGCCGTTTCGTATGCTCTAATTGTTTAAACATAAAATCAGCCTTTTATTTGATCCTGATTATGTTTTACAAGGACGCCATATTTCATCATGATTTGATTAGAAGTTTGGGGTAAGTAACAAACATGTTCATAACTATTCCACGTCATAACAAACGTTCGCCAGTAATACTAGTTCTTACGACTTACTTTCAGAAACACAATCAGGAACAACAGCTGTAGGTACCCATTGACGTTTGTTTTCACAGATAAAGGTCTTGACTGGCTCTCCGTCTGTGAATCTGTATCCTGGACTGCAAGTTGCGATACATTGAATGCCTCTGTCTCCAGGCAGGCAGTTCAAAGCACCATTGGAAGGTGGCATTAGTTCCCAATCGACACACGGCGTTGCTTGAACGGACACTTGGAAGTGACACTGAGCCTTGTTGCCGAACTTGTCTGTTGCGATAACGGTGACGTTTTCATATCCTCTGATTGGGATAACTGCTCTTTCAGGAACGAACTTCAGGAAAACTTCTCCTGATGCATCCGTCGCGTTTATCCTTCTGCGTGTGTCGTTGAAGTTTACAGCGTAGCTGTCTTGTTTGTCTACAAGCTCGATGACGTAGCTTTGAGGGCAGCTTAGTTTCGGTGGCGTATAATCAGGTACGGTTATGTTTACCTCGCAAATTGCTACGTTTCCATCGAAATCGAATGCAACGTAACGAACAACCATGTTGTGGAATACTTGTAGCGGAGTTCTGAATTGTTGTGGGGTGACTTCTAGACGAGCAATAGCGCCAGAGTTGTCAACAGCTGTTGGTTCAGTAAAGTTTACTGGCAGAAGACCACCGTTTACGTCCGTTCCTACTATGATTGGTTGCTGAGGACAGTTTTGGAAGACTGGCGGCTCGTTATCAACGCAAGGAGAGTACCCATAGTCATAGCCCAGTAAGGGTTCAGTTGCTGGCTCGTCGCATCCCATGAGTTCAAACTTCAGGCAAGCGTTATCCATAAAGCTGACAATACCTAATATCACGAATCTAGCTTGAACGTATTTAGGCAAAGTTATCATAGCCAATTCACCGTAGTTTCCAGGGTCTCTCATTGTCAGGTTAAAATTGGGGAAGTAAACCACATAGTTCTCGTTTTCAGCTTGTTTGTAGAAGAATCTGATTTCAGTGGGGCGACCCACAATATCAGACGTAACCACACCCTTGACAAGAATGGCTTTTACTCTGTAAACTTTGCCGAGATCGACGCTTACGTAAGTGAAAGCTTCTTGTTTACCACACCAACCGGTGACTGAATTGAGTCTGATGTTTTTAGCTTCATAGTTGGGTCGTTCAGACGTGGCATTGATGGCAGAATCAGGGATCCTTCCTGATGCCAAACCTAAAGGTTTGATAACCTTACATTCCGGCTCGCGCATACATGTGATCGGTCTCGGATTGATGAGTATGTAGCCGGGTTTAGAACATCCGAACAGGACCTCTGAGCTTTGCTCATAGCTTCGTGCAATCTGGTATCCGTCAGCTGGTCTGCCAGGGTCTTCGCATACTGGGCCTTCGCATCTTAAGTCACCGAAGTCCCAAATTCCATTTCCTTGGCATCTTACGACGTTGTCGTGCTTGCTTGTTTCTCCGGCAAGTCTGAAGGTATTTTGGCATCCAAAGAAGAAAGAACTTTGGTATCTTGTGTCTAGATATTGGCCGTATTCAGCTCCTGGAGTTGGCATTGGAACACCGCAGTCTCTTCTCGGGCATTGAGGTTGAGCCCCAGAAAGCCAATAATCGGGCAGACCCTAGAAAACAGAAAAATTACAATTTAATGAATTTAAATGCATTAAACGCATGCTTAGTCATTGAAACTGTTTTACTAAAGCACTCGAATAAGATTTTAAAATATAGGTATATATTAAAAAAAATCATTGTGAACTCGACGAATTTTTCAACCATACTTTTAGCGACTCGTTCTATGTTAATTTCATGTCGAAGGGTATAATAACTAGTCAGTCAAACAGTAATAACTAGGCCAGTCTTCCATTGCACACCCTAAATGTTACACCCGACAACATCTATCGTTGTCACTAATTTGATTTAATTGTATGACTGCAATAAATACCTACTGAATACTTAGCATCACTTACCGGTTTTGGATCATAAACACATTGTCTGAAGCCAGACGTCACAGTATTCCTTAACTGCCTTCCAGAAGATGTACAAGTGATGGTAACATTGTCCCTGTACGGGACCAGCACGCTCTCAGGATCATCTCTGATTACTCGAAGACCGTCATTTTTGTCATCAGACAACGTCACACAGCGAGCATCTAGAAGTAAGTTATATCTTGTCAATAAAGAATGCTGACCAGAACATCCGGAACAAGTATCAGCAAATATTTATCCCGAGGCGGGAATCGAACCCGCCACCTCCTGCGTCGCAGGTTAACCCGTCCACGGACCAGCTTCAGCACGGTGCGACCTGTGGAGCGTGCCCCTGAGGGGCACGCTCCGCAGAATGAGCTCAACCTGTACATGTGCGTCATGGGCAAACCCATGACGCACATGTATAGGTTGAGCTCGTCATACTTCTATTGGGAAGTGTTATAATCCGGTTGTACGTTTTAGTGTTGAGTTATATCTTGTCAAAAAAGTTTAAAGCTTACATTGACATTCAGGCGCAGTTCCGTTCCATGTACCACTTGATGTGCAAAGCAAAGATGAAAAACCAGACATGACAAATCCGAAGTCACATTGGAACTGGACAATATCTCCGAAATGGTAATCATTCTTGGTAGACAGTAGTTTTCCGTTCTCAGGGGAAGCGAGGGGCGGGCACATAACTGGCACACAAGACTTCTTCTTCTGGTAGGTGTCACCGTCTCGGTCGCCAGTTTCCGATGATTCGATGGAGAAGCCAGCAGTACCGTTCAGAGAGTAGAGTTCGTAGCCAATGTTGCAGGCACATGAGAAGTTGCCAGGTCTAAAAATATAAATAGATATTAGTCATTAATACAATAATCCTAATCTCTAACAGCTTATAAATTTCGAGGTTGTAGATTTAATTATACTAGCTGCAGCTCGCGGGACTTAGTACCTGGATAAAAAAAATAAGTCGAGGAACTTTTTATTACGTTATTATAATTTTAAATCGGATTAGAAGTAGGTACAAGTGATTGCCCCCTCGTTACAAACAAACTCTTAACCAAACATATTTTACTTGAATATGAAAACTTACGTGTTCAGACATTTCTGTTCGCAGCCACCATTGTTTTCACCGCACTCGTTGACGTCAGCGCAGTCCAATCTAGCGCAGCCCATAATTTCCAATTTCAAACAAGGTGCACCCACATAGTCCTGAATCTTGAACCGCACATATTGCGCTTCAATTGGCATTGGGAGGTTCAGCACAGATAGAGTAGGTTCTAAGATACGGAATTCGACAGCTGTTCCATCAGGGTTGGTATAATCTTTGAAAGCATCGGTCAATTCGTTAGTGTATTGAATCCTTATTGCCGAAGTAAACGCAATATTGCCGTCAGCTCTCATCACACTCATTGTTCTAAATCCTCTGATGATAGTTGGTGCTCTAAGGTCTACAAGAATCCAGTTAGCTCCAGCTTCCAAGTTGTTACCACACCATCCTCCGCCGTTGTTGAGGCGGACCATCTGAAAATAGGAATAAAACATTAGAAAGACGTCGCAAGTAATTTCTGAAATATGGGAAACGTTAAGAAACATACTCCTTTGTGATATCCAGGCTCAGGAGTAGATGTTGTGATCGATTCGTCGGGGATTGCGCCATTAATCAACCCCAAGTCACCGACGGGCCTGCAGTCCATGTTGGCCGTAAAACCAGGCTTGCAAGGACAGAAAAATCCTCCTTGAGTATTTTTGCATTCAGTCGAAGCACCGTCGCATTGGCTGCTGATACATTCGTTGACATCTTCGCAAGTTGGTGCTGGGTCGAATTCTTGGTTAGTGCCACATCGCAGTACGCTGGGTCCATTGAGCTTGTATCCTGTATTACAAGATTGGTTATACATTACTTATTATTTTAACCCTAAATCGTGAGATATAATTTTATTATTTGTGAAAAAATCTTACCCTTGAAACACTGAACGCGAGCCTCATCTCCATACATGTAAACTCTTGTCTGGTCAACGATAAATCCGTTCTTTATTTCTGGGAAAATGGGGCACAACGCTTTGGTGCAAGTAGGTACATCACCAGACCAGGTTCCGTTGCTCATGCAGAGAAGTACAGGTTGGCCAGCTCTGACGTAGCCGGGTTCACATTCATAACGGACAATGGTACCGTAGCTTCTTCCTCCTCCGTTCAGAATCGTCACATTTGCATGAGGAACATCTGAGAGGGCTACACATTGCGAGGCTGTGAAACGAATAAAACAAGTTTATAAACAAACATTGCTCATAATGTGGGTACTCTTAAAAAAATTAAAATCTGGTAATTCTAGCTTACCCAAGCAAGTCGGTGTCCTTTCCCAACGACCATCTGATAAGCAAGATATTTTCTCGATAGGTTGTCCAGTGGGGAAAGCAAACCCAGCATAGCATTGGTAGGTCGCCACTCCGCGATAAGTCACGTTTGTTGAACCAATAGAGAATCCGTTGTCAATTTGAGGAACTGGCCCACAGTAAACTTCTTGGCAGCTAGGGATGTAAGTCGTTGACCAGTTGCCTCCTTCTAAACAGGTTGTCGTAATTCGGGATTTTCCGGTTGCGAATTCTTGACCAATAGGGCAAGAGAAAGTACTAACTGTACCAAAAGCAGTATCTCTGTTTGAAGCTAGGGCACCTAATCCGGAATTCAATGGCGGGCAATCTGAAACGTTTAAAATTTTTGTTGTGTTTACCTATCTGATGATTGTAATAAATAATATGTAATAAATATTCAGTCAGCATTTAATTATCTTACCTGCCGAGAACGTTGCCTTCCAGCCTTCTCCGTTATGAAGTGCGTCTGAAACAAATCGGATCAGCATCTCGCCACTAGATGCTGTTAGAGTGATTCTAGGTTTTACTGTAAATCCATTTTCTGAATGAAGTCTAAGTCCAGTTGTGCTTGCTCCATCAAAAACTTGCACTACGTCACTTGGGTGAATGCTGAATTCGTCAAACTTGAGGGAGAGAGGACCTCCGTTGGGATTTTTGATTCTATACAAGCACTCCTGGTTGTTAGGATAGTTCGAAAGTCCATAAGCTGGTGACGTGAATGTGCCGTTTGAAGCAATTATTGTAGCTCTACATCCTTGCGAGTATCTCATGTTGAATCCCTTTTTAGAATCGCCAAGACTAGTACGAAAGTACATGTAGAGGTGGTTCGTTGTAGAAATCACCACTTTTTCATTTTCGTCACCTGGTCCAGTAAGCCTAGCTAGGACTGGACTGGATGGAGTGTTGCCGTCTTTGATAACGATATAGTCTCTGTTCATGCCTAATTCTAGATCTTCGATTTCAAGTGAGACTATTCTTCCAGGCTGAGCTTCAATAATATACATACATTCCAAGCCGCCAGGGTAGCCGTTCGGGTACCCAGGTGAAGTCAATACCTGACCTTGAGGAGTGGCGCGAAGAACTCCACCACAGTTCGAAGATTCAGTTTTCCACGCAGCGCGAAATCCCTTTCGTTCAACAGATCCGTCGGTACTGAATTTTATAATCATAAAATTAGAAGCAGATACATAAAGTTTGTTGGATAAGTCTTGTTTTCCCGAAAGAGTCGCTAGATTCACAGATTTGTCTTCAGACCGACCTCCAACTAAAATCTGGACAGTATCGAAAGTCTTTTCAGTTTCAAAGTCTTGGAACTGTAAGATAATGTTTTGACCTTGTGGCCCTTCAAGGGTCCACTTGCATTCACTGAAGGGAGGGTATTTGTGAGGATAGCTGGGGCTTTCTACGACATCTCCGCTGCTGGCCATGTAGAAGTGGCATTCAGAAGCGCAGTCCATTTCGTCGGAAGAATCTCCGCAATCATCTTGCTTGTCGCACTTGAAGGCCGAATTGATGCATTTTCCGTTTGAACAATGGAAGGTTCCTTAAAGAAAAGAAATGGTTAAGCATTGTTCGTGATCTTAGCATTGAATTTAGTAAATCCGTTTCACGGGTAATGAATTTGCGATTCTTACCAGCGGGGCAGGCATTGGCTCTGCACATGAAAGGCAGCAGAGTTTCGCATGTTGTAAGCTCCCAGGATTGACTGTCAGATGTAACGTGAACGTCTACGCATTCTCCTTCTTTTGGGTTTGGTTGCCTGAGATCCCAGAAGCCAGCATACTGCGATACAAGAGCCCCGGCTGCTGATTCCAGTGTGTTCGTTCTCAGATCGTCGACAGTTGCAAGACCGAGCCAGTAATGGTTATTGCTTGGACTAGATGGTACCATACTGGCGGTCATGTTATTTTCTGAGTAGGTGTCGACTACCATAAGTTCGCTCCCGTACCTGAAATTGTACAGTTGCAATTTTCAAATCGGCTGCATCAAGTACCTACTACAGTTTTGATTTGTAATAAATAAAAAAAAAACCTATTTCTGCCGCTTAACCATTCACGTGCAATGGGCGTGTATGGTATGCTTAATTAAGGACTTTAAAAGATTTTTCTTACCTTCGACATAATTCTGCTGCTTTTTCCCATGAATGTCTGATGTTGAAGAATTTGTAACAATGCAACCCTCTTAGCTCCCATCCTGTGGACAAAGAAAAATGCAACTTAGAAAGGCTCTACATTCGTAAAGTAACTCGAGACATCATTACACAATAATTGCTATGATATTGTAAGATGCGTTCATTAAATATTCGAGACTCACGAATATTTATGTAAATAAAATTATACAAGAGCGTAGTAGGTAAAAGGAAAAGTTATACTAAACAGAAATGAGCACTTATACGAGTTATTTGTTAGCTTTTGAAATTACCAAGTTCATGCTGAGACGAATATGAATGTGTGTAAACTAGGGAGTAGCCATGAAGGCAAGGAAATATTGTTCAAATAACTTTCACCGTAGTCTTTCAAATAAGGGTTAGAGGTGAAAGCGGCCCTTGCGTATTGTTTGGCTTACCAGGTTTGCGTTTGGCTGATAACGTCACCAAACTATGTATTTTGCGCTTTAGTGAATTCCTTAGTTCCTATAAATTTTCTTGCTTACTTAAGCGGCGCATAGATAATATTTCAAAGGACATAATTGAATATGCGTGTAGCGTAAGTTAACGTCACAAAAACAAATACAACTTATTAATTAAGCTTCCTATGATTTTTCCCAGTGGGTATTATAATGCTGAATTTCCTAACACATTAAGACTAGCTTTTAACCCAACTTAGAACATGATAAATGTAGCCATGAGTCAGCCTTCTAATTAACCAGCTCTCAAATTACGGACATATTTGTGAATCAAACTTTACTAGCCATGGTGAACTGACACGTCCCTAAAGTTCCCTCTTAAGTTACGAACTTTACTCTTAACTTTAAAGGACATGAAACTGTGCTTAACGTAGGTAACGAGTGAATTTGCCAGGCGCCTTATTAATTACCAACGCGCGTTAAGTAACTGAGCAACTTACATACCCGTGTGTTAAGCAAATGTTAAGCATGCATGACTTAGAGAAAATACTTGAGATGTCCTTGTCGACATGTCTTCCGTTTCAGATATGATAGGAAGTTTTAGAAATGAAAAAACCGTACAATAATCATCGAAGGTACATACCTATCGACATTATTAAGTGTGCTGTGAAATGCACAAGAATTTCAGGGGGTGCAAACGTGTGCACAGTCACAAATCAACGTCCAAACATAAAGGTAGACTGTAGAAACGTCCAAAATTTGGTAACAATCACGTAGAAAACAGGTAGAATTTTGGCAATTTCTCCAAGTAGATCAATTAAAATATTGTGCTATCTGAACCGGGGCAATATCTTTTGATTGACTTTAATCTTTGTTTTGTCAGCTATATGATAGGAATCAAAATAAAAGAAGGTTGTAGGTTCAGGCAAAAGCTCAAATATCCTTCAAATTAAAACGAAACTCTGCAGAAGAACCATATTTTAAGATTGTAGTGTGTTGTAGAGTATTGATACGAGTAAGAGTAAAAAGTCGTTCTGTTAGTATTTGCTATCTCGTTTTATATACCTACTAAAGTTGGCGGTGACCTGATTTGTATCTGAATTGGAACAAAAGGTAAGGTATACTGGCAGCAAACGTAGGACCACTTGTCACATGTCAAGCTTTGTGAATTCCGGAATTCCGGATGAATGGAACAGTTTCTCACAACTCGCCTTGGTTTGCTATAAACGAACTGCGATTTCTGGGTAGCATATATAGGCCTAAATATGATAGATTTCTTAGATAAGGTTTGTACTTTGGAGGTATCTATTGTGTAATAGTTTTATTATGCCAGATGCTTACCGTTTTCTGTTGGAAGGTTCTACGTACGGAGAGTTGTTAATCCTTTGCATTAATCGTCTTTCAAGAAGTACCTACCCAACTCAGAGTAAAGTCAAGTTTTCAGAGAACTCGAAATATCATACACAAGATTTGCAGCTCTAACTTCATCACTTGGGAAGCCTTTCAACCCCTGTCTTAATTAAACTTTTTACACAAACAATTGTTTGTCGAGATATGGAAATATTCACCCACTTTCCTGTGAACGTTGATGACTCCGGTGGCCATTTCGGATGAGCGACTCCATAAACCAATACGAAATATTAATTGTAGTTTTTGCTTTTTGAGATGAAGTGGTTACTCGGGCCCTCATGTGGCGGATGATTTCCTGTTTACTTTTTTTGTATTTTCTTGGTGTGCAATAAAGTGTACCTATTGTATTGTATCTATAGTGCGAATTATATTATAAAGAGGAAATATTTTTTGTTTGTTTGAATTGAATAGGCTCCGGAACTACTGGACCGATTTGAAAAATTCTTTCACCATTAAATTCCTGCATCATCCCTGATGAATATGATGGCTTTAGAATATACTTGTGTAAAGCTGGGGCGGACCACTAGTAGGTAATAAGAGAGCAACTGTGGTCAAATAATGTTATTTATTAGTCAGTGTCAGACTATGGCAATCGCGAACGAAGTCGCGTATGTTGCGCTGGCGTGTTTGGGAGTGAATATGTTATTTAAAACACTGAGTTTAAGTTGATTTCAATTTTTATTTCTCCAGAGCACATGTGTAGGTACAAATTCGAGTAGTAATGGGAAGTGCATTTATCACGGAAACGGAAACTACTCCTTTCCATAGACAAGTTTCATAGAGTGTGGCATAGATATTAAATATTCAAAGACAAGAAAGTGTCGATATTATTGACAAGTTTGTTGGATGCCAATGCCAACAGCGTATAGAGTGCTTTTCACGAAAGAAGTCCCATAGACGCAGCGCGGTCGGCGTGCGTTTGTATGAAATAAGTGTAGAGCAAATTTTAGTTCCACTAATTGCCGCGGGACTTCTTTCGTGAAAAGCACTATAGCTAGTAAGTACATAAATAAACCTACTTCCTTCCGATCAGCACGCCGCCGCCGCATCGTCCACATGTCATCAAGTGTAATAAATAACCTTCTGCATAAAAACGCAAATTGAAACAAATAGAGCGTGCGAATTTGACGAGCTATCGTGAAGACTGCGACGCGCTCCGCTGCCGCTGCCGGCGATGCAATGTAACCCACTTTACTTGCACACGTCTGACTCATGGCTTCGCTTGCGAAGTGTCCGGTTCCTTCGACTAAATTAGAAGTTAAGATTTAGCTAACATTGACTACTTCTTTTCTGTGGCATGTTCCTAACCTACTCATTCCGCATTCATCCAATATCTTTGTCCAATGTACATTTGAACAAAGAAATTGTATGACTTGATCCAATTTACTAGCAACATTTCAAGCACCAGTTTCCGCCCGCGGCTCGCACGCGTTTTTTTCTATGAAAACGTATTCAGGTTAATTCTTTCCTGATTGTAAATTTATAGGTGTAGTGTAGACTATGTTTTATTTAAGCTACAATGTAATTTTTTATTTTTCTGTAATTTTTTGGCCCGATCTGGTGAGAACTTTGTCGTGAAGAAGTAACAAACATCCATCTATCCATCCAAACTTTTGTATTTTTATTATTAGGCTGATTGATGTGATTTCATTTGAACTCAACTACGCAAATTATAAAGGAATCTTGGACAAAGATATTTAACGATTCGAATAGGGCATCCATCAAATAAATTTGATCAAATGTAGGACAAAGATATTGGATGAGTGGAATGGGACCCTTAGTTCACTCTAGGTGATGGGGTAGGTATCTATTTATATCAGCCGTCATCCTGTTGGCACCCAATGATGAGTATTAAAGGAGTGCAAGCTAGGCCTTCTAGGGTTATGGAGGAAGAATTGTTGTTGTGCCAAACCTACTTAGGTAAAAAGTGCCTCTTTTTTTGCTGAACAAACTTCAAGTAAAGAGTCAGCTTGGAATTACAGTCCCATCTCATCTACTAAGATTCTACTAGATTGTGTAGGTACTTGTTACGTCAGGTAACAAGTAGGTAAGTACACAATCTAGAGAATCTTCATCAATCTTGTGAAATCTGGCATCTTGCTCATTAGATCTGACTTTAGAACTCCTAGTGACTACTTTTATACAATCATCAATCTAAAGTTATCAAGTCATGACTACGGAATGTACTTACAACTTGTCTAGCACTTCTTTTTCACTTAACGTATGTACGTAAAACTCAAACAGATGCATCTATCAGCCAGATTCTAGTATATTTAAATAGCTACCAATGTAAAACGGACAGACGTGTGGATGGAAATTGGCTACATGCTCTGTTGAGACTTAGGTACATTTCACACTGCGCAATCCCATTGTTGAAACCACATTTGAAACCAAACACACTCATCCGCCTAAATGCCATGAGAAACGATGTGAACGTTGCTGATTTACCCGCGTGGAATTCAAATTTGGAATTCTATTCACAGAGCACTAATAACTCACATCAGAGAGTCATAGTTTATCAATGTTATTCTCGTTCTGTTGGTTAAATCTAGGTTTGAAGCTAATTTTAGATTCCGAAATTGGATTATAGGCTGGTTGGAGTAAGTAGGTTACGACCTCTTTACGGTAGGTTCTCTGCGTAGGTTTCAAGTCAAAGTGTTGCCATTTTCAAGACTTAATTTTGTTATTTCATTTAGTTAGTAGATACTTCAACCCAACTCTTCCCGTGGGTGTCGTAAGAGGCGACTAAGGGACATACACCGTGGGTCGGGCAGCAGCGCCTCTTGCAGAATAGATCTACCACCGAACTGCAATCCCCATTTTCCCCCGCATTCCCAGCGTGGGGATTATGGGTTTTACCCCCCATGAGATAAAAAATCAGGGAGTGGCCTGCGTCCAGCAGTGGACTATTATAGGCTGTTGAGGTGAGGTGAAGTGAGTACTTCTTTTGTCTTTGCTGACCTTTAATAATTCGCTAATTTATGTTTTAATTGTAGGTAGGTAGGTCGCAAGATATACCCACTAAGCGAGATAAGATCATAGCAACAAAGTGAACCCCGTTGTTTCAACATATTTTTTTTATATCAACTTAAAAAATAATCAAAACTTTATGGAACTTTAAAAACACTAATACTGATTAATTTGACTTAGGTACCTATTAGTATTTCACTAAGGCCAGTTCTGACCATATCTACATATACCTATAGAGATATATTATATCTTGCGACCCCTAAGCTTAGAGAATTTATAAATGCTCTAAGCATCAAGGCTTTTAACATAGAAAAGGTTTATGTAGGTTAGGTATAGAAGGTATCTAATAGAATCGAATTTCCGTGAATATAGCGAGCCAACATTGCATTGAAGTGCACATCAAATAAGGCTTAATACCATACGGTAGAATAGACGCACTGTAATGGATCTTCATACGAAGCCTGCACTTCCCATGTCGACGGTCATGGGCTGGTAGCTTTAACAGAATGAGGAGTTCATGAATATTGATTCCGTATTCTAGGGTTAATGTCGTATTCGAGATGGCCTACATTGAAGACATGTCGAATCATATTTAGGTTTGACGACCTCTTTGGCGCGGTGGGCATAGGTCCGCCTGCAACGCAGGAGGTTAGGTTCGATTCCCGCCTAAGGAATAATGTTTAATACGATCTGCAGGTATTTGTTCTGGTCGTTTTCTATGTACCTATAATTAAAAATATTTATCTACGTAATGCATACAGTATTATGTACCTATATCAGAAATTTCTACTTCTATTATTTATTACCAAGCGCTATTGAAATGCTATCGAAATTAATCGTACGTAAGTAATTGTATGAAGGTATTGTACCTATTGAATGGAGGCGGCTAAAGACCGCTCTTTGTGGCGTCGTATGGTGAGTCTTATGCCCAGCGGTGGACGTGTATGGGCTGATATCATGATGCTGAAATAGTAACATTTACGCTTCAGACATTTTGCTTAACAAGGTCACGCCATAACTAACTCTACAAGGGCATTAGCCAACGGCTGTTTTTGTCTTGAATTTTACTAAAAATATTCCACTAAATTCACGACCACACAAAAGAAACATAAAACCTTATGAAACATAATTTTTTATTCTATTTCATCTTTAAAATATAATTTTCATTTCTACGTCATGCGCCATCCCTGCGCGACCCGAATAGGGAGCAATGTCGTCCACTTGCATTGACACGACACGGTGTGCGCCACTCAATTGTCGACGACTTGTCAAGGATCAAGATTCAAGGCTTACTAGCGTTGTCAGCGCCGGAGATTGACTTACCACGCTAGGCGCCTACCTACTAAGACTAACAGATAGAGCTCCGGAAGACTAACGGCTTACCAAATATTCAAGGATGCGTTGCGTGATATCTTCCAACACAAACAAACATAATAAATATGTAAAAAGGAAGCACCTACAGAAGAGCCACGGTACTTACTATGGCAACGATATTATGTCCGGAAGGCTATAGTTTTACTAGATATTCATAGATATGATGCGTTGCGTGATATCTTCCAACAAAACATATTTACTGAATTTAAGAAATGTTTATTAACATTGCAATAACAAAATAAACATATAATACAACTAGTTTCTTTACTTATAAGTAGGTATCTAAAAATCTAAGCCATCACCAGAAGGCAGGGTGCCCAGAATGCGGGCAGCATTGCCACGTTGAATGGCAATGCTAATTCATTGACCATACCTATCTATTGCAAGTTTTTTATATAAGTATGGTTATTTTTGATAAAAAAATTATTTTACTGTAATTGGGTAACAATTGTGTGTATTAAATTTTGTTGATATTTTGCATAAATAATGTAGGTACCTATAGTACCTATAGCTAAAGAAAAATGTAATTTGAAAATAACACCTTTCCATTATTATATTACATTATTATACCTTTTTTATTATTACTAATAAAAAAGGTATAATCTTTAACAAAAGATCTACCTAAATGATTTAAATAAATACAAATACCTTATTATAAATCATGAAATGTACCTAAATCCTATTTACCTGGGAAAGCTTTGTTGGTGTGTAGGTACTCGTAAGAACCTGGAGCCGATCGAGTCGTTTGTAGAGTCAACAAAAACAGCGACGCAATAAATAGACGTTTATTAATAATATCTTCTCGAAAAATGATGAGCGTTAAATTTCCCCTTGAGTTGAAGATAAATTTTAATCTGCTTATACGAACGTGCTGATATTTCTCAGTTAACACTTTATATGCCGTCGACGCTCACGCGCCGCCGCATCGCTGAAGCTTGCTAATGAACAGGTTGTATCTACCTAAGTTGTCTTCAAACTCAAGATACCGTTTCTTCGAATTCTTTGAATCTGCTAGCCGTAAAAGGAATTTTCAATTATTTATCGGTATTTTCCCGTTTTCCGATACCGAACATAATATCCGCCTTAGAAAGTTTCCGACGCTCCAAATCCTAATAACTCGAGTTTTAGAGCTGGAATCAGATATCAATAAATAAGACGCACATTTTGTTATTCGCTATTTATCAGTGGCCAATCTTACGAGAACGTCTCGAGAATTTCGAGTGATTGGCTATGATGGATATTTCATAGAGTTTCTATATGGTAAGAAAATTGATTCGATTTTTATCGCGTCTAGCTCCACAAAAATATATCGGATTTCTATATAAATTTAGTGATATTTTATAAGCTTATTTGTGTTTTCGTAGGAAAATCGAAGAACGGTAGGTGAATGAAACTAGCTTTTGTTTGAACTCATAAAGCGATTGCAGATGAAAAATTGGGTTTGTGTGGGATAACTATATTATAGTGATCGCCAGAGAATTCGTAAAATAAGTTTAGTAGTAAAACAAGTCCGGGATTGGTTGGGTCACAGCTTTGTTCGTTTATTTTCCTATATTAGATATACGGATAAGCATAGGAAAATCATAGATTTACGTGTTTAAATGCGTTAAATTCTACACTATGTCTGTCTAAGTCTACGGTCCAGTTGATTAATGTCCGGAAAAAATTATTATCTTAGTCTATAGTCTTACTACCCGACGGTGACATATACTCGTTTAATAGTATAATATAATTATTAATTAGTAACCAATGTATCTCTCAAACGAGCCAACTGCAAAAAGCTTTCGTGCATTTTTAGACATGTCGATGGCTAAAAGGTTGTCGGTATAAATCATTACAATGTGGCCAGTAAAAGTGGTGAATGACCTCGGTGCTTCGTTTTTACGACACTTCGGAATAGACGATAAAGCCTTTTTCTAGGCCTTGGGTATCCGAGGAACAAAGGACACTAACGAAATTTCCTATTAACAGAACCGCAAATATCGATTCTTGCTACAATGTCTTTAATCGAAGGAATGTTTTCCTGGTTTATTTTTAATTTCATGACTGTTCTAAAAAGTTAGTCATTTATAACGGGATATTTACCATAATTTGATGGTAAATATCCCTTTATAAATGACGTTAATGTTAATAACCTTGTTAGTTTTAAAAATGTTCTTAAAGTGTTCTTAATATTGTAGCTCCTACATACAAGTTTTTGCGCATTTCAGGCATGCAATAAATAAATAGAAAATACATAAGCCATAGTAGGTAAAATTAAAACCTTTGCAATTTGAAACTTAAATTATTTAAAAAGACATTAAATTTGTTTGTAGTACGGAAATGTTAAAATCAAGTGGATAATATGTAAAAATACCTCGAACGGGCCACAAAACGTGAAAGTGTAAAAGACGCTTTCGTCAGTCACGAAAAGTGTAAGAATTTTGAGCGAAACCGTAAATATGGGACATTGTTACGAAGTTGGACAGTCTGTTCCTTCACGTGATATACAAGCTCACCCACCTACACGACATACTCGCATATTAAACACATCTGTGAGTCACGTTTGTGTTCCGGTGCCTTTCACTCATTACAAATGAACTCCAAGGCTACAAGGCTTTGGCGCTCGATTGACGATAAGGCTTTGACGACTATTTTGCCACCTATCATAAACGTTCCTTACCAGGTAGACATGAATAATCAAGTTACTCTACTCGTATTAATGATGACTTCATGAGAATTTGAAGCTGATTTAATTTGGAATTCTGATAAATTCTGTTGCGTATCGTTAACAACCCCATTACCTACCGACCTTATTTCACATTCACATTGTATACCTACATTTAGTACCACCTAATCTGAGATCAAAATAAAACCATATCTCTACTGATTACATATAAACTGTAGAGGATGGTTAAGTTTAATCAGTGACAGTGACAGTTGAACCAACGTAATTGAGCAGAAGTGTTATGAGGTTATGACTGCTTCAGCCGCCTTACCAACTGACCCAGATTGCGATGCTCCAAATGTCTTGGCAAGTTCAGAGTAAACTAAATGCTGTGATGGGGCCGTCACGGCTTTATTCTTGGGGCTTGTGTGTATCTGATGCCCTAATCATTTAGTTATTTGTTTTTATCATAAAAGTAATTTATAACGGGATATTTACCATGATTTGATTTTTGATTTTTCCAATATTTCTTTCACGGAATAAATAAAGTCACTGCGAGTTGTTTTTTTCTTGACAAACATACCGATCTACCCTCATTCTTTATCCTATACTACGAATGTTACCACTACCACTTGTTTAATTTTTAAACGCAACTCGATCACGATACACAACTCTAACTGTATCTGAACGCGGCCGCGGCCTGCTTGGTACATCAGTTCTTCGGTATTTGTATAAAAAACGCGGTAAATATCCCGTTATAAATGACTTTATGTAAGTAACCATGAGAGTTTTAATTTGTTTTAGCCTGGATTGCTATATTGCAGAACAAGGGTTTTCCCTATCTTCCAGCTATGTCTGTCCCTTTATGCATGGGCCAGTCTGGAAGCCCTAGCCCTCAATTTACATGAAGAGTCTATCGTGATCAGGTCCTGATCTAATTTATTTAATTCTTGTAATTTCAATATAAAATGGGATACTCTTTATCCTCTGTGTTACAGCTGAAATGAAAACCGGTTTTGAAGTCGGAATTAAAATATTTTTCGTTGTAAAGTAAATAAGGAAGCTTCATAAGGTCACTATAATAACGAAGTGATGAACAAACCAGACAAAACAGTTTTTTCTCGTTATTACCAACAATGGGCTTCTCAAAATTATTTTATCTCTATTGTTAAGCAAAATGAATATTTTCTGAACTTTATTAGCCTCAATTTTTTTGTACAGGTAGAGGCTAGATTAGGCTGCTCATTTTACATAACTTACCACCAAAAATCAACCTTTTTTCCTTATTTAAAATTCACAACTTCACAAGCTCTAAACTTTGTTTGAAATTACCTATGGAACGTAGGATCCTAGGTTTTTTAGAAATCACTAAACTAACCTAAAAGTTTAGGTTAGTTTAGTAATTTCCGTTATTTTTCACATTTCAGTGTGTCAAACGTAAATTACGTTTGACAATCCGATTCCCGGTGTCTTGCCTTGCCAGTCTTGATTTTTTCGAATTTCGGTGTCTCGACAATGATAAGGACCAAAGGGGGCTAATCAAATCAATATCAGGTGACGGTCTGCCGCCCCAACTGATTATGAGAGTGAAAGAATAGAGAGTACCTACCTACATTTATGTTTGCGTACACACTTGTGATCTTTAATTTGATCTACCTAATCAGCTACTAGGAGACCATTAAATGAAACAGGATGAACTTGTTGGTGGCAATCTAAATTACTTTAAATTGATCGCTAATTACAAGCACACTTTGCAACAGATGGGTATTCAGATGTTCTTAGTCCAGTTATCGCAAGCGGTGGCCTAAGCTAGTTATTATGTCTGATTAGGCAGCCACTAGGCCACTAACGGTGTTGTGTAGGGGCTGGAACTGATAACATCGGAACACTAGAGAGAAGAAATTATGTCTTTCCGCTATAAAAAAGAAATTGTCAGGATATTTGCTATTTCCTCGAACTTTAATTAATAAATAATAAATAAATAATTAATAAATAAATAATGCTGGACAAGTCACACAGCATTACCTAGTCCCAAGCTAAGCAGAGCTTGTGTTATGGGTACTAGATAACTGATATACATAATATTATACAATACATAGATAGATATTTTTTATTATATATAGAAAACGACCAGAACACCCTGAACAAATGTCTGCAGATCGTACACACATTTGTCCCGAGGCGGGAATCGAACCCGCAACCTTCTGCGTCGCAGGCAGACCTTCGCCCACCGCGCTACATCGGTCGTTAAAGACAATGTTCTCAAGTAGCTTTTCGATTTCTATATTTCCTAACGTAACTGTCCTATCTCTTAGTTGATTTCATCAGTTGAAAGAGAATCAAATATTGATTTGAATTCAATATTTGAAAAATTTTGGGAAAAAATACCACTTAGTTGTTTCTTACACTAACGCGGCCATAAATTTATTGTTATCATTAGAGGGTACCTTTTCTGCGTGGTATCATTCGCAAGAATTTCATAAATGAATCTACTGATAAATAAAATAGATTATAGTGAGCTCACTTGCAAAGTCTACGTTACTAAGTTTAAATAAGCGTAAAAAATTTCATTAAGAACCTTAATTCCAGAGCAAATAATTCATTAAATAATATAATGAGAAAAAAGCTGTTATAATTAATTTCAGGTTCAATAATTCATTCGCAGAAAGCTAACGAATGTAGCATTTCTTCAGAAACCTTGTTTTATAAACATCTTCCATACAAACCAGGTTTAATTTTTGAAGCCGATTTCTATACTAACTTCTAAATGGTATCTGTAACGATATTTAGAATTTCGATTGTATGGCACAGGCTTTCAAAAACCCTACCAATTATTTGGATCTAAATAAAACACTTCTTAGCGCCTTTAGATAATTAGACCATTATTTAAAACCTAGATCATTAGTAAAATTTAATTTAAATTTTCAGCTGACTAGTATATGCTCATTACTTTTCTTCTTAACATATTCAACTAGAAACCGACCAAAATCAATAAATATTACTTAATAATCCTTGTTTATGAACTGAAAAGTCTCTACAACAAGCAGTTCAGGTCTGTGTAGGTAACTAGTAATTTTAATGTTCATTCTGATTTATTCTTTAAGAAAACAATGAGTATTTCCTTCGATATCAATCTACATGTATGTATGTATTTTAAACAATATATATTTATTTTACAGAAAAAGGCAATCGCATCAGCATTGCTATACAGCGGGGCAATGCAGCCAGTGTCTTGGACACGCTTCCGACTGGTATTGATATGGATCAGTTGAGCTACCTGTAGATTGTTTGCAACAGTTTGCAGATAGCTCAATTGTTTCTATTAAAAATACTAGTTTTAATTTATTACCTATTTGATTGTAATTTTCTTTACAGAACATTTGGTTTTGATATGAATTAGTGACGTGATGAGTTGGTAACTAAGTCAAAAAAATCATGCATAGATCATGGAATCCATGCATGATTTTCGTAAAATCAGGCGTGGATCTTTTTAAATTTAATTAAAAAAAATAATTTAATCTATGGCGCTCATTAGGGGAGGCCTATGTCCAGCTGTGGACTGGTTTAGGCTGATGATGATGATGATGATGAGGCGTGGATCATGGTCAAAGGTAAATTTTCCCCCATTTGACCTTTATTCGATGTAACGAACACATTTTCATCACAGTCAACTAGAACTAACAACTCAACTAGACAGTCCTGTTTCTTTTTGAAAGTCATCCAACGATTTTGTATATTAACATTATCCTTGCCATTAATTTTAGTATTAAACCAATGAAGTGGATGAGAACCCACATTATTTTAATGTGCTCTAAGTCTGAAAAACGGATTCATAAAGTATGCTATTAAAATGTGATATTGGAGATCTGATTTTGTTTTAATGTCTACGAGCGACTACCTAAAATCGTTGAAAGATTTAGGGAAATGCCTGTTTATACCACAGCACAGATCTACGAGTTTTATTTTGAGCGTTTATTTTGAGTTTTATTTTAAAATTGAGGGAAAATTGAGGTTACTTACCTCCATAATTGTGTAGGTATGTCTGTGTATAGAATTTGTTGTAGGTATCGTATTACTTGCTACATTTGCTCCCCTTGAAGTCGAGACCGAGGTGCGGGCTTAAAAAAATTGCTTAGCCGCTGGTCGAAGCGACGCGTGACCTGAGCTGGTGAGTATCTGGCACCGCTGCGTCAGATACTCATCATCATTGCCATACAGCGGGGCAATGCAGCCAGCGTCTTGGGGACGCTTCCGACTGGTATTGATATAGATCAGTTGAGCTACCTGTAGATTGTTTGCAACAGTCTGCAGTTACTCCGATTGTTTCATTTGTAAATACTAGTTTAATTAGGCTCTATTATTTGATTGTAATTTTCTTTGTTAAATATATACATTTTATAGTATTTGTTTCAGATAATTAATTAACCCATAACAAACACGAAATCACATTTAATAGGTATAATTTACACAAAAAATTATTATTAAAAATTAAACCGTCAAAAAAATTAAATGAATAAATAAGTTATGATCGTAAACGCTTTGAATTCATTTGAGAGGTTGATGCTTGTTAAAAACTTCAAGCTTCTAACTTCCAAATAGCTCGAACGAAGGAAAGTTCAAAGAAATATGTCTTCTGCCCTTATTATTAATTTCGATTTACGATCACATTCAACTCCATATTGGTCTCTCCTTATAAAATAAAATACCAATTGTGGGACCTACATAATAATTTGATTGGCCTATTCTATTCAATGCGGACCAAATGGCGCCTCGTCCATTGTGACCTATTTCCTCAATATTTTTAGAAATCCTCAAGTTTTATTATCCCCATTATGCTTATGATGTCATTATACGAAAGTTTGAGGTTTTTATCCGATTTCTAAATATATAAGGTCCTGAGTTCATCAGCTGTTTTTGTGATAGCGGTCCTAAGCTACTATAAAATATTCCATGAATCGTCCTTCGTTCAGAGCATTGTTCTTTTCTTACTTATACTTTGCAACAAAACAACAGAATATTAAGAATAAAAAAATCCTCATTGTTAAAATTTTAAATTTTGTTGTAAATTTTATATTGTGTAGAGCAATTTAGTTGACTTGTTTAGCAACGAATTTAATTTAAACTGAATAAAACTACAAGCTTTTACCGTTTCGTTTATTACATTCTGAAAGCTTTTACTGAATACACGCTTGTTTTGATGTTTGAGTTCGACGTTGAAAACATGCTGCTTTATTTCAAATGTTTCAATGTTGTCCAATAGCTTAATAGCTACTAGGTACTTAACCCCTAGCACAGGGATTGTTGTCTAGGGTAGAATAGAGAAAATTACGTCAGTAGTGACGTAATTTTTCGCATTCGATGACCTTCGTCATTGTCGTAAATTGTTTGGAATGCATTCCTTCAACTTCAATAATGTACGCAATGTATGGCTATGCGATGTCATTAATGTCTATTCTACCCAAGACAACAATCGCCATGCTAGGGAGGCTGGTTTTCATAATATAAGTACCCAAACCTTTATATTCATATTATTCATATTCATATATTTATTCGCCGTAGGAGCACAAGGCACACTTGGTTACGTCTATTTACATATAAACATTTATAATAAGGATATATTATGACTAACAAGAATATTTATTTTTATCGTTCCTACTTGAATGTGGCTAAGGATCGCGACGCCACATTCAAAGACTTTATATTACACCCATTTGCCATAGTTTTTAGATTTTTTGCAGTCGGTAACACTTAGTCTTTATTATTTTCATATGATCACAAATACTGTCCTAAGTGATTCAACAAAACCCGATAGTTAGGAAACCCGAATCCACGAAGATTCGGGGTTAGATATGAAGCTAAAAACGTATGGCGTAAAACAAAAAACAAAAAACGTAGGCGCTACCATACGACGCTATTTTGTGAAAAGGATAAGCATAAGCTTTCGCGTTCATAGGAGCGGGACAGAGCAGAGAGCGAGTGCAAAAATCAAGATTTCGTCTAATGAAAAAGAGTACCTACTGTTACCCTGCCTTTGTTTTATTTTTCAATATATAAATTAAGTCAGTAAGTCGTATTGGCAATTATGTAACAAAATTGAGATATATTTATAGTTTTTTCATCAAACAAATGCAAATAATCAAATGATCTTGACGTTTTTGTACAGAATGAAATAGAATACTATGTATAGGAAATTATGTAAATTTGTCCAGTGCGAGTAACGCACTATAAACCTAGAAGCTAAATTATTTATAGGAGTTTAAGAATCCTAGATTTCATATTTGAACAGCAGTAGGATCTCAAAGATCAATGAAATGTTGATTGTTTCGAAATACCAGCCTTAAGTAATGTTCGAACCTGCTTTCTCGATCAAGCCGCGCGCACTAATTCCGAAATGTCATATTTAAGCAATCGCATAAACATACACACAAACAAGCAATAATCATGCAGTACATGAAGTACCTACATGTAAAATAACAATTCTTGCGGCTCGATTGCGTGGAAGCAGACACGCAATAGAAAGGTCAACAAATGCGCAATTAATTATCATACCCTTTTTGTTTTCAATTGCATAATCTAGAAGGTCGTTCATCCCACACGGTTATACCATAGTTGATAACTGACACGGTAGAGATCTTTCAACTGTCGGGCGTGGGAGCACATTAGTAGGATTTTGTAGTAGGATGTTGCTCTATTGTTAAACCTACTACAGCTACTACTTTGTTTTAAATACCATCTTTATAGTTCCCCGCAGTTTCAACCGCTTGAATTAGAATTTCACATTTCTAGAGGGATTATTCAAATCTATCATTAATTTTATTATTTGAATCTCCCATGGGAATTTGATGTTACACTACGTTCACCGAATTGTGGTCTCCACTCAAGAACACGTTTACGTTACCCCAGCGGTTATTTATTGTTCTTCACAAGACTAAAACCTTAAAGACTTCCTATAACGAAGTAGGTAATTATCTCGTTTATCACTAAAGTAACCTTATAATAGAGAAACACAAGGTATCTCTAGTGGTACATAGATACGCATGCATGCGTGTCTGATGCCTAACTGCTCAGTCACGCAGTCCGTCTTTCACATTTGCTCCAACCAGCCGACTGGGTTGTACATCGAGATTCATTGCCACGTGTCATAACCACACACAAGAGGGTTGGTATTGGTACAGTCTCTAATATAAAGGTCAAGAACCGGGCGTTTAAAAATGTATGTTGTGCAAGCATTATAGATGAGAATCTACATATTTGACATCTTGGGAACGGAAAGTATTGAGGAACATTCGCGGAATACCATTTGATTTGTAGGGCGGGAAGTAAGGGAACTCAATATTTTTGAAGTGGACTGTACGTTCAATTTCGATTTCAATATAAATTCAGACGCCTCGTTTTGCTCTGAATAGATAGGCTCATGTTTATCTAATGGGATGTCAGATCTAAAAAGAGAACTCGATGATTTTACAAAGAGGGTATGATGAAGTCAAGTTCAATCCCACGGAACCGGAAATTATTTACAACAAAAAATGTGCCAGCCTCATTGAATTTACCAAAGATATATAATACTTATTTATTCATGCAACATAACACACGTATGTATATTTCGGTGTAGTAAGGTAAATTGTATCATTAACTAGAAATAACAAATTGTGTATTAAACGTCAATAATTAATCACTTTAGGTATGTAATTGTTGGCTTTCGTTAGACAAACTCATCGAAAGAATAATAGGTACGCTTGATGGACAAGCCGACAACCCATTGGCTTGGCGCTTCCAGTATGTCCTTTGAGATCCTGTTGTAGACGGTCTCTTCGGTTATCTTTTACGACATATTTGTTCAAAAATCGAAAATAAAGAAATCTTTATGAATTATCGGAATTACGCGCGAGTGGCTGCTGGCTGTACAGCAGCGTAAATATGTTGTTAGAGGGTGGCTAAAGGGCGCGGGGAGCCCAACACTACGCGATTTCGCATTCGAGGATAATTATGTTTATAGAATTCGAATTCATAAAGATTTGCGCTACTGACTAACGATACGACTAAACTACGATGATCTGACTAACACTGAGGTAAATTTTAATTGGTACTTAGTAGACTTACACTAACTTTACAGTGGCGATGTGGTCGCTCAGCAACAAAACCTTTTGTTGCGTGGAGTAAAAAATAAAAAAAACTTCAGTGAAGAGGTAGACGGAATGCTGTATTCGTATAAAACTTGACCCTGATTCTAGAACCAACCTAGATTATTACGCAACAAAAGCATTTTCCCGCGACAAGCTCAAATTAGAACATCAGTTATTCACACGATGTGAAATTCCGGGTAAAAAAGTTCCCGGAGCGTCAGTGGAAGTGGAAACAGGGCTGGTGTAGAGAGGTGTAGAGAGACACATTATGCTCCCGGTTGCAACAACTCCTAAGAGTTACATGCACGAGGAATTTAACAGATATTTTGTGGCTGGATAGTTGCTGTACATAAATTTAATGTAGTCTAGAAATCCGTATGAAAGCTTCCATTCCACATTCCAAAACGTGCAATACAAAAATGATGCAGCTTCAGAGGAATTTATTTTGTGTTGGAAAAGTGCCACAAGCAAGCAAAATCTACTAGTGACGCAGTGGGCGAAGGTTCGCCTGCGACGCAGAAGGTTGCAGGTTCGATTCCCGCCTCGCGACAAGTAATAATAAATAATGCTGGACAATTCACACAGAATTATCTAGCCCCAACATCGTACAAATGTTTGTACGATCTGCAGATATTTGTTCCAGGTGTTCTGGTTGTTTTCTATGTATAATTATATAGTATTGTATTGTATTAAGTATATCAATTATCTAGTACCCATACAAGCTCTGCTTAACTTGGGGTTAAATAATGCTGTTTCGCCCACCGCGCCACAGAGGTCGTCGAAAAATGCATTCAAATAAACATTAGTTTAATGTAAAATTCTGTTTTGCACCTAACTTACCTTGTTCAACACAGACCTGTAGTTGGTTAACCATAATTATATTAATTTGATACATTTGCCGAGGGTATCGCTATTTATAATTCCGGTGATGATAGCATCCCAGTGAGAACAGCATAATACCGTGTTGCCAAACAATTGCCCGTATGTGATCCCCTGTTACTTCTAAGTTATAACCCCGGGGGCTTCTGGCAGCATCCACTCATAAGCGGCTTAACTACAGTCAGCTGCTTCAAGCTAACAGGTCATTTTCATGTTAACTAAAGTTTAGTTACGTTTTGCATAAGCACCTTACATGGCTGGTGTATTTATTCTTTGAAATTTAATGCTCTTGTGGCTTTTGCAATTATGCTCAGCCCACATTCTGCTTTGATAGATTAGAACTGTGTTTAATAGAATAGTTTCAAAATAATCTTTAATTACTGGATCATTAAGGAAAGTATACCTTATACTTATAGTTATAAGATAGAGGCTTTAACTGACTTTCAACCAAGTTGTTCGTTTGCTGAACATCCATAGTCTAATGAGATTTTGATTAGTGAAGACAATATTTTAACTTATCAATGATCAAATCTCTTGCCAATTCGACAAGAGAAAGAACTTTTTGACAATAGTAATCATTATACGTAAATTAACTAGCGTATCACGATGACGCCTACAGAAGATAATTCTTTATTAGCTTTTCTTTCATTGTTTTCTGATGAAAAAAAAAACAATTCACAAACAAGCGACGACGCGTCGAAAACACTTTGCCGGACTGAATCTCGACCTGAATGACTGGCCAAAAGCTCAAGTAAACACGTGCAAACTAAATTTGCGCAGTTCAATCGTCAGCATGTAAACGATTACACAAGCCGCGCTTCCGGGCTTGCTTGAGTCTTGCCATCCACACGCTCCGTCTTTCCAGCGCAAACTGGTTTGTGCAGGCATGCTTGCAAGTAAGTCGGAGCATGTGGCCGAGCTATTAGTACATTTTACATTGTCAAAATGTCTTTCCATATCAAAAGTAATAAATTAAATGCATTAGGTCAACTGGCCCCGTAGGGCCAGTTTTTTCCGGGGCCAGTTGACTAACGCCTCAAAAACGAGCCCGCGATCGCGGTCTGTCATCTGATGCCGTCAATAATGAAATGTATCTAAATATTTCGACTTTTCTTAAGACGGTACCCCGAGCCAAACTAGCGCCGATCACCGATTTTATCTTATTATTTCGTTGAACAAAGGCTTTTTTCAAAATTTTCAATGGGCAGTTTTTGATACCTATTATAAGCTGTTTTTAATGCCTCTATCATAGTTTTATTTTGTTTAGTTTAGGAGGAGATACGATTTTGCATTTTATAGCCACCAAACTCAATTATTGCATCTCCTCTTAAACTATAACAAACCGACAGAGCTGCTGGTCGTCCGACCAACTTTCAGAAAACAACACCCGTACAAAGGAGTGCAGACTTGCAAACATCGTAATTAAAGGCAATCTTCACATGTTTGCGTATTAAGTGTTCAGTGAATCTTGGAGTGCGGTGGAAGACGGATTGAGTCAATCTCTGTTTGAATTGGCAGACGACTTCGTTGGGACAACTAACGAACTGGTTTAGATCTCGGGGATCACATTACTCGTTTCAGCTTTTGCTCGCGGTTGTTCGCGACTTCGCGAGGTACAGTCAGTTTAATATTTGTTTATGTCATTATTTTTGGTATTGTTTTTTTCGTTTTTATATTCATACTTATCGCCATCACCGCACAAGGTACTTACAGCGTTTATATCTAAAAATGATTATTCTCTAAAATATAGTCACTTTCATGATGAGAATAGCTTATACGTGTGTTTTGGCTTAATTTTATGCAACGCCAACAACTGGCTCTGGCGGATGATCAGCGTTGGATGTTAGCTTGCTAGTCATCCAAAACATGCTGAGTTAGAGCCAATTTTGTTAAGCGGCACTCTGCGGCACTAAGTACATAAGGCGTATTTTTTGTTTACTGAAATCAAGTTGTTATATTGTGTGTGTACCTAGTCCTGTTTAGAAAATAAATATATTTTATTCTTGTTCTATAGAACTTATTCTATAGATTCTATGTATTCTATAGATTGTTCTATAGATTCTACGAACTATAGTTCGTGATACAATATATAAAAAAAAGTTGTAGTAGGGGTGACTACACTTTTGCTACAATGTAAAGAGTACATTGCATATACATACAAAAAAAAAAAAACGTTCTTATAAAATTGGCCTATATTCCATAAATTCAGTTTTACATGTTCGTTAAATGTTTCTAAATCTCCTTTGATAGGGATGCCGGTGACTTTCAAAATAATAACCATTCATTGGCCATTTACTAAACTACTATCAATAAAAAATTGATAACATAATATTAGTTCATTAAATCAATGTAAGTTTCATATACTTACATGTTTCTATACATTAATGTCAAGAATATTGTATAGTTATTTTAAGTAATGCTATAGTTTAGTATAAGTTAAAACCTGTAATTTAGACTTATTTTTTGTGTTATGTTTAAAGCACGCCTTTTGTTGATGTTGACCCTGTGTGGTTGGCAGGCAGAAAATGCCATCGGCAGTAAGCCCACCATTTGTGTACTTTTGTATAATTGTGTGCAATAAAGTTTTAAATAAATAAAATAAATACTAGAAATTTCGTAACTCACCTAATCAAACAAACTTCCGATCCAAATCTATAAATTACACAAATACATATGTATCAACTCTACATAAATTATGCATTTTTGTTTCCGCTGTTGCAAATCTACGAAATTATCTTATAAATTACATATTCTTAGAAATTCTTACATCCTGTCTCAGGTGAGTGTTGCTCTGAGCCGGTTTGTTGCACAAGATTTGTGTTGACTCAGTTTATGGCGTACTGTAATATTAGAGTGCTTTTACAAAGTCGATAAATATTTTCCACAGGCTTACGTTACGTACGGTAGAGTCATGTTTTCCTCAACATTATGCTGTGTTGTATGATTTTATCATAGGGATGCTTCTTATTACTTACTAAACACACTATGTTTTTATTTTTTGTATGTGACTTTGCATGTTTTTATATTCAAAATAAAAAATCAAAATCAAAAACAATTATTTCCACTATAACAATAAACGTACAAACAGAAAAGGATAAATTCTGAAAATTTAACACTGACACAGAAATTAAGTGGTATTTTTGATTTCTGTCACTTTGGTATGTAGTAGGTAATTGGAACGCTTCCGACTGGTATCGATATGGATCAGTTGAGCTACCTGTAGATTGTTTGCAACAGTTTGCAATTAGCTCAATTATAATAATAATATTTTAAATAGTAGTTTTAATTTAATTCTATTATTTGATTGTAATTTTCTTTCTTAATAAAGTTTCAATTTGTTATTTAGTAACTGGAATTCATTATTCTCATTTCTCACCCTGAAGAATGAGTTCTTCAGGGCGAGAAAGAAGTCTCTCGTAAACCCGCTTATATCCGTCATGAATTCATCAAACTACGAAAGTTTTTTTTAGTTGTTCTACGTAAAAATAAGATGAATAGGAGGTGGCGCTAATTTGGGTCGGGGTATCGTTTTAGTGTTAGTAGGAAGTGGATGCTTATAGCTGCATTGTCACTACTGAGCACAACTGAGCTATACAGGGTAATTGGTAAATTAATAACACAACGTCAATGCAGGTCCTGCCCATCATTACAAATACGTTTGAGAAGACGGCAGGTCTTAATTATTAAGCTTAGTATTCATTCATTCATTCATATATTTATTCGCCGTAGGAGCACAAGGCACACTTGGTAACGTCTATTAACATTTACTTATAATAAGGATATCTAGTATATTATTATGACATACTAAAAATCAAAATTATACCTATGTCCGCTGTAAATGGGCATCTTCAAAATAAATAAAATTGTATTGGTAATAGGTAGGTACCCCCTCGATTCAATAGAGTTCGTTTGAGAGGTTTTCTTTAAAACTGAAGTTGAGAAAACGTCTCTTCCCTGTATTAGCAGTGGCTAAGGACGTGGAATATCAGTCTTTAGTAACTCGTTAAGTTCCAGACAAAGATCTTTTTTCATTTAGTCACATAATCACACGTTATTCATGGTTTTTTTAAGAATTAAAACCGTTCGTCTTCACGAAAATGTTCGTGGTGATGGGCAAAACCTACAGTTCACTTAGTGTTACTAATTTACCAATAAGCCTGTATAACCCGGAGTTTGCTGTAGACTCCACACGCTACACAAGCGCTACACACTAGTATCACGTCGAGTGTCGCCAGCTGTGTTGAAGCTATTTCCTTCTTAATTACGTGGCTGATGAGAATTAAAGGTCTCATCCAATTCGTTACCGAACCACCTTCACGTCACTTCTGTTTGCGGGTTTTAGAATAATCGTTTCTTTATGGGCGGATACCTAACGATGTTTTTCATTGAATTTGATCTTGACTCCTAATCTTCTATAGAATTGTATGTAGGTATTTAACGATATTTTGGCCTAGGGCAAAGCTACGGTAGAGCAATAAGACCTTGTAATTTCAATTTTATTAGTTTAAATGTCCCTATTACCCAGTAAGTCAACCTGTGATAGGTTGACTTACTGGATCAAATCACAATGGTATTATAAATGCGAAAGTTTGGATGCTCGGATGTTTGTTATTCACTCCAAAACAATTAAACGGATCGGGGTAATATTTTGCGTACAAGTAGCTCTAGAACATAATATATTTTTTTTGGGTTGTATGTGTGCCCTCGTAAACATCGTCCGTAACAGTGTCATCAATATTTTGAGAATTATTATTGGAAAGAGGCAGTGTTTCGCAGCCAAAGTGGTACGCATTTGAAGACCAAAGAAGGGAGACATCAAAACAGGTACCTACCAAGCGACACTACTGTTTTTCAAGCCATTATTGCTGCGGGAAGATTGGCATACATCGTTGCATTTTGAAAGTATACACACACACATTAGAACTTTATATAAACACGTAAATTTTGAGCTTGAGCAACAGCCAATAACAAGCCGTGCATAAAAAGTAGAATACCGCCAAGAATTCTATTATTTCCAAAATTCTAAATAAACGCATACGCAACAAGTTCGCATCATAAACACAGTCTATGACGTTTAGTTGAGATTGACGGCATCTGACGGCTGAACAGCTGACATTCTGACAGTGACATTCACTCTGTCACATTCGGTGGCTATCAACTGTAACGATCGAGACTGTAGCGAACATAGCCACAGACCGTAGATTAACACAGACGCTGTTTTCACACCAACAACGCCTCTCCTACTGTGCTGCCAGCTCAGTACCTAAAAAGTCCCACTTATCACTATCAAGATGCAGTGCTCCGCTTGCTGTGATGCTATCTCTGCTGATGAAACAATTCATAAATGTTCTATGAATGCTTGCGATAAAATATATCATGAACTATGTGCCGGTGGAAAAAACTTGACAAATAAGAATAGGAATGCTTGGGTATGCCCTGAATGCCAGTGTGCCGCGAAAAAAGGTGGCGATAACAGCCTTACCCCTGTAGGTCCATCAAGGGGAATGCGCGACCCGAACGTGACCTTTCGTAAGAAGCTCCCGCAGACTGTACCTAGCAGCCCAGTAACACTCTTTGATGAACCTAATACTGAGCTCTCATCCGAAATACGAAGTCTGAAGTTGGAGATGGCTACCCTCCGGGAGCAGCTCACAAATGCTATCTCTCTCATTACTCGCTACGAAAGTAAGCTAGAAGGTTATGCTCTACAAGTGGTCACGCTTAATACCAAGCTAGAGGGATATGAAAATAAAATCGTTCAAACACCTTCACCCATAGCACCAGAACCTAAACGTGTGTTGACATCCAAAAGTCTCTGCTCACAAGAGCCGACCAAACAGACACGTGAAAAGGTCATAAACCCTCAACCGCAGCAAAAGAAGACCGCAGCGCCATCTAATGATGTAGCTAATGTTCATGTCGCACAAGCCACCTCTCCCAGCGACACCTCTGCCGCAGTTGACCACCAGCAATGGACGGAAGTTAGGAAACGGAAGAGCAGGGCACCTTTGTCGTTATGCGGAGCTGCTGGACCCTCTATCACATCTCTGAAAGCAGTCGAAGCAGTCAAATACCTACACCTTTGGAATATGGCGTCCAGTGCCGAGGAAGTTCTACAGTACCTGAAACATTTGTGCTCTACAGAGTCCTGTACAGTGGAGGAGTTGACGGCAAAGGGTAGCTATAAATCCTACAAGATTGGTGTTCCAGAGGCATTGTATGACAAGTGCTATTCCGCAGACGTGTGGCCGATTAACGCTAGGATCAAGGCCTGGATTAACTATAAAAGACCAGCAGTCCTAGGGAGAGTCAACGTAACCCCAGGAGCACATACTTCCGGGCGACAGCCCTTTCGTGACTCCAGTGGCCCAAAGTAAAATCACTGTCATCCCGATTTTTTATCAGAACGTGAGGGGCCTAAAAACTAAGCTAACTACCTGGCGAAACAACATTGCACTTCTTGAGCATCAAATTCTCGCAGCAACGGAGACTTTTCTAGACTTCTCCGTAAGTGATTCTGAGCTGGCCATTTCTGGCTGGAGCGTCCTTCGTCGCGACCGAGGTACGCCATGTGGAGGAGTCTTGCTTGCTGCCCGAACCCCGCTCGTGCTACACCGTCGGCAAGAGCTCGAGACGGACTGCGGCGAGGACCTTTGGGCGAGTTTCACGTGGCGTGGCCGCCCCTACTTTATATGTGTTACTTATATTAAACCTACTGCTACCGATCAAGATTATATGAGATGGTTTTGTAAAATAGAAAGTTACATAAATGACCTTAAAGGGCATGTTATCATAATAGGTGATTTAAACCTACGCAGTGCATCGCAAAGCATTCGTAACTATTATTGTTATTTTGTGTCGTTCTCAAATCTAATAGAATTTAATTATATTGTTAACGTACACGGGAGTATCCTGGACGTTGTCTTGGTCAGAGAGAGCGCCGAGGTCCAGGAGGTGTCGGTCTCCAGCACCGAGGGCGTGGTCCCTATTGATCTCTACCATCCTGCTTTAGACGTAGAGTTAAGAGTAGACGTGTCTAATCTTTCTGAAATTATAGAACCTAGCAATATTGATCCCTCCAAAGATTGGAACTTTAACAAGTGTGATCATTTTGTCTTGCATGACCTACTTGCGAATAGTTCATGGGACACAGTCCTACTTTGTGAAGACGTAACAAGTGCTATGAACAACTTCTATAGTATCGTGTATGGCATTTTTGACTCGTGCGTGCCTAAAAAAATTCGGAGGAATGAAACTTCGAAACGCTATCCTGTATGGTTCACACCTGACATCATACGTGACATCGGACGGAAAACGAGGTTTCATTCAAACTGGAAGCATACTGGTTCACTGACTGACTATAAATCTTTTTCTGATTTGAGAGCTTCCCTCAAATCACGCGCTAATTATGCCTATAAGTCGCATATGTGTAGCATTGAGAGCAATTTAGGATTGCGACCTCGTGATTTTTGGCGTTATATCTCTAGCCTACGATCAAAAGGTGGCTTCGAACCAACAGTAGCCTACAAAGGAGAATCTCGTCGAGGAGTCGAGGCAGTGGAAGCTTTCGCAGACTTTTTCTCTGGTGTGTTCCTTAGTGACGTACCTCTCTTAGATGCTGCAAGTATAAACTGTCTTGATCAAAGTCGCAATAGCAACTGTGTTAACATATCAGGTTTCGATGTCTTGGATGTGGTAAAAGCCATAACCAAACTAAAATCAAGTGATTCGGCTGGGCCAGATGGTCTACCTTCAAACATTTTAAAACAAACAAAGCGGTCATTCGCCTCCCCTCTCTGCCATATTTTTAACCTGGCCTTGAAAACTGGTGTGTACCCTTCCCAGTGGAAAATATCGAGAGTAACTCCGATTCCAAAGACCTCAAATAAGCTTGCCGTTGATGAACACAGACCTATAGCAATACTGTCGTCTGCCGCTAAAACATTCGAAAATATCCTGCATAAACTGATATACATGCAAGTAGAAAGATATCTGAATACTGATCAGCATGGTTTCAGAAGCCGCAGGTCAGTGAATACCAATTTACTCACCCTTGTCGAATATATCTCCAAGCAACTTGATACGAGGAGACAGGTAGATGTGCTGTACTTTGACTTCCGGAAAGCGTTTGATAGGGTCAACAATGACATACTGTTGGCGAAACTTAGCGCCATAGGCTTCGCTCCTGGCCTACTTCAACTTATAGCGGACTATCTACGCGATCGGCAACAGTATGTTAGGCTTGGAATCTACGAGTCTAGACCCTATCATACGCGCTCCGGAGTAAGTCAGGGTTCAGTACTAGGTCCCCTGCTCTTTTTGCTGATGGTGAATGATCTACCCGCCTCCGTAAAATTTGCAGGGTGCCTTCTTTACGCAGACGATCTTAAGTTATACTCCACCATTGAGTCTCTGGAGGATTGCTTTGCTCTACAGGTAGACATTGATGCTGTGTGCCAATGGGGCATTACCAATAAAATGGAATTTAATATTAAAAAGTGCTCAGTAATGACCTTTGGGCGGGTGCGTCACCCAATAATCTTTGACTACAGAATACATGGTGACGTTATTACTCGATCAAACACTGTCAAGGACTTGGGGGTCACATTTGACCAAGGGCTTACTTTCCATGACCACATTACTATAGTTGCAAAGGAATCCTTCCAGAGACTTGGTTTCATTTTAAGAAATGCTCGCGACTTTCAGAGCGAGCATGTTTTACGGCTGCTGTTTTCTACTTTGGTGCGAAGTAGGCTAGAGTCAAGCTCTTGTATATGGAATCCATATGAATCCACCTACGCGCTCCTATTGGAGAAGGTACAGAAAGCGTTCCTAAGATTCCTGTACAAACATAACCAGGGATACTATCCATTTATGTACCCTACGAAATTCCTTCTTGGATTTCTTGGCTTTAATTCTCTCCAAACGCGGAGAGCGCATGATCAGCTGACAACTATCTGCAAAGTGTTTCGTGGTACTTTGGATACGCCTGATTTGTTAAATGAGTCACTTCGACTCTATGTACCCGAAAACTACCTACGGGGCAGGAGACATAGACTCTTTGCTCCACCTCCGTGCCGCACGGTTGCGCGCGCCCGCTCCCCCATACCTCGGACCCTTGAAGCCCTAAACAGACTCCTGGTGGCCTTCCCGGATACTGATATATTCGCGGACGAGTGGAGAACTCTGATGCGTATATGTCTGAGTTTTTGTGAATGTGATTTTTAATTATAATTTTATTCTTAATTTGATATTGTATAAATTTTTAATAACCTCAATCTTGTATAATTCTTAGGATAATTTAAGCTTAATAAGTATTTAATTTCTGTTTAATTTTTATTTTTTTGTTTTTTAATGTCAATTTATTTAATCTAACTATATTTTCTATTGAATCCTACTGTAATTAGTATAATTGGCTTAGGGTCGTTCTAATTACACAAATAAATAAATAAATAAATATATATTTCCCTACTTTTTTTTTTTTTTTTTTTTTTTTTTAATAATAGTAATTTTTATTAAGGAACAAATTACAATTGTACATGGTTATACATGGAAACGATACCATCTGCAGAAGTTTTAAAACTGTGTCGCAGATGACAACGCCCTCCTCCGAAATGAAATTGGAAACTGTTCCAAAAAACAAAATACAAATTTACAATATATAGGAAAGTGAGTTACCTACTTGCTATATCGCAGAAATCAGTTCCCAGTTAGGTATAGGTATATGTAGAAATAACATTAAACACCGCGTTCGAAACCGCTGGTAAAAACTAGTAGGTACCTACCTACCTACATGTATAATAAAATAAATAACCACTCCGTAGTTAGGTACCTTTAGACAGGTACTAAATCAATAGGTAAACATGATCATCATCATCATCAGCCTTGGTTAGTCACAAGATTGTTCCTCATGGTGTTCAAAACAGATAAAAACAGAAAAAATGGAAATGAATTTAAAAAAAAATCTCATCAGACGAACCTTTGTGGTTTTGGTTATCCGGCAGTCCTTTCAAATCTTGGTGAGTCTTTCAGCAGCAGATCGTGCTTTTGTAATACATATATTATTATACTCTTTGGGTAATACCATAGATAATATACAATAGGTAGAGTTACACCACCTTGACCCGAATGAGTTCGGCAAACGACGATATTATTATTCGTTACGGGTAATCACCTCAATCAAACGTAAAGTACCGACTGGAACGCTCGCCTTTGTTTTAATAGCTATCGAAAATTCATTTTCCATGAATATGCGAAATTTCGCCGTAATTTGTAGCAGATGTGATGACCACACAATGTTTACTGACGGTTTGATGTGGCTCTACACTTCACTGGAACTTTTGATAGCTTGCTTCATTCAAAAAGCTTCCATATATACTAGAACACAGAGACGAGTGTTCGATGGTGTTAATCCAACTGGATAGCTCGGACCGTCGTCCACGGAAATTGTGACTGTAGACAGTTTAATTTCGGTGGCACTTCATGCTTTTTGACATAAACCTCGTGATTTCAATAAAAAGCTGAGATTCTCTGACTAGGCCCTTATTATGAGAGCTTGCTGTCATATATCTACCTATGCTTGAGTGACGTTTATGCCATTGAAGAGCTTTACTCAAGCGTTACTCAATCATAGATGACTAAGCAACCTTTCTTAATTTGGGCTTTAGCATTTTTATCTGGATTTTTATTCTTCTTCCACTAGTGGACAAAAAATTGAAGTGGACAAAATCAATAACACCCTGTTTCTTATTTGATCATCATCATCAGCCTATACCAGTCCACTGCTGGACATAATATTTGATAATAATTACTATTTATAAACGTGTTTATGGTATGAAATTTGACTTGTCTAAGTGCTTATTTTGTAAGCTTAAAGAAATAAACGTTATTGATATTTGATATTTCTTGCTAGCCGAATTTCGGCCACAGACGACTATGTGCACAGGACATATTGTAGTGTACAAGTGCATGTGCAAACACCGGTGCCCTCTTTATTTCCTTACTCCTACATTATAATTGCGCCTGATGACCAGCTCTCAGCTTACTCTCATGAAGTCATGACCCAATGGGACGGTAGAAATACCACATTTTTATATTATAGTATTAACAAGTATTTGCTAGTTTATAATTGTGACACTCCATTGTTTATATATGTATATTATTGTACATACTTATCATCATTATTTTCATAAATTATAAAAATCAGGATTATGATTATTCTTTGTAATATATATATATAATTGACATGCCAATATTAGTGATAATGTAATTGTGAATAAATGAAATTTACTGAAAATTTACTGAATTTACATTTTATATCAGTTGTTAAGGGCCAATACTACCTCAAATCAACTCCGCCGCCGGATGTCGATATCTTCCAAACTACTACTGAATATTTTATTTTGAAATTTATATAATATGGTAAAGTTCAGGGCTTATTCTACAGTTCATAAGTTCCGAAAACAAGGTTCCATAAAAGTTTCTCACGATCGTTCCTCTAAATTTATACCAAAACTTTTTAATTTCTCGATAAATACAGAAGTTAAAATCTTGCGAATAAGCATGGTTATTGAAATAAGTTTATTAAACATTTTAAATGTTGCGTTTTTTCAAATAATGTTCTAATTAATAGATAATAAGCTAAAACTAGATTTTTGGGCTTGCGTTTCTCTGTCCTGTCCCGCTCCTATGAATGCAAAATCCTATGCCTATCTTTTTCACAAAATGGCCTCGTAATATAGACTTTTTTTAATATAGGCGTTTGTAAAATAAACTCCATCAAGGCCTCTAATGCCACTCAATCAAGCGGATTTAGTGGATATCTACGGTCTTACAAATAACTAGACGTTGTTCCAATACATCGTGACTTCACTAGATACATCACATTCGTTGCATTTCTAATTCGACGAATTCTTATTCGAATAGAATTGCCATCTAATCGTCTTTCCACCAACGACGTTATTTAGCAAAACGGATATGCAAGGCCATTAGAAATCGATCATGCGAAATGTTGATTTCGCACGTAAGGTGTCACGACTAGACTTCCAATGACGGCCTCTTTGATAACCTTTGAAAACATTGAAACCATTTATTTCCTTGAGATTGTGGTAATATACTATTGGTCTTAAATTTAGTTTTAGGTCAGCACAATTTAAGTTGGTAGGCTTAGATTTAAAAGGGTCCCTTATGATGACTTCCAACTAAATATGGTAAGCAAACAAACTGGCTATTAATAATAATAATAAAACCGACTGGGTATTAATACGGATCAGTTGATCATTTGCTCCGAGCACAGTCCGCTCCGAGAACAGTCTGCTGTAAACACTCTTGTTTTAATTGTAAATACAATATTTTTTCTATTCTTTTAGTGTTATTTTCTCTATTAACAAAATTTTATTTTTTACGAATTAACTTTACTTACTTCATTAATGAATTTATGAGTACACTTCAGTTCTACGACTTATAAAAGCTTTGAAAAGTGTTTTGGATGTGTAAGGATAATCTGACTTTGAAATTGATGATCCTTTGGACCCTGAGGCAGCATAAAACAAGTGATGAAGAAAATTAACTTTTACTCACCGTTTGGACATGTGAACAGGTTGCCCTGGAACAAAAGAATAATATTATTATAACAAACAACATAAAGCCCACAAAAGACGGAGCTATAATATATTATATTAATATAAATCATAGCAAGGTATGTTGCGGTATATTTTTTATAGTAATCGGCTAGTGACCACAGATAATCCAGCTATAGGTACCGTATATTTTTAATACGTCACCAAAATATGTAGACAGAATAGCACTATATTATATGTACCTAGATATAATATACCTAGATACCCAGATTGTAATGTGCCTTTGTTTGTAAGTGGTAAGCTTAATAGTGAGGCTAAAAAAACCTACCAATATATTTGGTTGCGATTTTTAGGTATTAGTTTTTTTTGGTTAAGGGAAATTTCACTGCGACGACTATTAGGTACTATTTTTAATCAGCTACCATGTGAGCGAAGCCGCATGATTTAGCTTTGTTAATCATCATCATCAGCTTATTTTAGTCCACAGCTGGACAATGGCCTTCCTTAATGAGCGCTATGCGCCCTGTATTCAGCTTGCGCATCCGGCATCTGCCTGCAATATTTTGCAGGTCATCATCCCACTTGGACCGAGGGCGTCCGACATTACGTTGGCCGAGTCGTGGTCTCCACTCAAGAACACATTTACCCCAGCGGTTGTCAGTTCCTCGCTTGCTAATTCTTGGAGCTACTCTTAATGTTGATTAGGTGCTTTATATCTTTGTCGGATGTATTCATTACGAATGCCTTCAGAGAAAGTCATATCTGTTTCCATTGTTAATAACAGACCTTATTGGATTGAATGCTACCACGTGTTGCCGGATGTGGTTATTGAAGCAGCTTGTCCTGAAATTGGTTATGTGATTTAACGGGATATACCTAAACTAATTCTATGGTAAAGTCAGACGTCTGTCTTGTCATATCACGTCACTAATAAATAAATCAGAAAGCGTGGATGGATGGGTATTTGCTACTTCTTCACGCTTTAACACTTTGATGGCCCAAGACTCAGATGCCATGCTCCGTCTTCGTGTAGAGGCGACGACGCGCCCCTGTGTGTCGCACCGCCGAGGCTAGGCAGTAAATGCGTTAACCATTGAACGGATAATGATAGAAAGAAAGATTTTTATTTGCCAAAACATGGATCGGCCACAAATTTTGCGTAAGTAACGAATCTTTTGGCGATAGTTATTTAATATAATTATATTTATTTTATTTTAATTTTATAATAAAATGTAATAATTTTACATGGTTTTTAGCGTTGGTTTTTTTCATAGATCTTCTAGCATAGATTACAGTCTCCCATTCTAATTCATAAAATCGGTCAGTGTGACACAAAGCTATTTGCTTCGTCAAGGATCGCATGTAACATGCTATATTCAGTTATCACTATTACAAAATAATATGCATCTATTAACGCAATGCCAATGTCACGCTACTTACTAAACTGTATCAGCATAATTTGTGTGAAATTGTAGAGTCCGCATTAAAACTATTGTATTATCGTTTCGGCTTTATATGAATGTTTTCTTTCCTATATTTGTTTCTTTTTTGTTGTGATAAGTTTTTATATCTTAATTTTTTAAGTTTTTATAATATGTACGTAGTTGTGGATAATACTAACCCCCTTATTCATAATTACTTAGTTAGAGCGAGGTGTCGAAACTAAGAAGTGAAATACGTAATGAACGTAATGAAGCTGTAACGGGGCGCCGCGCCGTTACAGCTACGAATCGCACCGCCAAAATTGGGCAGTGAATGCGTTAACAGGTTTACCTTGTGTCATAAACACCGCCGCGTATTCAAGTCGTAATCGATTACGTACCGCCAACATAGAATGTAATTGGTTACAAAGAAGTAGACTCAGTTACATAACTGTTATCTTCTCTTTACGAGATTTATGTTATGGGAAAACGTGTGTTTATCTATGGTTTTTTGAATAGCAACTTACATAGCAAGATTTTTCATTGATGTCAGTTGTGAGACGAATTTTGGGGAAAAATTGGTTGCAAAAGTACTTACTTATTTATTACTGGAGTCATGCATAAGGTAACCTAGCTTTTTGCTTTCACTAACCTGGAAAAATTTATATGAAATGAAAGGAATTTAGCGTAGGCTGCCCACGACGCCGTGCACCCGGCGTCGTCGTCTCGGCTAGCCTTCGCTAGCCACCGCCACACGGAAACTAAGATGGGCAGGTGCCTCATGGGCAATAAAAGTGTTAAAGATAAACCCCTATTAAAACTACAGTTCCGTTACATATATTATATACATATTTAATTAAATATATTTCCAATTTAACATCAAACAACAATACGATATTTAAGCTTTCATTCAATAATAATGGAACTCAAGCGTATAAACAAGTTCACTGTAATATAAATCTGTTGTGATAACTACATATATAATGCAGTGTAGCCAACAGCCTGACAGTCTGTTGATGTCGGCAACATTATTATAAAGAATCATATCGCCGACAGTGTCCGCTGAGTTCTTGCGACATGTCCGTAACAATATCGGCGACATGACCGTGACAAATGTCAGCGGCATGTCCTTGTCCGTACTCTCCGCGACTTAACAAAAGTTGTCACTTTCATGCCGCCGATAATGTTTACCACAACCCAGCGACTTTGGCGTGTTGAGTCCTATATTTGACACTGCCAAAATGTCGCAGACCAAGCCGCCAACATCTAACCCGCCACTGGGCCTGATTGTCGGCGTTGGCGACTTTGGTGTGATGTCTATCACGGCCACTTTTCGGTCTGTCTCAACCACGGAACACAACTGTTCCGTGGTCTCAACGAAGACTAGTGTGTATGGGACATTATCATAGTTCATGCAGTACTGGAAGAAAGTTCATGTTTAATGTTAGTGTTTTGTGTCTTAAGGTGGGACGAACCTTTACGCTCCCATACAAACGTACGTTTTCTATGTAAAGGTAATCAAAAGTATCTATGTATTGTATTAATTATGTATATCAGTTATCTAGTACCCATTACACAAGCTCTGCTTAGCTTGGGGCTAGATAATGCTGTGTGAATAGTCCAGCATTATTTATTAAATAAAAATATATAAATAAATAATGCTGGACTATTCACATAGCATTATCTAGCCCCAAGGTAAGCAGAGCTTGTGTTATGGGTACTAGATAACTGATATACGTAATATTATACATTACATAGATAGATATTTTTTATTATACATAGAAAACACCCAGACCAACGGAACAAATTTCTGCAGATCGTACACAAATTTTTTCCGAGGCGGGGATCGAACCCGCAACCTCTTGCGTCGCAGGCAGACTCTCGCCCGCTGCGCCACTGATCGTCGATTATTATTATATTATTACATATTTATATATTATTTATATCTTTTCAGTTTTTCAAAATACATAATCATAATTAAATGAGAGTGAAAGATATAAAATCGCTTGAAAACAGATAAAAATGAATTTTTGCTTTCACTTAATGATGATAATGTGTTTTGAAAAACTGAAAAGATACAAACATAGCTATTTCTTTTCCGATTATGTGTGCAAAATTTCATTAAAATTGGGGACGTAGTTTCCAAATGAATCGAAAAGTAGGTAGGTACGTTTGTATGGGAGTTTAGAGGTTCCAACGTATTCTGTATTTTTTTCTCCTTGTCTTAGTGTTTTGAAAAGTGAATCGTTCTAAGGACAGTGTATGTTAACTTTGTACCTACCATGTCTGAAAATGTGGTTTTATTTATTTATACAAGTGTGTTCTAATAGAAGGACACTCCCCGATTCCCCTATCCTCTTATAATCAAATAAAATGGTACGGCAGACCGACACGACCGAGCAGATTTAACGGCCAAACAATGCTGTCCGACTTGTCCGAAGCTCGGCATCTTCCTGTCTCCAGGCTGCTACTGCGAATTTTTCACTTTTGACTTCTGTGTAGACTCTTTAAACCATTGTTTAACCTTTTGCCCCGAATTCAGAACTGCTGATCGTAATTAGTAAAAGTCGATAACCAAACAATGCATGACGTATTGGGCAACTGTTCCTTGTTTGTTTTCCATACAATATGAAAGATATATCCGTTTCATTCAGAGATTGATTTCTTAATTTCAATGTCGAAATCATCATTGTATTTAGAATTTTGTAATTGTATTAGCTAGTACATAATAATGCACTGATCCCCGTTCGCCGATCGTTGGTTAGAAGCCGCGGGCAGCACCTAGTTAAACTTAGATGGAGCCATATCAAATAATATGCTCTTTCTCATCATTGTGGTTTTTCTATCAGGAATACCTACAGATTTTATGGTTGCCACACCTGTTATTGTGTATTGCTCCAATTCGAAAAATAACAACTAACAGGCTAAAGATTTCATCGTCGCTTCTTTACTTTAATCTACCCGAAGCGACAGTAATCAAATATATCACTTTATTTCCGTGTCAATGTTTTATTTTAAGAATTTGACGTTTTCTAAGTGTACATCTATGTATTTATGGAAATAAAGCATTTTGGATTGATTTATTGATTGATGGATTGATTGTATGTTGACGTGTGTACTGTGTATAGGCCTCCAAAGTTTTTGCCATCATAACTATAAATTCCTGCTCTAATCGCATCCATAGACAACCCGTAACCACGTGTAGGTACCTAGTAGCCAACGACACTCGCAAGAATTTGTTTTTATTCTACTAAATATTTGTGTTAATTTTTGGAGGTCATTTGAAACAAATGAATTATCCACCGAAGTCACGAATGATTTGTATGAACTTAATTGAGGCCAACTGTTATTTTTTACGCTATAAGTAAGTTTTAAATGAATTTTGATTGATTCTCGCGGTCGATAGCTAAACAATCTTTGTGAAGTCAATGACACAAAAATCATCAGTAAATAAAACTGTCTTCCGTTACGATGATTACGTAAACGATTAAGTCATTAAAAATATTCCTTTGGGTAATCCAAAACAAAACATAGGTACTCGTATTTTAGAGTATTGTAATTTATGATATTTATCTACATTTACCTATATTATAAAGAGGAA